>OX243986.1:10000000-15000000 GCA_945859715.1 Apamea sordens
TTGAACCCGTATTTTTTCTTTTGTCAATTATATAAAAAATGATGAAGATATCGCCCGTTAAAGTTCCGCGTGACGTCACTTGCTTGCGACATTTTTGCAAGCAAGTGACGTCACGACCCCACTCCCAAATTTTGACGCGGTTTATCTTTGTCATTTTTTGTTTGATTGACAAAAGAAAAAATACGGGTCCATTATTTTTCGATAATCTAACTGACGGAGTAAATATAATAATAATTTTTTTAGCCAGGCAACTACCCTATTATAATCTTTTGTGCAATCCACTGACCATGCTTTCTACGATTTCAATGGTAAATTATTATTCAAGTAGTAAAAATATTATTTTGACGTTCGTTCATATTCGCTATAGAGCTCACTCCGTTCCTGAGAGACTTGTAAAAACAAGATACTTGAGCGTAGCACCATATGGCGGTGATGGGATCATCGCCTTCGGTAGCGGATATTAATCATTTGCACATGTATTACTTTTTTTTATTAAGTGTGGCAGTATTAGTTCTTTATTTCTTTAAAATACTACGTGGGTGGTTTTTGGGCGTGGCATAATAATCCTACTAATATTTTAAACGCGAAAGTTTGTATGGATGGATGAATGGACGGATGTTTGTTACTCTTTAAACTACTGAACGGATTTGAATGAAATTTGGCACACGGATAGTTTATAACCAGGATTAACACATAGGATACTTTTTATTTCGATATTCCCAAGGGATCGAAAAATATGCGGGTGAAACCGCGGGCCGCAGCTAGTATTCTGTAGTATAAAAAAAGGCACGCAGTGATATAAACAAAGAATTTTTATTGTTGTTTTCTACAATTGTCTGGCAAGTTTCCAAAATGAAATCCTATTTTACATACAGATTTTTTTTTACATACCATACCATAACCACATTGTATTCTAATAAGGCAGAGTGTGTGAGCCATTGTTTACATAATTCATTACACATGTGAGTGAAAGAACTGAGTATAAGTTGTTTCTCAAACATTGTAATGAAAAAAATGAATGAATGAATATGTGACTGGAGGAAATGTTTTTGTATTATGCGTAAACCACATATTGTCATAAAGTAGATTTACGATGGAATTGGTATATTGATACAATAATACTTAGTTACTTACTATACCTAATATCAATGGAGGCATGGAGTAAAGGTTACTAGGTATAGTTTGACCAAAACCGCTGCACCGCGCCTTCGGTATGTGCGCGGCGAGACGGGGGGGCAGTGCAGGCCGCTCATTCGTCATCGCTCTTGGCGTCTCGCCCCCCGCCTCGCCGCGCATTCCTCCCGCCTCGCCGCGTATTCCTAAAGCGCGGTACAGCAGTTTCGGTCAAACTATAGCTAGGTATCTAGCCACTTCAACAGGAGCAAAGTTTATATTTGTTTGGCAGTAAATCCGCGCTGTTCTGCGCCAACCCCTAGTGGGGTATTTCAACGACTCAACTAAAAAACCAACCCACGCTGGGCCTGCTTGCTCGATTACAGCCCACTCCCTCTCAGCGAGAGGAGGCGTGTTCCCCAGCAATGGGAATGCTATACGGCTGATTATGTTACCAAAAATTGTGTCTTCAATTTGTCTGAATTTAATAACTAAACATTTACAATAATTACTTTCCAGGTGGTACGAATGCGTGCGAACTTCTTACAACCATCTCTGGCGCATACTCGCCTGGTCGACGAGGATAGCGTCCATTCGATGCCGGTCGCTCAGATGGGCAACTACCAAGAGTACCTCAAACGAATGACGCCGCAACTACGAGAGATTGAGTCGCAGCCTGTACGACAACACATGTTTGGCAACCCCTTCAAGATAGATAAGGTAATGTTAACAATGTTTTGAATGCAATTTTATCGCAACAAAGAGATAGATACTTTAGCCCAGTGGTATGGTATCGTTACCTACCTAGCTACACCTAGTGGCTGGTTTTGTTAGATAAACAGGATGGCATGGGACATCGACGCGCAAACTGAAACCATGAATTCAGTATATGGTTCTAGACGCCATGTAGAAATTTTTAGAAAGTTATCAAAAAAAAAAACAAAAGCTACTGTTACATAGAAAAGCGCAATGACACCTACGTGGTCGAAATATGTATGTAATAACTAATTTTGTTAAATAATCGATATAAAATTTCAACGCACGGTTCAGAATCATGTACTGAATCCATAGTAACAGATTGCGCGTCGATGTATGCCACCCTGTATTGCACACCTGTTCAATCCTCGGAATAATAATTGATTTATTTCTATTATGCAAATAAAAGCCACTTTTGAACGTCAACATTTACAAGAATATAGAAATGATTCTGCTCCTTCCAAAATGTAGTTGGTCAAGAAACTTTATAGTTCCTTTTTAGAATGTTTTTAATTATAATGTGAAGATGATGTACCTATAGTTCATAAAAGATAGCTTGATCTCTGCGACATATGTCAAACTGACATTCTTAGGGTTGTCAGGATATAAAAAATTGTCGATAGAAATTATCGACGTTTCTTACTATTATCGATGCTAATGTAACATATAATTGGGTAACGAATATTTTAATATAAAATAATTTATTCTTTTAAAGGAGTACACCCCAAATTCATATCTGAATCAGTTTTTGAATCGCTAGAACAATCTTGTAAATTTATTATAAATATACAATAAAATTAAAAGATAAATTAATTTTGAATTAAGTTTTATTTAAAATATCGATAGTTTATAGTCACGATGATTCATCGCCCATCACTAAGTAGGTCGGCATGCCCATAAAGTATGATATTGACAGGTCTGTACTAATATGAAATTCAAGACTTCATAGGCGTGATTTTACTGACAGTTGTCACAGAGATCAAGCTATATTTTAAGATGTATAGAATAAAATTATTGCAATGGGTTCAAAGAATTCCAAATGAGACGATGACATATCTCATTAATTATGTGATAGGTATATGGTGTTCACGTATTTTCAGATAGTGTAAATGTAGACGATTTTCATAATTTTTTTACAAATAATAAATCGGTGTTCGAATTAAAGTCATTGAATGCTTAGTAACTGTGTTGATTGTGCAATTTCAGCGAATGATGGTAGACGAAGCGGACATGGACCCGGTGGGCGCCGTGCGGGGCGGCGGCGGCGGCGGCGGCAAGCGCGGCGCCGACAGCCCGCGCGCCCTGCCGCCCAAGCGCCGCGCCGGCCCGCTGCCGCCGCACGTGCTGGCGCGCCGCCCGCCCGAGCCGCCCGCGCCGCCCGCGCCGCCCGCGCCGCCCGCGCCGCCCGCGCCGCTCGCGCATCCCGCGCCTGCCGCGCAGCCCGCGCCGCCCGAGCCTGTCGCCAGGCGACCCGTCGAGCCGCGCGCGCCGCCTCCCTCGGAACTGCCGTCTGGAAGGCCTCCCGAGGTACTATCCGTACTTCATGTTTTATAAACCATAGTCTCCTTCGAAAGTACCTAAGGGGCCATCCATAAATTACGTCACACAAATTTCATGATTTTTGACCCCCCCCCACCGTCCTTGTCACAGCTGGTCACATTTGTGAGACTCCCCCCTCCCTAGTGTGATGTTACATATTTTACATTTTTTTAAATAAAATTAACATCAAATCAAACATTTCAAGAAATTAACAAAATAAACGATTAATTATATATTAATTAAAGATACAAAACTTCTTTCAACCCACTCCTTTAAATTATTTCTAACTGGCATAGCAGCCACTTCGTTCTCGTTTGGGTTGTTAATGTCAGGAACATTCGTTGTGTCAACATATTTTTCATCCAACCATACAGCATCATCGTCATCATCCAAACAAAGAATTTCTCTGGCATGTCTAGCAGCAATTCTTTGAGGACGAATCTTCGCGATGGGCAAAACTTCTTGTTAACTCTTTTATGTGATTGCTTGTGTTGATTAGTGGCCTTGTATGATGCAAAATATAGACCATAGATGCCACATGATCGCTTAAACAAGTATGCCTCGACACTGAGGCAACAGCTATCATACGGAACTTTCGGAGTTCCAAAGCTAGCTGAAATAACAGTGGAGCGAATTTACCTTCGGAATCATCTTTTTCTATGGTTACATACCCGCGCTAAAGGGCGCTTAGGTAGTCGGCGCGTAACACTAGTAGAGCGAGTGGCCGTCAAAACAATTTTAACCTTATACAGGTAGAGTTGCAAATGTTTTTGAGTTTGTCGTTAATAGTTCAAAGTTCATGCTTTAACACTTAGATTATAATAGATTTTGAAATGTGACGTCACGAAATTTAGGAACCCTCCCACCCCCTTGTCACACAATGTCACACTTCTTTGACCCCCTCCCACCCCCTTGTCACACAATGTTACACTTTGTTGACCCTCTCCCTCCCCCTTAACGTGTGACGTAATTTATGGATGGCACCTAATGAAAGTGTAAACTAAATTGGTTCTGGTTCAATTCTTACGCAATAACTCGCTAAAGGGAATTAGTAACACATTCATCTATATCTTTTTTTATTCCATTAAATTCAATTACTTTAAAAAACATGCCTGTATTATCTTCTAAATATATTGTATTACAGGAACCTCCAAACGTGGACACAGGCGGCCCGGTTATCGTCCCAGCATCGCCTCCTGCATCGCCGCCAGCCGTTACGCCTCCTAACCTACCGCCTGTTGTCAAACCTTTCCTCAATGGAGGTCAGTCTTTATTACATACTCATTTAAAACGCTGCTGAAATATTTAACAGTTTATTTCAATATCTCTTTTGAAGTCCAAACATAATCTTGGTCAGATCATATGTGGTCCATGTAGATGAGTGTCTCTGAAATGGTCTTTTGAGAATCACACGGAGTGGCCCTGTCCAGTCAGTGCACGCATTTGTCAGTTATCATGTAGCTCAATAACTAAAAAAGCAAAGTAAAGACATTGGGTATTTGTGATCCCAGACGCCTACACGACGATGGGCAGCAAGCTGCCGCGCTCGCCGTCGCCGCCGCCGCCGCCCGCCAGCCCGCCGCCCGCGCCCGCGCCCGCGCCGCTCGCGCTGCACGACTCGCAGGAGCTGCAGATCAACGCTATCCTGCAGGGCGTGGCCGCGGAGAACAACTCGAATGCACGCTCAAGGAAGAGGAGACGAAAGGTATACTTTACAGGTTAAATTCTTAATGCGAAAGCGCCAGGGTTTTATGCAAAATTAATATTTTCTTACATTTTTTGCCGTTCACAGATCAGTATCGGGCTGTATAAATAAGTTGATCACAAAATGATTCGCGACCGCAACAAATGGCACCGGATTCCCTTGTTCACAAACTAAACTAAATTTAATTTCAGTGTATCTTTTTCTTACTATTTCATTACGAAAAGGACGGAAGATAAATATTAGTTTAGTAGTGCATCCTCATTTGGGAGATTGCAAACCCTTGATTGGCTGATGATTATTATGATGTTAAATCAGTAATGATTGCGAATATTCCCATTATGCATAATTATTACCAGGGTTTCCCAGCCCTGCAGGGACACATGAATTTGTGATGAAACCTTGAGCGCCTAACATTGATAGGAGGCCCCCACTAGACTAGTTCACTACTAACATAGAAATCCGTTACAGAACGACAAACAACCAATGCAGTTGACGATGCCGCCACTGCTGACGCGCAAGGAGCTTGCAGACATAAGAAAGCACAACCTAGATGTACGGTCGGAGGTCTTTCGCGCGGTCCGACGACCCGGCAAAGGTAAACACAACATTTATTTGATACATAGATAATAATAGGCGGGTAGCTCACCACGGATCAGTACAAACACCAAGATAAATAGTAGTATTATCGTCATTGGAATTTGCTGTGCCATATTATCATTATTTTATTTATATTTACTAGCTGTACGACAGACGTTGCCCTGTCCAAACTTCAATAATTCATGTAAAATTCCCATAGAAAATGTACTTTCAGTTTTCTCGAATTTTCCCGGCAACTTTTAAATATAACTCTGAAAGAAATACCTGAAATACTACATTAATTTCTTTCCACAAAAACCTGATTCGGACTATCTGTTCTGAAGTGATGTACTTACCAATGAATAGCATTTCATTTTTATTGTATTGATAGATGTTGTCCTACGGCAGGGCAAAGGCCTCCCTTTCTCTTTTCTACTCTTCACTCCCTTTTGCTTGTGCTTGGTATCATATATATCTTGAGATCTTGGTAGTATTCCTCAAGATGAGCAGTTATAACTAATCTAAAGCAATGAGTTTAAGGTGATGTGGGTTCAATACGCTTTTTAAAAGACCTCGTAGTCTACTATGATAATACGTTTTTTTCGAGAGCACAAAAATGTAGATAAAAATGTATTTCCTGAATAAACAAATACAATGCTTCTGCGTCGTTTTGTTGTTGATACCGTTATCAGTTTTATCCTTGGTGTTCATGCACTAAATTCAAACATAACCTAAATGAAACCGCTATCAATGTTTTTTTTTTGCGATAACCTACAATTTCAAAATTATCTTTTTGTTTACAGATTACACGAGACTGTTCGAAAGTTTAAAACAATTGCAAGGTGGTTTGGACGTTAAAAAGGAAGTGATACGCGAAGTTATAAACGAATCGTTAAGGTTCAAGCGTAAGACCCTTGCCAAGCTTTTGGAAGACTTTTTAGTGGGACTAGAAAAAAACGGAAGCAGTGCCTCAATTAGTATGAAGAGAGTTAACAACTTAGTGATGTATAGTAACGCTAACAACCACAGCTAGTAAAGTGCGAGTTCGAGTGGACATTTAATGTGATTTTATTGACTGGCCACATTGCTGTTCAAAGCTGGGAACTTAGTTCGACGGAATCACGAAACGTAGGTTAAAGACAATGGACACAGGCATGTGCTGTTATGATATTAGTTTCTGTGTTTAATTTTATGGTACCAAGACAGTGTACGTTGATATTCTGATTGTAATTGTTACTCTACCATATAATAATCATATTCGATGATTTTGTATTGCGATTCCGCCTGGTAAGTAGTCATGTTGTCAGTGTACAGTAATAACACGAGATGCGACGTTAATGATCTCACGGCTCGATAGTGTGGATGCACTGTGGAGCGATAGTTATTACATATTGTATGCGAAACATTTTGTTTTTAAGAAAATGAGAATACCTAATCTGTATGAATCTTCTAGGAGTTGTCCTGTAATAATTATCATAGTAGAAAAACAGTTTAACATTCATAAGTAAATGTCATATCATATTTTCATTAATTTTTCAAGAGCATTTTATGTAAACTCGTGCAATACAGCCATGTCTTGCTGATTTGTTTGAAACAAAGTTGACCAAGGAACGTATGTGTCGGCCCAAACGAACCGTTTTCCTGTCATTTTGATTTTCGTGTCTTACACATAGCAATGTATAAGAAGCAATATAAAATTTGGTTTTATTATCACGATGTGTCTTATTCAAAGTGGCAGTAAAATCGTGAGTTTCAAGTTGTAAATAAAGTTGTACATATTATTAGAATGTTATTTAATAGTTATTACCAATGGAATGTATGTGTAGGATGCTTTTATGCATCGGTCACTGCTACTGTTAATGTGGCCGGATAAACCTAACAGAGATAGATATTAAATATTATTATTAGAATAATGTATCCAGGAATGCTAACACATTTTATGGACTTGAAGAATTTAATGAAGACATTTATATAAAGTTTTAGCATTATTGACTCCAGTGGAATTTTAAATGTTTTATTAACATCATGAATGGTGTTGTTATCATAACATAATAACTATACGCTTACATCACGGTTTGTCAGTGTTACACGATTTTGTGGACACTTGTACCAAAGTGTAGTTTATTTTGGATGTTCTTTATCGGAAAAATAGCATCATTACATAAAAACAGAACTGTGATACTCGAAATTTTAAATGATCGAATATTATGGGTTTCCCGCCACATTAACACGAGTTCGGTCAATTGTAAAGTGTAATATATCATTTTTTAAATAAATTATGATCCTTATTGGATTTTTATGGCGTGTTTTATTGGTCTATTTCAGCTTTCCTTAAACATACTTCATTTATTGTATTTTATTTACAAAGGGCGATGCCACATAGGCGTTGCCAATGCGTTGTGTCGGCGCTGCAATGTCTGAGCGGTGACGTCATCGCACTGCGTCGAAATCACCCTGCGCTGCGACGACGCAACGCATTGGCAACGCCCGTGTGGCTTGCTTATTTTTCTGTTACTTAGGGCTGATTTTTCTAACGCCAGATAATTTTATTTGAGGAATAATTTTGAAATTTTGACAGATATTTCATACAAAAACTGTCAAACGTCAATTTTATTCCTCGAATATAAGTTATCTGGCGATGGAACAATCAGGCCCTAAAAGTTCTAATTAAACTTCGCTTGTCAAAATGTTAAATATTTTAGGCAGTATTTTGTAGCGATAGACTTTAATTTGAGAGACGGGGATGCTGCAACAACAGAGATAATCTTCACGCAAAATTGGATGCGTCGCGTCCGCCCCGACGCCCCGACTCCCGACCAATCTATAACGAAAATGCTCCGTACCCGTCGGCATAAAAGGGACAATATTCAGTAGAGATCATTATCTAAACCGGACATCCTTTTACACAGTTCGATGGTGTGAGCCTTGTGTAGGCATCCTACCAACCCAAATTCTAAATATGTATGAACTGGTTTTATTTTGTAGGGTAAAACTGAGTAGATACATAAAGGCACAGCAGAAGTCGGTATTCAGAACGCGGTCACGTGGTTATTGGCTTTCATTAGGTAGGAAGTTTTTGTCTGTTTGTTTGTTTCGGCTTATCTTGAAAACGGCTGGACCGATTCTGATGGACTTTTAGGTACTGGCAGATAGCTCATATAAGGAGTAACTCAGGCTATTTTTATTTTAGAAAAAATATTACGGTAGGTACCGCGCAAAAAAATTAAAGCCATGAAAATAAGTATGTTTTACGACATGCACACGAACGTAGTCGCGTGAATACACCGCGAGGGCTAGTTCTATAAGTAAGGATATTTTCTTCCTGCACTTCTTTTTATGTTGATAATTACATTACAAATAACAACACAACCACAATCTGTCATAAATCTTCATACAGTATTTTCAAAAAAGTTTTGAAATCCTAATATCAGTGGTGGCCCAGTGGAAACGGCCGCGGCTTACGAAGTTACGAGTAGGTAGTAGGTCGTAAGTGCGACCCAAGTCAGGCACTTTAAGTAAATTATTTCATCGCCACTGCTCTCAAAACGGTGACCGAAAACATCGACGTGAGGTTACCGGTATATCTTAAAACCAAAATTCGAAGACATGTGACATCTACCAGCACTGGGCTGCGCCCGTGTGGTGCATAGATTATGCATAGGAGTGGGCTGTAATCCACCACACATATACAGCGTGTAACGGAAGGGGGGTATCAACCCTGAATTAGGTGAATGTGCTCATGAAACTCAACAACAATTCCCCAAAGAACATAGGTCGAAATATGAAAAAAAATTCAGGGTTGATACCCCCCTTCTGTTACACGCTGTATAGTGTATATATGTGTGGTGGATTACAGCCCACTCCCTCTCACAGAGAGGCCTGTGTCCCAGCAGTGGGAACATTATAGGCTGATTATGCTATGCTTATGCTAAAGAGTTCTAGAGCTTATGAATTTAAATAAATAAAATATGAAAAAATAGTAGATTATTAACCAAGGGGATAAAGCAGTGTCTTCTGTCGCGGGTGACGATTTAAGTTCACCCAAGACTAAGACAGCTTTATCACCGAGGAAAATACTCTACTTTTCGTACCATTTGCGAAAAAATAAACTTAACGTTTATGTATTTGAAGAAAACAAAAACACGGCAAATTCCTAGACTAATATTTTTTTGTCGGAAAAGCAAAGGCATCAAGCTCATACGGCCTCGTCGGTTTTCGTAATTTTATTTAATAATCATAACTGCTTAATAAATGCGTATTCCTTTTTCAAAAAGATGTATAATGCTTTATATACAAACTCAATGTGTAAACACAGATGTAGTTCAGTATAAATTTCGGTAAGTATTCCAAATTTAAATCACATTCTCCCCCTAGAGGATGAATGATATTCAGTACAATTTTCTTTCCCTGTTTTTAACAGATTAAAAATGACTATTGTTATGTTCGCTTTTTGTGGCATAGAATGTCACTTTTTTGAGCAAGTGGTATGAAAACATTATATTTCGTTGGGTACACTACATTATTTGGTTTTGTCAAGAAATTAACAATACCTGTCCTTATTTTGATACCCCACTTCATTCGTATTCCTCACATGGTCAAGGTATTTTTTTTTCTTTCAAAACGGTCGTTGATTTTCTTCGAAACCATTTCCTGTTTCGGTATTTGTAGATCCTTTTCAATTGAAGAACCATTAAGCATTATTATCTGGGCAGGTACCTATATAATGTACATTTTCTTGGTAGTCTTGGTACAAGTAAGTATTCCAGTAACAATGGCTGAAGTTCCAACTCCCTCTCAACTATCAGGCATTGTCGATCAATACCTACGTTATTTCTCGGAAGGGACAACGGGCTGCTGCGTGCCCGCGGTGTCCCAAGTTTCTGCCAGTGACTGGAGTCAGAGTTTGCCTTTCATCAGTTTCAAGAAACGGATATAAAATATCTGTCTAAGGGCGGCGTCGCGTCGCCCATAGACACTTTTAGCAGCGATTCTGAAGCCCTTTTGTAGGTACACGCGCGTCGTTATCGCTACTTTTGGCCGTTTGTCGCTTTTGCGACGCGCGAGAGTAGCTATTCAGTGGCAACACAATCGCATAGGATCGATTCAGCAACGTCCACAGGCATGTACAAGTAAGTAGTCACTACAGCGTACAACTGTATCGTGTCTGTATGAATTTTGCATCGATGCTGAATGGTGGCTATATCACGATAGTAGGTATCTAGCGATGCGATGCCAGCGGCAGCATCGTGACTATGGTAGCAGTCTTTTTGCGATTGTAGATATCGCTATTAAATCGCTGCAAAAAGTCGCCGTAAGCGATCTCCCAAGAGATTAGTACCAAAAATATTAGCAGCTCTAATTACCCGTTAAACGTTTAGATACTGCTCGTTGCCTGTCATCCAATGATCGCTTTTATGGTCATTGGATAATAATATATTGATACTTACACCATCATCGCCATGTTTGGATTATCTGGAAAAAGGACTAGTGATCACTGATCGATCACACATTCACAGTATGCTATTATTAGCAAGCAAGGAGAGACCGCTGCCCAACCTTTTGAAAAACTCAAACCATTTATTTTAAATAAAACCCATTATAAAAAAATTAAATAAAAAAAAAAATGTTTAGTTCAATTAACATAGGTATACCTACCTATACTCCATTTATAATAGCATTAGAAAAAAGAGGCTCGTAGAAGCAGGAATGCAAAACATTTTATTTCAAAGTTATGATAAAACAATTTTAAGGGAGATGCTTAAATTCTAATTTTCTTGCGTTTTTTGCAATTTGCAGGTCAGTGTAAGGTTGTACGTTAATAAAAATAACATAATGCGCAACAATAAGAAATATGTAGGTAATAATACAAGTTTAACCATAAAAATCATCAATACATCCCTTTAAATTAGAATTGCTCCGAATTCGTCTGATTTCGCAGGCTGCTGCAGCGCATCCACCTTAATTAAAATTGTTTTAACAAATATGGACGTATAATATAAACAAAATAAAAATGAAACGAATAACGTCGTTCCAGGTATTGTTCACCCCTGCTTCTTTTAGGTTTTTACCATTGACACTGTAATTTTAAATTGGAGTTAAATAATATAAATAAATGAAAGCCACATAATTTCATAAGATAAATAGTTGAAATGGTTACAAGTAAGTGTGACAGCTGCTGTAAAAATAGATCATAATAAATTCGGCGTCTATCGTAATGTAACAATGTTTATTGTACTTTTGTTACAAAGTGTGCATTAAAAATAACCTTTTTTTACTTCTTTCTAATGCTATTGTAAATGGACTATAGTTGGTTTGCATTATATTATGGTTATTATACATATACACTTTTAAATTGTCAAGGGGTCGGTCAGTCAGAAAGATGAAGCTTTGATCATTCCAAAGCGTAGTACTTAGTTCCTATGAAGAAGAACGACCAAGAAACTGCACGGACACTTTCAAATCAAAATATTGTTTACATGGTTCATTAATCTCGACGCAGGGTTGCCAACTTTTTTTTATATCATATAAGTATTTTCGAAGGTATTACCGGTAAAAAATTTGCTAGGTAAAATTAACAAGTTTTCTTTATGTCTCATAACCATTATTACACTAGCAATTAAGGTAAAAAAAAATCATCATCATTCTACTTTTATGAGATTAATACTGGCCATAATATTGCATCTCGCCATTTTGTATTCAAATGAAAATATATTAGTTAGCCTACTATATATTTTTTTTGGAAATATAGTACATATTCAGGCCTCTTGTGGGGCTTGTGGCTAAGTAATAACAGCCGCTCGGGTCGATCGATCAGGTTAAGCTACGCTTGCCGCGGTTGGTCCGTGGATGGGTGACCATTATCACAAACCAAGACCTCTCCGTGCCTCGGAAAGCACGTTAAGCCCGTTAAGCACGTTGGTCCCGGCTGTCATTCGTGGATCTTTGACAGTCATTACGGGTCGTCAGTAACCCGAAAGTCTGACAACCAGTCTAACCAAGGGGTATCGTATTACCCAGTCACTGGGTTGTGGAGGTCAGATAGGCAGTCGCTCCATGTAAAATACTGGTATTCAGCTGCATCCGGTTAGACTGGAAGCCGACCCCAACATAGTTGGGAAAAGGCTAGGTAGATGAGTATTCAGGCCTCTAATATAATACTAATTGATACCTACTGTGTAGTAGGGTTTGCAACCATACTTGTAGGTACGCGGTTTTTGACATAAAGCCACGTGAAAAACAACAATTACAACATATTTTACCAAAACCGTTATTTCCATAATGTCCCCGTAGTATTGTAGTACCTAGCTAAGCATTGGTCAAGTGACCGATACCACTTTCGCTGGGGTTGCCTATGGGGTCCGTAATTTATAGCCATCGCGAGATTTATTTACATTTGTAGGTATCCATTCCCCTATCTAAATTACCTGCTTTATCGCTATTTGTCTGTTTAATGTGATTCTTAGTTCTTACTGCAAACGATAATATCGTAATTTTTTTTTCTAATGTTGCTGTCAATACAAGGCAAAATTAAAGTACAGTCCTGGCCATCGAGAGAATGCATTCCAGATACCTGTCAATCCTTCGAGAGAATGCGTTCTTGACACCTGTCACTTTCATACAAATGAATAGGTCCATTTATAATAGCATTAGAAAAAAGAGGCTCGTAGAAGCAGGAATGCAAAACATTTTATTTCAAAGTTATGATAAAACAATTTTAAGGGAGATGCTTAAATTCTAATTTTCTTGCGTTTTTTGCAATTTGCAGGTCAGTGTAAGGTTGTACATTAATAAAAATAATATAATGCGCAACAATAAGAAATATGTAGGTAATAATACAATTTTAACCTTAAAAATCATCCCTAATACATACATCCCTTTAAATTAGAATTGCTCCGAATTTGTCTGATTTCGCTGGGCTACTGCAGCGCCAACCTTAATTAAAATTGTTTTAACAAATATGGACGGACGTATAATATAAACAAAATAAAAATGAAACGAATAACGTTCCAGGTATTGTTCACCCCTGCTTCTTTTAGGTTTTTAGCATTGGCACTGTAATTTTAAATTGGAGTTACATTATATAAATAAATGAAAGCCACATAATTTCATAAGATAAATAGTTGAAATGGTTACAAGTAAGTGTGACAGCTGCTGTAAAAATAGATCATAATAAATTCGGCGTCTATCGTAATGTAACAATGTTTATTGTACTTTTGTTACAAAGTGTGCATTAAAAATAACCTTTTTTTACTTCTTTCTAATGCTATTGTAAATGGACTATAGGTGTTTTGCGAATATGATCTACTACACTATAATACTATAGGTACACTATAATAATACATTATAATATACAATGGACCAAAAATTGCCGAACCGGAGGTGACATCTGTCATGTCACCTCCGAAAAACCAAAACAAATAGGAAATAGAGAGATGTGAATATGTTGACAAGATCAGCAGCTCGCCATGCACGACCACCACCTCCGGACTCTTTGCTCAGCTTCGCCTCGCCACCGCCGGTACCCAGCCTCACTGTTAGCGCTGTGACGACACCGGCCGCCGTAGTTGCGTCGAGCTCGAGCGACGAGTATTTCTCTCCGCCCACGACGCCACCACCTGCTCGTCAACGGCCGCCGGATGGCTTAGGACCTCGAGACCCACTGGCGTCTGATAGGGTCCCATCTCCCGGCGGAAGTGTGCAGCGCATGAGATGGACACGATCCATCAAGGAAAATGTCATGCGCTCATACTATGGGGTTACAGAGGGGGGAAACAATCTGACCGCGTACCGTGTTCGGATGCTCTCTCGTTTTCAGGTGCTTGAGACAGCTGTCAACGTTACGGCACAACGACTGTCGGATCAGGTGCGGGTCATCCAGCGTAATCACATGCTAGATGACACTGTACTTGATCGCCTGCGAAATGGCGCAATTATTGTTGAAATAACCGTCCCGCATGATGAGAACCTCGTGAAAGCCGAAAAAGATAAACAAATCAAGTATCTTGACTTGGCTCGCGAGGTTGTCGACATGTGGGATGTGGACTCAGCGATCATTGTGCCGATAGTCGTGACAGCCAATGGCTTAATAGCTAAGAGCCTCGAGCAACACCTGAGGAGGCTCTCGTTGGGCAGCTGGATCAAGGGCTTGATTCAGAAAGCGGTACTCCTGGACACGGCTCGCATTGTCAGGAGGTTCCTATTCTGGAGCCCTGACCGGTAGCTTGGACCCTGTTCCCGATACCGGTGGGCTACTATTTTTTAATTTATATTCTAACATTTAAAAATATAATTTATATGTTTATATTGTAATAAAGGAAATTATAATATATTCTTTATTTCGGACTATATTCACAATCCTTAAAGAAACAATCACTAAAAACTATGTTAGTAAACTTTTACGCACGTGCCTCCGTACCTAGTACCTTATAGGTAAAGGGACTGTCCACTTTGTCTAATAATGTTTTCAGGGTGCTGTTAGAGCTTCCGCGCTACCTACCCATTATTGACGCTGTTTTCTTCTGCGAAGCGCTGCAGAAGCACGGAAGCCCCATCAACATCCTGAATCCATTATTATAATAATGGCGCTATAGCTAGCAGACTGCAGAACTCACAAACACGTCATGCTATCAATGATTTTTTTTTCACTAGCCTGCCCTGTCCCACTCCTGGGCAAATACCTCCCTGCACTCCTTCGATATTTCGCGACCCCGCGCGTCTCCCTCCCAGTTTTGTCGGCTCCGACAAAAAAATCAATTAATAAAAGAAAAAAAAAAAAATCCTTTTGGAGGTCGACGACTGCAGTTAGTTGAAGTATGATTTATCAGAAAATGATTAGCAAGTTTATGCGTAGATTTGCAAACAGACACGGTTAGTTAATTTGTATTCTACGTGTTGCTTAAGTTGCTTTGCATCAGGCCAAAATTTCTACACCTAAATTACAGTTTCAAAACAGCTTGCACAGAATGCAAGCCAATCTAGCAGTAAATCAACGAGACATGATATATTTTAATAAGGAATACCTATCCAGTACCATACACTACTTCCAAGCTCCTTGCGGCTGAATTATGAGTGTCGTACAAAATGCCTGAAATCTTCGCCTTATCATATTTATGGGCAAATGTTCTGGAAAAATGTTCTTTCCATTCGTAGACGTTAGTGAGATTTTTGATGTTTGAAGTACATAGTTTATCTAGAGCTATTGAAATTATTTCTGAATGTTAAACATCCAGAAATAATTAGGCTAGTAGGCTTTAATATCTGACTTATCTATTTCTAGTGCACCGCCTATTGAAGTAAAGAATCTTTCAATAATTGAATTTAACCGTTTAAACTTAAATCACACAAAAAATAACTTTGTACTTTTCTAAAAGTTAATTTTTTTCATAAACTGATACCTACCTACTTATGCGAGAAAAAGCATACTGTCTGCATTTTCTCAGTTACATAATCAGCCTTTAATGTTCCCACTGTTGGGACACAGGCCTCCTCTCTTTGAGAGGGAGTGGGCTGTAATTCACCACGCGGGCCCAGTACGGGTTGGTAGATGTCACATGCCTTCGAATTGTTGGTTGTAGGACATGCCGGTTTCCTCGCGATGTTTTCCTTCACCGTTTTGAGAGCAGTGGTGATGAAATTATTTACACAAAAAAAAGTGCCTGCCTGGGTTCGAACCCACGACCTACAACTCGTAAGTTGTGGCCGTTACCACTGGGCCACCATTGCTTAGTTTTCTCAGTTATTGTGTTTTTATTTGTTGTGTCTCTGAAAACGGTGAAATTGTCAGTATTGATTTTCTGGAACTTACTTTTTTGGCCACTGCCGAAAATTGCTGAAAACAGAAAATGAAATTTTCTTGAACTCTACCAAGAACCAACTTAAATAACGCTTATTTTGATTCCCAAATCGTACCCAAATAATCATGTTCCTACTCCAACAAATGCAACCTCCTCTAAAACATAAAAAAACCTTTGTAAAACATGATCACACTAAAGTAGTAACAAATCTTCCTTATAGCCGCTCGTGTTAGCTCTAGGACGTCGTCCGGAGTGTATTAACACCCACAATTTACGTTCCATGGGAGTCACCTATGAAATTTTTATGGCATTTGTTAACTACACCGGCGAATATACCAATAAAGTTTTTTTTTCCTTTTTTATGCCACTGCTTCGACTTAATAGACGGTGTAAAAAATGTTGTTATTGGAATATTGCTGCATACAAGTTTAAAGGAGTAGTAAAATGCGCACCTTTGTGGCTGATATCTACTTAGTATAGAACATAGGGGGGTACGCACTTCAGTAGGTTTTGTTAATGAATCGTAACTGTCATTATTACAAAACATCACACCTGTGTTCCCCCCAGGGTTGGGCAGAGGTGTACCTATACTCGTAGAACACCCACATTTTGTCAGTTATGTTTCAGTCCAATGTAGGGGGGGGGGGGGGGGAACTCCCGCATTGAGGGCAATCCTATTGCCATCAACTGGGCACAAACCCAGACTCCTGGCTGCGACTGCAAAATCCCAAATAGAAAAACCCAATAAGACTGCCCGACCCGGGCATCGAACCCAGGACCTCATGCTCTACTACATAAAGGAGAGTTTGGCTCATTGTTGATCACAGTTTACTGTGAGTGGCAGTCAGGAATACTGCTGAAGTAGGTATCTTTCAGCTGGTCGATTCTGTAAAAATCTCACCGTGAAAACTCAAGTGAAGTGAGCTTGATGTGAGTTGTCAGTAGTGTTAATCCCTAGGATTATTTCGAATGACAGCTCACTCCACGCTCACTTCACCTAAGTTTTCACGGTGAGATGTTTACAGAATCGCACTGCTGATCTTGGCCTACCTACTTCATATTTTAAGACGTCGACCCAATAGATAAATAAAACGTTCCTCAAAAATATTAAAATAATAAAATTCAAGTCGTTTAGCTAGAAGATTATTCGTGAAAGATGAATAATTTATTATGGCTTGAGGACCGAGGCTTGTTGAGATGTCGATGGGTCTTACAATACTTTGTACAGCAGCGCTAATAGGATGTTGCTCAGAACAATCAGGCTCACCTTACGACGTAAATAGCCTAACACCCGGTTTCTGAATTGAGAATTTTAAGTTGAGAACTTGTCTATGTATTTACAATGACATATTTAATGAAATATCAATCAATAGGGCTATATAAACACATACTTGTTATGAACGTTTTACGGTGTCCCACTTTTGGGCAGCGCCTTCAGGTGTTGCGCAGACAATAAATGAGTTATTTTACCTGTTAAACATCTGACCTAGTACTTGAGGTTTTTATACTTACTCGTATTATTTTCGTGTGCAGGTGTGTAATCTACCTCTCTTATATTTCTCGCTACACTGTAAATAAAAGCGTAGCCCTAAAACTTGAGACCAGACAACCAGTAAATTGGCTCTCCATTTTATCTTTCAATGTAATAACAACACGGCGTTATTTATTGTAAAAATAAAATATATTAGATTCCCAATTCATATTTTGTTGGTACCTAATACCAATATCTAGGTAACAAAGGAAACTATAGGGAATTTATCTAGAACAAATAGAAATAATGTTTTAACAATAAAACTTTAGACGTTAACAAACGGCTATAAAAATAAATGGGGGTTATTTATTTTCATTTTAACCACAATATCAATAAGTATGTAGATATTGAAAATGTTTCTGAGTTAGCGCTGCGCTACCGTATCGAAACAATTTCATTTATTATTTGCGTACATTCTGAGCTAACCTGGGACAGAGCTGATGTATGGATAAGGATGTAAAGAGATTATTCTCTACTAGCTTCTGCCCGCGGCTTCGCCCGCGTGGATGTCGGAAATTATCCCACGGGAACGTGCTAACAGGATAAAATGTATGTGCTTCCCTAGGATGCCATCTATCTCGCGGGCCCTTTGTGGCTAATTACAATAGAAAACCAATTGTGTCTCATTAGTGGTGATTAAGAGGGTACCTATATGATATCTTTACCTAAGTAAGTAAGTAAGTACCTAAGCTCCCCGTCACTTTTCCATAGAGGTTCATTAGAAAACCAGCGTCAGACAGCATCTGCCTGGCATTAATGCTGAAATGAACCTTTTTGGCGCAGCCGTGAGGCACACACTATTGTTGTCCGAAACATTATTTTTTATTTTATTATTTTTGTATTTTGTGTTTCACGAACTGTGTCCAAATAAACTTTTTTCTTTCTTTCTTTCTAAGTAAAAAATAAACCTACCTAAATAAACCTATTTCTGATGATAACTAATCTAAACTCAATAAATAAGCAAAATCCCTAAAAACTAATATCTATACGAATGACTAATCCTACCTAACAGTATTATAAAATAACCTACGGTCACTACGTACACTAACAAATATACTACCTATACTTTAAAATTAAAATCTATACCTACGACTTATAAAATTAAACCTAAATAACTCTAAAAACTAAAAGGAATAAAAATGAACTCCGCTGCGGGTGACGTAACCTACGACAAACTTATTATTTGCGGTTGGTACAGTAATCGGTCTAGGGATCGAACCGCAAAATTAAGTTTGTTTTTTATTGTATATACTTTTCCGGGATAAAAAGTACCCAGTGTGGTGCCCAGGATATTAAAGAATAATTATACCAAGTTTCATCGTAATCGAACCGGTAGTTTTTGCGTGATGCCTGAACAAACAGACAGACAGACAGACAGACAGACAGACAGACAGACAGACCGACAGACAGACAGACAAACAAAAATTTTTTTAATCACATTTTTGGGTTCGGTGTCGGTCTAGTAACACCCCCTGCCATTTATTTTTTTGATATTTTCAATGTACAGAATTTTCACTTCTACAGATTTATTATAAGTATAGATATAGATGAGAAGAGACCATTGCGACTTTGATCAAACTCTCGACTAATTTATACCTTACAATGAGATAAGAGTTACGGTTTTACGGAGTTACGGTGAGGGGCTTGTGGCTAAGTAATAGCAGCCGCGCGGGTCGATTGATCAGGTTCAGCTACGCTTGCCGCGGTTGGTCCGTGCATGGGTGACCATCTTTACATATCAAGACCCGTGCCTCAGCATGTTAATCCGTTGGTCCCGGCTGACATTCGTGGGTTTTTGACAGTCGTTACAGGTTGTCAGAAGCCCGAAAGTCTGACGACCAGTCTTACCAAGGGGTATCATATTATATTTATAATAATATATATATAATAATTATAATAATATATATATAATAATTATAATAATTTTCATATTATATGATGATGATAGTGATTTAGGAGTATTGGTTGCTGCTGCTATTGGTTGATGACACAAAATAATAACACATGAACAAAGTGTTTATCATTATCAGACTCTAGTAGAACTGACTTGTGTAAAGTACAATCAACACTATTCTAAGTTTTAAAATAACTATCACGTAAAAAATTTAGTTATACTAATAGCTTATTAGTCTAATTAGTTATTAAAAACCTGGTTCTTTTTAATACAGGATTAAAGAAAAATTGATTGGTTTTACGTCAAAACTGATCATTCTTTAATCGTGAGTGTACCTCTTCACCATGCAATGGGTCATCTACAGTTTAAAAATACTGCAGGTATCTTTTTTTAGACAATGATTGACTCCCAGTAAATGCAATATAAAAAATTACCAAACCTCTATCGACTTGAGTTGTCGACTGTACTTTACGTTAAAAAATTCTCATCCCTTCCATGCATGTTTCACAGTTTTTTCAACTAATAAATTTTAAACTACACGAAATATAAAATAAAACTAAGGTCGAGGTACGAGTGTGGAGGCATCGTAAATTCAAAGTGCCGAATTTCACGTCTCACTCGATTCGTGGCGGCGGGCGGGTACTGGAAGACAGTACTTACCCGATGAAGAGTACTGGCAAACAGTACTTACACAATGCACTTGGTACCTCGTGTATCGACTTATGTCTTCAGACAATGCTTGGAGTAGTTGCTTATGTTCTTGCTTTATAGTTGGCGGGAATTTTGTAACGTTGTAACTTTTTGTGTGAATGTTTTCCTTTTCGGTCTCTGTGAAAGGTTCAAATTGTTTAAGTTTATGGAGATTCTGGCAGAGTAGATAGAGAGCAGTGGTGGCCCAGTGATAACGGCCGCGACTTACGAGTTGTAGGTCGTGGGTTCGATCCCAAACAGGCACTTTACTTTGTGTAAAGTATTTTATCGCCACTGCTCTCAAAACGGTGAAGGAAAACATCGTTAGGAAACCAGCATGTCCTAGAACAAAAATTCGAAGACATGTGGTATCTACCAACCAGTACTGGGCCCACGTAGTGGATTACAGCCCACTCCCTCTCACAGAGAGGAAACGGGATCCCTTCTTTTCGCATAATATTCTTTTTCCTAATATACTTTGGCATAACGATTTTGGCATAATTTGTTTTGCCATAATAATACTTTGCCATATTTTTTTTTGGCATACAGTTTATGTTGGCATAATTATCTTGAAGGCTAATTTGTTTTGGCATAAATTTAATTCGCATAACGTTACTAGGCCTAATGATTATTAGCATAATAATATTTAGGCATACAATTAATAGAAATAACGGAAACAAGAGGTATTTATTTTCACTCGAATCTGAATCACTTTTTCCAAGAGTCGGGGTGCCCCAAGGTCTAACACATCTCGATTTAGTAAAAAGGCAATGAGAACTTAGGATGCAAGAGCGAGCGAAGCGAGCTCGGGAATTGGGCACCCCGACTCGGACAGGTTAGGTAGTGAGCGAGCGGAGCGAGCGAACGAGCCCCCGTCATCCCCTTCGTGTTAGGTTCCTTTAAACCCTGCAGACAGAAATAGGGGCCCCGCGAAGCGGGGCTCCGTCGACTACGCCTTATTATTATTGTTATGCATAATAAAGTTATGCTTTAGAATGTTATGCTTAATAAAGTTATGCTTTAGAATTTTATGCTTAATCATTATTATGATTAGAGAAATTATGCGTAAAAAAATTATGCGTAAGCTGTTATGCGTAAATAATTTATGCGAAAATATAATTAGGACAAACAAAAGTATGCCAAGTTATATTAGTTCTTAAAATTTTATGCAAATGGATAACCCAGAGGAAACCTGTGTCTCAGTAGTGGAAAATTATAGGTTGATTATGTAACTAGAGATTTAGTCCTTGGCCAACAGTGTTGTGATATGCACTCAAGTGACCTTTCCGTCATTTATGTCTTAAAGACAGCGTTTTGACTGAAGAATGACTCCAATGACTACCTTCCCTTGGTCTTCTGTCATCTAAACCTTTGTTATAAAGAGAAAAGATTTTGTTTTTTTGTACGTTTGTTTGTTACGTTTTCACGCTAAAACGGCTGAACCGATTTAGATGAAATTTGGCACTAGGGTAGACCATGACCTGGATTAGGACATAGGATACTTTTAATTCCGATATTCCTACGGGATCGAGACTTATGTAGGCGAAACAGTGAAGCACAGCTGGTTTTTCACAAGACAAGCAAAAAATGATAATGAGATACGGTTGCATTGTTTATAGCGGGTGAATAAACGAGTCGCATTGGCTTACATAAAGTTTGCCTCTAGTTTTAAATCATAACCTCCGAGGACGCCTATATCTTGCTGAGTAGGTAAAAATAAGTATGAAACTCAACCAACTAAGGAAAAAGGTTCTTCCACGCAGCTTTGTGCAGTAAATCAGATAAAACATATCAACAACAAGCCGTAAAGTTTCTGGGTAACTAAGATAGACTACGACAGAATATATGTATAACGTTATACGTTAGAATAGAAAGAAAGGACGAAAAAGTATTTATTGCAACTCGTGCAGGAAGATCATAAACTAAACTAAATAAAAAACTAAATTATATAAAAAAAAAGTAACAATAAGAAAAATTAATCAGAAAGCCAAAAACATGATGCTGCGACATTTAAAAGATATCATTTAAGAATCTACACAATTTTGGCTGTCCTACCGTCATTACTTCATTGCAGTTTTAGGTAACAGATTGAACAGCACTTGAAGCTCCACATATTATGTCATTAAAAGCTCGTTTAGGTAGGTACCTACACCATTCGAGTCTTTTGTCGAGTGTGTTCATTTTGATACTCAAACCGCTATGTATAAGTACCTGGTTACTGCAAATTCACCACTTTTAACGAACCACTGAATCTCTGATACGTTCCTTCAATCATTAGTAGCTGGACTTATGCTGGAATATGTGAGAAACAACAGAAGGGCAATTCCCTGAATTAAAAACGTCCAAAATCTATATAGTCGCAATCTCATCTCAGCGACAATCAATGTCAAAAACTTGTCAAAAATGTAGGGAAATTAGAGGTATTTTTGGCAGATTGAGACTAAGATCAAACTACGAACGTTCTTAAAATTACAAGAATTGCCCCTCTGATTGGTAGGTACAGTGCTAGAAAGGTCTTTTGGTGCTTGAATGATATTGAGATAATTGAAAAAACAAGATGGCGTTGTCAGTTCCGATTTTTGCCACGCGCCACAAACAAACCGTTTGTAGAGCCCGTCTCACGAAAGAAATCTCGCGGAAAGGAGTGAAACTAATTATTGTTATAATTATAGTAAGCAAGATTTTTTGAGAGGGCCTTGGTTTTTAGTAATAACAGCCGCACGCGTCGATCCAACAGGTTAAGCTGTTGATCCCGGCTGTCATCTTTGACAGTCGTTACGGGTCGTGAGAAGCCCGAAAGTCTGACAACCAGTCTTACCAAGGGGTTTCGTAACTACCCAGTAATTGGGTTGTGGAGGTCAGATAGGCAGTCGCTCCTTGTAAAATACTGGTACTCAGCTGCATCCGGTTAGACTGGAAGCCGACCCCATAGTTGGGAAAAAACTAGGCAGATGAGTAAGCAACATTCCTACTACAACTTACCTCGCACACCTTTCTCTATTTAAAATTGTGAATTTTATTAATCAGGGTCTGTAATATGATGTTGAGATAAATATATTAATTAAGATTTAGGCCATTGCATGCCTGTAGCACCGTTTCTGCGGGACTTCTTTCGTGGGACGGACTCTACCTACAGTTGTAAATTACATAACCAAAGATATGCACTCTACTGAGGTACTAGAAACTGGCGACTTGTAAATAGGACGTACTTACAAACGCCAGCACATCAAGCTACCCAAAAACTGTAAACTTTTCCCAATCAATCATGAACCTAATTCATTACCGATAAAGTTGAAAATCTATTAAAGAAATTTGACAGATTGTAGTAGCTTGATGTGCTGGCGACGACTGTACAAATCATCATTACATTTTCCATTTTGATACAATATAGCGTTCGTATGAGTCTAAAGAATCATGTTTCTGATATGGTTCGCAACTGTTCGGTACCATCCTCGCCCCAGTTGCGGTCTCGTAAGGTGCATCGATCGATAACTTATTATCGTAGGTAAATTCAGCCGGTATCGTACTTTCTGTGTCGCTTAGACTTCTACTTAACATGCAAGGAGGGAAGTTATAGATAGTTTCAAATGTGGTCGATTACATGCGGAAAGTATACACAGACAAGGTTTTTCTTTTTTATTTCTTTGGTTGGAACGGTTCCACAAATTTAACTTATCTAGAGGTAGTTGGAGGTGGTGGTACAGGTACAGGCTCCTTTAGTCACGTGGTCGCAGGCGCGACTGCTGAGTGCGGGGGCTTTTTCCATTTCGATGTTTTAGGAACAGCCCGGAGTTTGGAAGTTGGCGGTGTGATAAAAGAAAAGAAAGAAAGAAAATGCATTTATTTGCGGCAAACATGACGCATAAAAAAAGGACAAAAACACACAAAAAAAAAAAACAAGTCGGGGTACTTCCGTTCCACGGAAAGCATGTAAACCCATTGGTCCTGCACCTGATCACTCTCCGACCGTGACGGAAAATCCTGTGATGCGTAGTTCACATGTGGCGATGTAGATGCCGCCACATATGTATTTATATAATCTCACGGAGAAAAACACGATTATCTTTATCTTAGTTTCTGTAGCAGTAGTGAACTCATAAATCCAGATACATGAATACAATGGTTCTGAATAGCCGTACAAAGGTCACAAGGTCCCTATTATATTATCACGGGCTGGAGTCTCAACAGGTGCCCAATTAATACCTACTTAAATAACCTCCTCCACTGTATAAGCACACCTGCGAGTATATTCATTTCTTTTATTATTTATATACACAGTAAAATACATAGGGATATGACATAGTTATAATATGAGTACAAAAGTACTGCTTATTTCTAAAGAAATTTCTTCCAGCAGACCTGCGAAAGGAGAAGTAAAACATAAATGTAAACAATAGTGTGTGAGAACAAGAAGAGAAAAATATCAATGTGTGAAGTCTAAAATTTATAATAGAAGCTTTAATTACAAGATAACACTAAAAAAACAAAATAATATCCTAAATTAACTAAAACTATTTACAAACTAAAATATAGCGTCGAAAAATTCATCCACATCGCTGTCGACTGGTAATGTACCCAAGACACTGGCGGCATTGCCACGTTGTATGGCAATGCTTAGCCTCTGGCCAAGGTAGTCTAGTCTAAAATTAAATGATTAAATACACCTGCACATATAATGCAAAAAAATACAAATCGTCTGTTATAGATATTATTGGAATCGTTGGAGAGAATATTTTTGGGCCTTTATAATTTTTTGAATATATTTCGGAGTTTTTGAACTACAATGCCTATGCTGTCAGGGAATTAATAATGTATTATAGTTGTCCAGATGTGCCTCCGTACCTCGGAAAGTACCAGCGAAAAAAAAAAAAAAAAGCACGTTGGTCCCGGGTGTCATTCGTGGAACTTTGACAGTCGTTACGGGAAGTCAGGAGCCCGAAAGTCTGACAACCAGTCTTATTAAGGGGTATCGTATTACCCAGTAACTGGGTTGTGGAGGTCAGATAGGCAGTCGCTCCATGTAAAATACCGGTATTCAGCTGCATCCGGTTAGACTGGAAGCTGACCCCAACATAGTTTGGAAAGAAACAAAGAAAAGAAAGAAAGAAAAAAGTTTATTTGGACACAGTTCGTGACACAAAATACAAAATTAATAAAATAAAAGTTTTTTTTTCTAATGGAAAAGGCTAGGCAGATGATGATGGGTTGTCCAGATGTGATTGTGTAATTTTTAACGCCAAGTGCGAAGTGCGTGTCGGACTATGTACAGAAATATTCATCACACCTACTTTCCAATTTTCATCGATATACGACGGACAGACATGACGAATTATAAGGGTACCGTTTTTGCCATTTCGCTATGGAACCTTAAAAATTTGAATATCATCTCACTATGAGAGACGATCTGTACGATAAAAATTCAACTCCGTAGGATAAGAGTAAGTGGTTTTAATTTACCTTGCAAGATTTGACCTCAACAAACTAACATACAGCAGCCGTGGTGGCCCAGTGGTATGTAGTATCAGCCGTGACTTACGTAGGTCATGGGTTCGAACCCAGACAGGCGCTTTACTTTGTGTAAATGTTTCATCACCACTGTTCTCAAAACGATGAAGGAAAACATCGTGAGGAAACCGGCATGTCCTAGAACCAAATATTTGAAGACTATAGTTTGTGGGTCATTTAACAAACACCTCTATGTCATAGGAGTAACAGACAGTCCGCTGTGCAGGGCCTACATGGAGGATGACGAGACAGCGGCGCACGTGCTGCTAAACTGCCCGGTGGTCGCCACGTACAGGGCAAAGTACTTGGGTAACCCAGGTACCCTACGTGAGACGGTCAGTAACATCAAGGCGTTGCTGGCCTTCCTTGAGGAGCTGGGGTGGATCGAATGATCGATTTTCCCACCCATACGCAAAATACGCGCATTGTCGTGGAGTTGCGGACACCAGTCCGCTGTACCTATTGCCTATCTACCAACCCGCTGGGCCCGCGTGGTAGATTATAGCCCACTCCCTCTCGAAGAGAGGAGGCCTGTGTCCCAGCAGTGGGAACATTATAGGCTGATTATGGGAAACTCACATTCTGTATACAAACATTGTAAGTTAAATAAAAGATTTAAAAAAATCCACTCACAGTCAGAGATACATCCTGAAATAGATACCCAACGTCCACATTTTCCAGATTAACAAAGGAAATAAAATTTGAACCATTTTATTCATGTTGCTAATGTATTGCAGTAATTAGTTACAAAGCCGTTTGAGTTTCCGATGAATGAGAAAATACCTTTTTCTACAAAGGAAATTACAAGAAAATGTAATGCTTGAGTGTTTCTTTATGTTTAATGAAAATTGCTTTAAATGTGAAAGTTACTTTAGAAGACGAGATAGATGTAGTTGTTGTTAAGTTAAGCTTAATTCTTGGAATTGACCAACGGGCTATCCATATCGTTTCGGAATTTCCCGGAAGTGAAGATTGTACCAGCTGTCCAGATTAACCATAACCTTTCCCAGGGCTGTCCAGAGCAGTTGGACGTGCAGCGCAGCTCCCTTATTGCATAACACACTTTTAATCGCCGAATGGTTTTGAAGGAAATACATTGCTTCATCTTCATCATCTGCCTAGCCTTTTCCCAACTATGTTGGGGTCGGCTTCCAGTCTAACCGGATGCAGCTGAATACCAGTATTTTACATGGAGCGACTGCCTATCTGACCTCCACAACCCAGTGACTGGGTAATACGATACCCCTTGGTAAGACTGGTTGTCAGACTTTCGGGCTACTGACGACCCGTAACGACTGTCAAAGATCCACGAATGACAGCCGGGACCAACGGCTTAACGTGCTTTCCGAGGCACGGAGGGGTCTTGGTTTGTGAAAATGGTCACCCATCCACGGACCAACCGCGGCAAGCGTAGCTGAACCTGATCGATCGACCCGTGCGGCAGTTATAAAATTCGTCCACTCAGCAACGTACATTACGCTTTGAACGGGGCTGAACTGTCAAAATCGATTCGCGTCGTTATGTGTGTGACGCAATTAACCCGCAGATTAATGTAACAGTTAAAAATGTTCGCTGCTTTCCAACATGGTACAAACTAACGACGGCCCAACGTTCAAAGTTCCACTTATATACAAATTTCTTACTTTATCCATTCTCGTCAAACCACACATCCATCTCAACATTCTCATTTCCGCTGCATGCAATCTTTTTTCTTCCATCTTCGTCATAGCTGATCCATACAGTACGACAGGCTTTATCACGTTACTTTAAAATGATCGTAAGTGATGATATTGTTTAATCCGTAAATAGGACATCGGCAACCCTTGTAGACCTCATATATAAAAAAAATAAGCTAAATGAAGTCAAAATTTCCTCCTAAATACCCGAAGAAATGGCGATACAAACTCAGGGGTCAAGGTCTCCTTTAAAATCCAGACATAATCTTGGTCAGAATTCGTGAGGACCATGAAGATCCGTGTCCGATATGGTATTTTGAGGAAAGAACCACACAATGTCCAGTCAGTGCAAGCATTTGTCAGTAATTGTGCAGCTCAACACATGACTGAAGGAGCTCAACGACTCGACCAACAATACCAAAGGACGCATAAAGTAATATACTCAAAATGGTAGACTATCATTAAAACTAACACATCATCATCATCTGGCTAGCCTTTTCCCAACTATGTTGGGGTCGGCTTCCAGTCTAACCAGATGCAGCTGAATACCAGTATTTTACATGGAGCGACTGCCTATCTGACCTTCACAACCCAGTTACTGGGTAATACGATTCCCCTTGGTAAGATTGGTTGTCAGAGTTTCGGGCTTCTGACGACCCGTAACGACTGTCAAAAATCCACGAATGACAGCTGGGACCAACGGCTTAACGTGCTTTCCAAGGCACCGAGGACTCTCGATATTTTAGGGATGGTCGTAGCAAGCTTGCTTAACCTGATAGATCGACCCGTGTGGCTGTTATTACTTAGCCACAAGCCCCCTCATTCATCATTAAAACTGAAATAGAAACAAGATGTCATCATGCCACTACAGTCACTTCATCTCTCTCCAGCTCTCTAATTGGACAGAATCGAACGTGTGTTAGCATAATGTCGTCTACTTAACCATTACGTCACTGTCTGATGCCACGATTGATCGCCGCAATCGACACAAGCTCTACATGCATACGGAGTTGCTTGAAGATAATCGAGGGGAACTTGGGATTGTATTACAGATCTTTGTAATAAGGTGGTTGGTAGAAGTAGAAGTGCACATCTTTTTGCATCGTTCTCACATGTATTATATCGACATAAATGGTGTAACCAGTATTTTGATTTAACATGCTCAGCGCCAAGCCCCCTATGCCAATACCACTACACCAGGAAAATTCCCTAGGCCAGGGCAACATTTTTTGTATACAAAATGTATGGAAAGTGTGCGCGTTAGCGATACACGGCGCTTAGACTGGAATGGTGCTTGTGTATCAAAAAGGATACACAAATGTTTAGACAGTGTGTATCGCAAAAGATACACATGGCGCTGAGCGTGTTAAAAGAGTGTCCACGGAGTTCCTTGGCCGTTCTTCTCCAGAGGAACCTACAAATAAAAAAAACATACAAGAAACAAATGAACGACGTCAATTGTGGTTACATTTTTATTATTTCCCGTACTCAATCAGACATCAAATGATCTTGTCCTTGTTTGGCAGCTGTAATATACTCGTAAATACTAATATAAAAAGCCGTATTACGCAACACATCTATAAAAATACAGCGAAGTTACGATTGGCTTAACAACCTCCGTTTGACAAACTCATAAGGGTAGGAAAGGAACGTAGGAAGTAATGAAATATTCAATAGAGACAATCCTCGTCATAGGTTCGTCGTCTAAGTGCCAATTCCACCAATGAAGCTGAACGCGATCAGCACATAACACACCAAATTTGCCAAGCGACTTTTCAAAATAATATGCGATTTCCATAATATAAATACACGTGATACCTAAATTTAGATTTACTAGAACTTCTTATAAACAGCATCCGCTTTTATAACAAGTTGCCAATGGTTACAGAACTTAGCGATGGAAAGTTCAAAACCCTCACAAACGTGTCCTTATCAAAAAAGCATATTAAAAGATTAAAGGCTACGTTGAAGACAAGATAGTTTGGCAATGATTCCTTCTGCACATGTGGCTTCCCTGGCACCTCATTAACGACATAACTACGTAAATGTCTATTAACTGCTCTCAAATTACGATGTTTATTTCATTTTTACATACTTCTTTGACATAACCGTTTTTTTTATTTTTTTTATCCTTTTATTTCAGGCATCAAGGCCCACATAATCACATACAATACAATATTAACATAACTTAAAAATACTATAAATACATACAACATTATAATTACACTAAAAACTAACTAACGCACACGAAGTGTCTGCGTCGTGTTTCGCTGACTGGTGTCATGAAGCCGGCCACGAAACCGGCGGTACACAACACCCTATTTGACATTATATACAGACAATTCTAATTTCAACTCTTTATTAGTGGTTGTAATGGCAGTCATGTCACTTGTTTTTAATAGGTTTTTATATTTTATCTATCCTTTTGATAGATTCTTCTATATTTTTGTAAATGTGAGGACTTTGTAGGCCTTGTAGACTTTAGATCTGTAGATATGTAGTTTTTTATTTTATCAAGTACCTGGTACTTGTTGACAGGCCTACGCTGTCCTCCCATACCCACTGTAATTTGAAAACATTGTAAAAGTCAATTATTTTCAAAAGAGTAACCGTGGAGTTTCTTGCCGGCTCGTTTCCATAGGAAACAACCAATTGGAACCGTGCACCTAGCTTCTGACGTTTCATAAGTGCCCATGTTGGTTTATGTGAAATAAAATATTTTGTTTTTGATTTTGACATCTAAACTGCGTTCAAGAGCCGTCACTGTCAAATTATCCACAACAATGATAACTCTGATAGCTCTTGAACGTGGTTTACATGTGCTAATCGCGTTCAGTTCCATTGGCGAAATCCGCCCTTAATACCTCAGAGGTTGCAAACATTGTCTTTTGAGTAAAAAAATGTTTGGGCGAGTGGGAGAGCAAGTCATCTCGTTTTTATCGCAGCTCTTTCAGTTGGGTGGGTCGTATGAATGCGACGAATTTATTGCGATGTACAACCTTCAGTGGAGCGAGAAGAATTAGCCGACAATCAGCCCGGGGGCTTGTGCTAGTGTCATCCTTCGTAGTGCAACCTATTTGTTACAACTTGTTTGTTTGCTCGATATAAATGTCGTGAACTTAGTTTTATTCGTCTTGTATTTTTTCAGCTGAAGTTGATATAGCTGGAAGAATTATTCTGCGGCGATTTTTCATAGTTTTTCTTTTATGTTCGTAATTTGTTGCTCAAATACAACATTAATGTAAAGAATTTGGTCCAACCGTATTAAATACTGGTTGTTGTTATAAGAAATAATGCTGGCCATATAGGTTACCATAGCTATAATGTTGTTGATTTGTGAGTAAAAAAAGAGAAGGTACATTTCTTTCCTTTTCTCCATTGGAAAATAAATATTATGCATTCCAATTGTAGTCGATAATCGTGCTAAAAGTCCCCGAGTAAATTGGCTGTGTGAAATTCATACGGGCAGACAGACGGACATAATGAAATTATAACCAAGATCCCGTTTTAGCCATTTCGACCCTTATAAGAAAGAAAATATGTCATAGATTCACACGACACGGTTTGACGGCACGGTTGACGCAGTGGTTAAGCGATTGACTGCTGCGCTGCGTGTCGCGGGTTCGATTCCCGCACGGAACAAATATTTGTATTGCCTACAAGTAGTGGTTCCGGGTCTGGCTGTTTGTGTATGTGAGTATAAATGTTTGTAAACGCTCCCACGATACAGGAGAAATTCTTAGTGTCCCCAACGTTTTAAAAATATATATAATTATTATAATTATATAAAAAAATCTATTCTAAAAAAAACCAATGACGGCTGCGCCAAATAGGCCCAGTTCAGCAAAATGCCACCCCAGCAGTGCGTGACGCAGGTTTTGTTGGACCTTACGATAAGTGTGACGGAAAAGCGATAACACCAATACACAAACCTCCGACTCATGAAACAACTGACTTAATAAGTAATATCAACACCAACCTCATTTCAACTATTTACATAAAAGTGATACACACTATTACAGCCAATCGACCAATAACAACAGTACAAGCTAAATAAATAATTACAAACAACACTGGCACATGGAGACCACGCTTCTCCGCGCTCCGATAGCAACCATTTTGGAAAACCCGAGGCTCGCTTCAATTTTATTTTCACGCCTGCAGTTCGGAGATACGCTGAAACTTTCATCGTGGGCTTTCACTAGAAGCGAGAACGAAACATAAATTGTCGACGGACGGCTCACAGCCCATGTCTTTATTTTTCAAAAACAATGCACGTATGTTCATTTGTTTATTGTTTTTGTGTGTTTTAGTCGAGTTTGCTTAAATTAATATTCATGACTTGTTTGGAGTAGATTAGCTGGTTTTTTGTTACTTTGATTTAGTTTCTTTGCCAAAATATTATATAAGACTAGCTGCGCCCCGCGGTTTTACCCGCATAAGTTTCGATCCCGTGGGAAAATTGGGATAAAAGTATCCTATGTGTTATTCCTGGTTATAAACTATTTGTGTGCCAAATTTCATCCTAATCCGTGTAGTAGTTTTTGCGTGAAACATCCATACAAACTTTCACGTTTATAATATTAGTAGGATATAATGTGGTGGCCTCATAATTATGAACATCGTTAGTTTATAATTTATCTCACGAAATTACAAACTATCGAAAAATTGTGAACCACAACAAAACATTTTACAATTTAACGCATTATTTTTCGATAGTTTATAATCTGTCAATGGAAAACCGACGAATTGTGAACCGGTATAAAACTTGCAAGCGACGGATCACACCTTGCGCTAAAGTTGTCAAAAAATAAAAGGCCCGTTTTGATATTGACAGTTCTAGTAGTTACCTAATAAAGATCAAATTCGCAAAACACGTATTCTTTTGTATGAAACTGACAGGTGTCAAGAACGAATTCTCAAATGTCAAAACGGGCCTTTTATTTTTTTTAAACTTTAATACTATATAGCCCAGTAACTGCGAACAACTTGGAAGCAGCGCTCCACGGCACCTAACGGGTTTACCATCTCAACTCAGTAGCACCACCGCGTCTGGATTTGTGTCCATAGACTCGCTATTGATGACAATAGATTCACCCCCATGGTACACACGCTAGCACATCAAGCTACTAAAATCTGTCAAATATCTTTAATAGATTCAGCCGCACAGGTCAATCGGTCACGTTAAGCTACGCTTGCCGCGGTTGGTCTGTGGATGGGTGACCATCTTTACATACCGAGACCCCTCCGTGCCTCGGAAAGCACGTTAAGCCGTTGGTCCCGGCTGTCTGTCGTAGATCTTTGACAGTCGTTACGGGTAGTCAGAAGCCCGAAAGTCTGACAACCAGTCTTACCAAGGAGTATCGTATTACCCAGTAACTGGGTTGTGGAGGTCAGAGGCAGTCGCTCCATGTAAAATACTGGTATTCAGCTGCATGCGGTTAGACTGGAAGCCGACCCCAACATAGTTGGGAAAAGGCTAAGCAGATGATGATGATCTGAAGCATTAAGGTTTAAGGTTCATTGGAAAATTTTGACAGTTTCGGGTAGCTTGACCTGCTGGCGTCTGTACTTAAACCTAACTGGCGAAATATGGGTGTACTTATAGGTGCCTCTCCTAACCCTTCAGGGATACTGGCATGCTGTGAAATTATGTGCATTTTATTACTTGCTTAGGTTCGGTCTGATCGAAGTTTACATCTATACTATATCTGTATATATCATTGTCAGATATTTGTCGGAATTAAAACTTTTGTTTTATGGCTGCTAGACGAAAACGATCCATTTACTGTACAGGGAATCAGAAATAACTGAAATATCGTATTAAAGAATGTCCATTCAATATATTGTTCATTATTATTTTCCCTTCATATTGGAAGCAATAACCGGACGGGTTTTAACGTTGTAAACCGCCGTTCCTTGAATTATACAATACAGTAGGTAGTACTTATAATGAATGTTGGACAGTCACGAGCAAAAGTATATACACACTCGGCTTTATTCAAACGCGATTTACTCCTTTATTATTTAATGAAATTTTATGTTGTTACGAACATAGCATTTCCGAACCCATAGGTTTATGTAATGTGTCGTATTTCAACGTTGCATTCGTTATTTCACGAAAAAATCGCAATTGAAAGTTGCCGAGTGTTGACATATTGGTGTTCGTGACTGTACGGGGCTATTAAATGATACGTCATAATTATTGCGTTTATTCCAAGCGAACGTGTTTACATCAACGCGCCTATTTTAGCACTGTTTTTCTAAATCAAAACCTGTGCCAAAACTTAATAGAAATAATTTGAAAGCTCATTTTACATCTGCTGGAATGTTCGAATGCAGACAGTTTTTTTTTTCTGCCAGCCTGTAGTAAGAAAGAAAGAAGAAGAAAGAAAAAGTGTTTATCACGACTCGTACAGAAAGATCGCAAACTAAACTATACACAGTCAAAAATAAAAAAGCAAATTATATTAAAAAAAAATACAAAAAGAAAAATGAAACAGAAAGTCTTATACCGTGTACGAGGCCAAAAGGCTCCTATCTCAGCATGATGCTGTACAACATAAGGTCTACTTTTGTAGACAACAGTAGACACAGTACAGTACAGTTACAGTAGACACTTATTTGATAATGCTCCTAGAATGGGTACTCAGTAACTTACCTATTATCTACAACTATAATTTTGTAACGGTTGATGTAAGTTATATATATATTTTTTTAAATTATTGGGTTACTTGGTCAAAATAGAATGCAAATCTGGCCGAATTTCGTTTTCCTACCCCGATACCCCTTGGCGAGACTGACGGTTATACTTTTGGTTTTCTCACTGCCCGTAATGACATTATAGTCTAATTATGCCTCAAAACTCTTCCACCAGTCACCACGTACAGAAAAATCACACATTATTAAAATTTTAAGAGAATTGGCAGGAGCTCAGTAACACCGCGTTATCAGTACCTATAACATTGATATCGAACATCAACATTACCCTCCTCCATTAGCATTTGCAAGTGTACACCCAGATTTTATCTAGCTGTTGAGATACAACGTAATTACGCTGCTAATGTGTTTTCAGCACAGTACAATAGATATCTACGATATATTATGCTATAGAGGTATGAGGAATAGGGTGTAATGTTCTTTATCTTACATAGAAAAGGGAGGCTCCTTAGACTAGACGGGTGTTGTGTCTGGCGGGCTACTACCAGGTGATTGTTTTTGGAACGAAGTTCCTTATCGCGCGTTGCGAAAGGGTGCTAGACGGAAAAAATTAAGACCAAAAGTTGGAACGACACTTTTTGCTATAGTTGTAAGCCGTGTGGCGTGCGCGTGTTTCTCTGTCTGTCTCTCTCTCTCTCTCTTTAAACTTCGTTCCATCCGGGTGTCCCTTGACACCTCTCAGGTTTTTTTTTGTGAATTGCATCTCGCAGGTCAACCTAGGAAGTTGTCTAGGAAGATGATATCAAATAGTGGGTAATCACTCCACAACGTTTGTATGGTGTAACGTTATAATTCATATTACATAATTAAATTAGGAACATGATTTTGTTACCTATAGGCCGACCGCTTTACTGAGACGTTGCCTGAGGTAGCTGCGCGGTGCGGGAGGGGTGATAGTTGTCACAAGTTGACGAATCACTGAGCTCTCGCATCATTTCATCACACCCCTCCCGCACCGCGCTGCTACCTCAGGCAACGTCTCAGTTAAGCGGTTGGCCCATAGACTACTATATTTTTTTTTGAAAATCTAGTGTGTTTGCAACCCTACTTGTACGCGCTTATTGATCAATAATATTTATGATTTTAATTGATGAATAATGTTTAAATCCACACTGTCAACGTTCTATGAGTCTACGCAATGCGCGTGGCCCTGATTCGCACAGGCATAGCGCACCCTTAACTCACTCTCAATGGACTCCTATTATATTGCAGGTATATCATTATTGTTATTCACGTGTATGTTAACATAACTAACAGCGTACGTGCAAACTGTAGTTATTCGGAACCTAGACTTACCTACGAATGTTTGTAGTGACTTGATTGTTTTCAGACTGTGATACCTCATACTCTGGAGGTACTTAATTATAATAATGCTGTTATTTCATGTGTGCCTAGTACATTTGTAATTACGGACTGTTTAGGTACTAAGTTTCTAGGATGTACTTAATTAGTAATGAGTAAATAACTGGTTAAGTTGCTAAGACTAACATAAAACATCGCTCTTGTATTCTCTGAAGGGTTAGGCAGATGCACCTTTAGTACCTAACCCCGCATTTCGCCAGTTATGTTTAAGTTCCATATAACATGGGGTGAGCCATCAATCGGGCACAATATTATATAGGAATAATATAGTTCTCCAGGCCGCATTTCGGCCATGACGGCAAATCTCAACGGAGACTAGCCTTCGGCGCGGGAGGTACAGACGCCAGCAGGTCAAGCTACCCGAAACTGTAAAATTTTCCCAATCAACCTTGAACCTTAATGCTTTAGAGATATAGTTGAAAATCTATTAAAGTAATTTGACAAATTGTAGTAGCTTGATGTGCTGGCGTCTGTACTAGAGTGCACAAGTGTTTGCGCAGACTCTCCCTTTCCTAATTAAGAAAAAGCTTACTATCAATGGGGCCCGTTATCTATAATAAAATACCTCATAGACTCAAAGAAGAATCAATAAGTATATTTAAAAAGAGGCTAACATCCCTACTTATAGATAAATGTTACTATTCTGTACAAGATTTTTGGAATGATAAAAGTTTATAATGTTTTATTAATTTATTATTTTTGTTTCTATTGTATACCTTGTTTATTTTTATTTTTTTATTGTTCATGTAAGTAAAATAATCAACCACTTGTAGAATATAGAATTAAGATTGTTGATTTTGATGTTTAGTTTATGTAGGAAGGCTGTAGACCTACATAACAGAGCTTGCCTTTCTTTTTGTTTATATGATTGTATAACTGAGTAAATATATATTTTTTTACTTTTGCATGCCGTAAGGTAGAGTGTGTTGGAACCGCTTTTACAATGTTTACATCTTATTTTACGACACGGCTGCGCTGCGTGTCGCGGGTTCGATTCCCGCACGGAACAAATATTTGTATGACCTACATGTATTTGTTCCGAGTCTGGGTGTTTTTCTATCTATAATATGTATGTATTTACAAAAAAAAAAAATGTATATAAGTAGTTTACCAGCCATCTTGTTACCATAACACAAGCATTAGGTTGCTTAGCTTGGGACTAGATGGCGCTGTGTGAAATGTCCAGGGATATTATTATTATTTATTATTATTTTGTACCCACATTAATTGCAAAATAAATGATTTCTGATTTCTCACCCTCATAGACCGATGGGACGGCACGCAATCCGACACGACCGGAGAGAGATCAGGCGCAGGACCAACAGCTTAAACGTGCTTTCCGAGGCACGGGGGTACCACACCGCTAACTTCCAAACTCCGGGCTGCTATTGAGAAGTTCAAGATGGCAAAACCCAATAAGGGTCAACTCACACCGAAAGAGCGGCGAAGGGCAGCGAAGCGGAGCGCAGTTACAGTTTCATATGAATTTTAACTTTATTATCATTACCATAATACTTATTATCGCATGAGAAACTCGAACGAGTCGCGCGGATGCCCGCGGCGCCGCAGGAATTCCGGGGAATTGATATTCATGCGATAATAAGTGTTATGGTAATGGTAATAAAGTTAAAATTCATATGAAACTGAAACTGCGCTCCGCTTCGCTGCCCTTCGCCGCTCTTTCGGTGTGAGTTGACCCTAACACTTTGACCGACTCGGAATCGAACCCAGGACCTCATGATCAGCAGTGGCCACTAGACCAATGAGGCAGTGTTAGGCCCTTTATACATGGCACGGTTTCTTTACGGCACGACGCGCGACGTGCCGCGCGTCGCGTTTCCGTCAACAAAGCCATCCATAGTGATCCATACAACACTGACGACCCTGCATACTGCACTAGCACTGACAAATAAACCGTAGTTTTTCACAGCAAGAAAATCGTGTGTGTACAAAGGGCCTTAAGATCCCACGACCTCATGATCAGCAGAGGTCATTGGACCAAGGAGGCAGTCTTGAGATTATCTAAGTAAAACTTTAATATACTAAGCAAAGTACCTACTTAAGTATAGTAGATAATAAATCATTTGGTAAAGTACCTACTTTTACATTGTTACCGACTTAGCTATGAAATTAATTACGTAAACAAACTTCTCCAGCTAATTAGTAACTTTGTACGGAAAGATTTTTGTTATTTCGCGTATATTTATAAAACCTCTTAGTTAATAACTGGTAACACAGATGATTTGTTTATAAAATTGGACAAAGGAAAGTAGTTTTTCGTACCTTGCCATTTTATATGGGACATGGCAGAAACTACGTAAAGTTCTCTTTATATACTCCTTTATTTTCGTCTATGCGTTCATAGGTCCATTAAAAAGTTTACTGTGCATGACATTATCTATATGTGCTAGTATAGTCCGGCCGCCGAAAGAATGGGTTTCTGACACCTCTAATACCTCTAGCGACAATTCTAGTAGCTAGATCAAATTCGCAAAACATCATCATCTGCCTTTTCCCAATTACGTTGGGGTCGGCTTCCAGTCTAACCAGATGCAGCTGAATACCAGTATTTTACATGGAGCGACTGCCTATCTAACCGCCACAACTATTACTGGGTAATACGATACCCCTTGGTTAGACTGGTGGTCATACTTTTTGGCTACTGACGACCCGTAACGACTGTCAAAGATCCACGAATGACAGCCGGGACCAACGGCTTATCGTGTTTTCCGAGGTTCGGAGGGTCATGGTATGTGAAGATGGTCACCCATCCACAGACCAACTGCGGCAAGCGTTGCTTAACCTGATCGATCGACCCGTGCGGTCGGTTTTACAAGAAATGACATGCCCATCATTCACAAGAAATGATTTGGCTAAGAGCATCCTTGCTGTGCTTATCTTAGTGCAACATAAGTCAACATGATGTTCAGAAGATACAACATTGAAGCTTCGAGCGCTTGTCAAAAGAAAAGCATTACGCCTATAATTTTATGCAAATAATCGATTTTGATTTCATTGATTTGAACGCTCTGTATTTGGTTAAAGGAAAAGAAAGAAAGAAAAAGTATTTATTGCGACTTGCACAGGAAGATGACAAACAGCTAGCATAGGATAGTTGTTATTACGAGTATGTGACCGTTCACCGCTTTCTTCAGGAGATCAAAGATTAAACTGCAAATCAAGTTAGTGCTGATGATGACACAAAAAAATTGTGGGAAGTATCCTCAGAAATGTAGAGCAGCATCCAATTTAACACTATGACGTCAAAGGTGTACAAGGCAGCTGATAGGAAGCACAACAGATAAGACTGTTTCAGTCTCGCTTCCTCAGAGCCGGAGCGAGGCGAAAACGAAAACAATTCAAAGCGATCCCGCTGCAGATCATTACTGAGATTTCCAACTTCAACGATGTTTTAATATATTTTTTTCTCGTCTGGCAGCTATCAGATACTGCTCCGAAGTAATTTGTAGAGGAACACGTTTTTCTTTAACGGTTTCATGGAAATTAATAAACTGTTGAGTTTTAGTTTGCGGTGTAACATTATTTTAATGTTTTGTGGCGTTTGTTACTTTCAGTCTTCATAATCAGCCTATATTGTTCCCACTGCTGGGACAAAGACTTCCTCTCTTCGAGAGGGAGTGGGCTATAATCCACCACGCGGGCCCAGTGCGGGTTGGTAGATGTCACATGTTTTAGAATTTTTGGTTCTAGGACATGCCGGATGCCTGACGATGTTTTCTTTCACCGTTTTGAAAGCAGTGGTGATGAAATAATTTACACAAAGTAAAGCGCCTGTCTGGGTTTGAACCTACGATCTACAACTCATAAGTCGCGATCGTTACCACTGAGCCACCACTGCTCTCCCTACTTTTAGTGGCTGTGTCAAATTGATACAGTTGTAATCCTCTATTGTTTTCCTGTTAGAGACTTTAACCATCCTTGTCTAATAAGAAAGGAATAAGGAAAAACAAGTATAAGAAGGATAGTTCGAAGAACGTAATGTATTATTTACTCTAAACGCGCTTGTTTTTAATAAATATTTTAATATCTAATGCCTAGCAGAGTATTGGCCCAGTGGTAACGGACCCACTTACAAGTTGAAGGTCATGGGTTCGAACCCAGTCATGTGCTTCATTTTGTGTAATTTATTGCTCTAAAAACGGTGAATGAAAACATCGTGAGGAAACCGGCATGTCCTAGAACCAAACATTCGAAGTCATGTGACATCTACTAACCCGAACTGGGCCTGCGTGGTGGATTACGGCAACTCCCTCTTACCGAGAGGAGGCCCGTGTCCCAGCTGTGGGAACATTATAGCCTAATTATGCTATTTAATACATATTTTAATATCTAATGCCTAGTAATAATTTCAATCCCACAGAATTTTTTAAAGGCTTTTCTAAAAAGCTTTACTCCAACGTATGCCACCAACCTAATCCATGCATCAAATGCGACAACCCTTCAGAACGTCACTCAACACACCTCAAGTAAACATGATTGACAATTGGTTTATACAGTTGGCAGCTTAGACGAAATCAATTACCCAGCCATCCACAGTTTAATGTTAGCCAAAAAAAGTCGAAAGCAGGGATTGGAATCCAAAGCTGACCGACCAAGTGTGGTAATTAATTACGCGAGTCGTTTTTGTAGCGGCCGGTCGGAAGAAACGGCGAAAGATTTATTGTTTTCGCTACTTCACTCCGGCCATCTCCCGACGAGGAATTACTAATCTTTTCTTTAATTCTGATCCCTCGTTTTCCTTCCGTCTGTAATAGAGCCGTAAATACTCATTTCGGACTCCTTCATAATGCATTGACTTGGAATATAACGGAGTAGGAATAAGCTGTATATCTATCTCTAACTATACATTCTATTCTATACAAATACATACAATTGAAGTGTTTGTTTGTAATATCAAAATAACAGCTTTTACTAAATGCATATGAATGTATTACGGTATTTATAACAAAAAAAAAAAAAAATTTTTTTGTCTGTTGTTTGTTCCGGCTAATCTCCGAAACGGCTGAACAGATTTCGACGGGACTTTCATTGGCAGATAGCTCATGTTGGTGGTTAATGGTGTTGGTGTGTGTGTTGTTGTGTTTGTTGGACTAACTGCTTTTATTTTAGCAAAAAGAATAGGGTTCCGCGAAAAAAAAATAAAACCCATTTTCCGACATCGCGGGCAGACGCTCGAAGCTTTTGAATTGAAGTCGTTTTTCGTTCTGTCTGTGTAATCGCGTTGTTCTACTTAATTACGCAACGGATTTTTATGCAGGTTTCATCATAATTTTGAGAATTTATTCCGGAATGTTGAATGCCTGACGGAGGACATCGCCGTCGAAGTAGACCACGGCGTAGGTGGTGTGAGGATCTGATAACTTTTGAACGTACATACGTACGTTTTAACGTTTCTACATGGCTAGAGATCGCACAAGGCAGGGAGGTTTGGAAGGAAAAAGGGGAGGCCTTTGCCCAATAGTGGGACACAATATAGGCTAAAAAAAAAGAAATCTCGATGTTTTGTATAGATACATGATACTTCTTAATTTTACATGATGAAGAACTCTAAAAAGCATGACGAAGAGAGTCCTTTCATTTACGAATTGTTTATTTATTGAAATTTGTTATCCCAACAAATAATTAATGGTCTAAAATTTGTAATGTAATTTGAAATTTGTATTGTAAAGTAATTTGATATAAGTAATATTATTTTTGACATGAATGTAAACTCACTTTATGTACCTACATTTTATTTTACGCCCTAAGGGCAGGACATAGCTGTTCGCAAAACACTAAATTAACACCAGCTGTATTATGTTCACTATCCTATGATCCACAATAAAGACGAATTGAATTGAATTGAATTTGTTAAGTCGTAAGATCCGTGTGAAGCAGGAGCGGGTCGCTAGTCTATACCTACTATAATAATACTATAGTGGTAGAATTTGTTTGTATGTAGAGGGTAATCTCTGGAACTACCAGTCAGATTTGGAAAATTGTTTCAGCGTTTGATAGCCTAATTCTTGAGGAAGGCTATAGGCTAATTAACATTACGCTATGACCCTTAGGAACTAAGCAAAGTCAGAAAGAACGCTAAGTGATAGCGCAAGCAGATAGATAGCGCAAGCGCTAAGTGATGCGATGTGATGGGGTGGTTCGGGCGAACAAGAAATGTCATGCGGACGAAGTCGCAGGCAGAACCTAGTATATTACATATAATACTTAGTAGGTATAATACGATATTTATAAGGTATTACCTGCGAAGATTAATTACTCGCCGTAATACAAAACCAGGATTCTGCTATATAATAATATTGTATGGTACCGGCAAAGTGAAATTAGAATTTCAATGATTTTAATCAAATATGATCAAATCCGAATTGATTAATAACAGTAATTAAACTCAAACGAATGAATTAGAAAGTTGGTCGGTTCGTTTGTTTCGATCAAGTATTATTATGATTGGGTGTGCGACGGGTTTGCCTATAAGGTTTTATATAACACGAAGGATTAATATTCCACATGTTGTTGTATTGATTATAAAGGAGGGACAATCAACGATAGCTAAAGAAATTAAATTTCGATAAAATTACTGTGTACCATTTAACCCGGTTTTAGGGCACCCGTGGCACCCTCTGGGGTGCCAACGGGACCCTAACACCAAGGCTCCGTCGTTAGTCCGTCTGTCACAGTGCTGTATATATTTTAAATGGTTCTTTTTGCATTGTTCTCACATGTAGAAGCAATAAGAATAATGTACCCAGGATTTTGTAATAATATCTTGATTTAAAAGAGTGTCCTTGGAGTTTCTTGCCCGTTCTTCTCCAAAGAGATCTACGTTTTGGAATGGGCAACTAGCTTCACTTTCTGACTAACTGACCGACTATTTAAAATGTTGACAATTCAAAAATGCCTGAAATGGTTTAATTGAAATAAATGATTTGAGTTTGAGTTTGAGAGTATCTTTTGAACCGTAACAGGTAGAAGCTTGAATTTCACAAAGCGTGTACTACTATGGTCGCTGTAACAACAAATAAGAAAGTAAAAAAAGTACAGTGGTCCATATAAAAAACGTGTTTTATTTCGGCGTACAAATAATGTTATTATTAAATAATATACGGTGGCACGGAACCAATGATATAAAACAAAATAAAACATTAGCTACTAATTCGTTAAATCAAAATAATATTTAACTGCTAATTAAACAGTCCAACCAGATCACTTAGTAAAATTTCAATATAAGATAAAGGTCGAGAATTTGACCCCTCATATATATTATGTATGATACCCAAGGGACAGTTGGCAAATAAACTTGCACACTAGTAAATTGGGTTGTTCCCGTAAGGGCCGCCTCGTTGTGTGATTACCTATGTACTGATATTAAGCAAATTACATGAGTATTATCCTATTTCTGATAAATTAATCCTTGGTGATTTATTTTGCGTTCACAATTTATCTGTATCGTACTGTTTCTTCATCGAACATGGGCAAAATGTTTACAATTCGGTTGCCGAGAAGTGATTATGTTTAATGATCAATTAGTACCTCGTATTGTTCACAACTATAGGTTTGTTAGGAGGCCAGTGTTTAGCGTATCTGGAAAATATTTACATACTTAACTTGTAATAATGATAGTCAAGGCAGCTAATTTCAACGGAGAGGCTAGTTTCTGTTGAGATTAGTTGCTTGTGGAAAACCCAATATCATTTGCCCGACCTGGGGATCGGACCCAGGACCCCACGCTCAACAGTCGTGTTTGCAACTAACGGGGCAGCTGCCAACGGACCTAACTTATAATACGGTGCTAACTCGAGGAGAAAATGGCCAACAAGGACGTATTGTCATCAGCATTCTGATAAAATCACAATTCAAAGATATATGCTTATTTAAAAACGATAAACCAGAAACTTCTACTCGTATGTAACTAGCTCAAGTCTTGATAAAAAGATTTGCCAGTCAGCAAGGATAGTTTGATGCCCGGAAGCGCCGGAAGTAGATACTTAAAGTGAGTTTATCTCCCATGGAGCCTCTTGGAAATGCATCATTCGTCATCATCATTATTAGGTCGAATGAACTAGGTAATGATCTACATTTCGTCGTCGTGCAGTCAAAACATTTTTTACAGCGAAGATCTTATCTTAGACTTACCTTTTTAGGGTTCCGTACCCAAAGGGCGCCTACAAGACCCTATTACTAAGCCTCCACTGTCTGTGCGTCTGTCTGTGCGTCTGTCTGTCCGACCATCCGTCCGTCTATCCGTCCTTCCATCTATCCGTCAACCCGTCTATCCGTCAATCCGGCTATCCCTCCGTCCGCTCATAGACTATACACTTATAAACTGAGACGTCCGACGTCCGTCCGTCCGTCCGTCGACGTGAGATACAGCCCGCTGACAAACACACGGACAGGCGTCCGTGTGTTTGTCAGCGGGCTGTATCTCATGAACCGTAATAGGTAGACAGTTGAAATTTTCACAGTGTATATTTCTAGCTATTATAATGAATAAAAATAACATAAAGTTAAAACTTAAAGGACGCCATACTATAAACGTATTTTTTTCGGCGTATTTTGCCATGTGGTACGGAACCCTCGTGTGCGAGTCCAACTAGCATTTGGCCGGTTTTTTGAATGTACCTGTTTCTGTGACAAATGAACCTATTCTTGTTTCTTTCCGTCTGAGACATGATCGTCATTGACGTTCCCCGAGTTTCTCATTTTCATCATAGAGGGCATTACACTTATTTTACCTTTGTTTTTGCATCACTGTTCAAATCACAGTGATCTTTATTCCCATTCTTATAAGGTTGCTGTTGGATTGCTGCCGTTGACAAGTCTGTCGAAATCATTGTGATCTTTATACTCGACAGAGATCGTAGTAGAGCTGTGGTCGTTTCATCTAAATATGCATTTCTTTTTAACCAATAAATAAATAAAATGAAAATTATTATTTCGTTATTTTTGTACGAAGTTTTCCAAGTAAGCGCATGTTACAAGTTATGCCTTTATAAATTCTGAACTAACAAAGTTATCTAAGCCGTTATAGTTTTCCTTCAAAGTTCATCAAATGGACTACCATCATGAATTTTTTCAGATTTTTTGAGCCAGCCGTTTAGCTATTATATGGGGGGGGGGGGGGGGGGTACTATTTTAAGAAAAAAATGCGCTTTAAAGTTGAATATCTCGCAAACGGATACCTAAATAAAAAATCGTCTTAGAAACCTCTGCAATTTTTAAAAGACCTATTTAACGATATCCCACAGGAAGGGGTAGACGCGAGAAAAAAAAATCATCTTCACTTTACGTGTAGTATCCCGAAAAAGTTGCATGCAAAGTTTCATCTTTCTAGCACTGACCGTTTGGGAGGTAAGCCAAGGACGGACGGACGGACTGACATGACGAAACTATAATCTTTATCTTTATCTTCATTCTGACCTCGCTATTGGCTTGGCGTGTCGATTTCTACCAGATTACCAACCGCAAGTTGCATCAAAGAACATCGTCCCAAAAAAAAAAAAAAACAAATTAGGTTTGCCGCAACTAATAGTTGCTAATGAGCACAAACTATTTCATAGGAAAATAAGGGCCCCGTTACACTGGCCGGGAAAAACGCTAGGGGAACAATCAATCAACAACTGTCACTAAAGTTTCTGAACAAAACATTGACCCCTCCCGTTAAAGATTTCCTTATGGGATCGCGTCTAATCATTATGCTAGGAAAACATGTTACTAACCTTCACGGCTCTGCTTGTGCAAGTCGTATTAAAGGACATCACTCATTTCGTACACTAAAAACAAATCTCTCCCTCAACATTTTTTAATGGCTGCTGTTTGAGGTTTTTATAAAATACTTTCGTTATTATAGAAAAAAATGTTGAGGCTATTATTTCCCATCAGAAAACCGTATTTTTTTCTGGTATAAAACCTGTATGATGAATGAATGGGTGTTTGATATTATACTAAATGACAGCTTAGAGGTGAACAGAACATTGTCATGATTGTTATCTGTGGCTTTATCCGGCTTTTTACGCGGTAATACTTTCACTTAGGCCTGCTTAAGTTCTTACAACACCCACATAGGTTAGTTGCTTTTATTATGAAGACATAGAATAACCTTCAAATTGTATAAAACGGACCTAACAATAGGTAGAAATAATAATATTTTTACATTGACAAGGATTTTTTTAATAAAAATAAGTCATTATTACTGAGGATAATCCAAGAAACCAGGTTAGTACTTCGTTCTTGGATTATTAGCGTTCAGACAAGGCTTCGTTAAGACGATATTATATTACTAGGATTCTAAAAGTAAGTTGACTAGGTATTGTTAGACTGATTTCAAATAGACGCGCGATTTCACGATTATTCACGCGTTTCGCGGTTCGCCAATCAACGATGCACGAATTGTCAAGTAATAGGTTTATTATTTCAGGTTACTAATCTCTTCGAACGAAGCACTTCGTATAATTATGATCGAACTTCACGTACATAAGTTCGTTTATTCATCAATTATACTCGTGCTTCGTTCTCGACATTAGTAACCTGTAATAATAAAGCAATTACTTATTTACACATGTAGGACACCCAGGATTCAACTTTAATCATAGACGCGTTGACGTGTGAAATTATTGTTCGTCAAAACGAAAAACGCGCGTCAGAAATAAGCCTAACGAAAAATCCAACCTCTAATTTTTCTCATCAATTTATTTTCCAAAAGATATTTGCCAACTTCTGCCGGATAACGGTTTATTTTTCATACACAAGTACAATCTCTAATGAGGTATGGCTTTAGGTATTGTTGTTGTTCAAAGTTTGGTCGTTAATTAGTGAGTGGGGGGCGTGCTGTGAAGTTGAGCGTCGGATCCCAGGTGGGATGTGCTCCTGCGTTACACTCTGTATTTGCATAAAAGTTAGTGCAGTTACAGAATATGGCCGCCGGTGTACCATGAACTACTGTTGACTGCCAGATAGTTTGCAAGCGCACAAATATTATTTGAAGTAAAATCGTTTTGCGACGGAAATGGGTTCCGTAAATTTCCGTTCGGTTTCTTTATTGTTCATATGAAATGCATATTGAATCAGCTGAGAGTTCATGGAATAATGTTTACGGAAGTTTGAATACAGATTTGTATTTGTTTTCGTGTCAGCGACTGATACATCTGAGCTCGTTGGACATCTTATAAGCTGTTGTCACGATATAGCGGCCTTGCTTTGTTACACACGAATACGTATCTCAAAGTGTATTCGTGGACTTTGTGTAAGATCAGTCTTGTGATGAAGAAAATTCACTGTCTATAACGTATAACAAAGTAAGGTATGGTTTTAAAAAGTAATCTGTACTATCTATCCATCTACATTATTAATATTTATTTATATATTACTAATAATAAAGCTGAAGGGTTTGTTTGTTTGAAAGCGGTAATCTCTGGTACTACCAGTCGGATTTGAAATATATTTTTTCATTTGATAGCTCTATTTTTGAAGAAGGTAGTTAGGTAGCCCTAACATCAGGCTAGGAACCTTAGGAGTTGAGCAAACACAAAAAGGTCAGAAAGAACACAGCAATAGCGCGGGCAAGCGATGCGATGCGACAGGGTCGGGGGAACATGAAATTTCACGCGAACGAAGTCGCGGGTAGTCGGTAGTCTTTGTATAAAATCATTTGGTAGGGTAGCAAAATAAAATTCTATTAAAAGAATGTGACGAAAAATACATTTCGTGACTTAACTCAGCTAAAGACTTATCCTATTTTAAACAACTTTATACCTCCCGAAAGCTCCTTCAATTCCTGTTAATTTAGACAGGGGGACTTTGTATCGAAACAACGTCAAAGAAAACCAGTCTTCCAAACTTAAACTGCCGACAATATTATCGGATTTTCAATTTTCGCCGTACCAAAACTTGGAATAGTTGTCTATAGGCCACAGTGGCGTCTTGCAGATCCCGAGCGTCGAATGAGAGCTAATGGTCCGTTAATAATGCTCGGCAGTCGGTCTGTTAGCAGCCTTCGCCGCCACGAATTACGACTTGGGGCTTTCTGGTAAACTGCCGAGAATCGTACGCTTCGACCTACACGCTAGCGCCAAGCCTTAATGAGACGTAGATGGGAGATCGCTGCGCGGTCATGTAGGCATGATTAGGTCGCCGCCGCACCACTATTTTCACGAAATTATTACTTTTAGAGGCGGCCCGGGAAATTTTCCCCACACTTAATTATACTAATATTACTCTCTACTCAACAAAATTTAAAATACCTACTCATTTTACAACACCCGCAATTTCCTGATTGTGTACTCCAATTTGCTATTCAAATATTGTACCGAATTCGCAGAATTTAATAACATGAGTGATTGAGTGTAATTGCAAATCGGAATAGGTAGTTAGATAAGTGTATGTGATGAGATTTGATGTAACACAACAAAATTGGAGGTGAGGGGAATTGAATGCCAATTCCCGTAATTAAAAACGTTCATACTCTAGTCACAATCTCATTTCAGCGACAATCAATTTTAAAAAATATGTCAAAAAATGTTTTGACAGATCGAGACTGAGATCAGTCTGTGAACGTTCTTAAAATTTCTAGAATTGCCCCTCTGATATCCGAATAACCAACATTCATTATATAAGGTCTTTGTATAACACAGAACAATAGTTTAGAACGGCGTCACACACAGAAGAGTCTTTAAAACAGAAAAGGAATTTATAAAGATAAATTGCTCCAGTTCCATTCTCGGGGTGATTATTTCGGCGATCTCCTCAATCGGCAGTTTTGTCTTTGTGTGCTGTTTCCTGACCTTCCTTCGACTCCACAGGTTTTTCTGCGAGGCAATAATTTTCTTCACTCACGAGGCTCGTCCAAGCGAAAAGAGAAAGATAAAAAAGGTGGTCTCAGCTCTTTTGTCGTGCGACTGTGAGTGGAGCTCGATTTGTAACAGATATCTACGTTTATGTAGATGTATGTACGTGCAACTTTTATTTTCTTACCTCAAACTGCACTAGGAAAACGCTTTGCAGTTTCGCTCTTTGTACATTTATCTTCGTTGATTTAAACGGTAAGTTTTCGTATAGTTTAAACTCTATATACACATGTATTCTCACATATCTTTGGTAACTTAGTGTAGTCGAATTCGTAATTGCATACCACTTTTGACAACAATTTAGGCTATTATAAAAGCGGCTTTTTCAAGATCAAAGGAGCGCATCTTCTGTACGTTAGTACTATTAGTTATTCTGTGCTAAGCTTGAAACTATCTGACACATAGACAAATAGACCTTGTCGTTTTACGACGTGCAATTGATATTCAAACTAAAGGTGGATGAACTACAAGTACGGACGCCAGCAGGTCAACCTACCCGAAACTGTCAGATTTTCCCAATCAACATTGAACCTAATGCTTTAGCAATAAAGTCGAAAATCTATTAAAGAAATCTGACAGATTGTAGTAGCTTGATGTGCTGGCGTCTGTACATTTATCCCACTTATAACCATACAAGTAAGGTCACATTAATTATGAACAAAATCTTACCTACAATATCTGTATACAAATATTTAAATATAAATAAAAGACAGGGGTGTTTTACCCTTGGCAATAAATTATTTGTCATGACTTTCTCTACACCTGCTCTGAGCAGCACAAGATATGACGGCATTCTAGAATATCATTTAGTAGAACGGCGAAAAATAAAGTATAACCTCGCTTGAAAAATAAGTCGTTCAGACGGTAACCTTAATTATCAAACAAGTAAACATTTTGTAAGGTTAATCCTTTCAAACCCGATGAAGCGGAAACCCAATTATAAGTTTAACACTTTGAATGAGTTAGCCGTATCATTCTAGTAACCAATTGGACGGTTAAACCCATCAAAGTCTTTCGAAGGAACCTTTTTCCAATGAACCTGTTTAAAAACCCATATGAAAAAAAAGAAGAAGAAACCTGGGTAGTTGAAACCGTTTCGAGGGAGTTGGGTTAACTAACCCGTTCATGGTATAAAGGTTATTTACGCTACGTTTACGCTTAGGGTTTAAAAAAAACCCTTAGCGTAAACTCTTTCGAAAACCCTTTAAACGGGTAACTGAAATGGTCTCTGGTGTAAATAAGTTATTATTGTATCAAATTAAAATTACTGTTTTATTCAGAAACTAGCTTCTGCCCGCGGCTTCGCCCGCGTGGATGTCGGAAAATATCCCACGGGAACGTGCTAACAGGATAAAATGTATGTGCTTCCCCAGAATGTCATCTATCTCGCGGGCCCTTGTGGCTAATTAAAATAGAAAACCAATTGTGTCTCATTAGTGGTGATTAAGAGGGTACCTATATGATATCTTTACCTAAGTACGGACGCCAGCAGGTCAACCTACCCGAAACTGTCAGATTTTCCCAATCAACATTGAACCTAATGCTTTAGCAATAAAGTCGAAAATCTATTAAAGAAATCGGACAGATTGTAGTAGCTTGATGTGCTGGCGTCTGTACATACCGAATTAAAAAAAAAAAACTCAATAACAGAAAATTAAATACCTACCTACCTACCTTAATAAACCCATTTCTGATGATAACTAATCTAAACTCAATAAATAAGCAAAATTCCTAAAAACTAATATCTATACGAATGACTACTCCTACCTAACAGTATTATAAAATAACCTACGGTCACTACGTACACTATCAAATACACTACCTATACTATAAAATTAAAATCTATACTACGACTTATATAAAAATAAACCTAAATAACTCTAAAAACTAAAAGGAATACAAATGAACTCCACTGCGGGTGACCTAACCTACGACAAACTTATTATTTGCGGTTGGTACAGTAATCGGGTCTAGGGATCGAACCGCAGAATTAAGTTTGTTTTTTATTGTATTTACTTTTCCGGGATAAAAAGTACCCAGTGTGGTGCCCAGGATATTAAAGAATAATTATACCAAGTTTCATCGTAATCGAACCGGTAGTTTTTGCGTGATGCCTGAACAAACAGACAGACAGACAGACCGACAGACAGACAGACAGACAAAAATTTTTTTAATCATATTTTTGGTTTCGGTGTCGGTCTAGTAACACCCCCTGCCATTTATTTTTTTGATATTTTCAATGTACAGAATTTTCACTTCTACAGATTTATTATAAGTATAGATAAATAATATGAACGTAAATAACAACTAATTAATAAAAATAACAAAATTATATCCTAAACTTAACTAAAACTGTTCACAAACTAAAATCTGGCGTCGAAAAATTCATCCGGATCGGTGTCGACTGGTAATGTACCCAAGAGACTGGCGGCATTACCACGTCGTATGGCAAGCCAGCCCTTGGGTCACAGGAAGTGTCAACCAGCCATTTCGAGATTTCCTTAAAGAGACCATGATTAAATTATTGTTTGATTCCTTTTGGTGCACGTGCCCAAAGAAAATCCAAAAAATATCCTAGACCAAGTACTTTCGATAAATTATTTCAGAGCTTTATTGAAAAAATCTCATTTCTTAGGCAAGTTAAAGTATATGACATGAGAAAAAAGTCATTAAAAGATTTCAGTTCGACTAGTACTTACAGGCACAGCACTTAAGCCTGGTAGGACTGTCTTAACGATCAAACAACTTGACGTGGCGCGATCTTCGCTATGAGACGCTCCTTAATTTTATTGGACAAAACATAGTCTTTGTCCCACAGAACAAATCGCTCGGGGATCGTATTATTTTCTGCGTAGATTTATCGGCGCAGGCGGATCGAGGCCCTTTTGTTGGGCTTTTCCATAAATCTTTCTGCTATTTAAACGGTTATTAGGACAGGAGCGATTGATGTCCACTGGATCCTTCGTGGGATAGAGAACACTAAATTCTGTTTTGGATTACGATTGGGTTTCTCCTTGATTTTCGTGACGTAATTATAATTGCTTTGGGACTTGGGGAGGCAGTGTATTATTACTGTTAAAGGCATCCCGTTGGTCTTTGTCAGTCGCAATTATTTCGGAACTGCGTACATTTTTATTACAATATAGGGTAGTACGCGTTGTCTACAATTCATACAAACGACGTCATATACAAACGTGTACCTACATACGTGTATGGTAAAAATTCAGTTCAGTCTTATTACGACACCCACGGGAAGAAACGGGGTAGCCTATTATGGGAGTACAAAGCGAATGGACCATAAAGCACCGAAAGTTTTGGTTGTATGTTCAGGGCTGATACAAATGGGTTTGCTGGCCAGCAGGCTGAAGGGTAAAATACTCCGGTCAGGTGCAGTATTATGACGGTTTAATGCCATCATGATTCCAGTGAGACGAAGCTATACATGACCTATCGGTCATGTATAGCTTAAAATGGATGGTGCTGTCGCACCATCCATTTTTTGCACTTTGGAATCATGAGAGCATTAATACTTCGTAATATGACTACGTAAGAGACGATTGGTGGCTTCATCTAGCCGGCTGTCGAATCTCTTCGGCCATGTCGCATCTTGCACCACACCTGTAAAACTATCAAGAATATCCAAAAAATACTTTATACCTACATATCCATAGGGAATAATTTATAAACGTTGCATGAAGGTAAGTCATTACTAAACTTTATTAACGTCTGTATTAACAAAGAAAAGAAAGAAAAAAGTTTATTTGGACACAGTTCGTGAAACACAAAATAAAAAATTAATAAAATAAAAAAATAATATTTCAGACAACAATAGCATATTTCATAACATATTTTTTAAAGCTTTTAAACGTCTCTTAATTTTAAGCAACGTTTGTATATAAACACCATGATATCCTTGCGAGTTATGATGTCTTTAATAGTCACTTAAAATTAAAGGCTCGCATAGACAACCGCATTCTGAGACCGACGGTTGCCGTCCTTACCCAGTGGACCGCAGTGGTAGTTCACTGGCTGAAACAGAAGTAGACTGTATTTGAAAAGCGGAAAACTTAATGTTATGCCGAAAATTTAGCCCTATCCCTTTACAGGGCTAAATTTTAATAAATACAGTAAGTAATTAGGACAGCTTAAACATTTAGTAAACCATCACTAAATCTAGATTTAGGGCGGCCACTACTCCATTTTTTATGGAAAACCCTCATGCGTATATTAGTTACGCAACTAGAGTTACCCGAAGGGTTATGCAGTTATTAACTAAAAAAACTGAAAATTGACTCAGGGTAATGTCTTAAAGATACTGTATGTTTATATCCTAAAAATACTGTACGTGTTTTTAACTTGTTATTATTATTATTATTTTTTATTCCTTTCTCAATGTTTTAGTCTCTATTTTTTATATTTTTTTTGCCAATTTTCTTAAACAAGATGTATGTCAATGAAATCTGGGGTAACTTCGGCTTCTAAGATACAGGCTTCTTGCCTAGCTGTAGGTAATATTTTAAGCCACTCATGTCGTTTTAACTTGCTGTAAACCTGTGAACCTGCTTACTGTATTACCTGGACAATAAATATTTTTCTATTTCTATTTTTTTTCTATTAGTGTCAATCCCTAGCATCCGTTGGAATGACAGCTCACTCCACGCTCACTTTACCTAAATATATAATACAGATCATTTTATCGAATTTGTTACAGTTCTTCCATACAAAAACTGTCAGACGTCAATTTTATTCTACAAATAAAAATTATCTGACGATTGAAAAATCCACCCTGAAACATAATTACAACTTACACGTTAGTAACTTAACTTTGAAAAACAAAAGTGCGATTTTATGCTTAAAAAATAAAATAAGTAGGAATGTTTTTCTACCAAAAATCAATCTTGTATCACATAATACAAGATTGATTTTTGGTAGAAAAAAAAAGTAAGTAAAACATCATGTTCGAAGTCGGTAGTCCACAAGGACACGTCAAATGTCGAGAATGTCGTGACAGATCTAACACGCCTTTTTGGAGATTTACCTTCGTAATATTAATGTGGAAATGGCGGTAGACGAGTGTCAGGAATTTTGGGTCCTATAAACTGTATTTATGTAGATGTGGCATAGTAGAGACGATGTGTGTTTTAGTTTTCTGAATGTGTTTAGTTTAGATTACTGGATGGTACTATGTTGAAGAGTCTCGATGGTCATTATGACACCGAAAAATCTCGTAGGTAGATAGGACACAATTTCGATTTTTAGGTAGCTATAAATAACGTTAGGGAAACCGGGGCAATGCGGTCTCCCTGACGGGAAATGTAGAATAAAACCATAGAACAACAAGATATTGAAAAATAAATCATCATGTTAGTCTCATGAGTGTTCTATAAAATTAAAGGAAAATAACTATCTAAGGGCTGATTTTTCCATCGCCTGATAATTTTTATTCGCGGAATAAAATTAACGTCTGACGGTTTTTGTATGGAAGAACTGTCAAAATTCCAAAATTACTCAGTTTTTAGTCTAATAGTGTTTGGAGATAATAAAATTAAAAAAAAAAACCCCTATTGGTCCCGTGTACATGGCAAAATAGTCATATGTGGGGCATAATAGGCATGCCCAGTCTTATACTCTTATGTAAGTCTAAAACCAAGCAAAAAAAAAGCAGCAAATGCGAAATGACCCGTCATCATAATCCTCTGCGCAATAGGAAAAACACAGTGAGAAAAATTTAACACAACTACGAATGAGCAACAACACAAACTAAAACATGAAAATAAAAATTGCTTTAAAAATACTTACGTTTTTTCGTTCTGTTTACGAGCGAGGTGCAGTCACACACATAAAACTACTTGTCTCGCAAGCGCAAGTAAGCACAAGGTCGACTGGAGCGCGATTCGAATAGTTCCAAACGTCTCAGTTTATTATTCTGCGAAGGAGAGGGGGTGTCCTTATCATCCCGGGGGCCCGCAATGCCCCAGCTTCCTCGACCTACTATTTTCCAATGAAGTACTTAATAACATTGTATACGACACCTGTTTACTGTTTCGCGAAAGAATAACGTGTAGGCAGTTCTATTTATAAGCCCAAATTAATAAATAAAAATCAGAGTAGACGATGACAAAAGAAACATGTAAAAATACGCTTCCCCGGATCTTTCGTGGCTAAGATAAGAAACGTGTCAAAATTTTTTTTTCAACAAATTAACAAAACACGATAAAAAACAAGTACCTGAGTGTTCCTTAACAAAATCTGTCCTGCTGAGAGCACTCTGCTGTAATAAATTCACTCACAATTTATCTTTTTGTGGATTGCTTTGCGCGTAAGCCCAGGTACGCACGGGCGAGTATTTCCCGCGGCGAGATTTCCCTCATTGCTTAGCGCCGAGACTTAAAAATCCCACAGTGTGTTTTTATGATGCGCTCAAATGCATTCTGTTGGATTCTTAACGCTTGAGTCCACACCGAGAGTCTAAATTCCAGTGTGCGATAAAATCCCGCCGCGATATTTGTACGTCCGTGTGAACGGTGGCTAATAGCGACTGGGGCGTGGGAAATTCGGCAAAAAGCTCACTGCGCTCTCTCTACTTTGCTGAACAGACCCATTACACAAAACATTATTCCAAATTACATTGGGCGCGTTACGATAATGTTTTCGTTCATTTGATAAGAGACGAAATGTTGTTTTTCAATTATTATAAAACAAAATTACACGGAGCTGTGCGTCTGTAGTTCTCATTGGTCAACGACCGTCCTTTTAATAGATTTTCTGTTTCAATTTTCTTCGTAATGATTCCTTTTGTGGGTTTGATAGAAGTAACTGTAGTTGTATATAGTTTCATTTATTTTACAAAAACACTCGGATGTTTCTTTCTAACGCTGCTAAGCATGAAGTTCCGCAGTGCGATTCTGTAACCATCTCACCGTGAAAACTTAGGTGAAGTGAGCGTGAAGTGAGCTGTCATTCCAACTAATACTAGCGATTGACACTATTGATAGCTCACTCTAAGCTCATTTCACCTAACTTTTCACGGTGAGATTTTTACAGAATCGATCGGCTGGGTTCAATTGCCAGGTTAAGCAAAGTGTTTTAATTTTATATTTTAAATTGTTTCTTTTTTTCATCGTTCTCACATATGGAAGCAATAAGAATAATGTACCCAGGATTTTGTAATAATATCTTGATTTAAAAGTGTCCTTGGAGTTTCTTGCCCGTTCTTCTCCAAAGAGATCTACGTTTTGGAATGGGCAACTAGCTTCAACTTTCTGACTAACTGACCGACTATTTAATTTTGACAATTCAAAAGTGACTGAAATGGTTTAAGTTTCAGTTTGAGTTGTTGAGATTTTCCATCTGCAATTTCTAAAAAACAGCCCGGAGTCTGGATTTGTTCCTGGTTGATGGCAATAGATTCGCTCCCTATTGCATGGGATTTAATCATGACTGGCTATGCTTAATCATCAACACCTCTGCCGGACCCTTAGGGGATGTTACGATGTTATGTTTCTTTTTACAGTACATTTTTTCCCGTGATTCGGTTCGCTTTGTTGTACATAAGTAGTGTCTGCTATTAAATAATTTATATCCTTACAACCTGTTACTGTACGAGGCCCTGGGGTAAACATTTGGTCGGATTTATGTACTGCATCTCGTGCCTACAGAGAACGGACCGACAATAATTTGACGTATTAAGTATTAGTAGAGGTCGCGGTTTGTTGAGTTCTTGTTGTTTATTACACAGTTCGCTATACACAGTTATTTATTTAATTATTTACTAAGGCACCAAGTCCCAATATACAAATAACGAATACTTACATAAAATTCATTACATCATTAAAATAAAATACATTAACGTTAAAATAAAAACATTAAAACTGACTGGACATAAAAATTTAATTTCAATAAATTGTCACATAATAAAAATATCACAAATCTATACCGTCGGCTAACACTCCGATGAACTTATATAAGTAAAGATAAGATTTGCTCTTTTTTATAAGTTGAAACAAGGTACTTCTAACTAAAATAAATGTGCGAGAACCACAGAACTAGTCGAAGTGAGGAAGAAGAGTGAAGTAGGGGAGGCTTATGTCCAGCAGTGGACATCTTTCGATAGCTTAAAGTGAGTTGTCATTCCATCTGATGCTAGCATCATAGGGATTGACAACATGCACTTCAAGCTCACTTCACTTTTGAATTTACGGTGAGATTTTTACAAAATAATACTACCTACAAATGTTTGAACGTGAACGCAGCAAAAGGAGTATGTAAGGATCGTAGCAGGTGGCGTTCTATAGTTTCTGCCTACCCCCTATGGGGAAAAGGCGCGAGTTTATGCATGTATGCATTATTATAATTATTATTTTCTTTTATTTCAATGTAAACATATAAATTATATTTTTAAATATTAGAATATAAAAGTATAAAAACATTTAAAAATAGGATTATTATTATAATTTTTAATAATAATAGTTAATATTATTATTATAATGAAAATAAACGTGAAAAAACAAGAGACAAGTAAATGCGTTTAATTAAAATTCCATATTTATAGACAAGCCAAAATGTTCAGAAGAGCTGCCCATGTTCATTACCAGTTGCTTTTACCTGGACAGTCTTCTTTATACAGCGAAACAGTTTCCTTATAATCAACCTTATAATCCGAAAGTATCCAGCTGGTCCTACTTTGAAAATTATTTACACGACTACTAGAAATTAAGGTAATAAATAATGTAAGAAATAAGTTATGGCGCGCAGTGGCCTCGATACTCTATGGAACCCACTTTAGGGTTAGCGCAGACTGTGCGAGCATGCTCGAGCAAAATCCGCCGAAAATCCACGTTATAGATAGAAAGAAAGAAAGAAAAAGTATTTATTGCGACTCGTACAAGAAGATCATAAACTAAACTACACACAGTTAAAAATAAACAAATTATATAAAAAAAGTAACAAAAAGAAAAAATGAAACAGTCCTATTCGAAATTTAAAACTTAGGTAAATGTCGTAGCGCTGGTATTCCGATAGGGCCCGCTGTGATGTCACGGGCAATTACAATTATAAATAAATAATAAAATAGATAATATAATTACCTAAAATATTAGCAAATAAAATAAATATTATTTATTTTTAATCCCCGCCAGACGTAACCTCATCACAACAATGCCACAGAGAGTAAAGGGTCGCATGCGTTCACCCTCCGGCGAAAATAAACAAATACATTGTACATTACGGCTGTGTAGTGGAACAGTATTACAGTGAATATACAATAAAAGTGGAATGTGGTAGTCAATTAATGGCATGGATAAAATGGAGGAGAATAGAAATAAACTAATGATGAAAGTGTTATCGAGTTACAAATTTTAGAAAAAATAACAATTCGTCTATAGGTGCTGCCAGTAAAAGCGTGGAATAAACAAGAACATTTTATTTATTAATTATCGAACATGTAGGTACCTATCGAACACAAAAACAAGATGCGAAACAACTGCTGTGCCTGTTCAGTGAACAATCGCTGCCAAACGCTCGGCTGCCAAGATCGCGTGCACTAGGTCAAATACTTAGGAAAAACAACGTCTAGAAACTTTATTAGAATACGATAAGTGAGGCAACAAAAACTAAGCCCTAATGCGAACCGTCAGTGCTCAATGTCTCGTCCTGTCAAACGAAGCTCGCGAAATATGATTAAAAATGGCGTCAAGAAATGCCCCAACCTATCAGAAAAAACAAAAACCAACGCTAGATAATTTTATCGGAGGACTCTTTTTGAATTTTTGACAGTTCGACCATATAAAAACGGTCAGACGTCAATTTTATTAGACGAATTAAAATTATCTGTCGATTAAAAAATCAGTCCTAAATTACATTTCCCAAGTGAAGTCTTAGATATTGCACATTTATGCACTACCTTTATTAGAGGTTAATCTTTGAAAGGTTAATATTTTTTATAATCACAAAAAAAGAAATGGAAGTGTTGCTACTTGTGAGAAAAAAATATTTACTATACCTTCTACATTTATTTTAATTTTTGGTTTGACAATAGTGGTTTATTACAATAGTATGTGGCTGCTACTCGTATTATACGAGTACCTTGCATGCTTTTATCAACTCTATTTCAGTTATGTTAGAGTTCATGACCAATTAATCAATGAAACACCTCGAGCGTCTTCCTGCTCTGTCTACGTTAACCCTAAGGCGGTGTTTAGGCGTTTGTGCCAAAATAAATTAATGTCTCAAACTTTTAAATGTTCATTTAGGATATCGGTTTTGCGATCACCGAAATGTTTTTGATTATGTTGGTTAATAAGGTAAATATTACAGAAAGGGTTTTCATTTCAATAATTAGCAGTCACCTATATTATTTAATTGGAATGGGGAGTTGAGAAAAGCTTTTGAACACGAGTGTGTTTGGCTAAATGATAAAAAGAAGACCGAAAAACTAAGCATGGATTCAGCAGTGCAATTCTGTAACCATCTCACCCTGAAAACTTAGGTGAAGTGAGCGTGGAGTGAGCTGTCATTCCAAATAATGCTAGGGATTGACACTACTAACAACTCACATCAAGCTCACTTCACTTGAGTTTTCACGGTGAGATTTTTATAGAATCGATCGGCTGGTTAGAAAGGGGGTAAATAATGAGATGAGGGCTTTTAAAGACCTATGGAAGAAGAAGACATGCTGCTGCATGATTCCAAATAAGAACTACAGTCCGGCGTCGAGAGAATGCGTTACTGACACCTGTCCGTGCGACAGTTCTAGTAACTAATAAATATCAAATTCGCGAAACACTCGTTTGTATGAAACTAAAGAGTGTGAAGAACGCATTCTCTCGTCGGCCGGACTGTAGGCAGAAGAATGTGCCAAACTAACTAATCAGTAAAGTCTATCACATAATGTGTACAAAAACATAGAATTATGAATGTGTATACAGGGTGGCAGGGAAATCGACGCGCAACCTGTTACCATGGATTCAGTACCTACATGATTCGGAAACCCCCGAAATTATTCTTCGTAAAAAAAAAATTGCTGTTCCATAATATTTTGACGGCGTAGGCTTTTCTATGAAAGAGCCGATATTATTTTCAAAACCAACGATAAATTTCTACGCTATGCGGTGTAGGATTCATGGTTTCAGTACAAAATTCTGCTAATGGACCTTAGCCCGATATTACCATACTTTTGTACTTCATCATCATCATCAGCCTATAGCAGTCCACTGCTGCCCAAAGGCCTCTCCTATTACACGCCATTGAACTCGTTTTTCGGCAACTCTCATCCAGCGGCGATCTTCGCAGGATGGCTGGTAGCCAGCCATCCTGCGAAGATCGCCGCTCCACCTAGCCTGATACTTTTATACTTAATTCAGTTTAAATTTTTACGAAAAATATTGCAGTAAAGAATAATGTCTTCGTACACAATACGATACCTTATTATCCTGAATGCATTTTCCTAGCTCGATATACAACAAAGGACTGTGACAACGAAAATGATTTATACAACACTGAAGCGAAGAAGCCGAACTCGGCTCACGGCACCGATTAGCCCTTTATAATTTTCCGAGTAACAGATAGGCATTTCAATAAGATTTCTCTGTACAAATAAAGACGTTGGGCGAAGACTAATGGGGCGTTAATAATTCGCACGAGTCTCTATTCAATGAAAGCCTTCAAGATTTATAACTACAGGATTCTGGCAAACTGCCTCCTGGCAAGCGCTGATTATGCACTTTTTAAACGTTCCCACATCAAATGTTTCAAACGATTACTTCAAAGATTTAAGTTGGAGAAATTAATTCTAAAATTTTCTTTCAATAGTACATTTTAATTCGTATTTTCGCATCCCGAAGGCAGAATCTGGATATGTCATCACCAGCCTTTGATATTTTCTTTGATGGAGTTTTATGATTTAACGCCGTTGTGGTTCTAACATTTAACACGACTATTTTTTTAAAAGTTTACTATTTTTGGTAATACCTTTTCTGTGTTATCTTTCTGTTTGATTTCGTACCTACGTCCGATCGGCTGCTGGCAATACCGACGAGTTCAGTGTGGCTGGAGGCTCGCACCAGGGATCGGCTTTAAGTCCTTACCTCTTCCTATTGATTATGGACGCTCTGACGGCGACATAGAGGAGGAAGCTCCCTGGTGCATGCTGTTTGCCGATGACATTGTTCTTGTCGGTGAAGATGGATTTGAGATCCAGAGCAGATTGGAGAAATGGCAATAGAAGCTGGAGGATGTTGGCTTGAAAATCAGCAGAACCAAAACTGAACATATGTTCTGCGATTTCGGCGGTCTCACCAGTTCTAGAGCCGTAGCGCTTGATGGCGCGCTTCTCCCAGTCTGCTCCGACTTTCGGTATCTCGGTTCACTCGTACAAAGCGATGGCGAAGTAGATCGGACGGTTCAGCGCATGAAATGGCGGCAGGTCACGGGAACAATCTGCGACTCCCGCATTCCGCTGTGTGAAATGTCCAGGGACATTATTATTATATTATTATTATTCCCCTTAAACTTAAGGGGAAGATATAAAAAACCATGGTTAGACCTGCTGTCTTGTATGGATCAGAATGTTGGGCCACAAAAGGGATGAATGAAAGGCAATTGCATGCAGCTGAGATGAGAATGCTGAGCAGCCGAGATGAGAATGCTGAGAGGGATGTGTGGTGTTACACGAATGGATAAAATAAGAAATTAGTATATAAGAGGAAGTCTGAAAGTGGCACCGGTAGCTGAAAAGTTGTGTAGAAACCGGTTGTCATGGTATGGGTATGTGTTATAGAGGAATGAAGAAAATGTCGTTTATTAGGAAAGTTGTGAGTATGAATGTCGGTGGCTATAAGAGTAGGGAAAGACCAAAGAAACGATGGATGGACTGTGCGAATGATGATATGGTTAGAAAGGGGGTGACTGTCGAGATGGCGGCTAATAGAGGAGTATAATAATAATAAAATAATAATAATAATAACCCTGGACATTTCACACAGCGCCATCTAGTCCCAAGCTAAGCAACCTAATGCTTGTGTTATGGTAACAAGATGGCTGATAAACTACTTACTTATATACATTTTTTTTTTCGTAGATACATACATATTATAGATAGAAAAACACCCAGACTCGGAACAAATACATGTAGGACTTAAAGATATTTGTTCTGTGCGGGAATCGAACCCGTGACACGCAGCGCAGCAGTCAGATCGCTCAGCCACTGCGCTAACCGTGTTGTCCGTGTTGTGTTGTGTGTATGGAAGAAAAAGACATGTTACGCTGACCAATAAGAGTTTTTCTTTCCTCATAGCATAATCCAACAATGAACCATCCTTGTATTTAAACAATAATGCATAAATAACTGGAGTCCATCCCTTGTTTGCAAATGTTTCACAGAATTTATTTTTCCATATTGACCATTCGGAGTTCATTGTTAATTTTATCATCATTGAGCCGTACCAATCCATACAAGACTTATCCATGAATAATCTGAGTATTTCTATTTTAGACTTTTGAAACTGATTCAAATGATTAATTTTTAAATACAAATAAAGTGGGAGAAGGGAAGGCTAATGATGAATGATCTTTTCTGTGTTAATTTTAAACCCTTTATTGCTTAAAATTAAAAATCTATCTATACTACTAACAATAAAGCTGAAGATTTTGTTTGTCTGAACGCGCTAATTTCTGGAGTCGGATTTGAAAAATTCTTTTTACATTTGATAGTTCAATCCTTGAGGAAGGCTATAGGATATCCTGCCAGGGTAGCGGGATCGTCCGAAAGGGTAACCGCTGCCCTGGAACATAAAGGGCTAAGGAAGGAACACGGGTGGGTTTTAGTCAGTAATAGTCTGACACTTCCTCCTGCTCCACCCAGAGCGGGAGGACTCATTTGATGATTTCCCATCCTGAAAAAAAAAAAAGGTGATAGGATATTTAACATCACGCTAGAAAGCGTGATGTTAAATATCCTATAGCCTTTAGGAGACGAGTAAAAAGAAAAAAGGCAGAAATGACACTAAGCTGAAAAGAAGTAATAGCGCGGATAGGCGATGCGATGCGATGGGTGGGTCGGGGAGCAAAGAATTTCACGCAGGCGAAGTCGCGGGTTGAAGGTAGTCGTTCAAAATTGTATAAAGTCTTATCGGTCGAATAGTGTTACGGGATAGGTATAATTATGTCTACATTTACGCATTGTACCGCTCGGCTTTAGAGCCGGGATCGGGTCCCAATGAAGACACGAGAGGTAAGTACAAATAGTTGTAATCTGTCTACTAATACCTTGACAGATGTGTTAAGTATTGTAAATTACTGTACAATTACAGTAAGGCGTAAATATATAATGTGTAACTGAATTATTGCTCATTGGGAAAGTAGTTTGTTTTGTTTGAAAGTAGTAGATTTTTTTGTTTAAGTATTATGATATTTTGATGTTGTGCTGGAAGTCGGTGTCAAAAAAAGAAATTCTGCAATTTCGTTTTTTGACACCGACTTCCGAAATTAAAGTTATGTTTCACTTTGTAGTTTTTTTTTTGTATTTTTTTTTAATATTGGTAATTTTTACCCCAAATAATATTAAAACTACGTTATTTATAGAAATAAAAATAGAAAAATATTTATTGTCCAGGTAATACAGTAAGCAGGTTCACTGCAAGTTAAAACGACATGAGTGACTTAAAATATTAAGTACCTACCTACAGCTAGGTTACAATATAGTATTTGCTAGTGAGTCACAAACTAGACAGTTAGCCTGTATCTTAGGGCTCGGAGTACGAATTCCAGAGAAGGACGAAGATCCTACTACTTGCGTTTATACGTATGCATTGCATTGCATTGTATTGCGTATTACGACTGTGTGCATGCGTAGATTTGTAATGTGGCAATTTTCTCCCACAGTCAGTATAATTAATTTATTAAATAAACAATGTTTTATACATAATAGTAAAAGTTCAGTGTATGTATTATGATTATAACATAATATTTTAATTGGTGTGTTTGGTGGTGTACCTTAATTCTGGGACATGTTGTACCTTCATCGAGTCAACCTGCACACTGACATGAGCGGATACTGTAAATATATTGATGACTAGCTTCTGCCCGCGGCTTCGCCCGCGTGGATGTCGGAAATTATCCCACGGGAACGTGCTAACAGGATAAAATGTATGTGCTTCCCCAGAATGCCATCTATCTCGCGGGCCCTTTGTGGCTAATAACAATAGAAAACCAATTTTGTCTCATTAGTGGTGATTAAGAGGGTACCTATATGATATCTTTGCCTAAGTACCTACCTACCTAATTTAAAAAAAAATACAATAACAGAAAATTAAATACCTACCTAAATAAACCTATTTCTGATGATAACTAATCTAAACTCAATAAATAAGCAAAATCTCTAAAAACTAATATCTATACGAATGACTAATCCTACCTGACAGTATTATAAAATAACCTACGGTCACTACGTACACTATCAAATATGCTACCTATACTTTAAAATTAAAATCTATACCTACGACTTATATGAAAGTAAACCTAAATAACTCTAAAAACTAAAAGGAATAAAAATGAACTCCACTGCGGGTGACGTAACCTACGACAAACTTATTATTTGCGGTTGACACAGTAATGGGTCTAGGGGATCGAACCGCAAAATTAAGTTTGTTTTTTATTGTATATACTTTTCCGGGATAAAAAGTACCCAGTGTGGTGCCCAGGATATTAAAGAATAATTATACCAAGTTTCATGGTAATCGAACCGGTAGTTTTTGCGTGATGCCTGAACAAACAGACAGACAGACAGACAAAAATTTTTTTAATCACATTTTTGGGTTCGGTGTCGGTCTAGTAACACCCCCTGCCATTTATTTTTTTGATATTTTCAATGTACAGAAATTTCACTTTTACAGATTTATTATAAGTATAGACTAGCTTCCGCCTGCGGCTTCGCCCGCGTGGTATGTCAATAAAAAGTATGTTCAAAGTACCATATTTACCCATACCAAATTTCACCAAAATTGGTCCAGCCGTTTCGGAGATTAGCGGGAACAAACAGACAGGCTGACAAACATTAAAAAAAATAGTTTTTCTGTTATAAGTAGGTACCGTATACAGGATGTCCAAGAAGTCGACGTTAAGCCGGAATCGGGTAATAGGCCAAGTCATAATAGTTATCAGAAATATATTTAAAAAAATCAGGGCAAAAAGTGTCATTTTTTTCCAAGCTGTTGCAGTTGGCATTGACATTATTCAATCCCATAACAATTTTTTTTTAAAGTTATGACTTGTAGCAACAGGTGTGAAGACACAAGGTGCAGATTTTCTCGTTTTTTTTTATTTGCCAATATTTTTTAAAATATCGACGGCGAAGTGCCAATTACAAACTAAGAATTTTCACGAAATTCACTTTTATCGTTTTGTTTGTAATTTACCAAGAAATTAAACGTTTTTTTTCAGTTTGTGTAAAATTTGTATTTTGTAACTTAGGAGTTATTGGCACTTCGCCGTCGATATACAACTTAGATTTTTATTCATATACGAGTGTTTTCCATCGATTGAAAAACTATTGTACGAGTATTTAAAATAGATTAGGTAAACAAGTTATGTACCTACAACAGGTGTAAACTCTTGGTGTGACCTTTAACGAAGCCGAGAGTTACTTGTTCTTTCCGTCATTATGATATTTTTTTTTGTACTGGACCCTTCTGTTTACGGAAGTTACTGAACGTTGAAGGCCAAAGTTCTACCTATTTTTAGATTTTTTTACGAAAACAACTTTAAATGTTGTTACTTAATTTTAAATACTCCCACGATCCCCGTACGGTTGCATGCACCCTTAAGAACAAAGTTTTTTGTGCGTTACATTAAAAATAAAAGTCGTTTCCCAACAATTATTTTTGCAAAAAGTAACTTTATTCAACGAAACCTTCAAACGGCTGGTTGACACTTCCGTGACCCAAGGGCTGGCTTTTACCTTGACCAGAGGTTAAGCATTGCCATATACAACGTGGTAGTGCCGCCAGTCTCTTTGGTACAGATGCCAGCACATCAAGCTACTACAATCTGTCAAATTTCTTTAATAGATTTTCAACTTTATCGCTAAAGCTTTAAGGTTCAAGGTTGATTGGGAAAATTTGACAGTTTCGGGTAGCTTGACCTGCTGGCGTCTGTACATTACCAGTCGACAACGATGCGGAGGAATTTTCCGACGCCATATTTTAGTTAGTTAATAGTTTTAGTTAGGTTAGGTTATTATATTTTAATTTTACCTAATAGTTTGTTAGTTAATTTAGGGCGGATTTTCCCAACGCCAGATAATTTTATCTGAGGAATAGTTTTGAATTTTTGACAGTACTTCCGTACAAAATCTGAAAGACGTCAATTTTATTCTACGAATAAAAATTGTCTGTAGATTGAAAAATCAGTCTTTAATAAAGTTAATACTTATTTTGATGCACAGAATGCGTAGATGACGGCTTAGTAATGGCTCTTTTTACACCTGTATTACAAAAGAGCTCTTATATTTTAATAACTACGTTACCTAATGAAGCTTAATAAATAAGAAGGTAAATCTCCTAACAAAATATTTATTGAACGCGACTGAGAATGATCAAATAATTATGAAGTGTCAAAACAAAAAGCTTGTAAAGGCTTTCATCTTCTAATTTAGAATTTAATTAACAAGTGTTCCACCTCAATGCCGTCGTCACCATATTTGATTAACTTTTTCGTTTCGTCGAATTTATTTTTAACTAGCTGTTGCCAGTGACTTCGTCTGCGATCCTTCTACAAAGTATTAGAAAACTTTAAAAAAAAATTGGATGATATCGGTACAGTCGTTCTCAAGTTATGGCGTGACCAAGGGAAATAGGGATTCATTTTTATAATGTGACTGTTCCTAAATTACCCTAGGTTGATAAAATTTTCGTTTTTCCTAATTATATGAAATATTACAGTTAAGATCGGCTCTCCCTGCGGGTATATAGATAGGGATTCATTTTTATGTAGATGATGTCAAATATTTCGGGACACATACGAAACGCAGAGCACTAAAGGAGCTCCGGAACAAAAGCCGATAAATCCACTTTAAGCCCGATGTTTTAGTGATCACGGTATCCCCTATGCCAGGTTCCTGCACATCATCAGGCGGGAGGAGACGCCCGGGTGTCACCACTGTCAGGATCGCCCAGAGGACACGGTGGAGCATATGGTGGAGGTCTGCCCTGCTTGGGCAGAGCACCGCTGTGTCCTCGTAGAGGCGATTGGCAGCGGCGGCGACCTCTCGCGCCCGGCCCTGGTTCAAGCCATGGTCCGGGGTGAGAGGGAGTGGGAGGCAGTCACCTCCTTCTGCGAAGCAGTCATGCTAGCGAAGGAGGTGGCGGGGTGGGCGAGGGAACGCACTTTGCGCACCTCACGCCTCAGCCGCCGCGGGAGACGCTCCGGGCGTCGGGAGCCGCGTGACGACTCCCGGCCACCGTAGGCGCGGGCCTGCGGGCGGAGAGTAATGGGTAGCTCTCCGTCCGATCAGGACTAGGCCCGTGCCGGACGGCGTGTACGTGTTCCACGCGCGCCTCAAAGAGATGTCAGCAAAAGCGACGGGGCCCCATAGGGCCGAAGCCTGCCAGGGTAGCGGGAACATCCGAAAGGGTTTACCGCTGCCCTGGAACATAAAGGGCTAAGGAAGGAACACGGGTGGGTTTTAGTCAGTAAGAGTCTGACACTCCCTCCTGCTCCACCCAGAGCGGGAGGAGTCATATGATGATCTCCCATCCTCAAAAAAAAAAAAAAGCCCGATGTTTTTAAATTTTTTTTCTGTTAGTCACAGTAGGTACTCATACATAACATAATTCACTCAGGTCGCATCAGAAAACGTAATAAATAAAGCTCTAAAGATGGGTAGCCGGACAAAAACACGTATATTTAAGATTTTTTTAATTTTCGGTACTATTACCGATAAATCCTACACAAATTCTTAAAAAAACCTGTTCAGACCCTATACCGACCAATGTATTCTTTCTTTTACTTTTTTCGAATGAAAACATTAGTTTTGTGGTAGCAATAGTTTATCGAAGGGTAGCAACACTTGATTTGACATAACAGATGAAGAGCGTAAGCCATTATGTCTGCTAAAAAGAGCCAAACAGCACCCAACAGAACTTTCAAACAAAAATAACTTTAAAATTCTGAGTGCAGCTAAAAAACAACACGTTAACAACTTGATGAAAAAAGAATTCGGTGATGACTAGAGTATTAATGACGAATTTAATTGGTATAAAGATTTAGTACACAATGAAAGCCATCATAAGCATGAATCTGATGATGAAGAAATTTTTTGCGACTGTAAATAAAGAAGAAGCAAGCAATATTTTAGTACAAGAATTTGTAATTTTCTATAATAAAAGTACATTATAATGATAAGATAAAATAAATACGTATTTTACTAACTTTACTTCCATAGTAAAAAAACTTACAAAAATCGGAAAAAAGTCGCTTATTACGTAAGTACCGCGACAAAAGCCGATAATCCGATAATTAAATAATGGTCGGACCAAGACCCGATAATTCCATATTTGAAACTAAAATTGTGGGGAAACTTGAACGCTAGATTTTTTTAATCTTACCTATTTGAAAGCCCTTGCTACAAGCCAAATTTATTGACGTTATATTAGTTTAACAAACAACATAATCATTCCTACGTAAATCATTCTTTTGTATTTCCTGTAAAAATATGAAAATTGGATTTATCGGCTTTTGTTCCGGAGCTCCTATTTGTCTACTGTAGGGTGATTTTAAGAAGATTTTTTTTAGAATAAGAATTGTTTTAGGGCTGCCACACACATGTTCAGTTTGGAATCATTCGGCAAAGCCGGGCGGCCAGATTGAATAATTATTTATTTATTTTATTGTGTTTGGGTGTGTTACAGTTAATAATATAGAAGTAAAACAGAGGTAATTCACGATAAGCCATTTACAAACCTCCTTAAATAGCAATAGAGTATTGTTGTACAAGTTTTGTAAGCGATTAACTATCAACTAAGCATAAAACTAACTAAGTTTAGCACATGCATAATTATTATGTTCGGGAAAAAGCCGTTCGGATTAGCTCGAATTGTACCGACCCGATCCGAACGTGATTATGCGAGGGTAGATGCCGAATGAGGCTGATGGACACGAATCGAATGAAAGCCAAATAATGTGTACCTAATAATTGCTTCATTGTTCAACGACAACCGTCAAATCGAATGTACCGACCCGAATAAGTGTGTAGTATGTTAAAAAGTAATATGATACACCTATTAATAATTGTATTTAGTATATTGATAAGTTAAGTTTTTCATGATAAACTAGATCCTACTGATAACATGCCAAGCGTTATGCAAACTGCATCATTACTGCCTAATATTAGGTATAAACGCAAGTTTCCGGTAAGTACGAGGCTACACACTTGTTCGGGTCGATATGATTCGGCACAGTTGGGTGGCAAAATATATACCTAATATATTTGAGGTTGCCACCCGGCTCTGCCGAACTATGTGTGTACCACCCCTAAAATATCATAAAGTTGTTCCTATCCTGTTACCTAGCGAAAAACAAGGTTTATATTAAGTAATAAAAGTTACAGAATCATCAATCACAAGCCTTAACGTAACAATTCTCCCCAAGGTTCAAAACGTAGTCTGTATAAGGCAAGAACAACATACTTACTAACCTATTTACGTAAATCCGAACTTCGCTAATAATTTCCAAGCTGTTCCGTGTTTTTCCTTATTACCCCCAACATGTAAATACGTACATACAAGTACCTAGGTACCTGTAGAGACACATAAACTTTGGTATCGGTAACAAAAGTTTCGTTTGCCTGAAACAGGGTCGTAACATAAAATTTTACAACAACTTTAGACGTTACGTTATTATAGCTTTTTGATATCTTGCCATATCTAATAATGGGTTTATTACTTGTAATTTTGAACATTTTGCTACCTGTTTTATTCGTATACCGACTGATTATTTTTTATAGAGAGAACCGTTTGATGGGGATTTAAATGAAGGAAGCTGTTTTTAGGTGTTGACCAATTAAAAGTTTTTTCCAAGTTGTTTTGCACAAAACCTACTAATATTATAAACGCGAAAGTTTGTATCGATGGATGGATGTTTGTTACTCTTTCACGCAAAAACTACTGCACGAATTTGGGTATAATTTGGCACACAGATAATTTATAACCAGGATTAACATATAGGATACTTTTTATTCCGATTTTCCCCCAGGATCGAAACTTATGTGGGTAAAACCGCGGGGCCCAGGTAGTACCTATAACTTTTGATGGCAGCCAATTCCCAGAAAACGTCTTAATTAGTGGTAGCTTGTTTTTGAAAGGTACAGTCAAGTGCTAGTTATAACATTATATCCTCCTCATCTTCTGGTATTTTGGGTAGTATAGTAGAGGGCTAGAAGAGCCCTCTGAGGTAACGGGAGGAATCAAACAACGTTAAGACTCCTTAAGCCTATATTATGAGCACGTCTTTACATATTTACGTCTAATTTATCACTGACTGTTCAAGAACAAAAATCCTACTATAAAATACTTGACACTAGTTTGAATGTTCGAATGGAACCCGCGCTAAAATATAGCCGGCCTACTTCATACGAGGTCGTCTTCGGCAGACAAGCCTCTAAAGTATATAAATTATATTATTATATTACATGTTGTGTCCCAGCCGCACCAGCCGCAACTTACGAGTCACAGACTGACGCTTTAATTTGTGTAAATTATTTCGTCACTACTGCTTTCAAAACGGTAAAGGACATCATCGTGAGGAAATTAGCATATCCTAGAACCAAAAAATTCGAAGACATGTGACATCTACCAACCCGCATTGGGCCCGCGTGGTGGATTACGGGCATTACGGCCCACTCTCTCTCACCGGGAGGAGGCCTGTGTCCCAGCAGTGGGAACATTATAGGCTGATATTATAATTATGTTTTGTCCCACTGTAGGACAAATGCCTCTGTTCTGTCTTTCCATTTTTCTCTCTCGTTTACTACACTGCCGAGCAATGAAAAAGTTCCACCCACAAAATGCCGACCAACACCTTAATATCTCCTAAGACATATAATTTAAAATTTGAACACAATATTTACGTTTTTAGTTGGTAATATTCTGATGCGCTGTTAAATGTACTTCAATATTGCAGACGGCGTCATTAAGCTAGCCTTTCCCGTTTAGGAGTAATTTGGTGCTATATCACTGGAACTTTTTCATTGCTCGCGTGTATTAGAGAACAATCCTTAGTAAGTAAACACGAAAAATAAGGTACTGCTGACTATTCCAAGTAATGCAAGCTGGAATAACCTCAGCCACCACCACCAGATTAATTCCCACCTCTCTTAAGACAAACTACAATTTCGCCATAAGAATACACGGAATCAATAAATCTATTGTACTGACATCATTGCCTACCGTTATCTTAATATAGCTAATATAATACAACAAAGGTACGGCCATACAATAGTTAATTCACTACACAAATGAATGGTGCTTTCATGATGGGTTATCTTTATTGTATTCTGTACTTTGCGAAAACTAATTTTCGCACTTTCGGAGTGGCACATTAGTAAAGTAATTACGTTGTTTCGATGTGTTATGCGCGTTTGTTAACAGACAAAGAAAAGCACCTTTCTTACAGATGTAAAAGAAAGTCGGGTGTAGGTAGTCAATCAAGAGGATGGTCAGCTGCATCCCAGTAGCGATCAACTATACTGGGAAACAGGATGTTAATTTCACTCATCATCCGTAGAAAAGGGAGGATCCCCCGACCAGACGTATGTCGTGTCTGGTAGGCAACTGCCCGATGATTGATGTCGGGTTGTTGTATATATGGTAAACTGTGCTTGCGCGATGCAGGACGTTGCAGGATTGGCGTGACGTCAGTGTGATGCGTAGTTCGCATGTGGCGATGTAAAAGCCGCAACAGTACCTTTGTCAGACGTGGGGCAGTATTCACCTAAACCGATATTTGCAGCAGTGCTATACTGTTGAAATCTCCCTGTGATATTTTAGGTGAAGTGAGCTTTAAGTAAGCTGTCAATCAAGCAGTGAAGTGGAATGAGAGCTCACTTCAAGCTTATTTTACCAAAGGTTACAGAATAGACCAGCTGGAATAGGTTTCCTAAAGAAGCCTGCGTTCAGTACCTCTACAGCGCTTATAGAGAGAAGGAAAAAAAAGATTTATAGCGACTCGTACAGGAAAATTACAAACTAAACTAAGTTTACACCGTCAAAAAAAAAAACAAATATTAATAAAAAAAAAGTAACAAGAAGAAAAATGTAACATGAAGTCCTATACTAGGCCAATAAGGCTTCTATCGTAGCATGATGCTGCAACATTTAAAAAATAAATGTCGCAGCGCTGGTATTCTGATAGGGCCCGCTGTGATGCAGATGCAGTTACAGTAAGCAGGTTACAGTTACAGCCTATAATGAACACTTCATGATGCCGTCAGTTAACTGCACAGGAAACGATACCAACCACCTATCAGTGTCGTAAACTAGCCGCAATTTAATTTTAAAGTTTGTAAGTAAGTATCGCGGGAGGACTACGTAGATTTGCATATTTGTGCGTTTAAGCACAGCGGGCCCTCCGCTGGGGCGCGCTGACTGATTGAATTATTAACTGACTGGCGGGAGGCCCACAGGTACTTTGTCCAGACGTGAGCCACATACGCGCCATGGATTTGCCTGTGCGCGCCATAATTGTTATAATTACCAGCCGCTGTATCTCTCCGATAATGGAGGCTTATTAGTCTATTCGCCCGAATTTTATCGCCCGAAACGGGCGAAGCGTACTTTTAAGTAATATAGTTTTTTCGAATTGGCACGTTTTGAATTTTGTGCAATGAAGGTGGACTTTGTGACCAGGAAACCGCTGGATGCGGGAAGCACAGAACCGGTCGAAGTGGAGGTGCTTGGGGTAGGCCTATGTCCAGCAGTGGACGTCTTTACGCTGAAATTATGATGATGACGATGACGATTCGCCCGTTTCGGGTGAGTAAATTCGTGCGAATCGAGTAATAAGCCATAATGGACGCACGTTTGCTGTCATAATCCCCTAGTACCGTCTCTTCAGAATAATAATGGCACCGCATTGTTATTTATTGTATTTGTTATTGCTTATTGTGTGCGATTGGTAGGGTGAGGCAATTCCCTAAACAGCCAATTTCTGAGTTGTTAGATGAATTGATATCGATTTGAGCTCTTTCGTATTTAATTATAAATTTAGTGAATAATCTGGACAAGGAAACGAGAAATAATAGTACGCTGTTTTCCTTTTATGAGGGGTATAATAACGCGGAATTTTACCGGGTAGTCCACTTGGGATCGACCTTGTCTATCAGGCCACCACGTCAGGATCGCTGTCATGTAGGATTATTCAAAATTAGAGGGCCTGATTCTCGAAAACCAGCAATAGAAATGAACGAATTTTGTTTGATTTAACTAATTACATTGGAAGGGACCTTCGGGTGAACGAATGTACAAACAAGGGTTAGACGCCAGTTATATTTCATCAAACTTATAATTGAGGAAAACCAAACAATTTTAATGGTTATTACAAATCAATTGAGTTTTTAATAATTTATTCGGAATTCCTGTTGGTTTTTGAAAGGTTGGTATAAAGCTCAATAATTATTACATTCAATTAATCGTGAACTCATTTAGTTGTTAATGTAATGACATGATTAACAGTTTAAATAATGAATTAAACCGAGTTTCTCGAGTTTAATTAAGCACGTCTGCTTTAAAAATGAAATGTATTGTGTATTTTCTTTCTTTTAATGTATCCCAATTGCCAGCAATAAGGAACTTTAATGTTCTGCATACTACTACATATACTTACGATTTTTTCCATGGAGGTAGACAGAAACTACATACCACCTACACCTGCTTTGATCCTTACATACTCTATTTACTTTGTTTATTTTCATATATCAGAGGGGCAGTTCTCGTAATATTTTAAGAACGTTCACAGTCTGATCTCAGTCTTAATCTATCAAAAATACCTCTGATTTCCCTACACTTTTGACATTAATGGTCGATGAGATTGCGACTAGATTTTGAACGTTATGGAATTTGAGTTTCTGGTCATAGACGCACATTCAACTATTACTGCGTAATATTATACCACCACTGAAACTATAAGGAATTAGGTTAACTCTCAAACGGTTCAGAATAATAACTAGGATTCTATTTGAGCCACTAAATTAACAATTACATCTACATTAGGTTTCATGCTGATGTTTCAACTATGTTTCAACTATAATATTAGGCCAGCAATTGTTCCATAAATTATTTATTTAGGGCAACTGTTTTGGGCCCTGGGAACATTAAGGCTCCTAGGTCAAAAGCTGCCGAGCTATTAACATAAGGTTTTTGGTGTTTGGCGTATAGAGAGGTGTGAGGGATAGGGTGTAAAGTTCACTCATCCTCCATCGAAAAGGGAGGTACCTCCGACCAAACGGGTGTTGTGCCTGGCAACTGCCCGACGATTGATGTCGGGACGTTTTATATATGCTTGTTGCGCGGTAAACTCTGCTTGCGCGATGCAGGATTTTGCGTGACGTCAGAATGATGCGTAGTCCGCATGTGGCGGTATAGATGCCGCCACAGGCACACATAGATTAGCTATTGGTGATTAGGTATTACATACACAAGTGGGGTTTTTGGATAAGAGTCGTAGGTCTGTCGTAAGTACTTAACCCAAGTCCTTATACGGCCACCATGTTTATTTCAGTCGGTTGAATGGTACAAGTGATGGTTATTGGTTTCTAAAGTCCTGAACTTTGCATCTAACATAGCTTTGGCTTCCCAAGACAGCGGTGACACATAGGGTCCGCAATTTACCATTAAGTGACGTCACGGAAACGTTATTTATGAAAGTAAGTTTGTGTGTTTCCCTAAACAGCGTTTTTTGGCACCGGAAAGTCCAACCCCTATGCCATCACTTTCATGACAGCTGTCACTGCGACCGTTATGTGGCAGCCACCGCATTCGTAGGAAACGCTTAATAGTGGGTATACACATATGAAACGTAACATAGGTTGAAACGAACCTACCTATTACGGTTCATGAGATATAGCTCGCTGACAGACTGACGGACAGACAGATGGACGAATGGATGGGCGGACGGACAGCGGAGGCTTAGGTAATTAGGGTATCGTTGGCACCCACCCTTTGGATATGGAACCCTAAATAGGAATATTGTTATTAATATATGAAGGTACATTATTATGACCAAATTACAATCAAATGTTTCAACCTATTTTTAACACACTTGATTGTAATTACGAATTTTCAAAAAACCGAATTTATTTATTTATTTATTAGCTTTATTTTATCCCTTACATACATGTAGTTCTAATAGATCTACTGTTTTGTGTGGTGTACTTATTTATTTATTTGTTAGTAATGTTAGTTTTGTACTTAAATAAGGTTAGTATCTATTATTAGGTGTAAGGCCGCCTTTCGCTGTGAAAGTCTCCTTCAAACCGTTCCAGGTGGCTCTATCCTTTACCCGTCTGGACCATAAGTTTCCGGCTATTTGTACGATGCCGTCATTCCATCTATTAAATGGTCTACCCTTACTTCTTTTTTTTGTATATTGGATACCAATTTGTAAATATTTATGTCTATCTTTCATCCACAGCTCTCTGAATATAACCTAACCATTTTCAGTTCAATGTCCAGACCTGTTTGACCGCATCTACTTATCGCCTTTGTTCACTTTTTCCTTTTGACGTTCAAAAGTGCCTTTCATGTGCCTATTTGAAATAAATGCTTTGACTTTGACCTTATCAGTGAACTTAAGACTCTCATCTTTAAATTTCATGTTCATGTAACTCCGTTCTCCTTTGACTGCTTCTTATTTTATTTAAGCCTACCTTTTACCTGCTACGAATTTTCACAATTTCGAATTACGTTACTATAAATAATGTTGATTTATAACTTAGCTAGCTCTAAAATTAGCGCAGACTGTTTAATTATACATTTTTTGATTAGTTTAATTCTGTCAATCCAGTCCGCGTGTGTATTAAAATCTGTTAGCTTGTTTCGCAGATTAGGATTGTATTCAACAATAATCATGCATGAAAATTTATTTATTTACGTGTAAATACCAAGGGAATAATAATGAGTAACGCACATGCATACATAGTGGCCCACATCGCATGATGATAATAAATTAATAAATAATGTTGCCCACGATAATATTTTATAATAAATTGGCCACTTTATAGCGAAGTGGTTGTCAAGATCACAATGCACACTTGGCGCGATATATCACACATATTATCGTGGCTGCGGAAGGCCCAGTGCGGTCTTCGTGAAAGTAATTTTACTAGAACCCTCCCATTCCCGGCAGAATAACTCGCGCGGCCTGGATGTGTGGCGTGACGTCAGTGATACAAGATTCCTTTGAGGTGAAAAGTTCGTTAGGCGTGAGTGTGAGTCAGGAGTACCAATGAAGTCTCGTCGATGCCGCAGACGGATGCTAGACGACGCACCGAGTGTTTCATTACGTCACTCACATGTTTGACAACGGAAGCGGAACCTGTCAGAATAAATTATAATAGATGCATACAACATTTACGTTTTAACTGTGGATATGATGAAGTTCTCTGTGACATCATTATGTTTTCCGTTATCAAATTAAACCAAACTGTAATCATAATAGAACAACTAAACGTGTTAACGCCGTAATAACTCACGATTCAGCAATCCAGACGCGATTAACTTAATTAAACGTATGCGAAAATTATTATTCATATCATAAAATTATTCACAAAGTTTTGTATAATGTTGTCGGAATAAAAATGTTGGCACGCAAAGACTTTTTATGAAAACCAGCCGGTAAATAAGGCAAAGGTCCCAGTCGTATCCATTTGTCCCCCCGGAGCATTCGTAGGAATGGGCAAAAACAAGTGAAAATAAAGTGGAAACATTGTTATTCTCGTGTGGATTACCTTGCGTCGTGTTATTCCAGCCTGTGTGTGTCTCCGCGGATAACAAACTATGGACTTTACCATTTCCATACATTTAAATTTAAAAATAATTTCGTGACTTCGGAACGAGCGCTAATTGAGTCCATTAAAGTTTTGTGGCGCGAATTATTTTTGTTCATGATTATATTTTCGCAGCTATCTACTCTCATAAAAAAGGGGAAGCGTAATTACTTAGGCACGTTAATGTCCGTTATTACGGGTAATAGGGTATAATGTGAAAAATTATGTTTATAATATAATTTAGTGGCATAAGACTGTGTGTAATCGGATGGTGAGATAAAACTTGTTGGGATTAAACCTGAAAAAAAAAATTGGAACGTTAGCGTTGAATTCCGGGAAATGAGAATTTACAAAGTCTCTAGGTACCTACTTGTTTATGCTATTTGCGTTACTTTTTGCGTTTCACGGAAACGCGAATGGCAAAATCCTTTAAGCTTTGACATGAAATAAAAAAAAAAATGATTTCAAATTAGAAAGCTGCGACTAATTTCCATTCGCAGTCCGCAGCATTTTATTCCCAAATAAACTGTGAAGTAAGTGCGAAATAAACTGGGAACAACATTACTCTTGTTGAGATTATTTCGTGTTATCTAAGACATTTATTCTTTCCGTGCGGACATGACTATTCCGCGGTGTTGATACTGTATTCACTTATTATTTTGTTTTCACTTCTCTTCTCTGACGAGACAATAAACGTTTGAGTAGATAAGAGTTTTGTATCACTGTTTATTTTTGTAATGGTTTACGTAATATTCGTTTTTAGTATAAAATAACAGTAGTTGGGCGATCAGGCAGGTGGTTTTTTAACCAATATTAGAGAGACGTAAGTCTATGGTAAATGCACGTAAAGACATTCGTTTTGTATTTATAGTCCCATCGACAACTAAATCTGCTATATCATAATAGATGGATAGGTATGACAAGATACTTTTTTTTATCCCGGTACACTTAATACTGTCCATATTACCTACTAGCTGCGCCCCGCGGTTCACCCGCATAAGTTTCGATCATATATGATACTTTTTATACCGATATTCCCACGGGATCGAAACTTATGCGGGTGAAACCATCCTCTCACCTGGTTATAAACCATCTGTGTGCCAAATTTCATTCAAATCCGTTCAGTAGTTTTTGCGTGAAAGAGTAACAAACATCCGTCCATCCATACAAACTTTCACGTTTATAATATTATATTAGTAGGAGGTTCAGAGTTGAGCTACACGATAATTGACAAATACGTGCATTGACTGAACAGGTCCATTCAAATCTGTGTGGTTCTTTCCTAAAAAGACCATTTCAGATACCAATCTACATGGCTTTCACATGATCTGACCAAGACTATGCGACCTTTACTCTTAGAGTAGCCAGGATAGGAAATGCCGACCTTATTTAGACAGGCATACAATCATTATAGTTTATACTAGTATAGTCGTCAACGTAATCTCTTATGAATATGTAATCATTGCCATGATTTTGTCATAGACTATCTAAGAGAAATTTGTGATTTTAGGAGTGATAAATAAACTATTACTATTATTACTATTTATTTTATGGTGTATGTATATGAATTTTATGTTTTTAATGTACTGGAATGGACTTTGTCAGAAAATAAATGAATTATTTATCATTTATATCATGACTAGCTTCTGTCTGCGACTTTGTCTGCGTGCGTTTCTTTTACCTAATCGCATTGCATCATCTGCCTGCCGTGTCACTCCGTTTTCACTTTGCGATCTGTCTGACTTTTTTCTTTTTGCTCGGCTCCAAATGGTCATAGCGTGATGTTAAATAGCCTATAGCCAAATGCAAAAAGAATATTTGAGATACCATTGGTATTTTCAGAGATTAGCGCGTTCAAAATAAACAAACTCTTCAGCTGTCAAACTCAAACTCAAATCATTTATTTCAATTAAACCATTTACAGGCACTTTTGAATTGTCAAAATTAAATAGTCGGTCAGTTAGTCAGAAAGTTGAAGCTAGTTGCCCATTCCAAAGCGTAGATCTCTATGGAGAAGAACGGGCAAGAAACTCCACGGACACTCTTTTAAATCAAGACATTTTTACAAAATCCTGGTTACATTATTCTTATTGCTTCTATATGTGAGAACAATGTTAAGAAACAAATTAAAATATAAAATTAAAAATATAAAATTAAAAATAAGCCCTGGCGGTTAAGAGATGACCAGTCTCAACAGATGGCGCCCGTTCACGAACATGACGCGTGGATCAGCACCACCCAGCTCAACCATTTCGTAGGGAACCGAATGATCCAACACACGCGCCACCACCAGTGAGACATTTAAGTGAGCATGACATATTCTCAACTGCCATGCTCTTTCAAGTCAACATCAAAATATCATAAAAAACGGATCCATGGTTCTTACATTTACAAAATTTTCAAAAATGCTTCTAAATTATACAAAACTATAGTTTGCAATTTAATTAAGAGATGAGAGAAAAAAAAATTACTACCAATCATGAAGAGGTATTTAATACTGAAGTATTAAAAATTAATCCTGATAATATAAAATAAACACTAAAAAAAAAACACAAAGGGGAAGCATCTCCTCCAAATATTGAAATTGTGATCAACTTGTAAACCCAACTGCCTGTGGAGCAGGACCAGCATTAAGCCAAGCATTTTTATCTACTATATACTCGTCCAACTTATAATATGCTTGTCTACATAGTGTGCGTTTAATGCATGATTTAAATTTCTTCTCATTTAGTTGAAGAATATCGAGTGGTATTTTATTATAACATTTTACACAGTACCCCATAAAAGAAGTTTTTACTTTAGACAATCTGAAGCTCGGTTGATCTAGTTTGTTCCTATTCCTAGTGTTAAAGTTATGCCTGTCACTTATCTTACTAAAAAGATGTAGATGTTTTCGAACGTACATAATGTTTTCGTATATATATTGACAAGGAACCGTCATGATGTTAATTTTTTTAAACAGTTGCCTTAGAGTTTCGCGTCTGCTGAGATTGTAGATGGCTCTGACAGCCCTCTTTTGCAGAATGAATATAGAATCAATATCTGCAGCCCGTCCCCACAGCAAAATACCGTAAGACATGATGCTATGGAAGTAACTAAAATAGACCAGTCTTGCGGTTTCCACGTCTGTTAATTGACGGATTTTCCAGACAGCGTAAGCGGCTGAACTTAGCCGCCCTGCAAGTGATGTTAGGTGAGGACCCCACTGCAGCTTTGAGTCAAGCGTGATACCCAAGAAAACCGTACTTTCGACGAATTCAAGTATCTCCCTATTCAATACAACGTGACATTCACTACTTCTAACATTCGGTAAAGCGAATCTAATGCATTTAGTTTTTTTCTCATTTAATACTAAATTATTTACAGTAAACCAATTTTGGACCATAAGCATAGCATTATTTACGTCGTCAAGCTGCTCTGCACGTCTATCCACTTTAAAAATGAGTGATGTGTCATCAGCAAATAACACCATTTGAGGTCGGGTTTTAAGTAAATGAGGTAAATCATTTATATAAACTAAAAATAGGAACGGCCCTAATATTGAGCCCTGCGGCACACCCATTTTGACTTTTAAACCCAATGAATTCACACCGTTTATTTGAACTTGCTGAAATCTGTCATTTAAATATGATTTTATTAAGTTAACAGCTAGTTTACCCAGTCCGTAATGCTCAAGTTTCAAGAGCAGTGTTTTGTAATTCACGCAGTCAAATGCCTTGGATAGATCACAAAAGATGCCTATTGCATCTTGTGCCTCTTCCCATGCGTTAAAGATGTGTTTTAATAAGGTGACACCGGCGTCAGTTGTACAACGTCCTTTGGTGAAACCATACTGTTGATCGTGTAGGATGTTGTTACGATTAAAATGATTGAGCATTTGATTTAACATTACTTTTTCAAACACCTTGCTGAAAACCGGCAAAACCGATACGGGTCTATAATTATTTGTGTCTTTGCTGTCCCCAGATTTGAAAAGTGGAATAACTTTACTGAACTTCATTAAATCCGGGAATACCCCTTGATCTACACACAAATTAAATATTAAAGCTAAGTAGGGTGCAATTGTCTCAATAATGGATTGACAAACTTTAGTAGACATGCCCCACAGATCTTCGGTAATTTTGATCTTAAGTTGCCTGAATGCTTTTATAATAACTATAGGGTCAATATGTTTAAATTTAAATTCCACAGTACAGGCTGAGACATTCGCTCTCAATAATTCTATAGCTAGTGCGGGCGAGGAATTTAACGTTTCTGTAGTTTTGATTGGGATATTGGTAAAGAAAGTTGTAAATTCCTGAGCAACATCGATGTTATCGCTAATGAGACCGCGGGGAGTGTTAAGTGTGAAATCAGTATTACGTGTTTTGTTCCTGTTCGTTTCATTGTTAATAATCTTCCAAACTGTCTTTATTTTATTGTCTGCTAATTTAACCTTGTTACTAATGAATGAAGCTTTAGCTGCTTTGCAGATATTTTTAAAAGTTTTAGAATAAGTAGCAACATACTTATTAAAAGTATCCGTGTTAATATACGGCTTAAGGCCATACAGTTCAAATAATCTATCCCTACTTTTTCTGATTCCTTTAGTTGCCCAGTACCAGTATTATTAGTACGAGCCTCTGTCTGTGACTTCGTCCGCGTAAAATTTCTTCTCTCCCCGACCCATCCCGTCGCATTGCATCGCCTACCCGGGCTGTTACGTCGTTTTCACTTAGCGATCTTTTTTTTATTTTTGCTCGACTCCTAAGGGTCACAGCGTGATGTTAAATAGCCTTATAGCCTCTCTCGAGAATCAAATGCAAAAATATTTTTTTTATCCGATTGTTCTAGAGATTAACGCATTCAAACAAACAAACTCTTCATCCTTTCTCATCCTTCTTCTTCTCTTCTTGATATCAGTAATATGTATACAGCGTGGCGCTTTAATGGCGACATTAATTTAACACACGTATACGGTTACGCGTTTTAGTTTTATGAATATATTTTAATTTAATTAAACATTAATATTTATTTATTTATTGACAATTTTCTAAAATAGCATCTTAGAGCAACCTGACTTAAAGAACTGAAACGCAGGGGTCATTTGCCGGGGTCATGGATCATAACATCGCATCAATGTAATTAAAACAAAAAACGTGCAAAGAGAAGGCGAATTGAAGGAAAGAGAGAGAGTCGGCGAGCGGCGCAGGTGGAAGTTTTCAAGTTACGATTTTTTTAATGTTGTTATAATTTTTATGATTACTGGCCACTAGCCCTACCCGTGTATTAAATTAATGTCGCCATTGTAGCGCCACATTGTAGATAAATAGATTTATGCGTGAGAAATCACGGTCACCAACTAATTGAATAATGAAATGATACAGATTATTCTCGAAATTCCTGCTAGACTCAACGCCCAATTTCCAACAAAATAAAAAGAAATGTCAAAATTACAGTCTGAGGTATTAATAAACTGTTGCGATCTCATTCTGAGGCTGTGTTAGGGATCTCGGTCTCTGTTCTAGGAACGCAATCCTGTAAGCGGTTACATGAATAGTTTAGCTAACTCATACATTTCTGCGAAGCTTTCAGTCGTCCATTTATATGGAAAGTTGACTTAGATGGTAACTTTTATGAAAACCGAATTACGTTTCTCACTTATTGAAATTAACTTGTACTATGTGTGTGTTGTATTAATTTAGGAGAAGACTATATTGTTTATAAAATAGTTGGTTTAAGATGGGACACTTTTTATTTCATTCTAACGCTAGATAGCTACTCACACCAAAAACATTATGGGTTTTAGACCATTTTCTATTTTATTTACTTGTTGACACTGTCCTTCCATACATACTAATACTGCAATATGAAACCATTGTAAAAGCCAATTATTTTTAAAAAGAGTAACCGTGGAGTTTCTTGCCGGCTCTTCTCCATAGGAAACAACCAATAGGAACCGTGCACCTATATTCTGACGTGCTATAAGTGCCCATGTAGGTTTATGTAAAATACTCAACAAATATACAACTCAAAAAATATACAACTCAACAAATATAAATAATAAAAGGCCGCTTTTATTACCTAAATTACCGACCTAAACTATTTTTCAAGTATTTTACGGTTTCATTTCAACATGGGCCTTCTGCAATATTTTGTTTTCATTATTTTTTTCCCACACAGCTGGGAAAAGGTCTCGCTCATAGCTTTCCATTGTTTCTTGTACATTGCTAGGCGTCCGTCGGCGCCGATGCCCTTCTTCTGGCACCCACAATAATAAAAAAAACATTTCTAAGTTAACAGCATTTAATCAAGCTGGCAAACACACAAGCTAATAAAAAACAAACACACATCGCACCACGCAGCATTTATCTAAAACAACATCGCCATGGTCGCAAGTTAGAGAAACTAGTGAATATTTATGGTGCCCTATATTCTAGGCGCTATAGGTGTACACTGGAGTGGTTGTCGGGCGTATTTGCGAGTGTAAATTGAAACATGTCGAGAGTTAATTGCGTCCAGGCCCGGCGGGGGAGGGGCCGTGGATAATCCTGGGCCCTGCGACCGGCGAACGACCCCGCGCCTTGCGACCTTTCGCCAAAGATAAACGCTTACCGACACCATAGCTCGGATAGTGCGAATTAACAACGAAATTGCCGTATTTTGTTTTTGGAATTGCTGGTGTCTGGGGAATTGGTTTGTTTGTGAAATTGTTTCCGTTTTATTTGCCAATGGGATAATTCCCATTGGCAAAAATCACGAACAAACTTTCATCTTCTATTTAATCCTTCTAGGGATTATAAATTAATGAATGAACTTACATAACATACATAATCAGCCTATAATGTTCCCACTGCTGGAACAAAGGCCTCCTCTCTGTGAGAGGGATGAACTTATGAATGTTCAAACGCGCCCCGTTCACCCCGTTTACCACGCGGGTAGGAGAAGGGTAGGAGTAGGTTAGGAGTAAGGTAGAAGTATGGTAGGAGTAGGGTAAGAGTAGGGTAGGAGGTGTAAGAGTAGGGGAGTAGGGTAGGAGTAGGGTAGGAGTAGTGTAGGAGTAGGGTAGGAGTAGGGTAGGAGTAGGGTAGAAGTATGGTAGGAGTAGGGTAGGAGTAGGGTAGGAGTAGTGTAGGAGCAGGGTAGGAGTAGGGTAGGAGTAGGGTAGAAGTAGGGTAGGAGTAGGAGTAGTGTAGAAGCAGGGTAGGAGTAGGGTAGAGGTAGGGTAGGTGGTAGGACACCACGCGAACGAAGTAGCGCCGGGCAGCTAGAAATAATTTATATGGCAAAACAACGTTTGCCGGGTTAGCTAATTCATTATATAAGGAACTCTTTGTATCTAAAATTGCATGCTACTAGCCCCAGCGGTTTAGGCACTGCGTTGTCTTTCAGAACCTTTTAAGATATTTATGAAGTAGACGATAATGTCAATTATAAAGAATTTGCAATTTTGAATGTGGTGTAGACTTCAGTTTTGTTCTGAGGAAAATGTATAAGCTGAATAATAGATTACACTTTAAGAGTAGGTATACTTAAATGTACGCCAAGCGGTCCTCGGGATAGTAAAACCCCGTATGACTGGCTTTTATGTTTATCCCAGCATTTTCGTGTCCCTCGTTATGTCTATTTAATTGCACCCTACGCATTATACAATACACATTGATCAGCCAAAACCCAGTATACCAATTTCCTGAACACACTATTTTCCTTGTTATTCTAACTTCGTTCCTATTTACTGGCTTACGTATAAGGCTTGTATACAACAGCGTTCATTTACGAGCTGACAAGTTTAAAAGATAAGGCGCTCACTCCTGTTGCAGTAAAACGTGAAAGGAGCCTTTTTTATTTTGTTGTCTTTGCATAATCATCATTTCAGTTTACTTTGAAAAAAGGCTTGGAGTTAACTTGTAATTTGTTCGCCCTTTATTTCTTCAAAACCATATTTATATGAAAATATTTGTTATTACAAATTACCTTATTAACCGACTTCTAAAAAAGGAGCAGGTTCTCAATTCGGATGTTTGTATTTTTTTTTAACATACCTAATTTGTTTATTTTTGTTTGAATGGATAATCCATACTAAAACTATAATAAATTATTTTTGTATATTCATAATTTCAGTTTACGGTGAAAAGAACTTTGAATTTAGCTTGTAATTTCTTCGGTCTTTGTTATGGTTAAACTTAAAAGCTCAATAAATTCCTAATAATAAACAATAGTATCCAATTTATTAAAATTGTATTGTTTCTCTTCAAATTTTTAGCTTGTAATTAAATATTGAGTGCTTGAAACTGCGTTGTTCTCCTTCGAACTAAATGCTATTGATTAGGAGCTGAGACGGCAATTCCTTGAATTTCTAGTTCATTGTGCCATCTGCTGCATTGCGAAGGATTTGGCTAGCGCAGTCGAAGTCGGTGTGGGTACTATTATTTTATCGATTTCATTATTAACTAGAGCTTAGCACCAAAACTACTTTAACACAAATAAACTTAATGGAGTAAAACACAAATAAATGTTTAGCGATGCATTGCGTCTACGCAACTTCGTAAACCGTAGCATTCCGTGCCACGCCGTAGCCACACGTGCTTCGATGGCATGGTCTACGCGCGGAATTTACTTTCAATCATTTAAATACCAATGAATAATAATAAAGTACCTAATCCTATACACCCTGCCTGACATACACCCTGCATGAATACATACATATTTCAGCACTATAAAGTTCAAATATGTAAGTATCCATGCATGCTCCCAGAGTCACACAACAACTCTCTCACAAAATTTCTACCCAAGATTAACACAAAAGTTTAAAAAGAAAAATTTCCCACCGCCAACCCTGCGCTGCTTGTAGGCCACAAAATCCGCACAAGCCTCCTCACGGAGTGTCATCGAGTAGTAAAACAAAGGCCTCCTTATTACACAGGTTGAGCTCGTCATAATTTCAACAAGTTTATGTGCGTTCAACAAGAGTAATGTCGTACCTGATTTATGTTTGTCGGCTGTTGTAGACTTAGGACGGAACAGGTTTATGAATCTTTGTTACCGGAAACTTTAGTGTAAGGAATGTGTGTAGTGTGGATTCTCTGTAGCAAGCAGCAAGGGAATGGAGAATCTAGTTAAAGAATCTACGTTTGTTGCAGAAAAGTGATATTTTGAAACGTATTCTGAGTGAACTTTAAAATAATCACAGTTAGGTCTGAGGGGAATTATCGTAATTTTGAAAACATTCACAGTCTGATCTCAGTCTCAATATGTCAAAAATACCTCTAATTTACCTACTTAAATGTTTGACAAGTTTTTACATTGATTGTCGCTGAGATGAGACTGCGACTAAAATTTGAACGTTTTTAATTACGAGAGTCTTCCGGTGTATCGTTGAAGTCTTTTCTTGAAATTTAACTATTGAAACTTATTTCTCTTTAAAACATAGCAAAGTAATGGAAGATGAGATCGGCCTCAGGTGAAAACAAATACTCAATTTTTTTTTTCTATAACAATTTATTAACTTGTTCTTCTTTCATAATAATTTTGACGATACCACTACCACCCCATTGGACTCATTGTAGCATATTGTTAGGAATCGAACCCAACACAACATCTTGCGCGCAGCCTGCACGCGCAGGTAGCGTGATCAGCGCGTCATCGGCAAGCTGAGGCGCGGCGCGGTGACGACACGACTCGGCCCGATGACCACTCGCTTCAACGGACGCCACCGCGACGGACGATACTCTTAAATTATTAATTGTTTGTCCGGGAAAGTTAATATTTGTAGATCAGGCGGCATTAAACCATTGCCTAGTTATACAGTCTACTCTTTCATTGCTCCCCACGCTAACACATATCCTTGTAGGTACTCTGCTAAACTTGAGGGACTGTCTTGAGGGAATTTCCCTATAATCATCATGATCCTCTCATACAAACCTAATCCCGATCTAAAAACGTCTCCGTAATGTAGGACACGCGCGGCGCTGAATTATTCGACTGTGAAAGAGTGATATTAACTTTACCAACTTGGTCCTCTTAAACTCCATCTTAACATTTCTCCAAAATCATAATAGCCTTCTTTTCGGCTCCGAATCCTCAATGTTGACTTTGAAAGTCGAATTCAAGAGGATTTGTTATCTTTGTCTTTCAAATCCGATTGAATTCAAAGAAGATCGGACTATCTTCTGGAATCAGCTTCATAGTAATTTACAACTTGTTTAAAAGTGTTCAAGGAACATTAACTTGTCATAGTCCTCAACGTTCTTTCATAAGTTTCTCGGCTTCGCAACGCAGCAACTTCATTCCGTTGTTCTTTAAAGCCTGGTGCAAGTCAAAGCAATTGCAACTATTCCAAGTGTCTCAAACGGAGCTCCAACTCGAATATTAACTGAGGATTTAGTATTTAGTCGAGAGTGGAAATTGAAACATGTTCGGAGTTAATTGTGACTAGGGCCCGCGGTCGCTTCAGTTCGCGCCGAATTTGGGATTCAGGGCGTCGACACAATGCAAACTTTAGCTTGTTGTTCTACAAACTCTTTGTTGTGTTCATCGAATAATGAATTCTGGTGATTTGCGGAAATACATGTTTTGATTGTTACCTTATTAGCGATTTGTCATTTATATTAAAAACTAGCTAACCCGACGGACGTTGTCCAATAATTCATACCAAAATCCCAAAGAAAAAAGGACGTTCAGTTTTTTCCGAATTTGAACATTTTCCGGAAACCTTTAATTTTTTTTAATGCAGGATGTCAGGGACATCTATGCGTAAACTGTATCCTGTGACATGAATACCTACGCGTCAAAATGTATGGGAAGGTAATATTTTTTCATGTGCTGAATTCATGGTTAGTGCGTCGATGTCCCATGCCATCCTTTATTTGTAATATTAATTAAACAAAAAATAGCTAAGCCGGTCTAGCCCTTCTCAAGTGATACGCTTACCACAGACAGCATTTATTTTTATATAGATATTAAATGATGCCAAATAGAAAGGCCAACAAAAGTTCTCCCCCTTCGTTTAATAACAAGCCCTCTAATTAACCAGCTACATTAAGAAACAAAGACAAATCCCTAGAGATAACACAAAAAGCACGAGAGTAACATGTTATCCCGGGAAACAAAGGTTTTCGACAGCCGTTAAATTAAACAATTTAATATGTCATTAATGGATGAAGTGTGGATGTAAATGAATTGGGTTTCGGCAGTTTTGTTTGTTTTCACGAGTAGGACGATGGCTCTTGACTGAAGCGCAGGCCGCACTCGCCCCTCGGTCGTAACCAATTTTACATCCGATATGAGTGACGAGCTACATTAAAAGGTAACATTACCGAATACTCGTTAATTTACATTGGCTTTCTGTTAATCGGTATGGACGTTTAATGACGAGGAAGCTCCTCTCTGTACATTTTCATTCTGAAAAAAGAATATCTCGCAAAAAGCTGATTGTTTATGAATCGCAATTCAAGTTTGATATTAATTTCGGTTGAAAGGGTCAGTTTTTTTTTTGTATACCAAAAGTTAATTAAACTCTTGTTGACAGTATCAAATACATAAAAAACTGGTTTTATTTTACCTTTGAATTATTTATTTTGGGAAAATAAATGTAGGTATGCTATAAATTTACAATGTTAACGAGTTGTTGCTATCAAATCATTTGTCATGTTATGTTATTTGATTGGCTGATTTAGTTAAGGAAAGTATTTAATGGATTCTTTAAAAGCTTTAAGGTCTTCTAATGATAATATTTTTTTCTAATAAATGCCAAAAAAAAAAAAATGCCTTGCCCAGAGGATAAGTATTGCCATACAACGTGTGCCATCAGTCTCTTGGGTACATTACCAGTCGACAGTGATGCGAAGTGATTTTGACGCCAAATTTTAGTTTTAGGTTACGATATTATATTTTTATCTTAATTGTTTGTTAGTTTATTTAGTATTATAAAAGATAAAGTAAATATTAAGTTTACCATTTTTACATACCCCCTCCGTGCCTAGGAAAGCACGTTAAGCTGTTGTTCTTGGTTATCATTCCTGGATCTTTGACAGTCGTTACGGATTGTTAGATGTCCGAAAATCTGACAACTAGTTTTACCAATGGGTATCGTATTACCCACTAGATGGGTTGTGTAGGTCAGATAGGCAGTCGCACAACGTGAAATACTGGTATTCAGCTGCATCCGGTTAGACTGGAAGCCAACCCAAAAGTTGGAAAAAAGCTAGGCAGATGATATATTTTCAGTGTATCATTCTTTTCGCTTTCATCCACTCACCTTAGCAACTTGTACCAATAATTTGTAACACATCATGTTACAATACACGTGGCGCACAGTCGAATGCGATTAGTTAGCTTAAGATAATTACACATTCCATTTGTCCAGTTAATCCGGGCCTAATCGGATGGCGCGTGATAAGGGTCGGCCCACCTTAGGCGCGATACCAATGACGTCGCTACTTTGTAGTACCTGCTTTTATAACGGGAAAAGATTTCGATCTACACATAATTGGTTAGGTTAGTATTTGAAAAGTTATTGGTTTTTGTTAGGAGTTGTTGTCAAAATATCAGTGTTGCCAGTTATTAACCGATAGGCAAGAGAACACAAAAATTGCAAGAGACCTATGCTCAGCCGGTTGATTCTGTAAAAATCTCACCGTGAAAACTCCAGTGAAGTGAGCTTGATGTGAGTTGTCAGTAGTGTCAATCCCTAGCATTATTTGGAATGAAAGCTCACTCCACGCTCACTTCACCTAAGTTTTCACGGTGAGATGGTTACAGAATCGCACTGCAGGAGTGGGACAATATGGGTTAAGAAAAAAAAAGGAGAAAATAAGAAGTTTCAGTGATTTCAGGTGGCATGATAATTTATTAGATTTTTAATTAGTAATACTTATGTAAAGAAAGAAAATGCATTTATTTGCGGCAAACATGACGCATAAAAAACACCTAAAAAAAAACAAGTTGGGGGTAAACACATTCACGCAAAACGGCCATCGCTCAGCATAATGCTAAGACCCTATACGAGACAGAGCCCCAGCGCTGGTTTATGTCGTTTTTAAATAGTTTTAAAAGGGATCCTATGATTCACTATCGTAAACGGATTGGCAAAATTGTGTCATTAAATTCACTATGAGGTCCCCTACTGTTTTTTTCACACAGAGTGAAGAAAAGTGTCTTCCACTTTTCTTTTTTTTGCATTTGAAGTGTCATGGTAACTTGCCTTCTCTGTCCAAAAACTGGCGTGACGATTTGGACTCATTCCTAAATGAGTCCAAATCGTCACGCCAGTTTTTCTCAGGCTTAGAGAACCATCTTTTTGTAGGCACAGCACAAAGAAAGGTGGAAAAATATGGGGGTCTCCCCCGTATATTTTTATCCAGCCGTGGGATAATAGTTAGGAAAAAATAGTTTTTAAAACATCCTATGATTCATGTATGTATATCGCAAACGTATAATTATTCGCACAGTGGCCAGAATGATTATTGATGATCAATGATTTCCGACAAAGATTTGGGCACCTAACAACAAGAATTTGATTAAATTCATTAAAAAACTTAGTAACAGTAAAGTTATAACCATTAATTCCGGTCTAATCGGAGGGTGAATGATGAGGGTAAACCCGTTTAAAGTATGGCCTTGGTACCTTTACTTGAACCGTTCGGTTTGAAGTATTTATTTAAAGAAATTGTGTAGGTACGGTTACTTACTCATTTAATTTAGTAGTGTGAATAGTTGGTTGTGTAACAATTGCATACAGGGTGTAAAACGACCTATCACATAGCCGTCATATACATATTCTGCACATCATGTACAGATGTCAGCACATCAAGCTACTACAATCTGTCAAATTTCTTTAATAGATTTTCAACTTTGTCGCTAAAGCCTTAAGGTTCAAGGTTGATTGGGAAAATTTGGCAGTTTCGGGTAGCCTGTGACCTGCTGGCATCTGTACATCAAAGTAACATTGCACAAAAATAATTGCTGGGCAACGAATTTTATTTTTGGTGTGGCTATTTGCTGTTTGCGGTAGTGCGCAATGTAACACACGCAAAACATTAAAAAATAAATAAATAAAATAAAGTTTATTTGGAACAATTTAAGTTTACAATTTACAAAGGAAACGAAGATAGCCGCAAAAGTAAAATACTGTGGCACAGCTATCAACGCCCAACTCAAAATATATGCAAAGTAATTGTTCCAGACTTCCCAAAGAAAGTTAGTTAATAATTAATTGAAGAAATACAAAAGAAAAAAAATTAAATACAATTAAAAGAAAGAAAGAAAACAAAAAAGGAATAAAAAAGAGAATATACTCTATGTGGAGGTTACTATGTAGTATAAATGTAGAGTGGAGGTGGGGTGAAGTGTGTATGTGTGTGTGGGGGTGTGTTGGGGTGTGTTTACCGTGTATATGACACCATAAGTTGCTCAGTTTCTACATAAGACAAGGATTTAAGCCAATCAGTCACTGTTCTCTTCAGTAGATTTTTAGTCATAGGGTAAATGTTAATTCTTGTATTTATGTTATTGTAAAGTTTAGAGCTGATATGGTTGAAGTGGCGGCTAACCAACCCTAACCTGCAGGGCTCAGTCTAACTCTAACAGCACGCCGCTTCTTTGGTAGGGGCTTAGGGTCGTAAGGCAGAAGCAGGTGTTTCTTAAAAACTGTTTGTAGGACGAACAACTGTCTCACTGTGAGGACCTCACAAAGTGAGTACAGTTCAAAGGTCGGAAATCTAAATGGTTTTTTTGCCAGCACTTTTAAAACTGTTCTCTGAGCCCTCTCTAGCCGCAACATGATTGTCTTGTGGGTTCCCTCCCATGTAGTTATACAGTAACTGAGAACTGATTGACCGAGGGCAAAGTAAACCATTTTTAGGGATTGGAAATCAGCAGCCGCTCGAAGTTTTCCAAATAAATAAATCAATTTCCTGATTCGAACCACAACAGAGTTAACCTGTTCTTTCCACGACAAGAGATCATCCAATATAACCCCAAGATATTTGATGCTGACACGCATTGTGCTTATGGATGCATGCAACAGTGCAGGGGTCGTCGGGGTATTTAAAGTAACGTTGTAACGTAAAAAAGCTTGTTTCCATAAAAAAACGTCAGTAAAAGTTGGAATTTTGACCTTCAATATCTCCGTAACCAGAAGATGAGACTGAGATTAGACTGTGACCGTTCTTAAAATTACGAGAATTGCCCCACTGATCTCAGTCTCAATCTGTCAAAAATGCCTCTTATTTCCCTACATTTTTGACAAGTTTTTGGACATTGATTGTCGCTGAGATGAGATTGCGAGCAGATTTTGAACGTTTTTAATTACGAGAATTGGCCTTCTGATGCCCAGCAGTAGCGCCTGACAGTAGCGTCAGACTGTAAATGTTCCTAAAATTTCGAGAATAGCCCCCCAAGTCCTGGATTGTGATCCTGGGGCGGGCCACGTTTTATTGGGCTTTTCAATCTAGAACTTCTAAGTAGTAGCCTGAAGTCTGGATCTGTGCCTGACTGGTGGCAATAGACTTGCCCCCTATTGCATCTGACTTAAATATGACTGGTCACATGTAGGTTACAGTACACCTACATTTCGCCAGCAGGTCAAGCTACCCGAAACTGTCAAATTTTTCCAATCAACCTTGAACCTTAATACTTTAGCGATAAAGTTGAAAATCTATTAAAGAAATTTGACAGATTGTAGTAGCTTGATGTGCTGGCGTCTGTACACCTACCCTTCGGGGATTACAGGCGTGATGTTATGTTAATTATAACTTTTAAAAGATATTTTTTTTTTCTTCTTCTTGATTAATAAGACCTAAAAAGTTCTTAGTAATTGATTACAATCTAGCCTAATAGACTAATAAGCAATTTAACTCTAATTTAATATTTTATGAAATAGATTATGTTATAAGTAAGAATAGTGTCAATTTGCACTTTTACACAGTTTCGTAGCCCTTTCACATCACTTCGTTTTTAAGAGATATAAAAAAAACAAGTCGTATTACCTGAAATAATGTCGATATCGATGCCACCATTTTGGGCTACACCACATGAATATGATACCTTCGATTCAGTGTGACTCGCGAATCTTTGACAGTCACGGCAGGCATTTCCTTTTGCCCTTTTTATATAGGAATTTCACGGCTAGTAGCCGCGAACGATTTGTGAATTTAACACAGGATATTATTAGATTTTCTTCATCCTTTTCCATTTCTTCGATATACGTTTGAAACGTGTGAAGAAATTGCGGATATTAATGATCACTAGCTGTTGCATACGGTTTCATTCATGTCCTAGATATGTAGATAGAAAGTACATATACATAAAAATATCTCGTGTTAATTCATTTCACATTTTAAAGTACCGTACCCAAAAGGTGCCAACCAGGCCTCCGCTGTCCATCCGGCCGTCCATCCGTCTGTCTGTCAGCGAGCGTCTGTATCTCATGAACCGTATTAGTTAGACAATTGAAATTTTCACAGTGTGTATTTCTATTGCCGCTATCTTTTGGAACAAAAAAATGTTTTTGAAAATCGGTCTACAATTGGCGGAGTAATCGCGTAACAAACACACAAAAAAAACATACCGTCGAATTGAGAACCTCCTCCTTTTTTGAAGTCGGTTAATAAAATAAAGTTAAAAATAAGGGGGTATCCATACAAGAAACTTGTTTTTTCCGGCGCTTTTTGCCTTATTGTGCGGAACCCTTCGTGTGCAAGTCCGACTTGCACTAGATGGTTTTTGTTTTAATGATTTAGATTAGAAATGATATTTGGAAAAAAGCTAGGGATCGGTTACCCCTGGCTTTTTCCGGATAATCATTTAATAATCATATTTTTTTTCTTCTTTTAAGCAGACTTTTTGTCGAAGGATCGATGGGCGGTGGAGCAGACAAGTCCTGGGGTGGAGACCGCGTATCGGCAAGAGTTGTGTGGGACGCCACCCACCCCAGGTTCGGGCCAGCTGGGACCGAAGACCTTAAGGTGGCTGGGACAGACTGGATGCGGAAGGCGGAGGACAAGGTGTTGTGGCGCCTTGAATTCATTACAGCTTATTTGAGTGTCTTTCTTCAAAATCCGTTAAACAGTTTTTGGGATAACAAACATCTAAACTGACAAACATTCGACACACCACAATTTAAATACTAGGAAGAGGATAGAATTTCAAAAGCCTCTAAAATATATGAATTATCCACCGTTAAGTACTGAAGCCCCATTTGTGTGAAATAATTCTAATTAATATTAATTAAGCTCAAAAGCTGTGATCATAATATTAATTACCTTTTTCATTGTGTGCTGTTTATTACATTTTGTGATCGGTTTTGTAATTACCATCGATAGCAGGATTCACTTGTAAATTGTTTTTAGGGTTGCGTATTCAAAGGGTGACAACGGAACCCTATTACCTACTAAGACTCCGCTCCGTCTGTAAAATTAAAGGACTCCCCATAAAATTAGATGAAACTTATTTTTTTCGGCGTTTTTTGGTCGATCTTTGCTGCAGTACAATTTTGTTTTCTAGCCTGCGCTGTACCACTCCTAGCCTTTGAAAAGGAGCGGGACAGCGCAGGCTAACAAAAAACGGTAGTATTCAATATTGTATGGTGGTACGGAACCCTTCGAGCGCGAGAGTCCGACTCGCAATTGGCCGCTTTTTTTAAACGGTTTTTGTTACAATTACTCTTTTTTTTTTCCTCAACCTACTATTGCTGCGAAAAGGTCTCCCCCACATTTTTCCACATTTTTTTGCCCTATGCCTTTTCCATCCAATCAGTTAGGAACGAGTCCAAATCGTCACGCCAGCGTTTCTTAGACCTGCCTCGGTGACGACGCCCGTCTTCAGGCGCCCACTGTGTGAACACTTTGGCCCATCTGTCTGGGTGCATGGGTGCATAGGTGTGACCCAACCAGTCCCACTTCAGCCTCGCAGACTTATCGCCAACATCGGCGTTACCTGTCTTGGAGCGTATTGTGGTGTTGTGAATTTGGTCGGTAAGTTTAATTTTTAAGATGCTACGCTCCATCGCTCTTTGGAAACCTTGAGTTTGGACTTCTTAGTCTCGGTCAAAGACCAAGTCTGAGCGTCATAGGTTAGGATAGGCAGCATACACATGTCGACCGGCTTGCGCTTTAATGAGGTCGCCCTTCATTAGCGCCTTCATGGACATGTAGCTCCTCCAGGCGTTTTCAACTAAACGATCGATCTCTTTGTTCTGTCTGTTGTGGAAGGAAACTAGCTGGCACAGGTAGATATATTCGTTGACATAGTATATTTCCTGCCCACCAACCTCCACCTTATACTTAGCGGCATTGGTCATTAATTTAGACTTTGACTGATTCATCGTCAGTCCTCAAGGCTTGCAGTACATAGTTACTCAATGTAAAAACATTTTTTCACTAGTGTAATAAAATAATACAAAAGCTATCGACAAAAATAAATAAGTAATATTAATTAACTCCAGGAGGACCTCTATTAACGTAATGATAATTTAAATTATGTTTTTCATGTTATGCAAATATGTAATAAAACCACCGGAAGAAGGAAATTATTATATCCTAAAACCATTAATCTTGTCATAACACGTGCATTTTAATATCTTCTACGAGTGACGTAATTTATTTAACAAATTAATGATTAAATTAACTACCTCTCATGATTTCTGACCAATATCTAATGGGAACAACATAATTACTATTTGAGAATATATGGAAAAATCCCAATAGCATTTTGTTTCTTTTAGAGAACGCGTATTACGCGACCACGACCACGACTAATCGTACGACCAGTCGCACGAAGTCTCTTAGGGTAGTTGCATACAGTCGCGGGTTCCCGGAAAAGACAAGTCGGTACCGATCCGATCGGTAAAAAAACCGTGTATTAAATTATGCGCAGTCACATAAAGAAACAGGTAAAACATCGTAACCATTTCTTTCCGTATCGCCGTCGTAACCATTTCATCAGCCTGCAGCGTTCTGTACCGGAAAACCCGCTGTTTTATGTAAGTACCCATAGGCGAGAACAGAGTAGGTACGTATACCAAGACACAGTAGAGTTAAGCTAAGCGCACATTACAGCCGCAACGAGCCGCAACGCATTTTCGTACAAAAAAGTGCGATGAGGCCCGCCTTTAGTGTGCGTGTGGTTCATAGAAAATTTACGAAAGTGATAAAGGAGGATTTTTGCAATGCTATGCGTTGCAAAAATCCTCCATAGCGTTTCATTGTAGCCCGCCTCGAGATCGAGGCGGGCTACAATGAAATGCTATGCACGCGACGATGTTTTATCTGCTTTAGCCTTTAGTATGCATTTCATGTTTCATAACGACGCCCGTATTTGTCTGCTACTTCATAAGTTTAAAGTGTCACGTCATAAGAGTCCGTTCACATGGTAAGACGGAGAGTAGTCTATAACTTTTTGCAGTTCAACGCGTTCGGAAGCTGTGTAAAAACTGCGACTGCCAACACGAAAATAACTCATGTGGTGAGAGACAAGAAAATGTAATAAAAATATTCAGTGGAGTTGAAAACAAAAATATGGGACGGAAAATGAGAACAGGGGGAAAATCGCATCAGTTACTCTCACGCAACCTTACTGAATATTTTTTGAGAGTTTATTGAATAAATATACATAATTTTCTCTTTGATGTTTCAAAAGTGCTTCTCACTGGCGACGTGGCTGTTCTAATGCCTTACCGCCTACCGACAACTCGGGAATAAATACTTGTACGTGTCAATACTAAGAAGTATTACGTTTGTAGACATTATGTTCTTAGTGAAAGTAACATGTTTCGGCTTTAGCAGAAGCTCGTCTTTCTTAATGGCATGTATTCAATAGAACCGTAAATAATTCCCATTTTGATTTCCAAAAAATATTAATTGACATTCTAATATAATAAAAGTGCTTCTTTTTGTGTGCCTCAAATAATTTGATAAACTGCGACCGACTTCGATGTAGCACACGCTGGCCGCTACCGCAGTACCACTCGCTTCAATTCACTATACACTATTCACGCTTCGCTCGTTCGGCTCGCGCGCGGTTGGTCCCTGATCTAAACTGTCCGACCCATTTGGCCGGGGTGCCCTAGCTTAGTTACTGCAACACGTTGAGAAAAGGCATTAAGGTGGATGCTCCATGGTAGCCCGCGAAATTCAAATTTTCTTACGTTTTTTGCAATTTGCTGGTCAGTACTAAGTTGTACGTTGATTAAAATATGATTCGCGGCCGTAACAAATATGTATTTACAGAATTATAATCATTAGAATCAGTAATACAACTTGTTAAGTTAGCATAATCCCAAAATGTCAAGATTTCATGAAATAGTCATTCAGTAGGATTACTTGATCTTAGAGAGTTGTATTGATGACTTTCATCATCTGCCTAGCCTTTTCCCAACTATGTTGGGGTCGGCTTCCAGTCTAACCGGATGCAGCTAAATACCAGTATTTTACATGGAGCGACTGCCTATCTGACCTCCACAACCCAGTTACTGGGTAATACGATACCCCTTGGTAAGACTGGTTGTCAGACTTTCGGGCTTCTGACTACCCGTAACGACTGTCAAAGATCCACGAATGACAGCCGGGACCAACGGCTTAACGTGCTTTCCGAGGCACGGAGGGGTCTCGGTATGTAAAGATGGTCACCCATCCACAGACCAACCGCGGCAAGCGTAGCTTAACCTGACCGATCGACCTGTGGGGCTGTTATTATTTAGCCACGGGCCCCTCAACTGACTTTAATGATTATAATTCTGTAAATACATATTTGTTACGGCCGCGAATCATATTTTAATCAACGTACAACTTAGTACTGACCAGCAAATTGCAAAAAACGTAAGAAAATTTGAATTTCGCGGGCTACCTTGGAGCTTCCACCTTAAAAGCGTACCTACGTCTACGATAATATCATCATGTTTACAAAAGCGCACAATAGCTGTAATTACGTTCGTATCTACGTTACGTCGCACGTTTATGCTCTCATCTCAGGTATAATCATACTAATTCAAGCAAAAATTAATAGATACTTCTGGCCAGTCTTCATTAATTTGGCATTCATAATATTCTAGTGAGCTATAGTGAGCATATTCCAGGTGACATGAAGTTTATTTTTAATTAAGCGCTTTTGAATTTGGAATGAATACTAAACTCTCTACGTAGAGTGTAAAATGCATGCTAATATTAAACTTTTTGTTCACGTATGTGGTTTATGGTTGTAAATGTTTAATATTTGACGGAGAAGGTACGTACTACTAATATCCTACTAATAATATTATAAATGTGAAAGTTTGTATGGATGGATGGATGTTTGTTACTCTTTCACACAAAAACTACTGAACGGATTTTGATGAAACCTTACAGTAATATAGCTCATACATTAGAATAACACATAGGATATTTTTTATCCCGATATTAGCACACTCGACACTTATGGGGGTGAAACCGCGGGGCACTGCTAGACGATTATAATTTTCACTGTAGGTACACGACACAACGATACGGAACGCGAGACAGTTTCTGAGCTCATGTTGTGCATACGATGTCCAATGCTCAAGAGAGAACTGAGAAAACTAAGCTAGATAAACTAATTAGAAACAGATAGACATCAAATTTAACAAAATCTCTTTAGATAGTAAATGGACTGAGTTTGAGTTTGAAAACTTACATAAAAACTTGAGAGGTCAAGGGACACCCGGATGGAACGAAGTTCAAAGAGAGAAAGAGAGACAGACAGAGAAACACACGCACGCCGCACGGCTTACAACTATAGCAAAAAGTGTCGTTCCAACTTTTGGTCTTAATTTTTTCCATCTAGCCCCTTTTCGCAACGCGCGATAAGGAACTTCGTTCCAAAAATACCTTTGTGACAGGCTCAATTGCATGGCTATTACGCTTTCGGGGTTACAGGGGCACAATGTACTTGCAAAGTGATCGACTGAGTCTGTAATTAGCCACAAACTCAAGGTCGGGCACTAAATTGGGATTGAAGGAGTCATGAAGTCGTCTGCGATTCCTACTACGCTCCAAACTCTCTTCTCTGAGAGCCTCTAACACCCAAAGCATACGTACTGCCATTTCGCTATAAGGTTAAGTATAGCACAGTCATTTAAACACTTTAAATAAATATAAAACTCAATGAAATTGTAATAATTCATTAAATTCGATACCTACGATGATCAAAAGGTAGCTACTTTACTGTCGTGTATTTTGACATTAATTTCACGATGTGGCGCCTGTCAAACTCAAATTATCGGTAGGTCTTTTCTCGTTCAGAGTAGGGTATACGATACAACAAATGTTAAAATGAAGTTCAGTCGGATCGGGACCGACCGAACCAAATAGTAACTTCGTAGTAGGAAACGGCCGAACATTCGGCCGATACGATAAATTTACCACTTCGGAGTAGACCCCCTGATAATCCTCGTTGCTTGCTCTCGTCAACTCGCACGAACATCAGGCTAGAGTCTGTCGAGCGCCACCTGGTGGCGCTGGCGTCCCGAATAGTCAAACGACTGACGTATTTCTGACATATTCATAATTTTATTGCAAGAGTTATTTTTTGGAACGAAGTTCCTTATCGCGCGTTGCGATAAGGAACTTCTAGGGGGCTAGACGGAAAAAATTAAGACCAAAAGTTGGAACAACACTTTTTGCTATAGTTGTAAGCCGTGCGGCGTGCGCATGTTTCTCTGTCTGTCGTTCTCTCTCTCTTTGAACTTCGTTCCATCCGGGTGTCCCTTGACACCTCTCAAGTTTTTTTTGTGAAAAAGTGCAATTACATCCAGGGGGGTATTTAAAAAAAATACTCACTGACGTTAATTTACTCAAAAAAAAACCCCTTATTAGCCATAATTTTACAGACCAATGAGTATATTCACATTTCTTATCAATAAAAACCTATCAACGCAAACCTTTAAACATTTCACGTTTACATTAACGTTTATTTATTTACAGCCCCTTTTCTCGGAACTGCAAATTTCATACCTGTCTAAATAGCCTGCAAACGAAAAACCTCACCCACTCAATTAACAAACTCAAACTCAAACTCAAACTCAAATCATTTAATTCAACTAAACCAATTACAGGTACTTTTGAATTGTCAAAGGGTCGGTCAGTCAGAAAGATGAAGCTAGTTGCCCATTCCAAAGCGTAGGTACCTATGGAGAAGAACGGGCAAGAAACTCCATGGACACTCTTTTAAATCATAAAGTTGTTACAAAATATTTGATTACATCATTCGTGTTGAAATTAAGCATGTGAGAACGATGTAGAACGTGCACGTTAAAAGCGTCCGTTATAAAAAAACAAAAACAATTCAGAAATTAAAAATTAAAATAAGCCGAGGCAGCTAAGAGATGACCAGTCCCTACTGGCGGCGCCCGTTCACGAACATGACGTATGGATCAGCACCATTCAGCTCAACCATTTTGGAGGGAACTTAATGATCCAACACACACGCCACCACCAGCGAGACATTTGAGTGAGCATGACATACTCACAGCTGCCAGGGCACATTCAAGTCAATGAAAGACGTACCCAGTAAATGGTAGCTTTATAGAAAGTACATAGTGCTCACACGTGTGCTATGCAATTATACAATTCTAAGCAATTGAGTTTATACAATGCAAAGATAGTTTTTTTTTTTTCCAATGTTCAGCAGCTCCAACAATGTTTCCGAATGCTAATTAGTTTATGCGCCTCTGTGGAGCAGGACCAGCATTGAGCCAAGCATTTTTGTCAGCGATGTAATCTACTAACTTATAGTATGCTTGGCTACATAGTGTGCGTTTAATACAAGATTTAAATTTCGTTTCATTCAGTTGGAGTATGTGGGGAGGAATTTTATTGTAACATTTTAAACAGTACCCCATGAAGGATGAATCTACTTTAGCCAGTCTGAAACCTGTTTGAACTAGTTGGTCCCTATTTCTAGTCCTATAGTTGTGTCTTTCACCTCTTTTATTGAAAAGATTTAAATTTTTCCTTACGTACATGATGTTTTCATAGATGTATTGACAAGGTACCGTCATGATGTTAATATCTTTAAACAGTTCCCTTAAAGAATCGCGCCTGCGGAGGCCATATATTGCTCTGATGGCTCTTTTCTGCAGAATAAAAACAGAACAGAACCTACAAATGAAATAAATGAAATGTAATGAATTCATTTATTCTGTAAATGGAATATCGGAATTAATTTTAACAAGCTTTTGAAATACCAATCACAAAAATCACCACTAGCCTGCTAATACATAAGAAATATCTCACTTGTACTAGAAGGAGCGTTGGCAGACCAATTGTAGCGTTGTGAGGGTCTCAACAGCAAATAATAGTCGACTGACTGAATAATTAGTAAGTTGTAAGTCACATCACTAGAATCATGGCACAACACTAATTTACTAAGAACAATCTGTCATTTTAACATCCGCTACTGTGCGCTGCACGCACACCTATCCGCGCGCTACCGGCCTACTGAGGCCTGACCGGCTTCCTGAAGTTGAACTGGCAAGCCTGCTCCCGGGCCTGAGTTTTTGCATCCTGGAGACCCAAGGACGGTACCATTTCAACCATACAAGTGTGCTTGTGCTCGGAACCACAGACAGTGTATCCTTACCCGCGACCTAGTCTTCTACAACTTCTACTATCTATGTAACCTATTAGAAGATTATACCTATGAACCTTGTGTTGAATAAGTTGGGTTATTGCGGCTGTCGAAGGACCAATAAGCGTTGTGTAATTAGTTGGGAACGAATGTCATGTCGCCTGCACACAAGGGGGTAGGAAACAATTAAGGACTTACTTGGTGGTTTTGCATGTGCCGTGCTGATATGCAGACCGGCTTCCGGTAGCTTTTGTTTCTCTGCTTCTTCCTGGTTCTGTGTCGGCCGACACTCGTGAACTGGTTTATTTTATTTAAAGCGGTTTGGTATATTTCGCGGCGCGAGCGCGTCGCGAAGCTTAGCGGTAGCTTGCGGTGCGGTTAACTGTTCGATTACAAGTAGTTGAATCTCTGTCCCTCTGCTGGTGTTTTGTTCCACGTAGTCCGGAAACGGTAGTCGGTTGGCGCTTTCTCTTTCTGTCGCGTATGGACGTAATGATAGGGAGAGGGATAGATGGATAGGCAACTTGGCGACATGACGTTGACGTTTTCGTTCGGATATTTAATAGAGAGAAACTTGTAATATAGAAACTTGCGTAAGCATCCTGCCCGGGTTTGAGGATATGTAGTATTCTCAAAAAAGGGAAAGGAATTGCGTTAAAGCGGATTAAAAGAAAGAGAGAAAAAGAAAACAATTGAAATATATTAATTACGACTAAAATTACGTGATATTAATTACGCGGTGAAATCATTGGGAAGGCAACGGGCAGAGTTTAACAATGGGTCGCTTGAAAGAGCCACTGCATGTCTTCACCATAGCAACGCGGGTTGTCCCATCTTTGCCGGGGAAAACCTCGGTGATTATGCCCATTGGCCAACGTAAAGGAGGGACATCATCTTGATGCATGAGAACCACTGCACCAATCCTAACATTGTCCACGGCATCCAACCATTTTTGCCTAACTTGTAAGTTATGTAAATATTCTATCCGCCATCTTCTCCAAAAGCTGCAAACCATTTGGTCAAGCAATTTTTTGCGGCAAGTTAGAGACTTCGTTGTTTCGGGAACGTTCACGACAGGCAACGAAGTCAACGGAGAAGCCATTATAAAATGAGCGGGAGTAAGCGGTTCTGGGTAAGGATCCTCAGTCAGGACACAGAGCGGTCTCGAATTCAGAACTGCCTCAATTTCAGTGAGAACAGTCGAGAGTTCCTCATAGGTAAGAAGCTGAGAACCGATAACACGGTATAAATGAGTTTTAATAGATTTAATATTAGATTCCCACAACCCTCCAAAGTGGGGGGCGCGGGGTGGAATCATTTTCCACTCTATGCGGTAGCGGTTAGCAAGTAGTTCTTGCAATTGAGCCTTGGCTCCAACGAAATTTGTTCCATTATCGGAGTATAAATTGGAAACAGGTCCCCTTCGGGAAATGAATCTTTTAAAAGCGGAAATGAAAGTGTCCGATGACACGTCAGTAACCAACTCAATATGAACTGCTTTGGTAACGAAACAAATAAATAAGCAAATGTAAGCCTTCTGACTTCTTTGACCTCTGCGTCTACATAACGTGACTTTAATGGGACCAGCGTAATCCACACCCGTGTGCACAAAAGCTTTAGTCTCTTGTACGCGACAAGCGGGTAAATCAGCCATCTTTGGGCTGGGGTGAGAAGGTGACACTTTAAAGCAAAAGTTACAAGCGTGTACTCTTTGTCTGATGACACCTCTAGAAGAGAGGATCCAATATTTTTGTCGTAGCAGACTGCTAAGAAGGCTTACACCAGCATGACAATAAATGCGATGGTAATAGTCTATTAAGACATGTGTAAAATTATCATGTTTAGGTAAAAGAGCGGGATGCTGAGCTTCATAAGGAAGGTTCGCATTTGACAACCTGCCACCGATTCTTATTATGTCATGCTCGTCTATAAAGAGATCTAGTTTTTTAAACTGCGAGCGAAGTTTTTTACTTTTAATTTCGACGTAAATATCTAAAAAGTGAAATTGTTGAATGCAACGAATTAAATAAATTTCAGCGGTACCTAGTTCCCGGACAGTAATTGTCTTATTTAACTTGTCATAAGGAATAAAATGCAAAAATCTTAAGATGTAAACAATTATGCGCAGTATCTTATTTAATGATGTAAATTTTTGACTAACACTATATATTAAGTTAGGTTCTGATACAGTAGATACTAAGGTTAGCGATTTATTATTAAACTCAGGCAACTGCTCGCTACATGAGGAAACAAACGGACTGATAGGCCACTCAGCAGTTGGGCGTAGAAGCCACTCAGGTCCATGCCACCACAAATTGTGATTTAGTAGCTGCTCAGGTAGAAGACCTCGAGACAAACAGTCACTAGGGTTTTCTTTTCCGTTAATATGGAAAAAATGCTTAGGATCAAGGTTTTCTTGACACTTAGCGACGCGGTTGCTAACAAAAATATTCCATTTGTGCGGTGAGGAATGAATCCATGAAAGAGTAATTGTAGAATCGGAAAATGCGAATATTTTATTAATAGCGGTACGAGAGCGGTAAGTGTCATAAACCAACTTAATTAAGCTTGACAAGAGTACAGCGGCGCAAAGCTCTAGACGAGCCAGAGATACGACCTTGACAGGTGCAACCTTGGATTTAGCACACACCAAAGTTACGTGTGCGTTGCCATTTGTGTCAGTAACATGTAAGTATATGACGCAGCCATACGCATTCAAGCTGGCATCAGCAAAACCTACTATATTTGTCACGCAACCCATAGTAACGGCTACATGACGCGGCAGTTTTAACGAGGAAAGTAAAGGCAGTTGCTCTTTAAACTTTTGAAAGAGAAGTACAATAGAATCGGGTGGAGTTTCATCCCAATCTGTGTTTAATTTCCATAATTCCTTTATGAGTAATTTCGCGAATAAAACCACGGGAGCCACTAGACCCAGAACATCCCACAGACGGGCAACAGTGGAAAGAATGGAACGTTTAGTACAACTTTTATCCAAGTTAGATGTAGTAAAGGTGAAACAATCCTCGGAAGGAATCCATTTGAGTCCAAGAATCTTTAAGTTATCCCCGTCAGAAAAGTTAATAGAAGAGCGGTTGGAGTGTGGAATAGAATCTAATAGTTCCAAGGAATTACTTGCCCACTTAACCCTTAACAACCCACAAGTGTCTCGCGGACACAATTTTTGGTTCATTTACTCATAAAAAGTTAAGTATTTATTTCTACGAAAAACCACTTTATCTATTCTATCTGCAAGGTTTCAAGATTCTAAATCTGTAATAATAATGTTTATAATATGAATCGTATAGCATTTATTAACAATAAACTAAAATAGTAACTTATCGACCCACAAGTGTCCGATGGACACATTAGGTAATTGTTGCACTCGAGGTAGACTGTTTGTTTACATTCTACTCAGAATTATATCGCAGTAAGTGGGTAATTATAATAAATCACAAAGAATTTGTTTATAATAGAAATAGTTGTGGTATAAGCACTCATAGTTTCGATTATTTTGTATCCGTACTTAGACGTGTGTCACGTAATAAAAGTGCTGGAATCTGTTTTAGTTTTGTAAATTCAATGTGCCCTAGACAAAAGTGATGACGAAAACATTTATGTGCATCAGTTTCATAGCGACGATGAAGAAAATTTTGCTGTTGACAGTTGTAATAATGACGTTGGTGTCTTATGTGCCAAAAAAGAACCGTGCTGTTATTTTGTTGTCTACGATGCATCATATAGTATTGTGAGCAATAAGAACAAATCTGAAATAAATTTGTGTTACAACTCCACCAAGTAGGGGGTGTTGACACGCTTGATCAGATGGTCTATGAGTACACAGTTCGACGTAAAACAAACAGATGGCCTGTTGCATTTTTCCAAAATATTATAGATGTGGTTGGCATCGCATCGCTAATTATATGGAATAATTTATATCCTACTTGGAACCAACGGAAGAAGTGTGTACTAAGGAAAGTTTTTTTTGCGTGATGTTGTAACTGAGTTAGTTACACCGCACATAAGGAGACGTAACAGGAAGGGCCTGACAAATTATCATTTAGCAGCTATTGAAGATGTAGTAGGATTCAATCAAGAAGCAGCTCAATCTTCTGAACATGCTACAAAAAAAAAAACGCTGTCACATTTGTCCTGCAAAAATATCCAGAACATCTAAACAGTGATGCGATAAATGCAACCGTAATGTATGCTCTGAGCACTCAGTAAAAAAAATCATTTGTAATGTTTGTAAATAAATAAGTATATAATTTTAAAAAGTTATATGTATGTAAATAAATAAATATAAATATTTAAAACCACATTAAAATCTATAATTATGGTACGCCTCGTATTTTTTCCCTAGAAGTACTCTAAGTCTAAGCTTCATACATGGTGTCCGTTGGACACTTCTGGTCAGTTACGTTTGAAAAGCTTACTGGGTTGTTAAGGGTTAATAAGGTCAAAGCCCCCAGCCTTAAATAAGGCGATAAGTTCAGCGGAGAGAATCTTGGCTTCCTCCAGAGTGGAGGTCGAGTTAGCCAAGTCATCCATGTATAACTCATGCGAAGCGACAATGGATGCGCGCGGGAATCGATGTTTTTCATCCTCTGATAGTTGACGGACTGTCCGCATTGCTAAATATGGGCTGGGCTTAAGGCCAAACGCCACTCGGTTAAATTGAAATTCGCGAACAGGTTCAGCGGTATTAAACCGAAACAATATTTTCTGATATTTTCGATGCTCATCGATAACAGCAATTCGGAGATACATCTGTTTTATATCAGCTGTGACTGCAATAGGGAATAATCGGAAATTTAAAAGTAATAAAAATATGTCAGCCTGTAGATTAGGCCCTGTGTGTAACAAATCGTTCAATGACACGCCATTATGAGACTTGGCGCTCGCGTCAAGGACGATGCGAACTTTAGTAGTTTGTTTATCATTCCTAATAACAGGGTGATGCGGTATATAATAACCTACAGTCTGATCAGCCGCACTAGGTGTAGTTTCAGTTAAATAATTTTGATTAAGGTATTCTTGGATTATTTCGTTATAACTAGCGCGCAAAGCAGGGTCGCGAAGCTTAGTTTTTTCCAAGTGAATAAAACGTCGATAAGCGACAGCATAAGAATTTCCGAGTGAATCTGGATTCTTACAAAATGGTAACGCAGTACAGTACCTACCGCTGGAGTCACGTGACACCGTAGAAACGTACAGCTGTTCACATTCCCGTTCAGCGGGACTCATAAAAGATTTTGAGGGTATTTCTTCAATGTTCCAGAATTTATGTAAAGATTCGTCTAACGACAGAAAACAATGAGAATCATCTATATTCAACGCGGTAGAAAAATATGAAGCGGTATTTAAATCAGCGATATTATTTTTATTATTAAACGAACTAGTGGGTACTTCGTTTTTATTATTAAATAAACTAGCGGGTACTTCACCCATAAGAATATAACCGAACACGGTTTCAATAGCGGATGGCGCGGTAGGTGAAATAATTTTATTGTTGAGTAATAAATATGGGAACAGCTTTGCCCCTAGAGGTAGTTCAACATCACCAGGCATATGCCACAGGGGGTCGGCTAGCGGTAATTTGAACAAATGTTGCACTGCAGAGGTATCAACAAAGTGAGATGGTAATTTGTCAGTTATGCAGTCAACCACAAGAGCGGTTATTTTAAAGGAATTATTTTTATTTTTAGCAGTAACTGTTATCTCAACGTAACCTATAATAGGCCGCGAAGAGGTTCCTACTCCTTTTATAAATGAATTTGAAAGCGGTATAATATTTAATTGAAGTCTCTTACAACAAGCTGACGTAATTATGTTGTTTTGCGAAGCGTTATCGATCAAACATCTTACAGAAACATATCTATTATATCTGTTGTCAACGTGTACTTGTGCGGTCGACAGTAATACGGTTGTGCGCGGTAAATCTGTACCTACGCGTGAACATGCACACAGCGCCACCTGTTGTGAATGCGCGGAACTAGGCACAGCGTCGCTCGATCCCGACCGTTGAGTAATTTGCTCCAGATGTAAAAGCGAATGATGTTTTTTGTTACATGTCCTGCAAGTATGTATTGACTTACACTGTGAAGCCGTGTGTGTTAAGCTAAGACAGTTTACACATCCACGTTTGTTTTTAATACAGTCCAAACGTGAATTGGCTGATAGTGCTTGAAATGTTGGACACATATAAAGCTTCCAATGATCACTTCCATTACAGTGTGAACAAGTTTGGTTATTGTCACAAGCAACAAAGGTATGCACCGTACTATCACGTGACTGATTACGATAATTATTTTTGTTCACTGATACAGTTCGAGACGAAACAGTTCTATCCAATATTTTAACTTGCGATTTTATGAATTCAACGAAATCCGTATAAGTTGGAATCTCCTCCTCTCTCATATGCATCTCAAATAAATGTAAGGTAGCGGGGTTCAATTTTTTCAAGGCTAAATTTAATAGTATGAAATCCTTTAAGTCGTTAATTTTTAATTGTTCTAGTGCCGAAACAGACGCGTGAAAACTTTCAATAAAACTATTTAAAGAGGTGGAATTATTACTTGCAGGTTTAATGTTTAATATGTTAGACATGTAATGTGACCCTAGTGTTCGTTTATCTTGATACTTTTGAACCAAACTGTTCCAAATGGATTTATAATTTTCGCCCGATGGAATAATTCCGGCAGTAATTTGTAATGCGTTTCCTTTCAGATTACCCATTAAGTATTGCACTCGTTGAGAATCTGTAAGATTTATATTACTATGGATGTTTGACTTAAATGATTCGTAGAAAACAGGCCAGTTTTCAATCCTACCATCAAAAAATGGGATCTGAATTGGGGGTAGTTTGATCGAGTATTTAGATTGTTTCACGATATCACAAGTTGAGTCATCCGATGACCTTGCAGACCTCGCGGCGACAAGTGAACGAACTCTTTCGACACGGGTGTAAACGCCGTCAAATGATATTTGACTGTTATAATCGATTGTATAATCAGGATTTATTTGTAAAGAATATGTATTTATTTTATCTAAGTTAGCACTAAATTCCTGACGAGTGATCGAGAGTATTTGAGTGTCCGCCATGAACGTTTCCGCCGAACGAAGCTCAATATTAATTGTATTTATTTTCTTTGAAGTTTCATACAATGACGATAAACGCTCAAAGATTGCTTGATTTTTAGCTTGAAGTAATTTTATCTTCATTTTTAGTTCTTCCATAATGGGTTATTGTTGAAAATACAACGGATAAAAATTATTAAGTATAGCGGGTAGACTTACAACAAATATTTTTATTGTAAGTGAGTAAGAAGTAATTGCGGTTATAAGTTAGAAGGCAAGTTTGCCGAACTAACTCACGATAATAAGCGGTTTTAATATTGACCTATGCTATTGTAATGCAGCAGGAGCAATATTAAGTTGGCACAATGGTTCTCAATGAATATGTACCTAGCGGAATGAACGAACGTTAGTACGCGTTCGTTTAATATGGCGGTTTCACGAACTTAGGTATTTGCCTAAATTCTTAGGTATGGGACCTATGAATGCTGATTTTTTGAATCCGACTCGAATGGACCAAAAAACTTATGTTGAATAAGTTGGGTTATTGCGGCTGTCGAAGGACCAATAAGCGTTGTGTAATTAGTTGGGAACGAATGTCATGTCGCCTGCACACAAGGACAACAATTAAGGACTTACTTGGTGGTTTTGCATGTGCCGTGCTGATATGCAGACCCGCTTCCGGTAGCTTTTGTTTCTCTGCTTCTTCCTGGTTCTGTGTCGGCCGACACTCGTGAACTGGGGGCCTACTCTGAAGTGCAAAGTGCGAATGTTCGGATCGGATCGACACATGGCCAAACCGAATATTATTGAAAAATGCGAAAAAAGTTCGGATCGGCTCAGATGGGTCGGGACCATATTCAATATTCGAAAGAGTGTAGGAGTGTAGGATCGGAACTGACCGAACCAAATAGTAACTTCGTAGCAGGAAACGGCCGAACGTTCGGCCGATACTACTTCGGAGTAGACCCCCTGGTTTATTTTATTTAAAGCGGTTTGGTATATTTCGCGGCGCGAGCGCGTCGCGAAGCTTAGCGGTAGCTTGCGGTGCGGTTAACTGTTCGATTACAAGTAGTTGAATCTCTGTCCCTCTGCTGCTGTTTTGTTCCACGTAGTCCGGAAACGGTAGTCGGTTGGCGCTTTCTCTTTCTGTCGCGTATGGACGTAATGATAGGGAGAGGGATAGATGGATAGGCAACTTGGCGACATGACGTTGACGTTTTCGTTCGGATATTTAATAGAGAGAAACTTGTAATATAGAAACTTGCGTAAGCACCTTGGCTAAGCGTTTCTTTTCTTAAACCTAATTTGTTAACGGCCTGCGCAGCCTATCTTCAAAGCCCCTAGCCGTTACACAATGGCCAGGTGGGCCACCTACAGAAGATCGCGGGGAAGACCTGGATGAAACTCGCACAGGCCAGGGAAGCATGGCACAAAAGGGAAGAGTCCTATACTCAGCAATTGGTCGAACAAGGCTGCCGATGATGACTAACATTAGTCATTACCTACGTTTACCTGGATGAGACTTGCACAGACCAGGGAAGCATGGCACAAAGAGGAAGGAGTCCTATACTTAGCAGTGGGTGGACCAAGGCTGCCAATGATGATGATGATGATGATAATGACCAGGAAATTACCCATTACCTACGTTTACACACTACGCATAGTTTATACACAACCATGATTAATAAGTCAATCAATCAACTCAGTCTATCGCAAACCACTGCTGGCTGACAATGCCTATCCCAGGCTGCGCCACAACACCCTGTCTTTCGCCTTCCGCATCCAGTCTGTCCCAGCCACCTTCTTGAGGTCTTCAGTCCATCTAGCTGGGGGGCGTCCCAAACTCCGCTTGCCGATACGCGGTTAATAAGTACACCAAAAAATTAATTTCTGTACCTTAACAATGCCTTATTGTTAATATCATCTCATCATCTGCCTAATCTCTTCCTAACTATGTTGGGGTCGGCTTCCAGTCTAACCGGATGCAGCTGAGTACCAGTATTTTACATGGAACGACTGCCTATCTGACCTCCACAACCCAGTAACTGGGTAATACGAAACCCTTTGGTAAGACTGGTTGTTAGACTTTCGGGTTTCTGCCGACCCGTAACGACTGTCAAAGATCCACGAATGACAGCCGGGACCAACGGCTTAACGTGCTTTCCGAGGCAAGACCCCTCGTCTTGGTATGTAAAGATGGTCACCCATCCACGGACCAACCGCGGCAAGCGTAGCTTAACCTGATCGATCGATCCATGCAGCTGTTATTAAGCCCCACTGCCTTATTGCTAATACACACAGAAACATTCCTCTTCCATATATACTCGTAGGTTAGTCAGGACAGGTATCGCGAGTGGCGCAGAATCCGGCGGCGACAGATGGTGTCCCGGCATTATTCTAGAGCAATTTTATCGCCACAAACTGCACTCGTCTGCCAACGGCTTTGTTTCCCTACTATCTGACGGTGCTTGTTTTATGAGATTTGCTATCCTCAATTTATTAAAGCTGCATTTTTTATGCTTTATTGTTATGTTTGTATTGTTTGAAATTGATATTTCGATAATAACTCTTTTTACAACTTTTGTGACGCATTGTGGGTTAACTATAGGTATACTTCTGTCCAACCCTTCCGGGAATACTGGTGAGATGTTATGATATCTAACTTTTTGTCAACTGCTAGACAATGATCCAGCTCGAGATTGCTATGAGCCGACGAAATTTAGTTACACAGCAAACAACTGAATCGCAGTATAGATACGAGTACGTATTTATCCCGATCAGGTTGCTAAAGAATAGGACTAAAAAGGTTTTTCTATTTAAAAATTTTAGGATGACGCAACCATCTTGGAATCTGACAACAAATTCAATATACTGTTCGACAAATAAAGTGAGTTTGACCCCTTAATTCGCGGTGTATTTGTTATGATAATCCCCTCTGGCCCATATTCGTCATGTGTCGGGGGACCCAGTTCGGACCCCGAAACCCCTCCCTCTTCCAAAGTATTTGTTTCGTTTCTCAGTCGTCATTTGTTTTGTGACAGGATTTCGATGTCGCAAATCCGTGAAGATAATTGAAACGGAATATTACGTTTTTCAGAACGGACTTTGTGCGTCAAATTCAGGCTACCGTAATCTTGTCAACGTTTGTGTTTTTCTCTCTTAATACTTATTATGGATATTTTTCTTAACAGCAACGTCTGAATATCGGGGACATTCGCGAGATATGGAAGAATAAATTACAAAGAAACTACGAGAAAGACCGTGTTCTCTTTAATTAGACATTTCTGCAGAAGTAAAAAAATCCCTACTTACATTCGCATTCATGAATACGATTTCCGTCGAGAGTATTTCTCACAATCTAAATAAAGAAACGAGTCTAGTTTACACTTAATGTAATATGCATTGCTTGACAACAAGGGCCGTGAGAGGCTGCTAATCTAATCCGTGGCTTAGCTGAAGAATAATGAAACACACCCGCACTCACAGACACCGAAATAAATTTCCCTCCTGAAGACTGTTACGGGTAAAATTTAATAAAGCAAATAAGAACAACGTTACGAACTGGGATGCTTAAGCATATTTTAAGAGATTTATACGCGGCGAAACAAAGCGCGTTATTTACAATTAATTTAGAATTATGTAGCTAATGAAAAGTGTTAGTCCGACGGCTGTATATCGTTGTCTGTGCCCATTATAAAAGATAAAATCGACGTGAAATTGTTATGAAATATTTTGTAATGTGCTTTTGATGTAGGTTATTCGATTACACATATTATTTCTCTCAGAACTGTGTATTGTGGCTCAAAGCGGTTTTCCTTGTTGAGCTTTTACTTTATTATATATTTATGGTTTCTCCGTTGGAGGGTATTATTGTATGTTTCATTAAAATGGTTTCTACTGCCAGATATGTCAGTGATGGCTGCAGATGGACTATACGGCACCGGTCGGAGAAGCCGCGACGGTTTGCAATACTTAGGAGCCAGTAAATAGATAACTATTTTAGTTGAAAACCATTTTCTACACTAACGTTTTATTAGTTCATCTATTGGTTGCAACTATTAGTTAGAATTATTTCAGAGAAAATGTCCGGTTGTCCACTGCTAGACATAGTAGGTATAAGGTCAATATTATTACAGACATTATGCTTACAACAGTTGTCATGGTATGGGCATGTGTTACGGAGGAATGAGGAAAATGTCGTGAGGAAAGTTTTGAGTATGAATGTCGATGGCTATAATAGTAGGGGAAGACCAAAGAAACGATGGATGGACTGTGTGAATTATGATGTGGTTAGAAAGGGGGTGACTACCAAGATGACGACTAATAGAGAGATATGGAAGAAAAAGACATGTTGCGCCGACCTAATAAATTGAGATAAGGACGATGATGGATGATGATGATGATGATGATGCTTTCAACAGTTACGTCGACCATAAACATGCTAAATAGAAAAACGCGTTAGGAAAATAGCGATCTATAACAGCAAACTCTATCTCATTTAAACCAGCATCGAAACATCAAACAGACGTGTTAATCCCAAATGTATATTATCCAATCCATCCATAGTATCCAATCCATCTTATCTGTACCATCTTCGGAGATTATTAAAAAGTTATGCCATTTAATTATGGTCCTCCACGAATAACTCTAAGTCATCAACCATTAAAAATACTATAAGTTATACTGTTTAAGAAAGCCAATTAATGTAAAAGGGTACGATGGGGCTGACATATCTTTGATAAAAGCCCCTAAATAAAAATAGATTAAAAAAAAAAACACATATTATTTCTCTCAGAACTGTGTATTGTGGCTCAAAGCGGTTTTCCTTGTTGAGCTTTTACTTTATTATATATTTATGGTTTCTCCGTTGGAGGGTATTATTGTATGTTTCATTAAAATGGTTTCTACTGCCAGATATGTCAGTGATGGCTGCAGATGGACTATACGGCACCGGTCGGAGAAGCCGCGACGGTTTGCAATACTTAGGAGCCAGTAAATAGACAACTATTTTAGTTGAAAACCATTTTCTACACTAACGTTTTATTAGTTCGTCTACTGATTGCAACTATACATAGACATAGCACATCTCCTTTTTTTTTCTATTAATTCTCTTCCTCTCAGTACTTGGAGCTTTTATAATGTTGTAGTACGTAAGTGTCATTAAATATTGTAATTTTAAGGGTGTGAGCCTGGAGATCTGTCATACAGGTCCCGAACCCAGTATAGACTCCAGCTCTCACAAAGGATAATATTTAAAAATGTAACTAGATCCTATCAATCTAAACTGTACCTTTTTGAGAGAAATAAAATTACTATTATTATTATTATTACTATTATTACTATTAGTTAGAATTATTTCAGAGAAAATGTCCGGTTGTCCACTGCTGGACATAGTAGGTATAAGGTCAATATTATTACAGACATTATGCTTACAACAGTTGTCATGGTATGGGCATGTGTTACGGAGGAATGAGGAAAATGTCGTGAGGAAAGTTTTGAGTATGAATGTCGATGGCTATAATAGTAGGGGAAGACCAAAGAAACGATGGATGGACTGTGTGAATTATGATGTGGTTAGAAAGGGGGTGACTACCGAGATGACGACTAATAGAGAAGTATGGAAGAAAAAGACATGTTGCGCCGACCCAATACATTGAGATAAGGACAGGAGAATGGATGTTGATGATGATGATGATGCTTTCAACAGTTACATCGTCCATAAACATGCTAAATAGAAAAACGCGTTAGGAAGATAGCGATCTATAACAGCAAACTCTATCTCATTTAAACCAGCATCGAAACATCAAATAGACGTGTTAATCCCAAATGTATATTATCACATATTATCAGAGTTTCGAATTGGATTCGTTCGCTTCAACTCTATTAAAAGTTGGCGACAACGTCAGGCCACGCGGCGCCGGCGGCGGGCGCAACGGTTTCATTCAAAATACGAATGTCGCCGAGACACTCCGAATCATAGTTACCGGCCGGAGGCCATTAACATTTTTATTGTTCTGGATTTAAGTATTTGAAATGAAATTCGGGTAAATGATAAATTGTAGGCTGGTACGTTGGTATCTTTTGTGATCAGAAACTACGTAGTGATAAATGATGGTTGGGAAATAAATAAAACAAAGTCAGGTTAGTTGCACAATATTTATAACTCAAGAATGGCTGGACCGATTTCTATGATCTTTGATTTGTTGGATTTGTCTGCTCTCCGAATAGCAGATTAACTATTAAAACATAGGATTTCATTTTCTTATACATTTTGTATGAAACGGGTTTTTTGATGATATCTCGAGAACGGGTTGACTGATTTTGGGACATGGGATACTTTTATTCCGATTTTGGGTCGAGACTTTTACGGTTTTTATTTTTTGGTTTCCATTTTATTTCCAGGCAAATCGCTGACCATTCGCTTACTTCCAGACAACCTTGGCCTGGAAGAGATCGCAGAAAGCGATAAGGCCGTCCATTGTATATTTTGTAGTGTTCGATATTTTTTTTTTGTTATGTATTCTAGTGGAGTACAATAAAACATAATAAAACTAGCTGCGCCCCGCGGTTTCACCCGCATAAGTTTCGATCCCGTGGGAATATCGGGATAAAAAGTATCCTTTGTGATAATCCTGGTTATAAACTATCTGCGTCGCAAATTTCATCCAAATCCTTTAAGTAGTTTTGGCGTGAAAGATAATCAACATCCATACAAACTTTCACGTTTATAGTATTTCCTAACAGCGCCCCGCGGTTTCACCCATATAATTTTCGGTCCCGTGGGAATATCAGGATGAAAAGTATTCTATATATTAATCCTGGTTATAAACCATCTGTGTGCCAAATTTCATCCCAATCCGTTCAGTAGTTTTTGCGTGAAAGAGTAACAAACATCCATCCATCCATACAAACTTTCACATTTATAATATTAGTAGGATATAACAGTAGATGGGTATATAAAATGAAAATAACTTGATAAACAACTAACTTCTGCCCGCGACTTCGTCCGCGTGAAATTTCTTGTTCCTCCGACCCACCTCATCGCATCGCATCGCCCACGTTGTTACTTCGTTTTCGCTCAGCGTTCTATCATACTTTTTTTCTTTATGGTCGGCTCCTCGTGTGGGTAGCGGGATCGTCCGAAAGGGTTACCGCTGCCCTGGAACATAAAGGGCTAAGGAAGGAACACGGGTGGGTTTTAGTCAGTAAGAGTCTGACACTCCCTTCCGCTCCACCCAGAGCGGGAAAGGTCATTTGATGATTTCCCATCCAGGAAAAAAATAAATAAAAAACGTTAAATAGCCTATAACCTTCTTCAAGAAATCGGCTATCAAATGCAAAAATATTTTTTCCAATCCGACTAGTACCTAATTCCAAAAATTAGCGCGTTCATACAAACAAACTCGTCAGTTTTATTATTAGTATATACTATATAGATGTGTCTAACTTCAATGAATTAACTTTAATTTAGTTAATGCAGAAAATATTATTATTATGTTACAGTTTTTTTGTCCAAGCTCTTGCTCCAGATTATGCTGAAGTGTAAGTGGGGTGATATTTTTTTTATTTGCCAACAGACTGTAGCACCGTCAGGAGAACTTAATTTTTTCCTAGTCTCTACGGAGTATAATATTATCGCAACAATAGCTAACGCAGACTTGTATTTTTAACTCGAGTGTCTTAGATATTATAAGGGATTATTATAGTTAAGAAAAGATTGAATAGAAGTTTTGATTAGGTGAATCAGAAATTTATGTTTTTTTTTCAGGTCGTTCGATCAGGTTAAGCTACGCTTGCCACGGTTGGTCTGTGGATGGGTGACCATCTTTACATACCGAGACCCGTCCGTGCCTCGGAAAGCACGTTAAGCCGTTGGTCTAGGCTGTCATTCACGGATCTTTGACAGTCGTTACGGATAGCTTGAATCCCGAAAGTCTGACAACCAGTCTTACCAAGGGGTATTGTATTACCCAGTAACTGGGTTGTGGAGGTCAAATAGGCAGTCGCTCCATGTAAACTACTGGTATTCAGCTGCATCCGGTTAGACTGGAAGCCGACCCCAACATAGTTGGGAAAAGGCTAGGCAGATGATGTATCCGTTAATGTTTTTTGCGTGCGAAGTGAAATGTTATTACATAAATGATTTTGTTGTAAAGAAAAACAATAGCTGCTTAGTTTGTCTGTCAATGTTCTTATAATATAGGTTTTCAAAATGTTCTCAAGTAAGTGAAATCTTTGTCATTTCTTATTGAGAATTAAATTTCTTTAACCATGACCATATAAATGGAAGGCTACGACCATTATTTGTGGCTTTGTCCGCGTGAAATTTCTTGATCCACCCTTCGCATCGCATCACCAGCTTTCCTTCGTTATTGATTACCGTACTTTCTGATTGTTTTACTTTTTGCTCGGTTCCTAAGGGCCCCTAGCGTAATGTTAAATACCTATAGCCTTCCACAAATAAATTGGGCTATCAAATTCAAAACGTCTTTTTTTTTAAATCCGATTGGTAGTTCCAGAGATCAGCGCGTTCAAACAAATAAACAGCTTTAAGATTCAGCTTTATTATTACTATAGATAGATTTTTTTAAATACTATTGACGGAAAACTGTATTTGAACACCGTTCGGAAACCTGAGCGCTCTAGTCAGAACACTGCTAGTCACCTTAATGTATAAACAAAAGCGTTAAGTATAATAAATTCTAATCTTAGGAAAGAGTAAAAATAAAAAATATAATGTAACGTCGAATAAAAACAAATCACACACACCTTTATGTCGAAAACAGGAAAAAAAAACCGGCCAAGTGCAAGTCGGACTCGCGCACCGAGGGTTCCGTACAATTTAAAATTATTAAAAATATTGTTATTATGTGAAGTAGGTAACTAAAAATTTACGGTTTTCGCAATTTTTCCTTTATCTGTGCTATAAGACGTTGCTTTGTACCAAATTTCATGATTCTGAGTTCACGGGAAGTACCCTGTAGGTTTTGATTCCCTTGCGAGTGTCAAAAATTTACGGAAATTTGCGGCATAAACGGCTGTATCTTTTGATTGCGTTGGCCTAAGACCGCCGTTAAAAATCAAACTTCTAAAAGTTTGATTTTTTCACAGCTCCAAGGGTCAGTAGACCTGAGTATTTGATATAAATTCCAGCCTGATACTTCCACGCGTTCCTGAGAAAAAGGGTCTTGACAGACAGACGGACGGACAACAAAGTGATCCTATAAGGTTTCTTTTTTTTCCTTTCGAGGTATGGAACCCTAAAAATAATCAGTGCGTAAACTGTAACATTATTTCGTCAGTAATCAAAAAAAAATCTCCTGTTTCATAGAAAACTGCAACGCCTATACGCGGTTTAAATGTATGTACCACCTAATTATTTTTTTTATAACCGACAAAAAACTATGCTACCGGTTTACAATCATAATAATATGCTGAATTCATGGTTACAGTTGTTGCCCAGTGGTAACAGCCGCGACTTACGTGTTGTAGGTCGTAGGTTCGAACCCAGACAGGCGCTTTACTTTCTGTAAATTATTTCATCACCACTGCTCTCTAAGCGGTGAAAGAAAACATCGTGAGGAAACCGGCATGTTCTAGAACCAAAAAATTCGAAGACGTGACCTCTAACAACCCGCACTGGGGCCGCGTGGTGGATTAAGGCCCACTCTCTCTAACAGAGAGGAGGCCTGTGTGCCAGCAGTGAGAACATTATAGGCTGATAATGTATGGTTACAGTTTGCGTTTTGGTATTTTGTTTCGTGTAGAAAACTCCTACATTCAGGTCTTTTAGAAGTCAATCGAAAAGAAATAACAAACCGATAAACATGTTCAGATTCCCACCTAATTCCTTATCAAAAACCTTCAAACTAACGCAGTGACACGTAAAAATCCTTATACTTTCAGGCTCATGAATAGTCCCAAAGTCACTCAACGAGCTATAGAAAGAGCAATGCTCGGAGTTTCTCTACGTGACATGATCCGGAATGACAAAGTCGGAGGTAGAACCAAAGTTTGTCGGAATTAGCAAGTTGTCGCGGCAGGGCAGTCCTTTTAGATACGTGGAACGAAACCACTGTGGGAGGAATCTTCTGGAATTGTGATAATGGATTGTTCGATTTTTAGGAAGACTAATGGGAAATGATTGTCAATTTACTTCATTTGTTTTGAAAGTCAGTGATCGTGTTTAGTCCATGAGATATGTTGCTGCTTGGTTTGTCACGATCAAAGAGATTTAATTTAATGTCTTTGGTCAAGGTGAAAGAGTGTCCCCATGGACACTCTTTTGTTTTTCTGTTCCTTGCCCTCCTTCTCCATAGGGACCTACTAAGCTTAAAGCTTAAATGGGCTATACTCTGTCCACTAGATTAACAGTTTTATGACAGATCGAACTAGTGATCAATTATATTTTTTTTTGTTAAAACTGATACACGTACGGTATTATAATGCCTGTAAGAAGTCATAAATGAGATTAGGCAGTTTATATATTTACTTTATTACGCATTTTAAAGTTAACGTTTACGAAGGTGTCTAAAACGGTTAACTTAGTGGAAAAAGTATAATGGATTCATATTTCTGACTGACCGACACCTTGACAATTCCTATAAGGTTTAATTGAAATAAATTCATTGAGAGTTCAAACGATATTCACCGAGTAACAATGATGTAACAAAAATAAATATTATACGTAGGTAGGTACTAGATGCGGCTGCTCATTGCTTTCGTCTCTATCATCTTTAAAAGAGACTGTGACCTCTGAGTTTGTTTCGGCATTTCTTCTCAGAGTAGTAAGATAGGAAACGCCGACCTCATCTTGTTTTTCAAATATGATTGACGTGTAAAAGTTTTTCTACAAACCTACCTACTTAGGGCTGATTTTTCCAACGCCAGATAATTTAATCCGAGGAACAATTTTGAATTTTTAACAGTTGAAAAACTGTCAGAAATTCAAAATTGTTATTCAAATTATTATGTTATTATGTTCAAAAGTGTTCAAAAATGTTCAAAATCTGTCAGACGTCAATTTTATACCACGAATATAAATTATCTGTCGATTGAAAAAAAAACCCTTACAGAAATAAAATCATTTATCTAGTAGTAGTATTTATTGTATAACAATATCTACAGTAATCAAAACTAAACGTGCAAAATTTCAACTCGATCGGATTTAGGAAAGCGTTTTAAAAATAAATATAAACAAACATTCGATTATATTATTGTTGAATGATGAAACTGCACTGCGATTCTGTAACCATCTCACCGTGAAAACTTAGTGGACTGCGATAGCCTGAGTTGATTGATGGAACTGACCAAAATCGTAAAAAAAATCTCAACATTTTACGTTTTCGGTAATTTTCTTTTCTCGTTTACATAAGTTCCGACCTTCCCTGTTTAATTATTGCGCCGCGCTCCCGGAAAGGCATACGTTAATTGCGGTACTAACACGAAAACATTACTTAAACCTTTGAAACCCGACCGCCTGGTCCTACTTCATTGTTCACTACTGCCTACATTCGGTAGGTAGTACTCACAATAAGGGTAACAATGTGTGTACATATCTTTGTGACAGGCACACAGGTCTTTTACGTCACAAATGGAATAAACACAGAGCTGTAGCATAAATAAATAAACGTTTCTGACTTAGCTTTACAGCCTTCACACTAGGATTTACTTTGGCTAGAATGGCTAGGGTATCATTACACGTACATTTAAATACATCTAGCATTCTGTAGGTCGTGCAAACACTCGTTTGTAAGCATCAAACTTTCTCTCTACTTACTTATACTCCATTTATTACAAAAATAACGACTAAATAACGACAGTTATTTGTTGAAATTACTGTATTTTACGAGTTTTTTTTAATGTAAATGGTAACTAGTAATGATATAATTACATTGCTTTGTATTTATCGTGAAATAACCGAGTTTTTTATACACTATCTTTTGCCCGCGGCTTCGCGCCCATTGAGGTCGGAAATTATCCCACGGAAACGTATTACCGGGATAAAAAGTATCCTATGTGTTAATCCAGGTTATATTAAATCACCTGTGTGACAAAATCCAAATCCTATTAAAGCATAATACTAATGATTGAAATACTATCGTGAGTTAGAATACTACGCAGAAAGTCGGGTCATATTTCAATCATGATTTGAAACTTTCGACGGTTTTTTTTTTGGGTAGGAAATCATCATATGACTTCTCCCGCTTTGGACGGAGCGGGAGGGTGTCAGACTTTAACTGACTGAGAGATACCATGGCCCCTGGGCCATGGTATCTCTTTCGAACAACCCGCAACCCTGGCAGGCATCGGCCCTAGCAGACCCCGTCAGTTCGTGCTAACATCTCGTTGAGGCGCGTGTGGAACACAACGCGCCGTCGACCCGGGCCTGGTCCTTACCGGGCGGCGAGCTGCCCATTGCTCGCTGCCCGCAACCCCGCGTCTACGGTCGTCCAGGGCGTCTCCTGCGGCGATTAGGGGCGTGAGGGCGCAGAGATTGCCTCTCCCTCACGCGCTCCGCCTCCTCTTTTGCGAGCATTACTGCTTCGCAGAAGGAGGAGACGGCTTCCCATGCACTCTCGCTCCGTACCATGGCCTGGACCAGAGCTGGACGTGAGGTATCGCCGCCGTTGATCGCCGCCACGAGGACGCGGTGGTGCTCCGCCGAAGCCGGGCAGACCTCCAGCGAGGGTGGAGCATATCCACCGTGTCCTCCAGGTGATCCAAACAGTGGTGACACCTTCGCGTTTCCTCCCGCCTTATCCTGAACAGGAACCTCCCGAAACAACCGTGTCCGGTGAGGACCTGCGTCAGGCGGAAGGTGAGGGTGCCGTGGCGCGTCTCCAGCCATTCTTTAAAGAGGGGACTTATCGCCGCAATTGTGGCGAGCCCAGCACTGAGTTGCGACAATCGCACTCCCCATGTCACCATGAGATCCTGCCGGAGCTCTGTCACTGTACCGTGATTTCTCGCGGCAGTGGAGTTACGCCCTTAGTTTTGCCTCCTCTCACCACTCCCATATGTGGGCGAGGACTTTTGCCTCCAGATCCCATGGCGGCAATCCGGCAGGGAGGCTCGCCACCTCAGCGGAGACCGTGCGGTATCCTCGAATTAGCCGGACGGCCATGACCCTTTGGGACGCGTTCAACCGGCGGGCTGTTCGCCGCCTCAAGGAAGACGCCCAAACCAGTGCCCCGGGCCATAGACCACCCGACCCCCGCATAGAGCTTCCGGCAGGAGGAGTTTGGACCCCCTAGATTGGGCAGGAGCTGCCTCAAGGCAGCCCCGGCCCGCTCCAGTCTGGGAGCCAAACGTCGGAAATGCTCCACGAAGTTCCACCCGCTGTCTAGGACTAATCCCAGGTACTTCATCGTCGACTCGACGCCGATGTAAACCCTCCTACCGTTATTTAGGAACTCGACGGTGGCGCGTCCCGAGGACCATGAAAACACATGGCCTTAGACTTGTGCAGGGCCACCTCGAGTCCCAGTTGCCGGATCCTCTCGACGATTGTCGCAACCTCACGTGTCGCTACTTCAGCCGCCGCACAGTGATCAATTTCAAAAATTTAGGGGGACGAAATTATTAAATACTGAAATCGTGAATTAAAGGTATATTTATAACATTGAATAGTATCGAAAAATCGTTTTCACATAATTTAAGTTGGTAATTAATATTTTATGTCTTTGTTAAATCACTCCTCATATAACACAACTTCTGGTTCTTGTAAAAGTAATGTTCTTTGGATAACACTTCGTTTTTTCTTCAATAATAATAATAAGTAAGGAAGAAACAAGTTTCTTAAGTTTTTACGGATTGCAGATGCCCTTAAAGCAGTATCCCCAACTTGTTTTTTTTTTTTGTTTTTGTCCTTTTTTTTATGCGTCATGTTTGCCGCAAATAAATGCTTTTTCTTTCTTTTTCTTTCTTCTTTCTTTCTATATTGATGGCGGGTTAATTTTAAATCAGTAAATAACGATAAAGCTTCTTGACATGAAAAAGATATACAGTTGTCCTGCGATTTACCAGCTTCTTTTGCAATCTGGCCTTTATCGGGTGAGGTAGATATGTCTAGGACAAGTGAAGCTGCACTACGGTTTCCTTCTGAGTGTAACTTCATCGAAGCAGCGAGACAGAGTTCTTCTTTACTTTTTGATTTCACCTCTATATTTAACCTTCTACGTTTAGTTTTAGCGGATAGGTCACAAAAGCTCTTTTTTGGACGTCCTGCTTCTCTAGACGTAGACGTAGAGGGTGCACTTTCTTGCCCGCCAGAGGTAATTACTATTTGATCAAGCCATTTTTCATTTTGATTCCGGAATCTAATAATATTAAGAGAACATTACAGTAAAAGTTACAATAACATTTTGAAGACTCTCCCTGCTTGTAGTGGGCAGTTCCAATACTTCTAATGTCTCCAAAATATAGTTAAGTAGTATATCTTTATTGTCCTTTGATAACGGCTTTACTGGTCGATGTAATGACAAAATATTGAATAAATCAATATTTTTTATTGAGGCACCATTACCTAAAAAACACTTTTTACTATAGAAACCGGCAATCACCGGAAAAAAAATGCATATTTTTATATAGCCAATAGGCCCTGCTATATAATGGAATCAAAATCATAATGTACTAATTTGTACTTTTAAACGTAACACAGTTCAAACTTAGAAAAGTTTGTAAATATCAGTACATTATTAAATATATTTTTTTATCATATAAATTGATCTATTTTATTTTTTGTTCATATACCAATAAAAAGTACAGACCTTCCTTAATGTGCACCATTTTTTTCATTTGACAGTTTACACTAATAACTTAACCAACTTAACTTGAATAGGAGCGCAAAACAACGATAAATCAGTCTTGTTATAATAGTTTAGCTTTCGAGATAACTTTGAAATGGCATATCTATTAAACTACTGTCTGCATAACGGTGATGTTTTAGTATAATGTAAACAACTTACCAATAAGTCTTAATAAAATGATTTTTCGGACTACCGACACATTGACCAAAAATAATTATGGGACGCTAACTTTTAATAATTGATCAGTGTGCGCCGCCTGGTGCAACTTCCCCTGCGCCAGGACCAGCGTAGCAAACCACGCTGACGCCACTAGGGAGGTCGGCGCGCAGCACCCAGTCGTACCCGATATCCAACAAATGCGGCCCCAGGACCGATTCCTGTGGGACACCGCACAAAATCTCTCGCCGGTTTCACTCTCCCTGGTGACTGGGGTAGATGACGGCCCTGTCTGTCAAATAGGCCTCGACAATGCGACAGAGGTAGGTCGGCATCCGGTGATACCGGAGTGCCTTCCAGATGCAACTCCGCAGACGACTTCTTCCTGCCTGCCCGGCGGCAGAGTTAGTACACACCGAGCCCGCTCTTACTCCGCCACTGTGCTTCTCTGGGAGCTCAGAGAAATACACGTTGGAGCGTACCTCCGACAGGATATTGGCATACAGGCAACGTCACCCCTTAGGCACTTTGACAAAGTCCCCAATGGGGAGCCATTGCCCGCACTCCAGGGTGCACCGTCCCAGAGACTGTCCTTCCCCCCGGACGTATCCATAAGGGAATTCCAGTCCACGGGCACACGGAGAGGTTTCCTGTCCAAGCACCCCTTTCTATACCCCTGACAACGTATATGCAAAATTTCAAGATGATCGGTTTAGTGGATTAGGAGTGAAAAGGTACGAGTAACAAACAAACAAGCTTAATAATATTAGCTATAATTTATATCGAAATAACGAAAGGGTGATAACTGTTATTTTTCTAATATTATAATAAATGAAAAATTGGTAATTCTCGTCGTGTTTTCCCAAGAAAAGGGTATTGGTTACATAATGCCTGTCAAACTCACGTGTTTAGCGCACATAATTGAGTTAAAAGGGGAAGTGTGACTTTGACAGCTTCACGCAAACATGAATATTCGTCGAATCTTAAATGATGGGGCGATGTAACCGATCGAAGTCAATGAAGGGCAGGGCGTTTGTAAATATGAATCAACTTTTATGTATTTTTCATGAAGCGGTCGTTCTTTATTATTATGTGGGTCATAACAATAGAAGTTTCTGAACTAGCTCCGGAGTAGTTCCCTTTATTTACTGCTCACATGTTTATATAAACTTAAGAGAGACCACTCTAGTTGTGCAAGAAGTTCTTGTGTAGATACGGCTGTGAAACACCACATGCGTTTGTATGTATGCTAAGTTTGCAAACTTCTTTTGGCCTCTGACACATTTTCTAGTCACTAAAAATATTTCATTTGAAAATAATATTAGGGCAATTCAATCTCCATCCGACTTCTACTAGATGCTTTGTCCATTTTACACATTCGGAATTACTGTAGCTTCCCATTAATTAAATAATTTTCGGAATCGGATCAGTAGTTCCGAAGATTACCCCACAGAAACAAACTGACAACTAGCATATTCAGCCTATAATGTTCCCATTGCTGGGACATAGCCACAAGGCCAGGAGGCCTTGTGGCTATGTCCTAGCACAGAGAGGACTCTGTGCGAGGGAGTGGGCCGTAATCTACCACACGGGCCCAGAGCGGGTTGGTATCGTTTTTTTTTAATTCTTAAAGGAATTTTTATCCATACGGATATGCCAACCCTATCGTACCGTATCAACAATTTAACTTTAATTGAGGTTACTACATACTATGTAACAGAAATATAATCATTGACTAGACATTTTCATTGACTAGGCATTTTCATTGACTAGGCATTTTCATTGGCTAGGCATTTTCATTGACTAGGCATTTTCATTGACTAGGCATTTTCATTGACTAGGCATTTTCACTCTCACTAATTGCGTAACACATTATCAATCTCAATTTAAATCGTTTTGAAGAATATTGCTAATCCATTGCTTGATAAATGTTCGAAAAATGTGTGTGCTCAACAACGTAAATAACGCAATGAATGTTGTTGAATTGTCAAAATGAAACCCATTACTACTGATAATGTTTTTCGCATTACACCGCAGGCCATTAAGTTAACAAATAACAAAATTATTTATAAAAAAGAAGCAATTAAAAAAATTGTCAACACATTTATTTTCTCCTGTAGTTAATAGTGATGAAAACCCAAAAGGTAACGTTACGACGATAGGTTTCTTTATAAAAAAGGCGTTTGTTTACTGGACTCAATTTATTTCGATATGAATCCCGTTTTACATCATGTAATTTCGCTAGATTACTTGACAGCAAATAGCCTTTAAAATTTTATTATGTATCTTGAACGTTCAAATAATAATAAAGAGCTTATGACAGGTAATAAAAAACCATGCAACAATATTTTTTTTCCAATTTATGTTAACAACTTGTTTTATAACTCAATATCTGAAGGCTTAGCGATAACAGATTTACACATCAATTATAACTTTTCCAGCCATTCGTTCGTTCGATATGTTTCCATTCGACTTCGGAACGGATTTTCTTTGTCATTCAATAACTCGTGTTGTGTGCGACCTAGAATCAGTCCGGAGTTAAGATTTGTTAGCTTTAATTCTATATCCTTTGTAACAAAACCTCGCTTTATTTACATCAAAGGACAGATATTAAAATATCTTTAGTAAGCCATCCAAAAATAGACTACTTCAAAACTTTTTCCATTAACGAGGGGAACGTTTGCTGCTGCGGTAAATAAATAAATCAAGTGACAGCACATAACAATTTGGCTGTCAAATGTTCAGCGTCAGATATAGACGGGTTCGTAAATCATCGTTGAAAAATTTGCCAGTTACTGGTGAATGGGAGACTTGTGCGGATTATGCACGCGCCATTAGCTCAGTTCGCGCTTTTTTGTGGCGCTTCGTGAGCGACTCGGACTCATTGTGATTCGAAAAGGCCTGTAGCCGAGACAGACTTAATTACACGCGTCTGCATTTCCAGCTTCAATCGAGTGTAGCGCCCCGACCAATTACATTGTTTACTAAATGCGGAGAGAATTTAGAATATCAGACGCGTCTCGTGTTTGCAGATTGGAGAAAATTAAATACATGCTGCATGCTTATCATACTGTTATAGGTTTGTTTTGTTTTTAATTATAGGGCAATGAACTTGGTTGGTGTCGGAATATCTTTGTGTACGTTATCAAACACATTCAGCGTACAATTTGATGCTTTTAAGTACCACTTAGCTGGGAATTAGTTTTCATTGACATGTACACCAAAATACTTAGCATAAAATATGTGTTTGTAAAACCCTTTGGAATTCTACGCCCTCTGAGTCGAGTTTAGTAAGAATGCTTTCGGGATGCACTTGAGTGTCGTTTCGTTAAAGAAAATAATGCCCTAGCTGCTTTATCTGCGCTGTTTATAATATCTTTGAAACGTCACGACTTGCAGTTTTCAGGAAAGCGAAAGGTGATTCACGGATGAATCTCTGTTTGTATCTAATGTAATGTCATCCATCTATAAAATGACCGCAGCAAACGTGACATCGTACATCGATTGATCCGCGGGACTGGTGGGCTACACGCCCCTTCCAAAAATGTATTTCTAATTTTTGTATGTATGTCACTGTCAGGCTAACAATTAGTCGGCCTACCTGATCGCAGTTGGCTACCGCCGCCAAAGACATCTGAAAAATGGAGACAACGCTGAAATATTTCTTGTCCCTCTTATTACGCTGAAACTCAGCAATATTTCACGGCAGAAATAGATACGGTACCTGTCGAAATATTTTAGAATCCGTCTTTCAATAAACCAATATCCGTCTAAAAGCAAAAGTTAAAGAGAAGTCAATGCAAACGTTGACGGAGGAAGTCTCACCCGCACCGAATTGATAATAGTGGCACATTCAGCTGAGTTGCCGGCTGAATCGCGTATGTATCTAGGTTTTAGAACTTGATCTAATACTAAGCTCGATGTTACTATAAGTAGGGCTCCACTTAATAGGGTTTGCAGTGCTGATGTGATTAATATTGATAGAGTTTTTAGTGGGTGTTAGTTTTTAATTTGTGGGACCTATCCCACAAATTATTATAAACCATTATTATAATATATAAAAATCTGCCCACACCCAAGTGGGCAGATTTTTATATAGCATTTCGGAGTACATATTGTTACGAGCTTCGGGTTCCTGACAATAAAAACTGCCGATAAAAATTACCAAAAGTTACACTTTAATTAAACAACACTAATAACAACTCAAACACACTAATTATAAAACACAATCGCTCTTAAGTCGCACTTGAAGATCGCTTTCGATGTATTCGCTTCCATAGCAGAACCAAGTCTGATTGGTCGCGGCTAGTCTTATATCTTATATAGTGCCGCTGATAGTTCCAGAACAAACCAACAATTATTGTCCAGGAGATGACTTTGTGCCTAGGAGATGACTTTGTATCTGTACGGTGACTTTGTGTCTGGTTGGTGACTTAGTGTCTGGGAGATGACTTTGTGTCTGTATGGTGACTTTGTCTCTGGATGGTGACATTGTGTCTGGTTGGTGACTTAGTGTCTAGGAGATGACTTTGTGTCTGTATGGTGACTTTGTGTCTGGATGGTGACTTTGTGTCTGTATGGTGACTTTGTGTCTGGATGGTGACATTGTGTCTGGTTGGTGACTTAGTGTCTAGAAGATGACTTTGTGTCTGTATGGTGACTTTGTCTGGATGGTGACTTTGTGTCTGGATGGTGACATTGTGTCTGGTTGGTGACTTAGTGTCTAGGAGATGACTTTGTGTCTGTATGGTGACTTTGTCTCTGGATGGTGACTTTGTGTCTGTATGGTGACATTGTGTCTGGTTGGTGACTTAGTGCCTAGGAGATGACTTTGTGTCTGTATGGTGACTTTGTGTCTGGATGGAGACTTTGTGTCTGTATGGTGACTTTGTGTCTGGATGGTGCCTTTGTGTCTGGATGGTGACATTGTGTCTGGTTGGTGACTTAGTGTCTAGGAGATGACTTTGTGTCTGTATGGTGACTTTGTCTCTGGATGGTGACTTTGTGTCTGTATGGTGACATTGTGTCTGGTTGGTGACTTAGTGCCTAGGAGATGACTTTGTGTCTGTATGGTGACTTTGTGTCTGGATGGTGACTTTGTGTCTGTATGGTGACTTTGTGTCTGGATGGTGCCTTTGTGTCTGGATGGTGACATTGTGTCTGGTTGGTGACTTAGTGTCTAGGAGATGACTTTGTGTCTGTATGGTGACTTTGTGTCTGGATGGTGACTTTGTGTCTGTGTGGTGACTTTGTGTCTGGATGGTGACATTGTGTCTGGTTGGTGACTTAGTGTCTAGAAGATGACTTTGTGTCTGTATGGTGACTTTGTCTGGATAGTGACTTTGTGTCTGGATGGTGACATTGTGTCTGGTTGGTGACACTTAGTGTCTAGGAGATGACTTTGTGTCTGTATGGTGACATTGTGTCTGGTTGGTGACTTAGTGCCTAGGAGATGACTTTGTGTCTGTATGGTGACTTTGTGTCTGTATGGTGACTTTGTGTCTGGATGGTGCCTTTGTGTCTGGATGGTGACATTGTGTCTGGTTGGTGACTTAGTGTCTAGGAGATGACTTTGTGTCTGTATGGTGACTTTGTGTCTGGGTGGTGACTTTGTGTCTGGGAAATGACTTTGTGCCTTGGAGATTACTTTGTGTCTGGTTGTTTAGAAATATCTAGAATTTTCAAGTACATACCGGCCCCGACTGACCAGATGTCGATAGTTCTAGTAAGTTCTAGCATCGAAATCTCTACTAGATAATAGATGGCGCTAGTGACTCTATTAGTTCTGCTATTCTATAATAGATGGCGCTAGTGACTCTATTCGTTCTGCTACTCGAAACTAGATGGCGTTAGTGGTAACTAATGTCACCATGTCATTCATTGTAGCGCGCAACAATATCATAAGTAGAATAATCTGCATTGTATAGAGTGTAAACTCCCCATAGGCCTCGGTTATTATAGGAACTGTATACAGATTTAGTAACACAATAATGATTACAGTCCTCTAATCAACACCCTAATTGCGTAATACACTATCAATCATAATCTGAATCATTTACCATTGCTTCATGTGTCCGAATTATTTGTCTGCTCAACAACGTAAATAACGTAATGAATGTTGTCACTGTCAAAATGAAAGTCATTCCTACTGTTTAGTGTATTACGTAATTACCTCGTAGTAGCCTCCTAAGGCTGCTATTCCACCAGAGATGTGCTATGCTACGTTGCTATGGATGCGTTTGATAACCACCAATCATATTCATTGAGTTACATAGCATAGCATTGGTGGAAACGGATTCAACTAAGCTATGTTTTTATAGGGAAGGGTGCGTGCTATGGATGCGAGCTATGGATGTGCGAGTGGTGTAGCTATGTGCAGAACAGAGTACTCCCCGTGTCTTCCCTACTATCGATACATAGCAAAGCTTGAGTTTAGCATCTTCCTCGCACAGCTACCTCGCGGCGGCGCATCTTCATAGCACATCTTACTCGCTCCGTTACACAGCATTAGTGGAAACGGTCGCACAGTTTCGTAGCTTAGCTTTCACATCCTCGCAGCATAGCTGCATAGCACATCTTTGGTGGAAAAGCAGCCTTATTTATAAACGTTGCTTAGCAATAGCGTTTATAAGGAGATAGAACACAGAAACAGTCTATTAAAACTACACATAACATACATTCACACACTATGACAACTATTTCTAGAACAAAAGCGATGTTCTTTTGTTTTCCTCAAAAAAAAAAAGAGTAAAGCTAAGACTTTCCAGAGGTTCTCGAAAGTTGTTCAGTGTATAAAGAAAGTTATTTAGTTCAAGTTTAAAGAGTCAACTGGGAGCTCCTTGTTTTGGTGCTTGGTACGCGACTAGCTATCTGTTTCGACTCGTGAACTATCACGATTTTAGATCGTAAACCAGATACCTACTTTGATATTTGTGGTGCCTTTGTAGTTTTTCGCAGAAAGTAAGTTTCAGGCTCGACCTAGACCTCGGCCCACAAGTTAAAATATTACAATTATATTTCCCTTGTAACAATAATAAATAAAATAAAATCTTTATTTATCTCCACAAATTACATATCAACGTGAACGTGAGTCACAGTTAGACAGACATTTTGGCAAAGTGTGTAATTTGTGGGAGATCTGGAGTCTAAACTAAGCCTAGGTCTGTATTTTAGAACTCCAGGACCCCCATTAATAATTTTAGGAGTAGTTTATTTGTACCTACTTATAAGGATATGTAAGAACACTATTTGATTAAAAACGATTTGTTATTATTACTAGCTGCACTCTGCGGTTTCACCCGCATAAGTTTCGATCCCGTGTGAATATCTGGATAAAATGTATCTGGATATAAACTATATGTGCGCCAAATTTCATCCAAATCCGTTCAGTACATAGTTTTGGCGTGAAAGAGTAACAAACTTCCATCCATCCATACAAACTTTCGCGTTTATAATATTAATAGGAAGTAGGATTTTGCACTTTTCTGAAGGTGATCCTCAAATTTCATAAGATAATATACTATAGATAGATGAATAGCGAGAAAGGCCAATGAACTCACAAAGTTTATGACTGCTAAGCTGGTCGCAATATTGATCAGCTGCAAAGACACCAAGTATTCGACATTCCTAAATACAAGCATGAAACTCAACACCTTACCGCTTTAAACTCCACCATCTTATATACAGCTTAGACGGGTTCAGTCGCATCAAATATTGATGCCCGCTCCAGCTCTATACATCACCTAAATAACTTACAAACCCTCCTTACAAACACGCCAAACCAATTGAATGCAATCATTTCATTCATATCCCAATTGCCACGTCCAAACCGCATATATTTGACCCAATATTGGTGTTACGGAAATGTGTTACAAAATTGAAAAATATTTTAATTGCCAATATACATAATATGAGTAGGTATGGTGGGTCGTTGCTTCGGGCCAACATTGGTTTTAATGAATGTACTCGTATATTTAAACGACTACTTGTGATTGTCAATTATCTGAGAGGGTTCTGTAGGTAGGAGTCACAAAGAACTTGACGGAAATTTAAATAGTACTTTTCCTTGCTTTGTTTTGTTGAAGTCGATGTTATTATTGTTTGAGTTTTACAATTTGTTTAGCTTTATGTTCTTTGTTGTGCTGGTACATAGGCCTCTCTGTGAGAGGGAGTGGGCCGTAATCCACAATGCGAGCTCAGTACGGGTTGGCGGATACTTACATAATAAAGAGTATAACGACACATGGCCATTATCAGTCAATTCTGGGTTCATCGCGGCTGCCGAGCTATCGTGGGTAGGCGGGCGAGGAGAATTAATACCACGTGTGACCAACGATGCACGATTATTATTTTACCAAACATAATTACAATACTTTCTAATCAATTGGAACAGGTACAACGACGCTCCACCGAACACGTTTTGCTTGTGCGCGATGCAAACGGATCCCTGATCCATCCGACGGCCATGAGCAAAAGAGCCTGGAGTTGCGTCAGAGTGAAGAAACGTCAACCCGCGCTTGTCAAAATGTCCGCTGTCATTCTTCACGTTTCTTAACACTCTCAAAACTTCGAAGCGCCGTCAAGTATTTATTTTATTTTATTTTTTATTTTATTTATTTTATTATTTTTGGAAAACTTACAGCTAATCACAATGGTTACTGAGTTTTTAACATGATGATGGCCAATTACAAGTTTTCACACATAAAATAACAACTAACTATGTACTAGGTAGTAGACAGTGTTACATTCGCATACTTCATATTCGTGTAATTATAGGTAATGCAAGGGCTATGTTATCTTGTCGAAGAAGTGATTGCAAAGAGCCTTCTTCAATTTGGGCACACTAGTATTAAATAGATCTATGTCAACTTCCTGGCAGGTTTCATTATACATACGGCTCGCTCTAATCATGTAGGAGTTTTGTCTGTAAGTTGTTCTTGTTGTAGGTATGTGCAACAAACGAGGTTTACGCAAAAACGAAGAACATACGCGCAGCCCAATTTTACTCAGCAGCTCAGGGATATCGGAGGATCCGTTTGCAAGTTTAAATAAAAACTATTCTATCTATCTATATTGTATTTTTATTTACTGTTTATTAATTAAGAAAAAGAACCGGAGTGACCGACACAGCTTGCAGAGTAAGCAAACTGAAGTGGCAGTGGGTCGGCCATGTCTGCCGAAGGACCGACGGCCGGTGGAGCAGACGAGTCCTGGAGTGGAGACTGCGTATCGACAAGCGTAGTGTGGGACGTCCCCCAGCTAGATGGACGGACGACCTACAGAAGGTGGCTGGGACAGACTGGATTCGGAAGGCGGAGGACAGGGTGAAGCAGTGGACTGCAATAGGCTGAGTTGATTGATTGAAGTGTAAAATTTAATACAAATAATCTTTGATTCTCTATAAAAATGCAACATTCTGTTTAAATTTTATTCAATACTAGCTGCGCCCCGCGGTTTCGATCCCGTGAGAATATCGGGATAAATGTAGTCCTATATGTTAATCCTGGTTATAAACCATCTGTGTGCCTAATTTCATCCAAATCCGTTCAATAGTTTTTGCGTAAAAGAGTAACAATCATCCATCCAAACTTTCACGTTTATAATATTAGTAGGAAGTATAAATAAAATTAGATTTTATTTTTATTTGATTTGTATAGAATAATTTTAACGTGTGTTTTTAATAAACGAATTAAATTCACTTTTCGTGTCTGTCTTTGTCTGCGTGACGAAGTTATTCTTTGTGTTGTATCATTCATTATTATGTTATCTTCAGTCTCTATAAAGTAGGAATGTGCCATAAAAAGTGACAAATGTTTTCATATCAGTAGGATGGGATGAGCATTCATCCGTCCATTTGTCGTTCCCCTCTAGATATCTATGGTCAGTGTTTTATGTCAAGTGATGATGTTATAAATAACGATGGGAAGAATGAGATAGGAATCATTATTCTTTAAGTTCAGCTGATTGTTTTGAGTTATGGCAATTATTGTGGTTGATTTTGTAAGGCTATGTAATCTTGTGTACACATAGTGTCTTATGGCTAAGTACAGCCGCATGAGTCTATCGATCAGGTTAAGCTACGCTTGCCGCGGCTGTTTCGTGGATGGGTGACTATCTATACAGACCCCTCCGAGCCACGGAAAGCACGTAAAGCCGTTGGTTCCGGCTGTCATTCGTGGATCTTTGACAGTCGCTACGGGTCGTCAAAAGCCCATAAGTCTGACAACCAGTCTATAGCGGTATATATAACGCCACATGCGAACAACGCGTCATACTGACGTCACGCAAATCCTGCTTCTCGCAAGCAGAGTTTACCGCGCATTCAGCATACATTCAAACTTCCCGACATCAGTCGTTGGGCAGTTGCCCGCCAGACACAACACCCGTCTGGTCGTAGGATCCTCCCTTTTGAGGAGACTACTGACTCGAGTTTTGGGTTATGAGTGGACTTAACACCCTGATCCTCATATCTCTATAAGTCTTACCAAGGTGTATCGTATTACCCAGTAACTGGGCTGTGGAAGTCAGATAGGCAGTCGCTCCATGTAAAATACTGGTACTCAGCTGCATCCGGTTAGACTGGAAGCTGACCCCAACATAGTTAGAAAAAGCCTAGGCAGATGATAGTGTCATAATAGTGATATAATATTCTAATCACAACTGTGGAAACATAAAAAAAAACATTACAAAGTGAAAAATAACTTTAATTTCAGAAGTCGGTGTCTTTAGATCTGTGCTTTAGATTTTTGCTACCGACTTCCAAAATTAAAGTCATCTTTCACTTTGCAGCGTTTTTTGGAAGTCGATTGTTTTATTTTAGAGAAATGTTTTTACTTTTCATTTTTTGGTTGTGCCACCTCAAACCAATTCGTATACCACTACTTGCTATGTCACCAATAGTGGCAAGAAGTACAATACACATGAAGATACAAAAGTGGATTGAATACGTATATCGAAACTAACTCAGCAAAGCTAATAACATTTGTATGAGACCACCGCGCAAACTTCCTCTACCAAATGTGAAAAGAATTTCCAAAATTGGTCCACAATTGTCAAAATACATACAGACGACGATAACCTTATCCTTTTTTAAAGTTGGTTAAAAATTACATCGATTACTCCCTCGTAACACCTGTTCCCATTGATACCAAACCGCATTTTATCGAACGAGCAGATTGTCACTAACCCTTGTAAACACAAATCAAGTTTCATTCAATTAGCAATAACACATTCCACTCGCCTAGTTTAATATGTTCCTAATCAGTAAACGGTACCCTACGAGCCCTACGATAGGGATGCCCTACGTCCCCGTCTTCCTAGAATGTTAATTATCAAGGAACCCACATCTACAGCGTGCTTCAGAAAGGTGTGGTTGACCACACCTTTCTGAACTTCCAACTAAGGGTGTATAGAACATCAAACTGAACAACTTCCTCCATGAAACCAACATCATCAATCAACAATCAACTTCTGCTGGACATTGGCTACTCCCAGGCTGTGCCACAATACCCTGAAGGCCAATTAACGTAATTAAAAACGGTCAAAATCAAGTCGCAATCTCATCGCAGCGACAATAAATGTCAAAAACTTGTCAAAAATGTAGGGAAATTAAAGGTATTTTTGACAGATTGAGACTGAGATCAGGCTGTGAACGTTCTTAAAATTACGAGAATTGCCCCTCTGTTCTTCGCCTTCCGCATCCAGTCTGTCCCAGTTACCTTCTTTAGGTCGGTCCATCTAGCTGGGAGCGTCCCACACTATACTTGCTAATACGCGGTCTCCACTCCAGGACTCGTCTGCTTCACCGGCCATCGGTCACAAACATGGCCAGCCCACTGCCACTTCAGTTTACTTACTCTACAAGCTATGTAGGTAACTCCGGTTCTTTTCCGGATATTTTTTTTCAGACATCATAATCGTGTCAAACAAATTCATACATTTGGGTCGAGTTGATATTGAGTTTTGTATTTTTTCGCGGTTACTATGTTGGTCCCATTGAGAAAGTCGTTCAGTTTGATGGCCTGTACCTCGCTGGACGCTCTTAAATACGACCACATATTTCCGATACACGCTGTATATAGGAGCGAGTTAGGGATGGACCGCTCCTATCACACGTGGCCCAACTTTCAGGGTAGCTACCTAATAGTTTTAATTAAACGTTAGTTAAGATTGCGCGAATAAATTGTGTTTTAATGTACTCTTGTACGGAGGTGCTAAAATTTTGTGGAATTTGTTGGAGAAAAATAATTGTGAATTGTCTAAGTGCTCATGTAATGTATACGAGCGGCACATTGCCCCGTTACTCATCGGCGGCTGCAGTTGGGTCTGTTGTTGGCAACAAGCACTAAGGCATATAGAAAGCCGGACTTCCATGAGGACTAATACTTGTTATATGAAAAGAAGGTGTTGAATAGACAGCTTAAACATTTACTTCCAATTGTCAAAACAGTTGTACAGTTAAATTATAATCAGATAGTTTATATCAGAGCCTCATTTGTCACTTTTGATCTAGTATCAAATGACAATTCTTCATTAATATAATTAATGTACATGTTTCAGTACTCAAATACTCATTGAATGCATGAATGATACCTATATATTAATTAATAATTAAATGCTGTTCACAATAATGAATACAGTAATCAGCTTATTGCATTATTGAGGATATGTATGATATACAGAGTTATCTATCGAAACCCATTTTCATTATAAACAGTCATGCTATTGAAATGATGACGTGGGGTGGTCGCCGTAAGGCTTATGGATTCAGCAAAAGCTTGTGCTACGATACCGTGGCCGTCCACGCTATAACGCGTTATAACGCGGACGTGCACGTTATAACGTTATCGTCGACGGAAATTTAAAAGCGCTTTCATCATATAATATTTCCATAGTATTTTGCTTTCCTGTGTTATCGTGCTGCGTTGGATATCTACGGTAATATCGTTAATGGTTTGGACGTCAGAAATATACCTAAATATGTGACTTTAGGCATATATTTTTTGCCGTCTAAGACCACTTTTTTTATTTTTTTTTTATCGTGCCCCACACTAGGATTTTCTCCTGTATCGTGGGTGCGTTTGCAAACATTTAAACTCACATACACAAACAGCCAGACCCGGAACAACTACTTGTAGGCCATACAAATATTTGTTCCGTGCGGGAATCGAACCCACGACACGCAGCGCAGCAGTCAATCGAACCGTGCCGTCAAAGACTTAAAGATGAAGAAAAATTCACGAATTAATCTGAACTTAGTCGTGGGTTCGAACCCAGGCAGGCGCTTAACTTTGTGTCATTTGTTTCATTAGCACTGCTCTCAAAAACGGTGAATGAAAACATCGTGAGGAACCGGCAAGTCCTAGAATTAAATATTCGTAGACATGTGACATTAGCAACCCGCACTGGGCCACGTGGCGGATTACGGCCCATTCCCTCTCATAGAAAGGAGGCTTGTGTTCCAGCAGAGGCAGCGTTACAGGCTGACTTATGCTAGTAGTCTATAATTGCTAACACGCATATTACCGTGCGAATTCAAAACACTACACACAACACACACACTCATACAACACAACTAACATTACACTCACGAACACGAACACACACACCTCTCTCTCATTCACACTCCCGCTCTTTCTCCATACCTGCATCCATGCTCAAATAAATCTAACATCGACACTCGAAACCAAAGGTCCAACATTAATTTGCAGTCCAGCTCGATCGAATCACTGTCTCCTAAGATACAGGCCATCCCTGGTTTAGGAGGCAGTATTTAATTTTTTGTTAATATAGACTATTATTTTGTATCCCCTTGTGTCCATTGTTAGTTGATTAAGTCTTGGCATGTAACTATATACAACCTTTGTCTATCTTTTGGATCAATAAACTATTTATTATTATTATTATTGGAACGAACTTCCTTATCGCGCGTTGCGAAAGGGGGCTAGACGGAAAAAATTAAGACCAAAAGTTGGAACGGCACTTTTTGCTATAGTTGTAAGCCGTGCGGCGTGCGCGTGTTTCTCTCTCTCTCTCTCTTATAGAAAGCAAGCCAGTTATACTTCGTTCCATCCGGGTGTCCCTTGACACCTCTCAAGTTTTTATTATTAATGAATGCTCAATACATCTTTGTATGATTAGAATGAATCGGCAAAGGCAAAAAAGAGTCGGCTGTTGTATATTAGTTATTATATTCAAATTGTATCGCGACCACGTTGTTTCATTTTACAAAACTATGTAACTTAACACCGTTTGCACACCATCACAGCGGTTTTCAGTGTAGCGAAAAAAATTGTGAAAAATATCGCGTTGCAAAGCGTTATAACGGTGATAAAACGACAGTGTGCTACAAGCTTTAACCCCGAGTAAGTATACATGAGCCTTAATGTGCCCAAGGCTTAATGAGTTCTAGGATTGTCAACAATACTTACCAAACCGTTGGTAGAAGTTCACGAATAAATTATTGTTAGTGACCTTTAATGGTCAAGCACAATTTGACTTTGTGCTATTTAACGCCGAGGTCAAGTCTGTGAAGTGCCAACTTCAATATTAGTAACATTTTGACCTTTACTTGTTCTGCGGTGACATGTCAACCGTTCAATCATATATTTATTGATTGTCATAGTCTGTCAGTGTCACATTTTAAATGGTCTGACATGTAAAGAAGATGGCTGGAAATAATTCTGTGGTATTGACATTACGACTCAGGAGTTGATTTATAAACAATTATTAAAGTTAAGTGATGACCAAAAAAAATCGTTCCTTTAAGCAACGTTTATGAAAATTAAATTTATCTAGCAAAACTCTGCAGATACCTAACTACCGATACCTATCACGTCTGGGGAGTTTCGCTAGCTAATTTATTTTGACCCTGTTTAATGTTGAGTCAGTAAAGCAGGTCGTGTAATTAGCAGGAAAAAACGCCCCTTATGGTAATACACAGTGAACACATTTTGGCTGTGACTGTACCTAGGTTTGAGCTCCCTAAAATAGGTTGAGCTACACGATGACTGATGCATGGGACAGGTCAACTCAAAGCTGAAATAGCTCTATCTTCAAAACGCCCTTAAAGACATGGCCTTGCATTGTTAGACTCACATATTATAATTCTAATATAATGTTTGGACTTTAAAAGAGACCATTATCTTTCTCTTTCATTTAGTTTTAAAATAGTGACGTGTAAAATTATCTTAAAATACCTACTTAGAAATAAACATTTCGTTTCGTTAAAAGTAATATTGCCTCTTTTGAACTCCAGTGTCAGAAGCGCTGATATTTAGTGGGTGTTCAGAAAACTGCGCTTTTTAAACTCGGCTTCAAATAAATCCAGCTGTGGTTGGCGAGACAGTTTAAATTCGCGCGAGGCAACTTGAGTGTCATTGTTTTACAGTTTTCATTAGTTATCGCTTAATTTCGGCCTGCCCGCCATGCTGGATGTGGGCTGACAGTTAATCCCAGATGTTTTAGGATCAAGCTGAGTAACGAGAGAGGAGAGTCTCTTTAAATTAGATTTAGAGTCTGTCCTTGTCGCTGTATGCTTATAAAATAATATTGCTGGTGAAGTAATTTTTAAAAACTAGGTCTTTAAAATCGGGCTACCTCCGGACGAGTACCTATACAAGGTGTCGTTTTGCATCCGCGTCAAATTCAAGGAGGTAACTATGCTACTGATTCTCGACACGAACCAATAATAAAATAAGTAGGATTTTTTTTTTCTAATTTTCGGAAATTTGGGACACGCATTTAAAAACGCAGCCGGTGTGAGACCGAACTGTAACTGCCCTTTTACACACATAAAAAAACGTGGCCGCTTATACGATACCATAACGCGATTCTGTGCTTTGAAAGTGTTGTATTCTGAAACACTGTCAAACTTAAATAACTAAAAAAACAAGTATGTACTTATTCATTATTTACCAGGAATCGTTTATTTGATTAATTATTTATGTCTTTCATAACAGCCTCTTGAAATTTGACGAGGATGCAAAACAACAGCTTGTATACCCTATCTATACTTTATACTAATAATAAACCTGAAGATTTTGGTTGTTTGTGTGAACGCGCTAGTCTATGGAACTACCAGTTGGATTTTATTTATTTTGCTTTTAATAGCCCAATTCTTGAAGGCTATAGGCTATTTAAAACCACGCTAGAACTCTTAAGAGCCGGGTAAAAAGAAAAAAAGTAAGAAAGAAAACTAAGCGAAAATTAAGTAATAGCGCGGGCCGGCGGGCGATGCGATTTTACGGGGTGGTCAGGAGAGCAAGAAATTTCACGTAGACGAAGTCGCAGGCAAAAGCTAGTTAATTATAACTGCCAATGCTACTTATTTGTCAACAAAGCTTGTAAGAAAGACATGTTTGTTACATTCTTATGACAGGTAGGTACCGTTTAAATGCTAAAAAACTATGAATGAAACTTGTAATTTTTTTGGGATTGTCGCCCGTCGGTTTTATTAAATGGGTTCCTGGCTGTTTTGCCTACAGATAATTTCATACAAATCCTTTGTCTGTTTGATATAGTGTCCTTCGGGACACTATGAAACCAACCCTTATTTGTCCAAAAGTGATCAAAGTACCGTATTGTACCCTAGATGAATTATATCTGATGACTGTTATATGAGACTACAGGATGACTATTATATTGAATTTATATACGGTACACGGCACGTAAACTATAACCATGAATTCAGCACATGATCCTAGACCCCTTAGCATAGAATGTTTTCGACGGTTATAAAAAAAAGTGTTGTTTCAGAGAAAAGAGTAATACTTACGCGGCGGAAATTTTAATCCATGTAATGATAACAAGTTGTGCGTCGATGCCTCTGCCATCCTGTATGACGTATATAAATTAAATATAATGGCCATCTTTCAAGGGAATAAGGTAAATAAAATCTAAAACCGAGTTGTACCCGCTACCGCATTTTTATTGGAACGAAGTTCCTTATCGCGCGTTTCGAAAGGGGGCTAGACGGAAAAAATTAAGACCAAAATTTGGAACGACACTTTTTGCTATAGTTGTAAGCCGTGCGGCGTGCGCGTGTTTCTCTGTCTGTCTCTCTCTCTTTCTTTGAACTTCGTTCCATCCGGGTGTCCCTTGACACCTCTCAAGTTTTTATTTTATTTTATTGATCCATTTATTTCAGGCATCAAGGCCCATATAAACACATACAATATAATATTAATATAACTTAAAATACTATAAATACATACAACACTACACTAAAAACTAACTAACGCACACGAAGTGTCTGCGTCGTGTTTCGCTGACTGGTGTCATGTAGCCGGCCACGAAACCGGCGGTACACAACACCCTTCGGCCAGAACTCTTCCTTGAGGAAATTCTCGAGATGATGTGTCGGAACACGCACCACGAACGACTTGAAGTTCGTGTTGTTACTGTAGCATGTTCGCTCATCATGTACATTAGGTAGTACCAGCACAACCTCAGTATACAAATTCATGCAACAGCTTTCAAGGTCTGTTAATCTCCCATTCTCCACCCAGACATAGCTATATTCTCCCCAAAAATGTTTGTTTCGTTACAGCCAGACTTATTCACGTTATGAGGTTTTCCCAGTCTGCTTAGCAAGCAACATGAATACTTGTACCTAGGCTTAAGAAATTTAATCTTATTATGCGTAGGTGGCCTGGTATTAAGACGAATTCTCGCTACGCCGGTGTTTTCTGTCTTTGCGAGTACGTTTTGAATTTTCGTCAGTTCATTTCGATTAAGTCAAGATCGTATAGAATTTGTTGGCGTCGCGTCGGTTGGTAAATTATGTACTTTATTTTGTGGGTTTTTTCTGTTTTCGTGTACATACCTAGATGTATTTGTATATTGGATTTGGTCGCAGTTCCGTTCGTATTTGGAATATTGACGTTTAGACATTGAAACCTGTCTGAAACAGTTGGACGTGTAATAATAATTATTATTAACAGGTATATTGCTAATTAACTGTTAATGGAAATTCATGCGTTTTATGCACAAGGCCCCAGGACACCTCGGCGGCGGCTGCTATAAGCGGCACTGTCAACACTTTCCATACAAACTAAGCGTGTCACTGTTGAGCTCCTTATGTTCTGAGTTGAGCTGCACGATCACTGATAAATGCGTGCATTGACTGCACAGGTCCACTCAATCAATCTACATGGTCTGACTATGATTATGTCTGGACTTTAAAAGAGACTGTGACCTCTGACTTTGTTTCGGCTTTTCTTCTCAGGGTAGTCAGATAGGAAACGCCGACCTCATCTAGTTTTTTAAATACATATAACGTGTAAAAGTGTTTGTACTAACTTGCTTACAGAAATAAAATCATTTATCATTTACACTACGACACAGATGACGTAAAGAAACAGAAGACCAATTCCCGTAATTAAAAACGTTCAAAATCCAGTCGCAATCTTATCTCATCGACGATCAATGTCAAAAACTTGTCAAAAATGTAAGGAATTTAGAGGTATTTTTGAAAGATAGAGACTGAGATTAGACTGTGAACGTTCCTAAAATTACGAGAATTTCCCCTCTGATGACTTCGATGGCAGTCGTGACATAAGATTTGCGCTCAACGCACTTTCAGCGCCACGAATTTTATTAGTATAATAATAATACTCTATGTTTAAATCCTCCTCCAAACTTTATTAAAAACAAAAGAAAGCAGACACTGCCTTTTAAAAAACCGAGGAAAACAAACGAACATCTTACAAAAAGTATGTAGGGCTGCATAGCACACATCCTTCCATAAACTATTGGATAAAAACTCCGAACAATAGCGCCAGTGTATGTATATTTTTCAACCAACTAGCGAAGCACAGACACGGTCCGATAGGCTGAAACGTGTTACGTACTGACATTGACAAGTGCATTAACCTCTATGCATTCATACTGCGTCGATAAAGTGTTCGGGGAATAGGGATGCTAGCTGGAATGTTGTGTTTTTGAGCTACTCGTATCTTTTGCATATCTGGGCAAAATTGCAATACTGTTTGTCTTGTAATTTTATTTTCCTTTTTGTTATTAATCTTAAGTTTAAGAATTGTTTTGCTATAATTTCTAAATTGTAGAGCCTTTAGTTTTATAATTGTGTGTATGTGTGTTTTGTGTGTTATTATGTTTTTGTATTGTGTTTGTTTCGGCCTTTCTTCTCAGAGTAGTCAGATTGGAAACGCCGCTCTCATCTAATTTTTAAAAGTATGATTGGCGTGTAAAAGTGTTTGTACAAACCTATTTACAGAGCCTTTAGTTTTATTATTGTGTGTGTATGTGTCTTGTGTTTGTTTCGGCTTTTCTTCTCAGAGTAGTCAGATAGGAAACGTCAACCTCATTTAGTTTAAAAAAATATGATTGACGTGTAAAAGTGTTTGTACAAACCTACAAGTTACAGAAATAAAATTATTTATCATTTATCACCAATTTCTAAGATTGCTGGTTTACCTGTAGGTAATTGGCGACTGTGTAAGTCCAAGGCTATTGTTGTGTACTTAAGTTATATTATACACAGAAGCTGTTGGTGTACCTTAATTAATACATATCTTTTCTACGTTTTCCTGAGGTAATAGTAGCACCAATTTGCATGAACAATTTGGTAAGCTCGAATTTGGAATATGTCTAGGGTTACGCAGATAATTAATCACTCTGTAGATTGAAAGCTACTTTGAGACGAGATATCTGTGTCAATAGTATTTCTCTCCAAAATGTTTGTCAGATTTCTGTGGGAGCTATCATTAAAGGGTTATTTGAGTTGAGTTTTAAGTTACCACAATTATTTACAATAAGAATTACTTCGGTTATAATCGCTTTAATAGTTAAGCTAAGTATGAGATAGCAATCTTGCGTTCCTTGCCAACTATTATAGCGGCGTTAAGCGTATCTAAGATCTACAAAATAACCCCAGTTTTAATTAGAATCAGTTCATTTCAAGCTGAGAACGACAAACACTTCAAACAAGAAAGTATCAATTGAAACCGAATTCATTGAACTGCACTGCCAAAGTTCTATTAGGCTGGACATCTATAGAGACGAGTTCAGAAGTACTCGAGAGATGGGCAAATTGAAACAGTACATTTATACAGAGCTTTGGGCTAAAACAAAACCCTAACTTTGAGTTTTGTTGAACATTTAGATAGTTCGACGTACCTATAAAGCTGGGTAACTCCGGGCAAGTTCACCTCATAATTATACACTCGCTATTATTTTATACATAAGTATATGTTTGCGCACAAAGAAACTTCAGCTGCACATGTAGTTATCAAACCTCTTTGTGTATGTGAACATAAAATTGCTTTAGTGTTTGTTGAATAATACGTGTGCAGTGTTAATGAGTGTTTGATAGAGCCTGAGCTCGTAACGTTCCCATTGTTTTATTTTTACCCGTCCACCTGCACTGGGGAACTTGTTTGCATTTTCACGAACTATAAAAACAATTAGGACTGCGAAACTAAAGATAATTTATTTGTTACAATAGATAGTTTGAATTAGTTTTGTGAAATAACTTTATTTCACAATTGCAGAGCCAACTTTTGTTTTGAATTGAATAGATTTTCAGTTTTCAGTAAGAATGGGTTTAATATTTAGCGTCGAATATTTGCGGTAGGATTTTATTTAATGGTTAAAGAGAGACCAGCGGTTCTATTTAGCTTTTGTATTTAATATTTGCGATTCAACGGTTTGGTTTTTTATGAACAGTTACTTTGCGCTTGGATTTTCTTTATTGCGGATATTCAAAATGGCGGTGTCTAGAAGTTCTCACCATAATGTCATCTTATTATGACAGCTTCGACAAGGTGCCAAACGATTATGGAAATCCATCCATATCTCTGGGTTACAAAACGCACGTTATTTCTACCCCCATGGGAAGAAAGCGTGAGTATATGTATGTGTATACAGAGGTAATATTTGAAAGTTTGTATGCAGGGTAACCTTCGGAACTACTGATCTGATTCCAAAAAATATTTCATTAATGGGAAGCTGCAGTATTGCCAAGTGTCATAGGATATATTTTATGTTAAAATAAGCAATTTCACACGCACGAAGTCGCGAGCAGAACGCTAGTCATTAATAAAAAATGACTGAGCCATTCAATACCGAGTATCATAATTAGTGACATTATTACTTGAGAATTCAAATTGAATTATCAATTTCCTTTAAAGGAATGCCAACATTCTTCTTGATTACTGTAACGTAGGAACACTTGTTACGCAGACGGGGCGAGGCTGTAGGCAATGTTGACATCAATCACTTTTGCTTTTGCCATGTTTAGATTGCCCAAATTAAGGACGTTTGTGAGCTCCCTTTTGTCTCGACGAAAAATAATGGCGATTATTCAACTCTTCTCCTTACTCTTTAAGCACATTCGTGATTCAATTACGCGTTTGTAGTCTGAGACGTATATCAATAGATTGTGGTTGCTTTGTTTATCTCTCTGTAGAGCGTAAAGGATATGAACAAAATGTTAGAATGTTCATTATTTCGTCACGGAATTAAAATCATATACAGTGACCTCCAAAAGCGCTTACGCGAGGAGCTATTGCCGGCAATTGTTACTGCAATAATTATTGTAGCCATTAGTGGAGCAACACTGCTCCATATCGCTCGATGCTAAGATTCCAGCAATTTGTTGCAAGAGATACCAGTACCACGCCATATTGAGCTATATGAAGTCATTAGTGCTATTGCTCCTACTTCCGGCAATTATTGGTAAAAACTAGCCTATACTTGACGGTTTTGAGCCCATTAATTGCGAAAAGAATGTTAATGGAGTATTTTTTTCAGAGGTGGGATTACAGGTTTCAAAACCTTCCTTTAAAACTTTCCACATCGGTGTTGAGCTTGCAGTAGGGATTCGCATGAACTATATTGCAGTGTTAGGTTAAGTGTGTAGGTAATGTTTATTAACGTAGTGGTTAAGAAATAATATATTTGAGTCATTTGTTATTGAATATAAATAAATAAATAACACCGGGCAAGTACTAATGTGACTGTTTCAATTTATATGTTCTTTCTGAGTTTAGTTTTGAAATTTATTACATAGGTGTAGGAAAAATATCGTGCAAATATGGGTACAGTAAATGGTAATAATATAGGGTAACAGGTTCAGCCATATTTTACCAGTAGGCACGCAAAAGTTTCAAAAATATTATAAACTAATAAACTAAACTGTAAAAAAAACTGGCCAAGTGCGAGTCGGACTCGCGCACCGAAGGTTCCGTACAAATTTGTAGGTATGTAACAAAAAATTTACGGTTTTCGCAATTTTTCCTTTATTTGTGCTATAAGACGTTGCTTCGTACCAAATTTTAAGATTCTGAGTCCACGGGAAGTACCCTGTAAGTTTTGATTCCCTTGCAAGTGTCAAAAATTTGCGGATAAACGGCTATCTTTTGATTGTGTGGGCTTAGAAGTTTGATTTTTTCACAGCTCTAAGGGTCAGTAGACTTGAGTATTTGATATAAACGGGTTCCGTGCCTCAGAAGGAAAAACGGAACCCTTATAAGATCACTTCTTTGTCTGTCCGTCCTTCTGTCAAGACCTTTTTTCTCAGGAACGCGTAGAGTTATCAAGTTGAAATTAATATCAAATACTCAAGTCAAGAAATTAATATCAAGTAAAAAAAAATCAAAGTTCTAAGTAGACGCAATCAAAAGATAAGGCCTTTATGTTCCATTTATGCCGCATATTTTGACACTCGCAAGGGAATCAAAACCTATAGGGTACTTCCCTTTGACCTAGAATCATGAAATTTGGCAAGAAGCAATTTCATGTAGCACAAGTAAAAGAAAAATTCCGAAAACCGTAAATTTGTAGTTACATAACTACAAATTTGTACGGGACCCTCGGTGCGCGAGTCCGACTTGCACTGACCGGTTTTTTTTTTAAGTATGATTAGGTAGGCACCGTGTAATTTCTCGACAGTGTACTCACATAGCCTGACCGTTTCGTCCGCTTCGCATAAGTGGGTTATAGTGATTGACAGTTTGGGCTTAGTTAATTTGCGCCCAATTACTTACCGCGTGATACAGCAGATTTTGAGCTTAAGAGCAACATAATGAGGTCAGTTTGGGTGCAATGCAGTGAGATGGCGAGATAAAATAGTGGGAGCCTAATTGCTAGGTAAGGTAACACAGTTTCTTTCTGAGGAGATTTGACGAAAAGATTGGAGAATAAATGTATGTGCGAATGTATTTATAGTCACAATATTTTTTTGAGAGATAGATACTCTATCTGCCTCTCCGAAAATAATACAGACTTCAGACGGTCTATCTGTAAATATCTCACCGTGAAAACTTAGGTGAAGTCTATAGTGTTATATCCGAGCATTTAGGTGGAATAAAAAATCACTTCACCTAAGTTTTCACGGTGCGATTTTTAAAGAATAGATCGGCTGAAGTATGAGCGAATTTTCATTAGTTTTAAAATAAAACGAAGTGGGTATTCTACGTTTATTTATTTCCCTTTATTTTCCTTTCCGTTTTCCTTCACGGGGCTCTCATTATTGTCCCTCTGCACAGCATTATCAGATGTTTATTTATTTAATACCTACTTTAAGCACACCATTGTACAGAGGCGGACTTAATGCCATAGGCATTTTCTACCAGTCAACCTTTGGATGATTCAGACATAAACAGTGGTATCATGAAAATTGAGGAATAAATATTGATGATTAAGGGCTGATTTTTCAATCGATAGATAATTTTTATTCGTGGATTAAAATTGACGTCTGACAGTTTTTGTATGTACGAAGTGTCTAAAATTCAAAATTATTCTCCGATACAATTATCTGGCGTAGGAAAAATCAGCTGTTATTGATGTTTTTGCTTGTTATCACATACCTTTATCAAAACCCATGGAAATAATATTTTATTACATCTGTCATCAAACGATTGGTTCCCAGAAATGGTAAACGACACGCCTACCCCTGTATTCGCGGGTTTCGAAAAGACTATTAGGTCATGTTAAGGTCAATCCCTCAGAATCTCTAACCAAAAAGCTAAAAGATTTTGACGAGGAATCCCAAGACCTTTTTAAATCAACTACACTTTGTGTTCAGATAGGGTATAATTCTGTAAATACATATTTGTTACGGTCGCGAATGATATTTTGATCAAAATACAACCTGATACTGACCTACAAATTGCAAAAAAACGTAAGAATATTTGAATTTCGCCGGTTACTGGCGCTTTCGCCATTACTTAGAAGATAGTTAGCTAAAGTCCTCCTTGGGTATCCAGAATTCTTACAACGAATACCAATAATAATGTGTTGATTCATTAATTCTCCTAAATAGCGTTTCTTGTTGTTTTTTACCAAGAAGTCGACCTAAATTCATATTTAACAATTCCCTAATTAAATGATAATTATCGAACCTGACAACTATTGCACGAGCTGGGAATCGAACTCAGAGTCATGCTAAGCAGTTACGCTTAAGACAGCTAGACCAACGACGCGACGCAGTCAGTAGGCGTTTGCAAGGAAATAATCCACCTACAACACATACTACAATATATCAGTTTGCGTGGCTTCCATAATTACTATATATATTTAACTATGTTGGGATCGACTTTCAGTCTTGCAGCGAAATACCAGTATTTTACATGGAGCGACTGCCTACCTGATCCTAGGTTGGGTAACTTGATATCCCTTGGTAAGACTGGTTGTCAAACTTAGGCTTCTGATTATCTGTAACGGCCGTCAAAGATACACGAATCACAGTCGGGACCAACGGCTTAACGTGCTTTCCGCGGTATGGATGGGCCTCGATATGCAATGGATGGTCACCCATCTACGAAATAACCGCGGCAAGCGTAGTTTAACCTGCGATTGACCCGTGCGCCTGTTATTATTTAGCCACGAGTCCCTCTAATGACACATGCATCCACGGCATTTGATTACTAATTAGATTATATTCTAACCTGTCAACTAATGACAACTTTCACTGTGCATTGGATAATTCAGTGACGTATTTCATTGATTAAATTCTCCTGTTTATTTGATACTAAAATTAAATCATCACTTAATTGGATAACGCAAATTGATGCATTTGTAGTCACGTTAATTGAATTAATTAGTCTGCACGTAATGTGTGTACAATGGAATTGAAAGAATCCCTTTTGTTTTTAAATGTAATGTTACAAATAAAAATAAAGTAAATAAATGATTGATTGGGAAATGCATGTTATACTGGATGGGATTGTGGCTAAGTAACACAGCAGTGGATGGGGTGACTCGTGTCTCGGAAAGCACGTTAAGCCGTTGGTCCCGGCTGTCATTCGTGGATCTTTGACAGTCGTTACGGGTCGCCAGAAGCCCGAAAATCTGACAACCAGTCCAAGGGATTCTTACCAAGGGATTTCGTATTACCCAGTAACTGGGTTGTGGAGGTCAGATAGGCAGTCGCTCCATGTAAAATACTGGTCTAAAGCTGCATCTGCTTAGACTGGAAGCCGACCCCAACATAGTTGGGAAAAGGATAGGCAGATGATGCATGTTATACTGGATGGGCAAGCGAGTCTCATAGAGGGGGTAGTATATATAGTTTAACTCAAAGAAAACATTTTTTTTTCTATAGTTCCTAAGTAACACTACATACAAACATTTTAAATAAACAACTGTTTTATGGCACCAATCGACAGAGTTGATATAAAAATTATGAACTATATCTAATTCAGCGTGCTATAAAGTAAATTTATTTCTAATTTCTCTGCAAAATTAGGTAAATAATTCATGGTCTTCCTTTTATTTCTAACACTACCTATGTTATTTAGCAAAAAATAATCCTTATGATGAAGCCTTTCGATCGGTATGATAAAGCTACAGGGTAATTTTTTTTCTCGTGTAGCGGGTTCGATTCCCGGTTCAACCATGTAATTATTTAAAAATCTATGAATGCTGTTTAAATTGTTTTTTTAATTAAAATAATGTCTTCTTTCAGTAAAATGTTCCATCTACAATTCAAGGTACTTGCCCTCCATGTGGCATAGCCGTGGGACGACCTGTATAGTACCTAACTTATAATGGCCTGCGAAGCCTACCTGCAAAGCCCTAGCCGTTACACCTGGATCACAGGTGTTTGAGCAGCGACAGCATCACAGATAGCCGAAGTAAGGATTTAGCCCTGGAGTCAACGTAAGTTGCGTCCTAATTCGTCAGGAATCCGAATCCCCGCAATTTTGGCTGATATCTCAGGGACGTTTCGTTGATGCAAAAAATAATGAAATTTCGGTACCGCCCTCGTATAACACCCCATCAGGCGGAAAGAGCTCAATCTGCGGATGACCTTCGATTGACCTTGACTAAATTGTTGCCAACAAATTGGATGAGACATCTGTTAACATAACCTTTCTGAATGTTCTTGCGACTGGTTTTTGCAAAACGACCTTTTTCTATGTAATAAAATACACATGAATCTCTCTCTCTCCAATCCTTTATCTTGTACTAGTTTCTAAGTGTGGTTCCACCTGCATTCAAATAATGTTTATGAATATTTTGTGGATTTTAATATCATATATGTTGTTTTTATATTAGTCCCCTGATTAGATTCGTGATTTACTGCGTTCATGATCACAGGTTTATTTTGACCCTAAAATTAATAGGGCATTCAATCAATATTGTTTTTAAAATTGTAATACGAGTATATTGACATAAGATATTACTTAAGTATGTTAAAATCTGTCTCACAATAGAATAACATTTTTTTATAAGTTTTTGTTAGTATTTTATACGAACAAAGTTTAGTAGCGACTAGCGTAAACTTTATAACAATATTTATGCACACGACGGCTCAGCCGACGGCCATGTACAGTCAACAGCAAAAGTAGATGATCAAAATCACTTCGACGCCACATAGGGCGTCGAAGTGATTCAAAAGTATGTGATTGTAAATTATAGCAAACATTTACTACTAGTACAGCTGCCATATAGCTGCGAACTCCGTTCATTAGTATTGAATTTCTGATTTTGATCATCTACTTTTGCTGTTGACTGTACCTACACAACTTTCCTAGAGTATTATAGTGAAACTGAAGTATTAACTAGAGCTAAATATAAAAAAAATATGGAATGGACCTATTCTTTATTTTGTTGCAATAATGAAACATTACATTTTTGAGGGGCTTGTTACTAAGTTATAACAGCCACACAACACCACAACAGGTTAAGCTACCCTTGCTGAGGTCGGTACGTGGATGGGTGACTATCTATTTCATACCAAGACCCCTCCGTGCCTTGGAAAGCATGTTTTAAGTAGTCGGTTCCAGCTAACATTTGTAGATCTTTGACAGTCGTTACGAGTAGTCAGAACTCAGAAAGTCAGACAACCAGTCTTACCAAGTGGTATCGTGTTACCCAGTAACTGGATTCTAGACGTCAGATAGGTAGTTGCTCCATGTAAAATACTGGTATTCAGCTGCATCCGGGTAGCCTGGACGCCGACTTAAATATTGTTGGGAAGAGGCTAGGTAGATGATGATGAACACTTTTGTCCCCGGAAAGGGTAGAGTGGGTTGAAATGATCAGCGCGCCCACATTTATTTTTAACCTGTGTAATACTGGATGAGGCCAATAATGAAACTTTTGCCGACCTGGTGATAGAACGTACGACCCAAAGTGTGACTTTAAAGTCTAAAAATGTAAAAAAGAGGATACACACAAAAAAGGGGGAAGTCAGAAAGCCTGAAAAGTTGTGTGGAATTCGGTTGTCTTGGTATGTGATGCGGTGTAATGAGGAAAATGTCGTGAGGAAAGTTTCGAGTATGAATGTGGATGACTATAAAACTAGGTGAACACCAAAGAATCAATTGACGGAGTGTGTTAAAGATGATATGGCTGGAAAGGGGGTGACTACCGATATGACCATATACAGAAGTAAAGGAGAAAAGAAAATACATATTGCGCCGACCTCAATTAAATTGCGGGCAAGAGAATTATGATGAATTACTTATTATCTTTCAAGAAAGAACGTAAGTTACGAATATAATTTCTCTGTACACAATGTAGTACTCGTATCGGCCCGTGGCTAAGCTACGCTTGCCGCGGTTGGTCTGTGGATGGGTGACCATCTTTACATACCGAAACCCCTCCGTGCTTCGGGAAGCACGTTAAGCCGTTGCTCCCGGCTGTCATTGGTGGATCTTTGACAGTCGTTACGGGTAGTCAGAAGCCCGAAAGTCTGACAATCAGTCTTACCAAGGGGTATCGTAGGTATTAGGCAGTAACTGGGTTGTGGAGGTCAGATAGGCAGTCGCTCCATGTAAAATACTGGTATTCAGCTGCATCCGGTTAGACTGGAAGCCGACCCCAACATAGTTGGGAAAAGGCTAGGCAGATGATGACTATGTAGTACTCGTATGCATGTCTGCTTGCATGGCTTAGGGCTTAGGCTCGGAACGAATTCGATTGACCATCACTCTAGTCAATAGACGGACATATATTGCTTTGCGTATTACGCATGCTATTTCAATAGATATTTCCCCCACAAATGTTAGAACAGTTCCGCTATTACATTTGACATATCCGAACAGTTTCATCGATCGACAAGGTCTCTTATCAGCGACGTCCACCAATGCCAATTGACAATGGATTAACGCACCTGTCACTCTTGCCTTATCACGACGTTGGAGCCTAAAATTATGTCCAGGTTGGGAGTTAAAAAAGGCTTTGTTTATCGCTCTAGGTATTTCTACCTATATATAATAATAATATCCCTGAACATTTCACACAGCGCCATCTAGTCCCAAGCTAAGCAACCTAATGCTTGTGTTATGGTAACAAGATGGCTGATAAACTACTTATATGCATTTTTTTAATTTTTTGTAAATACATACATATTATAGATAGAAAAACATCCAGACTCGGAACAAATACATGTAGGACTTACAAATATTTGTTCTGTGCGGGAATCGAACCCGCAACACGCAGCGCAGCAGTCCGATCGCTCAGCCACTGCGCTAACCGTGTTGTCCAACCTGTGTTATATACCTACCTATATCTATCTATGACAATCTATACATTTCTATGACAATGTTTGTTACTAGTAGTTTACTCTTATAGTAGGAACACACTATTATTAGTATTAGTACCTCTATATAGGTAGATACTTATAATAAAGCTGAAGAGTGTGTTTGTTTGAGCGCGCTAATCTCTGAAACTAACAGTCAGATTTGAAAAAAATATTTTTTGCATTTGATAGCTTAATTCTTTAGAAAGATTATAGGCTATAAAACCAAACCTTAGGAGCTCAGCAAAAAAGCGCTAAGCGAAAACGAGGTAACAGCGAGGGCGGACAATGGTGTTCACGTAGACGAAGTCGCGGGCAAAGCTTGTCATAAATAAACGCATACAGAATGCCATACAAAAGTTGATACCTGGATTGTTTAGATTTAAAAATAATTTATTTTGTATGAAAAGTACTGCGCTATAAATCTATGGACAAGATGTCGTACTAATAACAATCCTGTCCACGTTCACAGTTGTAACTACTTTTCTTAAAAATACTTATTCTACATTATTATTTCAGTATCATCTCCCAATCATGGTTTACAGGCATACATATCACATTACTCAGAAAACTCTGCTTACCCTTTTCAAGATCCTTTGCGTTATACATACCTTGTATTACAGTGAGTGCTCCACATTAGCTTGATGATTCCCAGGCAATGTGTCGTGTGATCGAATACAAATAGGCTCATCACTCCCTCCTTGGAACATAAGTGGATCTCTCGGGTGGACGGAAAGCAGTATCCAGCTATAATCCTACTGTAGATACGATTACTATCGACCTGATTACTGATTATGACGTTATTCTCAACGCATAGTAGTCTATACGGAATGAACTATGCTCAAAACGGTAAGTAAAAAAAGCGAGCTAAAAATATTTTTCGATTAAACTTTTCAACTACGAGTATGCTAAGTCTCGCTCGCTATGATAATTGAACCAGAATATAAAACTACAGTTTCTAAAGCATAAAACTTGAAATAGGTACAATTAGTGTTGTGAAATGGTTCTGTTTTGTAAAACGTATGAATTTTAGTCAGAATAACGAAGAATATCATTACCATTTATCACCCCTCGCAACATTAGCATATAGCGCAGTGAAATATTCAATTAGGTATTAAAGTCCTCGAGATACGAAGGTTCCGGATGAAATTAAGAGGCAATGCGACATGTTCTTGATTTTATTATTTTTTGTAACGATCAGGATATTAACGTACATTGTTCGGAAGAAGTTACATTATTATTATTTTACTACATTATTTAGATACATGCGGAAATAACTCCAGCTGCAACTTCAGAAATTCAATTAATTTCTCTTTCATAAACCACTGAACAAATCTCAAGAATGTAATACCATAAAGTTGGTTTAACTGTTGAAAGACTTTAGTGCTAAATCCATTACTAGTACCTACCGTATCTGCTACCAAAGTTGCAGCTGGAGTGTAAGCACTGGGAACTGTAACTTTTAAGTTGTAAATACTCGGCAACTATTAACTGTTTTATATGTCTCAAACAAGTCATTAAGTAAATATGTCCTCTATCGCTTAAAAACAGTATATTATTTACAATTAAATTTACCATGCCCAATAAAAACTTTAATATAAATGTCTCTATTCAAGATAATAGCAATATACATGGCACATTCATTTATAAACATTTGCTTAAATCTTACACGATTTCGTAAATGTATTGAACAGTAAGTATCAGAGATGAATTTACTATTATTATATATATTCTTACAAACAGTTCGGATATTCACCTATTACAAACTATATACAACGTTATAAGACTAGTTATTATCACGTTACACGATGATGGGAAACAAAACTAAAAACCAAAAAATTCGCCGATTCTAAAAACAAAAAAATAACAATGCCTACAGAAATTATTCCAATCAAACGTAATTACAGGCTGTGATTGTTGACAAATTACCTGAATTATCATTAGAGCTAGCGATAAAAAGGAAAAAAATATTGTAGCAGTTATCGTAATTATAGCAGACTTTTGATTAGACACAGGAAGATTGCCGTCGTTGTGGTGATTGTTGACGAGGCGCCGGCCGCTGTGGTCACCGCGACTTTCCCATCGTTGGAGTACCATTTATTGGCTCTGTCTGGTACTCTGTTACTCTTCGTGCTATCCACATCCTCATCATCGTCATCATACGCATTGTTTCCGTACTCATCATCCGAGGTAGCTCGAACATCAGGGTACTGGTAAGCGTGCCTGTCGTTCCCCGGAATCTCTGTGGCATGAACAAAATTTTTGTTTTAAAACCGATCAATGTGCCGTCACCGCGTGACTTCAATATTCCGAGTTAATTTCGATTTTGCATTTATTTAAAGTATTTGTCAATTGAAATGCAGATTTGAGAGTCATTGAACACGTTCTATATGCGTTTGCTGTAGCAAATATTTGCGTTACGTTCTACAAAAGCTGATGTTTAAAGGTATGCGGAACTGAATGGAATTGTATTTAATTAACAAACTTAGGAAAAAATTAATTTCTTAAAATAGAAAGGCTTACCGTATAATCTTATCTTGCTCTCGACGTCTCCTAGGGAATTCTTGGCGACACAGATGTAACTGCCCAAGTCTTCCCTCCGAATGTTCTTGATCGTCATCGTCATTTCGGCTTCGAACATCGACTTCTGTCTGACTGACATCACGTGGTGCTCCGAAGGTATGATCAGTTCACCTGCAGAACAATTTATTACTTAAAAACACACTTGTTTTCAAATTCAATATTAGAATTTCATCTTTCCTCAGCGGAAGTTTTATGAAAAATGTAAAAACTTCGTGCAGACACCTAGAAGTTTTATGGTTGCCTTATAATTTGTTTCGCTTTTATCGCGGATGCCTTACCTGCCAGCCGAGTTAATCAAACGGTATTAAAATTCGAATGTTGAACTTTTAAAGCGTATTTATATTCAATCCGGGATATAGGATGATTTTTACTTTTACTTTTATTGCCGAACCATAATTTTATGCTCATGGTCTGCAATTAACTTAATCTCGTTTCTAGGAACGTGGAGTTGAAATGTAAAATTAAATATAATCATGCTTTAATACAAGCCTGTATCAAATAATGATTATCTTTAATTCTTAACAATCTTCAATCTTTTCTTCTTCTTTCAAGATTGTTAATAAAGGCTATTATTATTATTAACTTTAATTCTCGGGATACATCGACGCGCAATCTGTTACCATATATGGATTCAATACATGATTTGACCCCCAGCGATACAATTTTGAAAGGTTACTCAAAAAAAAAAACTGTTGAATACACTTAGACCGTGTAGGTATTGCTTGTATACTTTTAAATATAGTAAGTTACTATGACAAATGCGAGACCCCTCCTTGCTTCGGAAACCACGTTAAGCCGTTGGTCCCGGCTGTCATTCGTAGATATTTGACAGTCGTTACTGGTCGTCAGTAGCCCGAAAGTCTGACAACCAACGTCTTACCAAGGGGTATCGTATTAGCCAGTTACTGGGTTGTGGAGGTTAGACAGGCTCGCTCCATGTAAAATACTAGTATTCAGTTGCATCCGGTTAGACTGGAAACCGACCCCAACATAGTTTTTTTTTTTTTTAAACTTTGCCCTACACTGGGAATTACTCCAGTAACGTGGGTGCGTTTAAAAACATTTAAATTCACATACACAAACAGCCAGACCCGGAACAACTACCTGTAGGCAATACAAATATTTGTTCCGTGCGGGAATCGAACCCGCGACACGCAGCGCAGCAGTCGATCGCTCAGCCACTGAGCCAACCACAACAGGCACCTCCTTCAGTAAATCCTTTAAAATGATTTGAATTCTTACCTGGATCCTTAACCCAGTAGTTGATAGATTTAGGCGAAGACTCGACGTAGCACTCTATAGTGACGTCAGTGCCCAGCGGAGCACCCACCAGCTGATTGGGCACTTGAATCACAGGGTGAACTAGACAAAACAAAAAGATTCAAGTAATCAAGTTCATCAGCATTGATAAAAACCCACCAAGTATATGTCGGACCACGCATAGTGAAGGGTTCCGTAGTTGGGATGAATATTTACGCATGCACAGTATTGATTTTACCGCCCGCATGAAAAGTTTGTATTTTATAGTAGTTCTCGTTAGTAGTTAGTTTAGGTGGGATCGCAGTCAAGCACTGGTTTATATCATAAAAAAAAAACTGAAAAGCCAAGTTATTACTGCGGTATTATATTGTAATCGGTAGCAAATAGCACCTAGAAACATCTTATTATTTTTAATTATGGGACCAAACCCTGCTCGGTTATGTACAGACGCCAGCACATCAAGCTACTACAATCTGTCAAAAGTTTTTGGAACGAAGTTCCTTATCGCGCGTTGCGAAAGGAGCCTAGACGGAAAAAATTAAGACCAAAAGTTGGAACGACATTTTTTGTAAGCCGTGCGGCGTGCGCGTGTTTCTCTGTCTGTCTCTCTCTCTCTCTCTCTTATAGAAAGCAAGCCAGTTATACTTCGTTCCATCGGGGTGTCTCTTGACACCTCTCAAGTTTTTAATAGATTTTCAACTTTATCGCTAAAGTATTAAGGTTCAAGGTTGATTACGACAGTATGACAGTTTCGGGTAGCCTGTTTGTTAGTTTCGGGGAGCAGTGGTGGCCAAGTGGTAACGGCCGCAACTTACGGTCGTAGGTTTGAACCCAGACAGGCGCTTTACTTTGTGTAAATTATTACATCACCACTGCTCTCAAAACGGTGAAGGAAAACATCGTGAGGAAAATGTCCTAGAACCAAAAATTCGAGGACATGTTACATCTGCCAACCCGCACTGGGCCCGCGTGGTGGATTACGGACCATTCCCTCTCACCGAGATAAGGCCTGTGTGTGTCCCAGCAGTGGGAACATTTTAGGCTGATTGTGTATTGGTAGTTTGACCTGCTGGCGTCTGTACATTGAATTTTATTTTTTCATCTCTCGGTTAATATTATTATGAATTGGGAGGTGCCATTCCTCATTATTTTATTCGTAATTTCACTACACCAATGTTTAGCAGTGCACACAACTTCTTTCCAGTTTTCATCGATGTATCGCCAATTGTATCTGAGTAAAATGGCTGTGTGTCATCTGGACAGACGGACCGACGGACATGACGAAATTATAAGGGTTCTCTTTTTACCATTTTTCTACGGAACCCTAAAAACTCTCCAAGATCACCAACCGGCCACCAAAAAGCGGAACGATTTTGACGGAGAATCCCAGGGCCTTTTTAAATCAATAACACTCCTGATACTTCGAGTCTTCATTGAGTTGTAAAAAAAAGGAAATCTTTTCACGGCTTCATTTGGCTTATTGGCGGCAAACAAAATACATGGAACATTATAAAGATCGGCTTACAGTGTACACTGATGTGGATCCTCTTGCTCACTGTGGGCGGGACCCCATTACCGGCGATACATAAGTATGTGCCCATCTCCGAACGTGATATTTTGGTCAGCTTCAACACTTCACCCTGGTATGTTACCACTGTGAACAAAAGAGGCAGAGAAATGAGGAAAATGTCGTGAGAAAAGTTTTGTGTGTAAATATCGAGTATGAATGTCGATGGCTATAAGAGTAGGGGAAGACCAAAGAAACGATGGATGGACTGTGTGAAGGATGACATAGTTATAAAGGGGGTGACTACCGAGATGAGGATTAATAGAGAAGTATGGAAGACAAAGATATGTTTCGCCGACCTAAATAATTTTGGATAAGTGCAGGCGAATGATGACACTGACACTTCAACCCAAACTTCAAGTTTATGTCCGAGCTAACAGAAGGTTTCATTTCCAGTCCAATTCATTCATTCAATATTCTATCAATTTAAGGCTTCTATTTCAGTAGTCATATAACTCTTATCTGGAGAATAAAAATGACGATTTGACATATTTTCTATTCAAAGCTTGCATACAGTAATATTTATCTCAGTTAAAAGCTATAGAATCTGACTATTGAAAAATCCAAATTTCAATGTTTGATCGGTAATAACGTCCGTAATACGATACCTGCGTATTACAGATAGATAAATAGAATACTCATAATGACTCTATCTCTCTCTCTGTTTCTTCTCTTGCTAACTTTTAAAATTTGACCAGCCTATATTTGTATTCTAATTATTAATTTAATCCGCGGTACCTACTAATAAAACGGTTGCATTTAGGTATGTTAGGTAGATTTGTTTGTTAATCATATTCTGTTATAGCCTGGAATTCAGTCATTAGGCTAAAATTTGGTGCGTGTTGAAATGGACACGGCATTTACAATAATATGCAACAATTCGGCTTTCATCATACACAGTATAATGAAAATTGATGTTAGAAAAGCGGATGATTTTGGATTAATGGTGCAACAAGCTATTCAGGGTTATTTTAAATTGGCTAGCTAAACTCTGCAGACGCGATGAGTATACAGCGTGGCGCTCTAATGGCGACATTAATTTAATACACGTGTACGGTTTTGCGTTGTAGTTTTATGAATACATTTTAATTTAATTAAACATTAATATTTATTTATTTACTTATTAACAATTTTATAAAATAGCATCTTGGAGCAACCTGACTTAAAGAACTGTAGCGCAGGGGTCATTTGCCGGGGTCACGGATCATAACATCTCACCAATGTAATTAAAACAATTAACGAGCAAAGAGAAGGCGAATTGAAGGAAAGAGAGAGAGCCCTATGTCGGCGCGCGGCGCAGGTGAAAGTTTTCAAGTTACGATTTTTTTATGTTGTTATAATTTTTATGATTACTGGCCACTAGCCCTAGCCGTGTGTTAAATTAATGTCGCCATTGTAGCGCCACGTTGTGTATCTAAATACGATAAAACAGTTTTTCTCAACTCATACTTCAAGTAACAACACTAATTACAGTGGTCATTAACACCAAAAAAGAAAACAGCAAAATCTTTTATTTTTTTTATTTATCGTGCTTATAATTATAACGATACCCATCGCGTTTGTGGAGTTTAGCTAGTCAATTTAAAATAAACCTGTATAATACATGGTAACACGTCAATCAATCAATGTTCATGCTTTCTCTGTATGAGGAGAGGCTTTTACCCTGCGATGGGAAAGTAATAGGCTGGTTATTTTTTTGTCACGTCATCTGAGGGGCAATTCTCGTAATTTTAAGAACGTTCACAGTCTAAACTCAGTCTCAATCTGTCAAAAATACCTCTAAATTTCCTACATTTTTGACATGTTTTTGACATTGATTGTCGCTGAGATGAGATTGCGACTAGATTTTGTACGTTTTTAATTACGGGAATTGACCTACTGTTTTTTAATCAAAAGTATTTTTCTAAAAGATTATGTGTTAGTCTCATATAAGGTAACAGGCCTGTTGCCATGCTATGTTTAATTTAAAAAAAAATACAGACATAAACAACCAGCTTCCAATAAAGACTACAAAGTTTTTTTTTAAAATACGTATTATTGATGCTAACTTAAAAACTGCTAAAGCAAATTTTATAAAATTCATATGGAATCACGGCGCGAGCTTTCTCTACCAAATAAAATAAGATTTTTTTCAATTGATGAAAATATCGAAGAACGTACATTAAAAAAAAACATACAGACTAATGTTAGAAGCTCCTTCTTTTTTGAAGTCGTTTAAAAAAGAAACCTAGTCCTGTGATCTCTCAAATCAAAATCAAAAGTCATTTATTTATACTAAGCTGAGAATCAGCACTTTTTGCACGTCAAAATTACAATAGACAGTCCCCCAAAACGCCCGCCCTTCACCACTTCCTGGTGCTTTCGCTGGGGAGAAGTGTCGCAACCAACTCCCCAGCTCTGTAAGTGTCTCACTACAAGGCAAAGACATCCCCACTCTCCTCTCTACTTCTCTCTATTTAAAGCTTCTTAGGAAAAATACCATAATAATTAATCATTCAAAATATCACAACATGCAGTTTAGTATTGTACTATCGTCTACTTAATTTAAATTCGCATTAAAAGAAGGCACAACCTAAACCGCTGGGTTAAGAAGAATGTTTGCGCAAGAGTTCTTTATACAGGCTGGCAGGGACATCGACGCGCAACCATGGATTATTAAAAAAAAATTGCTGTTCCATAAATTTTTACCACGAAAGTTCACGAAGGCATTTGTCTATGAAACAGTAGATTTTTTTTTGATACCTGACGAAAAAGAGGTCTAGAAGCATGTACTGAATCCATGCCATCTGTATAACGGAGCTGAACACTAAGTAAGATTTTTTTTAAATTCATCCTTTAGGGAATGAAAGTTTGTATAGAAGTTTGTCATTTTTCCCGCTGGGAATGCCTTGGCACACGGCTTGTAAAACTATAAACTCTTTATAGTTCAAAATAACTGCCAGTTTTGTACCTACACAGAATATACGTCTTTTTCCTTTGAAATTCTTAAAATGTACAGTAAAATTTAATTACATTAATCGCCCAGCTTTGTGCTAAAGCGGTAACCATTGGGGGAAATATATTGCACTATTCAAGTACGACTTTACAAGATAAACTGCTAGTTTATTTGCTTAGTTTTTTGTTTTTATTAACACGCTTTTTAATAAGCTTGATTTGTATGTTAACAAATATTGTTGCGATTTTGTATTCGTGTAGGGAATATAGCTGTACCTATCTGATTGGAGGAGTGAGTTTTTACAATTCATATTTTCTTGATTATTCAAATATGAGAGAGTAGGAAGCAATAGGGATTTTTGATTTTAGATAAAATTTGAGAATTTCATTGAGGTTTTGTTTCAGGTCAATTTTAGAATTTTAAAAGTACTATTTTAAGTTTAATTAAATCAGTAAACTTAAAATAGCACTTTTGGAATGATGAAAGTACCATTTTAAGTTGACTGATTTATACTTTAGAATAATAGAAGTACTATTTATTTCCAAGTTTTTTGCCCTACCGTCTCTTGGTTTTATTTAAAATCTACTTCGGCGACGATTACACAATACAGTATTATGCTTAATGATTTTATTTCACGGAAATTATACCTAAATACTTATTGCGTTGAAAACTCGATACAAGTGTTTTCGAGGAGGACATTTATAAAGACATTAAGCATTTTCTGAAACCACGAGAATCGTCGATAAAAAATACGTCGTATTCGTCGGTTGAAAATACTAGAATCACTAGACAGTTTTATTTCGGAATATTTTTCTCTTCCCTTTAATTACTTGTAACAGCTTTAGCTGTAAACATTATAAACCCTAACACAAGTAACACGACCCATACAGATCCCAATAAATTATTCAAACGTTATTCACTATTCGTATAATGAGACCTAGAAGTGTATTCAACGGCAGAACTCTACTAATTACGACAAACTTTAAACAATACTGGACGCAAAACTCATCCCGAGAACAGTCGCCGCGCGGCTCATTGTGGACCCACAAATGCGGTCACACAGACTTTCGTATTATACATATTCAGAAAAACAATGGCGTCCTTGCGCCATTCAAATAAACTAAGACAAATGAAATATTTTTCCAGCTATTTATTAAACAATTTTGGGTTTAATGGTGCTTATTTTTTTTTGTTGAGTAGGGTTAATCGAGCTGAGGCCTGGGAATGAAGAGAGGAGACAATAAGGCGCATTAGTCCCATATTGTCTCTTCTCCTCTACGTATGCAACTTTATACATCAGTAGATGTATGAAGTTGCATACGTGCTGTATCAACTCCTTGTCATTGTGTGGGGACAGTACCTAGTCTCATTTAAGATACGCCTAAGTACTTTTTTTTTTCAGGAAATAATTATAGGAAAATAGAAATACTCGTAGGTAGGAGGAAAACGCTGCTGCTAAATATTCGACAGCGGAGTAAAAAAAGAAATGGAACTAAACAAACTGTCGATCTTCATTACTGAAAAGATGTAGGCAGAGGCATAGTAAAATGTTGGTCATCAATATATTCCAGTACAAGGTTTCAAGCTTTCCCAACACGGTAAAGTAATCGTGAGGAAACCGGCATGTCCTAGAACCAAAAATTCGAAGACATGTGACATCCTGCTGCGCTGCGTGTCGCGGGTTCCATTCCCGCACGGCACAAATATTTGTATGACCTACATGTATTTGTTCTGAGTCTGGGTGTTTTTCTATCTATAATAAGTATGTATATACAAAAAAAAAAATGTATATAAGTAGTTTATCAGCCATCTTGTTACCATAACACAAGCATTAGGTTGCTTAGCTTGGGACTAGATGGCGCTGTGTGAAATGTCCAGGAATATTATTATTATTATTATCTACCAACCCGCACTGGGTGGCTGCACCGCATGTTGGATTACGGCCAATTCCCTCGCACAGAGGCATGTGTCCCAACAGTGGGAAAATTATACGCTGATTTTGCTACTAGATTTCTAATCCACTTACAAATCCGATATAATAAAATTAAAACTCACTGAAATAAATAAAATCCTTCGGTAAAATACCTCAATATTTTTAAAGCTTGCCAAGTCTTTGCCAATCACTTTACTGTTTCGCCATATTTTTTTAAGGTATGATATTCTACACAAGAACGTGTTTGCTTTTAGTAAACTAAGATGTTGAGTTTATTTCAAGCTCCTACTCTGAAAAAGTGGATATTTGTAACTTAATCACGTCCCTGAAACGGCTACATAGTTTTGGATGAAATTGGCAGCATTAATTTCCATGCAATAAAAACTGAGACGAATAAGAAACAAAAAATGGGACGAAACAGAACTAAAATAGAACATTACGATTCGTGTGACTTAAATCCGTAATGGATAAAGTAAGAAATGAGTATATAAGAGGAATTTTGAAAGTAGCGCCAGTGACAAAAAAGATGAAAGGAAATCGTTTGGCTTGGTATGGGCATGTGATGAGAAGGGACGAAACGCATGTGACTAAAAGAGTGATGAATATACATGTTGATGGATGGAGAGGGAGAGGAAGGGCGAAGAAAAGATGGATGGATTGTGTGAGAAATGAAATGAAAGAGAAGGGAGTGAATGATAGCGTGACGGTTGACAGAGGAGAATGGAAGAAGAAAACGTGTTGTGCCGACCCCAAGTAATATAGGATGAGGGCAGGAAGATGATGATGCTTAGTCACGCTTTTCTGTATAAAAATAGACTTACTTAGTCTATTTTTACACAGAAAAGCGTGATATAAGTGCGGGTTTAGGTCTCACAGTGCTATAATAATTAATAACTGAAGTTGATACCTGAGCAGGTGCGGCTAATATAGTTCAAAAGTTTCAGATAGGAGCTCCGTGGTCAGAAGTCCGCTTTCAGATTTCGAAAATGTACCAAAAATAAAGTGATCTTCTGAGCCATTGATTTTGGTATGATCCTGTGCGGCCTAACTCATAATGACTTATATAGCAAAATCTGATGAAGAAATTGTGGGCTTTTCCTAAATCCAACGACTTTGAAAACACAGAATTGGACTGGTTTTAAAAGGATTGGTATTCGGGGTGAATATTTATTCTGTGGAATAGTGTTACATGTCCTGATAGTGAATATATAAATATCTGACGGATTGATAGAGCCTTTTGGCAAATATGACGAAATTTAATTGATTTACAAAGAGGTTATAATTTTGCAATTTAAGTCTAAAGCAATGAACTGAGCAGCTTTGATTGTTATTTGAATTTGAAACTGACCCTTTTGTTTAAATTTGTCGGCATTAAGAAGTTTGGAAATATCAAACACTTAAAAGAATTTTTTTAAAGTTAAGTAGCAAAAGTGTACACCACAAACAAAGTTGATTATTTCAAAATTTTACTATGACACTAAGCAAACCAATTATTTGAAAAACATCCTCATCTTATGGGCTATCCAACCAGCTGTCATAGTAAAATTTTACCACGTATGATATACCATGGGGCGAACAAGTAATCGTGTCACACGTGGAGTGAACTTTGTGAGGCGAATGCTGAACAAATTGTGAAACACAGTTTGAGTGAGTAATGTTTTGAAATATACACAGTTAAAAAAGCTGAAATGTATGATTTATAAATAATCCAAAATAGGCCGTTTGTACTCGTGCAAACTCTCGTACCGTTACAAAAATGTTCACAAAACAGACTAAACAAACGCTGTCATCGACCAGACTTCATAAAGAATTTAAACTGTTTATATTATGTATCAGTGAACCACAATCAGATTGCAGCCACAAACTGCGGTATTTTTCTATCCGATAACTTTAACCGCTACGATATTGTGTCATTCATTTTACAAACAGTTTTACCAACAGTATTTTGCTAAATATGGTCAGCAAAAGAGAAAACTATAGAAGCAGGTTGATTTATTAACCCTACAAATGTCATATGAACCAGCGATTGTTCATAAGAAAAATGCACTCGAAACGACAATCTCTCTTTTTTGTGTTGATTTTATTGTGTGTATTAATTTTATTGTAATTGCTATGGGTTAAATACCTGAAATAAAATGTTATTATTATTATTTATACTAATATAATAAAACTCAAGAAATTGTTTGTTTGAACGCGCTAATCTTTGGAACTACTTTTGTAAAATTCTTATTGCATTTGATAGCTCAATTCTTGAGAAAAGTTTATAGGTTTAACATGATCCTACGACACTTAGGAGCCGAGAAAAAAGGAAGGTCAGAAAGAGCTCTAAGCGAAAAGGAACTAATAGCGCGGGCGGGCGATAGGCGAACGAAGTCGCGGGCGGAAGCTAGTAAAAAATAATCGTGAAAACCGTTAAATATAGCAGCTTCTAGTAGGCGATCATTTGACGGATTAATAGAAGCAGCACTAGGATTTATTGAAGTTGAATAATTATTGTTTAAGTTTTCATAGAAGTTTGAATGGAAGTAATATATATCATACGAGTAATAGCCTGAAACTACTGAAAAGCCCACAACACACTTGATTGTCTAAGATTATTTGGTCATTGCCGACTTCCAAATTCTTTTGAGTTATTGATTTAATTTTTCGAATATTTCAGATATGTTTTTTCCCTAAATTATGTTTCACACATTGTCTCCCTGACATTAACATATTAAGTCACGATACTACCGCTTAAAGGCTGCACTATCGTCACTTAGACGTGATTGCAAGGACTGCGTCGTGTTGACATTTTGTTACCGCAGCGTTTGACGAGTGCCGAAGGTGGTTTTAAAACGTTCAAATGTTTTTCTTTTAGAATACCTCATGATGAATAACGAAGCAAATCAGTTCAATGATCTCTAGTAGTTTTACAGAAAACGCTCCAATGGAAACAGGCATTCAATCACTATTTGCGGGTAGCGTGCTCAATGTTGATTTTATCGTTACATTATTTCGTTGTTCGAGGGTTCTCGCATAGGCTTCTACACCGGTAATTTGTGAAACAATGCCTCCCTTGGAATTTACCCTAAGCATTGTTATAATAACGTCTACTATGAGGCTTTTGGAGTCGCCGTTAGCAATTTAATCAAGTCTCCAATTTGATCTTCGGTTAATAAATTTGTTTAATTGTTCACGACTAAGGTTGAGGAGAGAGGTATTTGGATATATTTTGTGCTGAAATTGAGTTTAATTTAACTTTTGTTACTTCAATGCCTTGATTTAATTAAGTGTATCGTGTAGTTATGACTTTGGGCTGCTACACGAGCTTTATTAATTATTAGATCATAAAATACCATCTACGGAATTTAAAATAGAAATGTTAAAGTAGCATTGAAAATAAAAACTATGGTTATCATCTACCTAGACTTTTTCTAACTATGTTTGGGTCAGCTTCCAGTCTAACCATGGAAGATGCAACAATAAAACCAAAAATAAGAGAAATTAAAAAAATGCCTGCACATATTTTTTCGCCTTGTACAAATATAATCATCTAATTTCGTACAAATAAAGAAATACGTGAAAATTAGAAGTAAATGCGATGTTTTTTTATCGAGAAAAACTAGGTGGCGACCAGCCCGACGGTTGAACGGGTCCCAAAGGGTCATGGCTGTCCGGCTGGACATATTATGTAGTTAGTACAAGACTTATACTATTTTTATTTTGTACCTAAATCATATCAATTTCTTGAAAAATCAAATTGAAGATAGGCTATTCTGCTTAATTCCTCCTTTAAATACCAGTATTTTACAGTGAGCAACTGCGTACCTAACTTCCACAACCCAGTTACTGGATAACACGATACGCCTTGGCAAGACTGGTTGGCAGACTTTCGGGCATCAGACTACTCGAAAATATAAAGTATGGCACTAAGAATTATTTATACAATAACCAATAAGTACTAAGTTTTGTATGTAGACGTTTGGCGTTTGTCATATAAAAACGAATTGAATTAACAGTGTTTAAAAGTAAAATAAACGTTGTTATCACCGATGGACTTCTTAGCTGTGCGTTTTCATTATAAAACTTGCTTTATTTGTTTTAATCAAGATTACTAAAGCTTGTTAACTTGCAAAACGTCTACTAAGAAATAGGTATCTTTTGATTGCAATCTGTAGCAGCGACGATGGCTTTTACAGTGTTTACACAGTGGTCACACAAAGACCAAATAAAGTCAACATTCACTAAGCAGTCAGTAACTGCCACGGTTTCTATGAAATCGTCATAACGCTCGGTCTGTCTGTTTGCTTGTCCATATCAGATGATAGTTTTGTAAGGTTGTATTACATCAAGTAGCAATACATTAAAAATAAACTAACCTTTAAGATTTACTCAAGAAATAGCGTAAATAAACTTAAGTCTAGAAGGCAATAAGGGTGATACTTTTCTTTGATGTTCGAATAGAATTTAGATCTTTGGTACCAAAGATCTAAATTAAATATCTTTTATCCGACGAATAAAATTGACGTCTGACAGTTCTAGTATAGAAAAACTGTCAAAAATTCAAGATTTATTCTCAGTATTATAAGACTTATTCCAAGTATAAATATTTGGTGAAATGCGCCCTTATGTGAGATGTCCACGAAAACGACTATCTACGACAGTTAGATGTAGGTACGGAAATCGGTTTTTTCATCCCGAATAATTAGTCAGTTTATTTATTTATGACCTAACTCTTATCTTAACTTACTTCCTGTTGTCCGCGGCTTTACTCGAATCCTCTTTCATTAAGGGCTGATTTTTAAACCGACAGATAATTTTTTATTCGTGGAATAAAATGGACGTCACTTTTTGTTTGGAAGAACTATCAAAAATTTATAATTATTCCTCGGATAAAATTATGTAGCGTTGGAAAAATCAGCCCTAAGGCAAATAAAAAGTACCCCATGTCTTTCTTTGAGCCCCATGCATCGTTAAAATCGATTCAGTAGTTTAGGCGTCAAGAAGTAACCAACGAACAGACGCACTTTCAGATTTATAATAGCGCCAGAATGAAGTTGTTTAAGAACCCATTTCCCTGACTCCCCTCTACATCAAACCCATAGCATAATAATGAAAAGTATTTTTTTTTTGGTTTTCTAAATACTTTTTTAGTGAATGTTTTAAGGTTTTTTTATCATTTTATTAAACCCTTTAAACTTAAATCACATGAAACTTTATACTTTTTCAAAGAAAAACTACTACCTACTCTACTCATTTTTCATTAGCAATCTGAAGACCAATAATTGTTACTGTGGTTTTAGTTTTTGTAACTACGGATTTCCTTTGAATATATTAATTAAAATTATTTATTTGCCAGTTTTTAAATAATTTTTTTTCGGAAAAAAAAAAACGAAAATAGTCGAAAATGGATAATGACGATGCCGAAGTTTGCCGAAATATGGTCGGATTCTAAGACCAACCCATATCCGTATATCAAAACCTTTCGACAAATTCCCAACACATTTCGATATGTATTTAGAGAGTGCACAAGTATTATGAACCTGTTATTATTATCCGCTAATGTCAGTACGTTCCGAGTAAGTTCGGCGTGCGTGACTGATGACCAATGTAACCCGTATTTATTGCAATTTACGAGTTATTACTGGGCGCCAACTATTATGTGAATAGGTTTGTTTTTGTGTGGAAAATTAGAAAATTGTGACTGATTGAACTGGCGACATGTGGGCGTATGGGTGCAACTCTGCCTAACTCTTCGGGAAATACAGGCGTGCTGTTATGTTGTTTGTCTTCTAATACTCTTTGTCATGACTAACTGAGTGTCAAGTATTGTGTTACTTTATTAAGGTACTAGCTAACCCGGCAAACGTTGTTTTGCCATATAAATTATTTCTAGCTGCCCCGGCGCTACTTCGTTCACGTGGTGTCCTACCTCCTACCCTACTCCTACCCTACTCCTACACTACTCCTACCCTATTCATACCCTACTCTTAACCTACTCCTACACTACTCCTAACCTACTCCTACCCTACTCCTACCCTACTTCTACCCTACTCCTACCCTACTCCTAACCTACTCCTAACCTACTCCTACCCTACTCCTAACCTACTCCTACACTATTCCTACCCTACTCCTATAAGTAAAACGCTGATTGATTGATAGAACCTAGCGGACCCGGCAGACGTCATCCCACCCGAAAAAGCAGCACCACCTACCGGGTCCAATATGTATACAAACCTTGTCCTGACAATAACGAACACAATAAAAAAGAATTATCCAATTTGGTGCAGTCGTTCGAAAGTTATGGGCGTACATACATTTCGAAGATTCATTTTTATTTATATAGATATGCCATCAAGTTCATCATTATATCTGCCTAGCCTTTTCCCACCTATGTTGGGGTCGGCTTTCAGTCTAATCGGATGCAGCTGAATACCAGTATTTTACATGGAGTGACAACTGGACAAACTAATTAATTATTTTGCACTTTTTTTTTAATACTTCTCTTTAATAATTATCAAAATCAGACTAATGAAATGGAATATCTCAGTAACATGAATAGTTAAACATGCATTTTAAAGTCCAAGTAGGTACTTCGCCAATTTTGTATCGAAATGTGAAATGCAATTCTGCAAGTTATTAGCCAACATTTATTACTTTACCTCATAACATTACACAGACACAATACTAATTCCCGTAATTAAAAACATTAAATATCTACCTAATAGTCCTTTCACATTTATTTCACCTCTGATAGGAGCAGCCCAAAAGCAACCTTATAGTAACGATAATAAAAATCACTCTGATCTTGACAGATGATGTTAAATGAATGAATGGACTGTAGTCGCAATCTCATATCAGCGACAATCAATGTCAAAAACGTGTCAAAAAAGAACGAAAATTAGAGGTATTTATGACAGATTGAGACTGAGATTAGAATGCAAACTTTCGTGAAAATACGGGAATTGTCCCCTCACATGCCATTCAAATATTAGACCCCGTGTACCTTTGCTTTTCGCTCCCGTTTGGTCCCTTACGACGATCTCCATGCCATCTTCTCGTTTCCACATGACTCTCGGAGGTGGTACACCGCGAGCCTTACACGAGACCCTGGCTGTGCCACCTTCGGGAACCATCGTGTCTCCCGAAGTCTCTTCGGGAACGAAGTCCGGTGGTATCACTACGTCTAGGAAGCCCATCTGTGAAAAACGGAAAAAAGATTGTAAAATATTACCAAGTCAGAACTGATTAAATAATTAAAGCACTATTCACCTCCTAGTGCTGAAAGCCTCTTCTGCAGATAATACAGATAAAAACGGTTTCCAAATACATAGATTAGGTAGGTCTGTACCTCTCAATGTAATTTCTATTTATTTCCTAACTTAAATATACCTACAGTCAAACAAATATCAAACTGAAAACATTCTCTATTTTAGCAACCCCTTTATCACAAAAATCAAAGCAAATACATATACATATTCGATATATTACCAAAATCCAGAACGGATAACATCCTAAAATCAACAGCCCATTGAAAGTGTAAACAGAATCATTTAATTATCGAGAAACCTAACATAGTTCACATCGCTGATGAAATTATATCTGAATTGCGCGGTTTGCCGATCGCCGAAGAGAAAATATTTACTCGAAATTGCTTAGCGAGATGCTCTAATCACATTTTGGTGGAAAATTGGCACTTAATTGAAGTCTTTTCAGATTTGCGTCCGACGTATTGAACCGGGAGCTACAGAAAATAAACAGAAGAAGCAATTATTTTTGAAGCTACTGAAACATAACAGTGTTACAGCACTTTTTGATGCTAAAATCTTTGTAGTGAAGAGCATTCATCGGAAATATTATAATTCTGAATAACAGATTTGTTCCGACTCCTGCAGATTAATAAGAATGAAGAATTATTTGAATTGAAATAAGTTTTAGCGTTTCCTTCATTTAATAAGTTTGTCGGCTGGTGCAAAGTGTTCGAAACATCGCGCTGTTGGGAGGATAAAATGCTTCAATTAATTAATTTGTTGTTGTTGTATAATTGGCCGTGGAAGCGATTCGCGTAATCATATTATTGTACATTTCTCTATTATTCTTTCCTGTTCATTCTTAAACATTTTAACTATAATTTTATTATAATGTATTACCTTTTATTACCTTCAATAATGGTTAGGTTCAAAAATGGGTACTTAAGTAATAACAGCTGCATAGATCGATCGATCAGGTTAAGCTACGCTTGCTGCGGTTGGTCCGTGGATGGGTGATCACGTACCATGTTCACGTACCAAGACTCCTCCGTGTCTCGAAAAGCACGTTAAGCCGTTGGATCATTCGTGGATCTTTGACAGTCGTTACGGGTCTTCAGTAGCCCGAAAGTCTGATAAACAGTCTTACCAAGGGGTATCGTATTACCCAGTAACTGGGTTGTGGAGGTCAGATCGGCAGTCGCTCCATGTTAAATACTGGTATTCAGCTGCATCCGGTTAGACTGGAAGCCGACTCCAACATCGTTGGGAAAAGGCTAGGAAGATGATGATGAGGACAGATATTATGTATTATATTATACATTTAAGTGACTGCGTTGTTAGATTTTGATGCGGTTTTCACCATCATTTAGAGAATTTAGTCCGGAAATACAGCAACTATTGCAATTTTACCTGCGCGAACCAGGGGCGGGACGCTAGTATTTATAAAGAAGAATTAAGGAGAAGAAAGAGATTCGAGGAGGAGGAAAAGAGAAGCAAGATCAATATCTATGTAGGTATACATACATATTGATCTTGGTGATGTCAACTAACGTCCACAACAAACTATTCTTAGCTTTTCAAACTATTTCAAGAAAAATGAGCATTATCACGTTACCCTTTCACGGTAAGTAGAGATCCGTGGTGAATCAATCAGCGTATTGAATGGTATCGATGTGTCTACGTCACGAGCCACTCATGCCCAACGGCAGGTCAGGCAACACGTTAAGAATTTTATTAGCAACAAGGGAGTTTCCTTTCTGTGTTTTCTTTTTCTATTTGGAAAAAGTATTATTAGGATGTTTATAGCTTTAAATCTGTTGAATTGAATGGTTGTTATACTGGGTAGGTAGGTACTTTGTCAGCAATAGTTTTGGATCAAAAGAAATGCAATCAGACTGTAATTTTACATACAAAGTGTACAAACATTTTATAACTAAAAATTAAAGTGTCCGAATAAAATAGTACCATTTTCTTATGGGAAATAACGTCTTGAGCATTTTTTAGTATTACACCGAAAGTATGCAATTAACCCCCCGGCTGCTATTTGAGATTGAAAATGCCAAAAATGTTAATTCCCATAAGAAAATGGTACTTTTTATTCGGACACTTTAATTTTTGGGCATGAAATGAATGATGTCCTTTGTATATCACAATTTTGGGTTTGACCGTTGACACCCAAACTAAGCATGGCTTGTATCTTGGGAGCCAGAGTGTGAATGAGCAGAAAGAAATTTGTCGGTTTACAAGGCTAGTTTAGTAAAGCGTGTGTGTTATGTTGTGAGTGTGTGTTTGGCGGAGTGTCTGTGAGAGTAAAAGTAATAATGATAATAATAATATCCCTGGACATTTCACACAGCGCCATCTAGTCCCAAGCTAAGCAACCTAATGCTTGTGTTATGGTAACAAGATGGCTGATAAACTACTTATATACATTTTTTTTTGTAAATACATACATATTATAGATAGAAAAACACCCAGAATCAGAACAAATACATGTAGGACTTACATGTATTTGTTCTGAGTCTGAGAGAAAGTGAGAGTGAAAGATGTTATTTGCTGAAACAGTTCCTGCGTTAGGATTTGACTGGTAGAAAACGTTATGCAAGGAAAAAGCATTACACTCCTTGCGACGTTCTCTTTTTTCTGACTCTTTATATTATATACGAGTGTGTGTGTCCGTGCGAGTATCGCGTAAGGAACTTGTTCCTGACGGGGGTCCCTCGATTGCATACGTTTTTTAACACGATTTTTTATTGCGCCTTTTTTATTCTAACTTAGCGTGTGTATCACCGTTTACTCGCACACGAAACTAATGACTTATATAGCATGACAGGGATATTGACGCGCAAATTGTAACCATGAATAATTCAGCACATTATTCTAGACCCCTAGAGTAGACAATTTTAATTCGGTTAAAAAGAAATCAGCTGTTTCACAGAACAGCGCAACCCCTAAAGCGCTAAAGTGCCGCCGTGACATACGCGGTCAAAATCTACGGAACATCATTTTTAGGGTTCCGTACCTCGAAAGGAAAAAACGGAACCCTGATAGGATCACTTTGTTGTCCGTCCGTCCGTCTGTCTGTCTGTCAAGTACCTTTTTCTCAGGAACGCGTGGAGGTATCAAGCTGGAATTTATACCAAATACTCAGGTCTACTGACCCTTGGAGCTGTAAAAAAAATCAAACTTCTAAGCCAACGCAATCAAAAGATAGCCGTTTATGCCGCAAATTTTCGACACTCGCAAGGGAATCAAAACCTACAGGGTACTTCCCGTGAACTCAGAATTTTGGTACGAAGCAACGTCTTATAGCACAGATAAAGGAAAAATTGCGAAAACCGTAAATTTTTAGTTACATACCTACAAATTTGTACGGAACCCTCGGTGCGCGAGTCCGACTCGCACTTGACCGTTTTTTTTTAATAACCGACGATAAATTTCAATGCAGCGGTGTTCAGAATCATGTACTGGTACACATATATCCATGGTACCACATTGTGCGTCAAAGTCCCTGCCACCTTGTAGAAACTGGCGGCTTTGAAAGCGATGCGTGACAGAAGTTAGGCACTGAACGCACTTTCCGCGCCACGAATTTTATTAATACTGCCGTTTCTATACGCAAAGATGACGCTCTGTGGCGACGCTTAACTGTCTGTCCAGGGCGCCTACTCCGAAGTGCAAAGTGCGAATGTTCGGATCGGACCGACACATGGCCTAACCGAATATTATTGAAAAATGCGAAATAGTTCGGATCGGCTCAGTTGGGTCGGGACCATAGTCAGTATTCGAAAGAGTGTAGGAGTGTAGGATCGGAACCGACCGATTTGGTTCGGCCAAATAGTAACTTCGTAGCAGGAAACGGCCGAACATTAGGCCGATATTACTTCGGAGTAGACCCTCAGTTTTCGGGACTACATACACTTCAGACTACACAAGATATCAGAAATTCAATCTTAGGATAGCATAATTAGCCCAGAAGTTTCCCACTACTGGGACACAGGCTTTCTCTCTTCGAGAGGGAGTGGGCTGTAAACTAATCTACCACGCGGGCCCAGCGTGGGTTGGCAGATGTCACATGTCTTTGAATTTTTGGGGCATGGCGGTTTCCTCACGATGTGTTTTTTTTTGTGTAATGTAAATGTTACACCACAGACTACCTACTATATTTGTCTCTCCTTAATTTTAATCCATCCAAAGGTTGTCTTTAAAAGATCGCTCTTAGCGATAAGACCGCCCATTGTGTCACCCTTCGTAAAATTGTAGATATTTATTTTCTGTAATTTATATGGTAAGGTAAGGTAAGAGTATTCTATTTTATTTTTCTTCACCGTTTTGAGAGCAGTAGTGATGAAATTTTTTACAAAAAGTAAAGTACCTACCTGGGCCGAACTCACGACCACAACTCGTAAGTTATCACTTTACCGGGCCGTTATCAATAGGCTACCTCTGCTCTTAAATTTTATCGATATTTTATTAAGATTCTTTTGAATGTCATCACAGTACGTAGGCAACTGTTGCGTCATCAAAATTAAACAATGTAGGTAAACTCACAATAATTTTAAGCTTAAGTAATAATTGATGAACCAGAAAATGTTCTCACATATCCTTTCTCATTAATACAGTTACTGCCAACTTTAAAAGTGGTTAAAAATGCATGAGCTCCATACTAGCACTACCGCATAAGTTGCAATTTATGTCAGTATATTGGTTAAAGTGCACCTCACCGCGTGACGCATTCTCGTTAAATCGTTCCTGAATTTTCAGTGCACCGCAGTCCATTACTTTGTAACAAGGATCCGGGCTGCGGTGTGTTAAAAAAAGATGCTGAATTATACCCATGGTGGATTGTATTTTTGGGTAGGATTGGCCTCAAAATTCCTGAACCTGATGTTACTGTTGTTTAATTGCATGACTTCCAATAATCAAAATGCTCTCCTATACACTTGTTTGACAGCTGACTTAGAACGTACAGACGCCAGCAGGTCAAGCTACCCGAAACTGTCAAATTTTCCCAATCAACCTTGAACCTTAATATTTTAGCGATAAAGTTGAAAATCTATTAAAGAAATAGACAGACTGTAGTAGCTCGATGTACAGTCAAGAGTCATTAATTGATTACCAGCTTAAGGACTGTATTGCTGTGAACGCGCGGTAACGTCCGTACCTACGTCTGTGTGTAGTGATGTATCAACACAGAACGCACATCTCAGAATTCGCACACTGGCTGGCGTCGAACGAAACAAAAAACATACCGTCGCTTTTGCACATAGGCTACGTAATTACGCATGACTTTGGTTGGTTCATACCATTGCTAAAATTGAAGTCATTTCATCAAGTACAGATAGCTGGTAGTCTTACGTATTAGATTATCGAACGCATAGGTCTGGGTTCCAATCTCGAGATGGGACTTTTAATTTTTCTTTTCCAACAATAATCTTTATCGGTTTTTTTTATTATTCGATAGATTAATAAACGATAATAATAAGTTATTATATTGTTATTGTAATATGGGGTTAAAAATAAAAATGTTTTATAAGTAATTTCAAATTGTTTATTCGTTATAATTTTATAAACTAGAAATAAATAAACGTCTAGTTAAAACAGTTTATTTTCTCATAAAGAACAATTTATTGAAGTTAAGCAGGTAATAGCGGTTCACCGTAATTATGCGTTTTGTAAATTCGTTGCATGTAATATAGTCTATTTTATTTGTATTCACTCATTAGTCCGTAACCCACTTAGAAAAAAACCTTATCGCTCAGGAATGCTTTTGTTCTCACTTTGACTTGAATCCAGTTCGATTTAAGACCATACGTTAAATGCAATAAGGTTGTATTTGGTTTAAAGGACTAGAAAAAATAGAAGTGTGTTTGTCGCAAAGATTCAATTTAATATAATAATATTGTCCTTTAATTACCACTGTGTGGGTAGATTTGCTGGTTGTAGTTTGTTAGAGTACTTTAACAAACTACAACTAGCAAATCTACCCACGTAAATAAAAAAAGTGCGGACTCCTTGTCACAATACAATTAAATTACTCAGTAGTAGTAGCCTACCTAAGTTGCCTATCTCAATTGTCAAAGTAAACAAATCGTATTTATTAGGACTTATTGCGGTTATAGCTTAAGTATTCATTTTCATTATGAAAAGAAGATTGAAGCTAAACCTCAAAATAATCCTTATTACGGATATCACAATATAATTTTAGTATTGCTATAATCAACTTATAATTTAATACTTCGTATAACCCCCATTATTAGCAATGCAATCAAATAAACGCTGGCGCATCGACCCTACAATATTACTACATAATTATGTCTGTTCCTCTTATATTTTCCCAGGCAATGCAGCTTCAATTGCTCATCAGTCCTCTCATTCCTTGCGTCCCATCGCTGTGTGATTAAACCCCATAGATTTTCTATGGGGTTGAGGTCAGGAGGTCGTGCCGGCCATGGAATTACTTCTCTAAAATAAAAAAAAGGAGTACTGTTAGGCTACTAAGCAAAATACTAATATTACCTACGATTTAGAAACAAAATTATAATGACAAGAGATGTTACATATATTTATAGAATTAATATAGTTATATTAATCCATCATTCAATAATCTAGGTAAATAAATTTACTTCGGAATTATATTTTCTTCTATTTAGACTTTATAAAACGTTTTAAAAAAATAAGGATCAGCAGTTCTACTTTAATAAGATAAATTGTTTAATAAAATAATTTAATCATTACACTTACACTCAGTCCGGTTTCATTAGATATTTGTGTTATATTAAGTCCAATTTTACGCAGCGCAATAATATTCGCTTTAATTTCAATGTTCAAATTTGCTTGCATTTTAAAAGGAACTACAACACCGCTAATATTTAGATATAGAACACACGTCGCTAACCCACAATGAACAACGTTCTATTTAGTCGCGGTTGAATGACTCTTTAAGTTAACTGCATCCATCTACCTTATAATTTATTTATTTTGATATCTGTGGGTATAATCCTAAAATTTTACGAATAAGTGAACTGTAGTCAATACCGTGATTAAGTATTCAAAGTAATTGCAAACGAATGCGAGAATGTGTGTGTTGAGTGTGTGAATAGAGTGTGTGTGTATACTATAAAGTATAGGAATTACTCATTAGAAGAAGGTCGTAAGTTAAACAGAAGTGTCAATCTATTGCTTCGTGAAACTGGCGCGCCGCTTTGGACTGCTACTGTACAGGCGTACATATAATATGATTATTCCAGATTACGCAAAAGTTAACTTTAAAATGCGTAATAAAATAAATTATATAAACTGCTTTATCTTATTTATGGCTTCTTACAGATAATAAAATACCGTACGTGTATAAATCAATGTGTGTTGCTGCAATCACTAGTTACAGAGTATAAGTTCTATTTTCGAGAAGCATTTATTTCGTCATACCTCGTTCGCTTTATGTAACGGGTGTAAAAAGACGCTTGATTCTGCGTCATTATGGTCATTTTTTGGCAAATCTGTGGTACCTGAGATCCTCTTTGTTATGAAGATTCAGGTCAAAATGAATATACATATCTAGGATCATAATACGGATAATATATCATATAGGTATCCAATACTCAATGTAAGAAACATTATACTATACCGGAGCTCCCATGAGATAAGATTCATAATATTATGTATCTCTCTATATTATATTAGGATATTATGTCTATGACTCATATATATTTAAGCCTAAATATAATATGATGGCTTTAATTATGTATACTTTCTGAGTTTATCTTGGACATTACTGGCATCGTTGAAAGAAAACATAGTGAGGAAATCTGGACTAACAGTTGGACTGGACTACTAGCTGTGCCCGAAACTTTGGTAGCGTGCATCTCGGAAAACAAATTGGACTTCATGGTTTTTCATTTTTTATTGCGCGATGCCCAATTTTTTTTCCTAAAATAAAAGTAGCATTAGTTACTCCTTATAAGATCTTACATCAGCTATCTGCTAGTGAAAGTCCCGTCAAAATCAGTTTAGCTGTTTCATAGATTAGCCGGAACAGACAGTACCTAAGACAATTTTTTTTTTTTTTTGTTATAAGTGACTGTTCGGGCTCCTCCGGCAATCTTCGGCTGCTGTCGTGAGACAGCGGAAGGCGGCGGGCGGCGGCGAGAAGTGCGGCGTGCAGGACGCGGGCGGTCGGACCACTTCACCATAGACTATACACTTATAAACTGAGACACTTCAACTACCGATCTCGGACGACGGCACGCGCGCGCAGTCTATATGTTTACCAACACCATTATTGTACCTTATTTGGATTATATTTCTTGTAATTACAGTCCATTGCATTTACCTTCAAGTCCTTTGTTAGGTCCCAAACAGTGGCGTATATGCATTTAGTAAAAAGCTGTTACTTTGACATTATAAACAAACACTTCAATTCTATTTATTAGTTTAGATTGGATTTGGATTATAGATAAGTCTGAAATCGCTAACCCGTTTTGAGCAAGCGTGGTATGACAAGAGGCCTATCCCACCGGTGGGACAGTATGAGTTTCCAGATCTTTTTTTGATTATACCGACTCACCTGACTTTTCATAGGATCAGTATTAATTTGACACATGTATTGTCCTCTGTCTTCTTCTTGCACGTTCTTGATGTGAAGGTACCAGGTGGAGTGGTCGCTGTGGGAGACAGAGACCCGAGGGTTGTGGGTGATCACGTGCTCGTGGATGGCCTGGATCGCCTTCGTGTCCGCCTTCACCCAGCCCACCTGGAAAATTGAGGAGTTCAGACGGTTCTAGATATGGAATAATAAGAATAAATTCTTAATAATAATAATTTCTTCAATTTTCAAAAACGTTTTATGGAATTTATTAATTATATAAAACAAAAAGACTATAGGAAGGGAAATTAAATGTCTCCTGGGCGTTTTTCAAAACCGCCACAATAAGCAATCGACCTAAACCTGCCTTTACCAACTTCTAAAAGCGAGGCCTCTTAGCAACACTTCAAAAGTCATTGCGTTGAATAATATAAATTAGTAAAGTAAATTAATTAAATAAGCACGTTAAGTAGCTTGTTCTTCCATTTGAGCAGTGAGAGGAAGCCTACCAAAACAATGGAAAGACGTTTCTGACACTCAGGAGTCTATTTGGCCCTGCTTCCATTGAACATTGGGTGAAAAAACCTTTGGTCTTGAGACTGGGCCTCTCTTAACTGCCAGGACTTATTTTTAATCTTATATTTTGAATTGTTCTTCATTTGTTTTTTTTTAAATTGTTCTCGAATATGAAACAACATTTTACAACAAGAAAAATGTACCCAGGATTTGTAATATCTTGATTTAAAAGAGTGTCCTTGGAATTTGTTGCCCGTTCTTCTTTATAGAGATCTACGTGAAATTTGGAGGGTGTGTTCTTAGTAAAGAGTAGGTATCCACTAAGAAAGGGTTTTTCGAAATACCACCCTTAAGAGAAAAGGAGTAGTCAATTTTACAGGGGAGGATTTTACTGCATGGCTTGATTAAGTCGAAAATTAGTATAAATAATCTTTGAGTCAAGTTATGAATACATTCCAAACGATTTTTTTAAATTCCACCCCTGTGGGGATGAAAAGCGAGGATACGGTTTATATGAAAAATCTTATTAATTTAGTTCATAAACTTGAAACTTGGCAAGAATACTCGCCTAAGTAAGTAATAAAGTTTATTAATAAAAGTTTTTCAAAACTACCCCTCAAAGGGGGATATAGAGGTGTTGAAGTTTGTGTGGAAGTAATTGAATGCGCTGTGAAATTAACTCGAAACTCAGCATTAATACTATTTATAATAATATAATTAATTATAAAATAATTAATATTATTAAGTATTTTCTGTCAAAAGACATAAGTATGTAATAAGTATGTAAAGTTGTGGAAAATTGACGGGGCAAAAAGGGGTAATTCGATTTTTAGGATTTGAACTTCAAACTGTATGTTATATTTTCATGCCTAAACCACTGAACTTCTGATTTGGCAAAGAGATAGATGGCATCCTGGGGAAGAACATACTTTTTATCCTGGTAGCATGTTCCCGTAGGATAATTTCCGACATCCACGCGGGCGAAGCCACGGGCAGAAGCTAGTTATATATAATAGTCTATGGATGATACGCGCTCCTCGTTGCCGCCAATCGAAACAGCGAATTCACCTCCACTTCTACAATCCTTCGACCAATATAGCACTATTATTGATCGAAGCTACAATTGGAAGAAGATTTCATCATCCTTTTAGAAACGTTACCTGAGCTATGGGATGCCCAGCATAAATATTACACAAACAAATATAAGAGACAAGCTAGATACAAAAAGTTACTCGATGTTTTTAAGAAAATCAATCTTTTGAGTAACCCCTGTTTAACCCAGCGTCTTTTTCGAATCAGTTTCTTCAACGTTAAGACCAAAACAAGGGACACTACCGCTTTAACTTTATGTAAATCCATAACAACATGTGTTAACGTGGCAGTTACGATACATGGACTAAAGAAATCAAGATTGACTGTGTAATGTTGTGACGAGATCCTGTGATCCGAGATCACGCGATCGAGATTGACTGTGTACGGGCCGCTAATCTGGATTTCAAAATATCTAGATAGTTTGAGATCAGATGCATCAATCCGTCAATCTAATTCGTACATTATGAATCTGGATTGCGATCATTGATTTTGATCGCGGCTCGCGATCGAGATTGACTGTGTACGCATTAAAAAACTTCCACAAACAAACACAAACTTTCACGTTTATAATATTAGTGGGATTTATCAACAAAATATTTACATAATGTAAAAAGCTAACAGTCTTCAAATAATAATATGTAGGTACAAGTATATAATAAAAAGGAGGGGAAATAATCAAAGGGCATCAAATAATTCGTCGGCATCGCTGTCAATAGGAAACGTGCTCAAAAGGCTGGCAGCATTGCCACATTGTATGGCTGATTCTTGATGGTTTAATTGAAATAAATGAATTGAGTTTTCAAAAAATGAACAGATTTTATGAAAACAATTTTTTTAAAATTTGCTTAATTTTTAGGTCAAGTCAAACATTAAAATAAGGAAAGGGTTCGCTTAAATTCAACATAAACAAAACTTATTAATTACGCATGCAGCCTTAGGTAGCTAACCTACATTTCTTTTTTTAAGATTGCGCCTTGTGCTGTGAACTGCCGTAACTTTTTAAAGTTTCGCGATATTTGGATAAGGCAAAACGCTAGATAGAAAAAAACTTTGCTCACAAAATATGTAAAACAAATAACGCGTAGCTGCAGACTGTGAAGTACGAGGTGACGTCTAATTAGGTAATTCGGGATTTCTAGACTATATTGTTAATTCCGATGCGGTTTGGACTAATATGCTCAGTGTACTTCCGGCAAACCCCGGGTAACAAGCTCCATACTTAACTAATACTATAAATGTGAAATCAACACTAAGGGACTAACAACACTTATTTAGCTCTGTTCAGTTTTTGACGATTCGTACGCATCCGTAAAGCTGAACGGATGCATACGCATCCCATACAAAATCGTTGTTTTCTATGGACAAAAGCTGAACAGAGATGATAAGTCTGGTTAGTCCCTAAATCTGTCTGTTACCTTTTGACTCATTAATAGCTGAATCTAGCTGACCATAACCTAGGTCAGGGCATATGATACTATTTTTATCCCGGTATTACGCTCACGTGGGATAATTTCTGAGACACACGCGGGCGAACCCGCGTAATATTTTTACAACAGCTTGAAATATACTAATATTGATAGTTCGTGGCGATACGAGAAAAAAAGTAGAAGCATTTAATGTAATGAAACTGTAATTTTGGTGGAAACTAATTCTAAACAGGCCACACAGCTATTTATGATGCGGTTTAGACAATCCAGCTCTCTATCGCGGTTTATCGCTAATCCGGGCCGGCTAAACTTTTCAACTTCATAATAAATTTTACTGTTGCCAGTTAGTTTATTCGGCCTAAAACCAACTAGCTTACTCAAGTTAACTAACATAATTAATATTCAGCCTCTCGACTTTATAATAATTATTGTTGTCGGAGGGACGGCGCAAGCTTTTTGTCTACGGACTATTAATATAGGTTCGAAGTAATAAACGCTTGATTTAAACGTGAATTACTTAATCAGTTCACTACAGTCAAATACCTGCAGGCTGAAGCTGAAAATCAATGAAGCTTCAAGCTGATATTATGGTTTTAGGTTGAACTAATTTGGTTTACTCTAGTCTAACACACAATAAGAATACAACTGCTTGCTCCCCGCTGTTGTATGAGGTGAATAAAAGCGTTTTTGAAGTGAAGAGACAATTTATCGCTCTGAATTGTGAATTACATACGTCACATAACGCCTGTATGGCTCGAAGGAGTAGGCAGAAGTGTAAACCCACATAATATGGCAATCCAAGCTAGGAGGAAGCACAAATCTAGACTTCTAAATCGGAATAGTGGTATTAAATGAATTGCTGATTTTAAAGATATTTAAGTACATATATTAAACCCCTTCTAGTTTAATATTATATTATTTACTTAAATATCTTTAAAATCAGCAATTCATTTAATACCACTATTCAGATTAAACCGCATCACATAAAAGAAGAATGATAATAGTTTGAATATACTTACGCGAAAGTTGCCCAGGTTCACGACTATGCATTCGAAGGTTGCGTCTCTCCCGATAGGCACCGTCAGGTTTGTAATGGGCTCCCCAAACTCTGGTACCTCGATACCGCCTGACAACAAACAGAAAAATATCATTAAACTTGAGAAAGATACGAACAGTTAAGCTGAAAACAAGATTTTCCTGAAACGGATTGGTTCATTGGCTTTCGAGCGTAATGAGCTAAGTTCCGGAAATGTATTTTATTTATTTTGCGTAAATCCTATAACTAAGACAATTATACAATGTGGAGACAATAATACGACACTAAATGAAAACACAGCATAAGATTACCTACTTTGGAACTATCAAATAAATTGAAACAATTAAAATAAAAAAGTGGTTATTTCAAACAATAATACATAGTTGAAATTGGCTGATTAAGTGTTTTCTTTGACTAGCTATAGTGACTAAATCATTCGATGTATTTAATTGAATTTTCGTATGCAGACTGGAAACAGCATTAGTTTTTTTTTTGTTTATGTTAGTCTGCTCAACAAAGGCCTCCCCAAATCTTTCCAGAGATCCTTTTCTAGAGCCACCTCGGTCCAGCCCTTGCGGTACGCATCTAGTTCATCTCCCCACCGCTTCCTGGACCGGCCTCGACGGCGCCGTTTCTCCTGAGACACCTACAGTGTGGAGACTGTTGCCCAGCGATCACTATGTATGCAGCTGACGTGACCCTCCTAATCCCATTTCAGCATGACAGCCTCTTTGCCTTAGGATCCCCGTTTCAGAGCGCACCGTGACATTTTATATTCTGTCAGTTAGTTTAACGCCTAAAATGCTGCGCTCCATTGATATACATATTGCATTAGATTCACGCAGTTTGTCGTATTGTCTTCACATTGCATAAGCACCACCCAAAGAAAACTTTAAAAGACTTAGACTCTTAAAAACTTTACCCGTTTCCAAGCTAAACTATCTCACCTACCTATACAGAACAAGGCCACATACCACAGACCAAGTTCTTAGTCTAGTTACCTGCAAAAACAAAAGCATCGCGACTTCGTGCCTAACTGATGAGTGTGACGTCAGCATTAGTTAGCGCCGGTATGTAGGCGGCTTATCGGACGTCACACAAAGTTGCCCGCGATACTGTCGCCAGCAGTTGCACCTAGCTAGGACCTTGTGCAACAAAGTGTCAACTAACCACTTCAACTTGTACCGTTATTCGCGGTTCAACTTCAGAAATGTGAAGTGACTCGAATAACTTTGCCAAGTGATAGTAACTATGTAGACCATAGACCGCTGCGCTCGCGATCTTGTTTGGAACAATATTGCGCTGACATGATTTCATGTATGAATTTTTGTTATTAGAATATTTGTATGTTATTTGCTGACGTTGTAGGACATCATTATTGTTGTTTTAGGGTTCCGTACCACAAAAGGAAAAACGGATATGGGTTGATATGTTCCGTTTATACCGTATATTTTGACACTCGCAAGGGAATCAAAACCTATAGGGTACTTCCCGTTGACCTAGAATCATGCAATTTGGCAATCAAGCAATGTCATGTAGCAAAGTAAAGGAAAAATCCGAAAACTGTAAATTTTTGTTGTTTGTTTTTTAAGTGTTCGGTATTTAATTCATTAATTATCTTGCATGTCTATGAATGTATGTATGTAGGTATGTTAAAGTGGTTTCTGTACTAACTAACCAATAACAAATAATCATTAAGGAATTCTACTTGTAATTTTTTCTCTCCTGTGGTCTGTTTATTGTTTTAAGAATAAAAAGAGGTAGGTAGGTATGTTTCGAAACTTATATGCAAATGATTTTCATCAAACTGCACATAAAACTTTGTCTTATATCGTTCATAATATTATCGCATAATAGCAAAGATCGCACCAACGCAATTTCAATCTTAGAACCTAACTAAAAGCACGCTAGTTCGAAGATTATTTTGTTACACACCCTGATAATTTTGTCACGAGAAAAGCAAAATATCGGGATCGAAATAGGGAGCGTCGGATCATCACAACCTATTTTGTCACGGTCGAAAGATCCCATCTCGAAACCCAACCAAATACTCCTACATTCTTTCATCAAGAAAATTCATGTGCAAAATGTGTTCTAAAACATCATACGGGGTCAAATTAAATTAGCTAGCAAAACTCCGCAGACGTGCAGGGTCACGATAATTATCTAATCAAGATAAAACAAAAATAAATTAATAATATTATGACTGTTTTTTTCTCAACTCATACGTCAAGTAGAAAAACTACCAGCGATCGTTGACCCCAAAAAAAACAGCAAATCATTCTTTATTTTTATTCTATCGTTTAGATACCCACCACGTCTACAGAGTTTCACTAGCTAATTTAATTTGACCTTGTATAACTTAAATGATTCATTAAATGTTATGACGTCACACAGTTTTAAGGCCAGCATAATTTAACATACTATAAACGTAAACAAAATTCAACTGTAGTGCAACTTTAGTGGGTAAGTTTCACACGTTTTGCAAATAGCCATGGTCCCTAAGTGAGAAAATTGCAGTTGGGCCGGAGATACTGTGCGTTAGAGGAAACTAAAAACGATGTTTTGTAACCTTAACGAGCGCCCAGAGGCGGCAAACTGTGAAAGCTTGCCTACCAACATTCAAAACATCATTTTGCTTTTTCCATTCCTTTTTTTTTTTTTTTTTTTTTTTTGAGGATGGGAAATCATCAAATGACTCCTCCCGCTCTGGGTGGAGCAGAAGGGAGTGTCAGACTTTTACTGACTAAAACCCACCCGTGTTCCTTCCTTAGCCCTTTATGTTCCAGGGCAGCGGTAAACCCTTTCGGATGGTCCCGCTACCCTGGCAGGCTTCGGCCCTGTGGGGCCCCGTCACTTGCTGACATCTCTTTGAGGCGCGCGTGGAACACGAACACGCCGTCCGGCACGGGCCTAGTCCTGATCGGACGGAGAGCTACCCATTACTCTCCGCCCGCAGGCCCGCGCCTACGGTGGCCGGGAGTCGTCACGCGGCTCCCGACGCCCGGAGCGTCTCCCGCGGCGGCTGAGGCGTGAGGTGCGCAAGGCGCGTTCCCTCGCCCACCCCGCCACCTCCTTCGCTAGCATGACTGCTTCGCAGAAGGAGGTGACTGCCTCCCACTCCCTCTCACCCCGGACCATGGCTTGAACCAGGGCCGGGCGCGAGAGGTCGCCGCCGCTGCCAATCGCCTCTACGAGGACACGGCGGTGCTCTGCCCAAGCAGGGCAGACCTCCACCGTATGCTCCACCGTGTCCTCTGGGCGATCCTGACAGTGGTGACACCCGGGCGTCTCCTCCCGCCTGATGATGTGCAGGAACCTCCCGAAACATCCGTGTCCGGAGAGGACCTGCGTCAGGCGGTAGGTGAGAACGCCGTGACGTCTCTCTAGCCACTCCTCAAAGAGGGGTCTTACCGCCGCTATCGTGGCGTGCCCTGCGCTGGGTTGCGATAGTCGCTCCTTCCATGCCACCATGAGATCGCGCCGGAGGTTCGTCCGCTCCGCCGCGGTTTGCCGCGGTTTGTCCATTCCTTAGGTTATACCTACTCTGTGAAACTAAATAGCTAAAGACTTCTTGCAAAAAAATTCTCGAGTTTTAAAAGATTGATCGTTAAAATAACAATACTTTTATGAAAACCAGACTGCGTAAAATATTTTAAACAAACTTTATTTTTGCTCCAGCGTCCGTTTACTTTAAAATTACAGAAATAAGAATTTTACAAATTTATTGAGATGAAAGGCAAAAAGTGTGTGACGGGTTATGTAAAAAAAAGTCCGACTTTTAAAGAACATTTCTTTGTATAACGACAACTATGGAGGGATGTAACGTTACCGAACGGTCTCATGGAAGGCAGTAAAAACTGCCATTTTGCAACGACAGCGTCCACAATATCGTCACAGACTGGGACGCAGTAAAATGTTTACAAAATATCCTGCTTTTGTTGTGGGTGCCACTAGAAGTGTTGGATATTGCTTTTGTATTACCGTTTTAGCGTAAACTCAGTCGGCCATTTTCCTGCAGCTGCGGTAATCGCTCTATTTTCGGGAACACTTGTACAACTCGTCTGTAGGAAATCTCTATTCATGATTCGCGTAACATTACGAACGTGAAACACACCTCTAGATACTAGATTTAGATAATGTCTAATGGATATTTATCATATACACTGGATATTATCTATAATCTAGTTTAATAGGTACATTATTATTGGAAGATATTGCAGGTAATTAATAATAATAATAATATCCCTGGACATTTCACACAGCGCCATCTAGTCCCAAGCTAAGCAACCTAATGCTTGTGTTATGGTAACAAGATGGCTGATAAACTACTTATATACATTTTTTTTTGTAAATACATACATATTATAGATAGAAAAACACCCAGACTCGGAACAAATACATGTAGGTCATACAAATATTTGTTCCGTGCGGGAATCGAACCCGCGACACGCAGCGCAGCAGTGAGTCAATCGCTTAACCACTGCGCCAACCGTGCCGTCAAATTAGGGTAATTGTTTTCTTTTTACGTCAAGGGGCTCGTGGCTAAGTAAAAACAGCCACACGGGTCCATCGAAGGTTGAGCTACGCTTGCTGAGGTCGGTTCGTGAATGGATGACTATCCATTACATATACCCCTACGTACCTCGAAAAGCACGTTAAGTCTTTGGTGCCGGCTGTCATTTGTAGATCTTTGATAGTCGTTACGGGTAGTCAGAAGCCCGAAAGTCTGAAAACCAGTCTTACCAAGGGGTATCGTAGTACCCAGTCACTGGGTTGTGGAGGTCAGATAGGCAGTCGCTCCATATAAAATACTGGTATTCGGCTGCATTCGGTTAGACTGGAAGCTGACCCCAACATAGTTGGGAAAAGGCTAGGCAGAATGTTTTCTTTTCACGTCATAGTTGACCTAACAAAACTGCCATAAACTATAAGAAATGAAAATTATAATTTTAGGTCCTCATATTTATACCTACTAGATAGTTATTTTCATTCGCAGGTAGAGCCGCAGTTAATCATGTACCTACATTTCTCTAATACAAAATCAATGATAATACCAATACTTCGAAAAGGTCATATACATTACTAATAGTATAAGAGAATTCTTATATAACTTTACAAACTTATTAATAATGATTAGTGCCCAAGTTTTCTCCAAACTCCAATCTTTTCTGACACTAAGGAGAGGCTAATCGAATTAATATTTTCTCTAATTTTATTACAGTCAGACTGATCTTAAAACTTACAATACGTTGTTTACTTCTTCTTTTTTTTTGTCGTGGCATTCTAAATGGACTCGGTCCAGAATTCGGCTAAGTGTTTGGCACCATCACTAGCGACCATCAGCACCCTAATTTGGTAACACAATGGCGCCGATTCCCTTATTCACAAACTAAACTAAATTTAAGTTCAGTGCATCTTTTTCTTTCTATTTCATTAAGAAAAAGACAGAAGATAAATATTAGTTTAGTCCTGTCCAACCAGTCTTGCCAAGAGGTAACGTGTTACACAGTAACTGGGCTGTAGAGGTCAGATTTGCTGTCGCTCCACGTAAAATACTTGTATTCAGCTGCATCCAGTTAGACTGGAAGTCAAGCCCAAAAACTGTTGGGAAAAGGCTAGGCTAGGATGCACCGTTTAATCAAAGTGAATCAATTTGGTTTAATTATTTATTTTATAAAATAAAATAAAGCCCGTCAGGCCCATTCACACACGCAATCACATATATACACACACACACACACCCCCATATGCATACACAAACACACCACACTCACCCACAGACAAACACACATATGTTCATACAGTCACGCACACTCACGCACGATAGTAATTAATAAATTAATTACATACTTAATAAATATATTAATATTGTAGTACCTACATTTTTGCTCCGTACCACATTTGTAATGGCAGCTCGATCACGATGGTGACGGAAGTAACTGGTGCTTATAGCACAGGAGTCTTCCTAGTTTAAGCCCAGTTGCACATGTCTAGTATCTTGCCACTAAGTTACAGACTAATTTAAGGTACAAAATAGTATGTACCTAAATAGGTTTAAGTCTTGAACGAATAAATATTGTTTATTGTTTTATTTATAGCCATTATTAAGTACTTGTGTATTACATTTGTACGATATTAATAACATTACATAGTGTAGCGATGGGAATAAGTGTTAATATCAGACATCAGGCATTTGTGTCTCGCAGTCAATCGGAGCTAATACATTGATTAAGGATAATGAGATATTCGTATGATATTTAATTAGAAAGCAGGTATGTTATCTGGGTTGGTGAGAAGGAAAATATGTATAAAGTGATATGAAGTCGAAGAAAGATGGATAGTTACTGGTTATTTCAGTGAAAAAACGTTGTACAAGTTTAGATAATTACTAGTAATTCATACCGTCTTAATTGAAAAGCTTGATTATTGCTACCTTCGATCAATAATAGTACTAGGTTAAGGATCAGGAACAAAAATCAGTTGCTCAACTGGCCACGTTTGCACACACGTAAACATCTACATTTCTTAGAAAAAAATTTAATAATATTACTTAACAACTTCAGTTTATTATAAACCTTAATGCTTAAACATAAAGTTTAATTACCATTTCAAAATATATTTAAAATGTCGCTTGAAAATAAAATCATTCTATTTTTAAATTTTCAGTCATTTATTCTAAAAAGAAACTTAAAGTCTAAGTAATAAGGTTAAAAACATACTAATTTGAAATAAGACCACAAAAGTATTTGTGGTCTTATTTTTCGGGCCGTTTTTGAAGCGCTTATCGGGAATCTAGTACTATTATTGATCGAAGGTTGCTACTCATAATTATTGACTGCGACACTGAAGAAGGAGTACCTACAGTCCTTTCACAACTCGGGCAGCACCAACCCAATAGCAACTTTATTGTAACGATAATAAATACCACGATGATTTTGACAGCCTTGCCAATGGTAACAACCCAACAGCAACCTTATTGCAACGACTATAAAGCTCATTGTGCTTTTGACATTGATGCAAAATCAAAGGTAAAATAACCGTGAACGTAAGAAGGCCATTTGTAGATCTTTGTCAGTCGTTACGGGTAATCAGAAGCCCAATAAAAGTCTGACAACCAATTTTACTGACGGGTATCGTGTTACCCAGGCACTGGGTTGTGGACGTCAGATAGACGACTGCCTATTTACATATAAAATACTGGTATTCAACTGCATCCGGTACCCCAAGAATGATGTTGATTAACTTTAGTTTCACTTGTTCCTCTAAGAAGAACCATGGAACTACTGAGAAAAAAAAGTCTCACTCCAGTTCCATGGAACAATTGCTGGTGGAACTAGTGAGAATGATCCGGGAAAAGGCTAGACAGAAACTGAAGGATTAAACTAAACCGAAAGCACCTCAAAAAGCTTCTGCCACAGCGATTAGCGACATACACTGGGGGAGCCTCATTGGGGCATGTTACATTTGTCAATATTATCACGATCCTAATATGGCGATATCGCAAGTATTGAACATGATACCGTGATACGGCCTATTATACGATCAATATTATCACGGTATCGTGATATTTTTGACAATGTAATATTATTGACATTGGGTTTTGTTGACTAGTTTTGGATATGTAAGTATGAAGATATCGGTACGTATGTTTTATCACGTAGTCATTTGGTAAGAAAGACGGAAAGAAAGAAAATACGTTTATTTGTGGTAAATCATCATCTGCCTAGCCTTTTCCCAACTATGTTGGGGTCGGCTTCCAGTCTAACCGGATGCAGCTGAATACCAGTATTTTACATGGAGCGACTGCCTATCTGACCTCCACAACCCAGTTACTGGGTAATACGATACCCCTTGGTAAGACTGGTTGTCAGACTTTCGGGCTTCTGACTACCCGTAACGACGACGTATTTGTAGTAAATATGACGCAAAAAAGAACATAAAAACAAATAATGAAACAAAAAAAAAACAATAAGAAATGGTTGACATGCGTCACATCCACGCAAAACGGCTATCGCTCAGCATTATGCTGCGACCCTATGCAAGACAGAGCCCCAGCGCGGTACTTATTGTATACGTAACTGGTACGCAACAGACTACCTGCAGCATTGTCTCTCCTTCTTCCTTTCACCCATCAAAAGGTTGTCTTTAAAAGATCGCTTTTAGCGATAACGCCGCCCATTGTGTCACCCTATGTAAACATTCTACAGTTATATCTGTAATTTGTATGGTGTACGTAATATCATAGGCTTTTATATCATATTTTTTTATTATTTTTATGTTTGTTAAATTCGTCATAATATTTCCTTTTAAACATATTTCACAGTTACCATTTCATATTTCACCTTCTACCAACAGATGCACATAACTAACTGTTGTCAACATTAAATACGATGTTTATCACAATTTTACGTACAAATTTTCAACGTCGCAATATCAGCGGTGATACGTTCATAAATTCAATGAAATTACCCATCTTTCTGCGCTTCAAAGACGCCATATATTTTCCAGTAGAGACAGCGCCTTGCCATGTGGACCATCACGTGAATGATAAATCAGTATGGCTCGTAATATCTACTGAAATATCGCGACGAATATTTAAAGTTGAGATTTTATAGCGTTTTGAGAAGTAAACGTGAATATTAGGATCTCTTCGGGTGTTGGATTTGTTACGTGCAAGAATTTTTTATTATTTATGGTTTAACCACAATTATAAAACCTTTACAGAATCATCCAAGGCGATGTTATAGGTCACACTGTGTTTTGTCTATCCCTTTACAAATAAAAAATCACCTGCCTTTATAATATCAGACCTTCAGAAATGATTTACTTATTGTTAACAATCAACATCACAAACCAATAGAGTCGGGAAGTTTTGTTATCTTAACTAATATTTAAATGCGAAAGTGAGTTTGTTTGTTTGTTACGCTTTCACGCTAAAACAGCTGAACGGATTTAGATGCACTAAACTATTAATTATGAATTGTGATCATTAATATCGTAACACTGAATTAATATCGTTTTAGTTGTCAAAAAAGCATTTGGAAGGTTTCCAAATGCTTTTGTTTAATTTAGTGTTATAATAGCAACTCATAATAATCAATAGGAGTAAACTACAACCCGATATTTCATAATTTAATTTAGTAATATTGACAAAATAATCAAAACGGCAAAGTATTTGACAGATAGGTATGTGCGAATTTGCCAATTTTCAGAATGCACTAACCTCACATCAGTGCCTGGATACACTAGAAAATGACACTTATTTCTACGACATAATATATCAATGTCAAATTGTAACCTAACACTTATGTTTTGACTGTACTGCAGTTAGGTGTTTTAAGGAGTCAGTCATTAAGTATCTTTGATTTTTCTGATTTATTTTTGGTATCAATAATCTTTAATATAAGCCCGACGGAGGTTTGTGTGTTTTCGCCGAAGGCACTTAGCGATGTCAACGCACTCTCCAGAATTTTAGGTTATAACCGACTCAAGGGAAAAGATCGCGATGTCAAATATTAAAATGTTCAGGAATATGAAATATTAATGAGATAATGTAGGTATACCTACCTACATCATGTCATTAATATTTCGTGATATTTTAAACTTAGAATCGTAGAATATTTTTTGATTAAAGAATTTGGGTAGTTTTTGGCGGATACCTGCCAGTGCGGCAATTCTAGTAGCTAATAAAAATCAAATTCGATAAAACTTTAATCAATTGCTAAGCAACTATTAGCAAAATTCTTATTCATAGCTAAGCAATTAATTAGTAGCTGTCAAAATTAAACACCACCGGACCACTGGGTATGAGGATGCTAAGATGCAACATGGCGGATTTTATTTGAATCAGCTGATCGGATCATTGCACTTCGAGGTTAGTTTATTCATAGTATCGAGTAGTGCGTAAATATGGATTTCACAATCTTTTACTGGATTTCCAAAACGATGTAGCAGAGGTAAATAATTTTGAAACGCCGCAGGGAAGTAGAAGAAGGAAGAGCTACAAAGCTCTTACAAAACCGCTACGAGAATGATTACCTATTGCATATTCTTCATTCCGAGTACATTATGATGAAAGGATTTATAGGGAAAGCTCAATGAGGTGGTTCAGTAGGTGCTCAGGAAGTTTGAAGAGAATGAGTTTGTGAACAAGCTTATCACAGATAGTGATTATTCAATGTGTTATCCCATGTGCCCATGTGTTATATTATGGCGCCATTTCTATGGTACAGAACTAAAGAAAAGCCACGTCGTGGCAGTCACACACAAATAATAAGAGACATTTTGTAGAAATAATTTATTTTGATAGTTAATAAAACTACATTTTTGTTCTATATTCTTTTTGTTTTCCAATGCTCTCCCTCCAAAGACATGGGTGCCATTCTTTACTCATGCTACTTTCATTCTCCATCTTTTTCACGTAGCATGGTCTCCTCCATCGCCGTCTTTGCGAGGTTGAAATAGTATTTATTGGAGTGGCTTTCATAGCAGCAGTCAAACTTGTATCTGTAAACAAGTATAATAATGATTACTAAAAGACACCGAAACCCCGTTACAAAAGCAGTAGGAAGTAATATAAAATAGACACAAGTACCCACTTACATATTTAAAAGAGTAAATTCATGTTAACAAGCATAAAGGGCATGAAAATACATAGCTATTATCGGCTACTGCTTTAAGTTTATATTAGTAAGTAGATATAAATTCAGGGATAAATACCTTTTTCTGTTTACTCCAATTGTTGGAGCTCATTATTCTCATTGCTACCATCGCAAACACGATAATTTAAACATAATACATTATTTTATTCATATTCAAATTATCCGATGAAATTTCTGACTTTTTTCTGCCAAAGTCACGACAGAACAGATAAAAAATCGTAGTTTTGACAAGTTTATTCTAAAAATTCCTTTTTTTAGTCAACTATTTTGATTATAATCTGTGCCGAACGCATAATTTCAACTCTATTTCGTTTCGCTACTAATCACCTGCTAACTAGCGTTTATGAATAAAGAAAAGTTAAGCATTGATGCTAAATAAATGTGTCGTGTAGCGACAAGGAAAGCTAGCTAGGGATAAAATGAAAAAGGGAGATGGAAAACAATTAAAGATGTATTTAGAAGAAAAGGATGGAGATGGACTGAAGAGTGGTGTGTAGTATGTGGAGGTGGGGTGTATGGATGACGATGCGTGATAGATGGATTGAGGAGGCTGAGGTGAAGATACAGGTGGATTGAGGAGGTAGTCACGAGGCAGGTGCTGGCGACAGGGGCAGGTACAGCTGCCGATCCAGGATCAGGAGCAGGAGCAGGTGATGACAGGTGCTAGGGCGTGGCAACACGGAGGACACCCGTAGGAGGGCCCACGCAGCAGGCCAGGACGCAGCACAGCAGCAGGAGAGAGAGGCACGGCGGAGACGCTGTCAGCCCGTCAGGTGAGGACAGGAGGGCCCACGCAGCCGGCCAGGACGCAGCACGGCAGCAGGAGAGAGAGGCACGGCGGAGACGCTGTCAGCCCGCCAGGTGAGGCTTCCCTCGGGTGAGGCAGCCCTCAGGTGAGGCGCGGCCCAATCGTTATAGCAGCCCTTCACGGAGGACGGAGGGCGGAGGCGTAGGCAGGGTCCGTCAGGAACCGTAGCGGAGAGGTACGCTGGGTATTCCCGGGATAGGTGACCCTGGAGTATCAGGCTCCTTGTAGTGTTCGCTTTAGAGGCGAAGCCAGAACTGATCCTTGTATTGCGTGGATCAATAAAGTTAACTCGTAGAATAACATCATGTAGAAAATATGAATTTGAGATAAGAATTCGGCCAGTATTTACTTTACATAGTACATACATAAGTTTGCATATAAAAAGATACAGGCCGGTAAGAATTTGAAAGGTACGTTGCCATGGCGACGTATTAAACGTCGTTGTCAAAGCTGTCATAATAAAATATATTATTACTAAAATACAATAAAATCTATAGTTATTTTGTATTAGAAGTATAGTGTTTATAGGAAAAATGATATCCATCAATGTGGGCAAAATTACCAACCCTCGGATGTCACTAAATCGTCATAGTCTCATGTTAAAGTTGGAGCTGTGTCTGTGTACTGATTGTGGATAGAACGTGTCGTGAGAAACAATCAGATCAGCGCCTAACGGTCACAGAATGCTTGTTCTGACCTGGAGGAATGATGAAGGTAACTGTGAGTATGTACATTATGTTACAAATGGTTAGCTAAACAGTAGCTATTGAGTGATTAGCGAGTTTTTTATGAATAAGGCTGTTATTCGTTTGTATGAAACTGACAGGCGTCAAGAACGCATTCTCTCATCGGCCGAACTGTAGGTAAGTCTTAGGTGCCTACTTGTGGCGAAAATATTTATGAATACAGAAAGGAAAGAAAATACATTACCGTCCCTTATTTGCGTTTATGGATATTTCCTCAGTTGAAATATGATCTAGGTTCCAGACGTCCACAGGGGGTTGGAGACGGAGGTCAGAAAACTTGAAGTAGTGCCCATAAATTATACATAAAGGGGCAGTTGTCTTTTGTTTAAAGAGTACGTATCACGAGCTTTACATACTCATTTTGCTTTGTTTATGCATATACGCATCAGGTATATGTATATAATTATATACTGTAAGTGTAACTGAATTAATGCACATTATGAAAGAAGTTTGTTCAGAATCGTTTACTGAATCGATTTTTGTCATTTTGAATGCATGAAAGAAAGAATAAAGAAAAAGTATTTATTGCGACTCGTACAGGAAACATGAGTCATGCCATTATGCACGTACACAGTTTAAAGTTGATACACTTGGATGCCAGGAAAAGAACTTGAATAAGGAAATAAGTAAAACATGACGAGAAAATTGGTCCTACCTAGCATTAAAAAAAAAAACAGGCAGTTATGGTGACTGCCTACAGAAGTGAAAACATAAAACGATGAATAGACAGCACTAATGTTGCACAACACGTCACTATTATAGCTACAAAACTTCTATTATAGCATGTCGGTGACGAGAACTCGTAAGATTTTCCCCTACCAAACATCTTCAACGCCCGAAGAAGTTTTCACTTAAAAAATAGCCAACAAAAATTGACCAGGTGGTTTAAACAACTCTATGTTTGAAAAACAATATAGCTACTACCAACCAGTATCCAGACATCTAAGCTGCTTTGAATAGTTTCCAACTATCCGAGGCCAGTACCTAGAGTAGAGAGGAGAACTGTCGATAATATCGACATTATTAGTACTTAGCAGTAGTAAGAATCATTAGTACGAAATGGGATACTTATCGTGACTTCAAATGGTTTTCAGAGCTAATTTTGAACATTCCAATTTAATGGCGTGTTCATGTTTGTTGATGGTTGGTACAAAGAGACTGTGAGATGCGTTCGATTTCATTTATTCATTAATATACGTTTGGCGAACATCGGCCATTCAATGCGATCGATATTACGTTTTAAAGGTAGTGCTGGCCGAATTTAGGCACCGTTTATGCTACATTGAACGTGTACCACGTACTTTTGGGACACGGCGGTGGTTCATAGCCTGAGTTCGGGGAATATTGTATTGTCCGTATTTCTAAGTCATTATGAGGAACTCTATACGAGAAACAGTTCCAAACGGTTAACGGTCGGCCTATTCTATGGTCACTCATTAATAAAATATTTAACACAAATCGATACTGTTTTAAGTAGGTTTATCAATCGAATCTTCAACGAAGGCAAAATTATCGACGAAAGAATTGTGTTGACACGTTATCGTTGATCCCGGCTGTCATTCGTGGATCTTTGACTGTCATTACGGGTAGCCCGAAGCTTATAAGTGTGACAGCCAGTCTTAAAAGGGGGTTTCGTGTTACCCAGTAACTGGGTTATTGAGGTAGGATAGGCAGAGAAGAGGAGCAGGGGTTTGAGTTTAAGTTCAGATTGACAGACGCTCCATGTAAAATAATTGTATCAGTTGCATCCGGTTAGACTGGAAGCCGACCCTTGGAAAAGGCTTGGCAGATAATGACGTTATACAGAATGGCAAATAGGTTGACCACATTAAACAGTACAGCGCTTACTACAGGATGTTATCGTCTGTTAAAGTAGTATTGTAAAAGGACAATTTTACTTTAAACAAAATGAATAGCTTGAAAATTGGCACGAAATAAACCAGCCTTGATAATGAGTCACTAGACACGCGCGGGCGATGGTACCTATCAACAATTCATTACGAACTTTATGGTATTGTTATTACTAAATAATCACAAATTAAGTTTAATGTTCTTAAATAGTCAACCGTAAAGGTCCCACGGCTAGAATGTTAATTGTTATTAATTATTTTAATTGTGTATGTTTAAAATACGTTATGTAGAATACGTGGTTTCAATTAATGTGAAAATAATCGCCACATATACGAAGGTTTCATTTTAAAAACTTTCGACTTACTCAGCTCACAATACTTATTATCGGAACTTACAAAAAATTGTGAAAATCCATGCGTTATTTATAAAGTCATTGCATTTCACTAATGTTAATTATAAAAATAAAAAGAACTAAAAAGTTAAAAATAATTTTAACCTGATTTAAATAAATAAAAGCGTAAAAGCGTTAAAGAACATTAAGCATATTATTTTACGGTACGGGCCACCTCCGGGATCCCAACTAGTGGTAGGAGGGGTTCACATCGGCGTCGAGACCACAATGAGGTACCTGGGTCTCGTCCTCGACAGCCGATGGAACTTCGTCGAGCATTTCCGACGTTTGGCCCCCAAACTGGAACGGGCAGGGGCCGCGGCCGCTCTAAAGCGGCTTTTGCCCAACCTGAGGGGGCCAAACGCCTCCTGCCGGAGGCTTTACGCGGGGGTCGTGCGGTCCATGGCCCTATATGGGGCCCCGGTATGGGCGCGTTCACTGCGGCTTCGAGCCGCACACTACCTGAACGCGCCCCAAAAGGTGGTAGCCGTAAGGCTGATCCGGGGCTACCGCACGATCTTGGGCGAGGCAGCAAGCCTCCTTGCCGGACTGCCACCATGGGATCTGGAGGCGATAGTCCTCGCGCGCCTATATGATTGGCGCGCGGAGGCACTACGCCGGGGGGAAACTCCGCATCCGCGGCAAACCGCGGCGGAGCGGACGAACCTCCGGCGCGATCTCATGGTGGCATGGAAGGAGCGACTATCGCAACCCAGTGCAGGGCACGCCACGATAGCGGCGGTAAGACCCCTCTTTGAGGAGTCGCTAGAGAGATGTCACGGCGTTCTCACCTACCGCCTGACGCAGGTCCTCTCCGGACACGGATGTTTCGGGAGGTTCCTGCACATCATCAGGCGGGAGGAGACGCCCGGGTGTCACCACTGTCAGGATCGCCCAGAGGACACGGTGGAGCATACGGTGGAGGTCTGCCCTGCTTGGGCAGAGCACCGCCGTGTCCTCGTAGAGGCGATTGGCAGCGGCGGCGACCTCTCGCGTCCAGCCCTGGTTCAAGCCATGGTCCGGGGTGAGAGGGAGTGGGAGGCAGTCACCTCTGCGAAGCAGTCATGCTAGCGAAGGAGGTGGCGGGGTGGGCGAGGGAACGCACTTTGCGCACCTCACGCCTCAGCCGCCGCGGGAGACGCTCCGGGCGTCGGGATCCGCGTGACGACTCCCGGCCACCGTAGGCGCGGGCCTGCGGGCGGAGAGTAATGGGTAGCTCTCCGTCCGATCAGGACTAGGCCAGTGCCGAACGGCGTGTACGTGTTCCACGCGCGCCTCAAAGAGATATCAGCAAAAGCGACGGGGCCCCATAGGGCCGAAGCCTGCCAGGGTAGCGGGAACATCCGAAAGGGTTTACCGCTGCCCTGGAACATAAAGGGCTAAGGAAGGAACACGGGTGGGTTTTAGTCAGTAAGAGTCTGACACTCCCTTCTGCTCCACCCAGAGCGGGAGGAGTCATTTGATGATTTCCCATCCTCAAAAAAAAAAGCATATTATTTTTCTTTTGTAATCACAATGTAACACGTTTTTATTTGTTTCCTATCAGTTTAAAATTATTTCTAACTTTTTAGTTCTTTTTAAGAATTTTTTTTTCTTTTAATTTGATTTTTAACTTTTTAGTATTTTTCATGCGTGATTGACTACGGCGTAGTACGAAGCGCGTAGCAGTGTTTTTCCGTTATATGCGTTTACTGCTCTTAATCTACCTGTACCTACATGATCAGACCCTGGTTACCATCTAGCACCAAAGTACTCGTCAACACGAATCATACGAGCCTAAACTCGATGGGTCTGTGTCGTGTATTTACCGAATTCCTATGGCCATCTTCCAGCTCCATTATCAGACCCTGGTTACCATCTAGCACCAAAGTACTCGTCAAGACGAATCATACGAGCCCAAACTCAATGGGGTTGTGTCGTTTATTTACCGAATTCCTATGGCCATCTTCCAGCTCCATTATCAGACCCTGGTTACCATCTAGCACCAAAGTACTCGTCAAGACGAATCATACGAGCCCAAACTCAATGGGGTTGTGTCGTTTAATTACCGAGTTCCTATGGCCATCTTCCAGCTCCATCATCAGACTCTGGTTACCATCTAGCACCAAAGTTTTCGTCAAAACGGATTAAACTAGTCCAAACTCGATGGGTTTGTGTCGTTTAACTACAGAGTTCCTATGGCCACCTTCTGATTCCATCATCAGATCAGCTCCATGTCATAATAACTTTACATCGTCATCCGATTTACACGTGTATGCAAAAATTTAGCTCATTCGGTTGAAAATGTCTGCTTCAAAATCCTACATACATTTACATACATCGCAAGTTAAATAAAAGCTTGTAAAATAAAAAAAAACAGTCTTAATTATTTCGAGCGCGACTCCAGTTAAAGAAAAAAATATTTTCAGGTCGCTAAAATAAGTGATCCACAAAAGTTAAATCATCAGGAAGCCAATTCACGTAATTAAAATCGTTCAAAATCTAGTAATCTCATCTCAGCGACAATCAATGTCAAAAACTTGTCAAAAATGTATGGAAATTAGAGGTTTTTTGACAGACTGAGATTGAGATCAGACTGTGACCGTTCTAAAATTACGAGAATTGCCCTTCTGCTTACAACGTTTTTCAACACAAATCTGATTTTCATTTAAGTACATTAAAATTTTATCCAAACAAAATCTCATCCTACTTCTTACTAATATTATAAACTTGTAAGTTTTTATGGATGGATGGATGTTTGTTACTCTTTTACGCAAAAACGACTGAACGCATTTGGATGTAATTTGGCACACAGATTGTTTATAACCAGGATTAACATATAGGATACTTTTTATCCCAATATTCCCACGGAATCGAAACTTATGCAGATGTAACCGCGGGGCGCAGCTAGTAATTCATAAATGATGATACAAACTGTTTAAATAAAATGACAAAAACGGATATCCTAAATAATGATTTTCGGTCGCTTAATTCAAATGGTAAACTAAATGAAAGTTTCAGCTGGTCATTTGTCATTGGACGTGCGCGGCGTGCGCCGGTTCCGACCGTCCGAGTTCCGGCTGCAAGCTGCTTTTATTAATATTTCCAGCGCGAATCCACGCTTTATTAGCAAACAGCCGTCATGCGGCTGATAAATTATTAATGTGGTTGCAGCGCAGCTTGTGTTTTGTGACCCGTTTTTTAACAACAACAACGTTACATGTGTTTTCGGCAGACTAATGTACTTAATTGATAGCTTTACGTAACTGCGTCGCAATAAGGTCTCATGAAATATGCAGCGAGAAAATTATAATAAAATATTCGTGATATTTATTCCAACGAAGTTTGTGTGAAATCGTTATGAAGGAAAAAGTTCGCTCCGCTATTATAGAAGCTGCTTTTTATTTTTTGTAGCGCTGAAGAAAGCAGATGATGTATCTACGCCTCGATGGCATCGTACTCGTAATTGGCAACTGAACGGGTTGTTTGTTATCTCCAAGAATATCTCTATTATGATTGTGCTGAACTTTATACCCACAGTAAACAATACGTGTCACCTTTGTAACGTTTGTTATGAACATACTTGCTTCGTTACGTTACTTTTTTTAATTTTGCCATTTTCAAATGCAAAAACCGCACCAGCCAGTAAAAAATAAAACTGCACTTTTCCATCAAAAGCGCTTTAAAGCGGAATGAATAGGTAGATACGTCACATTATTACGATGGATGACTTGTCCCTTCCATAGTTTAACCGTCTGGCTACATTCTTAAAGACAGACGGAACCATTTATCATGAAGCTGAATGTCTAGGATGCAATTTTCAGCAATGCTGCCTGTTACTGTGCACTTTTGGTCACTATTATAAATTGCTTTTTGCGTCTATAGGTGGGTACGTATTTTGCAGTAATATCTATCAAATGGCATTTACATCTTTTGTTGGAATACAAACTAATATTAATATACGTTTAGTTTGTGGGGTTTCACGTCATAGTTTACTGAGATGTAGAATTATAGTGTTAAGAGCAAGTTACCTGAAGGCCAATTCTTGTAATTTAAAACGTTCAAAATCTAGTCGCAGTCTCATCTCAGCGATAAACAAATGTCAAAAACTTGTCAAAATGTAGGGAAATTAGAGGTACCTATTTTTGACAGATTGAGACTGAGATCAGACTGTGAACGTTCTTAAAATTACGACAATTGACCCTCTGATGTGTTTCTACTGCCTTTTTGTGTAAGTAAATAATACATAATCAGCCTATAAAATTCCCACTGCTGGAACACAGGCCTCATCTCCTCGAATGACTAATAATAATCTACCACGCAGGCCTAGGGCAGTATTTGTATTGTTGTATGTGTGTCACATTTTCTATTGGAGTCCAGGAGCTTATACAACTATATAGGTACTTTGTCCTCCAATGAGAAGAACGGTGTTGGGATCTAACTCTCCATGTGCTAGGTTTTGTAGGCTTTTAAATAGTTGTAGTGATATGATTGATTTCCACTTTGATTCTCTCAATAGGCAAACATGTAAATTTCTGAACTGTTTATCTGATTTGTTGTAAAAGTTTTTGGACTGTGTGTACGTAACTTTTTAAAAATATGAGGCTATATTTAGCACATGTTACTAATACATAGTTATATATTTTACTAAGTTTACTTGTACATTGCTTACAACTAGCATAGTCACTTATTGTTGTTTTCTTTATTGTTCATGTGGTGTTTACATTTAAGTAATTGTTGCACTGTGTAGAGTTTAAACGCATGTTTTATTTTTGTTTGTAGATTAGTGTGAACAATTGTTGGTAGACCTAATAAATAAAATAAAATAGCAGTATTTCAGTCTCCTTAATTATCATTTTATCCACATATAATATGTTACCTTGAAACTATTATATTTAAAGCTGGATAACGCATTGCTACACAACTTGTGGTGGTGATATTACGTAGACCATTGGCACACTTGCCAGCCTATGGCACACCAGAAATAGTTGGAGGTGTGAGTATCGATTACTCAACATAAATAAATCCGTGGTTTGTCTTACATAAGTTCACACACAGACTCCCCGCAATATTATCTCTCCTTCTTCCTTTAATCCTTACAAAGGTTGTCTGTAAAAGATCACCATTAGCGATAAGACCGCCCATTGCGTCACCAAAATTTCTAGAATGTCTACATTAATATCTGTAACTCATAGCATAATTAGCCAATGATTTTCCCACTGCTGGGACACAGGCCTACTCTCAGTGAGGAGTGGGCCGTAATCCAACACATGGCCCAATGCGGGTTTGTAGATGTCACACGTCTTCGAATTTTTGGTTCTAGGACATGCCGGTTTTCTCACGATGTTTTCCTTAACCGTTTTGAAAGCTGTGATGAGGAAATAGTTTACAGAAAGTAAAGCGACTGACTGGGTTCAAACCGAAAGTAGCGGCCGTTACCACCGGGCCACCACAAGAGTATTAGTAACTATTCCATTCTATTCCAGCCGGTCGATTCTGTAAAAATCTCACCGTGAAAACTCAAGTGAAGTGAGCTTGATGTGAGTGGTCAGTAGTGTCAATCCCTAGCATTATTTGGAATGACACTCCACGCTCACTTCACCTAAGTTTTCACGGTGAGATGGTTACAGAATCGCACTACAGATTACCTTCACCACGATATAATGTTAAAATGAAACGCTTTACTCCGTGATATATTTAGTTAAATATTTATAATTTCTCTTGATGTTTACCCATCATACGCTCTGTATCCTCCTGAATATAATATTCACACGTAACCTAAGTTTCAGGAGATTTAAAAGGTTACCTTGTCTATGCATAATTTATGTCGGTTTAGCGTTTCTAGGTCTTCTAGTGGCTCTATTAATCTTGCTTTGTTGTCTAAGCTTTGTCTGTTAAACACTTTTATCTCGACCAGCGGGGTAATTGCATAACATACTATCGGTAGCAATTGGTTTCTTTTTGACAGTTTAACAACACTCATTGCGTTGTTAACGTTGTTCAGCAGATCAATTTTGCGAAATTAGTAATCAATGGATTAGGTAAATCCTTGGAATTCCTTGGAATCCTTGGAGGAACCCAAAAATGTGATTAAAAAATTTTTTGTCTGTCTGTCTGTCTGTCGGTCTGTCTGTCTGTCTGTCTGTCTGTCTGTCTGTTTGTTCAGGCATCACGCAAAAACTACCGGTTCGATTACGATGAAACTTGGTATAATTATTCTTTAATATCCTGGGCACCACACTGGGTACTTTTTATCCCGGAAAAGTATATACAATAAAAAACAAACTTAATTTTGCGGTTCGATCCCTATACCCGATTACCACTGTCTGTACTGTACCAACCGCAAATACTAAGTTTGTCGTAGGTTGGGTCACCCGCAGTGGAGTTCATTTTTATTCCTTTTAGTTTTTAGAGTTACTTAGGTTTATTTTTATATGAGTCGTAGGTATAGATTTTAATTTTAAAGTATAGGTAGTATATTTGATAGTGTACGTAGTGACCGTAGGTTATTTTATAATACTGTTAGGTAGGATTAGTCATTCGTATAGATATTAGTTTTTAGGGATTTTGCTTATTTATTGAGTTTAGATTAGTTATCATCAGAAATAGGTTTATTTAGGTAGGTATTTAATTTTCTGTTATTGAGTTTTTTTTTTAATTAGGTAGGTACTTAGGTAAAGATATCATATAGGTACCCTCTTAATCACCACTAATGAGACACAATTGGTTTTCTACTGTAATTAGCCACAAAGGGCCCGCGAGATAGATGGCATTCTGGGGAAGCACATACATTTTATCCTGTTAGCACGTTCCCGTGGGATAACTTCCGACATCCACGCGGGCGAAGCCGCGGGCAGAAGCTAGTAAATAAATAAAAATGGATCTTCGAAATGTATGTACGCCCATAACTTTCGAACGACTGCACCAAATTGGATAATTCTTTTTTATTGTGTTCGTTATTGTCAGGACAGGGTTTTTATACATAATTGGACCCGGTAGGTGGCGCTGCTTTTTCGGGTGGAATGACGTCTGCCGCGTCCGCTAGGTTCTATCAATCGGCGTTTTACTTATAGAAGTAGGGTTAAGAGTAGTGTAGGAGTAGGTTAGGAGTAGAGTAGGAGTAGTGTAGGAGTACGTTAGGAGTAGGGTAGGAGTAAGGTAGGAGTAGGGTAGGGGTTCACCTGCACGTGAACGAAGTAGCGCCGGTCAAATATTTTATATGGCAAAACAACGTTTGCCGGGTCAGCTAGTTTTGAAATAAAAAATAGAAGAAGGGTTACTTAAAACCTGCAGTTTAGAAATACGCAATATAGGACTCCCAAGGAGAAGACAGAGATGACGTTATAGTCTATTTCTTTCAAAATTTTTGGGAGGAAATGATGCCTTTTGTCGACTAAGTTCTATTCTTATGTGATAATTTAACCATCCAAGAGCCTAGACCAGTGACAATCGCCCTTAAATTTTAAGATGGACTGAAGCTTAGGTTTTCCTAGTTTGAAGGGCCTTCTCATCTTCTGTAATAGCCATACCCATCTCTTGTTGAAATAACACTGATGTTACCTGTTTTTATTTTTAACGTGGAGAAATGCATTCTGCTCTACCACGGGGAGATCAGTTATGTGGGACTCTAACCCACTAAAACTCCACGGTGTCCTCCTCTGCCGCTTACAGCGGGAACACGGGCACGCGTTAGCACTTATCCGTAAACCAGCCGTGGCTGACCGGCACCGGACCCTCCTCTGGGGAGTACTCCCCATCACCGGCGCACCAGAACACATAGCACGCCGTGACCACCCCAGGGACCAAACCAGCACATGGGCGCCAGACGACCCCGTATCTAGGCACCCTTGATCCCCCTGCGACGGGTCAGGTCATTGGCCCCGTCGCCTGCCAATTTACGGCCGCAGACGATAGGGAGAGCGGCCAACGTCATACCAACACTCCTCCTTCCCTGCGGCCCCACCGCGTCCGCCATCAGACGGTGGCGACCCCGTCAAGGCCGCGGAAGGTAGGGAGAGCGGCGCACCGCAATACTGGCACTCCTCTCCCGCCGCGGCCTACAACCCTCAGCGGCGATGCCTCCCATACGACATCGCGGCCCCGGGCCCGCCTCAGTTGCGATGTCACCCAAGCGGCACCGCAACCTACTTGTTGGCCGCTACGTCGTCGGCTTACTGGCAAAGCCCTGACGAGACGAGCGGCCCCTCCTCGGGTTCCTCTTGGCTTCACCGTGGTTTTCCAACAGCTACTGGGCTACTGAGCCCCCCCACCGACAATGCTGGAACTCACCGGGGGGAAACACTTATGTTACCTAGGCTGTCTTTTAGTAAAATAAATAATAACTTATTTACTTACTTATAGGTAGCGTTCGTCAATCACCCAATGCATGTTTGACTTTTCCAACATCGTTATCGCTGATAAAATGTCACTTTGTCACTTTGTCTAGGCCCTCTGGTTTCTGTCCAATACCACCTGGCTACTCTAGACAGAAAAAAAACACGCTTTACCTATCTCTGCTGCTACCGTTATGATTTTATGAACTTAATTTAAATATTAAAGCGTAGGAAGACCCTTAGAGAGGTTGTTTTTATATTTATAATGAGTGCCTCACGCTACTACATTTACTTAATTACGACCTTTTTAATTTTAAGAGACCTGTAATTGGAAGCCTTTTGGTTATTTTTTTATTAAACACCCAATTTGCTTAGTAGGTACGGTAAAATGGTAACAGGTTATAAATCTAATACCTACCTACCGTGTGGATCGTATACTACCCTCCTTGCAGCCGTGGATGAATAAAAACTCTTTATAGCACTGCTTTTACAAAAAAAAAATGTATATAAGTAGTTTATCAGCCATCTTGTTACCATAACACAAGCATTAGGTTGCTTAGCTTGGGACTAGATGGCGCTGTGTGAAATGTCCAGGGATATTTATTTATTTATTATTATTTTCTGTGTAAAAATAAACTACTTAAGTCACTTAAGTGCGGGTTTAGGTTACTAGAGGTTTAAAATAGTATACGATATGTGTGACTTAAGTAGTCTATTAATCCACGGCGATGGACTGTCACATGTCTTCGAATTTTTGGTTCTACGACATGCCGATTTTCTCACGATGTTTTCCTTCAACGTTTTGAGAGCAGTGGTGATGAAATAAATTCCACAAAAAAGTGCCTGCTTGGGTTCAAAGCCACGACCTTTAACTCGTAAGTCACGGCCGTTACCAGTGGACCACCACTGCTCTCGTGCTGCTAAATGTAAACTTACAATTTTAGACACCTACCTAAGATACGTATATGCATATTCTCTTCCCATAAATACGAGACAAATCGATACTCTAACGGCACTAAAGTGTTGAAACCATTTGCAAATCTAACGTTCGAGATATAAATATCAGTGCGGCGCAGGACTTAGAACATATATTATTTCGTGCCGCGTTTCAATACTGAAATAACTCAAAGCTTCTAGTAATATCTACATTATCACATGGGGGAAGAATCTATGAAAAACGACGTTGTTTTCAAGCTTACTTTAGTCATTTTCATCGGCAACTATTTGGTTTCATTGAAAATACCTTCGTCTAATTGTGATTTAGTACTGATGATGACGATGAAATAAGATGATTTTTGGACAGTCAGGAAATTTTTTTTGTGAGCAAATAAAGATCCTACGTCAATTTGGCGTGTTAGAGCCATTTCATACTTTGCGAGGGCATACGAGGGGCTCGTGGCTAAGTAATAACAGCCGCACGGATCGATCGATTAGGTTAAGCTACGCTAGCCGCGGTTGATCCACGTTGACCATCTTTGCATACCGAGACCCCTCCGTGCCCGGTGCCTCGGAGAGCAAGTCAAGCCTTTGGTCCCGGCTGCCATTCTTGGATCTTTGACCGTCGTTACGAGTAGTCAGAAGTCCAATAGTCTGACAACCAGGCAGAAGCAATCTGTAAAAATCTTAGCGCATCAGCATATGCACTTCATAATCTTAAAAAAAAAGTTAATACCAAAACAGTACTACTAGCTTATCATAATCTTGTCGTTTCCATTTTAAGGTTTGGTATTATACATTGGGGCAATTGTACCGAAAGAGAGAGTATTTTTAAAGCCCAAAATGATGCCTACGAGCAATATTTGGTTTGAAAGTTACTGACAGCTGTGTTCCAATTTTCAAAAGTCATCATTTATTGACATTTCCGTGCCTATATATTTTAGAAATTGCTCTTTTTGTTAAATGTAATCGACGGCTATTTTTAACTTTATCGGAAAGCAGATACCGAGTTGTAACTTTGCGATCTCAATACCAAAACTTGCTACGCACAGGTGGATATAGGACTGATTTGTTGAGGAAAAGTGTTTTTGGTATGGCACCGGCTATTTTTAACCACATTCCTAATTCCATAAAAGAGGAACCAGTAACAACTTTCAAAAAGAAACTAACTGCACTTTTGGTCAATAAATGTTACTACTCCGTATCGGATTTTCTAGCTGAAAAATTTTTGTTGCATCAATGTCTGTATGTTTGTTGATGAATTGCATCAATGTTTGCTAAAGAATCCTTGTACATTCTACCATTTTGGCATAAAATGGTAGAATGTACAAGGATTCTTTCATATTATTGTAACCATCTTATTGTAAATACCTACATTGTGAGCAAATAAATGAATATTCTATTCTGAATATTCTAACCAGTCTTACCAAGGGATATCGTAGTACCGAGTATTGGGTTGTGGAGGTCAGATAGACAGTCGCTCCATGTAAAACACTGGTATTCAGCCGCATCCGGTTAGACTGGAAGCCAACCCCAACACAGTTGGGCAAAAGCTAGGCAGATGATACCCATTTCATACAACTGTCGAAGAATGATAGTTATGATTTGAATATACGGACAAATTAGGTTGGTAGTCAATTCCCTTCCTTAACAATATTTTTTTCTGACTTTACATTCTACTCCTCCAGAATCCAATAAATTAATCCGTAACCTGTTTAACGTAGAGCTAACCAAAGATTCAAATAGTTTACCTATGTGTAAACAGAATCAATAACATGTTTGCATTCGGGCTGTTTGGGTCTCAATATCAAATCGTTTAGTTTGTAAACATAGCTAATAGGGTCGGCCCATATTCCCTTCGGTATTATAGAAATGAACGCTTAAAACTTAAGTTGGAGCCGACTTAATTAACTAAAACGTAGGTAATACATTATTCTCTGGTAGGAATTTTAATAACTAAGGTAAAATAGAACCCACCAGGCATATAAAATATTTATTAGACTTTTAATCAAGTAAAGCAATCCTTATTATTCATGACGACTAATTTGAAAATGTAAATTGACTGAAAATTTTATAAAAGCAACAACTTTATTGTAACCAAGTAACAATGTTCACTTTATTAACCAATTCACTTCAAAATACCTTTTTGTATTTAGAATTAAGAGGGGAAATTAATTTTTCACGACAAAAAAGAGGCAGCCATTTCGGACTTCATAAAAAAAAGTGGCCAAACTCGATGGCCACAAGAATGAACTTTTCCCATTTCTCATTTTCGTAATTACTCTTAAATCTCCTAATTGTAGAAAACCTGAAAGTGGGTAGCATGCTGCTTAAAGTGAGATGGTTAGAATTGTTTCGTAATAAATTCCCGGTAACGTTACAAATAAAAAGTTTACGAAGACTGTAAAACAAACTTTAAACGACAGCTTACTCGAGTACATATTTTAGGTTTACCTTGAAAGCAAATTTAGTACTTACCTAGTAGCTATCAAAATAATGTAAACATTACTTTTTATGACCTGAGACGGTCTGAATACAAATCAGTGAAAAATCATTGTAAAATCCTTGGTATATATTTAGTGAAACTAAGCTTTAGGCGCGAGCTCTCAAATAAAACGGGAGTCACGTTCGAGTGAGTGATATCACGTCTACGGCTCATCAGCGGCTGCGCGTGACGACTTTAGCGCAAACAGATTTCACAACAAAACCACCAACATAGACCTGTAACGATAGCCGCCTTTGAAGAATTCTTCAAAAGAATTGTAATAGGAATGAAAGGCTGCAGGTCTTGTTATAGTGGCGGAGTTAATAAATACGCAAAAGACCGCGCGGCTGCCGCGGCGTAGCCAAGTTTTCTTTCTCCTAACTTTATTACGCCATTAGAGATCGCGTGACGAAGAATCGCACTTTCTCGCCTTAATATAATTTGTTTTGATGGTTGTATCAAACGCACTACCCTTTTTCATGTCTTGCTGTTGCTTGAGTACCTACTTAGGAGAATCAATCGGGGTTGTAATGAGGTTACTCGAGTATAGTCGTTAGTTCTTGTAAGAGATTTTATATTTCGTTGGAACTAACTTTGCTGTATAGACTCTTTACTGCCCAATAATCTATTTATATACTAATAATAAAGCTGAAGAGTTTGTTTGTTTGAGCGCGCAAACTCTGGAACTACATTCGGGTTAATAAAAAATCTTCTTGCATTTGATAGATCAATTTTTTTGAGGAAGACTATAGGCTTTTTAACATCACGCTAAGTCCTTTAGAAAACAAGTGAGAAATAAAGCTAGGGAAAACGAAGTAATGACGCGGGCAGGCGATGCGTTGCAACGGGAAGGGTCGGGGACCGAAATTTCACGCGGACAAAGTCACAGACGAAACTAGCAATAAAACATGTCTGGACATTGCATTAAGGCTTACAGAAATAGATAGGACATGCAAATAAGTCTCGCTGTCAGATCTTGTTCGCGATAGAAAAATGTTACACAGCAATATATAAATCAAGAGCCACTAAAAATACCCTCCCGGGTTCTAATCCATAAATCAAAACAGCAAACATAAAATAGAAACAAGAAACATACATTTTAACACCTATTCCATTTCTTTTCTGCCCACATCAACCGTCTACACCTATAAAGATTACTCAGTAACGATGAACAGTAAACCCTAAGAGCCGTCATTCCTTTTTTTATTTTCAAAAAGAGTGTAATAATACTCAAAGTTTTCAACATGCTGAGGGTTATTGAAATAAAAGAATGGAGTAGTATCATCTGCTAGGGGTTTATTACCAGCTGAGGTGATGCATAGCACCACGACCCGTCCTAAAAAAGGCGGTACGTCGCAGATTTATTATTTTTTCTCAAGACATTTTTCGGGGTGCTTAAGACATTTAAAAATACATGGCCAGCTGTATTGCGCGTCCTTTTCTAACTGCCGTCCCTACTATTTCGTGAGGGTGTATATTTTGTTCGAGGTTATATGGCCCCTAAAAGGCGGCCGAATTTCCTGTCCCTTCAAAATGTGTTTCTTATATTTACGAACATGTCCTTTAAAAATAGTATTTATCCTTAATAGCGTGTTAACACCTATAAAATGTGTCGTAATTCATTTTTTATGAAGCAAATCTTATACCCATGAGCGATATTTATAGAAAGTATTATGACCTAAGATTTTTTGTGGATAATGAAGGATTTCACTTTAGATTTCCGCAAGCGTTCATAGATAAACACGTCTACTTAGCCCCCGTATAGTATTTTTATCTCACGAAGCGACGCGCGCTTGACTTGTGGTTACCAAGTGTACAAACACGCTGTGAATGTGTGTGTTAGCGCAGGAGCTCTCGGTAGCTTGCGAGACAATGGCGAAGTCGGATTTGTGTGAGTGTTATGTGCTGATGCTACTCGTCTTCACGCACACATTAGCAGCGTACTTGTACACTTGGTCACCACAAATCAAGCGCGCGTCGCTTCGTGAGACAAAAATTGTCGCGCACTAGATTTCCAACGCACTGTTTAGCGCCGAGTGTTCCAAATCCAACAGTGTATTTTTTTGACGCACTGGGAAGCACTCTGTTGGATTCTAAATGCTCGGCTCAACACCGAGAGTTAAAAATCCAACGCGCGATATAAAATGGTCGCGTTAAAAAAAATACCCGTGCATAACTGGGCGTTACCAAGAAACAGGCGGAATATTGATCGTATGTAATAGAATCTTACCTATACATCCGATCTATCAACCGTACACAGGAAAGATAATTAATTAAAGACCGTATTAGCTGAAGATCAGGAATATAATAACATTCTAATTCTAAATAGATTAAGGGCCTGTAATACCTCAGATTGCGAAAATTGTCTTAGCATTAATGACTCTAGTTTCAACAATACTGCAGTATTCTCTTTGAAATTAATATACAATAAAGACGAGGACTGCTGCGAGGTGTCGTCTGTTTCGAAAACACGATTGCATACAATTTTCTCGATACAAATAAATCTCAAAGTTACCTCTAAACTGTACAATAAAAGAAGAATTATCAATGAAAACTTTCAAATTAGGTCATGAAACTTTGCAGGCTAATCGATCTATGCATAAAGCAGGTGTCATCTGTTCGTTTTTTTTTTTTAATCGTTACTTTTAACGTAAAAAGATGGGATTGGAAATATCAAGCTTTTTAACCACTCACACCTTGAACCGATCTGCCGCCCGGCCCCCGACAGGACCCCGATTCAGTACTTGTCAGTACCGCTTCGGCTATCGGACGGGGAAACCGTGTCACTTCGCTTGCGCTCAAAAGACCCGATTGACAACGTTTTATGTTCTGAAGAAATTATATGATAATGTAAAATTAAAATTAGATGTTAGAATAAGGCACGCGTATTTTAATTTTATCCAAATTTTGTAGTTTTAATTTATAAAATCATCTTTGAAATGGTTCAAAATCGTAATCTCACGTCAATGTCAAAATATTGTCAAAAATTTAGGGAGGTAAGCGTACCTATTTTAGACAGTTCCCAAATTTTTATGGTGTTTTCAATATTCAGCAAAACTTTTTTTATAAATAATTTTATTTGAGAGGGAAAGAAAGAAAAAAGTTTATTGGGACACAGTTCGTGAAACACAAAATACAAAATTAATAAAATAAAGAATAATGTTTCAGACAACAATAGTGTGTGCCTCACGGCTGCGCCAAAAAGGTTCATTTTAGCATTAATGCCAGATGCTGTCTGACGCTGGTTTTCTAATGATCCTTTAGGGAAAAGTGACGGGGAGTACACACAGTTTCAACATACCTAATACATACTTATAAATAAATAAATAAACTAGTAATCACGTACATACATATCATTACAAATAAGAAAAAAAAAAAACAAAACCAAAACAACCAAGTCTCAGCAAAACCTGTTTTTCTCGATCAATCTACATATGTTTGTGGTAATGGAAATATATTTCAATTACCACAAATGTATAGATACAGGTGGATTTTTGAAAGGATTTTTGAGAAATCACGGTACAGCGGACAGAGCTCCGGCGGGATCTCATGGCGACATATAGAGTGCGATTGTCGCAACCCAGTGCTGGGCACGCCACAATTGCGGCGATAAGTCCCCTCTCTGAGGAGTGGCTGGAGAGGCGCCACGGTACCCTCACCTTCAGCCTGACGCAGGTCCTCACCGGACACGGTTGTTTCGGGTGGTTCCTGTTCAGGATAAGGCGGGAGGAAACGCCAAGGTGTCACCACTGTGTGGATCGCCTGGAGGACACGGTGGGAGCATACGGTGGAGGTCTGCCCAGCTTAGGCGGAGTCACCGCCGCGTCCTCGTGGCGGCGATCGGCGGCGGCGATCTCTCGCGTCCGGCCCGGGTCCAGGCCATGATATGGAGCGTGAGTGCATGGGAAGCCGTCACCTCCTTCTGCGAAGCAATAATGTTCGCAAAGGAGGAGGCGGAGCGCATGAGGGAGAGGCAATCTCTGCGCTCACACGCCCCTAGTCGCCGCAGGAGACGCCCTGGACGTCGGGAGTCAGCAACCGAATCCCGGACACCGCAGGCGCGGGCTAGCGAGCGGCGAGCAACGGGCAGCTTGCCGCCCGGTAAGGACCAGGCCCGGGTCGACGGCGCGATGTGTTCCACGCGTGTGACCCCGTCAGTTAGTGCTGACATCTCTTTGAGGCAGGCGTGGAACACAACGCGCCTCAAAGAGATGTCAGCACTAACTGACGGCGTCCGCTAGGACCGATGCCATGCCAGGGCCGCGGGTTGTTCGAAAGAGATAACGTGGCCCCTGGCACAGCCAACTAAAGAAACGGGTAGGTTTTTCTTCCCACACAAAAAAAAAGGTGTAAAAAGGCCCATAGCCGTCATACATCAAACTAAGTAACATTGCACAGAACTCGAAATTGCTGGGAATCGACTTTTATTTTTCGAGTGAAAGAATGTCCGGAATCGCCCCGTGCACAAGAAATATCGGACATGCACGATAATTATTTGTTTATTTTAGTATATTAGTTGCAAATACTTTTGTAACACGGACTAACTAAACTAAATTTAAGTTCAGTGCATCTTTTTCTTTCTATTTCATTAAGAAAAGGGCAGAAGACCAATTAATATTAGTTTAGTCCTGTCCACCGCGACTACATCTCGATGCATCCCCACGTCGGTATCTAGGAAATATTCCCTGAGACTGCATATCTCGCGATTGTGGAGGTTCTTAGCGTTTAAAAATCCTCGACCTCCACATTTTCGCGGGATATACAGCCTCATTACCGATGACCGTGGGTGATGCATTCGATTTGCAGTCAGCAGCGTACGGACTCTCCTATCCAGGGCATCGAGTTCGGTCTAAGTCCATTTGAGTATGCCGAAAGAGTACATCAAAACTGGCATGACCCAACCGTTGAAGGCGCGCACCTTGTTTCCACCTGATAAAAGACTATTAAATACTTTTTTAAGGTGGCTAAAGAATTATTATTATTATTGTCTTAGTTGTAATGGTACTTATTAATATTATCGTATGACAAAAGTTGATTTAATTCAGTTTTAACGTATGGCCATAGTAAATCTTAGGAAATATCGATAAATCGTATCAAGTTTGCCACCCTTATTTTTGACGTGACTAAATGGCGGTTTTCAGTATCTTACCTAACCTATGCTCTCACTGCGTCGATTGCTCTTTGTAATAGTATTGAATATTACGACTTGGCTATTTTAACGGACTCTGATTGCTTTCAAAAACGACTTACCTGGCTGTGATTTTCGGAACTGTGTACCGCTCAAACGATAACATGGCACTGTTTGTATTTTTACATTAATACACACAAACATTTTATCTCATTCTAAAACCAATGCTAAGAATACAGGTACCTATTTTAATTAGATTCTGTGCATTTAAACGTTGCAATGATAATATACACTTAGGCTTTAGAAAAAAACTGCAAAGATACCTAATTATCTAGGTAGGTACAAAAAATAGCTAAATGTATTATAAATGTTATTGTTTTTTAGTTTCTTAAATATCACTCGGAGCTATGAAAAACTATATCTAATATTCATTGTTATGGTTCGATTATAACCTCAAAATCTGATGCTTTTTTTTTTTTAATATATATATTCTGCAACAAGTCCGCTATATAAATAAGATCTTATAGGAGTTTACTAATGATCGACAATTCAACACATAATTTTCCGATGCTCTTGGTTCCAGGGCGAACAATGTATGGGCGCAGAGCAATGTCCTTTGCTGTTTGCGCAAACAGGCTTCGTAAGTCATAAAAGACAGGACACACTGATTGAAGATCTTAGTCTTATGAAAGTGAAATACTCAATGAAAAGACTCGGTGAAGTTTCCTAAACGCTGCGCTGCCCAGCCCAGCTAAATGCTTTTGTTCACCTCTCAAAGTTGTTCTTACCAAACTGCAGAATTTTCCGTGGGTAAAAGTATTCTCGGACAACTTTGAAAGCATTAACATTGACAGCAATCGTTGAACATAACCTGGGTTTTCTCCAAGTTCATCCGGAGACCAATACGTATGAATCAACTAGGCTGTACAGCATCTGCTGCAAGCTATGAAGCGACTCAGCCGCTATGATAATATCATTTGCAAATATTAAGTGTGCGATGTACTCGCCGTTGATGTTAATGCCGCGTCCTTTCCAGTTCAGCGTCTTAAATAGATCCCCCCATAATATTAGAGAACAATTTCGGGGAAATTACGTCCCCTTCTCTCACCCCTTTACATGGATATGTTTAGTTCAATGCAGCGTCTCCAAAACAGACCAGGTCTCGATAGAGTCAAAAGTCCTACTTGTAGAAGTACCTACATGTCTATTTGACAACCAATTTGAGAGTTGTCAACTGATCGATCAATTTGAGAGTTGTTACAAATCTATATTAGATCTCATCATCGCGCGTTCGTATTTTACAAGATAGACGATGATTTCCGAAGCGCCTATTTTTTGTTGGACAATGACATCAGAAGACCAATTCTCGTAATTAACCCTTTAAACGCCAAGATTTGCTACCTTTGGCTTACCTTCAGCGCCACGTCACTTTAGGTATAAAATGGAACAGTGTTGGGAATACTTACTATCGATGCATACATTATTTATTTATTAATAAAATAAAAGTCGGATACATAATCAATGTTTTATTTACTTATTATTAATCTTACACGTGCTTATAGAGTGACAATATCAGTACCTACTTAGGAGATGGGCACGTCGTTCGTTCTTCTGTTGGTGAGGACTCTCCACGAGCATGTCGTATTAAATTAGTAATTATTAATTATCTTCATGTAAACTTCTGAGCGAATTTCTGGCCGCACAGTTTCTTCGAAATCTAATGTTTTTTCATTACACAATAAGTACCTACCTAGGTATCTTTAACCTATTACTAAGCTGATAAATTTTGATTAAATAATTCCAGCTTATGAATGTATTTTTTAATTTTGGTTTATACACATCATGTAAGTAGGTATAAGAAATACATCTTCTTGTCGAATAATCGAATTAAACATTAAATTAAACTTACCAAATCAACATCACTATCTGCAGAACTGTCGTCACTTGGTAATTCATTATTGGATTGCAAAATATTTAATAATTCTTCGTCTTCCAGCATTTTTTTGCAATTATTAGAGTTTAACCAAATACGAAAAAGGCCTACAACACTAGTTACTCAGAGCGATAAAACTTACACGTGATTTCACGGTGACGGCGCTGAGGCAACTGACAATATGGCGGGATTTAACCTTGAATGTCTTTGGCCGCACGTAATATTACGGTGACGGCGACCGGTGACTGTCTGAACTAGTGAGGTTCTGCATTGTCGAGATTTCTATATTTTTATCGTAAAAATCAAATAATTTCAAACTTTAATCCACTTTATTGTATACAGATACTTGGACTAGAGTAACACTATGGTTATTTTGTAATGAAAGTATCCACTTTCATTGCAAATGGTGATAGTAATTTCAATAGTGCCTTGTTTATTCTTAGCAACCTTTTTAAGTATTTTCCGAATTCGCCCATCTCTAGTACCCGTAAAATTACGTGATTGGCGATACAGGTAAGGCACGCAGTGATCACACTGTATTTGGACCTCAAAATTCACAGTATTTATCATTCGAAACATTGAAAAATATACTTATCAATAAAGATACACACCAAATCTTTAAATTGACAACAGTTTTTATGGAGTTTGTGCGCATTAAGAACTTTTTCAATAAAATAACGTAATATTACGTGTGTGGCGATTCGGCGCTTAAAGGGTTAAAAACGTACAAAATTTAGTCGCAATCTCATCTCAGCGACAATCAATGTCAAATACTTGTCAAAAATGTATGGAAATTTGAGGTATTTTTGGCAGACTGAGACTGAGATCTGAGCTTTCTTAAAATTTCGAGAATTGCCCCTCTGTACGTAGGTTACCTTGGTAAATTAGCTAAATTATTTATTAGTACATTATAAATTGACAATTTGCTAGCTAATTTATAATGTAGGTACTAATGAATAATTTAACTTTCAATATATTTTCTTTTTATTCTATACAGAAGACATCGATTTCGCATAATAATATAATCATAATTTAATCAATTATTACCAAGCCTACGTCCATCAACAGTTTAGTTCACCCTAACTGAATCAGTTTAACAGTGTGAGCGGGATAGACTGATACATGGCGCGGGGAAGTGGGGGCAAAATATGAATTTCAACTGAGGTATTACAAGCCCTTAATTACATAAAACTAAAGAAAATAAAAAGTAAATTCGTTTTTAGAAAATGATTGTCATTTTCTTCCATTTTAGATTTTGCAAGAGTTAATAAAGTTGTTTTTAAACTTAGCAGACTGCTTTAATTACAGTCAGGTCATAACAACGTGTTCTGACAGATTCTTAATTGAGTTACCTTCAGATATTTTCAAAGTATTTTTTTGTTATTCGCTTAGCGAAATTACGAACTTTAAAAAAAAAAAATTGGTTGCCTGTAAAGTCGGTATACGGGCGAAAGTTTTACGTGACAACGACTTTGAAGGGACGCGTGCCTTTCACTTTTTATGTCTGTCTCTCTCGCTCTTAGGCGGGCTAACCATGCCCGAGTGGAAGGGACGCGTGCCTCTCACTCGCTCTCATTGTGAGCGCATAACGTGAGCGGAGCGTAACGCAGTTTCTTGAAGTGTCACCCGGCAAACCAATTTATAAGACGTTGTCACGTCAATACTAAAATGTGAAACAAAATCTAACAATACGCCAAAAACGGCTACTATCAAGAAGAAGATTGGAAGAATTAAATGTTTTGAAGTAACTTATTTTATCTGTTTCGAGTAATTTGTTGAACAAGGTTTCGTAGATTCCGACCCGTGTTTATTGAAACAATAAAGTTGCGGAGTTTGCAGTCATTATAATAATTAAAACAACAGCTTATAATGAAAAAATCTTTCCTTAAACAAAAACTTTGGTGAATTCATAATAAAATATATAGACAATTCATTGCCAAATTTTGTTCCGGTTCTAATAATTAGCGATAGGCGAGTCAGTTTCACCACACAGATTTAAATCACTAGATTTGCAGTCACGCAAATAAGTATCTATACTAAGAATAGTGAGCTCACATTATTAAATAGCGTTTCTATGACAATCAAGACAAGTCACTGCGTCATTGTATGTCAGTGGTGTCACAACGACACAGAAACACAAATCTTATCTTTTGACGCGATTTAAACGAATTTAACTATTTAAATCTTTGGTACACTGATTTCATAGACCAATGCTCAATCCCACATCTAGATATAAAATGATCGAATTTCAGAATATTCAAATCTCATTCTGTTCCAGAACACTAACCAAAGACAAAAGAAAATCTACAAAAGAAAATAATGTTGCCAATATAACACAAATACTCCTTCGCACCCAATTAGTAAACACATAATAAAAAGAAAATGGCGTATTATCTCCGATCACAAGTATTGTTAACGGCTGCACAGTGGGGTACAAGTGTACACGAAAAGATTGGGGGTGTGATGTCATTAGGGGTCTTCCTGTGCTTAATTGCGTCGATGGCGACTCGACAGGAAGTCGGAAGATTGCGTTCAAATAGCAAACGTTTTCGTTCTGTCTGTCCAGTAACTAACTAGACGGGACCGTTGAGTCAGAAGAAAATTGTTAAATGTCTATGTTTATAGCTATTTAGCGCTCGATGGAAATTAATTTGCCTTTTTGAAATGACGACTTTGTAATTTGTAGCACTTCGTAGGGTCTTGATAGTCTTCGTAGTCTTGTTTCAATATCTTGGTGTTGAGTACTTATTTGGGAATGTAATCTAACGTAGGTACGTACGTAATCAGCCTATAATGTTCCCACTGCTAGGACACAAGCCTCCTCCTTCGAGAGGGAGTGGGCTGTAATTTACCACGCGGGGTTGTAGAGAGCAGTGCGGGTTAGTAGATGTCACATGTATTTCGAATTTTTGGTTCTAGGACATGCCGGTTTCCTCACGATGTTTTCCTTCACCGTTTTGAAAGCAGTGGTGATGAAATTACTTACACAAAGTAAAGCGCCTGTCTGGGTTCAAACCCACGATCTACAACACTTAAGTCAGGGCCGTTACCACTGGGCCACCACCGCTCTCTAGGTACGTACGTTTTGTCATCACGGTTAGCGCAGTGGCTTAGCGATCGGACTGCTGCGCTGCGTGTCGCGGGTTCGATTCCCGCACAGAACAAATATTTGTAAGTCCTACATATATTTATTCTGAGTCTGGGTGTTTTTCTATCTATAATATGTATTTACAAAAAAAAAAAAAATGTATATAAGTAGTTTATCAGCCATCTTGTTACCATAACACAAGCATTAGGTTGCTTCGCTTGGGACTAGATGGCGCTGTGTGAAATGTTCAGGGATATTATTATTATTATCTGGCCAAAATTCTTTCTAGAATCGGTCATGAGCTATACAAGAAAAATAATATGGGCTCGTGCTGTGTAAGAAAAAATTGCCAATCTGCAGGTTTGTAGCGTCGGTGTCGGATACGTCAGACGACTGCTTAGTTTAATTAAATAAAATTAAAACCAAAAGTCATTTATTCAAACTAGACTGATATTCTATACAATAGTATCAACCGTGAGGGATTTATTATTATGACACCTGATTAAACGAACTTATTAGCAGATGTAGATGAGTATCCTAAGTGCCAAAGGAATAAAAAGTTCCCATATAATAAGCAGTTCAAATTTTAGTAATAACTACTAAATATAACGCGCCTAATTGCTATTACTAAAATGATATAATGTACGAATATAGTTATATCTACCTACTTACATATCTACATAATTATAAAATTATCCGAGCATACCTGACTGTTATAAGGACCCCATCATTAAGCGTATTGTGTATGCAATAATGCAAGTCTCAAAGGAGACGGTAGAGGTTGCAGCTAATTAGCATGTACGAGTATATTGGCTTGCTCTTAACATAATATGTGAGGGTATTAAAGATGTAAGATATTTTTGGCTTATGAGTCCATTCGCACGATTTTATTCGCCCGAAATGGTCGAATTTATTTATTTAATACTTCAATCATATAAATGTACAGAGGCGGATTTAATACCATAGGTATTTTCTACCAGTCAACTTTCGGGTGATGGAGACAAACAGTGATATCATCATGAAAATTGAGGAATAAATATTTTCAATATAAAGATCTTCGCGAATCGTCACTTTTAAATAATATTATTTTTTCTATAGTCGACTCGCACGAAATTAATTTACTTGTGGGCGAGTTGACCACTCCAGAAATATGTATTAGGCAATTGGCACATTTTGCATTTAATGTAATGCCCACAAATAAATTAACTTCACCTGTAGAAAAAATCATATTATTTAAAAGTAACGATTCGCCGGTCGGACGCCCTTAAAAAGGTTGCAGGGACGGACTGGATGCGGATGGTGGAGAACAAGGTGTCGTGGCGCAGCCTGGGAGGGGCCTATGTCCAGCAGTGGACTGCGATAGGCTGAGTTGATTGGTTGAACGATTTACCCGTTTCGGGCGAATAAATTCGTGCGAATCGACTACTGCTTTCCATTCAACTTCGTTACTTTTTATGAAACGAAGTGAAACCGTTGAAATTACAAATGAAAAAAAAAGAAAATCAATGTTACTGGAAAATATAATGTGCACCCGAGACTATACAACCTCTTACTTAATGATACGAAGGATCTAACGTAATTTATGCCTACCCTTAGTCTCGCCATTACCAGAGTACCAGTAAAAAAATAAACAACCTTTTTCGCCGAGCGGCGGGCAAAGGCAAATCCTAAACTGTAATTACTTCGAAATGAAAAGAAATAACAGAGCTCACTTTTGATAAGTAAATCCTTAGTCATAGTAATTATAACTAAAAGAAAAAAACGCGCACCTAAGGCACTCGTAGGTAGCCATTTTATTTTTGCTTGGTCCTGTTCACTGCTAACAATGCGAGTGACGTCGGGTTCAAGAGAAGGCGGGAAATGATTGATGAGGGAATTAATTAATACGCCACTTCCTTTTGGAGCTCAGAAAAAAACAAAATCAGCAGCTCACGGTATAAATACGTTTACGCTAGTTTCGCTTTGATTGAACAGATTTCACTCGGATATAAATCAAAATTAATTGGGTGTTCGTACAATTTTATGAAAAGGTTCCAATTATGTTTAGCTTTTTTGATTTATGGACATGAAAATGTAAGTCATGCCTTGGGCAGATAACTGAGATAATTCCACTCACCGTTGTTCGTATTTCTCTTCTTCCTGTCTGTTTATATGTGTGTATATAAATGGTTAAATCACTCGGATCAGAATACCAGCGCTGCGGCAGGCCTTATCAGAATACCAGCGCTGCGGTATTTATTTTTTAAATATCGCACCATCATGCTGAGATAGAAGCCTTTTGGCCTGTCTGATTTTTTTTTTGTTGTTTTTAATATAAAGAAGTTAGTTTTAAATGCTCCTTTTTTACTATTTGTATTTCCACTATTTGTGTGTGCTCCAAATAAAATATTTTTATTTCTAAATAAAAAAATAATTCCACTTGATCTTCACCTATCATAGAACCTACAAAGTACCTACTAACAAAGTCTATTCCCCGACAACGGCGAATCCAAAAGAAAGGGTGTGATCTGTACTATACAGGGCGGCTGTTAATTTGACGTATTCCTTCCAGGATGTGTCAGTGGGACCTATTTGCAACAATTAAGCACCCCTTAATTCCCAGGCAAAAATTTTTGGGACTCGAGAAAACCCATATTTAATATTTTTTTGGAAATTTTCTAGAATTCGTCACTAAATATCACTAGGAATCTCATATCATAGTAAGGCTGAAAGTAATTTAAAGGACAATGGAGAGGGTTATGCTTGGAGTTTCCCTACGTGATCGAATCAGAAATGAAGAGATCCATAGGTGAACCAAGCTAACCGACGTAGCTTACCTATTTGTCAAAGCATTATGCTGGAATTTGGACGCAATAATATTAGAAGAATAATAAAATGGTAATGTGAACTATAAATGGGACATCTGCTAAGCTAAAACTGTAATATTCTAATTCGAGACCGCTAGAAGAAAAACTGTGGAAATTAAATAAGACCACAGCTCCATTACTATCCGCCAAATGCCATATTTCTCAACCCTTTTTCCCGCTGTTTCCAAAGTTTTAATTAGTGCCAGAGGACATTATCCAGACTCTTCTTACTCTGGCCTCCGCACTCGAACCTCCTTTCCGAATTATCCGATTTTTACTTTTAATGCGAATTAACTTTTCTTAAGCTTCGGCAGTACCTATTGACGAATCTTTTATCTGAGTCTAAGAGGAGAAAAGTTACGGCCGATCTTTTTAAAATTACCAGCATCATATCAAGCCGAAATTGCGTCGCGTAATTTGCGTAAAAACATAAGCTTGCGGATTTTCCGTCGCGTAATTTTGGCTGTCGTGCTTTACTACGTAATGATTTTCAAATATACAGTGGCCTCCAAAAATTGATTGACATTTTTCGTTTTCAGCTGAGACACACCACATTATGATTTAAAATTCTAGTGATCCAAATGTTGGAACTACTATAACGTTTTTACTGTCTAAGGGCTGATTTTTTCAACGCCAGATAACTTTATCTATGAGAAGAATAATTTTGAAGCTCTTCTATTATAAACTGCCAGACGTCAATAATTATCGATCGATTGAAAAATCTGCCCTAATTCTACTACATTTATCTTATCATAAAAAATAATCAAGTAGTCCCTTAGGAGTACTTACCTGATTCTTTTTTTATTTAAATTTAATTGTAGCAGCTGAAGTGGAAAAATGTCAACTAACTTTTGGAGGCCACTGTATATATATATTGTACTTGTCTATTGTTCAATATTTATTTAAGGAAAAGGCACCAGTAAGCGAGGGATACCGGGTTTGTTATCAAGTTACTTGAAAGGGCGATAGGTACCTTATCGATGTAGGAATAAGTTGATCTGATGTTAAGGGTAGATTTTGTTACGTACCTTTTTGTTCGGGGCTCGATATTACAATATTATATACCGACACAATGAAACGGAATTGTTTTTGTTTCGTTATGTAAAAGATATCATGTATTGTGAAAATCAGGAAGAAATCCGTTGTCCTGACGCTAAAATTGCTGTGCAATGCCCAGAAATTGTTTATTTAATTTGTCCGGTTAGGTATACAGGATAAATTTTTAATCAGTGCGCAAACTGAAAACATGAATTCAGTACATGATTCTGAATCCACTTGCGTTGAAATTTTTTGTCAGTTATAAAAAAAAAAATATTGAACTGCCGTACATTTTGACCGCGTCAGTATTACACTTTTCTATGAAACAGCTGGTTTTTTTTTGATAACCGACGAAATATTTCTACTCTAGGGGGTGGGGGGGGGGGCTCTATAATCATATGTCAAATTCATGGTCACATGGTAATTTTAGAATATATCTGAGGGGCAATTCCCGTATTTTTAAGAACGTTCGCATTCTAATCTCAGTCTCAATCTGACAAAAATACAATCGATTTAAATACATTTTGACAAGTTTTTGACATTGATTGTCGCATTGTTGCAACGCATATCTCCCACGATCTTTCCCAAACCAGACTAACACCAAACCCACTCGTACATTACCATATAAAGTATAGTAAACCATATTTAACAACAAACATAATCAGTGAGCTTACAACATGTTGAAAACGCTTAAAACTGTCGTCAGTTGGAGTCAGATGCTGAAGATGCGACCTCGTTTTATAATCCTAGCGAGCGCCGGATGAATGGACATAATTTTCTGCACTTGACACCGTGTCTAGGCCCCGTCATTGTGGAGCAGAAGTACTGTTTTGTTCATTTTTATTGCTCTAGCCATCTCCAGATCTTGAGACAACAGTATCGTAACTGTCCACTTTTTGTTACTTTTTATAATGAAGTGTCGTAAAATATTTCAGCTGTTTGGTCCTTTTTTTAATTGCGGAACAAGAAAACGTCTATTAAGAAGAAATGAAGTCGGAGTTTTTTACAAGGGAGATTGAACATGCTTTGTTTTAGGGATACTGTGTATTAAGATTGCGTTTTCATAACAAAGCCGTTTATTTCGTTATGTAAAAATATTCCCGGAGTCTGGATTTGTGCCTGGTAGATGGCAATGTGCTCGCCCCCTTGGGATATGGACAAGGAACTTAAACATAACAGGCGAAATGTGGGTGTACTATAAGTACACTTCTGCCTAACCCTTCGGGGAATATAGGCGCGATGTTATGTAAAAATGTTGTTGGCTAAAGGAACAAATGTATATTAAACACCAGGGGGCCTAAAAAGGCCACTTTGGCAGAATCATAATAGGACAATAATATGAATCATAATAAAAATCGTAAAATGGTCACAAACTGACAATTCATAATATTATGATCTGTGTGCATTTATATGCAATTCATATCACAGTGAAATAACATTTAAACTGTAGAAATAAAAAATAAAAACCAATTTGATTAGTAAAAACTGTAATGAAAAGTTTACCGATAAACTTACGATTTTAATTTTTTTTCATGCGGTAATGTTTACACCAAATATGAAATGAAATTTTACGAAAATTAGAGGAATTGCTAATGATCTGCTGGGAATTCAGGAAATGAATAGTTTTTAGAGGTATTGCTTAAAGTGGCCTTTTTAGGCCCCCAGGTCAGCTTAAATAATATTTCGGCCAGTCATTCTAATCTCACCCAGTATAATTCTGAAGTCGTAGCGGTGAGTGCGGAATGAACTTGTTACTCACAAACCCATTACAAACGTATAACAATTAGCCAAAATTTCGCAAACTAATGAGAGTAACATCCACAAAAGGGTCAGCAAATGGTTCTCGACAACACCGGGAAGTTAAGCTCCACAAAGCAAAAATTATAGTTTCAACGCGGTACCTACTGTGCTGAGTAATTGCACTGAAACGGGAGAAAATACCTCGTCCTGACTGCATTTGATCTCCTCATTCAGCTGTGAATGGAACCAATTTAGTGTCGGTTCACTAGTGAATGTACATGAAATCAGAGACAGGTAGTCTTGCTGTTGTAAATTATTCACTAAAATACTGGTTTATGTGTGATAGTGGTATGTGCTACCCAAGCAACCAAATAGGTCATGATTATGTCTATAAAATATCTTACATTTGATTTGGCCATGAACTTTGATACAGAGTGATAAATTCGAGTCGTCCAAGAATTAAAAATAGTTTTTTTTAAATACGGTCTTCAGGGCTGCTGAAGCTTACTTAGAATTTCAAAATCCATTTATTGTCTTAAAAGTATGTCCATGATAAATGCTACTTAAGCATTTTCTGAACACAGAAAGATAATTGAAATGTAAAAACAAAATGATGATGATTATAAATGAAATTTTTAAAAAGCACGTGTTCTTAAATTTAAAAGCCTATCCTGTCTCCATAACTAACAATTCACCTTATCTAATCATCGAATCCTCTAAGACCCATAGTAAATATTGCCACAGAAATACATTGGAACATAAAGGAATCAGAAATAAAAAACAAAAGAATTTCGTGGACCTTAAAAACATGGTATCATAATCCAATGGAATGTATCGTATTGTAAAAAATAAAAATCATTTTGCATGTTTGTTTTCATGAATTGACTGAAGTGAATCGGATTATTGAACGAAGCTCAAGCGAAGCAAGGGAGCCCATTAATACATTATTTATGCGATATTGCAATTTTTAAGCCTTATTAAGAACGCCATAATATGTAGAGGTACAGTATTCTCTTTGAAGCGATTTTCGGAAGTATATGAGGCGATTAAAGGATTTTCAGGGGATCTGCGAATTTCACTTTGTTACTTTAATGTAATAATGCGACAACAGCTTCCAGTTGGAACAGATGTTGGTGGTACATCAGGGTCTTTAGTGAAAATATGTAGAGGTGATTATCATGTCTTTTGAAAGTGGAAAAACTGCACTTTCATGGGAGGGGAAAAGGCTATTAATGAGAGCAAGTGAAGAGCTGGCTTGTAAGTGTTCATACACACGAACGGCATGTTTGAGGACAGAGGCTACTGCAGCCGTCGACGACATGCCGCTCGTGTATTAGGTACACACACATTACACTACATAAATACATGAGCGATACAGTTGACGTGTGTCGGTCGTGTGTATAGAAAAAGAAACATAGAAAATACGTTTATTTGCAGTAAAAATGACGCATAAAAAGAACGCAAACGCAAAAATACAATAACAAGCTGGGAGAAAACATGCGGCACCTCTACGTAAAACGGTCATCGCTCAGCATAATGCTAAAGTCCCTATATGAGACGAGCCCAAGCGCTGGTTAGAGAACTTACTAGAGTCCACTATAATACGTATTATATATTAAAGTGCGAAGTAAGAGGATCTAGGAGATTGACCATTGTAATCTGATAAACACAATCTTGATACATAAATTATATCAGAATGATTTGAATTAAATTCTATTCGTTTGCACCACAATTCACTAAATGACTTTGACACTAAACATGTTTAAAAATTCTATCACTTTCATATTCAAATGATTGACAGAAACGATACGATGTTTTATACGTTTAACGTTAAACGAGCTCAGTGATTTGTGGTGCAAGCGGGCTATTAGTGTAAGTTTTCCAGTCATTTCCGTTTAGTTACCAAGTGGAAACCAGCAAAAACATCTGGATATCTTGAGTTCTAGCGACCTCAAACCTAGTGAATTGAGAATGACTAAAAAATGAGAAAAATCTAGGAATACTGAAACATAAGAGGCAAATGTATTTAAATACGAAAAGAGTAACATCGAGGGTATACTGAAATGAGTTAAGGCCCCAAAATGGGAAGGTTCCCCAACGAAAAAAAAAGATGTTATCTTTCCTAACTAGATACGACGCGGAATAATTAATGATCCGAGATAAATTCCTCCTCGAGAAATATCTAAAACGTTGAAAGAGTATTCTATTGTTTTTATTCAGAGGGAATTGGCTTATGAAAGCTATTCAAATTTGCAAGAGATTCAATTTGCATAACGAGCGATTTGTACCTCATAGAGATTAAACCTCCTGGCCTCCGTATTGTTTGCAGAATAAGGCCCGTTGTGCACGGCACGGTTTCTTTACGGTATGAAGCGCTAACCGCAATGTAGAATAATCGTGCGGGCTTGTATATGCGCATACGCTACGGCGCCGCCGTGTCTGTCAACAAGCTTCCATAGTGATCCATACAACTCCGACGACCGTTCCTACACACGGCGAATCAACCGTAGTTTTTCAAAGCAAAATCGTAGCTTTTCACGGCAAAAAAACGGGAGTCTACAAAGAGCCTAAAGAAACCGTGTCATGTACAACGGGCCTTACGCGGCCCGTTTTTTCTTTCTGTCGAGTTGCTTCCTTTGCAAACCTACTCCGGAATATTCTTAATAGTATTTGTTACAATCGACCTGTATAATTTGATTTAAATGTAAGTACATTAACGTTCCGTCCGGTTCCGAGAAAAAACGTCGGCAAAATAACTTGCTTCTTTAAATATTAAAACAAAGGGTAATGGTGAGTTTCGTAATCATAATTAATGACTACATTGTACATTCCTAGGAAGCTTTTAGACTACATACATTTATTAGGTAACCGTTCCATTATACTAATTTGCTACATATTTCTAGAAAAACTTTGCCAACATTAAGTGTTTACCGTCACGCGCCATTTGCAAACTTCGATGGCGGGAACCGTGGTCCTTAATAGTGTTGGCGTACAAGTTAAACGATACCAATGCACTTTAAGTTGTTTTACAGACCGTGGAGAAGTGTGGTGGAAATATGACCTTAATATACATAGCAAGTACGTATTTCAGGTAGATAAATATTTACATAAAGAACCGAAATCCTTACATTACACAAAATTTAAAAAACCCCTGACACAAAATAATAATAAAAATAGTATGAATGTAAAATGTCCAAAACAATAAAAAAAACTATTGAAAAAATAGCCACAAATAGAACAGAAAAGGTATAAACGTGAAACCCTATAAAAACAAAAAGTAACCTTGAAATTATGACCCTACGTAAGTACGTATGAAATTTTTTGATTAAATGTTGTCCCGTCGGGGGACCGCTCTAATTATTAACCTAACGTTCTGTTAATGTTTAAAATAGCAGTTTAATACCCATATTGAGGGAGTTATGTAAAAAGAAGAGAAAAAATATGTAATCCGCCATCTTGTGGCGGCGGCCATCTTGGACCGATTTTCATCAAACATAGCTAAGAACACTCCCGACAAATACACCTTTCAAACAAAAAAAAAACAAAATCAAAATCGGTTCATCCATTCGCGAGCTACGATGCCACTGACAGACATACATACACACACACACACACCCCGACACGTCAAACTTATAACACCCCGTCGTTTTTGCGTCGGGGGTTAAAAACATATCGAAATCACGCCTGTCATTTCCGAAGGGTTAGGCAGATCTGACTTACACACACTTTTGGCCAGTGATGTTTAACTCCCATGTAATTAGGGGCGAGCCCATTTGTCATCAACCGGGTACATAAATCGAGACTCCTGCTGGGAAAATCTTATAAGACTTTACGGAACCCCCTGGTTCACACGAGTTGTGTGTTGGGTCACAAGCTCTACTGTTGAGCATGGCGTCAACGAACCCAGGACGCCATGCTCAACAGTAACGATAACTCACTACTGTTGAGCCAATGAAGCAATAACTCAGTGACTAGTAAATCCTTATTACATACATAGAGAGCATAGAGTCGTGCTTTAATTAAATAATGATTAAGATTAACACATTAATCTCATAATTATGACCACTGGTTATGAAGACGTAATAAAGCTCATTAAGCGTAAGTTTAGGTTACATACTAAATGTAACTCTAACTTTTGGGGTACTGTTATGAATAATTTATGATGTTACAGTGATACTATCGAGGCTCCAAATTATTAGAGTAAAAGCTCGAGATAATACCTACAATTTTACATTCATATAAATACAGGGTTATTTTAAATTGGCTAGCTAAACTCCGCAGGCGCGATGGGTATCAATATCTATCCACGGTAAAATAAAAAGATTAGATGTTTTTTTAAAGAGATTAACGACCGTTGTTACTTGAAGTATGAGTTGAGAAAAACTGTTTTCTTATGATTTATCGTAGACCCATCATGTCTATGAAGTTTACACAGACAAAAAACAGAATTTCTGTCGATGACCCCACAATAAATCATCAAATTAATTATTTTTTTGTTGTATCATGTTTCGATACCGATAGCCATCGATAGATATCGATACCCATCGCGTCTGCGAAGTTTAGCCAACCAATTTAAAATAACCCTGTATAAACAATTTTCACCTAATTTAAATAAAATCTGCCTCAACCTACTAAAAAATTAACAAACTAATTCACTCCACATCGAAGTTCCAACATTACCAAGAACATAACACAAACAAAAAGTCTCCTATCTTAATGAGTCAAAACAAGGTTAGTTCAACAAAATATTTTATATTTTCCTCCGCAGAGTATTCATCGTTACAAGAGATTTTTTCAATGGTAGTAATAAATGTAAACGAGCCCTAGAAGGTGCAATTAAAGCGACACAGAAGCGGCACAATTCGTCGGAGTCGTCTTTGCTTCCCTCACAGCTGAAAGTTTTAATTTGTGTCGAAGATCATTGCGACACTGATATTTTATATTAATTCTTGGGAGACCAACTTTGTCTGCATGATAATTTCAGTTCTATGATTCGTTTTCTTCCTAGTTTTAAGGATAGCCAGGGGTTTAATGTGTGAATACTTTGATTAAAGAAAGACGTCTCGAATTTCCACCCTGCTATTATTATTGTTATCTATTATTTGACACTTATTACTTATGGTCGTGAAGTTCTCATGCTACTTGCAATCTTCATACGGCCGTAGAATACTCTGTGTGCTTTCACTTGCATTGCCATATTTTTATGGGCTCGACGCAGCATGATGTCATCTTCTCCCATACATCTCAATCAACCGTAATACCTATCCCGAAATACAAATCTTGACATATAAACTCAATTATTCCCCAATAAGGGTACCTGACTTTTCAGAAGCCCGAAAGTCTGACAATCAGTCTTACCAAGGGGTAACGTATTACCCAGTAACTGGGTTGTGGAGGTCAGATAGGCAGTCGCTCCATGTAAAATACTGGTATTCAGCTGCATCCGGCTAGACTAGAAGCCGACCCCAACATAGTTGGGAAAAGGCTAAGCAGATGATGATGATGAAGGGTAGCTGACTTTTTAAAAACAAATTGCAACTTTGCAAATTGTCATCATCATCAGCCTTCTGCTGTCCTATCGCACGCCATTTAACTTGATTTCCGGTAACTTTCATCCCAACCACCCTTCGAAGATCGTCGCTCCACCGAGCCTGAGGGTGTCCTACCGTACTTACGTTTGCCGATTTACGGTCTCCACTCAAAATCCAACGGTCATTGGTTTTACCGGCCATTACGACTAAATATTATATTACTAGCCTACATAGAGGCTGATGAAACCGTTGCGCATGCACTCTTTGAGTGCACAAGCTTCTCCCAGATTATGTTAGAAACCCTCGGGACATCCAGATCTTACACAGATTCTCAACAGGCCAGCGGGCCTACTCCGAAATGCAAAGTGCGAATGTTCGGATCGGACCGACACATGGCCAAACCGAATATTATTGAAAAATGCGAAAAAACTTCGGATCGGCTCAGTTGGGTCGGGACCATAGTCAATATTCGAAAAAGTGTAGGAGTGTAGGATCGGAACCGACCGAACCAAATACTAACTTCGTAGCAGGAAACGGCCGAACATTCGGCCGATACTACTTCGGAGTAGACCCCCTGGCCTGTTGAGAATCAGTATAAGACTTGATAAACTTCTGGAGGGAGGTGGGCTGGTTGGAATAACCACCGACGGCCGCCATGGCCCACGCACAATGGTCCACTTGAAGGATTAAGTGCGGAAACCAAACCCATAACATAGATTATTAGCCTGTGATGTCCCACTGGAGGGCAAAGGCCTCCCTACTCTCTGCCCACTTCTCTCTGTTCAAAGCTTCTAAGGACCAGTTCTTGTTGAAGGAGTCCAACTAGGCCACCGTTGCTCAATATGGTAACAAGACCAAACATAATGGGTAGGCTGTATATTAATATTAGGTCTTGTTACAATTTGCGGATACTATTCCTCCAATATCAGGTTATAACAGAATCTTCAAATAGAAAGCCGACAATAATAATTTACTGAAACAGTAGCTTCCGGTGTTGGTCATAAATTCATAATTAGGTTAATGAATTGTTAACAATTTGAACAAAAACAATTTATTTACCCTTAATGAAGTTGATGTTGTTTTAATTCTGACGGAATTGTGTTATGTTTTTCCTTATATTTATATTCAGCGGAGGTTTAAAGGGTAAAGGTTTATTTCTTCATTCATTTTATTATAGAGGCGCATCTTTTTAATTAAGAGACACTCATAATATAAATGAAAGTCGCTTTTCGTATCTTTCTATGTGCCCGCGTTGTTCTTCTAAAACTTCGTAACGAATTTTGATGCGGTTTACACCATCATTTAGAGAATCTCTTGCGAAAGATTTATGTGTATTACATTAATATTAAAATTACATTACAATTAAGAGATCTCGATGTGTTATCAAGTCGTTAAAACCGTGCGAAGTCATTTCAGTCATTGGTCGCTAGTGTGTATATAAGATAATTTATTTATTTCACCAAAAAATCTACAGCGGAATACACATACCTACTTATAGGCTAGTACATGGGACCATCTGTAGCCGAACTAGGACAAGTCCTGTATTTCGGCACACAGTGCGAGACCGCCTAAACCAGCCCATATTAGCCCAAAAGACATGCAAAATGATGCATCAGTGAATGATCTTAAAAAAGAAAAACTTAAACACGAGCGACACGCGTGACGACAGAGGCATAGCAGAGGCAACACCAATCGTCGACACGTGTCGGCGGCAGTCGTCGACGTACCGGCGCGCCGTCCGTCGTATATTTGAGTAGGTACACACGGCTACACATCAAGCTATGCAAAACCAGTATTAGCTGACCGTTCATTGTGAGAAAATATCATACAAAGTGAGGCCAAGACAAACTGGTTTTGTATAGCTTGACGTGTAGCCGTGTGTACGGTGCTCAAATGCACGAGCGGCATGTATTTGAAAACAATGCTCAAATACACGAGCGGCATGTTGTCGATGGCAGACGCCGACGCATCGACGGCCGCCGCCGACACGATCGACGGTTGCAATTGTCTCTGTCGTCAACGGGTGTCACACGTGTGTATGTACACTAAAGACAAAACCGGGATCCTGCAGTTTTGCCGAAAAGATTTTGCCAAAATTTTACTACCCAAACAAATTTTAGCAACCTTTTTTTATACCAATGCAATGTTTGGAATAATTTTAGTACGCACATTTTCATATGGTCAAATTTTCACTTGGCAGAATATTATCAAGGATAATGTCATTTGGGCATTTGGTCTTTAATCAAATGATTTATTACAGCAAACAATCTTTAGACAGTAAACGTTTGGTCAAATGATTTGTTGTGGCAAAAAATATACAGACAAAAATAATATTTTTTGGGAAATACCTATAATTATAAATAAAACATCGCGGTGCCGCGGCAGCGTCCGGTGAGTGCCAGAAACGACTACTATAATTATAAAGAAAAAAAGAAAAAAATAGATAAAAACAAGCTACCCAAGACTGAACTAGTTAGACTATAACAATTGACTGAATATGAATGGTAAATTGAAAACTGACGATACTAAATATTTATTTATAAGTTATTCCAACTGAAATATTTGACTACATAAAAATTGGTAAAATTACTAGTTGGTAAACAAGTCATTGTTTAAACGTTGACTTGCCAAACATTAGGTTTGCGTTACGATTATTTGTGAATAGATTTTTTGCTAAGTAATAATTTGGCAAATGAAATTATGCGGAAATTTATTTGGGAAGTGATAATTTATTTATTTATTTATATTATATATTTATAATTAAAGTGAATGAAATAAAGGAACCGACAAAACCATTGTGTGTATGCAAACTTACTGAATACGATTAAAGTACCAAGTACAGTACTCTTTTTATAACCGAGCCTAACACAACCCCGCAAAAAAAAAGATGCCATCCTTTTATCGATATGTTAGTCAAAACGTTGTATTATAAAATAGATTTGTTCCCTTTCCATGTTTAAGTGAGTGAAGGTACAATATACCTATTTCTTGCGTATTACACATTGTAATAACGTTGCCCGTTACCTTGTTTTGCGTTTTACCCGTAAAGGCTTAAGGGGCTCGTGTGAGGGAATTCCTGAAAATGTTTTAGTGGAAGTGAAAATTTATATTCATAATATTTTTGTACGATTAAGCTTCTGCTAGTAACACTGTGAAATATTTTGGTTGTTTATTTTATGAAGGCGGCCATAACAAGGTATGATGTAAATCTGTAGAACGTTTAAAAATATGATTACTTATTAGGTAATGATAATAATGGAGTTATTTTTCATATCTAGTTAAAAACCGTATTATTTCACAATGTAACACATAACATAACATTAAGCCTTGTTTCGCCAAAGGGTTTTGCAGAGGTAAAACTATGGTACACACACATTTCGGCAGTTTTGTTTTAAGTCTCATATAAACTGTTGTGACGGCTCCCACACTGAAGTGCCTCAAACATCGACTGGACAGATTAAATATATCCAAGCCATTTCTTTTTTTTTTTAACTTTGTCACACTCTAGTAATTTCTCCTGTATCGTGGGTGCGTTTACAAACATTTAATCCGGGTCTGGCTGTTTGTTTATTTACATACACAAACAGCCAGACCCAGAACAACCACTTGTAGGCCATACAAATATTTGTTCCGTGCGGGAATCGAACCCGCGACACGCAGCATAGCAGTCAATCGCTTAACCACTGCGCCAACCGTGCCATCCGAATGATTCACACGCATTTCGGCCGTTATTCACACGCATCAGCTAATTTATTTAATTAAAATTATCTAAGGGGCGAGTTGGCTTCGGCCCCTCATATGCCTTTCAAAGGACCGAGACCCCATGATCCCAAGATATGTTAAAAAAAATGTTATAATAATAGCACAGAGAAAGATAAACAAATCAAGCATATTGACTTGGGTCACGAGGTCGTCGACATGTGGGATGTGACTCAGCGATCATTGTGCCGATAGTCGTTACAGCCAATGAATAGCCAAGAGCCTCGACCAACACCTGAAGAGGCTCTCGTTGGGCTGCTGGATCAAGGGCTTGATTCAGAAAGCGGTAGGTACTTCTGGACACGGCCCGCATTGAGGTTCCTCTCTCTGGAGTCCTGACCCGGGTAGCTTGGATCCTGTTCCCGGTACCGACGGGCTACTATTTTTTTATATTTTTAAATGTTATTATATTCTAATATTTAAAAATATAATTTATATATTATGTATTTAGGGTTGAATTTTCCAACGCTAGATAATTATATCCGATGAATAATTTTGAATTTTTGACAGTTCTTCCATACAGAATCGGTCAGACGTCAATTTTATTCCACGAATAAGAATTATTTGTCGATTGAAAAATCAGCTCTTAATGAAATAAAGGATACAACTAACACAGTACGAGTGAATGTATGTTCACACAGTCATCTGCCTAGCCTTTTCCCAACTATGTTGGGGTCGGCTTCCAGTCTAACCGGATGCAGCTGAATACCAGTATTTTACATGGAGCAACTGCCTATCTGACCTCCACAACCCAGTTACTGGGTAATACGATAGCCCTTGGTAAGACTGATTGTCAGACTTTCGGGCTTCTGACTACCCGTAACGACTGTCAAAGATCCACGAATGACAGCCGGGACCACCGGCTTAGCGTGCTTTCCGAGGCACGGAGGGGTCTCAGTATGTAAAGATGGTCACCCATCCACAGACAAACCGCGGTAAGCGTAGCTTAACCTGACCGATCGATATTATTTAGCCACGGGCCCCTCTAATGTATGTGCACACAGTATTGTCTGGTAATTGGTATAACAATTATCGCATTGCCTTGCACGTTAAAAATCATTAAGATAGCCTTTCCACAACAGTTAACAATATCATACCTAGTTAGGCTCACAATACTTTTAGTCTTTATTCCTAAAAAGCCTTCTCGCTTCAAACGATATATTCAGAGGTTCAAGTATAAAATCCTGTGCTCACCACTGTACCACTATTACCGGTTTTAAAACTAGTTTCGCTGTAACAGAGAAAATAGCTGCTTTGCGGTTGTGTGCCCCGTTATTGCTAATGTCCACTATAATTATTGACATTCTCTACGTACATTCTGTAAGTATTTATTTTCTGTTTTTCTCTGTTGCCTTTATTTCAGGTTTAATTCATTTGCTTTTACTGTTCCTTTTGTTGTCTGCGGATGAGAAAACTTCTGTCTGTCATTTAAGATAAAAAGTGTGCGAAGTTTTTGTCTGTCCACGTACGGATGGAGTTTCTAGCAGTGACTTATTATTATTTATTAGGTTCTTCCTCTGTTGTTTGCCCTCGGTGGGGACCCGAATTGATCCTTTATCAGGTTCCTTTATTGGAATTGGATTTTCTTCGACCACCATCTTGCTTGATACTGATGTGGGTTAACTTGGTCTAAGGTAAAGTGCCAGTTGTACTGAAGATCGTGTTCAATTTTTTCTTGTAGACGAGTTAATTTTGGAACGACGTTCCTTATCGCGCGTTGCAAAAGGGGGCTAGACGGAAAAAATTAAGACCAAAAGTTGGAACGACACTTTTTGCTATAGTTGTAAGCCGTGCGGCGTGCGCGTGTTTCTCCGTCTGTCTCCTTCTCTCTCTCTTATAGAAAGCAAGCTAGTTATACTTCGTTCCATCCGGGTGTCTTTTGACACCTCTCAAGTTTTCTTTTCCTTTAATGGTAAAGTAAAATAATTTAACTCGTCTCGTCGTCGTGTGTTCCCACTGCTGGGACGTAGAGGACGGAGAGGGAGTGGGCTGTAGTCTACCACGCGGACCCAGTGCGGGTTGATACATGTTACATGCCTTGGAATTTTTGGTTCTAGGACTTGCCAGTTTCTTCACGATGTTTTCCCTCACCGTTTTACTTTACGTTACAATTTTTTCCGTTCGATGATCTTCAAAATTAACCTATTGTGTTAGAATTACCTATGGCATATCGATGGCGATTTTAGTACTATACTTCTGCCTACCTCTCCAAGGAATACAGTCGTGATGTTATGTTAATATTAATAGCTGTATTGTATAACCATTAAATTGCATAAGTAACGTAAAGTTTTATCGGTCATCTTCTCTTAATGACCAAAATAACAAGTCACTTAGATCGCAAGGGACACTTCCACAGATAAGTAAAAACATTTTTCTTATGAATCGACCTCTTGAACGTTCACTGCTATTGGAGATAGCGCCGCCTGTTTTTATTTTTATTTGTATAAGTATCTATTTATTTTGTTCGATATTATAAGGAACTTCAAGAGTTTTAAATTTGCTGTACCTATACAGAAAATAAGCTTTGTCTTATTTTCAAAGTAGATAATTTTTAATATTTGTAAAGTTGAGTGCTACGTATTTACCTATTTAGGTAGGTAGGTAGGTAGGTACATAAGCAATATCAATTGTATGAATAAGTAAAGCTACACCATTATGCGCCGGATCATTGAAAACGAACACTCTATTTTCAAACCCCGTAAAAAACCAATTATAACTCGCACACTGTTTTCCTAACTAGTAATCGCTAACAAGCTGGCACCAAACAATTAAAACAAAAAAAAATGCGCTCTTCCATTGGCTACAATTTCTAGTTTTAAATAAACGGTTCGTAAGGTATTTCGAAATTTAAACTATGACAGCAGTTGTCAAATTCAGCGGGTGGATAGAGTACGCGCGTCATCGGTTTCTGCTAATTGGATGTAACTTTTCAGTGGCGTATTGCATTGGCCACAGATGTATGCCATGTGAACGTCGGCTGCGTTCAGCTGGATGAATGATTCACACGTCGTTGGCTCTCCATCGCTCATGCCGCGTTCGCTGAATATTGTATTAACTCATAGCTGATGATCGCACAATTAATTTTTTGGCGGATCGGAACTGAGTGGAAGTAATATGTTGGTTTCTTTTATTATTTATAATCGAATTTTGAGTTTGGTCTTAATGAAACAGAACTACTGAGATGCGAAATGTTACCCTTTGTCTATTCGCAAAACACAAATAATAACATTTTTACTAACACAAAAGTTGATTGTTGGTTTTTAAACCAACAAAAATATGATGCTTTTCCAATATTGTATCACAAAAATGGGGAATTCAATAACTGTGATACCAAATCCTAAATATTTCGACCTCGGTATTCAAATAGAAATATTTGCTAGCCGTGACTCTGCATTTATCCATTTCCATTGGCGTAGCAAAGAGAATACTGACGCAGTAGTATTGTTTGTCCACGTGTAACTGCTGATATGATACGTTAAGCTACACTTAACGCGGTTGGGTAATGGATGGGTGATCTTTTTTACAAGTACATCGGAACCCTCCCTGCCGTGGAAAGCACATGCAGTTTATTATGACTATAAGTTTGACAATCGTCGCATGGAATAATCTCCATAACAATCTTTCAATATTTTGGGTATTTTCTTCGATCAAGAATAGTACTAGATAGACCACAAATATTTTTGTGGTCTTATTTAAAATTAGTATGTTTTTAACCTTATAACTTAGACTTTAAGTTTCATTTTAGAATAAATTACTGAAAATTTAAAAATATAATAATTTTATTTTCAAGCGACATTTTATATATATTTTGCAATGGTAATTAAACTTTATGTTTAAGCATTAAGGTTTATAATAAACTGAAGTTGGTAATATTATTAAACTTTTTTCTAAGAAATGTAGATGTTTACGTGTGTGCAAACGTGGCCACTTGAGCGACTGATTTTTGTTCCTGATCCTTAATCTAATACTATTATTGATCAAAGGGTATTTTGAATGATGTGCTAAGGCGACGGTATGGTTTAAAAGATGTAGTGACTAAAATTGATTATGCTTAAATGGTTTGGTTTTTCATTCATCAAAATCAAAAGTCATTTAATTTTATTCAAATTAGGCTGAGAGTCAGCACTTTTCGAACGTCAAAATTACAAAAGACAGTCCCCCAAAAACGCCCGCCCTTCACCACTTGCTAGTGCTATCGCTGGGAAGAAGAAGTGGCGCAACAAACTTCCCAGCAGCACAGCTGTCTGTTCAGTTAGAATATAGTGCATGTATACAATACTAGGAACCTATGTTCAGTAATTAAAATTACAAGAAACTTAAATTATTTGCCATAAAATATGTCAGCTACCCACGCCAATATACCAACAAATATAATAAAAACTATACGTACTCAAGCTGAAAAATAATTAATTCAAATGGAAATAAAAACTTACTACCTAAATAAAAGCCTCCAGGCATAAAGGGCGTGACAGCTTACATATTTATGCATAGCTGGGTTCTGGTCACATAGCTGTCACTTGAGTCACAGATGAAAAACTAGGACCATCGAAGTAAAATAAATAAATAAGTTAATACTAATAACAATAACCTGTCAGTAAGCTGATTCTGGAGAAAGAACATGAACATGAACATTGTCTTGAGTTAATTAGGGCGACCAACTATTCTTATCGTGTAAGTAGTCGTTGATGGAATAGTAAGCCTTTGAGCAAAGGTTAGATTTTACTTGAGCTTTAAACGCATTGAAAGTCTAGCAAAGAAGAAGGTATCTTGTTATAAAAGGTTATACCAAGCCCAACAAATGAGTTATGAACCTTATGAAGCCGGTGAAAGGGGGCACGTAGTTTGTCCTTATTTCTAGTGTTAACACTGTGAATATCACTGTTTTTAGTGTGCAAGTGCAAATTTTGCCTAATATATAATCCTCTCAAGGATGAATGAAAGGTGACTAACAAAAGGTATTCACAAAGCAGATGCGAGGGGAAACGCCGGGAGGAGGCACTATAGAAGGGCATATTATAGTGATCTTACTGGTGATGTTCTTCAGTAAGTTCAGGTGCGTAGTACTCGCAACCGGCGTGCGTGTATGACCATAAACGTGTATTAACGTAAACGTGTATGACCATAAACGTGTATGAACGTAAAAGAAGAAAAAGGCGTAGGTATAGCAGGTGACGTTCTTTAGTTTCTGCCTACCCCATAAAAAGAAGTTTGCGTGAGCTTATGTACTCGTATGTTTGTTATATTTAGATACATTAAAAGTCGACTGACATAGGTGACAAAATGATGATGGATGTTTAGACTTTTTTCACGCAGAAAAGAAAATCAGTAGGTGTGGAAAATATTGGCGTGTGTAAGAAAAGAAAGTATTCAAGCCAAAAAAGTTGGAAATTCTAACAAAACTTGAAATGGCGTAAGGGAGAAACTTTAAATTACTTTTATTTCTTAACATAGTATTTTGTTTATTAATTTAAAGTTTGGGTGTTTGTCAGATTTGTTAGGTTAAGCCGTGACACGTATTTAGTTAAACGACTGTCAATATAATGTGTGTGAAATAATATGGAAGTGACGTATTTTCGCCTACATAATAAATGCTGCCTGCGCCTGATCTCTCTACGGTCGTGTCGGATTACCGTCCCATCGGACTATGATAGTGAGGGAAGCACGGATATCTATGGAGGGAAGACTGAGTGCATCAGCGTCTGCGCAAACACTTGTACACTATAATATCTCCTGCGTAAATGGCCAGTATCCTCTGATATTGGGCGTCATGGCCGAAATTCGGTCAGGAGGACTATTATTAAATGTTGCTTTGGAAAAATGGTCTTACGTTCTCGAGATTTTTTTGAGTTACAACAAGGAGCTTCAGTGTGGGGTCCAGAGTTACTACGTACTGTGAAAATGATGCTTTATGGACACAAATAAACGGCTTCATTTATTTATTTTTAGTTTGACGAAAAACAAACTTGTAGCGGTATCTACAACGCCACATGCGAACAACGCGTCATACTGACATCACGCAAATCCTGTATCTCGCAAGCAGAGTTTACCGCGCAATTAGCATAGATACAATTTCCCAACATCAATCGTTGGGCAATTGCCTGCCAGACACAACACCGTCTGGTCGGAGGATCCTCCCTTTTCTATAGAGGATAAGTGAACTTTACACCCTGTTCCTCATACCTCTAAAAACTCATAGCCCTGGCAAGTTTAACTATACTTTATTGAATAGGGCTATGATGTTTTCTATAGAACTATATCATAAACACAAAAAAGAAAAGAAATACTTCGAAATTAAATTGTCCGGACAACTCAAGTTGGTAGTACAGTTCCTCGTCAATATTATCTGACCCACCCTAAAAACAAACGAATTTGGACCCTCTGGCTGTAACATTAAGGTTTATTCAATTTATATGAGCTTAACAGACAAGTGCACGAGGACTTACAATCAATACAGACACGCAAATTTCATCTTTATAACGTTAGCATTAGGTTATATGTTATAACTACTTGTTATAATATAATTAGTGTAATAGCTTATTTTAATGATTGCGTTCAAGTAATTCTGGTCTCGTGGTCTGTGTATAAGACTGAGAAAATTAAGGTGCGAGATCAAATCCTGCGACGATGATATTGTTTTGCTTTCAATTTAGAATTTATTCCAAAACTATTTCTTGTATTATTATAAAGAACTATAGATGGATAATCTTCAAATATAAACTTTGTAAAATGGTAATATTTTCGCATAACTTGTAATAAGTGGGTAGTTGAAAAATAAATATTATTTATTATAAAACTGGTATTCAAATGCTACTAAGGGTATGCAGTGACTACGCTCAAACATATTTGACCTTGTCTTACTAAATTACAAAAACAACGTCTCTTTACCATTTTTTATTTTCTATTTTGTAGGTAGATTTTTTTATTATCATGTCTCAATGGAGTGATTATTTAAAATACAAAATAATCTATTTGCACGAGGAAAAGGTTGGCTGCTTGTGCTGTTCAAGAATAAACTTTATGAAAGTATACTATATGGTTCAAATTCTTTAGAATATTGCGTCTAGCATAACAACTAAGATCAAATTTCAATGCTACTTATAAGAGTTGAGTTGGTCTTGTGGTCACTAAGGTAGTGCGGTGTTCATCGTTGTCTACGTTCGAAACCGAGTTTAACCTAAATGTAGCTTTTTGCTCAGCTGTTTTTTTTATTACACTTTTTTTTTACATTTCTTTAATGGACGACGTAGGATCTTGTTTTTTTAAACGGGCAGTTGGTATAGAAATAAAATTAAAAAGTTGCAAGTTTAAAATGTTTATTATTTCATTAAAACACTTAGGTAAGATAAAATAAGTAAATGCTCATATATATTTCCAAATTAATATACCTACATTTTATATTAATATGCCATAATCAAATCTAACCATTTATTAACATTAAACAAGGCATGCTTATGCTTAAAAGTTTGTTATCGAGAAAATTAATTCATGTGTGAAATGCTTTACAGATTTATAGCTGCCTATATGTAGTGAATAAACATGTTATTTAAATAGAAACAATCTATTTATAACAATAACATCACCACATAATCTGCAACATTTTAATGGTTGAACAATCAATCCATTGAGCATTTACTTACATGGTGTGTTTAAAAATAGAAAATAAAAAGAATTAAATTTAAATATTCCTGGGCAAAACGGACCCTTTCTTCGCGATGAGCAGGTGTCAATGCAATTTTCTGTGCCGGTTTATAATTCCTTATCCCAGCAGCGTGTAAATGCCTTCTCACTGTTTCCACTGAAATATTGTGGTTTATTGCGGTTACACGAATGGGCAAAAAATGGATTTTCAACTTGACTTGAAACAACGGTGGCGTTCGAATTCGGGACTATACTTGATGGCTTTTGCTCCTGGACGAATCCGCTGAATATTTCCATTGTCTCCATAACGTCTTAGGCATAGACTGACCGTATTTCTCTAAAACAAAAAAAAAAAACATTTTTGGAACCGTGTATGTAACTTGTAAGGAGTGAATGTAATGGTAAAATAGCCAACTACGCGTTCGTTAATCACAATCAATAAAATAAAATAGGTATAAAAAAACACTTACTGCTATATTAAGTCGATGACCAATCTCTCTAATTCCAACATTCTACTCATGTAAAAATATGATTTTATGTTTGGTAACACCAAATTGCTTAAATATACTTATCGAGTTATGTGAAACGATTTACAAATGTGTGAGCGCAGTCACTGCTATTAGGCGTAGTGTAACTTTTGTCACTTAGATGAATTTATTATCTACCTCACGAAGCAAATATATTTTTTACTTCGTTTCCAAACATTCTTGGTAAATATAAATTCTGTGAACTTAAAGTTTTTCAATTTACCCACCTGTCTACAAGATAAGTTATTAGGCGTAAGTCATATTGGTCGTTCTTTAATAATGCAAGCAATATTGTAGAAATGAAAACAAATTAAAAAAGAAACTGAAAATATAGGTGGACTGTATTTTCGAACCCACATGTTGTTCTTTGCCAATCCAGCATGAAACCGCTAAGCCACAAGAACTTGTTGGAAATACGCGAAATTAATGATTGGGTTGTAATTATGTAGTGTGACTTAAAAGCTTTTCAACTTTAATGTCAACGAGATAATGATTAAAATAGCTTAACAAAATGATATATAATGCCGGTGGCTCCGACAATGTTGGGTGGGTTTACCTTAACCTTACGTGTTAAAGATCAAATTTGCGTGTCTGTATTTTTACTGTATTTGTCCTTCGAGTGCTAGAGCACTTGTCTGTTAAGCTCATATAAATTGAATAAACCTTAATGTTACATTCAGAGGGTCCAAATTCGTTTGTTTTTAGGGTGGGTCAGATAATTGTGATGACAGACTGTACATTATTTTAACAATTATTTTCCTTGACTTTACTTAGTTAAGTCTTCTTTGGTCGATTAAAAAATAGCAAAATGACTTCCGAATACACATAAAAATTTCAAGAAATATTTACAACAGGACATAAATTTAAAATTATATTGCTGTTGTTATAAATGGTAATAAAAGCAAAGCATAAATAACACATCGGAACCGTATCCAGAATACTACTTACCCAAATTGCGGGGTGAATGACTTGCACACCGCAAGAACCGATTACTTCTATCTACTTGTACTTTTACCAAATTGATTTATTTCCTCATGAGGCTTTAGGGAAACAAATTATAATATTGTCCTTTTGTGAGTTTCGGAAGAGGGGAAAGTATATATTGGTAGGTACTCACATGTAGCGGTTAAATGAATAAATACATCTTTCAATGGTGACACTAGCTCAAGACAGAGGGGAGTGGAAAGAAGAAAGGGAGGCCTTTGACCTGCAGTGGGACCACATCATCATCATCTGCCTAGCCTTTTCCCAACTATGTTGGGGTCAGCTTCCAATCTAACCGGATGCAGCTGAATACCAGTATTTGACATAAAGCGACTGCCTGTCTGACCTTCACAACCCAGTTACTGGGTAATATTGGTTTTCAGACTTTCGGGCTTCTGACGACCCGTAACCACTGACAAAGATCCACGATTGATAGCCAGGACCCACGGCTTAACTGGCTTTCCGAGGCACGGAGGGGTCTTGATATGTAAAGATGGTCACCCATCCACGAACCAACCGCGGCAAGTGTAGCTTAACCTGATCGATTGACCCGCGCGGCTGTTATTAATTAGCCACAGCCCACAACATAGGCAAAAAAATAACAAATAATATACCTAGCTCGTGTCCAAAGTATTTGATTAACTGCATTCTAAGTGGTCATACACACGAGCGACACACTTCAACGGCAGAGCAACTGCAGCAGCCCGTGTATTTGTGGTGCTTAAATACACGAGCGACTGCAGTTGACTTTTCCGTTGACGTGCGCCGCTTGTGTGTTTAAGCACTAAGTAGAAAAAATATTTCAAAGACAAATATTCACAATCATGTCATGCCCTCAGATTTCTTAAAAATCGTCACAGTGTCTTTTCCTTTTCCATTATATCATAATCGTTTATTTTTCCACTGATTGGCATCCAATTAACATTATAATACAAAATGTCCAAATGCCTTTCTTAATAAATTAATCATCGAACTCACGAGCTTGTTGTTAATTTTTCCCTCCATTTTTATAAGTGATGGATGACAGCTGTCAATATTTTGACATTATACTAAAACATGACCTTTTTCGGTGTTGCAAATTATCTTATTGTAATCGTAGTACAAGGAAAATAATTATCACTGCTGAACAAAAGCAGTTTGCCATTATTGCAAGACTTTTTTTATTATAGTTCCTTTGCTTCACTGCTCCGTAGTCAAATAAAAATAATTATATTTTTGATTAGCATTATTACTTAAAATAAGGCGACTTTCACAACGCAGCCGCAACACACGACTACTGCTACCAAAAAAAAAAAAAAAATGATTTCCATATTATTTTCTAGCAAAAGATGTATGCGAGTGTTTTTTGTCATATTTGCCAGTTATCACCTGAGCCCAGCCAGTGTGTAAGACTAAGCTGTGCTCGGGGCGCGTTATTTCATAAAGTAAATATTTATGAAGGAAAGGAGTTTTCTTCGCGCGTCCTCCCGTAAGCCTCCTGATCCGAAAAGACATAAACCTCTGGGGATTCAGTTCTAAGTTCACAAAGGCAATGCTCCGTTAGCTCTCATACATAGGTATATATACTTTTTCCGCTTTCAAAGTTATGTATCTTTGTATTGGCAATTGTTTTATTATTGCGGGTTTCCGATATCTTTCTTATAACAACTTAGCTTGCTTTACGTCTTTATGTTTGTGTTTTAATCTTTTTTTTTGCTTATAAGGCAAGTAGTATAATATGACGGCAAAGTTCGGCTTTAGAAAACTTGTTGAGTTATAATGAAGTCTTATCGCCAAAGAAATCTTTTTTCACACTTTTTAAGTAAGTAGTCGTAGAGTTTTGTGAAGGTTTTTATTACTTTAGTATTATTACTTTAATACTTATATATTTGTAACTTCGAAGTTGTATGTTTTCTTTAATTAGAATGATTCGTATCGTTTTGTTCATAATAATCCTTTGTTCAGACTTAGCGGTATAAACAGTGAACTGAAGGGAATTATTACTCGTGTGTAAGCGCTACAAACTTTGTTCAAGACAATACGCTTAATTCTATTTATGGTCTTTGGAAAATCGTTCCCTATTCACGCGCATTTCTGTTCAAAAGTAAACTGAAACTAGAGCTGATATTATACATCACGATTATGTTTGATCTCGTGGGCTCACGGTGAAATAACACGTGTTCCATCAACATATATAACATTACCTACTTAATATTATGAGGGTGGCTTCGGACGGAACATTTACACTACGATTTTTTCTACGTAGATAAATATATGTGGGTGAGGTAGGGATGGCGGGAAACCGCTAAACTGACAGATCGGTATGAACAGGAATTTTTCGCTGCCACAAAAATATTCCACTCTCACTCTAGCACATTCAGTAGGTAACACCATTAACAATTATTATAAAACTTTTTCTTTCAAAGTATTTTATGAAACACTTAATAAGATATTGTTATAAAATGAGTTAGGGATGAACGGTATAAGAGATGATATAAAAAGGAAAGTAGAGAAAAGTGAACAGGGCTCCACGAGGTTTATGCAAATTTTACGCGAAATTTTTTAACTTACCAAGTCTGTTTTCTTATTATTTGCAAACAACAGCGGCTGGGTCTTAATGTTATTCTGTTTGGCCTTAAAGATGTTTTTGAATAGTATAATCCGTATACTAAACTTGGCCCATGAAGACGTAATTGTATCAAGATGGTAGTAAGAAGTTTGGGTGTATTTATGGAGATGACACTGGCGTAAACAAGCTTATAATGTAGTTTGACACTTTGATAACGACGGCCTGGGAACATAAGTCGGCCCCTTGGTTGTTGTTAGGCACTTTGCCTAGATATCGAGACGCAGTTGAATTCCGTGATATTGGATATTCCAGTTCCGTTGCGATAATGCATCTTACTCGTGAGTGGCTGCATGTCAATAGGGGACTTTTATGTCCCCAGATATTCACTTTTATTTTCGTATTCGTCCTTATATGGGTTTGTTTTAGGTCTATATTTTTTTTAAACCATTTGACACCACCCGCAGCTCGGCGCGTATTTTTTTTTCTCTTTATTTTCTTTTCTGGTAAAACTGATTACTTTACCTAAAACCATTAGAAACGGTTAGGCAGTTTCGTTACTTATTAGTTTCAATAAACATTTTTAATGTACCAATAATATTTTTGTTAACCATTTGAACATACATAAATATCTGAAAACCGCAAATAACTAAAAAGAGGTAGCCATGTTTATTTCTTTCGCTTACAGAACTCAACTAAAGTTACTTAATAGTTAGTAAAAGTTAAGGCGTACCGGAAACGTTTCGCTTTCATAACTGATACAACAAAACTGTAAAACTTCCATGCAGCCTTCGCGGGGTGACCCGAATTCCGATCGCGATAAAGGAACACGTTTTCAATGAATATTGCTGTGTTGTTCCTGTTTACAAAATAATACGTATTTTACCTTATCATACTGCTTTCGTAAATAGGGTAGGGTAGTGTTTTTGAGCACGCTTACATAATCACCGCGCTAGGTAGATAATATTATTTTTTTAATGACCTTATTTGTGATGTTCTTCTGTAAGTTTATGTGCGTAGTACTCGCAACCGGCGTGCGTGGATAACCAGAGGAGCAATTCTCGTAATTTTAAGAACGTTCACAGTCTGATCTCAGTATCATAATATTAATAATAATATCCCTGGACATTTCATACAGCGCCATCTAGTCCCAAGCTAAGCAACCTAATGCTTGTGTTATGATAACAAGATGGCAGATAAACTACTTATATACATATTTTATTTTTGTAAATACATACATACTATAGATAGAAAAACACCCAGACTCGGAAAAAATACATGTAGGACTTACAAATATTTGTTCTGTGCGGGAATCGAACCCTCGACACGCAGCGCAGCAGTCCGATCGCTCAGCCACTGCGCTAACCGTGTTGTCAAAAATACCTCTAATTTCCCTACATTTTGACAAGTTTGTGACATTTAATTTTGTTTGTCGTAGAGATGAGACTGCGACTACGAGAATTGAACTGAATTACGAGAATTGGCCTTCTGATGGAAACAGGAAAAGGAGTTTGTAAGGCTCGTAGCAGGTGGTGTGCTATGGTGTCTGCCTACCACCACAGGAAGACGGCGTTAGTTTATGTATGCTTTTTTAAATTTTATTTCACAGTAGGCATAGACTAATGAATGAAAATCAGTGCAAATATGATGTTTAAATTTAACTTCATTTTTCTCCATCACTATTTTTTACTTGGCTACTTCATCATCATCATTTGCCTAGTCTTTTCCTGATTATGTTGGTGTCGGCTTCCAGTCTAACCGGGTGCAGCTGAGTACAAGTATTTTACATGGAGCGACTGTCAATCTGAACTTAAACTCAGACTTCTGCTCCTCATCTCTGTCTATCCTACCTCAACAACCCAGTTACTGGGTAACACGAAACGCCATTTTAAGACTGGCTGTCAGACTTTTGGGCTTCTGACTACCCGTAATGACAGTCAAAAATCTACGAATGACAGCCGGGACCAACTGCCAAACATGCTTTCCGAAGCACGGAGGGGTCTCGGTACGTAGGTAATGGATGGTCACCCATCCACGTAACGACCACGACAAGCGATGCTTAACCTTAAAGATCGGCCCAACTTACCTACCAACAAATTATTAAGTATAATCCCTATTATTTAATAATATTCGTAAAAAAAATACATTTTCCCCAAAATCTTCGTTCTTACACCAGCCTCCTTATTTCTCAATTAAAATTTCGCACTCACAATTTTTGCCCAGTTTAATCACACATTATACAAGAAAAGGGGCAAGGGATTTGTAATGCAGTCATTGACCCCATTTTAATTAAGTCAAATTTTCCCCGTGCCTTAATGAGAGTAGGGACTGTTCGTCAAGCACTTTATGGAGGCCTACGTTCAACAATAGCCGTTGACTATGGCAGTCACGGCGCTAAATTGTGAGGCGAGGAATGTGTGACTTTTGTAGGTAGTGTGACTTCTGTAGGTAGCGTTAAAGTTTAATTTTGTAGGACATTTTTGTGTACAAAATAGACATCATCAAGGCCATTCTGGGTAGGTTTTCAGAAGGCCAATTCTGTTAATTAAAACGTTCAAAATGTGGTCGCAATCATAATATTATTATCTCGACGTCAATCACTGTCAGAAACTTGTCAAAAATGTAGATAATTTACCTACAGGTATTTTTTGACCGATTGAGATAAGAATGCGAACGTTGTTGAAAATACGGGAATTGCCCTTCTGGGGCTGCAGTCTCGACATTCATAGCGATCGCTTTACGACCGAATTCGGTCTCAAAGTCCCGAATTGACAGATGTAATGTATGGAGTGACAGGACTTTGCGACCGAAGTCGGTCGTAAAGCGATCGCTATGAATGTCGAGACTGCAGCTCCTGGTCTTTAATAACGTACCTAAGTATATTTAACGAGAAGGTATATTAAGTTTTTTTTTTGTACTTACATATATACACCGTGTTCTTCATGTTATCCATACACTTTGTCAAACGCTTGAATAGCTTTTACAAATCAATATAACTAACAAAGGAAGTAGTACTTAGACGGCCCGGTTGGCGCAGTGGTTAAGCGATTGACTGCTGCGCTGCGTGTCGCGGGTTCCATTTCCGCACGGAACAAATATTTGTATGACCTACATGTATTTGTTCCGAGTCTGGGTGTTTTTCTATCTATAATATGTACAAAAAAAAATGTATTTAAGCAGTTTATCAGCCATCTTGTTACCATAACACAAGCATTAGGTTGCTTAGCTTGGGACTAGATGGCGCTGTGTGAAATGTCCAGGGATATTATTATTATTATTACTTTGTCAAACGCTTGTATAGCTTTTACAGATCAACAACTAACAAAGGAAGTAGTACTTAAAAGGCTTCGTTACAAAGAGATTTGTAATTTCATAATTGAGCTATGCAGTAAGAAAGGGTCTTAATTTGGCCTATGTTGCCGCTTTGTGTAATTAAAATGATAAGTCTATCAAATGCTTCGGATTAAGAGATAAAAATGCATATCGGGTGATGTAGTTTGTATGAAAATTAACAAAAATAAGAATTAGTGAATGTTTCCATAATGAAAAATGCTTATTTCTATGGTCTGAACATCTGGTCGAAGTTTATGTATATCGTCCGGAACACGGTGTATGCTAATTCCTACTAATATTATAAACGCGAAAGTTTGTATGGATGGATGGATAGATCGATGTTTGTTACTTTTTCACGCAAAAACTACTGAACGGATTTGGATGTTTGGCATACAAATGTTTTATAACTAGAATTAACACATAGGATACTTTTCATCCCGAAAGTCCCATCGAATCTTACGCGGGTACAACCGCGGGGCGCAACTAGTAATAAATAAGATTTGTAACTCAAGTTCTGTACACCCAGTATGCGTGTAGGTATATGTAATTCCTCAATTTATAAAATATGATTAAAAATAAGTAACCTACGCCACCACACTCAAGAGGTGTTCTTAAAAAACCGAATTACGCGTACATCTGGAGGGTGACATGCTTCTCAAGGGTGATATGTTTATTTTATGGTATTATTCCAGCCAAAATGTATACTTTAGCCCAAATGTATATTTGTTATTTTTTACATCTGCATGGGGCTGCAAGTGTGAAAAAGTTTTAAATTTGTATTTTCCCCTGTGATTCACCCCTCAAATTGTTGTAGGGTGTATAATATTATAACATTCACGCAGATTAAGTCGAGGGGGTCGACTACATAATGTACTGTACATGTAGAAGATGAATCTCTGCCGAGGGTCGCGTCAATACATTTGTTTATTTTTTCAAGGAAATCTCCTTCAAGGAAGCGAATATTTCCGTTACGATCTTTTCTGGAGGGCAATATTTTTACGTACCTATCTGTATAATAGTTTTTTTATACCAACAGATTCTTCCACTTAGTCTGTATCATTCTACTAATATTATAAACGCCAAAGTTTGTAAGGATGGATGGATGGAAGTTTGTTATTCTTTCACGCAAAAACCAGAGAACGGATTTTGATGAAACTTTACAGTAATATAACTTATACATTAAAATAACACATAGTATACTTTTTTCCCGATATTACCAGCGGTTGCGGGTGAAACCACGGGGCGCTGCTAGTTCTACAACTAGCAGCGCCTCGTGGTCAAGTTCTGTGTATATAACTTAAAGACAGTCAAATACGGCCTGTTCTATAAATATTTGAAGAAAATGTAAACAAATGGGTCAGAAAACGTACCTGTGGATGGCAATTTGTAGTAATTGATTTGATTATGAATAAACCTTGACCTTAATTCAATCACCTTAAACATGTTTTTTCCTTCGATTTTTCAACTATAATTTGATAATGTTATTCAAACATTAATTGTAAGAATATAAAATTGATCTAAAATTGAAACCTTCAAAATATAGAGGAACTTGTAACTAATTCCCACATGGTTTGTTTTCACTCTCGTCAGATACTTTTCGATCAGACTATAGTAAAGTTTTACATCGTTTAATTTCGCTCTGCTAGACAAAGTTTTCCTCATACTTTTCACACCTCGCGTTGTGTTACTATGCAAACTATCTGGCTGACTGGACTATTTGGATTCCTTAACGCAGCGATTACTTTACAAATTGAAATCAATCCGCAAGCGTTTTCATGGCCAGCCTGGTAGTTAGGGCGTATAATGTTTTTTTGACGGCACGGTTGGCGCAGTGGTTAAGCGATTGACTGCTACGCTGCGTGTCGCGGGTTCGATTCCCGGACGGAACAAATATTTGTATGGCCTACAAGTAGTTGTTCCGGGTCTGGCTGTTTGTGCTTGTGAGTTTAAATGTTTGTAAACGTACCCACGATTCAGGAGAAATTCCTAGAGTGGGGCAACGAATAAAAAAAAAACCTCTTTTCAGTAGGTACAAATTAGTAGTCACTTTTAATTTGTAATTCTTTCTGGCCTTTTTCAAAGTTGATCGCAGTTACCAACGAGAGAACGAGAGACCAAATGAGTTAGATTAGGTTGGAGCTAAGACCAACCACGCACGAGCCAAGATGATCTCAGTAACTAAGCTAGGGTACCCCGTTCAAATGAGTTAGGTTAGGGTACAACTGTGACCCCCCCCAGTGGGTTCCCGCATTGTCGAGGCGGGGGGGCTCAGTAGCCGTGGCTGCGCGAGCCACGGTGAAGCTAAGAGGGACCCAGGCGGGGGCCGCTCGTCCGGGCTGTGCGGTTTAGCCCGGGACGTAGCGGCCCACGGGTAGGTTGCGGTGCCGCCTGCGCGACATCGTGACCTACCTGAGGCGGGCCGCGATGTCCCCCGTGAGGGAGACATTGCGGCTGAGGACAGAGGCCGCGGCGGGAGGGGCTCTCCCTTCCTTCCGCGGCCTTGACGGGGCCGCCACCGTTAGATGGCGGACGCGGCGGGGCCGCAGGGGAAGAGGAGTGTTCGGTGTTTCGTTGCCGCTCTCCCTATCCTCTGCGGCCGTAGCTCCCCCAACGCGGGGGGCTTGCGGGGCCCGCCTTTTAGGCGGGCGTGGAGGCCAGCAGGCAACGGGTGCGGGGGCTCCGTTGCCTGTTTTGCACAGGCCTCCACCTTGAGGGACGGGAATGGCCAGGTGTTCCCGGCCATTCCCGTAGCCCCCCAACCTGGGGGGCATGCGGGGCCCGCCATACCACCTTGGCGGGCGTGCGCCGGGAGGGCCGTGGAAGTATTGAATTCCCATAGCCCTCCCATTACGGCGTTTGTAGGAACACCGCTGAGTTTTAGTGGGTATACTGTCCTTCCGACAGGGAGTCCCACATACCCCGTCTCGGTCCCCCGCGAGACGGGGATGCATAAAGCATTTCTCAGCGACAAAAAAAAAAAAAAAAAAAAAGGGTACAACTGTGACCCCCCCAGTGGGTTCCCGCATTGTCGAGGCGGGGGGGCTCAGTAGCCGTGGCTGGGCGAGCCACGGTGAAGCTAAGAGGGACCCAGGCGGGGGCCGCTCGTCCGGGCTGTGCGGTTTAGCTCGGGACGTAGCGGCCCACGGGTAGGTTGCGGTGCCACAACATCGCGACCTACCCGAGGCGGGCCGCGATGTCTCCCGTGAGGGAGACATTGCGGCTGAGGACAGAGGCCGCGGCGGGAGGGGCTCTCCCTTCCTTCCGCGGCCTTGACGGGGCCGCCACCGTTAGATGGCGGACGCGGCGGGGCCGCAGGGGAAGAGGAGTGTTCGGTGTTTCGTTGCCGCTCTCCCTATCCTCTGCGGCCGTAGCTCCCCCAACGCGGGGGGCTTGCGGGGCCCGCCTTTTTAGGCGGGCGTGGAGGCCAGCAGGCAACGGGTGCGGGGGCTCCGTTGCCTGTTTTGCACAGGCCTCCACCTTGAGGGACGGGAATGGCCAGGTGTTCCCGGCCATTCCCGTAGCCCCCCAACCTGGGGGGCATGCGGGGCCCGCCATACCACCTTGGCGGGCGTGCGCCGGGAGGGCCGTGGAAGTATTGAATTCCCATAGCCCTCCCATTACGGCGTTTGTAGGAACACCGCTGAGTTTTAGTGGGTATACTGTCCTTCCGACAGGGAGTCCCACATACCCCGTCTCGGTCCCCCGCGGGACGGGGATGCATAAAGCATTTCTCAGCGACAAAAAAAAAAAAAAAAAAAAAAAAAAAAAAGGGTACAACTGTGACCCCCCCCCCCCCCCCGGTGGGTTCCCGCATTGTCGAGGCGGGGGGGCTCAGTAGCCGTGGCTGGGCGGGCCACGGTGAAGCTAAGAGGAACCCCAGCGGGGGCCGCTCGTCCGGGCTGTGCGGTTTAGCCCGACGTAGCGGCCCACAGGTAGGTTGCGGTGCTGCGACATCGCGACCTACCTGAGGCGGGCCGCGATGTCCCCCGTGAGGGAGACATTGCGGCTGAGGATAGAGGCCGCGGCGGGAGGGGCTCTCCCTTCCTTCCGCGGCCTTGACGGGGCCGCCACCGTTAGATGGCGGACGCGGCGGGGCCGCAGGGGAAGAGGAGTGTCGGTGTTTCGTTGCCGCTCTCCCTATCCTCTGCAGCCGTAGCTCCCCCAACGCGGGGGGCTTGCGGGGCCCGACTTTTAGGCGGGCGTGGAGGCCAGCAGGCAACGGGTGCGGGGGCTCCGTTGCCTGTTTTGTACAGGCCTCCACCTTGTGGGACGGGAATGGCCAGGTGTTCCCGGCCATTCCCGTAGCCCCCCAACCTGGGGGGCATGCGGGGCCCGCCATACCATCTTGGCGGGCGTGCGCCAGGAGGGCCGTGGAAGTAATGGATTTCCCATAGCCCTCCCATTACGGCGTTTGTAGGAACACCGCTGAGTTTTAGTGGGTATACTGTCCTTCCGATAGGGAGTCCCACATACCCCGTCTGACCACATAACATCAGAGGGGCAATTCCCGTAATTTTAAAAACGTTCACAGCCTGATCTTAGTCTCAAACTGTCAAAAATATTTCTAGTTTCCCTAAAGTTTGGACAAGTTTTTGACATTGATTGTCGCTGAGATGCGATTGCGTCAGATATTAAAAGTTTTTAATTACGGAAACAAAAAAAGACCTGTAGGTCACTACAGCTCTTTTTTTACCATCCATAAAGACATAAATGAGAACTTGTTAGTATCATTATACATACCGTGTTTCCCGGTGTTGGCTGCCGCGAAGGCGGTGCTAAGTATTACGAGGTGCACCAGCATGCTCCCTCCTCGCGCGGCGGACGCACATCGAGCCGAAAGCGCACAGCGACTTGCTTCTACTGGAACAAACATAACAAGCTATAAGCTTAGAGGTTTTGTCTTTAGTGAACGTACACACGAGCTACACGGGTCGACGACAACGCGTGTCGGCGACAGCCGTCACCGTCAACGCGTGTCGGCGACAGCCGTCACCGTCAACGCGTGTCGGCGGTGGCCGTCCACGCGTCGGCGGCAACCGTTGGCAACGTGTCCCTCGTGGATTTGAGTACGGTGCTCAAATATACGAGCGGCACTTTGTCGATGGCAGCCACCAACGCGTTGACGATTGCCGCCGACACGCGTTTAGGCTGTCGCCGGCACGTGTTGCTCGTGTGTATGCATAGTTACGGAACAAACAAAATAAGATCATTTAACGCTGTGATCGGCACGAATGTAGGAGGTATAGTATTAGGGAGTCAGCCAGGTTAATAGCAAATGCCCCGTATCGTGAAATAAAAAATTATATATTTCATTAAAGTATGGTATCAATAAATGTTCGTATCACCATAAAATATGTATGAGTACTTTAAGGGATAATCGCTTTAGAATCTTGCGTAAGTGTAAGGTATTTATGCTCGTGACTTTACGTACCTAATTAAACTTATTTTATTGGAGAAGTAATCTCAGGAAATAGACTATAAGGAGTAAAGATAGAAACCATAGGTATATACCTCCCATCTGTAACTCCCTTTATTGATAAAATCGGGATGCTGTCACCAAAAATCAGTCCGTTGGACCAAATATTCCCTTCTTTTGGATGGACAATTATTGTTTGTGGTTCTTGGAAATTGGAATATACATATTATATCGAATATCACGGAGGTAAATTTTTCATAGTTTTGTCATTCACCATTTTTGAGAACCTTTCGTCTACATGAGACAGATGAATATGTGAGGGAAATTGTGTATCAAGTCACTTATTTTAATGGATGAGATAACTATCTACATAACAGCCTCTGGTAGTCATATTATTTGATGAGGTGGAAAATTCTAGGGACCAATAATTGGGTCGGGTTTACTGTGTGACCATTTGACCAAATAGTATCTTACCTCTTCAGTATAATACTGAAGAGGTAAGATTTTGATTTGATTGAGCCGTGGTCTCTTTTCTAAGGTAGATCGAAGCTTCAAGGTTTGAGTCACAAATAATAGGTAAGTATCTAATTTCAAAGTACAGTCACGGGTATAAATATATTACCATGGACAGCTCGGCAATAGTATCTGATTTTATGATTCGTCAATTTTATGTGATCATTTGTGGAAGGTGACAGCACAAATATGTGACGTCGAAGGACCGCTAAAACTATCTGGCGAGACAAGCTACGCGACGCCAAAATATAGGATGCAGCATGGGCTTAAAAAATATGTGTCAATGCAACATTAACGGACCTACGAGTGTCTTGCGTCATACCACGTTGTGATCAACAATAAGACATCTGATGGCCAATTCCCGTACTTAAAAAAACGTTCAAATTCAAGTCACAGTCTCATCCAGCGACAATCATTGTCAAAATTTGTAAAATTTTATATAAATTAATTGTATTTTTGACAGATTGAGACTGAGATTAGAATACCAACGTTCTTAAAAATATATGAATTGTCCCTCTGACCAAATGCTTGCATCGATTAAAAATTAATACCAGTCTGAGTAGTTCATAAATATCTTCCTGGAGTTGGTCTCAGAGTAAAAGAAAACGTGACGTTCAAATGTAGGACCTTACGTAACATTTTTCTAGATAATCTAGGAACGTCAAAGGCAGAAGACGTCACGGCGAGCTTACATTGTTTCTGACGGCGTAACAAAATGTTTAGTGTCTATCTAATAACTTGACACGGATCCTGTTATGTCTGTGAGGATTATTCTGGCCTAAAAGTACAGAACAAAATTGTTACAGGTACGTATGTAAAATGTATGGGACAGTCTTGGATAATTGTTTTAATTTTATCAATAGGTACAAGTTGCAGAAATTATCAACAATTCTTATTCAATACCAAAATGAGCTTAAATCATCTTATATAACCTTAAAACCGCTATTCGAGGCCAGAATGAAAATTTTATTTTAAATACACAATTGCTAATAAATTCCCACAGTTTCCTTTGGAGAAACGTTCAACTGCGGCTAAGTAGAGCGGAAAACAAGTACCACAAGTACCAATAAGAGCTTTCGTTGTGAAATAAAATATAATTCCATCGAGGAACTGGAAGCGGTTTGAATAACAACTCTTTAATTGAAAGTTTAGCAATTTGGTCTTACCCTCCCAAATGGACCCGAAGGAGCGCGGGGCAACTCATCCAGCGTTCCAAAATTGAACGTAGGCAGATGCGCTTAATTACCGGCACAGATGCTGGCCTCCTCGTCTCACCGACACGCTTATCTCGAGATGAACCTCCTAAGACGAGGCCACCGACAATATTTGCCCGCTAAGACGTGCTCAAACGACTTTTTTCAGAGCTCCATTCGCATGCCGACGCCGCCGGTAATTAAGAAGTTAATCGGGAATTAAGTAATTAAGAATCGTCACAAATGATTATACCTCTCAGCAGAAGTAAAGTGGCAATTACGTAGCACTCATTTGTGGAATACAGATAGTAATTAATGCAATATGGTAACGTTTAACTTTTTTGTACACCCAAAGTGCTGATAAAAGTGCCTAGCTGTTTAAAACTCGCGAAAGCGTATTACGAAGAAGAAGTTGCCAGGAATTTGAACTCCGAGGAAAACCTCTGTGTATCTAATGCGGACTGAATAAAATTCGATTCCTGCGATTTGATATTAGGTATTGAATCCAGGCTAGGTTTGAGTTTTCCAATAATGTTCGACTAAGTGTCCTCCACCCGGAGATATGAATCGTAGTCAAATAGAGATAGCTGGGTATAAAGAGGTCGTTACGAGGCCTCGGAAGGTGGACGGGCCTCCTACGTGGGATGTCACACGAGGCAAGTGAATCAAACTTCCCTTTACATTTTATTTAACTGCAAGGGCGGTCGAGTTTATGTTCCTCGCCCTACTTGATTTAGTTTTGATGGCGGAAGGGAGACGCTTTTAGATAAATGATTTCCACAAGCCCCACTAGACGCTGAAGTGATTTGGTGCTAGGATTTGCAACAATGTTATAGTTTATAGGTGTGGTTTGTTCGATGCAGCGTAATAAGGGGTGTAATGGGATGGGTTTCGCCTGTGAGGGATGTTTAAGTGGATTAAATATTATTGCTCGTAGCGACAGATGGGGCTTAAGTACCCGTGGTTATAGTTTCATTCATGTGCTTGCGAATTTAAATTTAACTAACCTTTAACTTTGTTAGCTTAGTTGTTAACTTTAATGTACGTGCATGTTGCGGTCTCCTAAATGGGAAGGAGTACACCTACTTAATACTTGATGCTGGCCTTTATTTATGTCTGATTGTGTGTATCTTTTGTTGGAGATCCTTAATAAAAATAACAAGAAATCAATATTTGTCAAACAATCAAATTAGAAGGCCAATTCCCGTAATTAAAAACGTTTAAAATCTAGTCGCAATCTCATCTCAGTGACAATTAATGTCAAAAACTTATAAAACTTACAGGGATTTTTGACAGATTGAAACTGAGATCAGACTGGGAAAGTTCTTAAAATTACGAGAATTGCCGCTCTGTTCAGCAGTGCAGTCAAAATAAACAGATATAGTCGTAACATACATCGACGGACAAATATTATGTAAATAACATGAGAGACACGTTTCACACAACGATATCGTAGTACCTACACTTATTTTTATTTTTAATGTTGACTATTAATAACTTAAGGAAAAAGAATAAAAAAGTTGCTCGTGGCCGACGAGCAACTTTTAGCGAACACATCTGCAGTAAGCTCAATATTCAAGTATGTAATTATTTTGTTAGGTAAGTATGTTATTTATTAAACAAACTTCGAAGGAGAAACTATGATTACTTGTTAGTTACCGTAGTATTGTTGATATTGCATCAAGCGTCTGCCTTGTACAACAAATCGAGTTTAGTAAATGCAGAGAGCAAATAGTTAGGTACTGGTTGGAATATTATCAATTTCAGATTGAAGTTACCAGTTTACGATAGCATTAGGAGATAAATGTGATCACACATACACACGTCTTACACCCTCACACAAACAAGTTTACACCCACATACAAACAGGTCATGGTTGTATTCCCTAAAGTGGCTAGGGGTGAACTTAAATGTACACCCACATTGTGCTGATGACTGTCGCAAGTTTGATGGCTCCATTTTAAACGCTTCAGTTTTCTTTAGCATTATATATGCTCAGCATAATAATATACTGAGTACTTAAAATAGTAGCTATAGTTGCAATAGTAGCTACTAAACTGTTAGTCAATCCACATATACCTTTGCAGAGAGCTCGCAAAAGAATATTTTTTTCACCACTTTTTGTACTAGGTACCCCATTTAAAGCAAACAGATGACTTTAATAATAATTTAATTTATAATAATTTATTTCATAAAAACGTTTACAAAAGGTGTACATTTAGCCAAGAGTAGCAAAACCATACAATTATTAATGATGGTTCGGAATTAGAGTTTTAGGTAGCGACTTTGGTTGAAACTTAACATAGTTTCAGAGTCATACCTACCATGCAGTATAAAAATGTAACAACCTTATTATCGGCTTACTATCTATTTGACGGCACGGTTGGCGCAGTGGTTAAGCGATTGACTGCTGCGCTGCGTGTCGCAGGTTCGATTCCCGCACGGAACAAATATTTGTATGACCTACATGTATTTGTTCCGAGTCTGGGTGTTTTTCTATCTATAATATGTATGTATTTACAAAAAAAAATGTATATAAGTAGTTTATCAGCCATCTTGTTACCATAACACAAGCATTAGGTTGCTTAGCTTGGGACTAGATGGCGCTGTGTGTGAAATGTCCAGGGATATTATTATTATTATCCATACAGAAGCTAACTCAAAATGCTAGCTAATACCCTTAATGTAAACAAAACCATATAAAGCAGATTTCATTGTGCTACGTCAAATAAATAGCTTTCATAATTTCAACGTAGTTACTTTAATCTACAGGGAAAATCTGTCACGACACGCCCTTTTCACATGAACACGTCATTAATTTTATTTGGTAATCGCTAGATAAATGATACAACGTTTTTTACATTGTAATTATAATGTAATGAAAAAGGGATGAAGTGATAACGGATTAATTCCTGTTGAGACATTTTTTCTGCTGTTTTCGCGTGCAAGTTCAATGCAACAAAGGTCGTACTTGCTTATTCCTATTAATATTATAAACGTGAAAGTTTGTATGGATGGATGGTTGTTACTCTTTCACGCAAAAACTACTGAACGGATTTGGATGAAATTTGGCACACAGGTGCCCGGATACCACATATAGGATACTTTGAACCCGATATTCTCACGGGATCGAGACTTATGGGGTTGAAACCGCGGGGCGCAGCTAGTATTTTATACAGGGTGACAGGGACATCGACGCGCAAATTGTAACCATGAATTCAGCACATGATTCTGACGTAGAAATTTTTAGTCGGTTACCAAAAAAAATCTGCTGTTTCATAGAAAAGTAGTAATCTTTATCTAAATAACCGACGATAAATTTTAACGCTGGGAGGTTTAGAATCATGTACTGAATGTAACAGGTTGCGCGTCGATGTTGTCCCAACTCCTAGAAGCCTCAGGCTCAGAGCTCTTAGGTCTTCTCATACAGAGAAAGCACGAGCACCATAGTTGCTGAAGATGGGTGGGCGATTTCAGACTTAAATAAACTATATCTACTTCCAGGTTCCTTCACGACGTTTTTCCTTCACAGATGTCAATAATGTCCGAGATAAACGCTTATAATTATTAATAATATAACACCTATATTAATACAACACCTATATTACCTACAACAAACTGATCTCAATAAAATAAAATGTTATTTTTACTTATTTAATGTTAATAACATATTTTAAAAATTTCTTATTATTAATTTGTGCCCTATTTGGATTTAAAAAAATAATTTTATTCTTTTTGCTTTGCCCTACAGGGTCCATAATTGTACCTTAGCTTTAAGACATTGTAACATCTCTACAATATTATGGAATGCAAATAAATTTATGAATATGAAAACTTTTCCCATGATTCGGATATCCATAGTGATGTAGTGGTTAGGGTCTCCTAACTAAACTTCAGATATATCCTAAATAGACAGATAGACATTTCCGTTTAAATATTACCAAACCTTCATAACCTAACAAGATTACGTAGTTATAAATCAACGTATTCCTCCTTACAAGTTGATTAGAGTTTCAGAACACATAGCTGTACGATCAGAACGTTTCACAGGCAATTCTCGCCAAGAGCGAAATGTGTTAATGCTTAGTTCTAATCAAAGAGTCGTTAGCCGCGGGCTCAGCAGTCGATTACGACTATTATAGGATACAATGGGAACTACTCGACACTTCCTTGCGATAAGGGAGCGAGACTTTGCAGAATAACGGTGTATGGAGACACGGATAACTCTTTTGTACTGAACCGTTTAGCAGTTTGTTGTACATTATCCCGTTTTCAGGAAAATACGTTTTGGCGGAAGGATTGACCTACATTACCTTTTACCTTATTTTGGCTAAGGTTTGAAATAAATTGGCAATAAACCAAAATAGAGAAAAACTTTGTAATATCTAACAAGAACGACTAAGTACCGTTTAAGGTAGCAATATAAACTGGTGAATAATATCCAAGGCCCAAAATCTGAATCATTTTAAAAGATATTATTAATCCATTGCTTCATAATGTTCGAAAAATTTGTCTGCTAAACAACGTAAATAACGCAATCAATGTTATGAAGCCGTCAAGATGAAAGCCATTATAATAATAATAATAATAATAATTTATTTGGAACACAACCATAAATTACAATGTCTTAATAGCTAGAACACGGACAGTTAATTTTACATGAGTGCATAGCCAGCTGTCTCCCAAACTAGGCAAAAGCCTGTATCTTGGGAGGCAGTATATTAGAAAATAGGTATACATTTATTGATTCATAGCCCGTGCAAGACGGCGTGAACTTTAAAAAAAAAAAACAAAAAAAATGAGTAAAAAATATTCAAGACAAACTAAATTACAAATAAGTTTAATATGAAATTTTAAATAGGTAGAATTGCCATTTATCAACTTGCATAGTAGGTACGTGTATGCATGTCAACGTGTGGGGGTGTGTGTGTGTGTGTAAGAATGTGATGGTGTATTTGTATGTGTGTGATGGTGTGTTGGGGTGTGCTAGCATGTGTACAGATGGATGGAGGATTTTAGTTTAGGAGTGACTCTGTATCAGCATAGTCCAAAGTAAATAACCAAGCCTTCAACTTACTTTTACAATCCTGTCCGTTTAAAGTATGGATTTTAAGAGTTTTGTTTATTTTATTGTAAAGTCTAGTGCTTACGAAAAGATATTGTCTACGAGCAAAAGCGGTGCTGTGAGGTTCTGAGCGAAATACTATGTCAGCCCGTCGTTTCGTGGTGGTAACAAGAGGACTACGATGTTTCCTTAGTATAGTATGAAGCACAAATAGTTTCCGAACAGTTAATACTTCACTATCTAAATATAGTTGAGTTGTTGGGTACCTATACGGTTTATAATACATAACTTTCAGAACCGCTCTTTGTGTTCTTTCAAGCTTTAGAAGTGAAGTTTTATCAGCTCCCCCCCAACAGACTATACAGTAAGAAAGTAGAGACTGGCACAGAGCGTAGTATACTAGCTTAAGAGTTGAGACGTCAGCAGATAGCCTCAAATTTCTAAATATATAGATAAGCACCCTTAATCTTTTGACTAAGTAATCAATTTGCATATGCCAGTTTAGAAAGTTATCTATATAGACGCCCAAGTAACGGATGCAGGTGGATACACAGAGAGGGGGACAGGAACAATTGGAAGAAGGGTTTAAGCAAGAATGAACTTTGACATTAATAGGGTCTTTTGGTTGGGAAGATTGGGAAACTGAGAAGGGTATAATTTTGGATTTCTCTGCATTTAATGTTAACAGGTTTTTTGAGAGCCAATCATTAACGATATTGAGATCTGTCTCTGCTAGTTTTGCAACTTCATTCCAGGTATCTCCATGAATCAGTAAAACTGTGTCATCGGCATATGCAAAGACAGAGCAATTTTTAAGGGAAAGGAGGCAGAGGTCATTTATATAAATGAGAAATAATGTAGGGCCGAGAATGCTCCCTTGGGGTACTCCATATTCTATTTTAGCCTCTTTACTAATGAAATTGTCTATCTTTACATGCTGAGAGCGATCTTGAAGATAGCTCTCAAATAGCCTCAACGCATGCCCACGAATCCCGATATTATTCATCTTCGCCAAAAGTGTAGGAACAGAAACTGTGTCAAATGCCTTGCTCAAATCCAGGAATATACCAAGGCATTTCATTTTACTATTTAGGTGCTTAGTCACAGCATCAGTGAGAGCAGACACAGCATCCTCAGTGGAAATTCCTGGGCGAAAACCATATTGATTGTGCGCTAGGATATTATTTGCATTCAAGAATTTGACCAGGCGACTATTCAAAAGTTTCTCTAATATCTTAGAGATTGCCGGGAGTACAGAAATAGGCTGGTAGTTATTAACGCAGCCTCTGTCTCCACTCTTATAGATAGGGTGGACTACTGCTTTTTTAAGAGCATCGGGAAAGACTCCGGTATTAAATGAAATATTACAAATATGAACCATAAGCGGGGCCAAGACATGGCGGGACACCTTGAGTACTCTACTCGATACAGAGTCTATTCCAACTGAACAATCATTTCGCAGATTAAGAATAATTGAATCAATTTCCTGGATATCCGTATCAAATAGGGCAATGGAATTGATATAGTTCTTTGGAGTTATAAATTGCATGCAATCCATCGATGAAGATGTTTTTATTTTTGTTGCTAATTTTTTTCCCACATTTACAAAGAAATCATTTATAGAGTCAATGGATTGCGATGAAATTAGATCCCGAGCGGGTAGGGTTGGGCGTTTTGTGTAAGTTACAGTTTTTATGACTTCCCAAGTAGCTTTAATATTATTTTTGGCTTTGGCAAATTGTTCTTTTTCATAGTTGCGTTTAAGTTTTCGTAGGAGATCATTGCAAAAGTTCCGGTATCTGAGATAGGTAAGTTTCAAAATGTGATTATTAGGCTGAGATTTAAGCTTTTTATGCATGCAGTCTCTGTTTCTTATACATTTGATTAGACCGCGAGAGATCCAGGGCTTTATATTCCGGTATTTTTTAGATACTTTAGTTTTGCGGGTGTGGTTACATATAATTTCTGAGAGTGTTGAGACAAGAATGTTTGTTGCTTCATTAGCATTTGTGGAAAATAAAACCTGAGAGAAATCTGTCTGTTCAATATCATGTAAAATCAAAGTATAATCGACCACCGTTCTTGTTTTGCACGGTTTCAAGTTGGGCCTATCTGTAACGACACTCAACAAGACTGGTTCGTGATCAGTTATGTGCGATTCTATAACAAGAGTAGTGGCTACTTTATTTGTCTTCAATAAGACATGATCTAGACAGTTATTGATACGGGTCGGATACAGATGAGCCGGAAGTAAGCCTTGTGATGCGGTAAAATTTAAATACTCCTGGGAATGACGGTCTTTATTGTTATGTTTTATGTCGATATTTATGTCACCGATTACAAAAATTTGACCGCATTTTTTCAAGGATGAAAGGACGTCACCTAAACTATTCAGAAAAATGTTGATAAAATGGTAGGATGGAGATCTGTACAGGGCAACGATAGCTGTGTCGTCATTTATTATGCAAACCAGGCAGTTGGATTCACTAAATTCAGGTTCCACAATTTTACAATTTAGGTTATGTTTTGTGTAAATAACGATGCCATCATTTTGATTTTTAAAGTTCATTGTTTGGTGTGATTGATATCCCTGTAAAGTGGGGATTATTGTTGTCTTACTTAGCCAACATTCAGTTAGTATAATGACATCACAATCAAAATGAAGTTGTTGAAGCAAAACTGTGAATTCATCAAAGTTTTTATTAATACTGCGGATATTGAGGTGTAGTATATTCAAATTTCTATTAATGTTTTTAATTAGTTTATGGCAGTCAACTATTGGTACTTTGAAAGACTTAGAAACCTGATAATTATCGAGATCAGAAATAATATTTAGTGTATCAACCATTTTTATATAAAGGATATATTTGTAGGACATAAATAGCTAGACATAATGTTTTCACATGGTCTTGTAAAGGGGATTTGACACTTACTTTAATTACTAATTTAGCTGACAGCAAAACAAAGCGTGAAAAGTATTTAGGAAATGTAACGAATTTGTGCGGTAGTGAATAATGTAAAAATGTATGTGTGTAGAGTATGTGAGTAGAATGGAGTATGGCAAAACCACTATTAAGACATGTATGGGTTATTTCCCATTTAAAAGTAATTAAACAATTTAAAACCATTTTGACAACAAAGGTAAACATTCTTAGCGTTATTACAATAAGGTACCAACTAAAAAAATGACATAAAAAAGGGTAAAAACAGTTAATATTTGCACTTATGCCGCTCCGTAGTCAATCCGCTCTCTGTTTTAGTGCATTAAGGTCCGAGTCTGATTTAATAAGGATAGCAGGATCACCTTCTTTTTTCCGCATTAAGATTCTACCATTAGCAATCCAGCAGAACGCATACTCGTGGGACTTCGCATGCATACGTGCCTGATAAAATAATTGCCTCTTTTTGGCAGGTAATGCTTCCGAGATATAGATTGGTTTACATTGGCCAGGTAGCTGGATATCAGATGTTGAGAGCTTGTTTCCGCCCTTATTTTTATTTTTGTATGCATGTAGTAGAGATTCTTTCGCGATAACCGTCGTTAGATCTACAACAATAGTACCAGAATCGGGTGATTTTTTGGATTTAGCTCGGAAAATGTCTCGAATTTCGGTCACTTTTAGCTCATTCTGTAAAAATGCACTGGCTTTTATGACTGTTTCACAAAGGGTAGTTTTATTTTCGTTCTGGTTAACAGGTATATTCCGAAACTCTATGCAAGATGACTTAACCGAACTTTCCAAATTTTCAATTTTTTCTTCAAGAACTTGTATGTAGGCCATTTTTTCTCTGTTTGCACTGTCCAAGCTTTTCAATTTCCCCATTATTTCATCATAAGAGGTCGAGACAAAGTCTACGGTCTTACGCAACTCAGAACATTCGGTTTTAATTTCGTTTACCGTCCTTAAGAAAGCAGCGTACTTTTTATCTTGCCTTTCGGTAAATTCCATGAGTATACTTTTAATTTCTGTCGTGAACTGGCTAATATCTTCACCATGTTGAAATTTCCGCTTAAACCTCCGTGTTATGTTCGAGGCGAGTTGTTGCGGGGATGTTGGTTTGGGTGCATCAGGCTCAGAGTCATAAAGTAATTCAGTTGGTTTGCTCGGTGGGGTTCTCCTTTGAGACATGGTCTTAAAAAGCTTCACTTAATTATAATGTAAAATTATATAAGGGTAGCTGCGTTCCTTGTAAGGATAATTCTTCTTCTTATTTAGAGACAACGGGAACTTTGCAGAAAAAATACAAAAAGAAACTATTTGAACTCAGGATCGAACTTGCGCCACCTCGTGCGGAAGTCAAACGCTATAGCCGCTAGGACACTTACGCCTTTGGAAAGGACGTTCAAATATCGCTACAGCCTTTACCACAAAATGAATATGGTAGTGATGAGTGACCTTGCTTTGTGTTTCAATGTCACGGCACAAAGACGCGAGCACTTTTTTGGAAAGTTTTAAATCTAAATTTTGTGATTACTTGGCGCACAGTTAATGTTTCTCACAGATCGTTTAACACTAGGCTTCGTGAAAAAGTGACGTACACATTGACATACGACGCGAAGGATATAACTCAGTTTTTACTACTTAATTTATTTTAATAAGCACAGAGACTGTTAGCACACGTCAGACTCACACGGGCGATGGGCTGACCAACAAACATTGCTACTGTGTGTTACGCCATTACCCCGCAGGTCCTCGTTTTATCATCATTTTGCATAAATAATACTATGATGAATCTCAAGAACGACGCTCTAGAAGACCATAACAGTGATATTAGTGATGTTCTTCAGAAAGGTCACGTGCGTAGTACTTGCATTCGGCGTGTGTGCATGACCAGATTTATGAACGTAAACGAAGCAAGAGAAGTGTGTATTCATGCTGCGGCTACATTGTCGCGATAACGCGAAATACACTTCGCGTGTTCTCTCTCGCACACCGCTCAACGTCTCGCTGTACAACACAGAGCGTGCGAGGTGTACAAACAACCCATTAGCGCTAAGTTTTCTGCTGACGATGCGACGTTACTAAGGGGTTGCGAGAAAAAACTAACAAATATCGAGAAAGCTGAAAGCTGAGCTGAGTCTTAAGGTGCCGAATAAAAAATAATCACACGCCCTTGCGATGACGTTGCTTACAGTACTGAGTGGGCGACTCAGCGGAGCGGTAGGCGTTAGGGGAGGGGGATGCGCTTGCAATGGAATGACAAACTTAGCGCGAACGGGTTGTATTTCGCGTTATCGCGACAATGTAGCCGTAGCATAAGGATGCAGCTGTTCTGTAGCTTCTGCCTACCTCCGTGGGTAAAGACGTGAGTTTATGTATGTACGTATGTATGTATGTCGGATATAGTTGAAGTGTATTAAGAAACCGATGGATCTTTTTGAATGAAATTTAATTTGGTAAATGAACTGCACCCTAATTGCGTAACATTCATTGCGTTATTTACGTGTTGAGCAGACAAATTTTTCGAACTTATGAAGCAATGGATTAGCAATTTGCTTCAAAATGATTCTGATTCCGATTGATTGTGTGTTACGCAATTAGGGTGCTGTTTAATTTCTTTTGATTAAATTAAATTTTATTCGAAAACAACCATCAGTTTTTTTTTAAACTTCAACTATATCCGACGGCCCTGGTTACTTATCTCCTTTGGTGACCGTACGTGTCTTCTCAACGTTTCTAATACAAATCTTTATCATAACGCGAGTAGCAACTACAGCGACATCAAAAGGAAAGGGGTACATTTCCCTTAGATATGTATATTCATGCGTTGTTCAGTATCATGAGTGGAATCAACACTTAAACGGATGTAGCCGACCAAATCAACAATGTGTAATAATGTTAGTTTACATCGGGGACATTAATTTAAACATAGTGGACATAATTTACAAACAAAGGACGCTTGCGAATCAAATAACACTTGAATTTGGGCTAGCCGAGAACGCCTTAGTACTTGATTTTCTCCGTGTAGAGTTTTTAGACCGATGCTGACAAATGAGGCGTCAGTACATAGATTTGTCTTAGCAACGCCTGGGCTTAAAAGAAAGACTTTTTGCGCACTTTTTAGGCTTTGGTTAAAGTTATAAGAAAAAGGACCTATTTTGTTTTGCTGGTTTGAAAACTTGTGCTGCAGATCTTATGTAATTTGTATCTTACTTATTTGTACCAATAGGTATCTACTTACTTTACCTACTTACCATTGTCAAAAGAGTATGTCACTTTTGACATGTGGTAAGAAAAGGACCTATTTCAATACGGATTTTAGTAAACTTGTATTTTATATCTTCAAAATGTTGTTAAAACATCATCATCATACATCTTTTATCTTCTACGTTGTAAAAATGTATTTTAGTGATATTTATTTTAGAAGTATGTAAGTATATTGTCATATTATTTCTTTTATTTAAATATGTTAATTGTTTTTTTATTGTATGTAGGTACTTTATTTTCTCTTCGACTCTTACACATGGTGTCTACATGTCTTTTTATTTACTTTCTTGTCGCAGGTATGCTGGAAGAGATTTCTTTATTAATAAGCATCACCTTTGTATTTGTTTTTCTTGTCTGTGTGTGTATACTTACTGATTTAAGAAGCTTCAAGCCCGGTCACAAAATTAATCCACTAATGACACAAGATCATACTAATATTATAAACGTGAAAGTTTGTATGGATGGATGGATGTTTGTTACTCTTTCACGTAAATTTTACTGAACGGATTTGGATCACCAGGATTAACATACATATAGGATACTTTTAATCCCGATATTCCCACGGGATCGAAACTTATGCGGGTAAAACCGCAGGGCGCAGCTAGTACACAATAATACTTTTTAATCACGGTCGTTGAGTCAATATATTGACAATCTAACCATTTCCACTGCGCAATAAAACAATATCTGTATTAAATTCCTTCAAGATTTCCTATTTCACCGGTCCGAAATCTTTGAAATCTATTGTATTACGCCATCTTGTTCGATGTCTCACATTTCAAGAGAAGAGACGGTAACAGTTTATTTCAAATTATTTCTACGACTGTTCATGTTTTAAACCATTTTTATTTTGTACACAACTCCCAGGTTGTCCGATTTTTTTTTGTATTGTTTTGGGTGACATGCGAAAATTTGAATAGTTTAATTGGAATAGTAGTTTTTTTCCTGGACGAGGAAGTAGATACATTTTATGTTAAATGTTCTGTTCGAATTTAGCTGCATACATTGTATGAACAAGTTTTTTTTTCAATATACTGGTAGTTTTGTTTACTAAAATTGGCTCATTTAATTGATGTTTAGTGATCTTTTTTTTACAACTATCCCCGCCTGCATTTCAATATTTTATTGCCAGTATATTCGTAAAAAAAACCCAGTAATTTACAATATTACAGGGAATACTTCATAATTTTAGATGTATTCTAAGTGATTGATCACATTTTCATCACGCGAAAATTGCCCAAAAGATCACAATCGTAAGAACCTTTAATGGCAATAATTCCAATTTGGTGTCCAATTTAAATTGTCAAAAATATTATTTGTAATGTCAATAAACCTACGTTATGTCAATTGTACTTAAACCTACAGCTACGTTATGTCAATATTTGTCGTCAGAAATTTCCAATATTGACAAATAAACTACACCATTTACCATTCGATTTGGTTCCAAAACTAATTTCAATTCGCGATTAGATTTCCGCGAAGCTAAAAAGACCATTATTGCACCGGGCGCGTCGAACATGTTAACACGATTTCGTCCTTCCACCCCGCATACAGGAACAACGTTCTACTTTCGGCGAAAAATAAAATTTTAATGATGAATCATTTTTATATACCTATCACGTACGATGTCCATGGTCTGGCGGTCACTTTCAGAAAGGGGAGGTAATAGTACGCCATGCTTTTATGAGTATAACAGTGTGATTATGATTAATGGTCCAAAATAATTTTCTATTTGATGTAATTTTCTCAGCTGTGGCATAGCTATCTATTCACACATTAACGTAGTGTGTATTATGGTGTGTAGTGCGCGTCGTCGTCAACAATTAATCTTCATTAATGGTTCACTTAAGCTATGTGCGGTTTCCGCCAAACTCTAGAGAATACGGCATGTATATGACCTTAGCTCCTTTGTTTTACTTAATTTTAAACTATTTTAATGTCCCAACAAATTAGAACTAAGTATACCTACTCTTAACAAGCCGTTAATATTTATTCGCGTTTTAACAAAAGTATGTGAGCACATTCTCTGTGGGCTGCCGACGTTAAAATGTATTTTCTAATGAAATTGCTCGCCTACTTCGTGATCTTAAAATGCTTCAAACTTTTTGGGTAAGTATTTGATTTTTACAGAACATGGCATAAGCGATATTTAGAATTCTTCCGTCCTCCCGCTTTTGAGTAATTTGTATAATGTTATTGGGAATACAAAGACGTAACGCAAGAGCCGTACCAGCGTTATGCACGGATTAATATTCCGAACGCACTCTGAATAAACATTGTACATAATTTTCCTGTAATTTACACTCAATCTCGTTGCAAAAAAATAACGTCCAATATTCAAGAGATCTGTAATGAATGCGAAATTAATGCAAAGTGGTTAGCTATAAATCTCCAGAGCTTTGGGGCAATAAAACAAAAAATGAGAATTACCAGTTTGATAAAACAAAAAGTTTGTTTGGCAAGTGCCCCAGAGGACACGCCTAAACTCAGCCTGTGTCGGCCTACGGAGTACGGACCTCTACCTCTATTCCAATTTCTACTTTTTGTACGCTTCGGACACGTTCAATGTGGCTTGTTTATTTTAGTTAGTGCTCGCGTACGATGCGTCGACGGTTAACAACGTTTCGGCACTGTTCCCCTCATTTTTAATGAACGCGTATTCGTTTCCTATTGTTTTGTTTAGACAGTTGTTTCTATAGTTGTCACATTCATAAATGTTATGCCAAATGACAAAGGTATACTTTTCGGTATTGTTTAACAATAATTTTTGTGTGTAACAAATATTTGGTCATCATGTCACAATTAAAGCGAGGCTTGTCGGCTAAGATTTTAATATTGTTACAGAACGCACCGGAATTAGAATAGCTTCTAATAGAACAATATTAACAGTAAAGCGAGTAATTGGAATCAACGGCTTGGGCGCAAAGCTGTACTGGCGTATCACAGGACCCCGTATAGGTACAATGTTAATGATCGCAGCTCCGAGCTCCCCTCCAAAAACGGTCCCCATAAAATTTTACGAAGACTACATTTTGTAAAATAAAGTAATACCGCCACGTCCCGTCCCTTCACACTTGAAATAACGACGGATTCTGCGTAGACTAGACATCGCTAGTTTTTGCGACCTCAAATTCTATTAACATTTACGAATTATGCGATGAAAAAGTTTCTTCTTTTTCAACGAGCGCCGAGCTCGAGCATCATGTATAAAAGATAGTTTTACGTCTTTTATAAAGCTGATTTTGGTATTGGAAAAGATTTAAATTACATCAAAAATAGTTATTAAAGAAGCTACATTCAAACACCTTTAAAATCTTCTTCAAATAAAATACATCGGTGAGTAGGTACTCGTCGGCGGCAGTACCTACTCGCTTTGAACAAATACAAATTTTCAATATCTCTCAAAGCGTTTTTAAATATATTGTGTATAGGTACTTGTTTATAATAAGTACGCAGTATTCTAGGGCCATTTGCCCTGCCATAAACATGAATGGCGCCAAAACGTCTCTCTTATCTCGGGCATTTCTCGGAGGGCGGAAGCGGGGCCCTAAAGGCGGCGTGCCGTTCTTCAAGTGTGGTCCTAAAGGATCTCGAAATAAGGGCCGAGTGATCCCTTTGAGAAAGCACTACGTTCTGAGAGCAAATGGACTGTGAGAAGAAACTCGCAACCGATTGCGATATTGATTTTTATTTAAGCGATACTTCGTCTTAAGCGCGAGCTAATCTTCATCTAAGAATAGATCTGGTGTTATGTGGATGATATTATAACTACATACGTGTATTATGTAACTTACTTACCGATAAGTTGTATTATAATATCAGCAACTATCAAAACATTATATTATCTAATAACAACACATGCCATACGTTACTGTTGCTATTTAACACTCAGCTAATACTCCAAGTTATTGAACGGAGTAATGCGTAATATTCGATCCCCTTTGTTCCCGCTACATGCAGTCAATCCACCTCAAATAACTTACTCACCATGTCAGTTACGAAGTGTAGTTTCTTAGCGTCCCCACTAAAGTACAAAGAAAAACGATGTGTTCGGACAGTACCAATATATTTGCCCACCGTACGTCTTTCCAACGTCTTTGAGGAAGTTTTCCTGAGGAGTGTACAACTGTACGGAAATCTGGAGTAATTGTTCGTTATAATATGAACCCTTATTTTAGTCTGCGCCTTCATGTGGCTACATATTCATGGGGCAAACTTGATGCGGTAGATAAGTCGGTGAATTCGTCACCAGACCTACTGGAAGTTTGTTGCTCGTGAATATTTATGGGATAATGCAGTTATAATACATGCCCGGCTTGGTGTTTATGTCGCATTTAATTACCTGTTCCCTAATTCCTCAAATCTGAATTATTCGAGAACGCAAGAAGCGTTTTATTATGGAAAGTTTTGCGTTAAGTAAACAGATTGAGATCGTTTTGTTTGCTTGGGTTAATTAGAACAATAGAAATAGAAATAATTTTCGTAATTTTAAGAACGTTCATAGTCTGATCTCAGTCTCAATTGGTCAAAAATATCTCTAATTTACCTACATTTTGACAAGTTTTTGACATTTGTTTGTCGCTGAGATGAGACTGCGACTAGATTTTGAACGTTTTAAAATACGAGATGAAGAGGTGAGAGAGGTAAGTACAGATGAAGAATTTCTTATGCCTTTTAGAATGTTTGTTTTTTGCTGTGCTTCTCTTTTTTTATTGCTCTAGAATAAATACAACATACTGTTTGCAGATATAACACTATAAAGATTTTCTAACTCTAGGTACAAGAAACTGTAGAAATGAGTCTTGTTTTTTCAACTAATTTGGTCCGTGTAATTTTGTTACGTTTGCTAGCGGATATAGGTGTAAAATTACAAAATGGGATGATTGTTTGTGAACAAACAACCAGTGTCCGCTTATTAGAAGGGCCCACTGTAATAAAAACATCGCCTTATTACAGTTGCGATATTCAGCCCTCGGAGGAACGCTGAAATTTAAATCTGCACATAAAACGATTTGTTTTTGTTGGCACAATAAAAATAAAATCACATTTAACAGCATGGCGTTTTATGCTGAGCAGTTAAGTTTCATAAGTGTATTTATTCGTGTGTGTGTGTCGAGATAAATTGCATGTTCTCGCTTCATTATCCCGGCCGATTTCTCGACAGAGTTGTAAAAGCGTGCAAAATATGTGATTTCCGCAAATAAATGTTGTTTTAATATTTTCAGACGTTTTGTTTTTAAACTACACTGTGAGGCAAATTTTTTGAGGGGCCCGTGGCTAAATAATAACAGCCGCACAGGTCGATCGATCAGGTTACGCTACGCTTGCCGCGGTTGGTTTGTGGATGGATGACCATCTTTATATACCGAGACCCCTGCGTGCCTCGGAAAGCACGGCATTCGTAGATTTTTGACAGTCGTTACGGGTCAGTCAGACGCCAGTCTTACCAAGGGGTTTCGTATTACCCAGTAGGTAACTGGGTTGTGGAGGTCAGATAGGGAGTCGCTCTATGTAAAATACTGGTATTCAGTTGCATCCGGTTAGACTGGAAGCCGATTCCAACATAGTTGGGAAAAGGCTAGGCAGATGACGACTGTGAGGCAAACTTTTTGCGATAAATACGGCCTTTTGTCCTTTAATTTTATTACGGTGACAAATAAAGCTGCGGAATAAGGTTGTATCTACATACATAATTGAAAATTAGGCGTTCTGAAACATCTTTTATTCAAATAGTTGCGAGTACCTAAGTATTTTAGGGGCGCCCTTGATTGTTCAAGATGTGGTCTGGAAGTATTTTTCCCTTCTTATTATTAAGTAAAAGGAAATTGACTCGGGAGTAACGTGGGTGGGTATACTTACTTACTACCTTAATTTTCATTCGAATCTTTGATTTATAAGTCAGTAGGTGCCGCGTGGATCGAAGGGCCAATTTCCAGCCATTAGTTCAACCTAAAAGCAACCTTAAGTCGAGAAATAAGAATGCTTAAAGAGCTCGTGCCTTTAACAATGTATATTTTTTTCCCTGCTTTTTATACGGAAAAATAAATAGGTATGATTTTCCGTCAAAATCTATTATTCTGTATCAATATTGTTCCTGGTGATCCATGAGTTGCCTTGGGTAACATCGAAGTCTTTAAAAACAGAGTCTGGACCCAGGTTGGCCGAAGCAAGGGGAATTTGTTCATGTGGAGATGATGCACAAACGATGGGACACTTTATATCGTGTCAGCTGCACGTTGCAGGAACTGATAGACGCTAGTGATGCCGCCAAATACGTACCCGAATTCTGGGCCGAGTCCATTTAGATTACCATCGACACACTAAGAGTAAGAATATTGTTCCTTTGTAAATATTATAATAGCCCTAACCCCTTGACAGTTAGCCCGTAGGCGCGGGCCTGCGGGCGGTGAGTAATGGGTAACTCACCGTCCGATCAGGACCAGACCCGTGCCGGACGGCGTGTATGTGTTCCACGCGCGCCTCAAAGAGATGTCAGCATGAGTGACGGGGCCCAATAGGGCCGAAGCCTGCCAGGGTAGCGGGATCGTCGGAAAGGGTTACCGCTGCCCTGGAACATAAAGGGCTAAGGAAGGAACACGGGTGGGTTTTAGTCAGTAAGAGTCTGACAGTCCCTCCTGCTCCACCCAGAGCGGGAGGAGTCATTTGATGATTTCCCATCCTCAAAAAAAAAACCCCTTGACAGTTCAAATTTTCAGCCAGCAGTATACTGTTACCCTATTTAAAAAAAAAATAATCCCTATTCCGACTGTTAATATATTTCGTAATACATAACTGCTTTTGGGGATTATTTCGCGTTTATTGTTTAATTTTTATTTCGTACACGTTTCGGGTTTACCGCCCTCGGGAGGTGTAAAAAGCTCACAATGCCGGAAAAATTGGTTTTATTTGTAGGTAATTTTATTTTGTTTGCATACAAAATTCTAGGTATTTCGTCTAGATTTTAAATTATAAACTGAGTAAATATTTGTGAAAATCAACCGTTAGTAAGGATACTGATATTATATGTTTGTTTGTGTTTTAAACGTTTTTTAGGCTTTACTGATTATTTTTAAGCATATGATCTCCTCCTAAATACTACGCGGTAGTATTTGCGCCATGCTGGAACATACATTCAGTTAAACTATATTTTCGGCATTAGAATCCCTGCCAGACCTCGTCAGCTACTTTTTTTTTTTAATATTCAGTGTACAGTTTTGCTACGATTTGAATATATTGTAGGCTATAAGTACATACAAACACACATAAATATTAAACACATACATACATATTACACACAACACATACATAGATATACACACAATAATAAAATAACACTAATTCAATGCTCACAACCGTGTGTACACGGCCTAATAATTTCACGTGTCTGTACACCGCCTTACTGCGTACCTACCGCTCGACCACGTGCCGCGGCTAGCGGAGCCCTGGAGCTGCAGTCTCGATATTCATAGCGATCGCTTTACGACCGAATTCGGTCGCAAAGTCCCGGATCGACAGGTGTACTGAATGGAATGACAGGACTTTGCGACCGAATTCGGTCGTAAAGCGATCGCTATGAATGTTGAGACTGCAGCCCCTGCGCCCGCGCCTGTGCCGCAAGCCGCTTGATACCTACGACCGAAGCGAATACGCGGAATACGATCAATCGCCGCCGCGCGCCGCCTGCGCGGGAGCCGCTTCCCTGTCCCTCGGACGTCCTCGCCAGTCCGCTACAAACCATTTAGGGTAGGTATATAATATGTTCTGTGGCTACAAACCTCTACGGCGAATGCGTGCCAATTGTAACTCGCGCCGCGCATTTGTAGTTTACATTGTTATTTGTGTTTAATAAACATTTATATTTAATTATAAAGTAGTATTTAATTAATAGGTTTACCTTAACCTACCCTAACATACTACAACATGTATAGATTTGTAAATAATATATCAAGAGCGAATTAGGTGCAATGTCACTGAAGGTTATTAAACCCTATAACTTACCTTCAGTTATTTTCACAGACTTTAATTACCTTAACTTGTTACATATTAATTGGATATTTTAGACATTAATTATAGAAATGTAGGTGAAGCCTATTTAATAATAACGTTTAATTACGCACAACATGTTTTATGATATCATTTATTTTAATGACATAGGTTTACAATAAATGTATTAGAAAGGTGTGATCATAATTAAGGACAGACCATCAATCTGAACAACTTTCTCTATGAGACCAACATCGTAATCGTAAAAAATGATCAAATGTCATAAACAAAACTTTAATACCTACCTACTCGACCCAATTGTATGGGACAAATGTATGTAGCCTACACTGCTGGCGGATTCAGGTCTAGGCTGATTCAAGGCTAAGAGAACCAAAGCGGACTCAAACTGTCGGCCTGAAACATGCCTCACTCGATCCTTATCGGCTCGCTATTCCTCAGTATATTTCAACATCCTGGATAGTGAAAGACCGTCCTCCATTGCCCCATACACGATATCACGAAGGTGCGCAGAGTTGTATCTACTTCGTACAACTCCAGCACCCTCATGAGCCATGTATGACGGCTGATTATGTTTTTGCGATTACGACGTTGCGTTGGGCCCTTTCAGAAAGTTTTTCAGTTTGATTTCAATACCCTTAAATTCATATTTAAGGGTGTTGAAATCAAATACCTCACGACTAGTGTAGGTAGCTTATTGGTGATAATTAATTTTATACTTGATATGACACTATGAAGACGTAGGTAGACGATTTCGCTATTGAACAATAAAATGAAAATTGACTAAGACCTATCAAAATAAGAGAGCTTTGGTGGCCCAGTGCTAATGGTACAAGAATGACTTACGAGTTGTACGTCGTGGGTTCAAACCCAGGCAAGCGTTTTACTTTATGTAAATAATTTCATTACCACTGCTCTTAAAACGGCGAAGAAAAACATTGTGAGGACCACAGGCATGACTTAGAAAAAAAAAATCGAAGACATGTGACATCTACCAATTAACCCGAACTGGGCCCGCGTGGTAGATTATTAGCCCACTCCTCTCTCGAAGAGAGGGAGCCCTTTCCAGCAGTGGGAACATTATTATGCTGATTATAATGTATCGAATAAAAACTGGGAAGATGTTATTTATTTTAACTTTTCGCACAAAAAGGTACAAAGGCGGACTTAATAGCCCAAATTAATAGTCCAAATTAGATTCAATCGTTTCTGATATGAGCAAGAATAAACAACATTTTTTCTTCTCATAATTTTCGTACGATTTTCGACCGTATCTAACTACATTTTTTTTTATAAAATCCCTGAGTAGATCCAAAGTTTTGATAAAAACCTAGTCTAGTCAAGTGATGCTCTAGCCGTTGAGCTTTACTGTTATTGCTGATCGAAGTCTAGTTATATCTCTCATTCATATTTTCTTGGCGAAAAGCCAACTATGAAAGGTCCTTTTCTTATTTTAAACGCCCACAAAGACCCACAATGTTCACAAATTAAGTACCCCATAAAGAAATGCCTCGTTACTTAAAAAAACCGTAAGTGTTTTATCTGTTTGTCTGTTTCATTAATGAAGCGACAATTGCCAAACGCATTAAACTCCCGATCAAAGGCTTCTGGATTGAAATCCGACCCCACTGAATTACTGTGGTTGACCTCTTTTTAACCCAAGCTAATTTACCTTGGGAGATACGGTTAAGGGGAACGTTGTACGTTACATATTAATGTTTAGATAAATACTTACTGTGATTTAAATGAATTGTGTATACTTTTTTGCTATAAACATAATACCTATCTTACACTATTTATTAAGAATTCTTAAATACGATCTAACACTAAAATTTTATTGTATGTATACCTATAACTAACCATTTACACTAGATACTCAATTAAACGACTAACTAACTATACAAATAAATACAAAAACAAAGGACACTTGGGCGTCGAAGTACTCGTCCGCATCGCTGTCATCCGGAAATGTGCCCAGAAGACTGAACTGACTGATGGTTGAATGGCAATGAACTCTTTGGCCAAAGAACGACCCAGCTCTAAAATATAAAAAGGGAACACACACATCAAACTGTGTGATTGTTTATTAAGTGAAACGATATAATCAACATTATGAATTGTAGGTACAATATTCTACTTCGTGAAGGATGATTCTAGTATATTTATGGACTCTGGTGTGCTGCAATAGTTGTGTTTTTTTTTATAAAGAACGCCCGCCTGCATTGCTCATAAACTCAAATATTAATCCCTGCTTTATTAGGATTTTTATGACCCAAATATATTGCACTAATTTCAAATAACCACATAATAATGATTAATTTACGGCACCCAGAGACGCTGGCGCAGTAAATTACAATTATTTTTGCTTTGAAGGGACACCAAGCTGCTGTTAATCAGATGAATTAAACTCACACTTTTATCACAAAAACAAGGAAATGGAATGCTAACGCCCTGTTTATTGGGTGTGTAATGAGTATGTAAAATTCAGCGCGACACTTTGAACCGAACATATACTTACTTGGGAAAATCTCCACCCCTGGGCTTTATAAATATTAATATTTCCTATCTCAGCTGTTAATTACCCAGACAACTACGGATGAACCCCCTGTATTCATTAGCCAACCTAATTAGTACAGAAAACCGTGCAACTTGCGAGCGAAGTACGAATTCTTTGTCAACCATATTGAATACAGCATCATCCTGTTGCCTTTGCTAACTAAAAGAAAATTTGCGCTCCTGGCTCGTTTGTATGTTTTTTAAGTGTAACAAAGAAAGGAGAATTATATAATGTACCGCTGCAATTTTCACAACGAGTTTGTGAGCGAGGATGTTGTTAATTTGTGGCTGATTTTCAAATTGTTCTATAGTTGTAGTTCTTTTAAAGTAGAACTTTAATTTTTCTGATAAAACGGTGTGGATAATGTCGATGTTAAACAGTGAAAAGCAAGCGGTATTTTTTTGTTTTTTCTTCTTGAAGATGGTATATCTTTTCCGAAGAGTTGGCTGCTTTACTTTGTACTCATTAGCAGTGTCCTATCTTGTGTAATTAGATGTTGCTGAGAACCTCCCGAGGCGACTAAGCACGGTAATATATTCTAGGAATATCAGAGAAACGTACTACAATTTTACTAGAATTAACGCACCATTGAGTTTCATCTAGTTTCACGCACATCTTATTCACATTTTCACATGCTATGCTGTTTCATTCTTCATGGGAAGATGTAATAAACTTCAAAAGAACCAAACCTTCATCAGGGTGTTTCGTTAGAAAAAATCGGTTGTCAGAACTGAAATTACAGCTGATTACTGAGATAAAGAAACTCTCTTGATTAGAGGAAAAGTAAAGTGATACAGAGCAAGAAAAGAATGCTGCGATTAAAACCTTGGTTCGAATGTAGGTATGAACCTAAAAATAAAACACGGGTGTTATGATAGCAAAACCATAATTGCATGTTTCGAAGTTGCTGTTAAATTCTTCGTAATGCAAAAAAACTCAAAGTTCCAATGAAAGGGAGATTTCCTGGAACTGACACGGCCTAAGCTCTTCAGTTATTATGACTGAAAAGTAGTAATTAATACATACTTTTTTTAATTTTTTTTATTGACAATGGGCTCACTCTTGACCTCAATCCAGCCCAGAGGCAGGGATGAGATTTACGGTGGAACGAGCTTGCCCAGAAGAAGCCTATTCACTCTCGCCTTGAAGAGATTCGGGTTGTATGAACTCGGGAATGCAGACGCAAGCAGACGTTCCACTCCTTGGCTGTGCACATCAGAAAAGATGAAGATACATACTCACGCTATTTTCCGCAATGTGTGTAGGCAGAGCGATACGTAAAACGATACGAACGAATTTTACCTAATTGTATACCTTTTGCTTCGTCCGTGTAAGTACTGCCAGAGAAACTGATTCAAAACTCAAAACTCAAAGTGGGTCAACAAAAGGGGGTCGCGGCTAAGTAATAACAGCCGCACGGGTCGATCGATCAGGTTAAGCTACGCTTGCCGCGGTTGGTCAGTGGATGGGTGACCATCTTTACACACCAAGACCACTCAGTGCCTCGGAAAGCACATTAAGCCATAGGTCCAGGCTGTCATTCGTGGATCTTTGACAGTCGTTATGGGTCGTCAGAAGCCCGAAAGTCTGACAAACCAGTCTTACCGGTTAGGTACTAGTTACTGGGTAATACGAAACCCCTCGCAAAATCATTGTGATCTTTATTCTCGTTGCAATAAGGTGGCTGTTAGGTTAATACTGTCAGAGGTAAAATAACTGTGAACGGACTGATAGTAATTTTTTTCCGACTGTTCTTTATTTAGGTATTCTTTCTAAGGTTATCTGTCAGAAACCGATAACGGATAATGTAAGACCATCCATTAAGCTGATATCAGACGCTTCACCCTAGTGAAGGTTCATTTTTGTTTTATTCCACGTTCATACGACACTGACAAAATTATTTATGAATGAACGTTCATCTGCTCCTGTCATTTCATTTTTCGATCAGTCGGTTGGCGAGTGAAGGATGCCGAGTGCCGAAATCCAACATTATTGGATTGATTCACTAGAGAATTAATTTTTCAATTTTAATTTTTTTTTTAATTAGCTTTCTCTTTGAATGAAAAGTGCCGATTGAAAGGCAGAAATGAACAAAACATGATGCGTTTGATATCGGTTTTATATGAATAGCATATTCATTCATTCATTGGGTCTGTTTCATTTCATCTGAAAGGTGTACAATCAAGTGCCTTTATTTTTTATTCTACTGTAATCTTCATCTGCCTATCTGACCTCCATAACCCAGTCACTGGGTTATACGATAGGTACCCCTTAATAAGACTGGTTATCTGTCTTTCGGGCTTCTGACGACAAAAAAGTGTGCTTTCCGAAGCACACTTTTTTGGTTTTGATATGTAAAGGTCACCGATCCACGTATCAACCGCGGCAAGCGTAGGTTAACCTGATGGATCGACCCGTGCGACTGTTATTACTTAGCCACAAGCCTCAAGCCTAAGTCTACTGTATATTATACTTATTTTAGGTACCAAACATCCCACAATACCTACATACAGCAACAGTAAGATAACTAATTCGAGTGCCAATCATGTTGATAACAGCAATATCCCCGTTGACCGTTCATTGTTCCTGTTGATGAGAGGACAATATTCAACGCTGGATGTTTGCTGGGTGATATGATGACACTGAAATTTTGTTATCTGTCTGTACCTACCTGCCTGTAATAATTGTGACGAGTAACAGAATAGAGTAGGAGAAAGGACAATGACCAAAAGTCGTATCAAAGTCAAACAATATCAAAATATCAAAAAAAAAAATATAATCAAAATGTCATGCATCAATATCAAAATATTATAGTAATTATTTTCATAACTTTTTACGACATTATGCGTCGGGGCCTTGATTTTTAAACAGGGAATTTAATTTAAAGTAAAAAAGTGTTGATATTGTTTTATTCCCTTTTGGTTTCAAATGATATGATTAATATAACCTTGGACATGAAAGTGTCATGATCACGTCTTTCAAAAAACTTGTAAAAAAATTATACTATGCCAATTCTACATTAATTAAAAATAAATAGAATATAATATATAAATTTTATTGAAGCGGTTATCATTATTTTAGAGCAATAATGGCCATTCGTGTATGTTAAAATCTAAATAAATATCAAACAAAATAAAGTACCCAATTTTTAGGTTATTTCGATTTTATTGAAAATCTCCGAAACCCGGGCTTTGTTTACAAAAAGAACTTTTGTAGTAGTTAATATGATAAGTGTAGTTTATAAAAAAACAAAGTTTGACTTTGATGCAGCATGGTACGGGATTCCATACATCCATGAGCATTGTCCTTTACATCTTTGTTAGGTATTTTAAAAAAAAGGTAGCTTTTATTTAAATTAGATTTTCAGAAAGAAATGGTCGAGAATAAGCAGGTACCTATTTGAAATGCGTATCACCGAATTTGCACCTCAATTACGTAAAATACTTTCTATGCTATGAAGGAAATTCATAATCCATTGCTTCATATGTTTTTATGTATTTGCTAAAAATTGTTGACGGAACGAAGGGGCCCGGATCTCACAACACAGGGAAAACTATTGTGAGGTCTAGGAATTCAATCCACTTGTATGTAATTTCAGTGAAATATCCTTTATATTTATTCATTTTTTTTTTAAATTTCTTTGCTCGACAACGTTAAGAACGTAATCAATGTAGTTGAATTGTCAAAATGAATATCATTGCCATTGTCAGTGTGTTAGGCAATTACCCCATAGTACCTAGTCACTGTACTTACGTTACGGAATTACCCCATAGTACCTATTCTTAGTACGTGTGTTACGCCATTACCACGCATTACCTAGTCAATATAAAACTAACTACTTTCAGGCTGTTGTATAGCCTAGGCATGTAGTAATTAAAAGTAGGTATACAAAAAATCGATTTATAAAACAAACATGGCGCTTTATGAATAACATAATGAACCAAACAAAAAAAAATGTGTTAACATGGTTTTAGACGAGAGACGTCTGTGCAGTGACGTCATGAATACAGGGTGTGTGCATAACAATGAAAGGTGTTACAGCCCCGTTGAGATAAAAATGGCGTTTTAATATGCAGTTTTACTCGTGGTTGAATTGTATTTTTTAAAGCGCTTTTTATCTCTGATTGTACTGAGTTAGCTGTAAAAATTACACCAAAATGAACAGACATTTGGATGAACGTTTTGTCTAAAGCAGCATATTTCAGTATCCTTTTCAAACAGAGGATAGTGTGGATACATATTATATAGCTGATTTTTCCATCGCCAGATAAATTTTATTCGAGGAATAAAATTGACCTTTGACAGTTTTTGTATTCATGAAATAACTGTCAAAATTTAAAAATTATTCCTTGAATAAAGTTATCAAATGATCGAAAAATCAGCCCTTAAAAGAAGAACATAATTTAATTAAATATTAATTATAATATAAAAAAATAATTTGTTAATGTACCTATATTATATTAAAAATTATAAAATTAATTCAGCCACATTTATTTAAAAATCGTGAATCAGCTTTCACATTTTCTGTAGGTTACATTGCTGGGTTACACCAATAATTACAGCTAAATGTTTTAAATTATTGAATCAAAGTGAAAATCTACTCGAACGGATTAATTCAAAATTATTAAATAAATCCTTTATGAGGCCAATAACAGATGATTCTAGAACGTAAATAATTTACCATCGCATTGGTGTAAACTATTCCGATGACCTATTTGAGGAATTAATAGCAATATTGATGAAAATGTTTAGAGCGTCGAAGAGCGACCGTCCTTATCTGTTCTTGAGGAATTTTCCATTCAATAAGTCATGACATGAGGGCACGGGCTCGCAACATATTCGACTCAAGTAATCTGCCATTAGGCCAAAAAGCTCTCTTCGCTTATCTGCGACATCTGGACCATGTTTATATTTTGAGGGTCTCCGACAACCTCTATAACGACTCGGCGCTTATCGTCGTCCGCCTGTCTAGGTAATCTCCCAGACCTTTACGCAGCAAATTGTGCCCTACTGCTCACGAAAGAAACACCACAGTGTATTGAAACTCTTTGTGTAAGTACCTGTTCGGATCACCGACCCTGACATTGGATATCGAATCTAAATTCCACAACATAGAGTATATTTTTGTAGCACAACCCTTTTTTGCTCATATGCGTATCTTTTGTACTAAAAGCGACTTTGTTATTTACGTGGTTGAGAGTTTTTTTGTTTGTTTATATCTCTAGGTAAACAGAAACATGTCAAACATACTCATGTTTAATGTCAGATCTGTCGGTAGAATTTAGAATTTGACCCCTTCCGTAATGACCCTGTGAAGTTTCTTCCACTGCACTCTAAGCATTGAATTAGGTATAACCTTTATGGTTGAGGCAATAAAAACTTGAGCATAAAGTAAATGTTTTAATTCGACCGAAAATAAACTTCAGTAAAAGCTTTCACATCGGTTGGTTCTGAAAATAATTAGCGTACCTACCTATTGTTCTGAATGGATCGCTATTTAATAAGTATATTAACAAGTGTAAGAAAATAACAGAAAAAATATGACCTTTTTTCTAAATTATGTAAATAAAATCTACAAAATTCGGAGTGTTGTATAAAATTGAGCAAAAAATAATACACTGCCGAGCAATGAAAAAGTTCCACCCACAAAATGCCGACAAACACCTTAATATCTCCTAAGACATATAATTTAAAATTTGAACACAATATTTACGTTTTTAGTTGGTAATATTCTGATGCGCTGTTAAATGTACTTCAATATTGCAGACGGCGTCATTAAGCTAGCCTTTCCCGTTTATGAGTAATTTGGTGCTATGTCACTGGAACTTTTTCATTGCTCGCGAGTGTATATAGTCTAGATATTATTATCCTGAAAAGTAGTATTTCGTGGAATTGGGAAGTAAATAATTAGTAACACATCATATTTTTGTAGGTACAGCTAGCCGCAATAACATTTTGTTTTCGTTTTTCTGTCTTTGTAAGCTTCTATAAACTTAAAAAGCCTATTGTAAATTAAAGCCGCTTTTCGTGACTATCTATGTGACCAGAAAGGTTTATGTGTATACCTAATATCCACGAAAACTAGATGTTTTGTCAAGTTATAAAAATCGTGCGAAGCAGGGGCGGGTCGTTAGTCCTACTAATATTATTTATATATTGTTTATTAAAAGTTTGTATGATTAGATATTTGGATGTTTGTAAATTTATTTATTTAAACTTTTCGCACAAAAAGGTACAAAGGCGGACTTAGGCATTCTCTACCAGTCAACCAAGGGTGGTGAAGAGATTAGATGGCAGGTGCTTTGGTTGAGAGGGACAATAATAATTAAAAAATAAAACTTAAAACTAGGTACACAAATACATAAATAGGTTATATACACATACATAATTATTATTACTATAATATATACTTATAATATAAATATATATATATATATACAAAATCAAGGGAGAGATGTGTTGAGATGACTACGCTATTTTTTGTTAATCAATCTCGCAAAATGGCACACAGATAGTTTATAACCTGGATTAACACATAGGTTACGTTTTATCACGGTAAATGGTCCACACAGACAAAGTTGCTGGCAGAAGCTATTTATAAATAAAAAATAACACCATACTCCGAATTTAAACGAACTATTTAATCACTTTAACAATGTGAGTAACTCATGATGACTAAAATGAAGACTTCATTATTAAACCCAAGTTTATTTTAGCTAAGACAAGCAGCGGTTAATCGCAGCTATTTATTATCTAGTGCTGGCATAGAACGGCTACATTTTCGAGCGAAAAATGCATTAAGTTTGTAGAAAGAAAACAAATAGAGGAATGCATTAGCAATTTTGTTCAGTATTCTGCGCCTACTTTTTAGTTTGGTTGCGTTTCTTTGTCACGACAATTTATTGCGACTCATTGCAAAATGTTACTTGAAATCGTGCTAACATAATTAGTATTCGTGACACTTCCGTACTTGGTTACCATTTTAGGCGTAGCTGCCCGAAGGTATGTATGGTAACATGAATTCAGCACATGATTCTATCCCCTCTATACCCTGTAAATTAGGTTAACCGTTTTTTGACAGCTGTCTTAGAATGCACTATTCTAGAGGGGCAATTTTAGTCATTTTAAGAACGTTCATAGTCTGATCGCAGTCTCAATCTGTCAAAAATACCTCTAATTTCCCTACATTTTGACAAATTTTTGACATTTGTTTGTCGCCGAGATGAGACTGCGACTAGATTTTGAACGTTTTAAGTTACGAGAATCGGCCTTCTGATTACGTAAAAGTTTACTTTAAAATGCTTAATAAAATAAATATATAATAATAAAATAAAAAAAATAATAAAAATGTTTATTTCAATTATAAACTGCCTATCTTATTGAATTATCTTATTTATGGCTTCTTACAGACATAACACCGTACGTGTATGTATCAATCAATGTATTGTGTGTTGCTGCAATCACTAGTTCCATCTGTCAAAAAACGGTTTACCTAATGGACAGGGTATAGTGTAGAAATTGAATTAGTCGTTTAGTGTTGGAACTGTTTTGACGGTTATCAAAAAAAAAAATCTGCTGATTCGTAGAAATGTGGAATACCTACGCGTCCAAATTGTATTATAATAATATCCCTGGACATTTCACACAGCGCCATCTAGTCCCAAGCTAAGCAACCTAATGCTTGTGTTATGGTAACAAGATGGCTGATAAACTACTTATATACATTTTTTTTTGTTGTAAATACATACATATAGATAGAAAAACGTATAAATGTATGGTACGGCATTTTTTTTTATTAACCGACCATAAATTTCAACATAGGGGCTTTCAGAATCATGTACTGAATCCATGGTAACAGGTTGCGGTATCGGTAAATAAAAATACTCGTAAAATGCTGTTCTTGAAAACGGGTGAACCGATTTAGCTGTTTTATTTGAAAATGTTCGTAATGGTCTGAATTAGGTTTTCATGGAAAACAAAATTGGAGAAGTTTCCCGAAAAACGTTCAATTGACGTGACTGTACTCAATACCATAAATTGAAATTTTGACGGACAGTCTGTCGCGTTAGCTAGTTATTAATAAGAAGGTATACACAAATACCTGTGGTCGTCTTTAAATGGTGATAATATAGGTACAATAACGAACTTTCATGGTAAAATCCGTCAAAAGGTTTCCAGCAAAAGTGGAAAATTTAATTAAGAGCAAATCTGAAATAAACGCCCACGTAAAATACACGGAAAGAAACGAAGTAAGTATTCCGTACCGACGTAAATATACGCCCACAGATCGGAAGTGATAATGGTATATGTTAAAATATGAATCTAAGAAGATTTGAATAGCATGGGTATATACTTATGATCTAATAATACAACTTGGTAAAATGTAGGTGTAATAATATTTGTATACACCTACCCTTCGGTATACAGGTGTCAAGCTATTTTCATAATCAGCCTATAATGTTCCCACTGCTGGGACACAGGCCTAGTTTCGGTAAGAGGGAGTGGGCTGGAATCCACCACGCGGGCCCAGTGTGGGTTGGTAGATGTCACGTCTTCGAATATTTGGCCGGTTTCCTCATGATGTTTTCCTTCACCGTTTGTCATACTAATATTATATTATATTCTAATTATAAATCTGAGCTAATAATATATTATAAAGAGAGAAAAAAATGTCTTTTTTTGTGTGATGGTTGTTACGCTTTCACGCTAATACGTCTGAACGGATTTGGTTGAAATTTCGTACATGGATAGACCATGGCCTAGATTTGCACATAGGATCGAAACTTATGCGGGTGAAACCGCGTGGCAGAAGCTAGTCAACAATCAATATGAAATTAAAAAAGATAATCAAAATTAATTTTATGACTATCAATACCTGTAATTAACAAAACAACAATGTACAAACCGGTCAACAAAAATTAATTATGAACTCTTCACAGACACAATAAAAGCTCTTTGACAAGTTCGACTTTCAATTAGAATTTATTAGTAGAGAAGTTTATTTGCTGAGCAAGACCTTGATTGTTCAATTGGGTTTATTGTACAAGCAATCATTTTTAAAACGGCCTAAAAGGAAATCTTTCTTAGAATTTTAATCTAGAAGTTATTGGCTTTGGCTGAACGACTTGGTGACTGTTTCTTGGAAAAAAGCCAGGGAAACGAGTACATCAAGGGAAGGGTATTTTATCTTCCTGTAATTTATGTTTTAATTTCAATAAATTACCAAGTTACCTTGGTTCTCCTGCGGATCTCTTAATTTCTGATTCGATCACGCAGGGAGACTCCAAGCATAGCCCTCTTCATTGCCCTTTGGGTGACAAACCCGAAGAATTGCCAAACTTAAGTGGCAGTTGGCAAGGCACATTGTCCGCGGAACAGATGGCCGATGGGGCCGAAAGGTTCTGGAGTGGCGACCGCGTACCGGAAGACGTAGCGTTGGAAGGCCTACCACAAGGTGGACCGTCGACCTTGTGAAGGCCGCAGGAACCCGATGGATGCAAGAAGCACAGAACCGGTCGAAGTGGAGGTGCTTGGGGGAAGCCGAAAAACGTCCACTACTGGACATAGTAGTGGACGTTTTTCGGCTAAAATGATGATGATGATGATGAAATTACCAAGTGTTTGGAAAGAATTGACAACAGTGCTGTTTAAGAGTAGACTACGTAAATTTTTGATAGAGAAACAGCTGGTAAGGCTCTTAGGCTTCTATTCCGTATGAGAAGAGGCCTTTGCACTACAGTGGACTAGTAATAGGCTGGTATTATTATTAAGGCAAGTCAATCGGGTGAAAGTAAATAGGTAGGTTAGCAACGTGCCATAGATACAGCTTGTAGTATATGGCAACAGTTTTCTCATTACGTATGCATAAAGGATCGTGTTTGGAAGAGCACTATACTTCTACTAATTCTGTTAGCGACGGAGTTCTTGGATTTCCAAGGTAACTGAGATAATTTATCTCAACACTGTTAAATGTGGATTCTGCAAGAAGGAACAGATACGCGAGTGCACTCCAATCTGCGATCTTAATTTTGAATAAGAGCTCGAAAATGACAAATTATGGTCTCACAGACACGAAATTAAAGAGTAGTGATAGTCCATTCGTAACGGCCGCGACATGCGAGTTGTAGGTTTGTTTTGAACCCAAGCAGGCACTTTACTGTGTATAATTTATTTCTTCACCACTACCCTCAAAACGGCGAAGGAAATCGTCGTGAGGAAACCGGCATGACCTCTAGGTAATGCCGGTTTCCTCACGCGCGCGGATATCACACGTCTTCGAATTTTTAGTTCTAACCAAAAATTCTAAGACGTGTGATATCCGCCAACCCGCATTGGGCCCGCGTGGTGGATTACGGCCCAGGCCCTCTTACAGAGAGGTGGCCTGTCTCCGAGCAGTGGGAACATTATAGGCTGACTATGCAGACCCGAAATTACTTTAAAATAGGATGCTGCTGCTCCTCTTTCTGCAGTAATTCAAGTCGGACCAAATAATTAAAAACCTCTAGCTTTTCTATCAGACTATGATCATAATTTAAAGTTATATGTACCTATGTACAGTAGTTTACTTGCGTATACTTCCTACCGTTACGCGGGCTTCACACGCAGGCAATATATTTAATCGAAAGCGGCATTGTGCTATGTTTTCTAGCGTTGGCAAGGAAGCGATACCATAACGTAAATATACTATATGCTATTTAATAAATATTAGAACACATGATAAAATACTAAAGTTCTATTAAAATGTTGTAGGCATTTTAATAACTGCCTGCTTTGTGAAAAATATTGACATTTTACTAAAAATGTTATTCATATTACAACCCTATACTAAAGTTATAATACATATGTACAGGTGAAAAAATAAGCAACAGAATCATAGGGCATCAAATAATTCGTCCGCATCGCTGTCAACAGGAACAGTGCCCAAAAGGCTGGCAGCATTGCCACGTTGTATGGCGATGCTAATTCTTTGACCAAGAAACAGGCCAGCCCTCTGGTCACGTGAAGAGTCGACTAACCGCTTGGCGATATCTCGAAAAACCAAGTGGGCACTCGGACCCCATAGCCCTAGTGTTTCAACCTCAAACGGCTCGAAGATATAACTCCCAATCAGGCTGAAAACTGCTGCTTTGTTGATAAACTAATCAGCTTCACAGTATGTTTATGAAGGAAAACTATTTCATTAACATATGACCCACTCCCTCGTACAGAAAAAAGGGGCTCATGCCTCAGTAGTGAGAACATTATAGGCTGATTATGTTTGTAATCAGGCTAATACCGCCTTTAGACACTACAATTATCAAGATATCTTAATCTTATAGATAAAGTATAGAAGGTATACAGGGTGACAGGGAAACTCGACGTATTCCTTGAAAGGCGTTATACTAGAGGCCATTAGCAACAAATTAAGTACAGTCAACTAGGGGTCAAAACTGGATGGTTACCGAGCTGTGTCGGTTCTTCGATATTTTTGAAATTTTCTGATTTGTTACCAAAATCAATTAATTAGGAGAAAAAACTACTCCACTCCAAACATTTAATTAATACTTTTCTAGAAGTTGAAAAAGAGAGATCATTTAAAAAAAAATGCTTGCAATACTTTCATAATCTCAGAAATAAAAGGTCTTTAATAGCAAAATTTTACTTTTTTACCATTCAGTTTTGACCTCTAGTTGACTGGACTAAATTTGTTGCTAATGACCTCTAGTATAACCCCGTTCAAGGAACATGTCGAGTTTCCCTGTCACCCTGTATATGCTATAGATTCACCTCTGCCTAACCCTTCGAGAATTATAGGTTATGTTATGTGTAAAAAACTCTGATATACCTCCTATTTCACCGGCTAATCCACATCAAAAAATTAGGGTACACCAATGCTGCTTAACCGCAGAATTTTGCATAACGAGCTATCTAACAGGGACCTCTAACTACTCCTGGTAAATTAACTAACCTTGTTATTCCCGCCAAAATATCAATTGTTTGGACAGCTGCTGTATCCCCTAAATACTGATAACAGACCAAGCTATCATCGCACCCTGTCAAGTGACTATATGCATGCATTATCCCGAAAGATCGTTCCTTATCGCAAACTCCGTGCTCTATAGTGGAGATCACTAAGGATGTATATGGGATGTATGTATTTGTTGTGTTTACCCATGTGTACCCACAAACCCGTGGGAGATAGGTCTACGAGTATAATGGCACTCTGTTCAGATATTTGTTTAGGTAAACGGAAAAATATTCCAAACGTTCGGTTACAGGGCGGTGCGTTTACTGAGAGTAATTTAATACGAAAACTAGTTTTGAAACGGACTCTATGCTAAACTACCTAACGTCTGTTAATCTTCGTAAGTATGTTTTATCCTGGGTTTACTCTTGCAGATGACCAGTACCTAACAGCTTAGTACCTACACGAACGTGACACACCTCTTACTTAAAAGGCTCAAGCAAACAGAATACATTTTAGCCCTGGATAGGTCCTGCCTTAGAAACTAACACCTTACGTCCAAGACTAGATGATACACCTTAGATCTTAGCCACACAATCCCATCGTCCCGAAGATTGCAAAGATCTTGCGTATTCCATAAGTACAAAGGCTCTTGATACCCCTTTAGGAGTGTACACGGATCCTTAATCTCCCTTTATGCGATGTCAGTCGACGGGTCGGTAACTCATGTTTAACATGGCAGATGGCGTTACGTGTCTTCTCTCTCAGAGCATTACACCTTGTATATTTAATATAAATATGTTCTCGGTTATTTTTCTTCTTTGAATGTGTACGTATTCGTCCGTGATGCGTCGGTTTTTAAGTATGAATAAGGTGATGTGTAGAGCTAATATAATCTGCAGTTGTGGTGTATTAGGAACAGATTTTATCGAACTGAGTGCAGTTGTGGCGGCCGCGACTTACGAGTTGTAGGTCGTAAGTTCGAAACCCGATAGGCGTTTTACTTTGTGTAAATTATTTCATCATCACTGCTCTCAAAACGGTAAAGGAAAACATCGTGAGGAAACCGGCATGTCTTAGAACCAAACATTCGAAGACATGTACGAGTAACAACCCGCACTGGACCCGCGTGGTGGATTACGGCCCACTCCCTCTCACCGAGAGGAGGCCTGTGTCCCAGCAGTGGGAACATTATAGGCTGATTATGTATGTATCATAAGAATAAATTAATGACAAAAAAAAAGTTATACTCCAGGGTTTTTTGACCGTTCTTCCTTCCTAATCATAATTTTGTTCAATTTTCGTAAAATAACAAGGCCTCTAAAATACCAATTTGTTTCTGAAGATAGTAAGCTACCCGCAGTATCCAATTTGTTGTTGGATCCTACCCAATTACTTAAAAATACTTATTGTAAAATACAATCTAAGCACCTACTCAAAACACACTGACATCATCCAATCTTTTATATGCCTAGAATATATGTATAGAAATTACATAGTGACAGAATTGATGACACGTAATTGTGGCAACTACGTATACTTTATGTCGAATATGTGACAAAATAAATTGATACGTAATTGAACCCACACTATTATTGTACCTTTCTATCAGTGGCTCCAATAAAGGATGCCCACTATCCTATATGGAGTAAGTAATTCAATTAACTTCCTATTAAGGGGAGAGTCGGCATCGTTTGTCGAACTCCCGAGTTTTTGTGGAGCCGAGCTTTGTGTGATTAAACATTGTGCCATTTTGTTGGTTTACTATGTCGGCGCTTTTATTGTAATCGATTTAACGTATCTTACGAAATTAACAAAAAGGTTGTTGATTTCATGCTTTAGAAAAAAAAAACAAAAATAATAGAATAGAATACTCTTTTTTATGTATCTACATCATATAAATTACAGACATAAACATAGAAATTTTACGAAGGGTGACACAATGGGCGTTCTTATCCCTAAGAGCGATCTTTTAAACACAACCTTTGGATGGATAATAACGTATTTGGAACCTAAAGTGACCTTAAAAGAAAAACTACGTCAGTCAATGTGCGTTTTAATAATTTCTAAAATGTATGGAAGTACGTGCACGTAACGTTCTCGTGGATGGAAATTTAAAAGTATCTTCATTTATATTTCGATACATTTTACTTCCCTGTGTTATCGTGATGTCGTGACGTGGAAGCCAACGATAATATCGTCACTTGAGAAATGATAAAACGCACAATTGATTCGAATATTTGAGGAAAACAATATTTTCTTTGATTAGTTGTTTAAATGTATTTTTTTATGTATTAATCGTTTGAAGGACACAATAGCAGTTCCATTGTTATTACGCGTATGCGCTACAATAATTTTTATAATTAATTTTTAGTTTATAAAAACTATATTTTGGTTCAAATAATATTATTTGTATTAATATTTTTATTTAGTATAAGTATAGTAATAAAAATTCATTAAATACCTACCTAAACTGGGTCGCCGTTGTAAAACGATAAAAATGGTACGTTGTATTAAACATATACTACATAATAATTATGCATCATATTGTTCGTTGTAGCTACATAATTATGGGAAGTTTTTCTTTTGTAGGCAACAGTGACCATGTGATTTATTTGTTTATCTGAGTCATACTCATTAGCTAATGCTTTTTATTAGACAGTACAAAAATAATTAAAATAGTGTCTATAGAGTGAATCAGTGGAGATCGCGTATCGGCAAGCGTAGTGTGGGACGCCCCCCGCTACATGGATGGACGACCTTAAGAAGGTTGCTGGGACGGACTGGATGCCGAAGGCGGAGGACAGGGTGTTGTGGCGCATCCTGGGATAGGCTTATGTCCAGCAGGGGACTGCGATAGTCTGGGTTGATGAGAGTGAATCAGACAACGAGATTTTGAGCTACACCTTTTTACACGCGACTGTACAAGCAGTCTCTATAAGATGCGAGATGATACATAGACAATAATTCTTTTAATTATCTAGAACCTTTGTTCTATAATATTGTATCAATAAAACATATTACACATTACACACACACACACATTAGGTAGTTATTTTTTAAAAGATTAGTTTTGGGACACAGAGGGCCGGATAGGAGGTGGAGTTTCAACAGTATAGTTCTTATAGTTTCGGAAAAAAGTGACTGTGACATACGGATGGACAGACAGACAGACATGACGAATCCATAATTGTTCCGTTTTTTGCCATTTGGCTACGGAACCCTAAAAATGGCACGCTATATAGTAGGGGGAACTACATATGGGATGTTTTTCTTTTGTAGAAAACATTGACCATGTGGCCATGTGATTTGTTTGTTTGTCTGTGCCATTAGAGATTAGAAACGCCTCCTATTGTTGTCCTACGACTGTCTTTTATTTAAGTGCGTGAGTTTATTAATGATTCTCATCTGTTTTTGTGGTTTCCTTCACAATAATGGGGATAAAATTGTTTGAACATTATGCTTTGTCTGGTTTGTATTAATATGCCATTACATGGTACAATTATTTGTATTTGACGGCCTGTGTTCGAAGTTCTATAAGATTTTTTTCAGTTCTTTGCAAAATATGCAATTAATTCAAAACTTTTTCATTATTTAAATATACTTTGTGTTGGATCGAACACAAAAACAGCTTATTTAAAAAAATGCATTACTTGTGTTAAAATTCAATATTTTTTTATATTGTGTTTTTTTTCGTGGAACGAAACGCAAACTCCAAGCGCATCGTCTTCGACAATGCCGGAAGTGACATTTAAATCCATGTAAATAAACATTTATTCTTAGCAAACTGCTCGAAATTTTAGGTACTAAGGGCTGATTTTTCAATCAACAGATAATTTTTATTCGTGGACTAAAGTTGACGTCTGACAGATTTTGTAAGGAAGAACTGTCAAAATTCAAAACTATTCCTCGGATAAAATTATTATCTGGCTGTGCAAAAACCAGCCCTAAGATAAATAAGTAAGTGACCTGTTTGCTTGCGAGGGTTAAAAAAGAGATGTAAACAACGCAGCATCGGAAATAATAACGTCACATCATGGCCGCGGCAGTAACGGACATAATCAGTAGTATAAAATAAGTAAAAGTAGTAAATTTTTAAAAGTAAAAGTAATAAAAAAAAAAAAAAATTACAATCCGTGGTTGAATTTGACTTTTAATACTTTGCATGGGTTTATATTACTGTCTTTTACTGAATAAATGAAAAAACATGCGTATATTATTTATTTGCGTATCCTTATAACTGTAGTGAAAATGTTCCATGTATTTCTAGCAACAATTGAATTTTTATGAGACCTTGAATTACCTATCACATGATAGTAATCGATTTCGTATAAATTGGGTATAATGCGCGATTTTGATTGATATAATAAAATATCGAGTAGGGAGGAGGCTTGATGTAGCGATATTTTATAAGGCTCTTTGATATTTATAAAATAGAGTAAGTATAATGTTTAGATATTGTATAAGTTTTGGTGTAACGTTGATTTCTTATCTCTGGATTATATATGTTTATACATATACTACTTCTTTTATCTGTCTATCATATAGAAGATTACACTATAAAAAAATAAACTTTTAATTAAAATTAAAAAGTACAAAAATGAGTTGAGTGAATGAGATTGAACGAGATTTTGAATGTTTCAAACTGAGTACGGTACACCACTGTATAGACAGCCTCAATTGCTAGATCAATGAATTCTTGTCGACGTATACATCTTTATGGAGCGAACTGTACCTAATCTAGAATAAGTTTAACTCGCTATAAAAATGACAATAGAGAGAGAGAGAGAGCACTTTGTCGGTATCTCTGGCAACAACCATTAAAATAAATTATGAAACTTTCCATGGCTAATAGAAAACAATAAACAGTTTATGATCTGTGACGGGCTAAATTAACGATTGCACGTGCCGAGAGTGAAACGAGTTAGGGGTGTTCATCATGTGAACTTTCCCGGTTTATTTATTCCCGGGGTCTTTCCCGGAGCGGCTTAATGGCGCCTTAAGCGGTAATGTGTGGTCATAAATTAAACGATAATAAGTTCGGACAACAACACTGCCGTTAATGACTGTGAGGCGAGAGATAGTGTGTGACGACGTAGACGGACCCTTCGACACTTTCTTCAGTTATCTCCGAGCCGAACACGCGTCCCTTCCGGGGAGCTCTCCCGGGGTGCTATCCCGGGGAGCTATCCCGGGTTTATACGTCTAGTGCTGTGCGTATCGGCGTTTTCGGGATATTTTTTTTATCGGGAATGGTTGGTAATATTTGCTGTAGGAAGCGGCTTCTAAGGGTATGTTTGAAAAAGAATAGGTATGGTTTACTGAATAAAACTAAAATGCTTGGGGTTTTTAGAAAAATATTATTTTTTCTTTAGTGTAAATAAATACTATCTAAATAGGAAAAGTTAAGAGTTAGTAGGTAGAAATATTTTATGTAAACACTGACATTTTAAAACTTTAGTGGCCGAAGAAATTGCCTGTAAGAATGGTTTAATTGATTCTTATTCAGATTTCTTTTCGGTGTTTATTACCCATCTACGAACCACCGCAGCAAGCGTAGCTTAACGTATGTAGATCGACCCGTTCGTCTAATATCATTTAACCACGAGTCCCTCCCCAGGTACTTTCATAATTATTAGGTTAGTAGCTTTTCATTAAAATGCGCTTGAATCTCGACTATTATATTCTCCACTATAAAATAAATAAATATGAGACATGGTCACAACTTTTATTTATCGGAGCCCGTAGAACAATTTTCTTAGATAAGTTGAATACTTTCTATTGTCTCGCAAAGTCTAGGTAATAGAAAGATATAGGTACAATAATTGCCCTCGAGAACAGAAAACAAAGTTCTAAGATTATCGAGTTAATTTATTATTTGCTGGTTTCTGAACAAAGTTGACCATGTTAGATTTAGGGCTGATTTTTCCATCGCTACTTTTTTCGAGGAATAAAATTGACAGACGTTTGACAGTTTTTGTATGAAATAACTGTCAAAATTTCAAAATTATTCCTCGAATAAAATTATCAGATGATTGATAAATCAGTCCTTAATATAATTATTCTTATTACATATTACATTTTGCCAGCGGCTTCGCCCGTGTGTGTGTCAAAACTTATCCCACGGGAACATAAAAAGTATCCTATGTGTTAATCAAGGTTTTATAAACTATATGCGTACGAGTGCATAATCCGATTTAAACTTAACTGCTTCTGAAAGGGTGGAGACCTGAAGGCTAATTCTCGTAATTTAAAACGTTCAAAATCTAGTCGCAGTCTCATCTCGGCGACAAACAAATGTCAAAAACTTGTCAAAATGTAGGGAAATTAGACGTATTTTTGACAGATTGAGACTGAGATCAGACTGTGAAAGTTTTAAAATTACGAGAATTACCCCTCTGGTATCCTGAAATACAGGCCTTACGCCTTAGCTTAGGCCAGTCTCCCACAGGCCACAGTAGTTATAATTGAAACCATTAAGTATTGTTCATGATCTTTTGATGTATATTGTGGTGAGAAATAAATCATTATCTTATCTTATCTGTGTCAAATTTCATCCAAATCCATTAAGCCGTTTTTGCGTGATTGAGTAACAAACATCCAAACTTACACATTTATTAATAGGTAGGAGGATTAGTAGGAATTAGTAGGATTTTAGTAGTATAGAAGAATACCCGTCTAACGTCAAGAGAAGCTGCCGAATGTAAGTAGATTTTAGATCTACGAGTACCTAAGTATATGCCAGTTTTCAGCAAATTATGATAAAGGCTGTAATGGAGTAATTGAATGTCTGACTAGAAGTTGAGAACTGTTATGGAAAACAATTGAATGCGTCAACAATAAAACTACCTACATTGTTGGTTGTAAAAGAAGACAATACAATTTCTTTTAGTTTTAAATTTGAAAAGTAAGATTTGTAATTGACGCGGCACTATTTATATTATAAGTTAATGACTTTATTTTTCCGTTAATATTCTATGCAAAAATTAAAACGTAGGTGTTTTAATTTTTGCATAGAATATTAACGGAATAAAGGATATTAAGTGATAATATAATTTCTATCGTGACGATATTATCGTGAACGTCCACGGCATCACTATAAAACATTTGGAGGTAAAATGTATGGAAATACATGGAGGCGCTTTTTAATTTCCCTCCACGATAACTTTATAAAGTGCACGTATTTTCATACATTTCACTTCCTTGCCGTGGACGTCCACGATGATATCATTGATTCAATATCGACGATGATTCGTCGAAATTATAAAAGCGCACATGGGATCACCAATTCACCATTAAAGAGACCAGGGGGCCTAAAAAGGCCACTTTGGCAGAATCATAATAGGATAACAATATGAAGCATATTAAAAATCGTAAAATGGTCACAAACTGACAATTCATAATATGATCTGTTTGCAATTCATATCACAATGAAATAACATTTAAACTGTAGAAATAAAAAACCGATTTGATTAGGTAATAAAAACTGTAATGAAAAATTTTCTGATAAAATTACGATTTTTATTTTTTCATGCGGCAATGTTTGCACCAAGTATGAAATGAAATTTTACGAAAATTAGAGGAATTGCTAATGATCTGCTGAGAATTCAGGAAATGAATAGCTTTTAGAGGTATTGCTTAAAGTGGCCTTTTTAGGCCCCCAGTCGCCCCCAGTCCTAACTCTTAAGCAATTTAAAAAAACATGTGCGGGCGACGGACCCCCGTCAGGAACAATATTCCTTACGCGATACTCGCACGCAAACACACTCCTATGTAACAGAAAGCGACCGAGAGAGAAAGAGTGATTTAATACGAGTTTTTAATACAGACCTATATGTGGAATAGAATATATTTATTTGCTTTAAAAAATGGTACATGAATGCCTTATGAATAGAATTATGATCTTACATGTTTCGTCTAGTATAAATATTTAGAAGTTCTCATAAAGTTTTTGCCATCTTGGATTTTCATTTTGACCTCACTACAAATCGCCTTTAGCACCCTCGAAAACCATTAAAACTATCTCTAGAAAGTCGAGAAAGTCGCATGGAGGGAGCATATGTTCTATTTTCTATGTTACGGGTTTGGTTTCCACACTTAGTCCTTCAGGTGGATCATTGTGCGTGGGCCATGGCGGCCGTCGGTGGTTACTCTAACCAGTGCACCTCCCTCCAGAAGCTTATTAAGTCTCCTGGCTTGTTGAGATCATCTGTGTAAGATTTGAGTGTCCCGAGGGTTTCTGACCTAATCTGGGTGACGCCTGTGCACTCAAAGAGTAATGCGCGACGGTTTCATCAGCCTCCATGCAAGCTCTGCACAGGGGGCTATCCGTTATGCCTATCGTGTGGAAGTGTTTGTTTAGCGAGAAGTGCACCAGGCGCAGGACTTTCCTGTCCAGGCGTAGTAACCTTTTGGTTAACTTGCCATCTAATGATGGCATGGCTTCCTTGGTCTGCCTGCAGCCCGGGGACGAGGTCCACCAGTTCTCTGCTTGTGTCTGGATGTGCTTCTGTAGCCACCTGCGTAGTGGATTGAAGGGGATGGGCACGACAGTTTCCGGTCCACAGACTGACGTGCTGGATGCCTTTCTGGCCAGCTCGTCAACCGCGTCGTTACCTAGCGATCCACTGTGTCCTCCATTGTAGTGTCACTTTGTTGCGATTCGATACAGTTACCTGTTCAAGCGCCTTGTGAAATTCTTGTATTAGATTCGATGTGATGCATTCCTTCTTTGCAGATTGGAGGACTGAGGCGCAGTTAGAGAGTATACGAACATGGGTGTCCGACTGTCCGTAACTCTCCTGGCTACTATGGCGTGAGCGGCTTGTATTATACCCACACACTCCGCTCCGCTTGGTAGACCGTGTTGAGCATTCCTAGCGGGCTGGATATGTTTATGTTGGGGTCGTGTGAGAAAACTCCGACCCCAGTTCCACAGTCGGTCTTTGACTCATCAGTGTAAACTCTCAGCTCTCTCAGGTCCGAGTAGTTGCACTGCTCCTCTTTAAGCACAATGTTATAATGCTTTTTGAAGCAGTATTGCTTAGGGGTTTGTCGCAGGCTAATGCTATCATTAGCTGCCGTTTGATCGCCTCATCCTTTAAGCATATGTGCTTGTCCCTCGAGTCTTTGCTCAGGATTCCTGATATATGGAGTCTGAAGGTAGACAGAGCCGCCTCCTGCCGCACGATATGGTAGGGACGGTAGTCCAAGCATAGCATGTAGGGCAGCGGTAGGTGTAGTTCTCATGCAGCTTGTGATTCCCACACAAGCAAATCGCTGCAGCTTTTCGAGATCTCTTTGGGTTGTGCTCAGGTTTGTTCTGGCCCAATCAGACTAGTGAGCCGTATGTATGGAGGGAGCATAACGTTCTTTCGTTACGGTACGATATCCACTAGTTTACTCCTAACGCAACCCACGATAAAGAACTTCGTTCCAAAAAGAGCATAGACACGTACAAAAATCCTAGCCAATGTTTTAACATTTCGTTCTATGTTGTCCTTCAGCTTTTTTTGGTTGTTCACTTCCATCAGAGGGTTACTTTGTACTGCGCAACCGACGATCAAACATACGGTTGTGCCCATGACGTCCTTGTCATTTTAGGCAAAACAACCGCGTGTCCAGTCGATCGTGCAAGCTGGGTGAGGGTGAGCTCTTGATATCTGTGTTTTTTCGCAGTGGTTAATGTAGCTTTTTGAATTGTGGTAGTTTTGCAATGTGCGTAAGGATTGGGGGCTATAAGTGTGAATACGAATGTTATCAAGATTTAAAAATATTGTAAAGCCGATACAATTTGTAATACAAAAACAAAAAAGTATCTACCAGAAATCGGTAAATCGATGAAACTATGGTGTAAGTTTTGTGTGTTAAATAAACTCAAAAGCATTTATTCCAATTAAACCATTTCCAAGCACTTTTGAATTGTAGGAGACGGACGAGAAACTCCATGGACAGTCTTTTAAATTATATTGTACGTAAAATATTAGTTTAAAGAATAAAAAGAGAACGATGTAAAAAAGAGGTACAAGTTAAAAGTGTCCGAGCTCAAAAAATAGAAACGAACAAACAAAAAAAAAACTTTCAAACACATAGCTAACTATCGTAACTCTCCCTCTATCCACCTAAGAATATACCGTAAAATATAATTTTCGGGAATAAATCTATTGTAATATTCTTCTCGATGTTGTATGTATTGTGCACAAGCTCTCTCCACGATTTTTATCAGGACATAAATGGCTCTTTTTACACGTGCAGTCTGTGGGTCAGGTATACGCTGACTGAGGGCATACAACGCCCTGCGTATCCAGTATAACAATGTATTCAGGAGGCTGTTGGGCCTACCACGCTTTTGTAGCCTTTCTGGGATGTTCACCGAGGCCAGGGTTGATGGTTTTCATGCCATTATACGGAAACGGTACGCTTATATTCTCGGTAGAATACGTGCTAGCTCACACAGCATCCTAGGTGTATTGTGTGATAACTCCATGCTGGCTCACTGGATACGGCTGCACATGTGTCAGTCATTTCAATTTTTGTTTTTAAAGAGTGTGGTTACAAACATTAGGTTCAGACTTTTACTAACAACATATGGATCTAGTTAGTTGATCTGAAATCAATATTTATTATTATAAAAGCCCAGTCAGTTATAGTCTCTTTCTCTTGAGCTTGTCGATGTCAAAAATTATTTTAAATCAGTTATATTTTGTATTTGGCCCAGTACCCAGCAACGCTCACACTATGCGCTGATGCAGACAAGTACAGGAGACAGGACATTCGGCGCAAGATGAAAGGTGGGTCATGGCCAGTGATGGTGATATATTGAAACAAACAAAAACACTGGAAAAATTACTTTCATAAGCTTTGTATTTAAAAAACGCGTGAGTGTATTTATGTACGAGTATGTATGTGTAATATTTATGGGCGTTATGGGATTTTTTAATGAAAATCAGCCAAACATTTACGAACAAATGTTTAATATTGATACTGTCTAGTCTAGTGTAAAATCTGTTCAAAAGCCCTGGTATTCCTAAGTCCGGTAGTGTTATTGAGTTTTTCCGTTAGAAAATTTCTCTCTACCCCGAGTGCTCGCCCTATGCTTGGTAGAGAGTTCGATTTCCGCAATGGGACAAATATTTATATTGGTTCCAATGTTGGTTCCGTGTGTAATGGTGGCTACGAAAGCGAAAGTGGTTTGTATGAAATCGTGTTATGCGGTAGGTGTTGTTTTTTCACATTTTTGTGAGTAATAATCAGTGATCGGAATAGGGTGAGTATATTTACCTACAGTTTGTAGAACAGAGACAAAAATCGGAGACTTCCTTACAACTAAAAATTTTTTTACCGGTAAATTTACTAGAACTTTAATTATGTGAATTTTAACATCTTATTAATATTTAAATTGTGAATACCTTTGGTTTTATAACGACTGCTTAAAAAAGGAGCGTTTTCTTGGTTCACGTGATCTTTATTTCGTTAGTCCACCATAACTCCTGATCTACCAAATGAATTTAGGTGCCGTGAGTGACACTGTATTTTTTTTTATGTAACTCGCGGCAATATGTACCAAAAATTTTTTTATTTGGTTTTGGGTTCTATCACGCTATTTTCTTTCGCGCTGTTTTCGCAATTTGATTGCACGAAAAACATTGAGGTTAAAAGGTAGCCACTTTATAAAACAAATTCGACTGTAAATTCTTTACATTCATTTATTGTCAAATCAAACATCAATGAAACAAATAGAAATATGAACTACAAAAACAATTTGTCTCTTAAAATAAAGATTTTAAAACTATAATTCAATCAAATACCTAGAAAAATAAAACAAATCATAAATCAGTGTCGTCATTATCAGTACCATGACTTATTTTGTTTTCTCGTAGGAAATTAAAAAAATTACCGGTAAAAAAATTTTTAGTTGTAAGGAAGTCTCCGATTTTTGTCTCTGTTCTACGAACTGTAGGTAAATACACTCACCTTATTCCGATCACTGGTAATAATATATGATAAGGACAGATATGACATAAGAAGGGAAAGGTGTTTGGGTGACGATTTCCGTAGGTTCGAGCGAAAATTCCTGAAAAAATTATGTTACTTAAAATCAAGTTTCAGAATTGATTACCAAACACAAATTTAACTTATTTTCATACATTATTTGCCATCGACACGGTAATAACATTATGTGATGGTGGATTTTGTATAGGACAGACCACCCGTTTTAAGACTCCCGGAGACAGGCGCAATGCGACAGGAACAGAACAATTTCTATGAAAACTTCATGGAAATGGTTCTACCAGAATCGCGTCGCACCGTCACGTCGCGCCTTTCTGCGGGATCCTTTAAGTGTAAGTATAAAGAAACTAGGAACCCCACAATCATTGACTATTATCAGATAAAAAACCAGACTTTAGTTAAATTGATAGGAACGCTACGTAAATCAAACTGTACTATCAACAAAACATTCTCTGAGTCCCAGTCAGTAGCCTACCTATGTTTATCCTTCGAGCCTCAGAATTGATGGGTAGGTAATTACTTAACAGGAACGTGGTTCTAACTTTCAGGATACACATGGAACTAATCAAAGAAGTAACAGGCTGCTTGTTGCTGATATAGAAGTGCTGATTTAATGCTTAACTTGCTTATTACAAGGGTTTCTTTGGCATGATAGTATCTGACTGCTTAGTTTTATTTTATCAAGAATCTAGAGACATTAACTATAGTTTGGTTTTAAAGTTACAAAAAAGTCAAAAGTTTTTTCTAAGGATAGAATGTCGTGGTATTTTTTAAGTGTTTACAGCCTCTTCTACAGCATTGTGGTTATCGCGAATTTACGATATAAAATCAATTTAGATTAGCCTGTGGCGGCATCTATACCGCTGAATGCGAACTACGCATCATAATGACGTGACGCAAGATCCTGGATCGCGCAGTAGAGTTTACCGTACAACTAGCATATATACAACGTCCCGAAATCAATCCTTGGGCCTCTGGCTGGAGGCTTTGAGTTTACTTAAGGCAACCACAGGATAGTCGGGTTAAGTAATCACGACCTCTCAAGGTCAAAATCGAAAACCATAAAAAAAAAACAATCTTTGGGCAGTAGCCCGTCTGGTCGACGGATCCTCCCTTTTCTAAGGAGGATGAGTGAACTTTACACCCTGATCCTCATACCTCTTTAAGGCCGGGTTATTTCCCATCCACTTGACGCACGCGTACCTATACGTCGAAAATGGCGCTTACTATCGTCAAACGAAAAACGCGTTGTTTCAAATTACAATTACAAAATTATGGCCTTGCCGTACGTCAAATAATAACGAGTTTGTAATCGTTATTATTTAACGTACGTATGTTATGTTAACCAACGGAATGAAACAACCAGCCCCAAGATTCTAAAAAGTTTAATAAGTAAACTTAAATTCGAACGATTTTGAAATTGAAAATACTCGCACATAATATTTATTTAGTTTTAAAACTTTATTAATATTTGTGGTTGATACTATTTGTGCTCGCCACATATATTTAAACCAAAATGCTATAAGATAGTTGAATTTTAGAAAATTGTTCGAGTTTACGTTACGTTTTCATCGCGCATGCTTGCAAGGGCCTCAGAAATGCGGCTGGGACTAACAGTATCTGGAATGAGACAAGTAAAGCCCAAGAATGGTCGGCGAGAGGTCGTCAAAACTGCCATAAGCGCAAAACTTTAGTCGTTGAGTATGCACATGGCCATACGAAGTAGTTGACATTGTCTTACAGCTGAAACCATAGCTGAACAATTTGTTTACTTCAGTTTGATATTAGCTTTGGAATAAATAAATGAATGCACATTTGTTAAACTACATTCTTGAAACTCTTATACTACTGGAACAGCTTCCATCATCAGATAACCTACAAACCTATCATATAAAATTTTATTTTTACTAAAACTCCTGCTACACGTATGTAAAATAATTCAACAGTAGGTGAAAAATAAATGAATTATTTTTCTGGACACTGTGTAACAAGCTTTTAGCAAAGATAATAATACCAAATGTCCGTTGGTATTGTTCGTTGAGATCTTCAAGTTCCGAGTTCAGCTACACGATTACTGACAAATGCGTGCACTGACTGGACAGGTTCACTTTAATCTGTGTGGTTCCTCCCTAAATAGACCATCTCAAACGCCGATCTGCTATCTTGCAAGGTATTCATATGGCCTGTCCAAGATTATTTCTGGGCTTTAAAAAAGACTGTGACCTCTGAATTTGTTTTGTGTTTCTTCTCAGAGAAGTAAGTCGCATAGGAATCATCGACCTCATCTAGTTTTAAAACATAACTTATTTTGACGTGTAAAAGTGTTTTTTGAACCAGTTTACAGAAATAAATAACATTTATCTCATTTAGAAAAGAGGTTTAGAGGTTAACCAACTGTTATCGGTAAAAAAAAAAATTACGAATGTCAAACCCTGTGGCAAAAGTTTTAAAACTTAATTTATTTTTGAATCATACAAGAGTTTTTTTTATACCAATTTACAAATAAAATATCATTTATTATTTTATCATTTAGTTGGACAGGCGAGACAGACATTTAAAAACATTGAATGTCTCTCGCTGTCTCAAATATGGCAGTACCGCCGTCAATAAACAGCTTTACTTCGTCTATACACGCTTAGAACTTGTTGCCTAAATTTCCGCAAGACGCAAGACTATACGCCGCGCCGCGAGGCCGCGTTCGCTTGTAAGACAGGTCTAAGTTCGTTAACGTACTCGTCGTAAAGCGATCCACTAACGATATTGTGCTAGAGGTTGATGTGATCGTTCCCCATAAACGTATTTTGTACTTAATGGGTGTTACCACACCAATATTTTGGTAATTTAAAAATAAATAGTTGGTAAGGTAGTAACATTTTATTCGTCTCTCAAATACAAATGCAAACTATAGTTTTATATAATTTAGAAACACTTTTTCAATTTTGAAAATGGTCCATGGATCCGTTTATTAGCATTTTGTGGTGTATGTTGACTTGAAAGAGCATGGCAGTTGACAGTATGTCATGCTCACTGAAGATGGCACGTTTGTTGGATCATTCGGTTCCCTACAAAAAGGTTGAGCTGGAGGGTACTGATTCACGTGTCATGTTCGTGACTGGGCGTCCTCGTTTGAGACTGGTCATCTCATAATTGCCAGGGCTTATTTTTAATCTTAAATTTTGAATTTTTTCTAATTTTATTTTTTCACATTGTTCTCATATATAGAAGCAACAAGAATAATGTACTCAGGATTATGTAATATCTTGATTTTAAACCTTATAACTAATTAAACAGTGTTGATGTATGATCATTAAAACAACTATCATTTAAACCTGTTTTTGCAGAATGTACTGTTTTTTTTTTCTTTTTTCCTTTTTGTAAACAGGAATCAAAGGTTTAAGCTGAAAACCAGCGCTTAGCAACCCACTAGGGAACCTAAGCATAATGCTGACGCTTGAACCTTTTGCTTCCGGTATTATAGTTTTGTGTATGTACTAATACTACTAGCTGTAATACTGGAGACAATAAACGTTATTCTATTCTATTCTATTCTATTCTATTTAAAACAGTAAGTTTTCAAAAATAGTTAAAAAAAATATATAAAATGGCGCATAAAACACAAAATTAGTTTAAGATAACCGTTTTTTTTTTCAGCTGCATCCGGTTAGACTGGAAGCCTTCCCCAACATAGTTGGGAAAAGGCTAGGCAGATGATGATGATGATAACCGTTTTTAGATGTTATTGTAATGTAACAACAATACATTCATAAATATGGAAGAGAATAACATTTAATATAAAACATATTTTTGGAATAACTGTCGAAATAGAACACTTTAGTAATCTATTATAAGAAAAACCTAATAAACCTATGTCGTACATAGTGGGCGTATTGGAATGTGTAGCAATTAGAAACGGATTTATTATAATGGCTATGAACATTATTTTCTTAGTGTATAGATATAATTTGGCCTTCGTTAGGTGAACTTACCTTACTTCCTATTATCTAAATAATATTAAAAATGCGAAAGTTTGTGAAGATGGATGGATTGATGTTTGTTACTCTTTCACGCCAAAACTACTGAACGGATTTGGATGAAATTTGGCACACAGATAGTTTATAACCAGGATTAACACATAAAATACTTTTTATTCCGATATTTTTACGGGATCGACACTTATGCGGGTAAAACCGCGGGGTACTGCTAGTATTATGTAAATACTAGCTTCTGCCGCATCGCATCACATCGTCTGCCCGATATTAGTTCGTTTTCGCTTAGCCTTCTTCTTTCTGACTTTGTTTATTGTTGCTCGGCTGCTAAGGGTCCTACTGTGATGTTAATAATAATAATAATATTTATTTCAAAAATTGAGGAACGTACAGCCTGTTACAATAAAGATAAAAATGATACAATTTTGGAAAAAAAAAACAAAAGAGATTTACAACAGAATTGAATCTGGCGTCCTAGCTAGGTTACATGGTAACCTATATTAAGGTTCGCCAGGCCAAGGTTCCCACATAAGAAATACAAAAATCTAATAGAGACTTAATAGCCTATAGGCGCTGGGCAATGCGGCCCAGTCGCCTGACTCACGCGCCGTTGTGCCGAGTGCGACATGTGGGACCCAGACAGATGTGCCTGCGTACGCTACGCCGCGCTTACACATATTTATTGAAAGCTACATAAATATTACAACTTATTATGGGTGATTTTTTCAATATTTGCTAGCTTTATTTTAGAATCAAGGATCTTACGACCATTTTAGTTACAAACCAAAACCTGTTGAGCAGATAAGCCGAGAGCAGTGGTGATGACATAATTTACACAAAGTAAAGCACCTATCTGGGTTCAAACCTACGACCTACACACTCGTAAGTTACCTACCACGGGGCCATCATTGCTAACTGATTCAGTTTAGTTTCATACAGTTATTGTTTATCTTTATTCCTAACAGCCAATGTGTAATTCACAAATGAAACCGGATTTGTTCGAAAAATCCAGGTAGAATAGAACAGGAAAGTTTGCATTATATAAAAGGCATTCCCTGAAATTAAATTAGGATAAAAGGCTATCTAATTTCAGTGAATGAATTAATAATGGATTGTGCTTATATAAATAGGATCCGTTTTCATTGTGATAATAATAAAATTCAATCTATACATACTAATATTAAACAGAGGTAAAATTTTCTTGTTTGTTTGTAAGTTTGTATAATCATATGGTGTAATCTACGGAGCTAGTCGGATATGAACAATCTTTTTGCTTCTGATGGCCCAATTTTTGAGGAAGGGACTTCTGACTGTATAACATCACGGTCGGATCCTAAGGAGCCGAGCAAAAAGAAATAAAGTCTGAAAGGACGCTAGGCGAAAACGAAGTACTAGCGCGGGCAGGCGACGCGATGCGATGGGGTAGGTCGGCGAACAACTAATTTCACGCAGTCCAAGTTGTGGACTGGTGAATAATCCTACTAATATTATAAACGTGAAAGTTTGTATGGATGGATGGATGTTTTTTACTCTTTCACGCAAAATCTATTAAACGGATTTTAATGAAATTTGGCACACAGATGGTTTATAACCAGGATTAACATATATGATACTTTTTATTCCGATATTCCCACGGGATCGAAACTTATGTGCTGAAACCGCGGGGCGCAGCTAGTATAGAACATAATATGCATGTGTGTTTCAGTGTTAAGTATAAAACACCTTGTAGTTAAAAATAAATCTTGTAGTTGTCTTGGCAGTATGTAATATAAATAAAAAAAAGTAACACTTATTATACACGCACTACTTCACCAATATTACGTTAGATCCACTATTACGTCCCCAAAACTGGCAATTGGCAGTTTTAACACTTAAAAAGGGCCCAATCTCGAGTCGAACTCACTCACGAAGGGTACATTATTTTCCATTATTAAGATCAAGCAAACATCGCCGAATAAACACGTTTCTTGGATGGCAAATGACAAATAAAATCCTACTAATATTATAAACGCGAAAGTTTGTATGGATGGATAGATGGATGTTTGTTACTCTTTCACGTAAAAACTATCCAACGGATTTGGATGAAATTTGGTACATAGATAGTTTATAACCTTCTTACTTTTTATTCCGATATTCCCACGGGATCGAAACCTATGCGGATGAACCGTGGGGCGCAGCTTGTGTCCTAAAGGACCCCCTTTTTTAATTTATAGTGTTATTTTATTTGTTGTTATAGCGCCTATAGTAATACATACTCTGTGATAATTTCAAGGGTCTGCCTATAACGACGGATAGACAGCAGAGCCTTATTAATAGGGAATTTTGCATCCTTTGGATACAGAACCCTAAAAAGAAGAGGTTATGCATTCGATGAGTCGTTTTTATTATTTTTCACTGGCAACTAAAACTGGGTTCGCGTTAATTTTTTTTGGCTTTCCTCTCCTGTGTCTCTAGGGCCTTATTACTAAGCCTAATATCTGTCAGTCTGTCTGTCAGTTACCGAGCTTTATCTTAGGTGACAGCGAAAGAATCTTCTTTCGCTGTCACTTATCACATATGACATACACAGATGTGTATGTCATGAAAAAAAATCAACGATGTTTTTAAGGCTATCTATGTATATTCATGAAAATAAATAACTGCTGAGTTATGTGACTGACTCTGACTCACTACGGCGCAATTTCATAACATATCACTAACTACGGCTAGCGCGAAATGAGTTTATAGCATCATGTTGTTTCTGTCAATCGTTTGAAGAAGATAGAGAACTAATGATGTTTTAATTATACATACATAAATACATAAATTCACGCCTTCTTCCCATGAGGGTAGGCAGAAACTACAGAACGCCACCTGCTATGACCCTTACATACTCCTTTTGCCTCGTCTACGTTTACACATCTGAAGGCCAATTCTCGTAATTTATAGCGTTCAATATCTAGTGGCAGTCTCATCTCGGAGACAAACAAATGTCAAAAATGTAGGGAAATTAGAGCTACAGATTGAGTCTGAGTTCAGACTGTGAATGTTCTTAAAATTACGAGGATTGCCCCTCAGGGCACACGTCTGTTGCGACTTCTGCGCACCTGACTTTTCTAAAGAACATCATCAATAAGGTTACTGTTAAATGTCTTCCTGGGGCGTCCCCTCCCAGCGTTTCCACTCACATCTGCCTTGTTAGTCGCCTTTCATTCATCCTCCCAACATGACCAAACCATGCAAGCATCATCATCATCATCATCATCTACATCAACATCATCCCAACTATGTTGGGGTCGGTTTCGGCTTCCAGTCTAACCGGATGCAGCTGAATACCAGTATTTTACATGGAGCGACTGCCTATCTGACCTCCACAACCCAGTTACTGGGTAATAGGATACCCCTTGGTAAGACAAACCATGCAAGTATACTCTTTTTAAATTTTTGTCACTAAATCTACTTTTAAACAGCACCGCTGCATTACCATATCATTCTTCAGCCATTCATAGCCACACCACACATGCTTTGCAAGGAACACAATGTTTTAAAATAAATATGTTTAGCGCTAAATGCATTTAGTATTTTGAGGTGCAACTGGGCTCAAGGGCTGATTATCAATCGACAGATAATTTATATTCGTAGAATAAAATCGATGTCTGACAGATTTGGTATATAGAAGAACCGTCAAAAATTCAAAACTATTCCTCGGATAAAATTATCTAGCGATGGAAAAATCAGCCCTTAGTGAATACATCATATAATCAAACTCAAACTCAAATCATTTAATTCAACTAAACCAATTACAGGTACTTTTGAATTGTCAAAGGGTCAGTCAGTCAGAAATATGAAGCTAGTTGCCCATTCCAAAGCGTAGGTACCTATGGAGAAGAACGGGCAAGAAACTCCATGGACACTCTTTTAAATCATAAAATAGTTACAAATAATTTGATTACATCAATTAATTTAAAAATTAAATTAATTAATTCTGCAGTCGTGAAAATATACATAATTATTATTTTATATGTATAGGTAAACCGATAGGATCAGGCACGTGTAAGGAAATTGTTAAGTAATTAATAGTGTATTCAGAGATGTGTAACACTATCAAATATCTCGTGTGTATCTTGAGGGGTTTAGCCTATGTATAATAAGGAAGTTTCTTGATTGCTGAGCCGGTAAAATTGATTTAAGCATATATAAATAGAGCCAGATGTGGATTTAGGTATCTACAGTCGTTTTCGTGATTGCTTAACTATTTATAACCAAAACTCCGAGTAAATTGCTAACTTCTCTAAGATGGAAACTATCTAAATATCACTAGGCCAGGCGTTGCTACGCGTAGAAGCACCGTAGGCCCGGTGTCTCTACGCCACGTTGCTGTAGGCTCAGTTCAGCTACGCCACCGTAGCAGTGTAGCCCGCCTCTATAGGACCGGCGGCGTGGCGCGGCGACGACGCCGTAGACTCTGAGCCTTTACACTGCCGTAGTTTTAATACAAAAAATTGACATTCTACCCTTGGGTGATAAATACAGTTACGGTGTGGACTACATGATGCGTAGGAATCTTAACGGGTAGTTACATAAGGGTAACGGGTACCCACCCGTTGTTCCATTCGGAGGGCTCATGTACAGTCACGAGCACCAATATGTCAACACTTGGCAACTTTCATTACATAAACCTACGGGTTCGAAAATACTATGTTCGTAACAACATAAAATTTAATTAAAAAATAAAGGAGTAAATCGCTTTTGAATGAAGCCGAGTGTATACATACTTATGCTCAAGACTGTACTGTAGAGGCTTTTCTGCCGAAGACGACCTCATATGATGCAGGCCGGCTATATTTTAGCGCGGGTTACATTCGAACGTTCAAGCTAGTGTCAATTATTTTATATTAGGATTTTTGTTTAGAACAGTCAGTTGTAATTTGGACGGAAATATGTAAAGACGTGCCTACAATATAATCTTAAGGAGTCGTACCGTTGTTTGATTCCTCCCGTTACCTCAGAGAGCTCTTCTAGTCCTCTATATGCGTGGTATCGATTTGTTAGGTCCATTTAGACGGTCGTTGAATGAAAATAGATATGTGGTTGTATGTGTGGAATATGCTACAAAATATGCAACCTGCAAGGCGATTCCGAGGATGACATGCAGGTTTATAAGATAGAGGTGGTGAAGATGAAAGATGAGCGTAGGGATGAAGAGTCCTACCATACCCCGAGATACAATACCGTCCGTTGGGGAAAAAGAGTTTGAAGTTAAGATCATTGAATTTTTTAAGCCTCATCTAGGCTGATGTGAACTGTCACGTCAATTTATTTGTATTTAGGAGGCCGCGTCGCGTCTTTTACGCTAGTTGTGGCGCGACGAGGTTTAAGTAGGACTGCGTTAGTTTATGTTGGTGCACAGTGGCACATGTAAATATAAATTTACCCAACACTTGTCATAGTGTCGGACTCGCGATTCGTTCGTCCTGACTTAAACCTACTCTTGCAAGAGTTGGACCTCACACTGTATATTATCTGGCGTTAGGTAATTATTATCATAGGGATAGGCAGGAAGGGCCTGAGTGTTCGAATGTTGTGAATAAAAGTCTTGTTTAGAAGCGGGAGTATACCAGTAGTTTATTCAAGGATGGGCGTAGCTCATGTAGAGGCTTGTCTGCCGAAGATGACCTCATATGATGCAGGCCGGATATATTTTAGCGCGAGTTACATTCGAACGTTCAAGCTAGTGTCAATTATTGTATATTAGGATTTTTGTTTAGAACAGTCAGTTGTAATTTAGACGTGCTTACAATATAATCTTAAGGAGTCGTACCGTTGTTTGATTCCTCCCGTTACCTCAGAGGGCTCTTCTAGTCCTCTATAGTACTTTCCTGCACCTCTAATAGAGAGGCACGTAGATGACGGCGACTCGTTTCAGTGTTCATTACTTTCCTAGCTGGTGGCTAGGACAGACTGGATGCGGAAGACAGAGGTCAGGTGTTGTGGCGCAGCAAGGGAGAGTCCTTTGTCCAGCAGTGGACTGCATTAGGCTGTATTGATAAATTGAATGACCTTTCTAGCTTTATTATCATCTTTCTCACAATCCATAGATCTTTTCTTTGGCCTGTCCCTTCTTATAGTAAACCCACATTCATACTTATCAATTTCCATCTCAGATTCTCTTTCTCTTTGCATCAAATGTCATGTCCTATTATTGCATAACAAGTGAAGCGCCAACTTAAATTGTCCGTATATTCAAATCACAACTATCATTCTTTGACAGTTGTATAAAATGACTATAATACGGCAAAATGATGTAGGGTGGAATTTACTTAACAAATCATTTTTCTACAAGGTATCTTTTTATAACTTTACTCATAAAATTGTAAAAAGATTGTGGCATTTGAATTTTCCTGCGTAGGTTTATATTTCGCAGAAGAAGCCACACCATTGTAAGCTCCACGGAGATTAATTAAGATTTTTACTACCTAGACGCGTAGGAGTTCCCTATACACAGTTAAATTGGTTCGTATCTGGTAAACGAAGAGGGGTAAGTACAATTTACAAAAAGGGCTTTATATAGGAGCAAACTTGTTAGTCCTTAGATGTCTGTTATTGTACATGTACCTAACACAGTGTAATACAGGATGGCAGGGACATCGACGCGCACCCTTTTACGGATTTATGGATTTAATACATTAACCCCCAAGTGTTGAAATTTTTCGGCGGTTTTTAAAAGAAACATTAGTCATCCCATACATTTTGACCGCGTAGGTATTGCACTTTCGCATGAAACAACAGATTTTTTTTCCGACAAAAAATTTCTACTCTCGGGGTCTAGATCATATGATGAATTCATGCTTATAGTTTGCTTGTCGATGTCCCTGCCTGTATAAGTACTGAAGTACTTCCTTCCTACTATATATCTAATATTATAAACGTGAAAGTTTGTAGGGATGGATGGATGTTTGTTACTCTTTCCCGCTAAAACTACTAAACGTATTTGGATGAAATTTGGCACACAGGTAGTTTATAACTAGGATTAACATATGGAATACTTTTATCCCGATATTCTCACGGGATCGAAACTTATACGGGTGAAACCGTGGGGCGCAGCTAGTAAAAAATATTTTTAACTAGGGTTTAATCTAAGGGCTATTTTTGACCAAGGATGGGAATGCCCATACCAGGAAACCACATGGTAAACATAGACTAACATAAAATCATTATAACATCACGCCTGTAATCCCCAAAGGGCTAGGCACAGGTGTCCCTATAGTAAACCCATTTCGCCAGTAACATTTAAGCATTAGGACTGCCTAGCCTTATCCCAACTATATTGGGATCGGCTTCCAGTCTAACCGGATGCAGCTGAATGCTTCGTCGAGTCAACGATTCACTTCATGTAAAATGCTGGTTATTTTACATGAAGCGACTGCCTATCTGACCTCCACAATCCAGTTACTGGGTAACACGATACCCCTACATTTAGCCCGATACATTTATGCGTTAGGTATGAAAAAACTAATAATTAAACCTATAAAAGGTTACATTTAACTAATCTACCACAACTTTAAGCACTTCCTTGAACAAACAAAAAGTTAAAATGTCAAATATCACAATTAATTCGACTGTTTCGTTTGAATTTGCTGTCTAGTTTAGTTTCGGAATGGCGACGGCCTTAGTCACTAATGTGCAAAACCGTCCTTTGTGGCTTGTGTACACTATAAACTGCTCTAGCTAGTTTCAATAACAAACGAAAAACTCATGAATCTACCCTCATTACTGAACTATCCTAAATAACCGAATACAATGCTAAAAATGTGATATTAGCCTTATTAGTCCATAAGTTCAAGACATTCCTAGTCAAGGACTTTGTTTGGGCTAATTGAACACCTTTTTTTTTAGGAATTTGTGATATTTTTCTGTTATTATAAAACAAAGTTCCCCCGCCGCGTCTGTCTCTCTGTCTGTCTGAACGGGATAAACTCAAAAACTACTGAACGGATTTTCATTCAGTTTCACCAATGAAAGAAGTGATTCATGGGAAAGGTTTAGGTGTATACTTAGTTTGTTAAGGTTTTGTGTAAATTGGCTGAAAAAAGTTGTATTAAAACAATGTATTACGGTATTAATCCAGGTAGTTCGTTCCCGTGGGATATTTTCCGACATCCACGCGGGCGCAGCCGCAAGAAAAAGCTAGTATGTAATATTATAAACAGCAAAAATTTGTGAGTTTGTGTCTAAACAAAAATTCTTTCACTACAGGATTGCCAAGTGTCTAGCATATATAGCATATATTTTATGTTGAAACAAAAAAATCACGCGGACGAAATCCCGGGCAGAAGCTAGTCCAAGATAATATAAGCAATATGTGGCCTAGCCAAAACTGGCCTACTTACTGTTAAGACACTAAAAACCACAAAATATCTAGGACCACTATTCGTGGAATTAAATGAAATTGTTAATTCAAAAATAGGATATCGGAATCACTTTTACATGTCATACTTATTATAAAATAAATAAGCTAGATGGAGTCGACATGTCCTATTTGACTACCTTTGAGAAGAAATGGCGAAACAAAGTCAAGGGTCAAAGTCCCTGTTATATTCAGACATAATCATGGACAGATCATGTGAGGACAATGTAGATTAATGCCTGAAATAGTCTTCTGAGGAAAGAAACACACAGATTTGAGTTGACCAGTCCAGTCAGTGTAAGCAGGTCAGTAATCGTGTAGCTCAATTCAGAACTTGAAGAGCTCAACGTGTGGACCCATTTTCTTTTCCAATACCAATTTCAAATCCTTAATTATCTTTTCGAAATTTCAAATAGCGTAACATCAAATAATACCACGTAATTAGTTTGTATCAGGGGCTTAATTTAATTTATTACACGAATTATTTACGTCTTTCTTGTGACGGATTCCTTATTAATTAATATTTAATAGAAGACATTTTCATGTTTTCATTTACATAATATTTTAATATACCTATCTAATCGTTTTTGGATAGGTTATTTACAGTTCAACTAAGGGCTGATTTTTCTTGATCTTTTACCTGAAGAATAAATGTGCCGTTTAAAAAAATTTTATTGACAAAATGACAAACTTATTCGTTGGATAAAAGTTAACTGCTGGGTACGTCTTTCATTGACTTGAATGTGCCCTAGCGGCTGAGAGTATGTCATGCTCACTCAAATGTCTCGCTGATGGTGGCGCAAGTGTTGGATCATTTAGCTCTCTTCAAAATGGCTGAGCTGAATGGTGCTAATCCATGCGTCATGTTCGTGAACGGGCGCCGTCAGTAGGAACTGGTCATCTTTTTGCTGACATGGCTTATTTTAATTTAATTTAATATTTGAATTGTTTTTTTTTTTTTTTAAGTTTTCATTACGGACGGTTTTAACTTTCTGCATCGTTCTCACATGCATGACCACACCACCACCATACCAATACTTTGTAACCATATTATTTTGATTTAAAAGAGTGTCCATGGAGTTTCTTGCCCGTTCTTCTCCATAGGTTTACCTACGCTTTGGAATGGGCAACTAGCTTCATTTTTCTGACTGACCGACCCCTTGACAATTCATAAGTGCCTGTAATTGGTTTAATTGAAATAAATACTTTCAGTTTGATTGGCGATTGGAAAACAGTCCCTTAACGAAATATAATTGAAGTAAGTATAGTAAAGCTGGTACGTTTTTCTCAGTTTTTTTTCAACTTAATTCTTATTAAGACTTTCAATAATAAGCACGGGTCAATACATGAATTTACAACTTTGTATCTCGCCATTGCGTTGCGTAAATTCAAAACAATATATTTATGTACACACAAGTCCTACTCAGAGGCACACACGAACATTCAAGAATCTAAAAAGCCAAGAACGGACGTAAAACTCGAGGGTATTAGTTAAGAAGAAAAGGTACTTCTAAAGCTAAGTCTACAAAGCGTTTTACTAATTATTTTTTTCTTTTATCTCGTACTGCCAACGTAAAGCGATTTTGACAATACGGTGAATAGAAAACAAAGGATGCCCGAATAAAACCGTAGGTAAGGGCTCGTCGCCTTGATCGGAGCTCCCCTTTGTTTATTATGACACGAGTAAATAGAAATGTTGGACTAGATCGCGGGCTACTACCTTACTCAATTATGCTCGCCTTATCTTTTATAGGAAATATTTATTTTAGAGTTGATTTCTGTTTGAAAGCTTATGATGAGAGAATGTAAGCTTATAAGAATCGGTTTAAAAAGTAATGCTTAATTTTATTTACTTTTTTGTAATAAATCACGACAATGTTTCTATTAACTATACTAACTGTAGAGAAACACGTTTAGTTTATTAATAAAATAACAATAAAAATACTTACGAATTCTAATAGAAATATTGTCCACTTGCAATTCAATTCATAAATCACAACAATTACGAATCAACAAACCAACTCAGAGACCGATTTTCAAATTTAGAAAGTTACGATTGAGGATGAAAGTTTTCGTAGACGTGTGTCCGCTACGAGACTACGAGGGGAGGTCTACGAGCGCGGCGTAGCGTCCGCCCTGTTCGAAGGGGCGCGTAGCACTGAGCGCCAGCTCTTGACAAGACAATCTTTGCCTGTACATAGTGGTACTCAACAGACAACAGCAACTTGTGAGCTTTCGCACGGATAACGGGCGTAACGGGAGCTTTGTCTTCTGCCCGTTCTTTTTAACTTTCTCTAGTGTCATATAGTTAATTGGCAGCGCTTTTCTCACTTTTATATCAAGTTTAATTTCTTCTTCTTAGTGTCTTGATAGTAGATTGGGACCTTGAAAAACTTGGATGTGGAAAAATTCTCTGTGAGCACTGTAAATTTTGTATTGTTAACTTTATTGCAAAAATAATAATCAGTGTATAGTGATGCCATATAATGCAAGTTTGTGGAGCATACGCTGCCAGTAAAATTTGCATGCAACTCATAAAGGTTATTATTTAAAGTACTCATAACTTTCCGCATAATGGTTCAGAAAGAGAATGTGATAGCATGCTGCTAAAAGCCTAAAATTACATAAGTTTGCTTTACCTACACGATATAATTAGATCCAGGCACGGTGAGCGAGCTTTAGCTAAATGGCAAGTTACGCCCGTAACAAACTTGTTAACTAAATTATACGACATTTTCACGTTCCTACTTAAGTAATTCTAATTAATTATAACGACACGGAAAGTATACTTAAAACTCTTAATAAACACGTGCAACAAACATAATACATCAGAGGGTGACAAAAAAGAATGGAGTAATATAAGGGATGACGACATTTACTTCGTGTATTCTAAAGATCTTTCTCTAAAATACGTTTATTTTCCTCGAAGGCGTACATAAAAACAGGCAAATCACAAAACAAGATAACATTCGCTAGGTCTTCCAGTGCGGGAATCTCATTTTCAATATGTTTTTATAACTTTCAGTGAGGAAATGAGGTGGTGCTCGGGGCGGCGCGCCATTGTCATCATAAACCAGGCGAGGCCTTCTTCATAAATCCCCACCAAATGTACCTTTATACGCATTATGGCATAACACCGAAGAATCTTTTTGCGCCACAGTACTTTTGAACCCAACAGTAAAGTATCGTGTTTTGTTTATTGGCTCCCTATGTTGCAGACTTGTAGATACGTACATTTACATGTAAATAAACATATTTGTAATTGCGCTTGTTTGCAACGTTGACGTATAGTGAACAAAGATCGCATTTTGAGGGCCTGGTTTTTTCGTTGCTTTTATTAAATGGAGCAATTAACTTGCACCAATTTGTAGCTAGTAAAACACTACAATATTATATTATGGTACGTGTATTCACTGGAATATTGTGTATTATTTGCGAAAAAGTTTGTACTCAAAATACTACGCACCATTAAACGAGAGTCTTGTATTAACATATGGTATTGTAAAATTAATGACAGCAATTGTTAAAGCCTTGGAAACTGGCCAAGTGTCGTGGATAAATTCTTGCCAATCTTTGCTTTTATGTGTAATATTATTAAAGCTAGTAAGCACCCCACATGAATAACATCTCTACGAAAGAAAAATACATTTTTAAAGCAAAGTTTCAATATAGTAACATTGCTATTAGAATATCAAGTTTGGCATAAAATATGTGTAGGATTTGCCGTCGATAATGTTGTAAGTTTATAGTTTGTATTGTGTGTAGTATGTATCACAGGTCGTCAACCCACTGCATTCGATCCATCTAGATTCATCCACGGTTCAGTGGACATGAAACAACTGCACATCAATATTTCTTCACTCCCAAGACAAACGCGAAAAATATTCGGTAAAATCTGCAATCTGCAAGTGCTCAAAACACTCTAAGAAGATCATTAGAAACAACTCCGAGGAACGAATAAAAAAAAAACGAAAATGTTTGTTTAATCGTTACGCGGATTGAAATTTTAAAGTGTTCCGTGGCGTTGCAGAATGCAAAAATCTTTTCTTGCTCATTTTTCGCCAGTCCCAACATAATAACTGCTTGTTGGCCCCGCGGCCTCAAGCACTCCACAAGCAATAAGACAGTAATAAATGTTCAGACTTCAGATCCTAAGACAAGAACAAAAAAAGGAATATAATAAGTAGATATTGTGGATCGGTACTTGTGAGCGTTCAATATTATTGCTTCATGATAGAACGTTGCGGTCTCGATCCGTTTGCTTTGCCCACTTATCATTATGAGTTCCAATTGTGACTGTGTGCTTTCGTGCTCAGGGTTTAGAAGTACTCTGGTCATGCAGGAAAAGCATAGCGGTTCGTGGAGCGTGGTATAGGTACGTAATGTATGGCTGAAGATTAAATTATATTTTGGCCATTTATTTTTTGAACGATGCCGTTTGTGGTTAGCTATTATCTACCTTTTACAATTTCCGGAACATACAAGGTGACGGGGACATCGATGCGCCTACTGCAACCATGAATTCAGAACATGATTCTAGACTCCTTAGCGATAAAACTTTAGTCGAGTTATAAAAAAAAAAAATGTGCTGTTTTATATAAAAGTGCAATGCCTACGCGACCTAAATATTTTTTTATTTTACCTATTACACACATATATAAACAGACAAGAAAAAACAGAACAGAAAAATAGGCACAAAGGTGATGAATCAATGAACAGCTTAATTTTTTTTAATAACCGACGAAATATGTAATGTTTCAGAATCATGTAGGTTCTGAATCCATAAAAAAAATCCCAAATTATCTTTAAAAATTTCCGGCAATTTAAAAAGACTCCTTATCAAAATCGTAAAACAAATAGTTCAGTTCTTCAATGCCATTTTTTTTCAACCTAAAGATGTAAGTCCCTATTTACATAAAAGGGCTATAACATAACCCTCTTAGCAACAAATAATAAACAAAAGCTTTACTCTCATTAATATAGCATGCTGAACATTACGGTTATTATGGTATTAACATAACAACATAATCATAGTCATAAACAGGGCAATGAATAAATAATTTTCGAGTCGGATGAACGGCAAAGGATCCGGTAGCTTCATTTCGAGCAGCGCGGATTATCCATATTATCCGAAAATCTCGGAACGCCAGCCGTTGCTCACTACAATGATCGAGCTCATATAAAATGACTACAATTTTTAGATCGCTCTTTTGTACTTAGGTTTATGTCGATTAATAGCTTTCCGATTTTTGGCGGAAACTTTTAGAGGGGCGTTAACAAAATCAGTGGAAAAACTAAAATCTTGAAACAATTATTTCAAGTTTTTCCACTGATTTTCGAGTAACTACCTACTTACTTAATCGTTAATTATTTAGGCCGACCGACTCCTACCTCTTCTTAATGAACTATGATTAGGTACAGGAAAATGTTTTTTATAAACGAAAGAATATGTAGGTGTAGTGGCAAAATCCAAAAAGAAATACATAGTAATAAGATTTTTTTAGTGACATAACAACCTTTTAATCCTTTTTACGTCTTCAGCTTCAACTGCAACTCAAGTTTAATTAAACGTTTAATTTGCCCACAAAAATCACCATTATTTTCTCATCTGCTAACTGCTCCACGGAAACAAAACACAATAGCACAGACAGTTCTATTCAAACCGAATCCTAAACACGCGCCAAACAAATGAACGTTCAAAAAACCGTGAATAAAAATATAGGTTTGGTTACACAGCACTTGCATCGATAAGCTTTATTGTCACAGTCTAGGTGAGATGTGGCGATGCCAGCGAAAGGCGTTAAGGTAAAACGTTTCAAGGGTTTTTGTCAGTTAATGGAAGTTCTTTGTACGGATGTTCCGAACGGACGGGCGGGTCTGACTTGAAATCGGATTAGCGATATCGGGCATACACCGTGATAGAATCGCCGGAGCATTATTTTTCACTGCAGACTTTTGTGACACAGAAATAGTTTTTAATGCTTTAGTTTTTAGGTAGATGTACAATAGAGTGGTTCTGTTTTATCTGTGATTTTAATTTAGACCATGTGTTATGCGCCTTAATAAAAAAAAATCAATAAGGATAAAAAAAACTGTAATATTAAGGTGAAAGCCAAAAAATATCTACTTTTGTGATTTTGTTAGCCTTTTTTATTTAACTGACAAAATAGGTAATCAATGAAAAAAAAACTGAAAATAATGCACTACTGCAGTGCGATTCTATAACCATCTCACCGTGAAAACTTAGGTGAAGTGAGCGTGGAGTGAGCTGTTCAGTCAGTGCACGCATTTATCAGTAACCGTGCAGCTCAACTTAGAAATAAAAGAGCTCACCGATTCGACGAAAAATACCAAAGACTGGAGTGAGCTGTCATTCCAACTAATGCTGGGGATTGACATTATTGCAGCTCACTCTAATCTCACTTCACCTAACTTTTCACGGTGAGATTTTTACAGAATCGTTCGGCTGTACCTACCGAAAATTTATTATTATTTTTCACTAATAATTTATTATCTAACGTTGTTTTTCTATATTTAGTTTCGATTCAGTTATATGAGGAGTTGTGAGGTTCATCGTAAAAGTAAAACTGTCGATATCAAACGTGATACTGGATGAGACGAACTTATCTTACGATCGGATGAAACGTCAGCTTCAGTGCAAGGCTAAATACTGAAATTATTTTTGCCATCTTGATATATCTTGGACATTGCTTTTATCTATCCCTAGTGTAGCATAATCAGCCTATAATGTTTCCACTGAACAGGTCCACACAAATCTGTGTGGTTCTTTCTCCAAAAGACTATCTCAGAAACTAATCTGCATAGTCCTCATAGGATCTGTCCAAGATTATGTCTGAACTTTAAAAGAGACTGTGACTTCCGAGTTTGTGTCGGCCTTCTTTCTCCGAGTAGCCAGATAGGAAACGCCGACCTCATCTGGTTTTTAAAATATGATTGACGAGTAAAAGTGTTTGTACACATGACGGCATAATCAAGCTATACATTAGTGAGTTCACCCTTTCCGAACCTGGAAATCCTGTCTACAATCCTTATACTTATTTATATATTTATTTATCACGTACTAGGTATATGATAGGTTAGGGCTGTAGGGCTTATAGGGCTTAGGGTCGTAGGGACTGTTAGGCTGATAGGTCTCTATAGGTTCCTTTAACTTATCATATGTTTTCATGTACCGTCACACCCTTGACTACTTTGCGGCCTTACGTGACGTCTGTTAAGGGTGGACGTACATTTTGGTCCTGGTAATCCAGTATAAGCAGAATTCTCACTGTACGAAAAGTCTATACAATGTGAGGTCAGCTAAAATTGGAAATGTATAGCTTGATATGGCGTCGTGGGTACAAACCAACTAACAGAAATAGAATCATTTATCTTGTCGTCGAAATAGGTAGTCATTATTTCTGTGAAAAGGTCAAATCAAAGGTAAACGGCTAAAAATAGTTCACGAAGAGGCATGGAATAAACGTCGTGGGAGAATTTATATTATTGTAGGTATTTCGAACACTGAAGAGCTTACCATTACAAGTAGAATAACATATATAATAATATAATATAATGAATGTCGCTAAAGATAGGCCTAAGTATTAATAGAAACACTAGCTTTTTCCCGCGGCTACGCCCGCATGGATTTCGGAAAATATCCCACGGGAACGTACTACAGAGATTAAAATTACCTTATGTGTTAAGGTAATCAATTATCCGTGTGCCCAATTTCATCCAAATCCGTTCAGTCGTTAATGCGCAAATCCGAAACATACATCCAGACAAACGGACAAACATTCTATAAATTATATCGGCATCAGCGTCGTCCGTCGATGCCGACGTCGTAGCATTTTTTTTTTCAAAAGTATTAAGTGTACAGTTTTGGCTTCGTTAATATTTTAAACGGCGATATAAAATAATGTTATATATATAATATATATAACATTATTTTATATCGCCGTTTTGACAGGTGTTCTCTTTGTACTCTGGCGTGACGACTATTCTAATTGATACTCATCCAACGATCAGAAGACATACCAATACTCTATGTCTTTTCTACCATTCGTCTCTTCGTCCATCTCAGTTTTGCAGCCGGCGCTGGCATCTGCATGCCCCGAGATAACGGCGCCGGCACTCAGAATGTGCCGGATAAGTGCCGTACCGAGATGTTTGGACGTTAACAAACTATCCGGCTTACGCGTTGAATATTCATTGATAACTAATAACAGTCATCTTGGATTGTGTTGTATCTTAATTTGATTGTTAGAGGAGGGTGTGTTAAGTTTTATATACTTATCTATCTACATAAATTAAAGTCTCTTTTCGTGTCTGTCTGTGCGATAGCGTTGTTCTTCTAAATTACGTAACAGATTTTGATGCAGTTTTCACCATCATTTAGAGACTTTATTTATTCCGGAAGGTTTATGTGTATAAAACATAATATAAATAATATCGAACTTGGATATAAATAAAGAAATCTCAATTATTTGTCAAGTCGTAAAAATCGTGCGAAGCAGAGCCGATTTGCCAGTTACATATTAAATGAAAGTAGAACATTTGGAATTTGGATACCAAGGGTGACAGTGAAAATCTAAGATAATAGATTTTCACTGTCACCCTTAGTAAATCTAAGATAATGCTGGCTGTATTTAAAATATAGATGCCGTATTGACATATTAAAATAACTAACTCATTCAAATAAAATAAATGAGCATCAACAATTCGGCTTTCAAGTTTTCATTCGTATGCCAGATATTCACAAAAAAAAAGATGGACTATAAAAAATTTCGTAACTTGCATAAAAGAGTAATAATAATAATACATTTATTCAAAAAAATATAAGGCATGAAAATTAGTACAGTTTTGCTAAAATGTAAATTATATTTCTAAGACTTACTTGTCTGAGCTAGGTTATCCTGTGTTTCAGGCGTGAAGAGCTAAAATAGTCTTTTAAAATTAATAAATAATTAAAAGTTGACCATAGAAAAATAATTATACCTATATTTACTTTAACACAGTTGGTAAATTCTCTGTTTCTTCGTAAGACATACTTTGGAGAGCAACACCTTGAGAGTGGAGTGCAACACCTAAACGTACCTTTCCATTATCATGATCTTCAATCCAATTGTAAAGTAAATGTAGCCGGCAGTCCGCGTCTACTCTTGGAATGTTGCCCGCTGAAAGGAAAACGAGCGTAAATACGTATTTGATACACAAACAATATTGCTTATGGCAACATTTTGCGATATCAAAATTTCAGGAGCAATGCTAGGGTTGTAAGGTTGGCCCGTTGGTTTTGAGGTCCACCAACGTAAAATTCTGGAGGTGGGTTAAAAAACTGGCAAGTACCAAAATTACTTTTTTCTAGGTAGTCGGGCTATTAAAGGTCTTGTACTTTTTGGCTCTGACTGGCTGACGCAAAAAAAAAACAACGTGAAGAAGCTTGGATTTCTTGTCCTGAAAATGCTTACGCGCTGTCAATTGCATGGTGATCAGAGGGGCAATTCTCAAAAACGCCCTCAGTCTGATCTCAGTCTCAATCTGTCAAAAATTAATTTCCCTACATTATTGACAAGTTTTTGACGTTGATCGTCGCTGAGATGAGATTGCGACTAGATTTTGAATAGAATAAAATAGAATAGAATACTCTTTATTGTACACCATACAAATTACAGAACATAAATTCATTTTTTTTTTTGTAATATTTTTAATTACAGGAATTGGCCTTCAGGACTTCTTTGTATTATGAAAAGATACTTTATTCCAACAGTTGCTTCTATTAAATTATTTAGGTATCGTCATAACCCTAGCCTTGTTTAAATATCAACGTCGTATACGGACGTCCACTTTGTAGATTCACCAGTGGGTCATCGGCTTAATTGCGAGAAGCCACGCCCTTCGTGTGTTGTGATCTCAGTTACCCCCCATATATAACAGGGTGATGGTCGGACGTCGCTTCATGTCATGCCCATACTCTGTCACCTTGAATGTATCGTTATCACCTACTGTTATCACTTGGGTCTGACGGCTTAACGTCGTCAGGAAATATGGCTGTTAATAAGGCTCGCCCCTTTTGTTTCTTAATGTAAATTTTAGTTGGTATTTGGATTTAGTTTCTAGTTTAAAGTTGAAGGATAAAGATTTTGTTTCAAACTTTACGTCTACCTATTATTACTAGTTCTATACTGTATTTAACTCTCATCATATTTTAACTGAACATTTATTTGTACCTATGTTCTATTTCTAAATATCTCATGTTTTATTCTTATACCTTTTTATTCTATTGCAAACACGTGATACGGATATTCTTAATTGTATTATAAAATTGTAATGACGACAAGGTTAGCGCAGTGGCTGAGTGATCGACTGCTGCGCTGCGTGTCGCGGGGTCGATTCCCACACGGAACAAATATTTGTATTGCTTACAGGTAGTGGTTCCAGGTCTGGCTGTTTGTGTATGTGAGTTTAAATGTTTATAAAAAAGGAGAAAGAAAAGAAGTTATGTTACACCATTTCACACAATTTTCCGTCTCATATAGGTACAAAAGAATTTGCCTGGTAAAATAGCTTTTATTTTCCAAGAATTTCCCAAATTCTTGCTGCTTCTAACTCATGTAAAGCGTTTTGTCAAGTATGAATTCCTTGTACGTTGGAATAAATCTTAACTACTTATTTAGATTGCCTTAGATCGATTTCTATGTTTAGATTTAGAGCATTACATATATTTACATTTGACGTTTGAGACGTGGTTAAACCATCCATAGTTGGATACGGTACCTAGAATTTAATTTCAGAATGTAAATCATTATATCTCTGAAATTAAAATTCTGGGTCCTTTGTCCTGAATATGAGAAGTTTTGGTAGCATATTACACACTAATTAATTCGAAATTACTAAACATACTAGATTTCTGGCCATGTTTGCTGACTCATTTAATATTATAATTATATTGGCCACAGGCTGAGACCACTTTAGAGGCAAGTTCTAATCCGGTCGTCTATTATATTATTGTTGATATAAAACTCGCTAGATTTATCAAGTTTTTTATATCAGTTACATTAATTTCATTCAAACAAGTTCCAAAGCACTAGACTGTGAACTATCATCTAGATTTAACATAATAGCCGTCTGCGCTACGGTCTTTAATCTCTTCGTCCTATTTACCGCATCAATCTCCTCATTATAAAGAAGTTAATGCAAAAAAACATCTTAAAATGTAATACAAAACGAAATCAGAGAAACGTCAACAAATCTCATTTATGGAGTTGTTATTTTTTCAGCTTATCTTTGTTTTTTCGTACAGTAGCAAAAAAGCTGGGCAAAAAAAACATTAATGAAGTGAATTAAGCCCGGCACGGCGATGCTAAGAGGAATCCAACTAAGATGGATGACGTAATTTTCTCCTTCGTTAACCCATTTACTTGGCCCCAGCAGTCAAAATAGTTCAGATGTCAACATTTTGTGCTTGCACTTTATGTTTTTATTACGTCATGAATACACGCTTCCCCTAGTGTGTTGAGGAACAATTAGCGCCACTATTGTAACCATGTTATGCTAGAATGTATTATTATTATACCTACGTGTATAAAAATAGTCCATGTAGTGATAGTCTCAGCTCTATGGAAAGTGATCAAAAGGACAAATTGATGGCTTGTCGTATCGATGACGCTTTTTTTTTTTTGGTGGGAAATCATCAAATTACCCCTCCCGCTCTGGGCGGAGCGGAAGGGAGTGTCAGACTTTTACTGACTAAAACCCACCCGTGTTCCTTCAGTTGCCTGTGCCAAGGGCCACGGTAACTCTTTCGAACAACCCGCAGCCCTGGCGGAACAACCCGCAACCCTGGCGGGTATCGACGATGCTCATGCGGCTTGCCTGTTAATTGGGCGTCTATGAGTCATCATCTGCCTAGCCTTTTCCCAACTATGTTGGGGTCGGCTTCCAGTCTAACCGGATGCAGCTGAATACCAGTATTTTATATGGAGCGACTGCCTATCTGACCTCCACAACCCAGTGACTGGGTAATACGATTGGTAAGGCTGGTTGTCAGACTTTCGGGCTATTGACGACCCATAAGGACTGTCAAAGATCCACGAATGACAGCCGGGACCAACGGCTTAACGTGCTTTCCGAGGCACGGAGGGGGTCTTGGTTTGTGAAAATGGTCACCCATCCACGGACCAACCGCGGCAAGCGTAGCTTAATCTGATTGAATTGAATTGGGCCTCTATGAGTACTGGCTAGAAAATGTCTACAGATGAAAATGGTAGCCAAAAAACAATGCGAAAAGTGGATCAGTAAAAAACAATACTTTAGGTCGGTTTACCGCGTGAAATTGTTCGTTAGTTAGGATGTAACGTAGATACAGTTAGTAATATTTAAAGTGATTATTTATAAGTACAAATAATAACAGTGTAAACAGTTTGTGTATGTTTAAATAGATACAGAATTCCCAAAGTACAGACGACACAGTAAACTTTTCATTCTAAAGAATTCGGTTCTAGTATTAATAGGTTTCAAAAGGAGGTCGTAACTTCCTTTCATTCGAAATTAAGAACTACTTGAGCTGTTAAAGTTCAATAAACAGACAGAGACGAAATACGAACTTAATACTCCACAAAGGTTGGCTCTGATTCCGCTGTCTTACAAAGAGCCAGAAATATATACGCGCAAGTTGCCAATTTATTGGACCGCAATCCGTCAAGCGTAAATCCTTGCCTATCCGGAAGGTTTCCCCCTTTTTCGCAAAAAAAAAACACTGCACCTTCTTTTAAAGCAGGTATAAAAATTCCACCAACGAAGGCATTCTGTTTTTTAACTTCTTTTTGAACACCATCCTACTATGAAAAAGTATCGAAACTGTTCTGTCTTCTAATTACCTGTATAAAGCATGTGGGTTAAGCTATGTGTACATTCGAGTATCACGTTTTGAAGGGGCGGTAGCTGAGTGCGCATCGGAGATATGCCTTTTACTGAGTGAACGTTTGAAGAGCACTCAAAGCGGGGAGATGTCCGATTTGGGAAATCACGTTACTGGTCCGACCGCGCGCCGTCGATACACGTCCTAACGGTACCTATAAGTGGGTTACATATAGTTTATTGGTGAAAGAAGTGATTTTCACTTGTATTGTTACTGATTCTATTAGAACTAAATGGTGTGTAGAATTTTTGGTTGCTGTAAGATAATGTCTTTACTTTTTGTGTAGAATGTATTTTTGCTCAAAAATGGTTTTTCACAGCTTTTCATGTTTCTTGACTATCTCTTTTTTGCGGTCATTAGTTCTTTGTCAGTTAGATAGATTGTAAACAAAAGCATTTTTTTCAAGATTGTTACTAGCTAGTTAAGTCCTTGACGACAGAGCCACAGATGTAGGTAGGTACCTATACTGGGTGGCAGGGACCCCATAGCGTCGAAATTTTTCGTCGGTTATTAAAAAAAATATTGCTGTTCCTTATATTTTGACAGCGCAGGTATTGCAATTTTCTATGAAACAGAAGATTTTTTTTTGGAACGAAGTTCCTTATCTCGCGTTGCGAAAGGGGGCTTGACGGAAAAAATTAAGACCAAAAACGACGAAACGAACGACACCTTTTGCTATAGTTGTAAGCCATGCGGCGTGCGCGTGTTTCTCTGTCTGTCTCTCTCTCTCTCTCTTATAGAAAGCAAGCCAGTTATACTTCGTTCCATCCGGGTGTCCCTTGACACCTCTCAAGTTTTTTTTTATAACCGACGAAAAAATTCGACGCTATACGGGGTCTAGTATCATGTCCTGAATCAATTGTTACAGTTTGCGCGTCTATGTCCCTGCCACCCTGTATATTATAAAATATCTATATTACAAAGTCATCGCTCGCTTTAACAGCCACACAGGTCGTTTGAAGGCGGTCGACTCGTGGATGTGTGACCATTCATTACATATCGACACCCCTTCGTGTCTCGGAAAGCAGATTAAGCTATTGGTCCCGGCTGTCATTCGTAGATCTTTGACAGTCATTGAGGGTAGTCAGAAGCCCAAAAGTTTGACATCAGAAGGAAAATTCTCGTAATTTTTAGAACGTTCACAGTCTGATCTCTGTCAAAAAATGCTTCTAATTTCCCTACATTTTGACAAGTTTTTGACATTTTTTTGTCGCTGAGATGAGACTGCGACTAGATTTTGAACGTTTTAAATTACGAGAATTAGCCTTCAGGTCTTACTAAGGCGTATCATGCTACCCAGTAATTCGGTTGTGGAGATCAGATAGCTCCCCGATGCTTGCAAAATAAAAATATTAACCTATACAAGGTGATTTTTTAAAGACCAGCCAAATTTAAGGATGTGGTACAGACCATCAAACTGAACAACTTTCTCCAAGGGACAAATAGCGTAATCGCGAAAATTTTATCAACTGTCCCATAGAAAACTTCAATACCTACTCGACCTAAATGTATGGGACGGCTGAATTTTTATTCGCGATTACGATGTTGGTCCCACGGAGAAAGTTGTTCAGTTTGATGGTCTGTACCACATCCTTAAATTTGGCTGGTCTTTAAAAAATCACCTTGTATAAAATACTGGTATTATTTAGCTGCATCAGGTGACACTGAAGGTCTATCCCAACATAGATAGGAAAAGGCGAGGCAGATTTTTTGATCACAAAGTCATCTCGGGCTAGTAAGAAAACCATTTGTAGTTTACATAATAGCTATATTCTAAGAAAATATCCGCAATAAACATGAGTTTGACAAAGAGGGGGGCTCTTTGTCAAACTCATGTTTATTGCGAATATTTTACAACCTAGACCGTCTTGATAGCCTAACCTCGAAGGAAATTGAATAGTACAAGCAATGTTATAATATTTTGTATTGCCATTACAAAGTAATGATAACTCAATGTAACGATAAGATGTACCTACTAAAACATTACCGTTAGGGTTTATGAACAGTGAAAACTGGAAGATGGGAACATTCTAGATTGTGTAAGGGTTTTTTTGGTTTTATTTGTATTGTTGGGTAGGTAGAGAAATCGACTCGGTTTGTTTGCTAGAAAAGCTCTTTGGCCACGAAATATTCTTCTGCCTTTATTCCAATTTATTTGGGGTCGTGTTTTTTCTTCCATATTGCTCTATTAGTCGTCATCTCGGTAGTCACCTCCTTTCTAATCATATCATTATTCACACAGTCCATCCATCGTTTCTTTGGTCTTCCCCCACTCTTATAGCCATAGATATTCATATCCAAAACTCGCCTCACGACATTTTCCTCATTCCTTCGTAACACATGCCCATACCATCATAACCGATTTCCACACAACTATTCAGTTACTAGTTTAGTAGTTTCGTGTAATTTTCTAGTTCACTTTCAGACTTCCTCTTATGTACTCATTTCTTATTCTATCCATTCCTTTACCACGCAAGATACTGCCTTCAAAACGGTTGCAGGTATAAAATATGATTTCACAAGATGCTGCAACAAAAGCCTTACAACAGAAATCAGATACCAAATCACAATAAACAAATAGCTACTGAACCAAAGTTAGTGGCACGTATCATAATCATAATGCATGTTGATGCCAATATCAGGCGTGTTAGTAACACGGTCTGAGTGACGGCGCGGTGAAGTGCACTTAAGATGGCGATCGACGGCTGATAGCGACGGCCATGACATTAGGACGTGGCGGCACGGAGGATCAATGAGGTTGGATAAATATATCCTCGAATCCAGACTTCCATACTATACTCATTTCAACAATTATTGTTATTTATTTACCTAGTTAGCTGTGAAATATTTAACTAAACTAAACTAATCTAAAAAGCTAACAGTCTTAAAATAATAATAATATGTAAAGCTGAGAAAAAGAAATAAATTAAATATCTCGACTTAGCACACGAGGTTGTTGACATGTGGAATGTGAGCTCCGCTGTCATTGTGCCGATTGTCGTATCAGCCAATGGCCTGGCCGAAAGCCTCGATCAACATCTATCGAGGCGAGGCTCTCGTTAAGCGGTTGCATCAAGGGTCTGATTCAGAAGGCAGAAATCCTCGATACGGCTCGCATTGTGAGGAGGTTTCTGTTTCTGGAGCCCTAATCACCGGTAGCTTGGACCCTGCTTCCGACACCGGAGGATCACTATTTTTTTCATAATTTTTATGTTTCTTTTTATATTTCAAAATCTAATTAAATGAGATAAGTAAATAAATAAACAACATAATATCCTGTACCTACAAGCATATAATAATCTACTTGGTAAAATTCTTAAGCACACTGCCAGACAACGCACAGCCTAAATCTCTGGGTCTAGAGACATTAAATTTTACACAAGAGTTCCATAAAAAACGAAGGTAAGCTAAGGAAGGATTTTTAAAAATTCACCCCCTAAAGGGATTCAATAAGGGATGAAAGTTTGTATGGAAGTTCGTCTTTTATGCCGATGGGAAATCACGGCGTGTAGCTATTATAAATGCCTGTCTGTATGTCTATTTCTTTTTCACGCCTTAACAGCTCAACGGATTTCGATGAAATTTGGCACAACAGACCATGATCTCTTTTAGGACATAGGGTACTTTTTATGCCGGTAGAATTATACCCGATATTTTTAAAATGAATGAGCTTCTTTTTAAATTTCTGGTCTTTTATTAAAGTTAGTCGCAGTACCTAAATAAGATGATCAAATGGCTCAGGTTCGGTTAGAACTGTTATTACAAAATTATTTAACAATGCCAAGATTTCTTCAGAAAGGCTTATCATTTCCTGAGAATACTAAATACCCCAAAGCAATTTGGATGAAATACGACGAAATTTCAAAAAAACCAGTAGAATTTTATTAGCTTTGAGAAATCAATTAAATAAGAAAATTTTATAAGGAAAAATTAAATAAGGAAGGAAGGGTGGTATTATCGTGTCGAAATGTGGGTGTACATCTCTGCCTTCCTCTTTGGGGTAAAGGGCATGATGTTGTGTTATGTGTAAGAGTTTAAGTGAATAAATTCATTAGTATCGTACGTCTATATTGGCGAAAGTTTTTGAACTGGATTGATGAAAAATTGACGTATGATTCCTTATGGATGAGAGATACTTCAAACTCTCTGTTGTAGTATTATAGATTAATTGGTTGTACGTCGGTAACTGATGAGAACTGTATCTGTAGCTAGAAATAAAGCGGATTCTGAGTCTGAGCAAGGTAAGAAGATTCGGGGAGCATGGATTAAGAAATAGTTGGGTACAGTGTGGTCATATTTCACCCATTGAAGGACACTGAACGAGACAGTTTAGAAGTTTTATTGTTATTATGTCGGGGGCGTTTAGTGTCCCACCAAGTGCTAAGGGTCTGGTACATATCACCCAACTGAACAACTTTCTCTATGGGACCAACAACGTAATCGCGAAAAAAATATCAACTGTCCCATTCAAAACGCCAAAAGCCAAATATGCATATCGGTTAAGGATCTTACATAATTAGCCACTAATGATCCCACTGCTGGGACATAGGCCTCCTCTCTTTGAGAGAGAGTGGGCTGTAATCCACCACGCATGGCCAGTGTGGTTTGGAAGATATTACGTCATAGTTATGTAGGTAGAAGGAAATATACACAGCCATATTATTATATACATACTTCCTATAAGTTTTATATATGTCAACAGACGACGAAAAAGAGAAAGTCGTCCTAATAACGCCTGTAATATTGACTGAGAGCCAAATTAAGCTCCAAGAACCTAATAAGATTGTCAGGCTAAAAAACTGATAATAATAGCCGTTAAAGTTACCGAGCAACTCATAAGACGCAACTGAGTAAAATAGGTTAATATGGTGCTCAGGTCGAGGCAGCTTCCCGCAGTATTTGATGCACTCCCGATATTTTATGTTTTGAAGTTTCACCTCTTTCCTTGGATGAGGCTAGTAAAAAGAGTTATCAGTTTCGATGATTACTTATAAAAATACTAACAGAAGTTTATCTAATTTTCTTTTAACGAAGTAAATATTGGAAGGTGCTCTTGAAGTGATTATGCTGAGAAGTATTACTGCTTTTTATTTAGAGGCACCGTTGGTCTCGTGGTCGCAAACGCGACTGCTGAGATTGGGGTCCCCGGTGTGGAGGACTAAATTTAGAACAACGTTACGTATTTTTTTTTAGTATTCAGCTGCATCCGGTTAGACTGGAAGCCGACCCCAACATAGTTGGGAAAAGTCTAGGCAGATATGAGAGATGATGATGGTTACGAATTTTTATTTTTTCTTTTTGGGAGAATTCTTTGGCAAAATGAGTCGATGGGACAAAGACGAGACGGGCGAAAAACGGTGAAGAATCGCGGCAAAAACAGGACTTCTCCATGCAGTTATTTTAAACAAGGCGGTGTACGAAAATGATTATGCGAACAAAGATGCAACTTTTACCAACACAAACCCCAACTATTAAAGCAGGTGTTTATTTATTAACACGCCCGTCTATAACATGCTTCCAGTATTGAGTGCGAGCCTGATTGGTTTACCACAACTACCGATTACACAACGGAACTTGCGGCTCCACGGACAACTTTACGCTACACATTTCGGAACTTGTAAGCAGTATTTAATCCAATCAGACGCTGATAAACAGCAAATGTGTAGCGGGAGTAAGCAACCGTGACTTGCATCGTACGAAGAATGTAGTGCGAATCTTCAGCGATTCGGTAGCAGCTCACGCGATTACTCATTTGACGTTTCTATCTGATTTCTAGCTGGGACTTAAAATAGTCGTATGCATAAATATAATCAGCCTATATAGATAAGAAATAAACGTGAAAAACTTTAAGCAAAAATACAAAAAATACTATTACAACTACATAAACAACTTAGTTTAAGGAAATACTGTGCAAAACACTAATACAAAAAAAAAGTAACAGCCTGTATACGAGTGTACATCGAATAGAACCGGCTTTCTAATGAGCGGCCCAATAGCAAGCAAGCTTAGATTCAAAACATTACTTGTGACTCGCGTACTTAGTGATAGATGTTTACGGCTAAAATAGTTATGTGCAAAATATTTTTCATGTACCTACATTTTTACTTATATTAATTGTTTAGTGATTAAGCAGTGTTGTTTTAGCGAATGTGAGTACCAATACAAACCATCTCTGGTTTAATGGTACAAAACAAACATTAACCTGTATTAAGACTGTATTTGTTTAAATAAAAAAAAAAAAAAAAGACGTCTTCGAATTTTTGGTTCTAGGACATGCCGGTTTCGTCACGATGTTTTCCTTCACCATTTCGAGAACAGTGGTGATGAAATAATTTACACAAAGTAAAGCGCCTGTCTGGGTTCGAACCTACGACCTTACAATTCGCAAGTCGAGACCCTAAAAAAAAGTCGTATGGACTATCAATATTTCTCTATTTTTAGTGATTTTTTTCTCCGTTTTTAATAAACATTAAAAAAATAACAGTATCATTCCTTTTATAATAATTAGTTAGTGAGCAATTCGCTATCGAAAATTTCTGAACCTAACTGAGAGGATAATACAAAGTTTTGCGAAGCACTAATATTCGATACACCTACAAATTGTTGAGCTCCATTCAAATTCACAACACCGCGTAGTACGCACACATGCGTCTCACCGTCGATATTATATTAAGATCCCTCCTTTATTGGACGAATACTTGTGGAGCATTAAGGTAATAGAGAACTAGCAAATCACGTTACGCCCCGGGCTATTACGGCATCCTCGTCCCACCTAAGTGTATTACAGGCTATTTATCGTGACATTGAGACCATCGGCTCATCACGGCCAGTCATTGGGAGACTGACAGACGACCGTGATTGCTTTCTTAATAGTCTCCTTATTGGTAATCAGGAGGAGTCAAGTAATTTGTGGCTTATTAATAATTTTCGGCCGGTATTGTAAGTGATATTATTGATAAGTGTGAATGTTTTGTTTTTTGTTTCGTACCGATACGGTCTTACCAAGGAGTTTCGTATTTTCCAGTAACTGAGTTGTGAAGGTCAGATAGGCAGTTGCGCCATGTAAAATACTGGTACTCAGCTGCCGACCTAGCCGACCCAAGTAAAGTAGAAAACGAAAAAGATAGTTCGAAAAAAGCAGCTGTCGGCAGTTGAGGATGACTTTATCAACTCAAAAGACCTAATATTATAAATAGTAGCTGTTTAAATAAGTACGGACACTGAAGCGCAACCTGTTACTATTAAAATTTGCTTTTCCATACATTTAGACCGCGTAGTTATTGAATTATTCTATGAAACAGCAGATTTGCGTCTAGGTTCATGATTTTTTCACTTTATTTTATGTTCTCCGAGATACATTTAATAACAACCCGAGTAATAATTTTACCTTTGTATTGAGTACCTTTAAGTTTGCCCTTACTGTTATTATCAGTACCTATGCTAAGTATTTTTTATATGGTAATCTGTGGATAACGTCGTGAGTAGTGTATTTATTAATTCTATTATTTTAGTAAGTACTCCAATCATGTGTAATATTTAATATACTGCTGTTTGTTGTCCCTAATAAATAAAATAAAATGTGCACAGTTCATGGTCATAGTTTGCTTGTCGATATCCCTGCCACCCTATATTAGTTTTATGCAATTTTGATGCTGTTTGATATTTAAATCACATAAAAAATTTGAATAATACCTACGTTACTTCTATAAAACAACTTTTGATGTCTGAACCTAATCTGAATAAACTATTTAAATTGAATTTTCATAATTTTTACGAGGCAGCATATTTTTGATCCTTACTTTACTCTGTACTAACATTTCTTTTTAACGCAATTTAGAACTATGGATAATTATATTTTTTGACAAAAGAAAACCTAAACACGCCTTGTCTACTTGTAATTCCATGCAAGTTTCAGCGGACAAGGGTGGGGGGGAGGAGTTCCGTTTTGTGTTTTTTTATTTATAAATTAATATGACCGAAGACCGAAGGCGATGGCCAGCCTGTCTCTGAAATATGCACTGACACTGACAGCTTTCTGCAGACATTTAGTTTTATTTTGGTAAACTCTGTTTTATTTCATTCTGTGTTTGGGAATCGCGGAAGATGATGTGATGTAGATTTCGGCACTAATATTTCACTTCAGACTGGCAGACTGTCAGGCCACTCTAGGTCAGATGATTTTGTGTGTAAAGGGGATGGGAATGATGGAATGCATTAAAGGAGCGTTCACTTGAGACTAGAATATCAGTTCCTAAAACCGGCGCACTTTAGAGATTGGGCAATTACTACTTGCCTTGGGGTCAGAGGGGTTAGAGTTACCACCATAGTGTGTGTTAACTTATTATGTACATTACACAAACCAATGCACGAAGACGTGCGTTGGTTTTTGTAATGTACATGCAATGTAATTAGTGATCACTAATTAATTACATTGCGTGTTGGTCCCATGTTAATAGGGACAGTCTTGCAGTGGCGGATTTAGGATTGTCGTTTGGGAGGGGCTTGACTGCGCTAAGGGTAGGTTTTAGCAACGTAAACACTAAAAAAAGACCCGCGTATTCAAAATTCGTCATTCTAATAAAACATCTTATAATTGAAAACTTGAAAACATAATACTTACCTATGTTGTATGTTTATATTACTAACTATTTACACTAGATACTAAATTAAATGAATAACTAACTTGCTGTACATATAAATACAAAAACAAAGGACACTTAATTAGGCGTCGAATACTATAAGTATAATGTGGAATAAGTTGGGTTATTGCGGCTGTCGAAGGACCAATAAGCGTTGTGTAATTATTTGGGAACGAATGTCATGTCGCCTGCACACAAGGGGGTAGGAAACAATTAAGGACTTACTTGGTGGTTTTGAATGTGCCGTGCTGATATGTAGACCGGCGTCCGGTAACCTTTGTTTCTCTGCTTCTTCCTGGTTCTGTGTCGGCCGACACTCGTGAATTGGTTTATTTTATTTAAAGCGGTTTGGTATATTTCGCGGCGCGCGCGCGTCGCGAAGCTGCGGTTTGCTTGCGGAGCGGTTAACAGTTCGATTACAAGTGTTGAATCTCTGTCCCTCCCCTGGTGTTTTGTTCCACGTAGTCCGGAAACGGTAGTCGGTTGGCGCTTTCTCTTTCTGTCGCGTATGGACGTAATGATAGGGAGAGGGATAGATGGATAGGCACTTGACGACATGACATTGACGTTTTCGTTCGGATATTTAATAGAGAGAAACTTGTAATATAGAAACTTGCGTAAGCATCCTGCCCGGGTTTGAGGATATGTAGTATTCTCAAAAAGGGAAAGGAATTGCGTTAAAGCGGATTAAAAGAAAGAGAGAAAAGAAAACAATTGAAATATATTAATTACGACTAAAATTACGTGATATTAATTACGCGGTGAAATCATTGGGAAGGCAACGGGCAGAGTTTAACAATGGGTCGCTTGAAAGAGCCACTGCATGTCTTCACCATAGCAACGCGGGTTGTCCCATCTTTGCCGGGGAAAACCTCGGTGATTATGCCCATTGGCCAACGTAAAGGAGGGACATCATCTTGATGCATGAGAACCACTGCACCAATCCTAACATTGTCCACGGCATCCAAGCATTTTTGCCTAACTTGTAAGTTATGTAAATATTCCATCCGCCATCTTCTCCAAAAGCTGCAAACCATTTGGTCAAGCAATTTTTTGCGGCAAGTTAGAGACTTCGTTGTTTCGGGAACGTTCACGACAGGCAACGAAGTCAACGGAGAAGCCATTATAAAATGAGCGGGAGTAAGCGGTTCTGGGTAAGGATCCTCAGTCAGGACACAGAGCGGTCTCGAATTCAGAACTGCCTCAATTTCAGTGAGAACAGTCGAGAGTTCCTCATAGGTAAGAAGCTGAGAACCGATAACACGGTATAAATGAGTTTTAATAGATTTAATATTAGATTCCCACAACCCTCCAAAGTGGGGGGCGCGGGGTGGAATCATTTTCCACTCTATGCGGTAGCGGTTAGCAAGTAGTTCTTGCAATTGAGCCTTGGCTCCAACGAAATTTGTTCCATTATCGGAGTATAAATTGGAAACAGGTCCCCTTCGGGAAATGAATCTTTTAAAAGCGGAAATGAAAGTGTCCGATGACACGTCAGTAACCAACTCAATATGAACTGCTTTGGTAACGAAACAAATAAATAAGCAAATGTAAGCCTTCTGACTTCTTTGACCTCTGCGTCTACATAACGTGACTTTAATGGGACCAGCGTAATCCACACCCGTGTGCACAAAAGCTTTAGTCTCTTGTACGCGACAAGCGGGTAAATCAGCCATCTTTGGGCTGGGGTGAGAAGGTGACACTTTAAAGCAAAAGTTACAAGCGTGTACTCTTTGTCTGATGACACCTCTAGAAGAGAGGATCCAATATTTTTGTCGTAGCAGACTGCTAAGAAGGCTTACACCAGCATGACAATAAATGCGATGGTAATAGTCTATTAAGACATGTGTAAAATTATCATGTTTAGGTAAAAGAGCGGGATGCTGAGCTTCATAAGGAAGGTTCGCATTTGACAACCTGCCACCGATTCTTATTATGTCATGCTCGTCTATAAAGAGATCTAGTTTTTTAAACTGCGAGCGAAGTTTTTTACCTTTAATTTCGACGTAAATATCTAAAAAGTGAAATTGTTGAATGCAACGAATTAAATAAATTTCAGCGGTACCTAGTTCCCGGACAGTAATTGTCTTATTTAACTTGTCATAAGGAATAAAATGCAAAAATCTTAAGATGTAAACAATTATGCGCAGTATCTTATTTAATGATGTAAATTTTTGACTAACACTATATATTAAGTTAGGTTCTGATACAGTAGATACTAAGGTTAGTGATTTATTATTAAACTCAGGCAACTGCTCGCTACATGAGGAAACAAACGGACTGATAGGCCACTCAGCAGTTGGGCGTAGAAGCCACTCAGGTCCATGCCACCACAAATTGTGATTTAGTAGCTGCTCAGGTAGAAGACCTCGAGACAAACAGTCACTAGGGTTTTCTTTTCCGTTAATATGGAAAAAATGCTTAGGATCAAGGTTTTCTTGACATTTAGCGACGCGGTTGCTAACAAAAATATTCCATTTGTGCGGTGAGGAATGAATCCATGAAAGAGTAATTGTAGAATCGGAAAATGCGAATATTTTATTAATAGCGGTACGAGAGCGGTAAGTGTCATAAACTAACTTAATTAAGCTTGACAAGAGTACAGCGGCGCAAAGCTCTAGACGAGCCAGAGATACGACCTTGACAGGTGCAACCTTGGATTTGGCACACACCAAAGTTACGTGTGCGTTGCCATTTGTGTCAGTAACATGTAAGTATATGACGCAGCCATACGCATTCAAGCTGGCATCAGCAAAACCTACTATATTTGTCACGCAACCCATAGTAACGGCTACATGACGCGGCAGTTTTAAAGAGGAAAGTAAAGGCAGTTGCTCTTTAAACTTTTGAAAGAGAAGTACAATAGAATCGGGTGGAGTTTCATCCCAATCTGTGTTTAATTTCCATAATTCCTTTATGAGTAATTTCGCGAATAAAACCACGGGAGCCACTAGACCCAGAACATCCCACAGACGTGCAACAGTGGAAAGAATGGAACGTTTAGTACAACTTTTATCCAAGTTAGATGTAGTAAAGGTGAAACAATCCTCGGAAGGAATCCATTTGAGTCCAAGAATCTTTAAGTTATCCCCGTCAGAAAAGTTAATAGAAGAGCGGTTGGAGTGTGGAATAGAATCTAGTAGTTCCAAGGAATTACTTGCCCACTTAGTAAGGTCAAAGCCCCCAGCCTTAAATAAGGCGATAAGTTTAGCGGAGAGAATCTTGGCTTCCTCCAGAGTGGAGGTCGAGTTAGCCAAGTCATCCATGTATAACTCATGCGAAGCGACAATGGATGCGCGCGGGAATCGATGTTTTTCATCCTCTGATAGTTGACGGACTGTCCGCATTGCTAAATATGGGCTGGGCTTAAGGCCAAACGCCACTCGGTTAAATTGAAATTCGCGAACAGGTTCAGCGGTATTAAACCGAAACAATATTTTCTGATATTTTCGATGCTCATCGATAACAGCAATTCGGAGATACATCTGTTTTATATCAGCTGTGACTGCAATAGGGAATAATCGGAAATTTAAAAGTAATAAAAATATGTCAGCCTGTAGATTAGGCCCTGTGTGTAACAAATCGTTCAATGACACGCCATTATGAGACTTGGCGCTCGCGTCAAGGACGATGCGAACTTTAGTAGTTTGTTTATCATTCCTAATAACAGGGTGATGCGGTATATAATAACCTACAGTCTGATCAGCAGACCTAGGTGTAGTTTCAGTTAAATAATTTTGATTAAGGTATTCTTGGATTATTTCGTTATAACTAGCGCGCAAAGCAGGGTCGCGAAGCTTAGTTTTTTCCAAGTGAATAAAACGTCGATAAGCGACAGCATAAGAATTTCCGAGTGAATCTGGATTCTTACAAAATGGTAACGCAGTACAGTACCTACCGCTGGAGTCACGTGACACCGTAGAAACGTACAGCTGTTCACATTCCCGTTCAGCGGGACTCATAAAAGATTTTGAGGGTATTTCTTCAATGTTCCAGAATTTATGTAAAGATTCGTCTAACGACAGAAAACAATGAGAATCATCTATATTCAACGCGGTAGAAAAATATGAAGCGGTATTTAAATCAGCGATATTATTTTTATTATTAAACGAACTAGTGGGTACTTCGTTTTTATTATTAAATAAACTAGCGGGTACTTCACCCATAAGAATATAACCGAACACGGTTTCAATAGCGGATGGCGCGGTAGGTGAAATAATTTTATTGTTGAGTAATAAATATGGGAACAGCTTTGCCCCTAGAAGTAGTTCAACATCACCAGGCATATGCCACAGGGGGTCGGCTAGCGGTAATTTGAACAAATGTTGCACTGCAGAGGTATCAACAAAGTGAGATGGTAATTTGTCAGTTATGCAGTCAACCACAAGAGCGGTTATTTTAAAGGAATTATTTTTATTTTTAGCAGTAACTGTTATCTCAACGTAACCTATAATAGGCCGCGAAGAGGTTCCTACTCCTTTTATAAATGAATTTGAAAGCGGTATAATATTTAATTGAAGTCTCTTACAACAAGCTGACGTAATTATGTTATTTTGCGAAGCGTTATCGATCAAACATCTTACAGAAACATATCTATTATATCTGTTGTCAACGTATACTTGTGCGGTCGACAGTAATACGGTTGTGCGCGGTAAATCTGTACCTACGCGTGAACATGCACACAGCGCCACCTGTTGTGAATGCGCGGAACTAGGCACAGCGTCGCTCGATCCCGACCGTTGAGTAATTTGCTCCAGATGTAAAAGCGAATGATGTTTTTTGTTACATGTCCTGCAAGTATGTATTGACTTACACTGTGAAGCCGTGTGTGTTGAGCTAAGACAGTTTACACATCCACGTTTGTTTTTAATAAAGTCCAAACGTAAATTGGCTGATAGTGCTTGAAATGTTGGACACATATAAAGCTTCCAATGATCACTTCCATTACAGTGTGAACAAGTTTGGTTATTGTCACAAGCAACAAAGGCATGCACCGTACTATCACGTGACTGATTACGATAATTATTTTTGTTCACTGATACAGTTCGAGACGAAACAGTTCTATCCAATATTTTAACTTGCGATTTTATGAATTCAACGAAATCCGTATAAGTTGGAATCTCCTCCTCTCTCATATGCATCTCAAATAAATGTAAGGTAGCGGGGTCCAATTTTTTCAAGGCTAAATTTAATAGTATGAAATCCTTTAAGTCGTTAATTTTTAATTGTTCTAGTGCCGAAACAGACGCGTGAAAACTTTCAATAAAACTATTTAAAGAGGTGGAATTATTACTTGCAGGTTTAATGTTTAATATGTTAGACATGTAATGTGACCCTAGTGTTCGTTTATCTTGATACTTTTGAACCAAACTGTTCCAAATGGATTTATAATTTTCGCCCGATGGAATAATTCCGGCAGTAATTTGTAATGCGTTTCCTTTCAGATTACCCATTAAGTATTGCACTCGTTGAGAATCTGTAAGATTTATATTACTATGGATGTTTGACTTAAATGATTCGTAGAAAACAGGCCAGTTTTCAATCCTACCATCAAAAAATGGGATCTGAATTGGGGGTAGTTTGATCGAGTATTTAGATTGTTTCACGATATCACAAGTTGAGTCATCCGATGACCTTGCAGACCTCGCGGCGACAAGTGAACGAACTCTTTCGACACGGGTGTAAACGCCGTCAAATGATATTTGACTGTTATAATCGATTGTATAATCAGGATTTATTTGTAAAGAATATGTATTTATTTTGTCTAAATTAGCACTAAATTCCTGACGAGTGATCGAGAGTATTTGAGTGTCCGCCATGAACGTTTCCGACGAACGAAGCTCAATATTAATCGTATTTATTTTCTTTGAAGTTTCATACAATGACGATAAACGCTCAAAGATTGCTTGATTTTTAGCTTGAAGTAATTTTATCTTCATTTTTAGTTCTTCCATAATGGGTTATTGTTGAAAATACAACGGATAAAAATTATTAAGTATAGCGGGTAGACTTACAACAAATATTTTTATTGTAAGTGAGTAAGAAGTAATTGGTTATAAATAAGTTAGTAGGCAAGTTTGCCGAACTAACTCACGATAATAAGCGGTTTTTTAATATTGACCTATGCTATTGTAATGCAGTAGGAGCAATATTAAGTTGGCACAATGGTTCTCAATGAAATATGTACCTAGCGGAATGAACGAACGTTAGTACGCGTTCGTTTAATATGGCGGTTTTACGAACTTAGGTATTGCCTAAATTCTTAGGTATGGGACCTATGAATGCTGATTTTTTTGAATCCGACTCGAATGGACCAAAAACTTAAGTGGAATAAGTTGGGTTATTGCGGCTGTCGAAGGACCAATAAGCGTTGTGTAATTATTTGGGAACGAATGTCATGTCGCCTGCACACAAGGGGGTAGGAAACAATTAAGGACTTACTTGGTGGTTTTGAATGTGCCGTGCTGATATGTAGACCGGCGTCCGGTAACCTTTGTTTCTCTGCTTCTTCCTGGTTCTGTGTCGGCCGACACTCGTGAATTGGTTTATTTTATTTAAAGCGGTTTGGTATATTTCGCGGCGCGCGCGCGTCGCGAAGCTGCGGTTTGCTTGCGGAGCGGTTAACAGTTCGATTACAAGTGTTGAATCTCTGTCCCTCCCCTGGTGTTTTGTTCCACGTAGTCCGGAAACGGTAGTCGGTTGGCGCTTTCTCTTTCTGTCGCGTATGGACGTAATGATAGGGAGAGGGATAGATGGATAGGCACTTGACGACATGACATTGACGTTTTCGTTCGGATATTTAATAGAGAGAAACTTGTAATATAGAAACTTGCGTAAGCAATAAAGTATACTTATTAAGTTAAGGATAATTAATGACAATTTATTGTACCTTAGGTAGGTATGCTTGCTAAAAAGTTTAATCAGAATAAATCAAGTTCACTTTAAGATTCATTAGTTAATTACGGAAGAACTCAGATGCTTTTTGGGGCTTGAGCCCCGTAGCCCCCCTGGATCCGCCACTGCAGTTTTGGACTAGCCCAAAACTGAAGGTGATTTTATTTTTCTTTTTTCCAAATATGAATGGAAATTATTGCACAATAGCAGCATGATGCATTTTTAACCAATAAAACAAAGTTATGACCACTGCAAACAGAAATAATGTACAAAAATGCAAGTTCAACAATTCTTTTTAAGAGTCAAATGACCCGCAGTCCAAATGTCATTTAGATTCATGTCGGTGGCAATGCCCGGACAATGTGAGGAATCACGGAAGCGTACCTACCAAACTATGAACTAACGGACATTCGCGTTCAATTGCACACATAACTGCATACACGTTCCAATGGAATGTGCTTGACTGTACCTCAGAGTTCGTGTGAGGTCATAAAATTTTATCATGTTCTTAAGTTGAGGGTGTCTGCGTGGTTTTGTTTATCGGGATATTTTGAATGGTCTTTCGATATTATGGTAGGGAGGAGGTTGAAGACAGTCCTACTTAAAAATAATTAGACACCTAGTTGTAAAGCGAGGGTACCTATTATAAATAGCGAATAACGTCTTTTCTGACATCTAAGTAATTAATATTTTGAATGGAATGAATCCTCTCTAATTGCGTAACGCGGTGTCCTGCGTGAGCGACGAATACGACGTGACGCGACGCTGCGAACGCGACGAACGAACGTGTACTTCTCCATGATTCGAGAAGTAATGACCGAAATTACGTAGGACATTTGTCGGTTGTAGCATCGCGTCGCATTACGTCGCGTCGTATTGCGTCGTGTCGCATCGTATTCGTCGCTCACGCAGGACACTGCGTAACACACTATCATTTTGAAGAATATTGCTAATCCATTGCTTCATATGATAAAAAAAATTGTTTACTCGACAACGTAAAAAACGCAATGAATGTTGTTAAACTATCACAGTGAAAGCCATTGCTACTGATAGTGTGTCAATTATCCCGCTGAGTTACCTTGGGCACTTGCTGCTGCAATAAAAGTTGACCCTATGATACAAATCTATCCTAAAACTTATACTAGTTAGGTACGTAAAATACTGACAAATGACCCAAAAAACAACAACACACCACATCTAAGGTGGCTTTAGAGTTAAAAAGCCAATACAAGAGCTTTTAAACAGTTGAGAACTTCACAAGGTTTACCGACCCATAACTCCTGCGTCTTGAAGACATCTTATAAAAAGGAAGATACGGTCCGGAACAAACAAACGTATTGCAATGTCTTCGCTAGAATATACGACTTAGGTACCAGGCGCGCAGAAGTATAGTGGACATTCCTTTGTAATAAGTTCGAGTACTTTTAAAGTTTAGGATTTTGTTGGCGATTCAAGGATTTCAGGGTTACATTTTTGAATCAATATCACTGATTTGTAACCAGGATCAGAGTTTTTTCTTTTGTGACGAGGTTTTGTAAGCTACATTTTCATATCCGCCTTCGCTACTGATGGAATCCTGGTTCCAATTTGTCCTTTCGCAGAAAGAAGCACTTGAAAAATGTATTGTTACTTTTCTTATTATATGAACGTTTACTAACGTGCTAACTTAAGTGGCAGTGGGGCATATTGCTCGCAAATCAGATGGCCAACAGGGCCGAAAGGTTCTGGAGTAGTACCGCATACTGAAAGACGCAGCAATTAAAGGCCTCCCACAAGATGGACTGATGACCTGCAGTGCGATTCTGTAACCATCTCACCGTTTAAAAGTTAGGTGAAGTGAGCGTGGAGTGAGCTGTCATTCCAACTAATGCTAGGGATTAACACTATTGACAGCTCACTCTAAGCTCACTTCACCTAACTCTTCACGGTGAGATTTTTACAGAATCGATCGGCTGCAGTGCGATTCTGTAACCATCTCACTGTGAAAACTTAGGCGAAGTGAGCGTGGAGTGAGCTGTCATTCCAAATAATGCTAGGGATTGACACTACTGACAACTCACATCAAGCTCACTTCACTTGAGTTTTCACGGTGAGATTTACCTACTTGCGGGAGGACTAAGTTCAGCAGCATGCGTCTGTCGGCTGAAATGATGATGAAAGTTTAATATTTATTTAGTAGACACATAAACCTTTCGGAATAAATTTTCTGAAAGATGATGAAAACCGCATCAAAATTCGTTGCGTAGTTTAAATGAACAACGCAGTCACATAGACAGAAATAAAAAGCCACTTTGGTTTATAGTATTTATAGATAACAACAGCGGTGGAAGGACCGATGACTTGGAAGGCTGCACGATTCCGCTGGATGCGAGAAGCACAGAACCGGTCGAAGTGGAGGTGCTTAGGGGAATAGGCCTTCCCCTAAGGGCCGGTTCTGTGCTTCTCGCATCCAGCGGAATCGTGCAGCCTTCCCAGGTCATTGGTCCTGCTTGTGGGAGGCCTTTCAACGCTACGTCTTTCAGTACACGTTATTACTCCACCATCGTCATTTTAGCCAAAAACGACCACTATTGGACGTAGGTCCAATAGTTGTAGTTTTTGGCTAAAATGACGATGATGAGATAACAACTTTAGTTAATCAACACACTCATGCCATAAGTGAAGCTACAGAAAATGACTTTTAGCGAGATTAGAGTAGGACCACAAAAGAACAACTGATGTGGAATTAAATTTAAAAAACATTTGCTAGGTACATAGATGTTCACTTTTCTTTTCTCTTTTATAAAGAAATTCAAAGGGACCTTTGTATTCGGTCTTGACCTAGTCTAGGCCGAGACCATTAAAGTCAGTTGATTTTATGACCCTTTCTCCACTGTAATAAAACGATTGCTGTACTGACAGCATTGAAAAAGTTTAAAATTTGTTTTTATAGTTGCTGGAACTCTTTACAGAATTAAAAAAAAAATCTTGACTATGTATGAAAATATATTCTTATTTGAACTTAATATATCAAACTTATTGTAGTTGCCGAAAGGTTATAGAACGTATGGATGGAATAAACATCTGTTATGCAAATATTGTGAAGTACTCATTCATATATTGCAAAAGATTTTAGAGATACAAATCTTAAAAACATTATGATATCAAAGAATTAAGTAATTGGATACATTTTTCTATCAAATTCATATTTACAACTAAATCATCCATATTTAAATCTTGCATCAAAACTCTATGAAAAACAAGTGCTGATCCAATATGAATAGTTAATAAAATTCTAAGAAAAACCATTGCCGATCAAAGATAAGTGTTAAAAAGAAAATCAAACATGCTACGAACACAGAGTATAGGACAGCGAGAGTCATAAACAAATTGATTCTGGGGAAGCCACTCTACGGCGTATTGTTGGGGAATTCCTAAGGTTTGATAGTACAACTCGGTTTATTTAGCAGTACAAACAAGACGTCTCGACACTTCGACGTTGTAGTGACGTGCCTATGGGACAATGGGGTATAGGCAAGAGGTAAATTGAGCAAGACGTTGCCAGGTTAAAGGTACAGGATCGTAGTAGTGTGTATTAAAACGAGGACAATGTGAGCGTCGATACTTTTTGTCATCAAATTGTACTTACAGCATTGTTCATCTATTAAACTGGGAAGATTTTTTGTTGATACCTTTTTTTTCTAACAGAATTAATAAGCTGTGGGAGAGAATATTGAAAAAAGGATCACTTAAAGGTCTCTTGAAAATATTATACAATTAAAATTGACATTCCATTTAAAGGTATTCTATTTTTATCCAGACAATAATTTCTTAACTCATTATTATCTAATCACTTGAGGGACTTCTGGCTGTGGAATAACAGCCGCACGGATCGATCAATCAGGTTACGCTTGCCGCGGTTGATACGAGGATGGGTACATACCAATAACCCTCCGTGTCTCGGAAAGCACGTTAAGCCGTTGGTCCCGGTTGTCATTCGTGGATCTTTGACAGTCGTTACGGGTCGTCAGAAACCCGAAAGTCTGACAACCAGTCTTACCAAGGTGTATTTTTATTATTGAGTTTGAGTTTGACAGTGGCTCCATATAAAATACTGGTATTCAGCTGCATCCGGTTAGACTGGAAGCCGACCCCAACATAATATGCAGTTGGGAACAGGCTAGTCAGATGATGATGAATCACTACATAAAAGAAATCATTTATAAAATATATTTGGCTTGGTTTCTTTGTAAATGTATTATTTATCCAAAAAGGTAAGGTGTGATGTTTATGTGTGACAATAAACGTACTTTGGTCACGTCTGGATGAGGGTATCTTAAGATTCAATTTTATGGACGACTCCGGGCCGGACCGGCGATCCGGAGAGGATTGTTACGAACCGATAATGGTGACAAATTCTATATATGAATGTGGCAATAGATTTTATGAGTTTTGTGAGGTTTATTGGATGATTTGGGGAATAATGTAAAATAGAAGCTCAGTTAAGTATTTGTATTGGTTTCAAAGCAAAGGTGACAAATCAACAAAAGCGCTTGAAAAATCTACTTGAACCTTTTTTTCTTGTTGTTCTTCTCATCATTTTTTATTTTAGTTCTCGAATAAATTCATCTGTCTATCCTTTCCCCAATTATGGGGTCGGCTTCCAGTCTAACCGGACGCAGCTGAATACCAGTATTTTACATGGAGAGACTGCCTATCTGACCTCCACAACCCAGTTTTTGGGTAATACCCAGAAACCCATGATAAAACTGGCTGTCAGACTTTCGGGCTTCTGACGACCCGTCGCAACTGTCAAAGATCCACGGACGAATCGAATAGTTCTCGAATCAATAATTGTCCTTATATTTTTTACCAAGCCTAGGGTCAACCGCCTAGATTTTCTGGTAATGCAAAAATAATCACCAATCAGGCACCTATTGACCTTGGAAACCTATTTTTCTTTCTTTCTTAGGGCAAATTTTTCAACCATCTGATAATTTTATTCGAGGAATAATTTTCAAATGTTGACAGTTAATCTATACAAAAACTGTCAAACGTCAATTTTATTCTTCGAATAAAAGCTATCTGGCGATGGGAAAATCAGCCCTTACTGTTTACAACATATTTATGTAACTTTAGTGTATTATGCTATACTAACAGCGCCCTGCGGTTTCACCCGCATAAGTTTCGATCCCGTGGGAATATCGGGATAAAAAGTATCCTATGTGTTAATCCTGGTTATAAACCATCTGTGTGCCAAATTTCAATGTTAATAGGAAGTAGGATTGGACTCTATCTGGAAATAAATGATTTCATTTTATAGTCAAAGTTGATAAGATTAAGCTTAAGTCTTTTTGACATAGTCTTAATATTTGACAGGCTTGGAAATAAAGGAGATGAATTGTGTCAAAACTCATAAATCATCACTTTTTCATAACCATATTCAACTTCGATTACTTTCTGCGGAAGTGTGTACACGTAGTTGCAGCAATAAAAAATCCCACTTATCGTGGCAATTCCCGTATGCAGCGCCGATTGTTCGCCAGTCCCCGTGCCCAGCTGGTCCGTATTAAACCAATAAATATTCATTATGAAGTTGCTTAATTTCGTACAACACTATTTTACTATTTCACTAATTTAAGCTTAACGGGCTGCTGTGGCCGAATGTTTAGGAATTGGCTTTAAATTGGTTTTGTGCGGGTGTTATTGTTGTTTTATAGTTGTCTTATAGTTGTAATTTGATTGATAATATCGAATGGGTAGGCTACTAAGTGTTGCTGTGAGTTTACAAGCAGTTAATGGACTTTTTCCTTCGATCAATAATAGTACTAGATTAAGGATCAGGAACAAAAATCAGTCGCTCAAGTGGCCACGTTTGCACACACATAAACATCTACATTTCTTAGAAAAAAGTTTAATAATATTAACAACTTCAGTTTATTATAAACCTTAAAGCTTAAACATAAAGTTTAATCACCATTGCAAAATATATTTAAAATATCGCTTGAAAATAAAATCATTCTATTTTTAAATTTTCAGTCATTTATTCTAAAATGAAACTTAAAGTCTAAGTAATAGGGTTAAAAACATACTAGTTTGAAATAAGACCACAAAAGTATTTGTGGTCTTATTTTTTGGGCCGTTTTTGAAGCGCTTATCGGGAATCTAGTACTATTATTGATCGAAGGCTTTTTCCTTTCTTCTCATGGGTATTAAAGTTACTGTTACTGTTACTGCCTGTATCATCCCAGTGTTGAGCAAAGGCTTCTCCCCATTACGTTCAGTGCTTGCGATCCAGGGCTAATGTGGACGACTAGTCGTTTGTTATGTTCAGCACGTCCCGCCATCTTCTACGGGGTCTGCCGCGTCGCTTTCTAGCTGGGTATCAAAGTCTGGGTATAAAATGTGACAATGGATAACGTCAACAGGAATAATAATAATAATAATAATCCTGGACATTTCACACAGCGCCATCTAGTCCCAAGCTAAGCCACCTAATGCTTGTGTTATGGTAACAAGATGGCTGAAAAACTACTTATATACATTTTTTTTTGTAAATACATACATATTATAGATAGAAAAACACCCAGACTCAGAACAAATACATGTAGGACTTACAAATATTTGTTCTGTGCGGGAATCGAATCCGCGACACGCAGCGCAGCAGTCCGATCGCTCAGCCACTGCACTAAACGTGTCGTCAAAGGAATACTAGCATTATAACACAAACGTACCTATACTGTGATTGCTGCTTGCTACGTGTTATTATAATGGCAATGTAGATTTACCTATAAGTACAGGACGAACAATGGAGTAATTAGGTACGCATTGATCCAGATCTTACACAGATGTTCTCAACACACCAGGAGACCTAATGAACTTCTGGAGGGAGTTGGGCTGGTTGGAATAACCAGACGGCCGCGGCACGCACAATGGTCCACTTGAAGGATTAAGCGCGGAAACCAAACCCACAACATAGAACATTAGGTAGGTAACCAATGATGAGTATTCAGACGACGAAAACAAGTTTGAAGTATAATTTTGTAAAATAACATCACGAATCCCCGAAAGGTGAGGCAGAGGTGTATGTACGAGTATAGTACACCCCCACATTTCGCCAGTTACATATATTTAAATCCCATGTAATACTGTATAATAAGATAATAATTTTATGACACGGTTGGCGCAGTGGCTGAGCGATCCACTGCTGCGCTGCGTGTCGCGGGTTCGATTCCCGCACGGAACAAATATTTAGGTTTAAGAACAACTTTATTTCTCATAAGAATTGCATACATAATTCACTTACTGAGAAACAATATCTAAAACTAAGATTAATAATTAGAGCGCACAGATGTTACGTACAAATATCAAAAAAAGTAAAAAAATAAAAAATAAAAATGTGGGTAAACAGATAACATAGACTGGATCGTAAGTTAACCAAGCGCAACATGGATGTATAAATTTGATTTTTACTAGATGTGGCATTGATTTTTTTTTTTTTTTTTTTTTTTTTTTTTTTTTTTTTTTTTTTTTTTTTTTTTTTTTTTTTTTTGAGGATGGGAAATCATCAAATGACTCCTCCCGCTCTGGGTGGAGCAGAAGGGAGTGTCAGACTTTTACTGACTAAAACCCACCCGTGTTCCTTCCTTAGCCCTTTATGTTCCAGGGCAGCGGTAAACCCTTTCGGATGGTCCCGCTACCCTGGCAGGCTTCGGCCCTGTGGGGCCCCGTCACTTGCTGACATCTCTTTGAGGCGCGCGTGGAACACGAACACGCCGTCCGGCACGGGCCTAGTCCTGATCGGACGGAGAGCTACCCATTACTCTCCGCCCGCAGGCCCGCGCCTACGGTGGCCGGGAGTCGTCACGCGGCTCCCGACGCCCGGAGCGTCTCCCGCGGCGGCTGAGGCGTGAGGTGCGCAAGGCGCGTTCCCTCGCCCACCCCGCCACCTCCTTCGCTAGCATGACTGCTTCGCAGAAGGAGGTGACTGCCTCCCACTCCCTCTCACCCCGGACCATGGCTTGAACCAGGGCCGGGCGCGAGAGGTCGCCGCCGCTGCCAATCGCCTCTACGAGGACACGGCGGTGCTCTGCCCAAGCAGGGCAGACCTCCACCGTATGCTCCACCGTGTCCTCTGGGCGATCCTGACAGTGGTGACACCCGGGCGTCTCCTCCCGCCTGATGATGTGCAGGAACCTCCCGAAACAACCGTGTCCGGAGAGGACCTGCGTCAGGCGGTAGGTGAGAGCGCCGTGACGTCTCTCTAGCCACTCCTCAAAGAGGGGTCTTACCGCCGCTATCGTGGCGTGCCCTGCGCTGGGTTGCGATAGTCGCTCCTTCCATGCCGCCATGAGATCGCGCCGGAGGTTCGTCCGCTCCGCCGCGGTTTGCCGCGGATGCGGAGTTTCCCCCCGGCGTAGTGCCTCCGCGCGCCAATCATATAGGCGCGCGAGGACTATCGCCTCCAGATCCCATGGTGGCAGTCCGGCAAGGAGGCTTGCTGCCTCGCCTGAGATCGTGCGGTAGCCCCGGATCAGCCTTACGGCTACCACCTTTTGGGGCGCGTTCAGATAGTGTGCGGCTCGAAGCCGCAGTGAACGCGCCCATACCGATGTGGCATTGATGGCATTGTCTGTCATTAACAAGTTTGTTATTATAAGGCTATTTTAGTTTATTATTCTATTTATAAATTTATTTTGGGTACGTTCATGGTTTATAACATATTTTGAATACTGAATTTTATTTGTTTAATTTAAGTAATTACTAATGTATTTTTTTTTAATTTAGAGGTATAAGTATATAATGTGTGTAATTTTATTTATTTAGGAGGCTAATGTATATAATGTTCAAATATTTGTAGGTTTTGCCTACAGGTAGTTGTGCCGGGTCTGGCTGTTTGTGTATGTGAGTTTAAATGTTTGTAAACGCATCCACGATACAGGAGTAATTCCTAGTGTGGGGCAAAGTTTAAAAAAAAGAAAAAATAGGGGGCTATCCTACTGCCACAAACCGGCACAAATCCAAAGTCCGGGCTGGTTCTGAGAAATTCCTGATATAAAAACCCAATTATACACTTTTCACGACCTGAAAATCAAACTGAGGCATCATTTTATATTTAACATTTTTAAGCCAAACTCTATGTAAGTTCCTGCTTAAAATTTAAAACGCTTCTTTTACTAATTTGGGGATCATTTTCACTTTAATTATTAGAACAATAGACAGAAAGCAGTGAAGGGAGTTGGAGGAGGCCTTTGCCATAAGGCACACCGAACTGGTAGTTGGTGGTAGTTTAATGTAGTTTTTTTAGTTTTAATTACTTAAATTAATTATTTAGTCAACTCATCCCGCGGGATAAGTTCGAGCGGCCTCAGTTGACTAAAGAGCCAGTTTGATATTTTATTTTAGCTTCCACGTAGGCGTGATATAGCTGTTCAGTTGTTTCACAGCTTAGGTCGTATTTCGTAGCTTATTGTCTGCTCAGGAACTAAATTTGCTGGGTGAAAGGCCTATATTTACTGAGTTATTGGGGTCGCTACACTTTTAATCTTTTATTACGACTTTAAGGAGAGAAAGTTTTCAAGTCTGCTGTTTCACTTTAAGAAGAACTACATAATATCACGCCTGTTATCAATGAAGGGTTTGGTAGAGGTGGACCTCTGTAGTACATAGGGGGCAAGTCAGCAGGCAACCGGGCACAAATCCAGACTCATGAAAAAAACCAATAACAAATTACCCAACACGGGAATCGAATCCAGGACCTCTACCCAGCAGTAACGCTTGCGATCATTAGACCAGCGAGGCAGCCTGAATAAGTCCAAGTTCTGAACTCTACTCTTATATCCATTGTTTCATTACTTTGCAGTCCATTCCATTCTTTTTTTTTTTTTTTTTTTTGTTTTTTTTTTTTTTTTTTTTTTTGAGGATGGGAAATCATCAAATGACTCCTCCCGCTCTGGGTGGAGCAGGAGGGAGTGTCAGACTCTTACTGACTAAAACCCACCCGTGTTCCTTCCTTAGCCCTTTATGTTCCAGGGCAGCGGTAAACCCTTTCGGATGTTCCCGCTACCCTGGCAGGCTTCGGCCCTGGGGGCCCCGTCACTTTGCTGACATCTCTTTGAGGCGCGCGTGGAACACAAACACGCCGTCCGGCACGGGCCTAGTCCTGATCGGACGGAGAGCTACCCATTACTCTCCATCCGCAGGCCCGCGCCTACGGTGGCCGGGAGTCGTCACGCGGCTCCCGACACCCGGAGCGTCTCCCGCGGCGGCTGAGGCGTGAGGTGCGCAAGGCGCGTTCCCTCGCCCACCCCGCCACCTCCTTCGCTAGCATGACTGCTTCGCAGAAGGAGGTGACTGCCTCCCACTCCCTCTCACCCCGGACCATGGCTTGAACCAGGGCCGGACGCGAGAGGTCGCCGCCATTCTTTTTGGCTTAAACAATATAATAACAATGCGTTTAGGTAATACTGGTGGGGCTGCCCCGTTTCTGTAGTGCGTCAGGTATGTTCGCAGATGCGCATGTAGATTGCTTTTTCGCAACAATGCGTAAAAGGTGCGCTTCCCTGGTGCGCAGGGTGTGGGGCGGCTCCAACAGTGTCCTAAGCATGATTGTGAGTCGCCTAGACTGTGTGTACGTGGGTCACTGTTGTGCCGTCTCTCATGGGAGGTCGCAACGATGACCGTTAATTTTATAGTGTCTGTGCTTACTAACATAGTCGTAAGTTTTACCACCAATAATTGAGTCTTTGTAAGTAGCTTGAATAAAGAAAAATTCTATTCTATTAGTCGATTCGCACGAATTTACTCGCCGGAAACGAGCGAAAAAAATTTAATTTTTTCTATAGGCGACTCGCATGAACTGACTTATTTTGAATTTTATGCAATGAAGTCAAGCAAGAAAAAAATATTATTATTATTTCAAAGTGACGACTCACCCTTTTCGGGCGAATAAATTTTTGCGAATCAACTAATAAACCGTTTTTTCTACCTACACTAAGCCATAGTGATGAGAGCATATCGTTCTTATATGAGCTTCAATCCTATAAGAAAACCTTCCTTGGTCATATTTTTGTGATACCCACAGAAAAAGGCAACCTTCTTGGACACACGCACAAAATCAAACAAGATTTATTCAAAGAACAATACCTAAATAAAAAAACTTTTTTGCAAAAAAAATCAACCGACTTCCAAAAACGACACTACAAAGTGAAAAATAACTTTAATTTCGGAAGTCGGTGTCGTTGGGTTCACACTTTCGTTGCTTGCCACCGACTTCCGAAATTAAAGTTATTTTTCACTTTGTAGTGTCGTTTTTGGAAGTCGGTTGATTTTTTTTGCAAAAAAGTTTTTATTTTTCACTTTTAAGTTGTAATTTTTACCAGTAATTTTGGTTTAAAAACCAAACTACTGAACCGTTTTTGATGAAATTTCTATGGGACCATTTGGGACAAAACCCTTTCCAACAAAAAAAGAATTTTTCAAATCGGTTGGCAAGCGAAAGAGTTATGCGCGAACAAACATAAAAAAAAAAAAAAAAATACAAACATCCGAATTGAGAACCTCCTCCTTTTTTAGAAGTCGGTTAAAAACGAATTAAAACAGAAAACTCACTCATGTGTACATGTAACCACCCACTCATACAAAGTACACGTATATTTATACTTCATAGATAGGTATAACGGTACACAGGGAAAGTATAAAAAATGCTCTTTCAAGGAAAGTGTTTGGTCCGGAAAGGAAATTGAAAATCCGGTTTGTTCAGTACTGTTTCGGTCTGCAGCACTACGGAATATCATAAGTGTACCTAGTAGCTACACGAGCTTTTTCAGTTAAGGTGGTTGGGTTCAGATACTGAAAGGAAATAAGAAAAGAAGACTGAGTTTATATCTTCAATACAGGGTTATTTTAAATAAGATAAAATAAAAACGTTTATTGCAGAAACTTGTACAACTTTTACAGTAAATCTTACATAGGGACCTCCTTTTAAGTAAAAGATATATATACCTGTGCTAGGAGGTCCCGCTCTTCAATGTCAAATTATAAAATGGTAAAATTGGTGTGCCAAAAGAAAATATAATTTAACAAGAAAAAATAGGCAAAATTTAAAATTAAACAAGATAGGACAACAATAACTTGAGATACCTACATATTTATGTTTGGAGATCACCTTCTAGGCAAGGGATTGCTTGTCTTAGGAGTCTCCGCACTTCCACTTATCATTTTTAATGCAATTGAATTGCAGACAATGTAAACATGCAAGACTAAAAATAAAAACGTGATCTTGACACTTCCAAAATTCAAGGTTTTACCTACTAACCATAACTTGTATTCAATATTTACATTATATAAGCTAACATTTAAAATAATAATACATATGTACATGTGAAAAAACAAGCAAAAGAATCATAGAAATAAAATAAAAATTAAATATTAAAAAGAAAAGATAAGAAAAATAAAAGGGTATCTTAACATTAATACCTCATACCTCTATAATGTGTATAACACATTAACATTAATCTTACGTATAATAAAGAAATGATATTAATATTTTGTCAAGGCATAGAGCCCGGCCGCTAGTATAGGATATAAACAAATGTGAATAGATTGAATTCAAATTCTAAAAAGGGAAGTGTAATATTAATAATACTAGCATTCGCATGATCACTTTTTAACATACTTGATCGCACTTTTTCGTCAAATTTTCACTTCGCCAACCCAGTTCGCTTTTGCTATATTTATATTTGCCGTTTCCAAGAAGTTCGCACAGTAAAGGGAGTTCATATGATGAAAATGAATTTTAGCTCTACTAGACTTGTGTGCTGTGTGACACGTTCCTAAGGTTCAATTTCCTTTAAGCTTATCAGAAATGACTTTGTCTGTTCTTAGAAAAAAATATCTGATAGGTACCTTAATAGAAAAATATTTTCAAAAGCTCTGTAAGCAAGAGCATGTAACAACATGTTTCAAGTGGGTGTAACATAAGTCTATGAAAAAAGCTTAAAATAGATTTCATAATTTCCGCCTAAAAACGTCCAGTGCTGGACATAGGCCTGGGAACAAGCACCGCCACATCGACCGGTTCTGTGGTTCTGTTCCAAGGTAACTAACATAGCCCGAATAATTGCCAAAACTTAAGTGGAACTTGACAGGCTTACATTGCTTGCAGAACAGATGGCCGATGGGGCTGAAAGGTTCTGGAGTGGCGACCGCGTACCGGAAGACGTGGAGTTGGAATGCTTCACACAAAGTGGCTGGTGAAGGCTGCAGGAAAAGTGAGATATCTATATGTTATTATAAATTAAAATCACTTTTCGTAACTGTCCGTGTGACTGCCTTGTTTTTCTAAACTATGCAATGGATTCGGATGCGGCTTTCACTATCATTTTGTAATTTTATGTGTTTCGTGTGTGTGTGAGTTTAATGTGTTTGATAAAAAAATTAATTAAAAATCACAAAATAATAATAAAAATAGTATGAATGTAAAAAGCCTAAAACAATTAAAAAGAAACTATTCAAAAAATAGCCACAAATACATAGAACAAAAAAGGTATAAACGTGAAACCCTATAAAAAGAAAAAAAATACCTTGAAATTATGACCCTACGTAAGTACGTTTGAATTTTTTAAATTAAATGTTGTCCCGTCAGGGGAGCGCTCTAATTATTAGCCTAACGTTCTGTTAGAGTTTAAAATAGTAGACATTTTGATGCCAAATTAAATAATCATCTGCGATTTTTATCAGCCTGTTTAAATGAGGTGGGGTGGTGAAAATCGGCCTGTGAGGCGATTTGGTAAGCGCCCAGCCGCACAGCGAAAATCAACCTAATGTAAATCCACATAATACGTCTAATCGATTAGCTGCCAAAATTAGGAGAAGCAGCTATCAAGAAAATGAAAGAAAAATACAAAATTATAAAGAACAAGAACACTTACAATGAAAAATTATACCGAAAAAGCTTTCATACAACACAGATAACATTGTGTTCCAGCAGAAAATATGCAACTCATAAGAGAAAACACATCACAACAGACCTCTTCAATACCTTCATACAAAGATTACCATCTTTTTAAATTAACAGATCGTTGTAAAAGATTTCATTTGGCGCCGTTTCCTCTACGAGACAGAAGAGAGATTTTTATCAGAAGCATAAAACCATGCTTATTTCCTCCTCTATTTTAATAACCCTTTTAAAATAAAACTAGCTTTTCATATAAAGGCTGATTCTTTGTGATTTCGCATTTGGAAAACGAATATCTCAATCTTTACATAGGATTTATTGGAAAACAAAGATGGCAATATGAAATGTTACAGTGACAAAAGTTCTGTATTCAAAAACATGTGAATACCTATACCGTGTCCACGTGTGCAATATTTAATGTTACGGGCAACAGTTGCGCAACTTTTTTTCAACTTTGTTTCATAGGACATTTTTCATATTTGTTTTCACATTTTTCGGTTATGGGTGTTCATTGGAAACAAAGTTGAGAAAAGTTTATAGTGGAAAATAACAGTTATTTACCTATATTTTTTAATCCTTATAGATTGCCTAGTTCCCAGACTAGGTATATTAATTATGTTAATCCTATGTTAGTTCTAGTCTTAGCGTAGCCTACACATGTGCAACTAGATGATTGATCGAGGATTACCCGAGTTATATTGTAACATCTAGAGTGAGTAATATTAAATCGAGTGTGTTAATTTAAATCAGTTCTTTCTGTAATTTTCAGGGTGAAATGTGAAGATTATTTACTATAGCAACTCAATATTAAGTTTTAAATAAGCTCATTGAACTAATAAATCTGCCTAGCCTTTTCCCGTCTATGTTGGGGTCGGTTTCCAGTCTAACCGGAAGCAGCTGAATACCAGTATTGCACATGGAGCGTCTGCCTATCTGACCTCCACAAACCAGAGGGGTAATTCTGGTAATTTTAAGAACGTTCACAGTCTGATCTCAGTCTCAATCTGTCAAAAATACGTCTAATTTCCCTACATTTTGACATTTGTTTGTCGCCGAGATGAGACTGCGACTAGATTTTGAACGTTTTAAATTACAGGAATACGGGCCCAGTTACTGGGTAATACGATACCCCTTGGTAACTGCACTGGACTGGTTGTCAGACTTTTGGGTTTTTGACTACCCGTAATGACTGTCAGAGATCTACGAATGACAGTCGGGACAATTGGCTTAACGTGCTGGTCGAGGCACGGAGACGTCTCGATATGCAATTGTTTGTGCCTATCCACATACCGACCGTGGCAATCGTAGCTCGACCAGTGCGGCTGGGTATTTTAACCTTTCGTTGGACTAAAAAATTAAAAATAACTTCCGTATTACTATTTAATTGGCTATAACTATCATTACATTGTTGATGTAAATTCACTAGAAATACTAACTAAATGAGAAACAAACATTGCTAGAAAAATGTAACATCTCGCAAATAAATGTGGCAGTTTAAAAAGAATTGCAATTGTATTCTATGAAACAACTTTTCATACCCTTGAATAAAGCCATCATCAAGAATAGAATTTCTCAAACTTCTGCTCACATCGTAGGGAAAACGGGCGTGAAAATACAAAATATATGTTTAGGGAACTCCATAAACCAGATGTTGCTTTATCTAAAACGGCTATACGCACTCGTCTCCCGAAATAAGTTCGGCTACAATCGACTTACCGGGATTATTGAAAGTTCCCGATAGTTGGGAAATCTTTTGCTACTTAGATACGTGGCTCCCGACCAAAAGTTTTCTGCTTCTGTAGGGAACTTCGGCGTGATGCCTATTAGCGGCCGGGATCACTTATTTTGAGGCCAACATAATAATTTCGGAACTTTTTTTCGGGGCATTTTTGGCTTGTGTAAATGAAGTAGTTTTATGGCTTGTTTCTTTGAACAGATTCTTTTTAGGGAATGATGTCATACCAAATTAGGAACTCTTAACAAACGGGTGTATACTAAAATCTTGTTCTTCTTCTTAGCGTGTCCATGGCAAAAAATAATATAGTTTTTTCTTCTTAAATTTGTTTGGCCCAAAATTCAGCAACGCGGATAGAATTCTCCGACGCTGCCAATAGGTCCTCACGTGTGCAAGTGGTAGAGCATGCGGTGTAAGATGGGAGGTGTGCCATTGTCTGTGGAGAGACTCCACATACACACCGGAGGTCAGAGCCTCCCATGAACCCCCACTTGTGGATGTTGTTCTTGCTGCGGCCTACTTGGTTACGAAGTCTATTTAAGGTTCCAAGTAGGCCACGGTAACTTATGCCCAGATGAGAGACTCTCTGATAGTTTAACAAAGAGAATAGGAGGGTAATGTGGTTCTTTCAAAAGATCACATCTTTCCGTAGGGTTTGCCTTGTCAAATATGTATAATTCTTGTTGAAATAAGTACATAATATTACAGCACGCCCGTATTCCCCGAAGAGTTAAGGAAAAAGTTTTCTTGGGTGCGTGGTTCCAGCTAATCCAGCCAATAGTAACGCCTCCACAGGAAGATGTTATCTATGGCGGGAGCTGTATAAGCCCCCTGACAATTTTATCGAGCCATCTGAGCGCCTTCCGCCTGGACACACGTTACCGTGGCTGACTTGGAAATCTCTAAATAGACTTCGAACCCAAGTCGGCAGGAGAAAAGACAATCTCCACAGAAGGGGGTTCACGGACGGCTTGATCTCAAGTGCGTATGCGGCACCTTCCCACAGACAATGGCCCACCTTCCATACTGTACACTTGATGATTTTATGACTGCGTCAGTGAGCGGAGTTCGCGCAGCTGAATTTAGGGCCAAAAATATTTAAACTTTGCTATAGATACGCTAAGAAGAAGAAGAGGCAGAAGTGTACCTATAGGTAAACCCTCATTTCGCCAGTTATGTATTAGTCCCAAGTAATAGTCGGCGAGCTTATCACCATCAACCGGGCACAAATTCCGGATTGCTGAGAAAATTTAGATAGAACAACCCAATAACACTTTGCTCGACCCCCCGAATCGAACCAATGACCTCAGCAGTGGCGTTTGTGCCCACTAGACCAACGAAGCATGTACCTGAATACTTGTTAATACAAACCCTGAGCTATCTATACGCCAACTGAAATAGAATGAAAAGTTATTCTTGTGTGGCGTCCTTTTCGTCGTACCAATTTTATTAAAATAATAAAAGGACACTGGCCACTTCGATTCGAGAAGAAAAATATTAAGATGGCAAACCAAGTGGATTTAAACATCAAATTGTAAAAATCGTTTTGAAATCGTAACTTTGGTATAACTATTTGATTCTCGATAGTGTTACTGTAAGGACGTGATATAATAATAATTTATATCAAAGCAAGCTATTTTAAAATACAAGATCACACACAATGCATCGTAAAATCTAATAGCTGTTGTCTAAAAAGTATTTACACGGACACATTTTATGAGCCTTTAATACCAGAGCAGGCCCCAGGTAATAATTTTTACTTAAAAGTTTAATGAAATTTATGGTATACATGGAAATTTATCGCATAAGCCTCTCTCAACCAATTTCGGAATACCGACAAATTGTAACTTAATAAATGTTTTAGAGCCATCTGTATCAATATTGAATAGAAACTAGACCAGTACCTAACAGTCAGATGAATTATTAAATTAGTTAGACTTCCTTGAATATGAATGATCCATATTAAAATTAATTTTATTAGGAGGTACCTGTTTCGTTGAACTGAATGAGGGCATCACTTAGCCGACGTTCCACAGACGTATAATAGTATCGCGGCGGGATTTTATCGCGCTCTGGATTTTCAACTCTCGTTGTGGAGCCGAGCATTGAAAATCCAACAGAGGGCATCCCAGCCCAGCGCGTCGAAAAATTACACTATTGCATTTTCAACTCTTGGCGCTAAGCAGTGCGTTCTTCGTTCGCGAGCATATTGGATTTATTTATTTAAGGACAACCAAGAACCGACGCCGCGTGATGACTCCCGGCCACCGTAGGCGCGGGCCTGCGGGCGGAGAGTAATGGGTAGCTCTCCGTCCGATCAGGACTAGGCCCGTGCCGGACGGCGTTTACGTGTTCCACGCGCGCCTCAAAGAGATGTCAGCAAAAGCGACGGGGCCCCATAGGGCCGAAGCCTGCCAGGGTAGCGGGAACATCCGAAAGGGTTTACCGCTGCCCTGGAACATAAAGTGCTAAGGAAGGAACACGGGTGGGTTTTAGTCAGTAAGAGTCTGACACTCCCTACTGCTCCACCCAGAGCGGGAGGAGTAATTTGATGATTTTCCATCCTCAAAAAAAAAGGACAACCAAGAAAGCATACACCATAATACATGCTAAAGATTCCATATTTTTTTACATTTTATAGTGTAGCCGTAATTAAAGGTTGCCACGGCATGCACTAAACATTGAAGGAGAAAATGTAGTAACAAAACAGATTTTACTTATAAGCTAGAAAGATTGATCTATACTTAATATTATAAAGAGGTAAAATTTGTTTGTTTGTTCGTATGTCGGGGGTAATCTCCGGAGTTGATAATCCAATTCTAAAAAGGTTTTCACTGGTAGAAAGCTACATTATGTGTGAATGCTATAAATAAAGTTTACATCATGCATTTTAGCTAAGCTATCACAACTTTTGTCTAGTAAGTCGGAAAGAAATACCTCTTAAAACAGAATTATTTGAATGCGCTGCCTCAACAGTTATTTATAACTAAAAACAATGTAGGGCAATCTGGTCCCCCTTAAATAGTTCTACAAAAAAAACCGCGACACCATATTTCTATCTTTTAATATCACTTTTATGTTTTAAATTAAAAAGTATTTTTTTCACATGTTTGGATGAAAATATATTTTTTAATTATGAATCCTTATCAAAATAAAATTATTTTAAAATCACAAGGACAGTATAGAGATAAGATCTGCCCATTACAATATGTCAATTGGTAATATAGTTTCGGAGATAATATAAAATGACTAAAAACGCAAAATGCCGCTAAAACATTCACGAATACAACTTTCATTCAACGGATGCGGATTGATGACCCTCTCGATTTATCTAAACTAAAGAGTTTGTTTGTTAGTTTGTTTGGTTGAACGCGCTAATCTCAAGAACTGCTGGTTCTAATTCAAAAATTATTTTTGTGTTGAATATTTCATTTATCGAGGAAGGCTTTACGCTATATAACACCACTAATGAAAATTACTAAAGAAACAAAAATTTTTTTTTTCTTTTTTCACTTTTGTGATAATGCCCTATGCAAGACAAACCTGACTTTACGCTAAGAGTAAGACATATCTACACTGGGTGAGCGTGACAGGCGACTAAATTGAATCAGCAATCTGTTAACGGTGGAAAAATGACCCAGATCACATTGGTTTTAAAGCCCTTTTAAGGTTTAGGGGTTTTAAGGATTTCATGGGATGTATTTTTTTTTGCTCACAATCCTTGTCCTTTTTCTAAAACAAAAGTAGCCCAAATGGCTCCTTATAACATCACCTATGTGGTATTGAAAATCCCGACAAAACGGTCCTGCAGTTACAAAGATTATCCGGAACAAACAGACAAACATTTTAAAAGCAGATTATTTTTGCATTTAGTAAAAAAGCTGTTATTTTGATATAACAAACAAACAGTTCAATTTTATTTATTTGTATATTACATTTATTTTAACACACGTGATAACTTCATAAACAATTTATTTTACAATTTAAAAAAACCATCGATTTTTTTAGCTTGAATTTTAGCTAACGTCACTTTTTTTAACGAGCAAAATTCCAATGTCAAAAGAATCTTAACAAAAAAAAAAAAATACCTATACAACGAAAGCCAATAACCAAACACAATACAAATAAAAACTGTTAGTAACGCAATCGCAACGGCTCGTTTATAATTGAAACATGTCATCGAGTCTTTGATGTTTCGAACGCTAGATGGCTGTCTTTGTCCGGACTGATGGACAGATATGTCAGCCGAATGTATATGTCCATCGGCATCATGTCAGCTCTGTCCATACTCGATAGTTCGCATTCAATTTCCGTTGGTGCTATGTGCGAATACCGTGCCAGACAGCGGCGAATTATTGACTGAAACGTATGAAGATTTTGATAGCACTGCGATATACTGGTGTGTTCCAAACGTTGTTTTTGGTGTAAAATGAATTGTGGAATTAAGTACGTTGGTTGTGATTTAATTGAAGTAAGGAAATTATTATTTTTTGATAATATTTAAATTGATAACACACTCATTTAGGAAAATAGGCTACCTATTTTCCTGAAAAAATCGAATTAGTCCGTCAGTTAGATTATCAAAAAATATTGAACCCGTATTTTTTCTTTTGTCAATTGTATAAAAAAATATGAAGATATCGCCCGTTAAAGTTCCGCGTGTCGTCATTTGCTTGCGACACTTTTGCAAGCAAGTGACGTCACGACCCCTACTCCCAAATTTTGACGCGCTTTATCTTTGTAATTTTTTGTTTGACTGACAAAAGAAAAAATACGTGTCCATTATTTTTCGATAATCTAACTGACGGACTAAATATAATTATTATATTTTTACCCAGGCAACTACCGTATTGGCCACATCTTTTGCTAAGGCATACCTACGTGAAAGATAGTTTCCTACTGAAGTCATCATCATCATTCCCCAGTTTATTTAGGGTTGGCGCAACATGTATTTTTCTTCCATACTTCACTATTAATATCCCTACTCTTTTAGCCATCTTCATTCATACTCAAAACTTTTCTATTGAATTAATGCATTATCATATAGGTATTTACAAAAATACAGTCTATAAAATAACACATTATGCTTGTAAACAGCTCTCACGTCTTCCCATAAATTAAATTTTATCAAAAACCTAAACCAGTATCGAATATTACAGAGCATTTTATAATAAAATTTCATAAAGTTAAGTCATAGATTAAAATAACGCGCTGAACAATACTTAGAAAGCACTACTCATAACTTGGATCTCATTGGTATTCAGCATGCGAACGGCGAGTGGAGCAAATTCTTAAAATTGAATCTAGGGTAGAACTCTGGCTGTGATACAGGCACTGCGAACACAATGCTTTTGATTTAGCTAACACTGTTTTTTCTCTCCATAAAGCCATTAAATAATTATGGGTTGTAAACTTCGATCAATAATAGTACTAGATTCCCGATAAGCGCTTCAAAAACGGCCCGAAAAATAACACCACAAATACTTTTGTGGTCTTATTTCAAATTAGTATGTTTTTAACCTTATTACTTAGACTTTAAGTTTCATTTTAGAATAAATGACTGAAAATTTAAAAATAGAATGATTTTATTTTCAAGCGACATTTTAAATATATTTTGCAATGGTAATTAAACTTTATGTTTAAGCATTAAGGTTTATAATAAACTGAAGTTGTTAATATTACTAAACTTTTTTCTAAGAAATGTAGATGTTTACGTGTGTGCAAACGTGGCCACTTGAGCGACTCATTTTTGTTCCTGATCCTTAATCTAGTACTATTATTGATCGAAGGTTGTAAATAACAGTTTTTAACTTTAATCAACCAGGAATTGTCTTTGACAAGGAAAAATCACGATAAAATTAGACGTCTATAATAGATTTAAATCGACTACAGAAAATCAACGCAATAATAAGCTAACAAATTGTCTAGCGCGCATTACCTAACTGTTGTAATTGGTCAGCCATTCTTATCATCATAATTTCAGTCTAAAAACGTCCACAGCTAGGGCATAGGCTTCTCCCAAGGACCTCCACTTCGACCAGTTCTGTGCTTCATTCCATTCCTATCACATCGAGTTTACTAACTGACTTCGGCGAGTATCTTTTTTTCATGTAGGTTCACCGTTCATTCACCGATTTCACCACGATTACTTACTTGTTGTTGTTAATTCAATAATTATTAAATAATTTAATATTTTTTTGTAATATTTTATGAATTAGTACAATTTTTATTTAATACTTATCAATTTTACCAATGTTATCAACGTCGAAGTATCAGAATTTCATAAATTTTAATTTCATTAAGGGCTTGTAATACCTCAGCTGAAATTCATATTTTGCCCCCACTTCCCCGCGCCATGTATCACTCTAACCCGCTCGCACTGTCAAACTGATTTAGTTAGGGTGAACTAAACTGTTGATGGACGTATGCTTGGTAATAATTGATTAATTAATTGACACCTCGCAGCAGTCCTCGTCTTTATTGTATATTAATTTCAAAAAGAATACTGCAGTATTGTTGAAACTAGAGCCATTAATGCTAAGACAGTTTTCGCAATCTGAGGTATTACAGGCCCTTAAACTGTTACTTTTACCGGAGTTATTTGTCAATATTAGCGCTTACTACAAGCAAAGTAAGTAAGCTTATTTCTCTGATTCGTTGTTTTTTGCATCCACATGCAGAAAACATGCATCCACATGGTAAACATATTTACCTATAAGATACTAATGCACTGTTATATAGTGTTTGTATTGTAGTAAGCAATTGTTGATGAAACAAATAAAATAAAATAAATTGTGCCGTTTTACGTGATTTTTTTTTTCATTTGGAAGAAGCCCGCGTGGTTATCGAAAGCATTCGGTTGTTTTTTTTTTTCTTTCCAGAATCCGGATGTAGGTAAGTATATTATACAGTCCTCCTGACTGTATTTCAAACACGGCGGCCAATCTCAATGTAGACTAGCCTTCGCAGCTTCGGTGCGGGAGATATTTTAGTGCACAAGTATGTTCATAGTCCGATGGGTACTCTCATAGTCGCGCTTGCGACCACGACACCAATGGGGTTAGTATATAATTTAATATAAATAAAATGATCATTCATTCTCTTTGAGAAGATGCCTTTATCCAGCAGTATAATCGGGACATTTACGTACTAACGTTGTAAGCGTTTTAAAATTCTATTTATTTTAAAACTTACAGTTTTAAGAGTGTGTTTCCAACGGTTTACAATTAGTATTTTAGAGGCTTTTCTCTCGAACTTTTGTTGCAAATGGAAACATAATAAAGACTTTCTTCGAAGCAATTAATTTTATTACGTAAAGGTTACGTTGTAATTACTTTACTACATTTCTTTTATGTACTTGACACTTTATTTTCAATGAACTATTTCTATATACCTCCTTCTGCGAAGCAGTCATGCTAGCGAAGGAGGTGGCGGGGTGGGCGAGGGAACGCGCCTTGCGCACCTCACGCCTCAGCCGCCGCGGGAGACGCTCCGGGCGTCGGGAGCCGCGTGACGACTCCCGGCCACCGTAGGCGCGGGCCTGCGGGCGGAGAGTAATGGGTAGCTCTCCGTCCGATCAGGACTAGGCCCGTGCCGGACGGCGTGTTCGTGTTCCACGCGCGCCTCAAAGAGATGTCAGCAAAAGAGACGGGGCCCCATAGGGCCGAAGCCTGCCAGGGTAGCGGGACCATCCGAAAGGGTTTACCGCTGCCCTGGAACATAAAGGGCTAAGGAAGGAACACGGGTGGGTTTTAGTCAGTAAAAGTCTGACACTCCCTTCTGCTCCACCCAGAGCGGGAGGAGTCATTTGAAGATTTCCCATCCTCAAAAAAAAAAAAAAAACTATTTCTATATAGGTACCTACTATGTAGACAGTATACTGACTGGTCTCGTCGCAAGAGACTGCTTAACGTGGGGTCCTGAGTTCGATTCCCGGGTCGGGCACAGTGTTATTAAGTTTAAGGGAATTTCTTAGTTGGTTGTTGTAGTTGGCGGTGTGATTTGTAAGTTCCGTGCTCGGAAAATACGTTAACCCGTTGGCCCTGCGCCTGATCTCTCTCTGGTCATGTTAGATTGCCGTCCAATCGGACAATTAGAGTGAGGGAAGAGAGAGTGCAACTGTGTCTGCGCACACAATTGTGCCCTGTAATATCTTTCGCGCCGATGGCTGGGCTCTGCTGAGATTCGTTACGATGGCCAAAATTCTTGATATATATCCTTCCACGATATAAAGTTTATCGTGGAAGAAAGTGGAGTTCCAAGAAGTGATTTTTGCTGTATTTTAGCACAAAGTAAGATTCCTTTTTTGTAGAGCGTTCCTAAGCTTATCGTTGTTATTTTCCCTTTTTTGATGACATGATGAATTAGGTATGCGAGAATTGGTCATGCCTTAATGGTACAAAAAAGATTTATCTGTTTCAAATATTCATGCACCTACATACTTTCAATCATAAAAATATTAAAATAAAATACACAAGATATTAACAAAATTAATACCTAGCAGGCCGTTAAAAGATTTAGGTACTTAACGTAAAAAAAACTGGGTATTGAATCATTTCAAGGTACAACGAAGTAGGAGTCTAAGTAGTCGTTAATAATTTCCTTTGTGTAGGTATCTCTACTAAGCTAAATTATCTACTATAAGGTCTGTGATTAATAATAATAATAATAATATCCCTGGACATTTCACACAGCGCCATCTAGTCCCAAGCTAAGCAACCTAATGCTTGTGTTATGGTAACAAGATGGCTGATAAACTACTTATATACATTTTTTTTTTTTTGTAAATACATACATATTATAGATAGAAAAACACCCACACTCGGAACAAATACATGTAGGTCATACAAATATTTGTTCCGTGCGGGAATCGAACCCGCGACACGCAGCGCAGCAGTCAATCGCTTAACCACTGCGCCAACCGTGCCGTCAATAATGTGTCTAGGTAGGCTCTATAAAAGGTACGGAGACGTATGGAGAAGGTAGGGAGGTTTTTGCCCTGCGGGCATCACATGCTTTTAATAATAATAAAGACTGTTAACAGTAACAGTATTTTGCCTTCCTTCCTTTTGGGACATCACATGCAATATTGCATGGGTTGTCCCACTGCAGGCCAAAAGCGTCCCTACTTTCTACATGACTGAACTGTACCCAGAAACCTACATCCTACTAATTACAAACGTGAAAGTTTGTATGGATGGATGGATGGATGTTTATTACTCTTTCACGCAATAACTACGAAACGGATTTTGATGAAATTTGGCACACTGATGGTTTATAACCAGGACTAACATATAGGATACTTTTTATTCCGATATTCCCACGGAAACAAAACTTATGCGGGTGAAACCGCGTGGCGCAGCTAGTAACATATAATTATAAAATCACACCTATACAGGCGTAAGAGACCCTTCTGGGTCCCTCCCCGAAGGGTTAAGCAGGGGTGTAACTCTATAGTACACCCACATTTCGCCAGAAAAAAACAATAACATTTTGCCCAGCCTAGGAATCGAGGACCTGCTTACAAAATAAAGGCGAGAAAGATTACAAATTTAGCAGTCGTACCTATTGTTAAATACTATGTTTTTGTTATATGTAATAGTCTACTGTTATCCCTTCATATATGTCATCATCTTCTGCTTAGCTTTTTCCCAACTGTATTGGGGTCAACTTCCAGTCTAACCGGATGCAGTTTAGCACCAGTACTTTACATGAAATGACTGCCTATCTGACCTCCACAACCCAGTTATTGGATAACACGAAACCCCTTGGTAAGACTGGTTGCCAGACTTTCGAGCTTCTGACGATCCGGAACGACTGACAAAGATCCATGAATGACCGCCGGGACTAACGGCTTAAAGTGCTTTCCGAGAAATGGAGGGGTCTTGGTATGTAAAGATGATCACCCATCCACGGACCACCCGCGGCAAGCGTAGCTTAACCTGATCGATCGACCCGTGCGGCTATTATTACTTAGCCACAAGCCCCTTTATCATTTACCCCTTCATATGGATAATCCCTTAAATCACCTACACGAAATGACAAAGAGATCCTTCGCCAAAACACTACCTAAAAATATGCCTAACGAATTTTAATTACTCCAAACTAAACGACGAAAGTAATTAGGAAAATTACAGCACGTACGTAAGCTTATGGTCTTAAAAGTTATAATAGAAAGAGCACTTTGTCATGTCAAGCTTTTAGCAGCCTCTTTAATTTCTCTTTGTGCAGTAAATGAAGACATTAAATCGTTTACGTCAAGGCATAATGAGAGAAAGTAAATGAATCAGGACTACGTATAGGTACCTACAATATAAGTTTAATGAATTGACGTAATATTACAAGGGCCTGGAGCGTTGTTTACATAATTATGTTCCTTTTCAGCGTGTCTATATGACCTTCATATTTTAAATGGAAATTAAGACATGTGTCTTTATTATTTATTGTATAATAGAGCGCAGTATGTCCATAAGAACCTCTACGTGGAGCCCTGAGACAGGGCGTCGTAAAAGGCGTCGCGGCAGACCCCATAGAAAATGGCAGGCTGAACTGGACAAAACAAACAACCAGATGGACCGATGGTCCATATTAAAACTGGATCGCAAGCCCTGGAAGTCATGGTAATGATACAGACAGGACACAACCCAGTTACTGGGTAATACGATACCCCTTGCGTAAGACTAGTTGACAGACTTTCGGGCTTCTAACGACCCGTAACAACTGTCAAAGATCCACGAATGACAGCCGGGACCAACGGCTTAACGTGCTTTCCGAGGCTCGCAGGGGTCTTGGTATTTAAGATAGTCACCCATCCATCCGGATCAACCGCGGCAAGTGTAGCTTAATCTGATCGACGGACCCGTGTGGCTGTTATTACTTAGCATCACCCAGCAAGCATCATTTACCCACACAAGCCCTTCAAATAATGGATATTACTATCAGTATCTACTACCATTTTCCAAAGACTTCGCTTCACCCGTTATGTAGTAAGTCTGCAATAGAGGGGCGTTCTCGGAGCTGCGTGCTAAAGATACCGCCTGATATTGCTACACTGCACTGAATAATGATAAGTAGTGCCGCAACTCAGTGCGGTGCTGTGCGAAAAGGCCATACCATTATATGAAGCCTATACAGTACACACAATAGTCGATTTCGGCCACACTTGAGCGACCAACACGATTAGCAGAGTCGCTAAAACTGTATTCTGGTGCAAACTGGGGGAGACTTATGTTTAGATGTGCAGTGTAGGCAAAGTTGATGGAAATAAGGTAGGTACAGCTTGCGTAAATGGAAATCTAATGAACATAGGTAAATCTTAGTCTCTAGTGTAATACTAACATAGTTTTAAGACTTTTGTAACAAACAATTGCTACACTACATACTAGTGTTTATTTTGTATATACTAACAAAGGAGATTGGCAAGTTGGGTACCTCATCAAACTTAAACGTTTCAAAATCTAGTTATATGCAAATTATAGGTCTTATATCCGTAGTTATTTTCCAAGCTAAAATGTTTTATTAGTAGTTGGGAGTAATTAAAAAACCATGATTTTAGGGTGCAGCCTCGTTACGGAAACAAAACGCAATAATGCAAAACAAAACGCATAAAATAGACGTATTACGTCAGTGTTGCCATACAATAAACACAAATCGATGATGATGAATTTAAATCTTTAGTGAAGAAGAATAAAAATCGTTTATTCAATATAATACCTAAGTGCAATACAGGAGAAATATGTGAAAACTTAAATGTAGGTACTAGATAAAAAAAAAAAAACTACGTAAGTAAATCAGATTTGACGTAGTGACTCCTGAATGATTAGTATTTCACGGGTGGTGTGAGCTAAAAAAGTTAGAGAATGTTATGTTGAAAGGTAATCAATAATCACTTAAAAATACGAAAAGTGATATTAAATAGACGGCCAAAATAATTCCACAAGTATTATGTATGTTTTGGAAAGTATCTTTCGTGCAAATATTGTTACTTAAATAAAAAGAAAGTAGATCGATTTGATTCGAGAATAGATGCTCACTTTAAACAACATTTCATATTAGATAGCATTGCTTTTACTATATTAATTTCGTATCGATTCGATGATTTTAATCAATTCGATTAGTTAATCAATATTTGGCAACACAGCTGTCACTTAACTCACTTATGTGACTTATGTCAAATAAAAAAAAAAAATATAAACAATCATGATATTTTTGTTAAGCAATTGGATGGCCTAAAATAATTCAAAATCTTATCTGTAATTGCCGTTTTCTTAATATCTCAACTTAGAACACCCCTACTTTAAAATCTTACTAGTAGGTAACACAAAAATCCTTCTATAGTTATTAAAGTAGGTACATTGCCTACATACATACAATCTATCCACTTTATCTGATTGAAATGTATGATTTATAAGGCGTCGTCCTATTTGGCTAACCATCGTTCGATTAAACGATTGATTGTGTCGTGATTTCGTCGCACGACGAGATTAAACATACATTTCTTTAGAATGTCCTAATTGAAGGTTGCAAATGATCGCGCGAACACAGGGTTTGATCTCGTCGTGCGACGAAATCGCCTCGTTCAATCGTACGATGGTTAGCCAAATAGGACGACACCTAAGGGTCTACCTTGAGTTACATAAGTAGGTAGGTATAGGTACCTTTGAGTATTATTTTTGGTGATCCATTTTGAGGTTATGTATAAATCAATTTAATATCCCCAAGTCTAATGTATGTCTTACCATTACATATTTTGTTATACTCTATTGTAGCATTCAAATCCATATATTCATTCAATGGAACGGTAAGCCTGTATGTGATACTGAAAATACATGGGTTTTGCCATTCTCCTTTGATTTTATGGTCTGAAATAAATAAATGACGATGATGATGAGAGCAGTGGTGGCCCCGTAGTAACGACTGCGCCTTAGGAATCGTAGTTCGTAGGTTCGAACCCAGTCAGGCGCTTAACTTTGTGTAGATTATTTCATCAACACTGCTTTCAAAACGGTAAAGGAAAACATCGTGAGGAAACCGGCATGTCCTAGAACCAAAAATTCGAAGACATGTGACATCTACCAACACGCACTGGGCCACTCCCTCTCACATAGAGGAGGCCTGTGTCCCAGCAGTGGGAATATTATAGACTGATTATGCTTAATATGATGATTGATAGCAGATCTAAGAAGCTAACAAAAAAACTACCCCCTTTTTTGGTCGTCGGTTAAAAAAAGGGTGTTTGCTTATAATCACTCGATAGAAGCAAAAACTTCAACCGAGTGGACCCTAGTATACCCGATTCAGTCAGGGTTCGTTTAGTGTTCAGAATGAGCGCAAAATGTGCCTAAAGAAGTCACTTCTCCAAAGAGACTTTAAGGTATTTCCCTACCTAAAACGGTGCCATTATACATAACGATGACTACCAACTTTTATCATAAAAACTTTTAGCTGTGATCCACTTAAGTAATAAACTAGAGGTGAGCGAGTCATTGAAATAACATAATTATTGTTCAACATCGACGAAAGTGCAAGCAAGCTGTTGATGATCGTGGTCGTACAGTCACGAGCACCAATATGTCAACACTTAGCAACTTTCAATTGCAATTTTTTCGTGAAATATCTAATACAACGTTGAATTATACGACTCATTACATAAACCTATGGGTTCGAAAATACTATGTTCGTAACAACATACAATTTCATTAAAAAGGAGTAAATCGCTTTTTAATAAAGCCGAGTGTATACATACTTTTGCTCGTGACTGTACAGAGTAGTGGTGGTGGTCCAGTGGTTTCAGCTTCGACTTACAAATGGTAAGTCGTGGGTTCGAACCCACGCAGGCAATTTACTTTGTTATTTTTTCTTCGTGACTGCTCCCAAAAATGGTGAAAGAAAACATCGTGAGGAAACTGGCACGTCCCAGAACCAAACATTCAAAGACATGTGACATCCACCAAACCGCACTGAGCCCGCGTGGTAGATTACGGCCTACTCCCTTTTACCGAGAGGAGGCCGGCGTCCCAGCATTGGGAACATAAAAGGCTGATTATATGTTGATGATCGTGTCGCATTTAGGATAATTCAATTCCTTTTTACTTCGAGCTAAAATATATAGATACCTAGACTACGTACCTCAGCTAATGAGACTCTAACATAAAGTCCAATCAGACTGTAAAAGCATGGTTCTTGTAATGAAATTCCCAACAGCGTTTATGAATCGGAAACCAAAGTTCAGTTTGAAATAAGGCAACGTTAGCACTGTTTATATTTCGACGCACGGCCGTGCTTTGCTGGTTGAATATCAATTTGTGAGCATAGTAACGCTATTCGCGGTCAGTATTAGTCTGTGCGATGCAGAATAATACGGACATCGCTAGTAAGTTCAAATATTAACGTAGGTATGTTAAATTCTGAGATTATCTGCGACGTTGATACCTAATGGGAGTCTGGTATTTAAGGTTGTGTTTAATATTACGATTTCGTTTATTTATTTACTTCTTACTTATTATCAAATATTTTTTTTAAAAACATAATATTTAAAAAAGTAATAAGTAGTGTACCGATGGACTACTATTTTTTATATTTTTTAATGTATCGGGAACAGGGTCCAAGCTACCGGTGGTTAGGGCTCCAGAGACAGAAACCTCCTCACAATGCGAGCCGTATCAAGGAGTTCTGTCTTCTGAATCAGGCCCTTGATCCAACCGCCTAACGAAAGTCTTGAGAGATGTTGATCGAGGCTTTTGGCCATCAGGTCTTTGGCCGATACGACTATCGGCACAATGACAGCCGAGCTCACATTCCACATGTCAACATAGATAGATAGAAAGATAGAATACTTTTTATTGTACACCATACAAATAAAACAACAACATAATATATTATGATTATTTTTACGAGTCAAAAGATCATCAACTCAGTAGATAATCAATTTATAACATAAAATTACCGTCATTATGTTCTGTTTGCCTCCCGAAAAGGCTTTTGAAAGGCTTATTAATAATTTGTTATTAAATCTCATTTTAGCCAACCAATAACAAAATGACGTCGTTTTGACAGCCAATTTACTGATCAGAGCATCGATCAGGCTGAATTGCATTGCATTGCTGAATTACGACAGTTTATCATTGTGCTCACGTGCACGTTTCAGGAATATCCCAACCAACTATTTTTTAACACAGAGCCCCTAATCATAAGCTGATAATAAGGCAAAGTTTTAAATCGAACTCAATAAAACAAGTGTCGATATACTTGTATCTAATAAAAGTTATGAAATAACATTTCTTTGAGTACAATATCTACAAAATATCGACTTACTTAAAATAACATTTCGCTACTTTCTAGTTAACCTACCTTTACCAATGCCGTGAAACCCTTTTATTGGCTTAAGTGATAATTGTCACCATCTCGCTATCACGGAGCAGTGTATGCAGCTTAAGATGCTGTAACTTTGACGCAACTGCAGTGAGCTGTTCATTGATAGTGGGGTGAACATTCATAACTCATGTAAATTAATTAAACGCTGTTGAGTTTCCAAATAAATAATATGCACCTACGCGGGTCGTCGAGAACAATAAGGTCATATGTGTTTCAATCAAGTTTCACCTTCTTGAGACATTTCATAATTGGTTGACAATAAACTTATTGTCAACCAATTATGAGATGTCGCCTTGATGTGGCCTTGTTTCAGCCATGTTTCAGTTACCATCTCGTATCAAACGGACTTTATCCTTAACTCTCACTTCTTTTGCTTTTAGTAATCTTTATAAACGACCCTGTTCTAGTAACAGGGTCATTTATAAGTCTTTCTTTTGTTATAACGTTTGTCAGACGTTATAACAAAAAGAGTTTTTCGCCCAATGGCAGCTTATTGTCAAGACCAATAATGTAATACAGGCATTGTTTTAACTATGTTTCTGTTATCATCTGATGCCAAACCCTTACCAGCACCTGCCTAACCTGCGTCAGGATCGTTTACACACAGTAATCAAAGATTTAATATTCCTCCAACATTTTTTCCCCCTACCCCGGGGTAAGGCTGTCATTTCACACAAGTTGCGAGAGTCAATTATGGAAATGGCCCATTGTGGTGTCCATTGCGAGGCCAGCGACCTATTACGGCCTGTTCAATGCTGCTATTGCAATTCCTAGCCTCAAATGTTACGGCTTTCCAGAGTTTATATCGGTTAAGTGGTTTTAACTTTCGTAGATATAACTACTGAAGATAGTTAGTTTAGAGGGTCGAAGTAAATTTAGAGGGATCTAATTAGAGATTTCTAAGTTCCCTAACAACCGATGTCCTTAATGTGAAGGCTGCAGGAATCCGCTGGAAGTGAGGAGCACAGGACCAGTCGATGTGGCGACACTTGGGGGAGGTTCATGTCCAGCAGTGGACGTCTTTCGGCTGAAATGATGATGATGATTATATATCTGCCTATAATATAATAATAATATAATATCCCTGGACATTTCACACAGCGCCATCTAGTCCCAAGCTAAGCAACCTAATGCTTGTGTTATGGTAACAAGATGGCTGATAAACTACTTATATACATTTTTTTTTTGTAAATACATACATATTATAGATAGAAAAACACCCAGACTCGGAACAAATACATGTAGGTCATACAAATATTTGTTCCGTGCGGGAATCGAACCCGCGACACGCAGCGCAGCAATCAATCGCTTAACCACTGCGCCAACCGTGCCGTCAAATATTACCTTACCTTTTTATAGAGTTCTTTCCCAAGCAATAGACTGCATCTGGTTAAACGAATTATTATACAGGGTGTCAAGGACATCGATGCGCAAACTGTAACTTTTTCATCGGTTATTACATCAACATTAAGTTCCATACGTTTTTACCGCGTAGGTATTGCAGTTCTTTTATGAAAGAGCAGATTTTTTTTTTAAATTCTCGAGTCATGTACCTACTTAATCCATGGGAACCGGCTAAGTGTCAATGTCACTGTATTTTTATTTTCTGAATGATATAGGGCCTAACTTTTGTTACATTGGGCTTTTCTGCTTTTTAGAGTAACATCAATCGTTAGGACGATATTTATCACTCTAAATAGCAGAGATCCTCTTTATAAACAATGTTGGTCTTGTTTTACGTAGCATAACCGCCTATAATGTTCCCACTGCTGGGACACAGGCCTCCTCTCGGTAAGAGGGAGTAGGCCGTAATCTACCACGTGGGCTCAGTGCGGTTTGGTAGATGTCACATGTCTTCGAATTTTTGGTTATAGAACATGCCGGTTTCCTCGCGATCTTTTCCTTCGCCGTTTTGAGTGCAGTGGTGATGAAATAATTTTCACAATGCAAAACGCTTGTCATGTTTCGAACCTACGACCCACAACTCGTAAGACGCGGCCGTTTCCACTGGGCCACCTCTGCTACTCTGTTTTACGTACTATAAATTTAAATATTATTTGGGTAGGTACCATGTGCTGCAAGAGTATTGCACGTAAAATTCTTGCAAACTAGCATAGGTAGATAAGTACTTACTTGCTCTAACAAAAATTAGAAAACATTAACACACCCCAATTCGCTAATACCCTCACGGAGTCTAAGAGCTAAACTGTGTGAAATCACTTTCAGAGCATAATCTCTTCAGCTGCAGTAGTTAAATTGCACAAAGACTAGAATTTAATGCCCGTGCCGACTTATCCACGACTTTAACTTGTAAGACTTAATACCTTGATTTTTTCTTGTCCCTCTCTGGATAGTTAAATAAGATTATATAAGTTCACTCGGATATCTGATAAAGAAAGAATAGAGCCTGTTTGAGTGCAATAGTTTGTTGAAACAGTCAGATTAAAGGCAGTGAATTCAAGGCTGTAAAAGACCCATCACGAAGTTGTCATAAACGCATTCTGTACATCAAACTTAAGGTGGATGCTCCAAGGTAGCCCGCGAAATTCAAATTTTCTTACGTTTTTTGCTGTTTGCTGGTCAGTATACTAAGTTGTACGTTGATTAAAATATGATTCGCGGCCGTAACAAATATGTATTTACAGAATTATAATCATTAGAATCAGTAATACAACTTGTTAAGTTAGCATAATCCTAAAATGTCAAGATTTCATGAAATAGTCATTCAGTAGGATTACTTGATCTTAGAGAGTTGTGTTGATGACTTTAATGATTATAATTCTGTAAATACATATTTGTTACGGCCGCGAATCATATTTTAATTATGATACAACTTAGTACTGACCAGCAAATTGCAAAAAACGTAAGAAAATTTGAATTTCGCGGGCTACCGTGGAGCATCCACCTTGAGTAATTTTGTGCAAAATATAACTGGCTGATATGAGTTCGCAACATTTATTTTTGGGTTGTTCTCTGCTGTTTGTGGTACTGTGCAATGTAACGCATGCTAAACACTGTGCTTATGAGGTCATGCAACGGCACAGGGATCGTGGGAGTATATAAAGGTTACGTTACAAAATTTAAAACTTTTTTTTCGTTTAAAAAGTCAAAAAATGTTGGCACTTTAGCCTTCGATATCGGGTCTTTCTTTAAGACCGCCACGATACCTAAGTATTAGAACGCTTCAGAAGCGAATAACCACTGTAGACATACTTATGATTATACATAGTAACCAGTACCTAAACATTAAAAGTGGACCGACGACCTTAAGAAGGTGGTTGGGACAGTATGGATGCGGAAGGCCAAGGACAGGACAGAAGACGCCTTTGTCCAGCAGTGAACTGCGATAGGCTAAGTTGGCTGATTGATTTAAACATTAAAACCTTGATGAGAAAGAAAATTATTTTGTTTCTCACTGATGAGAATCGAAAATATTTTTTTTTATTATTACAAAATCACCTAATACTACACTATACTATAGTAATCGATTGAATAAGATTAAAAACTTGAGGTGTCAAGGGACACCCGGATGGAACGAAGTATTTAGGCTTGCTTTCTATAAGAGAGAGAATGACAGAAACGCGCACGCCGCCGCCGCACGGCTTACAACTATAGCAAAACGTGTCGTTCCAACTTTTGGTCTTAATTTTTTCCGTCTAGCCCCCTTTCGCAAAGCGCGTTAGGGAACTTCGTTCCAAAAATAAATCCTATATATTGGTTCCTCTTTACAATCGAACGCTATGGAAAAGGCTTGAACACACAATCGTTAGTGAAAATAGCACATACTGAGTTCCATAGATATCTACATATACCTACCTATTATATGTAGGTAATACCAAGTGCATCTTAGCTGAGCAAGCGCAAATTTTTGCATTCAGCAAAAGATATGAAAATTCAAACCGGCCGGCCGGGCCTTATAATGTCCCACTTAAGTTTAAGTTTTTGGGTCAGATAGGAACCGTTAATACATCGCTTTCATGTCTACTGGGATCTTTAGGATAGTTTGATAAATCTTGGGACGGTAATTTGGATAATAATGTTAGTTCAGGGATTTTTTAACATTTAATAACAGCTGTCAATGCGTCATATTCGTTTCTGTCAGAATTGGCAAATTAACACATTATCACGACATTGTTTTGTTTAATAGATCAGAAAAAGTATGAAAGAAGCTTAACTGTTGGATTGTCAGATTGTCTCCTGTCACCTGTCGGTTTTAATAAATAGGAAGTTACTTTAATGTTATAACTAGGTTTTGCCCGCGGCTTCGCTCGCATTACACTCTAGACTCAAAAAATGTATCAAGTATATTTAAAAAAAAATCAAAGTTAATTACTTTGATTTTTTTGACACATTGACACGTAGTGCCATCTAGCGTCCTGAAGCAATTATGTCCATCGAAAATTATTGTTATTTTTCTCGGGACTAGTACTTTTTTCTGGATAAAAGGTATCATTTATGTCCCTTTCTTTCCCCTTTTTTTTGGGTGGGAAATCATCAAATGACCTCTCCCGCTCTGGGCTGAGCGGAAGGGTGTTTCTGTGCCCCTGACAACGAACATGCAAAATTTTATGAAAATCGGTTCAGTGGTAGCGTGAAAAGGTAACAAACAAACAAACCTACATTCTGCATTTATAATATCAGTTAGGATGACATAATTATAGCATAACATAGCACATGTATTGTTGAATGGAAAGGATGATTATCTTGTATCATTTATCTAGTCACCCACATTCGCCATTTGTGTTAACTACACAAGTCCCGTGAAATAGGGGACGCCCCTGTTACCATTATCAGGGAACAAATCCATACTTAATGTGCGGCGGAGATTAGGAAATCACTGCAGCACACCACATCTCATAAACATGAAAGAAAACTTAGCCTGACCCGAAAATGGACCCCAGGATCCCAAGCAGACACAGTGCTACGAGGAACTAAAAATATAAATGACGTTCAATGTTTTGACTAGAATATATCGCTTAAACGATACAAACCTAATTAGGAAGCTGATTTGATATTATTTTACATCGGTGTTTACGTTATTAAAAAATACAATGTTTATCATATTAATTTTATCTAAGATTAATGAACATTCATTTAGGAGGTCATATTCAGTGTTAATTTCCACTGACACACTAATTTATCTTGTATTTGATTTTAGAAATGAGTTTTTCTGTTCTGAAATGAGGTCTTTGGAAAAACAACATCATCGTTAAATTTAATTCAGTAAATAATAATCTTAACCAAATACCTGGTTTGCGAATTGGTAGTTTGAAGTTGAGGATTAGACGAACTCGAAAAAAAAATCATGCGACATAATTTATTGCCGCTACAGGCTAATTATGAAGCCAAACTTCTGGTACCCTGACATAACTACGTACTATACTATAACTTTAATCTGAAGGCCAATTCTCGTTATTAAAAACGTTCAAAATCTAGACGCAATCTCATCTCAGCGACAATCAGTGTCAGAAATGTAAGGAAATTAGAGGTATTTTTGACAGATTGAGTCTGAGATCAGACTGTGAACGTTTTTAAACTTACGAGAAATGCCCCACTGGCCACAATTTCCGTAAAACTTTGTGCGTCAACTTATCTTTCATCATCAGCTTAAAGCAGTCCACTGCTTAACTTTCATACATACCTACTACTAATACTACCACTTTGGGAAAAGGCTGTCTCAAAGTAGGTGCTAAGGTTGCAGGAGATTCGAATGGAATGAACTTAAAAATACTTATCTTTTTGTATCTTATGTGATCTTTATTGAACACAACATTACGCCTATTTTACCCGAAGAATTAGGCAGAGGTACATACATACATAAAAAATCAGTTGATCCATATACATTATGTCGAGTTATGAGAACATAAATCTATGGATCAACTGATATTTTTTCACAATTTCAGGGTTGGTCCCTTAGTAAAAGTTGTTCATAATGATGAGTGCAATGACCCCTTTTAACTAGGAGTCGAAGCCAAGTCCAGGGGCTCTTTTTTATACTTGATTATTTAACAATATCACGTGAATGAATGTGTTCAAAACCGTTCAATCATTTTCCTGTTTTACCGAAGCAGAGGTGCCAATCTTTAATTTTTTCCATCTTATTTCTAAAAGCCGTTTTGAATACGTAAAAATAAATAAGTTTATTAAGTTTTGTTCTTTAAAGGACTAATAACGCTGGCCTTGGTTCTATTTCGGGCTAGTCGTCTTTTTAGAAGCATTGTCATTTTTTTTTTCAAATGAGTTTACGTAAGTTAGTTTTTTGATTCAGGAATAAAAATGTTAATGTAAAATGTATGCTTGATTTTGAAGGACAAAATCGGTCAGTATTATTTTTATCCCTATGAAAACATCATTATTAGAACAGTAGCTAATCGTTACAAAGCAAAGACATTGTTTCATTTGGCCACAAAAAACCCAAATCCGCAATTAGGTAAGTACTAAATTCCTAAAAAAGGAAGTACCAACCAACGAGCTAACCAATGAAACTCCATAAAGGCCAGATTTGTCGTAAAACAATCATAAAAGTCATTGTTAAAATGATAAAAATCTCGTTTCGTTTTCGGAGTTTGTATACCCTGCCGTGTCGCATTCAACTCGTTTCCCAAAATTCAATTTTGGGAATTTGTTTCCTCCCGTCGAACAGTGCACGGAATACTGATGGGGCTTGAGACTTCCCGTAAAGAAGTGCTCCTGTTTGTTTTTTTATTTTATTTTAACAACGTAAAATATGTATTCCACTTGGTACACTTGACATTTTAACGTATCACTTAGCTGTAGAATTGTTTAGTGAAGTTGGATTTTCGGAAACATATTGTGTGCATGCGTAATTTAATCTATTTCGTTTGCGTGTATCGAATGTAGTCTTGTTAATATTTCATGCTGAGCTAAATCACAGACCAAAATTCACGGTAAAATTAAACCCGTGCTAAAACGTTGCTTAATGTTAAGAGACGTTTAAACTTTTAAAATATATGGTTAAACAGTCGCTAATCATTAGAAAGAAGAACAATATTTTAATCTTCACAAACAAAATGCACAATTACTAACTACTACTACTACTATTACTTAACTTTAAGCAATGTTTATAAATAAACTCCTTGGGAAACAACAAAAGCTAAGGTTCAAGAAAACTGTAAAACTTACCGACAATCAGCACTGATTAAGCTACGGTTTCCTCAAAGTGCGGTGACCGCCACATGCGGCCGTAATGTCCAACTACAGAGCGACGTCAAATGCTGGTGAAAATGACAGATTTTCATGATCATCATCTGCCTAGCCTTTTCCCAACTATGTTGGGGTCGGCTTCCAGTCTAAACGGATGCAGCTGAATACCAGTGTTCCGTAGTCCGTTAAAAATGTGACAGAAATGCTCTTCTAGGAATCCGTAGATTTAGGTAAAAAACCATTGATAAATGATTTAAATAAACGTTCTAAGTCTTGAGATAACCATAGTTAACCTAGCTTATTATCACACCAAGTTTAAAACTCCATCGTTGACCTACAAAAAGAAAAGATTATTCGAAAGTAAAATAAAGATTCAGCTGTGGTGGATACTTATTCTTCCGGACTGCAGTGCGGTGAAACGTAGGCAAACTTTATACTTTATGTCCCTGATTTGATATGTTACCCAGTTTTGGAACAAATCTTTAGCTACATCTTATTTAGTAGTGTAAGCATTTTTAGTTTAAGTTTCATTTTTCTTATTGAATTTGTGTTAATACTTTGTATTTTTTTTTTTTGGAGTTACAGTTGACTACTTTTTCTGGTTCCTGGTAAATGAAATATTTATTTCTTCCATTACGCCTGTAAGATGGGCAGGGGTATAGGCAGTTACGTTTCGCCAGATGTTTAAGTCCCATGTATAATATTAGGGGGTGAGCCTATTGCTATCAACTGAGCACAAATCCAGACTGGAGTCTGGATTTGTGCTCAGTTGATAGCAATAAAAACAGGCTACTACTCAGAAATTCGTGATGGAAAATCCCTGAAACCCAATAACCCTTTAACCAACCTGGGAATTGAATCCAGGATCAGCAGTAGCGCCTGCGACCACTAGAATAGTTCATCTTTATTTATTTATTTCTTTAATGCACAATGTACACGCTAGGCTTAAACTAAACTAACTACTAATAATCGTAAATAAATAATATTGAATGAAGATTTACTTTACGACAATCTACAATATCATTAATAATAATAATTGCATTTATTAAAATATAGCGTTAATTCCGCTATTAATTCCGTCATAAAACGATTTATTAACGTTATAAGCACTATACTATACGATGATTGTTGTTTTGAACGAGGAGTCGTTATAGCTTTTTATTGAAACAATACTATAGGCTGATACATTTTCAGAAAGGAATACAAAATGGCAAAGACATTGACGCGCGAACTGAAAGCATGAATTTAGCACATGATTCAAGAAGACTAAAGTAGTTTTTCGTCAAAAAAAAAAAACACCATCATCTGTCTAGACTTTTCCCAGCTATGTTGAGGTCGGCTTCCAGTCTAACCGGATGCAGCTGAATACCAGTATTTAACATGGAGCTGCCTATCTGACCTCCATAATCCAATTACTGGATAAACGATACGCCTTGTTAAGACTGGTTGTCAGATTTTCAGGCTTCAGACGACCCGTAACGACTGTCAAAGATCCACGAATGACAGCCGGGACCAACGGCTTAACGTGCTTTCCGAGGGCCGGAGGGATCTTGGTATATAAAGATGGTCACCCATCCACAGACCAACCGCGGCAAGCGTAGCTTAACCTGATCGATCGACCTGTGCGGCTGTTATTATTTAGTCACGGGCCCCAAAAAACACAGTCATGTTTCATAGAAAAGTGCAAAATGTAGGTATCGAACAGCAATTTTTTTTTTTAAGACCCCATACAAGTTTCAACTCCGGGCGGTTCAGAATCATGGTAGGCTACCATCAGACTGACTGCATCGCAGCATCCGCGCGCAGTCGATATATTCAACTGCATGCAGTTATCTGCAGTCGGATCTGACGACGACGAAGACGTAAATTCTCTTACTGTATGCGGTTGGCGATGGACAGCGTGCGTCGACACTACACGACTTAGCCGACCGCGTAAAGTTGAAGTCACGACTGTATGCAGTTAATATTGACTTCACATGACTGCAGCCGACCGCGTGAAGTTGATATCATGACTGAACGAATTCGAACGTATAACTGCATGCAGTTGAATATATCGACTGCGCGCGGTTGCTGCGATGCAGTCCGTCTGATGGCAGCCGTAAAGTCAACAAAAGAGATAAGTATGCAGGGTCGTCGAATATAGTTGAAGTTTATTAAGAAACGGATTGATGTATTCGGATAAAATTTTATTTTATTTATACAAAACAAACAGTGCATTTATCAAACTAAATTTCATTCGAAAACATCCATCGGTTTCTTACTAAACTTCAACTATATCGAACGACCCTGCATAGTTATCTCTTTTGTTGACTGTACTAAATTCATGGTAACAGGTTGCGTCGATGTCACTGCTGTATATTATTCGCCAATCATTATTCTCCTGTGCTTATCCCAATCTATTTGGGGTCCGTGCAACTTGTCTTTTTATTCCATACTTCATTATAAGCCCATATCAACCTAATTACTAGTTATAACAATACCATTACATAGTAAGATACCTGTAAGAAGCTTTAAATGCCTTGATGGGCTTAAAAAATGTTGTGACAAATTTTTAAGAAATTTTTGAGATATAAATTTAGTCAGTAGAGTAAGTTTTTGTTGATATTTGGCTCATATTTATTATATATTTAGATATTTTGCAAAATGTCTGAATTGAGTGATCCACATTTTCGGCAATAACTGATGGCCCTTGAGAGTGACAATTTTTTTACTTTGGGCTATGTGTTTTGACTATTTTTGACTAAATGCACAATCAGATTTTGTCGCGAAATAAAAAAAGATCACTCAATCCAAATGCACATGATTTTATCGTAGTCACCTAAAACAAAGCTATCACGATATCTAATTTCCCACGTCGAAAATTGAATCAACGCGAACCCCCAAACACCTAATATCGCAGTATTTATTTAATCGCCCATAGCTAATGTACTTTGGACAATTATACCCTCATTGGGCAAACTAATTACTGGATCTACCTGGCTTGTGCCTAATGACAAGTAATATGCAGTGCATTATCGCAGTGCGACGCAATATTATAGAGTTATCCTCAGCTTTGCGAGTAATGGACGACCGGTTCACACCATCTGAGACCAGTGTTGCACTAAATTAATAGACTATTGTTAATCCCTCGGATCAGGATTGAAGCGTAAACACACTACATGTTAGTGTTTGCTCAATTTACACGGTTACAGTGTTTAGTGGAGTGTGTAATGTGTCTTTTTTAACCGACTTCTAAAAAAGGAGGAGGTTCTCTCTCTTTTTTATGTTTGTTCGCGCATAACGCCGTCGCTTGCCAACCGATTTGAAAAATTCTTTTTTGGTTGGAAAGGGCACGGAAGTGGGAAAGGGTATACTTTTCAAATGCGCCCATAGAAGTTTCATCAAAAACGGTTCAGTAGTTTGGTTTTTAAACCAAAATTACTGGTAAAAATTACAACTTATAAGTGAAAAATAAAAACTTTTTTGCAAAAAAAAACAACCGACTTCCAAAAACGACACTACAAAGTGAAAAATAACTTTAATTTCGGAAGTCGGTGGCAAACAACGAAAATGCGAATCCAACGACATCGACTTCCGAGATTAAAGTTATTTTTCACTTTGTAGTGTCGTTTTTGGAAGTCGGTTGTTTTTTTTTGCAAAAAAGTTTTCATATTGCATAATCGTCTTATAGTATCCCACTGCTGGGACCCAGGCCTCCTCTTGTTTCTACAAGTCTTCTTCTTTTCTACATGTCTAATAAAAAAGTAAAAAAACTGAGGGTTAACATTAGGGGAGCCCTAATGTTAACCCAGCAGACAGATGCGACGCGACTGTGCACACGATTCTAGTACCTAGCACAAATTCCATGAAGTGTTCATAGAAATTGTTGACTCACGAACCTAGCAATTAAATTATATAAAGCATGGATAGATCGTACCCACTCCTAAGGATAAAAAACTTGAGATGTGTCAAGGGACACCCGGATGGAACGAAGTTCAAAGAGAGAGAGAGACAGACAGAGAAACACGCGCACGCCGCACGGCTTACAACTAGGTATAGCAAAAAGTGTCGTTCCAACTTTTGGTCTTAATTTTTTCCATCTAGCCCCCTTTCGCAACGCGCGACAAGGAACTTCGTTCCAATAAAGTCATGTACATCGATCTTTCCCTTTTGAGTATCTATGCAGATTGGATTGGCCAGTGTGTTTAGTGATTCAATCGTCTTAGTGACACGATCTGTATCTATTGATGTAATCGAGTTACGAGATTTGTAGTGCTGCCTTTTATTTGTTTTTTATAGATAACTTAGTAAATGTGCGGCTGTTATCATTAGCCACGAGGGGCTCGAGGCCAGATAATAACAGCTGCACGCTCCAATCGAAGGTTAGGCTACTCTTGCCGCGGTCGGTTCATGGATAGGTGACCATCTTTTACACCTCTCCCTCCGTGCCTCGGAAATCACGTTAAGCCGTTGGTCTCGGCTGACATTTGTAGATCTTTGACAGTCGTTACGGATAGTCAGACGCCCAAAACTCTGATAAAGTGTTACGCAGTAACTGGGTTGTGGAGGTGAGATACCCATCTCACCCAGTAAAATAATGTAAAATACCCATGTAAAATATCGGTATTGAGCTGCATCTAGTTAGACAGAAAGCTGACCACAACGTAGTTGTAAAAAGGCTAGGCAGATAGATATTGTACAGGCATGTGTAGGAAATATGCAGTGATAGAAAAATAAATGAAAGCCAACCTACCTTATACGTTCATCTTTAATTTGTTAGTTCTACGTACTCGACGTGAATGAACTCCGATCAACATTTTAATTTATTCAAATAAAATTAGAAGACTACTAACTTTAGCTTGCTTTTCTATCAAAAACATTATTTGTTGTGATTCCCGCCCACCACAATTGAAATAAGTAAATGAATCACAACTTCATATAAATTAAATATGAAAATCATTTCTATATTTCAAAATGAATTGTTTATTGTTGTTGAATCAAAAGACTAAACGGAGTAAACATTTCTAAAATCTGAATATTTACTAGCATTATTTTAATAAACTATCAATTAAATTGAATTTGCTTTTAAATAAGTACCCAACGGCAGCTTGTATAACCATTTTCAACATCAAAGGTAACTGCAAAAAAAAAATACATCGTTAAGTTAAGAAAATACAAAGGAGGATGGCCAATTCGAACCTGACGAAGAAGTGCTATGGCGTCCCAATATGCCAACTTATATGAAAAAAATCGTTATTTTTAATTAAGGAAAAAAAACATAAGAAATACAATAAGTTTTTTTTTTTGTTAGAGTTGTTTCTTACACACCAATTGATGAAACAATGTTACAAATGTCTACCAACCACCGCTCCCTTGTCAATGTCATTCAACCAGTAGCTTGAACCCTGCTCCCGACACCGGCAAACCACTATGTTTTATATTTTTAAATGTTTTTTTTTTATAAATACCTACTTATATTTTCCATTTTAAGAAATATTTAAAAACGTATAAGATAAGGAACTAAATAAATAAATGAAATAATTATAATTGCCATTGTGTTCAAATGTTTCGGGCTCCTCTACTAATGAACCTGGGAAACAATTGAAGAACAAAGAAACAATTGAAGCACATCTAATAAAAAACATCCAATAAATTCACATCTTGTAGTTGGCAAACAACTCAAAACGTGGTACTAAGGTCCGGCCGGATCGTTCACAAGTTAAACTTAACTCGAAGTGCACTCACAGGGGATTCTTATAGTTTTATAACGCAATAACGTTACGTCTCCAACACACTCGGATATTACGGGTGTTCCCAACTTTTACTGTACCAGCACTACTTTATGATACATTGAATTGTTAATAAAATGCACTGATGTTGTTGTGTTCATGCCTTTCTGAGGAATAAGTACGGTAGTTAGAATTGGAATTTATTTGAAGATAGCTCAGTAGATATTATTTGTCTTTTATTATCTTCAAATAATTGCCAACTCACGATTATTGTGTTCAAAATCTACGTCATCACAGTTGATGACGTAGGTTTTGACCACAAGAATCGTGAGTAATTAGTAAATTCTAAGTATTTGATAATGTTAATTTAAATTGTACGAATGCGGAGTTTTGAGTTTGGACCGCGGTGTTACCACGTGACCATCTCGTAACTATACCTACACTAAGTTCGAAACTAGTTGAACCATCCACGTGTGTTAAATTCTCCAAATAATGATGCATCTAAATCTCCTTCTACGTGGGATTTAGTGTTTTTTACATAGAGAAAAGAGTAGGTATCAATGTTTTTTAAGGTTTATCATATTTGGCTTAAAAGCTAACTTAAAAAAAATATTGACTAAAGATTTATCAAATCTTTATAAATCAACAAAATAAGGAAAAGGTGGCTTTTCATTGCATAACTTAGTTAATGTATCAGCACGGGGAATCACACATCTGAAACAAAGAAAAAACCACATCAATAACAAATCGGAATCCGAATGATTCAAGTGTTTATTTGTTAATAACATAACATTTGATAAAGCGCAAAACAAATACTATGGCTCGTATAATCATAAGTACTTTGTTTTTGTTACAGATTATCGAATTAAGAATCACTACAATACTAATTTATTTTACTCTTTTTAGATTAGATTGTATAAACAAACATCCTTCACTCTCAATGGAAGCATGTACTTTTTCTATCTTTGATAAACAATACGCATTTATTAAAACAAATTACATAAATAAAACCGTGTACGAACATCAAACATCAAAGGATTTTTTTATAACCAAGGACTTCTTTCCGAGCGGTACACAAAAGTTTTTCCTTTAAAAAGTTTCCAAAACTACACACCTTCGTGCACGTCAATGGACTTCGTCCAAGAAGTCTAAGAGTTGTTTCAGTTCAGTTGTCTATGCCCGAAGCAAGGAAGGGAGTTATTACCGGTGCTTTTGTTCGAAATATAAAAGCGCAAGTTTTACAGAACTGAGTACACCCCTGGAGACAGCAGATAGCTAATATTTAAAATGTACTTCGACGAAGTTTATTAAGTGGTTATGCTTAAATATTGTTTTCAAGTGATAAGAGAAATCTAAGCAACAGACGCACTTCAGACTTCAACAGAACATCGTAAAAGACTTAGTTTCTTTGGTAACTTTAATCTTGAAAACTGTTTATTGAAAATGAAGTTGCTTCTGAATACCTTTGTTTAAAGTAATACTTTAGATATAATATGATGTCGTCATTGGTGGTTGTACCACCAATGAAGATCTTAAACTCATAACATTTACATAATTATGTACACATAGGATGCTTTAATTAGGCACATTTGCAATTTCTTGTTCAAAAACCAAATGAGTAAAAATTAAGGAAAATATCGTGATTTCGTAAGGTACTATAAAAGCGTCCGTAAGGGGACGCCCTATAGGAGGACATAATATAGTGACCTTCTTTACTTGTGATGCTCTTTTTGAAAGGTCAGGTACGTAGTACTCGCAACCAGCGTGCGTTTATGACCAGATACCTACATAAACGCAGCAAAAGGAACAGACACTACAGACCGCCACCTGCTACGACCCTTTTTATGAAGCTCCATCTCTAAAACCCAACCTGTAAACTGAAAACCCACAAACCATCGTCACCGACATTTATGCAGATTGCACCCACACACACACACACAGCTAACATAAATTACTAAGTGAGTGCACAAGACGACGGGAGTCAGCACCAGTGTGTCAACAATCCTACACGCTCTCGAAGCTGTGACGTCAGCTATCCTAGGCTTGACCCATTCTTTGATCTACAATTATTGGTGCAAGCTAGACGTAGCTAGGAGTTCAGTTCAGTGCGCTCCGAATTTTGGTAGAGGAAATTTAAAAGGAGAATAAGGAAAGATTTTTTTTAGAACAGAACAGTTTTTAGTACTAATCTAGTATAATGAAGCTTGCATTTTATAAAATCTTTTAAAAAAAAATATTTTCCATTTATATATACTTAAATACTTTCTTGTTTTAAATCTTTTTCTAATCTTTTAATAAGGGCTTATTTTTTCAAAACAATATATTTTGAATCTGAGGAATAAAATTTACATTTGACTGTTTTGTATGGAATAATTGTCAAAAATTCAAAATTATTCCTTGGACAAAGATATCTGGAGACTTTTAAAATCTAGCAGTCGCAATCTCATCTCAGCGACAATCAATGTCAAAAAGTTGTCAAGAATGTAGGGAAACTACAGGTATTTTTGACAGATTGAGACTGAGATCAGACTGTTAACGTTCTTATAATTGCGGAAAATGGGAAAAATGAGCCTGTAGTTAGGGGAGGAACTTTCCTACTAGGTCCTACCAGGAGTGGGTTCATATTCATTATTAATTTATCTCAGTAATGTCCTTAGTGCAAGGTGCAATCTAACGCTTGCTTCTAAATCGTTGAGATTCATGTAAGTCGCATAGAAAATTAAGTATTATTTATTACTAGCTTCTGCCCGCGGCTTCGCCCGCGTGGATGTCGGAAATTATCCCACGGGAACGTGCTAACAGGATAAAATGTATGTGTTTCCCCAGAATGCCATCTATCTCGCGGGCCCTTTGTGGCTAATTACAATAGAAAACCAATTGTGTCTCATTATTATTAGTGGTGATTAAGAGGGTACCTATATGATATCTTTACCTAAGTACCTACCTAATCCTGCCAGGGTAGCGGGATCATCCGAAAGGTTTACCGCTGCCCTGGAACATAAAGGGCTAAGGAAGGAACACGGGTGGGTTTTAGTCAGTAGGAGTCTGACACTCCCTCTGCTCCACCCAGAGCGGGAGGAGTCATTTAATGATTTCCCATCCTCAAAAAAAAAAAAAAAAGTACCTACCTAATTTAAAAAAAATAACTCAATAACAGAAAATTAAATACCTACCTACCTAAATAAACCTATTTCTGATGATAACTAATCTAAACTCAATAAATAAGCAAAATCCCTAAAAACTAATATCTATACGAATGACTAATCCTACCTAACAGTATTATAAAATAACCTACGGTCACTACGTACACTATCAAATATACTACCTATACTTTACAATTAAAATCTATACCTACGACTTATATAAAAATAAACCTAAATAACTTTAAAAACTAAAAGGAATAAAAATGAACTCCATTGCGGGTGACTTAACCTACGACAAACTTATTATTTGCGGTTTTTGCAGTATCGGGTCTAGGGATCGAACCGCAAAATTAAGTTTGTTTTTTATTGTATATACTTTTCCGGGATAAAAAGTACCCAGTGTGGTGCCCAGGATATTAAAGAATAATTATACCAAGTTTCATCGTAATCGAACCGGTAGTTTTTGCGTGATGCCTGAACAAACAGACAGACAGACAGACAGACAGACAGACAGACAGACCGACAGACAGACAGACAGACAAAAATTTTTTTAATCACATTTTTGGGTTCGGTGTCGGTTTAGTAACACACCCTGCCATTTATTTTTTTGATATTTTCAATGTACAGAATTTTCACTTCTACAGATTTATTATAAGTATAGATTTTGTTTTCTTTTAGTATCGAAGGTTATTAAGTTTCAGCATTGATGCACAAGTCTGTTTATTCCTTTCGTTCTATGTCAACAACATTATTTTGTGTTTAACATTTACACCTGAATATTGTTTTAATAATATTCGACGATGAGTAGGTATTTCGTTATTTGTTTGTACCCATACAATGCATGCCACTTGCTTGAAATAAACGTCCATTGAAAATAAAAACGAACAGGATTTTTTTTACTACGTCTTTGTGTTAAAATTCACGCATTTTTTTTTGTCAGTAGGTACTAATTTGAGGACATAAAAACTCGAATTATTTTTATTTCTTCCATTCAATTCTCATTTTCAAAAGTGAATGATGACTTCACATTTTGAAAATGTATAACTTAATGTTGTAATTAAAATTATTGTGCCATAGCCTGTTGTGCTGTTACTTCATTCAAATAAAAACGACAAGGATGGGTACATAGTAGGTATTCATATTACATAACCCCCGAAGGGTTAGGCAGAAGTGTACCTATAGTAACACCCACATTTCGCCAGTTATGTTTAAGTCCTAATTATTATTATTATATTGTTATTACGCAAAATACGCGCATTGTCGTGGAGTTGCAGACACCAGCCCGCTGTACCTATTACCTATAGGTAATGGGTGTATAGTAAGGCCTATATAATTATTATTATTATTGTTATTATATAAATGTATAGGAAATTTGCCACTCCTGATAAATGTACACCTTTTGTAATCGTTTTTATTAAATAATTTTTTATTATTATAAAAGTAAAGAGACAAAATTATATATACAATAGGTACTTATCTACTATTTAGTAAGTACTACATTATTTCTCAATAAACCATAATAGTAAATAATCAAAATATCGTAACGATGGTACTAAATTTCGGAACACAGCCGAAGCAGTTAACTACAATGTACACTTGCACCAATCACCGAGTAGTGCTTTGCAACTGACAGCTCTGAACTAGAAGGAGACTCAAGATTAGCGCTACCAATAAACCACAAACGATTCGCTAAGGATTGAAGAACAGTTAATGGGATTGTGGTGAAGACAGATAAAAAAATAAGTTAATTGGATGAGAGTAAAGGATTAATTGCATTTGGAAAAGGATTTCAGGTATTTTCTTGTTGATAGGAATGTTTCTTTTGGTAAATTCTCTGATTAAATAAAATAGCAGACAAAAGCTGAGGGTACAACAAACTTCATAAACAATAATATGGATGGGGTTGCTCTAATAGTGAAGGGATTCATTTGTAAAGGATGCAATGAAGTAGAACAATAAAAATATATTTATTTTATATTGTTCTATTGGTGGAAACTTACAGTTAGAGTATTTACAGAGTTTATACTTTATAATAGTACCTACAATACATGGTTCACCGGGGGGAGAAAGTGACTGATTACTAACGAGGGTTTCAGGTAGTAGTTTCAGAGCCGAGGCCGAGTCGAGAGCCTTAATACACACGAGTTTGGAATCGCACTTTCTCCCGAGTGATACATAGTGCTTTATACTATACCTACGAGGAAAATAAAAGACAATTGATTTCTTACTGTGGAATCCCTCGGATTTTCTTTTCAGAAATGTGTGTAGTTTTTTGTATTCCATAATATTGATGTCGTTGTTGCCACTATAGTACTCTTTTTTTTGCGTTTTTTCACTAAAATAAGACAGTAAAACATTTTCAGAAAAAGAAGGCGTATTTTCTCGCTTTTCCATGTTAAAAAAATCTTCATATGTCTTGTTATATATAAATCTGGATTCCCCGAGCAATAGGTTCTATATTATAACTACTTGGGCAGTTTCTTTTCATTCCAACGGCGTCATCAAAATCTACACTTTCAATACTAGACGGCATTTCGAGTAGATCGTAAACACAAATTGAAAATTCTGATAAATAAAACAAAAGAAAACGTATCGCGCGCGCACGATTTTCAATTGTTCATTCTTTTTATTAAAATCAATGTTCAGCATAAGTATGTGGCCAGTATCATTTAGGGCTTGGTGATAAAAACTTTTTGTCCTTTGGCATTATACTATATTTAAGGTTAGCTACTGTGCAAACACAGCACGTTCTGCCTCATTAAAAAAAAAGTAATAAGGTACTTTCCGAGCAGAAGTAGTATAAAAATATTAATATCAAAACCATCATCTTCATCATTTCAGCCGAAAGTCATCCACGGCTAGACAAAAGCCTCGCCCAAGTGTCGCCACATCGACCGGCTCTGTGCTTCTCACGATCACAATCACGTTTTTACAAAACACGTACATTCCTCAAAAAAAAAAAAACCCAGACACGATATTTTAACGTCCGTTTCCATTCGTAGTCTTTCAACAAAATTGTAACCGACACTCATTAACAGAAAAATCTGTCGAGATTTTTTCACGATAAAGTTGAATGCGAAAAAAGTTGTTTCTATCGTGTACTTAAACAATCACATCACGGTTGATTGTAAACTTTTCAAGCTTTCTTCATTGTTCCAAGTTACAATGGCAATCATTCAAAGAATTTGGGCCAGTTTCCAAAGATTTTTACGTTAAAAATAAGGTTTTTTGTCGGAAATTAAAATGTTGGAATAAACGTGACTGAAACTTCATTGAAATTAGTTTCGGATGAGGTTTTCAGGTCAAATTTTCACTAAAAATCCTAGACTAAATTAATGTTAATGGAATTTATAACTGTTTTTATAATAGTGTAGTCGCATCGATACCTACTTCAACCTACTGCGTTTTCGCTGAGCTTTCTGACTTTTTTTCTCTTTGCTCGGTTTCTAAGCGTCTTAACGTGATTTATTAAATAGCTATTGCCTCCCTCAAGAATTGAGCTATCAAATGAAAAAGTATTTTTTCAATTCCGACTGGTAGTTCTAGAGATTAGCGCGTTCAAACAAAAAAAATCAAATAGATGTTAATTTTTTTTTCTTTTTTTTTTAAGACGTTGCCCCATAATTGAATTTCTCCTGTGTCGTGGGTGCGTTTAAAAACATTTAAACTCACATACACAAACAGCCAGACCCGGAACAACTTCTTGTAGGCCATACAAATATTTGTTCCGTGCGGGAATCGAACCCGCGACACGCAGCGCAGCAGTCAATCGCTTAACCACTGCGCCACCGTGACGTCACTGATATTGCACGATGATAAACATACAAACTAAGGAAATTTAACACAAAACAACAATATTACGTACCTATCCAATGTGTGATATATGATTTATGGCTACACATTGATACAATATTAAGGAACAAAGGTTGAAGATAAATAAATGAATTCTTGCCAAGGCTAACTGTACTCTCAAGTATTTTATAACAATAATATTTACTGTAACCACTGATTTTGTTTTGTCTTTTCACTGTTTGTAAATACTGATAATATTATTCTACGTTTGGTCGAGTTCAATACAAATAGGTATGAAGTATTGAAATTTGGACAGGATAAAGTCTGTCGTGTCAGCTAGGTTCAAATAACTCCTATCCATTACAAAAAAACCATTTCACAAAATAATAAAATTCACTACCAAAACAACAACACAAAAGCCTTTGCACAGAAAATGCAAATGAAGGTTTAAAAAAAAAGAATAAATGAGACGCACTGTCTGCGAAGTTTGTCTTTGAAAAAGTTTCAGAACAACTGAACAACGCACCTGTCTGCGTCAATAGGCGTTCAAAAGAGCGCCGTATCTTTTGGGTGTTGCTACCCGACTGCAGTAATAGTCTGCCCCCTAGCTGCCATAAAAAGAGCTACAGCTGTTGATGATCCGAGAGTTTTAACGAATTTTTGAGTTTTAAACTTTTGGTTGTAGATATTTATGGACTCATTTTGTTAAGTATCTAATATGTAATGGTTACTCTGCTTTTAATTTGAGTTAATAAAATATTGCATTTGAAGATTAGACTGTAATTACTACGTACACCTAATTAGATTAGAATATCTGTCTTTATTTCCCGGTAACTAGAACAGGAAATCTTTAGTCATGATATGATTGAATAGGTTACTTCTAGGTAATTTAAACGTGCACCATCTTTGAATGCATCATCGTTCAAGCCGTTATCATCCATTTTTGTTCATGGTTGTCTATCATTCCACCTCTTCCACTCGTAGTGAAACATCTGGACACAAAATGAATCAAAAACAGATGCTTCACTCGAGCGAATATCATTTTTATTTCATTCCACGTTCACATGACACTGAAAAAATACTTAGGAATCATTCATCGTCATCATCGTTAAGCGAGTGAAAGTTGCCGAGTGTCGAAATACAACATAATTATTATAATGAATTAATATTACGCTTTTATTCATTTTGCGAGCAGGCTTCGAGTGAAAGATTTAAACTGAACAAAAAGTAATGCGTCTGATATCCGGATATTTATCAAACATAAGCCTTTTCGTACAAAGCAATAATGAAGATCGCGTAACACCATATACAGCAATGATAGGACTATGCGAAACTATATTTAAACTACAATGTTAGGACTATTTTTAAACCGAGTATGCACTTCACATAGAATTATGTACGGGTAGTCCTGATATTAAACCGATATCAATACGCTTTCCCTCCGATAAAATAGTTTTACGCTGTATGCGATAAAACAATGACAGTATTCCGACCGATTCCGTTTCGGAACTGACACCATTCAAACTCCTTTCCAAAAAATAAAATGCGTCGAGCAATAATGCTGAGAGTAGTAGTGATATATAACACATTGAATAGAATAAGTAATAAGGAAAATACCTACCTATATAGTTTGTTCCAAAAGTATTTGTTCCAAAAATGTAAACAGATTTATCAGAAAACGGGCCCGTGGATGCCAATTTATAATGACTCACTTTCAAATTGAGTGTTGGATTTTGATAACTTTTTACTTAACCCCGAAATGTCAATTTTAAGTCACTTTTCATTCGATAATTGAGGTTAATTTTATAACCTCAATTTTCGTAGATGAATTATTTTCAGTTACAATTTAATCATGTTATTCAAACAATAAGTAAGTGCTGGAAAAAGCAGTGAGATTTAATTTTGAAAACTTTTTATTGCAGATGAATGTGTTACTACTCGTAATTACGTTTACTCACTAAACTGCGTAAGAATTCACCGTGGACAGGTTTGATACAGTTTCATCAGATATTTATAACACACCATACCAGCAAACATTTTATGGCTTTATTGTTTGATTATCGCGCTTATTCTCGAAGAGCAGCGGTGGCCCAGTAGTAATGACCGCGACTTACGAATTGTAGCTCGTAGGTTCGAACCCAGGCAGCTTTACTTTCTGTAAATAATTCCATCACAACTGAAGGCCAATTCCCGTAATTAAAAACGTTTAAAATGGTCGCAATCTCATCTCAGCGACAATCAATGTCAAAAACTTCTTGAAAATGTAGGGAAATTTGACGTATTTTTGCCAGATTGAGACTGAGATCAGACTGTGAACGTTCTTAAAATTACGAGAATTGCCCCTCTGGTCTCAAAACTGTGAAGGAAAACATCGTGAGGAAACCAGCATGTCCTAGGACCAAAAATTCGAAGACATGTGACATCTACCAACTCGCATTGGGCCCGCGTGGTGGATTACGGTCAACTCTCTCTCACCGAGAGGAGGTTAGTAATTTGTTTTTGTTCTGCCGCAGACGAACTATACCTACCTATCCTAAGCAGGTAAAGAATAGAGGTATACTGTGTTTTAATGTGAAAATCATTCAACAAATTACGAAGGTACTAATCAAAATAAAATCCAGAATCTTGGCACACATTTCCGTACAAAATCAGAGTTTCCTAATAGAGAAACATCTATCACAGTAAATAGCTGCTAAATTAGATCAGTAGTTTCTAAGTCCGGACAGATAGTTTCTTGATGACTGGCAATTCAATGTCTGGCTATCTGTAATGGCCGGGTGCCAATGCAATGCAGTCTATAAGACACGGCACAGATTAGTGCCAAAAGTCAATACCTAGGTAATTTCTAAAACATATTTGGGTTTCTCGGCTTAAGTCTATCGTTTTTTGTGGTTCAAATATCAAACCTGTATTTTGTTTGGCGCAGAGATCGTTTAGAATACTGGACACTTGTAAGTAGCATAAACCGTTTCGGAAATATTGATTGATGTGCGTACTGCTAAGGAATGGAACTTAATGCGCGTTTGTACATATTTCTCGATGGCTTATGATCTGGGAGTTTTCAAACTTCCAGGGAATGGCTAGGTTACCTACTGCTAAGCAAGCGTATACTGCAGTAAAACTTATCCCCTCCTATCAATAGGGGTCTATTTAATAAAACTGACATGCGACGGGTGACAGACGACAATCTGACAATAATAATAATAATATCCCTGGACATTTCACACAGCGCCATCTAGCCCCAAGCTAAGCAACCTAATGCTTTTGTCATGGTAACAAGATGGCTGATAAACTACTTAAATACATTTTTTTTTGTAAATACATACATATTATAGATAGAAAAACACCCAGACTCGGAACAAATACATGTAGGTCATACAAATATTTGTTCCGTGCGGGAATCAAACCCGCGACACGCAGCGCAGCAGTCAATCGCTTAACCACTGCGCCAACCGTGCCGTCAATTTCACAAGTTTCTCTCATACATTTTCTGCTGCATTAAATAGCACCTGTCATAATTATGTTATTTTTGACACATATGTCGCAGTGTCAGTTATAATATTGAATGGGCCCAGATGAGAAAGTGGTCAAAGGCGAGATCTTCTTACTAAAAAGGACAAACCAAAACACCTGTTCACGGACATTTGAGTTAAAATAGATAGAAAGGTAGAGTTATTACCCACGATGTTATTATTTTCAGAGCTCTATTTAGGTAGGTACGTCAATCAGTGAAGCTTTCAGCAGTATTCAACGCTGATAGCGTTCTTTGTGTAGATAGTGTTAGGGATTTACTCATCTCCTGAACGAGAAGTGATTGACAACCTGATAAGTCTTTCGTGTCGCTCTTATCGGTCATCTTTCAATCAACACTTTATAACATAACAATGCGCTTGTATTCCGAAAGAGGGTAGGCAGAGGTGTATCTGTGAGATGCGCCGAGTACGAGCTTTACCGAGTATTGCCGAGTATTGTTATCGAGTCGGCCGAGTACTCTACGGAGTAACTCTGTTTTGTTTCAGGTATTAGGAACGTACGAAACGCTTCAAATGTTATAGAAGAATGCAATGCAAGTTTTTGGCATTGCTACGAGGAGTTAGCAGCTACATACAACGCATCGTAAAGATTCGAAAATTGCCATCGCTATAGAGTTCGAAATAAATTCCATTCGAACAATCGTTCAGTCGACTTTCCGTGAATCGAACATATGACCCTCGAAGTTATGTTACGGACCCAGTTAACTCATATTTCTAAGCGATTTTTTTTTCCACGAGACTGATTATTTAATTCATTATGTTCGTTTTTTTCACATGATGATGCTTGTAGGTTGTAGTAATAACAGCCGCACGGGTGGATCGATCAGGTTAAGCTACGCTTGCTGCAGTTGGTCCGTGGATGGGTGACCATCTTTACATACCAAGACCCCTCCGTGCCTCGGAAAGCACGTTAAGCCGTTGGTCACGGCTGTCATGCATGCATCTTTGACAGTCGTTACGGGTCGTCAGAAGCCCGAAAATCTGGCCACCAGTCTTACCAAGGGTTATCGTATTACCCAGTAACTGGGCTGTCGAGGTCAGATAGGCAGTCGCTCCATGTAAAATACTGGTATTCAGCTGCATCCGGCTAGACTGGAAGCCGACCCCAACATAGTTGGGAAAAGGCTAGGTAGGTGGGTGGTGATGTTGATGATGGCCGAGTATGCCGCATATCGAGTAGCTAGTAAACAATGACTCGGACTCGGACTCGCATCTCTAGACGTCTGTACGGTACATCTATATTTAGCTAGTTACAAGCCATTGGATTTCGTAGCAGCAAAAATGACGAACTTCCATCCAAACTTTCATCTCCGATTTAATCCCTTAATGGCACGAATTTTCAAAAATCTTTTCATTGTGCTCACTTTAGTTCTTTAAATAACTTTTTTTGCGGCGGTTTATTACGTGGGTTGTCTTGTCTATCAGAGAATCCGAGATTTTCATATTATAAATCCAATGTAAAATAGGACGAGAAGATAATAGTCTCGCATAATAGTTAAGATTATTATTGTCATTGTGAAGAAACCGGCAGATCCTAGAACCAAAAATTTGAAGCCATGTGACATCCACCCACCCGCACTGGGCCCGCATGGTGGATTACGGTCTACAGAGAGGAGGCCTGTGTCCCAGCACTGGGAATATTATAGGTTGATTCTTTTAGAATAATGTTATTGTGACAGGTTATTGTTATTAGTATTAACTTATTTATTTATTTTACTTCGATGGTCCTAGTTTTTTCACCTGTGACTTCCAAGTGACAGCTATGTGACCAGAACCCAGCTATGCATAAATATGTAAGCTGTCACGCCCTTTATGCCTGGAGGCTTTTATTTAGGTAGTAAGTTTTTATTTACATTTTAATTAATTATTTTTCAGCTTGAGTACGTATATAGTTTTTATTATATTTGTTGGTATATTGGCGTGACTAGCTGACATATTGCAAGTAATTTAATTGTATGTTATGTGCTTTGTAATGTTTATTACTTAACGCCTAGTATTGTATAGTATCGAGTATTTTATAACTGAACAGACAGCTGTGCTGCTGGGGACTTTGTTGCGCCACTTCTTCTTCCCAGCGACAGCACTAGGAAGTGGTGAAGGGCGGGCGTTTTTGGGGGACTGTCTTTTGTAATTTTGACGTTCGAAAAGTGCTGATTCTTAGCCTAATTTGAATAAATGCTTTTGATTTTGATTTTGTGCAATAAAAAAAATAATAATAACACTCGGGTACAGATAAGCTAGAACCATCACCGCTACGCTACTCAAGATTTTACACACTACGATGCATTTTCATGTAAAATTTTCAGCAGAAATTATAAAATGTCTGACGGTTTCAAACCACGGTACAGCGAATAAACAAAGCAAGCGGAAATTAGAAGGTATGTTAAAAATCCGCTCAAGCCGACTATTCAGAAGGTTTCTAAAAATGGCAAAATACAGTGTAGCTAAGTATTAGGTTATCACATAAATTGAAACCACGTAAGTATTCTACACATAATACATAATCAGCCTATAATGTTCCCACTGCTGGTACACAGACCTCTCTGTGAGGGGAGTGGGCCGTAATCTACCACGCGGGCCCAGTGTAGGTTGGTAGATGTCACATGTCTTAGAATTTTTGGTTCTATGACATGCGAAACCGGCATGTCCTACAACACGTGAGCTGCGGCCGATACCAAAGAGCCACCACTGCATGTAGTATTCTACATTATCTACGTATTTTAAACATACACATTTTAAAAAAAAACTTGAGCGGTGTCAAGGGACACCCGGATGGAACGAAGTTCAAAGAGAGAGAGAGAGAGAGACAGACAGACAGAGAAACACGCGCACGCCGCACGGCTTACAACTACCTATAGCAAAAAGTGTCGTTCCAAATTTGGTCTTAATTTTTTCCGCCCCCTTTCGCAACGCGCGATAAGGAACTTCGTTCCAATAATTAATAACAATTGATATTCTAGCCGGGGGACCTTTTTTTCGTTTTAGTATTTAACAATATTAAACTTAATATGTGATTATATGGTAAAAGTACCATATTTTTTTTTAAATTGTTGATACCATCGCTCCGTGTGTCTCTAGTGCCTTATTATCAAGGGTGGTTTATTGCGTACCAATTTTCATGATATTTATTTTGTTTAAAAAAATCACTTCTCTGTATTTAGTAATACTTAGTTCATTATTTTTTATTTAGTAATAGTTCTTTATTTTATTATTTTAACAGACTTATAACAACTTGTAATAACCGCTGTACACACGGCTACACGTCAAGCTATACAAAACCAGTTTGTCTTGGCCTCACTTTGTATGATATTTTCTCACAATGAACGGTCAGCTAATACTGGTTTTGCATAGCTTGATGTGTAGCCGTGTGTACAATTTAGGGCTGATTTTTCCAACGCCAGATAACTCAAAAATCAACCCTTAATTTGATAACGTAATCGCCATTCTTTATAAGCGAAATAAACTAAAAATAACTCTTAACACTTTCAAAAACCGATATTTATATTATAATTTTGGCATAGCATTGTTTCTTAAATAACTCGTCAACTACGGTCTGTATAACTATCCAACTTCAGATTTCGCTTAAATTTCGAAACAAATTGTTCAAAACTGTTTTGTTTGAGAGTAAATTGCATTAAAGTTTCAGAAACGAATATTGCTGTGGGATAATTAATTATTGGATGTAGAAGCTTAATTGCTAAATGGTGAGAGTATTTAGAAATAAGACGAGGGATTGCCAGTCTGTCTGGCTAAATAAGACAATAAAATCCAGTTAGATTTCAAAAATTGGTAAAAGAAATAAAAGCTGTCTTGGTTTAGGTACGTTAAAGCGAAAGCTTCAGGCCCGCGAAATTCAATTTTTTTTTACGTTTTGCAATTTGCAGGTCAGTTTCATCAGGTTGTGTGTTGATTCGCGGCCGTAATAAATATTAATTTATAGAATTATAATCAAAAATATCATCAATACAGTACACGACAGTCCGTGGCAGTCGTTTCCACTGCTGTTTCTACTTACTAGATAATAATACTTTAAGTACCTACCTACAGCTAATTAAATGCATCTAAGCTCCTAACAGCATCGTGCAAGAGTCAGGTGTATGTACTGTTCTGGTAATATATTGTTCATAAATTAATGTAATAATGGCCTTATTGTGATATGCTTACATTATACTAATACCGAGCTTAAGGGGATGTATTAAATCTCTTCTCCATTCTAAGTTTTATTCCGGATATCTGCTGCATTTTGCTCACATACACATTTTTATTTTAACAAGCTGCGCCCCGCAGTCTCACCCGCTTAGTATGGATCATAAAAGTATCCTATATGTTAATCCTGGTTATAAACCATCTGTGTGCCAAATTTCATCCAAATCCGTTCTGCAGTTTTTGCGTGAAGAGTAACAAACATCCATCCATACAAACTTTCACGTTTAAAATATTAGTAAGATTTATAGTATAGTAGAAGTAGGATTAGGCTAGCTAAACTCTGCAGATGTGATCAGTGTCGAAGTATCAAAATTTTGAAGGAAGTTCCTAATCCATTGTTCATAGGTTTGAAAAACTTGAAAAACTCGTCTTCTTAACCACTCTAATAACAAAGTGAAGGGGTTGAAAATCAAAATAAAAGGCATTGCAATCAATTGCTATTTTATGCGTGTTTCGCATTTACCTCGCAGACGAGCTTTCTCTTAATAATTCACCGTTAAGCCCAATATGCTTTGTAGTGTTAAAGGACTAAGTCTAGATTTAACTCAGGTAATAGATATGACATGCTAATGCTAATATTAACTAATTATTGCAACGCTATTGATTATGACTTACCTAATTGTGGACGTAATAGGCGATTAAAACCGAATATGACATGGCTTTAGAGTGATTTGATTAGTGTTTATAGTACCGTAAAACGGGGTGAATCGAGATGCATGGGTGAATCGGGACGAAACTTTAAAATAGATTTTAACGTTGGAATAATATAGCTTGTTGCCAGAAAAGACTGTAATGTATTTACTGTTTTTTAATTAAAGATTAAGTGTACTTGTTAGCAGCAAACTAAATTATTTTAAAGTTTCGTCCCGATTCACCCATGAATCCCGATAATTAGGGGACTATTACGTCATAAGTTGGAATAAGTACAGTCAGAAAAAAAGATAAGTAACCAGGTTCGTCGGATATAGTTGAAGTGTAATAAGAAAATAAATTTAATTTGATAAATGAACTGTTTGTTTTCTATTAATTAAATAAAATTTTATTCGAAAAGATCCATAAGTTTCAATTATATCCAACAACACAGGTTACTTGTATCCTTTGGTGACCGTACGTGGTCATACACACAAATAAATATATAAATACTTAGATGCTTGGAATATAAAAAACACAAACGACATAGATAATTACGTTACCTTTTTCATACAAACTAGCTCTATAGCTCTTTCCTGCTTTGCCTGATCCTTTCTCTAACCCTTTGGAACTTGCAATATGCTTTATTTAGCCTGCACTGTCCCACTGTTGAGCAAAGACCACCCCCAAATCCATCCAGGTATCCTTCCACGCATCCCATTGTAGATCCACCTCGATCACGAGACAGCTGTGCTGCTGGGGAGTTTGTTGCGCCACTTCTTTTTCCCAGCGATAGCACTAGGAAGTGGTGAAGGGCGGGCGTTTTTGAGGGACTGTCTTTTGTAATTTTGACGTTTGAAAAGTGCTGATTCTCAGCCTAATTTGAATAAATGACTTTTGATTTTGATCCAACCCTAGCGGTACGCGTCTGGGTCGTCTTGCCACGTCTTCCGGCGCCATCCATCCTCAGGCACCCACCGTGTGAAGACTGTTCCCAGCGGCCGATGTGACCTGCCCGATCCCATTTCAGCTTAGTAGCCTTTTTGCCTACGTCTTGGATCCCCGTTTTGGAGCGCAGCTTGGTGTTTCGTATTCTGTTAGTTCGTGAATACTACGCTCCATTCCTCTTTAGCAAACCCCAAGGCGGAACTTTTGAACTCCGTGAGTGACCAGAAGGCCAATTCTCGTATTTTAAAACGTTCAAAATCTAGTCGCAGTCTCATCTCATCGACAAACAAATGTCAAAAACTTGTCAAAATGTAGGGAAATTAGAAGTATTTTTTGACAGATTGAGACTGAGATCAGACTGTGCACGGTCAATTACGAGAATTGCCCCTCAGGTCTGAGCACCGTAGGTTAGGACGAACAGATATACACATATCGATGAGGTTTCGCTTCAGGGAGATCGGTAGATCGCCCTTCATTAGAGTCTTCACGGACCAGTAGCTTTTCCTGGCATTTTCGATGCGGCGATGGATTTCCTTTTCTTGCCTGTTTTCGAAAGAAACTAACTGGCTCAAGTAGATGTACTCAGTGACATAATGCATTTCCTGCCCATCTACCTTGACCCTTTTTTTTTTTTTTTTGGGTGGGAAATCATCATATGACCCCTCCCGCTCTGGGCGGAGCGGAAGGGAGTGTCAGACTTTTACTGACTAAAACCCACCCGTGTTCCTTCAGTTGCCTGTGCCAAGGGCCACGGTACCTCTTTCGAATAACCCGCAGCCCTGGCGGCATCGGCCCTAGAGGGCCCCGTCAGTTCGTGCTGACATCTCTTTGAGGCGCGCGTGGAACACAACGCGCCGTCGACCCGGGCCTGGTCCTTACCGGGCGGCGAGCTGCCCATTGCTCGCTGCCCGCAAGCCCGCGCCTACGGTGGCCGGGAGTCGGCTATTGACTCCCGTCCAGGGCGTCTCCTACGGCGGCTAGGGGCGTGAGGGCGCAGCGATTGCCTCTCCCTCACGCGCTCCGCCTCCTCCTTTGCGAGCATTACTGCTTCGCAGAAGGAGGTGACGGCCTCCCATTCACTCTCGCTCCGTACCATGGCCTGGACCAGGGCCGGACGCGAGAGATCGCTGCCGCCGATCGCCGCCACGAGGACACGGCGGTGCCCCGCCCAAGCCGGGCAGACCTCCACCGTGTGCTCCACCGTGTCATCTACCTTGACCCTACGTTTAGTGCTGTTGGTCATGGCTTTTGTTTTAGACCGATTCATTGCGAATTCAACCTTAAGGCTTGCCGTGCTTAGGTCTTGAAGCATAGTCTGTTCAAATAATATAAAAAGATAATAGTAATAACTCCTGATCAAATTTCGGTCACGGTGACCCATCTCAATGGAGATTTGCCAAGTACGCAGGATTACCTACCTGTAGTGCACAAGGCGTGCGCAAACACAGGTGCACTCCCTCTTCCTCTCTCATAGTCCGATGAGAATGTAACACGGCCTTTAAAAAAATAGTAGATACGAGTAAGTACCTAATCCCTCAACTCATACAGTATTCAACGAAATACTGACAAAGAGACATCATAATTCAAAGCACCCCTTAATAATTACCATATTCAAAACTAAATTCTCATAAAAACTGAATTACACATAGTCGGCGGCACATTAAAAGAGGCGTCTCGGAATGTTGCTAAATCTCCCCAGACGTGCCATAGGAAATGTTCTCTTTATCTTACACCATCCTGCTTCCGAAGGCGTACCTTCCGCCCCGTTCCGCCTCGCCGCACTACACACCGGAACTGACGGGGATTTATTTAGAATAAAACAGCAGATTCTTATTGCGCATTAAAATTTGAATACTCCAAAACTTGGTACTTAGTGGATAAGTACGAGTTTCTTTTTGATAATAAATTGACGCTTAATGTAGCACTTAAGTAGTTACAAACGCCCCTGGTTATGATCCCCTTATGTCATTGCGTGTATACCTTGCTTAAGGCTTTAAGTCCGCCTTTGTACCTTAATACGTTCCAGTAGTAGTAGTATAGGTACCTACCTATCTAAAAACGAAAATAATCAATGAAAAAATAATAATCTCTCGAAAAACAAACGAGAAACATAGCTTCATTCACAATATCAATATCCCCCCGTCCTCCGTCTAAACGACAAAGAAAATTGATAGGAACAATCGATGCGCCCTGGAAAAATTGTATTAGCACTGCAGACGTGGCGAGTGCATTGTTTTGTCGCCGCACAGATGCGCCAGGGATTATCATCAATCACCAACTGCAAATTGCACACAGCCTTTCGGAATGCACCCTGTGCCATTTGTGTGCCACCGGTCAGGATTAGGTGGCATTAGTTGAATCGAATTCCGTGCTAAGCGCTTTGCGGAGCTATGTGTTACAGTATGCGAGCTCGGAGGCTGTAACTGCACTCAAATAGCCTACACAGTACACACTCCAACTGAAGGAATAAATTATTGATTCCTCCTGATAACGGTATAAATTCCGAGTTAAGTTTATTTTAATTAAACTTGGCCAATTTTCGTATCCTGCTGAATTGCTAAATGGTCTGCGACGAAGTTTGTTGATAACAGATAGATGTAACTTATTTTTATCGGTTTCTTGAACGTGACCTCAGCAGGCTTGTTTCGCCGCTATGAAAATCTGAGTTCATTGACTGCAAAAAATAAATATATTTATTACTATAAATATATTATTTTGGGGGTCAGCGCAACATGTCTTTTTCTTCCATACTTCTCTATTAGTCGTCATCTTGGTACCCCCTTTCTAACCATATCATCATTCACACATTCCATCCATCGTTTCTTTGATCTTCTCCTTCTTTTATAGCCATCGACATTCATACTCAAAACTCTCCTCACGACATTTTTCTCATTTCTCTGTAATACATGCCCATGCTATGACGACCGATTTCCACACAACTATTCAGTTAGATACCGGTGCCATTTTTAAAACTATCTCTTACGTACTCATTCAAAAAAAAATTGATATTGCCATTTATATTGGTTGAAGTACCTAGGGTTGTAGATTTAAAGTACCTAACGTTATGTTATTATTTCATTGTTCGATTTTATACCGTTTCTCTGTTAATCAAGCTATTGTTTTAAAATGAAACAATAGGAAAATAGCAGAATAATCATTTTGAACCTGAAATTGCTACATCGAAGAATTTATTATATAGTTATAGTTTAATTAACCAAAAATCTATTCCCAACATCACGCCTTGTTTACCCGAAGGGTTGAGCAGAAGTATACTTATAGCACACCCACATTTCGCCGGTTATGTTTAAATCCCCTGTAATAGAGGGCAAGTATATTAACCGGGAATGAATCTAAACCCTGGGTTATTACCGAGAAATTCCAGATAGAAAAACTCAGCACCACTTTGCTGGACCTGGGAATCGAAGCCAGAACCAGCTCAGCAGTAGCGCTTGCGACCACTAGACCAACGAAGCAGTGTACATATCACACACAATTAGCTAACTTTAAAAGTACAAGTGATATCTAAAACATTAACATCAATAACTTGCTTAACAACGCAACAAATATCTAGAACAGTTACAGCTGTTTGTAAGAACATTGTTCGTTCAAATTAAGTAAAACGCTCTATACAATTAAAGCCCGGTCACAGTTCATTCGAGTCTTCTTTAATTACAGTTCCTTATGCGAGTAGCTCGCTTAGATCCGGAGTTCCGAAACTATTTGTGGCACTAAATCCAGTTGCCGGTACAGCACTATCTAGTAGCGCAACATGCATACCCATGTAAATTTCAAGCGGAGCCGGCCTCGTTAATTTGGGTCTTGTCACGACGCACATCCCTTTCTTAGTAACTCTGTACCCGCTGCGTCGCCGTGCTTTCACCAGCTAACGGCTCCTTGGCTGCTCGAAATTGCCTCGGTTTATCTTCGTACGATCGACCCTGAACACATTCTGAATAAATGTTTCACAAATTCGCTTTCCTGTACTCAGAAATGCCCCTTTTATTTATCTTTACGATTGTGAGATTTGCTTCAGTGATTTTGATCATGTTAACGCTTCAGTGGTGATCTTTATCAATGTCGACGCTAATTTGTATGTCCAAATTTGATTAGAATTTTGTGTTTAAATGAGGGTCGATCAAGGGTTATGATTCTACCAATGATAAAGACTGTGCTGAATTAAAGTTGAGTCTGTAAATGTGTGGAGTTGTGAAAGACTTACATCACTCATTGATGGACTGTGTTCGATATGAGTCTCATAGAAATGATCTGTTTGGGAGTTTTGAGGTTGAAACGACTTGATATGGGCACATTCCATAAAATTCGATGATGAGGCGAAGAGTCTGTTCAGGTTCATGGCCCAAAAGTAATCCGTAGCAGTGTGTATAGAGGGTATGATGGAACTGTTATAAAAGTCTATAACTAAATAAAGATGAAAAAAAAAAATGGCCCACTATGTAAATATCAGCTAGTTTCCAGATTAATTTGAGAACCTTAGAACTTTAATAATACTTATTAAATACTAGCTTGAGGTCGGAAATTATCCCACGGGAACGTACTACGAAACGGGCTAAAAAGAAATCATATCTGTGTGCCAAATATCATCAAAATCTGTTCGGCCTTTAATTTCGCATTTATATTATTATACTAAACTAGCTGACCCGGAAACGTTCTTTGTCATATAAATTATTTCTAGCTGCCCGGCGCTACTTCGTTCGCATGGTGTCCTACCCTGCCCCTACCCTACTCCTACCCTACTCCTACACTACTCCTACCCTACTCCTACCCTACTCCTACACTACTCCTACCCTACTCCTACCCTACTCCTACCCTACTCCTACCCTACTCCTACCCTACTCCTACCCTACTTCTACCCTACTCCTAACCTAGTCCCACACTACTCCTACCCTACTCCTATAAGTAAAACGTTGATAGAACTATACATGAATTATTATATTTGATTGCCATCTTGCGGATCTGTGAATGGAACAGAATAATATAAAAATCGCGATTAAAAATCAGGGGTTGGTGATAGAAGCGTGAAAATTTAGGGTTGTGATTATCACTTAGGGGTATGAAAAATAGATAGTAGCCGATTCTCAGACCTGAAAAGAATTAAAGATCAATTTTGTTATATCAGTGTTAAGTCATTGTCACATTTGCAAGTGTATTACAATATTACCTACTGTCTACGAGTATAATAGTCCGATACTAAAGTGATTCATGTGTGCTGTGATTTTTGCAAAAAGTTTTTTAATAGAGTGTCTGTTAAAAAGTAAGTTGTTGTTAATGGTAACTATAAATATTTTGAGCTAGCTGTGCCCGCGACTTCGTTCATGTGCATGTCGGAAAACAAATGAAATTTCTTGGGTTTTTTTTTTTCGCGGTTCCCTTATTCATATTCTGAAATGAAAGTAGCCTAATTTTCAAAACATTAAAATGATTTTTAACACGTGGGAAATAGGCAAGTGTTTTTATCATACAGTTGTGTGCGTATTAATTATCCAAAACAAATAATGTTCTTGTGACCAGAGGGCTGGGTCGTTTTTTTGTCCAAAGAATGAGCATTGCTATTCAACGTGGCAATGCTGCCAGTCTTCTGGGCACGTTTCCGGATGACAGCGATGTGGACGATTACTTCGACGCCTAAATACCATTTGTTTTTGTATTTATTTATATAAATAGTTTGTTAGTTAGTCTTTTAATTTAGTACCTAGTGTAACACTATCGGACATGTGACACTATTCCACAGAATAACTTTTATTCGCCTTGAATATCCTTTTAAAAATTGTCCAAATCAGATTTTTCAAAGTCGTCAGATTTAGGGAAAGCCTACAATTTCTTCAGTAGATTTTCTTATTTAAGTCACTATGGGTCAGGCTGCACACGATCAAACCAAAAATCAATGGCTGTGAAGATCACTTTATTTTTGGCCCTTTTTTAAATCTGAATGTGGACTACTGACCACTGGGCTCCTATCTGAAACTTTTCAAATATATTTTTAGTGTTCTTTTATCGTGCCACACCTACTCAGCAATTTTCGCCCTGCGTATGCTTGCTCAAAAACCCTCTGGGCTCTACCAATGGCATTTTTAGGAAAGCAAATTGAGAAGTATTTTTGGTTCAATTAAATAGATGCCATAATAAATATACCTACTCTATGTAACAAAGGATTGCAGTATTCAGGCCCAGCGGAAAAAAATCAAATAAAAAAATCAATAAACTCGATTTCTTATAGTAAATGACTACACGTTAGATTGTGTTTTCTTTATTAATATTGATATCTTATCGATTTGTTAAACTAGCGATAAGATGGTCAAGGGCAAAACGATGGAAATAATCCACTGTTTTTTCTACTGATTACTACTGAAATATTAGTTCATAGCTGTAGGTATGGACTGAATTCGATGGATGGAATGTGTGAATGTTGATATGGTTAGAAAGGGGGTGACTACCGAGATGACGACTAATAGAGAAGTATGGAAGAAAAAGACATGTTGCGCCGACCTCAAATAAATTGGGATAAGGGCAGGAGAATGATGATGATGATGAGCTGTAGGTAAAGTCAGGTAAATTAATTGTAGGGGCGTCCATCGTCCTACCACACAGTCCCGAGTTGGCGCCGCAGTGTTCCACAGACCACGCGCGCTACTCGAGAGTGGGTGCGACCATTGTGGGAATGGCCGCACGGGGAGGTGGGAGGCCTGTCGGGGTGCGGTGAATGCTTATGCGAATCCCGCACCCCCGGCCGAGGTGGAACACCGGAGTTTGGAAATTGGCGGGATGATCCCCCTGTATCTCGGTCCTCAGAAAACACGTTCAGTCGTTCTGCGCCTGATCTGTCTCCGGTCGTGTAGGATTGCGTGCCGTCCCATCGGACTATCAAAGTAAGGGAAGAGAGACTGCTATTGTGTCTGCGCACACACTTATGCACCCTAATATCAAGCCTAGTCTCCGTTGGATAGTAAGAGAGAGAGAGAGAGAGAGATTGGCCGTAGCATAATCAGCCTTTAATGTCAAAAATGTATATCTCACTTCTAGGACACAGGTCTCCTCTCTGTGATTGGGAGTGGGCCGAAATCCAACTCGCTGGCACAGCTGTGCGGGTTGGTAGATGTTATATGTCTTCGAATTTTTGGTTCGAGGACATGTCGGTTTGAGATAAGACTAGGTACATGTTGTATTATACAACGTGGCGCTACAATGGCGACATTAATTTAACACACGGGTAGGGCTAGTGGCCAGTAATCATAAAAATTATAACAACATAAAAAAAATCGTAACTTGAAAACTTCCACCTGCGCCGCGCGCCGACATAGGGCTCTCTCTCTTTCCTTCAATTCGCCTTCTCTTTGCTCGTTAATTGTTTTAATTACATTGATGCGATGTTATGATCCGTGACCCCGGAAAATGACCCCTGCGCTACAGTTCTTTAAGTCAGGTTGCTCTAAGATGCTATTTTATAAAATTGTTAATAAATAAATAAATATTAATGTTTAATTAAATTAAAATATATTCATAAAACTACAACGCAAAACCGTATACGTGTGTTAAATTAATGTCGCCCTTAAAGCGCCACGCTGTAGATCAACATGCTCCAGTGTGGAAAAGTACTAAGTACCTACCTATGCTGAACGTGCACTGTTGCACTGTTTGTGGATACTTACGACATACCTATCTATGCATTTGATTTTAAACAATCAAGCCGTTGAATTAGATTACAGCTGAGGCTGTTATCGATCGTCATAGAAACTATAGGTAGGTAGGTACTCATAATTATAAACCAAGCCATGGCTGATATATTAGGGACTAACAACACTTATTCAGCTCTGTTCAGCTTTTGTCCATACAAAATCGTTGTGTTCTATGGACAAAAGCTGAACAGAGCTTAATTAATAATAAGTGTGGTTAGTCCCTTAGTCGATTCGCACGAATTTACTCGCACGAAACGGGCGAGTCGACACCTCCAGAAATTCCTGCGAGTAAATTCGTGGGAATCGAATAATAAGCCCAATTATTGCTTTGCTTGGGACTAGATGGCGCTGTGTGAAATGTCCAGGGATATTATTATTATTATTTGTAAAAGTTTCACCATGCTTGCTTACCTTTTATCAAGAAACTGTAAAATTTACAATGCACCAGACACCACGTGTTGATCACGCTAACTAACACGACCTTACTCAATAAATGATGATTATTACCTAATAAAATCGGAATATTTTGTTACTATGGCAGATTAGGTACAATTCAAATTGATGAAAAAAACAATGTGATAGTATGCTATCTAGATTTAGGTGACTATTATCACATTTTTATTAAAGTATGGCATAAGGTGATAGGAATCAGACACGTAGATCTAGACATCTGCTCCTTTTATTTTCATCGATCATTCTGTAGGCGAGTGAAAGATGTCGAATACCGAAATTCAACATCGTTAAATCGGTTCAAAGAAAAATTTGGCCCACAGGAAGACCATGACCAGCACCCTAATTGCGGAGCACACTACCAATCTCCATCTGAACCATTTTGAAGGCTAATCCATTACTTCATATGTTCGAAAAATGTATCTGCTCAACAACGTAAATAACACAATGAATGTTGTTGAACTGTCAAAATGAAAGCGTACCCCGCTGTTTTAGGATTAGGACATAGGATACTGCTTATCCCTGTAGTACGTTCCCGGGGGGCAAAAGCAAGTTACTTAGAAGCCGTGAGTAGCATGAACTACGATGTATACGTATGTTGCGGTTTGTGCCACAGTTGACGCAAGCCGACTTATCTTGCAACAATCTTGCAGCAACAAAAACCACGCTCTTGGTGCCTCATCATCATCATCCTGACTTCACCCACAGTTAAGCATAGCCCTCTCTTTTCAAGTACCATTCCCCACGCCCCTTTATCTTGCAACAATCTTGCAGCAACAAAAACCACACTCTTGGTGCCTCATCATCATCATCCTGACTTCGCCCACAGTTAAGCATAGCTCTCTCTTTTTAAGTACCATTTCCCCCGCCCCTGTGTCAGCCTCATTCAGGTTTTACCCGCGATTTTAATAAAGCCGTCCACCCATCTCGCTGCCGGACGATCGACACTTCGTCTTCCAGTCCTTGCCACTCGATCACTGCCTTACTCCACCTGTCATCACTGCGCCTTGCCAGGTGTCTTGTCCAACTCCATTTGAGTTCCATAAGTTTTCCGATATCGAAAACCTTCGTACGTCTGCTTATTTCGACGCTTTGGACTTGGTCTATAAGCCTTATGCCAAGCATGGAACGCTCCATGTCTCTTTGTGCTACTCTCACCCTGTTCACAGCCTTCTGCGTGAGCGTACACGTTTCGGCACCATACGTCATGGTGGGCAGAATACACTGGTTATAGAGGCTAGACTTCAGACATTGTGGGATTTTGGCTGATTTTAGTGCCTGTCTAACAGATATAATCTATAACTTGGCGCCTACCTAACAAATATTATCAGTGATATCAAGACCAATTTCGTTTTTGGCTTATAGCATCGTGCCATATTAGCCAATCTGTAGTAAAATTCGGCTAAAAACATGGGGACCGCTATGACCAATGTGCGCTTTTATAATTTCTAACGTGTTGATATTGTCGTGGACGTCTACGGCATCTCGATAAGGTAGAGATGTAAAATGTATGAAGACGCTTTTAACGTCCACCTCCATGCTATGATGTGATGGTACTGTAGCACACCAAACTTACTGAAATCCTGCACAAATGGCGTAAATGTGGTATGCAATTTTTTTAAGCGGATTTATCGTGGACTTTGACATTAACGGTAATATCGTAGACGCCGACGTCCACGAGAACGTGTCGTGTAGATTTATAAAAGCGCACATTCGTAGGTACTTATGTTGTTGAAGCGACGCCGATAAATATTACCTAATTCCGAGTGATAACAATGACAAAGATCGTTGTAGGTACATAACCTACGTCAAAACAACTTCATTTTTTCTTCGTAGAGATATCACGAGTTGTTGTCATGATCCACTTACTATCTATCTATATGTCTACTGTGGAAAACAATCTCGCAGATTAGCAATTTGATTATAGGTAGGTAATCGAGGTACCGAACTTAAAAGAAAAAACGGAACCCATCACTATTACTGTCCGTCTATCCGAGAATTATTTCGCGAGCTCTATGCAACGCAGGAATTTTAATTTTGGCATAATGTTGATACACGCACGCGAAGCGCCAGTCAAAGTCCAGTTTTTTATATTTATTATTATCTGTTCCTACCGTATGTTGTAGAACTTGGGTTTGTTCGATCTTAGGAAAAAGAACGTGTTATTTATTTTACGTGTATAGTCCCTTCTAAGAGAGATTTCTTTATGCATTCTAAAAATATAGTTCATGTAATGTTTGGTTTTGCTGCCTTGAATATATAGGTAACTAAACATTTTAAAAAAATGGACAAGGGGCTATGTAGCCCCTTGTCCATTTTTTTAAAATGTTTAGTTTTGAGACAGAACCCTCAGGGCTCGAGTGCATGTGAACTCGACCCCTGAGGGTTCTGTCTCAAAGCTGTGCCCGACTGCCCGCAGCTTCATTCAAGTGATACAATTTAGCCTATAAATTGTAATTCCGGACTAAAGGACAAAGTTAATACTGTAGTAGAAAAACACATTCTCCCATACATTCTAACTGTAAATGTAAGTTTGTTTAAATTACGAAAAACACACAGAGAATTTATTCTTTTCTTATAAATTACAGGAAAACCTATCATGTAATTGATAAAGCAGATTTTGCTTAGTTAGCTGAATCATATAGTGCAACATCATTTTTTCCCTTAACACTTAGATACAGCACCTACTGTTTAGCATCTACCGCAGGGTTATTATTAAGTACACGCAATATAGTAATTTCGGCAGTCCAGTGACCGTTTCACAGACTGCTCAGTATAGCTTGCAACCTTTATTGTGTGAGCCCGACTCGCTCTTGGCCAGTTTTTTTTTTATAATTATAGGTCTCTGTGACAAAAACGTCTCCCTGCTTAGAAAATTTCAGTGTGGATAGTATGTTTGTAATAGCTTAATCTCTTGAACCTGGGGTTCTACTCCGAAGTAGTATCGGCCGAATGTTCGGTCGTTTCCTGCTACGAAGTTACTATTTGGTTTGGTCGGTTCCGATCCTACACTCCTACACTCTTTCGAATATTGACTATTGGTCCCGACCCAACTGAGCCGATCCGAACTTTTTTCAATAATATTCGGTTCGGCCATGTTTCGGTCCGATCCGAACATTCGCACTTTGCACTTCGGAGTAGGCCCCCTGATCTCCCTCCGATTGTGTCGGATTGCCATCCCATTGTACTATATGAGTGAGGGTAGAGAGAGTGCACCGGTTTCTGTGCACAAACTAGTGTACTATTATAATATCTGCTGCGTCGAAGGCTAGTTTCCCTTGGGATTGGTCGCCACGTCTGAAATTCTGTCTGGATGACTATTATTAATAGCTTAATAAAACCTAATCACTAAGCAAGTTAATGTTTTACTAAAGAATACTCTATTGTCTTCATTTGGTTTTAAAACCTGTATGTTTTTGCATGTCTGTTGGAACCTTCGATATTGTGGTTGGAGAGGGTTGTAAATAATATGCCAGTGTCCGGTACAAAGTCTATTTAATATTAATTAGCACAGTGACGTTTCTTACATAAACTATTCAGAACACAAGTTTTGCTACAGTGCTGGGAAGAGGACTCTCGGCTACACTGTATATGTACGGGGAACATTGCATTTAGCATTGTTATCATTATTGCTAGCTGTAGTTCCTACAATGACCACATCATATATTCGACCAATCGCAATCAACTAGTAGTTCGTAGGTACACTCACGAGCATTATACGTAAAATTTAAAAGCGATTTTCTGCTAAAGTATTGATAGATATGTATTTTATTGATTTTCGAGCATAGTACTATCGAAACCATGACCATTTTAGCCGAAAGACGTCCACTACGCGGCATAGGCCTTCCCCAAGCACTGCCACTTCAACCAGTTCTGTACTTCTCGCATTCAGCCTATTCCTGTGGCCTTCACAAGGTTATCGATCTACCACATGGGAGGCCAACAAACGCTGCGTTTTCCGGTACGCGGTCGCCAGTCCAGAACCGTTCGGCCCCATCGGCCATCTGTTCTGCCCACTGCACTTAAGTTTAGCAATTCTTCGGCTATGTCGGTTACCTTTGGTTCTCCTGCGTATCTCCTCATTTCGCGCTTCTGTAGCGCGTCGGGGATGTTCGCGGACGCACGCGTTCCGAATTTCGCTGCTGCGTCTGCAAATTGCATCACTGTTGCGTCGGTTGCGCGACAGCCCCAACAGTCTCGTGGCTACTGTAGCCGGCAAGGTGGATGGCCAAATAATAGGTCACTGGATGGCGGCACAAAGACCGTCATTCAGATATATTGTGTGAGGTAGCCCTATTTTTTTTTTTAAGTGTTATTTTGTAGGTTTAATTAGATTGGTTTTATTCGTTATTTTTTCTAGTATTTTTTTTATTTTTATTTAACGTGTTTCTTGATCGTATGTTAAGTTACGGATCTATGGTCTGAAAATAAAGTTTTATTATTATTTCTGATTTAATCACGTAGGGAAACTCCAAGCATAGCCCCCTCTATTGCCCTTTGGTGACTTTGGATCCTTTTTAAAGATGCAATCAGATAAACGCTTTTGAATTTTGCGAAACTGTAAGCTCGTGACTGTACTACTAACCGTTTGTTAGCCACTGTAACCACAGCAGGTCAATCATCGTCAGTCGATACCAGCTGATATCGTGGTGTGGGTCATTGACCCCGAGACTCTGAACACATAGCGATAAATGTACCAATCGGGACTTTAAGTTATCTCAATGGTAATTCCCAGTCGGGCTCGGGGATTCGTAAGTATCATGCAGTCGCTTTTATTGTATTTATTGGTAAATTAATTGATAATAGTTGGCCTATTTGGATAAGGACACCTAAGACCACATAAAAGATACTTTTGTTGCTCTGTACGGGGCAACCCCGCGCCCCATATGATCATGAAGCCCATTACTTAGCAAATAAACAATAAAAATTTAAAGAAAGACTAGTGGGTGCCTTGACTTAGTTCTCATATAGCTCTTATGTTTGACCCGCTCGGGGTAGTGGTTTTTTTTAATGGTAAACAAGTAGAGCGACCCACCCTGATAGTCACCAGCGCTTATAGACATTCAGAATAACAGAGGTATTGCAGGCAGGTTTTCGAGGGTGCTAATTATAATCAATTGGTACATAGACAATAGACACTAAACTTACATAAAATAGAACTAAAAATGAAAATCGATTTAAACAATACTAACATTACATTAAATAATTTACAATAAAATCTAAATTAAAAATTGTGTTAGTATATACAATATGACGTACACAATGTGTTAGTGAGCACCCAAAACAATGCGCATCCACTTGTTTTGGAAGGGGCAATCCGCCCGAGATACAATCAGCTGCAGGATGCCGTTGCTACTGCCTCGCACACGCTGTGACAAGAAAGCAACCATTTTGTGCACAATCGCATGGAAACCGTCCGTACGCGCCTCCGCAAACATACCAGACGCACTACAATAGCGAGGCAGCCGCATCAGCATCCTGAAGATGTTGTTATATTGGACACGCAGAGTATTAGCAGCCCGATGAGTGTAACTTATCCACAAACTGCTCGAGTAATACGCCTTAAAAACAGTTATCTTTACATCCCTCGAGCAGCGTGCAAAGCTAAGGCCGATTATCACCATCATTATTCACAGCCCGACTTCACCGTCTCTCATTTTTTGTGCTAATCCCGCGCTTCTGTGTCAGCCCCTACAGATGACAAAAATGTCTTCCGCCTATCTCGCTGCCGGATGACCGACATCTCGTCTTCCAGTCCTTGGATGCCAACTCTGTCACAGCCTTACTCCGCCTGTGATACTGCGCCTTGCCAGAAGTCCTGCCCAACTACATTTGAGCGCCATAATACGCCTTCCGATATCGAAGATTAAAGCCGATGTTACTGCCAATGTTACTTAGATTGATGTATAGAGCCGTTATCTAGGCAGATAACGGCTATGTTATAGGTCTTTCATACCCTGTATTCCACTCAAACTAGAACCAAGCAACGTTGCTTACCGGCAGAGATTTGTATGATGGTGGTACTTCCCCGGATGAGCTCCTTTACAAAGCCTAATATAGTCAATTATGCATAATTATGTATGTATGTAAGATACATCTATTTCTGACTTATCTCTCCATCTTGAAGATACGAGTACATCTAATTATGCTAACATGTTAACTAGGTCTACGTTCACCTTGATCTTGATCGTGTGTAGCACTGCATACGTCACAACGTATTCTAGCACAGTGCGCTCAAACATAGTCATAATGATTAAAGTACCGCGAATTACCGCTGACTCATAAACTACAGCGAATTTTGCAATCATCTCTTTGTGATACCTAATATGAATAGTAAACATTTATAGGTACTGTCACGGTAATTATATCTACTGTTCAAAGATATTTGTTTTGAAATTTTTACAACAATAGTATTGTGACAGTAAGAGATACTTTGGTAAACTATTGCACTCTGATTCATCTGTAGGCCAATGATTTAAAAACATTCAAAATCTAGTCGCAATAACAGCCCAGCAACAATCGATGGCAAAAACTTTGTCAGAAAATGTAGTAATTAGAGTCAAATTTAAATCTAATCTAATCTAACTAGCCTGTATGGTCCCACAGCAGGGCAAACGCATCCCTCTCCCTTTTCGACACAATTCTGTCTTTGGCGAGTGCCGGCCAGTCCTTATAGAAGGAGTCAATCTCGTCCCGCCATCTTCGTTTTGGCCTGCCGCGATGGCGTCGTGCGCTTAGTAGGACCTAATCGGTGGTTCTTTTAGGCTAACTGTCATCCGACATGCGGCAAACCAGCCCAGTCCCACTTAAGTTTAGCGGCTTTCTGGGTAACGTCTGTTGTCTTGGTTTTGGCGCGCAGTATTGTGGTCCTTATACGGTCTGAAATTCGAACCCCTAGGATACTGCGCTCCATGGCTCGCTAGCAAACTTCGAGCTTGGACCTCTGCTAAAGTGTCAAAGACAAATTATAATGCGGATAAAAAAACAAATAACATAACATTGCGTCACGGCTCTAATTACCTAGTGTATGGCAGAGGTGTACACACGGCTACACATCAAGCTATGCAAAACCAGTAGGTATTAGCTGACCGTTCATTGTGAGAAAATATCATACAAAGTGAGGCCAAGACAAACTGGTTTTGTATAGCTTGACGTGTAGCCGTGTGTACCAATAGTACACCGTACATGTTTTGCCAGTTATATTATAGTCCCATGAAATAGGGCCACCTACCGGGAACAAATCCAGACACCAGACTGCTACTGAGAAATTTTTGACAGAAAAACCCAATAACAATTTTCCTGACCTGGGAATCAGCAGGCAGCAGCAGCAGCAGCAGCTGGCTCGGCAGTAGCGCTTGCGACCACTAGACCAACAAAGCAATCCCCTGTATAGTGTATTTTATAAACGTAAAAATAAGAGAGAGGTCCCTGAATAGATGGCTAGTTTAATTGAAGCTAAGAAATATAACTCGAAAAGGACATATTTTTTAAATTTACCAGGTTCTTTTGTTTAAGTTTTATATATTTGAAAAGTTTTCCTGTCTTTTATGGCGTTCGTGACCACTAGCCATGATCACAAAGTTTGTCTGCTCTTCCGACGGTACTGTGTAAACCCAGAGTAATACTTAAACTTAGTTTTATTTTGTTGTGAAGTCGTATACTTTTAGAATTTTTAACTTAAACATTGGCTGTCCTGTAAAACCTTGCAATTGAAATTTTGTGACGGCATAAAGTCAGAAGTCGCTTTTGAACTATAAACTGGTTTCAGAAATGTTAAAAACATTATTTTTTCCAAGAAATATTCTCAAATTGCGTAGATATTTCTATGAAAACCCAAAGCCTATTTTGAAGCCCATTGTAAAAGTAATAATAATATAATAATAATATCCCTGGACATTTCACACAGCGCCATCTAGTCCCAAGCTAAGCAACCTAATGCTTGTTTTATGGTAACAAGATGGCTGATAAACTACTTATATACATTTTTTTTTTTTTGTAAATACATACATATTATAGATAGAAAAACACCCAGACTCGGAACAAATACATGTAGGTCATACAAATATTTGTTCCGTGCGGGAATCGAACCCGCGATACGCAGCGCAGCAGTCAATCGCTTAACCACTGCGCCAACCGTGCCGCCAAAAAAAAGTAAAATTCTGTAAAAGGCATCACCTACAAAAACAATATTATGCAATTGTGAAATATTTGAGGAAGTACGGTGTACCGCAAACGGCAAATCAGTGGTAAAGATTTGACTTTGACAGCGCCTTTATGTCGTTACAATAAGGGTTGTTTTTGTAGTACAAGTGCAGTTACTGTTGTGAGTCAAAAAGTGAAGAGTTATGGTTATTCTTTTGTCACAAAGGGATGGTGTCATAGCAACAACTAGCTTTACACACCTGTCGTCCCCTACTAGAACCATGATGGCGTCTTCAAAGACAATAAAGTTTGATACATCTAATGAGCCCACAAGGTAGGTTACTATACCCCATTCACAATAAGATTAGACATTGAAATAAATCTTTTTTACAGTCCGTTCAACCGATTTTGACTTCTATTGCGTTGGTGGCATGACAAATGCCAGCTGCAGTAAACAGTTGGTATTATAATCACGTTTTTGCTTTGAATGCCATTCTTATGCCTATGGAATAGAAGTAAAAATCGGCTGAACGGACTGTAAAAAGTTTTGTTTAAATGTCTAACCTTATTGTAAATGGAGTGTAGTCATTCAAATTTTGTAATCTAGCATCCAGGGTAACACACTTTCAATAACAATAATTTTAAAGGATATTGGTAATTCCATTGTTTTATATGTTCGAAAAATGTGTCTGCTCAACAACGTAAATAACGCAATGAATGTGTTGAACTGTCAAAATGAAAGTCATTGCTACTATTAGTGTGTTACGTAATCACCCTGCAGGTCAGTCCTACGAAACATAGCCATAACTTTTTTCTCACAGCTATTTGAAATTAGCCGCCATAATAGTTATTGCATTATATTACACTGTCCTACCATACCTGTTAACACTGTAATTTGAAAACATTGTAAAAGCCAATTGCCGGCTCTTCTCCATAGGAAACGACCAATCATAACCGTACATCTAGCTTCTGACGTTTCATAAGTGCATGTAGTTTTATGTGAAACACAATATTTAGAATTTGAAGGGCTGATTTTTCAATCGACAGATAATTTTTATTTGTGGAATTAATTTTACGTCTGACAGTTTTTGTATGGAAGAACTGTAAAAAATTCAAAATAATTTCTCAGATAAAATTATCTGGCGTTGGAAAAATCAGCCCTTAAACACCTAACTTTAGTGCTTAGACCGACTACTATATTTTTTTAGCCAATATCCTTAAAAAAAAAAATACAAACTTAATAAACATTGGATACGCAAACGTGGACCAAAATAACTAAAAGTCATAGGGGGCCATTGCCCTGTAGTGAGATGATACACCCAAACAGTAACAAGTTTATAAAGTGTTTCATAGGTAGTTTATTTAACCCTTTGCTCGCGGGTACAGTTCTGAACCATTTCTCTCGGTTGACCCTTTTGACATGCGCTGAATGATAAGTAGTTCTATGTCTATGTTCTATGTTACGGGTTTGGTTTCCACATTTAATGCTTCAAGTGGACCATTGTGCGTGAGCCATGGAGGCCGTCGGTGGTTATTCCAACCACCAGCCCACCTCCCTCCAGAAGCTTATTAAGTCTCCTCCTGGTCTGTTGAGAACATCTGTGTAAGATCTGAGTGTCCCGAGGGTTTCCAACCTAATCTGAGTGACGCCTGTGCACTCAAAGAGCACATGCGCGACATTTTCATCCGCCTCCATGCAAACTCTGCATCAGGGGGCTGTCCGTTATGCCTATCGTGTGGAAGTGTTTGTTTAGTGAGCAGTGTCCCGTGATGGCCCGTCACCAGTCGCAAGCCTTTCCTGTCCAGGCGTAGTAATCTTTTAGTTAGCTTGCCATCCAATGATGGCATGGCTTCCTTGGGCTGCCTGCAGCCCGGTGACGAGGACCACCAGTTCTATGTTTATTTCTGCTTGTGTGTGGGTGTGCTTCTGTAGCCACCTGCGTAGTGGATTGAAGGGGATGGGCACGACTGGTTCCGGTCCATAGACTGACGTGCTGGGTGCCCTTCTGGCCAGCTCGTCAGGCGCGTCGTTACCTAGTGATCCACTGTGTCCTTTTCTCCATTGTAGGGTCGCTGTGTTGCGGTCCGATACAGTTATCTGTTCAAGCGCCTTGTGACATTCTAGTATTAGATTTGATGTGATGCTTTCCTTCTTTAAGGATTGGAGGACTGAGGCGCTGTCAGAGAGTATATGAACATAAGTGTACGTGACTCTCCTGGCTGCTATGGCATGAGCCGCCAGACAGAGCCGCCTCCTCCCGCACGATAAGGTCTAGGGGAGGCAGTCCAAGCATAGCCTGTAGGGCATCTGGGTGCAGTTCTCATGCAGCTAGTGATTGCCACACAAGCAAATCGCTGCATTTTTTCGAGATCTCTTTGGCCTATGCTCAGGTTTGTTCTGGTCCACCAGACTAGTGAGCCGTTTGTGATAATTAGTTGGATAACTGTGGTGTAAAGCCAGTAGTTGACCTTGGGGCTAATCCCCCAATTTTCATTCTCTTGCATTGCCACAGGGATATGCTGGCCTTTGTGGTGATGTAGTTGATGTGTTTTGCCCAATTCAGTTGTTTGTCCAAAAATATGCCCAGGTATTTGGTTTCAGTTGATAGGCTTAGGGTAGTGCCAAAGAATCGTGGAAGTTGTAGTGTAGCAAGTTACCTCTTTTTTGTGAAGAGGATCAATTCGGTTTTTGTTGGGTTCACTGATAGTTGGTGTGTACTACACCTATTCTCTACTATATTCAGGGCCTGGTGCATTAAGTTGCATAGGATGGTTTCGTGGATGCCATTTATTATTACGGTTAGATCATCGGCGTAGCCTACGGTAAAGTAGCCTTTATCGTTTAGTGTCTTTATCAGGCTGTCTACAACCAGATTCCATAGAAGCGGTGAAAGGACGCCCCCTTGCGGGCAGCCCTTTGCCACAATGGCCCTTGTAGTGTTGTTTACGGTCAGGTACAGCTTTCTGTTCGAGCGTATTGGTAATCCAGCCGCTCAGAGACGGATCTATACGGTACCGTGTCTGTCTAAGGCCGTGCTGATACTGTTGAATGTGGTTTTGTCAAAGGCACCCTCGATGCCAATGAAGGCGGCCAGTGCTGAGCATTTGTGGTCCACTGCGCATTCAATCTTGGACACGACGCTGTGCAGCGTGGATTCTGTTGATTTGCCTGTGGAGTACGCATGCTGTTGTTTGTGGACTGATTTTGCCCTAAGGGGACCGTCTCGTACGTGTCGATTACATAGTCTCTCCAGGGTCTTTAGTAGTAAGGATTTGAGACTTATGGGTTTGTACGCCTTGCATGGGTTGCGTGTAGTCGGCTTTACCAGGTTTGGATATGAAGATGACTTTCACTTCTAAAAAAATATTTAATGATAAGTAGTTTATACACTCGATATTTTTGTTTGAATAGCTGATGTAGTGTATGTTATAATAATAATATAATATACTGGGTGGCAGGGACGCAAACTTTAACCATTAATTCAGGGCTTGATTATAGACATTTTTAATTAAGAAATTTTTCGAAGTTTATTAACAAAAAAATAAAAAATTGCTGCCTTTTGACGGTGTAGGTATTGCATTTTTCTATGAAACAACTGATAATAATTACAGTTTGCGCGTCGATATCCCTGCATTAGTATTCATAAAGATAGTCTTCTAAACAGATTCTGGCAATTTAGTTACAACTAGGGTAATATCTTCATAATTGGTGATCTATACCTATTTTAAATTAGGTTGGTATCATAGGAGATGTTTAATTAACATGACACTTTTGATGTAGGTTCTATATATCTTTTAACCCCCCAAGTGGTGAATTTACAAGCATTCCTCGCGCCTGGAGTGTGAAATTCTCGAACCAACCCCTAGTCCCTTGCGTGGTACAGAAGATGAAGCAGTGTGGGGTTACTTGAAAGTTATTATAAGTGCAACGTAGCAAACTTGCTGTGACCTCAACTACAGTGCGGCCGAGCGACGAGAGACTGCGTTCTTTACACCTGTCAGTTTCATACAAACGAATACGTGTTTTGCAAAATTGATCTTTATTAGCTACTAGAATTTTCGCACTGACAGGGGTCAGGAACGCATTCTCTCGATGGCCGGACTTCAAGTGGTACTCTTTGGGATAAGAAGGTACATACGACAACAGAAGCGTTATAATGTACATATGCACGAATTGAATATTGGACATTGTCTGGTCATAAAAACATGACAACTACCGATATTAATTGTTACAACACATTACTTCACAATTACGCCTTCCTGTCATAAACAGCTGGGCCGATATCAATCGTAGTACACAACTGTCTTAAGTAATAAAAACATGAATTATTACAACAGTTTTATCGTAAATTAATGTAATTTAATTAGCATTTTGCTGTTGTGAACAACATGATGGGTTCCTTTGTTTGAACACTCGTTTCATATATAAACAACTGTTATAATAAAGATGTTCTCAATGTTGGATAGGTTACTTCCGCGTTTTCTTACGGTTTTTGCTATTTGCTGGTCAGTGTAAGGTTGTAATCATTGAAATCATCAATACAACTTCTAAATTCATATAACACTATTGATTGATATTTCGCGGGCTATCCTGGAGCTTCCGCCTTAAGCCGTTGGTCCCGGCTGTCATTCCTAAATCGCTGACAGTCGTTACGGGTAGTCAGAAGCCCAAAAGTCTGACAACCAGTCTTATCAAGGGGTATCATGTTACACAGCAATTGGGTTGAGGAGGTCAGATAGGCAGTTGCTCCTTGTAAAACGCTGGTAATCAGCTGCATCAGGTTAGACTGGAAGCCGACCCCAGCATACTTAGGAAAAGGCTAGGCAAATTGTTTGACTACGCGTATCCTAAAAACTCATAATTAATTATGTTTGAATTATTATTTTTCCTGTTACTAATATCATTTGATATCTGAGAGAATATTAAAATAAACTAGGAAACTCCATATTGACTGTACCTATAATACAAAATTTGCTCACATTTGGAATATTTAGAGGAAGGAAACTCAAAATGTATTGTTTCAATTTCTAATTAGTTCTATCAATACATGGTTATGTTCTTACTCTGTTAACTCCGTACGGTAGGAATAATGTTTCATTGAACTGTATTCAGCCGTCAGCCGCCAATCCACGTGGATATGTTGACATAATACCAAGAGAGTAAATACATGAAGCATCACCTGCAAATCTGATCGCAAAACCGGTTTCAACAAGCGGCACATTTGCACTCAGAAAAACTGGTCCACCAAATTGGCGGTGCTCGACACAGGCAGCAAAAAAAAACCAAACAAAATGATCGTAATCACAGGAAGGAACGAGACGAGACGATGATTTTTTCCAAGCGTAATTCTCATATGCGAAAGAGCAACAGAGCTAGAAAACCCATTCAATACAGCATACTGCATAAACTTTATAGACCAGTCATATCTAACACTAAAAATCGCTAAAATCGCTAAAATCGCCAACTAGCTTCGAGTGCTGCAAAGTTAGCACAGGTATTTATACTACTAACACTATGGACTTATGTCTGAAATAAAGAATTTGAATTTCAAAGCTGCAAACTTGGATATACGCTACTAGTAGTGGTCCTAACAACATACTTTAAAACTTTTTTGCAAAAAAAAAAAAAAAACCGACTTCCAAAAACGACACTACCAAGTGAAAAATAACTTTAATTTCGGAAGTCGGTGTCGTTGGGTTCGCATTTTCGTTGTTTGCCACCGACTTCCGAAATTAAAATTATTTTTCACTTTGTAGTGTCGTTTTTGGAAGGCGGTGGTTTTTTTTTTTTTTGCAAAAAAGTTTTTATTTTTAATTTTAAGTTCTAATTTTTACCAGTAATTTTGGTTTAAAAACCAAACTACTGAACCGTTTTTGATGAAACTATGGGACCATTTGGGAAGTATACCCTTTACAACAAAAAAAGAATTTTTCAAATCGGTTGGCAAGCGACGGAGTTATGCGCGAACAAACATAAAAAAAAAATACAAACATCCGAATTCGAAGTCGGTTAAAAATCAGATCAAGCCGTTAGTTTGCGATTTTAATGTTCGATAGGACTGGGCTCTCTAGAATCCAGTATAGACTTCAATATACTCTCTAGAATTCAGCATAGGCTTCAATACACTTTCTCCCTAAAATCAAGCATAGGCATAGACTTTATAGACTCTTTCTCTAGAACCCTGCATAGGCTTCAATACACTCTCTCTCTCTAGAATCCAGCTTAAACTTTAATGGACTCTAGTGGCCTTGCAAGAGAGGTCTCGTAGCAGTCGTAGCTGGGTACAAAGGTTGATTACCAATTCTAAGAAGCTACTATGTCGTAGACTGCTAGAGGCACCTAACTTCAACTACACACGAGAAATTGTAGAGACGTTCCAATGTTTTTTTTTTTTTACTATAGATATTTAGAGAGGCACTAGACTTTTTGACAAGCCAATCTCTTCAATACTGACCGAACACAGATCCAACACTTAGCAACAGTCCTGATAAATAACTAAAGGTAAAAAAACATCGAGTATTATCGCGTTCGCTCGCTTAATGATATACGTATTGTCAATGTTCATTGATGTTAGTGCAGCCACAGTGAACGGTCGTATAAAGCAAACAGCTGATGAGTCAGAGACTGTTGCGTTGCGAACTCGTTGATCGGACCATTGTTATACGTGATAAAATTTTGAACTAACTGTGAGTGTAGGTAAGGGACTGTTTTTTTTTTCTTTTTTGTGTTTGTTTCTTTTTTATATAATTATGAGTGGCCGGTAACAATCGGTTTTATTTTTCGTTATTCTGGCTAGGTTTTTATTTTTTTTGCGATCATCGGCGATGCAATATTTTGTGTGTGAATTGCAAAAAAGTAAACAAATATATTGACCTAGTTGCAATATCAATATTTGCACTTGCAATATATATCTACCATATATTTAAAACAATAATAGATACTTTCTACAAAAATTTCTAAAGTCATCCAAAAATATTATAAAATGTTGAGCAAAAACATATATTTTTTTATTATAATAAATGGAATGAGTTAATCTATCCAAACATTATGAAACTCGCACAAAAGTTGTGATTCATAAGCTCTAAAATTAACATAGTTATCCCTTCATTATTTTTAAATGACTAAATGCTAATCACGTTAAGTACGAACATAATTATTATGATGAAACATAAACGTCTATTAGAATTTTTCGAACGCAAATATTAGTGCTAACTGTACATTTTGAATGCCCGAACCGCTCAACCGCGTATCCGACATCGCATTAAAGCGCGAAAGAATTAAGTAGACCATAACTCAAAGGTCATAGAGTTCGTTTTTATACTAAGTGATTTTATAATCAACCAGTAAGAGGGTTTGTAGATATTAGTGAGGAGGGATATCCTTTAGAAAGCCATTCGGTTTTACTTTCTTTTCTTTTTTATACGGATTATAAGAACTGTCTACATCGAATACATTGATCTTATCAGCTATTTATCTACCTTAAGACATATGTTCCTGATAAGGATTTCTTATACTTATAAGAAACGATAACGAAATTGATAGAATATTTTAAGTTGCTACCTTACTAAGTATGCAGGTACCTAATCCTCTATTTAGGTTCCTATAGGTACTAAAATTGGTATGGAATAGGTACTAAATTTACAACAGGGTGGTAGGTACATCGATGCGCCAACTGAAACCATGAATTTAGCACATGACTCTAGACCCTAGCGTAGACATTTTTCAGCTGTTTCATAGAAAAGTGCAATACCTACGTGGTCAAAATGTATGGAACAGCAAAGCAGTTTGTTCTTAAATAACTGACGAAAGATTTGGGGGTCACAATCTTGTGCTGAATCCATGGTAACAGAAAGCCGATTTTCGTAATTTAAAACGTTCAAAATCTAGTCCCAGTCTCATCTCGGCGACAAACAAAAGTCAAAAACTTGTCAAAATGTATGGAAATTATAGGTATTTTTGACAGATTGAGACTGAGATCAGACTGTGAACGTTCTTAAAATTACGAGAATAGCCCCTCAGGTTGCGCGTCGATGTCCCATGCCACCCTGTATATTATCCTAATATTTTCTTTGAATGATTATACTAAATGAAGTTTAGTATAAATAAAATAGAGAAGAAACAATCGCACAGTCCTGCGCCAGCGCTGGAATGACGAGATACCTTAGATTAGCGGACACAGATTTCGTTTACGTAAGTACATGACAATCCGTAAAAACCAAATTACCTAATCAATGCTGAATTAATCTTATCAATCTGATAAGTAGTTTTACAATAAGTGTTTAGGTAGTTAGTTACGTAAAATAAGAAAGCTTTTGCTTGATGCTAAAAATAGCACAGACAGTATTTATTTTTATCTAGTTGGTAGGTACTAGTTACTACCCGCGACTTCATCCCTGTGAAATTTCTTTATAACGCTCAGCAATACTGTAGTTTCCCATTAATGAAAGACTTTTGCAATTGGATCAGTAGTTCCGAAGTTTACCCGCTATGTACAGACGCCAGCAGGTCAAGCTACCCGAAACTGTCAAATTTTCCCAATCAACCTTGAACCTTAATGCTTTAGCGACAAAGTTGAAAATCTATTAAAGAAATTTGACAGATTGTAGTAGCTTGATGTGCTGGCGTCTGTACAAACACAAATTTTAGCTCTTTATCATAAAAATAATATTACATGAAAATACATAAACGAACACAATGTTGCGTTGTTTTAAATCCATTCCATCCCTGTCCCTTGACAACTATCGTAACCAGCCTATAATGTTCCCACCCACTGCTGGGATACAGGCCTCCTCTCTGTGAAAGGGTGCTTTCGAGTAAGATCTTTTTGAATCGAACTGAATCACTACAAAATATCCCAAATGTGAAAACATGAATAACACTTTAAAATGCTCAATTGTTCATTCCAAAGTGTTGACACTTCAGGAACATACAAACGCCACTAGCGTTCGCGTTGCGGGTTCAAAATACTTAGCGCGATTGACTTTTGTACAGGGTTCGTAAAAATCCGATATTTATAATAGATAAATATCAAAATATCCAATATTTGATATACCTATTGATATCGTGTATACAAAAAAGGTGAGATTATCATTCTGTAAGTGGATTTTTATGTTTTAGTAGTAGAATAACAGTTTGTGTTTGATTTTATTTGATGTTCTTTGTCCTTAATGAATAATAATCAGTCTTCTTAATCACAACCCGCCTTGCACGTTATTTAGTGAATCCCTGAAACTTATGATTAAATTACCACATCGGGAAAGGTGAAAATGTAGTTTTTTATCAAGTGTCGCTAGGGTAAACTTTAAATCTGCGAAATTTCTAATATATATTATGATATATATATCCACTGATTCGGAAACCCTGCTTTTATAGCAATATAATATACGTATCTACCTAAACAAAAACAAACCTATGGGTTTGTTAAAAATAAGAAGATTTACTGCAATCTAACTTTTTAATTTGAAGCAATTTAAAGGAATGTTTGGAAAATGCGTTTGCTTATTTCCATAAATAGGTGAGGGCCTATAGGCTTAAGAGGGGCTCGTGGCTATAAGAACAGACTTACAGATCGGTCGATGGTTAAGATATGCTTGTCGCGGTCGGTTAGTTTACATACCGTTAAGCCGTTGATCCCAGCTATCATTTGTAGATCTTTGACAGTCGTTACGGGTCAGAAGCCCAACAGTCTGACAACCAGTCTCAAGGGGTATCGTGTTACCTGAGTCTCTTGCATCTGGTAAGACTGGAAGCTGCCCCCAACTAATGCTAGATTAATTTTCATAAAAAGATCGCACAACACCGACGTAAAAAACACTGTTTAAAATTAAATATAATGCCATAGCAAACAGGACGCAATATATTTTTAATAATAAAGTTTGTAGACACAATCGTATTAAAGTTAGCAACGGGAACCATGGTCTGGTGGTTCAATTCTCTTAGTGAGATTATCTCGGGTATAATTAGCTATACGACAAATGGCAATGTCCGGTGCTAGTCCTAGCTGAATGAAACTGCGTGTACGGCGAACAATATTATATTTCATTTTGGAGCAACTTGGCAAAATCCTATTGCCACTAATATTATAAACGCGAAAGTTTGCGAGGATGGATGGGTGGATGTTTGTTACTCTTTCACGCAAAAACTACCTAACGGATTTGGATGAAATTTGGCTCACAGATAGCTAATAACCAGGATTAACACATAAAATACTTTTTATCCCGATATTCCCACGGGATCGAAACTTATGCGGGTGAAACCGCGGGGCGCAGTTAATATTATGATATAACACCCCGTCGTTTTTGCGTCGGGGGTTAAAAATAGTAGTTCAGAAAAAGTTTCATTTTCTTCAAAAATAATCTAAAACGTTAAAATGAAACGAAGTTATGTTTATTTCTGTAAGTACCTACATAGATATTTTAAGACACTTTAAAACACGTATTTTATTTGCATTTCCTTGCTGACAGATCACTGAGAATAAATGCCGAAACAAGCTTAGAGGTCATGTTCTCTTTTTTTAACACGCTTTTTTTTTGTTTCTTGTGTGAATTCTAAAAATACAGTCTTAAAAACTCAGTCATTGTTGTTTAATTAAATGTACAGTTATGGCCTACAATCCCAATTAAAAAAACTAAGATTTTTTCAGTTTGATATAACGGACCGCATTTTTGTATAAAAACATTTAGCTCTTGGAAGCGAGTCATTTATAAATTGTTGTTAACGACAGTAGATTTTTTAAATATTCCTATACACTGTTGGTTAAAGGGGACACCTAAAGAAAGGCCGTTCTAAGGATTTCAATAATACGTTTGTTACCCTTTTCTTTATGTATTGGAAGGTGTGTTTTATTGCAAAAGTTAGTTTTGCACAAATCTTTTTATTTTGATATTTTATCTCTAAACATTGACCCCAACACAAATAGTCAGATTAGAGTACTATTATTTTTTTGTTGTTTGTAAAATGTACGCACATCTTACCTACCTATTTAATTGAAATTGTAAAATAAATAAAAATATTCATTACGGTTAAATGATAAATGATTTTATTTCTGTATGTAGTTTTATACAAACAGTTTTACACGTCAATCATATTTTAGAAACTAGATGAGGTCGGCGTTTCCTATCTGACTACTCTGAGAAGAAAGGCCGAAACCGACTAAGTGGTCACAATCTCTTTCTATTAAAGGGCAGACATAATCTTGGTCAGATCATGTGAAGAACATGTTGTAGATGGTATCTGAAATGGTCTTTTGAAGAAAGAACCACACAAAGTGGACATTTAAACTTTGAATCTTGGAGTGTTAAATTTTGAATTTTAATTGTAACAAAGACGCTATTCGTTACTTTACCTTCTTCTCTCTTTTTTACATTTTTGAATACACAGCAGCTGTTAATATAATTTTTAGACATCTGCCTACAGGGGAAGTATTAAATTTCGTGACGATACACGGCAGACGGTACCTATACACTTATAAAATCAAGATCAACTTTTACATCTTTTTTGTCTTCGCAAGTTTCGGCGAAACCATTGAGTCACGTCTTTTAAGCAGAACTCTCAAACTCGTCGCCGTTAAGTCTAATGATTTCCCTGTTATTTCAAAGTGTATTGTAGCGACCTATAATAGGTTATACAAAAAACAACACATTGGCGCCGATTCCCTTGTTCACATTAAACTAAACTAAATTTGAGTTCAGTGCATCGTTTTCTTTCTATTTCATTAAGAAAAGAAGATAAATAATTGTTAAGTCCTGTCAAATTAGTCAGCGCTTGACGTAAACTGACGTATTTTTAGTTGCCAATTTTTTAATCACGTCTAAACTGTCTATGGAGTATCTTAATTTGACAGACTAAACTAATACCTATTTATCTTCTGTCCTTCTGTGGACTAAACTAATAGTCATCTTTATGAGGTGACTGTGCCTACTTTTTAAAACGGCTTAAAGTTAAGTGTTGATTGAGCATTCGGGTTTAAATTATTATTAACGAGCTTCGACGTATAGTTTTATGGTGGGTTGTATTGTCACAGAGAGGTACTTCGCCACAGGATATGACGCAGAACGAATTTGTTTAAATGCCGGTGACTTTTGTTGGGATCCCGTTACGTCATTTCGTGGAATATCGCTTAGCATAATCAAACTCATTTATTATACGAGCCTCCATTGACGTGCGGGACTTCCCAGTCAGTCAGCAACGCTATGAAACTTGCGAAGATTACAGCATGGCATGAAATATTTTGAATGGGCTGCGAGAGAAAGAGAGAGATGATATAATGCGGAGGAATAAGGAAAATATCGTCAGGAAAGTTTTGAGCATGAATGTACGAGTAAATTAAAAAAAAATATATATAATTATATTCTTGCCGATGTAAACATCTTTTTGAGGGTGAGTGGACTGGCAAAAGACCAAGGAGTGTGGGATTCTTATCTGACTAACACCACCCCGGTTACCTATCTGATTTTAAGAAATGGCTTGTTTATACCCTTTTTTTTTTGGGTGGGAAATCATCAAATGACCTCTACTGCTCTGGGCTGAGCGGAAGGGCGTGTCAGACTTCTACTGACTAAAACCCACCCGTGTTCCTTCAGTTGCCTATGCCAGGGGCCACGGTATCTCTTTTGAACAACCCGCGGCGGCTTGTTTATACTTTACACCTCAATAAGTGAAATTATCATTAGGTAATATGTGACTATACCTAAGGTCATATTTATTTTGGTCATTCTTCTCAAAGTAGTCGGATGGGAAACACCGAACTCATCTCATCATCATCATCTGCCTCGCCTTTTCCCAACTATGTTGGGGTCGGCTTCCTGTAAAACCGGATGCAGCTGAATACCAGTAATTTCCATGGAGCGACTGCCTATCTGACTTCCACAACCCAGTTACTGGGTAAAATGATACCCCTTGTTATGACTGGTAGTCAGACCGAACTCATCTAGTTTTAAAATATAATTTATTTTTGAGGTGTTAAAGTGTTTGTACAAACCTACTTACATAAATAAAACCATTGATAATTTTCATTTATCAAGTCCATGGGCAAGTTCATGACGTCGTCAATTGCACGTTTTTCTTGCAACACTGCATTACATAATACGTAATAACTGCAACGACTTGCATTGGTTACCCTCGTCACGAATTGATATCAAAGATAAGCATTTTAATTAGTATTTAATCGAAATATTACGCATTTTTATTCTCTAAAAATATTAATTGACACCTTTAATATTAGCGTTATCTATTACATATACCTCGTTGGTTTAGTGGTCGCAAGCGTAATTGCTAAGCATAAGGTCCTGGGTTCGATTCCGGAGTCGGGCAAAGTGTTACCGTATTGCGTTTTCCATCTGGAATTTCTCAGCGACAGCCCGGAGCTTGTGCCCGGTTGATAGCAACATAGTTTTGCCCCTTATTTCATGGGACTTATATGTGGGTGTATTATAGGTGCACATTTACAGGCGGATGTTATGTTACGTTATTATATAAATAATAAATGAGCTTCTTTTTATGAGCCTCAAATAACTATCATTTTGGTTTCCTAAGAATACTAAATCGATACGCTAATTAATAATAATATACTACATCGTCTTTTTATGATGTGCCGCCTTGTAACTGTGACCAACTTGTATGTATATAGAACCTTTTTGAAAGTCTATTACTTATAATGGACTTTATTTCTATCAATAGAGATGCTTTTATAATCTATTATATTAAGAGGTCAATCAAAAATATATCGAGATAAAAAACAAATAATACCATACGAACGGAGCAAGTTTATAAAATGCCTGTTAAAACAAAGGACTCGGTTCATTTCCTAGTTTTTGTTTCAAATCTAAGCAAGAAAATGATTTATGAATCATGCTTATTTTAACTCTGACGTTGGTTTTGTAATTTAGTTTATCTTTATGACCATTATAGTTATAATCACGCCTCTAATAAAGTAGGTACTCGTACCTTCCTTTTGAGATTATAAAAACAATGTTTCTTTGTAGCTCAATCATATTCTGACTGTGTGATATAGTATGACGTAGCACTTATACCTACAGCTGAAAACGAACTTTTTTTATTTACAAGCTTCTTCGGCTTCGAAATCATCTTGTGTTAACAAAAAAAAAAAAAAAAAAATCGTATGACATTTGGAAATACTGTAACTTTCAATTAGTGGAAGATTTTTCGGAATCAGATCATTAGTACTCGAACTCTGGCTTACAGTGCCCTATTCATAGAATGTTGGAATTCAAATAGGTATATCATTGATACTGATATACCTATTTGCATGCTCGAAAAATAAAAATATTATATTACTAGCTTCTGCCCGCGGCTTCGCCCGCGTGGATGTCGGAAATTTACCCACGGGAACGTGCTAACAGGATAAAATGTATGTGCTTCCCCAGAATGCCATCTATGTCGCGGGCCCTTTGTGGCTAATTACAATAGAAAACCAATTGTGTCTCATTAGTGGTGATTAAGAGGGTACCTATATGATATCTTTACCTAAGTACCTAACTAATTAAAAAAAAAAACTCAATAACAGAAAATTAAATACCTACCTACCTAAATAAACCTATTTCTGATGATAACTAATCTAAACTCAATAAATAAGCAAAATCCCTAAAAACTAATATCTATACGAATGACTAAACCTACCTAACAGTATTATAAAATAACCTACGGTCACTACGTACACTATCAAAAATACTACCTATACTTTAAAATTAAAATCTATACCTACGACTCATATAAAAATAAACCTAAATAACTCTAAAAACTAAAAGGAATTAAAATGAACTCCACTGCGGGTGACCCAACCTACGACAAACTTAGTATTTGCGGTTGGTACAGTACAGACAGTGGTAATCGGGTATAGGGATCGAACCGCAAAATTAAGTTTGTTTTTTATTGTATATACTTTTCCGGGATAAAAAGTACCCAGTGTGGTGCCCAGGATATTAAAGAATAATTATACCAAGTTTCATCGTAACCGAACCGGTAGTTTTTGCGTGATGCCTGAACAAACAGACAGACAGACAGACAGACAGACAAAAAATTTTTTAATCACATTTTTGAGTTCGGTGTCGGTCAAGTAACACCCCCTGCCATTTATTTTTTGGATATTTTCAATGTACAGAATTTTCACTTCTACAGATTTATTATAAGTAAGATAAGATATAGATTAAAATCTACTTAAGTATCTATTTAAATAAATGACATTGTTTCTGATCTTATTTGATGTTGTAGCTATAGCTTGCCTTATAGTAACTAATTTATTTATTTCAAAATATTTGTTAATTTTGGTAATACTCGTCTAGTGGCAACCACTGATCCTTATCTACGGATAATTCAGTGGACTGCCACATTACTACTTAAAGTATTGTTAACCTTATGTATTATATATGTTTTAGGTACTTAGTTGTTTATAAATAAATAAAAATGTAAAAAAAAATAGTTCTGAAGATTACCTCCTACTTACAAACTCACAACCTTAAATATTATTATAAGGGCAGATTTTTCCAACGCCGGATAATTTTATCCGAATTTTTTTTAATTAATATAATAATTTTTACAGTTTTTCCATCCAAAATATATCAGACGTCAATTTTATTCCACGAATAAAAATTATCTCTCGATAGAAAAATCAGCCCTAAGTAATATACAATGTAAGTACCGAAATACCACATAATCTTGAAAGGCATTGATCAATGTCCTTTAAAAAGAAAGTGTAGGTAGATATTGTCACACGGAAGTGAAGGTGATAAGTATTATCACAATGTTGTCACAATAAATGATTTATGAAAAAAAATAACTTTCTCTAGGTACCGAAAAAAAATGTAGAATTTGCAACATTATTTACTTTTTTTATCTTTAATTCACACTTCACAAAAATCCCATGAACAAATAACTATCAATAAATTAAGTACCTACTTATTTCGTTGCAGTCCAGCTATCCTCATTTTCCCGTAATTTAAAGCGTTCAAAATCCAGTCGCGATCACTCTCCTCTCAGTGACAATCAATGTCAAAAACTGACTGAGATCAAAATCGAGACGAGAATGCGAACGTTTGCAATAAAAATACGGGAATTGCCTCTCAGATCTCTAGCCTCGTGTCAATCATAGAGAATAGCCTATAATTATCACATTGGAGGGAAAAAAACAATTTAATTTATTACAATTACTCGTAGTAGCAAAACGATCAGTTTAGTAAAATACTCGTAATAACATAATTATCATTGTATAACACTCACCTGAGCAATTATTGCAAATTGTTTGCCCTGCAGTGGGACTTTGATAGGCTAGTATTATTATTCTTAAGGATCAATCACAAATAGCTCACTTAGATATTTTGTAGATCAAACAAACATCAAATCTTCTATTTTAAAACATACCTACCTACTTTACTCGGCAAAAAACGATACCGAAAAAACAACAGTATCTGAGTATCGTATTGCATCAACAAACAGTTCAAAGTGCCATACAATATTGTTCAGAGAGCGGAAATTCCAGCAGTACGAGCAAAAAAAAAACATTTAAAAATGCGTCATACGTACGTAAACGCAAAATATGTAGATACCGCGTTATCAATGTAGGACTGTATTCGTGGAAAAAAACAAAATCTTTATACAGCGTTATCCCTACCGGATATTTTACATTTTCGGGGTCGTAAGAGGAATAACATTTTCATATTTTCCCTTTTCTCCCGCTTCGGTGGTGTCTGTCGGTTTTCTTCGGAGTCTTATAAGTTAAAATGAGATTTGTGTTGGGACTAAACCGTAAACTACTCTTAAATTCCATGGTTTTGTTATGTATATATGATTTTATTATTTATGTATATTATTTTACATAGGTCATAAACTTATTTAGCGAAATGTGAATGTAGGTACCTATTATTGTTACAGCTTTGCCTAACCCTTCAGGCTAACAATGTTATGTTATGTTTTGGAGGGCTATGTCTAGTAGTTAGACGCCTTTCAGCTGAATTGATCATGATAATGATTACTTAATCATAATATGTATGACGTTTTCGTGTGCAAAGATTTCTGGTTAACAATAAAGTTAATAATATTTTGATCTCCATTATCTATTAAGCCATTCCCCAACTATGTAGGGGTCAGTCTTCCAGTCTAATCGAATGCAGCTGAATACTAGGATTTTACATGGAGCGACAGCCTAATTGACGTCCACAACCCAGAAACTGGGTAATACGATACCCCTTGGTAAGACTGGTTATCAGACTTTCGGGCTTCTGACGACCCGTAACGACTCTCAAAGATCCGCGAATGACAGCCAAGACCAATGGCTTAACGTGCTTTCCGAGGCACGGAGGGGTCATATTAAGTTAAGATGGTCACACATCCACGGACCAACCTTTTGTTACTTAGCAATCGTTACAATTTTGATCTATCAAACTATAATGAGTAAAGGTAAAGGAAACTATGTAGGTACCTATTTAGAATCAAATTTTTCGCAACTATTGTTTGTTATAACATCATACCGACACTGACACTGAACATTGGTTCTCGATAAAGATTACACTAGTCTTACACATAGATATGTATTTTTTATATATTTAGATAATAATAATGTTTCTTACGTCAAATCTTTGTTGAGAACGTGCGAACGGTCTTTGACCTGATACAAAGTACCTATTTAGCGATAGCGTTGAGTTATAGGAATATTATTTGGTAGACTTTGCTCTAGATTTTAGATATCACCCTGAGAGTTGATTCATTAGGTCTCATGGCCTTTGCCAGACTTAGCTCTTCACAGTATACGGAGGTATATGGAAAAGATTCACTAAAGAAAAAAATAATGAAATCACGGTTGTTTGCGTTAAAACATGACGCAAGCAAAAAACAGAATTACAAAACAGGACAATTACTACTAAAATCTTTAATTTTCTCAAATCTTAATAACCTTAGTCAACCGATATAACGCACCGCTTGTTTCTGGGCAGCAAGTTACAAAAATCTACTGAAAAAAATCCACTTCAGACTATAAAATATACCTTAAAATAAAAAAAGTTACCCCAGTTAGCATTGCTTGCTGGAAGAAGCAATAATCAATTATTATTATTATTATTACGACCGCACACGATCAATATTGCAATAACACACTACAAAAACAGAGCAGCTATTTACTTTTGTTTCCTTCAATACAAACACTGATATAAAGTAAAAAACTGTACAATTCCGTTATTTCTATTGACACAAGATAAGAGGTCGCAAGTGTGAACTCGGTCTAATTATAACACTTTCATATCAGACACACCCCAATCGTAAAACGACGTAACTGTGCAAAGATTGATATCTTTTACGTAAATAATAATATACGAAATTATTACTTTTACGTATCAAAATACAGGTTGGGATGATACGAAATGTTTGGTTTGACATTATTCAATACGCGGGTAGAATTCCATTTGTTTACATTGTAATGTGGGTGTGACTAGATAATTATCAGTAGGTGGGTATCTATGCCCTTGAAACTTTTTAATTATATTATTGAGTGATTCTCATCGATCGATCAGATTAAGCTACGCTTGCCGCGGTTGGTCCGTGGATGGGTGACCATCTTTACATACCAAGACCCCTCCGTGCCTCGGAAAGCACGTTAAGCCATTGGTCCCGGCTGTCATTCGTGGATCTTTGACAGTTGTTACGATCGTCAGAAGCCCGAAAGTCTGACAACCAGTCTTACCAAAGGGTTTCGTATTACCCAGTAGGTAACTGGGTTATGGAGGTCAGATAGGCAGTCGCTCCATGTAAAATACTGGAACTCAGCTGTATCCGGTTAGACTAGAAGCCGATCCCAACATAGTTGGGAAAAGGCTAGGCAGATGATGATGATGTTGAGTGATTCTCAATGATCTCAAGTGAACCACTTAGCATTAGAATAGCATCAAGCAGGGTAATCTGAATTCCATACGTCCCTGCTTGAATCCAAACGCATATCTTTCAGTGAGTTGGAAACTCGCCCTTTGAGATGCAGCAAACATAACACGAGAATATGACATCAATAGTTTCTCAAAATTAGAATAGAATAGATTTTTTTTTGGGTAGATTAGTAAAAAAATAGAATAGAATTAGAATAGAAAAAGTTAACATTAAGAACAATATTCATTAAGATTCTTACAGGAGTATGTGCGGGCGCCCTCAGACGGTCGGCCGAGTTGCCATGACAGCATTTAACTTCTTCTGCACGCTATACAATTTAATTTTTTTTTACCTGCCTACCTACTACGTATTTTTCTCAACCTTTTATTTTTGTTTCAGGAGCCAGGAAAAACATTTGAAAATCAAATTATGATAAGCTAATTTATAGACACAACAAAACCAAATAAAACATGGCGATGGAAAAGAACGCGCTGATGGCATCTCCAAGGACACAGAAAGTAATGAAATTAGTACCGCCCGATGGAGGATGGGGGTGGATGGTGTTATTAGGAGCAGCTATGTCTAATGTAAGTATTAGGTATTTATTATGTACTATTACATCCCATTAACACAACGGTCAATGCCACAGACAACAACAATAACTACATATTCATAAACTGTATTTGCATACTACTATGACCAATCGACCGTTTTTGGTATACTCTAGAAGAGTATTTTCGCGAGTTTTTTCGATACAAAAAAAGAAAACTTTATCGCGTAAATTATATAATCTTAATTTTCTCTACTCTATCGTAAATGCAATTACCAATAATGCAATGCTCTTGCCTCGTTGCGCGTTGGTCTAGTGATCTGAAGCACTACAGCCGCGCATTAGATCAGCACCCTAATTGCGTAACACACGATCAATCTGATCTGAATCATTTTGAAGCAAATTGCTAATCCATTGTTTCATAAGTTTGAAAAATTTGTCTGCTCAACACGTAAATAACGCAATGAATGTTGTTGAATTTCTCAGTAGTAGCCCGGAGTCTGGATATGAGCCCAGTTTATGGCAATAGCCTCACCCCTATTACATGCGACTTAAACAAAACTGGCCAAATGTGGGTGTACTATAGGTACACCTCTGCCCGACCCTTCGGGAAAACATGGCGTGATGATATACAATAAAAATTAAACAAAAACGTAATTAAGTGACAAAAACAACAACAGGATATACTTGAGCATTATCTTTGGCAATGCGGCCTTCTAGATAAAGAAGGTCGTTTAATTTATAACATAACCCCCCATTAGGGAAGCTACCAATTTATCAGCAACTGATATCGAGTGACCGGTAGATAAAACAACAGTATTTGTATTAGTAACGAAATTTTGCGCGTCATGATAACCTGAATACAATATGTCCTTATCCTTTATTAGGAAAACAAGATAGGTACCTATATTTACCTAGTCAGCATAGGTACGTAGTACCTAATTCCGCAATAATATAAAATAAAACCAAAAGTTTCTGAGTCTAAGAACCTGACCGCAGTTTATCAAAATTTTCACAAATAATTGCTCTGCAGAAGTCTGAATAACATTACTCCGTCTTAACTGTTCAGTTTCAAAAGTATCGCCTCTCAATTCTTTACATAGTAGGACTGCCATGTAACCTCATGCAAACGAATCAGGGGTGCAACTACAACCAAATGGCTATGATTTAAATGATTCTCCAACGTTCGATCGCTGCCCGTAACGGCTAATAGCCGATTCCTAGAATTTACGGACCGTTGTTGGTTAAAATTAAGACTTGTATCTTCACCAATAAAACCAATATTAGCAAAGACCATAGTAGACCCTCCCATATGGAAGTAGCTCATCATCATCTGCCTAGCCTTTTCCCAACTATATTGGGGTCGGCTTCCAGTCTAACCGGATGCAGCTGAATACCAGTATTTTACATGGAGCGACTGCCTATCTGACCTCCACAACCCAGTTACAAGTAGCTATCAGGGGTAAAAAAATACTTACGAATAATAATAATAATTTTTATTTGGCAAAAAGAAGAAATATAGGTAATGCATGTTACATTCTCAATTTTTGTGAATAATGACCCCAATGCTAGGAAAATCCTGTGTTACAGGGGCCATCCATTCGTCCATATAAGATTATTTTACAAAAATAATCTAATATTTTACAAGAATATATTTATATGCCCAGTTTGGAATTAAAAAATACTGCCATTGGCTAACAAAACGATTTGTTTATGTTTATAGAAACCGAGCATAACTGTTCCTACCCGAGCACCACTAACATAAAACTCTCCATTACAGATCTTCAACCAATCAATGCTGTCTTTATTCAGCTTGCTATACGGAGATGCGTTAGAGGCAATGGGGCACCGAACTCAAGGAGCGGCCATAGTAATGAGTACAATGCTGTTCGTCTCAAATTTTGGCGGCCCAATAGCCGGGGCCGTTGTTAAGTTGACATCAACAAGATTTGTAGCGGTAACAGGAGCTTGTTTCTGTACAGCTGGAATTTTCTTCAGCGGATTTTCGACAAATATCTTTCACTTGGTGTTAACTTACGGCGTCCTATTAGGTAAGACTGTCTTGTTTGTTGTTCAATGTTTATTGTTTAGCATAATGCGGTATAGTGGAAGTGTGTAGACTTGGAGCTGTTTTAAATTAACAAAAGTGATGTTGTAGTATTTCTTGACAATAATGTAAGGGCCCAACTTTGATCCTAGATTTTTCTGTTTCAAAAAAGCATATTAAGTGACATCCGCTAATTATTAAATGTACTATTAATTATTTAATACAATTACAAAATTGTATTAAAATATGATGGCACTTTGACCCAGATAAAACCACAATTATCCGCGTCACCCTATCAAACTATTACGTTCCCCATTCCGCAAAACTGTTTCAGGATCCAATTCCCCCATCCCCAGAATTTGCAGGCTTCATAATTGCGATGAATCAATAGATATTTTTTCCACATCACTTCAAAAATTCAAGCGCCAAATCTATAAAAAGTAACCAACATAATTGACTGATTTTTTTCCTTTGGTCATGTTGTATTATTTTTTATTAAAATGTTAAACTAAAAGCGTTATTTCTGCACAATTATTACAGTTTTGTTGATGTTATAATTCATCATATTGTACACTATGCTTGTATATTGCTTGTATTTTAAGGATAAATAGTAACAATTGTAGATAGGCCAATAAATAAAATAAATAATTCGGAAACCCATTCATTAATATTTAGAATGGCCCAAATCCAACCACGAGTTTCGGTTATTTTATCCATAATCCGAATTGTTTGGTCAAACAACTAATCTATTATGCTTGTTCTAGGTTTGGGTTTGGGTTTCATCCAAAACTCGTCATTTGTGGCTATAAATAGCTACTTCAAGTTGAAGAAAAGCCGTGCAGTGGGGCTCGCTAACGTGGGCACAGGTGTGGGACAGACCTTAATGCCGCACTTAGTGAGGTATCTCCTGGAACATTTCGGGTTCCGTGGCGCTTGCTTGCTGCTCTCGGCTCTGAGTTTACACGGGGTTAGTGACTATTTTATTACTTTTTTAAGTTGTAAAGTTAGCTTCCATATTTTTTTTTCGAGAAAGTAATTCCTCCGTTATTAAAAAAAAAACTGCTATTCCATACATTGCGACGGTTGGACTTTTATATGAAACAGTAATTTAATAATCTCCAATACATTTCTGCGCTGGGCAGTCTAAAATCATGCGCTAAATAGTAAAAAAAATCTTACACCGTGTATATTTAAATCCATACATTTTTTAGTTCGTTATTGAGACTATTATTGTTCTAACAGATTGCCGGGACCATGCTAATACAACCAGTAGAATGGCACATGAAGCAAGTAGAAGAAGAAGTACCGGTAGATGAAAATCTACACTTACTGCAAGAGAAACCCAAGGATGCGATCGTAAGCAAAACATCTCAATCCAACGGAGACGCACAAAATGGTAAAGAAAACTGGGGAAGCAAAAAAACGCTGAGCAATAAAGAGCTAAATGGAGGAAAAATAAATAAATCAGACGCAAATGGTCTAAATGGTAAGTAAAGCAATGTTTTGTCTTAATTTAAAAGTCTAACATTCGTTATTTTTAGGCTGCTTTCTGAAGTTGAATTACTGGAACGCAATGGGACGTTTTTAGGAAATACGCATTTAAGCATAAGCGTAATCAGCCTCTAACATTCCCACTGCTGGGACACAGGCCTCCTCTCTTCGAGAGTAGGTGGGCTGTAATCTACTACGCGGGCCCAGTGCGGGTGTCACATGTCTTCGAATTATTGATTCTAGGACATGCCGGTTCCCTCAGCGTTTTGAGAGCAGTGGTGATGAAATATTTACACAAAGAATAGTGCCAGCCTGGCTTCGAATCCACGACCTAAATCTTAGAAGTCGGGCCCATTACCACTGCTCATACTTATTTGCTTCTATAGAATTTATTTCATTCAATGTCTTCGTCATTCTTAATATTTACATAATGTCCATCCGTGATCAAGGTCATTCTCATAAAACGTTTTAATCAAAGATCGCTACTCTACTTATTGGCTTTCAATTAATTGTAAGAATACTGTCTAGATTTCCAACATTTTACTAGGAATCTAGACCTAAACAGTCAGGTCTGCTGCCGCGGGTCTTAATTTGATACTTTAGAGAAATAATTATCAAATCAAAGCCCGCGGCAGCAGATCTGACAAAATTAAAATGAAAAAACCTAATATCTTTTTTTCTCGAAGAAATACTATATGAGTGATACATTCATAACCAATATAAGTTAATCTAATTTATTCAGTAGTGATCACAAGGCTTCCTAAACATGAATAAGTCTGGTTGACAAAAAAATCATTCATTAGTTTTGAAATTTGAATATTTTTTATGTCAATTTGTTTTTTTTTTCTTATAATGTATTGCCAAATAATACTTTAGGTATTTTTAATACATAGTAGATAGGACACCTAGTTATTCGAAAGTTCCCGATTATTTTTCTTCTTTTCAATGAAGTTTTATTGGCATCATAGCATGTGTGTTACTAGAAAATGTGATAAATAAACACAAATATGTTGGTAGTACCTAATATATCTATTATCATCACTATCGGTTATTTCAAAACACTTCAAAGTTTATGAGGTAATGATAAAACTATCGGTTTTCGCACTCACATTATGCACGTTACGATGTTATTATACTTAACGTGACGCAAACAACAATAAGTTGTAAGTTACATAAGTTACATCACACAGATCACACTAAAAAATATTCGTCTAATATTTTTTTAATGATCGAAACACCGCTTACTATTTTCGTCAAGGTAAGGTGAATCAATGTAGCCTGCGAACTCAATTTCACACGGTTCGTTGATGCAAATTGTTAAAATTTCGAGAGCTAGGTATATTGATGTTTTAGGGCTAATTTCTCAATCGAGAGATAACTTTTATTCGTGGACTAAAATTGACGTCTAACAGAGGGGCAATTCTCGTAATTTTAAGAACGTTCACAGTCTGATCTCAGTCTCAATCTGTCAAAAACTTGACAGACTGCGACTAGATTTTGAACGTTTTATATTACGAGAATACGCCTTCTGATTTTGTATACCTACAAGAACTGTCAAAAATTAAAAATTATTCCTCTGATAAAATTATCTGGCGTTGGAAAGATTATAATTTAATAAATATAAGTTAAGTTATATCATAATTGCCGTGAAATTAACTTTGATCAACATAAAATGTAAAACAGCGAGTCAATTTGCAAAAAAAAAAAACATAAGATATTTTTAATTTCACGGTCTGCCTTGGCTACCTGGGCTACCTTCAACGTAATACGTAGACAAACAAATAAAATAATGAAAGTCGCGACGTAAAAGAAGTAATGGAGTTTAATAACTGGCCCTTAAAAGGTATAGCATACTGTAAGGTGCAGCACCAACAAGAGTGTACCTAAGTTTATGCAAAAGAAGAATCATTTCTAGATTGTACAGACGCCAGCACATCAAGCTACCCGAAACTGTCAAATTTACCCAATTGACCTTGAACCTAATGCATTAGCGATAAAGTTTAAAATCTATATAAAAAATTTGACAGATTGTAGTAGCTTGACGTGCTGGCGTCTGTACAACACACAGAGCACGGTATCACCACGGGCGGCAGCGTCCATAGACGGCAGTTCTATTAAAATCTTGGCGCCGAAAGTGCGTTGAGCGCAGCACTTCAGCAGTGCGATTCTGTAACCATCTCACCGTGAAAACTTAGGTGAAGTGAGCGTGGAGTGAGCTGTCATTCCAACTAATGCTAGGGATTGACACTATTCACAGCTCACTCTAAGCTCACTTCACCTAACTTTTCACGGTGAGATTTTTACAGAATCGATCGGCTGTTGTGACCGCCATTCAATGACAATTTCTATGTCATTCAAAATCAAAATCAGAACTCATTTTTTCAAACTAGGCTGAGAGTCAATACTTTTTTAACGTCAACATTGCATAAGACAGTCTCCCAAAACGCCCGCCCTTTAACGCTTACTAGTGCTTTAGCTGGGAAGAAGAAGTGGTGAAACAAACTCCCCAGCAGTACAGCTGTCTGTTCAGTTAACAGAATGTGATTCTATAGAACAATACCTAATTAATTAACATTACGAAACACAAAATATTAAATTAAATTATTTGCCAAATGTCAGCTAGCACACGCCAATACACCTACAAAAACATTACAAACTATCTCTGTTGATATCGCAGTAGCATTTTGTTGGGCATGCAAGCGAGCTAACGGTGACACTCTTGGTCTGTATGGAAAGTGTTGACAATGCCAAGGCATCGCCGTGCTCTGTGGTACCCACATGATTTACTCAATTTCAACCGTCTTTTGTTTCAGGAGCCACTCATGTATCCGCGTCACCAAAAAAACAAAATTTGCTTAGTAAGCTGTACGACCTATTCGGAATCTCCCTGCTTTCGAATATGCGGTTCCTAAACATTGTGATCGGCACAGCCCTAGCTGCCACTTCCATACAAAACTTCAGTATGCTGTTCCCATTCTTCCTACAGGTAAATATGTTTTTTTTAATCAGCTATTAATGGCATCCTTAACCTGTTCACATAAACAACAACTTTAGCATTAAGGTTAGACGGCACGGTTGGCGCAGTGGTTAAGCGATTGACTGCTGCGCTTCGTGTCGCGGGTTCAAATATTTGTATGGCCTACAAGTAGTTGTTCCGGGTCTGGCTGTTTGTATATGTGAGTTTAAATGTTTGTAAACGCACCCACGACACAGGAGAAATTCCTAGGGTGGGGCAACGTTTTTTTTTTAAAAAAGAAGGTTGCTCCACCCTAGGAATAAAAGCCTGGGATATTCCAATTTAAAAGTATAGTTATATGTTCATGGCCGATATGAGGATCCAAGATGGCGGCTACCAAAAAACAGAAAATGGCAAAACGCGTAGTCCGTCTTCGAGCCTAACATAATCTATTCTATACTAATAATAAAGCTGAAGAATTCGTTTGAACGCGCTTACCTTCGGAGCTACCAGTCGGATTGAAAATTTCGCATTCGATAGCCCAAATTATGAGGGCGGTTATATCGTGCTAGGGCCCTTGGGAGCCGAGCAAATATAAAAAATGTCAGAAAGAACGCTAAGCAAAAACGAAAACGTAGCAGGCGATGCGATGCCACGGGATGGGTCAGGGAATCATGATTTTCACGCGGACGAAGTCGCAGGCAGAAGTTAGTTACATAATATAGTAACTAACTTCTGCCCGCGACTTCGCCCGCGGTTTCTGTTGGATTTATCTCAAGATGAATCCCCTGCGTTTAAATTATTAAGCATATTTATAATTACTCAACAAAGTGTATTTTTAATTACAAAATAGAGGTTTCGCTAATTTAACCAAAAAAACACAACAACTCGACAAAGTATTCTGTAAATCAAAATACTACGTTTATTAAAATTATGATCATACACGTCATTTTCCACGAGTCTCTCGAAAAAACTTTCCAACGAATTATAATTAAGTGTGAATTAATAATGTTATTTCCACAACGTAAAGCAAATGAGATTATTAATGGAAGCTCTTTTATCGTTTTCATATTAATACGTTACAATGTTCGCACGTATTATTAATGTGCACAACAATAATTCATTCATTCAGACTATTAAAATTATTATAGACTATGGGTTCATTGTAATAATGTTATTTGTTAACTTCATTAGACCAGAAATTAGATTATAGCAGCATAATACCATTAGGTATCAATTTTAAATTATGTGATATTGATACGTATGTTAGCATTTATACAACATGCAGGGGCATAGCTACCGCTGTATCAGCCGTATGAACGATACGAAGCCCCTGAGCTACAGGGGCCCCCGACGTGAAGTGAATAAGCAAAAATTTTTAAAATAATATCCAGAACCTAAAATTCTTGTTGATAAATGATATTTATTTCTGTAAATTGGTTCAAAAATATGTTTAATAAAAAGGGGGTGAGTACCGAGATGACGACTAATAGAGAAGTATGGAAGAAAACTGAGTTTGCCTCATTGGTCTAGTGGTCGCAAGCGTTACTGCTGAGCGTGAGGTCCTAAGTTTGATTTCCGGGTCGGTCCAAGTATCATTGAGTCTTGGCTTCCAATCCAACTGGATGCAGCTGACTGTCAAAGATCCACGAATGACAGCCGGGACCAACGGCTTAACGTGCTTTCCGAGGCACGGAGGGGTCTCGGTATGTTAAGACGGTCACCCATCCACGGACCTACCGCGGCAAGCGTAGCTTAACCTTCAATCGACTCGTGCGGCTGTTATTACTTAGCCACGAGCCCCTCACCTTCTAAGTCAGTATGCTATATTCTTTATTTTGTAAAAAGAATACCCTCTGCAGCTTCACAGTTGGGTAAAAAGGGACCCCAAAAAATTTTGATAAAGGGCCCCATTAGGATGAGCTACGCCACTGACAACATGCTCCTGAATTAGCGCACACCACCAAACACCCCAATTAGAATATAATTTTATTATCATAATACATACACTGAGCCAGCACCTCAAGCCGTTGGTCCTCCGCCTGATCGCTCCGTTCGTGTCGGATTGCCGTCCCATCGAACTATAAGAGTGAGGGAAGAGAGAGTGCATCTGTGTCTGCGCACATACTTGTATACTATAATATCCCCCGCGTCGATAGCTAGTCACCGCTGAGATTGACCGCCATCACCGTAATTCGGTCTGCAGGACTATTACATACACTGAATGTTTACTATTATGTAGGAAACATGGTTTATTCGTTAAATTAATTATATTGATTATGGGAGAAAATTGTGGTCATATTACAAATCTACGCACACACACAGTTGCACACGTATAAGGGTATAGCGTAGTAGTTACTTCGTTCATTTTGGTTTGCTGTGACTGTACAGCGGAAGTATGACTGTACTTTACATAGTTTTCAATATTTTATTTCACGAAAAAATCGCAATTGAAAGTTGCCAAGTGTTGACATATTGGTGCTCGTGACTGTACTTTACATAGTTTTCATTATTTTTGGGATAAAAAACTAGCTTTTATAAAAAAATGATAGAAATCGATTCAGTAAACGATTCTGAAGAAACTACTTTCATAATGTGCATAAATTCAGTTACACATTGTGTACCCAAATAATTGTATCAGCTTATAATAGGGCTTCTGCCGGAGCGAATGCCTCGTCACATACAGTCCATACAGAAAAGGCACTGCATGTAATAAATATACCACGCTAGCTCGCATGTCAACGGTTCCAAGAGTGTTCACCTGTGCACGTGCAGGTGTAATAATTCGATTACAACGCTGATATGAACTAATTCTTATTTGATTACTACCTTATCAGTATTTATAGACTTCTCTACGTTTATCTATTTACTGTGCATCCAGTAAGGCTGTGATCATCACTGTATCAATAAACCGCTGTGAATCATTATACAATCTAGTATAAAAGATGATGTAGGCATGCAACTGATATAAACAGACAATATCTAATCTACCTGACAATATTATTATCACCTTCTAAAAAAATAATATGTTTACTGTATATAGGTATTCTCCCGTTTTCTTTATGATACACACGTGCTGACTATAAACTTTAAAGATATGGAACACACAGAGAATCGCATCTGAAAATGGAACACTATACCCTGTCCATTAGTTTAACCGTTTTTTGACAGCTGTTTTAGAACGTAAGGTAATTATTCCAGAAAACGTAAAAGTTAATAAACTGCCTTATCTTATTCAATTAACTTATTTATGGCTTCTTACATAATTATAATACCGTAAGTGTATCAATAAATGTATTGTGTGTTGCTACAATACTAGTTCCATCTGTCAAAAAACGATTTACCTAATGGACAGGGTATAATAGAAAAAAAAAATTCAAAGTCAAAATGATTTTATTATTCGTTGATACATAATCCAAAGTCTATAGATAACGCTCATGATTCAGTTCACAAAACGGATATGAATACTCGTACAGCTATTGGAACAGCGTTAATTGATGACATCATTGTTTTTGCAGAAAGTAGCGTCGATGGATAAGCAGCAGACTGCAAACTGCATGTCCGCGGTCGCTGGTGCAGATATAGCGGGGCGTCTGATCCTGCCAATCTTCCAAGACAAATACAAAATAAAGGCCAGATGGATGCTCATTATGACAAGCACGTGGCTCATCGTCATCAGACAAAGTACGTCACATACTTATCTCCTCAAGTACCTAATCTAACATATCTTAACCACTTAAGACCTGAACAAGAAAAATGGAAAAATTATACGTCCATGATAAAACTATTATCGATTGGAATTTGATCTTCGATAAGTATTTTCACCTCAACGGTCATACCCGTATCTATTAGTTGACTCAGTAACTAATACTTACTCAATTTTATTTTCAGTTTTGGCGTATCAAACTAACATTGAAGTGTTGCTCGTCATGTCTTGCCTCTACGGTGTCGGCAGGAGTATGATCATCGTTGCAAGGAACCTCGCGATATCTGAGTACTGCAGGATGGATCAAGTGCCCGCTGCCGTCGGTCTTGGGATGTTGACCATGGGTATCATGGTACCCCCAGTTGGATATTTCCTTGGATGGATAAGAGATTACTCTGAGAGCTACATCACATGCATAACAGCGCAAAATATGCTCTTGGTCATACTCCTTGTTACATGGATCCCTGATATGTTATACTTAGTAATGAAAGAAAGAAGACAGAAGAAGTTGGACGCAGAACAACCACAAACATAGGGACTGATTACTTTGTAGGTGGAATTAAAATAAATTAAGTATTTGGAAATACTCTCAAGTGCTTTGCACTCTTTTGCTAGGAAAGGCAGAAGTTTAGTTTCATAAGAACAGCCAAATTGAGAAAGGGTTATATAGTTCAAGATAATAAGTATGCTATTTGATTGGGAAAATATTGAAAGCAATTGAAGGACAAGAAACACATGAATAGTTCCTACCTAGAATATTACTAGTTTTTTTTAGTACTATCATAGAAACGCTTTAATGAGAACAAAGATGGGTCCATTATATTTCTGTGAATGGTACACTGACTTTCATAAGTCGAAAACAGATATGGAACTTCAGAGTTTTTATACTGTGGTCCAGTGGTCATTGCTAGACTTAAATATAATTTGTCTGTGACCAAAGTACTCGTACCTGAAGAATTTAGCGTCGCGGCTGTGAATTCACGTTTATATTTATTTTATTGAGAATACTTAAAGTTGACCAGTTGGTACTTATTTTAAATTGACGAGTAGAGCGGGACAAAGGAGGTTATATGTACTCGTATTACTTCCTAATTAGTTTAATGTTTAATGATAGTATGTATTACTTCCTAATTAGTTTAATGTTTAATGATAATGCCTGTCACTGAGTGAGGTAATTACACTTTTAGGGAGCAAAAAAATCCATCGTGTGGATATAAAATGAAATGAAATGTTGAAAACAAGACTTAATTTGTTAGATAGTATGTAATAATTTGTAAATTATGTTTCTAGTCTAATATATTGCGTAACCTTATGATGTATGTCGGAGTAACATTTATGATATTGATTACAGTCTATTAATTAACTTTTTTTTTTATTTATATTTTGACCGAGTTATCTGTGTGAGTTCAGCACCTGTACGTAAAGCTGAACTCACACTGACGCGAATCCCACGCTAGAGGAGGAACGTTGGTGGTACGTACCTACGACGACGTCCTCTAACATCTATGTATGTATATCTACGAGTGTAACTATACATAATTAATATAAACTAGCTTCTGCCCGCGGCTTCGCCCGCGTGGATGTCGGAAATTATCCCACGGGAACGTGCTAACAGGATAAAAATGTATGTGCTTCCCCAGAATGCCATCTATCTCGCGGGCCCTTTGTGGCTAATAATAATAGAAAACCAATTGTGTCTCATTAGTGGTGATTAAGAGGGTACCTATATGATATCTTTACCTAAGTACCTACCTAATTTAAAAAAAAAAAACTCAATAACAGAAAATTAAATACCTACCTAAATAAACCTATTTCTGATGATAACTAATCTAAACTCAATAAATAAGCAAAATCCCTAAAAACTAATATCTATACGAATGACTAATCCTACCTAACAGTATTATAAAATAACCTACGGTCACTACGTACACTATCAAATATGCTACCAATACTTTAAAATTAAAATCTATACCTACGACTTATATGAAAATAAACTCTAAAAACTAAAAGGAATAAAAATGAACTCCACTGCGGGTGACGTAACCTACGACAAACTTATTATTTGCGGTTGAAACAGTAATGGGTCTAGGGATCGAACCGCAAAATTAAGTTTGTTTTTTATTGTATATACTTTTCCGGGATAAAAAGTACCCAGTGTGGTGCCCAGGATATTAAAGAATAATTATACCAAGTTTCATCGTAATCGAACCGGTAGTTTTTGCGTGATGCCTGAACAAACAGACAGACAAAAATTTTTTTAATCACATTTTGGGTTCGGTGTCGGTCTAGTAACACCCCCTGCCATTTATTTTTTTGATATTTTCAATGTACAGAATTTTCACTTCTACAGATTTATTATAAGTATAGATTAAAATCGCTTATGGTGGCTGATGGATGGAGTGATGCTGTTTTCTCTTCAACATAATTAATAATTGGAAAGCCCTATTTTAAATTCTTAAAAAAGTAAAGCTTTTTACGATTCTGATAAGAATGTTTTAATGACCTACTTTTGTGACATAATTACACGGCCGATAGCAATAAAGATAAAAATACGTTAACTGAAGGTCTATAAACCACCGCGCGCACGCGGCCTACTGTCATTGGGTACCTATCTAAAAAACATTTTTCTACCGACATCTCGAAACATGAAAATAATAGGGTAGTTGCCTGGGTAAACAAATAATTATTATATTTAGTCCGTCAGTTAGATTATCGAAAAATAATGGACATGTATTTTTTCTTTTGTCAGTCAAAATTTGGGAGTGGGGTGGGGTCATGACGTCACTTGCTTGTAAAAGTGTCGAACTTTAACGGGCGATATCTTTATCATTTTTTATATAATAGACAATAGAAAAAATACGTCCAATATTTTTTGATGATCTAACTGACGGACTAATTAGATTTTTTTAGGAAACTAGCCTATTGTTTGCTGGATCTAAAGTTCGTTTTTTTAATCCCAGATACTAATTTGACAGGTGTAATGTAAAATTTCTATACTATAATAACGCAAACACAAAAGACTTAAATGTCAGATTAGTATCTGGGATTAAAAAATGAACTTTACGTGGATTTATCAAAAACACATACACACATGACATAACAGCACGCCTGTGTTCCCCGAACGGTTAGGCAGAGTTTTACCTATAGTACACTCACATTTCGGAAGATATGTTTAAGTCTCTAATAATAGGGTGTGAGCCAATTGCTGTAAGCCAGGCAGAAATCCAGATTTTGGGCTGCTACTGAGAGATTCCAGATGGAAAACTTTGCCCGGCCCGAGAATTGAGACCTCATGCCCAGGAGTAGCGTTAGGGCAGTAAGTACATTATGAAATATTTAAATTAACAAAAATTAAAACCACCCACACCATACAGGAGTAATTCCTAGTGTGGGGCAACGTTATTTTAAAAAGAAAAGAAAGAAAACATTCAAAACTACAAGGTTTAAATTTAATAAATTAGCTAAACTCCACAGACGTCATGAGAACGATATCTAAAAAAAAAGAAAAAATTATAGTATTTTTTTCCTTAAGATCAAGAAAATTGGCTTCCGATTTATGGAAATTGACATTGTCTGGACCGCTTCAGGCTCATAACGATGATTAGGTATAATGATAATACCGACTGAACGTCATGTGTTACCCTCGGAACTCTATTCCCGTACAAAAGTGCGTGATTCTTTCCTATGTTTGCTCTCTATCTACTGCATAATTTTTAAACGTTTTTATTTTATTACCTACTGGAATCAATCAACACTTGGTTTCAACCAAAATATTATTTAATTTTTTCTGGAATCTACGTCACATGTATAATATTAGTATCAGTAATATGCACTTGTTGCGTGGATCCCTGATATGTTATACTTAGTAATGAAATAAAGAAGATAGACGCAGAACAACCACAAACATAGGGACAATTTAATGTTTATGTGTAAATGAAAAATGAAACTCGATCATTATTGCGAAGCTATAAAACGGAAAATTGGAGTTCCTAGATCGTGACAATTTTCCTTGAACTGCTGCTGTCAAAAAATCCCTAGATCCCTACCCTCTTAATTTAAATACGTTGTTTAAAGTAATGAGGCTAAGCAGACATTAATTATTACTTAATTTTTAAAGGAAATATTGTGAATTAAAAAAAATGCAAACAACACTTTTTGTGGCCAAAGAACGATTACATTTATTTTATTGAAATTATTTGACACTAAAATAATGCTGTCTCCAGTCTAATAAATTGAATAATTATATATGTTCCTCGTTTTGTTTAAATAAATGAAATGCCTCTGTAAGGTTGGGTACAGACGGAGTTAGCCGCAGTGACAAGTGGCGCTTTGGCAATGCGCTGTAAATGTTCGTGTATTTTAGACGACGTCTATGCAAATGTTGACATGAGACGAGTCTACAGCAGACATTATGCTTACGGCACTGACCGCAGCTCCAGCGAGCTGTACAAAAATAACTGGCACTGGTGTGTTACTTAAATTGAGTTGGATGAACTGACCTTTTTACGTGAATTTCTGTGAAATTTTCAGTTTAAATGTGTAGGGATTTTTTGGCGATTGAATGATATTGACAGGCGTGGCGGTTGACTGACATTTGTGAAATTGTTTTGTGATACTTAATTGAAAAAACGAGATTGCGGCATTAGTTCCGATATTGGCCACGCACCAAAAGATTCTAATGAATGTTTTAAGCACCAATCATCTATTTTTTTTTACTGTCGATGGTATTAGATAACTAGATACACATTGTGGTCAAACGCCAGTATGCAGAGAGGACAAGTTTCTTGTAGTAGCGCTTATAAATGGCAACAGCCTAGTTGCCATTTATAAGGTTTAATCATTACAACTAGAAAATGTACGTAGACAGAGGATCTTACGCTTAGCAACCACACTCTAATAACTAGACCAATGGGAGATCAACATTTTAGAGAGCCTTCTAAAGTACTCGTACTTGATGCTATTTAGTGTAGAAATGAGAGCTGTTTGACTTTTGATTCCAGAATAAATTGAATTATTCACCTCGGAAGATGACAAAATAAATTATGGTGCTTACGCTTGAAAACTCCGGTGTCATATTTGGCAAGTACAGTCACGAGGCATAACGAATCCCATTTTCCACCCTCCAAGGGAAAAGAATGGTACAACACGAAAATGAGTAACAAAAAGGAGCAAGTACTAATCCAAACTAATATTATAAATGCGAAAGTAACTCTGTCTGTCTGTCTGTCTGTCTTTGCTTCACGCCTAAACTACTGAACCGATTTGTGTGAAATTCGGTACAGACATAGTTTGGAACTTGAGAATGGACATAGGATAGTTTTTATTACAAAAAATAAAAAATAAAATAAAAAATAAAATTTATTCCGGACATACAGCGCCATCTATTGGTCAAGAGTCGGTGTCATCTATTGGTGAAGTCACTATTCCACGCGAACGAAGTCGCGGGCAAAAGCTAGTATAATATATTAGTACTTGCTCCTTGCTCCTAGCATAGAAGTTTATCGTCATTTATCAAAAAATAAAAGCCAGCTGTTTCATAGAAAAGTGCAATACCTACGCGATCAAAATGTATGGAACAGCGAAAATTGTGAATGCAGGAGGGTCCAGAATCATGTACTGAATTCATGGTAACAGGTTGCGCGTCGACGTACCTGCCACCCTGGGCATGGGGCTGGCCGGCGCAGTATCTATTCTTCTTCCAGACTTCTCCATAAGCCGCCATCATTGTATTTTACCCCCTTTTTACAAACTTTTATTCAAAGTAAACGCAAAGTGCGAATGCTGTAAATTAAATTATATTTGCATGGGGACACGTCAAAATGATCCATGGGGGTACTGTTCTTGCCAATAATACCTTTCCTAATAGACATGACAGTTCACTACAATAGGTAATATTATATGAGGGCTAATTAACGAGTGTGTGATATCCCGTTATGCGATATATTTTGATGTTAGAGCCCGGAACAAAAGAGGTTTGAATAGGTACAATATTCAATAGGTAAATGGGGGGGAGACGTTGACTGGCTATTGAGGGGTCGCATGTTTAAACATGGTCACAGTATAAGATGACCAGTATCTCAATGGCCCTAGTTGAGATCTTATGCTGTAGGTACTGTGTGAAAACAAAAGTTATGCTTCAATCAGTGCAGGGGCCAAACCTTTTAATTTAAATGTAGTAAAACACTTAAAAACACCACTTTAAAACTAATTCATGACTAAATTGTTACTTAAACTATGCTTAGATTTTGTGTGTGAGTACAAAGTACGTTTGCATTGTGTGAGTCAAATTGACCACTTGTTTCTTTTTGAAATACTGTATTTTAATACTATTAAAGTGTACTGTGACATGGTATAGCTAGACGCAGCTTTGAACTAATAGGCTATTTTCCTAAAAAAATCTAATTAGTCCGTCAGTTAGATTATCAAAAAAATATTGAACCCGTATTTTTTCTTTTGTCAATTATATAAACAATTATGAAGATATCGCCCGTGAAAGTTCTGCGTGACGTCACTTGCTTGCGACACTTTTTCAAGTAAGTGACGTCACGACCCCCCACTCCCAAATTTTGACGCGCTTGATCTTTGTAATTTTTTGTTTGATTGACAAAAGAAAAAATACGTGTCCATTATTTTTCGATAATCTAACTGACGGACTAAATATTATTATTATTTTTTTACCCAGGCAACTACCCTATTCTAACTATTATTAGCCACAAATCTCCTTTCCCATTAATTATTTTCCTGCTATTTCCAGATGATTATAAGAATATCTCTTATCAGTAATACGCCTCTTATGTCTCGTGTTTCAATTATACAACAACAAATTTAGAAACGAGGAAAACCACCGGCTCTGTTGTAATAGATATAGGTAGATATAAAGTGAGTAGATAGAATTCCTTAAAGCCAAGCTTAGGATAAGATAATGCTAATCCCTGCTGTAAGGAAATTCTGTTTTGTGAAGTCATAAATACCAGAGGAATTAAAATATATTTTAAGATGATTTTTTGGATGCTTGGTCATCTTCCGAGATTGTAAGTTCTGTGGGTTTTCAATTCTAATAACGGGCTGCGATAATGACATTTTTTTTTGCTAAAATTATGCCTGTTATTGCTTGTTTCTTAGCCGTTGTGATACCCCCATCCCCCCCCCCAAGTTGGTGGTGTGATACCCCCATGCCTCGGAAAGCAGGTTAAGCCGTTGGTCCTGCGCCGGATCTGCGTAAGTTCTCTCCGGTCGTGTCAGATTGCCGTCCCATCGGACTATGAGTCTGAGGGAAGAGTGAGTGTACCTGTGTCTGCGCACAAACTTGTGCACTATAATATGTCCCGCATAGATATGTTAGTCTCCGCTGAGATTGGCTGCTATGGCCAGACTTTTAGAATCAAACTAGAAACAATCAGCCGATCGATACTGTAAAAATCTCACCGTGAAAAGTTAGGTGAAGTGACCTTAGAGTGAGCTGTCAATAGTGTCAATCCCTAGTATTGGTTCGAATGACAGCTTTCTGCACGCTCACTTCGCGTAAGTTTTCACGGTGAGATGGTTACAAAATCGCACTGCTAAACCAAACCTGCTAAAGATTTCATCACAAGTTTAAGGAATCTCACAAAAATCCCTCAAACATAGCTCAATAGTTAAATATAAGCGATCTGTTCCCAAACACCTCATGTATAATGCAGATGTCGCACAGTGCGTACTTACTTACGTCGTGTCGCGCCGCGTCGCATCCAGACGGTCACCGACACGCATACGAGATGAACAGATTTGTCTTATAAACACCTCGATCTCTTAAAAAGAATTTGATGAAAATATGTTTTTATTTCAGAAGGATTTTATAAAGTGGTTTTCTGTCAATTTTTTGTGGGATGTTCTAGGAATTTTGGATTCTGCATCTAACTATATCTACTCTCTAATGAGAAATTCGCAAATTGTAAAAAAAAACAAGCAGCATATTCATTTCTTTATTTAAACATCTCGCAAACGTAAACGTAAATAACCCTAACCTAAGCCAAATAAAATGGGAGAGGGCGCTGACTCCTGACATACAGGTACACCTAGTTCAGGAGTCAGAGGCTTGAAACAAGTTTCTGTAACCTATTACGTCAATAAAAAGAAATATTATTAACTAGCTTCTGCCTGCGGCTTCGCCCGCGTGGATGTCGGAAATTTACCCACGGAAACGTGCTAACAGGATAAAATGTATGTGCTTCCCCAGAATGCCATCTATGTCGCGGGACCTTTGTGGCTAATTACAATAGAAAACCAATTGTGTCTCATTAGTGGTGATTAAGAGGGTACCTATAATGATATCTTTACCCAAGTACCTAACTAATTAAAAAAAAAAAAACTCAATAACAGAAAATTAAATACCTACCTACCTAAATAAACTTATTTCTGATGATAACTAATCTAAACTCAATAAATAAGCAAAATCCCTAAAAACTAATATCTATACGAATGACTAATCCTACCTAACAGTATTATAAAATAACCTACGGTCACTACGTACACTATCAAATATACTACCTATACTTTAAAATTAAAATCTATACCTACGACTCATATAAAAATAAACCTAAATAACTCTAAAAACTAAAAGGAATAAAAATGAACTCCACTGCGGGTGACCCAACCTACGACAAACTTAGTATTTGCGGTTGGTGCAGTACAGACAGTGGTAATCGGGTATAGGGATCGAACCGCAAAATTAAGTTTGTTTTTTATTGTATATACTTTTCCGGGATAAAAAGTACCCAGTGTGGTGCCCAGGATATTAAAGAATAATTATACCAAGTTTCATCGTAATCGAACCGGTAGTTTTTGCGTGATGCCTGAACAAACAGACAGACAGACAGACAGACAGACAGACCGACAGACAGACAGACAGACAAAAATTTTTTTAATCACATTTTTGGGTTCGGTGTCGGTCTAGTAACAACCCCTGCCATTTATTTTTTTGAAATTTTCAATGTACAGAATTTTCACTTCTACAGATTTATTATAAGTATAGATAAGATACAAAGGTGGACTTAATGCCTTAGGCATTCTCAAACAATTTACCAAGTGGTGGTGTAGCGTAGAGATAGATACTCAGTTTAACAGGAGTTAAAAATATATAAATAATAAAATAACATTAAGGGAGGTCCACGAGCAACTTTTGTCTCAGCAATTAATTTGCCTCTCACGTCAAGTCTATGAAAGTGCAGTCTTTGTCGCGTCGCTACATACGCACACTTTCATAGAAACCCGTATACTTAATAAACTAGGTATATTTATATTTTTTCGTACTGTCAGTAAAAAAATAGCCCTCATAAGTCATCATGAAATACCTTACTTTCTTTATAATCATTTAAAAATAAGCATGCAGCTTTTTTTTTATAAAAATAATATTAACTACAGTGCGGCTGACGAGAGGAGGCGTTCTTGACACCTGTCAGGAACGCATTCTGTCGATGGCCGAACTGTACCTGTAATACCACGTCTACAAATCTGCCGTTCACTAAGCTGCAAACAGTTATAGAGGCTTTGAATAATTATAGCGATGTCTTTTTGGATCTTGACAGAAATAGAAAAGCAATTACATAATGTTGATCTCATCATCTGCCTAGCCTTTTCCCAACTATGTTGGGGTCAGCTTCCAGTCTAACTGGATGCAGCTGAATACCAGTATTTTACTTAGAGCTACTGCCTATCTGATCATCACAACCCAGTTACTGGGATACCCCTTGTTAAGCCTGGTTGTCAGACTTCCGGGCTTCTGTCTGAAGACCCGTAAGGATTGTCAAAGATCCACGAATGACAGCCGAGACCAACGGCTTAAAGTGCTTTCCGAAGCACGGAAGGGTCTTGGTATGTAAAGATGGTCACCCATACACGGACCAACCGCGGCAAGCGTAGCTTAACCTGATCAATCGAACCGTGCGGCTGTTATTACTTAGCCACAAGCCCCTCTACATACTCCTGATGTATTCTGTAAAAATCTCACCGTAAAAACTTAGGTTAAGCGAGCTTGAAATGAGCTGTCAATCGATTTGATACCTGGGGGCCTACTCCGAAGTAGTATCGGCCGACTTTTCGGCCGTTTCCTGCTACGAAGTTACTATTTGGTTCGGTCGGTTCCGATGCTACACTCCTACACTCTTTCGAATATTGACTATGGTCCCGACCCAACTAAGCCGATCCGAACTTTTTTCGCATTTTTCAATAATATTCGGTTTGGCCATGTGTCGGTCCGACCCGAACATTCGCACTTTGCACTTCGGAGTAGGCCCCCTGGAATTGAAAACTCGCTTCAACTTCACTACAGCTAAGTTTTCCAAAAAGACATCACATACAATTTCGAATTCTCCGTTCCTGCTTAAATTTTCAATTAAAGTAACTAATTAGTTACCATCAATGAACTTTGAAGTGGTACAAACATCCTTCATTATGAGTAGTAGAAACAATTACACGTCCTATCTAGAGATATCAGAACAAAGTAGTATTTACTGTAATCGTGTGCGTGTTTAACTATTACTATTATTATTAATAATCAAGTAAGTAAGTAATCGTAGTACTAATCCTTGAGATTACTACAGATCAATTGCATCGTCAAAGTACGATAATATGTAAGGAAATATTTCTAGAAAGATTTTTTGATACAGAGTTTCATATGATGAGAAACAACTTTAGATAAAAAGGACGCAAAACAGGGGAAGGCCTACTCCGAAGTGCAAAGTGCGAATGTTCGGATCGGACCGACACATGGCCGGACCGAATAGTATTGAAAAATGCGAAAAAAGTTCGGATCGGCTCAGTTGGGTCGGGACCATAGTAAATATTCGAAAGAGTGTAGGAGTGTAGGATCGGAGCCGACCGAACCAAATAGTAACTTCGTAGCAGGAAACGACCGAACATTCGGCCCCCAAGGTTTAGCTGAAAATTAATATTTTGTCCTTTGTACTTACTTATCTATAACTGTAAATAGTACCATCAACGTTAGTGCGACTTTATTCAGTTACATACTACAGGCTAAAATGCTAACCCACAATATGCCCTAATAAATAAATTATCAGTATCATTCATTTATTATTTATTTATAATATGTACACCCTCCAACGGGGTAAATAGGTATGCAGGGTTGAATCGGGACGAAATATGATTTGTTTAATGCGAATTTAGTTTAATATAGTTAAACTATACATTACACATTAGAATATGTGTACTGTATTATAATTAATGTTTAAGTGCCCTTGTTGGCAATAAACTATAATTATTATTTCAACTTTAAAATCCATATTAAAGTTTCGTCCTGATTCAGCCCTGCATCCCTATTCACCCCACTTATACTTTATTATTAACCAGGAAATACATAACAAAAAAAAATACATTTAACATTTCAAAATACACAATAGGAGGCCTTATCACTTTTTGCATTTATAAGCGGACGCTCTATCAAATGAACAACGTGATCGTCGGTTCCAAACTCCTTTTTGCACGAGTAGCGCGATCATGCACAGCTCCCACAAAAAATACCGACTTATAAATTTCAGGAACAGCGAAACCCGCTTACATTCAGGGTGCATTATGAATATATTTGTGTTTAATTTTGCCGTGGCTAAATAAATTCATTCCCAGCTTCTCGTGAATCAGGAGGGTTCTTTTCCTATTTTCAGCGAAGATACAGGGATTACGCTTGCGCCCACAATTTTATGTATTTCGTTCTTTGTTGCTATATTACACCGTTTGGTATTATTAAAATACTGGTTTTAATAAATTCCCACTTCGTTTTAAAAGTTCGTTTCTTTATTTATTTAGTTGTTAGATTATTCTGTCTGCCTAAGCAAACCGTCTTGTATTTGCAGGTTACTGAATATCCTAGATATCAGGCTTTGAGTAGATATAGATACCTGTCTTGTCAATGACGCCTGCCTTCATCAATTTCTAACAGACATAAATGAGACAAAAGTTCTTCAGAGGATTGTTTTTTTGGAACGAAGTTCCTTATCGCGCGTTGCGAAAGGGGACTAGACAGAAAAAATTAAGACCAAAAGTTGGAACGACACTTTTTGCTATAGTTGTAAGCCGTGAGGCGTGCGCGTGTTTCTCTGTCTGTCTCTCTCTCTCTCTCTTATAGAAAGCAAGCCGGTTATACTTCGTTCCATCCGGGTGTCCCTTGACACCTCTCAAGTTTTTTTTTTCAACCTAAATGTGAAAGTCTTGTATTAATTTTGTAAATTGATACTTGTAACAACACTATGACATGCGTCAGCTAGATATTTTTATATGTATGGACGTAAACAAAGCAAAAGCAATATGCATACGTGTGAACGCCACCTGCCTACGGTCCGTAAGCAGGTAGCGTTCTGTAGTTTCTGCCTACCACCATGGGAATAAGGCGTGAGTACCGATGTATCAACCTCTAACTGAAACAATTGAAAAGTCAAAAGACTTCATTTGATTTGGAGAGAAAACAATTCTTACTTTTGAATTGTCAAAGAGTCGATCAGTCAGAAAGATGAAGCTACTTGCCCATTCCAAAGCGTAGTAGGTAGTCCTATGGAGAATAACGGGCAAAAACTCCGTCGTAGCTTACTATATTTTCTTTCCTCCGATTTCTTGAGTAAAAAGACAGTAATATCTATACATATTCAAAATAACACATGCAGCCATGTCGAGCACACCCCTGCAGCTGACGTCACTGTTTCCACAGTAAAGTATTGTGTTAGAGAGAGGGCGGATCACACGAAATAAGCCGGCGGTTTGTAAACAGCGGGTATATTGTTTCTCCGTCCACAATGCTCTAGAGTACGCTCATACAGATTTAGGTTAGGTTTAGACAGATGAATCGTATAGTAAATTGTGGATTTATTTGAGTGGCATAAAAGGTTTGGTATTGAGTTTTAATAAAGGATGTTTTTCGGCCATATTTCTCGTTAATTAACAGTTATAGATAGGACCTTAACATAACTGGCAAGATGTGAGTGTACTATAAGTAAGCTGCCTAACCCTTCGGAGATTACCGGCGTGATAATTATTATGTTGTGTTTGTAGAACAATGTTTTAAAATCATTTTTTATAAAACTCGACAACACGGTTAGCGCAGTGGCTGAGCGATCGGACTGCTGCGCTCCGTGTCACGGGTTCGATTCCCGCACAGAACAAATATTTGTAAGTCCTACATGTATTTGTTCTGAGTCTGGGTGTTTTTCTATCTTATGTATTTACAACAAAAAAAAAATGTATATAAGTAGTTTATCAGCCATCTTGTTACCATAACACAAGCATTAGGTTGCTTAGCTTGGGACTAGATGGCGCTGTGTGAAATGTCCAGGGATATTATTATTATTAAAACTTCACTAGTTTGCATTAAACAGTCACGGATATGTGGCAGACACTTTAGGGATCTAATTAGAAGCAAATATTTACAAATAGTAGCACCATTTGGTAGTTCAAAGATGGCCTTTTTTATCGAGAGCGAGATTAACATTCATCTTGTCGGTCCTAACACGTCAAGCAGTAGGAATACTCAGTAGGTAAGTAGAGGGAGTCTGTATTTGGCTCTCTGTGTGCGATTTGTGTGTATTCCACACCAAAATTACCAAAGAAAGACTTGCTGAATATAGTACCTACCTGAATACAGTTCCTACTAGTTCCGGTGTTTTAGTCCCGCAACATCATTATTATACAAACACTAGGAAAATGCAAGTTGGAAGGTAATTGTATCATATTCTGCTTGCTTTTGAGTGTTGTTACAAACAGTTGTTGTACAAAACTACCTGCATGCGCAATTATGTGAGCTTTTCCTCAGATAAACTTGTTTCTCTTTAATTAAAATATTTGAAATATTTTGTTTATTTTTTAAGTGGGAGGAGTAAATTAACAATAAAACTGCCTTTCAATTTTGTGAAAACGTAAAGGTGATTAGTTTTTAAATGATTGCCCATTTTGCTGCTTTAATTGACTAATCTAATCTAACTAGCCTGTATTGGTCCACTGCAGGGCAAAATCCTCCCTCTCCCTTTTTCATTAAATTTTGTCTTTTGCGAGTCCTTACGGTAGGAATCGAGCTCGTTCGTTCGCTATCTTCGTCTTGGCCTGCCGCGATGGCGTCGTACGTTTAGTGGGACCCAATCTGTGGTTCTCTTAGCCCAATTGTTATTTGACATGCGGCAGACACTATATAATTGGCTAATTATTTCCTTATTAAGTTCAAGGTCTGTCGGACAAAGAACTAGCTCTTACCTATATAATAAGTTTTCAATGAGCAACCTGCCTCCCGACAAAATTGCTAAATCTAAGTAGGAATTCATAAGCGTAAGAACTATTTTGCTATACAACGTGGCGCTACAATGGCGACATCAATTTAACACACGGGTAGGGCTAGTGGCCAGTAATCATAAAAATTATAACAACATAAAAAAAATCGTAACTTGAAAACTTCCACCTGCGCCGCGCGCCGACATAGGGCTCTCTCTCTTTCCTTCAATTCGCCTTCTCTTTGCTCGTTAATTGTTTTAATTACATTGATGCGATGTTATATCCGTGACCCCGGCAAATGATCCCTGCGCTACAATTCTTTAAGTCAGGTTGCTCTAAGATGCTATTTTATTAAATTGTTAATAAATAAATAAATATTAATGTTTAATTAAATCAAAATATATTCATAAAACTACAACGCAAAACCGCATACGTGTGTTAAATTAATGTCGCCATTAAAGCGCCACGCTGTATATGTCCGAGATTATTTGACTTTCCTTCAAGAGAGACTTTCATACGATTGCAATAACCTAAACCAAATAACCCTCAGCTTTCATAACAGTTCATAAACTTTAAAAACAATGAAAATAACACCAAACAAAAATAAACTTTTTGATTAAAAAGCATATTAGTTCGGGACGCTGACACGTGGGTATTAAACTAGCATATTTTGTAGCACTGTGCAGCATTTTAATAATTTCATTGAGAGTTCTAAATAATTTATAAAGCTTTTGCTTTGAGGGCGATGTTGGACGAACGTAAAACAAAACACGTCGTGTGTAACTGAATATAAATTGCCATATTATATGCAAGTTGGAAATTAATTACCTGCCGTGTCGTGCTCTGTTTTTCATAAAAGTACCTATATGTACACAGTGAGCAATTATTGCATCTCACTTGGAAATTAACAAGATTTTTTGTCACCAACCATTGTTTAAAATCACAGAAAAATCAGACTTTCTGTTTTGTCTCGTGGTACTGCGAACATCGCCAATCAGAAGGCAAATTCCCGTAATTAAAAACATTCAAATTCAAGTAGCAATCATTTCAGCGACGATCAATGTCACAAACTTATCAAATAAGTTGGTAAATAACTTTTTTGACAGATCTAGACTGAGATTATAAAGAATAAAGAAAAATAGGTTTATTTGTCACAGAAACATGTGCATACAAAAAGATAATTGACTCGAATAATAAAGAAACATAGTCACGAACAAAAACAGAAATAAGGTAAACGCGGGTGAAGTCGACAGTGACCCAGAAGTCGTCAAATTGTCTAAAAACATCAATATCTTTTTCTACTAAACATTTAACTGGCTGATTTTTGTGGCAACATATTAATGGTACCCTAGTGCACGATTAAAATAGCAACACTGAGTTTTAATTATAATGGCTTCTGAAATATCTTACTCGAAAAGTCTCCCTCACAATTTTTTAATTTTTAGTCAAGTTTAGTTGCTAAATGTGACACTCAGCACGTAGTTTTGTCTTTTGATTTGTGAAACTTCGGTGGGGTCTGAGGTAAGTCTGATTTTTTGACGAATTAGTTAAGTTAATTTGCTAACGATATTAATTGATATTTGGAATACTTTTACCATAAAAGTATTTTTTTTCGAATGTGACATCTATTGGTACCCAAAAATTCCTACATAACCCAGAACTCGTCATTTTAAGTACTTTTGTGACGATTACTGGGACACGTTTAATAGTTGTCTCTTAATTCGTCATCTTGTAGATATTTTGTGTTTTATGCCACAAAACGCCAATAATAACTATTTTCGGGACCGTTACATAGTTTAACTCTCTTCTACAAAGCGAAAAAAAAACGCTTTTCGCTTCGCTCGCACATTACTTGAGTAAACGCACTCTGCTCAGTCGTGGCATCATTCAAACTCAAACTATTTATTTCAATTAAACCATTACAGGCTCTTTTGAATTGTCAAGGGGTCGGTCAGTCAGATTGGGCTCGCTTCGCTCACTCTGCAAGAAACTGTGCTCGCGTTTTTCTTGTGATATGTTATCTTAATCGTGTCGCCGATGGGCTTGCTTCGCTTCTTAGTTTTAAAAGCGTTCATTCCACGCGAACTAGCATCGTCGCATTTTTAGTGGATTTTCGAGATTATTTTATTAAACAATTTAACCAAGATTTAGCTTTAGTTTTGTTTAAGCTATTTTTATTCAACCTAAATTGCTGGTATATATAATTATATTAAACATTTACTCTTAAATAAAAATATTGAGTCGTAATAAGTACTGCAAATGCTGCTACTGCTGCTGTACTGCTGTATTTTGTGTGTCACGAGCTGTGTCCAAATAAACTTTTTTTCATTCTTTCTTTCAAATAGAAAATTAATTGACAGTAGGTCAGTAAATACCAAAAAAAACTGTAAAAAATAGCAAACAACTAAATACTACCGATCTAGTACTTGGCTGCACAATAATAGTACAGACGCCAGCACATCAAGCTACTACAATCTGTCAAATTTCTTTAATAGATTTTCAACTTTATCGCTTTAGTATTAAGGTTCAAAGTTGATTGAGAAAATTTGACAGTTTCGGGTAGCTTGACCTGCTGGCGTCTGTACTTTGGGTTAAATTTAATAAAATAATTACTAAGAACCACCAGATATGCGACGTCGCCAGCCCGCGTGGGATGAACGTTCTTAAGAGCTTGCTTATTGTGTGATTAAGCGCGCTCTGCTCATGTGTGTCAAGAGTGGGCTCGAGGGCTCGATTCGCTCGCCATATAGTGAGAGTGCTCGCTTCGTCCGCTCGGCCTAATTGCGTAGCATACAATCAATCGGAATCAGAATTATTTTGAAGCAAATTGCTAATTCATTGCTACATAAGTTCGAAAAATTTGTCTGCTCAACACGTAAATTACGCAATGAATGTTGCTGAACTGTCAAAATGAAACCGATTCCAATTGATCGTCCGTTACGCAATTAGGGTGCTGGCTGCCTTACCGAAGAAGGTATAACCGAGCCTTAATAATCCCTGGCTAATCGGTGCTAGTTTCTCACCAGTAACTGGCGTGGTATGCTCACTTCACTCACTCAGATCGAGCATGGATGTTACAGTTCCAATCAAACCCACATATATCATACAGAGGTGTCTTCTTACTTAGTCTCAGTCCAGACGCACTGCGGGATACCACCCCTATTTGGTTAATATGCCATATATACGCACTAAGCGCTTCTCGTCATCTTTTCTGATGCGCACAGCTAAGGAGTGGAATCGTCTGCCTGCGTCTGCATTCCCGAGTTCATACAACCCGAATCTCTTTAAGGCGAGAGTGAATAGGCTTCTTCTGGGCAAGCTCGTTCCACCGTAGATCTCATCCCTGCCTCTGGGCTGGATTGAGGTCAAGAGTGAGCCCATTGTCAATAAAAAATTAAAAAAAAGTCTTCTGCCGTTGAAATCGATGTACCCAAGCTTTTGTATTTGCTCATAACTAGATTTTTTAGGGTTATTTTATTCCTCATGATTTAAATTTCTTTGATTAATTATCGTTTTATTACAATTTCGAGTAGAGAATTTACAGGCGATATGAGACGAAATCTTTTTGTTTTATAGGCTTTTGTAAGAAAATTCCGACACTGGACTTAGTAGACTCATAACGGCTCATTGCATTCCATATGAAGTAATATTTTACCGTATATGATATTTTTCAGTCCTGAGCAGATTTACGGCTGATATCGAGACGACATCATAAACTTTTCTTTATATAATTATTTTCTGATACTGCCGTAATTAGGTATTGTATTTACTCGGCAATAGAATTTTGAGCTAGTTGCTTTCATTATGATAAAAGCTTACTTTGATTGAGATTCTTTTAATTTCTGGTCAGATTTACGGTTTATTTAAGACGACATCTGAAATTATTTTGCTATTGTCAGCCTTTAATGCATTTTTAATCCCATTTCGGCCAATATTTTTTGTTTTTTGTCTTTATGTTGAGGCTAGCTTTTAGTGCTTTGTTGACTTTAGACAGTGGCACCAGAACCACTGTTCTAACTAAACTCAAACTCAACATGATTTTTTTTTTAACCCTGCCCCACACTTGGAATTACTCCTGTTCGTGGGTGCGTTTACAAACATTTAAACTCACATACAAACAGCCAGACCCGGAACAACTACCTGTAGGCAATACAAATATTTGTTCCGTGCGGGAATTGAACCCGCGATACGCAGCGCAGCAGTCGATCGCTCAGCCACTGCGCCAACCATGTCGTCAATTTATTTCAACTAAACCAATTACAGGCACTTTTGAATTGTCAAGGGTCGGTCAGTCAAAAAGATAAAGCTAGTTGCCCATTCCAAAGCGTAGTAGGTACCTATGGAGAAGAACGGGCAAGAAACTACATGGACACTCTTTTAAATCACAATAAACATGTTTTTTGCGCTATACTAAATGGAATTTCGACACATAGTGAAAAAGAGGGTCGCGCGCGTGTGTGTGCATTTGCGATGTGATCTTATTGGCAAATTAAATCCTGCCTCAAAATTGGTACAAATATGACATATCTTTTGAATGCTCAACCATTGCTGTAACATTAAAATTATCGTAGCTATTAGCGGTTGGAATCTTACATGTTTTTGTTGGTGAAAAATATTGAACTGGTGGAAAGTTCAATATTTACATCGAGCAGGACACCGACCGAAAATTTGTTTTCAAGTAAAAATTTAATGTGTTAAAAAGTGATTCCATGATTCTAAGCAAAAATATATTAGAATTTAAGTTATCCTGCTGTTTTTATCACCAACCTGCTCTGCTTACAGCTTTCAACCTTTAGTAATTTCTTGGGATATGGTCAAACTCAAACTATTTATTTCAAATAAACCAATTACAGGCACTTTTGAATTGTCAAGGTCGGTCAGTCAAAAAGATGAAGCTAGTTGCCCATTCTAAAGCGTAGGTACCTATGGAGAAGAACGGGCAAGAAACTCCATGGACACTCTTTTAAATCATAATAATATCGTCGGTCGTCTAGCTACCTTTCGTTTCTTATACTTGCCACTCATATCAAAGACGAACACATTTTTTAAAATGTGTTCTTATTTGAACTCTATGTTCAAGACATTAGAGTTCATATTAGCATTAAAAATGGACGACTACTGGGTCCTTTTGATGAGTAATAGTACAAATCAGACGACTACTGGTACAAATCCCCCTTTTTTTGCATTTGCTTATATAAGTATTTATTATCACACTAAATTATAGAATTGAATTACTTATTTAGAATAACGGATAAATTATCTATTTCATTATGTAAAATGTTTCATTCTAAATGAAATACTTTTCACACAACAGTTCTTCAAAGTCAGTGAATTTCGAAACCCGACGAGTATTGGTACATTTACCTTAGTCGACAGCTGCGCGTTATGACAGTGATAAGATTTTACTCAGCATGATGTTGTGCTATGGGGACCCACAGCATAGCGCTGATTCAGTGGGTACCCGTTTAGATAGTGAACGATCTGAAAAATAGGGGAATTGGCCCTCAGGGGGTAACATACCGCCGCCAGGGCTGCGGGATATTCGAAAGAGGTACCGTGGCCCTTGGCACAGGCAACTGAAGGAACACGGGTGGGTTTTAGTCAGTAAAAGTCTGACACTCCCTTCCGCTCCGCCCAGAGCGGGAGGGGTCATATGATGATTTCCCACCCAAAAAAAAAAAAAAAAAAAAAAAAAAAAAAAAAAAAAAAAAAAAAAAAAAAAAAAAAAAAAAAAAAAAAAGGGGGTAACACACCCAAATAACATCGTTTAGCATCAGGTTACTTATAGGTACAAATGCTAGTTCCAGCACTCTTTTGTAGAAAAATCAGAAAATATTTCCTACTAAAATTAACAAATGCACTAATGACAAGAGGACAGAGCGTAGCGGCCTATGCAGGACAAAGCCTCTATGTGGGACTTGTGTCATGAGTGGGACAATAATAGGCTGGCTACTATTTCAGTATTTTATTAGAATAACATCCAAGACGATGACAATTTGATCATCATCATCATCAGTCCACTGCTGGACATAAGCCTCTCCTATTGCACGCCATTAAACTCGATTTTCGGCAACTCTCATCCAGCTGCTACCAGCCATCTTGCGAAGATCGCCGTTCCTTTTAGCCTAGCCTGAATTTAGTGACTGCTAATGCAAATTTAATGTAGCATAATAATATTCAAACGAGGGGCCAGTGGCTAAATAATAACAGCCGCACAGGTCGATCGGTCAGGTTAAGCGACGCTTGCCGCGGTTGGTCTGTGGATGGGTGACCATCTTTACATACCGAGACCTCTCCGTGCCTCGGAAAGCACGTTAAGCCGTTGGTCCCGGCTGTCATTCTTATATCATTGGCAGACGTTACGGGTAGTCAGAAACCTGAAAGTCTGACAACCAGTCTTACCAAGGGGTATCGTATTACCCAGTAAGGGCGCGTATACATATACGCACGTTTTTACAGGATCCTTTTTAACGGATCCGTCGCTTCTGGAGATAGTATTCACACAGCATTTATAGGATCCTTTTTAACGGATCCGTCGCTACTGGAGATAGTATTCACACAGGACTGATTTTAAGAGATCGGATCAGTATACTGGATCCGAAATACTGTATTATGTGTGTGTGTGTGTGTGTGTGGGCTCATACAACTGGCTCTTTGACGGCACGATTGGCGCAGTGGTTAAGCGATTGACTGCTGCGCCGCGTGTCGCGGGTTCGATTCCCGCACGGAACAAATATTTGAATGACCTACATGTATTTGTTCCGAGTCTGGGTGTTTTTATATCTATAATATGTATGTATTTACAAAAAAAAAATGTATATAAGTAGTTTATCAGCCATCTTGTTACCATAACACAAGCATTAGGTTGCTTAGCTTGGGACTAGATGGCGCTGTGTGAAATGTCCAGGGATATTATTATTATTATTTATTATTATTAACTACATACGCTAATAACACATACGTTTAAACGGATCTGTAAAACGGACGTTAAATGTGAACGCGCCCTAACTGGGTTGTGGAGGTCAGATAGGCAGTCGCTCTATGTAAAATACTGGTATTCAGCTGCATCCGGTTAGACTGGAAGCCAACCCCATCAAACGTATGATATTTTTTTTTTACTAGCCTACGCTGTCTCATTTCTGAGCAAAGGCCTGGAGGCTTGAAGGACTGGAGGGAGCTCCAGTCCTTCCATCTTTCGCGAGCCCGCGCGTCGACCTTCCAGTAAGTATGACAAATAATGAACAAATATGCAACCATTTATGAGACTGTTTCCACAAAAACTGCTGAAACAAACAGAAGCATCGTGTCACAGAAAATCTTTTCGTTCATAAGAGAAACAAACTGCAAACTGTGCCCAAAACAAAGGAAGTTGAATTCACTGTTTTATTAAATTGACTTATTTACTTACCTATGTGTACCTACCTACCTAATGGTGCCTCTAGGAGTTCAATAATGCGGTACTTTCCAGGTCAATGACCTGTATGTCAATAATGTGTAACACCGAAGTGCTAGATAACGCAATCAGTGATTCGATGAGAATCAATACTATAGCTGTGTCTATGGTAACTAAGAGGAAATTATAATCTACGAGCTTCATTTATTTTCCCCGAAAAAGTGATAAGGGCTCTTTCTTATCACTTTTTGTAGCTTTTTCGCTTTAAATTGTGTGTACCATTCATGTTGTTTCGTTTCGGGCTGTTCTGAGAAATGGTAAGGTATAAAAAAAAGAATCAGCTACATTTCCTGACTGGTAACCCAACGTTAGCTTTAGATTAGTAACATATATTATGAATCGATAGAGAGATTTTACTATGAATTAAGATTTGTTTTTTTTTTTATATTGTGTGCTATCCCTTTCTTCTGATGGCCATGGCTAGTCAAGGAAATAAATTGTTAAGCAAATTGACATACTACGTTAAATTGCCGTGTTATAACCATTTCATACAACTGTCAAACATAACAGTTGTGATCTGAATAAACGAACAATTTTCTTTGGTAGTCTTCTTCTTCTTACTTTCTTTTCAATAAATTTTTATCAATTTTTTTTTCAAGTCGATTTGATAAACAATTTATTTCTGTGACTTGACATACTGGGTTCGTTGTTGGCCATCAGAAAAAAAGGGGCCAGCTCATAATATCTACCTCTTTAAATATTCCAGTCGATCTATTCTGTACAAATCTTATCGTGAAAACTTAGATGAAGTCAACTTGAAGTGAGCTGTCATGCTACCTGCAGTGCGATTCTGTAACCATCTCACCGTGAAAACTTAGGTGAAGTGAGCGTGGAGTGAGCTGTCATTCCAAATAATGCTAGGGATTGACACTACTGACAACTCACATCAAGCTCACTTCACTTGAGTTTTCACGATGAGATGTTTACAGAATCGACCGGCTGATGCTAGATCTAACTTTTCACGCTGAGATTTATATAAAATAGATAGGCTGTAGCCTAGATCCTAATTCATAATTAAAATCTCTCCTTAAATTCATAAGATGTTACATAAACTAATTTATTAATACACGCCCCAACTTGAAGCAAGAAAGTAAAACGTTGCGATCATCTGTTATCCACATAATGATGAGTGATTAATGAGCTAGTAGTATTAAATTACATGAATATGGAACGGAATATTAACTTATTACTGGTAAACTAGATGGTTATGATGAAGATTGGCGTAATCTTTGCTACGAACGTTTAAAAAAACTAACTACTTATGTAGTTTGTACATTAAAGCTACGGTTTTCTAAGACTGCGGTGTCCGCCACATAGCGTCCGCAATTAGCCGACGAATGACATCACTGAACCGCTTCTTATGTAATTATTTTATACGTGTTTTTCTTCTCTAGAAAAACTCATTGATCACCTTACTTTAATAAAAGCGTTTTTTGACATCTAAAAGTCAAAAAACGTTGCCATAATTTTCATTACGGGTTTCACTGCGGCCATTATGTGGCGGACATCGCTTTTCTAGGAAACCTTAGTTTAAATGGCCGTTGAGTTTTATAAAAAGATCCCCTTTGCAGCACCCTAATGGCGTAACACACTGTCAATCACAATTTGAATCATTTTGAAGGATATTGCTAATCCATTGGTTCATATGTTGGAAAAATGTGACTGCTGAACAAAGTAAATAACGCAATGAATGTTGTTGTACTGTCAAAATGAATCCCATTGCTACAGATAGTGTGTTACGCAATTACCCCGCAGAACGTCGTCTCTGTCATTCATAAATGTTAATGATTAATGATTTGGTTTCTGTGAGTAGGTTTGTACAAACACTTTTACACGTCATTCATATTTTAAAAACTAGATCTGACTAGTCTGAAAAGAAAGACCGAAACAAACTCAAAGGTCACAGTATCTTTTAAAGTCCAGACATAATCTTGGTCAGATCATGTGCAGACCATGTAGATTGGTGTCTGAAATGGTCTTTTGAGAAAAGAACCACACAGATTGAACCAGTCCAGTCATTACTGGCATTTGTCAAGTGATCATGCAGCTCACCTCAAAACTTAAGGAGCTCAATGATTCGACAAACAATGCCAAAGAAAGGACTAACGTTTCTATGGGCAGGCCGCATAACCGAATACCAGTGTGACATTTTGATATTTAAAAAAAAAACTTTTTAAACCAATAACAGGCGCAGATGCTCAAAACGGAGGGCACATTGTTGAATTTACACAAAATAGGGACCTATTTTGTGTAAATTGGTATAATAATGGTTTTTTTTTTTTAAGGGTTTTCACGGCTCTAAAATTCTCTCCGCGTTTTCCCAGAGACCAGATAAATCTGACATGTGTACCTATATTTTTATTTTCACTTATATTACAAGAATGAGGGATATACTACTTACCTACCTATGTATGTAGAAAAATCAGTCAACTCTGTTTTTGTTCAAATTCCTAGAACGTATCAAAGAAAAACGTTACAGGGTAACTTTATTTTGTATTGTCAGCGACTCCTACTAAAGTACGTTTACTAGGAATTTCCGGCAGCCGTACAATATTTTTATTGTGCTCGTTCCTGCAGTGTGTTAGTATAAATAGCAAAAAAAGTCAAATGTCACGCCTTATTTCCCAGAGGGGTTGGGTAGAGGTGTATTTATAGTACACCCACATTTCACCAGTTATGTTTCAGTTCCATGTAATAGGGTAGCGAGCCTATTGCCATCAACCTGGCACAAATCCAGACACTGCACTAAGAAATTTCAGATAGATAAACACAATAACACTTTGCCCGACCAGGAAATTGAACTCTAGACCATGAGTTTTAGAGTTCAATTTCCTGGTCGGGCAAAGTGTGGTCTGAGTATGAGCTCAGCAGTAGCCGTATACCTATTGAGTTTTGCTTAGCATTCATTTAATTACTGCATTAATTCTCAATAGTTGTTTATTATTTAAAGGACAATGCGCATGTACGGAATCCCGTACCATGCTGCATCAAAGTCAAACTTTGTTTTTATATACTACACTTATTATATTAACTCCTACAAAAGTTCTTTTTGTAAACAAAATCCGGGTTTCGGAGATTTTCAAAAAAATCAAACGAATCTAAAAACTAGGTACTTTATTTTGTTTAACATGTCACACACGAACAGTCATTATTGCTCTAAAAAATATATAAAAAATCTATTCTATTTTATTCTATTTATTTTTAATTAATGTAGAATCGGCAAAGTATAATTTTTTTGAAAGACGTGATCATGACATTTTCAAAAATCAAGGTTATATTAATCATATCGTTTGAAACGGAACGTCATTTAAAGGGAATAAAACAATATCAACACATTTTACTTTATATTAAATTCGCTGTTCAAAAATCAAATCCCCGACACGTTATTTCGTAAAAAATACGAAAATAATTACTATAATGTTTTGATCTTTTATGCATGAGACTTTTTGGTACGACTTTTGGTCATTCTCTTCTAGTTAATTAAAATACATCCATAAACAAAAACCTCTGTTTTTGTGTTAACTCAACTAAAGCTACGGTGGCCCAGAAGAGCGGTAGCCACTACATAACGGCCGCAATGATACAAACATGAAAATGATGACACCGGGGTATGACTTTACGCTGTTAAAAAACGCTCTGGGAAACACACCATTTCATAAATAACGTTTCAGTGACGTCATTCGACGGTAAATTGCGGACGCTTTGTGGCGACCATAACAGTCTTTGGGAACCCTAGCTTAAAAAGTCGAACTACCTACTCGAAAGAAAAAAGTACATACTAATATCATGAAAACTTAAACGAACAGAAACTGAGAAAATGACAGTGTTTAATAACACCTATTAAGAAAGTCAGTGAGTCCAAAGTCAATTGAAACTCAGCAATTAGCAAGCGTAGCCTCGGTATCCATTCATGATGGCTATAATGGCCACTTTCTTTGGTTTTACTGAGTTACTGAACTATTAATCGATTTTCGATATCGATTAATAGTTTAGTAACTATTTTATGAATCAAATTGTACAAGCTACTGCCCGCGAGTTCGTCCGCGGAAATGACTTGTTCCCCCGACCTTGTCGCAACGCATCGCCTGTCTAGCGTATTAAATATCCTTTCTTAAGAATTGGGCTATCAAACACAAAAATCATTTTCATGTCCTACTGGTAATTCCAGTAATTAGCACGTTCAAACAAAGAAACAAAAAACTCAAAAGCTTTATTATTAGAAGATATACATCGATTGTAAATTGATATCAGGTAATAGACATTGTTGAATCCGATCCGTGGCACACACACTTGTGCACTATAATAACTCCCTCGTCAATGGCTAGGTGTCCGCTATGATTGGCTACCGTGACCGAAATTCGGTCTGGAAAACTACTGTAGGTAATAAAATAAACTTTTCGTGTTGCTCTTTAAATTCCGGACCATTCTTGTAACTCAAAATGTCCACGTCCTCCTAAATGCCACCAAAGCGAAAAAAACTATCAATCATTCTCAAAGAAAGTCCACTATCTTTCCAACTTAAATTCGCAACTAGTGTCCTCACGTGGCCTCGAACAACATCTCTTAACGTTTCCAAGAAAAATAAAAGCATAGTCAAAAAAACATCAAAATCTCATTAGTTCCATTTCATGCCGAGACGACACTACGGAAGCTGTATAACTAATGTACAGTAATAAACAGAGACGGAGGAATGTCGTATTTCTTTTTATAACTTCTCTGTACCATCCATTTTCTGGTTTAAAAGGTATCTACTGAGTGGCGACGTGAAAACAGTTGGTATTACTCGATGTTAGTGCTGACGTAAAATACTTGGGGAGTTATAGCCGAATGGAGGTTGTGTGTCGAATGTACTGTTGTTCCGTACCATATTAGGATTGTAAACTCTTTTTGGATAATGTGTTTGAGGGTACCTACTCGCTTTTGATATTTTCGTTTTGTGATTTTATTTTGTTTTTTGACATGACGATGCCACCGTCAAAGTACAGTTGGCCTAGCCTGAATATAGAGTTTAAATAGAATATGAGGCCAACTTACTTATGCTGACATTGCGGGCTACCACATCCAGTTCTTAATAAAATTTATTTGAAGATACGGGTACTCATGTAGAAATCTAAAACGATATAACAAACTCTGATTTTTTATTTCCTCGGCCAAAATGACAGCTAATATATACTAAAAAATGCCATGTTGACAAAAAAAGTTCGATTCTCTTTGAGACTAATCACCAAATTCGATAACACAAAAGGTGTTCTGCCATTTTTTAAATAAACACGTAGGCTGGGATTACCCTGTAAGCACCCTTTTGTTTACCGCCTGAAAGATACTGTTACTGAAGACTGGCGTCTTGTACAGCTAGCTTAAAATACCTATAGGTATTCCGATGTTTACCTAATTTACGTTGTGTATTCTGATTTTACATAATTTTCTTTGTCTATTAAGTTGTACGTTAATTCCATTGAAAATTACAGAAACCATGATAGAAATTCATACTCACATACCGTCTGGGTCTGATTAAGGCTTAAAGGTAAAATATAACCATTGTTTTGTGGCTACTGTGTTTAAAGGCTAAGACCTAGACGTTTCGGTCAGGTAAATGGAATTCTCGTGCTCGGCCGGCCCGCTATCGTGCTTGTCTGTTTAAATTTGCACAGGCGGGGGTATCGTCCGCTCCCAGCGAACTTTTCACTACTTTCGACGTTAAGCCCCACTTGATTTTTGTAATCCAACTTAATGTGATACAAGTCAAGAATGGGGAGGTTCTAAGGAATAATTTTGACCTGTTAATCAATTTATATAAAACGAAATTTAATTAACTTTAATAGACCGAAAATCGAGTTGAATGGCGTGCAATAGGAGAGGCCTATGTCCAGCTGTGGACTGCTGATGATGATGATGAATCAAATAAGTGTCTCGCTACTTTTCATCTTGGTTAAATGATGTGAAGGTAAATTCGGGCAGAATTCGTTTCTAATCCGTGCGAACACAGATATTTAAATAAACTGTCTTGTGAGCATGATTTGGATATTTTCAATACCAGTGTTTTCGGCGTTGTTAGAAAGCTTCATCACGGGAAAGTAACCATTTGCGTCTGAACGATTATTAGTTTTGTATTAGTCTATCGTGTACTATTTATTTTCTAATTTATGTTATAAGTATTTTGTACCGACCTTTTTTAGTTTTCATTTTAATGTTTATCAGTGGAAACTTGTAAATGGCCGTCAGTTTCATATTGTTTAAGTAAGTACACTGTATAGGTAAATTAGCTGCAAGTTTCCCGAATAAAAATATAATAAATGCGTGAGCCTTCTATTTCTCATTGTTATGTGTATCCACTACAGCATGTTGTTATTTGAATAAATTAATAACAAATTTTAAAAAGTTGATAGGAACCTAATGATGGATCGTGTGTTATTAATACGGTTAGAAATGGGAGCGAATACTGAGATGACAGTTGATTGAGATTTATGGAAGAGGAAGACATGCCGCGCCGTTCCCAAATAACTAGTATAAGAGCAGGAGCATGTTAATGACTCATTTTCTTCTTCACGCCATTTAATTTCTGCCGTATTTTTTTTTTACTGAGCTCCCAATATTTTGGCTTTGTTGCAGTGCCGTTTTTTTGGTGCCTACATGGTAACTTTATTGAAATATTTGTTAAAAAGGTTTACATTGATGAATTCTTTGATTCAGTGAGTTTATATTTTATTTATTTATTAAAAGTTCATACTAAATAATATAAACTAGAAACCGTGGTAGTGGTTTGACTGGGGTTATGGCGAGTCTTTATACACTACTTAAACTTCACACTTAAGACTTAGGTAGCACTTTAATACATTTCTAAATAATATCTTTTTAACTTATTTTTTAATCTTTTTTTACTGGTTTCACTCCTTATGTCTGCCGGCAGACTATTCAATAGATATGGTGTTCGTTTTTTTAGAGTTCTGTCAACAAAATTGGTGACTAGATACAATGAGTTTGCCAGCAGCCATAGATAGCGTATTATAGTTGTTGAGTACATGAGTCAAGTTATGCTGTTGGGTCCCGTGGTGGTTAACTGCTAGAAGATATTTATGTTTGAAACTGATCGGTAGAATTTTACATACATATCTATACTTTTAGTAAATCTGTCTCTTTTAGTAAAGATATCATATAGGTACCCTTATAATCACCACTAATGAGACACAATTGGTTTTCTATTGTAATTAGCCACAAAGGGCCCGCGACATAGATGGCATTCTGGGGAAGCACATACATTTTATCCTGTTAGCACGTTCCCGTGGGTAAATTTCCGACATCCACGCGGGCGAAGCCGCGGGCAGAAGCTAGTTTTAAATAGCTTCCTATACCTACTTAATCTCCTTTACAACTGTTTTTAGTTTTTTGAGTAACAAGTAGTTTTAAGAATCGAATTTGAAGAGCTTCTAATTTATTCAAGTTAGTTTTAAATGCTAATCCACAGCTGTCAAGAGCATAACTCATAATTGAATCTACTAATGACACGTATATATATCTTAATATACTAATAGTAACTTTAAAGCTTAGATGGTACATTTTACTTAATAATATTCTTAATTTACTACAAATGTAATCTATGTGTTGTGACCAAGAAAAGTTCTCATCTATTTTCATGCCAACGTAGGTTACACGTTAACTCTTTCAATAGGTTCACATTTACAGTCCAGTAAGTTATTATGGTGACATATATAATCGTGGGCAAATTGGCAAAAAGTGACATTTAATAAGCATTTTTGTTTTTGGACAGTTACGAGAAAATATCTTTTCACCGCGCGCCGTGTCCGGAACAATTTGCATGTGTATGAATTAACAAACATGACAGACACACAAGAAAAAAAAAAAAAATAAATGCAGAAATGTGATGATCGTGTGCCATTACTGCTATCCTGGTTTCCAGTCCAAAACAGGAGTATTGATAACACAATTTATTCAAGAACATGGGATACATAATATCCTCGATTTCTTAAATTACTTTTTTTTTTTTTTAATTTTGAGGTGTCATCTGTCAGGCAGGATGACACCTCAAAATTTTCCGTGTTTTTCAATTTTAATGTATTTACTTTGAAAAATCATTGAGTTTCAAAAATCCGCAATGAATGTGCGCAATATGGAAGGAGTGATGGGCTATGGAGAAATGCTGCACTTGCACGCTGCGTGAGCGTACCGTAATCCATCGCCACTCGTTCGATGTCCACCGCGCACAGGATGGATCGAAAACAGCACATGAAGTGATTTTTTGCTCCATTGGTGTAATTTCCGTATGGCGTTCCAGTGTGAGGATAAATAAATAAATCATTTCAGCCGAAAGACTTCCACTGCTGGACATAGGCATCACCCAAGCACCTCCACTGCGACCAGTTCTGTGCTTCTCGCATCCAACAGATTCCTGCGGATCCTTTCACACTTAACCAGAATGACTGTCTGACTACCACACTGAGACCAGTGTGGTAGTCTAAAGCCCGTCGTCCACGACGCTACTCAAACTATACCAGTTAAGTACATCCATACAAATGACCAATGAGTAGCCAGAATGTCTAAACTACTCAAACACAAAACACCTAGAAACCAATAAACCAGAAAGCATTTGCAAAATAAAATACCTAACCTAAAAATAAATAATAACAAAGACAAGTAATTAATATTACGCAATTCCTTAACGAGAAGAGAAATGTTTAATCTTTTGTCAAAGTAAGTATAGTGAATTGTGATTATTTTCCTTGACGGGCTACTGAAAGAATTCCACAGGGATTAATTACCTGAAACGGCTTTTGTAACTCCTTTGTCTAAACGAGAGGCATTCCTAAAGAAACCTTTCAAGATTTAATTGAAATGCTTAGATACGATTTTTTGGACGGACACTGGTGTTCGATGAAATTATTTCCTCTATGTGTTATATGGCTACTGATGTGTGTTTTTAATTTAACTGTCATTTGTCTTTGATTATGTGGATTGGAATGTTCTCTTTTTGATAGATTTAAAATCCTAAATGGCTGGCTGGTTTATCGATGAAGGTATACTGTTTCATTTTTAATTTTGTGACAAAAAGATATGTAGTAAACAAATCTATGTATCGATAATATATTAACACTAGTGGAGCCGGCAGATGTCGTGCTGCCTGGAAAAGCAGCGCCACCTACCAGGTCCAATTGTGTTTTCAAACCATCCAGGAACCCATTGAAATATACACACAAAGTTTCATCTAAATCGGTTCAGTCGTTTAGGAGGAGGAGTTAGGTGACAAACACACGTGCAGAAGAATTATATAATTATGTATATTAAGAAGATAACATAACATCACGCCTGTTATTTCCGAAGGGTTAGGCAGAGCTGTACTTAAAACACAAAATTAAAATCAAAAGTCAATCAGCACTACTACGACTACTAGACCAACGAGACAGCAATCGATATACTGTGTCGTTTTATTGTTTTTTCTTTAAAAAAATGATTTTTTTTTCTTTCTTTAAAAAAAGCGATGCCCCACACTAGGAATTACTCCTGTATCGTGGGTGCGCTTACAAACATTTAAACTAACATACACAAACAGCCATTTAAACAGTCATTATTGAAACATAGTGTCAGAATAAGATAATTGTTGTAACAATGAACTAATGCATTTCCTCAAAGTGGGTCACGCCACAACTAATAGGGAACAAATTTTTACGGCTCTCCCCTGTTGCGCCAAGGGCTCGGTAATTAAACAGAGTATATATCATCCCTTTATATCTGTAGGGAATTAGTTGCCCAGTTCAACAGCCGAACGTTTATTACCCCCCAGCAATAAATTACTAAACGTATACATAATATAACCAGCCTCCACTGTTCATTTACCAACAAAATTATTCACGCAAATTGAGAAAAGATAAAAATTAATTACTACGCGAAAAAGAAACGTGGGAATCCAGTTCGCCCCTAAATAAATGAGTGCTTAAAAGAAACAAATAAAAGGAAGGGAATAAAAAGAGCTGCATATTGTGAAACGCTCGCAGTCAATGGTTAACCGTAGTGTTTTACTGAAAACGAGTATTCGCCCGCCATTGGAACTCAGGAGCTTCTGAATGGAAAACGAAACAAATCCAATCAGCCGCAAACATTCCAGCTGCAGCAGAAAATGTTGTTACATTTTAAAATTTCCACTTCTATTTGAAACGTCTTTAACTAATTAATGGGATTATTTGGGAAGCTGTTTTTTCGGCTCACATGCCTGAACTGAACTTGTTACACGAACTGTAAACCGCCAATACGTATATGTATTGACGGTTTACAGTTCGTCTAACAAGTTTTGATCTGCCAAGTAGGAATAAATAGAGAATTTTTAGAATTTCGTTTAGTTTTCGGGGTCTTTTTCATGTAAATCTCAATCTAAAAGAAAGAAAGAAAGAAAAATATTTTAATATTTTATTTTTATTTTAATCTCTATCATCATTACCATGCATCGTCGTCTTTGCATGCGTTATCATGAACGAATCTAGGTACCTTTTCAGAATATATAATAATTATTATAAATTCAAAATTAATGATGTAATTAACATATTTGTAAAAATATAATTTAAAACAGTGTCCATGGAGTTTCTTGTCCGTTGTACCTACTCCATAGGTACCTACTACGCTTTGGAATAGCCAACTAGCTTCATATTTCTGATTAACCGACTCCTTGACAATTCAAAAGTGCCTGTAACTGGTTTAATTGAAATAAATGTTTTGAGTTTGAGTTTTGTCTTCGTTTTTTTAATAATTTTTATTCTATGTTCCTTATATTTTGATTTAAAGTGTGTGATAGTCATAGTGTCACTTTATGTCTTTAAAATAAGTTTTTTTTGCTGTAAATTTTATTATATTCATGTTCCTAGTTTGTTATCGTTTATTTGTGCATTACTTTTGCGTGCACCAAATAAATGGCTTATCTGTATATGTATCTCTAGTGTAACTTGTATTTGCGATATCCATAGACAAAATGACAGTGAAACCTAAAACCATCATTAGGCATTAATACGGGTCTACATCAGTAGGTACAATGTGTCTGTACTGTCGCAGGTGTGAAAGCATAATTTATCATTTAAAGGCTCATCTCCACAATCCCATTTAGAATCAAACTGTTAATTATTATCGAACGCTCAATGGTTCTAACTAAGAATAGAAGAGCTTATCTGTTTCGTGGTATGATAATATTATATCTTCTATACTAATGATAAAGCTGAAGAGTTTGTTTGTTTGTTTGAACAGGTTAATCTTTGGAACTACAAGTCGGTTTCTAAAATTTTGGGTTTCTTTTGGCTTTTGATAGCCTAATTCTTGAGGAAGGCTATCAAAAGCCAAAAGAAACCAAAATTTTCAAAGGCTAGGCTATTTAACATCACGCTATGACCCTTAGGAGCAGTCAGAAAGAAAGTTTAGCAAAAAAGAAGTAATAACGCGGACAGGCGATGCGATGCGACGGGGGAAAAGCGATTTCACACGAATGAAGTCGCGGGGTGAAGCTAGTATATTATATGTATGAGCAGAAGGCCAATTCTCGTAATTTAAAACGTTCCAAATCTAGTCGCAGTCTCATCTCAGCGACAAACAAATGTCAACAACTTGTTAAAATGTAGGGAAAATAGAGGTATTTTTGATAGATTGAGACGTGAGATCAGGGAGCCTACTCCGAAGTCTGAATGTTCGGATCGGACCGACACATGGCCGAACCGAATATTATTGAAAAATGCGAAAAAAGTTCGGATCGACTCAGTTGGGTCGGGACCATGGTCAATATTCGAAAGAGTGTAGGAGTGTAGGATCGGAACTGACCGAACCAAATAGAAACTTCGTAGCAAGAAATGGCCGAACATTCGGCCGATACGGCCGAACATTCGGAGTAGACCCCCAGACTATGACTGTTCTTAAAATTACGAGAATTGCCCCTCTGGTGGATAAAGAAATACCAATTTAAAGTATGAAAAGAGTTTTTACCAAAAAAAAATATATTTTATATAAATAAAAAAGGTTTTTTTTTGGAAAAGGACAATGACCAAGAGTCGTACCAAAAAGTCTCATGCATTGAGATCAAAATATTATAGTAATTAATAAAAAAAAAACCGACATTACGCGTCGGGGTTTTGATTTTTGAATAGGGAATATACTTTCTGTCTATGTTAATAAAGAATCTGAATATACTTAACAGAAACTTCAGAAAATTATACTAAAGAAAAAAAGCTTTGTGAATCTTGGAAACGTACTATTAAAGTCCCTTGCATAAACAATAAAGTTATAAAACTAACTAATAGAATTTATAGCAACTGGTTTTACATTTCCTCTATGGAAAGATTTTTAATTTTGAAACGCCTACTCCGAAGCTAACAAAGTATTTCTAAGTTTGTTTACTTAGAGCTGATTTTTCAATAGTATATCTTAACTTAATAATATCTGAACAGTAAATATTGCCACTTGACAGCTTTTGTATAGAAAATATGTCAAACTGTCATATTTATTCTACAGTTCAAAGTTATCTGACTATTGAAAAATTATACCATAGTTAAATTTCCTGTTGATCGAGTAAAACACAAAGTTGAGATACTTATTGTGCAAATAATTATATATGCGCCATTTCAGTTCGTACTAATTTTCTCGGTTTCAAAGTAATAAAATTGTTTGTATGCTGACGATAAAGGCTAAGTCCGTTGCGGCCTATTTCACCCGTACGCGTACGTTTTTCACGTCTGCTAACAAGAGTAAAGAAACGGAAAAAATGGCGTCACTACGTCTTTTTCGTCACTCGTTTTATAAACAGATAAAGTTGGAAATAAGGCCCATTTGGATCCCTTTAAAGTTGTGAAAAGTTTCTTGTAGGAGCGCTCGCGGGCGATACCGGTGCAAATTTAAAGTATGTATTACTAGCGCCGCAAACCGTGAGCGGTGCGAGCATGAGAATTCCATTACTGGTGCTGAAGTGACACGTTCGCCGCGTAACCCCGTCGACGCCGCGCCGCCCAGGGACGCATCACGTAACTTGCGATTGCGATCCGCAATTGCTGCGGTGATGGTTGCCGAGTAGTGAATTTTATGCGGGATTTTCTTTTATAAAACCATTCATAGTAAAAACGTAAAAAATACGCCAGGGACATTTTTGGAATAATAAATAGTAGGGGTAAATTTTATCAATCAATGCCAGTAGCTATTCAATGGGAATAATATAGAGTCCAGTAGGTAAATAATTAAAAAAATGCGGCTATTAAAACTAAAAGGTACATAATATCCTGGAATAATATTGTAAAAATCACTTAAAAGGTACACAGTTAGCGACATTGCCAAACTGAGAATTAATATTTACACAAAACACGATTAAATTGTTTTCGCATCGCAGCGTTGTAAACACAATTTATTACAATCAATGCTAAAGTCTATTTCAATCCTTTTTATTTAGAGAAAAAGTTGAATCAAAACTTAATTAATTGCCTACAAACAAAACCATTAACACAGACAGAAGCTACAAATAGAGCAATTAATCTTGCACGCGAAAAGGTTATCAAAAGTGCAACGCAATTACGAATTCATAGATTGAGCAGTCGCAATCGCTAGTTACGTAATAAGTGCAAGAGAACGCTCCAGCGATAACTAGTGGATTTATTTAAATCGCCCATTGACGTTACGCGTTTACACAGGGAATTATAGATTACCACTGTTCTGTTACAGTCGCGTTCGCCAGTATTTTCTGCGTCATAAAGTACGAACGCTTTTGTTAAAGTGGTGATATTTTTTGTGTATTTATGCATGCGGAGTGTGAGCGGGTAGAGTGACGCAGCATTTTTGCTAGCTGATTTTTTAAAGTACGGCTGGGTTTGGTTTTAGAGCAGTGTTGGCCCAGTGGCATTGGCTGCGACTTACGAATTGTAGGTCGTAAGGTTTGAACTTTACTTTGTGTAATTTATATCATCACCACTGTTCTCAAAACGGTGAAGGAAAACATCGTGAGGAAACCGGCATGTCCAAAAACTTCAAATCCGAAGACATGTGACTACCAACCGCGTGGTGGATTACGGCCCACTCCATCTCACCGAGAGGAGACCTGTGTCCTAACAGTAGGAACATATAGGCAGATTAATTTGTGTAATGTGTCCTCCTCCTTGTATGGCCTTATTATATTTGATACCTTTTCAGTACGTATAAAAGTATAACATACTGAGTACATAATGCAATGCAACGTGGTGTCATGGTCGATGACCGAATGAAATGCGGTCTGACATTGCAGACTTCACAATTGTATTCAAACAGTGTATAACATTACAATAATGAACTCTACTGGTTGACGCTCAAGTAATGCACTCTTATTGGTGGTTTACATTATGTACGTAACTTAATACCTACTCTATTTGGACAGTGGGTTGTCTTAGGGGTATTTAAAAGGAAAGAAGAAGAAAAGAAATAGGTTTATTTGTCACAGGAACACGTGCATACAAAAAGATAATGAACTCGAATAATAAAGAAAAATAAAAACAAAATAGATCTATAATCGCGAGCACAAAACAAAAATAGTCGACAGCTGTATGTCAGACCGCGACAAGAAGGCGGGAACTCCGCGTGATGCCGAGCTATAGGGGGGACCCACAGCACAGCGAAAATGTTCAGTGGTTACCCGAAAAGGATATACGGAAACCAAGTCAGGTTATTTTCATAACGATTTTTTTTATATAGACGACACGGTTGGCGCAGTGGCTGAGCGATCGACTTCTGCGCTGCGATGTCGCGGGTTCGATTCCCGCACGGAACAAATATTTATATTGCCTACAGGTAGTTGTTCCGGGTCTGGCTGTTTGTGTATGTCAGTTTAAATGTTTGTAAACACACCCACGATAAAGAAGAAATTCCTAGTGTGGGGCAACGTATTTTAAAAATTGAAAGAGAGAAGAGATTTTCCAATACTTGACAGCAGCGAGAACTCATTAAGTTTTTTAATTAATTTAATGTCCATATGACGTGGCGCTGCAGAACATAGGTAAGTGAATTTGCCCGACAAACTGTATGTCAGACACAGGATAATACGCAGGCATGTGGAAATACCGGATGCTTATGTGCAAAGTGTGTAGGAATGGACGCGAAATGTGTTAGGATTTTCTGCCATTGAAATGTGTTTTGGAAAATTCACTCAATCTTTCTCTGTATTAGGTGGGAGGAATGCACACACAAATTGAAATCAATAATAAATAATGAGATGAATCCACATTGTGCGGAGTACCTATTTTATAAGATAGAACACAATTAATAGTGGGTATTACAGTTTTACTTCAGATTACACGCTTTCGAACTTTTATGCACCTACGTTCTATCCCCTGTAATCAGACAAGCCATTGGCCAAATACCGAGCATAATTACGGCTCTTTAGTCAACTGAGGCCGCTCGATCTTATCCCGCGACTTCGTCCTATAAAAGCCCGATTTGGCAACATGAAGCTGTAACACGCTAAAACTTTAAATCTTTTTCCACTCCTAGCAAAGATGCTGTAACAATACCTAATTAAAACATACCTCATCCTAGCCACCCTAATCTAGTTTCATGTAGTATTCCAGTAGTTTCTAAATAGGCGTCCCGTAAGTAGGCACTTGCATGAAGATGAAAGCCTGTGTGAGTACGCTCTACGCCCAATAACACAGAATCACAATTAGACACGCTAATTAGTTGTTCGCCGAATCAACGACGAAAGGTTTCGACATCGGTCAATATAATGTCCTAAATTTGTTGTTATTTCTAATTGATTTGTTACGAATTAGGAATAATTGGGGTAGGTACTTATTAGTGTTGTTGTGATGAGAGAATTGTTATTATTTTCTTAACTAATTACAAGAGAGAATCCATTTAATAATATTAGGTGGAGCTCGTAACTAAGTAATAACAGCCGAACGGGTCGATCAGGTTAAGCTACGCTTGCTCAGGTCAGTTCGCGGATGGATGACACACTTTCCATACCGAGGCCTCTCCGTGCCTTGGAAAGCACGCTCAGCCGTTGGTCCCGACTGTCATTCGTGGATCTTTGACGTCGTCAGAAGCCCGAAAGTTAGAAAACCAGTCTTACCAAGGGGTATCGTGTTTCCCAGTAACTGGGTTGTGGTGGTCACATAGGCAGTCGCTCCATGTAAAATACTGGTATTCAGCTGTAACCGGTTAGACTGGAAGCCGACCCCAACATAGTTAGGAAAAGGTTAAGCAGCTGTGATGAAATAATTAATCTACCACCACCGTGTGGCTGTCACCATTGGGGCAGGAAAATGAGGATATTGAAAAACTTTTTATTTAACAAAAAAATCGATAATAGATCATGAAATAAATTCGAAAACTATTTGAAACATCATACCATTTCTACATTACTAAGCAATATAGGAAAAAACTGAAATATTAACTATATTTCTATCTTTCTAACTTAACATAAAGAAAGAAAGACAATTTAATAAAGGTAGAATTTAGCTTAGTTTTCTCAAATAACTTTATTTGTATTATTTGATAAAATCCATAGACGACTCCGCCTTGGAATGTAAATTTGGTGCTGTTCAACAAACGATGGGCCAATTAATATCGTGTCTGGTCAGTTGCACGTTAGCTATAATTCTTTTCTTTAAGTTTTTTTGTATGCGTTTCAAACTTCTGGGACACTGCTGGGATCTTCGTTTTCGAAATTGCATAATCGAGACAATCGAGTGCCTGAACGTTAATGACTAAGTAACATCACTAGAGTCAAACTGACAAACAAAGCAAAGCTACAATCTATTTCACATTGATTTTTAAACCACTTTATGCTAGTGTAAGCAAACTTAAAAATGGGATTAAACACAGGAGGACCTGCTGCAGCGTCAATGGTACATTTTTTTACTTAATGAAACAGATTCGGTTGCCATCTCGAATTGTAATTAGGTATATATTTTGTTTTATTTCCTTAAAATCGTTAAAAACATTTCAATACATGCATTTATGACATTGACGACCATATCTGGAATTGAATCAATTCATTCTTATTAGACTTTATTGAAAAAATTTACCATTTTAAATCTCCTTTCCGTGGGACTATCTAATTTCCGACCTCTACGCGGGCGAAGCCGCGGGAAAAAGCTAGTAAAAGAAAACTAAATTAAGTCCAGTCTTCACGATCTACGAGTAGGTGTTACTTTTTAAGCGTTCTTTTGTTTCTCTCATTATAATAGAGCGGACATAAAACAACAATCAAATGCTAGACAAAAGAGGAGATAATTGGTTTTCTGTACAAACCTATGTAGTGCACATTCGCTGTTCCCGCACAGAAACGACGTGGCGAGCTCATAAAACCTTATCTGTACCCTTCGGGGAGCGTTGTCATTGATTTTGCTACTTGCCAGTTTTAGAGATTTTCGGGCGAGTGATTCCTTTACATAACATTTATTTTAAATAATTTACTTTACATTTGAAAATGCCATCGATACATTAAGAAGATATTTGAAATTCATGAAAGATATATTTAATACAGAGTGTAAGTACATTTAGACTAGATTTTCCTGATCTCGACCCTCAGTGAGTCAAACAGTGCATTGATTTTGTAGGTGTGTTAACGAAGCCGCAGGCAAAAAAGGGTTATCAGTCTGTTAGTCATTCAGTACCTATTAAGGCGTATATAAAAGCGAATTGATCTCCATTAAGTAATCTTACACGTATAATGGTTCACTTGAAGGACTACGTGTCGAAACCAATCACAATAACACAAAGGCAAGTTGCGCTACCGCCGCACTTGCCACAGGCAAGGCCTACGTGGCCCTACGATGAACGTGCCGCGGCTTTAAGGGCCATGCTCGTAACCCACCTGCCTCGCCCCCTGACAGGGATGTAACGACAAACCCACAGAACATAGAAGTAAGCTTTTGATGGACGTTTGTTTCGTATACTTCACGTTATGTGCCTAATACACTTATGCATGTAGCAAGCACTAAAAATAAGTATTTCTGTTAATTCAGTTTGAATTTTCAGAATAATCAATATATAACGCATGACTCTGGTAAGTAATTGATTCTGCTGAGATGAATACACTCATAAAAATCGGACAAATGCGAGTAAGACTCCTGCTCTGAGGGTGCTATCTCAAAGCTGTGCCCGACTGCCTAAATTTACCAATTCCGTATTGAAGGAGCAACTTTGCAATCGACGTTTTTTTTTTCGTTCTAATATAGATGCCTATGGGGACAGACATTCAAAAATAGGATTTTCGAAACTTATGGCACAGGCATTTTCTATAATGAGAAGAATAATTCACTAAATCAAAGTTAATTATAATTGTATTAATAAGAGCAACATTGACTCACAGCGGTCTTCTTGTACTTGGAAAAGCTGCAGGCTAAAAATACTGTTATTTAGAACCCAAAATGATTCTAATAGTTATAGAATGGATAATGTCAGGCTAAGATTAAAATAAGTCTCATATTAGACTACCACTAATGGCAGGTATCAGCGGTAGTCTAATTTGAGACGTTTTTACATTCTCAATTAAAATAAGTGCATCTATGAAAAGGTACTATTTTAGTATTCATATTAAATTTTTCATTCAGCCACGAGCGTAGTTTATTATTTATGACAAATCATGAAAATTCATTGCGGCGTACGTACCTATATGTTTCAAAACACTTACGAGTTCACACAAACCACCTAAACGTTACTGATGCGGTTTACCCGTCAACCCAGTGAAATCCAATTTCTGAAAAGATAAAAGCATGGCTTTGAAAAGACTACTCCCAACGAACCTCTTAAAACACACGCTGACTAGTCAAGTCAACTCGCCCGTTCGAACGCGCCAACGCGTCGGGGATTGAAGTACCAGCAACAATGACGGTCTTTGGCTTTTGTAATACTTTATTATGTGCCGGCAAAGATCCCCTGACAAAACTTTATTGGAACATCGAGTATGAACACTCGGCCTGATATGAGACACTAGTTATAATAGAGTGACATTACTCGATAGATTTTCATGACTTAAGCCTTACTTCGTCCGCGTGAACGTTTCTTGTTCCCCCGACCCCGTCGATTTTTTTGTACCCTGATTTTTTTCATTTACATAATTAATTCTTATACAAAATTTTCCGACCAACCATATACTGCTAAGCATTCCGCTTTAATTTAGGTTTTCAAAATTGGTTTGGCCCTGGACTAAATGAGCATTTTAAACTTTAACAAATGCTAGAAATTGGTATAGTTACGTTTGTTAATCAAACTGCCGGTTTATTCTGTAAAAGTCTCACCGTGAAAACTTAGGTGAAGTGAGCGTGAAGCGAGCTGTCCATAGCGTCAATCCCTAGCATCAGCCAATCGATTCTGTAAAAATCTCACCGTGAAAAGTTAGATGAAGTGAGCTTAGAGTGAGCTGTCAATAGTGTCAATCCCTAGCATTAGTTGGAATGACAGCTCACTCCACGCTCACTTCACCTGAGTTTTCACGGTGAGATGGTTATAGAATCGCACTGCAGGTGGAATGACGGCTCACTTCAAGCTGACTTAACCTAAGTTTTCATGGTTAGATTTTTGGTGAGATCGGCTGTTACATGAACTTAGCAGCAGGAGACTAACAAAGAATAGACCAAAAGAAAGTAAAAAAATAAATGAGTATGTATAGTAACTACGTCTATGCCAAACACCACAGAAATATTCTTCAAAGTGAAAATGGTGTATGACTTTTGCAGTATGTTTCAGTGGGTGGATAATGACGAGAACTGCGTATGAAATTAGTCACTGTCATAATATTGTATTTCCGAGTATATGGCAACGAACGATATTTCGTCGACGTCGAGTCGAGCGCACTTCCTACTGTTTGACCTGTTATTTTGGGTTCAATACATCGGAACGATACTCACTATGCGATTTTGAGAGGGTGCTTAAGCTTCTATTTTTTTTTAATAATTTTCAATTTTTGGAAAGCCCCATAACTGATTCCGATATAGTATGTTTACCACGGGGTTATAACAGAAGCCTATTAGAGCTACAAGGGCTAGTTTGAACTTATTTTTCTTTTTGTCACCTACCTAAGTCTACTAAAACTAACCCAATTACCTCCACTAGTGGAAATTCATGGACGGCATATGTATGCGACGTCTCTCCACAGACAATGGCTCACCTCCCATCTTGCACTGCATTTTCTGTCATCTGCACACGACGTGAGGACCTAATGGCTACGTTGGCGAACGGTATTCGCGTTGCTAAAATTTGGGCCAAACAAATTTAAAAACTATCTAAAGTTTCTTGTTATTTTTGCCGTGTACGCTTTGAAAAATGTATATTTGTGATAGTAGTCAAAAACCTTACCTATAACTTGCGGCCTGTCTTCAATTAACCCAACAAAAAATCCCCCAATTTATATCTTCCATAACTACCCCGTGTAAACCGACTAACTCTTGTCATGTTACAACTACCATTGACTGGTCATTCCTCCTCCTGCCGCCATGTAGTCTAGTCGAAGACGATATAATGTCACACTCCAGTGCTATCGCAAAGGTAATCTCGACACTTAACTAAACTTACTTATTGAACCCTGTGGGCCTAGCACGAACGCACCGACACATACCTAATGTAAATTCGAACTAACTATTATAAAATTTTGAATCAAAATATCACACAGAATAATTCGTTTTAAGACTATTCATATCTATGGGTGATTATAGTGTGCTTGCCGTAAAAATTAATATCAAAATGGTATAAAAATCGTTAAAATTGACGTTACTTTTACGTCGTCGCAAAACATCGCGAGGAAACCGGCATGTCTTAGGACCTAAAATTCGAAGACATATGTGACATCTACCGCGTGGTGCATTACGGCCCACTCCATCTCACCGAGAGGAGGCCTGACAGCAGCAGCAATGGGAACATTTAAAGGCTGATTATGCTTATTTTTACGTCGCGCGTTCGTCCTGGGGCCTCTGAACACACACCAACACTAAGTAAACAGTTCAACTTTACGATGCAAAAATACTTGGTAATAGAAACTACGTTTTTTCTCTTAGTTTTCTTATTTTGTGCTTCTATTTCCTGAGTGGGATGGTCGATTTTTAGGATTGTGGTAGCCGTGGAAGTGATTGCAGTTCGGAAAGTAATAGCTTGCTGCCTGATAGCTTGTCGGTTTTCTATCCAATCTATCATGGATGAGGCAAGTGTTGCAAGATGCAATATTGAAAATAAAGGATTTTTTCGGACTCGCACTGGAAGATAATTACACAAAATAAATATTTAAAAAATAAAAGACCAGTGTAAAAAAAAACATATGTAGGGAATGACTAGGAGTGCATGAACTTGGCAGAGTAAAATCCTGTAAATTAAGTAGAACGTGAAGATCGAGGCGTTTATGGAGGTCAATGAAAGCAAAAATTCTGTACACAACAATGTACACAACAAGAGCTTCTATATTTATGCATATTATACATTACAATCGCTTGTCCTATCTGTCTGTGTAACCAGGGGTTCTTCTGAAGGGATCCCTTCTTTTCGCATAATGTTCTTTGTCCTAATATACTTCGGCATAACGATTTTGGCACAATTTGTTTTGGCATAATAATACTTCAGCATAATTTTTTTAGGCATACATTTTATGTTGGCATAATCATCTTAAAGACTAATTTGTTTTGGCATAAATTTGATTCGCATAACGTTACTAGGCCTAATGATTATTAGCATAATAATATTTGGGCATATAATTAATAGAAATAACGGAAACAAATTTGAGTTATTTTTACGTATTTATTTTCACTCGATTCTGAATCACTTTTTCCAAGAGTCGGGGTGCCCCAAGGTCTAACACATCTCGATTTAGTAAAAAGGCAATGAGAACTTAGGATGCAAGAGCGAGCGAAGCGAGCTCGGGAATTGGGGCACCCCGACTCGGACAGGTTAGGTTCGAAGGGGTTGACGGGGGCTCAAGTGAGCGAGCGGAGCGAGCGAACGAGCCCCCGTCATCCCCTTCGTGTTAGGTTCCTTTAAACCCTGCAGACAGAAATAGGGGCCCCGCGAAGCGGGGCTCCGTCGACTACGCCTTATTATTATTGTTATGCTTAATAAAGTTATGCTTTAGAATGTTATGCTTAATAAAGTTATGCTTTAGAATGTTATGCTTAATCATTATTATGGTTAGAGAAATTATGCGTAAAAAAATTATGCGTAAGCTGTTATGCGTAAATAATTTATGCGAAAATATAATTAGGACAAACAAAAGTATGCCAAGTTATATTAGGTCTTAAAATTTTATGCAAATGGATAGGGAACCCTTCTGAATTCAGCAATGGATGTTGATTCGGTTTTCACTATCATTTTAAGAATGTATCATGATTCCGGAAAGTGTACTATGCCTACACAATATCCTACATTCTACTATTCTATTTTACTAATATTATAAACGCGAAAGTTAGTGAGGATGGATGGATGAATTTTTATTACTCTTTCACCCAAAGACTACTGAACGGATTTGGATAAAATTTGACAGACAGATAGTTTATAACCACGATTAACACATATACTTTTTATCCCGATATTCTCACGGGATCGAAACTTATACGGGTGAAACCGTGGGGCGAAGCCAGTAATAGATAAACCTCAATGTTTTTTCAAGTCGTAAAGACCGTGAGAAGTAGGGCTAACAACTGCCTCCAGTTATCCTCCATATTTAAGAAAAGGATAAGATTAGTGTTATCTATGGTGACCTACAATGCCTAGATTAAACTGCCAAAAGGAAATTGCCATTATCACCAGTTTCGCAGACGGATGATAATGAAGCGTTTGTTGAATATTTCCAGACAGGAAACAGCTACTGCGCACCCTCTAACAATCTAAATAGTACGCTAGAATATACAAACAAAACATTGATTTTTACACAATTTCTTCTTCTTTGTCAATCTGTCTAGCTTTTTCTCAACTATGTTGGGGTCGGCTTCCAGTCTAACTGGATGCAGCTGAATACAAGTTTTTTTACATGAAGCGACTTCCTGTCTGATCTGCACAAATTAGTTACTGGGAAACTCCCCTTGCTAAGACTGGTTGTCAGACTGTTGGGCTACTTACTACCCGTCACGGCTGTCAAAGATCTACGATTGACAGCCGGGGCCAACGGCGAGACACGAAGGGCTCTCGATATGTAATCGATGGTCACCCATCCACCAACCGACCGCGACCAGCGAAACTAAACCTTCAATTAACAGATGTAGAAACCGCGCCTTTGGTCTATTTTAGTTACTTCCACAGTATTATGTCATATGGTACTTTACTGTGGGCTCGGGCCACTGACATTGAATCCATTTTTATTTTGCAAAAGACAGCTGTCAGAGCCATTTACAATCTACGTCGCCGCGAATATCTTAGAGAACTATTTAAAAAGGTTAATATTATGACGGCCAATTCATTTATGAAAATATTATGTATGTGAAAAATCAACATCTTTTTAATAAAATAAGAGATCGACATAATTATAATACTAGAAATAAAGATAAATAAGAACAACCTTTTTTTCAGATTTTCTAAAGTAGGTACATGCATCTATTATGGGGTACTGTGTTAAATGTTACAACAAAATACCTTGTGAAATATTGCTATTAAATGAAAGAAAATTTAAAACTTATATTAAAATTACACTTTGTAAACAAGAATATAACAAATTAGAAGATTATTCCAGATAAGAATGCTTGGAAAAATGCTGGTTTTGTTCCATAGGACTTGAGTCTAGACAAAATCAAACTGGTTGCTAATGTAATATTATTTAATATTCTTTTTTTTTTGACATTGATTTACGTTCTGTAAAGTCACACCCGGACTTAATACTTTTTTTTTAATGTAAATCGTCTACCTACTTTTAGAATGTTTATAAATATGTGAGCACCATGTACGAGTATCTATCACATGGTTAATATTATGACATGGTTTCATCAATCTATTTTAATTTACCTATTGAGGTAGGTATAGTAATTTTATTTTAGGTGCGTCGTCTTCACATACATACAATTACATATAATTAGTGTATGAAAAATATTAGAAACCATTTTAAAAGAGTAACGGTGGAGTTTCTTGCCCATTCTTCTCCATACGAAAAGTACCTTTGGGAATCAATTCTATGTTAATGTAATTTTTGACGTTTAAAAGTGCCTTTTATGTGCCCATTTGAAATAAATGATTTGATTTTTTATCATCCCGTGCGAGCCCTGCATCTTTATAGCCGTAAAAATATTTTACTGGAGTTCTGTAAGTAGGCATTTTCAACGGAAGCAACCATTTTCATCGTACAAACGACAAACAATGATTAACAAATAGGTACCACTTAAAAATTATTACACTTTATTTACTCCATCTCATCCGAAATGGACCACAATTCATTACTTAGAAATGTTAGTTAGTACACCCAAGACGACATTCACAGAAATGGTGTACAGTTGTACACAGTTCCATTTATCACACAAATGGTCTACCCTAATTAAGTAGTGATTGGAGTAGGCTGTATTAATGATTTCCGAGTATTTTAAATATAAGTTAGCCGTTCATGAGTTCACGACCTTTCCAACAAGATAAATATGTAAGCATGCTGTACTTTTATGACCTGACATAGGCAAAAAGCGCTGATTATTCGACCGTCCACTGTCCGTCCGTCCGTCTGACTGTCAACGGGCTGTATCTCATGAACCGTAATAGGTAGACAGCTGAAATTTTCACAAAGTAGATATGTATTTCTATTGTCGCTACAGCAACAAATAATAAAAATAAAATAAAGGTAAAAATTAAAGGGTCTCCATACAAGAAACGTGTTTATCCTTGTTGTGTGGAATCCTTAATGTGCGAGTTCGACTCGTAAACGGCCAATTTTTTGGCATATTTTATTTCATTTCCAGGTCGAAAAATACTCTGCTGTAATTGTAATTGATGCTCTAATGAGAAAAATCATGTTTTCTGTATAGTTATGAAGTCTATTGTAATCCGTTCCCCGGACAACTCTTCACACATTGAGGGCAAGACAATGAGTGGCACAGATAAACAAAACGTAAAAATTCCGTGTATCGAATCTTACACGTGTGGTTCCCTGTTAAGGTTACGTAGCCAAATGACAAAAACGGAATTCTTATTAAAAAAAAAACATGTTCGGAAGTCACATTTTACTCAGAGAATATTTGCACAATATCGATGAATATTAAAAAGAAGGTGTTATAGCTGGACGCGAAGTGTCTGTCCCTGTGTGAGGGTAGGTGTCTCCTAGTCCAGACCGCGCTGATGTCCTGCATCTATAGGGTCCGGATATATTCGTGAATCAGTTGGCGGCTATGTCTTGAAGTCTTGAAAGGGAAGAGTTTCTTGACGTAGAAATAATAAAAACGAAATGATAAGTCTTAATAAGTGTTCAGGAAGCGCTTGCTTGGGAATCTTACGTACTAAGTACGTGTTTTACGTATGTTAAAGTATTGTAAGCTATAAAGTAAGAGAATAAGTTCTATAATAAGTACCTTGCAGAGAATCGCAAATCGCTTCCTGATTTAAAGTTTTATTTAATGTCTTTTTTACTGTGTTCAAATTGCATTTTCTATCAAACACCATTAAATACTCAGGTATTATACAATATAACAGGCATGTTATATATCACAGAATTCCTTCTAAAATTACCTATCTACTGATGAATAATAACTGTATCAATTTCAGCTTAAAGATATTTCAGTATAATTGAAAAAAAACTAACTCCTTTTGTTTAAAAACGGTTTTACATGTTAAATTATTTAAAAAATACTACAGTACGAAATACTACAAGTTACGAAAAGAAAAATCTGGCTGGTGAGTATGGACCTAACAAAATCTAGTATTTAAAATAATACATCTAGATTTTTCAGCACGTGACGTGGTTTGAATACTAGTTGGTAAAACTACATTTACAAAAATAACGACCTCAGTAATTTTACAACGTATAAACTCAACCAGCAGCAGCCCAATCAAAACTGGTAGTATCGAGGCGCAAGTACTATGGGAAATGAACGAACGCATTAATACTACTCTAATTAATGATGTTCCAACAACAATTCAATCAACACAACACACAAACAGTAATTATAATAAAATTATTTGATTCTCTTTGAAAATACATCATCGTGTTTAAATTTTATTTAATAAGTAATTAACATCGACGTATGCCTGACCTTTCTCGTTTTTGTGCATTTTAGGTGTTATTTACTAGCTACCTCACAATATTTTATAAACTACGTGTTGATGATTGCTTAAAAGTGTGTCAACATCCGGACAGAGCTATTGATGTTTTTGTGATATTTTTTTTTTTTTTTTTGAGGATGGGAAATCATCAAATGACTCCTCCCGCTCTGGGTGGAGCAGAAGGGAGTGTCAGACTTTTACTGACTAAAACCCACCCGTGTTCCTTCCTTAGCCCTTTATGTTCCAGGGCAGCGGTAAACCCTTTCGGATGGTCCCGCTACCCTGGCAGGCTTCGGCCCTGTGGGGCCCCGTCACTTGCTGACATCTCTTTGAGGCGCGCGTGGAACACGAACACGCCGTCCGGCACGGGCCTAGTCCTGATCGGACGGAGAGCTACCCATTACTCTCCGCCCGCAGGCCCGCGCCTACGGTGGCCGGGAGTCGTCACGCGGCTTTGTCACGCGGTTTTGTGATATTTCTGTTTATATTTTGTTTTGTTCCTTAATTAATAAACAATAAAAAGTAGGCTTTTCTGAAGGATTTCACATCTGAAAATTAATTCCAGGGCTAGCACTCTAATTGCGTAACACACAATCAATCGGAATCGGTTTCATTTTGACAGTTCAACAACATTCATTGCGTTATTTACGTGTTGAGCAGACAAATTTTTCGAACTTATGAAGCAATGGATTAGCAATTTGCTTCAAAATTATTCAGATTACGATTGATTGTGTGTTACGCAATTAGGGTGTAGGTCTCGGTCTAGGGTACTGGATACACTAAAAAAACTATAACATTACAGTACGTACGATTTTTACTTAACATTACTGTTTAGCACCATTTTAATGCATAGCATAAGAATAATTAGCCTATAATGTTCCCACTGCTGGGACACACTCAGTCAGAGGGAGTGGGCCGTAATCCACCCAGTGCGGGTTGGTTTTAATGCTAACTAATGCTATTAATAACTATCACTGAATGACTCTTAAGTTAATCTAAATAAAAAACACTAAGTATTTTAAATATTTGTTGACGCATCGTCGCAAACAGACGGTGTATTTTGTGCACCGCTAAACAATGATGCAGTGAAAATTACACTTCTCAAATATCTACCAGAGAGCTGAAAATAAATCAATGCACATAAGCATGGTGGGGCTTAGTTGGATCGTCTTATTAAAAATATTATGATATTTCTTTGGTATGATGCGACTTTGCTATTAAAGTCTATAGTTTTTGAGATGCGTGATGTTTTCGGTTACAACCGCAGAAATAACTTTACGTATTAGTTTCTCGAAAAAACTACTACGTAAATACGTCATAGTTTTTTCGAGAAATATATACCTATTTTTGCCGTCAATAAAATCAATACTGTGTGTGCATAACTATTTATCCCAACTACGGGACCCTTTATTGTGCGTGGTCCAACACAAACTGGTGCTGTTTTTTTTTATTCTTACACCCACTGCCAAAATTAAGGCACCACGTGTATAAAGTTGTTTTCGCACTTAAGAAAAGTATTTTTCAAAGCTTTGTCATATTTATTTATAGCGTCCCTTTATCTGCCTAAGTAATCTGACAAATCATGTGTTTTTTTTATGCGATAAAAAATAAAGAATAATAATTTTGATGCAGGTGAGTAGGATAACGAATGATTTTCGAGACCACTGAAAAAATAAAAATTAAGAAAACAAAGAAAGATAATAATTTATTCTGCACAAACAAAACGCACAATAATTACAAATAATAATAATAAAAAAGACACAAGATACACATAGTCAAAAGACTCGTACTCAAGCATAAAAATGTTGACACTTTTGTCCATTGCTTGATGTCAAGGCCAGGGACCACAGTCATGCTAGCGAAGGAGGTGGCGGGATGGATGAGGGAGATAACCTCACGCCTCAGCCGCCGCGGGAGACGCTCCGGGCGTCGGGAGCCGCGTGACGACTCCCGACCACCGTAGGCGCGGGCCTGCGGGCGGAGAGTAATGGGTAGCCCACCGTCCGATCAGGACCAAGCCCGTGCCGGACGGCGCGTATGTGTTCCACGCGCGCCTCAAAGAGATGTCAGCATAAGTGACGGGGCCGATAGGGCCGAAGCCTGCCGGGGTAGCGGGATCGTCCGAAAGGGTTATCGCTGCCCTGGAACATAAAAGGGCTAAGGAAGGAACACGGGTGGGTTTTAGTCAGTAAGAGTCTGACACTCCCTTCCGCTCCACCCAGAGCGGAAGGGGTCATTTGATGATTTCCCATCCGCAAAAAAAAAGGGGCCAATGACAACTGTTATCTGAAGTCGAAGAAGGAGTCTAGTCTTAAGTCTGGAATCGCCAACCCGTCTTGGGCAAGCGTGGTGATCAATGCTCGTGCCTTCAGGCCAGTGCCCTGCACTGGGACAATAATAAGCTGGTATACAGGGTGGCAGGGACATGACGCGCAAACTGAAACCATGATCTAGAATCATGGTTTCAGTTGCGGTCCCCCGGCGTAAAAGTATTTCGTCGGTCATTAAAAACATATCTTCTGTTTCATAGAAAAGTGCAATACCTACGCGGTCAAAATGTATGGAACAGCAAATTCTTTTTTTCAACGCAGGTGTGTTCTGAATCATGTAGGTACTGAATCCATGTTAACGGGTTTCGCGTCGATGTCTCCGCTCTGTATTATTATTTACCTCCCAAATTAGCCAAAGCAACTAAACTCACAGGAACCGCAACAAAAAGTGAGAAAACAAAAAAAAACCGCCAAAATTATATTAAAAATGCGAGCAAATGGAGTGACGTATGCTGAGTTTTACGGCGGTAATAACTCATAAGTCATGGGCGTAATGTGCGTGAAATAGATTCCGCGCGCCCTCTGGCAGATTCTAGAAGAAATGTTTAAATTCAGCCTGCCGCGGCCCGCTGGCTCGGAACGCTAAATTAGCCTGCCACGCCGCAGAGAGCGTTGTTTGAAATATTATGTGAAATGATATGAGTATCAGCCTCAACGTGGTTTATGTTGACATTGCTTTATTCATATTCTTTTTTGGAGTATCTGTGGATCCTTTGGTCTTGTGTATGTTACAGATAAGGTAGATAGCGAGCAGTGGTGGCCCAGTGATAACGGCGGGGCCGTCGGGCAGTCATCGGCGGAGCCCGCTTACGAGTTGTAGGTCGTAGGTTCAAACCCAGGCAGGCGCTTTACTTTGTGTAAATAATTTCATCACCACTGCTCTCAAAACGGCGAAGGAAAACATCGTGAGGAAACCGGCATGTCCTAGAAGTAAAAAAAATCGAAGACATGTGTCATCTCTTAGTAGAGATGACACATGTCTTCGATTTTTTTTGTATTGATTTTTTTTGCTATAATCTACCACGCGGGCTAGATTATAGCCCACTCCTTCTCGATGAAAGGTTTGTATCCCAGCCGTGGGAACATTATAAGCTGATTATGCTTTAGGTATTGAGATCCTGCCTTCTATGTCAAATTACAAGTTACAGTATGTATTTATTTGGAATTTGACTTTTTCTCTAGTGAAAAATAATTTCAATCCGTCTAGCGGAAAAAAGTAATTAAATTAAACCCTTGACGGTATTTTTGTATCATTTTTCAAAGTCACAATGAAATGATTTCACTAATAGGTTTAAAAAGCATTGAATTTACATTACATACTGTTATTTAGATTGTTATTATTTATTCGCTTGTAGTTTAGTAGTATATAGTTCCCAAAGTAAATATAATTTAATTTATAATTACCTTGGGAATAATAGAAATTATCTAAACATGATTTTGATAAATTATTTAGTGTTCCCGGGGGTGCAAGTTATTCAAATAACTGATTCAAATTCAGAGTGCTCGAATTAGCTCTATTTTATTTTTTACTAGCTTCTGCCCGCGGCTTCGCCCGCGTGGATGTCGGAAATTTACCCACGGGAACGTGCTAACAGGATAAAATGTATGTGCTTCCCCAGAATGCCTACTATGTCGCGGGTCCTTTGTGGCTAATTACAATAGAAAACCAATTGTGTCTCATTAGTGGTGATTAAGAGGGTACCTATGATATCTTTACCTAAGTACCTAAATAATTTAAAAAAAAAACTCAATAACAGAAAATTAAATACCTACCTACCTAAATAAACCTATTTCTGATGATAACTAATCTAAACTCAATAAATAAGCAAAATCCCTAAAAACTAATATCTATACGAATGACTAAACCTACCTAACAGTATTATAAAATAACCTACGGTCACTACGTACACTATCAAATATACTACCTATACTTTAAAATTAAAATCTATACCTACGACTCATATAAAAATAAACCTAAATAACTCTAAAAACTAAAAGGAATAAAAATGAACTCCACTGCGGGTGACCCAACCTACGACAAACTTAGTATTTGCGGTTGGTACAGTACAGACAGTGGTAATCGGGTATAGGGATCGGACCGCAAAATTAAGTTTGTTTTTTATTGTATATACTTTTCCGGGATAAAAAGTACCCAGTGTGGTGCCCAGGATATTAAAGAATAATTATACCAAGTTTCATCGTAATCGAACCGGTAGTTTTTGCGTGATGCCTGAACAAACAGACAGACAGACAGACAAAAAATTTTTTAATCACATTTTTGGGTTCGGTAACGGTCAAGTAACACCCCCTGCCATTTATTTTTTGGATATTTTCAATGTACAGAATTTTCACTTCTACAGATTTATTATAAGTATAGAATAGATAATTACTTATTGGTAAACGAAGCGAAAGGAGTACATATGTAAGGATCGTACTAGGTGGCGTTCTCTAGTTTCTGCCTACCCCATGCGAAGAAGCTGTGAGTTTATCTGTGTCATTTTATTAGTAGACATAACTATACATTTTATAGAAACAAACATTGTACGTATCTATGTAATTATCTACTAATATTTTATTGTTTCTTTTTTCGCTTCATGTAAAATACGGGTGTTCAGCTGCATCCGGTCAGACTGGAAGCCGACTCCTACATAGTTGGGAAAATGCTAGGCAGATGATGATTTTATGGTTTCTTTTTCAGATGTCGTAGCACCATACATATTAAAGAACTTAATATACAGTAAAGAACTTAATACAGACCTGTATGAAAAAAGGTCTAACTGTAAACCTGTGCCTTTTCATGAGTATTGAAATGTCGACATTGATAAAATTGAAAGGCATCTATAAGGCACCACAAAAATAACTGCTGTAAAAAATTTTGCACAATTTACATTTCCTTTAAATATCACATTTATATTCATCAACATAATATTGAAACATTTCGCCCTAATTCGCTAAAAAGGTATTGTGTAAATTGGCACCGACGGCGAATTTCGCGTCGAAATCAATTCGCGCATGTTGAAAAACCACAACAAATTGAAATACACCGAGACCGACAAAGCTCGCAATATTATTAATTGATTGAAGTAGACAGAATGGGAATATTTTGATCTGTTTGATTGTAGATACACACTACCTAAGGTACGTACAGGTAATTAATTACATAACCCAATTTTCGGATGTTTCAATTCCATTCACCTACGCACAAAATTAGACGACTTTATAACGCTGTGTGACCAGAGGGGCAATTCTCATAATTTTAAGAACGTTAGCAGTCTGAAGGACCATTCTCGTAATTTAAAACGTTCAAAATCTAGTCGCAGTCTCATCTCAGCGACAAACAAATGTCAAAAACTTGTCAAAATGTAAGGAGATTAGAGGTATTTTGGACAGATTGAGATTGAGATCAGACTGTGAACGTTCTTAAAATTACGAGAATTGCCCCTCTGATCTCAGTCTCAATCTGTCAAAAATACCTCCATTTGACAAGTTTTGATATTTCTTTGTCGCCGAGATACTGCGACTGTGACTAGATTTTGATCATTTTAAATTACGAGAACTGTCCTTCTGAACCCACCCTAAGTCACGCATTTCTGTGACGTAGTCCATTTTTACACAGAAAAGCTTGACTTAATTACGGGTTTAGGTCACACGGTAAAATAGTTTACGAAACGTGTGACTTAAGTAGTCTAAGAAGTAATGTACTATTTCCAACGTTAGAGTTTTAAAACAAACTCCAGCACATGGCGAAACTATATCAACATACACCCACACATATACCCCCATATACCTATACTGCGCATTGGACCAGAATCCTAACCGAAGAAGCAGTTGCTATATATCAGTAAAAGTTAAAACAGGCTAAAAAGGCCGGAGCGATCATAAAAAAATCCGCGCGGAATAAAGGCGCGACGAAGCGTTGGCTCTGAAGCGGCAATGAATAATCCTTGCGTCAGCACCACGCGAGCTCACTGCCCAATTAAAAACGTACTCTTTCCACGATTTTTAGCTTAGAATATTGTATAATAAGCCAATAAAATACCCCACTTAACGCCCTCCGAGCCCCGCCGCTATGAAATATGCACTTCTCTACCTCATTATGGCAAGCTGAAATTAAATGCAAGAACTACGATGGGAACGTCGCTTACAACTTAACTAATTGAAATTTAACGTTTTCATTTAAATATTTTTGAATGGGTTGCTTGTGTTGAGATTAAGATTTAGGTAGGTAAATCTAGGAGCCGATTAAATACATGAGATTGTACATCTATACAATTATATAAAATATAAGTGTCTGTTTGTAATGTCAAAATGAAATATTTTTTTAGTAAATAGTACTTACGAAAGTATTTACAGTCCGTTTGTTTGTCTGTCTGTTTATTCCGGCTAATCTCACTGCCTGATTAGACGCTATAAAGAGTAATTTTTTTGGGTTACTTTTATGCTAGAAAAAAAAATAGGCGCGCAAAAAAGAATAAATCCCATGAAATCCAGTTGGTTTTCCGACACAGACGCGAGTCTCGCGGGCACAGCTAGTTAAACATAGTTGCCACACGTAGGCTTCAATGTTTTCTCAATCAAGGTAGGTATAATTCTTAGTATATATCTAACATGCTAATTAATCACCAACTAGGTACAGGTTGACTACGTATATTGGCACTAAATGAAATGCCAGCGATTACAGAGTAATGTGTAAACCAGAGGCTTCAATTAACATCGCTACATAATCAAATTTCACACTCTGGAGGAGTAGCTAATCTGTGCTAGGAACACATCCCTGGCTTTGACATCGCCTTCTGGGTGATTCGAGTATGAACATCGTGCATATACATCGTGTAAACTTGGCTTGATTACATTCAACTTACTCGAGGAATGGTTACTTTGTACGTTATTAAGACATGTCAGAAAAGTTTTGAGATTCGTGACATTCTTGCAGCACGTGTATCTATCGTGTTTCTAAATATTTGTTATTAAATACTTCATTATGGGTTTTTTTTTACCTATATAATCTAATTATATTATATATTAACTATACTATTATTTTATTATTATTATTATTTTATTATTATTATATTTTTATTTAATTGCTTTGCTTATAATTGGTTTTTATTTTTAGTCCCCTAATGGGGTTTATGTCCGTGTATGACACCATCGCAGCACAGGTCTTTTTTTACTGTTGTTTAATTAGTTTTAAAATGCTTTTTTTACTGTTTGTATTTCCTGTGCTTATTCCAAATAAAATATATTTATTTCATTCTTCTTTTCTTTCTAAATGTTCCGATCCTGAAAAATATATATTATATATAAGAAAATGTTGTTTTGCTATTATATAATATAATAGCAAAACAATATTTTCTTCTGGGAAATATTACAATTACAATACAACTCTGTAATAAAGGCTGTGTTTAATTCTCAAAGTTTTAACTGGCACATCATAATATTTTAATATCAAGTCTTCGTTAATCTGAAACAATAGTAACAGGAAAAATGAAATGACTTAACAGTTATTACATTCTCAGAGAAGATCACACGCCCAAAAATGAAAATACAAAGATATAAATCTTCAAAATATGCAGAGATGTTGCCAAAACGCTATGTAAAGGAACAGGTACTTATTTCGCTCCAAAAATCATGAAAGGAACGTCGGAAGCGTCTCCTTTAATTCATAGCGAAAAATGGCCACTTAGGTATCTACCTGCCTGTAATTACGTTTCAATTTTCTTTGGCGACTGCTGAGGTGTCTCCTGAGGTTATTAAATTATGTTATAATACACGCCATTGCTCTCGTAAGAAGTAAGTTTTGTATACTTGCTTAAATTAAAATTTGTGTATAAGAATCCAGTAAGCTCACTGAAACTCAAACTGTTGATATAAGCAAATTCACATTTACCGTGATCGAACGTTGGGCAGGCGTGGCAGGCATCGCGCATCTTGGGCAGTATGTCATACTCAAACTACACTCAGCGGCACGGAATGTGGCCCAAACATAAACACACCGATAACAGGCGATTTTGATATCGCGTATGAGAATTTCGAGTGGCAGTTTGTCAAGACATTTGTTTTTGTTAATTTAAGAGGGTAAGCACAAAAAAAAGCTCATGCTTTAAATTTCTGTGACACTTAACGTTAGTTCGTTACTGGAACGCACAAAACACGGGTGAGTTAAAATTCGATATTCACATGGTCGTGCATTTAATCTTTATTGTTTTATTTTTTTATTAATTTGCAGTAATTTATGCTTCCAGAATTGGAAAAACAATGCCTCTAACTTCAGCTCAAGTTGCTCAAGCTGTGTTGCTTCGGAGTCAGGGGCGAACGCAGCTAGAGATTGCTGTAACTTTATGTACCGCGTGCAACTCTCAGGTACGCCTTAAGAAGGTACGACCAGACCGGCTTACTCACAAGGAGACCAGGAAGTGGCGGTATTAGGTGTACATCAGCGCGAGATGACCGATTTATCGCTCTCGCAATTTTGAGAAATCGGTTCCTTACTGCGGTCGAAATACGGCAGCGGCTACAAACGGCAAGAGGGGTCAACGTAAGTGAGCGGACAATAAGAAGGAGAATGGAGGAACGGGATCTGCGTGCTCGAAGGCCAGCTCGAGGTCCAGAACTGCTCCGGCACCATCGCGTAGCTCGACTTCGGTTCGCTCGCGACCACGCAAATTGGACTCACGAGTAGTGGAGTAAAGTTCTGTGGACTGACGAATGCAGAGTGGCCTTAAGAGCTCCAGATGTCCGCGAACGTGTCTGGAGAAGGCATGGGGAGAGGTTTCTGCCAATCACTACCAGGCAAACCGTCAGTTTCCAAGGTGGATCAGTTATGGTTTGGGGAGGGATCTGTTCAGACGCACGTACAGAGTTGGCAGTAGGTGCAGGTCGTCTAACGGCAGTGCGATACATTGAAGAGATCCTCCAAGAACACGTTTTACCATTCGTGGGATTCATCGGTAGCGAAGATTTCATCTTACTGCAAGATAATGCGCGACCTCACACAGCACGTTGCGTGGATGATTACCTGTCGGAGGTGAGGATTACAAAATTGGAGTAGCCGGCACGAAGCCCAGACATGAATCCCATAGAACATGTCTGGGACATGCTTAAAAGACGCATCCGATCCAGTCCTAACCCTCCAGAGACTATCAGTCAGTTGAAAACCGCTCTGGTGGCCGCCTGGGAAGAAATACCCCATGTGGACATTAAAAACATAATCCACAGCATGCCTGATCGCATGCAGGCAGTCATCAGGGCCAGGGGTGGAAATACCCGCTATTAATTTTAAGTACCATAGCTTTATTTTGTAAATTTCATTCAAAAACACTTTTTTTAAACTTAGAGCTTAATGTCTTTTTTGTAATTTTATAAAATTTTAATAAAGTTAACTCACTTTTTTGTTAATTAATCATTCGCATTTAAGATTCGAATAAACATTTAAGTTTTAAAACAAAAAAAAACCCTGTTTCGCGTTTCATTTTGAAAATAAACCACATAACGCACTTGGGCCACATTCCGTGCCGCTGAGTGTATTTATTTCAATTAAACCAATTAAAGACACTTTTGAACTCTTTGAACTGTCAATGGGCCAGTAAGTCAGAAAAATGAAGCTAGTTGCCCATTCCAAATCGTTGTAGGTTCCTATGGAGAAGAAAGAACAGGAAACTCCACGGGCTCTTTTGAATGAAAATATTGGTTACATCATTCATGTTGAAATTATAAATATGAGAACAATGTCGAAAGCCATATACGTTAAAAGCGATCGTAAGAAAAAGGATAAAAAAAACATTTAAAATATTAAAATAAATAATTATTAGCAGCTAAGAGGTGACCAGTCCCTACTTACGGCGCACGTTCACGAACATGACGTATGGATGGCACCATTCAGATCAACCATTTTTAAGGGAAGTACTTGATCCAACACAGCCAGCAGCGAGCCACCATCAGTGAGACATTAAACGCTAAGGTTTTAACCGAAGCCTTGAAGCTCTAATTAAAAGGAAGCCTATCACTATAATACAATGGCTTCGAACATCGTTTAAAATGAACACAACATAACATCCACCCTGTCGTACACTCACAATTGGTAGAGGTGTACCTGTCGTACACTCACAATTGGTAGAGGTGTACCTGTCGTTCACTCACAATTGGTAGAGGTGTACCTGTCGTACACTCACAATTGGTAGAGGTGTACCGGTCGTACACCCACATTTTGCCAGTTTTGCTCAAATCCCATGTAACAAGGGGCAAACCTATTGCCCTCGACCGGACACAAATCCAGACTCCGGCTTGCTATTGAGTAATTCCTGATGAAAAAAAAAAACAACAATAACACTTTACCTGCCCTGGGAATCGAACCCAGTGCTTATTAGTAGCGCTTACGGCAATAGGACCACTAGACCAAAAAAAGGGATTACCATAAAAAATCTTGTTATGAATACATAACTCCTTCAACACCCCGTATAATAATTTGTTTGTTTTCGTTCAAACGTCTCGATGCGGCAACAAGTGGCTAAAATAAACAAATGCCGGTTATGGATAAGTATGTTTGTGTTATGATTCTCACACACTACACGTGCGTCGCGCCGCGCCGCGCCGCACCGCTTGTATGGTGAAAAATAACACAAAATAATACCTATAAATTTCGAAGTTCAATCAGTAGCAGTAGTAGTATGCTATCTAGGAATTCTTCATTCTTAACCTTTAGTTATAGCATTACAGGTCAATCAATTGGTGCATATAGGCCATTATTTTATAAAATCAACCCGAAAGCATATAAGTACATGATTTTACTTTAAACACTTCACTACTTGTGGCAATAGCATCATTTAATTTTTTAAGATGGGTGTAGAGAGTCACTCGTTTTTTTGTTTTGTACCGTACCTACCTGGGCACCTTCTGGTTGTTGAAGGTCATAGTTTCTACTTTGTTTCACGAAAACTCGTTTTAAATACCCCGCAACACCTGTACCGCTACATGTGTTTTGCGTGCGTTACATTGCGTGCTGCCAATAATAGCGACATTATCGAAAATGTAAAAGTAATTTCCTAGCAATATTTTTGTTTACATGTTACTTAGTTTGATGAGCAGAATGCGTAAATAACAGCTATCATATACGACGTAGATAGATAGAATATACCATACAAATTACAGAACATAAATATATAAAATTTTCTTTATAAAATTTGACACAAATTGTGACACAATGGGCGGTCTTATCGCTAATAGCGATATTTTAAAGACAGCCTTTACCGACCTTTACCGTAGCCCAGATTTAAACCGTCTATGCTCGCCCAAACTCATTTGTAGAAGCTGTAAACAAAATGGAGTAACACATTGCTTTCTTGATGTGATGACAGGTGGTGAGAAAGATCACATCTTCCCCTTAGTCTACATATCTTTTTATTCCAGGGTTTTTAAACACGCATTTTTTGTAAGGTACCGTTACTATTCTTGTGTGAATTATGAACTATCTACCTGTACTTATATTATAAAGAGGTGAATTTTCTGAGATTTTATCTTCGTAACTACAGATCCGATACCGAAAATTCTTTCACAAATGGGAAGCTGTAGTATTACCGGATGTCATCTATACTAATATTATAAAGAGAAAAACTTTGTTTGTTTGTTTGTAATGAATAGGCTCAAAAACTACTGGACCGATTTAAAAAATTCTTTCACCATTCGAAAGCTACATTATCCACAAGTAACATAGGTTAAATTTTATTTTGGAAAAAAATAGGGTTCCGTAAGATATTTGGGTTTTTCGGACACAAGGTGTAAAAAATCAACCAGAAAAGTTATTTTGTATCTTTATGGGTTATTTTGATTTCCTTTTGAGATACGCAATCCGAAATCTACGCGGACGAAGTCGCGGGCAGAAGCTAGTAGAATATATTTTATGGTAAAACAAGAAATTTCACGCGCAAAAGCATAGTTTCTTATATATTATTATGTTTTGGTAAGTAAAATAGGAAGATTTTGTCACGTGCTTTATTTTATTGATCATTTTAATGTTTTTTTTTAAGTAAATAAAAAATTATTTAATCCACCTCGAAAATCAAAAATTAAAACATTTAAAAGCCTCATTACACCAACTTAGGCGAACTAACGACACCATTTAATATTACGTGCCAATTACCAAATTGGATGAGGTTTAAGCGCACTCTTTAGCGAATCCATGGAGACAATTTGTGTAAAAGCCCTTAATATCTTTTTAAGAGTTCTTATCGCGAAAGGGGTACTAAACAAGGCGAGTCGCGAACATTATTTAGAAAAAAAAAGAAACCGCAAGGAGTTTACTTGTTTCGAAAAGGCGGGGGTTGCGGGATCAGATAGCGGCAGATTTGCGGCCGCACCATTAACAAATTACCTCTTTATAGCGCTCCTTTAAAGGAATGTTTAGGCTTCTTTATTTCTACATTATGAGTATAAGTTACTACTTTAACTGGCTTATAATTTTGTTATGTTAATGTAACGTGGACTGGGCTGGCCATGTCTGCCGTATGCTTAATGAGCTGTGGGCCAAAATAACCACCACATGGAGCCCTGACACGGCTAGAAGGCGTCGTGGCAGACCACGTGGAAGATGGCGGGACGAGCTGGACCAAACTAATAGCCAGTGGTCCACTTAAGCCCTGGATCGAAAGAGCTGGAAGTCATGGGGAGAGGCCTTTGCCCAGCAGTGGGATGATGCAGGCTAACAGTAACAGTAAAGTTACATGAGTAGTTTTGTAGGGTGACACGAGAGTTACATAATTCTTTGAAGGTAAATACACTTATTTTGATTATGAGGGATTTTTGGATACTTATATCTGTCTTAAAAATTACCAAGATCTATCAGTCAATGATTGGTTATAATCATAATGGATTAATAAATGAGAGTAACTTTAATTTTGAGAAATGTACCTATATTTCAATACGGATGATGTATCCAAAATTTGATTTACAAGAGTGCCCATGAAACTTTTCGCCAGTTCTTCTCCACCTAATAATAGTCTGCCAGACTGAATTTCGGCCATGGCAGCTAATGTCAAATTAGACTAGCCATCTACGCGGGTGATATTATAGCGCATAAATGTGTGTGCACTCACTCTCATAGTCCGATGGGACGGCAAACCGATACAACCGGAGAGAGTTACTGAGAAATTCCTAATCAACGATAATATCACGCCATGTTTCCTCAAGGGGTTGGGCTGAGATGTACCTATAGTACACTCATATTTCAATATTTCACCAGCTATGTTTAACTCCCATATAATAATTATAGAGGCGAGCCAAACCGGGTACACATCCAGACTCCAGGCTGCTACTGAGAAATTGCAGATCGAAAAATTCAATGACTCTGCTCGACCTGGGAATCACCAATGGACCAAGAGACCAACAGGACAGCTACTATGCCACCTACTATGCTTTAGAATGGTCAACTAGCTTCATCTTTCTAACTGACAGACTCCTTTGACAATTCAAAAGTGCACGATAAAAAAGTGCACAAAGAAAAGTAAAAAAAAAAAGTGTAAAGTGTAAAATTCAAATTGTTTAATTAAAATTAATGCTTCGAGTTCGACAACTATATAGTAAACTTTGGTTAACCATCAACAGCCAATAACTATAGGTACACAGTATGTTGTGTAAACTTATTGGTGCGTTCACCAATTGGTTTGCGCAATGGTTTAAAGCTCGTACACGGTTTCGAGCGTCCCTGAATTCAATTTCCATGTACCTACGGCAAAATGTTATTGGGTTTATCCTCTAGTTTTTTTTCAGCAGCCATTGAAGCTTAAATTTATCCTACTACATACTGAATGCCCGATATTGTAGTAGATTAAAATGTTAAGCAAATTGTAATTCTACGACAATTTGTCATAGAGAGTCTCCCGCCCGGGCACGAGTAACCATGGCCTACTTAGAAAACCTTAGAGAGACTTCGTATCGAAGTAGGCCACAGCGAGAACAACCTCCATAAGGGTGGGTTCATGGACAGCTCAGGCCTATGTATGCGACGTCTCTCCTCAGACAGGGCCTCACCTTCATCTTGCACCGCACGCCCTGTTACCTGCATATGTGAGGACTTAATGGCTGCATCAGCAAACGGTATTCGGGTTGCTGAATTTTGAGCCAAACAAATTAAAAACGACATATATTTTTTCGGATTATTATTATAAAGAAAAATAGCCATTTCATACAACTCTCGTTATAAGCTGTGATTAAGATAAACAATTAATTTCCCTGAATTTACTACTCATAGTATGAAATCACTGTCTCTTCTAATAATACAAGCAATACAAACACATTCATATTCAAAATCAAAACATTTTATTTCAGATAAACCTACATGGGCACTTATGAATCGTTAGAAGCTAGGTGCGGTTCCAATTGATGGTTTTCTATGGAGAAGAGCCGGCAAGAGCACCACGGTTACTCTTTAAAAATAATTGGCTATTACAATGGTTTCAAATTAAAGTTGTAATAGGTATGGGGGGACAGTGTAGGCCTGTCAACAAATACCAGGTGCTTAATAAAATAGAAAATGGTCTTAAGTCTACAAGGCCTAAAACGTTCTCACATTCATTCACAAAATATAAAATAATCTAAAATATAAAAACCTATATAAACCAAATTACATGATTACTATTACAAATAATAAAGAGTTGAAATTAGAATTAAAGTATTATTTTAAGCACTTCGTTTTATTTCCACATACGCTCGCGTGATTACATGCGGTAATACAAAAATGTATACGGACATTCTGTATAGAATCTGGTATATAAATAAGGCACATACATCCTCTTCGTGTAGAACTCCTTTTGTCTAGGATATTATCATAAATATCGTCCGCTTCTTTCTTTTCAAGACCTACATAGATAGTCACGGTCAACACGGGCTTATTATTTCTTTTTAGCCACGTGGAAGAAAGTTGTTTAAAAGGTGTCAGGTCTCAAAGACTTTACGAGTTGTTTAGAATGAATGAAGTATTTTTTTCTGGTTATCACCAAAGTAAATTTTATTTCTAAAAACATGGGTACCTAGGTCTAAAAACAGGTAGGTACCTACGTATCTTCTATACATATACATAGTGCATGCAAATAAATAAAATTTAAGTGTCTGTTTGTAATGTAAAAAAACAGCTTTTTACAAAATGCATGAAAAAAATGCACACAATGAAAATATGTACGGTACTTTTGACGGCACGGTTGGCGCAGTGGTTAAGCGATTGACTGCTGCGCTGCGTGTCGCGGGTTCGATTCGCGCACGGAACAAATGTTTGTATAACCTACATGTATTTGTTCCGAGTCTGGGTGTTTTTCTATCTATAATATGTATGTATTTACAAACAAAAAAAAATGTATATAAGTAGTTTATCAGCCATCTTGTTACCATAACACAAGCATTAGGTTGCTTAGCTTGGGACTAGATGGCGCTGTGTGAAATGTCCAGGGATATTATTATTATTATATTACTTATAAAAAAAAAACTGTTTGCTCAGGCTAATCTTCGAAATGGCTAGAACGATTTCGACGAGACTTTCACTGGTAGATAGCTAATGTTATAAGGTGTAACTTAGGCTCCTTTTATTTAAGAAAAAGATAAAATAATTAGTAAAGCCACATTGTTGTTTTTCGACATCCATGCGAACGAAGTTACGGGCATAACTAGTTGTAAATAAAATTATGTATTGTCCTGTTTTACCGTTGACGGCGAACAAATGTAAAAATAAGTATCTAAAATTACAAGACCGCAATAAAAAGCTGTTCTCATCTTCTTATGTACCTATAGAGATTTGTTTGTGACACAAGATGAATACATATATATCCCTTATTTATAAACGTTGTTTAAGGTAAAGAGACGTTAAAACGTCAATAATGTGTGGTTATACAGACGCTAATCATTACTTAACTTTAAGCAATGTTTATAAATAAGGGGTATTCATAACCTTGTTACACCGCATGTGAATTTCCATTTCTAAGTGTATGTAATTTACATTGATATGATATGCACTAAATAGCGGGATTGTATTTTATGTATTTGTGATCTATTTTCGGCCGTTTTTCACGTGACGTGACGCATATTTTCTTCATGCTTATTAATTTATTTTAAAAAATCTACATTCTTTCTTTTCTATGTCTTTATGACCGTAGGTAGGTATTGAGGCTACAGATCACTATTCAAGCAATAAAAGGGTCGTTGACATATGTAATGTGGCTGAAAGAGCAAGGTTGTCAAGGTTGGTCCTTGGATGGGTGACCAACCATTACATAATAATATAGAGATCTCTCCGTGCCTCGGAAAGCTCGTAAAGCCGTTAGTCCCAACTGTCATTTGTAGATCTTTGACAACCGTTACCGGTAGTCAGAATCCCGAAAGTCTAACAACCAGCTTAACCATAAGTTGTGCAAGTCGAATAGACAGTCGTGTCATGTAAAATACTGGTATTCAGCTGCATCTTAATTAGAATGGAAACCGATCCCAATACACAGATTTGGGAAATGCCCATGCAGATGATGACTCACGTTGTTTCAACCTGTGTTAAGCCAGTGTCCCTGCGTACATCACCTGGATAATAAACTATTTACATTTTCCATTTCTATTCCTATCATAACATATTTTAAGCTGTCCTAAGTAGTAACAATAATAGCCATTTGGTTAATCTATTGCGTCTGCATTATGCGCCGCAGCCATCTTGTATGCAACTGGCTAAACCGGCGTAATGGTCGATCTGAATTTTAATGACCCGTAATTTGTTACAGGTGTATGGTAATTTAAAGGGTTTAAAATAAGTTGTGTACCTCCCTCTATGTACCCGTAAAGTAAATGTCTACAAGTACCAATACATTCAAACAAGTTAGGTACCTACTGCTTAAAAAAAACTCGCCGAATTCATAACCTCTTCCTTTTTTGAAGTCGGTAAAAAGTAACATGAAAAGAGGAGTGAGTTCTAATCTCATGTAATTGGGGGCGAGCCTATTGCATGAGGCTTGCAAACTCCGAGCTGCTACTAAAATCTAGACGCAAAAACACTTATAATAATAATAATAATTTATTTATTTAAGTAACAAGGACTCATTGTGTTAGTAAACTTAAGAACTATGTTAGTTTATTGTATGCCCGAATTGGGAATAAAACGCAGGACCTCAAGTTCAGCAGTAGCGCTTGACCACTCCAACGACTAGAGTAACGACGTAGATAAATTTTTAATAACAGTAATTATTATTATACAGATTGGCGATTAGATTATCACATTAAATAGTACAGCAGTTATTACAATCAGTCTGTTAAAATTATCAGTTTGACTAAAAATAGAAAACTGAATTCTTCAAACAAAAAAAAATCTTACAAATTGGCACGAAATAAACCACCCGTAATAATAAAGCACTGGACACGCACAGGGCGACGGTATCAACAATTCAACACAAACTTTTTGCTATTGTTACTAAATAATAACAAATTAAGTTTAATGTTGTTAAATCATCATCATCTTCTGCCTAGCCTTTTCCCAACTATGTTGGGGTCGGCTTCCAGTCTAACCGGATGCAGCTGAATACCAGTATTTTGCATGGAGCGACTACCTATCTGACCTCCACAGCCCAGTGACTGGGTAATACGATACCCCTTGGTAAGACTGGTTGTCACACTTTCGGGCTACTGACGACCCGTAACGACTGTCAAAAATCCACTAATGACAATGTTGTTAAATATTAAAACGAAAAAAAAAAGGTCCCACGGCTAGAATGTTAATTGTTATTAATTATTTTAATTGTGTATGTTTAATATACGTAATGTAGAATACGTGGTTGCAATTAATGTGATAACGTCATCGCTACGCTCTATTAAAAGTACCGCACTGTATACAGCGTGACTCAAAAAGCTCAATCTCATTGTTTGTGAACCCTAACTTCCTAACTTGACCCCATTTCACTGAGTTGACATTTACAACTACACCAAATAAACAGCTGACACTCACTGCCGTAAAATTTATGCCATAAAAACTGTATACTACCTACTTACTTCTTTCACAAGAGTATACATATAGGCCTATCCTATAAAACTATATTTTTTATACAGGGTTATTTTTCAAAAAGATGAAGATGCAGAAAGAATCCTTATCGAAAACGAAGTAACTGGGCACGGCTGTAGGATATATTTTATGTTACATAAAATAAGAAATGTTAGATAAAGTCGCGGGCAGACCCTAGTAAAATTATGTGTCAGTAACAAGGATTTGCCACAGTCCCAAGTATGAATAAAAATAATATTTCTTAACGTTCGTTGAGATATTTTCATTTCGGGATACAAATATTTTACAATAAATCAGTCTGTTAAAATGAAAAAACGGCTCGCAATAATTTACAGTCTCGTGCCATGGCTCACTTAATTTCTTTAAAATAAAATCTTATTTAATACTTTCTTTTCTTTTTTAGAGAAAAAATGTTCGTATGGTGAAGGTAGAAAAGGTTTTGTAGGCTGCTTCTTGTAAACTTTTTCCTTGGTAACATTTTAAAGATAAATTGGGACACTAGCAAGCATGCACGCTTGCCTGTATGCTTGTATCAGCTCAGTGTAGATGGAGTTGGCACATTCGTATGGATAAAAACCCCTTTTCATAATAAAGAATAAAAAAAATGAGAAAAAAGTTTAATACCTATGGTTATATTTAAGGACAAGGTACAGACCATCAAACTGAACAACTTACTTCATGGGACAAAAGTCACAATCGCAAAAAAAAAAAATATACAAAACTTCAATACAAATGTATGATAATAAGTACCTACCCATTTATTTTTAACTCGACCGATTTTCCTGATTACCTAAAACAAAACGTTTAAAAACAGTATTTTTTTAAAACCTTCTGACCACAATCCTTACCTCGTGCAGAAAATTAAGAATAATCTTACAAAAACTTATACAAAACATAAATATTATTATGATAATTTTTTAGGAATAAAAGTAGGCTCGTCCAACTAAGTTACTCAACGCGTACATTTTAGTGAAATTAAAAGAGCATTGCAGGCTAGAACTTAATATAATAATTTTAAAAGCAAGGTCCGTGCAATATTAATATTTTTAAGAACGCGTCCGCTTACATTAGAGTGGTAGGGTTCAGAATGCCCGCCGCAGTCCGTTGCGGCCGGAAAGGAAGATTTACCCAAATTTCGGGCTACGTTAAACACTCAGTTTCATTTTTAAATATTTAAACGTACTCGTCGTGTGCTGGTTGAATGTGAGAAGATATATTATCTACTTTGAGTATCTTGAATGTGGTTTTTCAGCGACTTGATAAAGTCGAGTTTTTTTTTTTGCTTTGATGTAGGTATGTTAACCGTTAATATTTCATGATTACGCAAAGAGGCGTGTTTGATGATTCTTTCTTGTTTTTTTTTTTTGGTTTTATTTTTCAATTTTGTACCATTTCTTCCCCTAATAATTTTCGTGGATGTATCACAACCGTTGTTCTTATTTTAAATGGGGCGTAGCACTATGCGGAAGTGACATGCCGTGACGTCGCATCCGGGCGGTGTTACGCACAGCGCAGGCGCAGGCTTGCCACCGGAAGCAGGAAGTTGTGGTGTTGCGGCGCACAATCTGGAGTTGGACGGCGGGAAACACTGAATCAAGTGCAGCCTGAGCTTTCTGTTTTATATATGAGAGTGTAAAAGATATATGGGTACATTTTCATTTGATATCATCTGTGGGAGAGGTAATTCTCGTTGTTAGGTTTAATTGTTCTTACATGCGTGTATCCGTTGTAGTGGTGTGTGCTATTCATGCGTATGTAGGGCGTGCGGCTGAGTTGGTACGCCAATGTTACGTACATACCGTGTGGAGTGACGTGTGGAGGATTAGTTTAGTGCCGGCGTTTAAATCGATACAAACTATTAACGTTCATTACTGTCTCTAATTTCATGAGTAATTGATTAGTTACAATAAGTTCCGTATTCTATTCTATTCTAGTCTAGTCTAGGCAAAGATAGGGATGAGTGGAAGGTAGAAAGGGTGGCCTTTGCCTTTGGGACACAAAAGATGTCACATATCTTCAAATGGTGGTTCTAGGACTCACGATGTTTTGAGAGCAGTGGTGATGAAATATATGAGATGAGCAGTAATATGCCTGTCTGGGTTCGAACCCACGACCTACGAGACGTAAGTCACTGTCGGCCACCACTGCTCGCAATTGGCAAAGCTACGACAAAATAAGCCACCTTTAAAAATACGATATTTTACTTAACTTTAGAACACTTTACGTACAAACAATTAATTAACACTTCTTATTAGACACTTGTAAAATAGTTTCCCCCAAAATCTTCATAACACAATTCGCTTCAAAATTTATTTGTAGACATATGTAGCAACGCGGATCCGAAGATCCGTGGATCGCAAGACTTCCGAGACATGTGTCGGAACTTCTACTCGAAAACTTCAACGGAACAAAGAGTAAAGTCCTGTTCTCGTAACGTGCACCAAGAAACGTATTACTTCTTCATAATTTAATAAAATGAGTAATTTGAGAGCTTTTATTATAATTAAGGTTCTTATTTCTCAACTGTTCTATTTGAAGGAGTGTTTCGCGTTCTTGTTTCTTCAGCATGTTTTGTAGTGGGTGGTAAATAATCGTGTTCGGGTAACCTTATCATGTGATGTGAATTCAAGATTGTAGGAAGCTTAAATCATCTCTATGTGTTTTTGTTCTTTAAGTAGCGAAACTTTAGCTACGAATACGAAAGTTTAATAATAATTAATTATTAACATATTCAGACGAAATTATCTAAATGGTGAGGAAAACCGCATAAAAATCCGTTGCGTATAGTTCAGATGAACAATTCGGTAATACAGACTGACACGCAAAGCGACTTTATTTTATAATAATGTAAAGATATTATATTTACTACTATATTTACTATTTGACTACGTTTTAATCCAAGCTTTATCTTTATTTACCAACAAACAAGCCGATAATGTATCAAAACAAAACCAAACTCGTGTCATTTTGTTCACCAGTTAAACAAGCCGTTAATCAGTCACAACATTTAAACTATGGATGGTTTGTATCATCTGAGTTACCTCGGTGCCCAAAAATATATGCATATATAAACAATCAACCAACTAATTACCATTTTATTACTGGTCTCGATCTGATCGACCAATCGATTTCATGAACCAACATGGTCCATTAAACCGTCTTCAGATGAAAACAATGACGACGAAAATTTCTATCTATTTTTATTTATTGATATTAAAAAACCCATTACAGCAAATCCTGATTTCGATAGACATAAATCCTTCAAAGCCATCAGACTTATCGTTTTAAATTATCTTCGATATTGATAAAATCACCACAAGATTCCTTACCGAGCGAACACCTCTCGCAGGCATCCACCTGCATTTTATTCGTTATAAAACAGAACATAAAAGTTTAATCAAAAGCAGACTTTGGCACCTCAATTTCAGTTAAAACAGATGTTGGAATAAGAATGTTATTTAATGGGAAAGAAAGAAGGTACTTACTATATAATAAAAACACCAGCTTACCTATTATTGTCCCACAGTAGGGCAAACGCCTCGCATACAGAGAAGGGCGTTGATCACCACGTTTGCTTAAGGCAGATTAGCGAATTCAGACTTTAGTATATTAATTATAAGTTCAGGTTTCCTCACGATGTTTTCCTTCACCGATGTCAGTGATGTGATGTCCATGATAAACTTAGAAAGGTTGGACTTCTGACAGCTGTTTGGTGTGACGCAACTTGAGGACTAACAGTGGAATGCATTATGAATCTAATTTTTAACACTTGGTAGAAACCCAATTGGCATGATGTAATTTTAATCATGGTTCTTATTTTCAGGGAGAGAATTTCTTCATCTTTCAAGTCTTCTATCATTCTTTTACGACCGTGTATACCTAATACCTAGTGGTGATTACCCCGACTTACAAATTGTATACTAGGTCCTGGGTGCAAACACAGCAGGCGCTTTGTGAAATTTATTTCATCACCATTGCTCTCCAAACGGTGAAAGCACATCGTGAGGAAACCGTCCCAATACCAAAAATTTGAAGACGTGTGAGTGTGTTACAAACCCGCAACGGGTCCGCGTTATTTTATTACGTCCCACTCCCCCTAACAGAGAGGAGGCCTGTGTGCGAGCAGTGGAACATTACAAGCTGATTATGCGTATGCTTATTATACCTAATTTGAAGCCCAAACACTGAATAAAAAAACAATGCCTTACGTTCCACTGCCACGTATGAGCTCCGTCTTCCTTATCTAGTCTGCCCCAGATTGGCTTTTCCACTGTTTTCGTTCCATACCAACTAAAGAATCACTAAAAAAATAGTGCTTTACACTAATATCTAACGCACTCGAAGAAGTTCGTACCGTAATAACAATATATTGCTCAATTATTAGTTGCAGCCTGCATATTTTGGCTCGGTGCAGAACAAAAATGTATCAACTTTGCCTTGCGCATTCTGTCAAACAAAAGTTAGTGTTCCAATCGCAACAGTTGTGCGACAAACTACTGTTTCGTGGTTAAAAATTGTATCAGTTAGGCAACTGTTCGTTTGAACCAAGCTTTTCTTTTTATATTATTGCATGATTTGATTCTGGTCAACTTTATATTAAAAAATTGTATTTGTAACCCTAGCGATTATTATTTCACAGATAAGTATAATATAGTTAATAGAGATTAATCAGCCCTAATGCAGCCCACAACGCTGTTCACAGGCACAGCGTTGTGGGCTGCATTAGGGCTGATTTCTCCATCGCCAGATAACTTTTATTCGAGCAATAAAATTGACGTTTGTCAGTTTTTGTACAGTCAGCGTCAAAAATATCGGGACAAACAGACTGTTCAAAATGATCTCAACAACTAAGAAAATTAAACGTTGTCTCTATTGGATAAAGTTCTTTTCAGAATGACAGTTGTCGTGTACTGTCTTCATTCTGAAACATTCCTTATGTCATTGAGTTAAAATTTAATTTTCATAGTTGCTTAGACCATTTTGAACAGTCTGTTCGTCCCGATATTATTGACGCTGACTGTATATAACTGAAATAACTGTCAAAATTATTCCTCGAATAAAATTATGTAAGTTTTGTATATTACTTATTTCTATGTTTTATATTGTAGCTGTTTATTGTTCCTTTTGAATAAAAACAAAAATTAAATATTAAACTGTATAGAAATACACATACATACTTATTTTAATTTTAAGACAACCTTATTTTAATTAGAACTGAATTAAAAGAAACAGTCACTTAGATGACAATCGATGTCAATATTGTTTTCATGACTTCTTGTATTGTACAGAGTTTTGCAAATCAAGTACACTATCTTATTGAATTATCTTAGAAATCATGAAATATTTGCTATCGAAGCTAGTCAAACCGAACCTAGCAAGAACTTTAACACGCAAAATTCACACTGACGTCCCTGTTTTAGACAACAAGATAGATGTGAAGGTCAAGGAAAAGGATCCGTTTTACATCGAACCGCTGGAGCAATCTCATCACACCCTGAGGTGCCACAACAATGCGAGGCGCCAACGTCTGTACGAGTTCGGTATGTACGTCGCAACATGTATGCCGAAATATGTGCAGAAGGTTCAAATGCAGCCAACTGACGAACTGGAGATACTGGTGGCTCCAGCTGGTATGTACCCGGTCATGAACTTCATGCGTGACCACCAACACGCCTGCTTCGCTCAATGCTCGTCAGCAAGCGCTATAGACGTTCCAAGCAGGCAATACAGGTTCGAGGTAGAATATGATCTCCTCAGCTTGAGGTTTAGCGAACGAGCTCGTCTCAAGACATACACTGATGAACTGACGCCCCTACGCTCCGGGTACGGCGTCTGGAAGGCCTGCAATTGGTACGAAAGAGAAATATATGACATGTTCGGAGTAGTTTTCACTCATCATCCAGACTTGAGAAGAATTCTCACAGATTACGGCTTCACTGGACATCCATTGAGAAAGGACTTTCCATTGGTCGGATATATTGAAGTTCGGTACGATGACGAGCTGAAGAAACTGGTTTATGAACCGAACGAGCATCCTCAAGAAGCGCGGCAGTACCAGCTACAGACACCGTGGCACTACTTGAACAAGTTTCATATTCCATATAATGCTCAAAAGCCACCACCTAAACCTAAGGTAGAGGACCCTTGCCCTTGTTAATACGCTAATATTAACTACATATATATTTTATTTCAAAATAAAAATATTATTTTTTTGTAACACCTTAGTATTAATAACAACGCGTATAACCCTGTATTAAAATGTTCTACAATAACTGATGTATGGTGAACACACCCGACTTCCTTTCGGCGATGCCTCGTTTGAATCCAGCTTATTCCCTAATGAGCTTTTGTCTTGACACAATGGAACCGTTTAGAGCGTCACACATAGCTCAAGATAGCTCCCCGGCCAGATGACGGCCCTTTCTAACGTCCCAATTAATAACTTGGAAATTAGCGGAAAGTGGCTAATTATTCTATCCCGGTTTCATTAAGTGGCTTCGTAAGTTGAACTGGTGTAACTCAAATTGGATTTCGATTCCTCATTATTATGCAGTTAAAATGGGATTTTAAATTGGTGGAATTATTCTTATTAGAAAGTGTGTCTTACTTTGTCTTCCAATCTCAGACTTAGGCCCGGACTCTTCCGAAGCGGAGATGGACGGAGATTTGCGAAGCGGAGAGGAGAGGAGATGCTTAACAGCTAGGGTCACCGAAGCTGTACGGAGATGCGTACTGGTTAGACCGGAGCAGAGATGTTTACTGGTTAGAGCGGAGCTGAGCTGCGTGCCGCGACCGTTGGATGTGGCGCGGGCGCGGTGGGCGGGTTGTGCGACGCGGGGACTAGCGGTGCCGCTCGCCAAACGCGCTCACATCTCTCGTCTCCGCTGCGCGTCCGTCGCCAGCTTGCGAGGTACAGCTCACATCCGCATTTTGTTCGCGCTAAGCAAATATGAGACATCTCTTCTCATCTCAGCTCAACCGTGTTCACTGAACCTAAACAGAGACAAAATATTTATACCTTTACAACTATCATAACAGGATAAACCTAATGCGATGGTGTGGTATTTATATACTTACTATATTAAATTAACCTAATAAGGAACTTCTATAACATACTACCTATCCTTAATTACATAAATCTCATACTTAACAATAACACAGAACAACTATTAAGTATATAACTTAGTAACATTTAATACATAGTACAAAAACATATTTTTCCTATCACAACTTATGTGTAGCTTAATATAAATAATAGTACCCTTGCGAGTTCACTCCTAGTTCATGTATACAGTATGAACCTTTTGGTTGTTTCCAACTCCTCTCCTCCAGTCTCGTCTCCATTTTTGTGGAGTCTGGGCCGTCTTTTTGTTACATAAGTTTTTTTTATGACATACCTCTACAAATCGTAGATAAGCAGGTTATTACATATGTACCTAGTTACCGCTGACAGTGTTTTTCAAATTATTTTTTTTATTGATTCGGCGCTTCAATGACTTAGGGTTGTTTTTTCAAACGACCAATAATATTTATTCGTGGAATAAAATTGACGTCTGACTGTTTTTGTAATTTGATCCGAGGAATAATTTTTAAATTTTGACAGTTATTTCATACAAAAGCTGCAAAACGTCAATTTTATTCCTCGAATAAAAGTTATTTAGCGATAGAAAAACAAAAATCACAGAGTTTTAAATATTGTTAATACGTCACCTACAGAAGTGCGCAGCACTAGCAGATAACTTTATGATATAAGGGCGTGTAAGATACCTTTAATAGAATTAGTAACAAGTTACAATATAAACTTTATATTATGTGATTATAGCTCACTTTCGCTTTATATTATAAAACGAAAGTGAGCTACATATAATCACAAATACGATGGGAAGTACAGACATCTCCAATATCAAAGGTGCAGCCTAATTACGGTTATTTTACCTCTGATATTGCATCACTGTCAAAATCAAAGTGATCTTTGTTCTCGTTACAATTAGGTTGCTTTTGAGTTGCTGCCACTAACAAGTCTGTCAATATCACAGTGACTTTTATTCCGGTTATAATAAGGTTGCTGTTGGTTTGCTGCTCTCAGAGGTAAAAAAAAACTGTGAAACTACGAGTATTGTACCACAACTGCACAGCACTGAGATTCTGTAACCATCTCACCGTGAAAACTTAGGTGAAGTGAGCGTGGAATGAGCGGTCATTCTAACTAATGGTAAGGATTGAAACTATTAACAGGAACTGCTGGTCGATTATTTGGAATGACAGCTCACTCCACGCTCACTTCACCTAAGTTTTCACGGTGATATGGTTACAGAATCGCATTGCTGCTCACTCTAAGCTCACTTCACTTAACTTTTCACGGTGAGATTTTTATAGAATCAATCGGCAGGTATGTTTTGGTAGGCTCACTACTTTGTTAAATGTGATTTCGTCTGTCTGTTTTATAGACTAAATAAATACCTTATTTAATTAAAACACACAAAAAAACCATTGTCGCAAAACAATCAAGTTTCAAACGATAACAAAAAACTAAACAAACGGTATTGTATTTCAAAAAGGTATTAAATCAAAGTACTCTGCCCATTCAAGCTGTATAGAATAGACAATCAGTGCTAAACGATTAATTACTGCGCAAGCTTCAATAATATCCTAACTAAAACCAACCCACGCACAGTAATAACAATTATTAAAAGGATTTACAGAATTATTAATAAACTCCCCGGAGTAAACACCGCTGTTGATTCAAATTATTGGATATTAAAAACACCGAATTTATAGAGAGAAGAAAGATTGTTCGAATTTTTCGAGGGATCCTATCGGCTCCATATCTGCCACGATCATACGGACATCTGCGTAAGAATAACGATGGAGTGGAGGAGTGAATGAACAATTGGTTCAGTGTGTGTCGTGGCCTTGCGTCGAGCGCACGACTGCGCTCCCCCGAGACCGGGAAACTTCACACGCGCTCGGAAAACTTTGTGCAAACAACGCGAGTAACGCACAATATTATGCGGGAATAGGGAAAAGTTTTCTGGATCATTCTAAAGACTTTTGATTGGCTTTACACTGTTGATTGACTTGTTGAGGTAAGGATGTTTTGTATTTTTTTTTTTGTTATTGATTTGTATACCGTGACAATATTTTACGTGTGAACGTAACTTTTTGTTGCAAAGTTTTTATTTTTAAATTAGTTCTATTACTTACTTTTAGATTTATCCTGTTTTTTTTTATTGAATTTAATTTTTTATTCATTGCATGATTTCTAATTTATAAAATACGTTATTAGGTGCCATTTCTAAAAGTTCCATTTTTTTAAGACCTAAATTCATTCAAATAATTCAGTAGGTGTACGTACAAATAAAATTATGTACAAACCTAAATTAATTTAATTGTCAACTAGATACTGCAAGATAATTACCTACTTAAATTGACTGTGGTATTCGAAGAAAATTAATCCAATTATTACCTACAAATAAAATTATGTACAAACCTAAATTAATTTAATTGTCAACTAGATACTGCAAGATAATTACCTACTTAAATTGACTGTGGTATTCGAAGAAAATTAATCCAATTATTTGGCTTCCTTTGACAATACTCAAGAATTTACTTAATCAATATGGAACAACATCTACCTAAATTTGAATAACTTACCTAATTAGATTTAAGTTTGTAGCTTATTTCTTAGAACTTTCGAATCCCTTATTATTCTTATAATGGAATGCTTCATAGATGGTAATGGTTCCAAAGTTACGAAACAATTTGGTCCCAGTATATGTCAGAATGTACACACGGCTACACGTCAAGCTATACAAAACCAGTTTGTCTTGGCCTCAGTTTGTATGATATTTTCTCACAATGAACGGTCAGCTAATACTGGTTTTGCATAGCTTGATGTGTAGCCGTGTGCACCTAACCCACACCAATAATTGAGTTAATTACGCAAATCTGATATCCAAAAATTGTAATTAAAGTAGGTGTTTAGCTAAGTACTAAAAAGCAAAAATAGCACGCATAATAATATACGAGGTAGGTATATTGGGCTATTTTTGCTATTAAGTTCCTCAGATTGTAGTCAGTTTTTTTACGTTTTCTGAACATACGTTTTGAATCAACGTTTGGTCTGAAGATCCAAAATCTTTTAATTACCTAGTTTTAAAATTAGGTTTCTGTTTGAGACATTATAGCGATACTGATTATAATCTCATTCATCTAAAGGTAAATAAATGAACTGGTTAGATAATAAAAGTAAATTAAAGTTATTTGTTCATTTCAAATGCCTAGTAACTCTTTAACTATTTATTTCCGGAGTACTCAACAAAAGTTTAACACTTTTGGTGTTAATTAAAGGGTTTCTTACCGGTACTTCTTTAAACCTATTTGGTACTTAATTAGTACTTATTATCACCTACTTTTTTAGTATGCTATAGAGGAGCAAGGTTGCCCAACCAATTCTGTAGGTGGGCCTTAATTTTGATTCCGTGTCAGCCGGCGAAAACTGTTCTCAGAAGTTATCGCTGAGTTTTTGGCGGGCCAGTTCGAATGCGTGGCCCGCGGGCCTGGGGTTGCGCCGCCTTACTTTAGACCATTCACAGACGGCATATAATCGGTGGCCGATTTTTGCAACCACATTCATAGCGTGTTTGTACACTTGGTTACCACAAGTAAAGCGCGCGTCGCTTCTTGAGATAAAAATACTGTAACTATTTTATACCTAACTATCCTAATATATACAGTGCCCTCCAAAAGTCAGTTGAATCCCGTAGGACTCATCATCTGCCTAGCCTTTTCCCAACTATGTTGGGGTCGGCTTCCAGTCTAACCGGATGCAGCTGAATACCAGTAGGACTGCCTGATTTTTTTTGTCATTGTTAGTTGAAAATTAGTTAAATAAAAATGTTATAGTGTGTAGGTCAAATATGTATTTGAAACTTGGATTTTAGAACATAATGTGGCATCACAGCTAAAGTAAAAAAATCGGCCAAGTGCGAGTCGGACTCGCCCATGAAGGGTTCCGTTACGTTACGATTTATGACGTATTAAAAAAAAACTACTCACTAGATCTCGTTCAAACCAATTTTCGGTGGAAGTTTATATGGTAATGTACATCATATATTTTTTTTAGTTTTATCATTCTCTTATTTTAGAAGTTACACACATTTTACCACTTTGGAAGTGTCTCTCGCGCAAACTATTCAGCTTAGAAAAAAATGATATTAGAAACCTCAATATCATTTTTGAAGATCTATCCATAGATACCCCACACGTATGGGTTTGATGAAAAAAAATTTTTGAGTTTCAGTTCTAAGTATGGGGACCCCCAAAATTTATTGTTTTTTTTTTCTATTTTTGTGTGAAAATCTTAATGCGGTCCACAGAATACATCTACTTACCAAGTTTCAACAGTATAGCTCTTATAGTTTCGGAAAAAAGCGGCTGTGACATACGAACGGACAGACAGACAGACATGACGAATCCATAAGGGTTCCGTTGCCATTTGGCTACGGAACCCTAAAAAGGTCAACTAACGTTTGGAGGGCACATGGAATCACTGTTATTATTTTCGTTACATATTGTGTAACATGATCTGTCAAACACCACAGTTACCTGGTTGTTATTATCTATTGTTATGGGTAAAATTAAATAATAATATCTTAGCCATTAGTGTGATAATACCGGGGTATTGTCGTACTAATGGCCAAAATTTTCCACTGTTTTTTGTAAACAAGCTTATGATCCAGTCCTTTCGGTAGGAATCAGGCTCTAGCCGCTATTTTATTTTTTGGTTGCTTTCCAAGCATTAGTGGTCTTACTAATTCCCACTGTTAAGTATTCAATAAATTATTACTATCGATATCAATTCAAGAAAAAACAAAACATTAGGAGAAAACCGGCATGTCCTAGAACTTCGAAGACATATGTGATATCTAACAACCCGCACTGGGCCCGCGTGGTGGATAACGGCCCGCTTCTTCTCACGAAGAGGAGGCCTGTGTCCCAGCAGTGGGAGAATTATTGGATGGTTAATAACAAGACTTCCCGTGACCCAAGGGCTGGCTTTTACCTTGGCCAGAGGCTAAGCATTGCCATACAACGTGGTAATGCCGCCAGTTTCTTGGGTACATTACCAGATGCGGATGAATTTTTCGACGCTATATTTTAGGTTGTGTATAGTTTTAGTTATCCTAACATAACTAAAACTATACCCAAACTATAATTTTGTTATTTTTATTAATTAATTAATCTATCTATATATATATATAAAATTCAAATTCCTGAATGACTGACTGATATATCAACGCACAGCCTAAACCGCTGGTCCTAGAGACATGAAATTTGGAGGGTGTGTTCTTCGTGAAGAGTAGGCATCCACTAAGAAAGGATTTTTTGAAATACCACCCCTAAGAGGGTGAAATGGGGGGATTTCGTTTGTATGAAAATTCTTATTTCTTGAATTCATAAACTTGAAACTAGGCACGAATACTTATCTAAATAAATTATAAAGACTGCCAGTTCTTTTTTTCTAAACTACCCCCTAAAAGGGGATTGCCGAGTTTCAAAGTTTGTATGGAAGAATTTTAGCGTGTGGTGAAACTCAGTATTTATACCTAAGATCGAAAGTAAACAATAATATTCTCGTGGGATAATTTCCGACATCCACGCGGGCGAAGCCGCGGGCAGAAGCTAGTTACATATGTATTAGTTGTTTCTTCCTTCTTATTTTAATTAACAGAAATAAAAATATCAAGTAGACAATGTATAAAACTTCATTGTTTTTTAATTATACATTTTCTCTACGATTAGAGAAGAGAGATTACAAAATAATATTATATCAAATCAAGATAGAGTCAACTCAGGCCCAGGCTGACTGTAACTAAATTTGAACACAACCTCAAGCCCATACTGACTACCTATATTTGAATACAACATCTTTTTGAGGCTGAATGTACCCACTTTTGATATAATATTATTTTGTAAACTTGACAAAAATTCATATAATTGTCCACAATCTTTATTCCTTATTCTTGTTCAAAGTGTTACCACAATACATATTACACTACATTGATACAGCATTATTATAATACATAATTATTGTAGACTATTAGGAATTCTTGTCGATGTATACTTACATCTTTTTAAGGCTGACAGTATAATACCTACTACGTAAAAGCTTTTGTTTGTTGCTTGAGAAGATGCGATGACAACAAAACTTTTAACAGACAAGATTAGAATGGAAGCACGTTGGCTGCTATTTCTAAGTGCATAAGAATTTTATTTCACTTCTTTTTTAAAATTTTACAGTTTTATCTAAGCTTCGTTACATTACATGATTTAGCTCTCTCCATCTCTCATAGCTTCCCCTGGTAAGATGGTTTAAACATTGGTGGAATTCGCGAGGAGAAGTGTAAAATTCGTTCACATACTCGCAGGTTGAAAAGTCATAAGCAAGCCCATTTGTTAATAAAAAATAAACGGCCAAGTGCGTGTCGGACTATGCACAATAAAGGGTTCCGTAGTTGGAACGAATTTAGCAACTTAAGATTGTAGTTGGAAAACATGTTCTCTCATACATCAATATGCGTGACGGTCAATTCTCGAACTGCGAATGTAAGGTTGTAATAGCAAAAATATTTTTTTATATGTGAATAAACTACAAATTCATGACTTTCGACTTTTTCCTTTACTGTGCTGTAAGACCTTGCTCCTTGTAAAATTTTATGACTCTAGGTTAACTGGAAGTACCCTATTGGTTTTGATTTATTTGCGAGTATCAAACTATTGCGCATAAATGGCCGTATTTTTTTATTGTGTTGAATTAGAAGCTTGATTTTTTTAAAGCTCCAAGGGACTGAAGTAGACCTACGTGTTTGATATTACGCGTATTTTAAGCTTGATAAAAGTTAAAATTACGCGTACTCCACGCGTTCCTGAAAAACCGGCCAAGTGCGAGTCGAACTCGCCCATGAAGGGTTCCGTTACGTTACGATTTATGACGTATTAAAAAAAAACTACTCACTAGATCTCGTTCAAACCAATTTTCGGTGGAAGTTTATATGGTAATGTACATCATATATTTTTTTTAGTTTTATCATTCTCTTATTTTAGAAGTTACAGGGGGGGGACACACATTTTACCACTTTGGAAGTGTCTCTCGCGCAAACTATTCAGTTTAGAAAAAAATGATATTAGAAACCTCGATATCAGTTTTGAAGACCTATCCATAGATACCCCACACGTATGGGTTTGATAAAAAAAAAAATTTTAGTTTCTGTTCTAAGTATGGGGACCCCCAAAATTTATTGTTTTTTTTCTATTTTTGTGTGAAAATCTTAATGCGGTTCACAGAATACATCTACTTACCAAGTTTCAACAGTATAGCTCTTATAGTTTCGGAAAAAAGCGGCTGTGACATACGGACGGACAGACAGACAGACATGACGAATCCATAAGGGTTCCGTTGCCATTTGGCTACGGAACCCTAAAAAGGGGGTCTTGACAGACAAACAGATGGACAACGAAGTGATCCTATAAGGGTTGCGTTTTTTCCTTTTGAGGTCCGGAACCCTAAAATAATTGACGACTAGTAAGTTTTATATTAGGTAGTGGCTAGATAGGCACTTAGTTCCATAAATGTCAAATATTTATGGAATCAGTATGTACTACATTAATCTTATTGTAAGGCTGTTGCCATATAAATTAAATAGAGCCTACCTTAATTATTTTTTTACTGTTATGTTTATTTTTTTTAATAAAACTCGTGAAAGGTAAATCTTGACTTAGCACACGAGGTTGTTAATATGTGAAATGTGAGCTCGGCTGTCATTATGCCGATTTTCATAACGGCCAATGGCCTGATGACCGAAAGCCTTGATCAACATCTCTCGAAGCTCTCTTTAGGCGATAGACTTAGAACGCAGAACCCTTCAATACGGCTTGCACCGTGAGGAGGAGCCGTATCGAGGAGTCGTGTCTGTCCTGTATTTGGAGCCCTAACCACCATTATCTAGTAGACCTTGCTCCCGACACCCGCATACCTCTTCAAGGAAAAAATATATAGCGGTACATTTACCTAATAGTTAATTTGCAAATTGATGAACTCTTACAACAGAAATCCAAACTTGCATCAAAGTCTCAGCAAACCCACATTATACATCCAACCACTTTACAGATCCATGTGTTGAATTGCAGAATACCTGAACATTAGCCAAGCAACACTTGAAGTTACGCGTTCATAGTAAATCTACTTAGTATAAATGTTTAGGGTATGGAGAGGAGTTTGCCGGCCGGCCGGTAGGTATGAAATTTCCGACAGAGCGTTTGCAAACTTTGTTCCGACTAGGAAGTTGGTAGGGAGTCTCAGACAGGTCGTCCAAGACAATGCACATCAAAGCAAAGCCTAGAAATTATTGCGATTATAACAGCTGTTTGCTACTTCAGTTTGTTTTAGTCAAAGAAACTTATTGGCGTTAGATAATATCAATGGGGAGTTGTGCGTGGGAGTTTGTCTTTCCGACTGGCGGAGTTATTATAAACTAGCTTTTGCCCGCGACTTCGTTCGCGTGGAATAGTGACTTCACCAATAGATGACACCGACTCTTGACCAATAGATGGCGCTATATGTCCGGAATAAATTTTATTTTATTTTTTATTTTTTGTAATAAAAACTATCCTATGTCCATTCTCAAGTTCCAAACTATGTCTGTACCAAATTTCACACAAATCGGTTCAGTAGTTTAGGCGTGAAGCAAAGACAGACAGACAGACAGACAGAGTTACTTTCGCATTTATAATATTAGTTTGGATAACTAATTAAAGGATGTTTCTGAAATTGTGTACCTTATTACCTGCTGATCTGTTCTGTAACAATCTTATCATGAAATCTTAGGTGAAATGAGCTTGAATGAGGTGGAATGCCTGCTCACTTCAAATTTACTTACTACATTAAGCTCAGTTTTCACTGTTTTTACAGAATATACCTGCTTGGTTTATTGCTTGTTTTTTTCCATAACCATAATCAACCTACAAAGTTCCCACTGCTGGAACACAGACCTCTGTTCTCTGTGAGAGTGCTCGAAGAGAAGAAAGGTCTGTTTGCATGTAATCCAATAATTTTTGTGCAAGAATGAATAGGTATGTTTCTTATTTTTTTTAATCCTTCCGAACCAATCTTCTTCTAATTTATCTATAAACCTACAAGGAATACTTTGAATCCAGCTAAAAAAAAAACAATAGGGTAAGTTACTACCATAGATTTAGTATAATACTGCGCCTGTCCATTAGGTAAACTGTTTCTTTGACAGATGGAACTAGTGATTGCAGCAACACACAATACATTGATTGATACACTACGGTATTGTAATATCTGTAAGAAGCCATAAATAAGATAATTCAATAGGATAAGGCAATTTATATTTATATTTTATTTTATTACGCATTTTAAAATTAAATATTAAGTAATCTATATATCTATACTTATAATAAATCGAAAATTCTGTACATTGAAAATATCAAAAAAATAAATGGCAGGGGGTGTTACTAGACCGACACCGAACCCAAAAATGTGATTAAAAAAATTTTTTGTCTGTCTGTCTGTTTGTTCAGGCATCACGCAAAAACTCCCGGTTTGATTACGATGAAACTTGGTATAATTATTCTTTAATATCCTAGGCACCACACTGGGTACTTTTTATGCCGGAAAAGTATCTTCTAAATATATAAAACTCAAAGGTGACTGACTGACTGACTGACATAGTGATCTATCAACACACACCCCAAACCACTGGAGGGATCGGGCTGAAATTAGGCATGCAGGTAGATGTTATGACGTAGGCATCCGTTAAGAAAGGATTTTGATAAATTCTACCCCCAAGGGGATAAAATAGGGGATGAAAGTTTGTATGAAAAATCTTATTCCTTGAGTTAATAAACTTGAAACTTAGCACGAATACTTATCTAAATAAATTATGAAGATTGTCAATTCTTTTTTCTTCTAAACTACCCCCTAATAAGGCCCAATCCCTTATTAGGGGGTTTCAAAGTTTGTATGGAAGAATTTTAGCGCGCAGTCTGGTTGACTCGAAACTCAGTATTATACCTAATATTGAAAGTAAAGAATAATGTGTATCAGGGTTTTTTGAAAATCTACCCCTGACGGGCTGAAATGGGGTAGTCAATTTTTCAGGGAAGGATTTTACTGCATGGCTTGATTAACTCGAAAATTAGTATAAATAATCTTTGAGTCAAGTTATGAATACATCCCAAAACGATTTTTTTTAAATTCCACCCCTGTGGGGGTGAAAAGCGGGGATACAGTTTATATGAAAAATCTTAATTATTTAGTTAATAAACTTGAAATTTGTTGTGTTTTAAGTAATAAAGTTTATCATTATAAGTTTTTCAAAGCTACCCCTCAAAGGGGGATATAGGGGTGTTAAGGTCGAAGAAATTGAATGCGCGGTCTGAGTAACTCGAAACTCAGTATTGATACTTTTGACAGAAAATAATTAATAATCAATATGTAAAGTGGTCGAAAATTTACCACTGACGGGACAAAAACGGGTAATTCGGTGTTTAAGGGGAGGATTTGAACTTGAAACTGTATGTTACATTTTCACGCCTAAACCACTGAACTTCTAATTTGGCTTAGGTATAGATGGCATCCTGGGGAAGCACATACTTTTTATCCTGTTAGCACGTTCCCGTGGGATAATTTCCGACATCCACGCGGGCGAAGCCGCGGGCAGAAGCTATCTGGAATATGTACGTTCTAAGAAAGCTGTCAAAAACCGGTTAACCTAATAATGCACAGAGCTACGGAACTGCGCGCTGTCAGTTGCCCTTCAGGCGCTCCATTGATATTTTACGAGTATTCTTGGGGGTTAAAATATATTTTTCCTTATTTGCTTAGTTAACGTTAAAATCGAGTTGCGTGAGTAGATTGTACATACCTATTTAAAGGACTTAGCTACGTGACTTTTGAAAAATACTCCTTATACTTAAATAATTACATTGTAAGTAAGTTGTATTAACTCCTGCATGAATTGTGTAACTAAGTACATTTGCCTGATTTTTCTTGTATGTGTAGTCGCCAAAGGAGATAAGTAACTAGGGTCGTCAGATATAGTTGAAGTTTAGTAAGAAACCTACGGATGTTTTCAAATAAAATTTAATTTAATTCTTAGAAAATAAACAGTTCATTCAGTTTCAGTTCATCTATTTTAATTTAATTTATCCGACGACCCTGGTTACTTGTCTCCTTTGGTGACTGTACCGATCATTTAAAAATAAACGTACCACCATCAAGCACTATAGCCAATACTTTTTCCCTCGTGACACTTTTAGTATTATGGGATCCGCTACCTATCCATCCAGCCGTATTTGTTGTTGTGAATACTTAATTAGATCTGCTACGAGAGAACGGTGACAAAAACGATATTATGTGAGGTAATCATTCTTTATTTTGAAATCCACACAGTTTTATCTCTTCTGATGAATGACAAAATTATAGCACTAAATTGATCAGCGAGGCTATTGCATAACGCACTTCTAATGACAATGCCTTTAAATAATTATTATTATAATTATAATTAATAAGTTAATTTTGACAATTCAACAACATTCATTGCGAAATTTACGTTGTTTGAGCGAACAAATTCTGCAAACATGTACGAAGCACTTCAAAATCTTTCCGCAATAACGGTGCAGGATTTGTATGTAGGAAATTTTCTACCAGATAAGCAAGCCGGAACTTGTCAGATTGCTGTGAAACTGCCCATAAGTGTGATCATTACAACAAGCGCTTTAGAACCGTACTAGTCTCTCAAGAACAATTTCCGGGCAGTGAAAAATTAAAAAAATAAACACGAACAGTTATTACAAAACCTAATAAATAGGTTTATCTTCAGAACTAGAGGGGTAATTCTCGTAATTTTAAGAACGTTCACAGTCTGATCTCAGTCTCAATCTGTCAAAAATACCTCATAATTCCCTACACTTTTGACAAGTTTTTGACATTTGTTTGTCGCCGAGATGAGACTGCGACTAGATTTTGAACGTTTTAAACTACGAGAATTGGCCTTCAGGTTTAAATCATGAGGCCATTTCTGAATTTCGTACTTTATTCAGACTATATTATTTCAGTCACACACGTTACATTCTTATTACAAAAACTGACTTTATGGTTTAAAACCATGACAAAAGAAAAACCTTGTATTGTTATAAGACTTATAATAATCAGCTTATAAGGTTCTGCTGAGAGACAGGCCTCCTCATAAAGAGGGAGGCGAGCCGTAATCCACCACGCGGGCCTAGTGTGGGTGAATGTCAAACGTCTTCGAATTTTTAGTTCTAGGAAATGGCGATTTCCTCAAGGTGTTTTCTTTTACTATTTTGAGAGCAGTGATAATGAAATAATTTATACGTATAGAAAGTTATTAGGGGCCCAGAAGTATCTGCCGTGCCGTTTGTAGGTTCAAATCCAGCCAGATTTGAATCTAGGCACGGCCGATACTACTGAGCCCCTAATGTTTTTCCTTTGTAATAAAGACGTTTAAGGGCTGATTTCACAGGCGGGAGGAGACGCCCGGGTGTCACCACTGTCAGGATCGCCCAGAGGACACGGTGGAGCATACGGTGGAGGTCTGCCCTGCTTGGGCAGAGCACCGCCGTGTCCTCGTAGAGGCGATCGGCAGCGGCGGCGACCTCTCGCGTCCGGCCCTGGTTCAAGCCATGGTCCGGGGCGAGAGGGAGTGGGAGGCAGTCACCTCCTTCTGCGAAGCAGTCATGCTAGCGAAGGAGGTGGCGGGGTGGGCGAGGGAACGCACTTTGCGCACCTCACGCCTCAGCCGCCGCGGGAGACGCTCCGGGCGTCGGGAGCCGCGTGACGACTCCCGGCCACCGTAGGCGCGGGCCTGCGGGCGGAGAGTAATGGGTAGCTCTCCGTCCGATCAGGACTAGGCCCGTGCCGGACGGCGTGTACGTGTTCCACGCGCGCCTCAAAGAGATGTCAGCAAAAGCGACGGGGCCCCATAGGGCCGAAGCCTGCCAGGGTAGCGGGAACATCCGAAAGGGTTTACCGCTGCCCTGGAACATAAAGGGCTAAGGAAGGAACACGGGTGGGTTTTAGTCAGTAAGAGTCTGACACTCCCTCCTGCTCCACCCAGAGCGGGAGGAGTCATTTGATGATTTCCCATCCTAAAAAAAAAAAAAGGGCTGATTTCACCAAAATCAGATAACTTTTATCCGTGGAATAAAATTGACGTCTGACAGTTCTATTATGGGAAAACTGTTAAAAAATCAAAATGTATTCTCAGGTTAAGACTTATTCTATTCTAAGGTATAAAAGTTTGGTGGAATTGGCTCTTAGTGTAACTACTGAAATCCTGAAAGATCAAGGGTGAAGTTCAAGAACAAGACAACCGAAACATAGAACTTATATATTCAGCTTAGTGAATTTAAAACCAAATAATGCACCAGCCAGTGTAAAATTTATTCCTGTCTCCAGGTAACATTTATGTGTTTCGGTTTTGAAGATCACAAAATGTTGGTAAATGACTGGCAAATGAGATCGTTTTCGATTGTCTCAAATATTTTAACACTACCTACTTACAATTTTTTTTTCTAATCACTCATAGATTATACTCATTTAGGAATAGTAGATACAGCGGGGTAATTGCGTAACAAACTAACAGTAGGAATGACTTTCAGTTCGATAGTTCAACAACATTCATTACGTTATTTACATTGTGTTGTGTAGACAAATTTTTCAAACTTATGAAGCAATGGATTAGCAATATCCTTCAAAACTATTTAGATCGTGATTGATAGTTGGTTACGCAATTAATCTACGTTTACGCTTACTTGTCAAACATATATGAGTTTTTGAAAAATAACTTTAGCTCCTGCACAAAAAAGTTCAGTTTACGCTACATATTTAAACATTTTTATTACTTTTTCAATAGTGCTAGTCACTCTGAAATCAACTTAATTACTACTGACGTAAAGTTGATATTTGTTTAACTTGAAATAACATCAATTGGAAACACACTTGAATAGACCTTAGGGTGCCCATTTATTACTCAAACAAGATCAAAATTACCAACAATATTGAAGGTAATTTCCCTCGACTGACTGTCTTTATGTCCCACTCCGTATACTTCGAAGTACATCACAACAATTTAGGTAATCGACTTGTAAAACTCACACCACCACCACCAGTGGCAATTGACTCTAAAAATTGTGTTAAAACAAACCTTACTCTAATTAAGTAACACATAAACGTCACACATGAAAAGTATTAGTCGTGTTTAAACAAAGCGTTATAACATGTTGCGACGTTGCCATGTTGCCAATAACAATTGAGACCGGGATTATTCTTCGACAGGGATGTTCCAGTGACCCGGCTGTCACGTCCCCCAACATTTACCTACCTTGTTTATTTAGATATTTCGTGTTTCATTACATTTTCTGATTAAAATCGATGCCGATTTTAATACAAGGCCGCGTTTGGCGCTTTGTTAAATTAATTGTTTGTGACTTGCTATTATATTTCTTTGGATAGAAGGATTTATATAGGAATAGTATTTATTCAAATTAAAACTGAAAATTTTAAGTCTTTAAAAGGCATTTCTTACTGTTTCGACTTATTGTTTTAGTATTACACTGCGGCGCTTGAGTCTCTCTATCTCCTGGAAGCTGCAGTCTGGGGCCAATCTCTTAGAAGGAAAGTCTTGTTTCTAAGGACTCAGGGTCCATAATTGTACCTTCGCTTTAAGCCATTGTAACACCTCTACAACATTATGGAATGCAAATAAATATATGAGTATGAACGTTAAGTGATAGGTTATAGTAATAATATCAATGTAGTATTGTCCTACTGCAAGTTAAAGGCCTTTTCTCATATAGAGAAATCACGAGGCTTAATCGCCACGCTTGCTCAAGACGGAATAGATTGATTTTTTGATTGATTGGTGATTTAGACAAAAATTTTGCATGTATCTCTAGAATAAAAAAAAAATACAGTTGGGTACTCGTATCGGAATCACACCATTAACTTGAAAAAGCCCTCGGGATATCACAGTTTGTACCAAATACTCCGTTATGTGAGTCCTATAGCTTTCAAAACGACATCTCACAACACTCAACCGAAAAAAATGCCATACATTTTTATCTAAACGCACACTGAAATAACACCGTTCATATCAATACGAGGGTGTCGGCAAACTGTTTTTTTTTTTTTCTCAAACATTATATCTTCGCGGAAAAGTAGTTACCGGTGCTCGATCGCATCCGTGCTCATTTCACACGCTCTCCCGTTGTTATGATGCTCAAACATGCTCATACGAACGACTCCGATAAACAGGAATAGTCGTAACAAGGAATCATTATTGAATCGTGGGGTCGAAGGGATCGCAAACCTTGAAAGCTTCGTTGTTGATGTCACGCATCATAATTGCCGCGAATAGAGTGACAATGTGCCATGAAAATGTTTATATTACCTCTCTGGTTTTATGTTGATGTGATGTATCATAAACATGTCATAAACATTTTGAGCGGTTATGGAGCAGAGACTTTTTAGCCGTATCCCTGTAAATGGTATCGTTAAGATATTAATAGAAGCTATAAAAAGATTGGCTCGATGTTTATATTATAAATCAATGGGGTGATTGTGTTTGGAGAATGTTATAATGGCATAGACGAGAGAATGGAATTCTATTTACGAATCGTTGTATTGGTTTTGAACGCATGATTAGTCAATTTGGTTTTATTGGTAGGGATAACGTCTGTAGGATAACTTGATAGGATAATTTCCGTAGGAGAATTTGTTGATTTTACCATTTATGCACACACATAAATAAACAGGCAAGAAAAAAAAACAGAACAGAAAAATAGGTACAAAGGTTATGCTTATTTCATAAGAAATCTCTCTCTTGCAGCATACCTGCGATACTATCTACAGACGCCAGCAGGTCAACCTACTCGAAACTGTCAAATTTTCCCAATTAACCTTGAACCTTAATACTTTAGCGATAAAGTTGAAAATCTATCAAAGAAATTTGACAGATTGTAGCAGCTTGATGTGCTGGCGTCTGTACAATAGATAGAGTGATAATAATTATATTATTTGATATTAATAATATTCATATTTTTAACGTTTTCATTTAAGATAGGATTCGTGTTTCAGTAATGTCATAAGTTATATTTTGTGTACCTATAATACTTAAGTACATACGTAAAGAGGTTAATTAAGAGTCTTTACAGGAAATTCTTTGTATTTTACTATGTATTTGTCTACACCATATTGTTATATTGTCGCAGATTAGTAGTTGTGCTATCTATTAGAATAATTTTATTTGGTTGCAGTGTCCCATGGCTAACAAAGGCTTTGCTTGAGAGCAGAGTCGGTAGGCGCGACTGGAAATATGCAGCAGCCTTGGTGGTCCATATACTTGCTGGCCATTTTCATGCTAGGACTAGACTCAAAACTCGTCGGTAAGTACTATATAGAATATAGTTTTGAATTAACTATTTCTTAGAAGTTAGAACTTTTCAAAATTGGCTTCCTTAGTAAAATAAAATACTGCGGGGTAACAGTAGGAATGGCTTTCATTTTGCCCGTTCAATAACATTCATTGCGTTATTTACGTTGTTGAGCAGACAATGTTTTTTAACATATAAAGCAATGGATTAGTAATATCCTTCAGATTCTGTCTGATTGATAGTGTATTACGCAATTACATAGGGTTTTGAAAAGTATTACTTATTTTAATTTACACTTCTGAAACAACTTACGGAATAATGGTTTTTTGTATTTTGTGGAGAAATACAGAGCTTAGAAAATACATTTGGGGACGCCAATTTAGATTAAGAACATGTTTATTTCGGACGACAATGTTTCATATTATTTCTTAAGTAAGCCAGTGTATGACGATATAGTAACAGTTCCGAATAATTTCAGGTCAAGCTTTCCAGCCGGAATTCGCGGAACCTTTAATGAATTTGACTGTACCAATTGGTCGAGATGCAACCTTCAGATGTCTAGTACAGAACTTAGGCGGATACAGAGTAAGTTACAAATACAAGGAAAAAATACTTAGAAATTTTATTTTCCTTTTAATTAAAAACTCAATTATGTACAATTTGCAGGTCGGGTGGGTGAAAGCAGATACTAAAGCGATTCAAGCGATACATGTTCACGTAATAACAAACAATCACCGTGTGGGAGTGTCGCATAACGGCCAGACTGTTTGGAATTTACACATTAGGAACGTCCAGGAGGAGGACCGGGGTCAATATATGTGTCAGATCAATACAGACCCGATGAAAAGTCAGGTACGGTAAGCAATAACTAAATAAACCTATGGACACACTAATTTGATGCCTTAGCACTCCAAGATAAATCTTCACCCAGCGACTCTACACTCGAAACTCTCTGTGCCTTCGTCTTATACGGGTTCTGTTTCTTGTAATAACCACGTATTCGAACTTGTCGGTATAGAAACTCTCTCGTCATTATTTCAGGCACGAACATTTTCCTACTTCTATACAATACCTTATCCCTGGGCCCCCAACTTCCTTTAGAACTAAATAGTGCATGAAGCTCACCACGACCGTAAAACTTAATCACTTGTACTATCAAACCGACGACAATGATAATGCCGTATATGCATAATATAATATACAATAACAACAAATCACAAGTCATAGAAACTGATTCAACAAAATAAGAGTCTTGAAATTCGTAAGTTTCCATAACTTCCCATCGAGCGTAAAGAATAACACAAATAAAGACAGGATTTAAAAGCCACGCTATCTTCCAAAAATAATTCGTTTTGATACCTATCATGAAAATAATGTCCACGTTATGGTTTTGGATACCATAAAACCAATACAATGAAACAGATAGAAATAAGCAATTAAGTGATTGAATAATTTCTGTTGCATCTGTAAGTATACCAGTCAAGTCGGAACACAGAAATGGAAGAGTACAAACTATTAAAAATATTAACATGAACATACAAGATAGTTTTGTATACTTTTTCGCCAAATCCATGTGAAGCAATAATTCTTTTAGAAACAAATACAAAATCCAAAAATTTATATATAAACTGCAGAATACGATGGAAAACCAAAAAAATCCCCAAATCGGCAACGCATCAAAGTAACTCATGATTTCGGACATTGAGGCAAACATTGGGAAAAATAAACTGCTGCCGATTTCTATAACGTTTTCTTCTTCACCGTGGTAGTAAGACATAGTTTTAATTCCACTAAACGCAATAAGTGCAAACATAAATGATACAAACAGTGCGAATAATGGCGTACTTATAGCGGTCATCGTGGCAGGGCTCCGAAATGATACGTCGCGAGTTAAGAAAACTAATATACCGTACCCAGTACCTACCGACAGAAACCCCCTGGTAATCGTGCTATAACAATTGAGAAATGTATAGTTAGTCCAATTTATAGTAATCTTTGTAGCGTACCAAGTGCCGCTGGTCGACAGCGCAACACAAAACAAAACCAGGATGACACCACAAACATAAACAGCTGCTAGTTTGACTGCCACTTGTATTAATTTTTCTTGCTTAATTGATAAAATGTAAACAGATGCGCATATTGTTATTACCGCTACGATTGTTTTCCATGGAATAAGACATCTTAATCCAATTTCTACAGTACAGTTTCCACCTATTTCACGTTCAAAAAAACAGTTGCTCGCAGTTTTCATGCCGCAATCATCTTCAAATAAAACTTGAGCTTCTAGACAATGTTGAAAAATTGATACATTCACCCTCTTCACCATACATTTGGTATCACCATAGTCATCACAACTGAGCCAGGGCGGGACGTCAAAGGCAGCATAAAATGTGTACACCAAATACCAAGAAGTTAACACCAACAAGTATAATGCTTTCAAGAAAATCAAAAATAATGTGCCATATCCAACATTCCGAAACAGCGGGAAGAAATTCCACATGGTGAATATATTGCAGTTCGTGTACTGAGCCAAACATATCTCTGAATACGCCAGTGGCATCCCAACCAAGATTACTGCCAATGTTTGCAGAGCTGCATGCGCATAAAATCCATTATGTGATATCTCGGCAGGAGAGAACATTACTGTGATTTCGTTCATCATCCACGCCCATACGATAAGTCTGTAACTACCGTAAGTATTCCATCGACTGTTCACTTCGGGGCAATAAGATCCATCAATTTCGATTTTTTCTTCGCGTCTCATTTTTTTAACACAACATTAATTTTGAAATGCCAACTCAACTGACTCAATCGAATCGTGACCATATAGATTGAAGCTATTCCAGTTGATATCTTATCGTGTCATTTATATAAAAGTGTAATGGTATCCTGTGAGGAATAAACTGGCGCAGCATATCAAAGAAAATTAAATTGCAGTTAAAATAAACATTTGGGAGAAAAAGTGAATTAAGCTACGCAGACGGGAGCGAGGCGAGGGACGCAGCGGGTAATGATTCGTGCATGGTGCACCTAAATTATTGCGCTGCGCTGTAATTTATACCCGGAGCTGATAACGACATAAATCGCCAGCGGCGACAGCGCTCGGGGTTTCGACTCCGACGTTGACGCGGCATGACGTCACTTGATGCTGTGTACCTACTTTCGATAATTGTTTCACATTGTTTTGTAGGCTTGTTGATGTTAATTAATAATTTTTATTATTACACAATAGATACCTTTTTGAATATTGTGATTGTGATTTTATAGGCAGTCGCTCCTAGTAAAATACTGGTGTTCAGCTGCATCTGGTTTACCGTCAAGAAGTACCTTCTAGGTGCCTATTTGAAATAAATGATTTGACTTTGACTTAGACTTGGAGCCGACTCCTACATAGTTAGGAAAAGGCTAGTCCGATTGGTTGATTTCATTGTGATGTTTTTAAGAATTAAAACTCTATTAAAGTTTGTGTTTTAGTTGTTAACATTTTGTGTTGATAAAACATGTCTTCTGTGATCGAAACAAGGCTGTTAACCAATTCGTAAATTGACAAACATTATTGCCACAATCAAAATATTTTGCTCGAAACGATTTCATTTTTAACGTGTGTATTTTTTACCAGATGGGTTACCTAGAAGTGGTGATACCGCCAGACTTTATACCAGAAGAAACTTCTGGGGACATAATGGTGCCCGAAGGTGGTACTGCCAAAGTTGCTTGCCGAGCGAGAGGTATGCCAGAGCCTCGTGTTCTTTGGAGGAGAGAAGATAGTGCTGATATTGTTATCAGGGATCCTAATGGTGGCAAAACTAAAGGTATGTAAGGTATACTTGGAGTCTAAGGCCCTTTGTGCACGGCACGGTTTCTTTACGATACGGCGTATAAACCGCGCCGTAGAAAAAATGTGCCCGTTAACAAGCTTGGGATAATAATCCTTACAACACTGACAACCGTACCTACACACGATGAATAAACCGTACCGTTTTTCACGGCAAGAAATGAGTCTTAGATCATCAGCTCGTTGAGTTCATGTCGTTTTTTACTTTATCAACTAGTTGCGTGTACACTGTTATTGTCTAATTAATATATTTGGTATATGATTGCACATTTAGTTATTTTATCTTTGTAACGCTCTGCACTGTAACAATAGAATGCTGGCAAAATATGCAGATAAAAATGGAAAAGAAACTAATATAATTTTGGATTATTCAGAGGTTTTACCTAAATTAAAAGTGTTATGATGACTGGAATGAATATTTTGACAAGCGCAAGAAAAACGAACTCGCCTAACTGTGTGGAGTGCGGAGTTGTTGAAGACTTACACCACTTATTGATGGACTGTGTTCGGTACGAGTCTGGTAGAAATGATTTGTTTAGGGTCTTGAGGTTGAACAGACTTGAAGTAAGCACATTCCATAAAATCCTGACTCAACCAAATGGCGATGATGCGAAGAGTCTGTTTAGGTTCATGGCCCAGATATGAGAAATGTGTATTTAGGGTACGATGGGACTGACATACGCATTGCGATTATAAATGTCCCTAAATAAATAAAGAGAAAAAAAAAACAACAGAAAAGAATTGGCTCCATACATATTATTATCTTGTTACAACGAAAAAAATATCGCAATACAAAAACGTGTCACATTCATCTAAATGTTGTATACTCTCTTGACATTTACGTTTCCGTGTAAAGGGCTTACATAACCAAGTAATATAACATGAATATTACATTTATTCCATTCACAAAATCTTCGAGAGTTCGGTTATTTATTTAGATTATATTTTCCATATAGTTGCGATGTACGAGAAGGAGGTTTTGACACTGACGAAAATATCTCGTTCTGATATGGGTGCATATCTATGCATCGCGAGCAACGGAGTGCCGCCCTCAGTGAGCAAGAGGATCACTATCAAAGTACATTGTAAGTAGGGTTTATACTACTAACAATTTTAAAAGAGTAGCGGTGGAGTTTCTTGCCCATTCTTCTCCATACGAAAACTACCATTTGGAGGGGGTGACTAGAATTAATTCTATTTTACTGTAATTATAAAATGTAATTCTTTGATTATTTTGACAAATTCTCAAAACAGTGTTGTGTATGATCTAACCTTATTTAGTGGCAAAAAAAAATTATTTTGCGTTGTTCTCAGTTTGTTTCGGCCTTTATTTTCAGAGAAGTCAGATAAAAACGCTGACGTCATCTAGTTCATGTTGCTGTTCCAATGCCGAAAATGATAACTTTTATGTTTTATTTATTCTTTTTTGATGACCACTAATGTGATTTAATTGTTATTTTATTTTAATATTTCCTACTTGATGATGAATAAAAAATAAAAAAGTTCTTATAATATGATTGACGTGTAAAGTGTAAACTTATTTACAGAAATATCATTTAGTGTTGAGTAATGTAAAGTAAAGTAAATTAAATAATCGTCTGTTAAACCATAATTTTTGATGTTTAAACGTCTCTTAACTTTAAGCAACGTTTATAAACAAGGGGTACATTATTTATGAGTCAGCCTTAACTACATCCTACAAATAATAATATTGACCTCTAGGAGGCTCCAGTAAATCCATATATCCATGAAAAAAAATTACAAAACCATAGTAGTAATGAGGTTTCCTAGGAGTCGAATATTTTTTCCCCAAAAAAATGTTTTAGGACCAGCCTCACTCAAAGGACAGAATAGGTCTTTCCCAAATTCGTAGTACTTAATTGTTGTTTATCTCGGCAACTTTCAGTGGTTTCTTGTTATTAATGGTGTTATTTAATGTCAGCGAGTAGTAGCTTTTAATTATTTTCTGGCTGTAAGGGACTGTTTGTGTCTTCGCGTCAACTCAGCGGACATTTCGCTTTTATGAAAGATTTAACTTTAATATTATTAGTCTACTTTTCTTAAACAAAGTCTCCCCAAATTTTCTCTCTGCATTGTGCAACGTGTTAAATTTTGTGAATTTGCAAATGTTAATTAGTATCTAAGATGTTTTTTGCTGGTGTTTTTGTCTAGTTCACCCGGTGATTCAAGTGCCCAATCAGCTGGTGGGTGCTCCGCTGGGCACTGACGTCACTATAGAGTGCTACGTCGAGTCTTCGCCCAAGTCTATCAACTACTGGGTTAGAGATTCAAGTAAGTATATCTCCAAATACCTTCTTATCTCTTAAAGTAATTTTATCAAGAAAATTATTTCATCTTTAAAGACCATTTAACTAATTTGCGTACCTGTTAATATTTTTTGCGAACTTCGCAAGATTGAAGCTTCAAAACCACAGCAATGAAAATTTACTTTGACGTTCACTGTTTAACCAGTTTTATTTAATTTTCAAAATGTTTTAACTACGTTATCTAACTGAAACTGTTACAGTATACCTAATTCAAACAATTAGACGGGATTTCGTAAACTTTGTTTTTGAAATGCTTCGTTTGAGTTGTAAAAACGGTTAAATGTTAAAATTCTATTCGTTTAAACATGATAATATTTGCCATGGTAGCGATAAAATAGAATTTATTATTTTTCGTTTATTATGAGGTCCTTTGTCACAAATGCAAACAAAGTATTCTGTTTTAAAAAATTGCATCATTGTTTTGTAGTAGGATCTGTTTATTTATTACAACAGCTCAACTCTACAGTTTTCCAGTTTACAATTGTAACGTAATAAATACACAAATGCAGAGCTAAATTTTGCAAATGCACACGTGTCTGACAGTGTTGCTTTGTTTAGAGCTTGCGGGCATGATTAATTTTGAGTCATAACAACAATTTCATTAGGGACTAGAAAATAGCTTACTAATTTTTGATACAATATACCTAGTAGGTACCTACATGTCCTAAATATAGGTAATAATAAGCTATTGTAAAATGATGACTTGTGATTCCTTCGTAGCGCGTAGCATAGTTCTACGACGCTACGCTACGCTACGCTACGCTACGCTACGCTACGCTACTAGCCTATGCTTTTCCTATTTGTTTGTTGCGATCTAGGTAAAAAAACCTATCGGCGGCGAAGTGCCAATACCTCTCCGACATTCCTCGAGAAATTAACTTTTATTGTTTTGAATTTAAAGGTCGAATTCGCATGTGCTATGTAGTAAGACCTGAAACCAAATTCTCGTGCTTAAAAAACGTTCAAATTCAATACTTGTTGAAAGTTTAGGGAAATTTATTATATTTTTGTCAGATTGAGACAGATTAGAATACGAACGTTCTTTAAAAATTAAAAAAATATTTAAAATACGTAAAACATTTAATTGCAAGCATTAGATACTGTTATAAATCAAAATGTAGAAATACCTTCTAACTAATCCAGCGTGCCTACCTTAGTAGAAGTACCAAGTTAGTACCAGTACCAACTTGTATAAGACCCTGGTTGACTTCGACAGTTAGAAGTTGTTGGCATTTCGATTAATCAATTTAACTTGTCAAGAAATTAGACGTTTTTTTACTTTGTATAAATGTTATCTTTGCCGGTTAGAGGTTATTGTCACTTCGTCGTCATTACGTGGTTTTGAAATAGAAGCCTTACATAAAATGCCTCTTATCTATATTTACTAGCATATGAAAATATCAGCAGGTTTTGATTAGGTACTACCGAGTCTTTCATGCTTCATTGTTATGCTCTACGAATAAATAATTTAAGGTAAATGGAGTTAACCAAAATTTTTTACCGTAATCGTGGGTATTATCCCTAAGTTATGTAGGTATACCGCTTTACGTTTAAAGATTGTATCCCATGGGAAAACGACGACAAAAAAAAAAACCAAAATAATATTTATTTACAAACTGAACCTATCTAAAGCCGTTAAATAACACAGATTGTGTTGTGTTACTAAGACACTGTTGTCGTGTCCAGCCCAGTTTAGTGTTCCTCTGGGACCACGATCCTCAGTAACTATGGCAACGGCACGCAAGTGACCTCTAAAACGCTGAGTTTAATCGCAATTGCACAAGTAATTTAGCACGACATCACTTAGGAAATGTTGCTAATTACGACCGAGATTTATTTTGATAGTAACTCCGCTGAGTGGCTTTTGTGAAAAAGTGGGTAGTTAGTTACAGGTAATAAGGGTCACTTGTATGGTTAATTAGGTTGCTAAGCTAGTTACGCTATTTATATGACTTTTATTTTATTCTGAAATACAAATGAAGACTCGGTTTTCCTAGAGTGACAATGAAGTGAGGAAAAAATCTTTACCTAATATCCATTTCTGTTATTATTCCGACGACAACGTTTTGTACGATTTTCACCCAAAAAGTTTACGAAAAAAAACCATTAAAGTACGTATAAAAATTACTGGTTCATTAAACAGACGCGCTGAAAGGAAAAACAATGAAACTGGAGAATGAGAATGACAATTAAACGAAAAAATGCAATGACATTGATACACTACGAGACGCCTAAAAATTTAAAGCCAAAAAATCCGACGTGAAATGAAGAAAGTCTGCTTGTAATTGAAGTTTTTTGGCTCGAGCCAAACCGGGGCGGGGTAACGCTTGCAAGTAATGAGATATTAAGTTTTAATTTACGAGTGCGTCGGGTTTAAGTCTTAAGAAAAGTGACCTATTGTGGTGAAATAAGACAATGCTCATTAGTTCCGAACGACTGGACACGACCATTTACGACTCTCTGCGAGAACGTCCAACAATGCCTTTATAATTTATCACTTAAGGATGTACGATATTGCCAACGCGGCCATTAGCTTTTATGTAGTTCAGTGTTTTAAAAATAACTATTTGATATATGTCGTAAAACACTGCTTGGAGGTTATGAGAGTCTCTTGAAGGATGTTCTGTGTTCATCGTAGTGGAGTTTATGCTTAGCAGTTGTATATACGGTGTTGATATGTTGATGTAGAGAGTATTATGCTGGTTTACTAAAACATACTCGCTGTGTTCATAGTATAAATCTTATCTAAGAGATGTATCCAATCAATTTTTTAATTAAATAAATGAAAAAAATATAACAAAAATGTAAAGTCTTATTTTTGGTGACAAAATGTAAAAATATCCACCGCCGAAGGCTCCCGTGCGTTTAACTAGAAGCTAATGGATGTCAAATCGCATTAATTCCATCTTGATCTATGTGAGATCTAAAACTGAATGTGAACAGCACCCTAATTGCGTAACACACAATCAATCGGAATCAGAATCATTTTGAAGCAAATTGCTAATCCATTGCTTCATAAGTTCGAAAAACTTGTCTGCTCAACACGTAAATAACGCAATGAATGTTGTGGAACTGTCAAAATGAAACCGATTCCGATTGATCGTGTGTTACGCAATTAGGGTGCTGGTATCTTCTGGGCACGCTCGTTCCATTGTAGACCTCATCCAGCGCTTTCCATCAGGCGTGATCGAGGTCAAGAGCAGGTCCATTCAGCAAAAGAAATATAAAATTAAAAAAAGAAACCGTCTTCAAAATTAAGCGGTTATTTTGTGAATTGATGTTTTCCTTCACTGTTTTGAGAGCAGTAATGATGAAATAATGTACCCAAAGTAAAGCGCCTGTCTGGGTACGAACTTACGATCTATAACTCGTAAGTCGCGGTCGTTACTACTGGACCACCACAGCTCTCTCTCTCTCTCTAAACACATGCCCTTTTTTATATTAAAACTTTTTAAATTTTAATTTTAAACGGTCTAGAAATCAAATAGGTAGGTATATCGATGTAACATATACCTATTCATAAGCTACACTATCACTTCACACAATTTGCAGCAGTCTAGTAATCTTAGCATAAGTCTGAAGGCAACACACCAAGTTAACTGGCAGCGCAAACATTCCTCCAACTCCAGTCAAGCTTTTGATTCGGTAAGTTTCTGCTTAAGCGGCCAAGCCGACCGACGACTTACTAGCGCAACTAGGTCCGTTGCTACAAATAATGTTCGTATGCGGGTATTAGAATATTAGAAGGGAAATATTGAAATACGTAATGTAATGCATTGGAAAGTCTAGGAGTTTTGGGGACGCATACAAAAACTGATGTAATTCTAATTAAACATCATTGCCATTAAATGCTAAATAATTCATAATTATCGCTTTAAAATCAAAGTTGAATTAAAATTGCGTAATCTCTATAAGTCTTATAGGTTAGACTGTAATGAATAAATAAGAACCTAGGTATTATTAATAAATAATTTAAAAAATGGATTGCATCCACTGGAAGTCATGGGAACCTTTGCCCAGCTGTGGGATGATACAGACTAACAATAACAATACAAAAAGATAACAGCAAAAAATCTCTGTAACAGAACATTGTTGTAATAAAACAACAAAATACTATCGTTAGTGATCGCGAGAACTATTTCGAAAATAAAGGGTATGACGACAGCAGCTTCATTTTCAGTAACAAATTTTGTTGACTTTCTTCATACCCTGATTCGTCGACATAAACCACGACACACGTCCCATTAAGCTTCACAAACCCCTAATGTGCGCCGACATAATCACAACCTCATAAAAAACGCTATCAAAACACGAAAAAAGAAGCAATCACCTCGAAAATCTCACCCAGATTGACAATGATTCAAAGATGTGCCTCAAACATGGGATATTTGACGGAACTCAAGTGATCATTACACACTCCGTGCGAACAGCGTTATTCGAGCACGAAATGTTCGTTTATTCAACTGATGAATCCATATTTTATTCATATTGCCATGTATGAGGTGTGGAAGGACTCCGTCTCTGCAGGATTCTCCTGAATTTCATATAAAATTCTTAACAGACGCCGACTTTTCGCATAAATCTTTTTATGTGCTACTGATATTAGGAGCTGTCATTCGAATGGTCTTTATCAGTTAGTGGTGATGGTGGCGGGGAGTTTTATTTACGTGATAATATGTTGAAATTCATTTATTAAGGGCTTGTAATACCTCAGTTGAAATTCATATTTTGCCCCCACTTCCCCGCGCCATGTATCAGTCTATCCCGCTCACACTGTTAAACTGATTCAGTTAGGGTGAACTAAACTGTTGATGGACGTAGGCTTGGTAATAATTGATTAAATTATGATTATATTATTATGCGAAATCGATGTCTTCTGTATAGAATAAAAAGAAAATATATTGAAAGTTAAATTATTCATTAGTACCTACATTATAAATTAGCTAGCAAATTATCAATTTATAATGTACTAATAAATAATTTAGCTAATTTACCAAGGTAACCTACGTACAGAGCGGCAATTCTCGAAATTTTAAGAAAGCTCAGATCTCAGTCTCAGTCTGCCAAAAATACCTCAAATTTCCATACATTTTTGACAAGTATTTGACATTGATTGTCGCTGAGATGAGATTGCGACTAAATTTTGTACGTTTTTAATTACGAGAATTGGTCTTCTGATGTCATTGTCCAACAAAAAATAGGCGCTTCGGAAATCATCGTCTATCTTGTAAAATACGAACGCGCGATGATGAGATCTAATATAGATTTGTAACAACTCTCAAATTGATCGATCAGTTGACAACTCTCAAATTGGTTGTCAAATAGACATGTAGGTACTTCTACAAGTAGGACTTTTGACTCTATCGAGACCTGGTCTGTTTTGGAGACGCTGCATTGAACTAAACATATCCATGTAAAGGGGTGAGAGAAGGGGACGTAATTTCCCCGAAATTGTTCTCTAATATTATGGGGGGATCTATTTAAGACGCTGAACTGGAAAGGACGCGGCATTAACATCAACGGCGAGTACATCGCACACTTAATATTTGCAAATGATATTATCATAGCGGCTGAGTCGCTTCATAGCTTGCAGCAGAAGCTGTACAGCCTAGTTGATTCATACGTATTGGTCTCCGGATGAACTTGGAGAAAACCCAGGTTATGTTCAACGATTGCTGTCAATGTTAATGCTTTCAAAGTTGTCCGAGAATACTTTTACCCACGGAAAATTCTGCAGTTTGGTAAGAACAACTTTGAGAGGTGAACAAAAGCATTTAGCTGGGCTGGGCAGCGCAGCGTTTAGGAAACTTCACCGAGTCTTTTCATAAGAGTATTTCCGAGTATTTCACTTTCATAAGACTAAGATCTTCAATCAGTGTGTCCTGTCTTTTATGACTTACGAAGCCTGTTTGCGCAAACAGCAAAGGACATTGCTCTGCGCCCATACATTGTTCGCCCTGGAACCAAGAGCATCGGAAAATTATGTGTTGAATTGTCGATCATTAGTAAACTCCTATAAGATCTTATTTATATAGCGGACTTGCTGCAGAATTTATATATTTAAAAAAAAAGCATCCGATTTTGAGGTTATAATCGAACCATAACAATGAATATTAGATATAGTTTTTCATAGCTCCGAGTGATATTTAAGAAACTAAAAAACAATAACATTTATAATACATTTAAAAAATAGAATCAGTGCCATGTTATCGTTTGAGCGGTACACAGTTCCGAAAATAAGTCGTTTTTGAAAGCAATCAGAGTCCGTTAAAATAGCCATGTCGTAATATTCAATACGATTACAAAGAGCAATCGACACAGTGAGAGCATAGGTTAGGTAAGATACTGAAAACCGCCATTTAGTCACGTCAAAAATAAGGGTGGCAAACTTGATACGATTTATCGATATTTCCTAAGATTTACTATGGCCATACGTTAAAACTGAATTAAATCAACTTTTGTCATACGATAATATTAATAAGTACCATTACAACTAAGACAATAATAATAATAATTCTTTAGCCGCCTTAAAAAAGTATTTAATAGTCTTTTATCAGGTGGAAACAAGGTGCGCGCCTTCAACGGTTGGGTCATGCCAGTTTTGATGTACTCTTTCGGCATACTCAAATGGACTCAGACCGAACTCGATGCCCTGGATAGGAGAGTCCGTACGCTGCTGACTGCAAATCGAATGCATCACCCACGGTCATCGGTAATGAGGCTGTATATCCCGCGAAAATGTGGAGGTCGAGGATTTTTAAACACTAAGAACCTCCACAATCGCGAGATATGCAGTCTCAGGGAATATTTCCTAGATACCGACGTGGGGATGCATCGAGATGTAGTCGCGGTGGACAAGGGCCTCACCCCGCTTTCCTTGGGTAAAGAGAACTGGTGCAAACCAGTAGTGCTTGACACTAATGAACGCATGGAGGTATGGCAGAGTAAGGAGCTTCACGGACGCTTCTTCCGGGCCCTGCATGGGCCCGATGTAGATCTATTAGCGTCCGTAGCCTGGCTGCGTTTCGGTGACCTCTTTGGAGAAACCGAAGGTTTTGTCTGTGCAATTATGGACGAAGTTATCATGACGAACAATTACCGGAGATTTATTGTGAAAGACGGCACAGTTGACATCTGTCGGGCATGCCACCGGCCGGGGGAATCAATCAGGCATATTATCTCCGGGTGTTCTCGCTTAGCTAATGGAGAATACTTGCATAGACACAACCTTGTAGCTAGGATAATCCATCAGCAACTTGCTCTGAAATACAGCCTTGTGGATTCGGAGGTGCCGTACTACAGGTATGTGCCCGACCCAGTTCTCGAAAATGGTAATATCATATTGTACTGGGATCGATTCATCATCACTGACAGGACTATTGTTGCCAATAAGCCTGATATAGTGGTGGTGGATCGATCAGAGCGACGCGCAATGATTGTTGACATAACCGTCCCGCATGATGACAACCTCGTGAAAGCCGAGAAAGATAAACAAATCAAGTATCTTGACTTGGCTCGCGAGGTTGTCGACATGTGGGATGTGGACTCAGCGATCATTGTGCCGATAGTTGTGACAGCCAATGGCTTAATAGCCAAGAGCCTCGACCAACACCTGAGGAGGCTCTCGTTGGGCAGCTGGATCAAGGGCTTGATTCAGAAAGCGGTACTTCTGGACACGGCTCGCATCGTCAGGAGGTTCCTCTCTCTGGAGCCCTGACCGCCGGTAGCTTGGACCCTGTTCCCGATACTGGTGGGCTACTCATTTTTATATTTTTAAATGTCTTTTTATCCTTTTGTTTATAAAAATATTTAAAAATGTATTTTGTAAGTATTTAAACGAGATAAAGGAGATAATAATAATATCCCTGGACATGGCAATGGCGCCGATTCCCTTGTTAACAAACTAAACTAAATTTAAGTTCAGTGCATCTTTTTCTTTCTATTTTATTAAGAAAAGGACAGAAGATAATTATTAGTTTAGTCCTTTCAAATTTAGATACCTACTCCATAGCAAGTTTAGACGTGATTAAAAACATGGCTACTAAAAATACGTCAATTTACGCCAGGCGCTGACTAATTTGACAGGACTAAACTAATATTAATTGGTCTTCTGCCCTTTTCTTAATGAAATAGAAAGAAAAAGATGCACTGAACTTAAATTTAGTTTAGTTAGTCCGTGTTACAAAAGTATTTGCAACTAATATACTAAAATAAACAAATAATTATCGTGCATATCCGATATTTCTTGTGCACGGGGCGATTCCGGACATTCTTTCACTCGAAAAATAAAAGTCGATTCCCAGCAATTTCGAGTTCTGTGCAATGTTACTTAGTTTGATGTATGACGGCTATGGGCCTTTTTACACCTTTTTTTTGTGTGGGAAGAAAAACCTACCCGTTTCTTTAGTTGGCTGTGCCAGGGGCCACGGTATCTCTTTCGAACAACCCGCGGCCCTGGCATGGCATCGGTCCTAGCGGACGCCGTCAGTTAGTGCTGACATCTCTTTGAAGCGCGTTGTGTTCCACGCCTGCCTCAAAGAGATGTCAGCACTAACTGACGGGGTCACACGCGTGGAACACATCGCGCCGTCGACCCGGGCCTGGTCCTTACCGGGCGGCAAGCTGCCCGTTGCTCGCCGCTCGCTAGCCCGCGCCTCCTCTTAGTCCGGGATTCGGTTGCTGACTCCCGACGTCCAGGGCGTCTCCTGCGGCGACTAGGGGCGTGTGAGCGCAGAGATTGCCTCTCCCTCATGCGCTCCGCCTCCTCCTTTGCGAACGTTATTGCTTCGCAGAAGGAGGTGACGGCTTCCCATGCACTCACGCTCCGTATCATGGCCTGGACCCGGGCCGGACGCGAGAGATCGCCGCCGCCGATCGCCGCCACGAGGATGCGGCGGTGACTCCGCCTAAGCTGGGCAGACCTCCACCGTATGCTCCCACCGTGTCCTCCAGGCGATACACACAGTGGTGACACCTTGGCGTTTCCTCCCGCCTTATCCTGAACAGGAACCGTGTCCGGTGAGGACCTGCGTCAGGCTGAAGGTGAGGGTACCGTGGCGCCTCTCCAGCCACTCCTCAAAGAGACGAGAGAGAGGGGACTTATCGCCGCAATTGTGGCGTGCCCAGCACTGGGTTGCGACAATCGCACTTTCTATGTCGCCATGAGATCCCGCCGGAGCTCTGTCCGCTGTACCGTGATTTCTCAAAAATCCTTTCAAAAATCCACCTGTATCTATACATTTGTGGTAATTGAAATATATTTCCATTACCACAAACATATGTAGATTGATCGAGAAAAACAGGTTTTGCTGAGACTTGGTTGTTTTGGTTTTGGTTTTTTTTTTCTTATTTGTATTTGTAATGATATGTATGTACGTGATTACTAGTTTATTTATTTATTTATAAGTATGTATTAGGTATGTTGAAACTGTGTGTACTCCCCGTCACTTTTCCCTAAAGGTTCATTAGAAAACCAGCGTCAGACAGCATCTGTCTGGCATTAATGCTGAAATGAACCTTTTTGGCGCAGCCGTGAGGCACACACTATTGTTGTCTGAAACATTATTCTTTATTTTATTAATTTTGTATTTTGTGTTTCACGAACTGTGTCCCAATAAACTTTTTTCTTTCTTTCTATCTCAAATAAAATTATTTATAAAAAAAGTTTTGCTGAATATTGAAAACACCATAAAAATTTGGGAACTGTCTAAAATAGGTACGCTTACCTCCCTAAATTTTTGACAATATTTTGACATTGACGTGAGATTACGATTTTGAACCATTTCAAAGATGATTTTATAAATTAAAACTACAAAATTTGGATAAAATTAAAATACGGGTGCCTTATTCTAACATCTAAATTTAATTTTACATTATCATATAATTTCTTCAGAACATAAAACGTTGTCAATCGGGTCTTTTGAGCGCAAGCGAAGTGATACGGGTTCCCCGTCCGATAGCCGAAGCGGTACTGACAAGTACTGAATCGGGGTCCTGTCGGGGGCCGGGCGGCAGATCGGTTCAAGGTGTGAGTGGTTAAAAAGCTTGATATTTCCAATCCCATCTTTTTACGTTAAATGTAACGATTAAAAAAAAAAAAACGAACAGATGACACCTGCTTTATGCATAGATCGATTAGCCTGCAAAGTTTCATGACCTAATTTGAAAGTTTTCATTGATAATTCTTCTTTTATTGTACGGTTTAGAGGTAACTTTGAGATTTATTTGTATCGAGAAAATTGTATGCAATCGTGTTTTCGAAACAGACGACACCTCGCAGCAGTCCTCGTCTTTATTGTATATTAATTTCAAAGAGAATACTGCAGTATTGTTGAAACTAGAGTCATTAATGCTAAGACAATTTTCGCAATCTGAGGTATTACAGGCCCTTAACTAATAGGTATAAGATTTTCTGAAATCTAGGAATGTTTGTTTTGTAAGGCCTCAAGTTTTTTTTTTTTTTTCATTACCTTTTAAATTCAATAGCAAAAGCAAACTGGCCTGTACTTTTATGTCTCTGAGTTCACCTTGACGTTGTAGCAAGTATCACTGTAGATACCTATGTTACGAGATATAAGCTTCTTAGAAAGTTTCCAATATCGTATTACCTGTATGGAATTTCCTTGTAGTAACGTACTTGGTTTCCTAGAGACAAGTATTTATTTTTGATGAAAATGGTAAAGTTCCAGCTTACGTAATGCTAACAACAACATCACACAACACACAAGTACAAATCGACATCAGTATCAGTCGTCCCTGCTAAAACCATCTGGCATTGATCCCTGTTATGCAACCTACAAGTCGGCACGATAATACACGCAACGCGCAGAATGATGACATAAGAAATGTGGAGATTACGTGACGTCATCTGTTAGTCCCAAAACCCCCCAAAGATACTATGACATATCGCTTTATAAACGAGTCGATAGCATAATTTGAATCGCGTTTCCCATACTAAAATGACAAAGATCCTGGTTCAATAATCGGCTCCGTCACGCAACCGAGAACTCGTAACACAGTCGTATAACCCAAATGTGTTCCACAGTGAAAAGTAGAAAACATTACCTCTGGTATCATAATAAAAGCCCACATGATATCCACTGCGAAAAATCCATTAACACTTATCCGGGCATAAAATAAACCAAAGTTAAGTTAGGTACGTAATAAAACAATAAATTCTTCTCCGCAATTCCGTTTGATAATAACGAAAGGTGTAATGTGAAAGTACAGAATCATATTATTATGATATTCAAGAAGAATGATTGCGCGTCAGGCAAATAAATGTTGCGGTGTATATTTATCTAGCTTGGAAACAGACTGGAATTGTTTTTATAATTCTGTACATTGGGAATCAGTGACTTGTGAACAGTGATCCTGACTTTGCAAAAGATTGTGCAACGTGTTATTGGCAGTTTTAAACACGGCAAAACAATGCCATAAGAAAATTCCCCTAGCATCTCCTATATTTATCTGGTATTTTTGTCGTAGGTAGGTAATGTATTTTCCATTTGATTGCCACGGGCTAGCTCAATTGGAGAATTGAAGGATAATATGTCGCGATGTGGTGAAGACAAAAGACATTAAATTAAATAGCCATATGGCCCCAAAAATATATAATAGTATACCAGCAGCTATTAGAAATAAAGAGTGTCTGGGATCCTTTAAGAGGTCTTTGTTTAAATTCCTTTTAGAAAGATGTTACTACTCCATCACTGAGTTTACTAATGATAAACAGAGGTATGACGATTGCGACATGCCAAACACTTATGATTTTATTTAATTCAATATATTTGACATGCTTTTTCTTTTTAAATGTAATCTATTGACATGCCTTTATTGATTGTACCTTATTATTATTATTATTGCTTGTTTATGTTAATTTTGTACGCCATATATTGGCAAAACATAGTGCACATATGTTAGACTATATAATATCTGTAACCATACCTATGTTTAACAAAATAAATGATTGATTGATAAAATTAATTCAAACTAATTAAAGGTCTACCGACAACGATCGAAGTCCTAACCTTCTAAACGCGGCAGTGCAACACCATAGTTAGCTAGCTCCACACACAGATTGCCCACAAATATGACGTATCAAAATCAGTTTCCATTCACACAGTGGAGTAATGAGCTGGATGGAGCTCGTGGCTGTTACTTCGTTCCGTTCGTTCGTTCATTCGTTCCCGCCCCCGCTCAGAGCCGTCGGCGGTTTCGCAAAGTTCCCCATTCGGCACTTGTCGCGCGAAATTTACGGGTTAATTTTCAATGGGACTGGGTTTTGAGCTTCTGGAAATTTTAAGTTCCACATTATGCTTGGCTCTCATCCGCAGCGGGAATGTATGACGTAATAAAGGGAGAAGTTTCTTTTTTATGTTCGCGGATTTTTCTGTTTATGAAATTTTGATGAATCTTAGATATGATTTCTTACTAGCGCGGGAGCGTTTTAACTTCACTGCTTTTTATGGAGCCAGTTTTAATAGTTTTTATTAGGATAAATCTTTTGGCTCTTTGAACAAACACAAAGATCTTTGGGACTTCTAACACTCTCCCTCATTCGCATAAACAAGGTTATATGAAAATCAAACATTAAATGAGTGATTTTCACAACCAACGCTGACTTGCAACTAATACACTCAACTTCAACTTTCAACCAGACTAATTCAAAAGCTCGAAAATTAATATCAGTTGTTGTTTCATAAAGGCACATTCATTCCATCACCGCCGTTTCACCAACATAATATGTAAAGAGTTACATAATACTAATTTGGAAGTACAACAAGTACATTAGCGAGTACCTAACTATATTAATTAAGTTACACTAGTAATACCAGACCTTCTGTTTCACTCACAGACAAATGTGAACGTGATAAATCTTCTGTTATGATTAGCTTTTATGAATGTTAGATGATATGAACACAGATATATTGAGATAACATAGCATGTAGGTATCAGAAAGTGTGAAAAAATTATCAACCATCCCATAAATTTTTGGGCCGAGTAGGTATTGAAGTTTTGTATGGGATAATTTTTTTTTTGCGATTGCCTTGTTAGTTCCATGAAGAAAGTGGTTCAGTTTCACACCCTTAAATGTGACCACACCTTTCTGATACATATCGTGTAACCTGTCGATGATATTCAGAAGCTAAAGTGTGGTTGAATTATTTTTTTTACTCTTCGCTGCCTTCCGCAGACTGTGGTGTTGCTGAGGATTTGGTTGTCCAACTTTTGCCATGCACATCTTTGACTTTTAACAAACATCGTCCGCCAGTTCTTCTCACTGCGTATGCAAAGTTAACGTACAAAGTTATTACATATTAAATTGAAAAAGTCACTCAGATTCTTCTCAGGATTTAGTCGTATGTCCTAAAAAACACATCTACGATAACTTACATACAAACATCAGGCAGAAACACAAGCTACATTTAGTTCGGCGATAGATCTGAGTTCACCCATTTACCCGCTAGCTGTATCTCAGTAATAAGTAGCCCCTATGTTACACATAATTTCATTACCAAGCATGGTTTGTGGTCGCCTTTAGCACACAAGTGCTTTGTTCGCTTAGTCCATTACGTGGCCTCGTACAGCTCGCTGAGAACCTCAGGGGAGACCAGTTACAGTCATAATAACTTCTGTCGAATGCTCGATACTGCTACTCTTCCCATTCACACAACTCAATATTATCTAGCGGTGAAGTTGGAGAATATAATGCATACTTTATAACTTGTGTAAAACATACAGTGGAAATAGATTCGTTTTATAATGTTGCGAGGTGAGGTACCTACTAGGTAGCGTTTTATGTACGAGAACGCTGAGTGACTGACACAAAGGAAACCAGTGAAGAGCATGATGCTAACTTTCAAGGCTTTAACGGGTTTCAAGGACTTGTTCAGTTAATTTGCGTCTTTTGAGGAGTACACAAGTAAAGAGCAGTTCGCATTCTCTTTACAAAATACATTAGTTTCATAGAAATATTCACAAAATTGCGGTTTGCAAATAAATCCTGCTATGAAAATACAAGTTTGTTTTGCTAATAAACTGAGTATATTTATTCTGCAGAGGGAGTCTACAATTTATACAACGTCGAGGGCTAATTATTAAAACGCATTAAGGTCACAAGTTGTTTTACGTCTGCGTTATGATCCATGGGGCATTGTGGACCGGCGGCGTACACAGCCCTTTGTTAGGCCGCCAACTTGCGCCCAATGACTGGCGCTTTTGCTCCGGCCCGCTTCCAAAACCAGCCCCAAAGGGTAACACTACAGGATCGTCATTTTCGTTTGTCATCAATCTATGTTAGGGTGGCTGACATGTAAGTGTTAATTAAGCAGGCCTCACTCGAGCGTAATTAAGAGTGTTACAGTGTTATTTTAGACATTAATTGAGATGAAATTTCTTGTTATAATGAAACGAGTAGACTTCGAGATTGTCGAGTAATTTCCTCTGAAGGCCATCTTCGCCGCACGTCGTAAAGTCGAAGCACATTGGAGAGTAAACAAACCGAAGTTTCGATCGGAATGTAGATTAAGAAAGGCGTAACTGGTGTTATCGTTTCCTTATAAAGTTCATAGCGGGCGAGAAAGCTTAAATTAATGCCTTTCTAAATTGTGATGTTAAATATTGTGTAAATATTTTGGATGGTGTAAATAGTGCGGGGATATTTTATTGGTTCTAATAAAACCGGGCGGTTGAAAGGAGTGTTTAACAGGACGGGCGGCGGTGCAGTGTTTTCGAAAGAAAGCTAGTCGCTTTATCATTCGCGGACAACAGGCGGTAGAGGCTTACCACAGCTTCGAGGCAGCGAACGACATACTTACGTACCGCAATGTAGGGATTGTTTGGGCCACCTCTCTAAAGGGGTCTACCAGGAAATGTCGGCGATTTGGAGCTTCTTGAAAAATATCGTTTCCCCTGCAACGGAATTTTGTGAGGGACAACTGGGACATTGTTTACCTTATCTGGTAAACACTTTAGTTCGCCACAGCTGGATTCAATATAAATGTACGCGAGTTAAGGGGATTCCGTATTTTTCACGAAATAACACACGTATTTTGTCTTATCTAACCGTAGTTTTGTTGAAATATGATACAGTACCGAGAACCTAGTTACAATTCAAATGTATTTTGGAATAATAACTAGGTTCTCGGTACTGTATCATATTTCAACAAAACTACGGTTGCGTGTAATACGGTGTAATAGATTATTGTATGAAAACTGTGGCTTTCTTATATACCCGCGAAAAATATTCATGAAATGGAGTGTCAAGTAAGAGAAAACTGAAGACGTAATAATTCTTTTTATGAGTTCTTCACGCTGAACTGAAAGAAAAAGTTTACAGTAAACTATTTTGCTATGCTCTGAGATAGTAAAATTGTATTATTTGAATCTGTTTTCTTTCTGCATTCAACAGTTTATTGCCCTAAGTTTCTTAGACTTCGCTGTGAATTATAACATTTGCTTTTAATTTTAAGAACAAATGCAAAATATTTGTCTTTGATTGTCAAAAAAATGGCACCAAGCTTTTATAAAAGATGCCCATTATAGTTTAGTTCAGGTTGTATCTGGGTATATACATGTTTTTTTTCTTTCCTTTTAAATGACCTGTTTGTGTCCACAGACTAAAAAAACCTTATAACTAATTAAATAGTGTTGACGTATGATCATTAAAATAACTATCATTTAAACCGTTTTTGCAGACTGTACTGTTTTTTTTTTCCTTTTTGTAAACAGGAGTCAAAGGTTTAAGCTGAAAACCAGCGCTTAGCAACCCACTAGGGAACCTAAGCATAATGCTGACACTTGAACCTTTTGCTTCCGGTATTATAGTTTTGTGTATGTACTAATACTACTAGCTGTAACACTGGAGACAATAAACGTTATTCTATTCTATTCTTTACGGCTTACTGTTAAGGTTTCTTTTTTTTTAAGTTTTGAATTAGTTTCGAACCATATTTTGTACACTACCCTCGAAGCTGTTGAATATGGGAGTTACCTACTGCTAATAGGGACACAGCGTTTCATATTTTCATATTACCAAAAGATGATAGTGAACACAGAAAAATATTAATACAAAAATATAAGACCAAAACAGTCTTGATGAGTCTCTTGAATAATCCACAGCCACAAACGCTATACCTGAGTGAAAAGCGTGTTATCATGTGATAATTACACCAACTATTTTACCTACAGATGAGATGGTGATATCATCAAGTAAGTACGAGGTGGTGAACACCGTCATCAGCTCGTTCGAGAGCCGCATGGCGTTAACGGTGCGACGCCTGACGCCTGCTGATGTCGGCGGGTACAGGTGCGTCGCCAAGAATTCGCTGGGGGAAGTTGATAGCGTCATCAGGCTATATGGTAAGCAGTTGATCTTACTCTATTTGCTTTTATAGGTATATTATTGAGGTGGTGAATACTGTTATCAGCTCATTCGAGAGTTTCATGACGCTTAACACGTGTCCACTTAACCTGTCTAGTACTGAATGCAATAAACAAACAATGGACAGATTGCACCAAACCTTTTTTTTTTTTGGGCGGCGGAGCGGAAGGGAGTGTCAGACTTTTACTGACTAAAGACCACGGTATCTCTTTCGAACAACCTGCAGCCCTGGCGGAGGTTGCACCAAACCTGCCAATTGTACATGTTCAGTGGAGCAATTTATTTATCAAGCTTCATATAACTGTCAAAGAATAACAGTTTGTGTAATTTAAATATATAGACAATTTAAGTTGATAGGTCGTTAATCTGCTTAACACATAATTTCCCTGATTTTACAGATATCATCAACATTGTCACCCGAAAAAAATCCCTTAGTAATTTTATCATTAATTATTTTGAAACAAGTTATTTCATTTTTATTTTGAAACAATAACAAACACCCTCTTTCCCTTTAAAGGTCCAAAAAGGGCATTATATTCTCCTTTCTTCGTTCAAACTTTCTGCAAGAAAGTTTTAAAAAGTTGTATTAATTAAAAGCCACAGCAAATCGAGAGGATAATGCCAGTGAACTGTAACATTTGCAATGTTACTTTGTTCAGTTTAAAACAATGAAGAAAGAAAAATCATTTTTTCTGGGATTAAATCATTCTATGTTCATTGCATCTACATATAATATATAGGCTATATCAGAGAAGTGTGGTCAAATTTAAGGGTGTGGTACAGACTATCGAATTGAACCACCGTTCTTCTCCATAGGTACCTACTACGCTTTGGAATGGGCAACTAGCTTCATCTTTATGACCTTGACAATTCAAAAGTGCCTGTAATTGGTTTATTTGAAATAAATAGTTTGAGTTTGAACAACTTTCTCCATGTGACCATCATCGTAACCGAGATAATATTAGCTGTCCCGTACAAAACTTTAATTCCTACTCGACCCAAATGTATGGGATGGCTGATAACTTTTTCTTTGTTACGAAGTTAATCCCATGGATAAAGTTGTTCAGTTTGATTGTCTGTACCACACCGGTCTGATGTACCCTATTATACCCTGTAGTAGATAAACAGAATAAAACTGGAAGATAGCATTTATTTTCATCCTATTTCTGCACACAAGGAGAAAGCGAACAACTAACTAATAGCGGACTACTGAAACAACAAGTGTTCTGTTGTGTAATTACATCGATACAGCTTGCTTAATTAAAACAACTAGTCAGACTTTTATTAAATTCCTAACATACCAAGTATATATACGAGGAATTGTGCAGTCATTTGAAACAATATTGACAGCAACTACATTCATAAATTCGTCCACAGAAATCCCGGGGCCCACAATGAAGAACACGAGTCCTGCTTCCAAAAGAGAAGAGTTCAAGTACTCAACACCAATAGAGGGGCCTGACAATCAATTCGGTTCCGCTGACAGGTCGGATGACGAAGATGAACGAGACACCGCCACATACACAACAGACAGACATTCAAATACATACAAACACGAAAACGTAACTAGGAACAGAACAATCCATTATGCCCCGACACCAGAACAAAAGCTTAGCAATAAAGTTCGCAAAATTATTAACAAATTCGAAATAGAAGAGTTTGGCAACAACAGATGTTGTGTGCATTCCCCTTACGTAATAAACTGTATTCTTTCCTTAGGAATTATTGTAGTACTAGATTATACGTAGAGACATATTTGAATTAGCTGTTATTACTATGTATGGATGTTTACAATGTTAACCAAACAATACTTCGGTATTCATTCCAGTATATTGTAAGTTATGCGATGCAAGATTTTAGCGCCTTCAAAAATAATTAATTGAACGTTTTGAAGTGGATACGAAATTGATATTGATGAGAGAGTTCCGTAGCTATGAAAATTAATATTCTATTGACGCGATATCAGTACATTACATTATTACCCTTACTTATTAATCGAATATTTATAAAAGCTTTGCCCGCTATCCGGATACGTGTATAATATGATGTCAGAATGTAATGAATAGAATGAAAAAGGCCTACATTTGAGATAGGTATGTAATTACTCTTCAGCTATTCAAACTTTTCACTATTGCAAAATGTTAAAAATTTAATTGTATACAGCCCACATTTTCATTTGCAAATATCCTCACTTTGCTACGCTGATTTATGGAAATAATAAAATCATATGTCTAAAGTTAGTCTAGTTGTGTATCGTTGAAGGCAGTGATTGGCCTTTTCCTCAGTCGACCCAGTTTCCTTTAAGTAAATGTTAAACTTTAACTTATTTTCGTTTACCTACTTATGATCCCCTATCAGTACCAACAAGTTTTGCTTTTCAGTTAATTTTCACTTTGATGGATGTTTTCGAATAAAAATTAATGTAATTAATAAAAAACAAACTGTTCATTTATCAAATTAAATTTCATTCGAAAACATCCATCGGTTCCTTACTAAACTTCAACTATAGGTATCCGACAACCTTTGTCACTTATCTCTTTTGGTGACGTACTCGTACATCAATTATACTACTTATTTGTCTATGGACCTAATGCTCAAATTACTAACTTTTTCCTATACCAACCACTTGTCTAGGCGTTAGCTGAAACCGCAAACCGTAATTTTATGTAAGATTTTTACCAAAAAGAGTGAGCATATGAAAGGCTTGTCGCACACCGACAGACAGGATTTTTTATTAATGTAAATGCGGCTTTAAATGCGAATCCGTGGCGGATACAACTCTGAATGGATGTCGGTGACAATACTTTTCTGAATATTTAAAATTATCATGCCATACCATGTGTTGAGGGTTTATTTCATCTCTTACAGTTTGCTTTTGAATTTTTCGGCTCTTGTTTAATCTTTCATTCTTTGTTTTACTTTGAGAATTCAAACATAATTTTTCTGGTGTTTTTATTATGCACACATAGGACTATAGTTGCATGATAATTTCACTGAGAAATTTTGCCTGTGTTATTTTGAAATATTTACTTACCTACTTTTTACAAGCTTCATATAGATTCATTTAGTTTTTTGTAATGTGACTTCCATGGGTTATACTGCTTCGTCTTATTGGTGATTTCAAATATCTGTAGGTTCACTTTTGTATTAATAATTTTTTTTTAATAATCGCTGAATTATAAATACTTTGGGGGTATATTAGAATCGTGTCCTGAATTCATTGTAGCAATTTACACGTCGATATCACTTATAACGGGTAGATATTATTTGTGGTACCATCTATACGACAAAGAATTAAAAGAAGAACACACACTAATATTTTGTTAATTACGTTAGCACGTAACTTTTTTATTTAATTTATTTATGTATGCAGGTTTGCATATAGTTTGGCTATTTTTTCGGTTATTGCATATTTTCCCTAAAATCAAGTGATTGCTTAGTGTTTTTGTGAGGTTTCTGTTATTTTACCTGTCTTGCAATTCAAAAATACTAACATACCTACGGAAATATAGTGTAACACGTAGGTAGCCTGAATTACAGGGTGCGAATTAATTTCCTATAGCATGTACCATAAGTTGAAGCAACAATAAATATTGCAACATTTTATCAATGTTTGGACGATCCAATTATTTTTGTTATTTGATTTGATTTATTTATGTCACAGGCAAGAAACTTACATCTTGTTAATGGGGTTTATGCCTCATCTACACTGGAGTCACAACATGTTGCGAAAAAGACTCAAATTTTACAGACATGACGCAAGACTTTTTAACATTTACTTATTGTATCTTCAGTGAGCAGTGCGGACTAAGCTTTAACCAGCTCTTTACAGCTGTTTATTTCGACAGTTGTTAGTTATTTTTTTCATAGAATTTCGTTTCAAAAACCTCTCACTTAATTGGTATTGCTCACCCCTCTTGTAGGTTCATCCTAATGGCCATTAAACAATTACATAGGAACACAAGATTAAATTATGTTGGGGCATGGTAGACCGATATATCACAGTGCACCGGTAGTTAATAACTCCTGTGACAGATGGCGCCACGCGTCACCGTTCTCAGCAGAATACATTATTACTTTTAGTTAATTAAATACTTGATGCATTATGAGGGGAGGCATGTTATTTACCGAAATAACACAGGGCAGTAAATTTTCCATCGCCAGATAACTTTTATTCAGGGAATAAAATTGACATTTGACAATTTTTGTATGAAATAACTGTCACAATATTACAAAATTATTCCTCGAATAAAGTTATCAGATGATTGAAAAATCAGCCCTTATAGAACAATAGAAAAGGTTTTAATATTCAGAATGTTCTCTGTAGGTACCTATTTTTTTGTTCTGTTTTTTCTTTTCTGTTTATATATGTGTGTACATAAATGCCGTAATAAAGCCAATTGATATAACTGTCAAAGAATGAAAATTGTGATTTGTATAAACGGTCAATAGTAGTAATAAAGTTAGTAGTCAATATGATTACCAAAATAATTTCCCTGACTTCACAGAACAAACGCATTCAGATTTTCCGATCTTCTGACCTCATATTTCATACATAGGTAACTGTAATTTTCCTAACGTATTTATAAAAAGAACATTGTTTTAAGTCTCTACTTTACTTCATAATCAGCCTATAATATTCTCACTGCTGGGACACAGGTCTCCTCTCAGTGAGGTGTTTACTTGCCTACTTATAACTGTCACCGTATGATTGTGAACACCAGTAGTTTTTTAATCTATCTCGCGAGATATTAAACAGTCGGTAAATTGTGAACTGTACCGTAATACTTACAATATTTCGTATTAATTTTCGATAGTTTATAATCTACCCACAATCTGTGCGATTTTATAACGTGTAAAATTGTGAACCGTCCCTGATTGGTCGGTCTTGGTCATAGCTGAATTGGTCACAGTAACTAAGCTAGGGCACCCCGACCAAATGAGTTATATTAGTTTAGAACTGTGACCAACCGCGCCCGAGCCGATGGTGCGAAGCGAGCGGTGCCGCGGCAGCGGCCGGCGAGCGCTACTTCCAAGTTAGTTGCAGTTACTTGGCTATTTAGTATTAGCGTAAGGTGTGTGCACGCAAGTTTAATACCAGTTCACAATTTGTCGGTTTGTCATGGGCAGGTACAACTATTGAAAAATGATACGTTAAATTGTAAATGGTTTGTTGCGGTTCACAATTTTTCGATAGTTTATCGCGAGATAGATTATAAACTAATGCTGTTCATAATTCATAATTATATAGTGACATAACCATAGCTAATGAAAACTTTTATTAAATGGTGTTATAAAAATGGGTTTGCCAAAGTGTGCAAGAAAAATACAATTCACAAGACAAGATACCGGACAGTATACCGGTGAATTATTATCTTATAAATAAAAGTTGCGTTAACATAATTTAAATTATACAAAACACTACTCCCTATCTTCCATTTAAAAAAATTATATAAGTATAAAAAAATCCAATAAGTTGTTATCAAACATTAATCTTAGCGTCCACACGTACCTATAATGAAGCTTTTGCAAAAGATAATCAATCAATTTTAGTTAAAAATATGTATTGTTATCTATGCAAAAGTACGAGCAGTCTTACGTTGTCAAAATAATGTACTTAAAAAAAATCTTACCTGCAAACCATTTTTTTTTTGTAATGTTTACTTAAAAAGAGGACAAAATATAATAATGTAAAGTCTATTAATTGTGTAATATACACTATCTATTGAAATTAGCATTATTTCACCAAACGGTTGTTAAAAGTAAAAGATATTCCGTGGACCCTCTACTAGTATAGGCTGTCAAGACAATGTTGAAGGCTGACTGGCCATCGAGAGAATGCGTTCCTAACACCTGTCAGTGCGACAATTCTAGTAATAAAGATCATATTATAGCTTGACCAAAACCGCTGTACCGCGCCTTCGGTATGTGCGCGGCGAGACGGGGGGGCAGTGCAGGCCGCTCATTCGTCATCGCTCACGGCGTCCCGCCCCCCGCCTCGCCGCGTTTTTCTCCCGCCTCGCCGCGCATACCTAAGGCGCGGTACAGCAGTTTCGGTCAAACTATAGCAAATTACGTATTCGTTTGTATGAAACTGACAGGTGTCAAAAACGCCTTCTCCCGCCAGCCGCACTGTATGCATCAAATTTTTGACATCATTTTAGCGTTTACCAGTAGGGGGAGAAATAAATTGGGCATTGTCAATAAACCCTGGACAAGACAATTAAAAATGCCTCAAATTATTATAAGTCAAAATATTATTTAACAAATAAAACAAAATGTAACCTAAACTTTTTGTGATCTTCGGACCTAAATCGCTAGATAGAACATGGCATTATAAATAAATGAAATAAACAAATAAATTATTATTCTAAACATGTTGTTTGAATCGACACCCTGTGTTTTACAATTTGGTTTCGGAACAAATGTTGCATTCTGATTTAATGGCTGACTCCATTTTACCAGTTCAATGGACACATTGAAACTATGTAAAATGTTGTTTGAAATGCAATGAGTTGAGAATCATGCTGTACTCTTTGATAAGTTAATTTGCACTGCATACAACATAATTAACTATCATTGAAGTTTTCAGGACATACACTTTGTTAGAATTAGCTTTAACACGTCATCTTCACATCTTCTACGACTTTTACGTTTTTTCAGTTTATATAATTAGTTCACAAGGTGACATTCATAAGTACACCATCGTCTACATACTGCTGGGAGTTGTCCTATGCGCGGCAGCAGCCTGGGTCTGCTAAGATGCTGTTCGCTTTCTGCGGCCAGCCGCGCGGAGCCTGACCACCAAAGGTGCAAATCAGAAAGAGTCAACGCGTCACGCCGATATTGCTAACTAAGGTACCTACTACTACCAGACAAAATTATAATACTAAGGAACAATTTTATCTTTATTATCTCTCTATCTATCTTTAAGGTGATTTAAAATGAAAATTTCGTGATAAATCAAACCAATTTGTAAATGTCGCTACAAATTGGCATGCTCTGGTTAGTTTTGTGATCTATTTGTTTAAATTTCCGTCAGATACTTTTGGAACATACCACACACCCTACATTAGATAACAATACATATCACGTATCCACACGCCTGAAAAATAAGTGCCAACTCTCACCAGTCAAGTTCGAGGAAGCTCGACTTGCGGTTTGTAGCAAGTTTCTCCCGATGTGGCGGATTACCCGTCTTCCCTCATCTTCATTATACAGAAGGAACTTTCCCATTTTCACAGTCCCGCCTACTCCCACACGAGACGGCCGTGTTTTGTTGCTATGTATGCAAATCAGGCGCTAAGTTCACAAACAAATAAACTTTTTGGTTGTATAGAGACGTTAGGTTAATACGCTGTGGCTGCCTTGTTTAATTTTGTTGAAAAAAGTATTTTGTTGGAGTTTTTTCGAAGTGTAGAGAAATGGTACGGAAACGATTTTGTCCTTTTATGGAGTGTGGCGTTTAGTAGCTAATTAATAACAGCCACAAGGGTCGCACGTTAAGCCGTTTATCCCGGCTGGTATTCAAAGATCTTTGACAGTCTCGTTACGGGTAGTCAGAAGCCTTGATAACCTTACTAGCAAGGGGTATTGTATTACCCAGTAACTGAGTTGTAGCGGTCAGATAGGCAGTCGCTCTATGGAAAATACTGGTATTAAATTGTACCCGGTTAGTCTGGTAGTCGACCCCAAGAGAGAAAAAGGCTAGGCAGGATGGATGGTGTGTGAATTTTAATATTACCTACATAGTCTATACCCATTCACAATATGTATATATTATAATTAATCTTTTATATGCCAGACATACGATAGGGATTATTAACCTACCGTAACCCCGAATCCTGACACGAATCATAATACCGAGTGAAACCCACATCAATAATATTATGTAAAGGGGTATACCTATATTCCTAACTTCTCTCAGTTTGATAGAGGTGCCTAGTAAAATGACACGGATTACATTATGAAAATACGAGGGCCGCAAAGAATGCACTACCATGGTAGTAAAAAGAAGAAAAAGGTAACAGGAAGACCTGCCGGTCGATTCTGTAAAACTCTCACCGTGAACAAGTGAAGTGAGCTTGATGTGAGTTGTCAGTAGTGTCAATCCCTAGCATTATTTGGAATGACAGCTCACTCCACGCTCACTTCACCTAAGTTATCACGGTGAGATGGTTACAGAATCGCACTGCAGATCCTTTTTTTTTACCTCGAGGATATCCGCATGGATACTGCCCTTCTGGGGAGAATGGAGGGTTATGTTGGTCTCCTGCCGACTAAAACCGTCACTGTTCCTTCTACTATCATAAGTCGGAGTCGAAGCCCGGGAGATACATGATTCTTCCATTAACAATCCTTTTGCTAGACGGGACGCACATGGGATTTATCAATTGCGACTGGCTATTGCAGCGATCTTTCAGTGAAGTCTTGGTGAGCAGTGGAAAACGACAAGAGCTGACTGCTGATCGCATATGACTCTTAAGTATTGACCTGGCATGCTTTAACGCATGATCCACCAACCCGTACTGGGCCCGCGTGGTGGATCACGGCCCACTCCCTCTTACCTAGAGGAGACCTATGACCCAGCAGTGGGAACAAGCTACAAACTTAGAAATACCTAAGTTACAAAAAATTAAAGTTTTAATTGCCCCATCGGCACAATATTGCAAACTGGCGATTTCGCCTAACTTTCTAGTCTAACTTATATTTAGATGGCACCTAACACGTATGGTACAGTTTGTTCTCGCGCCGATCCATTGTACGGTTAATTAAAACTCCACTGAATTCCCGGTTGTAAATTTTACGTTTTTGAGTTTTTTTACGGAACTTTTCGACAGAGCATCCAGTTTTGTTTATTTATGAGCTTTGGCCAGTGCGAACGGACGAAATGCTTCGCCGACAATATATTCACATTAATGTTTCCCGCTTTTTGCAATACCGATTTAGGGACAGAACAACACACGTTCTGAAGTACAGCCTTTGTTTAGGTCGTCTTTAAAAAAATATACTTTAACGTTTTGAATATTCAAATGTCCTGAGAATACGTGTTGTCGTGATGTTTCAGGCAAAGCTGGGAAGCGAGGGATAATTTAATTATTTTAGTTTAAGCTTAACTCAATTTTTGGATATTTTATTTTAAATTATTTACATGCCATTCATGTGTTGAAAATGAACCTGTGCTTCGTTTCACAAACGTTAAAATATATAACCATTCTATTATTTGATACAAACAACGGTACATTTAAAATCAATCATTTTACTCAATTTTGTTACTTGTTAATTATTATTAACAGTTCAAAGTAATCAAAGAGATATCAATTTCTGGCTACGCCAACACTAATATAAAGTTCATAGTTATTGTTGCTTCTTACACTCTATCTTCCAGACATGTCTGATTAAAGGTAAAATTAAAACTATATACGACAATGTATATAAAACAACGGAGACACGGATGGAGTAACGAGAAAATAATCAATCTTCCGAGTCCACTTGGAAGCAATCAACGGTCTGTTATTGCGTCCGTCCAATCCGATAAAAGGGCCGATATATCAAAGATGTCCGTGGTTCAATTACTAACCAATGTGCTATCTCTTAGAGGCAGTAAATCGAAAATGAAAATACTGGCTGCTCGCTGCAGGCCTACGACATTGCACTGAACGATGGGGTATGTCAACAACAGCGGCGACGTCGGCTAAATCGATACCCCGACATATTGAAGTGAGTTTAGTAGAATGATAGGATTTTTTTAACTTTATATTCTGAAGAACTGCCCTTTGCCGGTGCTTCAATAAGGAATTCGCAATAAGGCTTCTTAGTGTTCCTCATAAAATATTTACGTTTTCTTAGTAACATTTTATGAACAGCAGTAACGTATTTAGCGCTAAAGTGCATCTGATATAGATGGAAGGATAGTTGATAATACTGGAAGTACCGCAAAATCTTCTATACTTATAATAAATCTGTAGAAATGAAAATTCTGTACATTGAAAATATCCAAAAAATAAATGGCAGGGGGTGTTACTTGACCGACACCGAACCCAAAAATGTGATTAAAAAAATTTTTGTCTGTCTGTCTGTCTGTCTGTCTGTCTGTTTGTTCAGGCATCACGCAAAAACTACCGGTTCGATTACGATGAAACTTGGTATAATTATTCTTTAATATCCTGGGCACCACACTGGGTACTTTTTATCCCGGAAAAGTATATACAATAAAAAACAAACTTAATTTTGCGGTTCGATCCCTATACCCGATTACCACTGTCTGTACTGTACCAACCGCAAATACTAAGTTTGTCGTAGGTTGGGTCACCCGCAGTGGAGTTCATTTTTATTCCTTTTAGTTTTTAGAGTTATTTAGGTTTATTTTTATATGAGTCGTAGGTATAGATTTTAATTTTAAAGTATAGGTAGTATATTTGATACTATTTGTGTACGTAGTGACCGTAGGTTATTTTATAATACTGTTAGGTAGGTTTAGTCATTCGTATAGATATTAGTTTTTAGGGATTTTGCTTATTTATTGAGTTTAGATTAGTTATCATCAGAAATAGGTTTATTTAGGTAGGTAGGTATTTAATTTTCTGTTATTGAGTTTTTTTTTTTAATTAGTTAGGTACTTAGGTAAAGATATCATATAGGTACCCTCTTAATCACCACTAATGAGACACAATTGGTTTTCTATTGTAATTAGCCACAAAGGGCCCGCGACATAGATGGCATTCTGGGGAAGCACATACATTTTATCCTGTTAGCACGTTCCCGTGGGTAAATTTCCGACATCCACGCGGGCGAAGCCGCGGGCAGAAGCTAGTGATACATAAATGTGACATTCACCATCAAAGTACGAGAAAATATTGGTGTATTATGAACGGCCACCTACCACTGACAACGGCAACTGCAAAAGATTTGATAGTAGCTATTGGCAAAGGCTTTAGTGCCTAGCAACATACAATCCTGCACTGCCCGCAATCCCGCAACCAGTGGATTCTACGGAAGCATGCTGCTGTAATTTTCTACAAACGCGAATGCTGCGGTTTGATAAATACTAACTTTATTTTCTGTGAAAATTGTGGTTTCTTAATCCATCCAAAAGTTGTTTTTATAAGATCGCTTTTAGTGATAAGACCGCCCATTGTGTCACCCTATGTAAAATGTCTACATTTATATCTGTAATATTGATCTATTTCTAAAAAGGCCACTTTATTTTTCAACATTTACTTAGAATGACCTCTTATACTTTCTTGTACCTATCGACATAGGTAACCCTGGGGGTCTACTCCGAAGTAGTTTCGACCGAATGTTCGGCCGTTTCCTGCTACGAAGTTACTATTTGGTTCGGTCGGTTCCAATCCTACACTCCTACACTCTTTTGAATATTGACTATGGTCCCGACCCAACTGAGCCGACCCGAACTTTTTTGGCATTTTTCAATAATATTCGGTTCGGCCATGTGTCAGTCCGATCCGAACATTCGCACTTTGCACTTCGGAGTAGGCCCCCTGATGTTCGTTGCTTCTAATTTCAGTAATATTTTTACCTGCTATGAAAAGAAAATGAAATGTTTACAGTGTAAGTTTTTTTTTCTGCTCATTACTTCTATTCTTGGTCTTACTATAAGGTACTTGAGGCACTACTTGTAATTATAGTTTTTACATCTTGCTGGTGTTTCATTGTTATAACAAAATAATAATATTAATAAAGAGAAACTCTCATATTTGAGTTTCTCTGTTACCCTCTCATTTTTCTTCTCAAATCTATTGTCTTTTGGTACACCACTTTTACCATTTTATAATTTGTTATTGAAGAGCTGGGCCTCCTAGCACCGGTACCTATATCTTTTACTTAAAAGGAGGTCCCTATGTAAGATTTACTGTAAAAGTTGCACAAGTTTCTGCAATAAACCTTTTTATTTTATTTATTTATATTTTAGTCCCTGATATTTCTTTTATTTTGAGTTAGTCTTAAGACGTTCCATTATTTTTTTTTTTTGTATGATACAAGTTGTATCGTTAGTATTGTATCATACAACACTGATTGTTCAAAGATTTCTTCAGAAACTGCACCAATATCTATCAAACCTTCCACCATGCCCGAGACTGAACAAACACAATCTCAAAAAGAAACATAATCAAAGTACAGTACAGGTTCATCTAATTTCGTAGATGTCGTACGTTGGGACATATTAACGCAATTACGTGTTAAAAGGCTCGCCGCGTGCCCCGGGCGCTGCTCTCAAAGACATACACCTATTGAACACCGCTCACACCGCTTACATCGCTCACACCGCTCCGTGTAGGTTAAACACAATGAGTTTGCATATTGTGGTGTGAAGCACTGCTCTGCAAGGTAATGGGTTCGTCTTTGGAATTATGTTTCTAAGAATTTGGCAAAGGTTTGGTTAGATTCTGGATTTTCGTATTTATGTTTTTTGTTTCTCTTGATAATTTAGTATTTTCAGGGTGTCAGAGGCAAATAAGAAGCTCTTCTTTGGTGTTGTGGAACCTCCACAAATAAGTGTTCGTCTGGCGCACCCTGGACATTTAGCTGCCCTGCCATCCTGCCGGTTTTTGATAAGAAATGAAATGTATAGCCCTTGCCGGAATGACAAAAAAGACCATAATCGTCCAAAACCAGGTATTATACGAGTAAGTAAAAGTGTGACAGATAGGTTACCGAGCTTCAAAAACGGCACAATATCACGGGACGGCATGGCGTAATTATCGGGACTGAAAAAAGGACAAGACACTGTGTAACTTGGCTAACAAGCCAAGTTTTGACGTGCCACTTACGAATCCACCTCTTTTTACTCATAATACGTATATTTACCTAAAGAAATATACACACACGAAATATACACACAAGAAATATACTTTTTTTTTTGGGTGGGAAATCATCAAATGACCTCTTCCGCTCTGGGCTGAGCGGAAGGGCGTGTCAGTGACTAAAACACACTCGTGTTCTTTCAGTTCGTGTGCCTGTGCCAGGGGCCACGGTATCTCTTTCGAATAACCCGCGGCCCTGGCAAAGATCGGCCCTAGCGGACACCGTCAGTTCGTGCTGACATCTCTTTGAGGCGCGCGTGGCACACACCGCGCCGTCGCCGTCGACCCGGGCCTGGTACTTACCGGGCGGCAAGCTGCCCATTGCTCGTCGCCCGCAAGCCCGCGCCTACGGTGACCGGGGGTCGGCTGTTGACTCCCGTCCAGGGCGTCTCCTGCGGCGACTAGGGGCGTGAGGGCGCAGAGATTGCCTCTCCTTCACGCGCTCCGCCTCCTCCTTTGCGAGCATTACTGCTTCGCAGAAGGAGCACTTGCATGCACTCTCGCTCCGTACCATGGCCTGGACCAGGGCCGAACGCGAGAGATCGCCGCCGCCGATCGCCACTACGAGGACACGGCGGTGCTCCGCCCAAGCCGGGCAGACCTCCACCGTATGCTCCACCGTGTCCTCCGGGCGATCTACATAGTGGTGACACCCTGGCGTTTCCTCCAGCCTTATCCTGAACAAGAACCTCCCAAAACAACCGTTTCCGGTGAGGACCTGCGTCAGGCGGAAGGTGAGGGCGCCGTGGCACCTATCTAGCCACTTCTCAAAGAGGGGACTTATCGCCGCAATTGCGGCGTGCCCAACAAGAAATACCTATACTGCTCTCAAACCGGTGAAGGAAAACATCGCGAGGAAACCGGCATGTCCTAGAACCAAAAATATGAAGGCATGTGACATCCGCTAACCCGCACTGAGCCCGCGTGGTGGATTATCGCCCACTCCCTCTAACAGAGAGGAGGCCTCGGTCCCAGCAGAGGGAACATTAAGTATAGGCTGATCATGATGAAGAAATATACTACTCACGAGGTTCCTAAGAGAGTCCTGAGTTCAACAACAGAAAAGTTATAGTAGATGGGCATTATTCCCAGCCCGTGTACCTACATCTAGGCACAAGCCGAGCTGAATATTAATACCTATATGGTATTAATTTTAACATTTAAGACGCTAATTTGTCTCTGCGAAAGATGGAAGTTCCTTAAAGATTCATTTAAAAATTAAACGAAGTGTATTTCGCTTTCAGTCGCCTCCCAGATTAAACCTTCTAATAAGGTTCTCGCCTTCATACCAAATTGTTTTAGTGTGTTTAACGGCCAATTTGAGCAAGTTCGAGCTCATTTTGTATACATAAAGAGAAATTAGGTAATTTGTTTCTTGTTTCTTTCTATGAGAGTCTTTGTTAAGGAATATTTACTGAGGTAGTGTTTTGATTTACTGATAATCTTGAATAGATCGACAGGATTCGAGAAGTAATTATATTTTGTGTTAAGAATATTGTTAATGCTCATTGAACTGATAATTAGGAATAATACTAGTTTATACAAGAAGTTATTACATATATAGTAATTTATTAGTGAGGTTAATCAATATTGGCAATGACTTATGGCTAGGCTGAACGGAGAAACTATAAATGTGGACCAATTTTTGTCTAGAAACAAGATGGAAAGTTGATGTTGTTGTTGATTTATGTAGCATTTTGTTAGATTCAAAGATAAAGTTGTCATTAAAAATAAGTTAGCAGTGGTATCTATAGTACACCCACATTTCGCCAGGTTCGGGGATTACTAGCATGATGTTATATGTGCTGTATAATATAAGTTATACAGAGTGCCAGGAACATTGACGCGTAATCTGTAACCATGAATTCTGCCCATGATTCTAGCGTAGAAATTTTCATATCAGCTGTTTTATAAAAAAGTGTAATACCAACGCAGTCAAAATGCATGAAACACCTTTTTTTATATATAACCGACTAAAAATTTCAACGCAGGGGTTTTCAGAATTATGTACCTACTGAATACATGGTAACAGGTTGAGTGTCGATGTCCCTGCCACCCTCTAGATCATTGTAAAGTTTCTACTATAAACAATTAAAGTAAGACTAGCTACAGACCCGTCAGTTTAACGTTTGCAACCACAAACTCTACAAAAAAGGCTACATCGCCGTTTATCAAAAGCCGCGCAAATATCCCGACCGAAGGTTTACGAATCCGGTCCGGAGTTCTCAACAGGAGTGCACAACTTTAGGTAGGCGTTACACAATGCAAGCTCTAACGAAATTCAGTTGTAGTGGAGCAAGTGCCCCGATTCATCGAGACTGAACTAATGTGAGGAACAGAGCGGATTTAGGTTTCGGAGCAAACGAGCGACGCAATTGTTTGCCTAAATCTGACAGCTGTACCTAATATCCAGCTGGTAAATAGTTTCAACTATTTTGAGCTCGGACCTATGGTATTAGTGTACGTAGTACAATGAGATATAAATGCTACTGCCGACACATATAGTAAACTAAACTATTTGATGTTAAGCTTTCTACAAGAATATCTGCAGCGTCTTGTGCAGGTAATTAATTTAATTGATGTCTGGGATAAGTGATTAGGTAAGCTAGTTAGTTATATAAGTAGACAGCTGTTCTGTGATAGTGAAAAGTATATGGATTAGGATTTATTAAAATAGGTTTTAGCAAATATGTACTTCCGTATTTCTTTTTTTTGAATAGGGTGGATTTTTGAGACGGGGAGCAAGGGTACCTTAACTATTGTAGCTACCGGCAAACGTTCTGAAGAGACGGTCCATAACTTTTTGAGTAATTGCTAACTCCATTCACAGATTTCATAAAAACGGTACAGACAGCTACAAAAACGTTAATTCTCACGTTTACGTTCATGTTTTATTTTTGTGTAATCAATCGATGCAGTTTCGTTAAGCATAAGATGTTTCTTTGAACTCACAAAGGTTAGGGTACCAGAAAAGTCAAAATTGCAAGAAATTTACTGCCCAGTAACAAAATTCTACCCTGTAGGTGTACCTTCATGGGTAGCGGGATCGTCCGAAAGGGTTACCGCTGCCCTGGAACATAAAGGGCTAAGGAAGGAACACGGGTGGGTTTTAGTCAGTAATAGTCTGACACTTCCTTCTGCTCCACCCAGAGCGGGAGGAGTCATTTGAGGATTTCCCATCCTCAAAAAAAAAAAAGGTGTACCTTCATTTATATTTTTTCCTTCGTCCACTCTATTGACTATTAATTATTCCTAGTGCTTTTGCGCCACTACATTAACTGTCTTTGTCGGTCGACTCATTTTTCTGTAACTTTCTAGCCCGAAAAAGTGCTCCAGGAAAAGCCTACTACGGAAAAATGTCGCAAAAACTTGGTAATACAAAAATGTACATTTTACTTAACGATGAATGTAATGGTGCGGCGTTCAATTACGACGTAAAGGATAATTAATTTTGAAAGAAAGTTAAGTGCTGTAAAAATTAATCGAGTTAAAGAATATTAACGGCACGCGTTGCATGGAATTGTATTAAAAATAATGGAAGGAGGAACTCACTTGGTTTTAAGTTTGTTTTTTTAAGGTAATAATAATAATAATATCCCTGGACATTTCACACAGCGCCATCTAGTCCCAAGCTAAGCAACCTAATGCTTGTGTTATGGTAACAAGATGGCTGATAAACTACTTATATACATTTTTTTATTGTAAATACATACATATTATAGATAGATAAACACCCAGACTCGGAACAAATACATGTAAGGTCATACAAATATTTGTACCGTGCGGGAATCAGGTGCGGTGATGTTTTATTAAGTCACATAAAATAGTTAACAAATAAATTGGTTGTATGAATTATCATTCAGAACTCCTTTCGCCGCCCTATTGTCTACTAAAAAAAAAAATACACTGACGGGCAACGCGCAGCCTAAACCGCTATGACTAGAAGCATGAAATTTTGTAGGTGAGTACAAAGAAAGGATTTTTGAAAATTTGTTAAATAGGGGATGAAAGCTTATATGGAAGTTCGTCATTTTTGTCGATGGGAAATCTTATGGGGAAAATATTTGACTTTTTGTATGTTTTTTTGTTACGCTTTCAAGCAAAAACGGCAGAATGGATTTAGATGAAATCAGGCACATGGATAGACCATGACCTGGATTAGGCCATTAGATACTTTTTATCCCGATATTCTTGATGGAGACTTGATGGTGAAACCGCGGGGCGCAGCTAGTCTTAGAAAAACCTGAACCGAAAGATATGACAATCGAATTGTATTTTAAGGAAACTTGATTGGCTGCTCTGTGCTAACAATTTTTTGGGAAAATAAATACAAAGGTAAGTTTAACTTAGTTAAATGTGTAGTACATGTAGGTATGTACGGACTATTACTCAAACAGTATCCTATAGAAATGTTGCCATAACATTGGACTGTAGTCGTTATGTACTCGGAAACTCATTTGTCTGTGTCACCAATGTCGGTACCTGCAGGTACTTTGAACGCAGCATCGCTCCAATGGTTATAATTAGGTATGTCAAGTACCTACAAGAATTTCGTGGTATTCTCATATTTATGTAGGTTGGTAATGTTCAATGAAGAATTGTGTTAACAATGAGAAAAAAACAGTGAAAGTTCACAAAATCATAATAGATAAACACTTGACAATCTAAAGTTTATAATTTAATAATCTTCATTTCAGTACGAAGCTGTCAAAGAGAAATAGAATTGAACGGAGCTACATGAACATCAAATTGAAAGAGAGAGTCCACAGTTCACTGATAAGAGAAAGAACAAAGGCTAGGGATGCGGTTAAACAGGTCCTGACACTGAAATGGAAATGGTCAGGTCATATACAGAGAGCTGTGGATGAAAGATGGTCACAAATAATTTCAAATTGGTACCCAATATATAAAAAAGGTCTACCTACCCTGGTAGACCTTTTAAAAGATGGAGTGACGACATTGTACAAATAGTCGGAAACTTATGGCCCAGACGGGCAAAGGATAAAGCAATCTGGAACGGTTTGGATGAGGCTTTCACCGCAAAATGCGGCCCTTATACCTGAAAATACTAACCTTATTCAAGTACAAAATTACAATTACATTTAACAAATAAATACCTAAGTACACAGCATAAAACAGTATTTAAGAACTGCACGTAAGGGATAAAATAAAGCTAATAAATAAATAAATCTTAATTTCACAACATGGTGTATGCACTACAGAACACAACACAATAGTTAAAACTATACTATGTTCCAAAAGCATCTGATTAAAATGTAAACAAATGGAACAGAAAATGTACCTGGAGTTGCCAATTTGTAGTGCCACTTACAAATTGAGTACTTTGTTTTGATTATTTTGAATACTTAAACTCTTACTTTAAATTACCTTAAAGATGATTTTCATTTGAAAATTGCGGTTGACTTTACTACCTCAATTATCGTCGATGATTTTTCAAGTACAATTCAATAATGTTATTCAACCAATAATTTTATTGTTAGAAAAAATGGTGAGATATAAAGTTAAAACCTTCTAAATACAGATGAATGTTTTACATATTCCCCTTAGTGAGTGATCGCGTAAGAATCTAACCTGAATAGGGGTTGTTTGCACTTTCATCAGATACCTTTGGAACAGACCATACGCCTATATACATTCTTATTCTTCAGAAGGAACACCGAATCCAGATCTACCATTACCCAATTAACCCAATTAAAAAAAAACAAAAAGCTACAAAAAGAGTTACAAACTATATGCCGGCCGTCGCGTGAGAATTCGTTCTTGACAGCTATCAGTGCGACACTTTTAGTAGCTAAATAAAGATCACATTCGCAAAACACGAATTTGTTTATTTCAAACTGATAGGTGTCAAGTAAACGCATTCACTTGTCGGATGCACTGTAGCATCCAAACAAAGTCTAAGTGCAAGTCAAATCAAAAGCAATATCTGTTAACAGCGGTGTGAGTCGATCGGGTGAAACGTGCCAAAAAGCCAAAGAGAGCGCATCCATCGTTTCGCGCCCATGTCCGCTATTGCGCCTGACAATATTTTATACAGCTGCGAAAATTGCAACCACCCTCCAACTTTAACAATTTACACGCTCGTGCCGTCGTCGCTTGCATATTGCTACGGTAAGGCTGCGGCATATTGTATACGTGCGTCTCAATCGAGTGGCGCCTTTTCACGTTGTTGAAGAAAAATCTAAAATTCAAACAAGGTGACTAAAAAATCTATGGATTTAAAATCGTTTTTTTTAATCCACATAAACCTACATGAGCACTTATAAAATATCAGCAGCTGGGTGCACCGTTCCAATTGGCCGTTTCCTTTGAAGAAGAGCCGGCAAGAAACTCCTTGGGTTGTACAATGGTTTCAAATTACATTGTTAATAGTCCGGGCGGATAGTGTAAGCCTGTCAACAAGTACCAGATTATTGGCGGAAGGATTCTATAGTAACTTACTATGAAATATCATCTTCATCCACTATGAAATAGACAGACGCCTATTTCATCCATATATTATATATCTATATATTATGTAAAAAAATCAATTGCTGCTTGTTGGTCTCGCTAAAACTCGAGAACGGCTGGTTCGATTTGGATGAAATTTTGTGTGTATATTTCAACTCCTAACCTACTCCTACCCGGAAACCATCCAGGAATGGATGGTTTCCGGGTAGGAGTAGGTTAGGAGTAGGGTAGGAGTAGGTTAGGAGTAGGGTAGAAGTAGGGTAGAAGTAGGGTAGGAGTAGGGTAGGAGTAGGGTAGGAGTAGGGTAGGAGTAGGGTAGGAGTAGGGTAGGAGTAGGGTAGGAGTAGCGTAGGAGTTGGTTAGGAGTAGGGTAGAAGTAGGGTAGGAGTAGTGTAGGAGTAGGGTAGGAGTAGGGTAGGAGTAGGGTAGGAGTAGGTTAGGAGTAGGTTAGGTTTAGGTTAGGAGTAAGGTAGGAGTAGTATATTAGAAGGGTAGGAGTAATGTAGGAGTAGGGTAGGAGTAGGGTAGGGGTAGGACACCGCGCGAACGAAGTAGCGCCGGGCACCTAGAAATAATTTATATGGCAAAACAACGTTTGCCGGGTCAGCTAGTTAGTTTATATAAGGTCATCGCAACTGTCTTTTTGTTCTACTCGTACATTTCTACCAGCACATTTTGTATTCACTATCTTCCTCAAATACACTTTATCGTCCGATTATAATCCTATTTTGGAAAGACGACGACCTGAGTAGTAATACCAGAGATTGCTACATAGTACTAGCACTTACAAGATTTCTGTATAAAGTTTGGGTGAGCCTAGTAGGTACCACAAAGAGCCGATCGGTCATAGAAACCCATGAACAGTCCTTTGATCAAATGTCAATGGTAAGCTCACACGTCGATCTACGCTCAAGCCCACTTTGATCATAGTTACCGGGTCTGCTTACAGGTAGACGGAAACAAGCCACAACACAACACCATGTAATTGTCATTAGTAACTATCAATCAACTGTAGTACCAGAGTAGGCTCGTATGCACTAGTGACCTGAATCACTTGTCGTTATACTGGGAATGCCGCTTCAATACACACGTTGTATCGTTCCAAGCGTGCAATCAAAACATGCCCTTATAGCGTTCCTTACTCACGTTTCTCTCATTCTAGGCTTAATTCCCTAGCAATAAAGACTATGGTTTTCAACAGCAATTATACAGTCACAAACAACCTTTTTAGATTTACTACGTGTTACGCGAGAAATAGTGGAACAAAGGCATTTAGATGTGCCGCGTAAGTTTTTAAATCAAATTAATAAATTAACTTGCATACTCGGTTTCGTTCATTGTATTACTTTTATTAATTATAAATATTTAAAGTAATGGTACAAATTCTTGGGTGTTCTAGTTTTCTATTAGCATGAATGAACTACTATTTTTCCAACTGCGTAGCAAAACACATGCGGGCCCAGTACGGGTTGGTGGATGTCACATGTCTTGAAATTTTCAGTTCTTGCGGTTATGCAGGTTTCCTTGCCTAGTTTTTCACCATTTAGTTGTCTATTGGCAGCGGTAAAACCGCGCGTTCGTTCCGGTTCATCCAGCGCACCCTGGCGGTCAGTCACACTGACCACCTACTGACTGGTTTATCTTTTTTCACAGAAAGAAAGGAACGAAAGAAAATACATTTATTTGACTCAGGTTAAGGCACACAAAAGAAAACAGAAATAACTTACCTAGCATAGCATAGCACAAACACAAACAGCACAGCATTTGCTAAAATTTCCGTACCACAGATAACCCAATTGTGCTAAACCTACGTGGTACTCTTATGATCAAGAAAAAAAAAAGCAAGAAAAAAAAGAAGAAACGAAAGAGTACTTCCCCAGGGGTGAAGGATGAAATATTATTTATATAATTTGGTACCATGTTAACCATGCGGCTTTTCCGCAAAGGAAGGGAAAGTACCCCCTAAAGGCAGACTATCCATTCGTCAGTCACGTAGGGCCATACGTGATGAGATTAAAGATTTTCAGTGTGAAAATGTTAACATATCACCTGTTTTGATAACAAGTTCGAACAACTCATATGTTTTCGTACACCACAATATGAAGAAATGAAACAACCAATGAAGAACATATAGGTTCTTTTAAGTCTTAGGAATTTGTAAAAATCAAAATTAATTTATCGTTATACTCATTTATATAGGGTGGCAGGGAGACATCGACGCGCAAACTGAAACCATAAATTCAGCACACATGATTCTAGATCCCGATTGCGTAGAAATAAAAAAAAAATATTATTAAATACAAAATCTGCTGTTTCATAGAAATGTTCAATAATACCTACGCGGTCAAAATGAATGGAAAGCAAATATTTTTACCCGTTGACGTTGACGTACGTATTGACGTTTGAGGGGTTAATAACCGCCGAAAACCATCAATGGGTTCAGACTGAATCCATGGTAACAGGTTGTCCGTCGATGTATTGAGAGTGAAATATTACATATTTATTTGTTGTTTCTTTGAGGAAACACCATTCATGGATAAGAATAAAATAAAATAAGAATAACTGAGAGTAAATTGTTCTTCAAATCTTATTATTCAGAAAGTTATTTATGAAAATTGTCCTGAGAAAAACATTTGCCTGACACACTTGACCTATATGATAGTAAAAGGTGGCTTAGCATAATGATAATCAGTCTATAATGTCCCCACTGCTGGGACAAAGGCTCTATGAGAGGGAGTGGGTCGTAATCCACCACGCGCGCCTTGTGCAGATTGGTGGATGTCACATGTGTATCCCAACGATGGTTTCCTTCACCGGTTTGAGCGCAGTGGTGATGAAATAAATTACAAAACGTAATAGCTTAAAGAGCTTAATCATAATCAGCATATAATGTTCCCACTGCTGATACACAGGCCTCCTCACTGAGAGAGGGAGTGCCGTAATCCACCAGACGGGCCCTCTGCGGATGTCTAGCATTAAAAAAAAGAACGTAGCTTGTGGTTATGGTTTTATTTAAGCTCATAATTTTAAACTTCCAATCGTACTTTAAGACTCGAACCAAAAACACGAAGAATCCAATTAAACTTGTCAAAGTTATAAATATATGAGCCCCCAAGTTAGCATACAAGCTTATCAAATCGGGTATCGAACCAGTGGCCCAGAAACGAAGGCAAATGAGATATTCACTAACGTGTACGACAGAAAATATGTTTACCTGTACGTAATAATACGTTTATTGGAATTGAAAATACGAAGTTTTGAGGGAGCGATAGTTCTGTGGTTTCACGGATCGTATGTAGGATGTCTTCACGTTGAACTCGGTGGTTATTGCGGTAGATGAATATAACGGAGAAGATATGCCTGTCCTTCGTTAGCAACAGGCATATTTTAATTACTGTGGGCGTACTATGGGTAGTGTTGATTATAGCACAATAGAAAAACGGTTTGCATTTTAAATCAGATTACAATTTATGAACAAGTCAGTCACACTAGCGAATCACACACTGTAGGTCCACAACTCAACGATACGGAACGCAAGACAGTTTCTAAGCACATGTTGGTCGTACGATGTCCAATGTTTTGATGATGCTCGAGATCTCTGCTCACACCGTTCTTGTAGCTGTCGCTCTCGTCCACCTCCACGAACTCAGGCTAGACTCTGTGTAACGCCACGAGATGGCCCTAGCGTTCCGAATAGTCAAACGAATGAATCCGACAAATATAACAGTAACGATAATTTTGATTGAATTAACTCTCTATTTTGGAATTTAACATTTGATACCATATTCTCCATCTATTTCAAGTATTCTGTAGGTACCCTGAGTAAAAATAAATCCTACTATCCTACTAATATTATAAACGTGAACTTTTGTAGAACGTTTGGATGGATGTTTAATACTCTTTTTCGCAACAAAAAAAAAAAATAACTACACGGTTTTCGATGAAATCTGGCACACAGATACTTTATAACCAGGATTAATACATAAAATACTTTTTATCCCAATATATTCAAGGGGTCGAAACTTATACGGGTGTAATCGCGGGGCGCTGCTAGTTATTAAATAATTTAAGAATAGTTATTACAATAGTATACAATTATTATTTTACTGACTTAATAATAACTAAACGGCACACATACTAAAATCGATTATTATGTAAGATGAGTTAGCACTATTACTCATTAGAACCCCGAATACGAAACAATGAAATTGAACAGGATTTCTTGGCAATTATATTTATTACTTATACGTGGTTAGGTTGAATCAGTGAATTGAAACAAAGTCGTTACGTAACAGAATATTTTCCAAAAAATACAACCTACTTTACCCTGACCCTGGTTTTATCAGACTCAACAGAGCACATTTATTAAAATACCAGTACATAAAACTCGGCGAGACGGGACAATTGTTTTTGAAACGAGTCAGACTCAAATAAACGTATATATAATAGTATTTATGTTCCTAAAATATACAAACGAGGGGACATATTTTTTCCCTAGCGCTAATTCAGACGAGTCCACACGTACCTATGATATTAGCATGCGGAGAAACAAATCCAATCTGCCAAACGCGTGGTGGTAACAAGACGCGAGAACTTTGCAGAACTCGGCACGTATACGAGAAACGAGAGCGCGTGTAGATACATACAAACTTATCTGTATCACTCGTTACAATCTTATTCCGAAGGTTTAAGGTTTGGAATTGTTTAAAGGGGATGTACAGCAAATGGAGTGCAAATAGGAGGTGTTTCTGTTCAGCTAGGAGTATTTCTATTCTCTACAGACATGAATCACTTGCGCGAAGTAATGCACGCTCGATGTTTTTGTCGTATATTCGATAATAATAATATTATTTATATTGAATTTTTTAAACAAAAAAAAACTGTTTTCTTGGTGGTAGTAACTGCATAATATGTTTAGATAAAACCTATTTATATAAGTAACTAGACTACAACACTGCCAAAATAACCACAGACACGGTTTAGAAATTAATTTAGCTTCTGAAACTACATGTCAGTACATATACTAAGATAGTAGGTACATTCAGCAAACTACTCAACTTAATTTATAACATACAATGATTTTCGAACAGTAATGTTCGTTTACCCTGCTAGATTAGGTTGAGGTTTAGCAAAATATAACGCATTGCTTCATTTTATAATTCCCTCATCGATGAATGCGGGTATTATGAAATAAAGCAATGCGTTATATTTATAGCAATTCTGGAATCTCTAGCTATGCCAAATCTCAAAATAAAGGACATTTCCATGACACGAACAGCAGTTATTGCAATATTAATATATTTTTTTATTTATTCCCTAGTTACGTTTTTAATAAAGAAACAGCGTCATCTTTCGGAAAAGTCATCAACTATAAGCTGAGAGAGTCATGAAAAAATATATAACTGCACATGCCATGCCCTCTTTAGGAAATAACTTAAAACCAAAGCACCACCGCTTCCTAGCGCCATCTACAAGAAACCAAATAAACAAATATATTTGAAGGAAGCTTTGCTATGTCAGTGCTACGCCGCGAACGCGTAGCTTCGTAGTACGCTACGAAAGCGTAGCGCCATCTACGTTAGTTTTCTTGATCAATGAAGTAGGTTTCACCGGAATGTTTGAATGTTGCAGATGGCGTCGTGTGTGCAGCAAAGGCATGGTGGCTACCAAAGTTTGTTTCCCTGAAAATCAGAACGACTCGAGCTGTTTGATTCGCAGCTAATTTACACTAGATGGCGCTTTTGGTCCCTCAGACTGATATTTAAAATGATAGTGGTATTCAACAGAATACATAGATATTTTTTACTTATCAGAAGCAATACTACTACTACGACAAGAAAGGATTGTTGATCACAGAAACATGTTACTTTACAAAAAAAAATGTAATCAAACATATTTTTTTTGTGTGAATATTGTGTGCCTTATTTAACCTGGGTCAAATAAACTTATTTTCTTTCTTTCTTTATTACCACGCAAATAGTAAGCTGATAATTTCCCCACTATCTCTATTGGTAAAAGACGAATGTCTTGCATCTTCGAGAAGATGTTAGGATCTACACATATCAATACTAATAATAATATTGCTGCACGAACACTCTTTTTTATTAAAAATACAACGTAAAATCTATTTAAAAAAAGAAGAAACACTACAGAATAAGGAACATTCCAGGATTCCTGTACAATTTTAGCCTAACCTAAGCCGGATTTTTAGCCTAACCTGTTACACTTTGAGCTGTTTCTTTTGGATTGTATACATTTGTGTCTGTATTTTATGATGAAAAAATTATGAAATAGGATAAAAATGGGTGCCATTCAAAAAGTGTGCACGTTTTTGCCGTTTATTTAATCATTATTTATCATATTTATTTCTTTAAGCCTCATGTACAGTAGTGGTACATGCAGACATAAGGAATGCTGAAAATAATTCAGGGTCTCAGTATGTACTTTTTTAAACCTATAAAATATAACCTATTTCTCTAGTTTAAACCAACCCGCTTTAGCAACCATTTTTTAAATGTTAGCCTACCCTGTCCCAGTGCTGAGCAAAGCCAAATACTTCCTAACATCCTTTTCTAGAGTCAACTCCAACCAACCATTACGGTACGCGTCTAGGACCACTAAAAAGCAAATAATTATTCTGAACTGTCTTAGAAAACGTTGTAAGAATAACCAAATCAGTTCTAATTTCAATTGCGCTCCTGAAAATAATTATTGAAATGTGTAAGTAATGCAAAGAATTGAAATGATAATAAAATAAAGGAACTTAGTAGGCACCCGATAAGGTCCTAACAAGTAGAGTTCAAGATAAAGGAAAGTATTAAAATTCTCAATGCATTCGACCAAATGAACCAAGTTTTTACAGATGTTTGAATACGACATCCATGGAGTCGACATTTAAAATACGAGCATTTTTATTAACTTTAACTTCCTTTTTTTATCATTATAGTAGTATTATAATATATATAATATATAGTAGTATTATAGTAGTATTATAATAGTCCTGGCAGGCCCAGATGGAGATGGCGTGATGAGCTGGACTCCTTTAATAAAGATTGGTCCTTGGCAGCTCTGGACAGAGAGAGGTGGAAGCAGAGTAGGGAAGCCTTTTCCCAGCAGTGGGAAAAGGCTTGCGAGACGGACTCGCGCACGAAGGGTTCCATACCATTATCTATAAAAATCAATCATGAGTTGATTGAATGAAAGGTAAATTGCGGTTTAAGATTTATGACGTATTAAAAAAAAATACTTACTAGATCTCGTTCAAACCAATTTTCGGTAGAAGTTTACATGGTAATGTATACATCATATATTTTTTTTAGTTTTATCATTCTCTTATTTTAGAAGTTACAGGGGGGGGGGGGGGGTGGACACATTTTACCACCTTGGTAGGGCCTCTCGCGCAAACTATTCAGTTTAGAAAAAAAATATAGTAGAAACCTCAATATCATTTTTGAAGACCTATCCATAGATCCCCACAAGTATGGGTTTGACGAAAAAAAAAATTTTGAGTTTCATTTCTAAGTATGGGGAACGCCCAAAATGTATTGTTTTTTTTTCTATTTTGTGTGAAAATCTTAATGCGGTTCACAGAATACATCTACTTACCAAGTTTCAAGAGTATAGCTCTTATAGTTTCGGAAAAAAGTGGCTGTGACATACGGACGGACAGACAGACATGACGAATCCATAAGGGTTCCGTTTTTGCCATTTGGCTACGGAACCCTAAAAAACGGAACAGCTAATAAAAAAAAACTTGCGTTAATGTACGTTATTATTTACGTTGTTGTCTTGCACGGATTTTAACACAAAAATATCTCTTTCTTTTGCAGCAAAAATCTTTTTCTATTTTATTTACCTACACAACCATCTTTTGCAGTTCGATTCTCACTTATTACACTCTTTTAAATCATAACCACTGTCTTTTAACCCCTTCAATTAACGTAATTTATCACAATCAACTTTGGGATATAGGTACATAGATTTTGTAGCTCAAATTAAATTAGAATAAAAACCCTTTCCTCCACTCCTTACATCTTTCGCGAGCCCACGCGTCCTCTTTCCAGTTTTGACGGAACGTCCAGCTCGTCCAGAAATCTCCTACAATATACAAGCTTGAATATATAAATTATGTACAAGTATATAATAAAAAATAAAAGAAAAAGGGAGGAGCTCATTGGGCATCACAAAATTCGTCAAAAATGAAATAAAAATATAACAATGCCTACTCCATTCAATTGCTGTCATGGCTCACGATGGAAAACAAGAGCACCTATTGAACTTCCTAGTGATTAGGTTTCTGTTTTATTTTTACTTTCTTTCTTCGACGCGCACTACGAAGAACTAATTTAATTATAATGTTAATACTGTAAACTGTAGGTAGGTGTTTGCACTATTTTCGCAGAGTCCTTTAGTATCTTTGCTTTGCGTGGTATATTTGCCAGAGTCACTTTGGACTAATCTTCAACCGCCAATCTCTCCAAAACCTCTCCGAGAAAACTTAGGGGAATGAGCTTGAAGAGGAGTTGAGAGTGAAGTGTGCCCTAGCGTCTGAGGTGGAATTACAGCTTACTTCAAACTCACTATATCTAAGGTTTTTACGGTGAGATTTATGCAGGATAGACCAGCTCATCATCATTCTCCTGCCTTTATTCCAATTTATTTGGGGTCGGCGCAACATGCCTTGGTGAGATTTTTACAGAATAGACCAGCTGTCCATAATTTTAATAATAGTACTTTATTTCGCTCTTATTCCACGGAGTGTTTGATGATTGACTTCAATCAAAAGTTTGCCCACTCCACATTACATATCTACCATTTAGCTGAATCTTTAATGTGAACTTCTATCAGTTGAAACATGTCCATTTTATGTCATATGTAACTTGAAAGCTCCAGCCGATCTATTTTGTGAAAATCTGGTCAAAACTTAGTTGAAGTGAGCTTGAAGCGAGTTGAGACTGAAGTGTTGATAATGTCAATCCCTACTAGCATGAGGTGGAATTACTAACTATTAGCTTACTTCAAACTTACTTCACCTATGTTTTCACGGTGTGATTTTTACAGAATAGACTTGATGTTCTTAATTTTAATAATAATAATTTTTTTTCGCCCATATGCCCCACGCAGTGTTTGATGATTCTCTTCACTCAAAAGCCTGCCCACTCTACACTACATCCCATGTAACACCATTTAGCTGAATTTTTAAATTGAACTTAAAAAGCAACCTTTTATGTCGTACGTAACTTAAATATGTTATGTTAGTCTGCACGAGCACTAATATGTCAACACTTGGAAACTTTCAATAGCGACTTTTGCGTGAAATAACGAAAACAACAATGAAATACGACACATTGCAAAAACCTATGGGTTCGAAAATACTATGTTCGTAGCAACATAAAACTTCATTCAAAAATAAAGGAGTAAATCGCTTTTGAATAAAACCAAGTGTGTATATACTTATGCCCGTGACTGTACACTATACCTACTAAACTGCAGTTCCAAAGCCTAGACCATTGCTTTTATAAAACTTCATGTCTAATAGAAAAATTATGTCCTTTATATTGTGTCCTTTGAATGTAACTGAAGAAAAATAAAAAACGCAACAAAATCCCAACCGTAATGAATCCGGGGCTCGCCTCAAACGAAGTAGCTTAATAATTTCATCTCATAATACTTTTTCGTTTCTTCGGGTACCTACCAGGGCTCCACAGAAACGTGGGGTACTGCATCCGAGTGAGCTGCATAGCTGTTGTAATGTTAATAACATCTAGGTAGTGAACGTCGCAGCAATTATTGCTACATCCCAAACGTCTTTAGAGACGTGCTTAATACAGAGCGTTCTAAATATCGAGGAATTTTACTCTTAATGATAGTTCAGATATTATAATGGGATAGTGTTCATAGGGTCCAATCGATTCAATTTTTGTGAAGCTTTTTGGACATAAAAGTAAAGTACACATAATTTTGAAACGGTGTAAGGGTTTAAAATGTGTACCAATTTTATCTCCAAAAAGTTTCACAAAAATTGCTACGTAATTTGGTCGACACAAATCTATTCGAACTAAATTCTATCAACAAAATAGAAACAGAATCTTGTTCATTGTATTAACTAACAAGTTCACTCATTACTCGGGCGTTAATCCAATGAAACCGAACACAAACACAGTTATAACACTGCAAATCATTTCGCTGCAGCCACTTTCGCAGCGAATTTGGCGGATAAAATTTACTATATCCGAGATATCGATAACCGCCTGGGGGCAAGGCGCAGCACTGTCTCCCGGTGACTTATGTTCGCCTAGTGTTAATTTCACGACGTCGTCTGACAAATTCACTCGAGGCGTAGCGCGCACTCTCACACCTTTTTAATGGCCCTCCAGACCCACCCCTAGATCCGCCAAAGGCTTTCTTTCTAGAGAATTAGTTCATAATAGCTGTAGCACGGTAGTTAAGTTTACTTCGCTGAGTTGTTAAGGCTCTCTTATTATCTCGTTATTGTAATCTGCTTATTTCTTCTTGCTTATTGCTTGTTGTTTTGTTCTGTTTTTCACCTTTTATAGAGTAGTATTTTTTTAAAACCAAGTGTTGCGAACAGAAATTGTTATTACGTTAGTCACGCTACATGCTTCACGCGTTTAAGAGTGAACATTCAAAAATACTCAGTTTATTTGTAAAATTTAAGGTGAATTTTACAACTGTTCAATTCAGAAAGAAGTTAACAAACACTGTTATCATATTCATTCTGACGTACAATAATAATGCTAGCCACAAATCTAAATCAAAAGCGTCTAAAAAATACTTACTGTTACATGCAAAAGATGTTCTGAACGCGAGACAGTTTGCATGAAACTTTGCGTCTTAAATATTTCTCTTCAAAACTGCTTTAACACCTCAAAATGTACAAACATAGAGTCCAAATTCGCGTAGCACATTGTGAAAGTTAGAACAAGTATTTTTAAAATGTAGTTGCGTGTTCCCTGGGCGTACTAACCGTAGCACTGAATAAGTAAACGCCGGGAATAAATCAAGTTAATTGCGTCGGAGCACCTCCTTGTATGAGGCACAAGGCCTCAAGTGCAGTTTCGATAGATAGTTATATTGCTTGCATCCGGCACCTCTCTATTTTAGAGGGCTTACCGTCAATTTATGGTCGGGAAAGAAGGGTTGTGAAATATTTGTCACAGTTAATTGATGGCTCTTTAAGAGATAAGTCATGATCAGCAATAAGTTAGTTAGTTAAAGGAATAAAACTTATACGATTAATTGTTGTGCTTTCGATATTTGTGGGGGGTTTCGATCATATCCCATCGTGCTGGTCCAGTGCAGACCGAGGAAACGGTGGCTTGATGAGTTAGAAGCGTTTATGGGAGATTGGACGGAGAAAGCAACATAATATAAGAAAGAATGGAAAGCTGTGGAGGAGAATTTTGCCCAGCAGTGGGAATATACAGGTTGAAAAAAAAAATTATGCTCTGTACTTACTTCCATAAAATGTAAGTTGATGGAAAAGTAACACAGCTTTAGTTTTGAATAGTAAAAAGCTGCTATTTCACAGTACATAAACTTCATTTGAAAACGTCGGAATTTTAAAATATACAGTCTTTGAAGAACTTCATAAATTCTTACAATTCCAAGTATCTTCAACTGGTTCATAGATTCTTTAAATCACTAGAATTTAATTTAAACACTGAAAATGACTAACAATAGTTCAAATTATGACACAGGACGTCTATCTTGATGAAAAGTAAATTAGGTATCTTATTTTCCATCGTGTTTTTTCCAAAATACACTTACAATAACAATTAACTAACATAGTTCTTAAGTTTACTAACACAATGAGTCTTTGTTACTTGAATAAATAAATTATTATTATTATTAATAGGTTTTACAGATATTTGTATAACCTACAAGTAGTTGTTCCGGGTCTGGCTGTTTGTGTATGTGAGTTTAAATGTTTGTAAACGCACCCACGATACAGGAGAAATTCCTAGTGTGTAGCAACGTTTAAAAAAAAGAAAGAAAAGAAAAAAAGAAAGATTTTAACAGTAAAAAATGAAAATAAAAAAAAAATATTTTTAAAAACTAGTTTTTATTTATATAAAAACGTAACATAAAAAAGAAAGAATAACGCGAACTAATAATAAAACAAATTAAGCGACATTTTTCATACAAAATTATATTACATTTGTCGTAAGTAGTATACTCGTAAATGCTCGTAAAAGCTTGAGGCACTGATGTCGCTATACGTTATACAGGTGTATACACACAATATCAGTGCCTCAAGCGTTTAAAGTGTATATATATTTTACATTTTGAAAAGATCGTAGAGAATAAGTGTTTTCAGAATTTCAGCTCAATCGTTTACCAACAAATTGTCTAAAAATGGTTTGCAAAGTTTAACGGACAACTTACAAACATACATACGAAAAGTGCAAGTTAAATAAAAGCTTGTAAAAAAAGAAAAACAAACAAAAAAAACATCAGATACTAGACAACAAGTTTAAATTAATTGAAAAAGTATTTAACATCCGGACCAATGAACAAGAAAGGATTGCTTACTTCAGAAGCGTGATTAAAACTTTAGATTAGCTCCTAAATGAAGTTTAAATAAAAAGCACCAATATTGAACTATACATTTAATTTGAGCGAGCTAAACTCACCCGAAAATGCTAAACTCGTGAAGTTGAAAACTAATAATGCAACTTGTGTAACTAAAGAGTAGAGAAGGAGGTTTTGAACAAAAACTAAAGCTGCCTCCAACTACGTCAGGCATTCTTCTGTGTAAATATTAAATACATTGTTGAAAGTCTACAGCTAACGGGCTATTGGATGTTGATTAAAAACTTTGTTTCCTGTTTATCTAACTTTATGCTTAAGATAGATGGGTTGATTAAATTGTGTTACAGAGGGCGTTAGAAATAAATGCAACACACACGTGATGATATATCACGCCAGTAATTTTATTTTATTTATTCATTTATTTCAGGCGACGCATAAATACCTTAACCTAAACGTACAGACGCCAGCACATCAAGCTACTACAATGTGTCAAATTTCTTTAATAGATTTTCAACTTTATCGCTAAAGCATTAAGGTTCAAGATTGATTGGGAAAATTTGACAGTTTCGGGTAGCTTGACCTGCTGGCGTCTGTGTACATATTTTTATCATAAAATAGTACTTCACTAGCTTGTTCTCGTGTGTGTTGTTCTGTTGTTGGGTGTGTTGTTCTTCGTTGTGTAATCTCCTAAGGGTCTGGCAGAGGGTTACCTATAGTACACTACGGGCTACACTATACGGGCACTATGGGCGCCATCGGTTGAGACTGGTCATCTCTTAACTGCCAGGGCTTATTGTTAATTTTATATTGTTTCTTTTTTACATTGTTCTCACATATAGAAGCAACAAGAATAATGTGCCCAGGATTTTGTAATAAAATCTTGATTTAAAAGAGTGTCCGTGGAGTTTCTTGCCCGTTTTTCTCCATAGAGATCTACGTTTTGGAATAGGCAACTAGCTTCAACTTTCTGACTAACTGACCGACTATTTAATTTTGACAATTCAAAAGTGCCTGTAAATGGTTTAGTTGAAATAAATGATTTGAGTTTGAGTTTGACACGCACATTTCGCCAGGTATGTTTTAAGTTCGGTGTATTATCGGCAGCGCTATTGTCTCCAACCGGGCACATATGCAGACTCCGGACTGGTAATGAGGAATACCAGATGGAAAAATCCAATAAAACTTTTCCCAACCCAAGATTCGATCACAGGACTAATAAATGTGATTGTTAGATAACGAGATAGGCCACTATTTTTGGCTGACTTCAGAAGGGGGCTATTAGATGTATCATAGATAGAATAATCTTTATTATGTACACCATAAAAATTACAAATATAAATATAGACGTTTTACACGGTTGGCGCAGTGGCTGAGCGATCGACTGCTGCGCTGCGTGTCGTGGGTTCGATTCCCGTACAGAACAAATATTTGTAAGTCCTACATGTATTTGTTCTGAGTCTGGGTGTTTTTCTATCTACATATAATATGTATGTATTTACAAAAAAAAATGTATATAAGTAGTTTATCAGCCATCCCATAACACAAGCATTAGGTTGCTTAGCTTGGGACTAGATGGCGCTGTGTGAAAATGGGATATTATATTATTATTAAATGTAGATGTTTTACACGGTTGGCGCAGTGGCTGAGCGATCGACTGCTGCGCTGCGTGTCGTGGGTTCGATTTCCGCACGGAACAAATATTTGTATTGCCTACAGGTAGTTGTTCCGGATCTGGCTGTTTGTGTATGTGAGTTTTAAATGTTTGTACACGCACCACGATACAGGAGTAATTCTTAATGCGGGGCAAAGTTTTATCAAAAAAAAAACAAAAAAAAAACAGGGTGATACAACGGGCGGTCTTATAGCTAGCGATATTTTAAAGACAACCTTTGGATGGATTAAACTTTAACCCATCCAAAGGTTGTCTTTGAAATAGCCACTAAACACCCCAATTGGAATATTATGTTATAATCATAACACATACACTGAATTTTTACTATTAGGTATGTATAAAACCTTGTTTATTTATTTAAAAAAAAAAACGGGTTGCACTCCGGGAGTACCGGCAGAAGTGAAAATTTGAATATTTGAATATTAACGTTGTGCATTTTTGATATTTTGGAATGCGGTCTACTGTCCCTCCATCTTACGAATTTTCGATCAGGTCACGTGTCCTGACGCGAGTTTGAAATTTTTTACCCATCACAAAAAACTCCCTCCGTCTTACGAAATTTTGATCAGGTCACCTGTCCTGACATGAGCTCCTTCTTACGAATTTTTGATCAGGTCACGTGTGCTGACACGAGTTTAACATTTTTTACCCATCACAAAAAAAGTGCACAACGCCGCTAAAGAAGTTTTCACTTCAAAAATATACTGATTATGGGAGAAAATTGTGGTCACATTACTAATCTACGCACGCACACAGTCGCACACGTATAAGGGTCTAGCGTAGTAGGTACTTCGACCATTTTGGTTTGTTTTGATAGTACAGCGAACGTGTGACTGTAATTTACATAGTTTAAATTATTTTTGGTAGGTATGTAAAGATGGTCCATCCACGGACCAACCGCGGCAAGCGTACCTTAACCTGATCGATCGAATCGTGTGGCTATTATTTCTTAGCCACTAGCCCCTACACATTATATAAACAATAATAATATAATCAAGAAACAGTATCAAAGAACTTAAAATGATCAAAGACCGATTTTTCTAGGATTTCTAGGCTAATATGGATTCTTATTTTATCTAAATTATGTTATAATGAAATACCGTGCAATTTAGACTAAAATACACATTATTAGTAGATAACAGATTCAACTCCAAATACATGTATTTGTACTACTGTACAATTCATGTCATTAGTTACGACTAACATTTGAATATGCGCAATATTACAAACGTCGAAGGCTTTCGAATTTAGTTGCAATCATTTATTTACCAAAACCAATTTATATTAGAATTATAACACCAATTAATAGAATTTGTACCAATTGAATTATATATTAGATATATTGAACAATCCCACGAATGTAACAATATGGTTTTTCAAAGTTCATTTTATCCAACGTTATTTCTTAGGGTCGTGGGGCTTTTGGGACCGGGACCGCGGTCCCGGATGCCTATAAATGCAATAATTAGTTTTGTATATCAAAATAATATAATTATTTATTTATTTAAAAAAGAGAACAGATGTAGGTTGACTTGACTTTCGTAGAGGGGCTTGTGGCTAAGTAATATTAGCTGCACGGGTCGGTTGATCAGGTTACTCTTGCCGCGGTTGGTCCGTGGATGGGTGACAATCTTTATATACCAAGACCTCTCCGTGCCTCGGAAAGCACGTTATACCATTGGTCCCGGCTGTCCTTCATGGATCTTTGACAGTCATTACGGGTTGTCGGAAACGCGAAAGTCTGACAACCAGTCTTACCAAGGGGTATCGTATTATCCTGGGTTGTGGAGATCAGGTAGGCAGTCGCTCCATGTAAAATACTGGTATTCAGCTGTATCTGTTTAGAATGAAAGCCGACCCCAACATAGTTGGGAAAAGGCTAGGCAGATGATGATAAATTATTTATTTTAAAAATGTGGTGAGTATAGTCTGCTAAAATAAATATAATTTTACAAATTAGAAAGCGATCGTTAAACTAAAGGAATAAGAAATAAGCGAGTTTCTTCTTTTTCTTCGTGTCGCTGGCACGACTGTATTTTACATGTTGTTCTCCCTAAACGTTTAATAAGTAAGTAACTAATAAGTTTAGGTGTAATGTTCAATGTTTTTGTAAAAAACGCACGTTCATTTTAGGTAAGTATAATACTAGTCTGTTATCATCCCACTGTACAGCAAAGGCTTCTTCATATACAGGGAAGGTATGAGCATACCAATCACTACGCTTCCTCATGACGGATTGGCGTTTTCAGACTTATGTTAATTATAGTCCAGGCTTCCTCACGATGTTTTCCTTTACATGTCAGACAGTCGCTTTGTAAATTAACACTCACGTGACTCTGTCTGTATGCTCTCTTCTTGCTATGGAATTTAATCATAAACATGACTTAAAGGTCTGGCCATGTTGTAAGTATGCATGGAAAATATTTTTTTTAAACAAAATATGTATTATGGTATTAATCAACTCAGCCTTCATCGCCCCTTGTACACGGTGAACAAACTGTAGTTTTTCACGGCAAGAAAAACATGTCTGTACAAATGCTTTCCGCAGACTACTGCTATTAAAGACTAATTCTTAATCTAATCTTTGTATTATATCTCTACAAAACAGAGAATCCGTGACAAGAAGCGAATAAAACACAATAAAAATCCTTTCAGTAACTTCAGCACCAAATGTAAACAAAAGCAAAATATTATGTTTATCAAATAAGAATTCCAACCAAGCGCATTTTTGCTACCAGCAAATAAAATTATGAGACGAATGAGAGCAAAACGCAAGTTGATTTTAATATATGTACGTATTCACGAGGATCGCAATCCTGCCGTTTAAAAATGCTGGCATGCTCCCCCAAGCTTGAAATTACATTCAAAAGGAAAGCAATACACTTTTTATTCTATTAAATGGGTTTTATTTCAACTATGGAACTGCCGATGGAGACTGTTCTTCGAGAGTAAGTGCTGCCTTACCTATTACACTTTTTTATTATAAACCAATAAAATACTATAAACGCGCAAAAGTATAAATTATGCTGTTAATTATATTTTAACGTGGCCAGAGATCGCACAAGACGGGGAGGTTTGGACGGATAAAGGGCAGGCCTTTGCCCAATAGTGGGACAAAATAGAGGCAAAAAAAACTTCTACTTGATGCAACCTATGATTTCCTAAAAGTAGAGTGGTAATATTAAAAGTTACGTAAAAATGGTGTGACGTCAAGACAGTGTAAACCTGCATCAAAGCAATTCGCAAAAACCATGGAAATTATCGTTTAACACATTACTTTTCTGGCATCCAACGGGTTCCTGCGGCTTTGACAAGGTCGTCGAACTGGTTGAAGTGGTGCTTGAGGGAGGCCTATGTCCAGTGGACGTCTTTCAGCTGAAATGTTGATGGTGATGATGACATTACTTTTTACTTTTAAGAGGGTGCACACAGGTCCACTAGCGCCACTCCTTTAAAAAAGTTCATATTGAAACACGAAGCAACAAAATTCGATCTAAAGAAAAGCGGCCACATTCCCATATGTCGTATTTAGTTGCTTCGTGTCTCAATATGAAACTTAATAAAAGGTATTAGAAAATTCTAGACACACTTACCGAGGTCGCTAATTGAGCAGATTTTCATAATTCCTTCTCAGTCACGAGATACTATTTTTTTAAAGAAGTGGCGCTAGTGGACCGTTTTACAGGCTCTTAACAGTAGATAGACTTAACGTACTTCGATTACAATCTCAAAATATTGACCTACAACCAATGATTTCCGAACATTTAGTACTTACATTTTCAGATTTTTAACACTTCAGTGACCCAGGTAAACTACAAATATATTTCCGTATGTACCTCGACTATGTTGCAGCTTTGTATAATTTACTTTGACGTTTGGTGAAATGTTGAAGCACTCGATAATTCAACGTGGTTGGCAGTTTCGTTACTTAGCCCTTTGACCGCCTTTGGCAACTTAAAGAAATGATTCTCTAAGTTGCTTAAAGAAATGTTCTTTAAATCACTGGTAATTCGTGTGTGAATTGTTGGGATAACAAACAAATGTTTTTGGCACTATAAGGTGTACATTGGGTGGCCTTTCGCTTTCTGCAATCTCTTCCAGGCAACCTTGGAATGGACAGTGATTGCATAGACGTAAAAATAGGGTTATCATTGATGCAAAATAATAAGTATACAGATACAATATACTATAATAATGCCTAGATACCAAATACATAAGCATCGAAAATAAATGACAACTAGCATTGAATTATCGAGGTTAATAAATTCTTAAGATCTGATAATCATAACGAAAAAAAGGTATTAAAAATACCTCTGAAACTGGAAGTCGTCACTACCACACGAAAATCAACAACACAATGTTGCCACTTCGCCTCCCGAAATTCCCCAATTTCCCAAATGAACGCAGCCATCACAAATTACACATAACCAAATTAACTATCGTAAAACGCCAAACAACTGAATTAATAATTTAATGCGTGAAAGATAATTAGTGCAAATCAAACACAGCAACATCAATTATCGCAAAATGGCAAACAATCGCTTAATTACTCAGTGGCATGGAAACCGCTAAATTAAGCGACAACCGACCCCATGTCGTAAATATGTTGCAGACGATAATTAACTTTACATGCATGCTGCAATCACCATGTAATAATGATTGGAGTGTTGGAGGAGGCTTTTGTTGAACACTGTCTTTATTCAGCGAAGAGAGAGAAAGACTACCTTTTGATTCGATACCGGCTGGGTACCTACGTTCTACGTACGGTCTACGGTACGTCATTAAGATTGTCATCAATTGTTGGACGTGAGGATCATGACAGGATCTGTTGCAGTCTAAAGAACATTTTAAAATAAATACACATATAAACTCACACCTTCTTCCCAAGGGGTTAAGCAGAAACTACAGAACGCCATCTGCTACGATTCTTACGATCCCAAAGTCTTAGAATATTGAGACAAAAAAATTAAATTTAAAATTTAAAAAACCCCCGACAATGTGAAACCCTATAAAAAGAAAAAAATAACCTTGTAATTAATAATGACCCTACGTAAGTACGTATGAAAGTTTTTGATTAAATATTGTCACGTCGGGGAACCGCTCTAATTATTAGCCTAACGTTCTGTTAAAGTTTAAAATAGTAGCGGTCTCCCGACAGGACAATATTTAATCAAAAAAATTCATACGTACTTACGTAGGGTCATAATTTTAAGGTAATTTTTTTCTTTTTATAGGGTTTCACATTGTCGGGGGTTTTTTAATTTTTTTAATTTAATTTTTTGATTCATGCTTTTTGTAGGGACTCCTTAATATTTCATTACTTTTATTTTCTTGCGTTTAAGATTCAGGTAATTTGGTATTTAATCAGGTGTTTTGTAATTCGCAATTTTGTAGTGGTGGCCATCTTGGATTTGAAATTTGTCAGTGTATAGTATTCTACTAGTCAAGCCCTTTCATTTGATACCCATATTGAGGGAGTTGTGAAAAAATATGTAATCCACCATTTTGTGGCGGCGGCCATCTTGGACCGATTTTCATCAAATATAGCTAAGAACACTCCCGACAAATTCTCCTTTCAAACAAAAAAACAAAATCAAAATCGGTTCATCCGTTCGGGAGCTACGATGCCACAGGCAGACATACACACACACACACCCACACAGACACTTCAAACTTATAACACCCCGTCGTTTTTGCGTCGGGGGTTAAAAATGCCTAAAAGTAATCGTAGTTGGAAAATGAGTTCCAGTAATATCTGGATAAACCAAAAAGACTTAAAGGTTCCCGCAGAAAGGCGCGACGCGACAGCGCGACACGACTGTAGTAGAACAATTTCTATAAAAACTTCATGAAAATTGTTCTACCAGAATTACGTCGCAGCTTCGCGTCGCACCTGCCTGCGGGAAGCCTTAAACTTGCTTCGATAACATCAGCCACACTTCTTCTATACTTGGTACCAGTTTCAATGACATTATTATTGAAGTAAGAACACCTAATCAACTGAGATAAAGACGAAATGATAACACGAACATGTAACACGTATTATTATTTTAATTTCTTCGCGAAAGGAGGTCGGGCGCATAGATAACAACAATACTGAGCCGAAACCGCGTATTCCTCTAAACAATAAGATCTGTACGTTAAGGCGAGGCGACCCAACTCGCTATTGTTTAAGAAACTCGCTTAAACACGATGGGCGACAATAGAAGGACATTTAAAATTTATACAGTTCGACATTTTGTTTTAAATATGGTTTTTGTTTAGTTAATGGATGTTGGGTGCTTAAAAGTAATTCAGCTTCTGCCTTAATTAACCTATGTATATCTATAGCACTAATTTCCGTTCCCATGGCTTCCCATACAAGATCTAATCTAATCTAACTAGCCTGCATTGTCCCAGTGCACACGATAGTAACACAAGAGTTTAGTGAAAAAGTTTAGAATGTTTTGAGGAGTAAATTACTGAAGTTCCTATTAAAAATTGTAAGTTTTATTTATATAATTGCCTGAATAAAATAAAAAGATGTACGTGGTGTTGACGCCTTACTGACTTCTCATTATAATGCAGAGCAAAAAAAAAAACTTGGAACCACCTCGGAAATATTAAACTTACAATTAATAACTTACAAATCACAACTTAATTATCTCTAGGTATAGAACACAATCTTGTGACCACAAAGTTTGTCGTTCCAAAAGGAATAATTTTCACAGTATACACAAAACAGTCTAATTCAACTTATGTTCTCGAACTAGCCAAACAGCGCTGACCACATGGACCTCAAACTCCGAACTTTAAGAGCCATCCATCCAACTTCTGTACCAAAACTTGTATGAAATATTATGAATGAAAACTGAAAATTAATTCAGGCGTGCATTAAAACAAACTAGTGGAAATTACAGAGACATGAAACCAATTAACGGAATCCCCTTGGCAGTTATTCGATGAGCAAAAAATTTTATCCGGTTAAAATGTCCACTTTGAACATTTTTCAATTAATCATAATGACGACTAATAAATTAATTGACGACTAATTGACGAGTCTTCTGGAATTCAATTTATGATGAGAGTCTGGTCTGTAGATGGAATTATTGAAATGAGTGGAAGGAGTAATATGAAATAATAGTTATGTATTGACATAACTACGAGTATTATTTCATATTACTCCTTCCCTAAAATTATTTATGATATTTATTCATTTCCTTTAAGCCTAGTTATGTACAATTGCATCTTTAAACCTGTACCCGTAACCACGAATAGTGCCATTCGTCCAAATAATATGGTTTAATATTTGTCTGTTGTTGACAAGAGTACATACCATTTATGTAATGAAACCTATGTAATTCAGATGATACTCATGGAATATGTTCAGTTCAAGTTAAGCCTTTTCGGAAAATACTAGATATCGGCTAATGCTCGGTTCCTATAAACAGGAACGAATCGTTTTGCTTACCAATGGTAACATTATCTATTGTCATACTGGGTAAATAATCTACTTCCATATGGGAGGGTCTACTATGCAAAGCTATGAGGTCTTTGCTTCATTATTGGTAAACAGTCGGACAAGTCTTAATTTTAACCCATAACGGCCATCAGTCTATCGCAGCCACAGAATAATCCTACATGATTACATTCAAAACCAAAAAGAAACAAGTTATTCAACTGTGAAGAGAGTCAGAACAAGTCATTCATAAACCATTGAATATACTGTCGTGAAAGTACAGGAGAAGTTTTCTTTTTACCTAAATGTAAATAAAGAAAATTTGCCTAATATAAAACAACTTTCCGTTCAAATGGAAGACTCCTTCCCCTTTATCGTATTTTCCTGTTTTGCTCTATAATAAAGTTTATTTATGTTCATTTCATTATCTAGATATTCTGTAATAAAATCTTCAGACGCTACTCTATTTGTAAAAACGAGGGTATTGGAAGAAGATAGCGTAATTTTTTACAAAGTAAAAAGGGTAATTTGTAAGTTGTATAATGAACTACTCAGCTACGTTATTATATTAGGTTTATCTTGGATTATACTTACTGAAAAACTTTTTAAAATTATGATGTAGATTAGAACTTTTTTTTTCACTCGTACAGAAAATAGAATGTTTCATTATTAACAAGTTTGTTAGAGAATTAAAAATCAATGTCTTTAACAGACAGTCTGTCTGCATGTCAGATACACCTTCACACTTCTCTCCCTTGAAGGTACAGCCAGTCTCATTCCCATATCAGATTGAAGTCAACAAACTAAACAAAAAAAAAAACAATAAAACCCTGCATCAAAATCAATAAACTCGTTTGACGAAGTAATATTTCCGCGAGTTGAATCATCGAAACAGCGTCTAGTGAGGCTCGATTCTGAATCCCACCAGAGTTGACTTAATCATAAGAACGGCCGCGAAATCGCTTCGGTTCAAACGAGGCCCGAGGGAGCGACCGACTATCGGCGGCCTCCTTTCTCCTTTTGCTTCCTTTGCCGAGACGATCTAGCAAACTTGCCAGGATTACATCAGACTTACCCCCACCGACTGCCGTATGAAAAACTTGAGCCGTTAAAGTGTTGTTGCATTTTTTGTCGAGTTTTAAACGTTAGCTTGATTTTAAAACTAGCTCAGTTTAAAAACTACGCTTTTACGGTGGGTTCTGCTTTTTATGATTCATTCGCTTCATAAATAGTTGGTTACCTGCTCGTCTTGTTTGTGTTACGGTAAGTACGTAATTGTAGCTGTTTATAGCGAAGTGGGGATTTATAACACTGTCTGTTCAGTTTAGCATGATGGAGTGAGACTTCGTTTTCCATGAAGAAAATATTTTTAGGAAGTCATGTAGCTAGTAGGTACCTACTTTGTATATTTTCTCAACCGGGCTTGGCGATATCACGAGAACTGTAAAAGTTTACCTTGCTTATGTTAGCTTTTGGTTTTAATGTAATTATGTTTGTGTTAATTATTTGAGACTTTTTGCAACTGACTTCCGGTGCTCAAAATACCGTCTTCGATTAGTTAACGCAAGTCGTTGCAAACTGGATTAAAATAATATTTAGTACTTTATTTCCGGAAGTTGCTTAGCACGCCACCTGGTGGGCTTTTTTATTAAATGTAAAAGGATATAAAAGCACATGGCGGTACATTTTAAAAGTTAGTTCTGTGTAGAATAAAAAGCTGTAACGTTACGCTGATCGTTTTCTTGTCCCAATCCGTTCTGGTTTCTCATACTTATTAGAAACAATTAGTTTTTTCGCATACGGAACTAGCAAACCCAACATTCCCTATAAGGATGGATACATTTTTTCACATGATTTCAAAATAAATGTCGATATGGTCTATTTATTTATACAACGTTAAATTTTGATCGTTTTAATCCTTAAAAGGGGTCATTGTACCTACTCGTCATTATGAACAACTTTTACTACGGGACCAACCCTGAAATCGTGAAAAAAAATCAGTTGATCCATAGGTATACATTATGTCGAGTTATGAGAACATAAATCTAAGTATGGATCAACTGTTTTTTTTTGCCCTACCCTACCACTACTGGTTAAAAGCTTCCACAAGTCCTTCCAGAAACTCCTTCCCCGCGCCACCTCAAACCAGTTTTCGTGATACGCGTTCAGGTCATCTCGGCACCGCTTTTTGGGCGGCGCCGTCCATCTTCAGGCACCCATTGTGTGGAGACTTTTGCCCATCGGTCATCGTGCATGCGGCTGATGTCCCGGCCAATCCTTTTTGAGCCTGGCAACCTTCTTCATTGTTATTATGAATGCCAATAAGTAATATTATTAATGTTATCTGATAAAATAGTAATAAGTAATACAATTTAACCAAATTCAGTGAGCCACAAATTAAGGGTCGCTGTCGCTTGTATCTTGTGGCTCAACGTATTTTCCTCTTTACTGATATTTGGCAAAAACACAAATACCTTAGTAGAAGTCAATCAATCTGCCTAGCCTTTTTCCAAATATCTTGGGGTCAGCTTCCAGATTTGCTGTTAACCAGATGCAGCTGAATACTACATAGTATATATGTATAGTATTTATAAGCACCTTGGAAAAAGTATGAGTACCTACGAAATTCTCCAAGCAAGAATATTGGACAGAAGCTACAGAAACTAAAATAAACATCACTTCTTCTGTGGATTTAAAATATTCAGACGTTCCTCCTCCATCGTTTACTTTTCAAGTTTCAATATGAACTCCCAGCAATCTTATTTCGACTCCTTGCCATTTCTCAAGTAAATTATTTATATGAAGCCAGGTGCTAATATCATATAGCGCAATTTAGTTTATAGATGTCAGTCGTCATTAGTATCTCGTTACATACGACACTAAACAAATAGGTGTACACTTAATAATGATTGAATGCATACATAAAAGCTTATGTACATTTAGGGTTACAACTGGATTTTAAACTCTATTTTTAAGTAAACAAGGCTGGGGTTACCTTGGATGTCTTCTTAAAATTTGATACGGTAAATAGAAGCCCCAGGACGCGCGGTATTAGAGCTGGCTTATGGCACTGTATTAATTTTGAACCGTAGTAACTTAGGTGGTGACAGAACTAAGATACCAACGCATAATTCACTTGGTAACACAAATGAAACTACGCTTAATTTACTGTTATAATTTAGTGAATTCCTTTACAGTCCAAAGCGTTGAGGAACTTAGCCGCGGTGGGATGGGATTCTGTTGTTTGGAGGAATTAATACGATATTACTGTTGTGGTTTAGGTTACCATTTACCCTTAGTGTTTGATGCAAGTATTAAAACGTTGAATAACCGTAATTTTAGTTATGTTTATTTTTTATTATTTGGCAGGTTCTTACCGTACAATAAAAGTAATAATTATCATCGATAAAAAGTTTAAAAAGTTTACATAGAACAGAGCTCGTCATACCACTTGTTCTTTACCTAACAAAGTTGCCCAATTTTTATTATTATACCTCTACATATGAACAAGCAACAGCACGTGAAATTGCCAACAAAAAAGAAAAGGGAAAATCACACGGAGCGTAGCATCACGGGCCGACTCGGTTCGCGAACTACATTACAGTTTACATAAAAACATCGCGTTCAACGACAACGGGGCATCAACTTTCCCAGCGAAGACATAAGCGAAATTGAATTACACATATTGAAAAAGAAATGTGTAGCTCCTTGGTAGGCGTGGTTTTGTTCGAAGACTCCTCCTACCCAGTGATCCGCGCATGAATCGCACCGGCTTCGCTCTCAAGTCGGCCGGTCGCTCCGTGTGTCGCGCGAACTAAGTCAGTGCGAAACGGACCGCGCGCTGGGACTGTGTCGCGCCGCCGCACAACTTGCCACTCCACACGACGAGCTTACTTCCCGTCTGTGTGCCGCGAAAATACACAAAATTTTCGTGTTCAACTTGCGCAAAATTTAATATAACTTTACCGGATCAACAGAAGTGAGACGAGGAGAGTAATGCCCGTAAACAAATAATTTGTTAATTAAACAGACCAGGTTTGAGTGGATTTCATGTTCAGTGAGTGTGGCGAGGATGACAACCGCACGTTTATTTATTACAGATCTGCTACATGAGCTATGACCAGTTGCAGAAGTATTGTTTCGTTTTATTGAATTGATGTAGGTGAGTATTAGCTGATCAATGTTACTTTGAATAGAATAAATGCTACGTTAAAAAGTTGTTGAACTGAAATGCGATACCCAATAACACAAAATTATTTTCTAAGCACAGTATTAGTTAGATAAGTTAGACATCATTTGTGAACCAATATCAATATTATTACACATAATAATACTTTAGGCATCTTTACAATTTATTTTAATATTATATTTTCCATGTCGCAAATAAGTTAAGTAAGTTTCAGTCACGCCTGAATAAATAATTGGACAGTAAAAGGTTTCAACTATGGAAACTTGAACGTAAGAATAAGTAAATGAAGTGGTTTAAACTCATTAATTATGCCTGAACGTTTGTGCTGTAAGTTAACAGAGTGAAGGAAGTTCAGGTTAGACTACTCTTCTAACTAGGTGTATAATTATTTAGCAAACCATTCAAGACCAAGTAAGATAATAGAACAGGAAAATATCCAAAGAAATTACAGGGAAAAATAAAATAACCGAAAATACTGGAAACAAAATTAGAGCTAAGTGATGTTAAATGTAGCCCGTGGCAAACAAAATTGTTGTAGGATAGCCCTGCCGGTGACGTAGGTACCCACTTAGGGATTTTTCCAAATCGCCCCTTAAGCGAGGTAAAAGGGATAAAGTACGTTTTCACGGGCAACGCCGCGGGCCGACAGGAGCAATAAATAAAGTTGCCAATTGCTCTGCCCAATGAAACTCGAATTTTCCAACCAGAAATGGTTCGAATTAAAGATTTATAAAATCGTTCAATTGACCGGTTGGACATATAAAATTGTATAAAATATTGGGGAGTGCTTCATATATTGATAAAATTTATTTTGCTTGTTGCGAACAAACGTTATCCAATGTTGTGAATAAATATTTTATACGAAACAATTATAGGCAATACAGTATTTATTTCATACTTCGACCATTACATAAATGTTGTTTTATGCTGACCAGCGATAGCGATAAATTTTAATTATATTTTAAATTGATATCATTTATTTATTAATTATTTTTGCAGTACAAACTAGGTATTTAGTACCGACAAATTGTATATTATGTTAAACTATTTCAAATTAAAAGAGAAACACTGATTATATTCTATTTATTTTTTTAGTTATAACTTAGCGATCTTTTGATGCAACTAATAGAATTAGTAGGAACAGGAAATAATAATAATTCATACCTACTTATACATGTCCCTGAATTTAGGCTTAATAAAATGTATTCGCTATTAATATAATTCCGATATCTGCTCTATAAAAACGGGAATTATTTTAAGTAAAAAAATAACAGTAAACGATAAAATCTGAATTTATCGTAAATACTATAGATAATTTCGAATATTAGGTATTTAGACATTTAAAATTTTAGGTTCCACGCCCAGCTAAAATTGTACATCCATTGTTTCATTAATAAACGTTGATCAAATTCTAACCAAACAACCAGTATAAAAGTCAATAGATTTTTTTTAATAAGTTGTTCATTAACTTAAAAGCTTCTTGAAAGCTTAACAAGAAGCTTCGTCAGTTTTACAAAATGCGGACCGACATAATTTAATATTCTATTCATTTTCTGTATGAATTCCTGTGTACAGAATTTTTAGGAGCTTTTTTTTATAAAAACGTTGTATTTTTTTCCTATATTTAACATTCTACCCTGGTATTATTTATATTTCTCATAACAAGAGTTTTGTTAACATAGTCTTATGTGCGCGTTCTGTAATGAGAGCAAGTACCTAATGAAGGGGTAAGTCCCCTTCATTCATGAAGATGTTTCTAAATCTGACAGGTATTATAAAACTGACATTTTATGTAATTCCATGGAATTATTTCACTTAGGTGCTTACAAATTATTATAAAACAAAGACTTAATATTTAATTATTTAATATAATAAGTAATACACTATGACTACCAATAGGATATTTTTATAAAAGCAATGCCATAATTTATAATGTGCGTGAATTTGAAATATGTACTGACCCTTAGTTTACTGAATAATAAATAAATTATGGGTGACTTTAAAAATATGTGCTTGAGCTAAAGTGTTTTAGATGGACTTAAGTTACCTTCTTGCAAATCCTAGCTTTGTCGATAGCGTTTTCATTAACTACGGGTGCAGTACGAACTTATTATCTGTCTCTTACCAGTCCATGCCATAACATGCCGGTCGTCTCAGATTGCCGTCCCATCTGACTATGTAAAGGAGTAGTAAAGGAACAGAAAGTGCACCTGTATCTGCGCACACACCTGGCTAATCTGCGTTAAGATTGGCCACCGTGACCAAATTCGGTCAGGAGGCTATTAATATTATGGCCACTAAAGAAAATGTACCTAAACTGGTATTATTGTAAGTTGTACTGATACACCTTATTGCGGCGTAGGTATATATGGCCGCCATTTTCTAGGCAATTTGTATCAATTTTTAATGTGATCGATAGTTGATTTATTTTAATAATTAAAACGAGTTTTCCATGTAGTGAACCGGTAATATGTTAGGTTCCTAATTCATTTCACCATCTTACTAATTTCCCCCTACCATTCGCGGGTAAAAATATATTAACACAGATTTTTATCATAGAAAAGTTCCACCCATAATTCTTCGAGACACAATCTCCCTGTAACAGGATACAATTAAAATCAATTACAAGTAAGGGTGATTTTTATTAGGAGCGCTTATCTAAATAGTGTGAGAAGTACACTTAAGTGGATTTGTAGTCACGGCAGAGCCAATGTTTCCGTAGCAGTGAGTAATTTAAAGACGGCCACGCTGATATCTGCGGGCGCATCCATTACCCCCAACAACGGGGTACCAAGCTCCCATAAATTATAAGGAGGAATACTTATACGCTGATTTATATAGAGCTGTAAATTTTCTATTGTATATAGTATTTAGATGCTACGGTCTTTATAATGGGGGCCAGCATATGGGCCTCAATTACCGCAGCTGTTCGCGGTAATACGCGTTTCGTTATGGAGTGAGGAAGATATGTTACGTTGTGTCCGAAATGTATGAGGGATTTCTAAATTGGGCAATGGGTACCGTGTGAGCGGTCCTGGGCCTGGCTACTAGTATGCGATGTTAAAATCTGATGTACAAGTTACATGACTAAGTGAAATGAATACGTTTTTGGTTATGTTAAGGTGAATACACTCTGTTACACTACAGGCAAAACTCATTTTTAGTGCGAGCGAGTAAATACTTTATTGACTTATGCAAGCAGTTCTCTTTTGACTTGTTTTCAACGAAAGGCTCAAGCGTACGCAATAGGGCTGAACCTTGATTTCTTCAAAATTAATTATTAGTGTTAATTTAGTTCTGGTACTTATTTAATTTTATTTTAGTGTAGTTTATTCCTTATATTTGGCGGTACCGATTTGATGGTTGGTGCGCTTATGTTCTTGATAATTTGTCGTGTATAAGATCTCTTAGGTACTGTATTATTGTATAGCTAGCCGTGAAAACCTATAATTGGCTTCATGTTTCTTATTCCAGTCTATCTATTCTATTTATGTAAAGCTGTTGGTTTTCCATATGATAAATAAATTAATTAATTAATTAATAATAACAGATATTTTCTGCCACCAACTTGGGACTTGTAAGTCATGGGTTCGAACCCAGGCAGGCACTTGACTTTGTGTAAATAATTTTATCACCACTCCTCTCAAAACTGTGAAGGAAAAAAAATGTTGAGGAAACCGATATAACCTAGAATAAAAAATTAGAACACATGTGACATCTCTACCAACACGCACTGGGTCCGCGTGGTAGATAACAGCCCACTCCCTCTCTAAGGAGAGTGGAGATCTGTGTCCCAGCAGTGGGAACATTAAAACCTAATGATATAATTAAAACAAAATAAAAACAGCTACTAATGGTAATTAATGTGTACACTACACTAACTCCATTAAAACACGAGAGAAAAAACAAAACCAATAAATAAATGTCATTCAAATGTAAGAAGGTATTTAAAAAATCTTAACTCTTTGCTAGACAATTAAACGGAGATAAATACTCGTAGCGAACAAAGGAAATAACAAACAAAAACAAAGGATTGCGTTAAGTTGGTGTAATGCCAACCTGAGGCAAGTATTACTTTCTCTTAATATTTTCGTTTCGTAAATATTCATTTAAATACAATTTTACTGAGAACAGCCTCTTTGATTTACTTGGGACCTAGTAAGTCTCAAGCATGGCTGCCGAGCCATACAGTTATCTCTTAATTCAATCTACCTACAATCTCCCAAGAATTTTTAATATTTGTTTGTAAAAGAACCTTTTTAAAACATAAATATATAAATAGCGTAGCAATATACCGCATGCTAAGAAAGCGTAGCTGCCTATACCGTAGCAACATTCAATTCCATAGCATATTTCAATGTATGTATTTAAAGCTTCACGTCATCGTCACATTTTTATACATTTCATTTTAAATCTTTGTCAAAATAAAATGATCGTACCACGTATATCCGTTCGAAAAAACACGTGACGTCAACATTTTTGTTGAATTTTAAAATACACAAACATTGCTGAATAATAAATTATTATTTGAACAAAGCGTCGAGATACAAAATAACTGGGCGTTTTCGAAGCCCGAACATTTCTCACGTCTGTTTAATGCACGATGTTGGGCTAATAAAAATTAAAGGCTCCACTGAGACATTCACAGGCACTACTGTTTTGCCCTTGGCTGTAAAAGGGCAATATTTGTTTTAGTGGTCCGGCTACCTGCCGTTAGCCGACTCTTGCGGCTTTTGAACAAGCAAACTTGGGGTGAGGAATGTTAAACGGGTAACATGTCATTACTTTGAAATTACAGACGGTAATTAAATCACCAATACTCGCAGGTAAAGATAATTTTATAACTTTTTTTAAGTACCTTATTCATCTTTTGAATGACTTATAAATAAAAATAATTATTACAAAATTTATAACTTAAATTAAATTATAATTCAGAAATACGTAAAACGTAAAATAACATACAATTGTGAATTTGTGTATTTCATAATAGTATGGTTTTGGAAAGACTATCTATGTTCGTAACCCAATGTTCCTATTAATGTTTGTTATTTCTATTAATTAATGTTTTATTATTTTAGGAGAAAATCGCTTATGAATCTCGCGTACTTTGTAAGGTATTTATGCTTATTACTTTACAGTCGCATAAAAAAAACTACGAAAAAATCAACCCAACCATAGTCATAGTCCTCTAAAGCTTGACTATGTTTTTCGAAAGCTCCACGATTTTCAAAACAGATCTATTTTAAGGTTTCTATATATAAATAAAAATATAAAAATAGATCTGTAACCATAAAAGAAATGTGTTTTTTTTTTCGGTCTTTTTGAACAGCGGGCTATCTCATGAGCATGATAAGTAAACAGTTGAATTTTCCAGAGTGTGTATTTCTATTGCCGCTATAACAATAAATAATAAAATAAAATAATTTGTGGTACGGAACCCTTCGTGTGTTTTTTTTATAATTCTGTTCAGACTTCCGAAGTAGTATTTTTTCCGCATCAAACCTCTTTGGTTCACAGTAAAAAAATTAGGTACGTCCTATTTGATAAAGAGACCGAAAAAGGACACAAGTAAACAACTTTAAAAAACTTATAGCAGTGAGGTCCCGAGAGATAGAGAATGAAATATTATCTCTCTTTGTTATTCATTCGTGTCTCGGTGGATTCATAATTTTGTCAACACTTAAAATCTGGCAGTGTATCCTACTGTATTTTAGTTATCTTTACAAAAATAAAGGTAACTAAATGTTTGTATAATAACAAAGTCAGTTCAGTTCAACTAAATTTAATCATAGGTAATATTTTGCATCAAAAAGACGAACTTCCACACAAAGTTTAACCACTTTTTTTCCGTTATCCTGTATTGTCCGACTGCTGGACAAAGGCCACCCCCATATTCTTCTACCTTTCCTTGTGCTGTACCCTCTCCGTCCAATCGGTTAAGAAGGATTCCAAATCGTCACGCCAACGTTTCTTAGGCCTATCTCGGTGACGACGACGCCCGTCTTCAGGCACCCACTGTGTGACGACTTTGGCCCATCTGTCTGAATGCATCCTATAAGTGTGACCCGTCCAGTCCCACTTCAGCCTCGCAGACTTGCCGCCAACATCGACGATACCTGTCTCGGAGCGTATTGTGGTGTTGTGAATTTGGTCGGTGAGCTTAATTTTTAAGATACTACCCTCCATCGCTTTTTGGCAAACCTTGGGTTTATTACCCATTAGTTCCAAAAAATCATTCAGTTTTTATATTACATCCCATTTACTTTGGGTATACTTATGGAACTCTTGTGCAAAATTTGATGATTCTAGGCCCAGCGGTTTAGGCTGTGCGTTGTCTGTGAATGAATTAAAAAATATAATTATATTAAGTAAATTAGCCTTTGCCCGCGTGGAGGTCGAAAATTTTCCCACGGGGACATACTACGGAAATAAAAAATAAACAATCTGTGTGCCTTTCATCCAAATCCGTTCAGCTGTTTTTTTGCAATCCAAACATTAATATTTACAATATTAGTAGGATAAACAAATCGAGAAAATACATTATGCCGTGCCAATACGACGGCAGTTCAAACATTTCCTCCATACAATTTCCACAGTGTGTCCAACTAGAACTGGGTGAATAAAAAATAGTCTTATATGGGTACGACAATTACTTTGACCGTGACCCAAGCCTGGCCACCGCGGTTGTCCACCTTGAAATGGAACAGAATGAGGTACGGGACATGTCCCACGTGACCGACAACATCCATGGATTCACTACCGCTGTGACCATTTTATTAGACCTGAGTTCATTTTATGTTATCTACCGATTTATTTGTGCTGTGTACCTACTAGAGCTTACGATATTATTGGTCAACTATTTCGAAAAAAATATTCTGAAGGAGGGGCTCGTGACTCATGCTCGTGGCTTACAGCCACTCGGGTCGATCGATCAGGTTAAGCTACACTTGCCACGGTTAGTCCATAGATGGGTGACCATCTTTACATACCGAGACCCTTCCGTATCTTGGAAAGCACATTACCGCCGCGGCGCCGTTGGCCCCAGCTGTCATTCGAGGATCTTTGACAGTCGTTACGGGTCGTCGGAACCCGAAAATCTGAGAACCAGTCTTACCAAGGGGTATCGTATTACCCAGTAACCAGGTAGTTGAAGTCAAGCAGTCGTTCCATGAAAAATACCTGTATTCAGCTGGATCCGGTTAGACTGGACGTCGACCTCAAAATATATGGGACAAGGCTAAGCAGAAGATTTTGAAAAAAAATATGATCTCTTTAGGGCAAAAATAAATTATTGGAAATACACAATAGCCTCCTCTTACGCAATTACTGGAATGCAAATAAGCTGCCTCATTATGTAGTTAATTTAAATAAAAATTAAAAATAATTGCATATTTCAGCGAGACTACAGCAACCAGTTTTAAAATACTCGTATTCTGTTTTTTTTACATGCACTTCACGTTTTCACATCAAGCAAACAATATTGTTTCAGGAAAAAAGGCCTTAATGATGCATAATAAATTAAAATATTTGCAACGAAAGAACTGAGGAATTTTAATACCCAGTTCAGTTTACCTACGAGTATTTTTCTTGTTGAAAAGGTATCATCGTATGTAAAAAGAGCGGAATTTTATATTTAAAGGGTAATATAATGTTGTTTCTCCGTAGATAAATTTGCAGCGTTCGGTCAGTGTCCGGGTAAAATCAATAACCGTCCAATATGTGCCTATCATTTTGACATCTAGAATTTCGTACGCAGCTTATGGCAACGCTTCGGTTAACTGCCGGACGGAGTGAGAGCGGGTAGCGATAGTGACATCATCTGGGCAAGGAGTTTAAAGATACTATAGAGTGTCCATTAGAAGAATCTGCCAGCGTCTGTGTGGGATTCCACATTTAACCCGTCTTCCCCCCTTCAAACCAAGAGTGAACAGGCATCTTCCATCATAGACCTAATCCATGGCTTTCCATCAGGTATTATCGAGGTCAAGAGCAAGCCCATCCAGCAATAAAAAAAAAGAAATATCATGGAAAAACTGTGATCCCATTTTCTTTTTTTCTCGCTGAGAAATGCTTTATGCATCCCCACCTCGCGGGGGTCGAGACGGGGTATGTGGGACTCCCTGTCAGAACTTCGGAAGGACAGTATACCCACTAAAACTCAGCGGTGTTCCTACAAACGCCGTAATGGGAGGGCTATGGGAAATCAATACTTCCACGGCCCTCCCGGCGCACGCCCGCCAAGATGGTATGGCGGGCCCCGCATGCCCCCCAGGTTGGGGGGCTACGGGAATGGCCCGGAACACCTGGCCATTCCCGTCCCACAAGGTGGAGGCCTGTGCAAAACAGGGAACGGAGCCCCCGCACCCGTTGCCTGCTGGCCTCCACGCCCGCCTAACAGGCGGGCCCCGCATGCCCCCCGCGTTGGGGGAGCTACGGCCGCAGAGGATAGGGAGAGCGGCAACGAAACACCGACACTCCTCTTCCCCTGCGGCCCCGCCGCGTCCGCCATCTAACGGTGGCGGCCCCGTCAAGGCCGCGGAAGGAAGGGAGAGCCCCTCCCGCCGCGGCCTCTGTCCTCCGCCGCAATGTCTCCCTCACGGGAGACATCGCGGCCCGCCTCAGGTAGGTCGTGATGTCGCGCAAGCGGCACCGCAACCTACCCGTGGGCCGCTACGTCGGGCTAAACCGCACAGCCCTGATGAGCGGCCCCCGCTGGGGTTCCTCTTAGCTTCACCGTGCCCCAGCCAGCCACGGCTACTGAGCCCCCCCGCCTCGACAATGCGGGAACCCACCGGGGGGAGAGATATTAACCTAACCTAACTTAATATAGCAAAAAGACATAATAGGCAAGTTGGACATGATACACTTTTACTGACACTAACCTTTGATTACCAACCGTCAATATTGGGTAAATTAAAATACTAACGAAAATAAACCGGCAACGTAGGACAATCGGCATATTTTCTCCGAAAATACAATTTTTATTTGGCACACAATGCGTGCGCCTGTCATGTGGGGCCAGCGACCATATAGCCTCGCTGTGTGGGGCCTATGACACGATATCTAATTTTTTTAAGTCTGATGGCAAACGATGGATGAGTTCTATGGTGGAACGAGCTTACCCAGAACATGCCAGTTCACTCTTGCTTTGAAGGTAGACAGACGGGTTAAATGTGGAAGGGAATACAGACGCTGGCAGAGAGAGTTTCACACTTTGGCTGTGCGCATAATACTTAAATGTGGAGGAGAAGCACTGTGTTCGACTGGTCGGGATATCATACAAGTGTGGAGGTACCCTGCAGTACGTCTGGTAGTCCGATAATAAAAGGGCGATGGTGGGATCAGGTCATGGAGCGCCTGCCCACACTCTCTGTAGAAGATCGACAGGCAAGCAACATAGAATTAAACTCGACCTGTGGGTGATACCTAGTAGACTTTGATGTTGCTCGCTTAGTTCCGTCTATCGTAAATATATTTAATTGTCTTTGCATCTAGGTGATACGTGATAGAGAAAACTATGTACCAGTAACCTATACAGTTCCATAAGAGTAACTGAATAATTTTAAATCCTAAGTGCCATATTTTTAGAAACACAAACGCACACGCATTTAATGTAAAGGCCATTACAATAGTACCCATACCTGATTACGGTAACAAAGTACGATGTATACGAGTAGTATATGGTTCAAGTGACTTATTCATTTTCACGTTCCTCAGTAAAAATAATTCATCCATATACCTTTTCATTTAAGACATTATTCTCTTCAACTGAATTCCAATACCTAATCATACCTCTAATCAATTATACGCGAAACGCCATAAAAATTTAAAGCGCAATAAGAAGCCCTGAACAAATGAGCGTTTCGCCCGCTAACAGTCAGCCGCGCCTCACCGGCCGATACCGACCGCGTGTTGTATGACGGTCCAGTTTTTGTGCGACACGGTACACCCGCTATTCATTAGGCTGGCGCTGTCCATGTCCGCATTAATTACAGGACGCCTCTGACGAATGACACGCAAATACGGTACGGATAAGGTAATAACAGCGGACGGGATGTTGGTAAGCTGATGAGCGTAGGAAATACTCGGTGCTTAGGGTCATTCTAAAGTATTTGGCTAAATTACTTACCTGAAATTTTGGTCTTACTCCTAAAAATTTTGTGGAATACAAGATACTAATATTATCTTCTTCCTACAGAAATAGTATCCATTCTAATATTACAAATGTGACAAAACATTGGGTAAGGACTTTTAATCCCGGTAGAAAGTTGCCGTAGGATAATTTCTGAACTCTACGCGGGCGATATCGCGGACAAAAGCTAGTTCGTCAATAAATTAGTCAGCCAGAAAGGCCACCAACAAGGCCTAGGGTCTACTACATGTAGTCTTGCATCGTCCTTCTTACTATATGATATTCATATAACACACCACATCTCAATAATTATGAAGACAAACTGAAAATCAAAAAGTACATAAACGGCATATCATTTACGGCATGCAAACACGTAAACGGCATGAACGCGTAAATGATATGCTCATTTATTTGAAAAATATTTTATCAAAAATCCCACACTAATTAATGATTCTCAAAGGGTAGTAATAAAAGCTCCGAAAAAAAATTAAAATATGAGCATACTTAAAATATGAAATTTACTGCTTTAAATACTAACTTTCAGACAAGATATAAGCGAATAGAAATAAAGAAACGAACGAATAAAATGCTGAAAATTCCGAAAAATTTATACAATATTTGCTGACGTTATATTTTTCCACCAGCTTATATTGCGTTTTACCGAAATCCAGGTCATCATTTTAATCGTAATTTACCTATTTTATATTATAAATTTATAATCAATCTTACACATTTTATGACTGTGGCGCTGTAGCTGTGTGATTTGGTTTTACATTCAAAAATATGTTTCTGCCACTCGCCGGCCGCTGCCGCGGCACCGCTCGCTTCGCTCGCTCGGCTCGTGCGTTATGTGGTGACAATTCTAACCTAACCTAACCTAGCTCTTTCGATTTAAAGAAGATATATGCGTGTTATGTTGCAAATTTCACTAAACTATAACTTTTCTGAAACTTAGTATTTTTGTCGGAAGTTTAGTATTTTTTTTGAAAATTTAGTTTATTATTTGAAAGTATAGAATATTTTTCGTAGAATTATAATTCGAATAAGCTTCATGTTTGTTTGTTAAATACAACATTTTTGTCGGTTAATTTTGTATTAACTTTTCGGTAATTCATTTTAACACAGCTTAGTTAGTATTACAGTCAACCACAAATCGCTGGAAGTTAATTTGTTTTTCGGAAGCTTTATTATTTTCCATTCTCAAACAGTGTCGAGTGGTGTGCAAAAATAAAAGTTTGGTAAAATAATCCGTAAGTTTTTCAGTTCAGTACAAAATTCGTGGAAATATCGATAATAATCATTAAGCAGGCAGCCCATACCTCCACTTGTATAAAGTTCAACTTACAGCTGTTATTTTTAAATTCGTGATGAAGTTTCTGCCGTATATCGTTGATCATATTTTGCAATCGAAACGTGCGGAAAGTAAAACTAAGAAACCAACTTGTGTTTGCAGATTTTAGCTTTGTTTTGTAAGGAGAAAACAACATTTTCAAATGACGAAAGATTTTGTCGACCAAACCTACAACTAAAATCGACTACTTTCTCTCCTATTCAATATTTCCACATAAAGAAAACTCACGCAATATTATCATGTTCCAATGCATGATATTCTATTCTAAATTCATATAATACAATCCAGAGCTTTCAAACAGCTAGGAGCTGCATAATATAATAATACTAAACTCTCAACTACGCCGCATACGAATCAGAAAGTAGGCATACACTGACACAGTTCCCACTCTGTAATGTATAGAAAATGCATCACTAATACGCGGCTGGTCAAAGGATTCAGTTCAGTCAGAAGTAGGGATGGGAATTGGATCAAAAGTATCGATATTTTATACATTTATTTATGTTTAATCGATTCTAAATCGAATGAATTGTATGGACCTAATCTACTAAATTATTAATCAAATGTTTATCTAACTCACTATCCAGCACCCTAATTGCGTAACGCAACTATCACACACAATATAATATAATATCCCTGGACATTTCACACAGCGCTATCTAGTCCCAAGCTAAGCAACCTAATGCTTGTGTTATGGTAACAAGATGGCTGATAAACTACTTGACTACATTTTTTTTTTTTACAGTCTTCATCATTTTGAAGGATATTGCTAATCCATTGTTTCTTGTGTTAGAAAAATTAGTCTGCTCAACAACGTAAATTTTGATGAACTGTCAAAATGAAAGCCATTGCCACTTAATTTTTTTTTTAAGCGTTGCCCCACACTAGGAATTTTTCCTGTATCGTGGGTGCGTTTACAAACATTTAAACTCACATACACAACCAGCCAGACCCGGAACAACTACTTGTAGGCCATACAAATATTTGTTCCGTGCGGGAATCGACCCCGCGACTGCGCCAACCATGCCGTCAATATATTACGCCGCTGATTCACCATCAGTTAAAAGGTATGAATTTGTAATAATATTTTGTCTACTGGCGAACCGCGATTGATGGCTTCGAATTTCCGTTAAGATAGACAAGAAGACAGCCTTGATGAAAACACTGACGTCATAAATACGACTACGTTATTAAAAACGAGGACCATAATAAATATAAAGTAATCGACTTAAATATTGCCTCAAAACTACCTAACGAGTTTAAATACATGTCGGTCCTAAAAGTATTGTCCCTATTTGAAAAGTATCGCGTAAAAATACACATATCGTCCTTATTCGAAAAGCATCGCGTAAAATTACACAGCTCTAACAAAAGTATCGCGACTATTTCGGTACCGCAGCAACTTTAAGTATCGATACTTTTTCCGAATCCCTAGTCGGAGTTCGATACGCCGACCATTCACTGATTACGCCGGTTTATAATTGCCGCTCTCCCAAATGAGCTCGAACTGCCAATCTGACGAAAGCAAAATGTGTTTTCAGTCGCGTGATCATTAATTTGAGTATATTGTGTCAACTCTCGCATTGATGATTTAAATGGAATTGCAATCGTTTTGATTTCCAGTTGTTAATATTGCTAAGTACGAACTGTAAGGTTTGAAATGCAATGAATGTCCAATGAACAGTACAGAAAAGCACTGTATTTTGATTTCGTTTATGTCGTTGGTATGTATGTTGATTTTTGAAATAGCTAGATGGTTTTTCGCAGATATATGACAATGTTCGTTTCGGGCTTTCATCCTATATTTGCAAATAGGTTGAGGTTGGCGTCCAGTCTGATTAGATGCGGTTTAATATCAAAATTTAATATAGAGCGCTAGTCATCTGCCCGCACCGCCCAATTATAAGTAGGTACTGGGAATTACCAATATTGTAAGTTTAGGTCAATCAACAGACTTCTGGGCTTCTGACTACTTGGAACTAACTGTCAAGTCAGTCGTAGTCAGACTATTATTGACTGACTGATATTAACTATTATTATTATAATCTCTTAACTAACTATTTACACTAGGTACTAAATTAAAAGACTAACTAACTAACTATAATAAATAAACACAAAAACAAAAGGATATTTAGACGTCGAAGTACTCGTCCGCATCGCTGTCATCCGGAAACGTGCCCAGAAGACTGGCAGCATTGCCGCGTTGAATGGCAATACTAATTCTTTGGCCAAGGAACGACACAGCCGTCTGTTATTTTTTTTTTTAAACTTTGCTCCACACTAGGAATTACTCCTGTATCGTGGGTGCGTACACAAACAGCCAGACCCGGAACAACTACCTGTAGGCAATACAAATATTTGTTCCGTGCTTGAATCGAACCCGCGACACGCAGAGCAGCAGTTGATCGCTCAACCACTGCGCCAACCGTGTCGTCAAAGAGATGATGACATTAGATGCAATTACATGAGAAATCTTTATTCAATAACCATATATGTCATGTTTATATATCTTTTGTATATTCTTTTTTGTTACTTTGATTGTTGTTTTTTATTTATATCTAATCATAATTATGCTGCACTGGTTGACCTCATCGCCGGCTGTCCTTGAAAACTAGCACTGGGGCTCTATCTCGTAGGTAGGTAGGGTCTTAGCATTATGCTGAAGGATGGCCATTTTGCGTGCATATGACGTTTGTTTTCCCTCAACTTGTTTTATTTTTATTTTTTATTTGTGTTTTGTTCTTTTTATGCGTCATGTCTGCCGCGAATAAACATATTTCTTTCTTCTTTCTATATTACTACTGCTCAACCACTAATACACACAATATTCATTCTCACACATTACGTACATCATCATCAACAGTTACTCAGTCATGCTCACAGTCAACATCTCACAAACTTCAGCGCTGTTACACTTAAGAATAATTTTCATCCAAAGAATGTTATCTTTCTTCTGTTAAACATTTTTATTGTGTTCTTTGTTCGCAAAAACTAATCAAGTGAAACAATCTTAAAGTTAGTTAGTTAGAAACAATTTGAACCAGTTGTAAATTGAAATAATTCAGTGTGCCGTGACGCGTAAGTTTACAGCTTTAGCCCGCAAATGTAGTGGCAAGTAATGGGTACACTAAACGCACTTATTTTCACGCAATCTGAGGGAACATGAACCAACATAGGCTACAATACAGTAAGTATATAAATGTAGATTGTATTCTGTTAAACTAAAGTACAAATTACTAATAAAAGTTGCAAAGGTGACAATAATGTCAATAAAATTAAAATATCACAGGGGTAATTCTCGTAATTTTAAGAACGTTCACAGTCTGATCTCAGTCTCAATCTGTCAAAAATACCTCTAATTTCCCTACATTTTTACAAGTTTTTGACATAAGTTTGTCGCCGAGATGAGACTGCGACTAGATTTTGAACGTTTTAAATTTCGGGAATACGAGCCCTGATATCTACAACCATTGTTATTATTTTATATCCGTGCCTCGGAAAGCACGTTAAGCGGTTGGTCCCAGCTGTCATTCGTGGATCTTGGACAGTCGTTACGGGTAGTAAGAAGCCCGAAAGCCTGGCAACCAGTCTTACCAAGGGGTATCGTATTACCACGTAACTGGGTTGTGGAGGTCAGATAGGCAGTCGGTCCATGTAAAAGGTATTCAGCTGCGTCCGGTTAGACTGGAAGCCTGGGAGATGATGATCTACAACCATTACGAGGTTTCATTGGGACCTTAATTTGATTAGATAGATTAATTTGATAGCTGTTTGTCACAACATTTTGTAAGGCAATAATGAAAGGTGAGAGGCTTATGTGTTGTAGGTTGTGGGTTCGATCCCAGGTAGGCAATTTACTTTGCGTAATTATTCCATCACCACTGCTCTCAAAAGGGTGAAGGAAAACATCGTGAGGAAACTGGCATGTCTTAGAATCAAAAATTTGAAAACATGTTACATCCGCACTAGGATAGTGGATTATGGCCCCTCCCACAGAGAGGGAGGCCTGTCTCCCAACCGTGGGAACCTTATATGCTGATTATGCTATACTAAATAATTTTTTAATATAAGATTATTTAACTCGCTTTAATACTAATTTTATTTTCTAATTCTATTCGTATTGCCTAAATTAAATGAACAATTTAATTTTATGTAATATAATTTTTTTTAAAAATCCTTGCATAATTTAATCTAAATGGAAGAAGTTACTGGCTCCTACAGGTACTCTAACCTAGCTCCGGAGCCAGGGTCCCACATTTTTCTGTAACCTATTTAATGGTATTAAAAAATACTTACTTTTCTTTATAATCGGTTGCCAAAAACACTAGTAGGTATCGGTCTGTGAACGTGAAATCATTTCTGAATATCCAGTTATCCTACTGAACGATTTGTTAGTCCTTACAAACTGGGAATGCTATCCATTGGGGAAGGTAAACTGTGTAGTCTGTGGCTCTCGTTTGATACACTTGCAAACTACACACAGGAATCCTACGACGCCTCAATCAAACTTGTTATCGATGTTCGTAATGTAGCGTAGTTTGGACTAGATGAAATTCACTCGAACCAAATAATTTAAAAGAAAAGCTTGTCTTGTCTTGTGATGTGATATGGTTATTGAACTGGCTAGTAGCAAAAGTAATTGTTATTAAACTATAAGGCAATAAGTTGTTCGTTTTTAAAAATAGGGCAGTTTGGGGCGCGCCACGCCGCTAAGCAAAGCATTGCAAAAATCCGCCTTTATCCCTTTCATTTTCTATGAACCAATGCACACTACAGGCGGGCCGCACTGCATTTTTTTAACATACTCCATTTGTGCTTATCTGTATATTGTCAAAAATAGCAAAAGTGACTCTTTGTTAAAAGTTCGCGACTATTCTTAGGTCTAACATCCACATTCCATTTACAACCAAAACCAGGTTCACACACCCACAAGTACGTACAAAAACACATTCATACACTGTCTTCCAACAAACAAAAGGGAGTAAAGAAAACGCTTAACGCATGCTGGCATTCATTACAACTCGCGATGGCGATCGAACGTTATAGCGCTTTGAAAAGTTTAAAAAATCTCCTTTTTACTACCCTGATGGCAAAAATACGCTTAGGCAAAGCTTCAACACACCATTTACTAACATATCAGCTCAACACAAGTACACAAACACAACCACACACCGCAAGTACATAACCACACACCATCCAACATACAGAAGGCGTAAAGGAAACGCATAACCCTTACTGGCATTCATTACAACTTTTGATCCCAATCATAACGTTGTCACGGTTCAAAAGTTTTATCACCGTTCCAAGTTTTAAAAATCACCTTTTGATTTCCCTAATCACAAAAAAATCCGCTGATGCCAAGCATCGACAAGTCTACACTCAATTTACAAACACATCAGCTCAACACAAGTACACAAACACAACCACACACCACAAGTACACAACCACACACCCTCCACATACAGAAGGGCGTAAAGGAAACGCATAACGCTTGCTGGCATTAATTACAACTTCCGATGGCGATCGCAACGTTATCGCGGTTCAGACGCGGCCGCGCTGCGTTCCGGCAATTTGTCATTGCCAAGCTGCTTGTTTTGAATCGATTATATTGCTTGCTTAGTGGTGGTAGATTTTTTGTTTATTTAATGTTTCTTGCCACTACGTAAGTTACGAATGAAAGAGAATAAAACATAATCTGTTCTGCCACAGCGTAGTTCTTATTTTTCTGTGGTAATATTATAAGGGCTGATTTTTCAATCGACAGATAATTTTTATTCGTGGAATAAAATTGACATCTGACAGATTTTGTACGGAAGAACTGTCAAAAATTAAAAATTATTCCTCCAAAGGTTGTCTTTAAAAGATCGCTCTTAGCGATAAGACCGCCCATTGGTGTCACCCTTTATAAAATGTTTTATATTTATGTTCTGTAATTTGCATGGTGTACAATAAAGAGTATTCTATTCTATTCTATAAAATTATCTGGCGTTGGAAAAATCAGCCCTAAAATGGGTATCTGGGTGGTGGCTGGCTGGGTGGTATCTAATAATATGTCATCATCTGCCTAGCTTTTTCCCAACTATGTTGGGGTCGGCTTCCAGTCTAACCGGATGCAGCTGAATACCAGTATTTTACATGGAGCGACAGCCTATCTGACCTCCACAACCTGGTAGTTAGCTAGTTACTGGGTAATACGATACCCCTTGGTAAGACTGGTTGTCAGACTTTCGGGCTTCTGACTACCCGTAACGACTGTCAAAGATCCACGAATGACAGCCGGGACCAACGGCTTAACGTGCTTTCCGAGGCACGAAGTATCTAATAATATGTAAGAAAGAACGATATTTTATTTAGGACACATACAGGAAATACAAAAATAAAAAAGGAGCATTTAAAACTAACAAAGCTACATTAAAAACAATCAAAAATAATATATGTGTACCTTTGCCTAACCCTTCGGAGACTACAAGCGTGATATGTCATGTAATACTTTGCAAGAACAATAATATTGTTTAGGTAAAAATGAATAAACATTGAGGAAGTAACTATTTCGAAATAAGATGAATAATTCAAACAATACTTTAAGAAAACCTACAGAAAAAAATGCCAAAATCATGCAGCTATACTTAAAGAAAACCACAAAGTCGAAAACCGGCTTATAAAAATATTCCATTAGCTAACTATGTGATGTAATGCACATTCTATCTGGTAACAGAATCAGAAGCCGAAAGACACCACCGTATCCATTTTGTGATTATGTTATGTTGAGTGCTAGCACAACGAATCCCTGGAAGAGATTGGACGAAAATATGTTATTTTTTATTTATTCATCACTGTTATACGACTAAATATCGTCACCATCAACATCATCAGTCTATAGCAGTCCACTGCTGAACATAGGCCTCTCCTATTGCACGCCATTCAACTCGATTTCCGGCAACTCTCATCCAGCTGCTACCAGCCATCCTGCGAAGATCGTCGCTCCACCTAGCCTGAGGGCGTCCCACCTTACGTTTACCGATTCGCGGTCTCCACTCAAGAACACGTCTACCAACGGTCATCGGTTCTACGGCTAATATGGCCGGCCCATTGTCACTTCAGCTGGCTTATTCTGTGAGCTATGTCGACCACTTTGGTTCTCTGCTGGATCACCTCGTTGCATATCGTTAGTAGGTATAAAATGCGAAAAACCGGTATTTCAAGTGACTATACTAACTGTGGTCGATGACTGCACAAAAAAACATCACATTGATAACTTTTTTTGTTTTATCGTGTTAACATACGGATACCCATCACGTCTACCAAGTTTCGCTCGCTAATTTAATTTGACCCTGTATACTCATGACCCTTTGGTCGTGAAATCATTGAAGTTCTAAAAATATTGTCTGCATTATTACTTTTGTTGGCAATTAATTAGCTCATTATATTATCAAACAAGGTACAATCACGTAAACAAGTTTTGCTAAAGTTTTAAATTTAAATAATCCTTTGATGTGAGACTGCTGTCTTTTATTTTTTAGTAACCGAGTAGACTCGGTTACTAAAAAATCTGCCTTCAAACTGCTATTTAAATATATCGTATAATAACTCTATGTAAAATAAATGTCAAAGTTTAAATAATACGAGAGTCACAAAACTTTTAGTTAATCATTTTAAACATCATGCATAGCAACTCAGGACATTTCTGAAATAAATGTCAACTGAATTTCAGATAGAAAATATTTACCTAAATCCTACACTATCTTTCACTTGGATCCCGTCTTGTGAACTCTAGTAAACACCCGTACACGTATTAAACGAACACTTTGACACCCTAATAATGGCTCTTCCACGACCCCTAATTCCTCAGGCGGGTAGGCCCGAGGTCCGTGTTTATGCTGCCTCGAATCTTTGATATCAAATTCTTTTAGAACCGACCGCACGTACTCTCACATTCACTCATATTTTAGATAACGTTCGACTGTTTCTCTGGTTCTAGCGAATGTGAATAAAAATACGAATATTTTACTACCCCTGCGAGTTCGTGCATTGATACCGGAATTTATTGTTAGGTTAGGTTATATTTTTATTCCGTTTTTGATGAATAAATACTGCGTTGATAGAAATGGTTCACAGATCGATGGAGGCCAATGAGCGAATAGTTTGTTAAAGCGAATGAAGTTGTTAAAATTTTATACTACATTACAGTAAAAAAATATTTTTTGTATAAAATCTAAAAAAATGTAACTACTTATGTATTCTGTCTGTCTCATTCAGAGCTAATTGTAATTTATACATATAGTCTAGGATCCTTTTGTTTTCTAAGTCCTTAGCTTAGTAAAACTGTGAATACAATTAGAGTTATAATCCACAACAATATTTTACGGTGATAAATAACACAAACTAATAGATTCTATAAATGGCCCCATTTTCATTATAAGAGACAGAATAATTCGCTCTCTTGAAAGATAAAATATGAAAACATCCTATAATATTATTACCAGACGTTTTAACTGATAACATTAACATGACTTGGGGCTGATTTTTCAATCAACAGATAATTTTTATTTTATTCATGGAATAAAATTGACGTCAAACAGATTTTGTATGGAAGAACTGTCAAAAATTCTAAATTATTCATCCGATAAAATGATCTGTCGATTGAAAAATCAGCCCCTACAAACATAAAAAACACAACACAACACATTTTTTTAATTACGCTACAATATTTACTCTTTTTACAGATGTCGCTGTGACCAATCAAATTTCGAACTGCGTGCTAGTGTTTCAAAATGAGAAGATTAAAGTGGGTGTCAAGGTTGGATAGCGGCGGTAGGTGGCAGCACCGGACAGTGACTCGTTGAAGCAAGATGGCGACGCACGCGCAGGGCGGCCCGCTCGCGCGCCTTTTAGTATTGGCTGTGTTACATGTCAATTTTATTGGTAAGTTATACTTTGCTTTTAATTTCAACTTTCGTAATTGTAATAGTTTTGGAAGCTCTATGTGTATTTTCAGAACATGATATTTTAGAATATATTTGATAGCTGTAATATCAAATCACAAATCAAATTCCCAATAATATTTTCAGCGTTTATCCTTCGGAAGCGTCTTAAACCTTTAAACATTACCCTTGAACACATCCAAAGCAGGTACCAATTTGTTACCGGGAACTTTTAATATTCTTTTTAGAAAAATATTACAATAAACGCTTGTTTCAAAAATTGCAACATTACTTTGTACTGACAGATTGTCGCTCATCGCCGGAGGGCACTACACCAGGCTATTTCCCTGAGTTGACTGCTGAAATTACCGTGGGACGGTAAACATCTGACAAACTGCGCTTTATTCTATTTTTAGTACAGTTAAGCCGGATTCCTAGTTATTTGGGAAAAAACAGGCACAACGTTACAGACGTAGATCCAAGTTATTGCACAGTTAAATTTCAATAAAAACAGACATATTTGCAATATGGAAGGAATACCAGTAAGAACAGAATCACACAAAAAAACTAACAAAACGAGAAAAATACATACTTCACTATATGTATCTCTATACTAGCTTGTTTGTTTTTCGTTTGTTTGTTCGTTAGAACGCGCTAATCTGTAACTATTGGTCGGATTTAAATTCTTCTCAATTTTAAATTCTTTTTGCATTTGAAGGAACAACACCTACTTCAGTTTGTTTCCGCTAGCACGTTCCCATGGGATAATTTCCGACATCCAGGCGAAGCTGAGAGCAGAAGCTAGTTTGCAATTTTACAGTGTTAAAAACATGCACGATATTAATACTAGAATATTCCCCAGCCCGATACAAAGCCTTTCACGTCAAAACTTTCTATTAGTCAGTACTTCGTAATATTTTTTTTACTTTTACTCGAATAATAAATTAATACATGTTGCCTTTGGACGGCAGGTTTAATTTTAGTTTGAAAAGTTGTTTTTCATTATATTTTAGTTTCTTTGCTGTACGTTAAATCATATAAAATGAAACGGATGAAATAGAATTTTATGTCCAGTCAAGAGAACTCTAAAATTATTCTATGAATATTTTCAGTAACTTGGAAGTGGCTTTGAAATTTGTGACTTCATTTACTTTTACTGACTTTTATCGCAAAATAAGTTAAGGTAAAATCATTTATGAATCCCTGCACCTCTGTATTAGGGATTAAAACTTGAGAGGTGTCAAGGGACACCCGGATGGAACGAAGTTCAAAGAGAGAGAGAGACACAGACAGAGAGACACGCGCACGCCGCACGGCTTACAACTATAGCAAAAAGTGTCGTTCCAACTTTTGGTCTTAATTTTTTCCGTCTAGTCCCCTTTCGCAACACGCGATAAGGAAATTCGTTCCAAAATAACACACACCCAACGAAAAATTCGAGAAACACTAGAAACAAACATTCGAAGACATGTGACATCTACTAACCCGCACTGGGCCCGCGTGGTAGATTACAGCCCACTCCCTCTCGATGAGAGGAGACCTGTGTCCCAGCAGTGAGATTATAGGCCGATGATGCTATACCACACACCCTATTTATCCGAGTTTACACTAAGAGCTCTAAATATCTGCTATGTCATCATCTGCCTAGCCTTTTCCCAACTATGTTGGGGTCGGCTTCCAGTCTAACCGGATGCAGCTGAATACCAGTATTTTACATGGAGCGACTGCCTATCTGACCTCCACAACCCAGTTACTGGGTAATACGATACCCCTTGGTAAGACTGGTTGTCAGACTTTCGGGCTTCTGACTACCCGTAACGACTGTCAAAGATCCACGAATGACTGCCGGCTTAACGTGCTGTCCGAGGCACGGAGGGATCTCGAGTAAAGATGGTCACCCATCCACAGACCAACCGCGGCAAGCGTAGCTTAACCTAACCGATCGACCTGTGCGGCTGTTATTATTTAGCCACGGGCGCCTCCCCCGTAGCCCCGGACCAGACTAAATATCTGCTATGTACACCTCCACAAAATACCTTCATAATATTATGTCCATTCTTTAGGCCTTACTATACAAACTCAGCAAGCATAATATCCTTTCTCATTTTTACGCGCCTTGTCAGTCGTATCTCGTAATATACAGTAAATCATGGTAAGGGAATCTGTTTGTCTAGGACATCGTGTGGGTTGTCAAAGCCTAAACTCAGCAACCACGTGTAGATAAAGGGGCGCACAGACTTATCAGCTAAATAAAAATATACGCGAAATCACGATACGCATTCGCTAAGCTGTTCATGTGAAACATGTTGAAATAATTGAAAATTTATTGATAAATAGGTATTATAAGGTATATATTTTCTGGTGTACAAAAAGTATATGTAAATAAATAAATAAATATAAATTACGCCTGTCTAAACTAACATTAAACATCACAAAGTTCTAGAACTTCTCACAATAATCTAGGTATGTTATTTGGTTCTGTTTCCATACAAGTTGTTTGGCTTATGGAATACGAACCCTTTTACGTGTGATTCTAGTAAATTCCTAGCAAAGCACAAACGGGCTTTTCATCATGATCGGCAGTCTGTGATACTATGAAGTAGAGCGGATGACGGGGACGTCAAACAATGGATGTTACCGGATTGATATGCACTGTGCGGTTTCAATTAACTAATCGGAACCTACCGGACACAGGATTCCCCGAAACACCACAATACTCTTTGAACGATGGAGCCCGTGCGTATTCGGTTCGCGGTAACATGTATATACCTTTAGAGTGAGGTTACACGGGCGTTGCTGATGTGTTGCGTCGTCATACCGCTATGATTTCAACGCACTGAGTATCACACGGAAAATGCGGTGTCACTACGCAACGCCACTTACTACGACGCACGACGTAGCAGCGTCTCGGTGTTGGGCGTGTCAGTCTTTTATACAGTATAAACAACACTGCGCTCCACTGCGATGCCGCTCTAATGCTCGGCGTCGCACCGCAAGATCCCTCCCCGCTTCGCATCACTAATCCCCTTGTCCGCTGAGCGTGCGTTGCGTCGTCGCACGTCGCAACGCTCCACGTGGTACATCACTGTAGTTAGTATGATGGATGACGTAGCGTCACGCGCAACGCGCCGGCAACGCATCGTGTGGCTTCGCTCTTATGCGACGTTTCGGGCCGCGTTCACGGCTCTTTGTCCCGAACCCGCTCTCATTTTACAAAGTGCAAGCTTTCGCTGCGTAAGCGTAGAACGCTTCATAATACTAAACTATTGTACTTTACACTGTTACGGTTATGGAATCGCGGGCTAAAATGAATCTAGGAATTAGTGAAATGAGTATTTTTGTTTTAGCTCAAGTGTTTTTGTTTTTGTGAGTTGTAGAAACTGTTGGTGGTTGTTTACTTTATTGTTGCTACTGAAATGCTGAAGCTGTGAAATGCTTAACATATTAAAACATGCACTAAGCCATACATGATAGTAGTGAAGACAAAATAAAATTATAGGTCCCACTATCATGTACCGTACTATATCTGCATCTATACCAATTTACCAAAGTTTTTTTTTTTAACTCTGGAACTACCCTGTATTTGAATAAATAACTTTGCTTTTGATACCCAAATTCTGGTGGAAGGAATGTATGGATTTAACATCACGATACGATCCTTAGGAGCCGAGCAAAAATAACACTAACTTGAAAACGTAGTAACAGTGCGAGCGGGCGATGCAATGCGACGCGATGGGTCGGGGAAATAAGAAATTTCACGCTGGCGATGTCGCAGGCAGAACCTAATTTTTTATTTAAAAAAATCTTTACGTCTTTGTTCTCATAAAAACTAAGAATGTTACTTACCTGTATGAACACAAAAGTTTATTGTATATTTATATTTAAAAGTAACTGGTGGTGGACAGTGCCATAAGTGTATACGAAAATAATAATAAAGCCGACATTTATGACGTCTAGACAGATATACTGGACTATTCCTGCTTTTAAACATTATCTAGAAGTGAATTAGAGTCTTACTTGCACTAAAAGCATTTGAACAGACTATAGTAGGTAGGTTTTAGACAAGATTAATTTAAACATTGAGGGCATATAAACTGAGATTAAGTTACTGGTATACCTATGGAATTCCAAGTTTTGCCTAACGCTTCACCCGCGTAGAGCTCGGAATTTGCCCACGGCCCACAGGAACTGGAAGGGCTTTTTGAAGAAAGAGCCATTGCAGCTTTGAGTCGACCTGTCCCAACAGACGGCATGCATACATCAGTCATCGTGTACGTGTAGGTCAACCCTACTTTAGGGAGCTCACCTACCGATAATCTATAGATGTCTGATACATTTTGTCAAAATGGTCCCAACTACACTCCATTCAGAATAAGATTAGACATTTAAATAAACTTTTTTCACAGTCCGTTCAACCGATTTTGACTTCTATTTCGTTGGTGGCATGACAAAGGGCAGCTGCAGTAAATATTTGGTATTGTAAACACTTTTTTGCTTTTAATGCCATCCTTTTGACTACGGAATAGAAGTTAAAATCGGTTGAATGTACTGTAAAAAAGGTTTGTTTAAGTGTCTAATCTTATTCCGAATGGAGTTTACGTGCTTAGCTATTTTTGTCCGTTGTTGTACAGACGCCAGCAGGTCAAGCTACCCGAAACGTCAAATTTTCACAATCAACATTGAACCTTAATGCTAAAATATTAAGGTTCAATGTTGATTGTGAAAATTTCGCTAAAGCGATAAAGTTGAAAATATATTAAAGAAATTTGACAGATTGTAGTAGCTTGATGTGCTGGCGTCTAAAAATATTTCTTCCATCCGCCGGTTAAGTGAACAACTAAAACGATTTTTAAAATATGTACTTTTTAACATTCCTAAATAACATGGCTTCCTCTCCAAACCTCTATGACTTACTAGACAAATATTCAAAGAATTCCTTTTCAGCGCAAAAAGCAATATTAATTAAGTACATCATCTAGCGGGCCCTTTATACCCTCAAAATACCTACTACAAGAGAGTATTTAATGTTCGCGTAAAATAAATCCAGGGAGACATTTTGCAAATGGATTTTTTGTAGTCACATTGGAGCAATTCATTTGACGTTGATAAAAATATAAAAGCATCGTAGAGTAACGTGGATAACCCTTTCAGAGCTCAAAGCGAGGTTTGGTATCGCTCATTGAAAAACCGTTGAGAGGTCGAAATAGAGAAAGGGATACACGCATCCCCGCGTCAGCCGTTAATTGCTGTTTTTTGGCATTTCATGTAGGTATTAGCGAATTTTAGTTACAGGGATGAATGAGTAACTACTAAAAATATGAAATAATAACGTAAGTTTTGCCCAACAATTAAATATTGAATAAATATTTCTTCCACAACTCACGAAAGAGGAAACATTTTAATTAACAAAAACAAAGTTTTACAGACCTAATTAGGCCATTTATTTTTAATTGAATAATATCATATTATCATGCAATTCTAGTAAAACAGCTTTTTAATAAAATTGAAGTGGCTATAATCCCGCGGATTCAGTACCGATTTTGTTGAGATTAAATGGTCGGATTTGTGTATTTATTTGATTGGATTGTTCAGTAAATCTGCTAGTAATAATAACAAAATGTTCTATTAAGAAATACATTGAAATGTGAGACGTGGACTAGGCAACTGAATTTACGAAGAACGTCCAAATGGCAAAAGGTTAGACTAACACCCAAAGATGGTTAGGTTTTAATAAACCCTTAATTTAACCCTTTATTTAAAACCCGTGTTTTAAAATAAATTCCACTTCACCACCTAGTCGGTCCCCAAACTAAACTCAAATAGATCGAGATTGTCTCAGCAAATATCTAGGCACCACCCGCGTCGGAATTGAATTAATCTCGTTCTAAAATTTTCACTTGCCACCTTATCTCCTGTCGTATTGTCGTTTTATTGTGCCTACCCTGGAACCATTAGCGAAAATGTCACAGCGGTGGCATTGTAATCGCGCGCCCGCGGCCCGCCCGCACAATGATGCGGCCGTTCGACCCCGCCCGTCTACACTCGCCTTTTACCTTGACTATGATACAAATTTGAGTTTCTATAATAAATGAGAATACGGAATACCCCCAGCATTATTTACGGCATAGAACGCCGCTTTACCTATCCACAATCCCGGAGCGAATGCCAGAGATAGTCGCCGATCGACGTGGGAAGCTTAGCTTCGAATCGTATGAATGAGTAAACACTTTTACGAATTGTGTCGTCTACATTTCACCTCTCGGATTCTTCGCATAGAGTTAGCGAATCTCGTGTGGTGATTCACGTCACGTTGCGAGCGAGTGGCCGACAAAGGAAAGAGGGCTTGCATACCTTATTACCACCTTTTTGCCAAATCCCTACTTATGTGAAACACGACGCACTCGGGTCGGCAACTCGGAATGACAACTACGTGTTAACACAAAATGATGTTGTCGGCGGGTGTAATATTTTTATTCTCTCCAGAAAGCTCTTTTAATACCTACTATTCAAAATTCATATCTCACCTTTATGGAAGTACTCGCATTAACTGGATCGTGTTTGTTTTGACTAAATACTTGAGGTAGACAATACACTCTACAGAACTACACAAATACATCACTACATATACTTTTGAATGTTAATTTGTTACAAAAGTCTGGTTGTAAAAGTCTGATAACCAGTGTTACCAAGGAGTATCGTATTAGCCAGTAACTGGATTGTGGAGGTCACATAGGCAGTCGCTCCATGTAAAATACTGGTATTTAGCCGCATCCGGTTTGACTGAAAACCGACCCCAACATAGCTGGGAAAAGGCTAGGCAGATGATGATGAACTTGGTAGTGAACATTTTACTCCATGAGTATCATGAATGTCAAAAATCATTTTTCATAATTTTACTGGCACAAGATTACATGAGTTTTTTAATCATCCACAAAAGCATAAGTTATCGTACATTTTGTTAATATCTAAAATAAATTAAACCTGCAAGCTACTAGGACAACAGCAAAGCCGAGGGGTGAGACCTTCAAAGCTTCCAAGTCATTAGACAATTAGGGCGTATTTGTTTCTTTGCATATTTCGCCACATCGGAATGTCACCGCGGTCTCCTTGCAATTAATCAGCAAGTCAATGAGCCGTTTTGTTTGGACATCGTCGATGAGTAATCCTTCCCCAGTGATTTACTGACGGACCCGAAATATCCCTGAAATAATGTTTGTGTCAACTCCGAATTTTATCATTTTTAATGGCTGGTGCTATTTTGAAATGGAAAAGGTTTTTACTTACTTCTTTTTGGTTTTGTGATTATTTATGTTTATGAATGCACGACAAACCAAGTAGGTATGTAGCAAGATTTCTATTGCGTTTAAGAAATAGCGTGAATGCAAAGAGGACTAGAAAATTAATTAAGACGATAAAAGTCATTATTATAAAAATCTCGATAAGCATTTTCCATTTCCTATCTACATTTTAAAAGTAATATTATGGTGCAAAAATGAACACTATGGACAAAACAAATATTACAAATATCAATATACTATCTGCTGAGTCATGAAGAAACTGAATACCAATACATTACTAATATAATATTCAAGAATATTTACCGAATGCAAATTAGAGAAACGCAACATTAGACGAAAACAAAACACAACTACAAAGAGCACCCGTATTTATTACCCTTATCTTATTTGCATGCAATTCTGTATATTGCTGTCCCCAACATACACCATAAGCCGTGGCTTCCGACTTGTTTATAGAATATTCACTCATAAACATGCAGATTGCGGATGAGACGGTTTTTATGTAAAATTGGGGAAAGGGGAGCAGTTTTATTTATTAGCCTCTTGACTCCGGCGCGTCACGAATGACAGAAGAGTCGCTTGAGAAATTGCTCGTAGTTCATATCGAGATCGAGCGAACACACTCTGTACATGGGGGAATTTAAATCTTATTTTGTCGCGGAAGTTGTGATAAAGCTGTTGTGTAAAAATCTAACCGTGCAAACTAAGGTAACCTGAGGGGCAATTCTCGTAATTTTGAGATCGTTTACAGTCTGATCTCAAAATTTCGTAACAACGTAAAATATCATTCAAAAATAAAGGAGTAAATCGCTTTTGAATAAAGCTTAGTGTATACATACTTTTCCTCGTGACTGTACTTACAAAATAAAATCATTCATTCATTTGAAAGTTGATTTCAACTTTCCAAACTAGCGAGGCGAGGTGGCGCTGTAAAAAGGTTACTGCTAAATACAGGTTTTTCACCTAGTTCGGCTGCAGTTGCTCCCATGTTGTATTATTTTCATTTTCATTCTATACATTTTTTTACGCAAATAAATACTAATAAAACTTTAAATTTCATTCTACATAATTAACTTTCAGGATGCTGCTAACTAAATAGATTTTTAACAAAGATTGATTTTGGTAAGAAAAAATGTGTTTCTTCTTTTATGAAATAAATATTTTTATTATTATTATTAATGCGTTAGGCATGGACGACGCCATAATTGATGCCTTTGGATTTTGGTTATGAACTTGATGATAATAATTCTAAATAATCTTTAAAATATTTTCAGGCGAAAAATGCTGGGAACAAAAAAAAATACTAGTCTGCAATATCAATGTCAGAATGCTATTAAAAAGGTGTATTTCAACATAACAACACGAAATAACACTAAAATGTTAATAAAACAATGGTTTGGACATTGCATTTATTGCAATATATATTCATAAATATTCATGATAACACACAACATCACGGCTGTGTTGCAACCTTGAACCTAATGCTTTAGCAATAAAGTTGAAACTCTATTAAAGAAATTTCACGGATTGTAGTACCTTGATGTCCTGGCGTCTGTACACCCACATTTCGCCAGTTATGTTCGTCCCATGTAACAGCCGATCGATTCTGTAAAAAATCTCACCATGAAAAGTTAGGTGAAGTGAGCTTAGAGTGAGCTGTTAATAGTATCAATCCCTTAGTAATCGTTGGAATGACAGCTCACTCCACGCTCACTTCACCTAAGTTTTCACGGTGAGATGGTTACAGAATCGCACTGCAGGAGGCGAGCCTCTTGCCATCAATCGTACACAAATCTAGACTCCGGTCTACTACAGACTGATAATACCAGATGAAAAAACCAAATAACACTTTGCCCAACCCGGAAATCGAACCCAGAACCTCCTGCTCAGACTACTGAGCAGGAGGTTCTGGGTTCGATTTCCGGGACATAGATTTTGCCACGTTGGTCTAGTGGACGCAAGCGCTACTAAGCGCTTGCGTCCACTAGACCAACGTGGCAAAATCTATGATATATTATTAAATTACAATATGTATTTATGAATAAAAAACATGGCAATAAAAACTGACTGATCTTTTTCCCAATGAATATTTCCCAGAATTCCCATATGCACCAATAATTTCTAAGTACCATTGTCCATACTCCATAATATGTTTCCTGTGCACAGTTTCAAGTCTAGAACTCATTTAGTCGAACGATTATCGGTCCTGCAGCAGATGAGCCCGAGCGTTGCCACCACATTATGGCATTATGTTTTCCTATTGCCGGCCGAAGGCAAGCTAAGCTGCACAGGATTTTATACTAAGTTATTAAGTAAACAAATATTTTCTCTGTTAATACGGTTCCATTTTCTTGGTGAGGGAATTTTGCTTATGGGAATTGTTTTAAAGTATTTTTTTCTTAATATTCTACGCAGAGTTTTTTATACTCATGAAATAGATAAGAGGTTATTTTTAGCAATGATATTAAATTAGTTTTAGCCTACGCGCTAAATTTAATTAAATAAATCCGTCTTCATGTTATTTTTAAAACACTCAAGAGTTACTTTTAATGTTGTCTCCCCATCAGTAGTATTGATGGGGAGCAGCAGTAAACATATCGTTTAACTAACTTCTGCCCGCGCGTTTCGTCTAACTTCCCTCGCAGTTTCTTCATTTTCACTCTCTTTCTATCTTTTTGCGCGGTACCTAAAGATTGAAGGGTGATGTTAAATAGCCTGTACCTTCCTCTAGAATTAGGCCATCAAATGCAAAAGATTTTTTTCCAATCCGACTGGTAATTCCAGAGATAAGCGCGTTCAAACAAACAAACAACGTTTTCAGATACATTATTAGTATAGATTTCTTATTATTAGTTTGACATCTACAAGTGTGCTACGAGTTTGCTACGAACGTGCTACGAGCTGCTACGAGTTTTAAGAGTTAAAAAACTTTTACTGTCTAAAACCCACCCGTGTTCCCTCAGTTGCCTGTACACGGTATCTCTTTCGAACAACCCGCGGCCTTGGCAGGCATCGGCCCTAGTGGACCCCGTCAGTTCGTGCTGACATCTCTTTGAGGCGCGCGTGGAACGCAACGGGCCGTCGACCCGGGCCTGGTCCTTACCGGGCGGCGAGCTGCCCATTGCTCGCCGCCCGCAAGCCCGCACCTACGGTGGCCTGGAGTCGGCTGTTGACTCCCGACGTCCAGGGCGTCGCCTGCGACGATTAGGGGCGTGAGGGCGCAGAGATTGCCTCTCCCTCACGCACTCCGCCTCCTCCTTTGCGAGCATTACTGCTTCGCAGAAGGAGGTGACGGCTTCCAACGCACTCTCGCTTCGTACCATGGCCGGACGTGAACGATTGCCGCGGGCAGACCACCGTATGCTCCACCGTGTCCTCCGGGCGCTCCACACAGTGGTGACACCCTGGCATTTCCTCCCGCCTTATCCTGAACAGGAACCTCCCGGTGAGGACCTGCGTCAGGCGGAAGGTGAGGGCGCAGTGGCGCCTCTTCAGCCACTCCTCAAAGAGGGGCCTTATCGCCGCAATTGTGGCGTACCCAGCACTAGTTTGCGACAATCGCACTCTCCATGTCGCCATGAGATCCCGCCGGAGCTCTGTCCGCCGTGATTTCTCGCGGTAGCGGAGTTACGCCCCGGCGTTTTGTCTTCTCTAGCTACTCCCGTGTGTGGGCGAGGACTTTTGCCTCCAGATCCGATGGCGGCAATCCGGCAAGGAGGCTCGCCGCCTCAGCGTAGACCGTGCGGTATCCTGTGACTAGCCAGACAGCCATGACCCTTTGGGACGTGTTCAACCGGCGGGCTGGTCGCCGCCTCAAGGAACGCCCCCCACATCGGTGCCCAGTAAAGGGCCATAGAGACTGCACGACGCAAAATAAATTGAGCATTTTTTACTTGATACCTCACAAATCTTTATTTGATCGTTCACAAACAATCAACCCCAATAAAACGAAAATAATATTAGAAGCTTGTTCAATAAATACTGAACCAATAGTTATAGTTCCTATTTTCCAGTTCGTGATTTCCGTTCGGAACGAAGGATATAAGTAAACGACAAATACTGTGTCCACAAAATGTCCTACACACAATAAAAAATAAATATTAAAAAAATAACTGTCCTGTGTGTGGGCTAAAAATAGGGCAACGTTGAGGGTGTTGACAAAGGTGACCAAGGGATAAAGGGCGCGGTTACCAAAATAGTTTGTGTAAATCGATGCTAGTTTGATGAAATTAAATGAGATTAAGGTGAATCGATTGAATTGGGGGTTATAAAAATACAGAGGCCAGTTTTACTTTCTTTTGCAAGTGATTTTGTTTTCGAAATCAATTAACAAAACTAATAGATTTCAGAGAACTTGAATATATTTTTTTAAGTCTATTATAATACTAAATAACAAAGAGTTTAGAACTACTGTTAGTTTGTGCCATCAGCCATGATCAATGGTAATTTAGTTGGTCAATTCAAACGAAAAGTGCTAAATTAGATGTTTCATACATTTTTACTAATAGTAATAAATTAAGTTAGATTAAAATTGCTTATTAGTCTTATAGGCTAGATTGTAATTAATTATTAAGAACCTGGTTCTTTTTTAATAAAGGATAAAAAAATACATTTTCACCGTGTAGTTTTCACACTTTTCCATAGAACAGCTGTTTTTTTTTTATAACCTACGAAAAATTTCTCACGCTTGGGATCATTCTAGAATCATGTGCTGAAATCATGGTTAGACAGTTTGCGCCCCACAGATGCAAAAGTAAAGAATAAAAAATACTTTTATAACCCAACAAAATACATACATAATTAGCTAGTAGCATCATAGTAAGCTAATTAATATTGTTATAAGCCCCAAGGTATCCAACACACACGACCGCTATTTATTTTCCGCACGTCTAACCAAAACACGTACTCAACGAACCAACACCACTCACAATCTAACATACATTTTGAAAAAATCGTGATTCCTGCTTACTGGCTGTGATAATCTAAGTATGTTGATAGAAAAAGAATTTTATCAACTCAAGATAAGTTATGAAATCAAAAGTTACTTTGCTGTTATGTTATAATATTTCGTTTTAATCCCGTTATCCTATTATTTTATACACTAGCTCTTGCTCGCGACTTCGTCTGCGATCTAGGATGAAAATATCTATGTCCCTCTCTAGGTCATGGTCTACTCATGTGAAAAATTTTATCAAAATTCGAGCAGCCGTTTTAGCGTGAAAACGTAATAAGCAAACATACAAACAATCTAATCTTTTCTGTATTAGTTTAGATGTTAAAGTTTGTATGTCTATATGTTTGGATGTTTGACACTCAGTCACACAAAAACGGCTTAACGGATTTGGATGACAATTTTCACACAAATAGTTCATACCTGGATTAACACATGGGATTATTATTATCCCGATATTCTCACGGGATCGAGGATTATGTGGGCGAAACCGTGGGTTGCTGCTAGTAGTAGTATTATAAATGTTAAAGTTTGTATGTTTCGATGTTTATTACTCAGTCACGCAAAAACGGCTTAACGGATTTGGATTAAATTTGGCACACATATAGCTTGGATTGGATTAAAACATAGAATAATTCTGGACCCAATTTTGATGTCCATGCAGATGAAGTCACGGGCAGAAGCTAGTATCTTTTAATATATATATTTTTTTATAAAATGTTTCCCCACACTAGGAATTACTCCTGTATCGTGGGTGCGTTTACAAAAATTTAAACTCACATACACAAACTGCCAGACCCGAAACAACTACCTGTAGGCAATACAAATATTTGTTCCGTGCGGGAATCGAACCCGCAACACGCAGCGCAGCAGTCGATCGCTCAGCCACTGCGCTAACCGTGTCGTCAATAAATAACATACATACATAGGTACTCAAATGCATAGGTTGGTTGAGTATACGTTTGGGTAGCATGTTCCTCCATAATAACCGCATATGATGCATATTTTTTTTTAAATCTTGCAAGCCTTTTTTTTATTCACCCGTGTTCCTTCAGTTGCCCGTGCACGGGGTATCTGTTTCGAACAACCCGCGGCCCTGGCAGGCATCAGCCCTAGCAGACCCCGTCACCTCGTGCTGACATCTCTTTGAGGCGCGCGTGGAACACAACGCGCCGTCGACCGTCGACCGTCGGTCCTTACCGGGCGGCGAGCTGCCCATTGCTCGCCGCCCAATGTTGCAAGCCTGGTTTTAATTATTGCGGAATATATAATACTAGCTTTTGTCTGCAGTTTTGCCCGCGTGGAGGTCGGAAATTATTTTACTGGAACGTACTACCGGGATTCAAAGTTCCTTTGTGTTAATCCAGTTTATAAACTATCTGTGGGCCAAATTTCATCCAAGTACGTTCAGCCGTTTTTGTTTAACTGAGTTACAAACATACAAACAATATAGTGGGATAGGATTACATTTGTATAAGTCTTTTATCGTCACAAAACTCGTAGAGATATTTCTCAAGGCGGCTCTCACGTAGCAAATAATTAGGCACGCTAAAGCTCTCAATGAACAAGCCAACTAGAAGTACACAACCAAACTCCCCCTGACACGTCACGGATGAAACCGGGGTGATTAAAAACGTGACCGTCATCACTTGTCGTCGGTCGCCCATAAGGGTTTTATCTACTACGAGCCACCCTCGAAGCTTTGTTTATTTATTGTAACGAAACTTTCTTGTTTGATCGCTTTTATAATCAGCTGTGCTTATGGGGAAAATTTTGCAGTAATTATGGGAAAAGTGTTTTTTGTGGGTTTAATTTTGGATCAGCGTGTGGGTTTGTTCCCTGACTAAACATGTCAGTAACCATTTTCCATTTTAATCAGTCTCAGTCTGATTTAAAGTGACTCTCTTTCTCTCTTTCTTTTCTCTTTCTCTCTCTCTTTCTCTTTTATCTTCAATACATTTAACTGATCAAGACTGAAGTATGAAGTGAGGGCCTAAAGAGTTATCTCATAATCAGTCAGTAACGTTCCCACTGCTGGGACACAGGCCTCCTTTCTGTAAATGGAAGTGGGCCATAAACCACCACGAGGGCCCAGTGTGGGTTGGCGGATGTCACAAGTCTTACAATTTTTGGTACCAGGACGTGAAAGTTTCCTCATGATGTTTTCCTTCACCGTTTTGAGAGCAATGGTGATGAAATTATAGTAAATCAACAATGGTAATAACGTGCTTGGGGAACTCACAACCTACAACCTCGTAAGTCGGGGCCAGTACCACTGAGCCCTTTGGGCGCATTATGTCCAATTCTCAAAATATCCAGCCACCATTGCTCACAGAGTTATCTAGCACATAAGCTGCAGGTAAGAAGTTGCTAAGAAACTTCCGAGGTCTTGGAATTGCATCACGAGTATCACGACAATATCCTATTGCTCACAGAGTTATCTAGCACATGTCAACTGAAGTGCAAAATGAAGATACTCTAAAATACTCAAGAAGAAAAAAAAGGTCTTAACTGTTACAATAACATAAATCATTTTTGAGAACCGTTAGAAGTCTTTTGATTCATGTGAAGACAAATAGAGCTATAAAACCAAATCGTTGCCCAACGAAGAAAGAATCGCCCATTTTACGTAAAATAGTGTAGATAGATAAAAGGACTACAAAAGTATTTTCGTATTAAAACTCTCTTTTTATGTGGATTAAAAATGAATATTTGAATATTCATTTTTAATCCACGATTCACGATTGAGACGGATCTTGAGATCCGTCTCAATTGTTCACCTACAGTAACATGTTAGCCTGCCAGTCATGGGGAGAGGCCTTTGCCCAGCCGTGGGATGATCCCATGGCTGGGCAAAGGCCTCTCCCCATGACTTCCATGACCCCAAGTTTCGATCCAGAGCTAAAGTGGACATTTAGTGGTCATTAGTTTTCTCACTCACACACTCATTCAATCATTGTTCACTTACATTTTTTAATATAAATTTACGTAGTACATAAAATTATGCAATCCAGGTAAAAAAACCGCATGAAACTGGGCAATAAAAACAGGTTTCATTGCGAGCAACATTGTAAATTCGCATTGAAAAATCTCTATTGACACTTATACTGGGAGCGAAGCTGGGGGTTAATCCTAGTAATATTTTACTTCATGTTACTTTTATAATGTAACTAAACTGGGAAATATGAGTAGGGAATTTATGTGTTGTAAAAATGTTATGTGTGAGGCGATTGGGTCACGCACGGGGGGGCTATAAGCCTGGCTACGATTTTTATTAACTGTTTGGATATGTTGCGTCGCCGTAAAACTAAAACGACCCTTACGTCGATTGGGATATATTGATAAGGGCCATCTTTCTTGCTTCTATGGAATTTGGTACACAAGGGAATTTCAATCATCATATTTTTCTTTTGCGATTTTCATTGCACTTTACCAACGGGTTGCGGGTTCAGTTTGATATTTCATTTTGGAACAGTGTAATTCTACTGCCTCGCTGATCTAGTGGTCGCAAGCACTATACTGCTGAGCCTGAGGTCCTGGGTTGGATTCCCGGGTCGGGCAAAGTTTTATTGAGTTTTTTTCATCTGGAATTACTTAGTGGCAGCTCGGAGTCTTGATTTGTGATTGCATGGGCTTAAACATAACTGGCGAAATGTGAGTGTACTATATGTAGGCACATCTCTGTCTGACCCTTCGGTATACAGGAGTGATGGTGTGATATTGTATGTGTATTTTAATACTACGCTGAATTTGAAGTTGATGCTGAGCTAAAGTTTGATTGTCATTATTTTTGATCTAGTGTACCTACATTCTCAGGCCTATGCTGTCCTCCCATACCTGTACCTGTAATTTGAAAAGATTGTAAAAGCCAATTATTTTTAAAAGAGTAACCGTGGAGTTTCTTGCCGGCTCTTCTACATAGGAAACGACCATTTGGAACCGTGCACCTAGCTTCTGACGTTTCATAAGTGCCCGTGTTTGAGGGTTATGTGAAATAAAATATTTTGATTTTGATTCTTCAAGACTATACATATAAATAGTATTTCCATCAAGCCAATTGCATGCGCAGTTTAGCTAAAAATATGTTTCAGTAAATCATCGACAGAAAATTAAAACAAATAAAATCTGTGATATCGTGTCACCCATATAAAAGCACACGTTGCGCAGAATTAAAGAAAAACATAGAACACGTCAGCCGCATATCATGCCGTGGGAATTGTGTCAACCACGGGATTCAGTGACTATGATTTTTGGGGCTATACGAGATTATTCTCCAATCACCAGCGGAATTTTGTATGGTCACTTGTTTTTTGTTAGTTAACTGTTTATGCAGTATGAATACCTAAAACAGATAAAAAAATTAACGAAACTTTGACTTTCAAACTTAACTTAAACTTTGACTTTGACTTTCTTTTTTTTCTTTTTCTTTCAAAGATAAGGCTAATAATTTTGAATCTCAAAACTAACTATTGTTTTTTTTTTCAACTTAAGTAACATGCGCTAAGGTATCCCACGAAGTCCTTTTTTGCAATTTTCAGGTCAGTGTTGTGTGTGTGTACTTGCAAAAAACTTAAGAAAATTTGAATTTCGCGCGCTACCCACGCTTTCGCCATAAGAGGGTTATTTTCTCACAAGATGTTTACATAATTATAAGCTAACAGTCATAAAATAATAAATGATATAAAAAGGGAAGGGAGCAATTATAGGGCACCAAAAATAGAATGTTCTTTTTAAAAAAACTTACGTTATTTTGGAAAGTGAACTTCCGATTGCGACCTTTAAAGGTCCTGTACTATTTGTGGCCGCAATACGGCAATTTTCGAATCAGTGTCAAAAGGCTCTTTAATAACGGGTTCTTCACACGCTGAAAATTACAAATCTCGCAATCACTCCCGGTACCCCAAAATAGAACGAAACAAAACTCATAAAAGCGATAGATGACTTTCGAATATTTCTGCAGGATGTCATATATATTCTGGATGCATTGTATTGTTGGTGCAAACTGCCAATACATCTCAATAATCGAGCCGTTACGCTTCAAACCCAAAATGTGATAGATATGTGATTTAATGCATCAGATATCAGTTTTATTTCAAAATACATAGGTATATACCACATGAATAAAATCTATAAGGTTATATAAGGTTCTATAGGAGGGGCCCGTGGCTAAATAATAACAGCCGCACAGGTCGATCGGTCAGGTTAAGCTACGCTTGCCGCGGTTGGTCTGTGGATGGGTGACCATCTTTATATACCGAGACCCCTCCGTGCCTTGGAAAGCACGTTAAGCCGTTGGTCCCGGGTGTCATTCGTGGATCTTTGACAGTCGTTACGGGTAGTCAGAAGCCCGAAAGTCTGACAATCAGTCTTACCAAGGGGTATCGTATTACCCAGTAACTGGGTTGTGGAGTTCAGATAGGCAGTCGTTCCATGTAAAATACTGGTATTCAGCTGCATCCGGTTAGGACTGGAAGCCGACCCCAACATAGTTGGGAAAAGGCTAGGCAGATGATGATGATAAGGTTCTATAAGTTTGTATGTATCACGCAAATACAGTAGTAGAGGTGCAGAGAAGTGGTGGCCCAGTGGTAACGGCCGGGACTTACTAGTGATGTAGGTTGTGGGTTTGAACCCAACCAGGCAGTTTATTTTGTGTACATTACTTCATCACCACTGTTCTCAAAACGGTGAAAGAAAACATCGTGAGGAAACCAGCATGTCCTAGAACCAAAAATTCGAAGACAGGTGACATCCTCCAACCCGCACTGGGCCCGTGTGGTGGTTTATGGCCCACTCCCTCTCACAGGGAAGAGGCATGTGTGCCTGCAGTAGGAACATTATAGGTTGATTAAGCTACATAAATACATTTTTTTATTTTATTCTATTTATTTGGAAGAACTAACAATTACACATTATTATATTACAAATAAATAGAACATAAGGGGCCATAAATGTTGCCAGCCACTGTTGCAGTAAAATATTGCCCATTTAGAAGCACCTTAATATTCATACGTCTTCCTGGCATGGTTATTATATTCACGTTATACCTAATTAGCAGATGCATGTTCAATTGGTCAGCAGTTGACGTTACAGGTTGACGTGGCGATGATGAAGACAATATTGAAATCTAAGTAATTTACATAACTTACTCATACGTAACATGTAGCTGCAGCCAATATTACGCAGTAGTTCAAGTGTTGTTTTGTGTAAGTGGGTGCTAAATATTGTACATTCGATACGGCAGCAGTCTTAACCTACTTCAATAAAAGGAGGAGGTTCTCAATTCGGTTGTATTTTTTTTTTTTTGAACCAGAATGCCGACTATTACTAACTTTCATTCAGATCGTGTTGATCTGCAAACTTCGTTCGGCATCATGTATCCTCGCTAAATCGTGTTCTGATCGGCTCGACACAATTCAAGCCAATCCGAGCGACTTTTTTCCGAACATTTGCTTCCTAATCGCTCTCTCACGGCTAAGAATCGTGACTCCGTTTCAATTTGTCAACGATTCTTCCACATCTGTTCCACTGATCCACTGATCGAAACAGATGTGGAAGAATCGCGCTTTATCAGGCCATTGCCTGATAGAGCGCGGCGCTGATAGGTATCTCGAGATGCTCGGATATTTGATCCGACCACCGTTTTGGGCTTCGGCCTCTCGGTCCGAACTTTAGTCTTCCCGAATGTATATTTACATATATTCGATTTTGCCGCCCGGCTGTGCCGACTCATCCCGAGTCGAACACGTGTGTAGCTCCCATAAAATTACAAATTAAATTCCTTTAGGAAAATCTAAGTAGCAGTCAGGAGACTGTATTTATGCCCGCTAAAAGGCAAGTCTCGCCCCCATTTTTTTTTGTTTTTATTAGACGTTACAGTCCCACTGCTGGGCAAAGGCCTCCCTAATCTCCTTCCATCTCTCTGTCAAGCACTAATCTTTACTAAAGGAGTCCAGCTCATCCCGCCATCTCCGTCATCGCTCCCAATTACGAACTTAAAAAATAAATGTGAATGTCCTTCGCCTACACTTTCAAAGAATACAAGCGTGATATTATGACGTCATGTCAAACAAGTCAAAATCTCGGTTTTTCGAAGCATTGTCTAAGTTGCCGCAGCTATTTTACGCAGATCAAACTTTCTGTTGACAAAATTTATTCATGACGTGATCCCTCGTAAATACATTTGGGTCTTTATTGTTGTAATGAATTTGATATGGCTTATGAAAACAGACTTATCTTTTACTCTATTATGTTAGTTTATTTTTAAATGGTTGTTTCATTACTTTTTGGTATGCTGTGATTTACTTTTTGTGGAGACGTCTTTTCGTGGTCTTAATTTGGAATGTGTGTGTTATCGTGGTCGAATGTTTAATTTGCATGAATCTGATAGGTACTGGCCATAACAAAACGAGTCCAGCAAATCAGCTCAGGGCCGTATCTTTTGTCAAAGTAAACCCACGTGCATGGGCGTAGCTGGGGGGGGGGGCAGGGGGGGGGGGGATGCCCTCTCTAGAATCTTCTTTGCCCATCCTAGAAAAATCGACAGTATTGAAGAGTTATTAAGGCTAGTTACTAGCTTCACCTTATAGGATTACTTCGTTGTCCGTCAGTCTGTTAGTCAAGACCCTTTTTCTCAAGAACGTGTGGAGGTACAAATTTGAAATTAATATCATAAGGAATTCTAAAAAAACATGATGCACATGGGATTATTTATTACCAGGCGTCATATAAGATCTCTCATTACATGACTGGTTAGTTCAGCTGGCAGCCAGCTCCCCTAGACAAAACCTCTTAGCTACGCCAATGTCCGCATGTTTGATGTTAAAATACGCGGAATCATTTTGAGGTTATAAAAAATTATCCTTATTATTTATTTTTCATTGTATTTGCACTTGTTCACATTGTAATTTTAATATTACACATTATTTTGCGCTCATGGTTGCTGCTTATCGAACGAGATACCTTCAAAGACATTGCCTGCGTAATTGAAATTAATTTTGTTCGAAAAGTATTTCAAATATTGGTGCCTACTGTTATTATTCTAGAGCCAGGGCGAAATAATTTGAAAATCTTAAGTCAATTTTGAATACCTACCTAATTTCTCACAGAACCAAGAAATCTTCCGAAAAATCCTAGTTAAATCAGTTTCCTTTTTAAATTCTTTTCTATTGTCTACTGCAGTACTGCAGAGGTGAAAAGCGCGAGCGAGCACATATTTCTTCGCGCTTATTTCACCTACTGGCTTTATACAAAATTGATACAATAAATCGGAAACTAAACCAGTAGGAGGCAGGCGGCGTGCGTTCGCTGCGAGTACATGCAGATTTCAACGTTTTGTTCTTTACTTGCGGTCGCATTCCACGATCAAATTGAAAATTCCGACCGGATATTTACGGTACTGTGTAATTCTTGTACCTATATAGATAACGACGATGCACATTGTACTTTTTTAAATAAATATTTATTAGTTTCATACTTAATAATGAAATAAAATTCAGGGATAAAATAGCATAAAGCTTAAACGGCTTGTCTTTGAAGTAGATAAAAATTCCAAATAGCATTCTAATCAAAAACTGTTCTCAGAAAAATAACTTAAATACGAGACAAATTACTTTGAAGTATTTTTTAATATCTCAATGTAGAATTTATATATAAAACCTGCATATTAAAATTTAAAACATTCTGTTAGCGAAAAATCAATTTCGCCTCCAACTATTACTTCGCCGACCACAAATTGATAATAAATAAAACCACTTAAAAAGTTTTAATATGAGGAAAGAAATTTATTCACGGAGAACATGTCCTATCAAAATATCTCGGGCCACACGTTATGTCGGCACATTCTTCTCCTAAATTGAAATTCTCGAACGCTCGCCCTTCGCAAGTGGGACGGGTTCAGAGCCAAAAGACAAATACTTTGAATGTTCGATTAATGTGATCAAATATCATCTTTTCTTTTATAACGGTTTATTTTATTAAGCTTTTTCTGTGTATTTTTTTGCGGTTGTCCTTTTGAGGATAATCTGATATTAGAATATTCGAACAAAAATGTGGTAAATTGACTTAGAGGACTCATAAATAAATAATAGCCGGTTTTGATAAAGCGAAAGTTTATAAACAAGAATTACGTAAGTAGGTACTAGATAGGTACCTAACTATCTATAAAAATATTGAATTATTTAAAATGTAAACTCTAGACTAGACATACTTCCTATACCATTTAAATAATTGTTTTTTTTTGTGAATTGGGTGAATTTGGAATGTCAACAAAGACAATAATTCGGTAGACTTTCACAGGTATATTGTGATAATTTAGTTCAATATAAATGTAGGTGTGCCATGAGTTTGTTAAACGTTATTTTATCGTTCTCTTTACTTAGAAAAGCCGTATTTTATTTTTCTTTCGCTGCCAAGTTAATTTTGTTTGTAAAAATGAGAACAATTAAAAAAATATTCGTTCATTGGATTTGTTACAATGATTTTATTTGAAACAATTGCCTGTTCCCCTTCAATTCCAAGTTCTGCATATTTTTGTTTGACACGTCCATCAACGTTTGCTTTTATCGCGACGTTTTTCCTTGTATAGCAGATTCAAACAGATCGTTACAATATTCGAATATAACAATGATCTTTTGTTTTTATAACAGTTAAAAACAAAATTTTCTGATAAAATATTACAATCATTATTAAGATTTCTTGATACATATTGGCATCTGTACCTTTATCTAGCAGTAGACGTATTTTGTAGAGTTATAAAATGATGACTATTGCAACTCAAACTCAAAGTATTTATTTCAATTAAACCATTTACAAGTGCTTTTGAATTGTCAAGGAGTCGGTCAGTCAGAAATATGAAGCTAGTTGCCCATTCCAAAGCGTAGTAGGTACTGATGGAGAAGAATGGGCAAGAAACCCAATGGACACTCTTTTAAATTATATAATTACAAAAATATTAGTTACATCATCAATGTTAAATTTATAATTATATGTGAGAACGATGTAAAAAAGACGTACCTACTCGGTAAAAGAGTACAGCAACTAAAAATAAACACTACAAATTAATTATTTAAAATAAGCCGTGGTAGCTAAGAGATGACCAGTTCCAACTGACGGTGCCCATTCACGAACATGACGCACGGATCTGCACCATTTAGCTCAACCATTTAAAAGGGAGCTAAATCTATCAACTAAGACTCTTTCTATGTGAAGTAGTATTAAGCTACACAGATAGACCCATCATGAAATCCATGTAAATAAAATCTGGGAAAAATAGCACAGATGACGTCAGCATTATCAAATTCGAAAAAAACAAAAACATGGCGGCTTAGAGAAAAAAAAAGCTCGGTAAACGTCCTCACAGAGGGATAAGAAAGGATGTGTTTTGTGCCAAGTGCTCATGATTGTAGGAAAGAGGAGCCTCAATACCCTTGTACATTGATCTGAGTGGGAACGTACGGCTTGTTTCGTAGAACATCCTTTGAGGCGGTCGGGCGGACGAGCCTTTGAACGGTGGCTCGGGTGCATTTTGATAGCGGTATCGATTTTAACAGTGAATAGATTTTTACTTTAGTTCTTTTAGTTTCCTTTGGTGTAAGTGTGGGCGCTTTTGTTCGAGGTGGCATATGTTTAACGGGTAGGTACATGGATATGCATACATATGCTCGTAGGCACATGATTTTTTGGATCTACGGGGTTATTGCAACGGATGTGTTTTGCTGAATGTATTTTTTAATATATATATGATATATACATTTAAAAATTCATTCAGAAATACATCCGATGTTTATACCTTTAAAAACAAGTAGTCGCTTTTTTTTCATTAATCCGTCAGCTTTGCTACATAAAAAATAAATAATTTAGAAAAAGATATCTAATTTTCAGGTCTACTAAGGCTTCAAGTGTTTTATTGCCATCAAAGACCTATTTCACTTAGGTTTAATAAATAAATCTAGAACATATTGCTTCGCAACTCTTGAAGTGGTCCCTACTCACTACTTGATATCTGTACCTAGAATAAAAAGAAAAACAGGCCTAAAATCAGATAAAGAAACCCTTGCAATACATCTAAAAGCTTACAACTTCAAATCAAATCGTATAAAGTCTCCCTCAATCATAACTTCCTTCCTACGCAGTGGGGTGACTATGAACCCCTTACATTTTTCATTTTCTCTCTATTTTGAATAAAATTACTGAAGTCAAGCTAACGGAAAGTAATAAATAATAGCATAGCTTCCGCATACATTCTAGACTCAAACTTTAAAAATGAGTTTCGCGGATGTACGTCGAATAAATTTACATTATTTTTTAGATGTAGTCAGAATGTTGTGTACAAGTTATTTGTCGTGACGACGAAAATTCACGAGTACGAAGATGAAGCAATTATTCAGCTTAGTCATGCATTGTATTTCCGCTCATTAGGTGTATATTTATTTAATTTACAACGGCTGGGGGCCGACGATAAGCTCCGGAGCGTGCGCCTCTGTGACTTCGTCGACTGAATAACAATGCAAACGGACGTCTAAAATGCTGCTTCTCTGTTATGCAAAAGAAACGGGGAAATTGTATTATCTGGCGGTATCGTTACATTTTAGAGGCGCTGATCTAGATGTCGATGATAAATTGAAAAGGAATTCGCTTAAAACAATTTATGGTTAGAATTAATTTTAACAATGGACGGCACTTTTTAAAGTTTTGTTTCTTAAATACTGTTTTATTGTGAGTATTTTCCGTATAGTTCAGCCATTATTACCTACTTAACCTACAAACATACCTAATTTGATGATTCCTAACAGTAATTGTAAGAACTCATGCCGCCTGTGACACAGGTTTATCCTAGTACTTTGAAATACCTGTATTAATTCTAATATTTATAAATATTCGTATTGTATTGTATAAATTTTTAGTTTTTAATTAATATTTACTTATTTATTAGTATCTTCTCTTTGTTCATAAAATCTGAGTCTCAGATCCATAAAACTTCTCAGTAAAACATACGAACACTTATTCAGAAAATGTCAGACAACAAAAAAAGCCCCTAATTGTACCTGGCGTGAAAAACAAACCCTCGCTAATCATGTGCCGTGGCAAATACAATTAACTCAAATTAAAAGCGCTTTGTTAATAAACAGAAGTGTAACAACGTTAATCTGAGAAACAATGAGATTATGAGAATATTTTTCAAACAATCTCTGCCCTTATAACTTTTCGGTGGCAAGCCTTTCGCGCATACTAAAACAACTCGCGGAAAATTGTACCTGCGCTGGAAATGTGGAATTTTCATTTGTTAAACGTTTATTAGTATTTTGCTTTATTGCAAAAATGTGTCACGGTGAGTTTTTTTGTTTTTTTATTATGGTTTATTTGGAAACGAGAAAAGTGTAGAAATGAAATCCCAGTTGGTAGCACATAATAATATTTATAGTTTAATTTTTTTTTGTTGTTATAACTATAATATCACATTTGACTTTCTTAAAATATTTATATAATTAAATAAATAAATAAAATCTTTATTGGCATAAAAACACGTTACAGAAAAATGTGAGACCCTGGCTCCAGAGCTAGGTTAAAGTACCTTAAAGTTAAAGTAATTTAAAAACTAATAGTCTTAAAATAATAATATGTACAGGGATATAAAAAAGGAAAGAATTATAGGGAATCAAAGAATTGGTCCGCATCCTCGTCAACAGGAAAAGTGCCCAGTGGCGTTAGCACGTTGTATGACAATGCTGATTATTTTGCCAAAAATAGGCCATCACTCTGGTCACATGAAGAGTCAACCAAACGGTTCAAATTTATATAATTTTAAAACAAGTTTCCAAGACAAAAAAGTAGGTACCTACCTAAGCAAGATATTTAATAACAAAAAAAGCGTTTATATTTTTCTGCGTTTAATTTATATTGAATTGAACGCGCCTTTTAATACAACTCTACACTTTCAGCCAACGCCAACAATTTCATTACAATAACCTTTATATTTTCCAGTCTAGTCGCTCTACAAAAGAAAAATAACTAATAAACCAACTAAGCCCACTAAATTCATTTCGAATTGTGTGAGCTCGTGTACAGCATGTCGAGTGGACCCACGTCATAGGGAAGAGCAAAGTGGCCCGATAACCGCGTGAAACCGCGGCCTATCGCTTTTTGATAGCATCACTTTGCCCAACTTGCCATCTGACGGCCATTAGGTACGGGATATTGAAAAAGTGAGCCTCGCCGATCGAAACGGTATGTGTGACGTCATATGTTAGCACTTTTATCGAGATAAGATGGTTGATACTATTGGTTTTGAAGATCTGTTATAGATCCCATTTTGTAAGTTTCATTGTATATATTTTTTGTTTCGTTTTTAACTGGCATAATATCCTAGAACCAAAAATTCGAATACATGCGACATCCCAGGCCCACTCCCACTCGAAGAGAGATGGCCTGTGTCCCAGTAGTGGGAACATTACAGGCTAATTATGTTGTGTATTGCATTTTTGTAACAAGACCCTTCACGAGGCCTTCATCTACGCATTCTGTACATCAAACTAAGTAACTTTATGCAAAAATAATTGCTGGGAGATGACTTTTATATTTGGTGCGAAAATTCGCTTTTTACGGTAGGTAGTGCGCAGCGTAAACATTGTGCTTATGGGTCCATGCAACGGTACAGGGACAACTTTTAAATGTTATAACGTAGCTTTAAATACTCCTACGATAGGAGTATTTAAAGTTAAGTTAAAACATTTTTTTTTAATTGGCACTTTGACCTTCAATATCTCCGTAACCAGAAGGTTCCCTGGTATGGTCCACTACAAAAGAAAACCATAATAACGGGAAATACAAGTGAATCACTAAAAGTGTTTTCACATCCGTTAATATTCTATTCTTGTAAGCTAAATTCCTCTGAAATTACCGATCTTTGTACTAGATGCTATTTCAACTGAATTAAATTTAAACTCTCCGCCTTGCTATCGAAAATACATCGAGTGCTTCCCACTCACTAAAGCTGGAACTTCCAAATTTATTCACCTCAATTACCTGACTGAACTTGATAGCTGCAATTTTGAATGTATTAAATTGGCTTCCACCAATGTATATGAGTTAATTATACAAGGGTTAATTGATAATAACTCAGTAAAAACCGTAGCTACAGATATATACACTAAGTTGATAGAACAATTGAAGGAAAATATTATTCAGACTAATTATTTTCCTCGAACGACCGAGAAGAGGAAGCGATGTTTTGATATTTATTTTATAAGTTCCAAGATGGAATATTCCTGGTACCTATTGAGTTAAATGAAATGATCAATACTTCTTTCCATGCATTATGAAATGGCCTATGAAAGGCACACACCACACGAACACACACTTATATATAGGTACACTATACACACACACATGAACTAGCTGAACCTCACGGATTCATCCGCATAAGTCTCCATCCTGTGGGAATATGGGTATAAAAAGTATCCAATGTCCTAATCCTGGACAGGGCCTACGCATGTGCCAAATCCATTCAGCCGTTTAAACGGCTCGTTAAAGCGTAACAAACAAACATTAAAAAAATCATATATTTCCTCTTTATAATACTATACATATATAGTTTAGATAAGCCAATCATAACGTGTACAAACACACAAAAAAAATCCAATACAAACCACAGAAAAATCTTCTAGCGAGTTGCAAGTCCAAAAAATCTTTCATAATATAAAAAATCCCCGAACTTTGGCAACCCTGCGTAGGCGCTAACACAATAATAGTGAGCAAATTGGTTTGTTATCGATAAACATGTGAGTAACACGAATCACGTATAGTTCGGGCAACACATCATTTTCTTTGTAGGTCAATTTTGTTAATAATCAGAAGGGGAGGATTTATTGTGTATCGCCACTATCTTCATAGGAAGCCTTGTTTAGTACGAGGTCTTTTGGCAGAACTTTTACTTGCTCATCTATAAATATTATAAATTGAAGTTGCTTTTCGTGTGACCGCGTTGTTCTTTTTAACTACGCCACAGATTTTGAATCGCTTTTCTCCTTCATTTAGATAATTTATTTCGGAATTTTTATGTGTTTATCATAATCAGCCTATAACGCCGTGCGAGGCAGAGGCAGATTCTGGGGGCCTACTCCGAAGTGCAAAGTGCGAATGTTCGGATCGGACCGACACATGGCCGAACCGAATATTATTAAAAATGCGAAAGTTCGGATTGGCTCAGTTGGGTCGGGACCATAGTCAATATTCGAAAGAGTGTAGTAGTGTAGGATCGGAACCGACCGAACCAAATAGTAACTCCGTAGCAGGAAACGGCCGAACATTCGGCCGATACTACTTCGGAGTAGACCCGTGACCTGCTAGAATCAGCGGTATATTTGTAACCTATGTCGGGCTTAAATATTTTAAATTAGAAAATAGAGTCGTGCTATGATGATTATTATGACCATCATTATCATCTGCCTAGCCTTTTTCCAACTATGTTGGGTTCGGCTTCCATTCTAACCGGATGCCGCTGCATACCAGTATTTTACATGGAACAACTGCCTATCTGACCTCCACACTACTTAGCCATAAGCCCCTCTCTATTGTTACCAACAGACTAAAAATCGCAGTGGAAAATCCCTCAAACAAAGCTCTTTGTCTGACCTAAAAACAGGCCAATTGCGTGTCGAACCACGCACAATGAAGGCCTTGAAGGGCTCCGTAGTTGAGATGAATTTATCCCAAGAACGAACTCAACATTGTAGTCGAAAAACATATTCTCTACACACACATTTCAACTAGAGATAGGTGGGGAATTATAATTTTTTATATATTTTTTTTAAATACTCGTAGCTTTAAAACTTTTTATTTTAAAATTATAAACAATATATATTTGAGTAAGTACTTACTCACAATAAGCCATTTCATTTAATATGCAATATTTAAAGGAAAAAACTTGCAAATCTTAAAACAAATACCTCCCCAAATTGACCTCCATATGGGTCTATGGGACCCACTTTTACGCAAATTCTTGTGTACCAAATTTTAACTTAATCGATCCATTAGATTCGAAGCAAAATGGCTGTGACAGACGGACAGACAGACACACAAGTTCGTCCGTTTTCTCATTCGGACTTAGGTACGGAACCTTTTTAAAAAAAAATATCTGACAAATGGATTTTTTTATGTATGCTCTTTTTATTAGTTATCACAGAGCACCAAATTCTTTTTTTGTATTCCTTTTTCAGTCGCAGTGACCTCTTAGGATATTGGTACCAACAGCTAGCGTAATTGATAACAAAGTATCTTGTAATTGGATCAAAGTCGCATTAAAATCCGCTTTGCGGCTTTTGAATTTATTACCTTCTTACTCATTGTACAGAAGTTGCTAAATAAGATTTTTTGAGTTTAAATCGGTTGCTGCTTTGGCAAAGCTTTTCGGAAACCTATTTATATCTACCAGTAGTTCCTTTAACCTTTTCATATTACGTAGCGTTTAATTATTTGGAATTATTTTTGCAGTTTACACACACTGCAAAAATAATAGTGTAAAAATTATTCAGGTGTATGGAAGACAGAAAGAAAAATGCCTTTTTACAGAAAAAAACAAATACACCCTAAAACTATTAAAACAGAAAACAAAGATTGTAATGCCAAAAGGGCCTCAGTTCAGCATAATTTCAGATGACAACACAAGGTGTCCTGACAGTAATTATGGATACTCCTGAGTTGCAGTCTCCAAAGTGTTCATACACCTGCACTTCTGAGGACCTAAAACACGCCACTGTGGACATGCTTGGCGTGGCCATTACCTACTGGGCCAAACTTAAGTCGTCTTCTTCTTCTATCCCTTAATTCCAGTTCTATCTGGGGTCGGGTCTACTTGTACAGCAGTGCCAGGTTCTGCGCTTTATCTCCCTATCGATACTGGACCACCATGTAGCGAGGGTCTTCCTCTTCCCAGACGTTTCATAGGGAGGTTCAGGACCCAGTTTAAGTAACACCATTAAATATTTTTATGCCATCGACTCGAAAACTAGAAGAAGACCATAAAAATGTAAATATGATTTTTTTAAATAAACAGTTATCCAAATAACACTAACTTTGCTTTCAATATTCAGAAACATAAATACACCTTCACCAACGTGTATTGAATGAAATATATTATCATTTCCTCTGTTAGCGCTCCCTAAGTAAAGATTTTCAGAAATTCGACCCGCAAGAATAGAAAGGTCTGTAATGCGTTCACGGACAGTATCGCCGGCTTGTTTATATTTATATAACTTTTGTCTGGGTTCACCTCCTCTCACCCCAAAATATCACATTTGTTCATGTTCACCCTCAATTTCTTTACCACATACTTTGCTGAATCATTGAATCTTTTTTTAATCGGACGATGCTTTTGTATTTGTGCCATATATTTTTATATACAGATCAACTTTATTTCATTACGCATTATTTAGTATTAGTAGTCTTTTTCACCGAAGGAGAAGGCAAAGGTGGTTATGCCTATAGGGCCTTTGCCTTCTCCACTGAAACATAACTAGCGAAATGTGGATGTACTACGTCTATCATAGTACACCTTCGATCAATAATAGTACTAGATTAAGGATCATGAACAAAAATCAGTCGCTCAAGTGGCCACGTTTGCACACACGTAAAAACTAAATTTTTCTTAGAAAAAAGTTTAATAATATTAACAATTTCAGTTTATTATAAATCTTAATGCTTAAACATAAAGTTTAATTACCATTGTAAAATATATTTAAAATTTCGCTTGAAAATAAAATCATTCTATTTTTAAATTTTCAGTCATTTCATTTATTATAAAATGAAACTTAAAGTCTAAGTAATAAGGTTACAAACATACTAATTTGAAATAAGACCACAAAAGTAAATGTGGTCTTATTTTTCGGGTCGTCTTTGAAGCGCTTTTCGGGAATCTAGTACTATTATTGATCGAAGTAGTACACCCACATTTCGCTAGTTATGTTTCAGTTCCATATAATAGGGGCGTGCGTTAAGCCATTGGTTCTGCTCCAGATCTTTCTCCGGTCGTGTCGGATTGCCGTCCCATCGGACTATGAGAGTGAGGGAAGAGAGAGTGCACCTGTGTCTGCGCAAACACTTGTGCACTATAATATCACCCGCGTCGAAAGCTAGTCTCTGTTGAAATTGGCCGCCATGGCCAAAAAATATGGTCTGACTATATAACAGCAGCCGAGACTATTGCCAGCAACCGGCCACAAATTCAGACTCCGAGCTGCAAGTGAGAAAAACATTACGCATCTAATACAATACAGCTGCAGGCCAATTCTCGTAATTTAAAACGATCAAAATCTAGTCGCATTCTCATCTCGGCGACAAACAATTGTCGAAAACTTGTCAAAGTGCAGGGAAATTTGGACGTTTTTTTGACAGATTGAGACTGAGATCAGACTGTGAACGTTCTTAAATTTACCAGAATTTCCCCTCAGATCTTAATCACACATTGGCATAATATCTACGAGTACGTTACATTTCAGAATCGCGAACGCACGTCAAAGGCGAGCAGTTCGCGAGCTTTGCATGAAATACGTCACGCTCACGAATTTAATTAAAATGTGCGATGTTGGTGCGTGCGTAGCTTTAGCAATGTTGCGCATAACTTGCATAATCCCCAGATTTACCAGTGTACGCGCACCCTTAAAACGATCGAAATAACAAAAACATAACAGCGATCGTCAAAAATAATCCCTCACTATTGGAAATGAAAAAGATAATAGCAAAATGGTTGGCACCGTAAATAATAAATGAAGACTAGGTAATGTTAACAAAGTACAGTCACGGCCATTTACATTACAGTTTTTATTCCTTCTCACTTTAATTGTTATACGGTTTATTCTAGCAGTTACTTTTATTTATATAGAGCAGGTAATTCGTTTACCCGTGAGAATAGTTTCAACACGTGCCGCGTCTAGACGAATTGACTGTAATGGACTTTGTGCCCGCAGTAGCCCGTCGTATCCGTGTGTTTACACAAAGAGGGAAATATTTATCGAGGGAGGTTAACGCTGAAATAGGTTCAACTTTTTATTTTTTGAGGGTAGTTTTTGGACGCGGCTTAAAATAGTGTTGGAGGTTTCGTCGTGGGTTTTTGTAAGCATTTCGTTTAGGTAAAATGAAAATGAAGGTACATTATGCTTACCTTCAAAGCTATCAAGAAACAGAATCATTAATGAATTCCGTTTCCTAGCAAACATTTATGTCGATAAATTGACCGTAGTTGACAAAAGCAAAAACATTTCGAAAAAAAAAATGAATTTTATTACTATTAAAAATCAATAATGTTCTAGCGGAAACTGAACGTTATACCCCTACTAATATTATGAAAAATCGCTTGACTAACAAATATCTTTATTATCATCACAATTATTATCATTGGCAGCCTTGCTCCAACCACTGCTGAGTACAGGTCTCCTTCCTTTGGTGCCATACTTCCCTGCCAATCTATTCTGAAAAAATCTCACCGTGAAAACTTAGGTGATGTGAGCTTGAAGGAGCTAGCAATAGTGTCAATCCTTTGCGTCAAGTGAAATGACAGCTCATTTCACCTAAGTTTTCACGGTGAGATTTTTACAGAATAGACCGGCTGGTCTGTGCGAGGCTCACCTAGCACCCTAATTGTGTAACACACTATGAATCACAATCTGAATCATTTTGAAGGATGTTGCTAATCAATTGCTTCATAATGTTCGAAAAATTTGTCTGCCACTAGATCTCGTTCAAACCAATTTTCGGTGGAAGTTTACATGGTAATGTACATCATATACTTTTTTTAATTTTATCATTCTCTTATTTTAGAAGTTACAGGGGGGGGACATTTTACCACTTTGGAAGTATCTCTCGCACAAATTATTCAATTTAGAAATAAATTATATTAGAAACCTCAATATCATTTTTGAAGACCTATCATAGATACCCCAAACAGGATTTTTTACCGCACAGTACAATTACCTCTCAAAAGACCAATCCGGAGCCCCCTCTGTGCACCGCTTATTAGGGCACATCTCTGGGAGACTGTAAAGGGGTCTCCCCGAACCCTAACTGTGCAATTCCTACTGTACCTAGAAGACACCAAAATAGTTTAGAAGTTCAGTGTGACGTAATAAACTGCCAAAGATCATAAATAACAATAATATTTCAGGCTCATAGAGAGCAATGGCGCAAAAGTAGCAGACAAATTGTTTCACGTCCACTTGGAAAACCATTAATTAACCCATTTTCTACCGTCACTTTACAAACGGTAGGAAATAAACTAGCAAAATGTGTAAGCTGTTAGCTTTCGTATAGTTTGTTACGTATTCAGCTAACTATTTTTCATTTTAATTTTTCGTTTCAATTATTTTCAGGAGCGCTATTTACATTTTTAGATATTTTTCAGGTTTAGGTACGGAACAGCAGGTCAAGCTGCCCGAAACTGTCAAATTTTCTCAATCAACCTTGAACCTTAATTCTTTGGCGATAAAGTTGAAAATCTATTAAAGAAATTTGACAGATCGTAGTAGCTTGATGTGCTGGCGTCTGAACCTTTGTTTTTTAGAGAACACATGGCCATTTCTAAACTTAAGTAGACATAGGTAGGTGGGTGGTGGTGGGTGGGTAGGTTATAGTGCTTCTATCAAAAACAAATGAGCTTTTTTCAGTTAACTCATAGCACAGGTACTGCTAAATACTGTACATTAATTACTTCGTTCTACAAATACATTTGGTTTACACTACGAACGCGTGTCATACTTATGGATTCTAAAACAAAAAGGGTAAACCGTTTCTTACAAATATTTATAATCAAGCTAAACACACACTTCAAAAGTTGACACACAAATTTTCAGAAAAAAGGCAACATAAAATACTGAATAAATTTTCAAATGCGCAAAGAATAGTAGAAATCTGTTCACATCAAAACTTAGTAGACGAGCGACCTCAGCAATTAAGTCACTCGAAATATTTAATGAACAGTGCTAGTTCCGCGCCGGAAATGACACTTAATCGGCTTAACTTCGCCTCAAAACTTACCCCGGGCAAACACCCCCTTCCCACCCCCATCCCCCAAACCATACCCACACTGCATCAAAGAAGTTGGAGAATGTGCAATTATGAGATTGTTTTAATTTAGAAACAATGTTGTTAAAGAATTTCCTTACTTTGGATGAGCTCTCTGAAACCCCAAACCAGAATTCTTGGTTTCCCCCCACATTGTTTCTCCGTTATTGCTTACTGTCGATCTTTAATTTATTTTTCTCTAGTTAACAATTTTCGTTCGGAGATGTTTGCGTTCACTTTGTTTGTTCCGTTGAGTTCATATATGTGTTAGATTTATTGATATAGGTATAGTATATACTATAAGTATATGTACCTACATATTATCCAAATAACAAGCTTTAAATATCAGAATGGTTACTATTTACTTATTTACTGTGTATGAAAGTTATTATTGAATATGGTTTGTAGGAAAAGGGTTTTATGAAATAAAGCACAGACAGACAAGGCTAAACATTTATTTAATCTTAGGCTTGTCAGTAATTAATCAGAAAACTAGTCGTCCGTTCGCAAAACTAGGTCATCATGGAGAAGAAGGACAAGAAACTCCATGGATACAGTAACAAAGTATTTTATCAATACATATCTTATGTTGTCATAAATTATCGTTATCTTTAAAAACCATTTATTCTATCTCTTGGATAATTGTCCAAGAGAATTCAAAATAATAGCAACATAATAACAATAGCTAGGAATATTGGCCATAATATGACTTACACAACAACATTTTCATAATAAGCAATAATTGAGGTATAATATCAAATTAATTGACTTACGTGACATCTGGTCGATCATTTCCACATAATAACGGCACTAGAACTAACCAACTGAACATCTACCAAGCAACTGTCTTGATAACGTCGTTACAATCCTTTTTATACACTACCAACGTCTTTTACGTAAAACATCTACCGCCATTTTGAACCAATTACAGATCATCATATATTTTGGCTTAATATCTTCTAACACAGGTAATAATAAACAAATCTTATATAGTGAAACCATTTTAAAACATTATAAGGTAATTAATCAATTTAATAAGAGTTTATTCTTAATTCTTAGACATCATCAAAAAGTATATCAACATCAACTGACAGTATTGTACCAATCATTTGAAACAACCTAATATATTGAAATAGCAATATAAAATCTAAGATATACTACAAAGATAATCAAATATTACTTAATTATTTATAATAATAACATTAGTGTTTTTATTACAAGTTAATACTGTTGTTTTTTGTAAACACAATATCTAGTCAAATTAGGTACTTCTACGTTCACGTTCAATCTGTCACAAGCTTCGTAATTGTGACAGATGCCATTATCCAACAAACAATATATTATAATTATATCAAGATGATATATATCTAACACGGCCATACTGACATGTACTTCGTTCTCGAAGTACCTATGAATCTACAGTCTCACAAAAATATCAGCGTTTCATATTGACCAATTCAACAGGGAGTTAATTTTTTTTTTGTTTTTTTTTTTTTTTTTTTGCTTCGAGCCAACTTTCTAACCAATGTATCTTAATATCTTTGCAACTTCTGCTAATTTAAAAGTAAAACGTTGAGTACTTAAACAATGTATCAAATAATTAATTGCTAATATTAAATTGGGATGGCAACAATTTGGTAAGCCTAGTAAATTCATATTCAACAGCTTTTGAATCGAAACAATAACCAACGATCATGAAAATAATTGAAATAACTCATCGCTCGGTCAATTTCTGACAATATTATTGAAAACTATTGAACAAACATTTTCTATTAACATATTAACAAACATTTAACATGGCCATTCTGAAATGTACTTGATCCTTGAAGTAAATTTCTGGACATCTTTCTTTCTATTTTTTTTTCTTTACTTTGGTTTTAAAATTGTATAGTATTGTCATAGCCACAGGCATTTTTTTTTACAGCCACAGGCGTTTTTTTTTTCTACAGCCACAGGCCTATTTTTTATTTACAGCCACAGGCGTATTTGTTTTTTTTTTACAGCCACGGGCTTATTTTTTTTTCTACAGCCACAGGCGTATTTTTTTTTTTACCTCCACAGGCACAGCTACGCACAGCCACAGGAGTTTTTTTTTTTTTTTTTTTTTTTTTAACCATAGGCACAGCTACGCACAGCCACAGGTTTTTTTTTTCTTTTTTTTTTTTACCTCCACAGGCACAGCTACGCACAGCCACAGGAGTTTTTTTTTTTTTTTTTTTTTCAACCACAGGCACAGCTACGCACAGCCACAGGTTTTTTTTTTTTTTTTTTTTGTTTTTTTTTTTACCTCCACAGGCACAGCCACGCACAGCCACAGGAGTTTTTTTTTTTTTTTTTTAGCCACAGGCACAGCTACGCACAGCCACAGGCATTTTTTTTTTTTTCAAAGTCAAAGTCGTCAAAGTTTTTTTACCTCCACAGGCACAGCCACAGGAGTTTTTTTTTTTTTTTTTTTTTTTTTACCTCAAAGTCAAAAGTCAAAGTCAAGTCAAAGTTTTTTTACCTCCACAGGCACAGCTACGCACAGCCACAGGAGTTTTTTTTTTAATATATATATAGCCACAGGCTTTTTATATAATTAAATATAATAATAATATACACACATATAATACCTATATATACATATTTTAAATTTGTTTTTGAATGTTTATCATTATTTATTTTAGATCAAATTATTATTTATTTTGGATATTTAGAGATTTAAATAGTATCCTCAATAACAGCATTTTCATAGACCATTTCATCTGGCCAAAATTTTAGCTTGTCTTTAGAAATTACAAGATTCCTTTGGCCTCTGCCACGCAAACTATAACAATCATTATTTATTATGGAAATATTTGTTAAAACAAAATACAAAATTATTTACTAAGGTCTCGGACACCAGAAAAGGAGGCTACCCAACGGTTTATTAACAGTATAGGTATACGATATTGTAAAAATAAATTTTAAATAAGTAATTTCAATATTATCTCTACAGCACAATCAATGATTAGAAATCACATAAAACTAAATGCTTAATGGAACGTTTATGAACCACATTTCATTGTAATTACGATCAAAGATGATTGATAGATGTTTTAAATACTTCATAATGTGTCATATCTCAAAATTAAATAAGGTTATCCTAATCCAGAAAATAATTTATAAGTAACAATAGCTTATCATCAGGAATGACTAAATTTCACTTTTGAGCATTATACTACTCTTTTATATTAAATATTGTATTCTCAAATTATATTTTAAAGCAATTGATTCAATAATTATCACGTAATTGACATAGTCAAAACTGTTCGTCCTTTATAAGCCAAGCGTGAACTAAATGTTACATAATAATTATCTAAAAGTATTTTGCAATATGTTACCTTCCAATGTAATCATCTTATCCAATAGCATCTCGTTTTGATGTAAAATAGCCTCTAAGGGTCTTACCGACTTCAGATACTTCTTACCGCCGCAAAACTTTTAGATATTCTTACAGCAGATTGAGTTTCCGTATTTTCAAAGCTCATACAGTAATAAGCAGCTCCGCAGCTCCAATGTCAGAGGCGGCAGCGCGATGTCATCATTATGGTGCGAGTGGAGTCAGCGACCCACTGACCAACGGCTTCCACATCCGGCTCCAACATCAATCATGAAAATAGCAAATAAAAATGAATTAGTAAGTGGTTTTAAAAGCCCAGAGAACTATCCCACTTCTGATGTTAGATTTATAATATAGGTATAGTATATATACCTACATATTATCCAAATAACAAGCTTTAAATATCAGAATGGTTACTATTTACTTATTTACTGTGTATGAAAGTTATTATTGAATATGGTTTGTAGGAAAAGGGTTTTATGAAATAAAGCACAGACAGACAAGGCTAAACATTTATTTAATCTTAGGCTTGTCAGTAATTAATCAGAAAACTAGTCGTCCGTTCGCAAAACTAGGTCATCATGGAGAAGAAGGACAAGAAACTCCATGGATACAGTAACAAAGTATTTTATCAATACATATCTTATGTTGTCATAAATTATCGTTATCTTTAAAAACCATTTATTCTATCTCTTGGATAATTGTCCAAGAGAATTCAAAATAATAGCAACATAATAACAATAGCTAGGAATATTGGCCATAATATGACTTACACAACAACATTTTCATAATAAGCAATAATTGAGGTATAATATCAAATTAATTGACTTACGTGACATCTGGTCGATCATTTCCACATAATAACGGCACTAGAACTAACCAACTGAACATCTACCAAGCAACTGTCTTGATAACGTCGTTACAATCCTTTTTATACACTACCAACGTCTTTTACGTAAAACATCTACCGCCATTTTGAACCAATTACAGATCATCATATATTTTGGCTTAATATCTTCTAACACAGGTAATAATAAACAAATCTTATATAGTGAAACCATTTTAAAACATTATAAGGTAATTAATCAATTTAATAAGAGTTTATTCTTAATTCTTAGACATCATCAAAAAGTATATCAACATCAACTGACAGTATTGTACCAATCATTTGAAACAACCTAATATATTGAAATAGCAATATAAAATCTAAGATATACTACAAAGATAATCAAATATTACTTAATTATTTATAATAATAACATTAGTGTTTTTATTACAAGTTAATACTGTTGTTTTTTGTAAACACAATATCTAGTCAAATTAGGTACTTCTACGTTCACGTTCAATCTGTCACAAGCTTCGTAATTGTGACGGATGCCATTATCCAACAAACAATATATTATAATTATATCAAGATGATATATATCTAACATATGCTTTGTTCACATAGATTATCCGTTTTAGAGTAGAAACTAAGCACCTAAGTTTTAATATTTCAGATAGCAAAAGTTTGTTAGGTAAGGTTAGGGGTTTTAATTAAAATTGTTTTATGAACCACACATTTTTGCTTCTACTTCGCTGTTTTTTTTTAATATATTTCTATTTTAATGACTAACAAAAATCGATGTTAAGTTTTTTATTTATTTATTGTGTATTTTATAAAATATATTCACTGCATAAACTTTTTATACTAAACTAGCTTCTGCCCGCGGCTTCGCCCGCGTGGATGTCGGAAATTTACCCACGGGAACGTGCTAACAGGATAAAATGTATGTGCTTCCCCAGAATGCCATCTATGTCGCGGGCCCTTTGTGGCTAATTACAATAGAAAACCAATTGTGTCTCAGTAGTGGTAATTAAAAAAACAAACTCAATAACAGAAAATTAAATACCTACCTACCTAAATAAACCTATTTCTGATGATAACTAATCTAAACTCAATAAATAAGCAAAATCCCTAAAAACTAATATCTATACGAATGACTAAACCTACCTAACAGTATTATAAAATAACCTACGGTCACTACGTAGGTACACTATCAAATATACTACCTATACTTTAAAATTAAAATCTATACCTACGACTTATATAAAAATAAACCTAAATAACTCTAAAAACTAAAAGGAATAAAAATGAACTCCACTGCGGGTGACCCAACCTACGACAAACTTAGTATTTGCGGTTGGTACAGTACAGACAGTGGTAATCGGGTATAGGGATCGAACCGCAAAATTAAGTTTGTTTTTTATTGTATATACTTTTCCGGGATAAAAAGTACCCAGTATGGTGCCCAGGATATTAAAGAATAATTATACCAAGTTTCATCGTAATCGAACCGGTAGTTTTTGCGTGATGCCTGAACAAACAGACAGACAGACAGACAGACAGACAGACCGACAGACAGACAGACAAAAATTTTTTTAATCACATTTTTGGGTTCGGTGTCGGTCAAGTAACACCCCCTGCCATTTATTTTTTGGATATTTTCAATGTACAGAATTTTCACTTCTACAGATTTATTATAAGTATAGATTACCTAATAAACTATTTAATAATATAAATTAGGTTATTATATTTTTATTTAATAAAATAAAAATATAATAACCTAACCTAAATAAAACTATTAACAACTAAAATATGGCGTCAAAAAATCATCTGCATTGCTCTCGACTGGTAATGTACATTACCAGTCGAGAGCAATGCAGATGATGCCCAAGAGACTGGCGACATTGCCACCTTGTATGGCAATGCTTACCCTCTGACCAAGGTAAAAGCCAGCTCTCAGGTCACGGGAAGTGTCAACCAGCTAATTTTTGTATTTAAGTTTAAAATAAATTAAAATACAATGAAAACAATTTTCAAGTAATTGTAAGGCATTTACAAAGTAAACGATCCCCAAATGGGAACTATAGCAGTTTTATATGAATAATCAATAAGCCAGACGAATGTTTGTTTATAACGGTACGTCTGAACTCTGAACCTCTCTAAATATACTTGAACAACAATAACAAGGGTACAACATCTCGGAGACTTCGACGTCCGAAATAAAGTTTGGGCCAACATTTAACTAGTTGGAGCAAACAAATCCGGAGTGACTCTAGTGGCGCGAATTGCACTCGGGCCGTAGACCGGCCGTCTAACTTGTTCGTAACGACTTCAAAAACGTCTAGGAAAATATTTGTTTTGCCAACCAAGATACGAGTACACAAGATCTGATGCCACGTCTGCTTAGATGTATTGTTTGTGGAAGTTTTATTGCGAATGATGTTCTTGTCTTTGAATAATGCTGGCTGAAAAAGGAGGTTAGTGTTGAACTAGAACAGTAAAAATGTTGAGTTAGTTTATGTTATTTCCGACACGTCTAGCACCCTAATTGCGTACACAATCCATCACACTCTTCCTTCATAATTTTGAAGGCCATTGCTAATCCATTGCTTCATATTTTTGAGAAATTAGTCTGCTCAACAACGAAAATAACGCAATGAATGTTGATGAGCTGTCAAAATGAAAGGCGATGCTACTGATACGCAATTACCCCGCAGATTATTATTAACTCTTGATGGCAACCACTAAAAAAAAAAAGTAAACTAAAAAAAAGTAATCATTTATAATCCATTCCTATCTTACATAAGTAAACTACGTTCCATCCCATTCTAGGCTCCTCTAATAAAAAACCCTACCAATGAAAATAAGAAACGTAAAACTCGTAAAAGGAACTCAAGCTAGAAATCTAATCTGCCGTCAGTACTTATCAAGTGGTTAGAGATAACCTCTGATTGAGATCCGCCGACAGCCGTAAGTGGCGGGAATCGGATTCCCCTCAGCGACAATAGCCGATTTGCCCACTGATCCACTCAGTGATATCATAAGTTGATTCGTCTACGGCAGGGATGGCCAACCTTTGGCATACGAGACAAGGTAGGCAACAGTTTGCTAACAATTTTTCTGTTGCCTACCAGGTCTCATATTTCATTTTATTCCCTCAGGATTGAGGGAATAAAATGAAATATTTTATTCAAATCTACAATTTGATTCCAAGGCCCGCCTGCACTACATACTTATGCGCTTTAGCGCTAAACATTTTTTTTTTTTATTCGGAAGGAACAACAAACAATATGAGACATACAAATTACATTAAGTATTTGAAATATCATTCTGTCTCTGTCATCTTCAAATGAATGACAAAAGCAGAGCTATGTTTACAACACGTTTAGTGTTAGTAGACCCGTTTTGTATTTTAGCGATTCGTCGTGCAAGCAGACCTAAATTTATTTGTCTTAGTAATAATCCTTATAAAAGGATTTTTTAAGTACAGTCCATTCAAAGTTATTTTACCTCTGATTTTGCATCGCTGTCACAGTGATCTATAAAGTCCTTGTAATAAGGTTGCTGTTACGAGTAGCTTGCTGCCACTAACTAGTCTATTAAAATCACAATTATCTTTATTCTCGTTAATATAAGGTTGCTATCGGGCTGCTGCTGTTACAGGTAAAAAAAAACTATGTAAGGAGTGTATATGTACAATTATTTATCTATGTGCAGAACGTCATTAACAAAATATTTTTCCTCTATTGTCACGAAGATGTAAAAAGGTTCGTCGTCCCTGGTCTAAACCTTGCTCGAGGTCCCCTGAACAAATGTATCGAACGTAACTGATTGTTCGGGTAATTTATTGAGGATGTTAATGTGATGCCCTCTTGACATATTGCTTACGTATTATTTTGTAAGTAGTACTTGAACGGTTTTATTTTTGGAATAAAGAAACGGTTTTTTTTTTGTGTAAAGCTAATGGCGGCTGATAAGTATTTAAAGATCTTAAAACGTTATGTTGTCGAAAATTTCCTTAGGCTTGAATTCTATGGTTTAGCAAGAGGTTCAATACCTACCTATAGCTTCCTATATTATCAATTTCACGAATCAATAAACTTTTAATGGTAGGTACCTGAAGCAAAAAAAATATAATATAAATAAATAAAAAGTGTCTGTTTAAAATAACAGCTTTTAACTAAATGCTTAAGAAATATTTTATATATAGGTACGCTACTTATAACAAAAATACATTTTTTTGAATTTTCGTCTGTCATTCTGTCTGTTTGTTCCAGCTAATATCTGAAACGGCTGGACATATTTTAAGGGACTTTCACTGGCAGATAGCTGAAGTTCTGGAGTAACATAATAATATAGGCTACCTTCTGTCCCGGTTGCACGTTCCCGTGGGTTAACTTCCGACATCCTCGCGGGCGAAACAGCGTGCAGAAGCTAATCATTAGTATTGAGAAACTAAATAAATCATCCATATTCAAAATGTAGCTGGAAACTTCTATTTCCATGTGTGTCTGTGTGAGTACAAAAAACTTTATCCTTTATGAATTCTTCGCGCTGATATCTGTGCTGAGCATTGATGATAGGAATAAAAAATATTACTCGTTTTAATTTATCAATTTTATTCTATTATTTTTAAAGGCTTTTAAAATTTTATTTGTTTATATTAAAAAAACTTTATTCTCCTTTATTCTTTTTTTTTTCTTTTTTTTTTAATTTTTTTCTTTTTTTTTTAATTTTTTTCTTTTATTTCTTTTATTTTATTTGTTTGTTTTTTTTTGTTTTTGTTTGTTGGTTTTGTTATTTTTTTGTTTTATTATTTTATTTGTTTTGTTTATTTTATTTGTTTGTTTTTTTTTTGTTTGTTTTATTTGTTTGTTTTATTTGTTTGTGTGTGTTTGTTTAATTTTTTTGTTTGTTATTGTGGTTTATGTTTGTTTATAAAAATAATCAATAATTATTATAAGTGAAAGGCATTTTGTAATATCTTACATGAATTAATAAAATAACCTACCTTCCTATTCAGGGTATAAGGGACGCGCAAACTAGTACTTACCATGAATTCAGCATAAGCATAGAAGACATAGGATCCCCCCAAAAAAAAAGTGCAATACCGGTCAATAAGTATGGAACAGCTGATTTTATTTTTCATGTCATTTCAATATATTTGTCCAAACAACTCAAAATTATCGCGACAAAAAATCCTACACAACCAGAAATACAAAAAAAAAACTTCGCCGTGACTCAAATTAATACACCGAATACTATGAATAGGTACGTTTTAAAAGCAATTTCTGTAAAAGGATGTCGAATATCTCCAAACAAGGCACAGTAATGCATCCTTTGCCGCTGGAACAACAACAATGGGCATAATTCACGGGCAGCGTTCGCTCAGTGGAGAGCCCCAACGAAATCACTGAACCAAATTGCAAATGAAGCGCCTGCCTAACTCTAGTAATGCCGTATATCAGATCTTATAGCTGTGCTACGTGTTTGCTCGCGTAAGTGATTAATATTCGACTTTATTGCACGATCTAGGAATGCTAAGGATTTGTGGTGTGTGTTTTGTTTTATTTTAACCTACAAGCGGTGTGCCCGATGGGATTTATCAGCGGCAAAATGACGAACGTCCATATAATATAATAATAATAATATCCCTGGACATTTCACACAGCGCCATCTAGTCCCAAGCTAAGCAACCTAATGCTTGTGTTATGGTAACAAGATGGCTGATAAACTACTTATATACAATACACAATTATACAATACAAAATTATATTTTATATATATATTTTAGATGTAGTTTATTTTTAAGCACTCATAATGTATGGAAAATTTGCCACTCCTGATAAATGTACACCTTTTTGTAATCGTTTTGATTAAATAAATTATTATTATTATTAAAGTATTATACATTTTTTTTTTGTAAATACGTACATATTATAGATAGAAAAACACCCAGACTCAGAACAAATACATGTAGGACTTGCAAATATTTGTTCTGTGCGGGAATCGAACCCGCGACACGCAGCGCAGCAGTCCGATCACTCAGCCACTGCGCTAACCGTGTTGTCAAAACTAACTTTCATCCTCGATTAGACCTCGAGATTTATTTTAAAAAATCCTTCCTTAGTGCTGCTTTTCGTTATGTAAAACTCTTTAGCAAAATATCTTTCATCCCCGACTAGACCCCGTAAATTAAAAAAATCCTCCCTCAGTGCTCACCCTCGTTACATAAGGATGTCTTGTGCATAAAGCACAATTTCATACTTCTAGACCTGCGGTTGCGCTGTCTTTCAGACATTTATTAAGTAGAAGATTCGTGTGTCGCCCACGATTCTTGAGATACCAAATTGATAGGTTCGATTATTGCGTAGGTGTACCTAAGCTGAGTTTGCAATTAACTACTAACCTAACTTTAGTTGTGAACTAGCAAGAACTTTGTAGACAGTAAAAAGTTAAATCCACAGAGACATTACCCCCTAAATAAGATTTAATATACTTACTCGTAGGCGTACAGCATACAAAGTCAATACATTTCAAACATTATACTCGTACTTGCAAAATGTTAACTACCTGTTTGCCCTAACTTTCAAGAGGCTGTAAATCAAATCTCCATGTAGAAAATCGTCCAATTAAGCCGTAGGACTTTTGGCCAAGAGTTGTTAGGTGTACCAACTCCGAATCTCGACGGAAGTACGAAACCGTGTTAGCAAATTGTTCGCAGGCACACGTGCTCGCATACCGTACCAAAATACGTAACGGGATTAATTTAACAAATTAGAACTATTCATGCGATTATTATACGATTGCTCACGATACCAATGCGCAGATAATACACAAGGGGTCCTTTATATTCGCCCCCAATGAGCGCAACATCCAAATAACCGTCTATTGTTTTTAGAATTTATTTCAAACGCTTTGAATGGAAAGTACATAGGATTAGGCTCAGAGTCGGATTACCATAGAATTTACAAATATCAGTTGGTCGGGCCGGTACTTACGATTTCAGCTGGTTTCGACGCCAGCATTGGCCAGTTATTGGCACTGCGATCTCCCGACCTATACAAATCCAACTCTATTTACTTTCCGAACGTCTGTACGATTCGGACATTTGATATTCACTACGAGATCGTGGAATTATTTCCGCTGAGATATTTTAAGAACTTTGTCCGCATTTCAACAATAGTAAGAGTGCGCTGGGTAAAATAATCGCCTACTTATAGCTGATATTAATTGTAGTTTTCAATCTGACTTACTAAAGTACAAAATTATTTTCCATCTGACCGTATTTAATCATATTTTATTGCGCGATTACCGCCTACAATTGTACATTTGGTCGAACTCACTTTTCGCAGTTAATTATATTTTAATTGCCAATGAATATTTGAAAATTTAAATGCGGGATGTTAACACGGCTCTGAAGCCAGCCGACATTTTGTGTGTTCCCAATATAGAACGGGAAAGGCTTGTGTATATCGACGACATTTAGTCTGGCGACATTTGCTCTGGTGCTTCAATTGACCCATTTCGTTTGCCACACATGGACGTGAACAAATAAGGGCCGAAATGAATTTAACTCCGTTATGTATTGAAATTTATTGGACCCAGCGATGTGTTTTCCCGATCTGTTAATGAAAGGAAAACATAAAGAGCTTATCTTTCAGTGCAAATTGTAGTCGAATGAGAGAATCGAGTTACTGTGGAGTCTGTGTACGTAAATTGCTTGTAGATAATGTTGTTATTGTAGTCTTTAATACTAATTAATGTTTAGTACCAGTATTGCGTAGGTATATCGATATTTTGATCTTAAATGTGTCGTTATCATTTAGCATTATAATGTTCCCACTGTTGGGACATAGACCTCCTCTTTGTGAAAGGGAGTGGGCATAATCCACCACCCAGGCCCAGTGCGGGTTGGTGGATGTTCATCATGGAATTTCATCATCCTTTAACCTTATGATAGCATTATAACCAACATATTACATGCCTGTCTAGATCTCACAATTTTGATGACTACCTGACTACGTTTTCATTTTCATAAAATCACCCTACCTCAAATCCAGCGTTTGGAAAATTACAGCAAACCGTCCATTACCCGAAAACATAAACGGATCGAATGCACCATGTAACCCGCTTCCTGTCGCGCATGTAGACGCGAATAATTCAACAGTGCGATCGCCATTCTATGAGCAAACAGATAGTCTTCACTTCCGACACATGTTTCCGTGGCCGACACAAGTAACTGGTCACGTAGAATATTGACGCCTCCAGCGGCTCCTGCTATCCATTCGCTCCGGACAATACCTACGGCGCTAAGGGAGACATTTTTATGCTGAACTTACGTATATCATTCTAAACATTCGGTGAAGAATAACGAGTATTTTCTGCGCTTTAAATTCTGTGAACGATTCGTTTGTGATTCCGGGATCTGGCCATCTAAAGTTGTTTTGGACTGAGTTTAGAAGGACTTCTGAACGCCTCTGAGAGAACAGTTCAATTGGTTTCTAGACAAACGGAAATAGAAAATAACTGAGATACCTACAGTCCTGTTATTGTATCTCTATTATTGCATCACTGCCAAAATCACAGTGGTCTTTATAATCCTTGTAATAAGGTTGCAGTTGGATTGCTATTATCTACTGACAAGTCTGTTAAAATCACAATGATCTTTATTCTCGTTGTGATAAGGTTGCTGTTGGGTTACTGCTGTCAGAGTTTAACGAACTGTACACTAAACATAAAACGTTTTTACATATTTTCCCATTAAAGTATGTACGAACTCAAAATAACACATAATTAAAACATACATTATTGTCATGTACCTACAAAGAGATCTGAAAAGTACACCCGCGGTTCTGACGCACATATTTAATATAGAATGTCCCACAAAAGTTAGTTGACATGATTGTGTCCACTTCAGCTGTAGGTACCTAATCCCACATTAGGTATGATTTAAAATTCTAGTTTCAAATGTTTGAACTGTACACTATAACATTTTTATTGAAAGCACGTAAAGCCGTTGGTCCTGCGCCTGATCTCTCCCCGGTCGTGTCGGATTGCCGTGCCATAGGACTATGAGAGAAAAGGAACAGAGAGTGCACCTGTGTTTACGCACACACTTGTGCACTATAATATCAGCTACGTACAGTCACGAGCACCAATACGTCAACACTTGGCAACTTTCAATTGCGATTTTTTCGTGAAATAACGATTGCAACGTTGAAATACGATACGACACATTACATAAATCTATGGGTTCGAAAATGCTATGTTTGTAACAACAAAATCTCCTTTAAAAAATAAAGGAGTAAATCGCTTTTGAATAAAGTCGAGTGTATACATACTTTTGTTCGTGACTATACCTGGCTAATCTCCGTTAAGATTGGCCACCATGACCAAAATCGGTCGGGAGGCTATTTTATTGACTAATTCAACTACTGTACGTGGTTACCTACGATAAGGGATTACCTGTTCTTTTTTTATTGGCTGGTTTCAGTTGTGGTAACATAATGTGGAATTGCAGCTGAACTGGAAAAAATTTAACTAACTTTTGGAGGGCACTGTAGGTGAAATTCTATCTTTCTATTACCGTTTTGCCATCTTTTAATAACATCCATCAATATTTATAAGCATTTGTCAACCTTATTTAATGTCTTTCTAAACAAATTACTGTCAAAAGCACGATCAAGTTACCTTTAACCCTTTTCGTACTTTTGGGGTTAAATAAAAAGTTACCTGGGCATTCCGTAAACATAATTTTGGCACTACTTAAATCAATACTGGCAAAATAAACAACACAAAAAGGCGATATTAATAAGCAAGCTGTGTATAACAATTGATCAACAATAAAGGATGAAATAATACCGGGTGGCAGGGACATCCACACACAACCTGTTACCATAGATTCAATACATGATGCTGAACACGCGTCGAAATTATTCGTAGATTATTAAAAAAGAATGAAGAATGTCTACGCTAGAGGGTCTAGGTTCATTTGAATCCATGGTTACAGTTTGCGCGTCGATAACCCTGCCATCCTGTATTAACTTATCACTTCAAACTTCTGCAGTGCGTTTCTGTAACCATCTCACCGTGAAAACTTAGGTGAAGTGAGCGTGGAGTGAGCTGGCATTCCAACTAATGCTAGGGATTGACACTTTTGACAGCTCACTCTTAGCTCACTTCACCTAACTTTTCACGGTGAGATTTTTACAGAATCGATCGGCTGGACACTTCCCGGACTACCACGAAACAGTGTTTATCAGTTGTTTAGGCTAAACACCTTTTAAACACGACATACTTTGACATAAAACTGACATTAAACACTCGTTCAACAAGTGTTTAAGTTTTTGTAGTAAGACCTTTTTTTTTTTTTTTTCAGGATGGGAAATCATCATTCCCGCTACCCTGGCAGGGTAGTAAGACCCTTCATGTTTATTAAAAACAAGCCGTGTCCCCAACATGAATTCCCATCGGCAAAAATGACGAACTTCAGATAAAAACTTTCATCCTCCCATCATCATCATCCACAGCCCGACCTCACCCACTGCTGACCATAAGCCTCTCATTTCATGTGCTAATCCCCACGCTCCTGTGCCAGGTTCTACCCGTGATGGTAACAATGTCGTCAGCCCATCTCGGCACAGGACGACCGATACGTTGTCCTCTCCCAGTCGTTCACTGCCTTACTCCACCTGTCTTCATAGCGAGTTGCTAGGTTTCCTGCCCAACTTTGAGTCCCCTACTTAAACCATTTAGGGGATGAATTTTCTAGAAATCTTTCCTTATTGATCACCTTCGTTATATAAGAAACTTTTACGCAAAATGCTTTGTAGCCAGCGGTTAAGGCTGTGCGTCGTCTGTCAGTGCATGAATTATAGATTTTATCAAGTAGAAGATAAGCAGGAATCATCCATATTTACATTAAGATAAAATGCAGATTTCATTGCATTTACAAGTATTATCGGGTTTTTTCATTAGGAATGTCTTAGTAACCCGGAGTTTGGAAGTGTGATACCCCCGTGCTAAACCCCCTGATCTCTCTCCGGTCGTGTCAGATTGCGAGCCGTCCTATCGGACTATGAGAGTGGAGGAAGATTATATGTACCAGTAGAGTGTACCCGTGTCTGCGCACACGCTTGTGCTCTATAATATCTCCGGCGCCGAAGGCTAGTCTCCTTTGAGATTGGCCGCAATGGCGGAAATACTGTCTGAAGGACTATTAAATGATATCACACACAAATGAACAATATCAAGAATTCTCACGTGTTCCTAAGACAAACTTCCAAGGCCGGATAATAATTCAAACGACGTTCATTATTAAGCAGGTCGTGTTCGAACATTTAGTCTAAAATGTGAGGCGTTATGCTAATGTTACTTGACAATCGTATTCACTGAATTTGAAGTAGTTAAGCTTGATTTGGTTAAAAGTTAACATTTTCAAGTCTGTGATTCAGAATTATATAGTTTTTTTATCTGCAACAGTATGGCGAAATACAAATCGATATGAGATACGCGGAAACTATCTTAGGAACCACCATCTTTTTTAATTTGTTGTGTGTGATCAAAACTACTGGGAAACAGGCCTATCTATGAGATAATCCACCACGCGTGCTCAGTGCGGGTTGAAGGGCGGTCAAGTGTAGCGGGATCGTCCGAAAGGGTTACCGCTGCCTCAAAAAAAAAAAGGCGGTCAAGTGCAAGTGGTCTATAAAAATGCTTATCGACTCTGTTTGTTTCTTTCATTGTATTAGATAAAATCATTCTGGACAGTAGAAGTTGGGCTAAATATTTTCCCAGTAAAAAAACAGTTTATATTACTCGTACGAGCAACCGTAGACCTATATTTACCTGTAGGTACCTACTTGAAATAAAATACAGGGTGACAGGGACATCGACGCGCAAACTGTAACCATGGATTCAGCACATACTAGACCCCATAGCGTCGACATTTTTCGGCGGTAATAAAAAAAAAACTTCTGTTTCATAGAAAAGTGCAATACCTACGCGGTCAAAATGTATGGAACAGATTTTTTTTTTTAATAACCGGCGATAAATTTCTACGCTATGGGGTCTAAACTCGTGTGCTGAATCCATGGTTACAGTTTGCGAGTCGATGTCCCTGCCACCCTGTAGAGTTTGAAACCATTTTTTTCATAACATCATATCTTCTGCCCGCGACTTCGTCTGCGTGAAATTACTTATTGACCCGACCCACCTCGTCGCAATGCATGATCCCCACGTGATAACTTCGTGTTTGCTTAGCGTTCTTTCTGACTTATTTTCATTTTGTTCGGTTCATAAGGTTCATAGCGTCATGTTAAATAGCCTATAGTATTCCTCAAGAATCAGGCTATCAAATTCAAAAAGATTTTTTTAAATCCGTTTGGTACTTCCAGAGATTACACCCTACATACATACAAACAAACAAACAAATTTACCTCTTTATAATATTAGTTTAAATTAGTTTCGCCAGTTACGTAATTTAATTTGACCTTCTTTAAATTTTCCTCAGAAAGATGATTTATCTGGCTACATGGCACTCATGAAGTTTGAATTTGGGAACAAGGTAGTTGTTTTTTTATAAGTGATTTTTTTTATTACTCGTACATAAAATTGTTGTTTTTTTATAAGTGATTTTTTTTTATTACATAAAATAGTCCTTTTATTATTTCTTCAAATTTGTTCGATATTTTTATTCTTATAATCAAACTGCAACTGCTTCAAATCTCTATGGAGACTATTCGAGACTGTTTTTCTCTGACTGCAGTTCTAGGAATCAAAATCAGCACTTTTCGAACGTCAAAATTACAAAAGACAGTCCCCAAAAAAACGCCCGCCCTTCACCACTTCTTAGTGCTATCGCTGGGAAGAAGAATATTTTATGAGAGCAAGTACGTATCCAAAGTGTACCAATATCGGCTAGCAAGAATTGAGTCTTAAGCCCGCCACACTATCTCTAAACCTATCTTCAGATACTCGTAAATCGCTTAGTTGAGATTTGAGATATCTTAATTTCCCATAAAAATTACAATTCTCTTACAAGAGAAATAATAAACTCAAAATAAAACATTTTGATTGACACAGTAACAGTTTTAACAAAAATTACACAATTTTTTTTCTAAAAGTGTCCTGTTGTTAATAATTTAACCCAGCCAAAGCGACGCATGCGCATGCAATTACGGCCTCTTGTGATATTAAATAGTTTTTTTTATTAATGTTGAAATGGATTCAGAATTTTTATAGGTACAATATTCGTTCGAACCCATTGACATAAAAAAATCTTATATCTTATAAAGAAATCTTCAATTGACTACTATTTATTAAAACGGCAGTTTACACAGAAAAAAAATTAACACTACTACACACAATTAACACTACTACAGCATGAACTGATTTAAAAGAGCATTGAAATGACTCTAAACTGAAAATCACGAGTCTATTTTACTAGCTCCCAAATAAAAGTTAGAATCTAGGAAATAATGTACTAAAGCAACGCGTTGGAAAACCAGCATTGTAAATCCTAGGTTAGCTTAATCTCAGGAGAAACGGCTCGACTGCGGAAGCTTATAACTTTCTTTCCCTATAAAAACGGCGTTCCTATTTGCTTTGAGACTACCGAGAATTCAAACATGGCGAACGATTTTAAAATCTAAAAATATTGCTACCAAGTCCTTTTTCGATTTAGCATTAGAGCTAAGCTCAAGTAACTGAATTTTCTGTACATGTGTGAGTTTCAGAGCTGTGCTGTGGGTTCCCCATAGCACAGCATCATGCTGAGTGAAAGCATCATCTCTCATTTGCGCCGTGCAGCTGCCGACTATTTCTGTTGTGTTCTCGTGATGATAGATTTCCCGGTATATTCTGTAAAATCTCACTATGCAAACTTTGGTGAAGTGAGCTTGAAGTAAGCTGTCAATAGTGTAAATCTGCAATCCCTTGAAGCAGTGAAAAAATAAAACTTCTAAGTCAACGCAATCAAAATATAAATATACGGGCGTTTATGTTCTGTTTAAGCCGCATATCTTGACACTCGCAAGGGAATCAAAACCTATAGGGTACTCCCGTTGACATAGAATGCTGAAATATGGCAAGAAGCAATGTTATGTAGCACAATAAAGGAAAAAATCCGAAACCGTAAAGTAGTTACGTACCTACAAATTTGTACAGAACCTTCGGTGCGTGAATCCGACTCGCACTTGACCGGTTTTATTTATATGAAAAACTTAGTTTCTTTCTGAGTGTAGTAGGTAGGTATAGCTGTCACAATTTGGAAAAAGGCATTGGCTTACAAGAGACGGGTTGGGTTTTTGGTTCACTTTTTCGTACAAACAACTGCCCGGCCAACATGAGTTGTAGAATATCAGAAATGTTTCAATAACTGCCTGTTACGGCTTTGATTGCAATAGAAAAGTTTGTTTAAAAACGTACGAATGTGAAATACTTTTTCTTTCTTTTAGCACTAGCTTCTGTCCTCGACTTCATTCGCGTGGATGTCCCCTTAAATCATACCTACTTGACAACAAAGTGTAGCCATCGAAGAAGTTAGAAATATAGAATGAAATAATTAGGAATCTTTTTGTGATTTTATTGGAAATCTATGAACACTTTTGATAAGAGTAAAATAACGATAAAAACACGTCCTTGTGTACCTGACGAAAAAAAATCATGAACAACACCAACGCAAAATATACCAATCGGATTATAATTTAGGTCTTCATTTCCCATGAAAAATAGACCAATCACGCTAATTGAGTTTTTCATCAATTCACGTGCCAAGAGAATAACAAAGTAATCTTCTGCCTAGGCTTTTCCCAACTATGTTGAGGTCGGCTTCCGGTCTTACTGGATGGAGCAAATATAAACTATATTTTCGAAGTCATTGCTTAAAAGAATATAATAGTACTCGTACATGGCGAAAAAATATAAGGTGTATAAAATACAGGGTTTTAATTTTTTAAACGTCTCATAACTGTTATTACACTCTAAAATTCTAGATGAAGGTTACCTGAGATTAATACTGGCCGGCCTTATTGCCCCATTTTGTATTGAAATGAAAATATTATAGATCACCTACTATATTTTATCAGAAAAATAAATAGTATACAAGGTGTCGTTTTGCATCCTCGTCAAATTCAAGGGGTTAACTATGCTAATGATTCTCGACATGAATCAATAATAAAATAAGTAGGTTTTTTTTCTAATTTTCGGAAATCGTCATGTGTGGGAGACGAATTTTAAAACGCGGCCCGTGTGAGACCGCACTGTAACTGCCCTTTCACATACACATAAAAACAATGCCTACCGCATACGCAACGGGGCGATTCTGTTCTTTGAAAGTGGTGTATTCTGAAATACTGTCAAACTTGAATAACTAAAAAAAAGGTATGTATTTATTATTTACCAGGGATCGTAATTTTATTTGATTATTTATTTCTTTCGTAAAATTTGACGAGGATGCAAAACAACAGCTTGTATAGGCCTCAGCAGGATACTATATTATTTATTGTAGCATGTTTTTCGCCGCCGCGGGGAGGCGCCATGTGCGAAGGTTCATACAAATCTAAGGGTGACTAATACAGGGACATGCAGCTACGGCATAATGTCTAAACAGCCTAACGACAGTCGAAATTCTAGGAATGACAGTCGGGACCAAAGGCTCAACGTGCTTTCCGAGTCACGGAGGGGTCTTCGTATGTAATGAATCACCCACCGATCGCGTTGAATTTAGCCACGAAACTAGTAAATTAATCATGTTTTTCTTTTCGTTTCAGCGCTAGGTCTGGAGCCGGACTTCCTATATCCCTTGGAGAACGTGACCATCGCACAGGGAAGGGACGCGATGTTTACCTGCGTGGTGAATAACCTGGGCGGTTACAGGGTGAGTGGCGACTCCGCCACAGCCAGGGTGTGTATCAAACTGACTCATTACAGCTAACCCTAGTGGAGCACTGTCACAGCACTTGTACTATGAGATCTATAATTTATAACTTCTTCAACGTTTTCGGAAAATTCTGGAAAATTCCATTCTTAATGGTTTTGTACGGATTCCGTTTTCCAATCAGATTTTTTTCCTGTACCTATTAACGTAACTGATGTTTTAATTTTCTATCTTTGATTTCTAGTCAATTAACTCTCTACTACTTATGAATCATTCTAAGAGGCATGTTTTTATTCTCACTAGATTTCCTTATTGGAGTTTTTTTTTTGTATAAAGTTCTCTTGACAACAGTAAGTAGACTGTTCTTCGTCTCATATTTTACATTTGTTTCTAAATTATTTTTTTTAACAGACATAAACAATCATTAAATAGCTGATGATGTCTACTCTAAAACACTCAATGTTCTAGAATCAAGAGACCACGTTATTGAACTTACATAAAAAATTATAGATCTCAATAAATAGACTTTGCACCACTTCCACACTTCTTAGCACACTACCTTCAATGCACTTTCTTCAGCACTCTTCGAGACTCACAGCACCACTTTATAGAACCTCTCTCTATCCTAGAGTAGAGTTACACCGGTACTATATTTGCACAAATCTACTGTAAGTTTGTCCACATAGCCGTAGTGTTGGCACACTGTGCACAACTGCATTAGACACTAACACTTGCACATAGAAACTAAGATCCAAGAATGTGATAAAAACAGTGATTTATGCAACAGTGAACGAACGTTTCGAGAACTATTCTTGGGTTTTAAACACTAATGCACAATTCCGTTTATTTTGGAACACAGTTTTGAGCATGCTTTTTATACCAAATGCACCTTACGCGACCTTTTAGTTGAAAGATAATTTAATTAAGCGATGCACGTCGGACAGTCAGTCAATCATTGTCGGAACAAAAACCGCACCCCACTATGATGGGATCACTTTAGTCCAAGGAATTTACGTTGCAAAACAGTCACTTTAGGAAATTAAAATAAAGCCAGGAGAAACCCCCTCGGTCCCCGTTCAATCATTTCGAGAGGCGGTGCTCTCAAACTGTCCCGGGAGTTAATCTAGTACACTATCATTATGATATACGATACTGTATCGTATACGATATGTCGTGCCTTGAATAAATTCGATGGGCTGATATAAAACTGTACATGTTTATTTATTTTTGGCAAATTTAAGATAATATTTTCTTTGCGCCCACTTGATACATTTTGCTAAAATAAACAATGAGATTTATTCAACTCGTTTCCTATGCAAGTAATTATTAAACGACCTTAGGCAAATGTACTGGAATATTTAATAAAAAACAGAACACGTTAGACATAACAACCAAACCTCGTGCAATAAACCCGCAACACAAACACTTATTCTCGAATCTTTCCTCTACGAGAAACGAGATTCGATAATAGTCTCACTGGGGCCGTTAGCTCAGGTCACTCGATTCTACACGACTATCGATACATATTTGCTTTCTATATCGATCCCGCGTAAGTAATTACACAAGACTAATAACATCTCCGCATGTGTTTCTCAACAATTCCCACGTGGGAATCGGGATGAGAATCGTATCAACACGAGGCTGAATAAGGAATAACCGCCAATTGAGTTGTTCCTCTGAAAATGAAACAGAGCAACATAGTTACGTCTATAAGCTGCGGTTTGCACGATAGAAATTAATATAGGTAAATATATAAATTATGCATAACTTTATAATTGGCACCGTGACGTTAATTTAAACACCGCAGACAGAATTAGTTGATAACCTAGAGATTAAACAAAGACACATAAAAATATCAATGATTTGGCTCTTAATACTGCATTCATTGTATCAGATTCAAACAACACAAATACAATCTCAATACATAACACACAAATAATCAAAAGATTTTAAACACATCTTCGATATGCACCGCTGGTATGGATGAGTTCAAAATTTGGTAAATATATCTTGTTTTATACCCCTTTATTTATTGTGTGTTTACGCGATGCAATTTCTAAAGCGTTTTCAAGCTGAAATTACATCGCTCAACAGCTCTGCAATCCTTTCTTCGCTCATTTCAATAATGCAGAAAAAGCAAAATGCGAGAATTGTAAGGCTGTTGCTACAAAACATTTATTGTGTTCAAGCACTCCGTTAGTTATATTTGTTCTGATTGTAGTTCCTAGGCACCTAATTAGTGACTAATTAGAGTTGCACAAGCACTATACAATTGTAGAACACTTTCTAAGTCGCACCTCTATTAGTGCACTTCTTCTTGCACTTTCTCTATTCACTTATGTTACGTTAAAAATAATATGTTTCGAACAATTTATAACAAGCGAAAAACAAGCCTTGAGCATCCTCATTTTGTGAAAAATATTTCGACTGCCGACTCAAGCAGATACATGAAAAGGCTGATACTCTGATACCCCATATAACTCTTTCAATGGAAACATGGAATTGAAGTACTTACGCTCACATTCGGCACGAATTACGAAAAAAACATCGCTCCAAATAATATTTTCAATAATAAAGTTATAATACCGAGGGCGACGCGTATCGTAGACGAGTACAAACGCCGTATTTCTGTTCGTGTTTTTTTGTTACGCGCTATGCAGGAAATTAGCTTCTATTGCGATGTCGACGCTTTTGGTAAAGCGGGTGAAACGAGGGCGTTTTCAGTGCGCCCGCAGCCCGCCTCATGGCGGCGACCAGACGAAAATGTAATTAAAAATTCCGAGAGCATTTTGCGCGGCGCTCGCAACAAGATAGTGTTGCCGGCTCGAGGATCGTTGTCGTGACTGCCTCTTGGGAAGCATTCGCTTGTAATTAGACTTGTTCGTTGAAAGTCTTCATCATTTACAAACAAAACATCATACATGTAACGGATAATCGTGACAGGAATGCGGCGTTTGTGTTCATTTTTATTTTTCGTTGTACTTACAATGTTCTTTCCTCCATGCACACTTTGGGCGTACAATTTCGCTGACATCTGTTCGCGCTGGATGTTCGCGGGGTAGGTAGCGTGGATCAAAGCGGACACGAAGGCGATCCTGGCGATCCACGAGCACGTGATCACGAACAACGCGCGGCTGAGCGTCACGCACAACGACTACAACACGTGGACGCTCAACATTAGGGGGGTGAAGCGAGAGGACAGAGGACAATATATGTGCCAAGTTAACACTGACCCGATGAAAATGCAGGTAAAGTGCTGCTAATTTTAAACCATTAAATATTACCTTCCCACGATTTATTCCTGGACATTGTATTTCGTTGTATTTGTGCTTTTTGCTACTTCTGATATTTGTACTGGGTTACTTTAACGAGAACTGCAGGCTGTTTTTCGGAACGACTCTTGCGTTTCGTGAATGCAGGCCTTATCGGCTCGCCCGTATAATGGTGTCATTTCTCCGAAAGAGCATTGACGCTATAATCAGAATAACGATGCATGCGAGTGTGAAAACATGCAATTCTTAAATCAACATAAATGTTGAAATAAGTAGATATGTATTAATCATTTCAAGGGAAACTTGTTGTGACAAAATTATCATAAAAGAGTAAAGTTGCTACTCTTTGTACCCACAACAATAATTTTCAATACGTTTTTCCACGACACAATTTAAAACATTTTTTAATATTTCAGACAGCATTTCTGGAAGTTGTAATCCCTCCAGACATTATATATGAAGAGACGTCAGGAGACATGATGGTACCAGAAGGAGGGTCAGCCAAGCTAGTCTGCAAAGCCAGAGGCTACCCTCCTCCCAAGATTGTGTGGCGTAGAGAAGACGGAGGAGACATCATTTCAAGAGGAGGTCCTCAAGGAAAGACGAAAGGTATGTGTCCATTTTTATATTCCATGTCCTACTTTTTTATATAAAAATATGCATTTTTACCATCTAAAATTTAAAAAAATCCAAAGGAAAAAAAAACCGCGTCACTTCACGACCATCTTTCATGAGCAACATGATCTGATGGTGTTCGAGATCCTTTACACGCTTTGCGGAATCACGAACAATTTGCGGAGACGAGCGACGCATATATAGATCTTGACAGTCGCGAACGTAGGGGCGAGGCGAACGCGTGTCATTCACAAATCGGCGACATGTAAGGATTATTACGTAAAACATAAAGAAATAGTAGGACTTTTATTGTAACTCATCAAAAATGTGCATTTATTATCAAATACGTAGTCCGTTTTATATCTTAAGCTTATTACGAACCTTTCCGTGCTGCCATGTCTCGAAAACGTGCCAGTAACTGGATTGTGGAGGTCAGACAGGCAGCTACTCCAGGCAAAATACTGGTACTCGGCTGCATCCGGTTACACTGAAAGCCCACCCCAACATAGTTAATCTACGTTCGCGATTAACTTGCCAAACATGTAAACAAATATGGGTTATTGGAAAAAAACTTTAATTCCTACATAATTAAGTTCATTTTACGCTACAACTTCAAACATTTTAAGATTTTTTAAATAATACTAGTCACTCTGAAATCAACTTAATTTCCACCGAAATAAAGTTTACATTCGTTTAACTTGAAATAACATAAATTAGAAACGTAAATTTGAATAGACTTTAGGCAAGACTAGACAGATGTAGACATTACCAAAATTAGGTAAAAATATGTAGGTCACTTGCAACCTTAGAATAAGCACCATCATTGAGCCTAGTAACTCAATACAGCTAGCTCCGTTGCAATCTATAAATTCAATATGTTACCATTAAATATGGCTCGGAGCATTGACACACACATGTATCGGAGTTGCGTAGAAACTCCGAGGCTGAGTTTAATTCATCGCTAAGCGTGTCGGTAACTTATACGAGAACTTGCTCTAGTCTATTAGCACCAAACACCCATGAAGTCTACGGTTTGATTTGAAATAGTGCGGGTTTAAAATCGTACTCTTACTAATAATATTATAAATGTGAAAGTTTGTATGGATGGATGGATGTTTGTTACTCTTTCACGCAAAACTACTAAACTGATTTGGATGAAATTTGACACACAGAAATTCCTACGGGATCGAAACTTATGCGGGTGCAACCGCGGGGCCAGCTAGTGTATTCATATGTTAAGAGAGACTACGTTGTCACTAACCACAGACATAACTTTTTTTTTTTTCAACATTCAACATTTGGTACGATGTTTTTCTATTTATGGAGAAATATTTAATTGATCCTTTAAGAAATGATTGATCTTTTGATCGCCATTTTTTATTTGTTTGGTCTTCTAATGGTGCCTTTTTAATAAATGAGAGACATAACTTTTTGGAAGTTGGTTACAGTAGGTAACTAAGCTAGGGCTAGCTTAGTTACTGTAACCAACTTTCAAAAAGTTATGATATTATATACTTATAAATTATATATAACACCCTTACGAAATGGGTTAGGTTAAGCTAGAACTGTAGAATCATGTTATTTTGTTCTAAATGATTCGCCTAAAACATAATATCAAAAATATTAATTAAATTATTCGCATAGTTGATAGTTGGAACGTTACAACATAATTTTCAACAGTTTTATTTCACCAAACTGCTGTATGCTATAAACCGACTTAATAAAAATTATAAACTATGCCAAATTGGTTGGGCAAACAAGCATTTTCTATTTAATTTCGTTTAATCCTATTCCAATCCAATTAATCATATAACATTATAACGTCAGCGATTGTTGTTGTGAACACATTTGTACCAATTAATATTCGTTCCCAATTCGCTGATTGTAAGTAAAATAAACTCGTTTGAACTTTTGGCCGATGATTAACTTATAATTATTCTATTACTGTGACAAACATGGAACAAAGGTACGGTAGACCTAAAGGACCAAAATAACTCCATTTTGGTCCTCCCTGTCTACAAGTACGCAGGAGTCGCGCGGAACAGAGTACACATTCTAGATTCTGGAAATTACAGCGATGTTTGACGTTGTATGTTAATAAAAATTCATTTCGCGGTAATAATGATAAAATAATTACTAAATTATAATCATCAATATTTCTCACCAAATTATACTAATATACTATTTCGTGAAAATATGATGAAAATTTGCAGCAAATACAATTAATTAAAAAAACTTAATAAATCTTGTTTTTCGCTGGCCACTTTGAAGGAATCACATTAACTAGAGATGTTACTGGTACTGTTATTCTTACCTGCTCGAAGCGAAGTCTAAGCTGACACAATTGCTATGCACACATTGAAAAAAGAGGCAAAAAAAATTTACTCCTAAATAATTAAGTACTTGTTCTGGGTCTGTGTGTTAGTGCAAGAGATATTCATGTTTGTCAACGCACCCACGATGCAGGAAAAATTGCTAGCGTCATTTTACCTAATAGAAAACCATCAACGCAACACGACAAATGCCTAGATTAGATCAACGTGTGTTTAAGAGCAAAAAGAAAATAAACATCCGATTTTAACAACCATTTTGTTAGTAAAATCAAGCGAAATTTACGTTCTGCTAAGGTCACGGGTGTTCGCGTGCTATAAGCATATCATTTACTACTATAAGGCAACTTAAGGCCTCTTAACACGATAACTCCTGACTAATCTATCGTTAAACTCACACCAAGAGAGCGGGCTGACATTCTGATTGCAGTTAATTTTAATTAAAATAGATTGGCAAAGTTTAACTGTAATTATTTTAAAGATATTTGGATCTGATATTTATAGAACAAATTAAATGTAAAGCATTTTTGGGTTCCGTACCCAAAGGGTGTCAACGGGACCCTGTTACTAAGGTCCCACTGTCCGTCCGTCCGTGTGACTCACGGCTCTTTTGAACCGTAACAGGTACACACTTGAAATTTTCATAGAGTGTGTACTAGGTACTATGGCCGCTATAACAACAAAAATAAAATAAAGTTCAAATTAAAGGTACACACGGCTACACATCAAGCTATGCAAAACCAGTATTAGCTGACCGTTCATTGTGAGAAAATATCATACAAAGTGAGGCCAAGACAAACTGGTTTTGTATAGCTTTGACGTGTAGCCGTGTGTACCTACTCATACAAGAAATGTATTTTTTCCGCACATTTTTTGCTCGATTAAAAAAAATATGTAGTGTTTTATATTGTACGGTGGGACATTTTTAGGGTTCCATGCCTCAAAAGGAAAGACGGGGCCCTTATAAGATCACTTCGTTGTCCGTCTGTCATGACCCTGTTTCTCAGGAACGCATGAACGAAATACTCAAGGCTGTAATCCCTTGAAGCAGTGAAAAAAACAATATTTTAAGTCAACGCAATCAAAAGTTACGGGCGTTTATGTTCCATGTATGCCGCATATTTTGACACTCGCAAGGGAATCAAAACCTATACGGTACTTCCTGTTGACCTAGAATCATGAAATTTCGCAAGAGGTAATGTCATATATCACAAGTAAAGAAAAATTCCGAGAAGCGTAAATAATAATAATAATATCCCTGGACATTTCACACAGCGCCATCTAGTCCCAAGCTAAGCAACCTAATGCTTGTGTTATGGTAACAAGATGGCTGATAAACTACTTATATACATTTATTTTTTTTGTAAATACATACATATTATAGATAGAAAAACACCCAGACTCGGAACAAATACATGTAGGTCATACAAATTTGTAGTTACATAGGTACCTACAAATTTTTACGGAAAACTCGGTGCACGAGTCCGTCTCGCACTTGAGCGGTTTTTTTTTCTCGACATTTCTAATAAAAGTGTAGAGATGGAATACTTGTTTTATTGCTCAGTAATGCTCGTTAACTATAAATAAACACAAAAATAAAAAATACGTCTATCAACAAAAAACCATGCTCAAAAGCCCGTGAAACCTATTTCGATTAAAATAATCTGCCTGTATAAAAGGACCGTAACAATTCTAAAAATAGTAAAACCCATTCACTGTTACAAAACCACACCTGTTTCCAAATTGCTGCATGAAAAAACAGTTTTTTTAAAACCGTTATCCAGCCAGGCATTTCAAGAGCGGTCTCGCTATTTATATTTCGATTAAAACTATAATAATGCATGAAAATGCAGGCTGAGTTCAAAGGTTCATATAAGTTGGACGAGGTCGACCCTCCTCAAACTGTGGAGCAGAACTAGGCAGAGCTTAACCTAACCCAGTTTCTGTATTATCCACCTCTTAACTATTCCAGCTTAAAATGTCGTTATGCACATTAGTTTTAGAAGCATTACTTGCAAATATGATGACGGGAGCTGAAGTTATACCTGACTTTTGTTACGTTTTAATGTTTAAAATTTTTATTGGAACACAAAGAAAAGATCCTCATCTGAAACGTTTTCGAATAGCAAGCACCCTAATTGCGTCACAATTTCAACCACAATCTGAATAATTTTGAAGGATATTGCTAATCCATCGCTTTAAATGTTCGAAAAATATGTCTGCTCAACAACGTGAATTACCAATGAATGTTGTTGTACTGTCAAATTGAAAGCTGTTGTTGTACTGTAAAATTGCTACTGTTAGTGTGTTACGTAATTACCCCTTAATTTGTTTAAAGAAATATATCGTAGAATTAAAAAGATATTGGTTTAAAAAAAAAAATAGTAAGTAGTTTAGTTTTTACTAGCTTTACTTTCACCTTCTGGAGACAAAGAAAACTAGTTTTGTTACTACTTGTATCTGAACACTAAGCAGTACATTTTGCAGTCCATGTCGAAAGATTCCAACAACTTCAAGAAACGACTAACAAATAAATCAGCGCTTAAAATATTCACTATTGAATCTTAGCAGTAAATCACACCGCAGCACCTCAGGAACTTCTATTACCATTCACACCGCCCTTCCTAATTCCGCCGGATTACAATCTCGAGACGGTCCGGGAATAATTACTTACCTACTCATCTCTGCACTCGGTCAAATATAAGATGGATAAAGGGTTATCGCTGAGCCCCAAATGAACCACAAAGTTCGAACAATAAAACAGTTTCCATTAAAACAAATACCAACACACATATTTATGCACTTTATGCCCTTTTATTTTTGATATGGCAATAAAATTAATCGACCGCTGCCTAAATTTCGAACATCCATTCCATTTATGAAATTGAAAACGTAACGGCTTATTTTTGGAATTCGTATTCAAACGTTGCAATAAAATACTATTGGATTGCTTTATGGGAAACTGAGTACAAAAATTATGCCAGCACAAGGGGAATTCGTGACGAGTGGCAATTGGAAACTGTACTGACAGGGTGATTAATCAGCAGGTCCCACTTAACCCTACCACTGTTCAGACCTCCTCCTGCCATCAGTCAATTCATTAAGCTAACAAAGTACTACCGGTAATGACTTTCACAACGAGCCGAGCACTTCAATACTACAGCTAAGATTAGAGCATACTTAGACCTTTTCAATTCTGTACGTTGGAAGTTAGTGTCATTGTATGCATGCATTCAGGTGCTGTAGTGAGTGCCAACTATTAGCAATGGATTTTAATGAATAAAACTATTCCGTTCTGTTTTAAATTCTATGAGTCGGCAAAAAAAGCTATTGTGATTAGTTGGTACTTTTTAAATGTGCATCTTCCGAAACAGCATAATTATTATTATTGTTTTTTTCAAAAATCTTTGGTAAGTAAGAAAATTTAAAAGAAATCAATAAAATCAATTTGAATAAAGTAAAGTAATACGCTAGCAGAACACAAAAGCCACGAACTTACCAAATTATCGGTAATTGAATAAGTGGGGAGGTGAAACCCGCCTAAACCAATTTTAAATTAACTAACATCAATAACAATCATCAATTTGAGTGAAGAAGTCTAATTTCAGGAGCCGTTACAAGTTACCTCCATAAATCTGTACGGAAAACAATACAAGCTATCCATTACTCAGGCCTATGGTTCTTCACGAATATTCCAATGAGGAAACTTTGAGGCCGGCCCAGACAAATATAGTTTTTTAATGACTACCACGGCCACTTTCCAATTTGTTATCTTACACTGAGGGGCAACTTTAGCCATATAAATCAAATTTAAGTGCAAGAATTTAATATTGCCAAGATATATGATATTGCTGCATCGATGTACGTAACTAATAGCTTTGGCGTGTCGCGGGATTGTACACCGTAATGTTAAGTAATTCAATTCGTTATCTATTGGAACAAAAATATATTTCTAATTCTATTCCTTTTGTTTTTAAAAATCTTTTGATATAATTTCATTATCTTTTGGTACCTTTCTTTGAATTGCTTTGGACGAAGGTTTTTATAAATCTCATAATCGTTAAACACATTAGCGGCCCCCTTTGTTCTGAATTTAAATCTGAAAATCTCTGAGACAATCATATTTTAGTAAATCTGAGGACAACGAAATACGTCCTATGTTGTGTAGGTAATACTCGTAATAATGATAGCGGCGACAGAAAACAGTGTCGCCAACAATAGGGTATTATTCAAAATTTGCCCTTTATTGTTTCGCATAAAACATGTTCCTGGTGACAACGGCGTGTCGCGTGCCTATTTGTTTCATGTTCAACACCAAATTATGCAGATAAGCAAATGAATGGCGGAAACTTAGTCGTAGACTGATGCAAATTAACTCCACCATCCTTCCATTCGACGCTTTTCATCAGCACCACAAAGTTTGAAACAGATACGACTACGTTCTACGATATCCAGAATTGTTAATCCCAATTATCGAGTAAGTTGTTCAGCGGTGGTGTTCGATTTCATAACAATTGTTTGCGTGGTTCAAATAAAACTTCTTAGCGATCACACCAATTAATAGACAGTCCATTAAGTGCTGTATTCCTGCTTATTAAATTCAAGTACTCCTCTTAGAAGGGTGGTTTACCCACCCTAATACAAAATAAATAATTACCCACTCAGTACAGAACGTTTCGAATTCATAATTAAAATTATAACTTTGGAACAAGTGATGAGAAAATGTTGGTTTTCCATTTTACTCGAGGACACTTTACCAAAGTACTGGAATTCGTCGCCTTTACCGTAGAGTTTCGCCGACGCGATTAGTGCCAATATTATTAGGAAACTTGGAAATTAACTTCCAATCAGAAATGAAATAAATTGAAATTCCTTTTATCAGTTATTTTATTGGGAAATGTTGAGGCAACACTTCATTAATTAAACACCGATTAATTTCAGGTTGGGTCACAGTATCGTGAAAGCGCCGTTTTATAATTATCTCATTAAATATTTATGATCTTGTCTCATTTGCGTAACGAATCATCCACTTAATTTAAACCAGCCAAAAAGAAGAAAAAATTAAAATAAAACTATTTTGAAGAACATTTTAAAAGGATTCTTTAAAAGATTTCGTGTGTCTGTGGCAAAAGCACTAGGGGTCCGTTGGGCTCAAGCGTCACTTGACTTATGACACATCGACAGGCCAAGTTTATTCAACGGTCCGCTTCGAAGACAGCACAACAGTCTGTGGAGTAGTGTGCGAACTGGTTATATTATTATAGAATTACTTTTTATTGTTTTAAAGTCTTCTTTTAAAATATTTTGTGTTTTATTTTAGTTTTATAGTAACAATTGCTATGTACCACATTCATTCTATAGAGAAATGAGCAAAATTTTAATTTACCTATACTTACAGTTTAAAAGTTTTAATGTGATTAATTTTACTTTCAAACAAATGAAGTAAGTATTATTTTTTTAAACAAAATTACATGATTAAATGCCTATGGCATTAAGTCCGCCTACCTGTACATGTGTGTGTAAATAAATAAATAAATAATTCCAAAGCTTTGCTATGCTAAGCTTCGCTGGCTAAGCTTTGCTGGCTATGGTTTTTACAACTTCAATCCATGATTGAATGAAAAAGAACCGGCTATTTCCAACCCATTTCAAATAAATTAAAACTGCAATAACGCGAAGCGACTCCACAGCCGGCTCTGTGCGCGCATTGTTTGCTAACGAAGCGTCGTCCCGCCACCAAGAGCTCTACACTTTAAACCATCAACGGTGTACAGCTCCTTCGGAAAATATTGCCCTAGCTTTTTATCCTCTTGTTTGAATAATGGCTGTAAACGTACTTGGCCGCCATTCGAGCAAGGTGTCAGGAAAACAGCTCGAGTTCGAACCACTAACGGCACTTGTTTACACAACCCGTCAACTTTTGGCGGTTCACAAGTGTTTTCCAACAGTTACTGGCGAAATGTAATGTAAGCACTTCCACAGATAGTGCTCAAAACCGTTTTCGTGGGTCTTTGCTTTGGCAATTTCGGTGTGTGTACGTAGGTGCGGTTTGGGTGTACCGTATACCTAATTTTTTGGTTGAGATAGGTACATATCGGTTTTCTGTTCTCATTTTTGTAGTAGGCAGGTATTAACCTTCTCCTGTGTAAGACACGTTTCAACAGATTTTTATTAAAATTAGGTACTAAGTTTTCAGTTTATAATTTCATTTTATGACTGAAAAATTTACGTTTTTAGAAGTTTTAAAAGACCTGTGTTTTAGCCTTAAAAGTTTCAACGTTCTTTCTTAAATTAAAACACGATTAAAGGTAATTTCATAACGGGTAAAGGACATAATAAATTAAATCAAAGCTAAATACACTTCACTTTTAGTTTTTTTTTAAATAAGTTGTCTAGAATAATCGGTCGATTTTCACTCTTGCAGTTTTTTTCTACCCGAATCAGCGGTTTGGGCTCCGCCGGTTAATGAGGGTAATGTTTTTCAACGTCCTAATATCAACTATCTATATAAAGTTCCTACTGAGTTACCTTTAGGCATTACATTGATTTAGTCTTTATACGCACTATTATTATAGTTTCATTTTAATTATACCGATGCATTATTAATATTTACCCACCCAGGTCGAAGTATAATTATAACCTAAGGTTCAATCTTTGACTTGCCTTCACTACGAATGTAATTCGAACTCATTTATTTTCAAGTCACGCTTCATTGATTGAATGAACTGAACTAAATGCTCTGATTCTTCACTCTTTTTCTTTCAATCTGTTTTCTGTTTGAAACTATATATAATTGCTAATATTAAAACCACTAAGGGTTAGAGAGATTTAGAAATATTGTATGTCTCCTAACTACATACTCGTAGATGTTAATAACGGAAAATTTTAAGATTCATCATCTGCCTAGCCTTTTCACAACTATGTTTGGGTTATCTTCTAGTCTAACCGGATGCAGCTGAATAGCAGTATACAGTATATCCCAGTTATTATGGGTAATACGATACCTCTTGGTATGACTTGTTGTCAGACTTTCGGGCTTTCGACGACTCGTAACGACTGTCAAAACTCCAGGAATGGCAGCTGGGACCACCGCCTTAACTCGCTTTCCGAGGCATGGTGGGGTATGTAAAGATGATCAACCATTCACGGACCGCGGCAAGCATAGCATAGGCTACGCTTTGCGGGTGTTATTACTTAGCCACGAGCCCCTTTATGATTAATGTCAAGTTATCATTATTGGGCTAATTACATCACTGTTAAGTCTTTGTTAATAGGAGGATAGGAGTTTCATAGGAGTTTCAATAAAGTTCTACGTAAGCAAGAGCCAAGAGCAAGAGACCATTATACCAAAAAGAACAGAAAACTTATTTTCCGACTTTTCTTTTTGATAGGTTTAAGAAGAACAGTGGGGGTTTAGGGACAAATGACCTACCTTCCTACAGTAGCATGGCTTAATTAGATTTTTTTGAGTTTTATTTACAATCAGGGGTTTTTTTTTATCATCATCATTAACATATTCACAGATTTTGATTTTTCTGTGGAAGAAGAAAGCGATACTGACAGAATGTATGACATTTTGTGAAAAGAAAGTATGATTATGTGTCATGTGTGTGTGTTTCTTTAAGTACGTTTCTACTAAGTCCTACTGTTTGTTTTTCTTATGTTTTTGTTACTCTTTTTGATTGTTCTAATGCGTTTAGAAGCCAATCATACCAAATTGGCTTCGGCCATTTCTTTTTAAAAGAAATTAATAATTCTAATTCCTAGCTTTGGAGTTTTTTAACCAATTCTCTTTTGTCCACAGTAACCTCCCTAGAAGGAGAAATAGTCAACCTAACGAAGGTGACTCGCTCCGAGATGGGCGCATACCTATGCATCGCAGCCAATGGCGTGCCTCCCTCAGTGAGCAAGAGAATAATGCTGCATGTACACTGTGAGTATTCATTACAGATAAGACAACTGATAGTAGGGGAGACAAATGTAGCTTGTAAGGTAGGGGAGTGAAATGAGTTATTATTATTATTATTCAGTGTCTCTAGTGTGTCGCTGGTGTAATGATACAGTGTAAGACGATGCTAAGGCAGTTAAAGGTTATGTACTGTAGCTTTTAAACTGCGCATTTGGCTTTACTTTTAAACAGGCTCTTTACAAGAAAGTTTTCAAAAGATACATCGATGATTTTTTCAGAAATTTGGCACACTCAATTCATAACCAAAATCACGCCGTTCTGCAGCTGAAGCTACATATTAATTGCGTTTTATTTAAGTGAAAATCGGAACCAAATCAGTCATACAAAAACGCACCTGAAAATTAATTCTCTAACCCAACTCACAGGGACCCAATCCGATTACGCATTCACGACATGTATCAATTCAATCATCGATAAAGTCTACTCGCTTGCGTAAAGCACGAGCAAAAAGCGTTACGTTGCGAACTCACTTATCAAACGATCGTCCTAATTTATAACCAGGAGTTATTCAATGCTCGGGTGGTCTCAAGTTCTCAACTTTTCACGTGGAGTGGGTGGTAAATGGAGTGCTCACATGAATATTTTACTGTTACATTATGCTTGATGATTTTTTTAACTAAAGAAATGTCTGTCATTGGATGGTAGTTCATGTAACATTGTTCTATAAATATAAATGTTTCCAATTGAAGGACTACAAATTGCCAGTACTGTTGCTAATTATAAGTGTAATTTTGACTGAAGATTTTCACAGCAATATGCACAGATAAATAAATATAAATAATAAAAACTTTATTAAATTCAGAAAAAGCACAGTACAACATAAAAAAACAAAATCTCGTAGCAGATTACAAGGAGCCTTAGAGCACCTAAGGGTTACGTGTATCAATGCGTCGACTTGAGAACCTCCTCCGTTTATATATATATATATATACAAAGTTGATACGCCAGAGGGGCGTTCCTTTAAACTGCCTATTCTAGGTAGATTTCATTTTCAAGCTCTGTACCAAAAAAATAGGAGCAGTAGTTTAGTCGCAAATGATTTTTTAAGTTTTTGCACCGTTTGAACACGATGTATCTTTCCTAACAGCTGATTATGTCTAAGCATAGGTTATGCACCTTACAGCGATAAAGACGTTGCCATTTCGTTACCTAGGTATCTAAGGTCAGTCAAATTTATTTACAGAGGCTGGGTGCGTTTTATTCTGATTTATAAGCCATTTATTTTGTTTGAAAAAAACATTTTCTCATTTTTGGCGCTTTTTATTTTTATGCCGTATCGAATTAATACTAAATACGTATAGTATACGTAGTGTAATTTAATGCCGCTCTGTCTTATCAACTCTGTATATATATATTTATGTATGACCACGCATAATTTTTTACAGAGTAATCCAATTTTGATCATTCTTTTTTATTGGAAAGGGATATCCCAAAGTTGGTCCCATATAAAAGAAAAAATTCCAACCCTAAGGGTGGGAAAATAGGGGTGATTTATTGTTAACTCACAAATTTGAATGCTGAGTTATGTATTATTACTCTACTCAGTGCCACATATGCCCTTTGGCAAACAATTAGTAGGTTATAGCCACAAAAAATTATAAAATAAAAACTTTTTAACAAAAAAATTAAACCCCCGAAAAACCTGAAAAGCAAAAAATAATAAACCTTTTTTATTTAACCTTAGTTCTTAAACTTATGTAAGTATACCTAAATAATTTTCAGTCGGCGCCACGCGCCGTTTTTAAAGGCAATTTAGTGATCTTTGTTTATTGATTGTTTGGCGCCGACTCAAAATTACTTAGGTAAACTTACATTAGTTTAAGAACTTAGTTATTAAGGTTAAATAAAAAAGGTTTATTATTTTTTGCTTTTCAGTTTTTTTGGCGGTTTAATATTTAAGTAGGTATGAGTAAGTTACCGTAACTAGCATAAAAACCTAAAACATACCACCAAAAACATAAACTAGATACAATCAACTTGTCATGCTTTATGAAGCATGACAAGTTGATTGTATCTAGTTTATTTTTTCAAATAGTTAGTTTAGTTTTGCTCAAATATGTTTGAGCACATGTATTTTCCCTTGGTAACCCGATTTATCACTCCATTTGCCTACTACTCCGTGACTGTACCACACCGGCCCCGCCCGCTCGAACACGTAGCAATTGGGAGATTTTCGTGTTATCACGTATCATCTTCGGTGCGTGTCTTGCATCCGAATGACTCGCACCAAAGCGTAGAAAGTAACTGCCCCGTTGACTATTGGAATTTAGTTTTAGTACCGTTTTCAATTATAGATGAAATCGTCTGATAAATTTGAGTTACAATATTTTGTATGCTGTGTTATTATCGCTTGTGAGTGAGAGTGAGCTAAAATGTTTCTTTGCATAGCAGTAGTTTAATGATAAGAATATTTCTTTCGTATCTTAGCATAGGTAAATTACATAAAATTACCGTAGCTTAAAGATGAGCTACGAAGTTCGTAACAACTACAGCGTAGCAGACATAACTTTGACTTTGACGGCACGGTTGGTGCAGTGGTTGGCTGTGTGTCGCGGATTCGATTCCCGCACGGAACAAATATTTGTATGACCTACAAGTAGTTGTTCTGGGTCTGGCTGTTTGTGTATGTGAGTTGAAATATAATGTTTGTAAACGCACCCACGATACAGGAGAAATTCCTAGTGTGGGGTTTTCTTTTTAAGTAAATAAATAACTTTCCCTAGAATTTATGCTAAGAGTCATTTTGTAAACTACTGTCAACTTTACAAAAACTGAATCTGTTATTTTGCATAAAAATACAGTGACAATTTCGATTAGAGTCCTGTGGGGTAATTGCGTAACACGCTATCAGTAGCAATGACTTTCATTTTGACAGTTCGACAACATTCATTGCGTTATTCACGTTGTTGAGCAGACAATATTTTCGAACATATGAAGCAATGGATTAGCAATATCGTTGAAAATTATTCAGATTGTGATTGAATGAGTTTCACACAATTAGGGTGCAGTTCCTGATTTTCTCAACCACTCAACAAAATACTCAACTTTCTAACCGAGAACACTTTTCTCCAGAACCCGACTAGTTTTACAAATATTTCCGTAGACACAATGCATTACAGAAAAAGAAAAAAAAGTTTACCTATGTTTAGCTCGGGCTAGCACTCAGACAAATTAATCTCTTATCTGGCCGGATCAACCGTTCGTATTCGCACGCCGATCGCAAAATCACTGCTGGAATTATAGTGTGCCGCACAGGTGCATACGCCCATTTCCATTTGCATGGATAGTGTGATGCCACTGGGAATTGAAGCTGATCAGGTCATGAATCTGAAAACCGATGACAGTGTAACTATTTTGTATTAAAGTTTAGTTTGTCGGAAAAAAATATGTTCAGTTTTTTCTTAACTTAACGAGCATTTAACTTAGTTTTTGTGAACAAATAAGTATACGATGTTTTATTTAGAGAGTTGAATTTTAAACTTGTTTCCTAAATGAATGAATAGTGATGATCAGACCACTCTCTCTAGCAAATTATTACGTAAGTAATAGCTTCTGCTTGCGGTTTTCTGCGTGTAGATCGGAAATTATCCTTCAGGAACGAACTACCGGGATAAAAAGGCTAATGAAAAATCCTATATCCTTACTCAGGTCATAGTCTAAATCCGTTCAGCCATTAAAAGGCGTGAAAAAAACAGACAGGGTTAATTTCTCATTTATAATATTGGTATGAAAGTATGGATGGGTGACGTAGAAGACAACTTACATAATGAATACTAATAACGGCAAATAATACGGCCACATAAAGACTCAGAAGTCACCTGTGAACTAATAACATCCCAGAGATTGCACATCCGCCGACTTCATTATAGCATTATTCCCGAAGGAACGTTCGCTTCAAATGACTTTGAGGATCATGTTCAGGAGAACAATTACGTATGGCTTGATTATTATGAGAGTGATGATGGTAAAATTGCTAGGAGTTTACATTATAATAATAATTATAATTTATTTAATAAAAACGTTTACAAAAGGTGTACATTTATCCAAGAGTGGTAAATTTCCCATACAATATAATTATAGTGCCTAAAAATAAACTACAACTAAAATTTTTTTTTTTTAAATTACAGGTGCAAGTAATGATAGTTCGGAATTCAAGTGACAGGTAGCGACCCACCCGAACTAGGTTTAATTCAAACCTGTGTTTCACGCCATCACTTTACATTTCAATTAAATTTGGGAATAAAATTTATTTATTTAAAACTGGTATATAAAAATAATTATTTAACAACTCTGCGAAAAAGCACATTAATACATATAAAAGTAAATACTTACAAGGGAATAAATTCAATCATGACAAAATTTCTAGAAGTTTTTCTGTGTCTGTGTAATTGAGTACATTGTGAGTGTATCTTCTTCTATATATATATATCTGTACATATTATAAATTAAAGTCGCTTTTCATGTCTCTCTAAGTGACCACGTTTTCTTCTAAACTACGCAAGGGATTTTGATGCGGTTTTCACCAGAGAACATCGTATGCGTGCGATGCATGCGGCAGACATCTCGATGTTTAATCAAGTCGTAAACAGTGCAAAGCAAGGGTGGGTCGCTAGTGTAGTTATTTAAACTATTCTATATGTCATTTAAAAATACTTTTTCGATGTATGCAAACATGTAATAAATCTTGCAGTGTGAATAAGATCCATAATAATTATAAAATCAAATTCATTGTTTTGAAACTAAACAAGAGCCTAATGCTTTTTTAAGGTGGCTTATACCCGTTTTTAATAACACTAATAAGGAATACCTAAATGTCTAAATATTTTCACGTTGGATTTTCAAATCTCGGCGCCGAGCCAGCCGTTGAAAATTTAACAGTGGGTTTTTGTTATTATATAATAATAACGTTTATTATAAAAATGGTGCAGATTTACAATAACTTATCTTAAAAAATTATAGATGACACAGTTGCTCATTTGCCTGAACTAGGTGGGGACCTGTGTTTCAGGTTAGAAAGGTGCTTAGAATTTTAAAATATATAATTAACAAATGAGAAGACATAACATTTAGGTGTTTCCTAGTATTAGTGAAAACGAGCATCAGTAAAATAAAGAAACACAAAACCTATTTACTGGTATGTTAGTTTCTAAAAAAAACTTAATAAAATTATTAGGTAACAATTCCTGAATTCAAAAATCTTATTAACATTTTTTTTTAACTAAAAATGTTGTGTGCTAAATAACTAGCGCCATATGGAAGCCAGTAAATAAAATCAACCGTTATATAATGTATGTATTTGCAGCGATCCATCAACGTTCATTGAAAATTTATAAAAGGGTTTTTATTATTACAATGATAAACAAAGCCTTCAATCACCAAAGCTGTCAGGCAAACATACGAGACTAAATTGTGTTATCTTTTTTGTATAAATTACCGACTATTTTATTAAATTATTCTATTGCTGAATCCATACTAATATTATACACTCGAGAGCAACTCTGTCTGTATGTTACCTTTTCACGCCTAAACCACTGAATGGATTTCGATAAAACTTGGCAAGGAGATAAATGGCATATTGGGGAAGAACATAGGCTACTTTCTGTTCCGGCAGCACATTCCCGTGGGATAATTTCCGAAAAACACGCGGGCGAAGCCGCAGGCAGAAGCTAGGTCTTTTATGTTGGTTGATACAGTCATTTCCATTAATTGGGACAAACCCATTTTTCCTCAGGTAGGTGAGTAGTACGTTGTTTTTGTAATAATCTTTTATTAATTTAACTTAAATAACCATAACCGAAACGGTGTTCAGTAATGGACATTGAAGAACTATCGAAAAATAAAACATGAAGAAAAATCATAAAAATATTTCGAATCAAGTAATAAACACACTTTAAAATATTATCTTTGTAAGGATTTACTCTCAGGTACCAAACAATAAATCTATCTAAACTTATAAGAACGGAACTGCTACGGTTTCTTACTTTGTACTGCTCCTTCAAGCCCAGACAATAACCGTAAAAGACGGAAAGGTAATAATAGTGTAATTCCAGTTCCAGTGTCTGGTTCTCTCGTTTTTCACTTCAATGTGCCTATAAAAGTTTTTCGTACGGTTAGCGGGTCACTGGACGCTCTGACGCGTTGTCCACTGCGTATTTGCATTCTGTTATTGGCTGTCCGGTGTAAACATTCTGATTGGAATAGGTACTACATTTATACGAACGAACCTACTAAATAACTCACCAACTGTTTTTTTTAGGTTCAGAGTAACATCAAGTAGTGAGTGAATAGAGTAATAGGTATTATAGTTTGACATATGACTTAATCCGACTGACATTACGCTCTATAAATATACACTTCAGATACTTGACATTTCATATCTCGTATCTATAAAACAAATAAAAGCCAGCGTCGCTTGACGACAACCGAGAGAAATTCACTTCATAGGAAACGCAATTTCAAGCGAACAAACAAACTACTGCCGTCTGAAACCCTTCCACTCAGTTTAATTACTTCACAAAGAATGCGTCGCGTTCGCTCGATGAGGAGACAAAATTAACGCTCTCAAATATTTAATTTAAATTTCCTCCCCCCGAAAACGAATGATAACAGCGGGCAGGGTGGACTTGCGGCCGCGGAGGTACATAAAAACACTTTTTAGAAGCAGAAGTGAAGCAATTCATTTGTAGCAGTAAGTGCCACGTAACGCGATGAGTCTCTTTTAGTTGATTCACTGGAGCCCGGACGACGGTAAATTGAGTTTAGAGAAAAAGAAACACGCCAAACGAAGTGAACAAATCGCGATCAATTTGCAAAGAGGATCCAGCAGTTAAGGATAATTAATTTTAGGATGTATTTCTCTTGTAGTGTTAATTCCGAGCTCACCCTGATTTATAAGTTTCTCTGCGTTCAGTTCTATGCAACGTATTTGTAAGGATTGTTAGGTTAAAACTGCAGCTCAAGAAATTCCAAAGTCAACTAAAACAGGTAATAGCTACAAAACGCCAAGAAATCCGAAAATGGGGAAAGCGTGTGCGCCGCTCGGTTAATCAAACTGTCACTTCAAGAATTCCGCGCGGAATCCTTCTCGAGAAAACTCCCCTAACTTTTGATTGCTGCGAGAATTCCTATCTACTTATACAGTTAGGGATTGCTTAATCACGTTCTTTAAGTTATATACTGCGCACTCAGCACACACGATATAATTTCAATGTGAAATATTCCGCCGTTTTGACTCTTATAAAATACAACAGAATAAAACGCAATTGCAATTAGATTAACATCTCGACTGTTCATTATTCCGCTTTATTTAATAAGCAAAAGGCTACCCTCGTAGCCCCTTGGAGTTATTAATTAGAACAAAAATTCTGATCGTTCAGATTTTGTTCGCTAAATTGGCCACTCAAACTCGTAAAAGCCGTCCAAAGGAACTTAACGACGGTCAAAGAGAATAACCGCAAATAAGCTCCGATCTAAGGTCGTGGAAGAAAATTCCGTTTTCCTTAATTCACCCTAAATAGACTTTTGGGGATGCTGGTGCGATTGTTTACATTTTCGAAATAATCCGTTCGCTTTAAGAACGACTTGACGCTTTCGTTCCGACATTTCAACCTTTTGGTATCTTTTCGAATCAGGGCCTTTGTTAATTGCGAAACATCTTTTGATTCAAATAAAAGCATTATTAAAATCCTTTTGGGACTTAATATATTTTTGGTACAGATTCGTAAATTTTATACAATTTTCGAAGTTATAAAGAATGGTGCTTTAAGCTGGAGTTTGCCTTGGATTACCATCGAATATGAAAACATGAATGTTACGCTACGAACTAACCGTACCCTGTCTGGAACTGTAGTTTAATTGCCTGCAAACATCTAGTCCGTTAAATAGTTAATGCAAACAGAAGTAATGCAGCCAGACGGGATGATATTCAGTGTAAACACCTGACAGACGCAGTGGAGTTTTACCAAAGTGGCGGAGCGAGGAGGCAAACAGAGTGCGCGAGCGACGCGACGTGACGCGGCGATAGCGACTCGCTGCGCACTGTCAACAATATCACAAGTTGCCAACTAACTCATAATTTTGGGGAAACTCGTGTTTCATACACAACCATTTCCAGTACGTGTTTTGCCATACGCTGTTATAAAAGTCACATTAAAAGATTTCAAGATACTTCCGTCTACTTTAAAAGTTATGCTGTCGTAGCAGTGGCGTAGCAGCTACGCCGTAGCCATGCGGTCGCTACGGCGTAGCTGCTACAACAGTTTTTTGGCAAAGCACCGTTTTATAGTCCGTAATAAAACTGACTTTATATAAAAAAAAAATTGTGTCCTTTGACGTCAAAGAACTCAATGTTTTTAACAAAATAGAAAATCTTTAAAAGCAATCAATTTTCACATTCGCAACAGGATAGTCAAAATCATAACTCATTACCGAAACAGATTAGATCGTATCATGTTGAACGCTCACATGAACGTAAAAGTTTATTCGAAACTAATGCAGCTCACCCTGCAATATATTAACGTCATTTCATTTATTAACGCGAACGTTTAATTAACTACAGCTAATAATATGACGTCATACTGCAGTTGACTGACATATATGAATGATTTTATATGCAATTGCCGGTCATTTTGAGCGGTAGGTAACTTGAACGATGCATTATTGCCTTGAACCCTGTATAAGGTACATTAAAATATATATGTACAAGTAACAAACGTATACTTGAACAAGTATATTAAAGTGCATCTCTGCTTATTCTTTTGATGAATATGTATAGTTTTTTTTTTCAAAAACTATTAATTAGAACAAAATTAAACATAACAGTTCTGAATGGTATAATTTAATTACAAAAATCTACAATGAACTCTAAGTGAGTTCATTGTAGATTTTTGTACCGGCTCTTCTGTATAAAGGCGTAAAAATACAATTGTCAGTCCTATCGCTCCACGGTTATCTTTCCCAGACGACCATTAGATGTGCTGGAATGTCAGGGAGAAGAAAAGTCGATATTATGAATTGAAACTGAGACAAAAATCTATGCTTTATACTCTACTTTTAGGGTTCCGTTGCCAAATGGAAAAAAAACGGACCGAAAATTGGTTTGAACGAGATCTAGTAAGTATTTTTTTTTTTAATACGTCATAATTCGTAAACCGCAATTTACCTTTCATTCAATCAACTCATGATTTATTTTTATAGATAATGGTACGGAACCCTTCGTGCCCAAGTCCGACTCGCACTTGGCCGGTTTTTCAGTCGTAAAATTAAACAGTTTTACTATTCAAAATCAAAAGTGTGTTAATGTATGCATCCCTAATTTATCTCAGCATGAAGATTCAGAGCCATCTATTGAAAATGATGTAAATACTGAGTCTGTTGACAAATCGTTGGAGGAACAGGAGATTTATTCTCATAATGATAACTTACACAGACAGACTATATTCTCATTGGCCATCACTTAGCCAGCACTTTTTTTTTCTTTTTTACAGCCGCATGGGTCTATCGATCAGGTTAAGCTACGCTTGCCGTGGTTGGTCCGTGATTGGGTGACCATCTTCACATACGACCCCTTCGTGTGTCGGAAAGCACGTTAAGCCGTTGGTCATTCGTGGATCGTTTCGTGGATTCGTAGATCTTTGACAGTCGTTACGGGTCGTCAGTAGCCCGTTAGTCTGACAACCAGTCTTACCAAGGGGTATCGTATTACCCAGTAACTGGGTTGTGGAGGTCAGATAGGCAGTAAAATATTAGCTGTAAGTAAAATACTGGTATTCAGCTGCATCTGGTTAGACTGGAAACTGGCCCCAACATAGTTGGGAAAAGGCTAGGCAGGTGATGATGAGTCAGCACTTTTTGAGCGCCAAAATTACATAAGACTATTATTAAACTAGACTATTATTTAGCAGAAATTTAACTAAACCACAAACATAAACATTACAGCAACATGTTTATCATACACTAAAATTCAACTTTGCGTTATTTCAAGCATTTTGTTAGCTGCATACTCGCCTTTATTAGTGCGAAAAGTTATAAATATAAAATAACATGTTCTGGAACTGTGCAAGCAAACCGTATGTGCGGGGCGTATGCAGAGCATGCCAAATGCAAAGGCTTTGAACGCGTATTTATAAGCGGAAGGCGAAAATAGCACGTAATGTTACAAAAATGTGAATGAAACCACTCACTAGAGTCCGTGCCATTTTTGAAATTTTTGTGGTGAATGAAACTATTCCATACCTATATCTTCTTACTGTACGTATAATTACTTACTTACATACACAAATAGAAACGGCTTTTCTCATATTAAAAAGTCACAATACAATACATATATTTTGTATGATGATACAAATACATACATGTGTATGTATTTACCATGTACATACATACATAGGTACAGTCACGACCAAAAGTATGTATACACTCGGCATTATTCAAAAGCGATGTACTCATTTATTTTGTAATAAAATTTTATGCTGTTACGAACATAGCATTTTCGAACCCATAGGTTTATGTAATGTGTCGTATTTCAACGTTGCATTCGTTATTTCACGAAATATCGCATTTGAAAGTTGCCAAGTGTTGACATATTGGTGCTCGTGACTGTACATGGTATTTGTTCCATCTTCTTATGAACCAACTTGATTGTACTGTGATTTTGTACTATGAGAAAATACATTTTAAAAAATTGGCTAAAAATGTTACACAAAATAAAAATATAACGATGGGATTGACATCGTCGCATAAATGTACAAAAATCCCTTAAATAAAAAAGATTAAAAAATAATATATAGTAAATCTATAAAATATAGTAAATCTTGTTTCTAATCCACGTTTGTTGTCATTTGCCACTAATAATATTTAAAAATGTTTATTTAACTATATAATACTCATTTCGACAAAGAAACCCTTAAGATTTTATCAATTGAATATTAATGTTTACAATTTAAATCTCCTTTCATATTCTCAAAAGACTATTTAGTTAGCATAAATTACTTGATAAGACAAAAGTGGTGCTTTAAAATCTTTCTAAACAAACGTAAAACTAATTTTAAAAGAACTCGACTTCATAAAGATAATCTGAAAAACTATTTCATTATATTTATGCGAATAAGGTTGATAAGATAAGCGTAATCTTACAAAACGTTTGTATTATTCTTAAACTGTAGTTAATTTTGAATATCAAATTAATTCGTGTATCACATATAATATTTCAATTCTTATGTATGTATTTAATACCAAGACCCCTCCGTGCCTCGGAAAGAACGTTAAGCCATTGGTGCCGGCTGTCATTCGTAGATCTTTGACTGACAGTCAGTTACGAGTCGTCAGTAACCCGAAAGTGACAACCAGTCTTACCAAGGGGTATTGTTTTACCCAGTAACTGGGTTGTGGAGGTCAGGTAGGCATGGTCGCTCCATGTAAAATACTGGTATTCAGCTGCATCCGGTTAGACTGGAAGCCGACCCCAACATAGTTGGGAAAAGGCTAGGCAGATGATGATGTATGTACTTTCTGTGTTTATCTGATATTGGTGAAGGAAAAACATCCTGGTGATTAATGCTCGTCACCGTAGGACAAAGAACTCTTCTCATACAGAGAAGAGTTCTTTGTCCTACGGTGAGACAATAATAGGCTGTTATTATTATTGTAAATTAATGCCAGTGGTCAATACATTGTCACTACAAATAATTTTAATATTGGAGACTAGCTTCTGCCCGCGGCTTCGCCCGCGTGGATGTCGGATATTATCCCACGGGAACGTGCTAACAGGATAAAATGTATGTGCTTCCCCAGAATGCCATCTATCTTGCGGGCCCTTTGTGGCTAATTACAATAGAAAACCAATTGTGTCTCATTAGTGGTGATTAAGAGGGTACCTATATGATATCTTTACCTAAGTACCTACCTAATTAAAAAAAAAAAACTGAATAACTGAAAATTAAATACCTACCTACCTAAATAGTATAGGCGCCGCGCGCCACGCGTGTGCTGCGAACGGTGCAAGCCAAATTCAACCTTCAGTACTACATTTAGAGCATAACTTGGGGGCACTGCTCACGGCTAAGATACTGTGACGTAACCTACGACAAACTTATTATTTGCGGTTGGAACAGTAATCGGGTCTAGGGATCGAACCGCAAAATTAAGTTTGTTTTTTATTGTATATACTTTTCCGGGATAAAAAGTACTCAGTGTGGTGCCCAGGATATTAAAGAATAATTATACCAAGTTTCATCGTAATCGAACTGGTACTTTTTGCGTGATGCCTGAACAAACAGACAGACAGACAACAATTTTTTTAATCACATTTTTGGGTTCGGTGTCGGTCTAGTAACACCCCCTGCCATTTATTTTTTTGATATTTTCAATGTACAGAATTTTCACTTCTACAGATTTATTTTAAGTATAATAAATAGATAGTGAAGCATGTGTTAGTGTGAAGATTTCACAGGAATAATAATGTTGTGGCAGCTACGTTATAAAAGTTCTTGAAGATTGTTTTTCTGCACCAAATGATTCTCCTAATATGTACTATGATACTTGTTGGCAGGCCCACACTATCCTCCCATACCTATTAACCGGCTCTTCTGTATAGAGTCTTTTGTCGTTTCATAAAAGCCCATGTGTTTTTTTTATAAATATTGTATTATTTTTCAGTGGTCACAAGATACGAGGCTTCTTTGTATTTTTATTTCTACCTTTGACTTGGACTGATTTTAATGTATACCCATCTATTTTGTTCCCAGTTCATCCATTGGTGCAAGTGCCAAACCAGCTGGTGGGTGCTCCGACGGGAACTGACGTCACTCTTCAGTGCCACGTCGAGGCTTCACCCAAAGCTATCAACTATTGGACCAGAGAAAACGGTAAGGATTTGCAAAAATAAATTGGCAATATTTATGGTTTTAAACAGAGAGAAGTGGAAGAAGAGTAGGGAGGCCTTTGCCCTGCTGTGGGACATCACAGGCTTTTAATAATATGTATAAAAATAATAATATTTATGGGTTGGTTGACAAGAAGCTACCGGTGGTCAGGAGGTTCCTCTATCTAGAGCCCTGACCACCGGTAGCTTGGACCCTGTTCCCGATACCGGTGGGCTACTATTTTTTATATTTTTAAATGTTTTTATACTTTTTATATTCTAATATTTAAAAATATGATTACATTAAAATAAAGGAGATAATAATATTAATGGAAATATTTCCATTTCATATTAAGGTCGAGAACCAAGTAAAAATCTGTTTAAACAATAAAATACAACAACAACTAACAATTAACAACAACTGATACATAACTTCAGTTGACTTTGAATCTACGTCGTATGAGTACATTCAAGTCATTTTTCCCAAACTAAAAGCAAAAGTTAAATTATTAATTAGTTTGGCATACTACATTTTACTTTATTAACCTTTAGGCATGATTAATAACGTCAGCTTAGTACCTAGACTCAGCACAAACTTTACCTATAGAATAAAGGTGGCTGTTCTAATTTAATTTGTATAACCATCAAGCAAGACTGATTTCTGAAAGATAGATGAAATTAATATAATTTATGATAGTGGATATATAGATAGTGGGTTTATCCATCTGGAATTTCTCCCGGAGCCCGGAGCTTGGATTTGTGCCCGGTTGACCCTCTAGAAAGAAGAAAGAAAATACATTTATTTGGCACAAATTTTGATTTGAATTTGACCAGAGGGGCAATTCTGGTAATTTTAAGAACGTTTACAGTCTGATCTCAGTCTCAATCTGTCAAAAATACGTCAAATTTCCCTACAGTTTGACAAGTTTTTGACATTTGTTTATCGCCGAGATGAGACTGCGACTAGATTTTGAACGTTTTAAATTACGAGAATTGGCCTTCTGATACATACATCAGACAAAACAAACAATAAAATAAAAAAATTAAAGATTAAATAAAAAGTGTGAAGTCCGATGTAAGAAATTAGCAGGAAAGTCTGCCTCACGGATGCGCCAAAAAGGCCCAGTTCAGCAAAAATGGCAGACAACTATTGCCTGACGCTGGTTTTCAACTGACCAACAATATGGGACTTAAACATAACTGAAGAAACGTGGGAGTACAATAGGTACCCCTCTGCCTTCTTTATGTTATGTTATATAAACAGTCAGACTGACTGATCACCGCGATGACTTGTTATTTAGCAGAGAATATGATATTTTAACCAATCCTTTTAACATAATCCCAAGGTGCCTGACCTTTACAACGGCTGAAAAATGAAAAACCATTTTTTCCGAGAAATTCAACACCCACTTTAAAGTCGAACACCTATTACTTAAAATGTAACCTTCCATTAAGTAGTTCATACGTAAATTATGAATGAAATTTCTAACTGAAACATAGAAGGCATAGAATACTCCCAAAAAGCAAAGTTTAAGAAGCTTGAATAAATCTCTTGGTGACTAGTTTTATGGTGTCCAAACTTGGACAGACACCAAGGAGACTTAGCACAAAGTAGTGGGCACTACAAAGAAACATTCAACATTAGTCTGCCAACTTTGTCCTACATATTGAGGAGTCAGAACAAGGAAAGATGGGGGGAGGGATATTTGGCTACAAGGAACCAACACTCAATAAAATAGTCCAAAGAATTGGCTATGGACCGTTGGCAAGGCGGCAAGCTTAAATAAAGAACTAGACATTTAGCAAATGTACATAGATGGTGAACAAAAGAGACTATTATTGAACACCAGGTCACGGGTTTTTGACAAGAAAGAAAATACATTTATTTAGCCCAGATTTAGGCAAGACAGCCTTTTTTTTTTGCGGAAAGAATTAAAATGGATTAATGAAACCATAACATATAAATTAACTATGTGATAGATACATGGCGCTCACATATTTACAAACATTCCAAAAGTAGACGATTTTTTACGATTTCTCTAATTTGTAATATCCTTGCTTACAAAGTGTAATTTTAATCACTATAGGAAACCTGGATTTAAGTGTCTAAAATTATTAATCTCACTCCTTCTCTTATGGAAAAGAGTCCTTACCCTTACATTGTGTCTGTTAGCATCAGCAGAAACTATGAAACGCACTTACCAACAAAAAAAGCGTATCGAAAGTATAAAGTGAGTGATCGATGAGTTTTCCTCATTTCACGCTTCTTTTATCATCTTCCAGAATCAGTTAACCCAAGCTATAATTAGTATAATCTCTGATTGTGTTCTAAAGATGTTTACGAGCGGCGCAACTCATAAACTCTATTAAGTACTAAGCACGAACCTCGAGAACGGAATAAGCAACTAATTTCATTATTCATAAAGCACATTGAAAGCGTTAAAGCAGTCATTAAAGGGACCGTTATTCATGTTCCTACTATCCTCTTTGACAGGCCACGGGGCTAGTGCTTGCTTACAAGTTATTGCCGTTTTATGGACGTATTTAAAGGGAAAAAATATGCGGTTATTTCATGTCCGTTTTTCATTTCGCCAAGATTTATTTCTACTTTGATTATATGGCGCCTATGTTACGGCTTATTAACGACCTCATAATTATAGCGACGATGACATCGTGAAATATTGCTGTGCCACGAATTAATAAATGGACCTTGTTTATTGTCTAGGATTAAGGTAATTCGGTTTTGATAGAAAAACCACCAATGAAACATCGGTTTTTTTTAGAAAAACTAATGAAGCTGCCTGTTTCTGATTGATTCAAAAATAAAGTTATTTCTTGTGTATAGGTATACTTTTTTTTTTTTTTTTGAGGATGGGAAATCATCAAATGACTCCTCCCGCTCTGGGTGGAGCAGAAGGGAGTGTCAGACTTTTACTGACTAAAACCCACCCGTGTTCCTTCCTTAGCCCTTTATGTTCCAGGGCAGCGGTAAACCCTTTCGGATGGTCCCGCTACCCTGGCAGGCTTCGGCCCTGTGGGGCCCCGTCACTTGCTGACATCTCTTTGAGGCGCGCGTGGAACACGAACACGCCGTCCGGCACGGGCCTAGTCCTGATCGGACGGAGAGCTACCCATTACTCTCCGCCCGCAGGCCCGCGCCTACGGTGGCCGGGAGTCGTCACGCGGCTCCCGACGCCCGGAGCGTCTCCCGCGGCGGCTGAGGCGTGAGGTGCGCAAGGCGCGTTCCCTCGCCCACCCCGCCACCTCCTTCGCTAGCATGACTGCTTCGCAGAAGGAGGCGACTGCCTCCCACTCCCTCTCACCCCGGACCATGGCTTGAACCAGGGCCGGACGCGAGAGGTCGCCGCCGCTGCCAATCGCCTCTACGAGGACACGGCGGTGCTCTGCCCAAGCAGGGCAGACCTCCACCGTATGCTCCACCGTGTCCTCTGGGCGATCCTGACAGTGGTGACACCCGGGCGTCTCCTCCCGCCTGATGATGTGCAGGAACCTCCCGAAACATCCGTGTCCGGAGAGGACCTGCGTCAGGCGGTAGGTGAGAGCGCCGTGACGTCTCTCTAGCCACTCCTCAAAGAGGGGTCTTACCGCCGCTATCGTGGCGTGCCCTGCGCTGGGTTGCGATAGTCGCTCCTTCCATGCCACCATGAGATCGCGCCGGAGGTTCGTCCGCTCCGCCGCGGTTTGCCGCGGATGCGGAGTTTCCCCCCGGCGTAGTGCCTCCGCGCGCCAATCATATAGGCGCGCGAGGACTATCGCCTCCAGATCCCATGGTGGCAGTCCGGCAAGGAGGCTTGCTGCCTCGCCTGAGATCGTGCGGTAGCCCCGGATCAGCCTTACGGCTACCACCTTCTGGGGCGCGTTCAGATAGTGTGCGGCTCGAAGCCGCAGTGAACGCGCCCATACCGGGGCCCCATATAGGGCCATGGACCGCACGACCCCCGCGTAAAGCCTCCGGCAGGAGGCGTTTGGCCCCCTCAGGTTGGGCAAGAGCCGCTTTAGGGCGGCCCCGGCCCGTTCCAGTTTGGGGGCCAAACGTCGGAAGTGCTCGACGAAGTTCCATCGGCTGTCGAGGACGAGACCCAGGTACCTCATCGTGGTCGTGGTCGTGTATACTCTCGTTATTTTTTTTACTGTGTTAAATAAATACCCACGCCTTTTTAGAATAGCGTAGTAAAGGTACAATATAAAAGTGTGAAGTAAAGGAATATTTCACACTTTTATACTGTACCTTTACTATTTGTAGAAATAACGACTCAAAAAGCCATTTCAGCATTATTAAGTCGGCCGGTTAACATAAATAGCCGACCGTCAAAAGGCGAACTAAATTGGACACCGTGAAATATAACCTGTGAAACACCTATATAAAAACACGTGCTAACTAATACAAATAAGGCTCTTAACCTAACAAAACATCAGAGAGGTCGGGAACTTCATTATTTCTCATTAAAATGACACCCTCAGGATAAAAGTTGCTTATTTAGTGCTTGGGTGACAGATGGACAAAAGCACTCGGAGAGAACGGAGGGAGATGTGCCAGAGATAAGCTCAATATTTACTTTACGTTTGTTTTACGTATGTAGATGAAGGAAATAAAGATCAAATGCGAGAGATAATGTCGTGACTTTAACAAAACTGACCCAACGCCCGCGCGCTGTCGTAAATCCAAATATTCATAAAACTGACAATGCAGTGCTGGCATTTGTATAATTTCGCAATGTTTATGAAATAGAGATGCAGTGAATTGACATTAGTCCAGACAGACAGCAAACGCACTGAAATTAAAAAAAAAACTTGATCAGTATTATTTTTCACTTTTATTGCGTTGAAGACAGGCCAACGCAATTGGAATCCGCCATGCCGAAATACGTTTTAGTCAAAGCGCTAGTTTTCAAGTGGATAATGCGTTGCAACAAACAGCCGGCACGGTCGGCGGACAACGGCTGGCCACTAAAGTCGAGTTAGGAATGGATTTACGGGTTGCGGGCCGTCCGGGCCGTCCAGCGCCGCCGCCGTCCAGCGCCGCCCTGTGCCGTTCGCAGTCATCTGCCGCCCACCACCGCACCGCATGCCGCGACATGTGTGAACGGTCCTCGACCAAAACCCGATAAAACGACCAAAACTTTTTCGCAATGCGGTCTTTAAACTTATATTTTTTGTCGGTCTAATCGAACAGTTTATGCGGTCCAATGCGAGTGCAGTCAGAGTTAGCTGAAAGTTAGACGTATGGAAATTGAGATTACGAAAGGATTTTTTTGCCGATTGATAATAAGATTTGAACAGAAATATGTGGGCGAACAATGCGTGATTATCATGATTTTACATTATATGGAAAACTGGTAAACTGACTAGATAAAAAAACCGGCCAAGTGCGAGTCGGACTCGCGCACGAAGGGTTCCGTACCATTATCTATAAACATCAATCATGAGTTGATTGAATGAAAGGTAAATTGCGGTTTACGATTTATGACGTATTAAAAAAAAACTACTTACTAGATCTCGTTCAAACCAATTTTTGGTGGAAGTTTACATGGTAATGTACATCATATATTTTTTTTAGTTTTATTATTTTCTTATTTTAGAAGTTACAGGGGGACACACATTTTACCACTTTGGAAGTGTCACTCGCGCAAACTATTCGGTTTTGAAAAAAATTATATTAGAAACCTTTTGAAGACCTATCCATAGATATGGATAGGTCGCGTATGGGTTTGATGAAAAAAAAATTTTGAATTTCAGTGCTAATTATGGGTGGTGGTGTGCAAAATTTTTTGTTTCTTTTTTCTATTTATGTGTGCGGTTCACAAAATACATCTTACCAAATTTCAACAGTATAGCTCTTATAGTTTCGGAAAAAGTGGCTGTGACATACGGACGGACAGACAGACAGACAGACATGACGAATCCATAAGGGTTCCGTTTTTTGCCATTTGGCTACGGAACCCTAAAAAGGTTACTTTTATTGCAATGTAGGGTATAAAAAGACCCATCATCCTTAATAACGTAAAAATAAATATTATTGTAAATCACTTTTGCACTTATCGCTCTCGGCACATTACCTATTCTTAGCATAGTCATGAGTTTTCTTTCATAACTGTTCTGTTCTATTCTAAGTTTCACATTCATAGGACTGAATTAGGCTGAGAATTGTGCATAATTTTGTCTAATTGCATATAACTAGTCTGGTGAGAATCTTCAAGTATAACCGACGTAGCTCGAAACACTTTTTGACACACAAATAAATCTAATACTGAAAATTGTGCTACGTTAATAATATCAAATACCATTCCCTCATTTTCCAAGGAACAGTACCTATAAAACACAGAACCCATAAAACATGACACAAAACCAGCAAACCTTATCACACATATTCCTCTCAACGTCTTCAAAAGAAATTAACAAGCCACAAATCCCTAACCAATAGGGGTCCCTCCTAGGTACTACGAAATAATTGGTTATACCCCAACCAGGCCGACGCATAGTGCAGGCAGATTTAGATGCAGTTACAAAGGCAACCGAGCTCGCTATTACGCGGTCGGAGCGACCACCCGCGCAAAAAGCGGACCAAATTCTATTACCGTCCGATATGCAACAAAGACCGCTGGCCCGCCCGCTTCAAATTGCTTTAGGCTACAGTCACAATATTTACTCTCACGTACGTACCACAATATTCGTACAAATCTAAATTCAATTTCAAATATTACTCGCCGATACTAAACCGCCCCGGATTTATGCAGTTTTAGTTTTCTATCCCCACCAAATGAAAACACGTACCCAGTAAAAATGCACGTTCCGAAAACATAGACACTATCTAATTATTAACTGTACAAAAACATTCTTCAAAAGATCGCATTTTTAGGTTCACGCTTTTGATCTCCCGCGCTCTCCCTCACGCATTTGCACATTTAAATATTCATTAGCATATTAATATTCATTATTTCGATAATATTCAATATTTTTTGTATGCACGGCGATAAAACGTATTTTTATTGAATTTTTAATGCAAATTGCGAGTTTTAGCTTTGTTAGCCTCAAACTTTCTGAATTTTAGGAGTCGTTAACACCTTGTGTAACGCCAAAACTTTTAAAGCAATTAACAATCAAATGCTGAAGTGACGTACGGCACATATGTCTGGGCCGTTACTAACAAACAGAGGGGGTAGACGGCTCTTCTGCGGCCCATAAATTGCGGGGACTACAAATTAAATTAGGTAATACACGGGCGTGACGAGATGGGACAAGCGGCGTGCCGGCCGCACCGGACATGGAATGGGAGTGTCCGCCATTCGCAGCCAGGCCTTGCGACAACTTTTTGTTGTAATTTCAATCGGGTTTTATTTAAATAAAATTGCTTACTTTATTGTCGTGATGTACAGGTTATTTTTTCGGTGGCGCTTTTAACGAAACGTTTTCGTTTCAATTTATATATCATTGTCCATTTAAATTCTGTAATGAATATAGGTTTTGTATTGTTATAACGTAGACGGACACGTTCCCTTTCTCGGAAGTTTAAATGGCATAAAAAGATGAGACAGCCAAAAACATTACACAGACACAGAAACAATAGGTATCATTGCAAACGAAACGCAAACAAAGCGAAACTATCCAACGAAATTCACAATTAATCTTCACTTCAACTTCTCAACATCACCGTCCATTCATTACCATTCGATACGCCTTCAATTGAATGCTGTAAACTGACAATTAATTAACAAAGTTGTCAACAATAAACAAAAGAGGGCGTGTCAGTGGCGGTTGGCCACCGTGGAGGTGTCAGTTGCATCAGAGCGGGCCGGTCGCCGCAGATTTGTGGTCTGCCGGCCCGAGCGCCAAAGCCACGTCTCTTGACAGATCTCGATGTCTTCGGCTTTGACCGCAATTATTAATGAAGCTATTGTGATCGTGTTGCTATTAGTACATTGCGTAAAGTTATTGTTTAGCTCAATTCGATTAATTAATCTTTATATAACTTGAATAATTTTAATCAGCAATGGGCAATGACGTGCGGCGTCTGCTTTTAGTAATTTTACTTCCTACGAAGTTTTTTATTACTCTATGTTCTGGGAACTTAAATACATAACTACTAGCTGACCCGGCAAACTTCGTACCGCCTCCGAATCAATAAAATTTTGTATGAGAAAATGTATTATCTTAATTGGTTTTCGTTAATTTTTTCCATTTTTTTATAGTTATTCTGCTATTGGGGGCGGAGACAAATCCAAAAAATCAAAGATCATAAAAGTAGGTTCAGCCGTTCTTAAGTTATAAATGGTGTCACTAACCCAACTCTGTTTTATATAGATTTAGGGCCTGTCAATTTTCAACTTCGGCAAATTTACGGTCAATTTTAAAATTGTCAGTTCTTTATTAGTATCATATTATTTTATTATTACAAATATATTATTTCTTGCACATTGCGATTCCCAAGTTGACTTGTAATAAACATGTATTACTAAAGATTTATTCTCAATCTTACTAGTTAAACTGTGTTCGGAGCAGTAATAACATTTGATGTTTTGCTACCATTTGCTGAGCAATATTACAACAGTAATGCGTTGAGTTCTAACATATGATAGCGCCTCAGGAGTAATAGTGCGCTGGTGTTCAAACCCCCAATTTCAGTTCGGTACAGAACAATTTTGGACAATTAAGGATATTAATTTATGCTTGTGATTTAGTTGCGAATTCGTTGCGTAACTCATAGAATTTGAGGTTTTGGCATGTTACAATTATTGTAACTTGGAAACGTTTAGTCGAGATAAAACGGTATCTGGTCTTTTTTAAAAATTATCTAGAAAGAAAGAAAAATGCATTTATTGGCATTACACAAAATGACACCTTAAAACTACAAAAACAAAGATTATAATGCCAAAAGGGCCTCAGCTCAGCTTAATGTCAGATGACAACACAAGCGTACCACCTGACGCTGATTTTCAGCGGCAACCCACGAGTGCCATACGCTGGAATACCAAACACAGGGAAGTGTGTGTCCGTAATAATAAATTAAGAGAATTCATTTAAATTATAGAAAAGCTCATGCAAAATCAAATAAAATGTCGTGACATACATGTCACACCCATCTAGTCTGTCAAATGACATGGTAAAGTAATAAATTTTTTATGTTGACAAAAATGAAACACCCAAAAAAGTTTTTAACATCCTAGAACGTATAATTATGTCCTAACCGTCGACTATTCAGAACATCAATTTCAGTTTATAATTTCTAATTTAAACTTTAAAAACACTCCCTCAGATCTTACCACAAAACCAAAATGGCCGATATCACAGACAACTGCTGCAATAGCGTATAAATAAAGTTTATTCCGAACAAAACTAATGCAATGAACTCACCCCAGTAATAAATTAATGCCATTTCATGATTAGAGCGACACCTCTACCCTTCGCGAGGGAATAATATATAATCATGAAGATGCTTTGTGTACATTCCTGTGGTATTGTTTTTTTCCAAGATAATTTTTAGGTTCGTTCGTTCCCGAGGAATAAAAGTGTATAGTGCAAGTCAACTGCAGTCAGTAAAGGCACGGCTTTGTCACCTTTACGCCTTATTTACACGTTTGGGTTTTTTAGTAACAGCCCGGAGTTTGGAAGATAGAGGTGTGATACCCGTGCCTCGGAAACCACGCTAAGCGGCTAGCCCTGTGCCTGATCTCTCGAAATTAGGTTCTATCCATCTGGATTAGACTTCTGGACATGCACGTTACACACGTCTTGTAAAACTATCAGCCAAGACTTAAAACTTTTCCTCGAGAAGAAAAGGGTAGAGGCACGCAATTCATTGAATAAATAATTTACTCAAAATCTCAGCTATGTGCCACCTATTTTTTTTTTTATTTGAAATTGAACTCAATCGGAATAAGGGTGGTAGGTTCTAGACAGGTGTGAAACATAATAATATCATCATCATTCTCTGATGATAATGACGATGATAGTAATAAGGACATACCCCGCCCTAAAGCACCGCCACTTCGACCGTTTCTGCGCCTCCCGCACCCAGCGTATTCCTGCGGCCTTCACAACTTAATAATAGAGAGTCAGGAAATTAATTGCTACCAACCAAGAAACAGACTAACTGTCTAGTTTGGGGTTCACTAGCAAATACTATAACCTAGCTGCAGCTAATATTTTGAGCCACTCATGTCGTCTTACCTTACTATTAACCTGTGAACCTGCTTACTGTATTACCTGTATAATAAATATTTTCTGTTTCTATAACTTAAATTGTCCGTATATTCAAATCACAACTATCGTTCTTTGACGGATGTGTAAAATAGCTATAACACAGCAATATGACGTAGGGTGTCAATTTGCTTAACAATTGACTTCCCTGTCTGTATAGTCGCTGAGAATAAGCATATTCGACAGCTGTAATAAAGTTTAAACCCAAATGAAGCCCCCGTCAATTGAAGTGAGATCAACCGTCGTGGGTATATCAGTGTGTAATAGAGCCACCGTCTTATGGCGTGATTAACGATCACATCAAGTCGGCGGCGACGTCGAACTCACCGCGTTATATTACTGCGAAGTCGATAGTCCCTGAATATTAAATGAGAAGGAGAATTTGTGCTAATATAAGTATATAGAAAGAAGATGGATGCATTGGTCAGTGCGTCCTGCCATGAAGATGAACTAATTTTTTGACAACATTTAATGAAGACAAATGAGGAAAAGGCAGAGGGGTCCGTGCCGCACAGGTTGATCCAAATGGGCCACAGTATCTAAGCTAGGGTACCCCGACCAAATGGGTTAGGTAAGGCTAGAACTATAATCTACCATAACACGCAAGCCGAATTAGTCGCGCAGTTACTCGACGATTTAGTATTTTTAGGACCCCATAATTGTTTGACATTCACAAAAAAAGATGCAATCATTATATTAGAGTTTTCAATAATATTATTAGGAGTACAAAATGGGAAATATTATGGATTTTATAAAATACATGCCTATTTACTACAGCTAAAAACCTTCAAACGAAACACATCATAACTCCGATTTCTAACCAAAATCCTACACCACAGGACACAATAGAAGAAATGAGAACAACCAAGTAGATTCTATAATTAAAATGCCTATAACCTTTTCATTTTTATACCAGAAAGCCATGGTCACTGGCTGGCAATAAAAAATAAAAAAGCCGCCCACAAAATAAAGCGACGCAAGAAGAATGCAAGCAATTTTTAATGTAGAACGTAGAACGAACGAGGCATCGTGACCCGCCACGGTAATAATGTAGCTTACGACAAATATTCTACGGAATCGCTGTACACAAAATATACACACATATTTTTTACGTTATCTTTCAATAACAATGTTATTTTTCCTTAACTAGGTAAACCGTTTTTTGACAAATGGAATACTCATAATAATTATATTTTTTTGTCAAAACTGATACACGTACGGTATTATAATGTCTGCAAGAAGTGATAAATAAGATAATTCAATAAGATAAGGTCGTTTATATATGTATATATTTATTTTATTGCGCATTTTAACTTTTAACTTTTACATAATCTGGAATAGTTCGTTCTAAGGCAGCCGTCAAAAAAGATTAATCTAATGTAAAGAGTATAATATCCCTAATATTATATTTAAAATAACAAGCAGAGATTGGGAATGATTGAAAGCAAATTTTTAGTAACACGATTCATTTAGGTACAAGGTTTCCCGTGGCTTGGCCCGCGTTAAGGTCGAAAATGATTTCTTGGGACCGTACTACTGTGATAAACAGTATCCTATGTCCTAACCCAGCTTATGATATACATGTGAGCGTTTCATCGAAATCCGTTTAGGAGTTAAGGCGTGAAAGGAAACAGATAGACAGATAGATATCAGAAAGAGTTATTTTCACATTTATAATATTGGCAAGTAAGTAAGAATAATATATAAAGTACTAGCTTTTGCCCGCGACTTCGTTCGCGTGGAATAGTGACTTCACCAATAGATGACACCGACTCTTGACCAATAGATGGCGCTGTATGTCCGGAATAAATTTTATTTTTTATTTTATTTTTTATTTTTTGTAATAAAAACTATCCTATGTCCATTCTCAAGTTCCAAACTATGTCTGTACCAAATTTCACACAAATCGGTTCAGTAGTTTAGGCGTGAAGCAAAGACAGACAGACAGACAGACCGACAGACAGAGTTACTTTCGCATTTATAATATTAGTTTGGATGGATGAATGTAAAAAATATAATATAGCAACTAAAACTATATAGGTACCAACATGCTTTGTAATAATCATTACAAATTATTAAAAAAGTTAAAGTTATGGAAGTTTCCAATAGAATTTTGTTGGAGACAACGTTTCAATTGCTTCACTATGTAATAATAATTACTAGGTACGTGTTTTTTTTTAGTTTGTTAAGAAATGCTTTCTTATTTGAGAAAAGGATTGGAGAATGCAGATCTTTCTTCTTTAAAAACATTTCCTTAAAGAATCAAAGCAAGTACAATCACATTTTCAGCACGCCGCTAAAACGAATAGATGGAAGAAATATAAACGGGTACCTAGTACAGTAGGTATGTACCCTATGCACATTGTACAGTGCAGATCAAAAACACCAGCGCACATCGTATCTATTATTCAAAACGTTGACTGTGTTTAGATTCGCACACCGATTATTTTCACTGGATTCACGGATTTTCTAGGCACAAATCCCGTAGAATGACTTTATTTTTTATTCAACACTTTTTCGATAGCACTGACGTAGGGTTGGGTCCTAGAAAATATGGATGAAGGGAACCCTATTTTGTTAACTGGAGTTTAACTTGAACGATAACATAATTTAATTAAGGTGAGATTTGACGTGTGTTGATTATCTTACACATACACATACCTACATAAACTTACACCTAATTTCCATGGGGTAGGCAGAAACTATGGAACGCCTCCTATTGCGATCCTTACATACTCCTTTTGCTTTATTTGTTATGTTATTCAAATAATAAAATATAAAAGACAGAAATACGCTTACCAAAATCAGAAAAACACAGAGCACCTACTCCATTTATGATCGCAATCGCGAACCAAACTAATAACATAGAAATTTCGATTCGAATCACACTGAATAGGAAATTAACCCTATAATACAGTACAAATGAATAACCAATATTCATAACAAGGCCCCTATTTTGATTTGCAAACAACATGTCCACCAAACCATGATTCAGTCGCAACATACACCACTATTAATGGATTAACAATCGCAAAACGGCAGTTTATCCATGTAATTACTATTGTTTTGTGAAGCACATTAAGCTTTTCGACTGACAAATTGAACACGAACGAATAATGTTAACACTTGCCCCAAAATCAACATTTGTTTGTTGACATTGCAACATGGGATGGGATGAAATTGAATATTATTTTAACTGAATGCTGTACTGTTAGCACATACTGCAAAGTAGATACATTATGTGAGCATATAGTGTATTGTTCCGCACACGACATGCCGAAACAATATTTCAATTCGATATCGGGCGGACAATGGTCGGAAGTGGCCGAATATAAATGGACGGAAAGGCTTGCGCCTATCGAATAAAGGGTGCTGAAACAAATGACTGTATCAACTGAAACCAAATGCTATGTAAACATAATTAATAGTTGCTTGTGCAAGATAGTTTATGGCGTGAAGCACTTTAAATTTAATTTGGATAGGTTAATTGAAACTCATTGAATGCCTGATAATTTAAGGACCTGGCTATCTTAGTAAATTGAACCAATTATTACTTTTATATTTATGTACCAACTAAGTGTCAAATTATTTTCATACATCAATACTGTTTTGCTGACTTAGAGCTGATTTCTCCATCGCCAGATAACTTTATTCGAGGAATAATTTTGAAATGTTGCCATTTTCATACAAAAACTGTCAAACGTCAATTTTATTCCACGAATAAAAGTTATCCGGCGATGGAACGATCAGCCCTTATACCTACTATAGCAGTCTTTATGAGTCGCCAAACTTTATCACCAACTACTCAACAGAGGAAGTGCACTTTTGTATTAGGAAAATCTTTGTTCCCGATATTTATCTTTACAGTTGATGAAAGCTCTGCATGAAAATAATATCCCTTCCTTTTCCAGGTGAAATGATAATTTCAAACGACAAATACCAGATGACTGAGATCAACAGTTCTGCATACAGCGTGCAGATGCGTCTCGTTATCCGAAACATTCAGAGAAGTGACCTCGGAGGCTACAAATGCATATCCAAGAACTCTATAGGCGACGCCGAAGGCAACATTAGGTTATACGGTAAGTTCTGGACAAAGGCGGCGCCATACTATCTTTGTATTGTCAATGGAACTTTGTATGGCAAGAAGCGATTGTAAGCTATGGAATATGATGTATGTTGTGTGTCCAATCGTATTCCAAAGATATATTGTGGACAGAATATCAGTGTCTATAGTCGAAGTTTAAACTGAAGGCAAAAGCAGTAATGTTACTCTCAATCATGAAAAATATATTATAGACCATGTCACTTAGGGATGGCCCAAAGATAACCCAAAAGTATAATTTATTTTGTTTTAGTATCATCGTCGCCAAGAAAGAACAAAAAAAAACCAGCCAATGATTGTGAATTAATGTTAAAAAAAACCCTTTTCTTTCATTCAGAAATGGAGTTGCCAAACCGAAAACGCGACGACGATGATCGCGACTACTCCATTGAAGAGACAAACGACGTCCGCTCCAGCCTTCAGGGTCCACTTCGAGAAGGTGGCCCAAGAGACGAGGATGCCGGCTTCTTAGGTGGTGGCGGGTCAGCCCCCGCTGCCGCATCCGCCCTCACTGTGAGCGCTACCTTTTTAATAACGACCTTAGCCCTCGCCACATGCTAAACTTTTACTTAAAGCCATGTGCAAAGTTAAGACTGAAAAAATCGGAAAGTTACTCTTTGGTTTTTTTTATAACAAGCTCGGGTATTACACATGAAGGGCAAAGGTACGTACTGACCGCAATCATTGACCTACATGTGTTTCTAAATCAGATATCGTATACCAATTTCGTAGATGCATATTCAAGGTAGTACTTAGTGATATCGTGTTTGATTCCAGATAATACACGTAAACTGCTCGCATTTAGTACAGACGCCAGCAGGTCAAGCTACCCGAAACTGTCAAATTTTCCCAATCAACGTTGAACCTTAATGCTTTAGCGATAAAGTTGAAAATCTATTAAAGAAATCTGACAGATTGTAGTAGCTTGATGTGCTGGCGTCTGTACCCATCCACCTATATTTACACATTCGATTATTCTATGAGGTTGGGTGAGAATATTCACCAAATGGTTTCAAAATAATGCTGCAATTTCCAAGTATTTTCTCTAAGAACTCTCGATCAACGACTGTACCTACTTATAAAATCTAGCCCAATCGGCCGTTAATTTATCAATTTTCTACTTCGTCAACCTTTATTTCAAGATTATCTCAGTGTAATTCGTCACGTACACACGTATAACATAATTGAACTAATTCTTTTGTGTGAGCTTGTCTTAAAATTGTGCATGGCTCAGCATTGTTCGGCAATTAGAAGTGTCTGTGTCTTACTAATTGGACGTAAGACGGTGTTTATCGTTTAGGTTAAAGACTATGGTACTAAGTATAGTACGTTTTATAGCAAACGGTGAACGAACGGTAAATAAGTGTAACTACTTAATAGTCATTAGCATTTCATCAGATGTCAGCTTGTATTAACAATGTAAATGCTTAATAATGTATGGAAATAATAATATTGAGTTATGTGTTACATTACTGTTGGGACTTTAACGTTTTGAGTGTACTATATCCATTTTATTTTCATAAATATGTTACTCTAACATACGTACTTTCTTGCTGTTGTACAATATTTTCCACTAAAATACGAAGTTCGTTTGTGTTGCGTCGCGCGCGCATGTAACTACTCAGTGTCATAATAATAATTGTATATCTAAAATAATAAACTGTTAATGTATATGTACATAATATAATGTAGCTAAGCGGTTATAAACGTTAGAACTTTATTTGCTCATTTATATAATTTGTTATCTATTAAATTTTATAGCTGTATTAACGAAAATGTATGTAAATCTGAAATGCTATAAAATATAGGGAAAATTTTGTAAATTGTTAACGTTTTTAATATTGTTGAATTTATGAGAAATAATTTGTAAACTGTATCTAAAATACTAAGTGGAAGTTTCGTAGTCATATTTTATGCGGATGTGTTGTGTATTTTCTTTTTTGTTTTTGTGAAACTGGTAAAGGATTGTGTATCTGTCGTGCAGCCAGTGTTTCTTTACTTATTGGCCTTATGTAAATGTATGATATCGCCTGCGAAACAAATATAAACGAAGTAAAACTTTTGACATTGTTTTTCTCTCTTTTCAACTCAACCTATGATGCCGAAATCTTAGTTGTTACGAATTTTTTATACTATATAGGGTTATTTTAAATTGGCTAGATGAACTCCGCAGGCGCAATGAGTATTGATATCTACACACGATAAAATGAAAAAGATTGATTGTATTTTTTTTGTTTTGGAGATCATCGATCCCTGTTAGTGTTGTTACTGGAAGTATGAGTTACAAAAGAACTGTGTTTTTTAAGTTTTATCGTGTTTAGATATCCACCACATCCGTGAAGTTTACGACAGTTTTTTTTAAAACTCGCGAAAGTTTTTTTTCAAGTGCCGTTGACGAACCCACAAAAATCTTTTTTTTTTTTTTATTACTTTTGAATATTGATACCAATCGCGTCTACGGAGTTCAGGTAGCCAATTTAAAATAACCTTGTATAAGTATCTCCACGTGGCACAGAGGTAAGGTTAAATTAAAGGTACGTAATTGCTTCAACACAGCAACGGTTCCCAATTTCTTAGACCATTCGTACTCTCAAACTATCTACCACCTTAATATTAACACTTAGTCAAAATATACCGGGGAAGGTCTGACAATATCCCCGCCGTGTGTCGACCCTCTTAATAGGTACCTTCGGGCGAAGCCTCTGTAAGTGCGATGTAGATAGGGTGTAACCACTTGCATTAGCGAAATTACCTGAGGCTTTGTTATTTTCATTGCGACAACCGTAGGTACCGTATATGTTAGTGGAATAGAAACTTGACTACTAGAACCGCGGTCCCGTAGTCACGTAACACGTAGACAATGAAATGTGCCGAATTTTCATTGAATTAATATGGTAACTAGAAGTGAATGTGCGATGCTGGATAAAGGAGTTTGGAAAGAGTACTTTTATAAAGGAGAATCGGCGGAAATTTATGGAAGCTGATCCTGGAACCAATAACAACTACACATATGTCATTAGATAGGTATTTTATTATTATACAATAACTATTATGGCGGCTCATTTCAAATCGCTGTGTGAAAAAAATATGGCGATGTTGTCGGGACCATTTTGTCCGATCTCCTTTAATTGTATTCAATAAAAACATGATGAATATTTTAAATTAATCAAATAACTTTGGTTGACAGTAGTGAATTAATGTTCAAACAAAGTCTACAACTGTTTTGAAAGAAAAATAAACAATACAAATTATGAATAACAAAATCGAAACATGGATGGGCTGGAGAACTCTTTTCTTAAAAACTCAATAAATCTAAATGTCAGTTGGTAACTATTTTTAATCTATTTACACACCACACACTTTCCTGTTCAGCAAATAAATCAAAAGCTTTTAGCTACACCTATAGGTCTGAAAGAGGACACAGTCACATGGAAGTCACCATTTTATTAATGACACGCCCTTGCTGAGGTTCCCTTTGAAGTCTTTGTCCAGTGCGTCAAAGCCCAAGTTTGGGCGCACGGCTGACATTCAGTGATCTTTGTTCCGTTAGCACAATATCGGATACGTACATTTCTGTCCCCTGGAACTCCCCTGTGTATCACGATTTGGATGTCACAGTTTGCATCTTAAGTGCTGGGACACCTACCTACGCATACAGTCTACCTAATAGATGAAATAGATGGGAATACTCCTTTTGTGACGTTTTTTCGTCTCCCCTGTGGGGCAGGAAGCTTTAGATGCGTAAATAATGCGTGGGGTACAAAGGTGCGGTATTGTTAGGTTTGGTTGTATTCCCCTGGAATATTATTTCCATGATTCAATACTGGGAATGTGAGTGAAAAATGTCACTATACAATTTCAGAAGACTGTATTGTAAAGTTATATTGTACCACGTGACCGCATAATCCTCTTCACATCTACGTTTATACATAAGGTATTATTTACCTAGATTGTATTTGTCATCGTGGTGAAAGGATTAGCCAATCCCAATCGACAGAAGTCGATTATAGCCCAGGGTGCGCCGGACGCCGGATGAGTCATCATCATCGTCACTCGGGGAGGCTCCTTTCATGCACCCCACCTGCACACGTGAGGACCTAATGACTGCGCCAGCGAATGCTATCCGCGTTACAGAATCTTGGGCTAAACAAATAAAAAAAGAAAACAATATTTTTTCCATCGACACGCTAAGACGAATTTACCCAGATTTGCTTTATCAAACTACCTCACTTGTAGTTCTATTCTATGAAGTTTACTTCGAACCTCAATGTGAATTCGGGTCCAGGGATATTATTATATTATTTATTCGGTACTGAGAGTCCTCATACTTCCAGGTTTTCAAACTTTTTTAAACCCACTGAATGTGTTTTGATGTACCGGTTCACACGAACACGTTAATGATTTTCAGGAATTACTTAAAAAAATGCCACTCCACGTTTAATTTTCCGGTACCAACAACAAGTATGTTGTTTTTTTTTTTAAATCACTTTTTGTTGTTAAGGGAAAATCAACCTTAGAATGACATTAAATGTTGGTCAATTCATTACAAGATTTTATCAATTATATACCACAGTTAACTTCTAAAAACTTTTTACAATAATCAAAAACCACTAACTAGACAAATAAATTCAAAAACAAAAGGACTCTTAGACGTCGAAGTACTCGTCCGCATCGCTGTCATCTGGAAACGTGCCCATAAAACTGGCAGCATTGCCACATTGAATGGCAATACTAATTCATTGACCAAGGAACAACCCAGTCCTCGTCACGAAACAAAACTATTATGAAAACCACATCATATATTTCAGTCGTGTCACTATCATATGTAAAGTTAAAATTGAAGTAAACTACACGTTTTTGAGACACAACTTCTCTGACTCTTTGTTCCAACTCCGCAGCTTTTCACTATTGCGAAAAGTTACCTAGTTTCGCATTCAATGGAATATATAGGTTACAGAGGGGACTTTCACTGCATACGAAATGTTAATGTGGTCGTTTTGACATTAAATCGTGGTGTAAACTCACTGAACTATCCACATAAAGGTGTTGTGTTTATTCTAACTGCGGGAAGCAGAAAACTCATTCTTGCTTGGCGATTTTCGTAACTGATACTGGAGTCTGCAGTCCATTTTGTAACATCTTTCTGGGTTTTGGATAAAGGTGTTTCTTGGATCGCCCACTGCTCTTTAATATTTCCGTGCAAGACTCCTAATATTAAATCGATAAAAGAAACTAGGAGCAATGGTGGGCTCCGATGTACGAGTTGTAGATGATAGGTTCCAACCCAGCCAGGCACTTTACTTTGTATAAATAATATCATCACCACTGCACTGCTCACAAAACGGTGAAGGAAAACATCATAAGGAAACATGTCCTAAAACCAAAACATCGAAGACATGTGACCTCTACCAACCCGCAATGGGCCCGCGTAATAGATTACAGCCCACTCCCTCTCACTGAGAGGAAGCCTGTGTCCCAGCAGTGGGTACATTATAGACTGATTATGTAACTATAGATCGCTTTTCACAAAAAACTCGCTAAACTTAACGTTTACCTTTTTGCGCGACAACAAAGACAGGGTTGTTTTTTCAAGTATATCTATGTGGGTAGCGGGATCGTCCGAAAGGGTTACCGCTGCCCTGGAACATAAAGGGCTAAGGAATGAATACGGGTGGGTATTAGTCAGTAAGAGTCTGACACTCCCTTCTGCTCCACCCAGAGCGAGAGGGGTCATTTGATGATTTCCGATCCTGAAAAAAAAAAAAAAGTATGTCTATGTACTTTATATGTGGGATTCTTTATACCCTCATTGTTTAGCTACATAAACAAAATATTGTTTAAAAAAATATGTCCTGACACTCAACAACTCCCCTTATGAAACTACTGAACTCCAAAGACTTCACCTCACTTAAACAACACAAGAGCGTTCAAACTTCAATAGACAACCATCACAATTTGCATACCCAAGAACAATTAGTAACAAGCGGTTATTATCGATGTATATTTGTTTGCAAACATCTCATATTGGAGGGTGGTGGTACGCCGACGTCCGGCAACAATCTGCATAACAATGGTGGTCATAGTTACGTACTCTCTAGGCGGATGCTAATGCCCTCCATTCATAATTCATGTCTTAATGAAGTGGACGAACGAGCCCCAGTCATAAGATGTCACGACCCTTTGTCTGGAGACCAGTTCATGTAATATGCTATAATAGGATTTGTGTCTACGAAATATGAAGCAAAGATCACGGGGTGATGTAGAAGGATACTTTACTTTAAAGCTGTTTAAGTACATTCAGCCTCATAAAGATATAAGTACCTTTATGTCGCAGGGTATTTATTTATTGAATACTTTAAGCACACAAATCTACAGAGGACATAGGCATTTTCTACAAGTTAACCTAGACAAACAGTGCAATCACAAAAAATTGAGATTGATTACCTATTACAAACTATAAATATAATATGCCTAATTACATATAAATACACACAAATACTTTGCAGTGCTTGGGGGAGGCCTACCTCCAGCAGTGGACGTCTTTCGGCTGAAATGTTAACGATGACACAGACAAATACACGAATATACTAAAACAAATAAAACAAAGAATGTGAAAACATTATCGTTGTGATGATACCACCAGCTTCTTACGAATGTGCTCGCAAAGTTTAACTTTAAAGGATAATCGGTTGGTTGCCATCCTGCTTTCTATGGGGAGCGCATTCCACAGAGAGATAGACTAAACGAAGAAAGAAGAGTGAATGAAGTCAGTGCGGTGACTGGAACATTAAAGAAGACGATTATTTGATGAACGTAGATTTTTATTGTGGTTGACGCAAATGTACTGAAAGTGGAACTAGATAACTAGGGGTAGTGGGAGAGTCCAGAAATGTAAACAAGGTTATCAGTGTCCTTTACCCTCTGCGCTGGACAGCCAACCACTTTAAAAGCGATAATTGGAAAATTACTTCGATTTTTTTTTTTTCAAAAAAACCTGCTTTGGTATTTTAAACTAAGAAAGATTTTCGTAATAAAACCAGCTCATTTCAGGATTTTTGCAAAACCCAAGTCTGTCAATGTCAATTCAGTAGGCTGGTACAGTCGCCAGCACATCAAGTTACCCCACTTTGACCTTGAACGCGTTATGAGCAACAACAGCGAGAATCGTGCGAAAGAGATGTATAGCTTTTTGTCTGTTCTTACTTGTAATATTTCGTGCTGCAGCGCGTACATGAGAGTGTGTGCGTGTGCGCGTCGTGGTGTACTTACTATGCGATAAGAAATGCGTAGCAGTTGGGTTGAATGAATACTTTTGACTTGAATCGAATCGAAATAATGGAATGGTAATAAAAACAGGCGGCCCGCGCAATGCCTCAAATACATACGAAAGCTATAATCAATTTGTTTTATTGAAATGATATCTTCTTAATCCTTCATTTTTACATATTATTATTTGTTTCTATTACCTATAAGTATTAAGTAGGTATTAGTATACTCATATTACCTACATTTAAACAGGTAGGTAGTTACGGTATACACCGTTACACAATTTTATTAATTATCATCAGGTAGGTATAACCCGATGTGAGAAAAACATTTTTTTTTTTAATTTCAAGCAAGTTTAAATAACCTTTTGCGGGTTTTGTTACCTACTTACTGGCAGGCTGGCGGTCAATTGTTTTCGTGCGTTCCTTGCTCTTCTATTCTAAGTATTTTTACGAAATTTAATGCTGAAAACCCATAACACAACTGCGTGAAATTTTGAAAAAAAATATGGATACTTACCCCGTCACGAACCTGTGTAAGGTTTAGCCAATTAATTATACCTATAAAGTCTCTTGTCCGCCGCCGGCCGTGTTTGAGATTAGGTAACGTTACGTCCGCGACACAATCTTTTTACTAAAATAATAAGTTTGAACTTAGTAACGGAATTATCTATACCTACCGAAGTTTGCTTTTACATGCAAGTTCTAAGTAATAATAAGATACGATTTCGAAGATTATGAATTTTCAAATAAAATTCTAATCTATTATTATCGTTATTTCATCATCATCATCAGCCTATAGCAGTCCACTGCTAGACCTAGGTATGTCCAGCCGTGGACTATGCCGCCTCTCCTATTGCACGCCATTCAACTGGATTTTCGGAAAGAAAAGGCCATGGGTTCTCGTAGGAACCTATTTCTATGGGAACTCGGGCGGGGTCTTTTACAAAAAGGACAGTGACGTTTTCAACCGACTACAAAAAAGGAGGAGGTTCTCAATCAGACTGTATTTTTTTATGTTTGTTACCTAAGAACTCCGTTATTTATAAGCCGATTTGCAAAATTCTTTTTTATTTGTAAGGATATACTTTCAGGTTGGTCCCATAGAAATTTCATCAAAAACGGTTCAGTAGTTTGGATACTATTTGTTTACTGGTAAAAGTTACAACTTAAAAGTGAAAAATAAAAACTTTTTTGGTGGCGAACAACGAAAATGCGAAACAAGCGATACCGACTTTCGAAATTAAAGTTATTTTTCACTTTGTAGTGTCTTTTTTGGAAGTCAGTTGTTTTTTTTTTCTCAAAAAAGTTTTTATTTTCACTTTTGAGTTGTAAATTTTACCAGTAAACAAATAGTAACCAAACTAAGTACTAAAAAGTTTTTTTGAGTAAATAAATGTGGCGTCGTCGGGGCCCCGTATAATAGATTCTATACGGCGCTAGCTCCCCCCTGCTTTCGGCGCCTTAGCTACACAACCGATCATCATGGAATTTTGCTTATCTACCTATCAGAAAAGGACATAGGAATAGGATAGGTTACTACGGGAACGCGTGTGAAAGCGCGAAAAAATCTCAAAATAAAATGCGGAATAAAATAATCTTAATCTTTTTATTTAATATACCTAATTGAAAACTAAAAAAACAAATACCTACTCTAAAATTAAATATACTTACCTACAATAAAATTTATAAAACCAAACTATACAATAGATTAAAAATAAGTAGATAATATTTCTTTTTTACACGCTTTTATTTTTAGAAAGAAAGTAAATACGTTTATTTGCGGTAAACATGACGCGAAAAGGAACATAAACAAAAAAAAAACAATTATTAGTATTAGTTTTATTAATATTTGTAACAGATTAATTATACAGTTACATCTGTCACCAATGGTTGCCAAGCAAAATCAAATGCTGCCGCCAAACAAAAGTAAGCTTTTACCTAGATTAATATAATTGGACTGGGCTGTATAAGACCCGGTACCCACAGGCGGCACGGCACGACAATTTCATTGATATGTCACAGCCTGCTTTGGCATCCTTCGGGACGTTCTGGCATGCCGTGGCATCCCGAAATGTGAATGCTAACCATGATAAAATAAGATCCCAAATCATTTGCGCTAATCCCTTGTCGTGCCATGCCGCCAGTGGGTGACGGTCCTAACTTAAATTATAACCAACAATTAGTAATGGAAAAATGCTCAAGAATATAACAATGGTGAATACCTTTATTTTGATAAATAAAATAATTACAATATTAAAATACAACTTATGGATTGTAAAACTGTGCTACTATTTAATGTGAAAGTTTCTGAGAATGGATGGCTGAATACATAGGATAGGTTCGTACGGAAACCCGGGTGATTGAAGTGCATTATTTACTAGTGCCGTATCATCTAATGGTAAGTTTAGGCTACGACACTATACGCCGTGCACAGTGTCTCTGTGTGTGAACACTTATAAACTCAACGAATACCTACACCTTGCGACACCGAGTGTCTAAGTGTTCAGACACGGTGTCAGACATTGAGTGTACTGCCTATAGTGTTGTAGACTAAACTAAGTTCGATCGGGTCTTATTAGCGCGAAGAATATGACATGACCTAAAAGAGCCCAAACTTGACCTCAGAAATACGCAAGATCGGCCTTTCAGTTGTTATGAAATATAACTACTTACATGGGAGCGTAAATCGTTGCCAAACCAATATGTTATTATTAAATGCTAAATAAAAAGTTACTTACATAAATTAAACTCTAATAACTATAGATACCTACTGTAAAATTGTAATAACATAACAATACAAATATAAGCAGATATAGGTATTTATTCAGGCCATGGCAGGCGGATGACGTCATCCTGTGCCGCGAACCACGCCTGCACCACCCTGCAGGTGTGCACACGGCAGTTGTCTTCCGGCTTCCCCAAGGCGGGCTGTGTCCATTGAAATCTAAAACAAAGAAAATTTTGTCAATTTAATACTTACCTAGGATTCCTTAGTATGACAAATAGTACGGGCCAATTTAACTATTATCTGCATTCGCGATTTATTTGCAGATAATGTAAACAAATATGAGTTTATGGAAAAATAACTTTAATTCCTACAACATAAAGTTTAGTTTACGTTAGAACTTCAAACATTATTATAACTGCTAGTCTAGTAGTGCTAGTCACTCTGAAATCAACCTAATTGCCATTGGAATAAAATCGATATTTGTTTAACTTGAAATAGCATCAATTTGAGGCATTAGTTGAATAGACTTTAAATGAGTACGGGACGGCTAAAAAATCTTCAAACTATAAAGATAAACAAATTTGTCGAATTGAGAACTTCCACCCTTGTTGAGGTAGATTGTAAAGAACTGAAGATTTATCTAATACATCATCTGCCTAGCCTTTTCCCAACTATGTTGGGGTCGGCTTCCAGTCTAACCGGATGCAGCTGAATACCAGTATTTTACATGGAGCGACTGCCTATCTGACCTCCACAACCCAGTTACTGGGTAATACGATACCCCTTGGTAAGACTGGTTGTCAGACTTTCGGGCTTCTGACTACCCGTAACGACTGTCAAGGATCCCCGAATGACAGCCGGGACCAACGGCTTAACGTGCTTTCCGAGGCACGGAGGGGTCTCGGTATGTAAAGATGGTCACCCATCCACAGACCAACCGCGGCAAGCGTAGCTTAACCTGACCGATCGACCTGTGCGGCTGTTATTATTTAGTCACGGAAGATTTATATAATACATAGTAGGTAATAATGTGAGCGCCGAGCGCCCTTTCAACTACCTACCTACATTTCTATTAGGTAGTAGGTAGGTATCATTTATTTTAATCAATTTTGTTATTCACTTTTTAAGAAAACCATATTTTATGAGTGATGAATAAGTTGAGGTGATATTTATGATTACAAGCTACACATGGACTTACGCTGTACGAAGTTGATGTTATTCGTGTGGTCAGAAAAGGATCGGCAGTGTGCGGCGTCTGCCGCCCGGTTGGCGGCGATGGGCTCCGATGGTTCCTCTTTCTTCCCACCGCCAGCCAGAGAGAAGCCAGAAGTAAACAGATTTTTTCTGGAACGAAACAAATAGCTATAGTGTATTTGCCCATAATTACTCAATTACTATGCAAAGATGTATTAATACTTATAATTCCCTACAATAATAGCTTACATAAAGTGATTAAGTTATTTATTTACACACTAACATCGCTACCATTACAGGGTTACACCCAATGCGATAGCGCGGTAACTAGATTCTAACTAAGCAGGGGCTGCAGTCTCGACATTCATAGCGATCGCTTTACGACCGAATTCGGTCGCCAAGCCCTGTCACTCCATACATTACACCTGTCAATCCGGGACTTAGCGAGTTGCGACCGAATTTGGTCGTAAAGAGATCGATATGATGGTATTTTAAATTTATTTTTAAATTATTAGTAATTAAGTAAAATTAAGGTGTAATTTTATGTGTAAACGTAATTTAATTGCATAAATACTCAGGATTATTGTTTTCCTGTTAATAGAAAGAGTAATACACAGTGTTTGTTACACACCGGTACCGGTAACCTAAAACCAACAGCTGACGTTCGTACTGCGGAATAAAACGGGGAGTATTTGTTTACTTTTACTTTATAATAGCACACAATCGTTATTGTAACTCTGTTACATATATCCTCGTGACCTCTTAGCATAAATAGTTCGCTGATTTAGACCTCTGCATTGGGTCTAGATCGCATTGTTTACATCATAGAAAACGAAACTTAGCAAAGATTTTGTTATTCTCATTGTGATCCTTAAGATAATACACAAGAATAAAAAGGTTCATGATCTTTATTTTTGCATTGCCGTTATACCTACTGTAATATTTAAACAAAAAATAACTTTAAAATCTAGGCAACCTACCCACATAAAGAAAAGTAAAATTCGTAAGGCAATAAAATCATCCAAATTTGATAATATTACCTTACTTACTGAATTGGCTTGAGCTGTTTTCAACCCCAACCTAATTTCTTCACTGAACTACGCTAACATCTTTCATTTTCCCTTTCATTTCCAACTTTATTTTATTTTTCTCCTACTTTTTCTCACCGTTTCTCTATTCTACTTTCAGTAACTAATCCTGAAACCATGCCTGTGATGACCCGTAAGGCTACTGCTCAGGAGATGGACCTTAAATTGAGAACGGCCCTCCCAAAAACTTGAAGCAAAGAAACTCCAATATGACCAATTGCTACTGGAGAATGATGAAAGTGAGGAGCAGTTCAAGAAAATTGTTGACAAATATCAAGCCTTAAACGGGAGCTAGTAGACCTACATCAACAATATCTGAATGTTGTTGATGAACGCTACCAATTGAAGGTGGTCACGGATGGTTTCAACGACTGTAGTCTTTTGTATGAGGAGGCTTTAAGCAAAGTTAGGGACCTAGAAGATGAATTATTTCATGCTAATAGTCGCATTAACCAGTTAGGAAAACAAATAGAATGTAATCAGGTTAAAGAAAAAAACCATTTATATATTGAATTGTTAAATAGTAATTGTAACCCTCATTCCATAACAACTATTGACCTTACTCAAGATTCCTTGCTGAAACAGAATTATAATTATAGTTATAAAGTTAGTCATAACAAAATGAAAAAATATGCAAGAATGAATAGAATAATTAAAAAATGTAATCAATTTAGGAAACAACAGAAGCACTTTTCCAAAAATATTCCACTGAGGAAAGAACGTGTTGATCTAATAAATAAATTAAACAATCAGCAAATTAAATTAGAAGACAGCAGAAAAATCTATGAAATTGATACACAGCGCTTACAGTCTGACATACAGGTACTTGAGGGCACACTTAGTTCCCTTTACATTAAATACGTGGGTTCTCAGAACCAAATTAAAGAACATATTCTTGCTGCTAGTGAGTTAGTTATGTGTCAGTGTACTTGTCAGGTTTTAAACCCTGTTGTTGTCCAGCCTGAGGCAACGGAGGACCCGTCCCAGACTGAGAGTTTGTCTCAAGACTGTAACCTTAACCAAGACGTACCTAATATAGTGCAAGATCTATCTCAAGTAGTACAGCTTGAGACTGGTATTTGTCCATGTTTCAGTAGTCATGATTCAGTTATGTTCTCAGATTGTATAGGAAGAGGTTTAGGTAAATTAATTAGTGACAACCTGAGTTATTCTACTCAAAATTATTGTATGCCAGGCTCAACCTACAAACAAATAATGACATCAGTAACAGGAAATATATTTAATCCTAAAACCAACATTACTGTATTTATAGGTAACAGTTCTAATGTCAAAAAATATTAAATCACTGACTGTGTAACTGAGTTGTTAAAGTTAAATTGTAGTAAAGTAATATTGTGTGCTTTCCCATATTTTAAGAAATTGACAACTAGACAGAACAATTATATTCATATGCTTAATAAGCATATGCACTTTCTAACTAGTCATTACAGTGACAAGCTTGTATATTTTGACACCAACAGTTTTGTGGAATCTTTAAAGTCGACTAGGGATACTGTGTATCTGCCTGTTAGCTTTAGACACATAATAGCAAGGCTATTAGCTTTTTACATAAACTCAGACATAAGTAGTATGTCGAAGTCTTGTATTATTAACACCAAAACAGTTAGTAATAATACTAATAGTAAGGTGGCTGACCTAAATAAGTGTAGCTCAAATGCTATAAATATTTATACAAATTGTACGAAGGAGGTTCCATTTCCCTTAAGCACTATGAGCTCACTGCCTGGTGATGACATTGAAGTCTTGGGATTAACTCCGAATAATCATTTAAACTAGTTTGTAAGACAACAGAAGGTACCAGTAATAATATTCTTATACCTAACAACAACAAGGTATCTTCTTGCTATAAATTAAGTAAATATCAAAAAGGAGATCAGCAGAATGCCTTGAAACTATTTCATCAAAATATTCAAGGTACGTCTTCCAAATTATTAGAAATTCAAATGTTTTTGGAAAAAACAAAGTTTGACATTGTTTGTTGTACTGAACATTGGTTAAAGGATTACCAAATGCTAATTAGTTAAGAGAACTATACTGTGGGCAGATGTTTTAATCGTAAATCTATGCTGCGTGGAGGTTCTTTAATCTTGATTAAAAATTGTTTAAAATCCAAACAACGAAATGACATAGTGGGTTTATCGATTGAACATTGCATCGAACTGTCCTGTGTTGAACTTGATAAGCATGTTGTAGTGTGCGTTTACAGACCCCCTAATTATCAGAACTTTTCGTTATTTGAGTCAATAATGGAAGATGTCCTAGCGAAACTTGATGGCGAGACTGCAGCCCCTGGGCCCGCTGGGCTGCTGGGCACGACTGCACGAGAACACATTTGACCCAGCAATGTTTCAACGGACAAAAATAAAGTGCGTAATTGCTTAGATATTTACTTTAAAATCCAATCACTACCTACTGGATTAACTTTTGTTTAGAATGTTTCATGACTAAATGGAATCAAAAACAATAGGTAGTTCATCGAATTCTCTTTATCTAGGTATAACTCTGAATTTACGCTTTGCGCTTGGAACAGCGCGTAGCGTTAATTAAATTTCGAAAATTCTGTAGAAAAACACCATTGACACATGTTTTCAATAATAGCCTTTCTATAATTTAATTCAAAAATTACGATTACAAAAAATATTACTCACCGTCACCGTTATGCCCGTCTGCCGACAAATATCTATCACCCGGCATCCACTCAATCGAAGCACTATGATGCGCCCTCTTTGAATTTGCGTCAACTGAGGTGCCACAATATTATATTTATAAAATGTTTTAAGAAATTTCACAGCACAGCACACAGGATTCTAAATCACAACAAAACATAAATACCCTAACGAACGGGTTTCAAAACTTTCAAATACGTACGCATAGTTATGGATCAAGCGCAACTGACGTAAACGAACGATGTGACTTTCGTTTAATTTCGTAAAGGATCGGGAGAACTCGGAAGCAGCGGCGGGCGCGCAGGGGCGAGTGGGTGTGGCTTATTCCTATTGGGGCATGTTACATTGTCAATAATATCACGATACCGTGGTAATATTGATGGTATAATAGGCCGTATCACGGTATCGTGTTCAATAATTGCGATATCGCGATATTAGTATCGTGATAATATTGACAAATGTGACATTCCCCAGTGAAACATGATGATTGGCTCCCAATTATTAGTATGTGCAACCATTGGGCAATTTTAAAAACGTTGAAAACTCCACCAATCATGCCGAGGATACTTTCTTTCTAACACTCCACGGCGCGTCGTAGTTATATTTATGTATAGAGTTTACGTTGATGTGCTGGCGTCTGTACCAAATGTGTAATATGTTTTGTGGCTACACATTAATTACTTATTGTGGTACAGTCAGCGTCAAAAATATCGGGACGAACAGACTGTTCAAAATGATCTCAACAACTAAGAAAATTAAACTTTATCTCAATTGGATAAAGTGCTTTTCAGAATGACAGTTGTCGTGTACTGTCTTCATTCTGAAATATTTCTTGTGTCATTGAGTTAATATTTCATTTTCATAGTTGCTTAGATCATTTTGAACAGTCTGTTCGTCCCGATATTATTGACGCTGACTGTACAATGAGGTAGACAGTTACATGAATAAAATTCTTGTCGATGTATAAATGTTTTTGAGACTGACTTTACCTACTTACCTTTACCTACATTTTCAGTGTTAGAACATTATGCTTTAAATTAACCAAATTTTGAACATCAGCTTTATAGTTAAGCTTGAATCAATTTTCTAGATCGGATTTTACCGCAACATTCCATTTCATAGCATACTTAATTATTTGCAAATTAACACCAACCTTACTAAATACAGGGTGGCAGGAAGACATCGACAACCTGTTACCCTGTTATAACGCAGGGGGATCCATGGATTTAGCCTATGATTGTGGGCCGTAGGTATTACCCTTTTCTATCAGAATCAGAATTTTATTTGTCAAACATAGGTACATTGGGTTCTTGCAATACATATTTAATATAGGTCGCCGTGTTCTACGAACCGCCATTTTTTTTTTTGTAACCGACATTTTTTTTTTTTACGGTCTAGCATCATGTGTTGAACGAATCATGTGTTGCGAACTGTAAAGGAATCGGCGCGCGAACTGTAACCATGTTAATTCATGGTTACAGTTCGCGCGCCGATCCCTTACACCGTAAACAAACCCATAATTTTTTTTTTGCGTTAGTAATCTTGCTAAATATATGTAGCTATGTAGAACCTATCCTAATGTAAAATAGAACTTCAAACCGTGTTGCGTAGGAAATAACAAGGTAGGTATTAATAGTAATCCCCTGAATGCAACGGAACATTTCGGGATCATGTCCAACCTCGACACTGAGCAATGAAACCGAGGTGCAAAATCTAGTTTCGATATCCGTTTAATTCACGGGACTGTTCGAAACTAACCTCAAATCACCACCAGTATACCAATCAAATAATACATTTCGATCAGATGATGATACTACGGTAAAATATAATAACATACATACATGAACTCGCGCCTTCTTCCCGTTCTGTACTTTTTACCTACCCGTGGGGGTAGGACACGTCCTTCCGCTCAGCCCAGAGTGGGAGACCACTCTGGGCTGAGCGGAAGGACGTGTCAGACTTTTACTGACTAAAATCCACCCGTGTTCCTTCAGTTGCCTGTGCCAGGGGCCACGGTATCACTTTCGAACAACCCACGGCCCTGGCCCTAGTGGACCCCGTCAATTCGTGCTGACATCTCTTTGAGGCGAGCGTGGAACACAACGCGCCGTTGACCCGGGCCTGGTCTTTACCGGGCGGCGAGCTGCCCATTGCTCGCCGCCCGCAAGCCCGCGCCTACGGTGGCCGGGAGTCGGCTGTTGACTCCGGTCCAGGGCGTCTCATGCGGCGACTAGGGGCGTGAGGACGCAGTGATTGCCTCTCCCTCACGCGCTCCGCCTCCTCCTTCGCGAGCATTACTGCTTCGCAGAAGGAGGTGACGGCCTCCCATGCACTCTCAACGAGAATGGGCCCTCAGGTCACACACGCACGCCGGAAAACAGAAAAGAAAAAATAAGATAAAGAAAATATAATTTCAGTTAAAATAAAGTTTTATTTAAAATAAACTTGAATTCAATGAAAATCCTATGATTAATTTTGAATAGCTTCGAGCTAAAAATGTCTTATCTACCTTAGGGTACAATCTTACAATATTCTTACAGTTTCGCACTTACTATTAGTATTCTTACACTTCATACATATACAATTTTTTTTTAATGTTCCAAATTGTACGATGTTACATACTGGGGCAATACTGTTTAGCCAAAATATAAAACACTAGTGCCATAGGGTGCCCATTTGGTTTATCGAGACATCGCCAAGCATTTGGTCGACTCTTCACATGGCCAGTGGGCTGGCCTACTTTTTGGCCAAAGAATTGGCATCGCCATACAACGTGGCAATGTTGCCCAAAATGGCACTTTTCCTGTTGACAGTGATGCGGACCAATTTTTTGATGCCTTAAGATTCTTTTACCTGTTTTTTTAATATTATTTTAAGTATGTCAGCTTAAATACACCGTGTTCTTCACGTTATCCATAAACTTTGTCAAACGCTTCTATAGCTTTTACAAATCAAATCTAACAAAGGAAGTAGTGCTTAAAAAGGCTTCGTTACAAAGAAATTTGTAATTTCATTTAATTGAGCGATGCAGTAAGAAAGAGTCTTAATTTGGCCTATGTTGCCGCTAAGTGCAATTAAAATGATAAATCTATACAATTTTATTTGCATTTCATTTGCACGTACGAGAGGAACCTTGATTTACTTCAAGGTATTTAGTTTGTATGAAAATTAACATAAAATAAGGATTTATTAGTGTGTCCATAATAAAAGTTTATGTACCTATATCATCTGGAACACGGTGCATATTATTATGTAAATATTACCTATAGTCTTTAATAAAATTCTAACAACTGAAAGTTCATGAAAGTCGTTTCACTCATGTTTATCGAAATGCCATCAAATACCCGCTTGTAACTGAAACTCAGTCATGGCCCTGCCTCGCTACTGATGTATTTCCAATAGGTGGGAAAGTGCTCGATTGCCTTTTGTTTTCCGCTCCAACTCTCTATCGGCGAAGTAACGTCGATTCTTCCCAACTTCCCCGCGAGTAGTAAAACTGAAGAGCACTGGGCTAAAAATCATTGCACAGCTCAACGAATGGAGGAAAAACGGGCGTACGTGACAGAAGGAGTTACAAATTCTTTGGTTGTTCCTCAAATAAATACAGGATGACAGGGACATTGGCACGCACGAACTATAATAATGAATTCAGCACATGATAAGACCCCTAGCGTAGAAATGTTTCGTCAGTTATCAAAAAAAACATTTGTTAGAAAAGTGCAATACCTACGCGGTCAAAATGTATGGAACCGCCGAAAATTTTCAACGCAGAGGGGTTCAGAATCATGTAATGAATCCATGGTAACGGGTTGCACGTTGATGTTCTTACCACCCTGTATAGGAATATTTAATAACAACCCATACTATCTTTATCAAAGAAAATAACCGAGAAAACTAAAATCTCTTTAATACCATTTACCTGATATCTTCAAGATCTAATCGAAAGTCCAGTAATATTGATCTAAAATCATTCTAGCGTGGAATTAAAGAAAGCAACGTAGGATAAACTACTCAACAATTGTCTGTATACAACGTAAGTATTCTATTAGAACTTCTTCTGAGATACGCAAAAAATTGCCTAAGGTTTTTCTGTTTTCTTTTTCTTCACCTATCCGACCCACGATAGCATTACACAATTCAGACCTTTTCTAGTAAAAAGTGGTTTATTGTGTTCTTAAATAAAGTTATTCAGTTTACTTCGCGGGGTATTGTGCGGGCCCATTGTTGGGGGCCCAGGTGCGGCCTTTACACATTCGCCTACAATAAGGTTATGAATGTCAAAAACACGTTATTTTTATTTACCTTAAACGGCGAAATTGTATTGTTATGGCCGATAAAGTGGTACAATGTTAAACGATACGTTTTTAAAATGATGTTTTTCTTATTGGAAAGAAAATGGAGGCCTTTGGAGTAGGTACTCGAGAAAAACCGATATATTAAGAAGCCTAAATAATAAGGTTGTTATTGATATTCTATTCCGTAGAAACGATAAATTTATAATTAAAACTTATTATATAATTGGGACACAAAAAACAGGCCAAAATTCACAAGTTTCTTTTTATTTCTTTTTTCTAGCTTGCTTAATTTTTGGGTACAAAATGTTCGAAACCTGAATGATGTTGATGTTGGGGTAGATCTTGATGGTCGTATTGATAATATTGATTTGTTTAACATTTTATTGTTGCTTCAACTTATGATATGCCATAATGTTAATACATATATGTAATTCATAAAAAGCAAACGCTGTCTTGCACGTCTTGTTACGCACGTGTATGTGCCTCCCAGCTCACTACATAGAGTGCCATCTCCATGATCTCCTTAGGGCTGGCGTAGACCTGGCGAAGCGCAGCGCAGCGTTGTATTGCCAAAGAAATATCGACCTTGTAATTGTACAAATAAAGCTGAAAATAGATAAACTTATTTTAATCTGAGAGCTCATGAAAGCGGACAGAGGAGCCCATCAGAGGTTATTTATTTTTGAGTTTATTTTAAAACACACAATGTTATAACAAACTGTAAACACAGCTATAACAGTAAACACACAGTAAAAACAGCATTGCGCTTCGACAGGTTTGCGCCAGCTCTTACACATCTCGACTTTCAGCCGACACGTATAACATAAAAAGGCATGTATTTAATAGATCCTCAATTAATTCTCATTTTCCATCCCCGAATAATGCTCATTTATTAAAAAGGGGACATCATTGAAGCTTAAAAGCATATTTATTTAAAAAAAATGGCCAAATGCGAGTCTTCCATCGAGGTTTCCATACCACAAGCCAAAAAAAACCGAAAACAACACGTTTCTTGTAAAGACCCCTTTAATTTTTAACTTTATTTTAATTTTTTTATTTATTGTTATAGCGGCAATAGAAATACTCACTTAACAACTCAAAAAGTGAAAATTTCAACTACCTACCTATTACGAAGAGACTGAAGTACAGCCCAAGTGCCGATAGCAACGAAGGCTTTCTCATAGTCCACAAAAGCTAAGCAGAAAGGCAGGTCATACTCTTCGGTCTTCTGTATAACCTGCCGCAGCATATATAATATATCTACGGTCAGCGGTGCTAAAGTCTTTATGGAATCCAGCTTGTTCGGGAGGCTAGAAGTCATCTAACCTGCGCGCGAGACGGTTCGTGATGACTCTTGAAAACAGCTTGTAGACGTGGGTTAGAAGTGAGATAGGCCTATAATTAATAATCATTCTTAAGCAGGGACTTTCGCCCTTTTTAAAAGAGAGTAGCAGCACACCTCTGTTCCACGCCTATAGCATTTTACCCTCGACTTAAACAGTTTCTGGAGGGCCTTAAGAACGGATTTTCCACCAGACTAGCTAGCTGCTATTGGTTATAAAAACATTTTCCTCAATCTTTTTGTCATTAATTTTAATACCTATTATATCATACCTTAGTTATAGCAAACACTCATGTTCATTTCGACCATTGGCAAAATCTGTTTGCGTCTTTCTACGAATGTCCAAAATATTGTTGGCAAAAATATGATTTTTGGTAGGTACTTTCAAACTCAAATAGCAGCCAGGGGGTTAATTGTAGACTTTCCTTGTAGAATTAAAAAAATGTTCAAGGTGTTATTTCCCATAAGAAAACGGCCTGTTTTTTAACTTTGAGTTTTGGGTACGAAATGAATGATGATGTCCTTCAGCCGTGGAAACTTCAGTAATATAAGTTGAAGTCCCTTCATTTAATCTTTGGGAGCATTTATACATTGCCTTCAAAGTTTTTTTGAAAAGCAATGACGCATTATCAGAGTAACAATTGCATGGCATGAAAAACGATCAGTTTTAAACATAACCAAACCAAATCAACCAAATGATAAAAAACTGATACGATACTCCATTTAATCAAGCTCAAAAGCTTTCATTAATTGTGCACGTGCATTTACTCTCTAATTACATTATCAATCAGTATCAAAATACAGGTAAAAAGGATAGAAAACGGAGGTTGTTTCTGACCAATGAAAATGTAAAGAAGATTACTTCTCATCTCACAGGCTTTAATGGACAGCTTAGGAAATGAGCGAGTTATTAAGGCCGTTACCAAGTAGGTAGCATGCTGTCATTGCTTGTACACTGCAGTGCACAGAGTACGGAATCGCCGGCAACGTCTAGACACGGTAGTAGGTGCAGTCAGCTTCCGAAACGAGTAAATATCGTAGCCAACCAGCTTAGTTAGCCTTTCAGTTAACGGCCTAGCCTTTTAAATAAACGGCGCCGTTCAACTAGCGGCCTGAATGATATTCATTATAGGTAAGGTTGGAACTGTGGCCAATCACGCCCGAGCTGAATTGGTCGCAGTAACTAAGCCGCAAGCACTCTAATGGGTTATGTTAGAACGCTTACGAAACGCGCGCGAGCCGAGCGAGTGAAGCGAGCCGAGCGAGCGAAACGAGCGTTGCCGCGGTAGCAGTTGACGAGAGCTACTTCCAAAAGCTAAGCAGTTAACTGAAAGGCTAATTAAGCTAGTTGGCTGCGAATTCATTTGTTTATCCACAATTTGTGTTCCATAATATTGTATCAATGAGCAGCTACTATTGAGTACTCAATGTGTTACACGTCTTATGGCTACACAGTGATACAATATAATGAAACATAGATGGTGGGCAAGACAAAGACTGTATTAATAAAATTCGGGGCGCTGAAAGTGCGTTAAGCGTACAAATTCTGTCACAGATCATTCATAGACGTCAGTTTCTACACGTGATTTGTCGTAGTGCGAGTAAACGGTGACACGCTTGGTTTGTATGAAAAGTGTTGACAGTGCCGCCTCTAGCAGCTGCCGCCGACGCGTCTCCGTGCTCTGTATTGTAGTCTTTTCAAGAACGATAAATTGTAAGACTGCCCAGAGTAATTACTTTAGGATACGGTCGATCAATATGCGTCGTATCTTCCAGTAAAAGGGTTGATAAAGGGTGATAGTAGATCCCTACTTCTATCCCTTTAGGACATGTTTTTATAAAAATCCTTCCGTAGTGCTCACTTTTGTTATAAATGGAACTCTTGTGCAAGGTCTTGTGTAGACCCAGGTTGTGCGTTGTCTGTCAGTATTAAGATGTTTATTAAGTAAATGGGAAAACAGTGATGGCCATCCATAGGACATTAATATTTCCGATTTATTTATGAGACCGATTTGGCTGTGACGAACTGAATTGTAACCAATGACAATCTTCTTTCACAAACACAGTTAGGTATACAAACACAGACAAAAGATATCGAAAGAAATAATGATGGAAAGAATTGTTGTGTTCAACCAACAAAGTAAACTTAAAACGTTATTTCAAAAAGGTTCTTAATCTACGGATAGTTTCGATAACTTAGCATGAAACAATAAAATAGTAAAAAAAATATTTAAAGACTTATACTAGGTAATACTCGTATATACGGTGACCTCCAAAAGTTACTTGACATTTTTCGATTCAGCAGTGATGCCAGATTATGATTTAAAATAAAAAATAATCAGGTTATACCTACCGAGGGATTACCGGATTATTTTTTTATAATAACTCTTAAATTGGTCATTAAAAACATTTGGAACTAGAATTTTAAATCATAATGTGGTGTGTTACCAGCTAAAGTGGGAAAATACAAACTAACTTTTGGAGGCCACTGTATATTCTACAGTTAATTAAACGCACCTATCAGACATCACAAAAACAAAGCACCATTTAAGAGCCACCTTTCAGTATTCCATTTCCCTGAATAAATGATGGAAAGCTTATTTTTTGTAAGGAAACATTCAAGGTAGGGGCTTAAAAACATTGATAACGACTTTTTTGGCAATGTCACGAATTCCTTTGAACAAATTAAACTTGGCTGGTCTCCCTCATCTAATTAACTTCTTGAAGCGCACTTAAAATAAACAACCTGTTGGTTTCCGCTTCTAATTTCGAAGATAGGCTGGAAAGTGAACGGATATCTTACTAGTGACGGTAAGAATAACTTTTATTTTTAACTAAGGGCCCGTAATGTGAGTTTTTATAGTTATTGTACGCTTTTATAATTTCTAACGTGACGATATTATCATGGACATTCACGTCCACATCCATGAAATGTATGGAATTACGAAAACCAGCCTGTTCGAGAGATTGATGGAGGTCTAATGTGCCTAATATGCGGTTTTCAATAATTTTGAAAAAAAAAAGACAGACTGATATATCTTACTTTCATTCTTCTGAATGAGTACATGAAACAATGCGTATTCATGATAAATATAGAGGTACCTATCGTCTATATTTATCCTGAATGTATTTTCATTGTATTTAAAGAAAGAAAGAAAATACTATTAGACAATTCAGAATTAATATCCTAGTCATATTTTAAAACCCTAAAAGTAAGCAAAGCTCTTGATAGAGGTAACAAATTACTTACGAGCTAAATAAATAGAATAAATAAGTCTTGATTATAATGAATAGCACCAAACACGTATGCAACACATTCCATCAAATGGTCTACTAACATCTTTATTGAGTTACTCGACTACAAATCCTTGTCAAGCGGAGCGATTGATACATTATTCTGATACTAGTAGATACATACACCTGTTTATATCTTCATAGATAATTTAGTTAGATCGTGAGCAGGATTCTAGGTCATACGCATCGATAATTCGTAGAATTAGGGAGAATCCAATTAAATAAGATGTTTATGTGCAAACCATAGACCACTACACTTTTGTGTACCTAATGGAAATGTGTCTAATAGAATGCGTCCTAAGTTCAAACTTAATTGTAATAATGTAGCGCACGGAACGACAACGCTTACCTTCCCCGAAGCAATAATGTGATGTTTTTGGCGCGAAAACTGTTTTTTTGGTTTTTACGTGGAAACTACAAGGCCTAGAGATTTAAACATTTTGCTGCCTATGACAGCTATTATACCAAAATTTTTGAGCTATAATACATAATCATATCTTCTTTCGTTCGGAAGATATGACATGAGCAGCTGGGGTGCCGTCACTCCAGCTTACACAAATTTATCGGTGTAATAACTCATAGAGTATTTTGACCAGAGATTTGAAAATTTTGCTGCCAATGGCAGCTAATTACGCCTTATTTTTTACGCTATAATACATAATCACATCTTCTTTCGTTTGGAAGATATGAATGAGCAGCTGGGGTGATGTCACTCCAGCTTACACACACGTTTTTGATCGTAGTTTCAACACTTTTTAAGTATTATCGTTCAGTTTTTTCCTTCCTTGTACAGCTATTATGCTTTATTTTTCTGACTATAGTCCAAAAGCCTAACCTCACTGGTTTGTCTGTATTGGATGAGGAAGCTGGGGTGACGTCACTCCAGCTAACACACACTAAACGACTCATCGAAGTTTTTGTGGCTGCTAAATTAAGACTGGGAACTTTGATTGCAGCTATTGTGCCTTAAATATTGGCATATGTAGAGTTATTCTATCTCATATGAGGAAGCTGGAGTTATACACCCAACGGATTTGGATTAAAATTTGGCACACAGATGGTTTATAATCAGGATTAACATAATAGGATATTTTTTATCCCGATATTCCCACGGGATCGAAACTAATGCGAGTGAAACCGCGGGGCACAGCTTGTTATAAATATAATAGAAAGCACCAAACCCGGCTGATAAGAAGGATTATGTTTTTAGCGCATGTCTTTGTATGGTAAATAGTTATGCTCTATGTATGTAAAGATCCACGAATGACAGCCGGGACCAACAGCTAAGCGTGCTTTCCGAGGCACGGAGGGGTCTTGGTATGTAAAGATGGTCACCCATCCACGGACCAACCGTGGCAAGCTTAGCTTAACCTGATCGACCCGTGCAGTTGTTATTATTTAGCCACGAGTCCCTCTCTGTTTGGTCCTAAAATAGTATAGTTAGTAAAAACAGAGCACTTTAATAAGCCGTCAATTATACGCTCAACGCAAAGTTTAAAAGCACTATTATCCGAGGTCATTGGATATAGACCGCGGTGCATTAGTGTAATTAACCAGATAGATTTTGCTTGATTTTAATAAGCGACAACATGATTTTCAGGCTTGTTTTGTGTAATTTGTAATGTATATAGAGTTATGGTGCATGCTGAAACACAGGCTATATACCCAGTTCGGCAACAAATTGTGTACCATGTGTATTCTTTTTGGTCTAATAAATATCATATTATTATTTGAAGCTTTTCGTATATATCTTAGGACCATAGGGTCCTGGACCTTTGGAAGGCGTACGAGGGGCCGAAGTCAACTTGCAGAGGCCTGTTAAGCGCTATCAATGAAATGAGGCACCAACCGACGATTATCCCTGTATGCTGTATGCCCTATATTACATTATTATTACTATGCAAGGTATCACATCAATCCAAATCAGTAGGTACCTAGGTACTTTTAAAACTCCCTTTTAAAACTATGCCAATACTTGAAAAATACCCTTATTCATTTTTCGACGGTGCGTTAATCTTGGCAGCTACAAGGAAGAGAATAGCTTAAGTGTGTCATCTAACATCAGCCTTATGATTTTAATGTACGAAATCTCGAATCCAGAAACTAATCAAATTATTACAAAAATGTTACGACTAAGTGAAGTCCCAGACAGGCGCTTGTTACAATAAGTCCTTACGACGTAATTGGAAGTAGTTTGCCATAGAAATATACGGCGGTATAAACAGTTCTTTTGTCGGCGGCAACTGCGTACTGCAACCATAGGTACCTATGGCGGCGCGACGCTCACAGCTACCTAGCGTGCTCATGGCTTCACTTGAAAAAATCCATGCACTTAGCGCTAAAAATAAGCGCGGCTTTCGACCGCATTCACTTTTAGCGATGTAGTTTTTCTCCTTTTACACCCTCCACACCCATTCTCCCAGCTGGCATCCCCCATCTCACTCCAACTTCGCATCTCTTCAACTATACTCGGTTCGCTTTAGCGTTCGTGACACAAAGCAATATGTGAGTTAACTTCAGTGTAACGGTTCTTGTTTGAGTTGCGATTTAATGCCTCCTTAAACTGAGATGGTTTACGGGTTAACCGGGTTGAAAAGGATAAAAGTATCCGCAGTTGTTTACTTTTTGGATCTGCTTCGTTTCAATAAAAACTTTGAATCCGTTAAAGGCAATCGAGCGCTTTAGACATGTACGCTTTATTATAGCGAGATTTAGGAGAACTTTTCACTTAGTTGAAAATGGAATATTGATCCGCTGTACCGCTTTTTCATTAGAGTTTGTAAAAGATAAAATTAAATAAAAAGGCGTTTGTTACGAAAGAAATTGTTGATCTTCCTCGAGATTATAATTAAATTCTTTATAATGAGGAACCTCTTCTATTCTTTATACAGAAATATAAGTAAGTTTATAATTGAATGACCTTCGATGTCCACGTCTGCCCTCCTACCTGCGTAAGTATTACAAAAGCTACTTGACCCGAACGACCCTATCCCGCTGTGAACCGGACCCCCGTTCATCTGGAAACAATTTTGTGCGAGAATCGGTCAGATTAAGAGCTAATCTATATTTACCAATGAAACAAGCATCAGTGTCGGCCACAACTTGTCCAATTTACATGACGAAGGTGGCGATATCGCAAAAGAAAGTTTCCGACAACTTTTATCAGATCCCAGCCCACTGCGGCTGATGAGTTGGCACCGAACTTTATTTACTGATACGACGATTCAATTTAATGGAGACGGATACGGAAATCATTTAACATGTTTCATTTTTAACCCTAATATTAACAAACTAATTTATGTTTAAGAAACGTTGACTTAATTAGAATTGCATTATAATTTTATACGCCTAATAAAAACGGAACTTCCACTAATTATGAAAAGCTCCACGCCTAAACTCCAAGCTCACGTACGTTTGAATAAGATTTAAAATTCTAATTAGACAGCTTCAAAAATGTGGACTGACTATCAAAGTACTTTGAAAGTTGAATATAAACGAAAATAAAGAGTCCCACTCCACATTAGACGAGCTCGCTCGAGACTCGGGAACTGGCTCCGAGGGACTCGGATTAGGCACTGCCTACAGCCGAGTCCGTATTAGACGAAGAGATTTAAACTGAATTAACCGTTCGATCGTAAAATTGGAATGCCACACAGATAATTACCTGACACTCACAGAAAAGGAAGTCGCTTAGAAAGGGGATTCAAATAAGCGTGTAGGAAGGACCAAACGAATCGACCGCCCACAAAGATTGGCCGAGATCCGATCACGGCAAAAATAACTGATACTGCGCTATCAGAAAGCGATCGACTGAAACCGATACTAGCTATTCAATTGAGGCAAAGTGTTTAGAAATGCCAACAGAACTCTCTTGTTATAAAATACTTTTTCGGGGTAAATCTGCGTGTGTTCTCGTCGTTATTGCGTGAATAACATACACCATTTCGACATTTTCATTTATAATAAGTGTTTTGGTTTTTAATTGGTACTCTACACAATACTGGCACTTTAAATCAGTTTTCTTTTTGTAAAATACTCATTAAACCTCTGTAATCAGAACCTTATATACTTCTTAGTATTCTATGTGTCGATATTTCTAGTATTTATTTTTGTTTTTTGTCTGCGTATGTATATTTACCTCACTCACCACATGTGGTTACCTTGTATACAAAATCCCAGGACACATTTCGTGAAAATAAACTAAAACGCAAGCGGCAAACAACCGCTACAGCTGAACATGGCGTCCCCACAGACCAACAGAACGATGAAACAAGGCATAGGAGAGTTCGTGCTGTAATCAACACACTAGACAGATTTAAGGATGAATTTGTTGATACACGGGAACATTGGTTTCCGTGGCTTGGACTCTAAATGCTTTAATTGGTAAAATATGTAATTTTCCACGTAATTTTTTACTTATCATATGTTTTTTCATCATAATGTTATAGTGGACAAGAAGCCATTAATCTAATAAAATGGCTACTAAACCTTTGTGAGTAACTGGTGCCTAAAAATACCTGTGTTATGGGTCACCAAGCCTTACATGTACCTATGCAAACTAAGCCCTCGGCTTACATGATACAGACTAGTTTAGATTAAGGCATTGACTGCCACCGCGGTCACCGGTCACCGCCAGCAATACATTTTTTATTGCGTGTGTTGTCTGGCAGTCAACGTTTAAACGACGAAGTCATGAAGTTTACTTAAAATCTTGCTAAATATCAAGAAAAATAAAATTTTGTCCTGTAGGCTGGAAATACCTGTTTGATTTATGTGTGTATGAGATAGCGTATGTTTGTGTAAGAGATAGCAATTTAGCGGACTGGAATCAGAAGACTTTCAGTTGTGGAGAGTTTTTAGCCATTTACAAACTGATTTACGCAGTGGCTTTATTGGGACTTAAAAACATACTGGCGAAAAGTGGCTCTACTTTAGGTACACCTATGCTTAACCCTTTGGGGATTACAGGCGTGAAGTTATGTTATATTGAGATATGTCACTACTTCCCAATAGGCCTTTACAAAGAACAATGCATTATTATTATTTAGCATTGCCATAATATCCAAGCTCGGCTTACGGAACAGTATCTTGTAATCCGCACACTAAATGATGCAATAATCCCTTATTTGCGTTTAACGATACATATGGGAGGAAAAGTGGTAGCTTATTCTGCACTGGAATCAACGCAAGAATTATTATTATTGTGTAAACATACAGGGTTTATTTCAAAGACCAGCCAAATTTAAGGGTGTGGTACAGACCATAATAATAGTAATATAATAATAATACATTTATTTATTTTCTCCCACAAGTTACAGTTTACATTGCGTACAAACTATTACATGGTGGGAGACAGGAGCCCAAACTAAGTAAAACCTGTGCTATGGGTATCCTGATCTCCGTTTCTCGAAAGCATTTAGGATCAGATAAGGACAATGGTTACAGTGCCAGGGAGTGCCTTTTTAAATTTATGTACTTATATAATATGTGAAATTGGTTGTATAGTTAGTTTTTTTGTCTCTGGGTGTGTGCGAATTCTAGTATATAGTAGTAATTCATCAAACTGAACAACTTACTCCATGGAACCAATATCGTAATCGCAAAAAATTTATCAACTGTGCCGTAGAAAACTTCAAAACCTACTCGACCTAAACGTATGGTACGGCTGAATTTTTATTCGCGATTACGATGTTGGTCCCAAAGAGAAAATTGTTCAGTCTGATGGTATGTGACACACCCTTAAATTTGGCTGGTCTTTGAAAACTAACCCTGTATACAATGTATAACTGTATGAAAGTAGTTTGTTCAGAATCGTTTACTGATTCGATTTTTGTGATTTTTCATATAGGATTTTTTTATCCCAAAAATAATTAAAACTACGTAAATTACAGTCACAATTCCACTGTACAGTCAAAACAAACCAAAATTGACAAAGTACCTACTACGCTAGCCTCTTTTATGTGTGCAACTGTGTGCATGCGTAGATATATAATGTGACCAAATTTTTCTCCCACAATCAGTATAGCTAATTTAAAAGATAAATAATGTTTAAACATAATAGAAATAAAAATCAGTGTAGTCGTTATGATTATATCTAACATAATATTCAAATTGGGGTGACTAGACACCCCAATTTGAATATTATGTTAGATATAATCATAAATATAAGGTGTAAGTTAATTCAGGGACATGTTTTATAAGTAATGGAAATGGATAGTAATTATGACCGAACTTATAGAGATATGACGTAGATATATATTTTTTTAATTTTAACCGTTTATTAGTTCATAACCACCTACAACTACAATACCTCTCTCTTACAGAGAGGAGGCCTGAGTCCCAGCAGTGGGAACATTATAACCCCAAAAAACAATATTCAATTCTACTCTATGTTTTTTTCGATCAATAAGCACTAGTTAGCTCTTTTAATTTTTATTTTTCATTAGAGCAGAGTATGAAACATGCAATCCGGGTTAACGCAAATACCGTAGGTATACGTAAGTAGGACACATCGCAAAAGCTCTCTCTATGTCTATTGACATTAACCTAACTTGAGAGCATTTCATAGTTTATGTATTTCTTTTCCATATCAACATGGAATGTTAGTTACAGTATTAAAGCTGGTGAGCTTATTTAACCACTGTGAACTTAACATACAATGCACTGGTAGTACTTTGAGGACTTAGATAAGAAAAATGTTTTCTCTATATACCGACAGGGCTTTGAACCTTACATGTAGTTTAGAATCGAATTGCAGATATATTCTTTGAGTACAATACTTTCTTATTCTGAACGATTTTATTTCTGTTTTTAGTAATACTAGGCGAAATCTAAATTAATGCCTGAATTAAAGTGCGCTAATGGACTTTCAAGGCTCGGCACAACGTTATAAGTTGCATTAAGGTTTTTCAATATTCTTGATAAGCAAGCACAACGATATATCAAGGTATACATTTCTAGTATAAGCTGACTTCTCATTGTACGAAAAGCCTATACAATGTGAGGTCAGCTCATCATCATCATCATCTGCCTAGCCTTTTCCCCACTATGTTGGGGTCGGCTTCCAGTCTAACCGGATGCAGCTGAATACCAGTATTTTACATGGAGCGACTGCCTATCTGACCTCCACAACCCAGTTACTGGGTAATGTGAGGTCAGCTAAAACTGGAAATATATAGCTTTAAGTATGTGTCGTCATATGTGCCACCTTTCAACTTGTATAAGTACAGAGTTTATTTCTTCTTCAGTGCATTTCAGTACTAGGCTAAGTTAGAAAAGAAACAAAAAAATGTTTTATTGTAAGTAACAGAAACACGTGTTTATAAAAAAATACAAGTTGAAAAGATAAGTAGTTTTTTATCATGGTAATTGCAACGAGAAAGTATAAAATAATCCTCTTTTTGATTATCAAAATCCATTCAGTACTGGACAGGATTACGAGAGCCTGCGGAAATCATCCCGAGGATTCGTGAACTACGATGGTTTCATGGCCTTTGACTGCACTCCATACTACGATGAGCTGCAGATGACTGACAGGGGTTAATCCCTAGTAATGATCCCAACACCGAATAGGAAGTCGGAGGTACCAATTTTGAAATACGGTCGGTTATGCACCAGAATTTTGAAAATAGAAAAGAATCGAGCCGATGGGGTGAGGTGATGCTGAATCGGTGCAGTGTTATCTGCGATGACTTTGAATGGGTTTTGTCGAGTATATAATAATTAAAAGGTGCGTAATATTAACTAAGAATCTAATGAAAGAAGATAAGATAACATTTCGAATTAAGAAAGAAGATAATATTTCGTTATTTATCACCATTTTCAAATAAAAAAATAAAATTTTATGTGACTCACAAGTATTTTGTTTAATGAGCTTGAAAAAATAAAGTTTATGATTTTATGTAAATCGTATACTATCTTTTTTACAAATTTCAATTATAAAATTATATTTTAATTCCGCAGGAAAAATAAATCGCAACAACAACAATAATAAATGATGCAAGAGTGTAACTTTAGCAGCATTGCTTTTCAGATCACATCTAAATTAGAAACGCTACGGACATGAACACTTGACCGACTCAATAATACCTAGGCATCACTCACTCACACCAGCACAGGTGCTTGAGATAGCACAACAGCCCGTATTAGTGACGTCACTTAGGTATACGTTACCCATCCGATCTCTCACAGCCTGTCCGCGACAGCAGGCTGATACATGACGATAATTCCGAACAACCAATACATTTTAAACCAGTGATGCGAACTGCTCGATGGATTGCGACTTTGTCGATTACAGACACGAATTGAATGAACTTAATAGGCGTGAATTCGCATTGTGTTTTGATTTGGCTTTATATTTACGGTTTATGATGATAGGAGTTGTTGGTGAGATCAAAAAATCAACACACGGATGTAGACTATAAATAGTATTTAAAAATCGTCCCCTAAAGGGGTTTAGGGGTCGAATTTTCAGAAATCCTTCCTTACTGCTACTTTCATTATACAGGGTGTAAAAATACCCATCACATAGCCGTCAACTGCGCATCAAACTAAGTAACATTGCACAAAAAATATTAGTGGGAAACGACTTTTATTTTTGGTATGAATATTTGCTGTTTGCAGTAGTGCGCAATGTAACACGCGCAAAACATTGTGCTTATGGGTTCATGCAACGGTACAGGTGTCGTGAGGGTATTTCAAGTTGTGTTATAACATTAAAACCTTATTTTCGTAAAAGAATGTCAGTAAAAGTAGGAACTTTAACTTTCAATATCTCCGTAACCAGAAGGTTCCCAGGTATAGTCCAGTACAAAAAAAAATACAATGACGGAGAGTACAAGTAACTCTTAGGTTCGTTAAGTGTCTTTTTACACCCGTTATAAGGAGTTGTTGTGCATTTTATGCTTCTAGAACCCAGCGGATTAGTTTAGGCTGTGAGTTGTCCATCAGTGAATGTATTTAAAAACGTATCGTTCGTATATATCATATTCTTTACACTCTCCACACACATGCAGTTCACAAACTCTGTCTGAAAATTCTCTTCGAACACAAAGGTAAATAACTCATAGGTACGAGGTGTGCTTACCGATACGAGCAACATACTTTTTTTCCTTATTGCGGTATGGAGACACCACTGAAATATAAGCCAACCAATTTTTGTACGCACCATTCCCCATATAGGGACAATTTTGTAAAAAAATATATTTTATATTCGTAAGTTAGCAAGAAAACGTATTACTTATTTAAAAAACATAGGCAGTTATGGGGACTGCCGACACAAGTGAAAACATATGAAATAACAGTGCTTTTTTTAATTAATTTACAAATTAGTTGTAGTATTTGTAAATTAAAATGATTAATTCAAAAAATATATAATTATGCTTTCACTGCTGGCCAAGCGCAACTAGTCATACTCATAGCTACAGATATACAGTTAAGATTAGCATATCAGTGATACGAACCCATAAGATTTACCTCCCCTACCAAAAATTGATCCACCCACCTAAAAAAATCTAAAAAAAAAAAACTTCACATTTTTATATAGTCTGTGTGCACATACTTTGCCAAACGCTCTGTGTTCAGTCTTTCCGCGTTGTGTACTAAAGTACCGTAGCCGGAACTCGGCACGTTTGACCCGTGGTGCGCTTTACGTGGATTTGTCGTCAGCACACTAGTGGTCGTGTCCGGTGAGATCTCAAAATAGGAAGGCAGGGCCAAAAGAAACTGAAAGTAAAAGAAATAAAATTTTTTTTTTTAGAAATTAACCAGCCGATGTCTGCTAATGAGGATCACTTAAGAATATTTAAAGAAAAATATTTCACGTACGTTTCATAAGTGCCCTATTCTGTCCATTAAGTAAACCGTTTTTTTTAACACACAATACATTGATTGATACACTTACGGTATTATAATGTCTGTAAGAAGCCATAAACAAGATAATTCAACAAGATAAGGCAGTTTATATATTTATTTTATTACGCATTTTAAAGTTAACTTTTACGTAATCTGGAATATCATGTACGTTCTAAGACTGCTGTCAAAAAACGGTTAATCTAATGGACAGGGTCCCAAGTCCCTAATACACGTGTAAAGAAAATTCTAGTACAAACCAAAAACAACTTACAAGTATAGGCAACCAAACTTTGAAGTAACATGTTAACGTGAATATGTTAACTATGAGGTATTAAGTTAAAGGGACTGGTACCTTTCGAACAATTAGGGTAGTTAGATCCAAGGTACTTGATTAGAAGGATGTCCGTATCCTCGCTCGCGGCTACTTCCTGATATTGCTTCAAACAAATGAACCATACATAGAGGTTTTAATAAGCTGAACTTATCTATGGGGAAATGTTTATGGCAATGTGGGCCATGTAGACATGATCGAAATTCGATTAGTTTTCATGTGTGCCTCTTTAGTATAGTAGTCGCAAATGCGGATTTGTGCCTGGTTGATGGCAATGGGCTGGCGGCATATTACATGGTACTTAAGCATAATAGGCGACATGTGGATGTTCTATAGATATACCTGTGCCCAACCTTTCGGGGCAAACAGGCGTGATATTATTATTAATAATAATAATAATAATAATATTTATAAACTTCTTACATCCATTTTGAGAGCGAAAATTAACACACACATAGACAGTAACTCGATTATGTCTGCCTCTCAAAATGGATGTAGGAATGGGTCCCGCGGTACTAAGGAGCTACTCCTTATAGACATGGCCATTAGCCAACAGGTTCGCCGATCCCGCAAGGATATGTCGACATGTTGGATAGATTATAAGAAGGCCTACGACTCTGTGCCACATACATGGCTCATGAGGGTGCTGGAGTTGTACAAGATAGATGCAACTCTACGCACCTTCCTTGAGTCGTGTATGGGGCAATGGAAGACGGTCCTTCGCTATCCAGGGTGTCGACAGATCCAGGGGAATGATGAGCCTGTATGGATTAAACGGGGAATATTTCAGGGCGACAGTTTGAGTCCTCTTTGGTTCTGCTTAGCCCTGAATCCTCTAAGCACACTGCTGGAGGATTCAGGTCTAGGCTACCGGTTGAAGAGAGGTGGTCAGGTCATATCTCACCTCCTCTACATGGATGATTTGAAACTTTTTGCCCCCAACAAATTGCATCTGGTGGAGCTACTGAAGATAACTGAAACTTTCAGTAGTGCCATCAGGATGGAATTTGGTGTGGACAAATGTGCAGTCATGCATGTAAAGGGGGGGGAGATTATGGAATCCGAGGGAATTCCACTTTCCGATTCCATACACCTTAGATCCCTCTCCTCATCCGAAAGCTATAAGTATTTGGGTATGTCGGAAGCGTTAGGCATCAACGATGCTGACATGAAGCAATCGTTGAAGGAGCGCTTCTTTTGTCGCCTGAAGAAGGTATTAATTAGTCTTCTTTCGGGCGGAAATAAGGTGCGCGCCTTCAATGGTTGGGTCATGCCGGTTTTGATGTACTCTTTCGGCATACTCAAATGGACTCAGACTGAACTCGACGCCCTGGATAGAAGGGTCCGTACACTACTGACCGCAAACCGGATGCATCACCCACGATCATCGGTTATGAGACTGTATATCCCGCGGAAGTGTGGGGGTCGAGGCTTTTTAAATGCGAAGACCCTCCACAACCGCGAGGTGTGCAGTCTCAGGGAATATTTTTTAAAAGCCGAAGTGGGTATGCACCGTGATGTGGTCGCAGTGGACAAGGGGCTCACCCCGCTCTCCATGGCGAAAGAGAACTGGCGCAAACCTGTAGTACTGACTACCGATGACCGCAAGAAGATATGGCAAAGCAAGGAGCTTCACGGGCGCTTCTATCGGGCTCTTCATGAGCCCGGTGTAGATTTCTTAGCGTCCGTTTCCTGGCTACGTTTTGGTGACCTCTTCGGGGAAACTGAAGGTTTCGTCTGTGCAATTATGGACGAAGTTATCTTGACGAATAACTACCGGAGACATATTATGAAGGATGGGACGGTTGACGTATGTCGGGCATGCCACCGTCCGGGTGAGTCCATCAGACATATTATCTCTGGTTGTTCTCGTTTGGCTAACAGCGAGTACTTGCACAGGCATAACCAAGTGGCCAGGATTATTCACCAGCAACTTGCTTTGAAATATAAACTTGTTAACTCTGAGGTACCATATTACAAGTATGTGCCCGACCCAGTTCTCGAAAATGACCATGTCACGTTGTACTGGGATCGGTCTATCATCACTGACAGGACTGTTGTCGCCAACAAACCTGATATAGTGGTGATAGATCGATTAGTGCGCCGCGCAATGATTGTCGATGTTACCATTCCACATGACGGGAACCTCGTGAAAGCTGAGAAAGATAAACAAATCAAATATCTTGACTTGGCACACGAGGTTATTGACATGTGGAATGTGAGCTCGACTGTCATAGTGCCGATTGTCGTATCGGCTAATGGCCTGATGGCCGAAAGCCTCGATCAACATCTATCGAGGCTCTCGTTAGGCGGTTGGATCAAGGGCCTGATTCAGAAGGCAGTACTCCTCGATACGGCTCGCATTGTGAGGAGGTTTCTGTCTCTGGAGCCCTAATCACCGGTAGCTTGGACCCTGCTCCCGACACCGGTGGATTACTATTTTTTTATATTTTTAAATGTTTTTTTTTTATACTAATATTTAAAAATGTATTAAAATAAGAATTATAAATAAATAAAGGACATAATAATAACATTTTATTTCAGGTATTAACCCATAGCAATTACAATTAATATACACAATGAAATCAACACAAAAATCTTCAAAAAAACAAAAACAAAATTATAATCAGAATTTAAATCAAAATTAAAACCAAAATGGACATCAAAATTAAAATTAAAGCATAATATAAAAACACAAACAAAAAAAAACAAAAACAAAACAAAAATTTAAATTATAAAATAAACAATGTTGATATGGTAATTTTCATTCTTTTGCTTGAATCGGCATGAAAAATATCAACCAGCCAGCAAGGTGATAATAGGACTGCCGGACATTTAAATATCGCTACTTGTGGTGGCTATTTTAGTTTAATGTCAGATCTACGTTATGATAGTTAATTTATAACAATTAACTGGTATAACGGAGGCATCATTATATTCTTCACCTTTCTAGGTGGCGAATAATTATAGAGTCATATTTACGAAGGTATTTATTTACGGAAACTTGTGTCGGCTATATTAAAAGAGACATGACATATTCATGAATATTATTTCAATTAATAACAACATGAATTTCCCGTACTTCAACATAGGCCTTGTAATATCCATTGATTTCCAATAATATCATATCTATCGGCGAAATAACCATTCCTCCACATGTTTTCCCCGCACATGGGGGACCCACAGCACAGCGCAGATGCAGTGGTAGCCCTAAAATCAGGTCTGGCTGGTTGGAATAACAACCGACGGCCGCTGTGACCCACGCACAATGCTCCACGTGAAGGACTAAGTGCGGAAACCAAACCCTTAACATAGAACATAGAACCAAGTCAGGTTCAACGATTTGTACACAAATAGGTGATAAAGTAAAATACATACTTACTTAGTACTTAACAAAAAGTAAGGTATAATAACAAAAGAGAGTGCTATATGAACGGAATAAACAGCTTATATGTGAGAGCTTACGGCTTTTGAGTTAAATTTTATTTGATTGCAGCCTCGTCACGCCGACAAGGCTGATTGATGTATTGCCGTCGGGCCGGCCTCCTGGTCAAAGATTACTTAATTGATGCATCGTGTTTGCAGATATTCCTATTAGGTAGTATATCACTTTTGTAAAATATTACGGTTTTGCATGCGTTTTAAATAGTGTTGATTTATAATTTTATGGGGAGTGTGTGTTGTCACGTTAAATTAAAGTCTTGATTAATGTTTCAGCACAGGCTTTTTGTTTTCACAGCAATACTTGTTCTCTTAAAAAAAAGTTGAAGTGAAAAACCTAGGTGCCTAAAGGTGAAGACATGTTTGAAGCGATGGAACACTTTTTCCACACCAAACCAGCACTAATTTTCATAATAGAGGGCTTTCATGTTGCGCTTCACCATCAAAATGTCGAGTTAAAATTAGCGTGGCAATAAGGTTGGTAGCATGGTGGACTCACACTCAAACAATTTCAATTAAACCAATAATATTATTAATAGGTTGACTAGGTTGGTTGGTTTTTTTAATAGGTTGTCTGGTAGAAAATGCCTGTGGCATTAAATCCGCCTCTGTAAATTTATGTGCTTGAAGTGTTAAATAATAACAGGCACATGAATAGTCAAGAAGTCAGAAAGATGAAGCTAGTTGCCCATTCCGGAGCGTAGTAGATTCTTATGGAAGAAATGACAATAAACTCCACAAACACTCTTTTAAATAATAATATTGGTTACACCTCCGTGTTTAATTAACCCTTTATAGGGCAGAAACGAAAGTACAGCGCCTGTAACCAACCGACTAGAAAATTGTACATGTATAATTTTACCCTATATAGGACAGAAATTTGTAGTAGACAAATTTAACTTTAAGGTCAATTTTTAACCGACTTCAAAAAAGGAGGAGGTTCTCATTTTATTTGTTTTTTACCTCAGAACTCCGTTATTTATAAGCCAATTTGCAAAATTATTTTTTTATTTGTAAGGATATACTTTCAGATTGGTCCCATAGAAATTTCATCAAAAACAGTTCAGTAGTTTTTTTTAAAACCATTTTTATTAGTTTTTATTTTTCACTTTTAAGTTGTAAGTTTTACCAGTAATTTACTGGTAAAAAATACAACTTAAACGTGAAAAATAAAAACTTTTTTCCAAAACAAACCAACCGACTTCCAAAAAAGACACTAAAAGTAAAAAATAACTTTAATTTCGGAAGTCGGTGGCAAACAACGAAAATGCGAACCCAACGACACCGACTTCTGAAATTAAAGTTAAGTTTCACTTTTTGGAAGTCGGTAATTTTTTTTTTTTTTGCAAAAAAACATGTATATCAATTAAAAATCGACCTTAAAGTTAAACTAGACGGGTGGTTACAGATTCAAACGGTAAAATTATACATATTGTGTCAGAACGATGTAGAAAGACGTACACGCTAAAAGCGTGTTCACACCGATCAACCTGACGTAGCGACAGTTCGAACAAACAAAGAATCACTAACCACGACTTTCCACAATGCCAACAATACTATAATCCTTTAGCCAATAGATCAAAAGTCACACATCCTACCACTAATCATCCCACGTTCCCTAAAGGCCACGACACACGAATCCGCGATTGAGATAAAGCAATAGCACCCCTTTCATACGACATTAGCTGCGTTAGTAACGCCACATTTCCTAACAATCTGCACTGTGGCCCATTCGCGTGTGAATCCTTAGATACAGACGCTCATTTCCTCTTACGTTCGCGAGTTAATATTGTACATGAAACGCGATCGAATTTAAGATTTATTTGCTGTGTGACGTGGTATTAATAATGTGACAATGTATTGTTGTTATGTGTTCATTAGAGGGTGTATTGTCTTGACTAAGAACGGAGGAAGAGAGTGATGAAAGAATTATTTCAGAAGTAGAACTCGCGCGCTGATGGGCATCACGAACAATTTTTTTTCTGCATGTTCTGTCCTGTGGTAAACGTGTCTCATGATAAACCGCAAACAAAATGATTTTTTATGAAGAAATATTTTGTTACATTATTCTCTTTATTCGCTCTGGATAAACAAAAATTGTTTTGCATAGTAAGTCTTCGTTTTTTAAGTTCTAATGAGATGTCTCCTTTCTTTCACACATTTTTTGGACACCTCTTCGTTATTTCCGTGTGCGAAAGCAAAACCGCCTTCCCGAATTTAGAGGCATTTTACTTCAAGTTAACTTCAACCATCCCCGACAACGTGTAAAATATGGTTTCACGTACATCCTCATACGAGCAGATCGTAAATTCCACATATTTTGTTTCATGTACACTGTCATATTTGGTGTCAAAGAAGTCATTTTGTAAAGCATCTCCTTCGCCCGATACGATAGTTATTGCCGGTACGTTTGCACGGCAGTAACGTGTGTGAATTCCGTGAAAATTTTAAAGAAAGCAATAAAATTTCATAGCTTTACTCGGCGGGAGTGACAATAAAACTGCATCTCGATTCTGATCACACTCGTTTCAATATGTAGATGCGGGAACACCTGAGACGTCGGCCCGCTTGAAAAATGCTTATTACATATATTGCTTTCCCGTAAATAAATGTACGTATACGTGTTTATTTGAGGAAAGAAATGTCCCAATTATCATTAATTTTGCCGTTTCGCACTTCAGGCACGTGGAGATTGTTTCAGTTTTGCTACCATTCTCGCTTGGTTACTAATAATAATGGTGTTCACGAACTGGAAATTATTGTTACAGCCTCTTGAATCAGTTGAATGGGAGCTATTCAAAATAGATATGCTAAAAATAAGACATTAACTACTGCTGGACGAATTTTCGTCTCAATAAATGCTCCTTGCCACAGAACATTACTAATCCCGTGATATCAATATGTAACCTGCTCGTTAGTTATGGCATATCATTAATAATTAATTAATTTCCGAGGAGGTTATTCTGCATTACACGCATACTGTATAATCGCTAAATCAAATCTACAACTCAAGCTTCTTTAGTAAGAAGCTAGAGCTTTAGATTTCATTTAGCCGCGGTCAAAAGTACTAGCTTTTCGTCCGCATGGATGTCGGAAAATAGCCCACGGGAACGTACTTACCGTAGTTAAAAGTACCCATGTGTTAATCCAGGTTATAAACTATTTGTATTCCAAATTTCATCCAAATCCATTTAGCTATTTTTGCGCCAATCCCGAACCTACATACAAAAGATAAAAGAACAAAAATTCTTCGTTACTATTTTACACACCCCAATTTAAAACCGATATTTGCAAATTAGTTTCAAAATATAGCATAAACGAAGAGTAAAGACGAAGACTTGAAGCTTCATATCGTAATATCGACTAAGAGAGATGGCTCGATACAGGAAGCATGCACTTACATTAATGGTTTCGAAGCGAGCGACTATTTCAGTTGTACGTTTTTTGACGGCCAGCAGATTAAAAATTCATATGTTCAAAATACCCGGGACTCTTGTCCTTATGGCAGAAAATATTAAAGTTGTGTTTGAATCTCACAGTTCATTCTATTTTCTTGCGACGGGTTAAACTGGCTGTCGGTTGTAAAATACGGGGACCGTCAGTTAGCAGAAATAACTAAGGCTACTAAATTGGCGTGAGATCCGATCACATTAAGATTCAATCGATAGTTAAATTTATAAACTCAACATAGAAGCAAGATTCTATTTAAAAGTTTCATCTAGAAATTATATATTTGAATTGTGCATCCACTGAGACGGAAAAATATGATCATTGTTATGTTTTGTTGTCTAAAGATGGATGCCGACTAACGACCACCATTTCGCTCGCCAAAACAACTATGTTCTTGCTTCGAAGTAATATTTTGATCACATTTCAGGCACTATTTATAAACTGTTCTCAACATCACGTTTGGGAATTGCCGAAAAGTAAAAGTTGAAAACAAAAACATTCTCCCAACAGTAAAAGTCGTCTGAAATCACGTTACAACATAACCTTCGTGATTTTTTTAAATCATTATCATAAACTTGAGTTAGTTAATTTGGAAGTTAATCCCGATTAGGAAGATAGTGTCCACGTTAGCACATCCCTATTTAAATATTGAATAGGGATGTGCTTGCGTGGACACTGCCACAACAAGCCGCGACACTCAACAGTGTCAAGTGTCAAAGGCTGCTATTGACAAGGTTTTGTAGTTTTTAATCTCCTGCTTGATTATGCATTCCGAACACGCCTATTCCTTGTTGGGTTGGGTGCGTTCACTTGACTCGCCCGAAGCTGAAGCAAAGCTCAACTTTTCCAGCTAAACTAAGTTTTTGGATTTTTATTGCTTTTAAACAACGTGAGATGAAATAATATTATTTTACATTTTAGTAGGTACTCTAAGTGCGGTATGGTGCATGTGTGTTTTCTTGAAATAAAGTTTTATAGAAAATGTAATGTGTCTGGTTGCACTTGGAAAACTTTAAAGAAACGAAGAAAATCTTTTCCATCTAGCGTATGATCGCAGCTGATCAATTCACAACTTAATTTGTTTGAATCTGACTGAAATGCAAGTATCCTCAAAACAAATTAACATTCACACCCACTTCAAATCAAACAGCCTCCCCTCAAATCACGTTAAACGATATTTTAAAAAATCTCGTAAACATCGTTGTCGATCCACGTCGCGAGATCATTCGTCTCCCGCACAATCCGTCTGCTCAAGACGTGCGTCGTACTTTCGCTAAAAATGCAAATTGTACGTCGAACAGACACCACGCCCAGGGGTCGTGGAGCTGACTTAGGGACTCAGCGGTAAGGGGGCTCAACATTTTTCACGAAACGAAAATGAGCAAGACACACCCCTAGGACTCGTTGTGTGTGGAATATTCCTGTGTCAGTATTTCATTATGTGACGTGATTTGAGCTGACTCCTGTTTACATTTTAGGCTCTGATCACTTATGAAAACGAACTTTCGGGTAACTTAAAACTGAAAGCTCTGGCATGACCTTAGGTAGCTCATCCGTAAACTAATACATACTCGTAGAGTTAAAAGATAACTCAAAAGTTAAACGAGCATAGACTCGAACTACGTGTAATGCCCAACGAAAAATGTTTTTGTCACGTGGTCTAGTGCTCTGACAACGGTCATAAAATACCTACAGTGACTTCCAAAGTTAGTTGACATTTTTCCATTTCAGCAGCCACATTATGATGTCAAATTTAAAAAAAAACAGGTACTTTATAGTACCGGTTTTTTTTAAATAAAAATATTCATGTAATACTTTTGGATTACTTGAATATTTATATTATAATTCAAAGATGACGACGAAGGAGAGACAACACGGTTCACGGGTTCGGGTCACGGTTGGCGCAGTGGCTGAGCGGTCGACTGCTGCGCTGCCTGTCGTGGGTTCGATTCCCGCACGGAACAAATATTTGTATTGCCTACAGGTAGTTGTTCCGGGTCTGGCTGTTTGTGTATGTGAGTTTAAATGTTTGTAAACGCACCCACGATACAGGAGTAGTTCCTAGTGTGGGGCAACGTTTAAAAAAAAAGAAAGAAGAAGAAAGATAGAAAAGAAAGATAGTTGAATTAGTCAGTAAAAACGTTATAGCTGTTCAAACATTTCGATCGCTAGAATGTTAAAACATAATGTGGTGTGTTGTAGCTAAAGTGAAAAACTGTTAACTAATTTATGGAGGCCACTGTAAGGTACATCTTGGACAAAACGCTTTACTGCTAGAACTTAGGTAAAAAGCAGTGGTTTACAATTATTGACAAAACGATGAATAAAAAGTTACCCTCAAAAGTTGAAGGACGTCAGCATAGTTTGTATACTCTGATTTTTTTATTTACTAGACTAAAATGACAGCTGTAATCGTAATTTTTTTGTCAACATGACATTTATGTAATGATAACAGCTGCCATTTACGGATACCGACGTTGAATGTGCTCTCTATACACACTACTTCTTCACCATCACAGACAAACAAACACATGTTGTACATTATTAACTCACTTATAAAACAAAGTCTGTGCACGTACATTTTGTTCACTTATAACTTAACCACGACTTCAATTTTCTTGCGGTTTTCTTTATTATACGAAGCGGCTACGGAACGCTAGTGACGTCATCTAACAACCTTCATACACTGCGTTAAGTATCAAAGTTGTTTGTACAACTCATTTAAACAATTCCTTGTATACAACAGACATGTTTTGTACAGTATTATTGTGTTCCTGACATAATTAATTAGGTATTTTTTTATAAAGAAAAGGAAGATATTTATAAACGAACTGTTATTAATTAAATATAAATTGTTAGTAAGAGAATATCCTACTTCCTACTATATTATAAACACGTAAGTTTTGAGGATCGATGGATGGATGGATGCTTGTTATTCTTTCGAGCAAAAGCTATTGAACGGATTTTGATGAAACTTTACAGTAATATAGCTTATCATAGCATTAGAGTAACACATAGGATACTTTTTTTATTCTGGTGGATTACGGCCCTTTCACAGAATGGAGGTCTGTGTCAGCAGTGGGGATATTATAGGCTGATTTATGGATGAGTTATTTTTTTTTTTATTCGTGCAGGAAAGAGAGAAGCATTTCTAAATATGACAGCAAAGCGTGACGATTATGAAAATACGAGGTTATTCTTTTATTATAAGTACTCATTAATAGACAAGTTCACTACTAATTAGTCGACAGTAAACGTTTAAATGATTAGGGTTGATTTTTCCATCGCCAGATAACTTTTATTCGAGGAATAAAATTGACGTTTGACAGTTTTTGTATGAAACAACTGTCAAAATTTCAAAATTATTCCTCGAAATAAGTTATCAGATGATTGATAAATCAGCCCTTAATCGAACGTTTAATCATTATCATTTTGCGGTCTTAAAATATTATTGAACACTCAAATATAATGATTGCGCCTCTTTTTGTGAACCTCAAATAATTCCTTTATGGGACCTAAAAATACTAAATAACCAAGTTACTGCGGCAAAATTGGATACAGCCCTGCCCCAGCAGTCTCGACATTCGGTCGCAAAGTCCCGGATTGACAGGTGTAATGTATGGAGTGACAGGAGTTTGCGACCGGATTCGGTCGTAAAGCGATCGCTATGAATGTCGACACTGCTGTGGTCGGCTGCTGCTGCGGCACCGATCGCTACGCTCGCTCGGCTCGCGCGTTGTTGATCACAGTTATAACCTAACCTGAACCCGTTTGATAAGCCTATGTTAGTTACTGCGACAATCTGTGAGAAAAGGCCAGAAAGTTAAAGAGCTTTTTTTTTAATCTGTGCGTCATTAGTTGCGCAATGAGATTATAGAGGTTCATTAATTTAAAAAGTGTTCATCATCATCATCAGTCTATAGCAGTCCACTGCTGGACATAAGCCTCTCCCATTGCACGCCATTCAACTCGATTTTCGGCAACTCTCATCCAGCTGCTACCAGCCATCCTGCGAAGATCGTCGCTCCACCTAGCCTGAGGGCGTCCTACCTTACGTTTACCGATTCGCGGTTTCTACTCAAGAACACATCTACCCTAACGGTCATCGGTTCTACGGCTTATAAGATCGGCCCATTGCCAAAAGTGTTTATCATTAGAAGGTAAATAAGTTTTTAGAGGATCAGTTAAATATTTCCCAATGACTATTAGGTAACTAAGTCTACTAAACAAAAAACTAAACCATTTTGATCCTTTCCTGCTACATTTGAGATAAATGAATTCAGCTTGAATCAACTAAAGTTAGCATTCCCTAGCGCAGCGTGTTCAAGTTTCAATTCTCACTAACCCTACTTTGTATTAAGCGCGTGGTAAATCTGCATACTGAATTTTAATCGTGATACTTGGTAATAAATGTTGTTAATAAGAATACCTACATACAATTCCTAAAACTACTTATGACTAAAAATTTTAACTAACACAAACACTTTTGATTGCCATAATATGTATGACTACTGCATACCTTTTTAATTGTGGAATTCCATAGGTTTAGGTACATGTCTGGTGGAGTAGCTAACACAATCAAACCAAAGACTCATGTCAACTATCAATATAAATAAATTGTCTGACAGATTCAGCAATCAGTATAACAATTTCGCATATAAATTTAAATGTTAATATTCTAAGCTATTAACACATTAGGAGTGCACAACGGACGCTATCGTAAATCAGAAGTACAAACAGTGTATTAATTACAAATGCAAACAGCGAGTGTGGTCCGCCGCAGCCGTCTCTATCCTGCTAATGATTTGCAGTGTAGCTGTAGCCTAACGCACACACGGATACGGACTACGATACGACACACGATCATATTTCTTTGTATAGTAGATATAACAGAATTTCTGAGAAATTTCTATGTGGGAATAATAATGTTTGAACTAATACTTTATTGATTCATAAAGCGTATAGCTTTAGTTAACACACACACACACGGACAACCGGATACTACGATCATATTTCTTTATACCCTCAGTAGGAATTACATAATATTTTTAGACTAATATTATATTGTATGAAGGAAGTAGGGTTGTTGTTGTCGTGCAATTGTAAGTTTATGTTCAGCAATGGTATTTGATTAGTACAGTGGCTGATTGGTACAGATTACTTAGTACACACTCGATACGACAGACGATCAATATATATCAGTATAGGACCGTTTTAAAATTTTCTCAATATAGAAATTGAGGAGTATTTCGGTTTGGCTTTATCCTTTCATTGAATAATAGTGTTATATGAAGAACTTTAAGTTAATTAAAGTAGATAATAATGTAATAGATAAGTAGAAAACCAGATTTTGGCAGAAACCTTAATGTCATTTACCCAGGTTCATTGTAGTTCGAGTTTAATTGTATTATTCATTTAAAATACAAACAGCAAGTGTAGTCTGCCACAAATACCTCTGACGTGGCACACAGGCCAATACGACAAAGGATCGAATTGCTTTGTATTGCTATCAGGAAAATAATTCGTTATTGGTTTGTTGAATCAAGTAACGAACTATTCTGCAAATGATCATTTTAGCTATAAACGCTTTTGTCCATACAAAATCGTTGTTTTCTATGGACAAAACCTGGAACAAAGCTGAATATGTGTGGTTAGTCCTTAAATACGAGATACGATATACCATCAAATATTAATTTCAAATTTCAATGCATTTTGAATAAAAGCCTGTTTAAACTTAATATTTACGATGGCTTTCAATATTAGAAATGTAGGGAATATATCAGCAGCATTATACTACAAAATGAATGTTTCGCAGTATAGAAGCAGGTCTGTGACACACACATGTACACCAGATTATTTGACGACACTACAAACGCACTAGCCTTTTCGACTAACCATTACATTCGATTTCCCTCAAAATCAACAACGCTTCAACCACCACCAATTTACCTTTTGACGTTAGGATTTAAATTGATTCTGGTATGAGCATTTTATTCAATGACTTGCGCCATAAATGGTTTGATAGGCAGCTGATACGCTCCTTTGTTTTCCACCGAAATGAGTTTTTCACTGATTGTTACTGTAACGAGTATTTATCGAGTTTCAAGCAATTCGCTACGATAATTACTCAATTGAGTATCGCGCAAAGGAAAGGGGGGAGAACGTGCTTGTTGTTGGAATATTAGTGATATATACACACGTAGCAGAATAACAGGCAATGCTCGCAACTTCGTATTATGTAATGGAACCTCAATGGCCTATAGGCTTACTCATAATCTGTCGAACATGAGAAAATATCCCCTCAGTTTACACCGACTGTGCGTTTAGTTACAGCTCCTTTAATCTGCATAAATTGGAGCGTTACGCATATTGCGGAATGAATCCCGCTCTTTAATGCAGTCGTTAAAAGTGATTCAGTTGACGCAGTAGCCATTTTGAATAGGAGAAATAGGAGAATAAAATATATCTTAAGAATTCAATTAAAATATCAAATATCTTCCTGCTTCACTCAAAATACTGTTATAGAAGTGGATAGCTTTTTTATGGCTTATGGCTGTATTATGTTTGGGGCTTGAGGGATCATGCACTTGCGTTTATAAAGATCTAAGTATAGTGACTCTAATATTACAGAAATCCGTAAAGTGTAGGCAGGTGTATTTTACACGTGGCGTAGGTATGTTTCCACTGTCTAAGCACTTACCTCAACCACTTTCAGAATGTCTACGGGTTGGTGGCTCAATTCAATTTTCTATATATAAACTAAGGCAGATGACAAATGGGAAATAAGCAGAAATATTATAGATGTGCTATCCATTTCCGAGATGAAAAATGCCTTAAAAAATAATATATTCTATAAAAGTGGAGGTAGTGCGATATCGTTATGAAGAAACGAACAAAACGTTCGACTAAAAGCTCCATTTTAATTTCATCACCATAACTCAGCCGTGTAAAGATACGGTTTTGCATGAAAACTGAAATAAAAAAGGTGCAGGTACGACGTCGAAACAATAATGCACGATTGTAGTTGCTTTTACAATGGCAGTCGGAGACATGCGGGCGGGTACCGCGGTACAGCCGACGTAAAGTGAAATCGGTCCTTTCAAAACATTTTACTGCGAGCTTGAAAAATAAAACGGTGAAGCACTATTCAACTACCCACAGTGGTCGTGGGTAAAGTGTCCGCGATAAAGGGCCTTCACAAAAAAAACTCGCCTCTGTAAACTGGGCCGGCTCGCACGGTAATCAACTTTATTCTAGCTCGTGTTTGGTGGGAAAAATTGAATGGCTTTGTAGTGACGTCACTGTCGAATCTATCCGCGAGTGTGAGGTCTGTTGCTTGACTTTGCTTCTTGTAACGGATGAAACTGGATCAAAGCGTCAAAAGTTATATAATTAAATGGAAGCTTCTACTCAGTGAGTGAATGTTGAGTTAATTATGTATGATGTATTAATAGAAATGTCTGTAGTAGGTATATAAAACATGAAACCATGACGTAATTCACAAAATTAAAGTAGAAATCTTAATAAGAATTAATAAGACTCTTATTAAGATTTCGTAGTTGCCTAATATACCAGTACATATTAGGAAACTACGTCATATAATTTGAACGTAAAAACAAGTTTTTCTGAACCCTAAAAAGGCTATATCTATAAACAGTACCCCGGAAGTTCAGATTGACTCCTGACTCCGTCCTACCGATACTAATACATTTTTCAACATCCGAATTCGATGTATTCGCCAGAACACTCGGTTTAAAAATACGTTCCACCTAGTTGGACCAACTAACCTGTATAATATCCGAATTCCGAAATCGAGTTGGAAGTCTCGAAAAGGAAACGGCACAAAATAGATGCGTACAGAAGGCCGGTTCTACACAACGAGCGAAAATAGGCGCACGCACGCAGGCATGTCGTAAGAAAATAAAGAAAATTCGTTTATTTGCGGTAAACATGACTCAGAGAAAGAACACAAACACAAAAAAGAACAAGTTGGGGGAAATATTCGTCATATCCAGGCAAAATGGCCATTGCTCAGCATAATGCTACGACCCTAAGCGAGACAGAGCCCCAGCGCTGGTTTTCAGTGACAGTCGGCGTTGACGTAATGACGTCGACCGGTGTAGTATACGATGAGATATAAATAACACAATAAGAAAAAAATAAATACACAATACCTAATTTTAAGTGTCTTCATAAATATATTAATATTTATAAAATGGTAACATTCCGGGAAACGACTCACGCGCCGCCGGCCGACGGTACGGTGATCTTAAACTGTGCCAAACGAATGCCAGTCTGCTTGTTGCACTCACTGTAAGTAGACGTGCGTCTTTGTGTGCGTGCGTTTTTTGCTCATTGTATGAAGCCGACCTTCTGTACCTATTTATTTTGTGGAACCGGGGTCGCATTGCCGAGCCCCGCGAATATTCGATTCAATCGTCTCCGCCTCACCTAGCCTTAAGTGTACGAGAACTATTTTCGTAACGGTGTGATAGCGACACACTGGATGAAGAAGGTTGGAATGTACCAAACTATTTTCTTCGTACAATTTAAAAAGTAATGTCTCCAGCGTATCAGGTGCTGTGCGGTGCAGCGTATCGTGTGATCAGAAGATGAGGTTTACTCTTAGTGACCTTATTTTTGGAGTGAAGACTGATAAAATCTGGATTTCAGACGTGGTTCTGCGGAAGAGCAACACTGCCTTTACATTGTAAAGGCAAAGTAAAGTATAAAGTACTGTATCTGTGAAGCATAATATAAGTAAGGAATTGGAAGGGGACTTCCGGCTCTACGCGGCCATAATAAATAATAATAATAATATCCCTGGACATTTCACACAGCGCCATGACCATAACTACCTCGTCTTGTCTTGTCTTGTCGCACAACTGGCCGCAATATTGAACAAAACTTGTAGGACGACCAATTGTGCGGTCAAATTTTCTTCTTGGTCTTCGATAAAATATGTACGAAGACTACGAGAAGTACAATTGGCAGCAGCCTTGTTGAAATAATCGAATGGGCTGCCACGGTCAAGACATCTACTGCCAAAGCAAGAAACTCTTACCTCAAGACACGTGCATGAAGAACAGTTTCTGCGGCCAAGATTGCAGCCGTGGCACAATACTGCGCAAAATCCTAGACTTTTGGAACGAAGTTCCTTATCGCGCGTTGTGAAAGGGAGCTAGACGGAAAAAATTCTTACGAAAAGTTGTCACGACACAATCGCTACGAGTGCTACGCGTAGCCGATGCGTAGATTATCCGCTACGCAGCTACGTCGTCGCAGAGCTACATAATAAATTATCTGCTCAACAACGTAAATTGATTTATAGAAGATTTTTATTGGAACGAAGTTTTGGAACGAAGTTCCTTATCGCGCGTTGTGAAAAGGGGCTAGACGGAAAAAAATCTTACGAAAAGTTGTCACGACACTTTTTGCTATAGTAAGCTATTGTAAGCTGTGCGGCGTCGCATGTTTCTCTGTCTGTCTGTGAACTTCGTTCCATCCGGGTGTCCCTTGACACCTCTCAAGTTTTTTTTAGTATTATGGATCTATGATATGACTTGCATGCACAGTAACCGCTGGACAACAATCTCCACATGATGGGTACCTGAGGACGGACGGCGCCGCTGAGGCCGGCCCAGGAAGTGGGGGCGAGACGACCTAGGCGCGTACGCGTGCAAGGTTTGGATCGGGGTGACCTTACAAAAGGATGCTTGGAAGGATTTCGGGGAGGCCTCAGCAGTGGGATAGTGGAGGACTAATAAAAAAAAGAAAATCAACAAACCCATCTGCACCAAGTATGCTTAACCATACCTCCTCGCGTATTGAAATAACCATGCTACTGCAATATCTCTCTTAAAACCCTCAGAGGCAACTAAGCAAATTCATATACACTACGTTCCTGGTTCCCAAACAGAATATTAAAATACGTATTTAAATTGCATTGCCATGTTTTACGGAGATTTTGTCTTAATTTAAATTATATTATGCCACAGCTGGGCTGCTTTCACGGTATTTGAGTTCCGAGAATCCAGATCAAATCCGTGTTTCTTTGAATTCTTGCTGTCGCTAGCTAAACATGTATAAATGTAATGTAATAATACAGTTTGACGGCACGGTTGGCGCAGTGGTTAAGCGATTGTCTGCTGCGCTGCGTGTCGCGGGTTCAATTCCCGCACGGAACAAATATTTGTATGGCCTACAAGTAGTGGTTCCGGGTCTGGCTGTTTGTGTATGTGAGTTTAAATGTTTGTAAACGCACCCACGATACAGTTAAAATTCCTAGTGTGGGGCAACGTTTAAAAAAAAATGATGGGCTGTATTTTTTTTCTATTGAACTTAAACAAGGCATACGATTATCATAATTTTATCATCCACAGCCCGACGTCAGCCACTGCTGAATATAGGCCTCTCTTGCCATGTGCCAATATCCACGCTCCATTGCCAGCCCCATCCAGTGGGTTAATTGCGTAACAAACTGCCAGTAGCAATTACTTTCATTTTGACAGTTAAACAACATTCATTGAGTTATTTGCGTTGTTGAGCAGACAATATTTTCGAACATATGAAGCAATGGATTAGCAATATCCTTCAAAATGATTCGGATTGTGATTAAAAGTGTGAACGCACTACGCAATTACGGTGTTGGTTCTACCTGTGATGGCAACAATATTGTCCGGCGATCTCGCCGCCGGACGACCGGATAAATACCATAGATATTTAGATAACAGATCCATACGAGACCATAGAGAAATAGTATGTTCTTAACGTTGCTGTTTTTTTTTTTCGAAGTAGGTATTTCAATTTTCAGTCAGTTCAGTCAACTACAATCTATACTTATAATAAATCTGTAGAAGTGAAAATTCTGTACATTGAAAATATCAAAAAAATAATTTACAGGGGGTGTTACTAGACCGACACCGAACCCAAAAATGTGATTAAAAAAATTTTTGTCTGTCTGTCTGTCGGTCTGTCTGTCTGTCTGTCTGTCTGTCTGTTTGTTCAGGCATCACGCAAAAACTACCGGTTCGATTACGAGGAAACTTGGTGTAATTATTCTTTAATATCCTGGGCACCACACTGGGTACTTTTTATCCCGGAAAAGTATATACAATAAAAAACAAACTTAATTTTGCGGTTCGATCCCTATACCCGATTACCACTGTCTGTACTGTACCAACTGCAAATACTAAGTTTGTCGTAGGTTGGGTCACCCGCAGTGGAGTTCATTTTTATTCCTTTTAGTTTTTAGAGTTATTTAGGTTTATTTTTATATGAGTCGTAGGTATAGATTTTAATTTTAAAGTATAGGTAGTATATTTGATAGTGTACGTAGTGACCGTAGGTTATTTTATAATACTGTTAGGTAGGATTAGTCATTCGTATAGATATTAGTTTTTAGGGATTTTGCTTATTTATTGAGTTTAGATTAGTTATCATCAGAAATAGGTTTATTTAGGTAGGTATTTAATTTTCTGTTATTGAGTTTTTTTTTTATTTAGGTAGGTACTTAGGTAAAGATATCATATAGGTAGGTACCCTCTTAATCACCACTAATGAGACACAATTGGTTTTCTACTGTAATTAGCCACAAAGGGCCCGCGAGATAGATGGCATTCTGGGGAAGCACATACATTATATCCTGTTAGCACGTTCCCGTGGGATAATTTCCGACATCCACGCGGGCGAAGCCGCGGGCAGAAGCTAGTACTAATATAATTTTATTTTATACTATAGCTTTTGTCCGCGGATTCGCCCGCATGAAAGTCATGGTCTATCTGAGTGCCAAATTACATTAAAATTCAGTTCAGCCGTTAAGGCGGGTTAAGAGTTACATATTTGCGTTGACCAGTTACAGCGATTTGAGTAAATAAACAGATTAGGTACAATGTAAACATATTAGGTATGTCGAGATATTAGGTAAGTCAAGTCGGCTATTTATGGTTAATGCCAAAATACTCCTTGTTCAAAATCTTTCTTAATTTACGTGTGCTGGTGCAAAATAAATCGATCACACCTAGAATGTGTTGGTAAACTATTGAAAGCTATAACACTACGTATGCAGAAAACGTTGCGCCTGTAATTTGTCGACGCGAATGGTACATGGAGTAGCGGCCTTTTTCTCATGTTATTGATTAGTGCGAAGAAGTGTTTTGCTGAGTAGTTCGGAACAATCAACCGAGCCATTTGCGATGTTCCCTAAAAAGCAGATATCACTGATATTGCGTCTTACTTCCAACGGTAAGAAATGATAACGCTTACAACGGTGTTCATAGTCGACTAAAAATTGCCTAGCCTTGAAGTCCAAGTACCGCAAAAATTTCCTCTAAACAGACTCAATACGAGATTATTATGATTATTTATCTATTAATTATTATTATGTACATCTCTCAATATAGCTATTTATATTTGTATTTTATATTAAAGCTATTAGTTTATCTGATATAATATCTACATGAATTGTAATATAGTAGTTTGATAAGTAATGATATAAAAATAACAATTAATGTTTCCTCTCTCCTAACTCACTTATTTTGCTGTGCCCGACACCATATGATCTAATTTGTATGTTTACCACCTAAGAATACCTACATGTGTAATGCAATAAAAGTATTGAGTATTGAGATTTTTAAATCTCATATTGAGGGTTCCATACTTGGAAAACGTACTCAAGGTGGCTACGCACTAGAGAGCAGTAGAGAACTTTTAATGGTTTTAGGGAACGAAAGCCAGAACAAACTCTAATAATAAAGCCCAAGGCTTTGAGCGCCTTGTTGACAACGATTTCTATATGGTCCTCAAAAAGTAGCTTGCTATCGTGTACTACACCAAGATCTCTAATACTGGTTTCTTTACTTACGTAAGTACCATCTAGTGTATACCCTGGGCCAATGCTAGATTTCTGGCGAGTGAATACTACGTGAAAACATTTAGATACGTTTAGTTGTAGTTTGTTGGTTTTGCAGTATTGTACCTACGAATCAGTCAAGATCTGACTGAAGTAGCAGTAAAGATAATGTAGTCAATAATATGATGAATATGATATCGATAATGTGATGTGTAATGTGTCAGTATCAGATAATGTGCGTCCGGACTTAAGGACCTTCATGTCTTCATGTGAGTTTCTAAAGCAGTTTTTATGTCCAAAATAAATATTGTAAACAATAACGGTCCTAAGAAAATTGTTGGTATTCCCGGAAATGACCAAGTGCACCCCTGCCACATATATTGCAGCTTGGCTACGGAGTGGCTTTTCTGTTTGCGAGCTGTATTTGATCTATTTTTATCACGCGGGCGCGACTGTGTTTATCTTTCAAAAACGATCTGTACAAACGAAAAAAATCAAAAATAAATCGATTCCATTTTTTCCCCTGGTCTCTCCATGGCACATAACAAATACGTACCAACGTTTACAAAGAAACTTCCATGTCGTTTTGTTAGTTTATGATCGCACGTTTCTATGTTTCAATTCACTGAAAATTCAATTTAGCTACGAAAAATTGATGGCTCTGTATTTTAGTTGTTCAATTTTATCACTTATTGCGTTGTCTCCTACCGAATAATCGATCATCGCTGTTCCCGAGGGCTCACTGTTTGTCCAATAATATTCAAAAACATATTGGCGTAAGTGCTCGATATGAAATTGCATTTAAGCCAATAGGTGCAAGTATTCATCGTCCGTCATATTATTTGTCACCAGCCGTCAGTGGCAGGCGCCGTCGGGCGTCGAGTGCGCCCGACGTATAGCGTATATCCAATTACCCATTCGCAATATTTTCTATGCGATGACGCATGTGGAAAACGCAATCAATCCACAATACGAATATTGTCTAAAATTATTTGGGAAGAGAGCGAGTTATGGGAAATTGTGTTCCGATAGAATTGTAATTGAAGTTAACCACTCTGCTCGACTAGATTTTGACATATGACATATCAGCTGACTCGACGGGATGTTGCGAATTACGTCATGAAATTCAGTAAATTACATCAACTTTCAGCATTCAAATTTATTAAGAAAAATATGTTTCCGCGCTTATTTTATACAATATATTTGTGGCAAATATCTTTAATTATTTGTTGAGGTCGGTCAAACTTCGTTAGTCTACCACGAAAGTTGTATAAAATAGGTATTACTACACCTATCCAAAAGGTAGGCACCTTAAACTCGCTGGAAATTAAAAAAGATAGGAACAACCTATTCTCTTGCTGAAAATATGCAAAAGGGAAAAATAAAGGTATTATCATTCTCTCCGCGTTCTTACTTTTACCATTTTTCTTACTTAAACTACTTATAAAACGCAATCAAGTCTTGATAAAAATTACAAAAAATTGTGTTTCGACATGACACTTCTTAGTGCTGACCATCCGTCCAGTTTTCTTATTTCGATTCAAAAATTGCATAAAGTCTAATCGATAATCGGAATTTGCAAAAAAAAAATAAAAAAGGTGTAGAAACTATATAAATCCTCTTTGGTATATTTTTCATGAATTAATTTATTTTTGAAATTATTCATTTTAATTACCGTACGTGTATGTACACGTACACACGGCTACACATCAAGCTATGCAAAACCAGTATTAGCTGACCGTTCATTGTGAGAAAATACGAGTATCATACAAAGTGAGGCCAAGACAAACTGGTTTTGTATAGCTTGACGTGTAGCCGTGTGTACACGTACGGTGTGGTTAAGTGTGTAATTTTTTATGGTTCCGTACGTCTAAATGAAAAAACGGAACCCTTGCAGGATCACTTGTGTCTGTGGGTCTTGTCTTTTCTTATTTGCTTCGAATCTACTGGACCGATTAAATTGAAATTTGGTACACATATGAATTTCTGTGACCCAAAGACGGACGTGTAACGTTAATAAATTAATTTTGAAAATGGGGTCACTCTTGAGGGGCAAACTAGAAAAAAAAAATCTTTGCTGTACCTCTGTGTGACATATCAAATGAAAGGGCTTGTTGTGGGGGTTTTAAATATATTTGCTTAATAACTAAAACAAAAGTTATGTGGCCGTCTGTCTATGTGCCGGTCGGTCTGCCTCTCTGCCGTCTGTACAAATCTAAACTAACCGTAAAATCTAGATTTTGACCAATTTGCACCGGCCAGCCTTTCTTACAGGGTTAACGCGGGCGTTTTCGTGGACGCGCGTTGTGGGACAAAGTAGGCACTCCTTATGTCCCAAGCTGCCGTTCTGTAGCTTGGGATAAAATTTTAAGAACTTTAATTGTCTGATTTATAATTTAAATGATCTGAAAATACTTTTACGGAACCCATAATTTCGTCATGTCAGTCTGTGCGTGCGTTCGGATGTTAATGCCATTAACTATTTTACTCGTAGACGTTAACGAGTGTTAATAACACTATATCGTATTCGTATTCTATGCACGCAAAATGGTGTAGTAAAATTACGATAAACATAATTAGAGGTAGCATTCCCCATGCATGTACCCGAGGGTTGAAAAAAATCACACAAGCGTGTGGGAGGTATTGTTGGAACTTATAATTAAAATTATAAAGATGTTTCTAATTGATTTTAACTTTTAGAGCCAATCGTTTTTGAGATATGAGATATTTTCGTTTAAAACCGCAGAATTAACTTGTTTTTTTACAGTTTTTTCGAGAACTTTTATGAAATACTAATTTATTTCTACAGTCGATCAAATTAATGATATGCGCTGTGCATGCGTAAATATTCATCCCAAGTACGGGACCTTTCACTGTGCATGGTCCGACATACACTTGGCCAGTTTTTTTTTCCAAATTTCCTTGGGAAACTACCACAAAAAGTAAACAATTTCTATTACTCAAGTAAACTAATATAAATAAAAACAACCAAGCTCATCCAGCTTACAAAACATAATGAAATGTAAAGTGTTTGCGGTTTCCCAAACTTTTGCTAAGCCTATCTAAAAATGTATACTGGGCATTCTGTAGCAAACTATTAGAAAGTATCAAAAATTAATAATTGCACAATAAATAAAAATAATTTTGAATAGCGAGCGCATTCCGAATATAAATTCAAATATAGAAACAATTCGGCGCGAAATTGAATAAATGACTGTCTATGGTCATAGGTCCTCTGTTATTGACTCAATTTCAATATAATGTCCAAAAAACGATTAAAATTACATTAGGAAAGCATAAATCATTATTATAAATAATGCTTGTTGTATTTAATGCTTAAAATAATTTTATTTCAATTCCTGAGAATCGATTTCTGACATTCGTCATATTAATTACTCGGGTCAATGGAAATTAAAAAAAAAAATCGTTTGGCATAATCGCTTTCGCACATCATTACGATAAAAAAAAACAACAATGGTCGGCGATTTTGAACACAAATTAAGTAGTGGTAATGAATAATACGTGTTATTGGACCTGTGTTTCAATATTACGTTATGATTTGGGCATTTTCGTGTTTTTTATAATATTTGTAATAATATTTTTCACATTTTACATCTTATCTACATGTGTGTGTGTGACTTTTGTGAAAAGTAAAAATGTAAACACGCACGATTGGCGCGAAACTTCGACTTTAGATATCAAAAAACTACATTACCACTACTTATTTAACATGAACAATGGATGAATTCGTCAAATAATTAAATCATGTATTATTCATTGCCCCTGTGGTGAAGTTTGGATTTTCGAAATCCCCAATTTTTATGTTTTTTAGCCTCGACCACCACTGTCATCAAAATGGCGATTATCGCATTTACAGACTTGAATTTAATAAAGGTAAATTAATAAACTTGCGCGCTAAATATGGAAGATTGAATGGCGATAACATATGAGTTTTTTATCCAACTCTCTTAATTAACGCACATTCATAAGATTTGATGGGTAGCATAATCAATATTTACATTATCATTAAGGGTGTCGTATGTCGTCATTTCAAGGTCCAATGGGACCCCTTACTGAGCCAGCGGAGGTTCGTGTGTTCGGGTCCATTCGGGGGCGCTACCGAACTATACGGTTAAGTTACTAAAAGCAATTGGAGTTGAAGAATTTTTTGACATGCTAGTCAAGAAAATTTAGGGTAGATAGGTACGATGACCATGCAGTGTGTTCAACAACGATAGTATATATAATAATTCAAAGCATAAAAATTATTAAACATTTTAAACTTAGTAATATAATTATAACATTTTATACTTTGACTTATTAGATACATACTAGCTTTTGCCCGCAGCTTCACCCGCGTGGAAGTCGGAAATTTTCCCGTGGGAACGTTCTACCGGGATAAAAGTATCCTATGTCTTAATCCAGCTTATAAACTACATGCCTGTGTTGACGATTTTGCGTGGTTGAGTAACAAACGTCCAAACATACAAACTTTCACATTATTATACGATATAGTAGTATTATATTATATAGGTATATAATTACAATATTATATTATATAGTAGGAAGTAGGTTTTCCAATTCTTGCAACTGGAACAGCAGGTAAGGGTAAGCAACTAACTATAGAACAATTACAAACAGGACCACCTAGATTCATGGAATATAAAAGGGACCTTGGAGGTATTCTAAAATGTCACTTCCTAGAAATACTCTGAAGGGGTCCGGCGAAAATAATAGTATTAGGATTTAATTCCAGTTCGACGTAATTATTGTGATTCCATGATTTACGGGTTATTTCTAGGCAAGCTCACTTCATTGCTGACCGCTTCGCTGCTTCCATCCATTCGGTCTGTTTAAGTTCTCAATTGGGACTTAAAAACTTGAATAAACCGAATGGATTCGCATATTATTAACAAGGTAATTTTAATCTGCATCAAAGGTGTTCAGCCTTTAATAAAATTACCTCATCATCTGCCTAGCCTTTTTCCAACTATGTTTTTGATCCATCCAAAGGTTGTCTTAAATAGATCGCTCTTAGCGATAAGAACGCCCATTGTGTCACCCTTTATAAAATTTATATATGTCGGAGCAGTGAAGTAAAAGGTTTTGATTACGTACTAGTAGCGCCATCTATTAGCGTTTAAGATACCTTACTCGATTAACCAAATCGAAAACAGTTGTCATTGAGTCAGTAGTTCGAGTCGGGGTTGTCAATGTCTTGTCGCGTGTGGCGTTTGACATCTGTCACAAGTCATGGTGAGTCTAGTGTGTTAGCGACATACATTGGACACCCAGAGCTCGACCGCGCCAGTTGTGCGCACTGATTCTACCCAACCACGTGCAACCTGACGGACACCGATGGAATTTCGAATAAGAATCCCTCAACATCCCCGACATCAGAATTGGGATTGGACCTCAACGACCCACGTGTTCAAAATAAGAACGCTGAAAGTGAAAGTGACCGTTGACATTTGAAAAACAAAGTGCAAACATGCGAATGCTTATTAAATAATCATGTTGTTGGAACCGGACAAGTCAGATACGGATGTGCGATTATGGTACATGTTGTTTTGGGCATAGGCTGTATGCAGAAGTACCTTTGCCGAGTGACGTGACTGTTACGCCTACCGCCATGTTTGATAAAAAAAAAGACTGACCGGCGTTCGAGTTTGACGTATCCCGTTCCCGTGTTTAGAAAACGCAGTATATGGCGTGTGCAAACATAACAGTGCACAACAGCTGATTTGTGTTTTGCCGAAAATTCACTGCAAGGTGGTCAACTTGTTGTGACCATCAATAAGACGTACAAAGGAGCAGCATCAACGTGGCTATCGCAAATAGCTACCGCAGTGACGTGGAGTGACTTTAAGAATTGAGCCAAGCAGCCCCGCAGCCGTCAGCGAAGCCCTTTGTGTGCTGCAAGTGAGGGAAACCAGGACATATCGCAGCCTGGTGCATGAGTAGTGGCAGCTAAGCGGATGGTGGACAATGTGCTGGAAGTCATGAACGGCGAGTAGAAGTCGTACAACTACCCTCAGACACATTGGAAAATAAAGGTGAGCTGTATTGTTTTGTTTACGATTCTGGTGCTGAATGCTCGTTAGTAAAAGCGAGTTGTGCAGCCAAATTAAGTGGCAAACGAGTTAATAATGTTGTTGCATTGACTGGTATTGGTCAAACATGTGTATTCAGCACAGAACAAATCGTATGTAGTGTTGCAATTAGCGAGAAACAGCTTGAGATTTGATTACTATGATCTACCCGACATTTACTTGCAAAGTAATATTATGATAGTATGTGAAATATTGAACCTAGGCTTTTCGATTAACATGTCGGCGACAGAGTTTTTGTTGCTTAGCTTAGCTTAGCTCTTGTAATAAATTCAGTTTTAAACGGTCAACAGCAGAAAGTTAGATTTGATAGAACAAAGGCAGCTCTAACAAAATGTTCGGTTGACGATTTCGTGTTATTAGAAAACGAAAAGTGAAATCAGATTATAAGACTAAGTTAGATCAGAAGTTCAGAGGTCCGTTTACGGAAGCAGAAGTTTTGGCGGGTGATGGCTATACGTTAAAAACTTTAAAATCTAACCTTACAAGTACCGCTTGAAGTAGAAGAGTTTGAGTTGAGTGATAGTGGTGAATCTTAGTTCGGCTGGTCGGACCGTACCAGTAGCCATTTCGTAGCCGTAGTCCGTTAGAAGTCGGTATTTACTTTATGTAATCCGTGGATGCGCGGTGCGCGGGTGACTCTGGCGGAGGTCGGGTCTTGCAGAGACCACAGAGTCCGTGGGACTCGGCGTTCAAGGGAATGCAATAGTGTGTGAGGGCTTAGTGAAAAGCCACAGGCCACGAATCTGACACGACACTCAAAACTCAAAGTATTTATTTCAATTGAACCAGTTGCAGGCACTTTTGAATTGTCAAGGGGTCGGTCAGTCAGAAAAATGAAGCTAGTTGCCCATTCCAAAGCGTAGGTACCTATGGAGAAGAACGGGCAAGAAACTCCATGGACACTCTTTTAAATCAATATATGGTTACAAAGTATTGGTTACATCATTTATGTTATAAATTATGCATGTGAGAACGATGCAGAACGTTAAAAGCGTCCGTAATGAAAAGTTTCAAAAAAAAATAAAAATAAGTACAATTCAAATATTAAGTTAAATTAAAATAAGCCATGGCAGCAAAGAGATGACCAGTCCCTACTGACGGCGCCCGTTCACGAACATGACGTGTGGATCAGCACCATTCAGCTCAACCATTTTGAAGGGAACCAAATGATCCAACACACGCGCCACCATCAGCGAGGCATTTGAGTGAGCATGACATACTCTCTGCTGCCAGGGCACATTCGAGTCAGTGAAAGACGTACCCAGTATATGGTAGCTTTATAGTATGTACATAGTACTCACACATGTGCTATACAATTATACAATACTAGGAGATTGAATTTATATAATGCAAAAAAGTATTTTATAATCTTCAGCAGCTCCAACAGTATTTTCAAATGCAAATCAATTTATTTATGCGTCCTTATGGAGCAGGACCAACGTTTAGCCAAGCATTTTTATCAGCGATGTAATCCCCTAATTTATAATATGCCTGGCTGCATTCACACTTTGTGTTATTGTTTTGTGATAACTTAACGATAACTGCTAATGGCAGGTTGATATGACATTGGTACTTGGTCACTCATGCATTCCTACAATTGTTACTTAACTTAATTTTGGATTTAAATGATTAATTTGATAAAGGATTAAGTTAAATTTAAAATGATTATGATTAGATAATCAAAATTTGTTTACAATACTCTGGTTGAATCAATACTCTAAAAGCCTTCAACTCTAGGCGTAGGTATAAGTATGCTCACGATAGGTAAAGAAAGATGCTAGTAGGTCATGTACCAGTCGAAGTAGATAGTGATCACACTGGTGATGAACAAGCCTACATTATGGGAAGCACGCGAGTAGGGGTTCTCTATCGGCCGTAGTAAAGTTGTGTGGTGTCACAGGGTGATACACACGGATCCATGAGCTGGATGTGTGAGAGCAATGCGATTGCTGGTCGGCTCGAGAGCCGTGGCGTTAGAGTGGTTTACTCGTGTGTGGGTTTCTAGGTGTCTAAGGCTCTTAGTGATAAAAGTGATTGTTAATGTGGATAACGATGGTACATGGCTCTGCTATGATTTGTTTACATTACTCTTTCCCAATACATTATCGCTGGTTAAGCGAGTTATGTTGACTAACGCTGGTTAAGCGTGTTATTATGTGCTTTCGCTGGTTAAGCGTTAGAGGGTTAATATCGCTGGTTAGGCGTTATTATTATCACTGGTTAAGTGATAGGATTTTTAACGTTAGTTAAGCGCTAAAATGTTAAGTACTGGTTAAGTACTTCTATGAATTTTACTACTGGGTAAGTATAGTGATGCATGGTGCTGGTTAAGTGCTGTGGATTTGTTTGGTAGAGTCAAAATACTGTCTTAATTGAGCGCCTTTATTCTTTCATTTTAGTGTTCTGTTTGGTTCACAATCAATTAAGCATTAAACGCAATACTCAGACAGTTTAATTTGACCCAATTATTTTTGTGATAATGTCCCTGACGTGGGTCAGGATAGCCGAGCCATGAGCGTTGTATGTAAGCTACGAGTAAGTTGATACAGTTCCTGACCAGCTATTACTGAGGCTTAGAGGAATCTTTTATTATCGATGATAGTTTGGATCAGAGTATTACTAACAAATTTGACGAGAGTCAAGTAATAGTTTTGTTGATGAAACAGAGTAGAGATTAAGTTGTGTGTATTGTGTGGGGTTTCGTGAGAAACCATAAAGTCCAGAAGTGACTTGGCGATCCGAAGGGGATGCGCAAATCAATTTGACGAGTTGAGTAACTGGAGGTTACTAGATAGTATGAGACACATGCATCTTAGTTGACTATTTTTATTGTAACCTTGAGATTTGGGAATCAAATAGTGGGTAATGCTCTGAACTCTGCTATTTTTAGTTTGTTCGAATTTTCATTGTGTTTTTGCCTGTACCAGATGTGACCAGGAGTGGCAGAGCTGTGTGATACTTTGCGGGCATGTTTCATTCCAGGCCAGCAGCACCTGCAGCAGCGTGCTATGTCTAGTGCTGTGCTGGCGTTTGCTATGTCGGCAATCCGAGCAGTGCTTTGATGAGTTCTGGGTGAGTCATATCCATTTTATTTTGATTCTGGCATCGAATGCATCAAAGATTGCGTTGTGTCAAAGTGAATTGGCAAGAGTGCAAATAATATTGTCAACATAACAGGGAACCATTATGGTAGTGTGCAAGGTACCCTACAAGTTTTATTTGTGATGATTGAACATTGAAAGCTCCACGCTGGTGCTTGTGACGATTTAGCATTGAAAGCTCCGCGCTTTGTGCATGTGACTATTGAACATTGAAAGCTCCACGCTTTGTGCTTGTGACTATTGAACATTGAAAGCTCCACGCTTTGTGCTTGTGACTATTGAACATTGAAAGCTCCACGCTTTGTGCTTGTGACGATTGAGCATTGAAAGCTCCGCGCTTTGTGCATGTGACTATTGAACATTGAAAGCTCCACGCTTTATGCTTGTGACTATTGAACATTGAAAGCTCCACGCTTTGTGCTTGTGACGATTGAGCATTGAAAGCTCCGCGCTTTGTGCACGTGACTATTGAACATTGAAAGCTCCGCGATTGTTGCTTGTGATGATTGAGCATTGAAAGTTCCGCGCTTTGTGCTTGTGTGGATTGATCGTTTAAATCTCCACGCTGTGTGTTCGTGACGCTGCATTGAGCTCCACGCTTTTAACTTTAATGTCCCAATATGGAAACCCCATGTTTTGAACTTATAGCGGTCGGAAAAGATCGCGCGAGAACGCGCTCGCTGTCAGTATGGCCGTGTCGGAGCAGTGAAGTAAAAGGTTTTGATTACGTACTAGTAGCGCCATCTATTAGCGTTTAAGATACCTTACTCGATTAACCAAATCGAAAACAGTTGTCATTGAGTCAGTAGTTCGAGTCGGGGTTGTCAATGTCTTGTCGCGTGTGGCGTTTGACATCTGTCACAAGTCATGGTGAGTCTAGTGTGTTAGCGACATACATTGGACACCCAGAGCTCGACCGCGCCAGTTGTGCGCACTGATTCTACCCAACCACGTGCAACCTGACGGACACCGATGGAATTTCGAATAAGAATCCCTCAACATCCCCGACATATATTTATGTTCTGTAATTTATATGGTGTACATAATAAAGAGCCTGCCATTTTGCCAAAAAAAATTTATCAAAATTTCATTATCCAAACAAGTTTTAGCAACCTTTTTTATACCAATGCAATATTTGTAATGATTTTAGCACGCACATTTTCATTTGGCCAAGTTTTTACTCGGCAGAATGTTACCAAGGATAATGTCATTAGGCATTTGGTCTTTAATGAAATGATTTCTGACAGCAAAGAATCTTTAGACAATAAACATATAGTCAAATGATTTGTTATGAAAGAAATATAAAGACAAAAATAAGATTATTTAGGAATGTTATAATAAAAAAATGCACTTTTTCTTTGTAAGTTTATGTGCTTGAATTTGTTTGAAACAAGTCAAATGAGTTACCAGAGGGGCAATTCTCGTAATTTTAAGAATTTGCCTTGTATAGTTTATAATTTTCTTAGAGTTTAGTGAGATTTGCAACGTAACACGCTTATATGTATATTTTTTAAATCGAAACAGCTAGGTTAGGTTAGAACTGTGACCACTGAGTGTGTATTTTTGAATGTAAAACGAAACCAATAAACACATTGTAATTTAATTTGTATATTTTGTGCAATTGACATAAAGATGCAAATATTTTATCATTGACTAAGCAATTGACTGAATAGAAATGATAAATTGAAAACTGATGATACTAAATATTTGGCTTATTTTATTTTGCGTAAAATATGTTATACCAACTGAAATATTTGACTACATTAAAATTGGTAAAAGTACTAGTTCGTGAGTAAGTTATTGTTTAAAAGTTAATGTTAATGTAAGCTAATGTTTGGCAAGTGGCCAAAAATTAGGTTTGCGTTACAATTATTTGTGAAGAGTTTATTTGCTAAATAATAATTTGGCAATTGGGAAGTGATAATTTGTATTTTTTTTTTTTGATGAAACAATGGAGAATCTATAAAGATTATTCTATTCTATGTTAGAGTCGGACCGGATGCAGCTGAATACCAGTATTTTACATGGAGCGACTTCCAATCTGACCACAACCCAGTAACTGGGTAACACGATACCCCTGGGTTAGGCTGGTTGTTACGACTTTCGGGCTTCGGTAACGACTGTCAAAGAATAAAATTACCTACTACCTAAAAATAATACCAAAAAAAAACATAACACAAAAAAAAAGTTGAATAAGTTAAGGATAGTCATAAAAATACACGAATAAGAAAACAAGGAACATTAGATTAAAAACCGAAATAACAACAGTTTTGTTGGCACGCCTCAGAAAACTTATTTTTCCTCTTGGACGAACTCCAGAGCGGGTAACAAAGTGATAAACGTTATTATCGGATTTGATACTTCGTTTATAAAACGCGTTGTATTATAAATTGGATTACACTATTACAGAAATAAATACGAGACGATTTACGTCTTTTGAATCGTTTTAAAGCTTATTCTCAGTAGCGTTTTCAGCTTCTCCACATATCTGCCTTCAAAGCAAGAGTGAACAGGCATCCTCTGGGCACGCTCGTTTCATCATAGACCTCATCCATTGCTTTCCATCAGGCGAGATCACGAGATGACCCAAGGAGCAAACAAAAAAAAAACGGATTATAGAAAAAAATATACATTTATACTCGGAATGATTAAGTACCTAGCCTTTTCTCAAGTTCGTTGGGATTAGTTTTCAGTATAACCGGATTCACCTAAATACCAGTATTTTACTTGGATCGACTACCTGTCTGACCTCCACAGCCCAGTTACTAGGTAACACGATACCCCTTGGTAAGACTGGTTGTCAGACTTTTGACGACCAGTTACAACCCCCCGTAACATCTGATAATACAACTAGGTATGCTTCTTTTCGCCCCCAAGATACAGGTGCTGCCTAGTTTAGGATTCACTGTTCAAATAAACATGTTACCTAATTAATCTAGGACAAGTAAGCATACATTGTAACTAGCTTCCGCCCGCGGCTTTACCCGCGTAGTCATCTGCCTAGCCTTTTCCCAACTATGTTGGGGTCGGCTTCCAGTCTAACCGGATGCAGCAGGAATACCAGTATTTTACATGGAGCGACTGCCTATCTGACCTCCACAACCCAGTTACTGGGTAATACGATACCCCTTGGTAAGACTGGTTGTCAGACTTTCGGGCTTCTGACTACCCGTAACGACTGTCAAAGATCCACGAATGACAGCCGGGACCAACGGCTTAACTTGCTTTCCGAGGCACTTTACCCGCGTAGTATGTCTATATAAACCCTATGTCCTTCCCCAGGGTTCAAAGTATCCCCATAACAAATTTCATCAAAATCTGTCCAGCAGTGCGATTCTGTAGCCATCTCACCGTGAAAACTTTGGTGAAGTGAGCGTGGAGTGAGCTGTCATTCCAAATAATGCTAGGGATTGACACTACTGACAACTCACATAAAGCTCACTTCACTTGAGTTTTCACGGTGAGATTTTTACAGAATCGACCGGCAGATGTTTCGGGGATTAGGCGGAACTAACCCACAGACAAAAAAATAAAACATTTTGTTTATAAGTACCGCGGTATAAAAGGTGTTATTTCGAAATTATAAACAGACAATTAGGTACATTTTATGAATTTGTATGTGTTATAGAATTTTAATTTATACATTTTGTAACACTGGACCAGTGCATTATTCTTATTATTCGCATCGCCATTCTAATATACTACAACCTAATACACGTTCCTCTTTATTGCAAAAGCAACTAAGTATATTACGTTGAATGAATAAACCTCTCCACACAGCCTTTATCAAGCCCTTATTCAATCCAGCGCTCCTAATTCACATCACCCATTCATTACGGCCCGTCTAATTTGTTAGTATTCTCCTAATACAACCCAATAGGTGCACATCTCATTTGCAACCAATCTCTTTGTACCTTACATTATCAAGGCAGAGTTACTAGCAGTCACATAATCGTCGCAATCAGTAAACACATGTATTGTTGCTGTCTCGTCGAGGCCTGAAACTAATGAAATCGTAAATCAACGAGCATACATCGACAGATTTTCAGCGTGCAAATATTTTGCTTTTCAACATAACTCTCGACTCGACTGACGCCTTGTTAATTAATAGAATTAAAACCAGACTTGATGAACAGCTCAACAGCGTGCCAATTAAGCGCAGTATATATTTTTTTGCTGTCTCTTTAATCTAAGTTGGAATATTCGAGAGTTGGAAAGAGTCAATTGTTTCTGCAAAACAAATTACCGTATTTGATGAAACTTCTTTACTCATGTGAGGAAACTAAAGAGTTATGTTTGTGACTAAAACTCTCAGTTTTTATTTTAAAAGGCAACGCAAGTGTAAGGTTTTGAGGAAAACATCGTGAGGAAACCGGCATATGTCCTAGAACCAAAAAATTCAAAAACGTGACATATTGCCAACCCACACTGGTCCCACGTGGTGGATTATTGCCCACTCCCTCTCACAGAGAGGAGGCCTGTATCCCATCAGTGGAAACATTACAGGCTGATTATTATGAGTGATGAGTAAGTGTAACAGACTGCTTACTCAACAGTTATGGACATGTACTAACTCGATATGGAGTTTTACGATGACCGTCGCGCTAGACGGTGCATCTTGTTTTTTGTCTTTTAATCTTACTCCATTACTTAGTTACTTTTTGTGTATTATATTATGAACATTAATCTAAATGATACTCCGTTCATTCAGGCAGAAAAACATTCATAACAAGCGCGAACACGTTTATAACTCGCTGTGAGTTTTTGGCAATGAAACAAGAAATATCAACATGGTGCATTTATTTCAAATTTAAAAAGACAAAGTCAACGCATTTATTTTAAATAGACACACAGAAGGCACCTTTGAACGTCAAAATTTACAGCAAAAAAAAATAGAATTGATTCTAGTCGCCCCTTCCAAAAGGTAGTTTCGTATGGAGAAGAATGGGCAAGAAACTCCATCGTTACTCTAAATTTCAAGATTTAGTCTCTACAATTTTATACTGGCGTTATCTTAAAACTTACTATAAATAATTAATTTAACAATCTTATCAGCTAAATGCCAATTCCACCAATAAAACTAAACGCCATCAATACATCTAAACCACGTTCAAGAGCTGTCATTGTCAATAATTCACAGCAGTGATAACAATGCCAGCTCTTAAAGGTTTAGATGTGCTAATCGCGTTCGATTTAATTAGTGAACTCCATCCTAAGTTATCCCGAAATATTTTCAAGTTTCGATGATACTAAAAATTCCATAATCCCACATAATTCCATCTAAATAATCTACATAACAATTTAATTAGGAGTAGGTAAGTGTATCCGCGCGAGTGAGCCTGGGATAACGCGACCACAACTCAGAGTCACACAACCAATTTTGTTCAGCTTTAAATCAACTACTCGTATGTACGATTAACGTTGTGGATTATTTATATCGGATAGCTCTCGACTCACACACGAGCGTGTCTGTCGGCACTCGGCCACTACATCAAAAACGGTGCACTCAAACTAATTGCATTTGCTATTGATGTGAGCCTATAGCCATTGCTGAATACCTAGCCCCGCTCTACTCGCTCTGGCCGCTTTGCCCGACTCTGCCTGCCCGTCCATCGCATGTCGACTATTAGCAATATAATTTCAGGGCACTGTGTGTATATTTGGCACGGCAAAATAGAGGAAGGCATTCATTTGCTGTGATTCGCATTAATATGTGCCAGATGACATTAGTAAAATGAATTGATATTAGTCGCTAAGTGCGTTGATATTATGAGCTGAAAGGGCAAATGGAAATGATGTGTATTAACGTGCATGATTAGCAGAATTATATCAATGATTGAATAGTATTGACATGGATCGGTAGAAGCCTAATATAGACGAGAATACTTTGTCTTCAATATGGCTATAGATTATTTGTTTATATTTTAGAGGAGGTTATTAAAAGAAGTATGTAAGGATCGCAGCAGGTGGCGTTCTGTAGTTTCCGCCCCTTGGGAAAAAGGCTTGAGATTATGTATGTTTATATTATAGAGGATGAGTGTAAGTTCTAGAAAGCATTCAAGGCAAGGCATGCAAGGTCCTTTTAGTAAGGTGCCTTCTATTATTAGTAAGGTATATAACGTCTGTACCATATGGTAAGTTACGGTAAGTACAAACTGTAGTTCATGGAAGGTTACTCTTATGCAGAAACTGCTTCTGAGCAAAATTGACTTGCTTAAGTTGTAATGTGTATAACCAAGACATCCTGCCATTGACAGGGACTTCCACCTTTCTAGTTTCTATCAAGGATCAAGAAAAAAAAAGAACTCTTAGGGTGTTCTAATTTGTTTATGTCCATTTCATGGACTTACAGAAAACTAAATTAATACAACAGCAAAGTCAAAAATCTAAAAACAACACACACAAGTAGGTGTAATCGCTCTGTGGTACACTAATATAGTTTCCATGGCAACATTAAAAGGTCCTAAACGTGCCGCAATTCGTACCTACCTGCCCCTCAAATTACTTAGTTAATGCTTATTCAACAACCTATAAAAACAAAGAGGTTGCCACGACAAGGAGGGTCAGAAACTCTATTGTATATTAATGTAACCGGCGCCATTCTCTCGCTAGTTTTGGCAAAGATGCAATTTAATTTGAATATTGTGCAAGACTGTTATACTGCGTTATAGTCGTAACTGGAACACTTTAAATACAAAGTGGTCATAAAAGTAGTGTCTAAGTTGTGCTTTTAGATGGTGTTAATTGATATTGGTGTTGTAGCACTGCCTCGTTGCTGTAGTGGTCGCAAGCTCTACTACTGAGCATGAGGTCCTTGGTTCGATTCCCGGGTCTGACCAATGTATCCCATTGACAGCGATGCGGACCAATTTTTTGATGCCCAATGAGGATGAATTTTTCTATATTTTTTGTATTATATACTTGCATATAATAGTATATATATTTTAGTGTTAGCTTGTAAAAATAGTAATTGATCAGTGTATGTTAAATAAATGATATTTTTCATAATATTATAATATAATCAAGTACATTTAAATTTAATCGTGGCAATACCTATTTCAGATTCGCAAAAGATAGTGAGTAAAAAAATAGTGGCTGCTCGAAGTGAGCGGTGGGAAAAATAAGGTCTAAAACTCTAAACAATGGCCTACATTATCACTTTTTCGAAAATGAGTAATCTTTAATGATTGAAAGTCTTTATTCTACTTATCTATACACATTAAATATTAAAATATTTTAACTAAACTAAACCTAACATCAGTCGGATGCGATGTGGAGGAATTTTTCGATGCCATATTTTAGTTTGTGTCTTTGATGGATTTTAAAATAGTTGTCAAGAAAACTTCTCTTTATAAACAATCACTCTTTAGAAATTAGTTTCTTTCGCAGAAATGAGTTTACATCAAAGCCGTCTCGACGTTTCCTGTCTATTACCTTTGAAAAGAATCTTCTGAACAAACTTTAAGGTCAAGATCCCATTTTAAGTCCAGACATTGTAATGTACAGACGCCAGCACATCAAGCTACTACAATCTGTCAGATTTCTTTAATAGATTTTCGACTTTATTGCTAAACCATTAGGTTCAATGTTGATTGGGAAAATCTGACAGTTTCGGGTAGGTTGACCTGCTGGCGTCCGTACCAAAACTACTTAGCAAAAATATTTTTATTTTAAGTTATTATAAAAAAAAATACTCGCCTCTAAATAGAATTATACGAATGGCAATACCTATCCATATTAGGTAACAGGGTGATGTCGTACGTTCACGGCGAGACAATTAAAAGGAAATTTTAGCGCTTGCGAGGCGCACATAGCGTATATGTGCCTCATTCCGCGCGTAAGTGTGCCTTCTCTCGTCACCGTGTCTCCACGATTTATGCGAGCAGTATTACACGCCATTCGACACGTTGCCAGCACAAGAAGTTAAGAAGATAAAAATGTAACAGTGGAACAAAAATTAGGAGATTGAAGTTAATGTTTCCTAAGACTGCGGTGGTTGCGACATAGCGTCTGTAATTTACCTTCGAATGACGTCACTAAAACGTTATTTATGAAAGTACATTGGTGAGTTTTCCTAGAGAGCGTTTATTGAAACCTTAAATTCATATACCCGGTGAATGGAAATCTGAAATATCTGCAGCTCCTGAGAATTTCCACTTTTGAAATAAAAAACATCGTTAAAAAAGGCATTTCGTTGAAAGAGTATTGTTGCAAATTTGAGTGTTTTTTTTACATGATCATCCCAACGATACCTACAAAATACGTTTAAAGCGCTAGTTTTCCACAAAATAGATTTATTAACCGACTTCAAAAAAAGGAGGAGGGTCTCAATTCGGATATTTGTATTTTTTTTTCCATTCATGTTGTTTTGTTTGTGCAGAATAAACCATTTTTCTTTCTTTCTTTTTTTCCTTTCTTTAAGAATAAGAATTAATTACTCGTACGCAGGATGAAAATTAAGCTCACGTCGAAGCCTGCAACAAATCCTAACCTGCAAATCCAAAACAAGCAATAACCGAATAACGGTAGCTCCTTTTCAAGGTTGTTATTCATATCCGCGCATTCCCATAGGATGCTTCCACATAATTTTATGTAACATCGTTTACCCCCGACTCACTTAACAGGACCATCTCTGTCATTCCATGTCCCAATTACAGTCATTTCATTTCGATTATTGTCTCATTCATATGATTTACGTTGTTTTCCATCCCTTCTTCACGCCATCCGAAATGTGAGTAGTATAAATGAAGTTTCGCTTGTTGACCAGCATCTGAAAGTCATAGAAAATACTTGAAAACTTATGAACGATTATAAAATAAAATATTTAAAATGGCCGACAGTTACCATGGAATCGTATGCGATTAAATTATGCTACGAGAGGGTAGCCGTCGTAGCGAGCGTAGCAACGCGCTTCACGTGGCTACGTCGTAGCGACACCGATTTTATTCTTGAAGTAAAGAAACTAATACCGCTGTTTATATTCAAATTGGACATTGTAAAATCCATCCTCACTGCAAATAACTTTGTTTATTATGAACAGCTTACAACAATCATATATATGTATAATCAGTTACATTCAGTTCTAAATTAAACAATGTTTATAGTAAGTTAACTGGAAATTGGGACATCACAGTTATTTAAAAAATGCCGCATCCAAATACTCCTGTCTCCTCCCCAGCACCTCTAGGATGATTGTGCCGCTTGTCTAATTGTTTCTTGCAACGCCGCTATATTAAGCAGTGAGATGCCGCCGACTTTATGACTTCTTGAATGAGTCATTAAGTTGTCGAATCAATTCGTCTTCGGCCTCGGCACTCGGCATTCGCTATTATTTCTGCCGAGACGAGTTAGGGGAAGCATTATACCTCAGTTATTTTACAACTATCGTCGACGTTCAGTTTGATACGTTTATGTAAGGAGATAAATCAGAGGAATTTATGATTTTCAATTGTTTTAACTTGCTTCTGAGTGCAATTTAATGGCGGATTCTACTGTTGAAGCTATTCAGTCTTTCGGTATGAGTAGTTATATAAATTAAAGTAGCCATTTTTTTTATTTCTTTTGTTATTAAGAAGTTGTAGAGAATATTTTTATGAGAACCCAAATGCACTTTAGTAAACATTATATTGATTGCATATCATTAAGTGCACTATAATATGTTATTGTAGAATAATGTAGGTCCCAAACAGCAACAAATAAACATAATAGAACCAAACAATAAACCAAATAAAATCTTCAGAAGTTTGCATTAAAACAGTCACAGAAATATATTACTTTATGGTTATTTATTTAATAAAGTAAACTCTTCTAGATAAAGACAGCATAAACCTTCGCGTTTAAAATAAAACCAAAGAAGAATAAACAAACAGATTGTAACATTCATAACGCTTAAAATTCATATGAATTAACTTTATTGGCTGAGTGCAACTCAAGAAAAACAGAGCTAAAGAACTTGTTAATATTCAAAGTTGAGTCGGAAGAAAACTTAATTAAAATAGAACATTGGAAGTTACGTCAACTAGTGCAGCATTCGACACTAAGTTGTTACTTAAAAACTGCAACACTGGACGGCAGTCACAATGTTTTGTAACTTGAAAATTATTATTGGAAGAATATTGTTATACACATTACAACTTCTTGCTGGGGCAGACGAGTTAAAATAAAGCCTTGGCCTTGTGGAAACGCCAGTATAAGAATAAATATAATATAATATAATATCCCTGGACATTTCACACAGCGCCATCTAGTCCCAAGCTAAGCAACCTAATGCTTGTGTTATGGTAACAAGATGGCTGATAAACTACTTATATACATTTTTTTTTTTTTTGTAAATACATACATATTATAGATAGAAAAACACCCAGACTCAGAACAAATACATGTAGGACATACAAATATTTGTTCTGTGCGGGAACCGAACCCGCGACGCGCAGCGCAGCAGTCCGATAGCTCAGCCACTGCGCTAACCGTGTTGTCAATAATAAATGTCTACAATCTGAACAGTATAACACATTATGTCAGCTGCACGTTACAGGAACTGATGGCGCTAGTAATGGCGCCAAACACGTAGCTGAATTCTGGGCCGAACCCATTGAGATTGGCATCGACACGCTAAGAAGAAGAAGAATCTGAACCTGAAATGGACGTGGTTACTACTGAAGAAAATGGTACCTTTTTTCTTTTTTTTTGGTGATAACTTCTCCCGCTCTGGGCAGAGGGCATGTCAGACTTTTACTGACTTCAGTTGCATGTGCCGCCTGTTGCCCCTTGGGTATAAGGTAGCAGCATTCTTCTCAATAGAATTACTAATCTTATACAATACTGAAATGAAATGGTTTATTCTATAAAAAGGATATCGGAATCACATTTACACGTAGGTATAAACATAATCTAGATGGAGTCAACATTTCCTATTTGACTACCCTTGAAAAGAAATGGCGAAACAAACTCAACGGTCAATGTCTCTTTTAATGTCCAGACATAATAAAAAGAATCAGGACACAGATTTGAGTAGACCAGACCAGTCAGTGCAAGCTAACTGAAACAACTAATCCGTTAGCCAAGATTGGAGAATAGAAAGAAAGATAGGTTTATTTGCCAAAGAAAAAAAAACATATCCCTATGTATTTTACTGTGTGTACATAAATAATAAAATAAATAAATAAACACGTGCATAAAAAAAGATAAGTTAACTGAACTAATACTGCAATTGCTTTCTTAACCGTTCATAAAAACAATCATACGGAAGCCATATTTATCAATTAGACACATTTCCCTAATGTAGGTAAACTTTAATCTGACCTAAACTAATCGATAGAAGCGTGACCTTAACGGAAATAAACTTTCACCAACCTTCTGCCCTTTCCAAATTACTACAAAAGAAACTTCGTGGTCTAATCAATTTTATAATTATTCTCTTCGCCATCGACCAAGTAAATTACTCTAACAATCAAACCGAATCACCCAACAATATCCTGTTTAACTCGATCACAAGAATTCACAACTTTCAACAAATTTCATAACACTAATTTGGGAAAACATCCAATATTTATTTGGTACAAACAAGTTAATTTTAAGTAATTATTGCTGCTGTGCGGTTTGTATCGTAAAATATAGGATAGGAATGAGATCTCTTTCGGGACTCCGGTTCCGTACGCAAAAGATGCTAACTGGACCCTATATTACTAAGGCTCCGCTGTCCATCCGTCCGTCCGTCTGTAACATGGTTGTGTCTTTTAAACCGTAATAATAAGATAGACACTTGAAATTTTCATAGAGTTAACTACAACTTATGTAGTATAGTTGATATAACAACAAATAATAAAAATAAAGTTAAAAATGACAGTTCCCGTACAAGAGACGTGTTTTTATTAATTAAAGTTTTTTTTATATGTCGTGTTATATGTAGATTGTGCGGTGGTACGGAACCCTTGTGTGCGAGTCCAACTCGCACTTGGCCGCTGTTTTTTCGTTGATGCTCGCTCAAATGATATGAAGACGCATCAGTACGCGTAAATGTAATAGAAGCTTGAGTCACTTTACAATATTACTATACTTAAGTACTCAAAAGTCTTATAGTAAGTATAAGACTCCCTTATGTCTTAAGGAGCTACATAAGCATACCTAATCAGCCAATAATGTTCCCACTGCTGGGATACAAGCCTCCTCTCGGTGTAAGGCCGTGGGCAGTAATCCACCACGCAGCGCGGGCTTTTTTTTTTTTTGGGGTGGGAAATCGTCGGAATGGCGTGTCAGACTTTTACTGACTACCCACCCGTGTTGCTTCAGTTGCCTGTGCTAGGGGCCACGGTATCTCTTTCGAACAACCCGCGGCCCTGACAGGCATCGGCCCTAGCGGACCCCGTCAGCCCTAGCGGACCCCGTCAGACGCAGCGCGGGCTAAGTTCGGGTTACACACTGCGCGGGCACATGTATTCGAATTTTAGGTTCTAGGACATGCTGGTTTCCTCACGATGTGTTTCTTCACCGCGCACCGTTTTGAGAGTAGTGGTGATGAAATAATTTACACAAAGCAAAGCGCCTGTCTGGGTTCCTCCTTGCTCTTTCTTGAATATTTATTCTTTTTTTTTTTTGGTGCCACTGCTACAATCTGTCAATTTTTTTAAATAGACTTTCAACTTTATCGTTAAGGTATTAGGTTCAAAATTGATTGGGAAAATTTGACAGTTTCGGGTAGCTTGAAGTGCTGACATCTGTTCACTAAGCATCTTAAACACGATAGTTAAGTAAAAAAATATATATTTATAGTCCTACCGATTGTTTTCGTAGCTAATCTGTGAACAGCACGTCACGCCATAACTTGAGAACGAGTTTACCGATTTCATCCATCTATTTTTTTAAGTTTTCTAGTTATTCGTAGAAGGTTCTTACGGAAAAAAAATTAAGGAAATTGCGCAGAAAATTTAAGAATTACGCTTTTACGCTAAAACAGCTGAACGGATTTAGATAAAATTTGACACATGGGTAGACCATGATCTGGAGAAGGACATAGGCTACTTTTCATCCTGGATTGCAGACGAAGTTGCGGGCAACAGCTAGTTGTCTATAAATCTAAATGTTTTTAAATTATTTTTAATGAATGAATTTTAAGATTTTTTTAAGGAGATAGAATCAATCAACCAATCAACTCAGTCTTTCGCAGTCCACTGCTAGACATAGGCCTCTCCCAGACTGCCCCACAACACCCTGTCCTCCGCCTTCCGCATCCAGTCTACCCCAGCCACCTTCTTTATGCCGTCCGTCCATCGTCGTCGTCTAAAAGATAGATTAAGTTGGATTGATTAAGAGAGTACTCTATTTAATTCGGATGATATGATATGGTTACATAATGACAACAGCGTGTGAAACTCGCACTAGGTGTACCGATCACTAATCTGTTTACCTAGCGCGGCTTATGGTAATATTAAGGAGTATTCCAACAATCACAAGTTAAGCCCTGTCAAAGTTATCTGTGAGGGGCTGCTATGTAATATAATGTTTGTGTGTATGAGTCTGTGTGTTGTCATCCGTTTTTATGGTTCCATAGATATGACTTTTCCCTTTTCTCAACTATGTTGAGGTCGGCTTCCAGTCTAACCGGATCCAGGTATTTTGGCAGAAACGGAATACACTATTAGTACTATACCGATGAAAATTGGAAAGAAATTTATTTTTTCGAGAAATTCTATCAAGTACGAACTTATTTATTTTTACGGCCGATAGAATCAATATTGTGCATGCGTAAATAATCATCCCGACTAAGGTTCGACACGCACTTGATCGTTCTTTTAAATATGAACTTACAAACTTATTAGGTGGTACAGCTAGTATCTACACCACCTATTCAATTTCTTCAAAACTCTTCCAGTTACATCCTAGTTATTCAACGTACTTAGGTACAACTTGTCATTATTTTCCCCAAATAATGTGTAACCATGCGAGCAAAACTATCAGTGTCATGGAATTGGTTTATTGAGTCTATCTATTGGTAGTATCTCCGTTGCCTGTCCATTAAACTTGCCACCACTTATGATATCCGGGTATAACCGGTAAAAGGCTGGCTATCGATATTGGAAGCCAAGTTGATTATCGACTAATGTGATTCTACTAGTACTCATTAAGATAGATCACAGTTTTTTCCCCGAGTCATGGAACATAACTCCCAGAAACACAGAAAAAAGTTTAATGTTGAAATGTATAAGAATACGTAAAGCACCGACATCATCATCATAAAAATCGTGAGGAAACCGGTCTGTCCTAAAACCAATAATTCAAAGACACGTGACCACCACGCGGGCCCTGTGCGGGGTTACCACCCAGCACTGGGCCCACGTGGTAGATTGCGGCCCACTCACTCTCACCGAGAGAAGGCCTGTGTCCCAGCAGTGGGAATATTATAGGCTCATTATGAATGTACATAAAGCATTATAAAGAAATGGAAACCATCTCAGCAGTACCTTTGCTGCGAAATTACCATGCCACAGCGCTGTAAGTTACGCCATGCACTTTCCGATCATTCTGTCAGTTCATCATCATCCACAGCCCAACTTCAACCACTGCAGAGCATAGCAGCAGCAGCAGAGCATAGCAGCAGCAGCAGAGCAGAGCTCTTTTCTTGTGCCAATCCCTACGTTCCTATGCTAGCCGCATCCAGGTTCTAGCCGCGATGGCAACAATGTCTCTTCTCGCCGCGGACGACTGACACTTCGTTCTCCAGTCCTTGGAAGCCACTTATCACAGCCTCACTCCACCTTGCCAGGTATCCTGTCCAACTCCATTTAAGTTCCAAAATTCGTTTCATTAAGTCAGTTACGTATTCGGTCATTCGTTCAGTTAGGTATACTAAAACCTACGTTATCCTAAAAAGGCTCTAAAACGACCCAGTGTATCTAAAACCGTAAATAATTTACCGCTACAAATATATCACAAATTGAATTTAGCTTCATGACCCTCATTCATGTAACACCGATTTGGGAACGGTTTTTTTTCCATTCAATGGGCTTTTTCGGTCATTAAGTCTGACGTGTATACAGATGCAAATTGATTAGCTTCCAAAAGATATAATAATAAAATTCGTGTAACGATGCAATAACGTGCCTTTGTATTTACGCGAATTTTGTTTACCAGAACAAAGCCAGCTTATGTAGAATAATTTTCGTTTTCAAATTTCAGTTTTTTGTCTCATTTTTTCAGTTTTAGACTGCCTTCTATAAAGGGCCGTTGTGTTAATAGTTACGTTACGTTGCTGTACGGCCAGTATGTTATGTCCAGGGAAATTAACAGCGATTTATATGTATAACACCAAATTATAAATTCGCAAGTAACTCTGTATGTATATTACCTTTTCACGATTCTGCAAGCGTTCTCCGATAGTCGTTTCTCCTTTGGACTGATCACCGACAGGACGTTTAGATTTTGAGAGATTCGTCGAGAGAACTATTCACCTATGGATGCAGGACGTTTCGTTTTTGAGAGATTCGTCGATAGAACGTTTCACCTAAACCACTGAACGGATTTAGATAAAATTTGGCATCTGGAAAGGACATTGGCTACATTTTGTCTCGATAGCACGTTTCCGTGAAATAGTTACCGACATCCACCCTGGCGAAGCCGTGGGCTAATCCTGCTAATATTATAAACGTGAAAGTTTGTATAGATGGATGGATGTTTGTTACTCTTTCACGCAAAAACTACTGAACGGATTTGGATAAAATTTGGCACACAAATAGTTTATAACCAGGATTAACGTATAGGACTTTTTATCTCGATATTTCTACGAAATCGAAACATATGCGGGTGAAACTGCGGGGCGCAGCTAGTACTATATAAAAGTAAGCAACAAAACCTTTCACGAGCTAGATCCATACAAAAATACCCATGGTTCCCTATCTATTTGTTCTCAACGTCGCACCCCTTAGATATCTATTACAGAAATGAACCTTCCCCTAAACCGCCACTGTCCCTGTCCTCAACTATCCTGAGGGTCATTTGCCATAATTACAACGGCGTAGATCCTCAGTATTTGCAGCATGATATTATTACACAACCTCTAATGCTTCACAGCAACTGCGAATAAGTCATGGTCCGGAGGGGCTCGTGGCTAAGTGATAATAGCCGCCCAGGACGATCGATGAGGTTAAGCTTGGCTTACCGCGGTGATCCGTGGATGGGTGACCATCTTTATTTACCTTTTGTCAAAGTTGTTCAGGGGTATCGTGTGGCTCAGTAACTGGGTTGTCGGTCAGATAGACAATCGCTCCATGCAAAATACTGGTATTCAGCTGCAACCGGTTAGACAAGACACGACTAGAAGCCGAACCCAACATAGTTGGGAAAAGGCTAATAAATAGTCCTCTAAACCGAATTTTGGTCATGACGACCGATCTCAGCGGATACTAGCCTTCTACACAAGAGATATTATAGTGCACAAGTGTCAGTGCAGACTGCTGACATAGGGACTTTCTAAAATCTTAGAAACCAATTACTGTAATGGAAATATCGTGAAATCACGTACTTAAATCCAATGAGTTCAATGTATGTAATTAGCCTGTAATTGTACTACTAGTGCTAGTGTTATTGTACAATTACAGGCTGATTACATGATACTGCCGGCTGCTTAGCATGGTTTTTACGACTTGACCGAACCTAGAGATTTATTTATTAGGTATATGTTTATATTAATATATTATGCACATAAACTTACCGGAATAAAATCCTCTAAATAATGGTGAAAATCGCATCAAAATCCGTGGCGTAGTTTAGAAGAACAATGAGGTCATATAGTCAGACACTAAAAGCGAATTAATATTATTAGATCAATTATTATTATTAAAAAATTATTATTATTAGATCATGAACATACAAGAACGGATTTAGTTTAAACCAGAAAAACAATACGATGTATCGCGTAAAGCGAGCATAAGTCTGGATATAAAATGGTTTAAATTATGAAAACATTTTCTTTAAAGCTTTTATTCGGGACCGGGGAGTAGGAATTAATAAAAACAGGGCGGGAGAGTTCATAAAGAAAAATGTCACTGCATTGCAAAGTAATGCTCTCTCCTTCTAGCGTCGACTAAGGAACGCGAATTTGCAAACCCTTGTTCGTAAATATCCGAAACGAATTTGATTTAATTCTCCCTTGTGATAAATTTTGCATTTCTGAGAAAGCGATGCGGTTTTGTTTTAAATTACAAATAATTAAAATAACCTTTTCGATCGTTTCATAATGCCATTCTAACAATGTATTTAAAAATTCATAGAAAACCACTGCTTACTTACGTAGAAATGATAAAAATTATCTTCAGTTAGCTGTTAACACCTAATAGAAAATTCAGAGTGGCATAAAATCTCTCTCATTTCAGACTATTCGTGGAACTGGCGTTCGGTAAAGCGCCGCAACGGGGCTGGATGTCAGTATTTTGTTAATATATGAATACATTACAACAAGTTCGAAGAAACAGTTTCTCGCTAAATTAAAATCTCTCACGGGCGAATTAAAACTGGAAAGTTTTTAAGCTTACTAGGCGTAGCCGCTTAATGATATTAAACTGTTGATTTATAAACAACAGCGCTATGAAATACGAGGTTCTTGCGCTAGTTTTACTCGCTTTTACAAAGAAACGTAATCTATGGTGGAAGTTCTTCGATGAAAATTAATAAATCATTTTCTATGTTAGCAGTTTTCTACGATTTTCTTTTTGTGAGTGAAATGAAATGAAATCAGGCAATTCTTGGAATATTATACTAATTCAAATCTTCCATGCAATAGAAAATATTGTAGTAATAAGTATTTTGGTCACATTTTACTACTCGTACAAAGTAGATTCAGAACAGCATTATTGTGCCGTGATTGGAATGATAGTCACCAAATGTCACAGATAACCAGTCGAAATTACAGCTTACGAACCTACAATTATATCTTAACTAGCTGACTCGTCAGACGTGGCCCTTTCCAAACAATAACTTCATACTTAAATCCCATAGAAAACACAATTTTCTATGGGAGTTTTTTCAAATTTTCAGGGCAATTTCCCTTACTCTAAAAACCTTATTCGGTCTATAACGAACGTTTCAAAAAGAAGATTAACCAAATTGGTCCAAGCCGTTCTCAAGTGATACACTTACGAACAATATTTCATTTTTATTTATTTATATAGATTTCCAATCTAGATACAATTAAAGACTGGGTTCTCTGTTCGAAAACATTCCAGAATATTAAAACTTTCTACTCTTCACCTCACAAACTCAACGTTGATTCGCACATCCGACGCTCATAGCTCAAACACTATATAAATTCAGTTTTTCAGTCTGTTTAGTAGGTGTGGTGTGTACGCTAGTTTATAAGAGGAGCGGGGCTCGGGCGGCGCGGCGGCGACCCGGTCCGTGCCGTATCTGTCATCTCCCGGCGCAAACACGCCGTTACCTCGGCTCATTTTATTAGGGGCCCGTGCCGACAAGCCGAAACCACTAACGCGATGCGCTAATAAAATTGAATCAGCCTTCTTTCTACTTCGGAAGCCGGAATAGTAATGGAATAAGATGGTTTAATTTTTTTTTGTGGAGTCTTCGCGTTGGGTTGGCTCCGTTTGAGTGAATTTTCTTTTGTTTTGGACAAGAGAAATGAGGAGCTAATTATTAGGCATCTCGTGCATTTCATGATGGCTATGAAGGATTTAATACTATTATAATTCGACACATGCGCATAATCTGACATTTACGATAACAGAAGGTTTAAAAAAACTATACCCACCGTTGTTTTTCAAGCATTACCTTCTTTTTTCTTCTAGCACAAAATTCAATATCACAGAAAACACAACATTACAATACATATCACTCCAATCCCTTTTGATTTCCTAGTAGCGGCTGTCCTGGGGCTTCTCAAACACAGCGTACTGGTCATAATCGATTAGCTACATTGAAGCATTTCTAGAACACGCATAGGAGATGATGAAACCTGGCATGCTATCCAATCAGAGCTGTCTCTAAGCCGAATATCAATGGACATACACTTCTGACATTCACTTGGACCTACATATCTATAGGTAAATGATACGCGAATGCACTATAGAAATCCATAGTGATATTCAAGATGAAAGCCTAATACCATTGGTACAGATTGGTGAAACGCAACATTAAATGTATAATGCGATGGACGTGAGAATGCGTTCTTGACAAACAAACATACATAGTTTCATACAAACGAATACGTGTTTTGCTAATTTGATCTTCATTAGCTACTAGAGTTGTCACACTGACAGGTGTCAGAAATGCATTCTCTCGATGGCCGGTGTGTACTATAGTCGCTATGTGAATTTGTTTCAACGTGTGTTACATTTCATGTTTCGTTTCACCAATTTGTACCAAACGTTTACCAACGTGACGTCATGTCCACGGGGGCCAGTCCATCATGCAAGATAGAAAAGTCACCGTTATCTAAGTAAGTCGTAAACTTCCATTTTTGAAATATTGTAACAGAGCCGAGTGAGTGTGTTTGGAACTAACCAAGTATGACAAATGTATGAAAAGGGAATGACTGGCCGGAGAGAAACACGTAACTTATAACGTTACGAAGGTGCTGCATTTCCTTTTCTTTATTTCCCAAATCATCTGATAAAAGTGTAAACTTTTCTCATTCATACGAAATCGCTCAGTACTAAGTTACAAACACCGGCCACGTCCACCGCATTATATAAAAAAAACTGTGGATACACAACAATCCAAATTTTTAATAAAATACCAAAATCTATTCGTGAATTGCCCCTTATGCGTTTAAGACATATATTAAAGAAATGGCTTATTGAAAAATGTTTTTATGATATTAACGAATTCATGACATGTAAATAATAATACTTTTATTTTTTATCTGTTTTTTTTTTTTGGAGGTTATGGATCTATTTTTGTATTTAAGAAATGACTTATGGTTTTTATAACATTGCTAAATTAATTAATGACATGTGAATAATAATAATGACATTTTAAATTGTATCAATTGTAAATGAATCAATTCTGCATACCGATTATACGGTGAGACATGCTGAACTTCTACAATGTATAATGTAACGTAACACCCTGTAACCATGTTTCTGGCAAAATAAATTATTCTATTCTATTCTATTCTATTCTCACTAAAAAAAATAAATAATATTTATTTTATTGCTAATACTATACATAATATTATATCTATTTTATTATTTATTTATTACTGTGATTGCCCGTGACATCACAGCGGGCCCTATCAGAATACCAGCGCTTCGACATTTATTTTTTTTAAATGTCGAAGCATCATGCTGAGATAGGAGCCTTTTGGCCTCGTATAGGACTCTCTGTTTCATTTTTTTTCCTTTTTTTAATTTTTTATACAATTTGTTTTATTTTTTATTTTTAACTCTGTTTAGTTTAGTTTTATGATCCTGTACGAGTCGCAATAAATACTTTTTCTTTCTTTTCTTTCTTTCTCACTAAAGGAAGTTAGTAACATATTCATCTGTAATCTGTATTTAGAAGGTTTCAACTTTATATTTAACCACATTTTCCAACAATTATTGTTTGAATATCATTATTGAATTGTAATTGAAAAGTTATCGACGGAAATTGAGTTTATAAAATTAACATCAACTAAAAACTGTAAGCTGATTAAAATAAATCGGGTTTGAGTATTCAAATAAACAAATCAAAGCACACAATTTGTAGGTGGCTCAGGTATATGTTCGTATCCATTTGTTTACATTTTCATACGATACTTTTGAAACAAACCATACATTTACTCGTGCTTGGGGATTTAGGTAAAGCCTACAAAAAAAGCGATCCTATAATTTTGCTATTTCATACTCATGCATTAACATAATGCGTGTTAGTTGCGAGTACGAAACACACGACCTTTTGAAGGGACAGCGCCAAAAAGGTCAGTGTATGTCCTTTTAGCATGCCTCACGTGTGTGCTAATGGGAATGTATTATACTAGTGACTTTTCCTGCGACTTTACTTTGTCTATGTACATTCAATTGACTACGATCTTAAAGCCTACTTCCTTCTTATAATATAAACGCGAAAGCTTGTGAGGATTGATGGATGAATGGATGGATGTTTGTTACTCTTTCACGCAAAAACTACTGAACGGATTTGAATGAAATTTGCACACAGATAGTTTATAACCAGGATTAACACATAGGATACTTTTTATCCCGATATTCCCACAGGATCGAAACTTATGCGGGTGAAACCGCGGGGCAGTGCTAGTTGTGCATATATTCGAATTACCACTGTCACTCTTTGACAGTTTTATGAAATGGGTATAACAAAGCCAGTCTATAAGGCAGTTATAGGTACTTTATAACTCGTGAAAGCATCCCAATTTTTATATTAACACTAGTGCCCCGCCCCTGCTTCGCACGGTTATTACGACTTGAACAAATATCGAGATTTTTTCTTCATATATAAGTTTTTATATTAAAGTATTATACGCATAAGCATTCCGGAATCAATCCCCTTCCCACCGACTTGAACAAACATCAAGACTTTTTCTTCATATATAATTTTTTATATTAAAGTATTATACACATAAGCCTTCCGGAATCAATTCCCTAACTGATGTTGAAAACCGCATTAAAATCCGTTGCGTAAAATCTACAGAACAACGCGATCACACAGACAGACACGAAAAGGGACTTTAATTTGTAATATGTATGTATAGATAAAGTATAAAATGACAATACACCAGAAAATATTAAATTATGAGTAATATTTTAAGTTATATTAACATAGTTACCTACGGCATCAAATATGCTGCTACAAGGTTCCGTGAAAAATGTCGCACTCTTAAGAGAATGAAAAATATTGGCAAGTCATTGTACAGACTCCAGCAGGTACTACCCGAAACTGTCAATTTTTCCTTATCAACCTTGAACCTTAATAATTTAGCAATAAAGTTGCAAATCTATTAAAGAAATTTGACAAATTGTAGTAGCTTGATGTGCAGCTGGCGTCTGTACTTGCGGTATCTGTGGACCGATTTATATTTTACTACAAAGTTTTATGCGTCACCGATCTTTTATATAGTAACTGGTATTTGTATTTCATTATACTTAGAGAAAAAATGTTTGAATATTTGTACCTGAAAATATAAATAAGATAAGCAGAAGATTATATTAAAGACTATTGAAAGAATATAAAATAGAAAGATTACCTATACTTAAGTAGGTACATTGAATGGAGTACAAAATAATCCCACGGACTATCAATGGAAATATCGTCATTCTACAGCGTTCCATGAAAACAGAATGACGATATTTTCATTATAATTATGTTATACTAGCTGCGCCCCGCGGTTTCACCCGCATATTTTCAATCCCGTGGGAATATCGGGTTAATCCTGGCTATAAACTACTTATCTGTGTGATATCATCCAAATCCGTTCAGTAGTTTTGGCATGAAAGAGTAACAAACATTCATCCATCCATACAAACTTTCGCGTTAATAATATTAGTAGGACAGGATTTCTTAGCAAACGTCATGGCGTAGTTCCTATTATTCTAACCAGACATGAACTTATGCTTAGCGCAAGAACACCGAAAGAATCATAAATCAAAAGGAAATTAAACAAAAGAAAATCAAATAACCAAAACCACAAAGGTCACTGAATGCAACAAACATACCTCATAAAAAACAACTAAAAGAAAATACGATACGAAAATGAGACGCTGAAGAAGTATCCCTGAAGGTGTCAAAGCGCGCGATACGCCACTGCAGTTGACTGCACGACTGAGCTCACGAACGCAGTGACGCTTCATCTCACACTTAACCGTCACTGCCAGTACTGCCACATCCAGTGCTAGGGTCACATAATTTTTTGACGTATCGTCCCCCCGAGTGTACACCTTTTTTCTTTGTCTTCCAGTCCTCGCAAATAGGGTTGCTTATTTTCTATTCTGATGTTATCAGTTTCTCTTGGCGGTTTTTTTGTTAAAATTGTAAGGTTTTTCTTCTGAAACGGACGTTAAATCTACATGTCTTTGACGATCATTGATAGCACACTTTTTCATGAATTTAAATCCGAACCCATTTCAGAAAACTGTGTCATGACAATCTGACGTTACACACACATTCGTTACATATTCTCAAAATATCCCGAATTCCATAGAGTAAAAAAAACAAACTTACAATAAATCGATATGTTTGTGTTGGTGTACGCGAGGTATCTGCTGATCAGCAATTATCCGATGGTTAAGTGTACACAGCTCAACCCTGCAAGAGCCGATTGCGATCAAGAGCGGCTCCGTGGAAATGAGAACGGGCGGCCAGGGACCGCACAGATAAAAACTTTCACTTTTTCCGACAACTCTCCGCGGCGACATTCGCTGGCGACAATAACGCCGGCTGCGGACGCCCTTATTACGTTATTGTTTGCGTAATTGTGATAAACAAGTTTCGTCATAAATGTGGAGGTGTCGTTTCTTACTATATTTGACCACAAGAAATTGTACAAATGTTGTTAGTAATCTCCAGATCCAATAACGCTGCACTGTTCTTTTTTTGCACGTCTACTAAATGCTTTATGAACTGCTTTTTGAACTTTCGTATTCAAATCTTGAGAATAAATCTGAAATTATGAAAATATCAATATATGCTTCCGCCGGCGTACTTTACGCGAGTCTTCTTAAGGTGATAAGTGGAGCTTTCGCACCGAGAGCGGGTGGTTTACCGCGGTGGCAGTTTTATTTACGATCCAGAGCAATATCTGGAGAAGGCAGCGTCGGGTATACTAATATCGGTCGTGTGGGCGCAACCGATAGCCGCTCGATAGAATAATATGACGGGCGCGCGACCGGCCCGCTGGCACGTAGGCAATAAGCCGCCGGCAGAGCGCCAGCGAGCCGCCCGGAAAAATAAGATTGCACCCGACGCTTCTGACCCACCGCGCGTGCTTCCACATGCCCGACGCTGCCCGGCGCTGCCCCGCGCTGGCCCACAATGCACGGCCGCGCTCGCAGGGTTGTCTACGTACTCCACATTCCGCTAGTAACAAACGACTATTTTAAAACGTTCCAACTATCTTGTTACCAAAGAAAAATACCAAACTTCAAAAATGCCGGATGAAGTTCTGCTCAGTACATGCCTTCTAAAATTAAAAGTTACTAATTGCGTTGAGACTTAAAAAAGTTATAGGTAAGTAATACCTATTCCTGCTTACAATCTCCTTCATAAAATAAAGTAAATCCATTCCAATAACTCCAACCCGAATCTAATATCAGAAATATATTCAGTGCCAAAAGCTCAACTGTAAGACACGAGAAAATGAGCCAAGTCAAACTTTCACATTTTACACCCGTACGTGGGCAATGTACCTAACGTGTAACATATTCAAAAAGAAAACGTCCCACCGAGGCGCTTGTTTCATTTTACGATCTTATCGAAATAATCCGATCTCGCTTGTTATTTACTGCCGCCTTCCCTCGATTCCGGCTCTCACGGCAAACGTGACTGCTAACCGCAAATAATTATCGACTTTATTCCCATAACATTCGATGCTAAATGCGTTATCCTAATCCGACGGCACGACTCCTTACTCTCTCGACTTCATCCAGGAAACGACGACCCGGGAGCGATTTAGAAAAGTACATACAGTCGGACTTGGTACCCGGTAAATATAATTCATTTTTGGAAGTTTCTTTGAACCGCATACGATCTTTTTCGCTGAAATGTTTCCGCAGACGTACCTCGAGAGATTGAGAGGAAAAATCTAGGTGTTTTATTTCACATGAGACTGCGGTTGTGAAGCCAGGCGCGCTATCACAATAAACACTTTGCGGTCGCGGCGGTCTTGTAAATTATTCATAGGCCAAAGGTTTGTGACAAGTCTTGGAATAGATACTGCCAATAACGATGCTTCCATCTAAGTGTTGCCTCGGATCGGAGAAGATAGTAAGGCAGCGCTTTCAATGTGAAAGCACCTTGCAAGGTTGGAGTGGATTTATTTTTAACATAATTTTTTCTCTATTTTGTATAATAACTGAAATTATTCTTTGTTTTAGCCTCATAATTTAGTAGCATCTGATATTTTTTGATAAACAGTGTTCTGTCAATCGAAGTTAATATTTAAAATAAAACTGCTGTGGCCGTGGTACCTACTAAAAATAACCGCTTTGGCTTTTCCATACAAGACCAAAAAAACAACCTTTTCCCGTTGACACATGCACATACAAACCATAACGTACTCAGGGAATAACCCTCTGCGCCTCCACACTATGAAAATACTATTATTTCAGTGTATGTGACGTCACGGTTCCACAACGTGTTGCAGCAACATCGTCTACGTGACACCGAGCCGAGGTCGGTTACTTTTTAAGCTGAAACAAGAACAAAGCGCACTGGTCTAATGCTAAGGCGAAAAATTCAATATGGCAGTTGCAAGACTCGAGTCTCTTGCCACTACACGTCTGGAAGCACCTAATAAGCGTGGACGAGAATGAAGTAAAAATTCCCGCCATTGTCATTCTTACCGCGTACCACTGGTAATGAGCTAAGTTCGCCGTAACGCCTCGTAACTTACATACCAATCGGTGGGCTCCTTACCACCCGACCTCCATTGGTAATCATGCCACAAACATGGAAAACAGGAAACTTCTGGTCATGTTTCGTACTGGGTTTGAAGGCTATTAGTTTGTGTGGAAACTTTTTTGTAAGTTTAAATTAATTTTCAGAACTGTTTTATCGGCGTTTTACCTGTTATTTCTCGTAATTTGAAGTTTTTAATTATTTTAAACGAATCCTGAAAATGGGTTTTATTAATAGTGGAAGAGTAATATTTTCTGCTGTATTGAATTTCCTGAAAATTACATGAAAACGGCTCGACCGATTTGGCTATTTTTGGTTTTAAAATGTGTGTAATAGTCCGAATTTGGTTTTTCTGCAATAAAAAAATGGAGAAGATTCCCGAAAAATTTGCAAATTCGGAAAAAACTGTACGTTCTTTTTTCTATGGGATTTTGTATAAACTATTTAAATTTGGACAGGATGGACAACGTTTGTTCAGGTAGTTAACAATAAAAATAAATAATAACCAGGTTTTTTTATCAGAACCTGTGAATGGACTCTCCTTGTAAATAGCGATGTGTTCGGCACGGTAATATTTTATCATTTGCGAAAGATAATAAATAATAATGAAAAATATAAAGACATTCAAGTTCCTATTGTTCTAGACAACGTCTAACCCGAATACATTTACCTATCATTGGCTAAATAATAACAGCCGTACAGGTCGATCGGTCAGGTTAAGCTACGTTTGCCGCGGTTGATCTGTGGATGGGTGACCATCTTTACATACCGAGACCGGGCTCTGTCGTTACGGGTAGTCGAAGCCCGAAAGTCTGACAACCAGTCTTACCATGGGGTATCGTATTACCCAGTAATTGGGTTGTGGAGGTTAGATAGGCAGTCGCTCCATGTTAAATACTGGTATTCAGCTGCATCCGGTTAGACTGGAAGCCGACCCCAACATAGTTGGGAAAAGGCTAGGCAGATGATGAACATTATTAGGCCTTTGCTCAGCATTGGGATAAGCTATAAAAAGCCACATGAAAACCCACGTGGCATGTGTAGTTTACCCAACCATTTTTCCAAAAGCAGTAACAGACACAACTAACTAGATATATTTTCAATGACCAAAACACAATCTAGGTAACTAACCAGCTCTCGAAGCAGACAGCCACCAGTTTCTTTTGACGCCTGGCCGCCGACTTTGTAAATGGAATTTGCAAGTAATTTCGCCACCACCCCGCCCCTCTGCCCCCTGCCCTTGCCTTGCTCTCTTGTCTCCGCGTGTCGCTTCCATTACAAATTGTGTTGGAATAAAAATATGGCCAGATTTATATAGAGTTGTTGATAAGCGTGATAAAATTATTGTTCATGTGCCGAGTTATGTAACTTATGATCCTAAACACAGAAGACACTCTTCAAGCGTTCAAATAATAAACCTATAATTATTAGAACATAATTTTAACAATCCCTCATTTCTAGAATTAAAATACCTGTTCACACATCTACTCTCTATCTATATATGTATATAAGGGCAGTTGGCCGCACCAAGGTGGTTACACTTTGTCCTTGATCTGGCCTAGCGTAGTACAGAATTTCATTGGAATAAGAGGCCAGCTTAGCTTTTACCATTAACGCGTTGCTTACTATACTAAAAGCGAATTCGACATACACTACACAACTATCACGCAAATTACTGCCACAAATCAGACGCAGGTCGGCCTCCAGTAAGTCACACTATTTAGTAACCAGTGTATTTCAATTAAGAAGAATAAGCTAAGTTACGCGCTTTATATAATCTTCATCTAACTGTAAAATGGAAACTCACACTGTATGTGGAATGTAGGCGATATTTAGTAGAATTAATATTATATGTAACTATGAATATATTTTTTTATTTTATATAGAATATGAAAATAAATAAAATAAATGAAAAATTAATGAATGATGAATATTATTTCTTAATACCACCTAAATTCCGCTAAAAATCCAGTCTCCTAACTTACCACTCTGTATAGATCGGAGTCGTTCACGGAAAGAAGTGGGCGTGTAATAGGAAATGTTCCGCATATTGACTCCGGCGACGTTCCCGAGATCTCTAAACAATGACACACGGATCCAACTTACACCATACAACATGCATTGATTCTTAATCTAAGTCAGCTGACTTTTGGTTTTGATTGAACACAGCTGTTTTAAACAGTAGTTTTTAAACACGGGCGAAATGTGGGTGTACTATAGTCTATAGGTATGCCTCTGAATAACCCTTCGGGGAAACAAGGCGTGATGTTATTTCATGTTTTTAGACACTTTATTAAAGATTGAGTTTAGATAAAATTATAATTTTCTGATAGTATGTTAGATAGGCAAGACTTCTTTTTGTAGGGATGGGGTCGAGTGCTGTGACAGATAAATATAAAGATAGCGCGAGTCTATCGCTGATAAATAAATTTAACATCTTTTTGCCTCTACCTCTAAGATTCAAACCGGCGAATGCAGACACTTTTAAACACTGAAAATAAAAAAATATGCTAAGGAGATTAGACTCGGGCTTCCTGGTAAACTCAGAGGAGAGTATTTAAGACCGCCAGCAAACAACTTATTGCACATATTATGAATTTATTGTATGACAATGGCCGATTTCTGTAAAGCATTACCCCGTTCCATGTTGCCTTCAAAGATTCGCCACCTTTTGTTGCTAAGTCATGTAGGCTTTGTATGTTTGCAGCTCTCACCGCATTAGCTGTAATGCACCACTTGGTGTATGAGAGATGGACTGCCGTGCAGTGTAGTAAAATGGGCCTGTTTTCTTATCATTCCTTAATTATAGGAAAAACCCACACATTTTGTTAATTTCCTATAGGTACAAACCACACATTTTGGCATCAGACGCGGGGACCTCCGCGTCGATGCCGATGGTCGCACGAGCACGCGATCGGCGCGATCGTTTGTATTTGGATTATGACGTACAAACGCGACTTGAGTGATCGCACGTCTATATTCTTATAAAAGAGCGCGACGATCGCGTACTAGCGCAACGATCACTTTGGGCACGGCCTGTATTATATTATATGGTATTAATATTACAGTAAATAATTATTCGGATTAATAATTTACGTCTATACCTAGGTACTATCTCCTTCTTCCACAATGATGAACCGAACCAAAATCATTTACAAGTAGCAACTAGAATTTATTGTGTCTCATGTTTATTCCCTATTGTTTGCGACTTGGAGTCGTTTAATGAATAAATCTTAGCAGTGAATTTAAAACAATTCACTTCCGCGTGGTTCTTGGACAATTTCTTGTGATTTGCATCTTTTCAGCAATGTAGAATTACGGTACAGCTTGCGAATAATCCTTTGGAATCGGAATCAGTTTATTTTGAAAATACACTGGCTTGCAAAACTAAGTACTACACTTTAAAATATTTTTTTTTTTTTTGGAACGAAGTTCCTTATCGCGCGTTGTGAAAGGGGGCTAGACGGAAAAAATTCTTACGAAAAGTTTGTCGTGTAGCGACAAGGAAAGCTAAGCTTATAGGTTAAGGATAAAAAGAAAGGGCGGTAGAAGACAATTAAAGATATATATTTATAAGAAAAGGATGGAGATGGATTTTAGAGTGGTGTGTAGTATGTGGAGGTGGGGTGTATGAGTGAGGATGCGTGATAGATGGGTTGAGGAGGCTGAGGTGAAGATACAGGTGGGTTGAGGAGGTAGTCGCGAGGCAGGTGCTGGCGACAGGGGCAGGTACAGCTGCCGATCCAGGATCAGGAGCAGGAACAGGTGAAGACAGGTGCTAGGGCGTGGCCACACGGTGGATACCCGTAGGAGGGCCCACGCAGCAGGCCAGGACGCAGCACAGCAGCAGGAGAGAGAGACACGGCGGAGACGCTGTCAGCCCGTCAGGTGAGGACAGGAGGGCCCACGCAGCAGGCCAGGACGCAGCACGGCAGCAGGAGAGAGAGGCACGGCGGAGACGCTGTCAGCCCGTCAGGTGAGGACAGGAGGGCCCACGCAGCAGGCCAGGACGCAGCACGGCAGCAGGAGAGAGAGGCACGGCGGAGACGCTGTCAGCCCGTCAGGTGAGGACAGGAGGGCCCACGCAGCAGGCCCAATAGATGTAGTAGCCCTCTTCACGGAGGACAGAGGGCGGAGGCGTAGGCAGGGTCCGTCAGGAACCGTAGCGGAGAGGTACGCTGGGTATTCCCGGGATAGGTGACCCTGGAGTATCAGGCTCCTTGTATTGTTCGCTTTAGAGGCGAAGCCAGAACTGATCCTTGTATTGCGTGGATCAATAAAGTAAACTCGTAGAATAACATCATGTAGAAAATATGAATTTGAGATAAGAATTCGGCCAGTATTTACTTTACATAAGTTTGCTTATAAAAAGATACAGGCCGGTAAGAATTTGAAAGGTACGTTGCTATGGCGACGTATTGAACGTCGTTGTCAAAGCTGTCATAATAAAATATATTATAATAAAATACAATAAAATCTATAGTTATTTTGTATTAGAAGTATAGTGTTTATAGGAAAAATGATATCCATCAATGTGGGCGAAACTACCAACCCTTGGATGACACTAAATCGTCATAGTCTCATTGGAGCTGTGTCTGTGTACTGATTGTGGATAAAGCGTGTCGTGAGAAATAATCAGATCAGCGCCTAACGGTCACAGAATGCTTGTTCTGACCTTGGGGAATGATTGAAGGTAACTGTGAGTATGTACATTATGTTACAAGTTGTCACGACACAATCGCTACGAGTGCTACGCCGTAGCCGATGCGTAGATTATCCGCTACGCAGCTACGTCGTCGCAGAGCTACATAATAAATTATCTGCTCAACAACGTAAATTGATTTATAGAAGATTTTTATTGGAACGAAGTTCCTTATCGCACGTTGTGAAAGGGGGCTAGACGGAAAAAAATCTTATGAAAAGTTGTCACGACACTTTTTGCTATAGTAAGCTATTGTAAGCTGTGCGGCGTCGCATGTTTCTCTGTCTGTCTGTGAACTTCGTTCCATCCGGGTTTTCCTTGATACCTCTCAAGTTTTTTTTTAGTAAAAAACGTTTTATACCAAATTTTATCAGCTTTCTTTGAAACTAGTAAACTATACATTAGTAACCTTTTTAACTTAAAAAAAGGGTAAAACAATAAAAATACCCATTTTTACCTTAGTGTCAAAAAACTCCATTAACATAATCTATACATATAATAAAATTGCAGAAAAGTGGTGTCTGTACAATGGAAATATATAAAAAAAAAGTAGCAGGGACAACCCCTGCTACTTTTTTTTTATTATATCGATGCCGAACCCGAAATTGTAATTAATTTTTTTTTGTCTGTTTGTCGGTTTGTCTGTTTGTCTGTGTGTTTGTGCACGCTAATATCAGAAACGGCTTATTCGATTTAGATGCGGTTTTCACTAATATATTGTAGTAAGCTTCACTTAACAGTTAGTGTTTATTTCATGTCAATCGGTTCATAAATAAAAAAGTTATGTCAATTTAAAGAATCACGGCGAACATTTGTCTGTCAGAGTACGTACACGCCTCGCGCCTGCGTGTCCGTGGCTATATAAAGCGCGCTGAGAGCCGCGCCGCTGACCCTCCGACCCTTGCCCGCTGAAGTGCCAGCCCGCGCCGTAGCTGAGCCTGTAGCTTTAAATTCCCCGACTGAGACCTCTGAGTTTGTTTCGGCCTTTCTTCTCAGAGATAGTCCTAGGAAACGCCGCGCTCATCAAAGCATTAATAATACTAATTCGATCCAGCCTGTCCCCTTGCTGCCCTCTCCCAGCGACACCCTAAGCCGAGGTTCGTACCCCACAGGGGGTGCCCTTAGCGTGCAGTCACTTAGTTTTAATCTAGATGTAGCCCTGGCTGGAGGCTTTAAGAATTCTTAAGGCAACCACAGGATAGTCCGGTTGTAGTCACGACCTCTCAAGGTCAACAATGAGATGCCATTCATTAAAAAAAAAACGCGCCGCTGCCATAAGGATTCAGTAATTCGTAGCGAACGCACGTATCCTGGAGAGTATAGACGAATAGTTGCATTCGATTATTGCGATTCACTTGAATATTGACTGTTTGCTTATTTCATTTATTTATATTTTAGGGTTTGTAGGTTAGGTTCTTTTTCTTAATTTTCTTTAAAATTTTGTAAATAAATATTGTAAGTGTTAGGTATAGGTTAGGCGGTTCTTTCCTTGATTTTCGGTATACTTATCTTAATTTGTATTTAGGGTTTGTATATAAATATTATAAGTATTTGGTATAGGTTAGTCATTTCTTTTCTTGATTTTCTTTATTAAGTATAAGTTCATTAGCTCAGGTTAGTAATAAATTTTTCTAGCAATTCTTTTGTTTTATAAAGTTAGTACGTTTGGTTTACACGTCTTAACACTTATTAGGTACTTAAACTGTGATAATTTTAGACTGTATAATAATCTGTAAGTATTTATAATTTAATTGTTTACGATAGTACGTGTTTACTAAATAACTGTGTGTTATGTAGTATGTACTATTTTATTGTAAGAATGCCTCGAAGAAGATCCAACCTCTCCCAATGTAGCAGAAATGCTAAAAGGATGAAATTAGTTCGATCACAGGAATCTGAGGAAGGTCGTGAGGCAAGGCTCTCTGCAACTCGGGAACATCAGGCTAGGTTTCGTGCTGCAGAAACTTCGACTCAGCGAGAATCTCGACTGAGTTCAAATCGTTCTCGAATGATGACAACTCGAAATAGGGAAAACGGGGAACAACGAAAGGCACGTTTATCTGTCGATCGCGAAGCTCACGCGCTATCGCGTGAGTCTGAGACTTCTGCGAACCCATAATGCTTCTTAGAAATTTAAGCCTCCCAAAACTTTGCAATGGCACCAGGTTAAAAGTGACCAATTTACAACGAAATCTGACAGAAGCAGAGATTTTAACAGGATGTGGAAAAGGTGAAAGTGTTTTCATTCCTCGGATTCCTCTCATTCCAAACAATTTTCCATTTAGTTTTAAACGAGTCCAGTTTCCAGTCAGCCTATGTTTTGCGATGACAATTAATAAAGCCCAAGGTCAGACGCTGAAAGTTGTGGGTGTAGATCTAAGTATCAGCTGTTTCTCGCACGGTCAGTTGTATGTGGCTCTGTCACGGGTTAGCAATCCTAGGAGCCTGTATGCTTTCATCCCCGATGGCCATACGTCAAATATCGTATACAGAGAAGCATTATTGTAAAGTAAATTTTTTGCTACCCAAACGACGGTAGGTATATGTAATTCAAAATATGCTGCCCGAAAAGTCACTATTCCACGCGGACGAAGTCGCGGGCACAGCTAGTTATATAAGTATGTTTTACGTTTTATTTAATTTTTAATAACTGGTATTGCCTCCTCGGGCTCTGACTACAGCTTCGAGCCGATTTGGCATACTGTGCACGAGGTTTCGGAGCCGATGTGGGGAATATTCTCCCATTCTTCAATCAGGGCCTGTTTTAGTGCCCTGAGGGTAGGTGGTGGTCTGCGGCTTCTGACTAGCCTCCCTAGCTCATCCCAGGGATGCTCAATCGGATTGAGATCAGGACTTCTAGATGACCAAGCCATCACGCTGATACCAATCTCCTGAATATACTCTTGCACGACCTAAGCCGTGTGCGGCCGGTCATTATCATGCATCAGCATCGATCCATCACCCATATTTGCTAAATACGGCCCTGCATACTCGTTGAGAATCTTTTGGGCATATCTTTCCCCAGTCTGAGGACCACTAACTCTTTGCGACCTTCTGAAGATATGCCAGCCCGTATAGGCTGAGAGAGTCCAGTACGGTGGAGGCAGAGTACATGTATATGTTCATATTCATATTCATATATTTATTTGCATTCCATAATGTTGTAGAGGTGTTACAATGGCTTAAAGCTAAGGTACAATTATGGACCCTGTAGGGCACAGCAAAAATTTTAAATTAATTATTAAAATAAAATAAATTTACACACAAATTAACAATAAGCAATCTTTATAATATGTTATTAACATTCAATTTTTATAGGTAAATATAACATTTTATTTTGTTGAGATCAGTCTGATAAAGTTGGTATATAATAGTTATTTGGTAAGGTCAAATAAACATATATCTATCATATTATAATATTTGTCTATATATGTATGAATGTATCAATACAACTGTGTGTGGTGTCTGTTTATGTACACTGCCTCCACCGTACTGGACTCTTTCTGAGAAGCAGTCTTGAAGGTATCACTCACCAGACCGCCTGTAGAGACTTCGCCTTCCATCAAAAGTGTAAAGTGCGAATCAAGACTCATCTGTGAACAAAATTCTTAACCACTCTTCTTCATCCCACTGTATGTGTTCACGGGCGTATCGCAGTCTCGCTACTCGATGCTCTCTCACTCGAGTTTGGGGCCACTCGCTGGTCTTCGGTGTTTCAGATTTGCTTCAGCAAGTCTTCTTCTCACTGTACTGTCACTAATGTAGTCCCTTCGAGTCTGAAGAAGCTGTTGCTGGACTTCAACTGCATTATGGTGGCGATTTCTCAACACAGTGGAAACAATATAACGGTCTTCTCGGGCACTAGTACACTTGGGTCTACCATTACAAGGTATCCTCAGATGGTTTCCAGTCTCTTCGTACCCTCGCTTCACCTTCTGGACCGTTCGTGACGTCACACCGACCATTCTTGCAGTACGACGCATACTGATGCCTAGTTCCAGAAAAGTCATGATCCTACCACATTCTTTAGGTGAAAGAGGCATAATAAATAAAATGTATGTGCTGTTGTCTAAATTAGCTTTTGTAACAAGACTCATCGATCAAGAAAAAAATTTAAAACAAAAACAGAAACAAAAAAATGAATGGTAAAATTGTAGGTAATTCGCAAAGGATTATTAGCTTTTTTCAGCCATTTCTTAAAAAAAGGTTCTCGGTTATGAAGTTTTTATATACAAAATTAAACTATTTTTCGAGTCCTTTTTATTTCGAAAGTATACCTTGTGTACTTAAAAAGTTATTACAATTTTAAAAGTGTGATATATAGTTTTGCAAGCCAGTGTAGTTAATCTTGAATTTGCAGATAGTATTGCTTACCTATTGTGCAGCAGTGTGACCAAACTCATTCTTTAAAAATATGCGTTTATTAAGCGTGGTGATTATAAGATTATTTATTCGTCGTAAATATTCATCTTGTGCGACCTCTGACCATGTTGGCCCTACAAATGTTATCAGATCGTCACACCACCTTTGCCGTGGTCTACTTCGACGGCGATGTCCATCCTCAGGCGTCCAGTCAGTGACGGTCTTTGCCCATCTCTCCGGGTACCTTCGTCAGACGTGTCCGGCCCACTCTCCCACTTCAGCCTTAAGGTTTGGGAGGAAAACCCTGGGACAACATAGCATAACAAAAACAAAGAGTATACGTCACTTTTTGGTATGAATTAGTTTATGGGGTGGGGACCACGTTGTGTATCAGAATACCAGCGGCAGCGCTACGACATTTATTTTTTAAATGTCGAAGCATCAAACTGAGATAGGAGCCTTTTGGCGTCGTATAGGACTTTCTGTTTCATTTTTTTTCCTTTTGTTACTATTTTATACAATTTGTTTTAACTGTGTTTATTTTATGAAGGATCATAAACTAAACACAGTTAAAACAAATTGTATAGGACTAGGAAATAGAAATAGGCAGCTTTTCATCCTGAATCATCATCATCTGCGTAGCCTTTTCCCAACTATGTTGGGGTCGGCTTCCAGTCTAACCGGATGCAGCTGAATACCAGTATTTTACATGAAGCGACTGCCTATCTGACCTTCTTTTCATCCTGAATATTTATATTAAAAACTAGCTGACCAGGCAAACGTTGTTTTGCCATATAAATGATTTCTAGCTGCCCGGCGCTACTTCGTTCGCGTGGTGTCCTACCTCCTACCCTACTCCTACCCTACTCCTACACTACTCCTTCCCTACTCCTACACTACTCCTACCCTACTCCTACCCTGATTCTAACCTACTCCTAACCTACTCCTACCCTACTCCTACCCTACTCCTAACCTACTCCTACCCTACTCCTACACTACTCCTACCCTACTCCTACCCTACTTCTACCCTACTCCAACCCTACTCCTACCCTACTCCTACACTACTCCTTCCCTACTCCTACCCTACTCCTACACTACTCCTACCCTACTCCTACCCTAATTCTAACCTACTCCTAACCTACTCGTACCCTACTCCTACCCTACTCCTAACCTACTCCTACCCTACTCCTACCCTACTCCTACACTACTCCTACCCTACTCCTACCCTACTCCTACCTGCTATACACCTCACGGAGCCCGAGACCTTTCCAACGAATGCAAAACCGTGGAAATCGGTTCGTGCGTTCTGGAGTTATAGCGTCAGGAAGGAAAACCCGACTTATTTTTATATAGTAGATGATGAAATACAAAAAAAATAAATGTAGTCTTGGGCAACAGCTAGACAACACAAAAATTGCAGGCACAGCATGAAGCATCCTAACATAATTGTGACGTTTCCTTCGCAAATTTTTATTTAACATCATCTAAACTGCAGGAAACAATAACAGTATTTTATGGAAAAGGAAATATCTGTCATATGAATATAAATGTACTGACTGTGTGTGAATTTAAATCTCAACTTCATGGACAATTAAACACACAACGTATTTCTTTGCGTTACATATGAGGGTTGAAAGAAAATATTATATTTGAATAAATGTTACAGCAAATGCGGAGAGGGAAAAATTAACTGTAGCCGCACGGATCGAAAGTAAAGCTATGCTTGCCGGGGTCGGTTAGTGGATGGGCGACCATTCGTTACATATCGAGACCGGGTATTCAAAAGCCCAAAAGTCTCACAACCAATCTTACAAAGGGGTATCGTGTTACCCAGTAGAATGTGGAGGTCAGATTGGCTCCGTGTAAAACAGTGGTAATCAGCTGCATTCGGTAAGATTGAAAGCCAACCCAACATCGTTTAGAAAAGGATCGGTAGATTGATTGATTTGAATAAATGTTACAGTAAATGCGGAGAGGTGAAATTTAAATCGTTGTTAACAAACATAAAAACGCAGTAAGTGAGTATTACAAAATGCATAGTTAGGTAGACCACAAGCAACACAAAACGACGAGTTGTGGTCCAAATGAATAATGTGACGTTCGTAAGCGCACAACCTTTTCTTAAAAGAAACGTAACGTAACCCAAAACCTCTACAAAAATGCGTTAACCCTTGGCTTTAAGCGACCAATTTCTGTAATATAATATCCCTTAAAAAGTTAAACTCACACAAAAAAAAATAAGCAGCTAATAATCCATGCTGCTAGTATGTAAAGAAGAATGTAATATCCGAATAAAAAGTGAAAGTAGCAACCTCTGTAGACATAAGCTTTGAAAGATAAACAGATTTTGATGAGCCCGCCAAAGCGGGAAGATAATTCGAAAATCGCTACCGCTGCTTGGTTAAAGCAAAGTTAAAATTGGAAAACCGTCTTGATGATCCGAGAAATACCTCCGGGCGAACTTCAACTTGGAACCCTTTGAAAACTGTAAAGCTGATCTACACGATAGACGTTATTGGAGAGTGTTTATGTTAACCCTTATCAATATATCTTAACGAACTACTTACTGGTCTGTAACTAGCTTATAGATCAACCGTGATAAGGAAGCGAAGCTTGCTGTCTACAATATGGTTGAGATTGAAACTATGAAGGATAGCTCAGGAAAGTTGCCGCAAAGTTTTAAAATATTATTATTACAAGCCTATAATGTCCCACTGGAGGGCAAACGCCTCCATATTCTCTTTCTACTTTTCTATATTTAAATCTGCTAAGGGCCAATCCTTGTTGAAAGAGACCAGCTCATCCCGCCATCCCCGTCTGGGCCTGCCGCGATGTCACTTGCCATTAAAATATAGGATAAAATAATAGAGTTCTACAACGACCCTAGATTTCTAACCGAGTTTATCTAAAAAAACAATTCTCGGTAACCTTTTTCTATTCCCTAATACATATTCTATTCTACATTTAAAGTGCTTGTGAAAAGGATTTCCTAGGGTAAAAGTTTAAATAAGTTTAGGCGAGTTTCTCAGACCCCTTTTACGAGTGCAAAAGGGCAAAGGAGGCAAATGTTTATTCAAAGATTTTATAGATTCTGTGGAGTGAAAGGGAGACGAAACTAAAGTTCATAGATCTGTTGAGTGAAGAATACGCGTAGTTACCGATACATGTGTGTACGCACATGTGTACTTACAGCGTAGGTACACACGAAAATATAGATTGTAAACCTTTGGGAAATTTTGCTAAGCAAAGTTTTTCGATATTACTCTCATCTTTATGATCGTTTGACGTAGTAAAGAAAATTTTTAACGATATTCGCTTTTTATTTTCCAAATTATATAACGAAACTTCACTACTATATTATCGGTATAGAAAGAACGTGATGCCACAATCAACATCCCAACTTTCTTGACACAAATTACGACGGATATAATTTAATCTTCGCGAACTTCGTTAATTTTATTTTTCCTTTGAATTAATTTAAAAATTCCTGCTGAGATCCTGGCAGTTATCGAACTCGAGACGTCGGAAACTTTCAACACTAGTAATATTAGCGAAGTCATTTCGAGAATTTCCGACTTTAGAATCAAGACTTTAATTCTTTCACACGTTGGAGGAAATCTACTTATATAACAGCTTAGTTTACACAATTTGAATAACAAAAGTTGAAATGGATATCTCAAAATCTGATTGTATTCGCGTCCGGAAATCGAATAAGCACTTAAGTTTTGGTTATTCAATCCGGCGTTCTATTCCGGTAACGTTTTTATGCGCCGCTTTACGCGGCAGTAATGCGAAACAATATCGTAAACGTAGTGTGTCGTTGAGAATCAAAGCTATAAACTGTACGTCGGTAGCAAATCGGTGAACGTGTCGCGGAGCAGGGAGACAGTAAGAAGGCTTTAGGACAAGCGACGTGCGACAAAGTTTTTATTTCCCTGGGGACACACCGATCCTAGTGCCGCCCAGGTGCTCCCCGCACCGATGGAAACCTATATTATTTGTTTGAACGAAACTTTCTGGTCTCGCGTGAGATAAGTAAATTATGTTTGCGTCCCGAACGCCGCGTTGTATTCAATGTCTCTCACCGTGATTTGCTTATTTAAACTATATATTTATTTGCAAAAGTTCCTGAATTAAAGTTTTCTAAACTAAATTAACTCGTGAATAACCAACCTTGACATTATGTTCTGGTTTCTCGAAGAGTCGGTAATCAGTAATGCCAACATGGAGCTGGAGCAAGCAACAGACTTTGAAGAATTTGATATTAAACAAAGAAAGAAAAGAGATTATAAAATATTTATCCGGCATTCTTCCCATATACAACCAAAGTAAAAATGAAAAAAGTTCTCAAAGAATGCGAGCAATAAAAAATTATACAAACGATCGTCATACATTACCGATATTAAGCGTTGATGAAACTGTTTTAGCGGTTCCGCGCACTTCAGATATTCGAGGAAATATTGCTTATATAAAATATACAGACTGCAAATTATTCCGACATAAAGAAGCTTGAGAGGTTTATGGTTATGCTATATAATCGCAATTTAAGAGTGCGAGTGTTGGTATAAAATTGAATTACGATAGGAATTGCTAGTCTTGGCTGAGACGACGATGAAAGAAACTGTTTGATGTTAATATAACACAAATGTTTCACTGTGTATAGACACAGTGTATCGATGTGATGTTTGTGACCAAACACTTTACAATTCAAAAGTGCCTGTAATGAAATAAATAGTTTAAGTTACTATACTATTACTATAAATTAAAGTCGCTTTTCATGTCTGTCTGTGTGACTGCGTTGTTCTTCTAAACTATGCAACTGATTTTGATACGGTTTTCACCATAATTAAGAGATTTTAGTCCGGAAGAGTTACGTTATAAAACATGGATATTAAACTTTCATATAGTAAAGAAATATCGATGTTTTTTCAAGGCGCAAAAACCGTGCCAAGCAATGCGTGTCGCTAGTAACTAAAAAAAAATTGGTGAATATTATGAGCAGTGCAGCTATAGCAGCATTTATAAGTATCAAACTCCAACAAACAAAACTCGATCATCTGCCTGAGCCCTTAGCAACAGATCATTTACATAACACACATCTGATGCGTACCTACAGTCCCAACATTAATACTTACAAAGCAAAATGCAAAGTAACAAAAGTTAACATCACATTGTTCACGCGCTCGTTACGAACTCGAATCGAATTGGTTCCTTCGAGAATGTTTCGAGCCAAATGTGCCTGGAAGGCTGATGAATCTAATTTTTGTGTCGGGGCGCAGCGGCGCGTTTCTTATGAAAATTATGCCCCATTCGAAGGCGCGGAACAAGTTGAGAAGTTGAAATAAACTGTCCCGCCGTGACTGGCACACTGATCGAGCCGGGCGTGCGAGACGCGGCGATTCGAACGCTTATTTAAATTTCGTTTACATTGTTACCGTGACGTGTGAAACGCTCGTTTCTATTGGGGTGAATTAAAAGATGAGGCCAAAGCCTTGTCAAAAGCGTCGGGACTGAAAAGATAAAATTAAAAAAAAAACTAAAGCTAAAAAAGGTAAAGTTTTCACCAATTCTCCAATAAATATTGTTATTATAGAGTTCTGCTAGCAAAAAATCTCAGAAACGAGCTTGTATATTTTTCCTTCTTCAATAAATTAAGAATTTCTAAGAATTCTTAATAATATCTTTGTAGTTTCCACACGTAGGTACAGAAAGTTCAATATCTCATTTCCCTGTATTCTTGGAATGAATTTGGCTCTCTGAATTTCCACTATTACCAACGACTAAATGTTGTAATTCTTATAAAACCCTAACAGGCGGTGCAGTGAAGCAGACGAACCGCGAACATGCCATTATCACCGAGGCGGACAAAAGGATGAAAACAGGTGGCCCCACCTGAGTGGAGTGAACCGTGCAACCGCTGATAACGAGATGAAAATATGCCAATGATGCCTCTTTACAGGAAGAGAAATACAACTTGGCCCAAATCTATAAACAAACTCATTCATTTTCGTCAGTTTAAAATTAACGCTTCACTAATTTAAGAAGGAGTAATGAATTATTCAAAAATAACCTGTGCGAAAATAAGGATTTTTTAAACAGGTCACATAATCGGTACTCACATAATTAACAATACAAACCCAAGGGAAGCTAAGCATGAAAACGAGCACAAATATCCAGTCTTTATAATACAGTATACCCGATAATTGCACATTATACACTGCTTAGCTTTCTGCTCACACCGCACACAAATCCAAGCAATTCACATAATTATGGGCACAGTAGGCGATTCGGCATGTGATTCACAAGCGGGCTATGTGTTAACGCGTTGTGCAGACAAACGCGGCACACGAATCGACCGCAGCTAACGTGGGAAGAGTACATTTATTATGTCGAGTCACGGTACTCATTTGGGTATTAGAGATAAAATTAAAATTTACGCTTTGCCCAAAGCAATTTGTAACCGCCCGCTTTACTTCGCGCAGAAAATAGGCTTTGGTTTATCCTCGCTTTACATTAATTTTCATAAGTGGCTTACATTCAACGAATGCGGCTAAGGTCCGGTTAGAGGGAACGTCGCGGCCTGGGAAAGTCCTCCACTCCTTCTGTCGCCTTCCACATTACACCGCTGAGTTAGCCACTTAGGTTTTGCGAATTAAATGTTTTTGGTGGACTGCTCGCTTTTATTTTATGCATGAAGTTGATTTGTTAGAAATAATAGAATGTATGTAGATGCAGCAATATTATGAGAAAATTATTATTATTTGGTTAGACACTAGCAGCTAATTAGCTGATCCGTGTGTATTAAATAGCTTGGAGATATTTAATCTGTCCAGTCGATTCTTGAAGCAGTTCAGTGTGGGAGCCGTTACAACATTTTCTGGAAGCCTATTCCATGCTGTTACAACTTGCTTCAAATGCTTTTTCTTTTCTGTTATGTTATCTTCCCGTAATTCAACTTGCATCATTCAACTTGCATCATTCAACTTGCATCATTATTATGTGTGTGGCCAGTAGGAACGAGTACTTTATGTACTTACCTACATACACAGAATATACAAACACGAGCAAGCTAACCTCACCTAAGTCTTAAGCGTCTATTAGTCAAAAGAAAGGACCGTAGAACAAGAAATGCCAAGACAATTTGTCAATGAGAATTCATTGTTGTTTGGTTTACTGTAACCCGCTAGTGAGACTGATAAATGTCCTTTCAGAGTGCGCCGTCAGTCAAATCGCGGTTGCCTGCCCACAAGATATATTGTGGACCCAAGCCTCGTCCTTGTGGAACGACCCTAGCGTTACTTTAAAATTAACCGTTTCAGTGATTATTTACTAAATAAGTGATGAAATGTCGAACAGTTACGGTGGATACATAGTGTGGTCCGACTTTCATAGGAGTTGGAGCGAATCAGCCGCGCTGAAATATCAAACGACAAAGTAGATAAATGTCGATGGGGAGGAGCTTTCTCTTTGCGAACTTTCTCTCGTGTGTTGACCAAGTCGATTTCACCAATCATAAAAAATACTTGACATTATTCTCTCGAAAAGTTAATTACATAAAAATCTGTGCTGAGAGTCCTTTTGCGTGTTACGTTACAGGCTAACGCCACTTCTCATTCCAGGACAAAGGCCATAGGTTGATTACCAATCAATCACTCGAATATCGGCATCTGACACTTACCTCTTCAGCGGCCAAGCTTTAATTATTTCGTTGTAAGCATAAAACTATTCACTCACTTTGACGTGGGTAACGTTTAATTTGCGAATGCTAACAGTTTTGGAAGCGTTTTCGACTTAGGACGACCGCAACAAGCATCGGAGGCTGAACAAGAACAAACAAAGTAATTAAACACATCAAACGTTTGAAATTGAAGCTGTGACTCAAAGCGCGGCCGCGGCGGAGTAATGGCAACGGTCACCGTTCATATTACGAGCCGGCGGGATCACAAAGCACGTCACGATTACACGAAATATTATGAATGGCTAATAGAAAACCGCTCCTCTACCAAACTCGACTGTTACTACACATACAGAATTCTAAGGCGGTTTTGCCGAATTGTCGGTTTTGGTTCTAAATGTTTCTTAATTCAAGCAGATGCTTGAATGAGATCTTTTTGACTTGATCTATAATTATAATAATAAGTTTATTTATGTTCTCTTCAAAAATGTACAGTAGTGCTTAAAACTACCTTAAGGATAAGTTTACTAAACTTTTTTAAAGAAAAAATAAATTATAAGATAAAAAGTAACGTAACAGTCATAATTAAAATAACATAACGATAAAGGAAACTTTTAAGCGTGAATTAGACTGGTTGTTGTGTGCATGGATAAGTGAGTTGATTTGTGTAGGTGGTGCGTTTGTAATTTTATATGAGATAATGTGTAAGTAAGAAGTGTCAAGTTAAAGGAATCAATAATTTTTCAGTTGCTTCATAGTCCATAGTTTTCAGCCATTTACTCACAGAAGCCCTACAACCACTTTTGGGCTTCTGGTAGATGGAAAGAGCGATGTCTCCCTAGTTGTAAATGAATGAACCAAGGAAGCCATAGAATTTGTGAGGAAAGCTAGTTTTAAACCAGGGGTTGTAGCAAACCGTGCCCTTCCTGCGTTTTCCTTTAGATAAGTCCTTATTGTACTTCAACTGGGAGTGTTTTTTTTTAATATGTTTAATTAAAACGTCTGTCTGACCGTCAGGACATCACATTTTTTGTAAACCTGTGCAGTAGGAAGTCCAGCTCCAACCTTGAGAAATATCATACATAATTGAGAATGACCCATACTTACTATGAAATAGTAACGAAGTCAAAACAGTTCATTGAATAATTGCTACGAGGTGTGGGAACGAGTTTGATATCGAACAGTTTATAGAACATTTGTCCGTTTGTATGTTTTTTTCCGGATTGACAGAAAACCGGCTGAAAGTATATGGATACAATTTGACACACAGATAGATAACCTGGATTAGCACATAAGGTACTTTTAATCCCGGTAGTACGTTCCCGTGGGATATTTTCCGACATTTACGCGGACGAAGCCGCGGGCAGAAGCTAGTAAAAAGTTTAAAAGGCGAAAGTTGAATTATGCTGGATTTCAGTTTTCTTGAAGACCTTCGAACATTATTTACGAAACAAAATGTGTGCTTTTCTGGAATACTCAAGTACCTAAATATAAAAATAAAAGTATTGCCAGTACGATATTAAGTGTTCATTTTATCAGAGGGGCAATTCTCGTAATTTTAAGAACGTTCACAGTCTGATCTCAGTTTCAATCTGTCAAAAATACCTCTAATTTCCCTACATTTTGACAAACTTTTAACATTTGTTTGTCGCTGAACTGTGCCTGCGACTAGATTTTGAACGTTTTAAATTACGAGAGTTGGCGTTCTTTTGGATCTTTTATTGGAATAAAATTGACATCTGACAGTTCTAGTTTGGAAAAACTGTCAAACATCTAAATTTATTCTCAAGATATATTCTAGGTATAAAAGTTTAATCGAATTCGCCCTAAGTGAGAAGAGAGTTCTTTTCGACTGACACTTCTCTGCTTTAAAAATCAGACCAAAGTAAAAATAAATTACTCTATACAATCTAAACAGAAAATTGTGGCGCAATTCGGTCAGAGTAAAAGATACAGAGAGGAGCTTAATGGTTCTAAACACAGCTTGAACAAAAGCCGACCACAACCAACTAAATACATAGACTTATGTAGTACGTCCTGTGACTGGGTTTAGGTACTAGTGGAACCTATTCATGTTATGTTGGATATATTGTCGTTGAAAAGTGGCATATTAATTGAGTAGACGGTAAATATACAACATAGGAAATTATTTTATGATTCAAAAGTGATGAAAATTTTCTAGAAATGAAAAAGCGGCCAAGTGCTAGTCGGACTCGTACACGAAGATCTCCGTAATAAAAGACCAAAAATGCCGGGGAAAAAAAACGTTTCTTGTTTTTCCTTTAGTGTATTTCTATTACTGGTTGTTATAGCTGCAATAGTAATACACACTGTGAAAATTTCAACTGTCTATCTATTACTGTTCATGAGATACCCGGCACTCGCTGACGGTGCTGGCGGTTGGCGCAGTGGCTGAGCAATGGACTACTGCGCTACGTGTCGCGTGTTCGATCCAACACGGAACAAATATTTGTATTGCCTACAGGTATGTTCCGGTTCTGGCTGTTTGTGGAGTTTAAATGTTTGTGAACGCACCCACGATACACGAGTAATTTCTAGTGGGGGTCAACGTTTTAAAAAAAAAAGAACAAACAAACAAACAGACGGACGGATGGACGGACGGTCGGACGGACGAAAGGACGCCGGAGGCTTAGTAATAGGGTTCCGTCGGACGGACCTAGGGTACGGTTAACGGAAACCTAAAAACTAACTCACTGCGGGTGTCTTTTTAAGTCCTAAGTAGTCTCTCAAAACGTGAGTTAAAAAATAACACACAAATGCGGTCGTTCAAAATTATAATAAACATTTAAATACAGCTGCAATCTAAGCAATACGTTCTGGTGCATAGATCGGCACCGCGATAACCACGATTAGGCTAATGCGAACGTTTTCACGAATAAAATATTGACAACAATAAGCGATTAGCATAATTTTACGATATTATAGTTAAAGTATTTATACAGCATGTATCAGGAAGGTGCGATCCAATTGAAGGGTACTGTGATAGCTGTCAGTACCGGGATGAGTAAATAAAACCACAGTTTAGATAAAAGAAAGAAAAATTGTTTATTCTGCACAAATAAAACACACATTAAAAATAAAAAAGACAAAATATACACATAAAACGTAGTAAAAAGCCCCGTACTCAAGCGTATAAAAAGTTGTCAATTTTGTCCATTGCTTGATGACACGGGCCAGGGACCAAAGACAACACACATTCATTGACACTGACAATACAAATTAATCCGGGATGCGCCCGCGACACTTGCAGATGACAGACAGTTTGTCATATTACTTCAATAATTATTCCTAAAAGATGGTTCTACGTTCATACATTTTTATCCTTGCCATGGCTTGACAGCAAAATCTGATGACAACCGCTATTTTTTCTATTTTTCTTTTAAATCAATGTTTGTCTCGTATTTCTGCCATCTACGTTTCAAAGTATTCATAAAAGTTGCATTTAAGGTGGATGCTCCAAGCAAGCCCGCGAAATTCAAATTTTCTTACGTTTTTTGCAATTTGCTGGTCAGTACTAAGTTGTACGTTGATTAAAATATGATTCGCGGCCGTAACAAATATGTATTTACAGAATTATAATCATTAAAGTCATCAACAGAACTCTCTAAGATCAAGTAATCCTACTGAATGACTCTTACATGAAATCTTGATATTTTAGGAGGCTAATCTAATCTAAAGCGAACATAATAAGAGGCTATAATCTCTACTTTCCCGACCACCATCTGAACCACTTTCTCCTTGGGACTAACATCACCAAAAAATTATAAACTGTCCCATACAAAATTTCAATACCTGCCAAACCCAAATGCAGATGGTTTATTCGTTATTTGTTGGTCCCATGTAGAAAGTTGTTCAGCCTGATGGTCTGTACTGTGGTACAGACTATTAGGCTGAACAACTTTCTCCAACTAGAAGAATTAAAACTAATCACAAACTAGTAGAAACTACTACTACTTATTTAAACTAGTAGAATTTTTTTTTAATTTTTGACTGTGTTTAATTGTGGTCTTTCTGTACGAGTACGCAATAAATACTTATTCTTTCTTTCTAGGTTTCTAATTAAAAATAGATGCGATGTGATTTGTGCAACAGGTCTATGCAGCTTTTTATTTCCTGACTCTTTGCCTTAAGCTGTTCCCTTCTTTCAGGACACATTTCTGTTTCATTCATCAACGAGGACTCCACTCCGCATGATAATTATAATAATCCTTCCGCCATGCATCACTTCCCATTAAAACCAGCTGAAAATTTTAATGACATGACGTGATATAATAATTTATTCAGTTTTATATGAATTTTATAAAACATCCTCGACTACTTTAACACTGACAACAATTAATTCTTACATTTCCTGATTCATTAGCCTTTGTTTAATCTGAAGGCCAATTCTCGTAATTTAAAACATTCAAAATCTAGTCGCAATCTCATCTTGGCGACAAACAAATGTCAAAAACTTGTCAAAATGTAGGGAAATTAGAAGCATTTTTTGACAGATTGAGACTGAGATCAGACTGGGAACGTTCTTAAAATTACGAGAATTGCCCCTCTGATTGTTGAGTATTTACATTAAACGTACTAGCGACCCGCCCCCACTTCGCCCGGTTTTTACGACTGTTGAAACATCAAGATTTCTTCATTAAATGTAAGTTTAGCATGACTGTTTTATACACATAAACCTGCTGAAATAAATTCTCTAAATGATGGTGAAAATCGCAATAAAATCCGTTGCGTAGTTTAGATGAAAAACACAGTCACACTTACAGACACGAAAAGCGCCTTTAATACAGGGTTATTTTAAATTGGCTAGCAAAACTCCGCAGACGCCATGGATATCGATATCTAAACAGGAAAAACTAAAAAAAAAATTGCGGTCATCGACCTCAATTCAGTATTCACTTGAAATATCAGTTAAAAAAATCTGTTTTGAGTGTAAATTTCACAAACGTGATACGTATCAATATCTAAACACGATAAAGAAGAAAACTGTTTTTCTCAAGTTATACTTCACGCAACAACACTAAAAACGGCCAATAAAACATCAAATCTTTCGATACCGATCGCTTCAGCAGAGTTTAGCTAGTCAATTTAAAATAACCCTGTGATCGCTTCAGCAGAGTTTAGCTAGTCAAATTAAAATAACCATTTATATAATATGTTTAGATATAGACAGCGAATTATAGCATGTGCATCCGAATAACGATGATTCTATTCGACCCTGCGGTCTCCGTCACCAATCCGCTTGCGCTGCATGGTCACTGCGGCAGTGACTGCAATATGCTGAGTTGATTGATTGATTGATTCTAGTCGGCATAGACCATACAAGACCACATAGTAACAACAACGATCATTCTACGTTTTTAAATTCTAGGGTAAAAGAATCATATTTGAATGTTAGGATAGGTAACTGGTATGGAATTAGTATGTACTATATAGGTCGGTGAGAAACATAAGTTACAGACTATATTAGACAGACGACGGCACGGTTGGCGCAGTGGTTAAGCGATTGACTGCTGATGCTGCGCTGCGTGTCGCGGGTTCGATTCCCGCACGGAACAAATATTTGTATGACCTACATGTATTTGTTCCGAGTCTGGGTGTTTTTCTATCTATAATATGTATGTATTTACAAAAAAAAAAATGTATATAAGTAGTTTATCAGCCATCTTGTTACCATAACACAAGCATTAGGTTGCTTAGCTTGGGACTATATGGCGCTGTGTGAAATGTCCAGAGATATTATTATTATATTTTCAAAAACTGTTTATAAGAATTAAAATGGCCAATCCCACATTTTATTGGGGCGAACGTTTAAGCTGCGGTCAGACCTGCTCGAGAGGGCTCGCGGGATAGACCCACAGACATTTATAAAGCAATTTAAACACGCCCCGACGTCTTGACCGGTCTTTGTGGAGTGAGACTTGTAATGAGCCTGTTTTAACTACTGATTGTGGTAAGGGATTGTAGGTGAACGTATTAGATATGGTGGGCGGGACGAAAGTTAAGCACAGTGAGTTGTTAATTTATCTGGTTTTTAGGGTTCCGTAGCCGAAAGCGGAACCCTTATATTTTTACACTAAGCTGTTGTTATTCACACGTATTGTTGATCCATTTCGTTGTATAAACATCTAATTGGCATTTGATTTTAAACCTTGCACTATACAAATTTACTCAGCTCAACTGGCTCAACTGACTATGCTTTCTGACTAAGGATGCCAAGAAAAAGGAAATAAGAGATCCTGAATTGTTCTGACGGATTGGACAGTATGAATAGCGAACGCCAAACCCTTAGAAGAATAAAAAATGGGGTAGAGTAAGTTTATTCAGCATCATACACATACACTGCCCCATTTTTTACTTTACTTTATTATAAATTTTTTTAATTACCCTCAAACTCGACTTTACTTAACCCCAAGTTCGGCCTATGATATTCCTAAGCTATTATTACGTTTCAATATGCTTTATCCATAATTTGAGTGATTGTAGGACAAATCCTCTTCGACCGACTGCTTAGATTGATGGCCATCTAAATTTAACGCGTAATCCCTCAGCTTCGTAAGCGATATTGCCATTAGCGGATAATTATAATGGGTGGTGCAGTTGAATAGTTTATGAAATCGATGTACAGGGATGGGTTTCCTTAGGCTGCAGTGGCCACCACATAGCGTCCGCAATTTACCGGCGAATGACGTCACTGAAACGTTATGTATGAAAGTATTTATTTTTTAAATGTCGCAGCATCATGCCGTGATAGATGCCAAAGGCCTCGGCATACATTTCGAAGATCTATTTTTATTTATATAGACTTGGTTTAGTTTAGTTTGTGATCTTCCAGTACGAATCGCAATAAATACATTTTCTTTCTTTCTTTTCTTTCAAACCCGGTGCCATCATTGTCAGAACGGCGGCCCGTTGTGTGACGGCTACCACCGCACTTCTAGGAAGCCACAGCTTTACTCCTTAAAGTGGTCCCTTTTTTTTTTTTTTGAGGATGGGAAATCATCAAATGACCCCTCCCGCTCTGGGTGGAGCAGAAGGGAGTGTCAGACTCTTACTGACTAAAACCCACCCGTGTTCCTTCCTTAGCCCTTTATGTTCCAGGGCAGCGGTAAACCCTTTCGGATGGTCCCGCTACCCTGGCAGGCTTCGGCCCTATGGGGCCCCGTCTCTTTTGCTGACATCTCTTTGAGGAGCGCTTGGAACACGAACACGCCGTCCGGCACGGGCCTAGTCCTGATCGGACAGAGAGCTACCCATTACTCTCCGCCCGCAGGCCCGCGCCTACGGTGGCCGGGAGTCGTCACGCGGCTCCCGACGCCCGGAGCGTCTCCCGCGGCGGCTGAGGCGTGAGGTGCGCAAGGCGCGTTCCCTCGCCCACCCCGCCACCTCCTTCGCTAGCATGACTGCTTCGCAGAAGGAGGTGACTGCCTCCCACTCCCTCTCACCCCGGACCATGGCTTGAACCAGGGCCGGACGCGAGAGGTCGCCGCCGCTGCCAATCGCCTCTACGAGGACACGGCGGTGCTCTGCCCAAGCAGGGCAGACCTCCACCGTATGCTCCACCGTGTCCTCTGGGCGATCCTGACAGTGGTGACACCCGGGCGTCTCCTCCCGCCTGATGATGTGCAGGAACCTCCCGAAACATCCGTGTCCGGAGAGGACCTGCGTCAGGCGGTAGGTGAGAACGCCGTGACGTCTCCCTAGCCACTCCTCAAAGAGGAAAGTGGTCCCTTCCGGTTGAAAAAGAGGTATTATGTTAGGATCTCCTATCTGATTATAGTGATTACCAAGGGCAGTGATTTGGGCCGTTTTTCATAGCCAAAAGAAACCATTATGTTGAAAACCTCTGTTGAAAGAATCCATCCACTTTTGTTCGATGTTTTTTTCTGCATTCTCCATTTCAGGCCTCCTCTCTGGAGAGAGACTGGGCCTTAATCTACCACGCGGGCCAAGTACCTACGGGTTGGTGGATGTCACATGTCTTCGAATGTTTGGTTCTTAGACAAAATAATTGTTTCCTCATGATGTTTTTCCCTCCACCGTTTTGAAAGCAGAGGTAATGAAATAATTTAGACAAAGTAACGCGCCTGTCTGAGTTTGAACCTATGATGACGATACAATTTTTTCCAATGTTGATAAACCGAATAAATGCAGCAAAAAGAAATTGTTGTAAAAAAACGTTATTTGATAAAAACTAAACTATCAAAGACTACTCTGTATGTAAGTAAACATTAGTTGTAATAAACCGTACATACAACATAACAGAAACCTAATACACACAGTAGTAATTACAAATAACGAGGCATCGCGGCAGGCAATAGGTATATTTTATCGGATTACACACACGTTATCAAGCTCGCCGGCACACACCCTCAACGTTTGTCGATGATGTACTTACACCCTTATAACGTTACGTGTCGTCGTCAAACATTATCGTCTTAAGGATAAAGCTGCGAACTGTGCCCTTTTCTTTATTTATTTTTCCTAGTTTATCGGCAATTAGGTAAGTTCTTATTTATTTCCATAGTGATGCCAAAATAGTACGTACCTCATATTTGTCGTACAGTCAGCCTCAAAAATATGTATACAGAGTGCCTTGTACTTTGACGTATTCCTTCCAAGGCGTGAAAGTGTAACCCATTTGAAATTACCAATACAGAAATGTAATTTTGTTTCTTTTTTAAGAATACCGTCTATGCGCATCTGTAATTTAAATTACTTAAGTTTTGTTTTATATCTTATTTCTCCTCGTAAGTGATTTGTAATCTTTGAGAAATAAAGAATTTTTAAACCGTATTTGCAACAATTAAGCACCCCATAAACGGCATGTCCTAGAACCAAAAAGTTCGAAGACATGTGACATAAATACCAACCCTCACTGGGCCCGCCCTCTCACAGAGAGAAGGCCTGTGTCCCAGCAGTCACCCCATAAAGCAAAAAAATATTGGTATTTAGTGATTAATTCCGGGAAAAATTTAAAAAAAACATGATAATTGTTTTTGCTCGTATTCCATGCACTTTCGCCTAAGCTTTATGGGGTGCTTAATTATTGCAAATGGGTCACACTTACACGCCCTGGAAGGAATACGTCAAATATTACAAGTCACCCTGTATACAATTTTATTCCATTATATTTTATCAATGTGTAGTCACAACAGTATTACTCATTGAATATTTTATTGTTAAAACATATTACACATTTATACAGTATTAAGGGACAAAGATTGTAGAAAATTAAATGAATTCTTGCCATCTTTTCGAGGCTGGCTGTAACTGTACCTAAACAGCGCTATGAGCTAACACATTAGTTCAAGAAAGAACAGCCTTTTTTTGGGTCCAGTGGAAATTTTTACGAAAACAAGTTCCCAAGAAGAAGAATAAGGCTAAGTTCATATGACCGCGCGAAGATTATACTAAATAGTGTAATATCGTCTACATTAACGCGCGCTGCCGCACGGGCGCGCAGCACAGCGCGGCGCGCACCGTCCCGTGTGCAAGATCTTGCACCATCCACGTGAAAGTTTGTATGGATGGATGGATGTTTGTAACTCTTTCACGCAAAAACTACTGAACGGATTTTGATGAATTTTGGGACACAGATGTCCATCTCCTCCTCATCTCCTTCCTTCATTCTTTTATCCCGATATTCCTACGGGATCGGAAACTTATGCGGGTGAAACCGCGGGGTGCAGTTAGTATATCATATGAACTTAGCCTAAATGGATGGGTATGGGTATGTAAACTACTCCTTATTACCGATTAAAATCATAATGTGTTCCGTATTTAGCAAGAAAACCCAATTACCCTTTGTGCTGCTCAGTGATTGAAAGTCAGAACCACAAAGTTTATGAAATCTATTCTGTGAATAAAAAAAAGTTGACTTGATACACACTGACATCTTACTATTATAATTTGACACAAACTTGACATTTTAAATTTAATAACTATGATTTATGTACAGACGCCAGCGCATCAAGCTACTACAATCTGTCAAAATTCTTTAATAGATTTTCAACTTTAATGCTAAAGCATTAAGGTTCAAGGTTGATGGGGAAAATTTGACAGTTTCGGGTAGCTTGACCTGCTGGCGTCTGTACATACATATTAATCTCATTAGCTTCATTTATTCAATTAGTGTAATCAATAATTTTGCAGGCTAGTTTTACCGATTTGTTTTAGAAACTTGTGATTTTGTGACCGGTTTTTAAAAGAGGTCTCGGTATATTGCATTCTTCAACTTGAAATACCTACCTGCATGGCCAACAAAAATATGGAAAAGCTGTTTTTTTTTAGTCTTTGTTCCTTCTCTGTGTATACTCGTATATCTTTTTGGGGTTGACTGTACCAGATATTTTTTTTTAAGAAATGCCGGTTGTCATATATACTTTGAAGCCCGGCTGTGCCGACTCGTGTGTGTTGCACGCCTAACAGTCCTATACCCACTGCTGCTGATGATAGAACTGTTTATAGGCCAAATAATTTTCAAGACTTTTTAATACCAGCATAACAGTCAATCAATACTATAAAAATCTCACCGTGAAAACTAAGGTAAAGTGAGCTTGACTTGAGCTTGATTGGAGTGAGCTGTCATTCCTCTTGGTGATTGACACTATTGACAGCTTACTTCACCTAAGTTTTCACGGTGAGAAGTTTTCAGAATACCAATACTGAAAAGTAAACTCTTATCAAGATTTTCCACCTCCTTACCCGCCAAATGTTCCGGATATAAGAAAGCTGTTAATTTTACTTCCGTCCTCATCTCAATAAACTTTAGAGCGAAGCTTTCGACAAGAAAATAATAAAATCTTTTCGCTCTTTACCTCCTCAGTTTGGTCGCAGTTGCTTTGAGTTTTAAAGCGTATTTTTAACGTTTCTCTTTCAATACATGTCTAGTAACTGTTATCTAGGGTTGCCATGCTTTTAGAGGTAGAATTTAGGGATGAGCTTTGAGTGCCTAAAATCCTGTCGTACAGTACACCCACATTTCGACAGATATAACGGCTATAATTTACCTGAAAATAGTAACCTAAAAAAGTAAAATAGTTTCAATCCCAATTTTCACGACCACATGACCAATGTTAAAATATTTTAAGAAACCTTACAAAAAAATATTTCCAATTAAGTATACATAACGCGATATCTATTAAGTCTCGGATTGACCCCCCAAAAAAAATCTAAAAACTGTATTTTTGGTTTCTGACAGGCGATCTGTGTGCGCGTCTTAGCATTATGTCAATATTAAAATTACTACGTTGTCTAGATCTGGCAACCTCAAAATAACATACGTACAGCCATATTCAAACTTTATGGAGACTCTGAAGTACGCTACTCGCTGTGCAGTACCTCACCCCTCACCCCCCTCTGACAGGTGAATTTGTTACTGTTACTGCGCAGCAAATTTACCTCATGTACCAAGCCACCATAAAGTTTCATTCGGGCTGTAACTGCTATTATACCATACCTGACTGTTCCTAAGTCACTCTAGGTTGATGAAATCTTCGTTTTTCCTAATTATTATGTAAACATTATTGTTTAGGTCGGCTTCTCTCATATACAGCCTGTATCAGAAAGGTATAGTCAAAAAGGGTGTGGTATACAGACCATCAAACTGAACCACTTTTTTGGTCCCATGGAAAAAATTGTTCTATTTCATGGTCTGTACTACACCCTTTAATATTTAACCCTTTACCTTACTGATTCACGCTGTATTATAGGTTATAATGTCGCGTGTTCGCGACTACAATAGTCTCGAAAACGTTTTAAAACATGTAATATTATCTATAAATAGGTATATACACAGAGAAATTCAAAACGGACCTTCGTGAAAAGCCACTAAACATTTGTATACTTAATCTTTCCATGCCCATTGCGTACTAACAATCAAATTGATATTGGAATATCTTAATTTTATAAGAATAATTATTACACGCAAAACACTGCATATCTCCAAGCACACAATAGACACCGATTCCAACAATACAGCCCCAACCATCATATAAATATTGACAACAAAATCCTTACAAAGGCGCTCTATAACTTAGTCGAACCGCAGCACCACACAACAAGGATCTAATCAGGTTATATACTGCAGCAATATTTACCGACAATTTAAATATTGGACACCAGCCACTTTATCTTGGCATAAGGTAAAATAATGAACTAAATTCAAATGTACTCCGTTTGACGTAACGTTGACGTTTGCTGTCAAAAGCAGCGCCGCCATGAGGGATCAAGTTATACTGGGCGTTCTGTAGGCTTGTGGGTAAGCTGCGGACAGCGATGCTAGTCCGAGGGTCCGCTGACACGGCTCTACCCCTGACTAATGTGGGGCATTAATATTCCCGGTAATTAATTGTTTGCATGTCCGCTGAAGAAACGTCCCGTCTCATGAATTCTCTCGTATAATTTAAATTAACGGACTGAGGCTACTTCACACGAACGCGAACAAAAATGATGATCTAACTGTCGTGGAACAATTGTTTCTAATCCTTTGGTAAAGGGTTACAGTTATTGTGTTTTATAAATAAAGGAACGCTTGAGTTTTCGTAAATAAACTGGGATCTTCTAGATTAGAGCATGCTTTTCAAATTGAAGAGATATTAATGATCTATTCTTACCAAACTGGCAAACGTTCTTTTATAACTTTTACAGACAATGAGACATGCATTCACAGATCTAGCAAAAACACAGTAAACGCTATCTTATATTATATTTAGTTTGAAGATCGAAAGGCTCGAGTACTAAAAATGTCGATAATGGTATAATAATGATAATATTATACCATTATCGAAAAGAAAAAAAAAAGAAAGAGAAAGCGAGAGCAAGAGAAAGGAAGCAGCAACCAGCAAGAAGGTTCATAAATAGGTTCATAGAAGTTCATAGAAAACTCATTACATTTTCCATTTTCATCAAACTATCAAAGAAAAAAAACATAAATCTCGGCACTCAAGCAAATATTAAAATTAGCAGAAATAGTTTAGTTCTAAAACAAGGCGATAGAACTTGTAAAACAGGGTGAAGGTAATTTTGTCCACTCGATACGGATGTTCGCCCATTGCTTCCGTGGGAGTACCCTCGAGCGGGATGGATCGTAAAATATACGACACTTCAATATGTATGGGTGAAAGCAGCCCGTTTACTGCCCACTTAGAAAAAATGCTGGCTTAAATCAGCACGTCATTTTCCCTTCCCCCTCCCGCCATAAATACGAGCGATTCATGCGATTTAATGGCGGAACACTTGAACCGGTAAAGACTCCGAAGGGTTAATTAGCTTTTACATCTGTTTTTTTATTCAGCAAAAAAAATGTTGTTCAGAAATCATTCGATGCGCGTCCGCGATCTCGTCAGCATATTTTCTTTCGTTGTAGGATGTTTGCGAAAAGGGGACTCGCATTTCTATTAACATTAGCATAATTTGAAATGGAAACGTTATTTCTTTGATACTCTCGTTTCTATGTAAATCGTATAATCTTAAAGCTTTTAGTATAAAATTAATTCTTGTACCTACTCATTGAACCACTAAAGAAATAAAGATGTATGTCCTTGGCGAGTAAGAATAGAACGCCAGTGTGATGCGAGGCAACGAAGCGATGTTCCTTTCAATAACAAGTTATATTCGGTACACGTCATCGATTTCCTACTCGAGCGGCGATCTGGACAATGAAAGGAAGAAGTGTGGTCCCGAGGCGGGCGAGCACAAAGGAGTACATACCTGCCGTGGAAAAATAGTGACGGTATGAAAGTGTACGTCATGCGGGCGATCATATGCGGCCCTTTGGCGCACCGTCTGCAAAAACACCGACATAATAAAACTGATTCTTTCTATTTTTCTGTTCACTTTTGAACGGTTTTGCGTCAACACACGAGGATCGTGGAATATTTTTGGCCGAAATCGATTTCGACGAGTGGTTTTTGAAATCCCATGTTCTGTAGCTTTTCGTTCTTTCTAAACGCAGTACTTTTAATGTTGGTGTCATAAAAAGCGTGTCACCACGACACACGAGCATGTACAGTTTAGAGCTAAAAATGAGCACTCAACGTCTATTCGCTCGTCTCCTAAGAGCTATTTTGTGTTCAGACAAAATTTACGAGCTGCAAGTAAATACTGGAGTAGTGCAAAAGTCACTGCTTCTTTTTAATAGGAGATTAGTAGCCATTTTCCCCTGAACGCTCCAGTATCCACTTAGAATACAGAACAACATTTTATTATTTACTGAAAAACTTACCGAACACGCTTCAGCGTTAACCGTGGCTTGCTTTACAGACGTCCACGCTTCAGCGTTAACCGTGGCTTGCTTTACAGACGTCAGAGTTTCACTTTTTTTTTTCTTCCCTCTTACTAAGGTACCTCAGCCTTCTTTTTATTTTTTTCCAGTCGGTGTCAGTGATCGGCGTCAGAACTTAAAAGCCTCGATACAAAGGGAAACACACATCCGGCCTCACGACTATTGTGGACCGACCTCGCTCCGCAGACCTCTTCGAGACGCCATCGCCATGTCGTGTCGCCTCCTCCGTAACACAGGTTCTATAAAAAAAAGTTTGATGCAGACGTTTTTGAGGTATTTAAATTCGATTACCCTCTTAACTGAGGGTACCTTACAGTAGTGTATTTCTTCGAAACTGCAAGTGTCCACTATTTCATTATTTGATGAATTAGCAAACATCGACAGACGTACGTATTTAGATCTCGCTATATACTCATCATCATCTGCCTAGTCTTTTCCCAACTGTTGGGGTCAGCTTCCAGTCTAGCCGGATACAGCTGAATACCAGTATTTTATATAGAGCGAGCGGTCACCCATCCACGGACCAACCGCGCTAAGCTTATCTTAACCTGAACGATCGAACCGGGTGGCTGTTATTACATAGCCACGGGCTCCTCTCCCAGATCTCGCTACTCACTCAATAAATTTTGTTATTTAAGTAGTGAAAACCAACAGTCAGCGTTCATACAGTTCTGGGTGTATTAATTAAACTCGTCCGAAACGTTCGGTAAGCCACTAATAAAATTCATATTAAAGCCCACAGTGTAACAATACACGGACCGTGTGTCAAACTCAAATATTAACACGGAAAACATTTTACTTTAAAAGCAAACGCTTTTTACTGTACCAAAAAGTTGCCTAAGCAATGTATACTATATGTCAATAAGCACAACAATCGCTCTGACCCTAAACAAATGCCAAATAAACTCAATTAAATAAACATCACATATACTTTATGCCCATTGAACATGAACTGGCCTGCGTATTTACAAAACTCGACCTCATATGAGTACAAATTCATTTCAAAGGAATTTCTAAACAACCGGATCCCGAGTTCCCAATGGTATTCCAACAAAGCCTGGAAGTTGTAGAGGTATTCCAAATTGTTTACAAAATTCAATCCTAAAGCTTCGAGCCAGATTAAATCTAATTTCAACTTCAAGGTAAGTCTGAAATAAGTCTTCATAAAAGCGGAACCCTTTGATTTAACCCTTCCCGAAGTTGAGCTCGCTGATTGCCCGAAAGTTAGTCTCGCTTGTATTTCGCGTTGTCTTTTTTCGCAGGAAAAAACAAATCGAAAACAAGCAAGTAAGTAATGGCTTAAAAGTGACTTCTGGGATCGAGACCGGTGCGTCGCGGATCCGGGGGTTAGCGGGTGCCTCTCGAAACGTCTTAGCGTAGCGATCACACGCCGCCACTCACGTAATCACTTCTCCTTGTTTGCTGTACTGTTATCCCTTGCTAAACTTGTTTGATATTTTCTGATTGGATTCACAGAAATATTTTATGTTTGTGAGTAATGTTGGTATTATAGAGTACATAGAAGATTGAGTTAAAACACACAATATGTTGTGTTACTTTTTCGCCCTACACAGTTTACAATAGTTTGTGTTTAGTTGATGTTTTTGTTAACAATAGTTTTTGACGACAATATCATACAAAATTATACCTTTTCTCCTAACATTCGCTTTCGAAAACCACTGGGTACTCCGCTCTCGAAATAGGGCCCAAAGGAGCGTTCATTTTTGTAACGCTTCATTTGCAACCAAACTTTTAAGTAGTTGAAGCTCGCTCGCTACCTGTTTCCTCAAAACAAATACTTAGTAGGTAGGCAGCTTTCTACTCTATCCTCAACTAACTGTTACGGGAGAAAATTTCTCAAACTTGTAAATAAATTTTAAAGTTAAAAATGAGATGAAGTGAATAAGAAAGTAGTTAAGCGGAACTTTTTTATTTACTTTTTATTTAGTTCGCAAACATATATCGCACTAGCGAAGGCAAACATTAAATCTTAGAAGAGAAAAAAGGAACACAGCATAAGCAATCCTATGAAAACATAAATCATAATTAGTCACTACTATTAAACACACGACTGAACATACATGTACAAATAAAACTAATTGAACAACCATGATTTTCCACTGGAAAGCTGGAAACTCTTAGTTATTGTAGCACTTTACTGAATTTATTAAACAAAATATACTAAGCAAGCAACAACATTATACGAATCAATGCACTGACTTTTATTCGAATTCTGGAGCTGTATTATGGAGTATTAAAAAAAGGACGGTGCTCCGTCTCTCACTCAACACACAGGGTTTTTTTTACACATATTATAAGTAATATTGTAAAAAAAACCCTGTTCGATTCAAGAGGAACAAGTAACATTAGGTTAATTGTCAGGTATATTGTTAAAAAAAAAATGTGTAATTTTGGTACTAAAATCATAAATTTTAAACAGAACTTTTTTATTTTTTATAATAATAAATTTTGTATACAGGTACTACAATAACATTACGAAAAATGTATACAAAATTTATTATTATAGAAAATAAAAAAGTTCTGCTTAAAATTTATGATTTTAGTAGGTACCAAAATTACACATTTTTTTTTTAACAATTAACCAATTTTTAACAGAGGTCTTGAGTTATGACTTGTAGGCACCTGCTACACGACGCGGCGACGACCGCCCGCTCCATGGTTGTTTACCAAGTAAAATTCACCATTTAAAAAAAACTGGGGATTTTTTTTTTTTTTCGGAAAATTACCATATACGTTGACTCTTAGCACACACTCATGGATCCGACAGGATTTTTTTTACATATTGTAGATATACATAAATCTTAATTTAAATATTGTATCTCTAATGAATTATTGAATATGCTAGAAATTGTATCTATCTATCAAAATAATACCTTGGCCAGAGGCTAAGCATTGCCTTACAATGTGGTAAGTGTGTGTCTCTTGGATCCATTACCAGTCGGCAGCGATGCGGATGAATTTTTTGACGCTATATTTTAATTTGTGAAGAGTTTTAGTTAAGTTAGGGTAATTATCATTTTGCTATTTTTGTTAATTAATTAATATGTAAATCCATTAATTATGTAATTTAATTAAGAAAACTAAATGTATCTATAAAATTATTAATCCTTCTTAATTTTAAATCCAAATGTTAATTTAGTTTTCTATGTATTTTTATTAATCCAATTTAAATTAATGTAATGTCTAATAATATATATAATATGCATGAGTTGTGTGCCTATAAGTGACATATTTACATAGAACGAAGATCCTATGTTAAATGAAACAAGTAGTTGGTGTTTCCAACAAATAAATAAATATATCTACCACCCCAAACCACCCCAGACAATATAAAAACGGACAATACCTATGCACCTAATAATTTGCCAACAAAGAATAGCAACATAAATATTTGTGGAGTGCGCTCGTATTTTACACATGAGCTGCCGACAATGTTCTAAGCATCGGAGTTATGAATCTAAACCGGAGGTTGACTGCCGGCAGCCCGGAACCGGATGGGATTCAGCAATTGACGCGACTCCCGCTGAGAACCTCTCAGATCATACTCGTATATATTTTTAAAAGGAGATATTGACACAGAGTTTATGTGACATCCTTGGAGGAGCTTAGGGAGGTTTAATTTAGAAAAAAAATGGGAAGTAATTTTCTTGTGAGAGGTGATGCGTTTTGAAAATGTGTTTAGCATGTGTGGATATCGTACACAATATTGGATGAAGACAATCTAAAAATGGTTTACATATGTAATTTGTCATAATTTTAGCTGCACCACACTGTTGAACATGGGTATGCCAATAGTTAATGTGGAGTCCTCATGAACACATTTAGCAGACGAACTCGCAGTATTAATCATCTAATTATCACAACATTGCCAAAATACTAGATTCTACCCGCGACTTCGTCCGCGTAGGGTTTTAATATTTTTGCGTGGAACCCTAATTATTTTTCTCAAATAAAAGTAGCCTAAGTTAATTCTTATTTCATCTAAAGGCCAATTCTCGTAATTTAAAACGTTCAAAATCTAGTCGCAGTCTTATCTCAGCGACAAACAAATGTCAAAAACTTGTCAAAATGTAGGGAAATTACAGGTATTTTTGACAGATGGAGACAGATCAGAAGGTCAATTCTCGTAATTTAAAACGTTCAAAATCTAGTCGCAATCTCGTCTCGGCGACAAAAAAATGTCAAAAACTTGTCAAAATTATGTCAAAATGTAGGAAAATTCAAGGTATTTTTGACAGATTGAGACTGAAATCAGACTGTGAACGTTCTTAAAATTACGAGAATTGCCCCTCTGACTGTGAACGTTCATAAAATTACAAGAATTGCCCCCTCTGCTATATACCAGTGAAAGTCCCGTCAAATCAGTCTAGCCGTTTCGGAGATTAGCCGAAACAAACACATAGACAGGCAGACAAAATTTAACAAAAATGTTTTTGTTATATGAGTAATCAACGTATATACTTTCCTATACATTAAAAAAAAAGCTGTTATTTTGACATTACAAACAGACTCTTCAATTATATTTGTTTGTATGTATAGATAAGAAGAGGAGATAACCTTATTTTATAGTCAAACAAAAAACCATCACTTAAGTTAAAAAAAAAAACTTTTTATTTCGACAGCGCGGTACAGATAATAATGATTTTGGCGACTCGGAATTCACAAAATAAAAAAAAAACAACGACAATGGGGAAAAATTTATTTCTGACAAGTTTATTGCATGAGCATCTGTTTGATGACACCAACTTGAAAGTAAGTAAACGTAAAAAAGTTTTTGTAATTTTACTTCCAGTTGAGCAGAACATCATGTCTGTCTGTAAGTACCTATACTGAAATACGCAGGCAACAGGATTTCATAAAATATCTCGGAAAGAGCTACACTCAAGACTACAGGCGTAACTTGAACTCGAAGCTCAAAAACTTAGAACTTCGTCACATTTATTCGATTCCTCTTCTTTTCGTATCGATGGTACTCACACTCGTTGCTTTTTTTTTAATATAGTTTGTCGGAGTAGGTGGCCACGTTCATTGCGGCTTCAGACCATGATCCACTTGCTGGAGTGTCCCAAGTGCCCGTACACCTGCACTTCGGATGACCTAAAAAAATATATTCGATAATAATAGTTAAGACTACGAAATCGAAAATAGACGACGAAATCATGTTCTAAAAAACCTCGTTGCTACGTAGGACTGTGCTATGAGAAATTAAAATAAACTGATACTTGTTCGTTACAAAATTGCCAAAGAAGCCACAAACCAATACTACAAATATATATCATATTATACACATACATTGCTATGAAGATTAATACGAAGTTTGCTACAAAGCTTGCTACGAGTATGCTACGACGTTTGCTACGGAGTTGCTACGAACTATGCTACGAACTATGCTACGAAATACCAATTGTAGTAAAATACACTCTCATAAAATTCAACCACTTAGCACAAGTTGTTAACCAGTGCAGACAGACATCCCCGGTACTGATATCGGTATTATCCTGAGCATGTGCTCATCGGGCGCGAGACATCGAAACTGTTTACACGTAGAACCATAAAGTAAATAATACCGACAAGGGCGGGTCGGAGGCGAGGCTTGGAGGTTCCGTACCGTTAAAAAACTTACTTTACTAGACTATGTATGTCTTATTTTTGTGACTAGTTAGTTATGGAGTCAACAGAAAAAAATTAGAGGAATTAATCATCTCTTAAGTATCTAGTGCACGGGAACTACCTACCGTTTTGTATTTACGATTCAAAATATATCAAGATTTTTGAGGCAGTATTTATGTACAGAAAACTTAGTTCCGTACATGATTTCAATAATATTAATAGATGTACAAGATACTAATCGATGTATACGAGTTTACTTACGAGACATTAACTTGATGCCCATGAATATCCCTTGTAAAGAAAGAAAGAAAACCTATTTATTGCGACTCGACAGGAAGATCTCAAACTAAATTAAAGACAGTCAAAAATAAAAATAAAACAAATTATATTTAATTAATTATTAATTATTATTTTATTTAATTGTATATAAGTAGTTTATCAGCCATCTTGTTACCATAACACAAGCATTAGGTTGCTTAGCTTGGGACTAGATGGCACTGTGTGAAATGTCCAGGGATATTATTATTATTATTATTTTACACGCCATAGCTGAGAAAACAACATAGTTCATTCATTATGCATAAGTAAACCTTTCCTATTGCAATATAATTGTAATTTGCTAGTGGGATTATTGCAATTAAAAATTACTGTTCTTTTAAGATAGGTACTTGTTTTTAAGTAACTATTATTGCTAGGTTATATTTGAAATTATTTTATAAGTGAAGACTTGTAATTGGCTTTCAGACTAATGTACTGTCCTTGTTCTGTTTGTTTTAGCTGTAAGTCTCCCATGTTATTTAAATAAATAAATTATATTTAAAAAAAAGTAACATAAACCAAACCTATAAGGGTTCCCCGTGGTTACATTGTTCGCTGTGGAACCCTAAAAGAAACAATACGGTCGGCTGGCTGTCGTATTGCTCCATTTTACGCGACGCATTTAGAATCGCTTTCAGTTTAATGTGGGCTTTACTGCAATGTGCATCGACAATAGGTAATTTTATCGCTTCGCTTTGGAAAGAGAGGTTTTGTCGAACAATACTTAACTGATTCGGTCTGCCACTTAATGTTATAGCTTAGAGGTACGTTGATGGCTTCTGTGCAGTGCCGTGGTTGAGTTTATGTGCAGTTGCGTGTGCCAGACAAAAGAAATTTCAATGAGGCCCGAAAGTACTTAAAAGAGGTAGTAAAAATAAGGACCCTACTTACAGTTACATGAATATTCAATTCGCAAAAAGGTAGAGTACAGACTATTTTCTCTGCCTTGATGGCTATCAAAGATTATTAATAAAGTGGCTACTATAATAATAATAATAATCTCCCTGACTGATTTCGGTCACGGTGGTCAATCTCAACGGAGATTAACTAGGTTCGCAGGAGATATTATAGTGCTCAAGTGTGTTCGCAAACACAGGTGCACTCTCTGTTCCTTTACTCTCATAGTCCGATGGCACGGCCACGACACGACCGGGGAGAGATCAGCGCAGGACCAACGGCTTTACGTACTTTCCGAGGCACGGGGGTACCACACCACCAACTTCCAAAGTCCGGGCTGCTACTGAGAAATTTCTAAAGGAAAAACCTAATAACACTTTGCCCGACCTGGGAATCGAACCCAGGACCCCATGCACAGCAGTCGCGTTTGTGACCACGAGACCAACGGGGCAGTTAAATCGATGATCGCCACTATTTTTCAATTATTTTTTTTTAATCTTTGCCCCACACTAGGAATTACTCCTGTATCGCGGGCGCGTTTACAAACATTTAAACTCACATACACATACAGCCAGACTCGGAACAACTACCTGTAGGCAATACAAATATTTGTTCTGTGCGGGAATCGAACCCACTACACGCAGCGCAACAGTCGATCGCTCAGCCACTGCGCCAACCGTGTCATTTTAAATGACAACCTACGCAAAATGACCAGCATCCTAACCCTCATTTAAACCGCTCCTTCACTCTATTTATTTATTCTTACTATAAACAAGACCCCGTTCTGACGTTTCTGCCGAGGCTTACCTCACATCAATAAGGGTCAATAATTTGCCTCTTATTTTATCTGCAGCCCTACGGTCTTGTACTGACAGATGGGGCAATCAGCCCGGCCCTGGGCGATGCTGACGCAGATTTCACACCAAGGTCTGACAGGGGAATTTATTTATCACGCTGTAAATCCACTCATCTTGTTTATGTGCTACTAGTACATGTGGAAACAGGGAAATACGTACTTCTTTCCTGAGGGCAGGAATAGGCTAGTTTCCTAAAAAAAATCTAATTAGTCCGTCAGTTAGATTATGAAAAAATATTGGACCCGTATTTTTTTTATTGTCAATTATATAAAAAATTATGAAGATATCGCCCGTCAAAGTACCGCGTGACGTCACGCCTTGCTACACTTTTTAGCATGGCGTGACTTCACGACCCCCTACTCCCAAATTTTGACGCGCTATATCTTTGTCATTTTTTGTTTGATTGACAAAAGAAAAAATACGTGTCCATTATTTTTCGATAATCTAACTGACGGACTAAATATAATTATTATTTTTTTACCCAGGCAACTACCCTATTCCTTTCTAACATACCCAAAGCACCTAAACCTCTCGTCAACAAACTCTGTTTCTACAACATCATCATTTTAGTAAGTTAATTTTTTTGAGCATCTTCTTTGTACCTATTTTCCTGTTCTTTACTTCTTGTCTCTTTATGTACAGACGCCAGCACATCAAGCTACTACAATCTGTCAAATTTCTTTAATAGATTTTCAACTTTATTGCTAAAGCTTTAAGGTTCAAGATGGATTGGGAAAATTTGACAGTTTCGGGTAACTTGACCTGCTGGCGTCTGTACATATATGTGTATGTACATAAATGGTTAAATAAATTTCCTTTTTTTTATATTTCACCTAAATTAATTAACAAATCTCTTCAATCTCTGGGAAGAGACTGGCCCCACGATACAGGGAAGCCTAGTGTGGGGTCTAAGGCTAAGGCCAAGGCTATGGCAAAGCTAAAGCTCTATTAATTTCATTTTTGTGATCGAATACTTGTTTTTTTTTAACCGACTTCTAAAAAAGGAGGAGGTTCTCAATTCGGATGTTTGTATTTTTTTTTATGTTTGTTCGCGCATAACTCCGTCGCTTGCCAACCGATTTGAAAAATTCTTTTTTTATTGGAAAGGGTATACTTTCCAAATGGTCCCATAGAAATTTCATCAAAAACGGTTTAGTAGTTTGGTTTTTAAACCAAAATATTATGCCGTGGCTTTTCTGAACCGCAAAAAAATAGTTTTTTTTATTTAGATTTTTATATAAGTTTCTCAATCCGAGAAAACGACAAAAACCTAATTCCATCGAAGAATATAGCTGAGTATCTAATAGGGGTAGCCTCGCCAACATAATAAAAAAATATTTTTCTTTTCAATGGTGTCTAACAGGACACATTCAATGAAACCCTAAACTTACAAAAGAGCATAGGCACTTATCTGAACTCCCGAGGCACTAATCTTTGTACGAGAGCGAATCAAACTAAAGGAGAGTTATCACCGAACGTGTGGGGGGTGACGAGTGCCCTACCTGTTCCCGACAAGCTGATTTAAAGCCATGGCTGCTAATAAAATACGCTGCCTAATAAGAGACTGGTACTCGTAGCATCCGGTTAGAGCTTCCTGTTGGGTATAACGATAATACTGGCAGTTTTATTCAATCTATATTTTTAGAGCCTTAGGTAATAGGTAATACGGGCTGGTGTCCGCAACTCCACGACAATGCGCGTATTTTGCGTAAGGGTGGGCAGATCGATCATTTGATCCACCCCAGCTCCTCAAAGAAGGCCAGCAACGCCTTGATGTTACTGACCGTCTCACGTAGGGTACCTGGGTTACCGAAGTACTTTGTCCTGTACGTGGCGACCACCGGGCAGTTTACCAGCACGTGCGCCGCTGTCTCGTCATCCTCCATGCAAGCCCTGCACAGCGGACTGTCTGTTACTCCTATGACATAGAGGTGTTTGTTAAATGACCCATGGCCAGTTAAAGCTGCAGTAACTGTACGCAGCTTTAGTTTATTTAGACGGAGAACCTGTTTCGTGAGGCGGCCATCAATTGTGGGAAGTGCTTCCTTGGCCTGCCTACAGAGCCTTTTAAGCTAATGGGAATATACAGGGTCAAATTGAATTAGTTAGCGAAACTCCGCAGACATCTAACACAAGCATTAGGTTGCTTAGCTTGGGACTAGATGGCGCTGTGTGAAATGTCCACGGATATTATTATATTATTATTATTATCTAAATACGACAAAAGAAATTTTTAAAAATTTGATGATTTATTTTTTTGGAGTCAAAAAACAACAACGGTTAATTGAAGTATGAGTTGATGATATCAGTTTATAGTATTTTTTGTCTTCAAGTTTATGTGTGTGAAGTTTAAAATTAAAAGAACTGTTTTTTAAACTGATGGGTAGGTATATCAAGTAACTACACACACAGTTGACCTAAAAAAAAAATAACAATTAAATTGTTTTGTGTTTTATCATGTTTAGATATCGATACCCACAACGTCTGCGGAGTTTAGCTAGCTAATTTAATTTGACCCTATATTTACGACTAACGAGGGCAAGTCACTTAGATCAACGATCAGTTAAGTTTTGAATACTGAGAACTTTGATTTACGTGACAAAAGGACTTAGATGATATCAATTTATTTTCCTCTCTCCATTTACACGATAGATACCTACAGTCAACATTGATATTGACAGAGCCGTTATGTCGTGGCAGTAAGGGTGATTTTCGTAGTTCTACACCAGTTGACTGTGTCTATTTCAAATGTAGTGCATGTTGTGCTGTTCTTTGAGTAATGAGGCGCTTAAACTTAAGTTTCATCATCATCATCAGCCTATAGCAGTCCACTGCTGGACATAGGCCTATCCTATTGCAAGCCATTTAACTCAATTTGAGTTTGCAATGTACAAATTGTAAAATAATAGTGTACTGCTTGTTCAAGAGCCGAATAATAAATAAATACATGCAGCAACAAATCAGTTACAGAATAACCATGCAGTTTGCACATTTAACATAACATACTATCATTCCATTGTCCAACCAATCATCGAACGACCGTGAACTACCCTCAATATTCACTTAAACCCAGAGCATGTTTCTCGAATGTTCGATATCGACACGGCTCGTCACTCGCGGTCCCGACCCGGGATCAGGCGCACGTCGACACTTTTCACCCCATTTGGGGCGGTTTTTACGACACCCACTCATCCGGGTGGCCCTTCCACAACAAACAGTGCGATCAAACGTTTTCGTCTGAATGCGATACTATCGTACGATGATTGTCGTTTTTAAATCGTTGTCGTGCTTGCATTGTATGGAAATATGGTTTCGGATATTTTGTTTTTAATGTTAATACTTACAGCTGTTCTAACTTGTTTTCTAGATTCAAAACATCTAAGTACCTATGAGGAAAAAACTCGTTCATTGAAGTTGTTTTTTCGTCGACCTTGTCTTTGTTTTACCCCCATAAAGCTACGGTTTTGTAGAAGAGGGGTGACCGCCATTTAGCGGCCGCTAAGACAGCTGTCGTGAAAATGGTGGCAACGGGGTTTGACTTTACAGTGTCAAAAACCGCTCTCTAGGAAAACACACCAACTTACATTATATAAATAACGTTTGTGTCGTCATTCGCCGATAAATTACGGACGCTAAGTGGCGACCACCGCTCTTGTTTTTTGCAGGTCATAAAACGCCACGATCTATTTTTGCCATGGAATTAGTAAGTAAGTACATGATGTTTACTTTAAAACCATTGCAACAGAGCAATAAAATAAAATAAACTGATATTAGCAACTCAGTATTTTTACTTTAAAACCTTTGCAACAGAGCAACCGTTAGATAGTTTGAAACGTGGTGAAGTTTCAATTTACTGGGTGTTTTCGTCAAAGCGATTATACAAAAAAATACTAGGTCGACATAACCTAAACACACACAGTAAGAAAGCCGAAAGGCAATCTCAATAAAATTCATCTCAGTTTGGACGTAGCTTGCTTTGAACTCCATCATAGGTTTACAAAAAGATCCTATTAGCCATAAATTCAAAACGTTTCATTTTGCCGTCGCCACCGACTTTGGTGTAAAATACAGCATAATTCCCGCCTACTGCATATTTCTATCGCACAGACTACAAAAGAAAATAAAAGTAGGTATGCTCTACGTATCAGACGCGCGTTTTCGTTGCCAAGCAGTTTATTTGTTTCCCTCAATTCTAGATTCAATAATTGATCATTACAAACATGAGCGATTGCTTTGGAATCAAGCTAATTCAAATGTTGATATTAGGTTCCAAGTTAATAATATATTTACCTACATGAACACTCTATGTCCGGCACCCTAATTACGAAACACTATCAAGCACAAACTGCATCATTTTGAACGATATTGCTAATCCATTGCTTCATATGTTCAAAAAATATGTCTGCTCAACAACGTAAATAAAGCAATGAATGTTGTTGAACAGTCAAAACTAAAGTCATTGCTACAGTTAGTGTATTACGCAATTACCCCGCAGTTGGGTATCCTACTATCCTATCCTACTATGTTATAATACTAGCTTCTGCCAGCGACTTCGCCCGCGTGAATGTCGGAACTTATCCCACGGGAACGTGCTACCAGGATAAAAAGTATGTCCTTCCTCAGGATGCCATCTATCTCTTTGCCAAATCCTTCTGATTTGGCAAAGAGATAGATGGCATCCAGTGGCTTAGGTGTGAAAATGTAACACACAGTTTCAAGTTCAAATCCTCCCCTTAAAAATCGAATTACCCCTTTTTGTATCCTTTCTTATTCTTTACTTTCGATCCTAGCTATAAATACTGAGTTTCGCGCGCTAAAATTCTTCCATACAAACTTTGAAACCCCCCAATCCCCTTTTAGGGGTAGTTTAGAAAAACATAAAATGGCAAACTTCATAATTTACTTAGATTAGAATTGGTACCAAGTTTCAAGTTTATTAACTCAAGGAATAAGAATTTCCATACAAACAAAATTCCCCTATTTCACCCTCTTAGGGGTGGAATTTCGAAAAACCCTTTCTTAGTGGACACCTACTATTCACGAAGAACACACCCTCCAAATTTCATGTCTCTAGGACCAGCGGTTTAGGCTGTACGTTGATGTATCAGTCAGTCAGGATTTTGAATGTTATAAGAATTTTGCTAATCACTGGCTTAGCAATTGATTAAAATTGTATGAATAAGACTGATTATATATAGCTTATAATTATAATAATATTTTATACGTTGTATGGATGAATGGATGGATGGATGTTTGTTACTCTTTTACGCAAAAACTACTGAACGGATTTGGGTGATATTTGGCAAACAGAAGGTTTATAATCAGGATTAACATATAGGATACTTTTTATTTCGATATTCCCACGGGATCGAAATTTATGCGGGTGACACCGCGGGACGCAGCTAGTAATTTCATAATTACCAATGTATTTTCATTTACAGGGATGAATAATGTTTTGATTGATTAGACAATTTCCAGCACACCATGTCCAATTCAAGCAATATTTTAACAAATAAAACCACCACTGGACGTGGATTGAAACCACATTGTTTGACAGTTGTAGGAACAGTAAAATTGGTGGTCAACTGGTGAATCCGAACTATGCAAACTTTTCACCAAACGATTTCCAAATAGATACGTAAAAGGATAGTAATGAACCTATAATTAATTATACTTATAGGTACCTAATACACATCAATACTTAAGTACCCTGCCTAATTAGGCATATCGCAGTCCACTTCTGGACAGGCCTCTCCAATGCTACGCCACAACAGCCTGTCTTCGACCTTCCGCATCCAGTCTGTCCCAGTCACTTTTTAAGCTCGCCGGTCTATCTAGATTCTAGATGGAGGACGTCCCACGCTACGCTTGCCGATACAAGTTCTCCACTCCAGGACTTATCTGCTCCACCGGCCATCGGTCCTTCGGCAAACATGGCCAGCCGCTGCCATTTCCGATTACTTTCAGCATTTATGGATGATTTATCTTTCAGTTTTGAATCTAGACAGGCAAGACCACTTCTGAACGCAATAAACAAATATTTCAAATTTTCTTTCAAATTCACAACATCTAGTTCCAGCAGTTCTGCAAAAACGTTAGTAACAAGTAGCTAGAGGTACACATGCATTGTACTACATTTCGATTGAATTTGCAAATGGGAATGAAAGAATATCGTAAAATATCGTCGCTAACGTAAATGCTGTTGGTTGCGTTATTTATACGCCGCTTTTGAACGGCGCCCCTTTTAACGGCAGTTTTAAGTGCTACCCATGGTCCGACCGGATCGGTGATCGCAGTAAGTGATCTGCTTTGAGCGATAGACAAAGCTGATTTGCATAAACCAACGGTAGGTGGCATGGTGGATGTTTCGTGCTGACTTGATATATCGGTGGGAACTTTGAAGAGACGCAATTTAAATCGGGTAAGTTCTTTGTCTTTGAACTCTTGCGTCACGCTTTCAGACTTCGCTCTGCTGAGTTTGTGCTTGGAACTGTGTCGAATGATACTTAGGTAGGTACTTGGAGTGCACTATAGTGTTCCTTATGCTTAGGTATACAGGGTGTTTAAAGAAATTGCGTGCCATAGCTTCAGGGTGAGTTCAGTATCGATAAAGGAATCCGTAAAAAATAAAAAATAAATACCTTTAAAAAAAGTTTAAAAAAAAACGAAAATGATCATAAGATGAACCTAATATAGTATCTACTAATTAAATAGCAATCGCTTAGAATTGTATAAAAAATTGGTTGAAATAAGTTTTTATTTTGTTTAAATGCTAATTAATAATTTCCTAGAGTTACCTACCAACTATCGAACGCAATTAAATACCTACGCCCGAACACTTCGATAACGCCGGGTGAAGGATAGGTAACTATATAGGTACGCAAATTACAATTGCAAGTACTTATTTCTTCTTCCTAATACAATACCTACTCGTATTTCTGTTGAATACTAGTTAAACAAAATCTTTTTTGTAGGTTTTGTATTTTGACGGTCCTAAGCCCGTTAAAGTACGAAGGGAAAATTGGAATTGTATTTACATACCATCGTAGCGTTAGGGGCGCACATCTTGCGCCATTTGTCGCGAGCCGTTTTCAGTAGCAAATAATGCGCCGGCCCTTAGTATTCGGACGCGAGAAGTGAAGGACAAAATGACGACGCGTTCAATAATAGGTAAGTAATTAAAGCATTTAAACAAATAAAATAATTTTAATTCTAAACGATTGCTATTTTAAGTTAGTAGGTACTAAATTAGGTTGATCTTGCCATATTTTTTTAAAGTTTTTATTTTATTTTTATTTTTCTTGGGTTCCTTTATCGATACTGAACGTACCCCTAAGCTATAGCACGCAATTTCTTTAACACCCTGTATACAGACCTTAAGAAATTGGCTGGGACAGACTGGATGCGGATCGCGGAGGACAGGGTGTTCTGGTGCAGCCTGGGAGAGGCCTATGGCCAGCGGTGGACTGCGATAGGCTGAGTTGATTGATTGTTTGACACTCGTATACAGAGCTCACAATTTAGGTATCTATGCATCGTGTCTAATAAATAAAATGCGAGATTTCAACATCCCTTGATACATGTTGCAGCTGAAAATCTTTAGGTATTCATTTTATTAGATATCTACTAACCTACTAGAAACGTAGTTTCAGTTACGAATTTCATAGACAGGCAGGTCATTGAATTTTTGTTTTGTTAAACTCATTTTCAAAATAAGTTTCCTATTTCAAATACGCTGTTAACTTATGATTCGCACCAGCCAACCAATTCAATGGAAAATGTTGTAAGAACGTACCTACAACATAATGTACAATATTTTTATTTAGTAGGTACTTAATGTTGTCGATTTTTCTTAATAAACCCGCGATTGAATCGATACCACCGAAATGGGAAAAATGAAAAGCGATTCTTTCGGAAACAAAGTTTAAACATGGGTATCCCGAACTTCCATAATTTCAGTCTTAACACGGATAGCAGTTTGAAATAAAAACAAAATTAACAATGTAAACCAAGACCTAAACAGGTCAACTAAAAGCTGCAATGCCTTTCTTCAAAAGGCCCTCCCAGACATGACCCTGCATGGTTAGACCCACATAATCTATACTTATAATAAATCTGTAGAAGTGAAAATTCTGTACATTGAAAATATCAAAAAAATAAATGGCAGGGGGTGTTACTAGACCGACACCGAACCCAAAACTGTGATTAAAAAATTTTTTGTCTGTCGGTCTGTCTGTTTGTTCAGGCATCACGCAAAAACTACCGGTCCGATTTCGATGAAACTTGGTATAATTATTCTTTAATATCCTGGGCACCACACTGGGTACTTTTTATCCCGGAAAAGTATATACAATAAAAAACAAACTTAATTTTGCGGTTCGATCCCTAGAACTGATACTGTACCAACCGCAAATAATAAGTTTGTCGTAAGTTAAGTCACCCGCAATGGAGTTCATTTTTATTCCTTTTAGTTTTTAGAGTTATTTAGGTTTATTTTTATATAAGTCGTAGGTACCTATACATTTTAATTTTAAAGTATAGGTAGTATATTTGATAGTGTACGATGTGACCGTAGGTTATTTTATAATACTGTTAGGTAGGATTAGTCATTCGTATAGATATTAGTTTTTAGGGATTTTGCTTATTTATTGAGTTTAGATTAGTTATCATCAGAAATAGGTTTATTTAGGTAGGTAGGTATTTAATTTTCTGTTATTGAGTAATTTTTTTTTAATTAGGTAGGTACTTAGGTAAAGATATCATATAGGCCCCTCTTAATCACCACTAATGAGACACAATTGGTTTTCTATTGTAATTAGCCACAAAGGGCCCGCGAGATAGATGGCATTCTGGGGAAGCACATACATTTTATCCTGTTAGCACGTTCCCGTGGGATAATTTCCGACATCCACGCGGGCGAAGCCGCGGGCAGAAGCTAGTATCTTTAAAATATAATCTTCGGACTATAAAACAGACCATGACGTCCGAGTTTGTTTCGTCATTTCTTCTCAGGGATCAGTCAGCTAGTCGTTTTTTGTAAAAGTGTCTTGGCACTGAGGGTAGGCATGTTTAGCGTAGCAATTATCCTGCATAAAGGTTACAAAAGGGGTGATAACCAAGATGACGACTAATAGAGAAGTAGGTATGGAAGAAAAAAACATGTTTAAGCGTACTTATGTGTGTGACAATAATGATGATGATGATGATAGGCGCGTTCAACGCAGGTTATGCTACTGGACTATCAACAGATGCGAAGGCACCCGTAAGTCTTAGATAATGAAGTTATATTATCAAACTTGGCCATTAGCCCCGAAGACGCAACCCGCTCAACAAATCATGATGAACTTCTATTTCAATAAAACATCTAAACATCTGTGTCAAAGATTATTTTGGCAAAAATATTAGAAAATAGCTCTTAGCTACACGATGTAACATATGTGGGTGTGAAGTCTCGTCGCCAGTCCGTCGGCGGCGGCACTTCTGCACTTCCAGCCGTGTCCGACAAACTCGTTAAAAGTTGGCGAAACAACGGAAGCACCGTTACTTGGAGACACCGAGACACCGACACACTTGCGACTCGACGTTAAGTAGAAAAGTATAACACGACAATAATATGAAACATTTTGTTGCCAGACAAAACTAACGCGAGGATATTTAAGCTGATATCTCCAGTTCAAGAAGTTTGCACTTTTGTATTTTTCATTTTGTTGTATGTTCTTGTGTCTGTGATGGGTTGAGATAGCTTTATGATGGCACAAATTATTTCAAAATTTCATGCAACTCACTTGCGCACTTTCACCCCGATATTTCGATTAAGTTGCGTTGACCTTGGAAACAAAAAAGGAAAGACGAGGTATGTCACTTATGTCAGCGTTATCGTCTTGAGTGGCGCCAGATATTTCGTAAAATACTTAGTTATTTCGTGAAATAATCCGAATTTACGATACATAGTTTTGAAATATATTCCAATGTTACGAGTTCGCTTAAAAATGTTGAACTATTAAGTTTTTCATGCCGTGCAGGAAAATTTCAATATTATTCAATACGCACGCGTTTAAACCGTGAAAAATTATATTTTAACGACACAAATAAATGCGTAGGTAGGCATTCCGGCAGTAATCTAAAGAACAATAGCGGTTCAGTGTGGTCGTCGTTAAAATTATAAATACCCCCGGCTCACTAACTGCCCCTGTATTCCGTTAAGAGGATTCCCAAAGCTGTAAATTGCGTGCGCGAAATATTTACGAGACAGGCTTTCGCGGCATTACAACGACTATGTGCATACATTTCGCCGCGCGCTTGTTGCAAAAATGCAACAACATGGACGCCGGCTATTGCATTAACAATCCGCCACCAACTAGATAACTGCGCTGTTTATTGGCCATGACGCTTTAGTACGAGTTTGCAGCAATTGGCACTTACCTTTACGATAAATTCTGTTAATAACTTTAGATACATGACTATTTGCTGTTAGCAGCAGTACTGACTAAATAAAAGAGCTGCACGGTTTTTAAAGTGTTTAGCTGTTTTATTTTGTTTCCATTTCAATGCACTTCTGTGTTTAATTAGTATAAAATAATAAATTCTTACTAATAAAAGCTAATATCATCTGCATACGCTATTACCAACAAACGAACGAACGAACTCGTGAAAGCTTGCAAAAAGAAAACGGTTTTATATAAAAAAAAACCTTCAGATTTTTCTGTTTTTACACTAGTCTCGCTGCAGCAGGAGTACGGTCAGTGAAAAAAGGGGAAACAAAAACGATTCGGCTAACCGCCAAGCGTTAATAAATTCTTCGAATTTGCGGAGAGGGCTGCGCTGCGGAAAACGCTGTGTCCGAGCACGGCCGGCTGTCCGCCACTACTGGACATAACACACAGGACACACCACAGCACTAGCATTTAAAAAATGTTGGTATGTTTTACACTTTAGTTTTATCTATAGTGGTATAGGACATACCTCCTTACAAACAAGTCTCAGATCTAGATCTATGCATTAATTTGTGGTCTTTAAAATTACAAGAGACTGAATTTTTATTGGGGGAACTCTATTCAACGTTGGATGGATGATGACTAATGACGAGGATAATAGATGATACATAGGTCACCTATATCAAGGTACTTACATTATCATCCTCTAATTAATCGAACACCCCTAAGGCGTAGCAACGCTAGTAACAACAATCGTAATCGCAGTACCCAGTTAACTCTATTAGATCTCCAGCCGATCAATTTTGTAAAAATCTCACCGTGAAAAATTTGGTGAAGTGAGCTTAGAGTGAGCTGTCAATAGTGTCAATCCCTAGCATTAGTTGGAATGACAGCTCACTCCACGCTCACTTCACCTAACTTTTCACGGTGAGATATTTACAGAATCGCACTGCTGTAGTGCGATTCTGTAAAAATATCCAGGTGTTTATCCTTTATCCCATATTCAATAAGCAGTCAGTAGGTAAAAATATAAATAAGTACTAACTTACCTGTGGTACAGGTTTATCCTAGTACAGGCACCTAGGCATTATTATACCTTCGTAAATAATTTCTAAGACTACTATGTAAATATTTTACCAATTTTAATACTGAATAAAACATTTATTTATTTACCTACGTAAGTAAGAACAGGAAGACGAAGCTTTTAGGGTTTTAGCCTATCCTTCACAAATATAATGGATTGTTTACCAAAAACGGGAATTCATCAAAGTTTGGATAAAAGCAGACCTCGAGAGTATTTCTCAAAACAACAGCAACTTAGCGAGTGCAAAACAAGTTCGTAGCAAACTAAACTTCAAACTTATCAAACAGCCGTTTGATGAGTGCTATAAAAAGCTACAATAAACCCAGTGTCGAAGCTCATCTTTAATATCTTCTACTTCACCATTAGAAACTGTCCAACTTTAATGAGACCTGTCAATTTTGTTCCTCTAGCAGCGGCGTCAAAAGATCACAGATTAAGCTCAGGAAATCTTTGCTCTCATTTCCTATTAAATCAGGGCATCGATTAAATTTAAAACTTCTTAAGAATCGTCTTGGAGTCGGTAATATTAGCCGACAAAAAGAATTTTAAAATAAAAATAAAAGGAACAAATGTTATTATGAGAACTTTTATTAGGATCGCTGTAAAAATTGTCAGGAGAGTTCGTGGACGTCAAAATTACGCAGCACTGTAGTGTTTCAACGTTACACACGAGTAACTCTTCTGAAATGATATTATTTTGGATGTTTCTTTTTCTTTATCAAAGTTTAACGCATTAACTTATAAACATAATGCCCGAGTAAAACTGAGTTTCCCAGAATCTGAAAAAGCGGCTTTGGTTAAACGTAACTTTTGGAAATCGAGAAAGCGCGGCCGTCATACGTTGGGTACAGAGCTCATTTTACTTGATTGTTCATTGGCATGGGAACATGGGTCACCACGAGCCACTAAGGTAGGTTCACCAAAATTCAGAGATGGTGTTAACAAGTTCAGCCTACTCTAGCCTTTGTTTTTGATATTTCAGTGTGTGTCCCTCCATCAAGTCTAGGGTTAAATAATCAGAAACGGTGCAAGTCAGCGAGTAGTGACACACGCTATATTAATTAGGGACTGCATGTTATTTGTGGCACCTGCCCACCATGTTAAAAAATATAAAGGCATTTGCGTGTAGCGAGTTTCCTAGTGTATGTCTGCCCTACCGCCTACGTAATCGTAGAATTATAATATTAGATACCTATTATCGAAAAAGAACATTAGGTGCAGAATTGAGGTGTGTAATTTTGTAACTAATTAAGTATTATTACGAACCGATGAGACTTTTTTAAACACTAGCTTATGCCTGCGACTTCGTCGTCGGTGTGAAATTTCTTGTTAAAATAAAATATAAATATCCTTTGACGCTCGGCAATACAAAAATGTAGTTGTGTAGTTCCAAAAATTACCCCCTACATACAAACTCACAAATTTTACCTCTTTATAATACCACGCCTGTTTAGTGTTTACCCCGAAGGGCAAAGGGTAAGGGGCAGTCTCCACGAGCGAGAGAATCGCGGCGATATCGTCGTGCCACGTATTTCTATACACGCTCTTAGAACTTGTCTCCACACGGCGATATAATCGCGGCAAGAATTTAATGGCACGGAGAGACTATCGTCGCGATTCTCTCGCCCGTAGAGATGGCGCCTTAGGCAGAGTGGGTGTAGGAGTAAATTGTGGTTTAACAACAAAAATACCAAAATATTATAAACATCGATTTATTATCAACAATTACCTCATATATTCTAATCACTGGATATCAAATTACATTCATTCAAAATATTCTATCAATCACAATACATTATAGAAACTTATCTTTGAAAAACGTCAAATACAAAAAGCATTAGAAGCGACATTTAAATATTAAACAGTTTATAAGTCAGCCAAATATTAATTTTTCAGTGTCTTCATTACGAATATACAAGTGTCATACGAATATACAAGTGTCATACTTTGGCTACCTACGAACGCGAATGATTAGAATATACTATTCTAGTATCTTTACAATGAGATTTAAAAAATGGTGATTCAGTTGAATTTGACCCTATAATGTCATTTTTATTTACTGCTTCAAAATAATTACGTCAGTTTTTTGCCAAAATATTATGTTTCATAAAATACCACATATTCGTTAAAAAACGCCAAGTTTTTTATTAGTCCCTAGTAAATTGGACGAGATTTTAGAAATCTCAATAAATTAACATGTCAGTATTATAGAAAATTACAATGTTCCCTTTCTTCATGTAACACAATTCATCGGCGACACAAAAGCTGTATTTAAAAATATAAATCAAAAACAAGATTATTGTTCGAAGATAGTTGAGACATACATACATAAATACACATTATATTACTACCTTGTCAATAACATTAAATTAGTCTCGTTGATACAAAATTATGTCTAAAAATTAAACTATTTCTAAATTAGAACTAGCAAACAAACCAGGTACCTAAAACCTTATATCAAATTCAGTCCTTTGTCACAGAACGCTTATAAAACATCGTCGATACATAATGCGTCACATGACTTAACATACTGTTCACACTTACTAGCACACAAAATACTTGCATATTATGCATTTAAACCTAGGAACTTGCTGGCATCTTAGCCAGTTCATAGATAGCTTCGCCTCTGAGCTGGTGTAGGCTAGATACTTTGGCTAACGACGTGTCCATATATTTGCTGTACACTGCCCTATATTTGGAGTTGTCTACATTGATGACAATTTTCGCCAGTTTCCTGATAATGGGGTCAATGTGATTGAGGGAGTATCCTGAGTAGTATGAGAGAGTGGGTGTCCATACCTCTTCGAGCCTCTTGCTCGAGAGCAGGTACAGGGAGAGGCAGATGGCGGCGGCAGCTAGCTCTGATGGCCGGTAGTGGGCCATCGAGTACTCAACAAGGCAAAGATCTACGAAGTATTTGGCTAAATGGTGGTTCTTTGATGTCCCATGTGCAGCTTTTACAAACCTGGAAAAAACATAAGTGTTAGCAGCATCCTTTTTAGCACACAAATCAATTCTGAGAGATATTGATACTAGTCATTTAGGTACAAGCTATGTGCCCTAAGGGATTTCCCATCAGCAAGAATTACAAACTTTTATTTAACCTTTGGATGAATTTTCAAAAAACCTTTCCTTAGTGCTTACCTCCATTAGGGGGTAGTACCATTAGGGGGAGGGTCTGAATTTATGCTTTTGCGGTTGCACAACGACATGCTTTGCTTTGCTTTGCTTGGTAGTATAGATGCAGGCCTACCCTACCGCCTCCCTCAGAGGCGGCAGGGTGGCGGGGTCTTGAGGGAGAGCGCCACAGTCGTGTAGATCCTCAAGGCAAGTCTGGTGGATGCACCTTCCCGAGGTTGCCACCCCGTTCTTGGTCTAATTCCCTATGAAATAGACGCAACAAAAACCACCAGGCGCCAGCGTATCCTTGGCATCCTTAGCCAGTTCCCATTACCTCAGTTCATCCCGTCTTACCACCTCCTTCCCGAAATACCATAATCCCTCCACACTCCATCCTACCCACATCCACATTCCCTCCACCTCCATTGTCCCTAACTCCACTCCTAACCGAGACCCCCTGTGACTGGGTGGTAGCGGGCCCGTCTATCACTAAAATCAACTGATAGCGGGTAGGGGTAAACAGTCACCTGCGCTAGGACCTGCGCAGTTGAGCGCCGTAAGCGGGGATGAAGGAGTCCTGGGGGGTTGAGCCGAGCGGCTCTGGCTGTAATGTGCCCGTAAGGCAACACGCCCCCTTTGGTCCGAATTTCAAGCGAAACGGTGGCCCTACCCAATAGCCGGGGGTAGGGAAACGGTCATGGTGTCCCGTCAGAGGGCCACAGGCGAGGTGCGTGAGGTCCGCTGAGGTCGTTCTCGGACGGCCAAAGCGGTAGGTAAAGGTCATGCTGACGGTGTAAGTGAGGGTTGATCAGTTCGTTGGGGGTTTGGCCCTATGAACCTTCCACGCCAACCCGATCGAGCGCCCGATGTCGCACTGTAAACCAGCCTTGCGCCCCTATATCTCTCTGGTAGTCCTAACGTTCGAGCTTTTTAGTAGCAAGACGTTCCCAGGTGCGGGCTCCATGGAGGGTGGGAGCCAGAGAGACGAAATTTAAAACCAATTTAACATGGATAATCAAAGGCCAGTTAAAAAACCACACACCGGAGTGGAGGCGAAAGCCAATGAGACTCCAAAGGAAGGTGCTTGCACCTCCCTTGCCCCTGGTGGCCTTGCGGCTAACGCTGCGGGTACCAGCGCGGGTACGGGTCTGGCTGTGGCGAAAACCGCAGCTAAGACCAAAACTAAAAAGTCCCAAAACAAACAAAGGACGTCGGCGCTGACTGGGACCAGTACCGACCCTTCTGAAACTCAGAGAAAGACCAAGGCGACGACTAATACCACTGCCGGTCAGACCCTCTCTACACAGACCCTGGCGCTGGCAAACACCGGCACCGGGGTTCTCCACAAACACCCTCCTTCTCCTATGGCTTCTCAAGCCTCCTCCTCCCATCAGACGGCCGTCACCGGTCAAACGGAGACGGTCGGCTGCACCGAGGACGCGTTCTCACGCGCCTGGCAAGTGCAGAAACGCAAGGGCAAGGGTAAAGGCACTCAACTAGCCCGATGCCCCTGCACTGACCCATCAGGTCCACCAGCTGCCTTAACAAAAGGCAAGCAGAGGGCGAGAGAGACGAGGAAGGAGCGACGGCAAGAACGCAGGCTGCTGGGTAAAGGCAGTCGTCATAAACAGGTACCTGCCGCTAGGTCGGCCAAACTGACGAGCGGCCAGCTAAACTTCACCGCCGGCAAACGGTCGCAAGCAGAGGCTGGCACGAGCCAACCAACGCCCAGTCAACCGTCAACCAGCGTACCGAAGAAACCGGCAACAGGTACCGTTGAAACACCGGGACCAGATTGGAAGGGTCAGGCTGCGGCCAAGCGAGCTCTCAACGAGACTTTGTCACCTCGGGGAGAGCATAAGCGGCCGTGTCTTGATCAATCCAAACTGGTTCCACAAAAAAGCTACGCCCAAGCTGCCAGTGCGGCCCTGGACGTCGCGATCACCTGCGAACGCACGGGGATACTCAGCAGGGAAGTATCGGACCAGGTACTCGCTGCCATCCAGAGGCAGATCATCCTCGAGGCCTGCTCCCCCAAACCAGACACTCCGGGACCGACGTTCAACGCCAAGCCGCTGGTCGCCGGGGGCGTCGTGAAACTGTGGTGCGGCAACGACCACACTTTGGCATGGCTGAAGAAGACAGTCTCCGACCTATCTCTTCCAGATGGCACCTCGCTGGTGGTCAAGAGTCAGTCGGAGATTCTAAAACGATCACGGTGCGGAATCGTGATCCCAGACGAGCAGGGGGTATTCGGGGACTCGACCAACATTGGGCGGGCTCTCAGCTACCAGAACCCCTGGGTCGACATCAAGAGGTGGGTGCTTCTTTTTGCCGACAAACAAAACGCACAATGGTTCGTGGTGGTCGGTGTCCCTGTGGACCAAATCCCGACGCTGATGGAGGCCGGACGCCGCCTCTCAATTGGATTGGGGGCGGTGTACGTAAAGTTCCAGGGAAGGAATGGTAGGTTCACCGACACCCCTCAGGGATGGGACCCCGCCACGGGGACCATGGGCGAGGTGCTAAACCAGCCGCTGGCACCAGCGGGGGAATCTTCCCCCGCTGCAAACAACCCGGAAGCATCCGCGACCGAACCTGCATTGGCAGAGTCGGCCGCCCCTGCTGCCGCCACCGTGGGAGCCGTCCCTTCATCGGGTGAGGAGCTGGACGACATGATCCTGTCCCCGGCTTCGGACCAGGGTGGGGACGGCTTCGACGAGGGCGACCTGTTCGCCGGGCTCAAACTGGGGGACGAGGAGGGCTCAGCCAGCGATGGCGTCCCTTTCGTCAGCCTGTAAAATACTCCAGGCAAACCTCCACCACAGTCAGACCGCGACGGCTCAGCTTCGCAAGTGGCTGGAGGCTCAACACACGGCCATTGCCTTGATCCAGGAGCCGTGGATTAGGGCGGGCCGCATACAAGGACTCTCCAATCTTGGCGGTAAGCTCCTGGTCACCACAGACCACGATCACCCCAGATCGTGTATCTATGTCACAGGTAACCTCAAAACACAGCTTTTAACCGACTTCTGTTGCAGAGATGTCTCTGCAGCAAGGCTGCTAATACAGCGTGTAGACGCCACGGAGATGGTGATCGTTCTCGCCTCGGCATACATGCCTGAGGCGGAGGCGCCGCCCCCGCATGACCTAGCCCGCCTTGTAAGCCATTGCGAGAATTGCGGGTTCGAGGTCATAATCGGAACCGACGCCAACGCTCACCATCAACTGTGGGGTATGGACACGCAAAACGAGAGGGGTAAGGCCTTGGTGGATTATTTATTCTCGACTAACCTATCCCTACTAAACACTGGCTCTGAGCCGACATTCGTAACCAGGCGAAGCCGCACAATCATAGACCTCACTCTGGCAACTGAGGGAGTAGCGGAAACTATCACTGGGTGGCGGGTCTCCGAGGAGGCCTCCTGCTCTGATCACAGGTGGATCCGCTTCGACATCCAGGTCTGTGTTCCGCCGACACAACCACGGCGCAATCCGCGTAAAACGGACCGCGCCACATACACACGCAGCCTCGAATCAAAGCTGCTGACATCAAACGATCCGATAACATTTGCGGATACGACACAAATTGAGGTACAGGTAAGCCACCTTACTAAATCAATGATAGACAGCTACCATACCGCCTGCCCAGAGACCACCCCGCGCAGCACACCGGGCAAACAACCCTGGTGGGGCGCTGAGCTGGAACGCAAGCGCGGCAAGGTACGGAAAGCTCTAAATAGAGCCATGAATACATGTGCGGATGTGGACTGGGATAACTATTATGCAGCCAAATCCAGCTACAAGAAATGCATCAGATTCAGGAGAACCTCAGGATGGCGCAAATTCTGCGGTAACATTGAATCTTGCCAGCAAGCTAACAGGGTAAGGAAAGTACTAGCGCAACAGCATACGTCTGGGCCCGCTACCCTCCGGAAACCTGACAACACACTAACATCCTCGCCAGAAGAAACGAGACGAGTCCTCATCGAAACTCACTTCCCAGGATGTACATTCGCACAGGCGATCGACTGGCAGGTTGTAATCCAAACACCATCAGATAATGATTGGCACTATGCTAGCAGGGTGATCACGCTGGAGAAACTCCAGTGGGCCATCCGGAGCTTCCATCCGTTTAAGGCAGCTGGTCCCGATGGAGTGTTCCCCGCCCTACTGCAGTGGGGTGGCACCCCTGTCGCAATAAGACTGAAGCCTTTGATGAGAGCGTGCCTGGCCTTTAGATACGTTCCTAAAGGGTGGAGGGAAGTGAAAGTTATATTCATCCCCAAGCCAGGTAAGGGTGACTACACAAACGCCAAATCCCACCGACCAATCAGCCTAACCTCCTTCCTACTAAAGACCTTGGAAAGGCTATGTGATAGGGAACTGAGGGATGGCGCTCTCAAAACTTTACCGCTACACGGTAATCAACACGCATACAGCTCAGGTAAGTCGACCGAATCCGCCCTTCATCTGGTAGTCAGCCAGATAGAGGAAGCGATCCATCAGAAGGGTACCTGCCTGGGCACTTTCATAGACATCGAGGGAGCCTTCGACAAAACTAACTTCTCCAGCATCAACAGCGCCCTCTCCAGACATGGAGTAGAACAGGTACTAACGGACTGGATTACAAACATGTTAAGCAAACGAGTGGTTCGCCTTGAGGATGAACAGCAGTTGGCTATGATAGCCAGAGGCTGCCCCCAGGGGGGGGTGCTGTCTCCCCTCCTGTGGAACCTGGTGATTAACGATCTCATCACCAAACTCAACGCCAGCCGCTACTACACAGTAGGTTATGCCGACGACCTCGCAATCCTTGTTTCGGGGAAGGTGACGGGCACGATTTGCAACCTCACTCAGCAAGCGCTACGTATCGTAGAAAGATGGTGCAGGGAATTTGACCTATCAGTGAACCCCACTAAAACTGAATTAGTCATGTTTACCCACAAACGAGTACTAGGCCCCTTTCGCCTACCAAAACTGTTCGAGACTGAACTCCAGCTGACCAGCGAAGTCAACTACCTCGGGGTCGTACTAGACAGTAAGTTAAACTGGAGTAGTCATCTGGACAACAAACTAAACAGGGCCTGCATGACCTTTTGGCAGTGCAGGAGAATGATAGGTAAGAAGTGGGGCCTATCCCCTAAAATTATACTTTGGCTGTACACCGCAGTGATCCGCCCCATGATCACCTACGGGGCCGTGGTCTGGTGGCCCCGCACCAAGCTGGTTACAGCCTCCAACAAACTACAACGCATGCAAAGACTAGCCTGCATGGCGACTACGGGCTGCATGAGGACTACTCCGACTGCAGCAGTTGAAGCCATCCTAGGATTACCACCGCTCCACCTATTCATACAACAGGAAGCGACAATGGCGGCAGTACGTCTTAACACACTTAATCTCTGGGGTAAAAGGGAAACACCACACACCTCGTTGCTCGAGGGACTCCACAAGGAGTTCCCCATTACGAAAGCCATAAAAGATCGGGTGCCCAAACAATTTATCTTTGATAAAAAATACAAGATCCAACTTCACGAGGATCGCCGATGCGAGGGGTTGTGCCCTGCAGAGCTGCGTATTTTCACGGATGGATCCAAAACAGGTAGTGGTACGGGTGCCGGAATCTTCTCGGAGGACCTCAATATACATATAGCCACACCACTGGGGGTCCACAACACAGTGTTCCAGGCCGAATGCATGGGCATCTCTCTGGCCGCCTCAGCCATTATAGCCAGGGAAGTAAAGGAACACTCCATCCGCATACTCTCAGACAGCATGGCTGTTCTGCAAGCGCTGAACAGCAACACAGTTGATTCTGGGCTAATATACGAGTGCCACCAGCGCCTCAACCAGGTGGGTAGCCTCAATAACATAACCATTCAATGGATAAAAGGACACAGCGGTTCGCGAGGTAACGATGCAGCCGACGAACTTGCCAGAAGGGGGTCGAGCATGGCACCAGTGGGACCCGAGCCCATCGCGCCACTTCCCTTCGGATACATACGTACTCTGGTAAGGAAACGCACCAGAGACCAACACGACAAACTTTGGACGGAGCTAGGCGAATGTAGACAGGCCAAGGAAGCACTTCCTACAATTAATGGCCGCCTCACGAAACAGGTTCTCCGTCTAAACAAACTAAAGCTGCGTACAGTTACTGCAGCTTTAACTGGCCACGGGTCATTTAACAAACACCTCTATGTCATAGGAGTGACAGACAGTCCGCTGTGCAGGGCCTGCATGGAGGAGGACGAGACAGCGACGCATGTGCTGCTAAACTGCCCGGTGGTCGCCACGTACAGGGCAAAGTACTTCGGTAACCCAGGTACCCTACGTGAAACGGTCAGTAATATCAAGGCTTTGCTGGCCTTCCTTGAGGAGCTGGGGTGGATCGAATGATCGATTTTCCCACCCGTACGCAAAATACGCGCATTGTCGTGGAGTTGCGGATACCAGCCCGCTGTACCTATTACCTCCATTAAAAAAGGAAAGCTAATGCAAAATTTCTTGCTTCTAAGAGTGTAAACAAGATAGTTCGTACATTCGCAATACCGGAGTTAAATTTAATTATGTAACATACAGCTTGTAAGTTTCTACAAAACCTATGACTAAGCAATGTGCCCCGCAGTAGGTAAGACCACAACCAGCAAATGAGAAAAAACGAGTCCAAGAATTAGACGGTAGAACATTAGAAACTTGCAGTTAGAGCATACCTTCTCAAAAAACTGAGTGGAATAGGTCTAGCAAGGCAGAAGCCTAGTTTCGACATGATATCCCTCTCGCACTGGAAGACATCGGCTTTAGAGTAAGCGTTGTCGGTCACATACACGAAGTCGCCGACGTCGGGAGCGTAGATCTCTTCGTACTTGCTTGCGATGAACATCGCCGTCACACCGACAAGCTGCAGCTGATTCCGTTGAACGTTAGGCACCGCCTGTAAGTAGGGAATTGGTTTATTTCAAATTGACAAAGTATGAAGAGCAAATTACAAATTCACCGACGTCAACATGTTTATTTCTACAGGTTTTTATTTTTTGTTTGGCATCTTGCAGTTCGACTTAGGAGGTTGTCGTCTGCTTAACTGGACGTGACAGGAATTTTTTTTTTTTTTTTTTAATGTTATAAACTAGCGCTTGACTGCGATCCCGCCTGATGGAAAGCAGAGATGCAATCGTTGATGGTAAGCGCACTAATTTATTATGAGCCTATTCAGTCTAGCCTTGAAAACACCCAAATTATAATCAATATTTTATTTCCATCAACAAAAGTAAATCGCGAAGCGGCACACTTCGAATTTTGGACCTTTGATTTTGTTCATAACCATAGGAAATTCGGTACAAGAAATTATCTTGGATCACAGGAAATTAGCAGAGCACCTATTTTCGCGAGTTAGCTAATCGTAAAGAGACAAAATAAGGACCCCATGAACAAAAATGCGCTGCTCACGGTAGTCTTCACAGCGCCAACTGCCTTGGGCATACTGAATAAAAACTATATTTACCTGTAAGTATCGATCAATGATTCCAACAGTCAGATGGAATGTCTCCAGCACTAAAGAGAACTGTCTCTGCACCTCCACAAGCCAATCAATGAGAGTAGCCCTCATCTTTCCAGTGATTACAGTCTGGAATGGAAAAATATGTTCAAATTTATTTTTTTTTTTTCATTAAAATTGATTCATGATGGTAATTCATAAATTTGAATGGGTATAAAACTGTGAACACAACTTTCTCATAGTTGGCAGCCTAGCCACCAAAAAGTACTTTAAAATAATTATTGAATTTGTACCAACCTGTTTCCTTAAATGGTCAGTCTCAATAGGGTACTTCTCTTCTAACTCAGTCAAATATTTGTAAATATCCTTAATGTAGATGGACATAAGCAGCGGGCTGTTATTATCTCCAGCGTCAATATCTTCAATGTCATCAGGCAATTCAGGAGTAATATTAAGGTCATTCATGTCATTATTCAATAAGGCTGCATATCTTTCAACCTTTTTCCTGTCAATTATTGAAGTCTTTTCGTAATCCTCTTCTATTCTCAGCTTTCCAAGTGATTCCGTTGATTCTTTTAGGATTGGTTTCAATGCTTTGATTTCCTTATTTTCTTTTAGTGTTGGGAGCTTAGAAGTCTTTTTGGTTTCTTGAACTTTCTTTGTCTGAATGTAAATGTTTATAGATTCTTTCAGTTCAGCTGGCTTGTTCTGGGCATCTTTCAGGATAGCCTATAAATGAGTTTTTTCGTTATAAACTAGGTCAAATAATGAAGTTGTCACCTTGATTTTCATCAGTAACATGTACAACTTGTCCCATTACCATGAACTAGTAAGTCATTGTTGAGTAAAATGCTATAATATAATCATAACAGCTGCAGATAATTTACCAGCAGTGTGAAGTACTTCCTAGTATGGACTGAAGCAGTAATTCATCATGTGGTGTATACATAGAAACCTTGATCATCACAACCTAGTATGTCAAGTGTTAACAAAATATGGCCTCATTTTGCTGCCAGTGCCAACATGATAAGCATTAAAGGAATTATTATTAAATCCCAAACATAACTACACATGTTCATTTTAACAAGTATTAGTTCAAGGTTTGCTGGGTTAGTTGATGGACAACATAAAACTATGTGAATGGGGTACCAATTACAAAATTAGTAGCCCAACAATTCTTATTTTTAAAAGCATCCAAGAAAATGTTTGTGAGCATTTCTATCATCTACATTTTCATTAAACTCCACAAGTGATCAATAAACCTGCCTACTACCATACAAAAAATTAAGTTGGATAACAAGAACTATTAAGCTATGGCCCGTATTACAGAACCTCACTAAAAACTCAAGCATTACTTAAAACTCAAAAACCACCGACGCAAAAACGACGGGGTGTTATAGGTTTGTTTAAAGCCATTTGATTGGTTGAAACTAGTTTTAAGTAATGCTTGAGTCTTGAGCAAGGTTCTGTAATACGGCCGTATTATAGAACCTTACTCAAGACTAAGTTTTTAGAAAAACTTACCCTGTTGCGAGCAGCAGCTCTAGAAGCAAGACCAGCCGTACTTTCCTCTCGGCGCAGTGGAGGCCTAGACGAAGGCAGCACCGCGGCAGCCTTAGCTGCCAATCCAGTGTCCACCTTTGACTGGACATGACTATAATTACTGCAATAAAAAACATTTTGTACTTCTACCTACATGATTCTAAAAAAAATATTCGGGCTTTAATGTAAATAGAACATGGCACAATAGATTTTTAATATAGTATCATCCTTTCGTGTCCATTTATAGAAACGTTATAGATAGAACTATTATGAAAAAATACCAGCTGATTACCAAAATAATAATGTGGATGTGACAATAAATTCAAGTTTTCATTACCTTTTCACAGCAGCCCGACTTAAAGTCGCTTTCTTTTCAAACTCCGCAGCAGCAACAGCCACTTTGCCACCAATTTCACGCTGCGGTTGAACATTAGTGTTGATATCCCCCAAAGCTCCTCGAACGGTCAAACCTTGCTTCTTGGTAGGAATCGCTACGTTAGCTTTACCCTTAATAGCATATATATTTTCCTGGTCCTGGATCTGCGCCTAAAATATTAGTATCACCATTATAAGTACGTTCAAAGTTTTTAACACCAGAATCAGTTCGCTTTGTAACGGAACGAAAATTTCATACCGTTCGGTGTCTCCTCATCTGGATGTCCATTACGACGTGTATCCTTGTTTAGCCCGTACGTAATTTAATAAAGAGACTCGGGCAGATCCTTATTTCCACGTAAAGTAGTTAAATTACATCCAGGTGTACAGTTAGAGTTTGAATTTATATTTCTTTCCTTCGCTTGCTCCACTTGACTACGCTCAACTCAACTCAAAAATAACGGCTAATTTTTTTTTTCAATTTTTGGTCAATTCACTATGGTTCGCTACGATTGGTTGAAAATCTTGTAGTTCTGATTGGCCCGTTACTATATCCGGAAAATAAAACCAGAAACCCTAACATAATATCGCACTATTTAATTCATATTTTGTACACTCATTTAATTAAACTTGTATAATAAATGCTTATTAAAGTAGTTTACAAATTCATTAGCAGCAGTTCATTCCGCACACCTTAATAGTACGTTTATTGATCTCAATATCCGCAGAAATCTATGAAACCTTACTTTTTGTCTATGCCGTTATGGATGATATTCTCAACTAATCTTTATTTTAGTAAATTTTAGCACTTGACCGGAAAAACCGGTTGGTTCAGAGTATTTTGTTACTGCAGCTGTAATCGAATGTGCACGTTTTAGTTTTCAATGCCTGTGACAGCTTACAAATTATAAAATATAGTTATAGTTCCAGTGGGACATCATTATTGCGCCACATTACCACATAGGCGGCCATTCGACGGTCAAGCTGACGGATGTATGACTGACTACAGACTGTAAACTGTCTGACGGACGCTTGACTGAGCGTGTAAGTACGTGATCAGGATCACACGTTATTGACCGACAAACGTCCAGTATCCAGAGACTCTACGGAACAATTTCGTATGCAAGTATTTTTTTACTTTATTTGTTTGTAAGTATTTATTTATAAACGCGATTGTGGTCCTTATTTATAGGAGATCACGGATCAATTTCCTATGCAACTATTTTTTCTTCTAACAGGGCTTGGAGTGGTTTTGATTTTGCTCCATAAGAGTAAGTCTATGGACCAATTTCGTATGCAACTATCTTTTTACTTTCTTGGTTTGTAAGTATTTATTTGTAAACGCGATTTTACTCCGTATCTAAAGGAACGGATCAATTTCCTATGCAAGTATTTTTACTTCCATCAGGGCTTTTGAATACGCTATTGTCTGTACTTCTCTTATTTGTATGAATTCATGGATCAATTTTCGATGCAGATAGAAAATACTTGAAAGTATTTCGAGCCCTGGTTTTTTAAGGTGGACGTACTTGGAAGCCCTGGTACTCGATTTTGCAATTACGACCCATGTCTAATTAAAGCTCAGCCATATTTCACCATTTGGCATGCAAACATTTATATTAATATTAGCTTAAAAACCAAAAGCCAGATCCATTTATATAATAATAGTCTATGGCCCAGATCCACCAATCCAGAGCAAGTCAGCCAATTTTTTTCTCTGATAAAAAGTCAGTGAAACTTTAGTAAGTACATTTTATCAATAAAAAATTAATACTCGACCGTTCACATCTCAATCTGTCAAAAAATACTTCTAATTTCCCTACATTTTGACAAGTTTTTGACATATAATTGTCGCTGAGCTGAGACTAATATTGTATTTATAATTATTGTATTACAAACGGTCACTTCAATTATATTTATTTGTATTGTGTACCTATATTCTATAGATAATTGGGGCCATACAGCAACACTTCTGCGCACCAAAGTAGTTTATCACGATAATTGACATGATTTACTATAGTCACGCTTAAATCTTGGGACTAGAGACGTTCAAAACAACTTAGATTTTGCTTTGCAAACTTAACTACTTCGAAAATAAATATACAAGGCAGTATCAAGATAATATGCTATCATCTCATCAGCAAACCTATTCACAGATTGTTGGACATGGGCATGCCATTAACATTTAAAATAAATAAAAAAGGGCTCAGAACGGTTCCCTGTCCACCAAATACGATTATAACGTACGCCAAAGTACGATAATTTCCAACCTTCCTCCGAAGTGGGGTGAAAAGACTATTATCCAGTGCCTTAAAATCAGAATAAGAACCAGATTATGAAACAAACTTGCAACAAAAACTGTTAAAGGGGTTTTACCAAAGAGTAAAGTAATATAGGGATTTACTTTCAGCGCAATGCGTAAAAAACCAATCAAAAGAATGCTGTTATGGTTTTAAACCAACTGATAAAATGATATCACGAATGACTTCAGCAGTCCTTTATTCAAAAACGGCTGGCGCTGCTGCAGACGTAGAAGTAAATACCGATACCCACTCTTATATAAAATAAATACCGTAAGTTATTTTAAAATTTCTGTCTAATTTCACAACTTTCTAAAATTCCTGTCTTATTTCTAGTTTTGCGAAATAGCGCGTTTCGCGCGGTTTTGGTAGGTGTACGATAATTTTTCATCTGGTACGATAATTTTCGAATATTGATACGATAATTCACTCGAACTCGTCTGGCAACCCTGATTTTGACATTGACTTGACAGTAGACATGCGAAATGTAGCTCACTGAAAAGAAAAGAGAGATATAGCTCTTTTGATCAAAAGAGCTATATCACTCTTTTAGCTCTTTAGCTCACCGAATAACTCTTTTAGCTCTTCAGCTCAATTGACTTACTTGCGAGCTACAGATCAAATCACTCTTTTAGCTCTTTAGCTCACCGAATAACTCTTTTAGCTCTTTAGCTCAATTGACTTACTTGCGAGCTACAGATCAAATTGAGCCGCGCAAGTCAAACGAGACAACTAGCTCAGTGGCTCTTTAAAACCTTTGAAGTTCTTTAGTTCATTTAACTTAGTTGCGAGCTATATATAAAATTAGATTCAATATGTTGTTTTATTTTTATTACAAACAAAATATTAAAATTATGAAAGCCAATGATTTTCCTTCATACTTGAACAGGCTTAGGACTGTCAATCTAGATGAATAAATATTTAAAAAAGCTAATTAATTGACAGTATAATGTAATGAATGGACGTATATCATTTCAAAATCACAAACTATTATTCCCTAAGGATTTTCATACTTATATAAAAGTGCTAAAGCATTTTTACCTTTATGACAACGAACATAAGAGTTATTTTACTATGACGTATTGAGCCGAAGAGTCGGTCAAGTGAGCTACACAATGCGAAATCGTTCACCGGCGAAGTTCGGGCATTGTCGGCCGCTGTCGGCGTGACGTCGCGTCGCCGTCGGTATCACTCTTTACTCGCATAGAGTGTAGAGTCAATGAGCTAAATGAGCTAGTGAGCTATTCCGTGATCGACTGAGCGACTGAGAGCTAGATTGTGATTAAAGAGCTAGTTCAATTTTATCTCTCATTCGCGAGCTACCCATGTCTACTTGACAGAACTCGCTGCGCGTTATATGTGCGTGCCGTTCGCTGATTTTGTACCATTAATCATTATTAAATTATTGCCGGGTCGATTTTGCTCACAGAGTTCTAAGTTTCTAAGTTCTATCAAATTTTCCACGACGATTCTATTAAAATGTAAGATATTTTTTTACGTATCCATTCAACATTAACCTAAGCGGCTTTTGTAACGTTATTTATTTGTCCATAGTTTTCACAAAAATGGTGCAGAAAGGTCCTCGTCCTTTAGTGCTGTGCGGACCTTCGGGGTCGGGCAAGAGTACGTTGTTAAAGCGCCTTCTGAAAGAGTTTCCGGACAAATTCGGGTTTAGTGTGTCGCATACTACAAGAGGTCCACGTCCAGGCGAGAAAAATGGTGTGCATTATCACTTTACAAACAAAGATGACATGACCGCTGCTTTAGCAAGAGGAGAGTTCTTAGAAACCGCATGTTTCAGTGGCAACATGTATGGAACCAGGCAAGTAAATGTGTTTTGTGAAGAATCTCACTTGGCCATGTGCTTGTTGTTTGGGGCACATTGGCATCTTGCCAATAGTGAGGTGTTCTTATTCATAAAGTCATTGTTTTGTTTAATGCATTTACTGCTAATATCTTAATGATTTCCTCAGTAAATACTCCTTGCAACATCATCTCATCATCAAGGTCCTATTGTAGTTGGTTACCAGAAGCGAAAACACATTGCCTACAGACCTCATTATATATTTTATGTGACCTAATAACAAAAGTTATTTTGAAACTTTCAGTAAACAAGCTGTAAACGATGTACGGTGCTCAGGAAGGGTCTGTGTCCTAGACATTGAGATTGAGGGAGTCAAGCAAGTCAAGAAAACTGATCTCAACCCGCTGCTGGTATTTGTGATGCCACCTTCCATTGAGGAGTTGGAGAGGCGTCTGCGTGCACGCAACACTGAGCAGGAGGAGGCCTTGATGAAGAGGTTGGAGACAGCTCGCAAAGAAATCATATTTGGTGAGTGGTTTTTTTATAGCAATATTTTTCAATCACTAGTTATCATTTAACCATTTTTAATACTGCATTTTATATTATTCAGTTTTAGCAAAAAGTTTATTGTAAAAAATGTTACTGGGGGTTTTTTATTGGCTTCAAACTAGGCAAGCCTGTATTTTTGGCACCAATATGGAGGGATTACAATTTTAAACATTTATTTTATAAACATGTTGGGTAAAATTTAGTATCCTTTGGCAGGCGGAGGGGGGTGGAAGGGGGGTGGGGGGAGGGGGGCGGGTACCCCTTCCCCCCTGGCACCACTCCCATGAAAAGGCAATGCACAATTCCTGAGAAAAATCAATTAATGTAACCTAACCTCAAAACTTTTTATAGTCGCTTAAAAACCAATTATTGTAACCTAATCTCAAAACACTCAACGTAGCTTACGTAGCACAGTCGAGGGAAGACCGGTCGACGGAGCCCCGCTTCGCGGGGCTCCTACTTCTGGGTGGTTTATAAAAAAATAACCACGAAGGTGATGGCGGGGTCGATTCGCTCGCTTCGCTCGCTCACTCGACCCCGCCATCCCCTTCTAACCTAACCTGTCCGTGTCGGGGTGCCCCAAGTCCAGAGCTCGCTTCGCTCGCTCTTGCATCCAAATTCTCCTGGTATCAGTAGTAACATTGGGGATTTATAGGTTGTTATAAAAAGAAATGAATCATAACATTCATACATTTTTCGTTGATTAAAACCATAATTTATAACTGTAATTAATTCCTCAAAAGGATCTCTTTTATTTCTTTCTATTTCTGTTCTCCACAAATATTCATAAACTAAATCATTTCGGTTATTATAATTTTCTACCTTTCTCGAGGAGAAACGGAACGGAATGAACAAAACGAATGACATGACATGACACTTGACAGTGACACTTATCATAGTTTTTCTTTTTTTTACGTTCCGTTTTGCGTTCGTTTTCACATCATTTCGCACCTAAGCCCTACCAGCTTTAACCACTTTTACCCCCCAAATCCTGCCAAACGATATCAAAGCCAACCCTTTAGTTTTAATAACCATAAGTCTTAATTGAAAATGTTTTGATTGCCTGTAATAATTACTTGCAGCCAAGATGATAAAGAACAGTAATTAAAAATGCAAACTACATGATGTCTATAGTGGTTAGGCTTTTGTTGCAAAAATGAAAAAAGAAAAATTAATGAATATTCATTCATTTATACATTTTTATAATACAATACCTAATGAGCACTGGAAAAACTTTATTAGGTTATAGCCAGATAATTAAAGGTAGTTTAGCAGAGTAAAAACCTGTTGAACGCAATAAACATATTCATAAAAATATTATCGTGGAGAGTAGTATAGTTGGGTCATGGTGTTATTAAGACATTCTATCAAACAAAGATTTTAGCATAAACACAGGAAAAATTAGGTTTTACATCAAAATCTAGTAATTCACTATTTAATAACAGGTATAATATCTTTTTCTTTAAAGCAAGGTGGAATTTTGTAATGGATAATGTCTTCTCAAAATATTTTTCCTTCAAAATATTTTGGGGATAAGCTGGTACAAATTTGTACCGATTGTGGTACACATGTTTACCAGCTCGTCCTAAAGAAGTATCAACAAACAGTTTCACTCACTAGTAATAACATGTTAGTAGGATTGTTTTCAAGAATAACATTTTTTGTTGCTTACGCAGCTCATATTATTATAAATAAAAAAATGGATGTTTATAATCAGTGTTACAAATATAACACACCCATCTGATGTAATGATTTCAGGTCAGGAGCCAGGGAACTTCCACATTATTATTCTCAACGACAATTTGGACAAAGCATACTCAGAGCTGCGTGAATTTATTTCTCATAATATGGAGGAGAAAGAGCGAGGTTTGTGTTTTCTCTTTATGTTAATTGATTCTCTCGAAAACAACTAATAATAGCATAACGTAAATAAGACTTAATCAGCATGTTGTTCAGTTATGTTGAGTAGATGTGTTAAGTTATGTGTTTATATGCCTGTTTGTTTGTGTTGTGTGTGAGGCAGATTGGAGAGTTTGAGAAAAGATTATAATTTTTTAAATTTTCTAACATTTTTTTGATGTAGTCAAGTTATCGAGTTAGGTAATCTGAATTATCAATAACAAAACCAAACAAAGCACTCTAAATGCTTTATCTATTAACCTTTCCTTGATAAATAATAACACTAATAATAACTTAAAGATATGAAAGCACTTTACTATAACATACTTTAATATAAAACAATTCATATTAACTAGATTACAGAATAAACTTATCAGCAAATAGCATTACTACATTTATATACATTTAATCGTAATAATGGAACAATAGCTTGGTTTGATCTTCATAGGTAGTACAATAAAAATCTATAATTGCATGGTTATTTCACTTACACTGTTTTAAAATAACCTTGCAGTTCTTGCATGGTTTAAGTTATTTTTATACCCATTTTTTTTTTACTATCCTACCCTGTTCAACTCCTGGGCAAAGGCCTCCCTCCTTACATCTTTCGCGAGCACGCGCGTCCCCCTTCCAGTTTTGGCGGAAGCTATCGAAATACCCATACAAATAATAATGATTATTGTTTATCCATAATCCTTTTGGTTTGAGTTTAATATTAATAAGGTGTGTTAATAACTTCACTAACATTATTCAACAGATATCAAGGAGAAGAAAGATGAAGAAGAAAAGTGAACAGCCTGTGCATGAAGCATGATATTATCCCTGGGATACATTAGATAAGCATAAATGTATTCTCTGTTTTTGATATTTTGAAATTATTGGTGTTAGTTGTGTGTTTAACACTTAAATTTGGCCCCAATAAACATAAGCATATACATATTGTATCATGGTTTAAAATAAAATCTATGAGAAACTACCTCCTATTAAATATTTAAGTACACAGTATTGTAAAACCATAAAATGGTTAACTTCAAGGGATTCAAACTGATATTAGGTGTTTAGAAATTGCTTATTGATTGTTGTTCGAGTTTATTAGATGTTTTAAATGTTAGAAAACAATAACGTCAAGTAAAACAGTGTGTATTTTTGCAAATGGTCAATAATTTCCGCGTCTTGACTCATTTTGATGAGTAAAAAGCATAATATTTATGTAAAAACTATATCCCAATCGTATCGAAGCTTCTAAAAAGCTTTAAATGTTTCAATTTTGAACATAATCTCTTGTAGGATTTATAACCTACATATAGTACACAATATTTTGTAAGATTACAAAATAAGGAAATTTATGGTTGGTTACCATAGTATGATATTTAAAGCATTTTCAGGCAACTTAATTCAAACTTCGCTGTCTGTTGGCCTTCTTGCATTTCGAGTAGAATGTTGTGTACTACGTCGTACTTTATACAACCTAGTCTAAGCTTTACCATTTAGTTAAGTGTTACATATGTAGTTCAAATTTATTTAGTATGTTATTTATAATACTAAAATCAAATGTCGTGTGTTGTCTAAAATATTGATAGCATGCATTTAATTTAAAACACATTAATTATGCTTGGTTTTATAACAATTACCGTTCCCCAGCACCCAGCTCATAAATCGACAAATAAATGCCTACAACGAACAGGGTCGTGCAATAAAATAATAAATAAGAAACGAACGTAGGTTTTCAGTCGTATAAATACGACTGAAGCGGCAGCCACGAAAATAATAATCAGATCAAGCCTGTCCCTTGCTCCTTCAGCGACGCCCTAAGGCCCTAAGCCGACGTTCGTACCCCACAGGGGCCTTTAGCGTGTAGTCGTTTAGTTTTTAAGGCCTGGCTGGAGCAACCACAGGCAAGCCATGTTAAGCAACCAACAACCTTCTAGGTTGACCTGCAAAATGCCATATATAATAAAGGCACGAAAACATTTTTCGTATTAATCCGACTGGGCAATCAATAGGCTGGTCTAAATCTAAAAGAATCTCTAACCATAAACATACCTAGCCATATTTTGAGATGATTTTGCACTCGAGTCTTGACTATTAGTACCTAGTTTTCTGTCGCAGTAAAACCTCAGTGTGATGCTTACAAAACATTCCATAATAAAAAGCCTAAATTAAAAATACAGAGTTGCAATATATATAAATCAAACAAAAGATTTTATTTTAGTAATTAGATTAGATGTAAGTTTAACATTAGTGTTTTTTTCTTCTGGACCTACCATTTTTCGTGCCAAATTTTTGTACAATTTGGGCGACTCTTAAATATTATAAGTAAACAATTTTGCAATTGTATTGCGTTATTACGTGTACTTAGGAAATGGTAGTAGAGAGATTAATGTGTAATTTAATAGTTTCGAATGTAACAATATTGCATTAATAAGGGATCTCGCCTACTCAAGTCCAAGACTACTGACCGCATTAGACGAGCACCGGCAGGCAGCAAAGGTTTAGAAGGAAATTCCTAATCATTGCTTCATAGGCATGAAAAATTCGTCAGCTCAACAATGGAAACAACGCAATGCAGCAACGCAAAGCAGCTCAACAATGAACGTGATTGAACTGTCAAAATTAAAGTCATTGCCATCGACTGCTATTGTGTGTGTGTTACGCAACTACCCCGCAGATGTTCAATGCGACCAAGTGCGCGATATGATGCATAGTTTCATGGCAAATCTGGCTTATTGCGGCCAGTAGAGTTGAACTTGGACTATTAGTGCGCGAGATCCCTAATATTAGCATTTTCTTTTTTCATCTCAATGTATCTTAATTAAATTAGTACTCAAGTTCTTGAAATAGATCTTAGACCTCATAATTCTTGATGTGTAGGCATAAAATAATATTATTTGTATAGTAGGGTAGTACATTTACTAAAATTAGTAGTTGGTTTCTTACTGTCTAGCTGTTGATATTTATTCAAGACTAATAACGTTATTCTTATTTATTTTTGCTTTTAGCTGTTCTTCGAGGATTCTAAAGGAACCAGACGCTGAAAGATTCTACTCAATTTATATATAATTATATATATATGTTAGTATTATTACTAATCTAATTAAAATACTCGTCGGTTAGAGTGTATCATCTCGAAATGCGATATGATGTATGTAGGTACAATATCGAAAAGCCTGCTTATAAACTTTTTTCTATGTGAACTTTGCGAGGAGTTACATTCTACAATGGTGTTATATTTTTATGGGGCTTATTTTTGTATAACTATCTAACCAGTAACCATCTCCATTTTTGGTGTTCAATTTTAAACCATTCCAAGAAACTAGCAACGCTGTACTGCTATAAACATGAAAATTATATTGTGATTTGCATAATTTTTATTATTTATTAACTTGCCTATTTACTCCAAAACGATGTTTTGCGTTTGTAATATTTTACGCAGATTGTATGTAATAAGTGTTGTCAGTATAGAAAATAAAACGATTGAAATAAATTCTTGTTTTGATTTGACTGAATTATCAATTATGCCTTTTATGAGAACACAAACTGTAAATGTCAGTCTTGTGTGATTACCGATGGCGATCTTATCTTATTATCGATGTGATTACCGATCTTGTAGCGATCCGCAAGGCTATGCCAATATGAATTCACTGACTACTGGCTCACCAAGGGCCGACATACACGGACTGCTTGAAGCAGTCAGGATGGACTGCTTCAAGCTGCGACTGCATAGACAACTACAGTCTTCTTCTACGTACACATATACACGAAACCGCTCGAGCAGTTGCAACTGCTTCGGGCGGTCGTGCGGTCAAGCATCAAAAGTCTGTTAACACTTTACGTTGTTTAAATCTTAATTACTTATTGAGAAAAATATTCTTAAAAAGCTTATATTAATAAGATATTTAAGAATAATTAACTCTTTGCTATTACATGAAATAGAGAAAACCAATGTATCACATCATTTTAGATGATTTGTAAAAGTAACAGTGTTAATTGACTTTTGATGCTGACTGTACCTACGTAGAAGACTAGTTCACTATGCAGTCGCAGCTTGAACCAAGTCCAACCTGACTGCTTCAAGCAGTCCGTGTATGTCGGCTCTTATAACTTCGTGAACCACTACAGTTTTAAGTATGTTAGGTACATAGCTGTTATTGACTAGGCTGAAGAAATTTGAATTCGTGATGTTGTTGGTGTGTGTGACTTCATTTCCTTGTTTATTAAGAATTTGTGTATTGCCGATATTCGCATTGCAAGTGAATATAGGTAGATATGATCCAAAAGCCATAATAATAAATGTGATGCAATATTATCTAAAAAATATTTATTTTCAAGTTGTATCAATACAATTACTTCTAGGAAAAAGATAACAATATGAGTTATGTTTCTTTTATTGAGGGTCAAGAATTACTTATTGTAGCCAATAACAATTGTTAATAATTTTCAAACAATAAAGCAAAGCATGATGTCAATACAAGAAATTATTCATTCTGAGCAATATTATTTAAAATTCACATTTCACAATAAACATAATAGTAAATATAAAACAATTTCCAAGTTTTAAGAATATCCTACAGCACACTTGCTGTTGTTGGTTACTATGAATCAATTTCAAAGTACAATGCTGTTGTCTTTGTCCCAGCGATCGCGATGTGAATGGGGAGGTGTATTCTCACAATCTCCACCTAATGCTGTAGCTTTAGAAATATTTTTCAAAGAAACACTACTCTCTGCAAGTACCAAGTTCGGCTGCTTTGACAAACACTTCAGTCGTGGAATATGTGACACTCTTTTGGGAATTTTAGTACCAATCTTCTGGGTTTTGGGATCATACAAGGTGTTGGCTGATTTCGATCGTGTGTGTCCCACATCTCCCTTGTTCTTCATGCATGAAAGTGGAGTTCTGGAGCCGCTGTTACTTGCAGACTTTGACTTCTTCGGTGTCTCATTCAGTTCAGTTGCTTCATCTTCATATATGAGTAGTCCATCAACATTATTGTCTGTCTTGGCACCAGTTTGGCGAAGCTCTACATTGGTGCTCTGTAATACTTTGATCAAAGTATCATCTGACATAGTTTCCACATTTGAATCCTCTTCAGTTTTAGCTACTACAATAGGCGTCCTTTCAATACCTATTGATGGTGACCGAGGATCATCATCAAGGATCTGATATACTCGGCCATCATCCTCATCTTCATTTATAGTATCGGTATCTTCAATACTGTTCATATTTTCTTCACTATCTTCAAATTTATCTTCATGTTCGACATACTCAAAGTTTGTTTCCAAAAACTTTTGTTTGCGTTGACCTTCGCTCGATATGTTGTTTTCTAATGCTTCATGAGAAGCTGTGGATGACCCCAATGGCTCTTCGGGTTCTTTTAATGTATCATCTAAAGTTATGTTAAAGAATCCCTCACACAAGTTTCGGGACACCACTAAATCTGGGCTCTTTTCACATGCTTCAGCGCAGCTGTCGCAATTATCGTCAGTTTCAGCATTTAACACAGGACTGGCACAGTTCTCACTTTGTAGTCTTAATAATTTCTTTTCATTAGCTGCTTCATCAGTCGTTGCTGAAATTATAATAGGTGTGCGTTCAAAGTCTTGTGTAGGGGAGCGCGGGTCATAAGACTGCAAATGGTTCTTTATCACAGCAGAAAGAATAGGATTGTTGTGTATAAGTTTTTCTTCACCATTACCATTTTCGAAAGTCTTTCTCAGATCAACGTTTTTAGTGATATTGTGTTTACCAGTTGACTTGTTCTGAAAGCCAAAATGCCATAAATTAGTAAGTTATTACGAGACAAAGTCAAAAAGGCCAGACGTTCCGAACATAACAAAAAAAAGAAATGGAGGGAACTCGTGTCGTGTGTTATTTTTAGGTAAGAATATTCATAGTTTCGTAAACGCACCTGTAGCGGAGTCCGTGAGATTTCTGGTGTTGGGGATCGAGGATCAGAGTTATTGCAAACGTCTGAAATGTCCAAATCATTCTTTATCGTAGCAGCAGTTGGTGCTGGTGCTTCAGTATTATTTGGTTTACTTGTGTTGCTTCCCATTGTTATTTCTAAATATAGAGAACACGTAGGTATTGTATATAATCCGATACTGTTGTTTATTATAACAAACTAATCATTTTAACTATCAGCTAGCTAAAAAGATTAGTTAAATTATTACTTTTTTTTCTTCAACAGTCCGGCTGACGAACTCAAAACATTTAACGGCCGCAAATGTCACACTGGATTCTATTTTTGAAAATCTTTCGTTCGGAAAACCAGACGGGGTTAGTGTAGTAAAATGATTTGTGCTACTATTATGGATGTAATTCTTTCAAAGTTAACTATTAGTAATAAAATTATGATTAGAGATTCAAAGTAAATTAAGACAAGTAATAGCTTTTTACATTGGATTAATATTATATTTGTAGATCTGAATTTGTTATAAAATGCTACCACTTCTGAACGAACTAAAATCTGATTGCCAACCTAGAAAATTCGTTTGATTATGGTGTTTGATTGCACTGGATTTCCAAAAACATTGATCATTTCTGGAAAACATACTGGTAAAACGGAGTAAATAGGGATGCAGGGGTGAATCGGAACGAAACTTTAAAATGGATTTGTACATACTTTAAAATAATATAGTTTGTTGCTAATAAGGACACTTAATCTTTAATTAAAAAGCTTTAAACACATTAGAGTATTTTCTGGCAACAGACTATTATTATTTCAACGTTAAAACACATTTTGAAGTTTCGTCCCGATTCACCCCTGCATCCCTATTCAACCTTGTTTTACGGTACATGATAAGACTGCGGGTCTGCATAAAACTTAGTAACGAGGAGTTAGTAAAAAATCACGCTTGTTCAGTTATTGATTGCAGCAAAATATATATAATGGTGCCTATTCCCTTGTTTACAAACTAAACTAAATTTAAATTCAGTGCATCTTTTTCTTTCTATTTCATTAATAAAATGACAGAAGATGGACTAACTTAATTTGACAGGAATAAACTTGTATTTATCTTCTCTCCTTTTCATAATGAAATAGAAAGAAAGAGATGCACTGAACTTAAATTTAGTTTAGTTTGAATCGGCGCCAATATTGCCTCTTGTGGTGGCCGCTGCACCTGTATGTACAGTTGCCCTGTTGCCGATAGTAAAGATAAAAATGCCCTAGTGGGGACGCGCCTTTAGAAACAGTAAACGGTAGCCATAGAACACTAATACTCTAGGCGGGACGGTAACTGCAGTGCGATTCTGTAACCATCTCACCGTGAAAACTTAGGTGAAATGAGCGTGGAGTGAGCTGTCATTCCAAATAATGCTAGGGGATTAACACTACTGACAACTCACATCAAGCTCACTTCACTTGATTTTTCACGGTGAGATTTTTACAGAATCGACTGGCAGTACTCTGCCCGAAGTAAAGTATTTCATTGACTTTTGTTGTTGACTTTACTGTTTTACAACAACAAAACAAACAACAAAATGGCAACAAAATGGTGCCAACATTTAGCATTTTAGAAATTAGAATTCGAGATAAAAAATGTGAACTAAGAAATGTCATTGTCAAAGTGACGTTTTAATATAAAAGGCCCGTTTTGACATTTGAGAATGCGTTCTTGACACCTGTCATTTTCATACAAACGAATACGTGTTTTGCATTGAGATAGGGTGTTTTGCGAAGTTGATCCTTATTAACTACTAGAACTGACAATGTCAAAACGGGCCTTTTATTTTTTGACAACTTTAGTCATTAGTTTGCTGGTCAGTACTAAGATGTAGGTATTTACAGAATTATACCTAATCATTAAAGTCATCAACACCTCTCTAAGATCAAGTAATCCTACTGAATGACTATTTCATGAAATCTTAGGATCTCTAATTTTAGGATTATGCTAACTTAGCAAGTTGTATTACTGATTCTGCCTTATTCCACCCACTTCTGAGTACCTAGTTATGTAACCTTGGTATAGTACGAGTGAGTCATCGTGATTAATTTAATTTTGATTTTAAACTTTTAAGTGTATTTTTCTAAATTCATTACTTATCTTTTAAAATATAATAAAAATCCAGTCTTATTACTGATATTAATATTATAATAATAATAATAATATAAGCACGCTGCTGGAAGATTCAAGTCTGGGCTATCGGCTGAGGAGAGGTGGTCAGGTTATATCTCACCTCCTCTACATGGATGACCTAAAACTCTTTGCCCCCAACAATTTGCAACTGATGGAGCTACTGAATATCACTGAAACTTTCAGTAGCGCCATCAGGATGGAATTTGGTGTGGACAAATGTGCGGTCATGCATGTAAAGCGAGGGGAGATCGTGGAATCCGTGGGAACACAACTCTCGGATTCCACAAATCTTAGAGCCCTCTCCGCATCCGAAACCTATAAGTATTTGGGTATGTCGGAAGCGTTGGGCATCAATGTTACTGACATGAAGCAATCGTTGAAGGAGCGCTTCTATGGCCGCCTGAAAAAAGTATTCAATAGCCTTTTATCAGGCGGAAACAAGGTGCGCGCCTTCAACGGTTGGGTCATGCCGGTTTTGATGTACTCTTTCGGCATACTCAAATGGACTCAGACCGAACTTGACGCCCTGGATAGGAGGGTCCGTACGCTGCTAACTGCAAATCGAATGCATCACCCACGGTCATCGGTAATGAGGCTGTATATCCCGCGAAAGTGTGGAGGTCGAGGCTTTTTGAACGCTAAGACCCTCCACAATCGCGAGATATGCAGTCTCAGGGAATATTTCTTAGAAACCGACGTGGGGATGCATCGAGATGTAGTCGCGGTGGACAAGGGCCTCACCCCGCTCTCCTTGGCTAAAGAGAACTGGCGCAAGCCAGTAGTGCTTGACACCAATGATCGCATGGAAGTATGGCAGAGTAAGGAGCTTCACGGACGCTTTTACCGGGCCCTACATGGGCCCGATGTAGATCTACTAGCGTCCGTAGCCTGGCTGCGTTTCGGTGACCTCTTTGGAGAAACCGAAGGTTTTGTATGTGCAATTATGGACGAAGTTATGATGACGAACAATTACCGGAGATTTATTGTGAAAGACGGCACGGTTGACATCTGTCGGGCATGCCACCGGCCGGGAGAATCAATCAGGCATATTATCTCTGGGTGTTCTCGTCTAGCTAACGGAGAGTACTTGCATAGACACAACCTTGTAGCTAGGATAATCCATCAGCAACTTGCTCTGAAATACAACCTTGTGGAATCGGAGGTGCCGTACTACAGGTATGTGCCCGACCCAGTTCTCGAAAATGGTAATATCACATTGTACTGGGATCGATCCATCATCACTGACAGGACTATTGTTGCCAATAAGCCTGATATAGTGGTGGTGGATCGATCAGAGCGACGCGCAATGATTGTTGACATAACCGTCCCGCATGATGAGAACCTCGTGAAAGCTGAGAAAGATAAACAAATCAAGTATCTTGACTTGGCTCGCGAGGTTGTCGACATGTGGGATGTGGACTCAGCGATCATTGTGCCGATAGTCGTGACAGCCAATGGCTTAATAGCTAAGAGCCTCGACCAACACCTGAAGAGGCTCTCGTTGGGCAGCTGGATCAAGGGCTTGATTCAGAAAGCGGTACTTCTGGACACGGCTCGCATTGTCAGGAGGTTCCTCTCTCTGGAGCCCTGACCACCGGTAGCTTGGACCCTGTTCCCGATACCGGTGGGCTACTATTTTTTATATTTTTAAATGTTTTTATACTTTTTATATTCTAATATTTAAAAATATAATTTATATGATTGTACATTGAAATAAAGGAGATAATAATATAATAATAATATCCCTGGACATTTCACACAGCACCATCTAGTCCCAAGCTAAGCAACCTAATGCTTGTGTTATGGTAACAAGATGGCTGATAAACTACTTATATACATTTTTTTTTTGTAAATACATACATATTATAGATAGAAAAACACCCAGACTCGGAACAAATACATGTAGGTCATACAAATATTTGTTCCGTGCGGGAATCGAACCCGCGACACGCAGCGCAGCAGTCAATCGCTTAACCACTGCGCCAACCGTGCCGTCGTTGAATAGGTATTATACTGGGCAGTCTGTAATCATCCCGATAAATGCACTTTTTATTATCTATGGGATTTTAATTCTCTTGTAGAATGTTTACAGCTTGGCAAAAAAGTCTAGAAACGGAACTAATTTTTTTGCTGTTGGCAACATTCCCAAAATAATGACGTTTCATAATAAACAAAGTTCACGACTTCGTAGAATTTTTATTTCGACCATCCAACGGTGATTATTAGTGATAATTAAACGTAAAAAGTGAAAAACAATGAATAAAACCATTCGAAGTGCTGGCAGGGAGGTTATTTATAAGGTGTACAGGCGATGTCTGGCGGAAAATGAGGCCCAAACTATTCTTTCCGATCTTAACAATGTTTACCAAAAAACCGCTGATATGACAGGTATGTAAGAGTTTGTATTGTTGTTTTTAGTTAAATTAAGTGTAAATTGATGAACTCAAAGCTGTTTTAATTGGCTTGCTTAAGGAATCAGTAGAAATTTTAAACAATAAACATCGAGCACATAGGTTATGTTTACATTTTGTTTGCATTACTCTGGTATAGCGCGCCTAGATTAATTGATACTTTGGTGACTTGAACTCTACCTAAAAGAAAACTCAATTTCTACTTAACTTAAGCTTTGAGTTTGTTTACAAGGTAGTGATGTATTTGTTGTAGCTTTTGCATTAGAAATTTAACAGAAATTATTGTGCCATAAACTAACTAACAAAATCTATTTATTCAATTCAGGTAAATCAGTTAGCACTGTCATGCTGGAAGGAGATAGAAACAAAGGGGTATTTTCTACATCCGCAAAACAGAAAAGGTCGTCGTCGCAGAGGAAGATTTTTTGGAATAAAAAAGAATAATATTATACCATGTCTTTTTATTTCCTAAAAATGTTGTGAACTCAGGAGTATTTCTCAAAATACTTATTTTTAGGTAAAAAGTAATCAGTTGCGTATCGAGAAGACGTCCTTGTTCAATTTAACAATACTTACTGATTTGAAAAAGTAACATAAAGAGAGAATACATTTGTCCAATTGAACAAAAAAATTAGCTAAGTATCAAGATTAGGTTGGTGCGCTATTCGGTTGCAGCGGGTTGCCAGACGAGCAGCACAGTGGCGCCTCCATTATTTTCTACTCTTTTTTGCCAAGCTGTAAATTACATCTAATAAAACAGGATAAGAAAAACGAAAAGACGTCATAAAAAACAAATATTTATTTATTTAGGATTAAAGTAGATACTTATGACAAATTAGATTATAAAAACTTACCTAGGTATATTATTTTGACTTTATTAATACTTATCATTACTTATTTAATTCTAAGATTTAATTTTATTGTATGGTCTGTTCCAAAAGTATCTATTTATTAAAAATGTAGGTAGGTATCTACACGCATTTTCTTCAGGTAGGTACTTTGGAATGGATCAGAAAATGTACCTACATGTGGATGCCATATCGTCGATAATTTTTCAATTGCAATTTAATAATTGTTGGAAAAAGCAGTGATGTAGGTATAAAGTTCCCATAGGTACCGAATCGCGTAAGACGCAATCATCATTCATCAGTATTTAGAAGGTATATTATTTAACCTGAACAGGGTTTGTTTACACTTTCATCAGATAGTTTTGGAACAGACATTAGGTATGTGGCAATTAATTAAGTAGTTAAGTATAAATGGCACGCATATTATTTGATAGGTAGGTACTCCACTTTTTCTTAGTACTTAAAAACATTGTAATAATAGAGATAAAAAAGAACACTACTTATTTCGTGCGCTTGGGCACACAACCTAGATCATAGGTCCAGGCGCCGCGTCTACACACGGCGCTAGACCGGGAGCGCCATTTCCAGCCGCGCGCGCACCTCACGCGACAGCTAGATCCCTCATTGAGCCCCCAACCATTCGGTGACGTCAGTCCTTTACAGCTGACCCTGCCATGCTCAGGAGGCGACTGAGGGTGACACCACGTGCGAGCTGGAACGCAGAGAGATATTTGTAAATACTGGAAAATAACCATACGTTAATGGCTTAGTCGCAATCCTTTCCGTGTAGGAATGTAAACTACGAGGAATTTTAGCAGCTGCAGAATCGGGAAAAGATTGTAATAGAACAACCTTGTATAGGTACCTACGACTCGTCTCATCTCACAAGGTCATCGCATACATGTGGCTGTATTATCAATAACTTTTCAATTAATTGGGCGAAAGCTCAAAATCTGTACTTCTCTATATCTATTCTTTGATAGTACACACGGCTACACATCAAGTTATACATTTCCAGTTTTAGCTGACCTCACATTGTATAGGTTTTTCGTGCAATCAGAAGCCAGCTTATACTAGTTATGTATAGCTTGATGTGTAGCCGTGCGTACACACGACAACTCAAGCTATAATACATAGGTACCCAGTTTTAGCTGATCTCGCATTGTAGGTATATAGGCTTTTCGTACAATGAGAAGTCACCTTATAAATACTGGAAATGTATATAGTTTGATATTATGTCGTCGTGCGTACAAAACGAAATCACTTTTTGTGTCCGTCTGTGCGACCGCTTAGTTCTTCTAAACTAGCTACCTACCTACTAATTGATTTCGATGTGGTTTTCACCATCGTTTAGAGAATGTATATCTAGGTGATCTAGCACTTTTAGGAATAAATTAGTTAAATAATTGACAGACTGAGTATTTTTTTGTCATGTGCCTAGTTATCAAGTGACGTCTCTGAGTACCTAAAAAGAAGGTTAGGTACCAAAAAAACCGGAGGGAACGTTTGTATAATAAGTAAATTGTGTTGATTTTGTCATCGGCCAGTCGACTTTTAATAGAGCTACAGCCTGCGGCCAAGAAGGCTCTCTCAGCCTCCACGCTTGTAATCATGAATAGCAGACAAGTATTCTCCTCGAACTCCTTCAGTTTCAAACGGAGTTATTTCCTTTTTTAGTATTTTATTAAAATCCTTTTTTTTTTGTTTTTCGGTTTATAGACGCCACTTCTTGCTGAATCTGTAATTGTAATTCCTCCTGTAACGACAATTCATTTTTGCTGAATGTGAATCTAAGTTCTTATCTATTATGTCTTCCACAACTTCCACGCTATCGTTAGAGTTATTATGTTTGTTTATTCTTTCCAAGATTTTTGTAATTTCCAGTCGCATGTCTGTTTTCTTTGTCATAGTAAATGTTATCAGCTATAATAGGTTTGAATATCGATGAGACGTCAACGTCGAATCTTTGCCGAAGCAGCTACACAACACAACAAACGCTGTTAACTCGACCGAGTCGTTCGGGAAACACCATACGAGTCGCACGCACAAGTACCTACCACGCCTTTTAAGGTGCCTCACATTTAAAGGCGCGGTTATTTTGCCAAATTTTGCAATCACCGACCGGGTCCAATACCGGATTCGGAATATTGGTACCGGTTCCGGTAAGTGTATAATGATGCCGGATCCGCCGGATTACCGGATCCGGTTTTCCAGATTGCAATCCCTAGCGGTGAGCCGCTAGTATATAAAATGAATCCAATTATTATCCAGCACCATTTGATACCTATATTAAAAGGAGGATCAATGTCCAGCACCCGTTGTTTACTTACAATGTATGTATTTTTTTTTGTCACCCAAGGCCTTTGTTTTTTTGGCAGGTGCTACAGGAATATATTATATTGTAATAAATAATAAATTAATCGCAGATAATATGGAATATTTGGCTGCCTCCTCGATAATATTTTGACTCTGTTTATTGGTAAGATTTGCCTTTCAACACGCAAGCATTCATATTAATATCTAATTGTTGCAATATACGAAGTGCACGTGGTATGAATCATGGTGATAAAAGAACATCTAAATGTCCCACGGCCTTGTTGTTATGACTCGGCGCCGCTGTTCATAGCTACAGATATTATATACACTCGAGAGCAATGAATCCGGGTCACTTAAAGAATGTTAAAAATCTCGGAAACTAAAAATGATAGGTTAATGCAATAAATTGTATTTAATAGACAATGTAATACTCCTTAAATGAAAGTTAAAAAAATATGAGTCACCATACATTTTATTAACACAAAATTACATAAAGAAAAAAACTGCTGATCTCTCCTTAAAACAAAAATAGGAAACATGAAATTTTTGAACTTTATTACGATTTTCTTGAATTTTAATACTTCGTATTGCCTCCTCGTGCTTCCATTACTGCGTTTACGCGGTTTGGCATGCTGTACACCAAGTTCCTTATACGATTTTGGGGAATATTCTCCCATTCCTCTGTGAGAGCAATTTTGAGCTCACGAAGCGTGATTGGGGGAGGGTTTCGTTGTTTTACGCATCTGCCTAGCTCGTCCCAAGCATGCTCGATCGGGTTGATATCCGGGCTGCGCGCTGGCCACTCCATACGAGTAATGTTCATCTCTTGAAGGTAGTCATTCACAATCCTACCTGTATGAGGTCGGGCATTGTCATGCATAAATATAGCATCCTCACCTAAATTGACCATAAATGGACCAACGTGATCATTGAGGATTTCTTCCACATATCTTACGCTAGTTAAAGAGCCGTTTTCTATGATCACCAGCTCTGTGCGACTTTCAGAAGAAATTTCGGCCCACACAAGTACAGACCCACCACCGTAGGCTACTTTTTCTTCGATGCATGCTTGCTTGAATCTTTCCCCTGGTCTTCGATACACTCTGTGTCTTCCATCGTGCTTGTAGAGCATAAATTTTGATTCGTCGGAGAACATAACTTTTGACCAATCTTCAATACTCCAATTTACGTGGCTCTAGGCATATCTTAGTCTTGAAATACGATGCCCACGCTCCAGTTTAGGGCCGTTTGCAGGTCTAAGGGGTTTTAAGTTAGATTCAGCAAGCCGACGTCTTACTGTCCATGCACTTGGGTTACTTCCTCCGAGGCGTCGAAACTGATTTGTGAGTTCAGTTCCTGTGAGAAAGCGATTTCGAAGCATGGTGTTCACCAAGTATCGGTCTTCTCGTGCTGTGGTACACCTGGTTCTGCCCGTTCCTGGTCTGCGTAGGTTAGAACCAGTTTCTTCGTAACGTCGGAGAACTATTTGTACTGTTGACAGCGACACACCGACAGTCCTGGCTGTATCGCGCTGACTCCGGCCGGTTTCCAGCATTGTAAGTATTCTGGTGCATTCTTCAGGCGTAAGCGACATAATTTCAGCTTGAATAATAAATATAGAGCACTATCAACATGGTTTATGTACCCACATAAATGACAGATTACAAACAAAAGCAAAAACAAATGCTGTAATTTCGTAGTTCCATCTTCGAAAGTGGCCCTTTTTAAAATTTGATTTTTTTATGATATAAATTTACAATAACTAAGAAGTTTTAATACCTTCATTTAAGGAGTATTACATTGTCTATTAAATACAATTTATTGCATTAACCTAGCATTTTTAGTTTCCGAGATTTTTAGGATTCTTCAAGTGACCCGGATTCATTGCTCTCGAGTGTATTATCCCCTTTGTTTTTCTAGTTGATGCGACTGTAGCGTGCAATCCTATTAATAATACAAAGTGCGCGTAGTTACTTTATTATACTGTGGTAATGATTAATGACTTACCGCTACAAACAGGCAAATGTCCCGACCACCTCATGTCGTCTCCACATGTCAGCGTTCTTTGTCCTCGTAATTCAGCTTTAGGATCTCGGCATGTAAAATTGCAAGCTTTATTGTCAGCTCCACAATGAGGCACTAAGTACTTAGGCACAGAACAAGACTGGACCAACACATGTATCTGCATTTTGCATGTTTGGAGAATCTGGAACGTAAGTACAACATTATCGTTGAGAGATGAGAAAATTTATTATTACAATTTCCAGTTACAAAAATATACTCACTTCGTCTTTATGCGTGATCCGACCGACGACCATGTGGGAGCCCTCTTTCAGTAAGGAACCGAATTTAGGTCCATACATGTGGGCGAAGCGTACGGTCCTGGGGGCTTTTCTTCCTGAGCATGACAATATACGAGGATATTGCATCGTTGCACGATCAACACCCGGCTTGGTGATCAATGTTCTGTCAGGAGGACAGCGCACGCAGATTCCTAGAAGCATTTTTGTTAAAAATTTTAGTTGCACAGGACTTTGAAATAAAAAGTAATTATGCAAAATGTATTTCTAATTAGAATAACCTTCATGGATGCTGTTCAACTCATTATCTCTCATACGAATTGGCAGCGATCTCCTGCGATGTTGTTCACCCGCTCGCACTACTCCTCGTCCAATGTAAACGGAGGACACTTCATTGTTTAGGTTCTTCCTATTAGTTTCTTTAATATATGCATCAGACTGGTAGAAGAGCCGCGGGTCTTCTCTTGGCTGGTATACTTTACTCGTCTTCTCTTGGGTAAGTGATGCGGCATCGTGCCGAACGTGCATCGGCGGCCGTAGCTTGGAGAACCGGCTGCTATAATAGTCATAATCATTTCTCCTGTTGTGATCACTTAGTATCGACCGACGACTTTGATAATTTGATGCTCGGCTGTGACTGCTGTGAGATTCTTCTTTTGGTAAAAGTTTTATTCTGAAAACCAGACAAGAATATTTAAATTTCAATGCACACATTTATCACTGACTATAGCTGTGCCTGCGACATCATTCGCATGCATGTCGGAAAACAAATTGGTGGGTATTCCAGGGGTTTTAATTTTTTTTCGCGGAACCCTTTAAAACTTTTTCTAAAATTAAAATAAAATATATAACATCAGCTATCTGTCAGTGAGAGTCCCGTAAATATCGGTCCAGCCGTTTCGACCCAACCACGGATATCGGATATCTATGGACCAAACAGACAGACAGACACACAAAAATGTTAAAAATTGTTTTTTGATATATGTACAGTCACGAGCAAAAGTATGTAAACATTCAGCTTTATTCAAAAGCGATTTATTTTTGAATGAAATTATATGTTGTTACGAACATAGCATTTTCCAACCCATAGGTTTATGTAATGTGTCGTAGTTCAACGTTGCGTTCGTTATTTCACGAAAAAATCGCAATTGAAAGTTGCCAAGTGTTGACATATTGGTGCTCGTGACTGTACCGTATCTACTTTCATACGCATTTAGTAAAAAAATACAAACATCCGAATTGAGAACCTCCTCCTTTTGTAGAAGTCTGTTAAAAAGCTGTTATTTGACACTACAAATAAACACTTCAATTTTATTTATTTGTACAGATCTGTAATGTGAGAATTTGCTAATGATGAGTGCAAAGAAAAGGTACACGTTTCGTCAAGGTTTCGTCTTAAAATTTTAAATATTTACACAGAGAAATATTGAGGTTTTCACAACATCAGAACTAGAGCTTGTAATCTGTTTAGGCAGTCAGGTATGCTATAGGAATAGAATTGACGTATGCTTGCTATTTCAGCGAGCCCTATGTTAGCTTTTCTCGATTGAATATTTTGACAGGCACTTATCCATGTTATGATTTAAAGTTATTTACGGTTAAATAGTGCGTAGATATTTCCTCGCAGTAAAAGATGAAAAACCTGATATGAAGATTAAATTTTTTGAGTGAAGTAGTTTGATCATAAAAAAAGATAAGTTACGTTGATCATAGATAAATATTGTAAAAAGTTGAAGAGTGGTGCCAAAAAGTTTACGTCAATCGACTAACCTGTTGATGTCTATGTCCGGCTGGCGGGCTCTCAGTGATCCTAGAAAAAAAAAAAACATAAAAAATGTTATGATGGCGATAATATTTGCTAACTGTAATGAAGTTCCACTTCCTTATTATTTACGTGGAATAAAATTGATATTTGAAGTAGTGAGAAGCTCAAAAGTCTGACAACTAGTCTCAACAAGGGGGTACCCAGTAACCGGGTTATGGAGGTCAGATAGGTAGTCGCTCCATGTAAAATACTTAGTATTCAGCTGAATCCGGGTAGACTGGAAGCCGACCCCAATATAGTTAGGAAAAGGTTAGGCAGGTTGATTGGGAATGAAAATGATATTACAACAATCAGTTTTACAACAAAAGAATCAACAGGAAAAATTTAATTCCCGAAACTTTCTAACTTCTTAAAGTATCAAGAATGTTTGTCTCAATCACTCTAGAAGGTAAACGTCTATATAGGTGTTCCCCGAAGGGATAGGCAGAGATGTATACTGTAGACTACACCCACATTACGCCAGTTATGTTTACCTAAGTCCTATGATGTAGCCATGTAGGTAGATCCTGTACCTACTGAGGGTCGATAGCCTTATTGAAAAAACCCATTAACATTTTGCCCTACCCTTATGCTCCATCCAGGATCTAACCCAAACCCTATGCTTGGCAGTCTCACGCTTGTGACTACTAAACCAACGAGGCAGCCAAACCATTCACACATTAAATTTAATTTCCAAAGATTTACATTTCATCTACAATCGAGAAGATAGAGAGAGATATAAACTAATATAAAATATCTGGCACAAGTCCCACATTCCCATGCATTTGCAGGTACATAATGATTTTTGTTTCATATTATGTGCATGACGCTGGAGTGACGTCACCACTGGAATCAGCTAGGAATAAACCATTCCATCATTCCTTTGAGTTGTCGTGAGTGGTGACTTTTATATCTAAAACTAGCTAATAGACCGCCAGAATAAATTTATATTTACTAATAACTAGCTGACCCGGCAAACGTTGTTTTGCCATATAAATGATTTCTAGCTGCCCGGCGCTACTTCGTTCGCGTGGTGTCCTACCCCCTACCCTACTCCTACCCTATTCCTACACTACTCCTTCCCTACTCCTACCCTACTCCTACACTACTCCTACCCTACTCCTACCCTAATTCTAACCTACTCCTAACCTACTCCTACCCTACTCCTACCCTACTCCTAACCTACTCCTACCCTACTCCTACACTACTCCTACCCTACTCCTACCCTACTCCTACCCTACTTCTACCCTACTCCAACCCTATTCCTACCCTACTCCTACACTACTCCTTCCCTACTCCTACCCTACTACTACACTACTCCTACCCTACTCCTACCCTACTCCTACCCTACTCCTACCTGCTATAAACCTCACGGAGCCCGAGACCTTTCCAACGAATGCAAAACCGTGGAAATCGGTTCGTGCGTTCTGGAGTTATAGCGTCAGGAAGGAAAACCCGACTTATTTTTATATAGTAGATAAAGCTGAAGTTTATTTTTTTTTTGTTGGTTTGTTTGAACGTTCTAAACTCTGGAAACACCGGTCGGATTCAAAAATTTTTTTACGTTATGGCCCTTGGCAACCGAGCAAAAAGAAAAAAAAGTAAGACAGAACGCTAAGCGAACGAAGTAATAGCGCGGACAGGCGATGCGATGTGATGCGACGCGCGACGGGGTGGGTCGGGAGAGTATGAAATTTTACGCGGACGTGAGAAGTGTCGCAGTCAGAAGCTAGAAAATACTCTACTTATAGAGAAAATATTTGATTTTTTTTTGTATGTTGGTTGTAGCTTTGGAGGAAATATGGCACATAGGTAGATCATCACCTCGATTTCATAGATACTTTTTATCCGGGTATTCTCAAGGGACCGAAACTTATGCGGATGAAACTTCGGGGTGCAGCGAGTTATTTTATAGAAGAAAGAAAGATATGGAGTAAGAAAGAAGATGGAATTGTTATCAATCGTGTTTTGATTCCAACCTTGTCTTAGTATGGAGCCAACTAAGACAAGGTAGCAATCAAAACACGATTTGATGAGTGAGTTGGCAAAACTAGGTGTCATTTAACCCTTCATACGTAGATCCACGCCAGACACAATGGCTTTTTAATTGTGTCTGTAATCACGGCACTCAACGGGTTATAGACAAAAATTACTAGCAATAGGAAGAAACTGTAGGTGTTTTGACATCAGAGATGAGAAAGCCTACCAGCTATATGAGGCCTATGTGGTATCATTTATTTTAACACATCATCCACAGCCCAACTTCACCAAAAGTATTTGTCAGTAAGTTCATCAGTCGTTAGGTCAGAATACTGTAAGTAAATGAAACGAAATTGTTTATTCTGTAAATAGGTAAGGTGGGTAACAGACAAGGATTACTATTGTCCCAAGGATTATTTGTTGACTTCTGTGTGGGAGGTCGAATGTTCAGCTGTTGACTATTACCAGCTAATAAATGATACCAATCAAGAATGACATCAGAAATACGCACTAAGCCATAAAACAATCTTAGACATTGCAAAATACTTTGTAAGTGGCCTGGTGCAATAAATTACTTACTGACCACCCGTATAGCGTTAAAATTATTGACATCAGAATTGTAGGACCGCTATCAATAATGCTGCTTCTAATGATTGAAGCTTCAGCGGAGAATCCTTTTAAGGAGTAATCGTTTAGTTTTACCTACCTTGAGAGAAGGTACCTGTGAGGTACTAGACCTTAAACCCTTTATTGTTCTAGTTGAACTTTGTGTGTTTGGTTTTTAGGGTGTAAGTGGTATTTACGTTGGCAAGGTTTAATTGCCTCCATCTTTGCGCAGATTAAATTTTAAATATAACTTACTAGCTGTTTCCCGCGCTTTCGCTCCCGTGGTCTAACTATACGGAGATGGACTCTTGGCCCAAGCACCCTATGTATTGTTAGATCAGAAGGCTCTAAAAAAAAAGTAACAAAGACTGTCACTAAGTAAAGATTCCCTTTTGTAACGACTAAATTAGAGAAGAGACACGTCATGAAGGGAAGTTGGCAAAAGAAACATGCATAGAAACAAAAAGATTGAAAAAATATATATGTAAGTAGCAATTTTGCCAGCAAGGTGAGAGATCAGAAAGAAATCCTTGCACTTGTGAATAATAATGGCGAGAACACGAAAGCAACTAAATGTATGTAAAACATTGTAATTACGCAAGCTGCGATATGAAATTTCATCCATGTTTTGGCCGAGACGCAGTGTTGTCAGCCAGATGTGAGGTCTTCAAGATTTTAATTAAGATCCAGACAGCCAAAATGAAGACACAATGATTACAGAGCAGAGAATCATGAAACCAGACAATAGGTCAATATTTCATAGTGTTAGTAATGAATAGATGTTAAATGCCTACTACTCAGTCAGACCTTCATGCTTACCAGGGCAAACCACATTCGGAAAGCTACATGAAAGCTACGCAGGGCCTCTTGGTAACAAAGCACGAGTCTTAGTGTCGAAAAATAATGGAAATCGCCACAATTACAAATTAAATCCACTGCCATAATAGTGTAATTCCTTCTAATAAACAATTAACAGTCCATTACCATAAAGAAACGTATAACTGCATATGCAAATCAATATAACCTGCTGACAAGTGTTAGGAAGCTATTGAGATATTAAAATAATTACTTATGCTGTTACATGCAAATTGTCTGCAAAATGTTCTGTAAGTACATATAATTTTGCTTTTAAATCGTCATTCGAATGCCTATAATGTTTCTCTTCATCTATTTGAAATGATGTCATGTATAACATAATAGTCGATGATCTAAAACTATGATTCCGTTAAGTTGTTTGTTTTGTACTTGGTATTAATTGATCGTAGATATTCTAAGCAGCTCGTGTCAACTTGTATCTTTAGTTGATTTTAAGTAAGCTATAAAAACGTTCGAGTAGGTCCTACTGAATGTCAATAGAATCCGACTAGTCACTGGATTACTCAGTATTTTTTGTACGGTATTTTAATTTGGAGTTGTTTGTTATTCATATTAATTGTGTCATTGTCCTTTAATTAGTTCAGTATCTGTAGGTAATGTAATTTAGTTTTAAAGCTGATCTAAATCTTTGATTTATTGTAGGATACATATGATGGTGCTGGTGTTTATCTTAATTGTTGCCCGACCCTTTCATTAAATACATTTTAATGAAAGCGTTCGCCAAAGATCACAGGATTTCTAAGGCCCAATAGTCTCCATCATAGATCTATAGCTACCATCCAGCTAACGCTTAACTTTCGGGATTATGGTCGTCGTTTATGAATCTTTCTTCTCCAAAAATATCCATGGTTCTCCGACATTTAATTCAACATTTAAATTAAGAACCTATCCCAGCACCCTAATTGCGTAACACACAATCAATCAGAATCAGAATCATTTTGAAGCAAATTGCTAATCCATTGCTTCATAAGTTCGAAAAATTTGTCTGCTCAACACGTAAATAACGCAATGATTGTTGTTAAACTGTCAAAATGAAATGATCGTGTGTTAAGCAATTAGGGTGCAGTTTAGTGTGCCTATGTCAGATTTTCAGTTCATTTGGGCCCTCTGATTAGTCTTTATAGATTGTCGCGAAGAAGAAGAGTTCAAGCATGGGTGTAGATATATTTCTTCTTCTACTTCAACTTCTATTTTGTAAATATTTATGTAAATCAATTATTTCAATAAACAATTTCAATTTCAATATCTGTTTGTGTTGGACTTGGGGAGTAAAGGCAAGCATTTTTTTCAAACAATTTGTTGATATGTTTTTCGTCAACTGTATCTAAAAACCAATTTACTACATCTGTTTCGGATCTTATTTCTTCAAACAGTGGGTAAGTATACTTTGTGGGTAAAAAACTTCAATCCCATGTTGAATCGCTTAAAGAGGCCCGAACCTTCAGTGAAGTGCACTCTACATATATACCATACGAAACATCTATTAATATTGTTTATATTATCATTATAAACAGTGCTTTGTGTGTCAGTCACGGAACTGTTGGTTTGTAATGTATTGGAAAAAAATGAGATAGATACCCATATAATAAAATAACTATCATTTAATACCAAGTGGTTACAACAATACTGTGTCACTACGCACTTTACGTGGATACGCAAAATACACCAAAAATAATTATCAATGACATTATGCACATAATGTTGATCTACATTCTACACATTGTTATTTAGAGCGATAGTAATTATGCTACTCCAATGAGTTAGATTCACCTTGAACTTGACCAGTGGGAAATGTGGAGTAGTGGAGGAGGCGGTATGTCATTAATTTATGTGTCGTCTAGACATTTTCTGAGTCGTTGAGATAATTAGACGTATATTCAATAAAATACTCGTCGTAATAAAATGTCGCGATAGCCCGGTGGTTTTAAAGTCGCCTCTCATGTACTTTTAGATAATCTTGGACATTACTGACATCGGTGAAGGAAAACATCGAGAGGAAACCTTTTTTTTATTGACAATGGGCTCACTCTTGACCTCAATCCAGCCCAGAGGCAGGGATGAGATCTACGGTGGAACGAGCTTGCCCAGAAGAAGCCTATTCACTCTCGCCTTGAAGAGATTCGGGTTGTATGAACTCGGGAATGCAGACGCAGGCAGACGATTCCACTCCTTAGCTGTGCGTATCAGAAAAGACCTGGACTTATAGTTGATATAAGTCTGAAATCGCCAACCCGTCTTGAGCAAGCGTGGTGATCAATGCTTGTGCCTTCTTTGTATGACTTGCCCAGCAGTGAGACTGCAATAATACAAGCTTTCGTATTGTAAAATAAAGTAGGTACTCAGAATATTAATTTCTAGAAGAAGTAAGAATTCTGACACTTTCATAAATATGTTCTTGGAATGAAGAGGAGTTAAATTATTTGTTTTCCGAATTGTAAAAAAAATAAACAATTTTCCGCCCGTTTTCTTGATAAATATGACTGTTCACTTGATAAATGGTGACGTATAATTAGATAGCTCTGAGACTCTGTTGTATTTATGATCATGACTCCTGTTTATAAACAAAGAGACACATTGTGTTAATCAAATTAAGATCCCATAGACAATTTACAAATGCAACAAACACCATATTTCATCATTTATTATATGTGTTGTTATTTTCGTTAACAAATTAGGACAGTTGAATGTTTATTTATCTACTTATATTTTTATGATGAATGATTTGTAGCAGCGGCAACAGTGACTTCCTGATTATTATGAATGATTGATAAAAGATGAATGACTAATAATAATATTATCTTCAATAAAAAATATTTTATGATGATACCATAAATAAGAAATTAAATTGAAGAGACAGAGCTGTTAACTTATTTTAAAATAAGGAATATGAAATGGTAAGTAAGTAACAAATTGTAAAAATCCTAAAAGATGAGTTTTAAAGTTGTGAGTGTGTGCGAAAATAAAAATAAACACTTACCAATAACACAAAAAATTAGAAGACTAAACAGAACTGACATCTTGAGGCAAACATTCGTGTAAAAGTAAAGAAATAAAAATTTCACAACGTTATAAAAATGTTCCACAAGCACGCGACAATATTGTGCACTGAAATTGTCGGTATAGCGTTCACTGTAGCCAAAACCGACAAAGGCAAGTGATCGCGAAAAGCGCGCGAAAACCACTAGTGTCGGAAGCTCAGCGTGGTGCGAAGACGTGGGAGGAATGCTCACGGATGCCAGAATAGCATTAGAAGTTTATAAACAGGTTATTGAAGTACATACATTATGTTCTGCATACTCGTAAATTGATATCAATGTCACACTACTTTTATTTAGGTGAAACAACTGTAGGTACCAATTACCTACTTAATTACACATTAGCGTCTAGCATTTGTTAGCATCTGAGCTCGTCTGAAGAAGTCATAATTGCACTGATTTAACAATTACCACGTCTCCAAACATGTGTTAGAACCTATTTAAGTATTTTATGGAAACCTTGTATAGTACAAGCTTTCGGAATGTCTACGAGTTTTATTCTAAAGAGGCGCGAGAAAAAATAAAAACAAAAGCCAGATACTGAGGATGCCATTTATTGGACAATATACAGTTTACGATTCACAAAATGACGTCACGACTGCACTTCCACGAACTCACAAATAACGAGAATTGTCCCTTGTTTTCAAAGCTTTCGCGACGGCTTTGAACCATGGGACTATAGTTTGTTGCAAGATCTACCTTAGAACTTGCAATAACTCTTGGTCTCTCACTCTGGCTTTAAAACAAGGATTTCAAATAAAACAATCTGCGGCTGTCATTAAGTCAATCTTTGACAGTCGTTCCGGGTGGACCCCAAAGTCTGACCAACCAGTCTTATTGTGCTGCTGGGGAGTTTGTTGCCCCACCTCTTCCCAGCTAAAGAACTAGGAAGTGGTGACGGGCGGGCATTTTGGGGGACTGTCTTGTGTAATCTTGACGTGCAAAAAGTGCTGATTCTCAGCCTAGTTTGAATAATGACTCTTGATCGACTTACCATAGAGCATGGAATCGCCGCGCCGGCAGGGTCTAGAGACAGCAGTACTAATTAAATTCGTAGCACCGTAAGTGTTGTAAAGAGTTTCTATACCACATTTGAGTATTCGAACGGTGTTAGCTTTTGGTTTGTAAAGCGGCCAGCGAGGCGTCTCCACGCTCTCGTGGTATCGTGTTACCCAGTTATTGGGTTATGGAGGTTGGATAGGGAGACACAGCAGCATGCAATTAGACTGAAATCTGAACTCAAGATCTTTGGGTAAAGGTTAGGCAGATGAGTCATGTTCAAAATCCAGATTAATTTCGGCGTCTTCTCACGCTGCTCCTTGTTTTGAAAGCCTTTGATATTTGAAAGATATTGTAACACATCAGACGTGCTTGTTACAGGTGTGGTAGCAGCAGGGATGGTAGGGCGGGTTGGGGCAGGTGAAGGCCTGGCAGGGGGGTACGCAGGGGTTGCATTCGCCGGGGTACCATACTGTACGCGCGTACCGGCCGCTAGGCCTCGTGCACGCTCCGTGGTTGAAGCAGTGGGCCTTGCACGGGAAGTCGTAGCAGCACGGTCTGGGGAAAAAGTAAATGAGATTATTTAGTGAACGTAAGGCCTGGGTCTTAACCAAACAGGAAAAGATAAGGATACATGTCTTAGGGCTGATTTTTCAATCATCTGATAACTTTATTCGAGAAATAATTTTGAAATTTTGACAGTTATTTCATACATAAACTCTCAAACGTCAATTTTATTCCTCGAATAAAAGTTATCTGGCGATATGGACACATCAGCCCATAAACAACTAATAGATTTTCGTTTTGAGTTGAACCTATGTTGAAGCGGAGCGGAGATATACCTAGGAAATAACACTAAAGTATTGTTTTTTTTTGTTATATACGAACAATAAATACGTTTCCTTTGCCCTTTGGTGGACTCCGGCGCTTAGGTTTGACGTTAAGGCTTACATCATTATAAAAAAAAGTGGAGAGCTCTATTACTAGTCAGAAGAGAAGTAGTTTAATTATATATACGCCAGCCGATCAAGCTACCCGAAACTGTCAAATTTTCCCAATCAACCTTGAACCTAATGCTATAGCGATAAAGTTGAAAATCTATTAAAGAAAGACAGATTGTAGTAGCTTGATGTGCTTGCGTCTGTAAGTACCTACAATTATCGCAAGCATCTTTTTCAGGAGTTGCTATTCAAATAGCTAGTATTTTAACCCGTTGTTCTCTATGAACAACGAGCAACCTATTTAACTTTACTAATCTTAAACGGGCCATTACAATATAACCGTAGTGCCGCACTAATCTCCTTTAACGACCAGTTTCAAGATTTATCATGCCTGTAAATCTTTGACTGTCCATTAAAATGTTTCAATGCGTTTATTGGCTCACTTGTCTATTATTGTTCTGCACTATGAAGAAGAATGTAGCAGCTAAGATAATAATTTGAAAAGACAATAAAGAGAGGCGTAACATGGTTGGTTGAGGCGGAGGAAACGGGAAAGCAACACTTTTTAAAAAACTATTTTTTTAAACATCAACCTCACTTCTTCACTAGAGTCGAAGTCAAATCACTTATTTCAAATAGGCACATAAAAGGCACTTTTGGACGTCCAAAATTACAGTAAAATAGAAAAGATTCTAGTCGCGTTCCAAAAGGTAGTTTTCGTATGGAGAAGAATGGGCAAGAAATTCCACTCCACTCTCTAACTAGACGCAAAGTCATCTATGTCTAGCGACAAAAAGTAGGAGATAACGACAGGGTCAAATAAAATTAGCTAGCGAAACTCCGCAAACGTGTTGGGTATCGATATTTAAACACGATAAAATATAATACAAGAGACTTCATGATATTTTTGGGGTCAACTACAGCTGTTAGTGTAATTTACTTTAAGTATGACTTTAGAAAATCACTTTTATTTGTTATCATGTTTAGATATTGTTCCATCACGAGTCACGACCATAGACCCCTCACGTCTGCGGAGTATCGCGACATGCGATGCGACCATGAAGCTAATGGATGCGACGTTCGAACGTCAAGCAGATAACAACAGACATTTCTCTCTCATTTCCAAAAATATCTAGTAATGAACTGGATATCCTACTAATATTATAAACGCGAAAGTTTATATGGATTGAAGGATGGATGTTTGTTACACTTTCACGCCAAAACTACTGAACGGATTTGAACGAAATTTGGAACACAGATCATTTATAACTAGGATTAACACATAGGATACTTTTTATCCCGATTTTCCCACGGGATCGAAACTTATGCGGGTGGAACCGCGGGCCGCAGCTAGTATGGTATAAAATGATAACCTATCATTACCTTTCAACAGGCGCGTTACTAGGACATCCCCAGTAGTAGCCGGCGCACTCCCTCTGGAACGGCTGCGGCCTGGGTTGCCCGCATCGTGGTCTCTTGTAGTAGATACTGTACTCTCCCCGAACGCACCCGAACCTTGGCGCGGGGCGGCAGCATTCGTACCCACGTGGCAACACTGACATTTTTGTGAATCGTAACCCTGTGTGGTTGGCTTTGCGCTTTGCAAAGTTTGTTTTTATTATCTGGAAAAGACAAAAAAGGAAAAGTGTTAGTTTAAAATTTAATAAACTCAATTTAAAAAAAAAAATATTGACAATGGGCTCACTCTTGACCGCAATCCAGCCCAGAGGCAGGGATGAGATCTACGGTGGAACGAGCTTCCCCAGAAGAAGCCTATTCACTCTCGCCCTGAAGAGATTCGGGTTGTATGAATTCGGGAATTCAGACGCAGGCAGACAATTCCACTCCTTAGCTGTGCGCATCAGAAATGATAACTGAGAGATAACTGATAATGAGAAGCGCTTAGTGCGTATATATGGTATATTAACCAAATAGGGGTGGTATCCCGCAGTGCGTCTGGACTCTCGATGGTAAAAAGGTGAAGGCAGACCATAATATTGCTGTTAATAAAATAAGCCTTTGGAAATAATGTAATTTTATTGAAGAAAACCAAGGATTTAGTTTAGCCGTCTGGCAAAGACTAATTTCTTACGAGTGAATGTCTTCCTAACTAATAACTTTTATAAATGCGAAATTGAGTTTGTTTGTTACGCTTTCACGATAAAGCGACAACGGATTTCGATAAAATTTTATACAAGGGTAGACCATGACCTGGAGTAGGATGTAGGCTGCTTTTCATCCTGAATCGCAGACGAAGTCGCGGGCAATAGCTAGTGCAAAATACAGCATAAAAATGCGCTACTGTATACAAAATTATCTGTTGCCATGTGTCAAATCTCAAATTAAACATTGTAAAGCGGTCAGGCTATCTAGTGCCTAATTGTTAAAATGTGACATTGAAATGCGGTCAGTAGTTTTAGCATACTTTGGTATCTTGATTGAGCACTGACTGAGCGTTCTAACAGACATTTTGTTTTACTATACACCATATTGGAATGCGAGAAACTGAGTGTTGTCGCGCTATTGACGTTGTGACGTCATCATATGACGTAATAGTGGGATTTAAATTCCGATAGCTGGGTGATATTTATCATCATCATCAGCAGCCGATCAGCCGATCTTCACACGATTATCTCGATCTTCGACTTCTATAAATTAAATGAAAAAATACCTACCGTACTTTTTATAGTTTAATGTTATATAATTTTCCAATTTTTTATAAGTTTAGGATTTTTTAAAGAATTTTTTGGAATTTAGATGTTTTTCATTGAAATTATGTTGTGACAATGAATGTCAAATTTATTTGAATGAAAAACATGTTCCTCTTTGAGGTTTTTCATACTCTATGAATCATTAAGTATGCCAGCCAGTATTAAATGTGGAGAATAGAGTTTTTTTTACGGGGTTTTTTCTTTACAGAATATGTCACCCCGATTATTGAATACAACTTATTTATAAATGCATATAAATAAGTCTACCCGCAACCTTATAGCCACAATAATAATACGATAAAGGCATTTGGTACAGAACGATTCAGCCATCTCTTCCACGGATGCTTTGGTTCAGCGAGGGAAGGATGAGTAGACAGGAGGTTGCGACGGCTTTGAGACTCCGATCCGGTCACATACCACTGCGCAAAGTATATTCTCCCAATTGTGTGGTCTGTAGAGTTATAGAAGACGTGCATCATATCCTGTCGGAGCAATTAAATTATTATTTAGAGGCATGAGGAACAGGGTGTAAAGTTCACTCATCCTCCATAGAAAACGGAGGATCTTCCGACCAGACGGGTGTTATGTCTGGCGGGCAATTGCCCAACGATTGATGTTGGGAAATTGTATCTATGCTAATTTCGCGGTAAACTCTGCTTGCGAGATGCAGGATTTGCGTGACGTCAGTATGACGCGTTCTTCGCATGTGGCGTTGTAGATACCGCTACAATTACCTATCTTAAATCTCTTATATCTTAATTTCGGAGTGTGATGGTGTTGGGGTCCAAAGGCGTCAAGCTTTTGTCAACCTTTTTAATGTGGGCTTCTATAATAGCGTTCTGGCTTCACCATTATCAGTTGAGGCTAGAACGCTTTATCATTTATTATTATTGTGGCTATAAGGTTGCGTATAGACTAGACTAATATATATGTATTTATAAATATGTTGTATTCAATAATCGGGGTGACATATTCTGTAAAGAAAAAACCCCGTAAATAAATTGAGAGATATATATATTTCATTTTTCTTATGCCAAATGGTCCGTCTCCTGTGAAACACAACTTTCACTATTAGCTACCAAATTGCCTTTACTACTTAGCTTGTCTGCATTTCCAAAATACAGGTGTAAATGTGATAATATTCTATCATCGTGCCAATTGACCCTGTTTGTCATGAAGTAGGTATAGTGCATATGGTTTTTGGAGGTGGTTTTGTAGTGTTTTGATTAGTGATTCTACTATAAATGTTACTACTCCGTATGGAGTTTTGCTAGCTGATAAATTTTAGTTGTGTATCAGTGTCTGTATGTTTGATGATGAACTGCATCAATGTTTGCATGCCAAAATGGTACAATGTACAAAGATTCTTTAATATTATTGTAACCACCTTATTGTAAATACCTACATTCTGAGCAAATATATGAGAATTTCTATCATTTATTAGTACTCAAATCAAAATCAAAATCAAAAGTCATTTATTCAAATTAGGCTGAGAGTCAGCACTTTTCGAACGTCAAAATTACAAAAGACAGTCCCCCAAAAACGCCCGCCCTACTCTCTCCCTAATAAGGGATTGGGGGGTTTCAATGTTTGTATGGAAGAATTTTAGCGCGCAGTCCGGTTGACTCGAAACTCAGTATTTATACCTAATATTGAAAGTAAAGAATAATGTGTATCAGGGTTTTTTGAAAATCTACCCCTGACGGGCTGAATGGGGTAGTCAGTTTTTCAGGGGAGGATTTTACTGCTTAGTATAAATAATCTTTGAGTCAAGTTATGAATACATCCAAAACGTTTTTTTTTTAATTCTACCCCTGTGGGGGTAAAAAGCGGGGGATACAGTTTATATGAAAAATCTTCTTCATTAGGTTAATAAACTTGAAACTTTTCAAGAATACTCGCCTAAGTAAGTAATAAAGTTTCTCATTATATGTTTTTCAAAACTACCCCTCAAAGGGGGTTAGAAGGGTGTTGAAGTTTGTGTGGAATAATTTGAATGCGCGGTCTGATTAACTCGAAACTCAGTGTTTATACTTAAGACCAAAAATAAAGAGTAACATGTATCAGGGTTTTTCGAAAATCTACCCCTAACTGGTGGAAAAGGGATAGTTAATTTTACAAGGGAGGATTATAATGCGTGGCTTGATTAACTCGAAAATTGGTATAAATAATATTTGAATCAAGTTATGAACATCCCAAACGATTTTTCAAAATTCCACCCCTGTGGGGGTGAAAAGCGGGGGATACAGTTTATATGAAAAATCTTATTCATTTAGTTAATAAACTTGAAATTTGCCTAAGTAAGTAAGTTTTTCATAGTAAGTATATAGGGGTGTTAAGTTTATGTCGAAGAAATTGAATGTGCGGTCTGAGTAACTCGAAACTCAGTATTGATACTTTTGACAGAAAATAATTAATAATAAATATGTAAAGTTGTAGAAAATTTACCACTGACGGGACAAAAACGGGTAATTCGGTTTTTAAGGGGAGGATTTGAACTTGAAACTGTATGTTATATTTTCACGCCTAAACCACTGAACTTCTGATTTGGCATAGATATAGATGGCATCCTGGGGAAGCAAAGTCAAAGTCAAAAGTCAAAACGTTTATTGCAAACTAAGTGTACAATGTTGGTGTTATGTTATGTTAGTAGATACACACACTTAGCACATACTTTTTATCCTGTTAGCACGTTCCCGTGGGATAATTTCCGACATCCACGCGGGCGAAGCCGCGGGCAGAAGCTAGTGTACTAATAATACAGTCACATTTTGCCAGTTATGTTTAAGTGTTATATGTAAATAAAAGAATAGTTAACTACAAACATTGTATTCTTACACAACAAAGACTCCACTCAGTTTTATAGTACTCTACTACCAAACAGGCATGCATGGTCCGCAGCAGCCGCAGCCACAGACGGGAACTCCTGGATAACTGCATCTCTTGGGACAGCATATCCCGGGCTCCGTGCAGCAGTAACAAGGGCACGGCTTGCAGCGATTCGGTCGGCAGCAAGGAATTGCAACAGTCTCACAAAGAGGAACAGGTTTCGGCACCGGAGTCATTGGCTAGAAATAAAAAATATATGTCTAGTCTAGAAATAATATTGAAGAATATAAAAGTAAACATTTTGTCACAGTGCCAAGTATCTGAACTGTGAAGCCAAAGTGGAATAATTTGACTAAAATCAAAATTCAAGGTTGTTTGTGTCACAGATGCGCATGGATGATATAAATAGATCGTGGCAGTGATACGAATGCTGGAAGTAGGTACCTTATCACATGGAGGGCAGGGTGGCAGGCATGGCAGGACCGGACATGGTGGGCAGGGGGCCGGGCATGGTCTGACCGGGGCCGGGCACGGCGAGCATCCGCCTCCCGGGCACACTGAACAGGGCCTGAGGTCGTTGCATGAGGCGACACAAGGCTTCGTGGAATAGGGGTAGCAGGCCCCACAAGGCTGGCCACTGCATACGCAAGGATCGAAACTGTAGAAAGGAGCACTCATTTTAATTTTACGCTTTTTATGTTTATTACAAAATAACTTAAAATTTCATAAAAAATATGTCATGACAAATATGAAATATGTCTGTGCTTGCTGATAATAAATTTTGTTTTTATTTTTTTTCTGCGAAACCTGTTTCAGCTGTTTCGCATCTAGGGGAAGTTTCAATACAAAGAGTTCCAAGCTACTACATTCTAACAAACTAAATTACACAGATGGTTAGATTTTCCATTTTCGAGAATCACAAAATAAAGTTAGAATATAACAACATGACTTGATCAAAATTGAATTTCATCGTTCTTAGTTGGAAAATTCAACAGAAGTCAATTAGAGAGCTAGGAATTAGCAAGCTGGATATGAAAAACTATGGTATGTTAATGATCCACAGTGTATGGCAATAAATGATTATAATTATTAAATAATTATGGCAACGGTTCTGCATTGGCATGCAAAAATTCAATAACCGCGCCATAGTTGGCCTATCAGCGATACTGGCGCCAGTTCCGATCATCTTTTCTTCCACTGTATCTGGCTGGCATCTTCTCGTACTTCTTGACATAAAAAAGTTAGTTATTTAGACATATCAAAATTATAGTCACTACAGAAAAGTCAGGAAAGTCTAAAAAATGCATTAAAACTGGAAAATAACACAAAAAGAGTAAATTTATAAGTGATAAAATTAATTAAAACATTTGAAGATGTGCGCATGTAGTTTTTGCCCCACCTGTCCAGCTATATTGCCTTGTGGTACGGGGCCTTGCACGTACTCATGTCCACCACCATGCCCATGCTGTCAGCCGTGCTGCCCGCCGCCCGTACCTTGCACGCCGTGTCCTCCGTGTAAATGTTGCCCAGTGTTCCGGCAATGCCCGGCGCCCGTGATCCCGGACCTCGTGCCGCCCATAGTGCCCATATTGCCACCTTGCAGACCTCGCAGGTGTCCGCGTCCAGAACCTTGTCCCCCTCCCCCACCTCCGCCAGTTTGTTGCCCACCTGTGCTGCCATGCTGCCCACCACCGCCATGTTGCGACCCGCCACCGGTGATTTTTTTTTCATAATATTATTTAAATCAATATAATGTTATTTGGAGCATATTTTAGTTTACTGGATTGCAGAATTTGACATTATGTTTATATTTACTTACAGGTCTGTCGGTGCCCAGAACCAACGCCATGCTATCAGCCGGTACTGCCGTGCTGTAACCCGCAGTGTCCCCCTCCTATCATACCTAAACAGCGTCCTATCTGCCCGCGGGCTCCTCCTTGCCCCTACCCATGCCTGCCTGTGAGCCGCAGCTGTTGCCCACACTGTGAACTTGACCCGGTGACACGACGAAGGCCATTAATAGTGCATGACAGCCTGTTCCATTGTAGAAAGACTGGATTGCCTGGCGAGTGTTTCACAAGAACCTCACCTAACGTGCGGTACCATGTTGAGAACTATGTGAGACAGGTAAGGATTTTGCTTCAATCGTTGATTCTCATGAAAACCCTAAACTGCTATATACTAAAGTTGTCTTTTGTTCCTGATCTAGTAACTAGCGATATACTAATTTTACCCTTTGTTATATTTCAGGGTCCTCAATCTGGTTGTTGGCATCCAGTCCCAGTTCCTCTAATTTAGCAAAGGTTTACTTTTTTATGTGTGGTGTAGTCTGTGCCATGTTGAACGGTAATGTGACCGAATTTTACAAGTAACGTTGGTGATGGTTTTGAAATAAAAACTATTGAAATATGGCTTGTTTTTTAATCTTATAAATGAAAAAATACTGTTACTATTTTGTTAATCAAATTATAAGGATCACGAGTGTTAATACTTTTGATCTTTATACTTTTATTAAAAAAAAAAGTAAGTGGTGACCAAATTACAATCTTCGATCCTATGTAGTATTTGATGGGAAGTTGTAATATGATGATATGCGTGATAAAACAAAATAAAACAAATCTAGGAGGCCTTGATCTCGCCTTGTTTGTTTCTCAAATCTAGGGGGCTTCTAAAATCGATATAATCTCCTAGGCTGAAAATCTAGAAGGTATTATTACTAGTAGGTATTACTGGTACATAATAGGATTCGAGGTTCGATGCACTGCTCACCCCCTCCATGCGTACTGAGGTTCAGAACATTAAGACCACCATATGAATTTAAGACACTTATCAGGGAACAGATTTACATGGTACAGATCGAATTAATGAAAGTCTGAAACTGTATCCTAAATGAATTTATTTTGTTCACATCACTATTATCACTATAAAGTTTTTCAGTTTTCTTCACTTAAGGTTACATGATCTGCGTGTTGCAACTGTAGATGTTGATGCAAGGGTTGACTGCGTAACATCTCGGCTGCGGCGGGCACTTGGTCTCGCACACCATCGGAGAACTGGGTCCGCAGTACGTAGCAGAAGGAGGACAATACTGTAACGGCGGACAGGCCGGAGGACAGCAGTTCGGAGACGGAACACAAGGCATTCTGTTTTTTTAAATTAACTTGAAAATTTTGTTTAAAGATGGGTCGGTCAACCAAATGAAAACCAGGAATAGAATGCGCTCCTATTTATAAACATCAACAGGCCTACGAGATTTTTGGGAGAATACCTAATAGATTTTGCAGAGAAATCCAGTCAGCTGAGGGATTGTCTCAATGACGCACCGTAGAAATATAGGCATTAAACCACCATTTTACAGTAATGTCGTTCATAAAAACAACCTACTTTTACTGATTCCTGAAATTTTCTGCTTTGATATTTATCTAAATATTCTGTCGATTAAAAGAGCTTCTGAGCTAAAAAAGTGATTATGCGTTAGAAAATTTAACTGGGCTGTGCATGCCAAAGTCCTGCAGAAAAACGACTTTAGACGTTGCATAGTTCCTCGACTAATTCCTTATTAAAATAAATGAACCATATCTCCTGTAACAGCAAAACGACTTCGCGGCAGGACAAATAGACGACGCGATTTACTGGAATCATACCCCAAATCGAACACACAGAGACATGTGGAAAGAAGGGGTGGAGGTCTCGCTGTAGTGTGTCGCTATAGTCAAAAAATAAATCATGCTCTGAAGCACAGTCCATGGTCCACGGTTCAACAATTTTAGACTAATTCTACTAAAAAATATTAAAAGGCTGGCCCGAGGCTGCCTCATGTGGCGCTCATGCGCTGCCAGATAAAATATAGGTGGATTTGTGGTATCTATAGTCTTCGTTACAGTGGCGACTAAGGGACCTCTCACTAGGACGTCCAGACGGTCTATTCTGTAAAAATCTCAACGTCAAAACTTAGGTGGAATGGGCTGTCAATAGTGTCAATACATAACATCCAGATGAATGGCAGCTCACTTCACCAAAGTTTGCACGGTGAGATTTTTACAGAATAGATCTGCAGTGGCAGCGGAACCATGGTCGCACTGCCAAAGGTTGTGCAACCGATCGAGCGCCTGATGATATAAAGCTGTGTATATTTTGCTGGCAGCGCGACCATGGTTGCGCGTTGAGGAACCTTGAGTTATGCACATCATAGTTTCCTATGTGAGATATAAAGGTGCTCCCTCACCGGGAGCATTTGCCTGTAATGCATTTTTCTTTCTTTTCTTTCAACAATTCAAGATTCGATTTTGAGCATTACCTACGTTCCGCCAAGGGCCACGGGTTGTTCGAAAGAGATACCGTGGCCCCTGGCATAGGCAACTGAAGGAACATGGGTGGGTTTTAGTCAGTAAAAGTCTGACACGCCCTTCCGCTCAGCCCATAGCGGGAGAGGTCATTTGATGATTTCCCACCCAAGAAAAAAAGCATTACCTACGTTAAATGCTGACTCACTGACTGACGAGCATACGTGGCTGCTGTCAAGGATACTGAGCCTGCGCCGCGACATGGTCATTACAAGTGGTGCGCATTTTTGTGTTTCAAGTTGTATCACAGGTGCTCCCAATCACACCCGCACTCACTGATGTATCTAATGCTGTTCAGTTATTATTTTAACAGACCTATTTAACGAACAATAGGTCGTGCCGCACCGCACCGTACAGTAAACTATTTTGCTGCTAAATCTAGAATTCGTGCTGCAAAATCAGCTACATTGCTGCTAAATAATGGTGAGATCAAATTTAAAAAATCTGATGTGGCTCCTCAATCCTTACGGACATCAGTAAACCTAACGTTATTGTAACGAAAATAAAGTTCTATGAATTTGACAGTGATGTAAACTTAGATATAAAATAACTGTGGGACTGTACTGCGGATTTGCTGAAAGACTCGGTTAGCCACGACGTCAGCCCGAGAACCGGCTGAGCGACGCAACGGCTCCTTGATGGCAGCTGGGTATGCAATATGTTAAAACAAAGGGCACCAAATAAAAACAAAACTAGATATAACAATTTTTATTGACACTTTTACGTAATACAACCAGATTCAATCACCACATGACGGTACAGAACTTTCACCGGACGAATGGACTTTTCAAGTTAATATGTTTTCTCAGCATCATTGTTTTAATGATAGCCGATTTCTATGACTGCTTTGTCGAATGCTGCAACAGGCACTGGCGGCTGGCCAACGGCTAACACGGCATCTGTAAACAAAAAACATTGTCAGTTTTTATTGTCACTGTGCAGGACAAATCCCTCACTCTTCATCTTCCACAAATATAAGAAAATACTATTTAGTTGACGTTATCGATTACACGGCCATTTGAAAGTAAGTTTAAAAGATGGCAATAAAATAAACTGTTTTTCGAAAGGGTTTGAACCTTTTTATTAGATTTTTTTGTTTTTGGTGAACTTTAATGTTTTGACAAGTTATTTCGGACTGATATGATTGAACAATTGAAGTAAGTTATATGACTTAGGGAGTGCGCTCACTGATAGGGCGAGTCAGCGACGCGGCGCGTTTCTATTTCTATAATTAAATTGTGATCATAACAAAAGGGTAAAAGTCGAACAAGTTCAATCAAATTAACATGATTCAATATCGTCACGTATTTTTAATAATCACATTTTAAGCTGATATCAGACGCTTCACATATATAAATGTTAATTTTTGTTTAATTCCACGTTCACAAGACATCGACAAAATTATTTATGGAATGAACGTTCATCTGCTCCTGTCATTAAATTTTTCGATCATTTGGTAGATGAGAAAGATAGCCGATCGACGTCCAACACTAATGAATTAAATTTTTAACTTTGGTAAAACGCGCGGTTAGCCACCCGCCCCCGCGGTTAACCGCTAGTGCGTAGTGCTTAGGAGCTTACTGTGTTCAGAAGTTTCACTTCGAGAAAGGTACCGAATGAACGAAAAGTGACGCGTTTGATATCGATTTAACGAAACCTAGTTGCAGCGCGCCTCAACGGCGACTCGACCTTTTAACTGTGTGAGCGATACCCCTAGTAAGTGATCGCGAGCGCGGTGACGCGTCACTGGATATGTGCTACTTGACTGTAAACTGTGACGAGGGAGCCTGCTCCGCAGCAGGGCCTGCAAGGACCGCAGCAGGGTCCCCGGCAGCCGCCACAGCCGCCCCTGTAATAAGATAACAGAAGTTTATTTTCACTGACGACACAACGGGTGGATCCTCCCCCTGGACTTCGACCAAGCGTGAGTCGAAGTCAAACTAAATCTAATTTAGAGCTTTAGACTCAACTTTGGTCGAAGTTTAACAGTTTTCAATATTTTTGGAACGAAGTTCCTAATCGCGCGTTGCGAAAGGGGGCTAGACGGAAAAAATTAAGACCAAAAATTGGAACGACACTTTTTGCTATTAGTTGTAGGCGGCGCGCGGCGTGCGAGTGTTTCTCTGTCTGTCTCTCTCTCTCTTATAGAAAGCAAGCAAGTTATACTTCGTACCATCCGGGTGTCCCTTGACACCTCTCAAGTTTTATTTTGTGTACAGCAATATTAATTACTAAGATGTAAGCCTTAGTAATCCTCGAAATGGGGGGCACATTCTCGAGTTTAGGGAAAATGGGTGCCAAAGGTTTTTTTAAAGGTTTTCAAGGATTCAGCCCCCTTCCTATGAGAAATCCCCGAGACCCCCCTTGAAGGAAAACCAACACCCATGGCTGTGTTCACTACCAATTTGGTCACAATCACTTAAAACCGTAGATCATGATTGTCATGGAAAACTATGTTTCAAAACTTTAGGGTGAATTACTTTAAGCAACCTGGAATACTGTGCGTGAAAAATCACAACTTCGGCAGGCTTTAATAAAATGGTTTATTTGAAATTGATGGACAAAGATCGCACGGTTTTGGAAAAGTTTATCTAAATAAATAATACTCACTGAATTGCGGACATAACCGATTGTAATTGACCAATAACACCCATTCGGTTACACATTTTTGTAGATTTTATTATTTACTGAATCTTTAAATTCTAACACCGATAAATTTTGATCACCCAAAAGTATGATTGATAATTTAATACAAACTGACAATGTGACACTCCGTCCAAGAAAATTGACAGTTCCATTTTCAAAATTTGGCAGGCATATTTTTTTTTTCTAATGTGCCTGTATTATTTCACTAGGGACTGCCTTTTTGGTCGAGTGATCCAGACGCGACTACCGAGTGCCTAGGTTCGAACCCTAAAGTCGTGTAATGTGATTATTTTATTTTATTAATATGCATTTCGGAGAAGCAGACCAGAGAAACATGACTGGCGAAATATACCTTTTTTTTTTCTGGGTCAACATCTCGTTGGGGACTTATCAGTACAGACGATGTGTTCGTTTTTAACAGACTTCAAAAATGGAGGAGGTAATGCATACGATGGCATTTTTTTCATACACCTATTATATTATGTACACTTGATGTGTACATACATCGATTTAAGTACGGATTCTCTAATTTTGCAGAGGAGCCCACGCAGTGGACTCATATAAACTTTATTAAATCAATTTATCGTATATAATCCACTTTGTGTATGTTGGTTCTTCCTGTCACTTATTCACATAGCAAGTAGTGATTTACTTACGCATTTGGTGAAGTACAAAGTATAAAAATAAAAATTTGGGAAGTCTTTGGTTTTGTATTATCGTTTTTTTTTAAAGTAATTTTTACTTTGTAGTAAATGAAAGAAAAAAACCGGTAAGAACTTACACCTACCGATACTCGCATCGACGTGGAGTTGCGGACACCAGTCCGTATTACCTAGCACCGACCGATGTAGGAGATATAATTTCTAAAATATGTGAATCTTATCCTATCGAGTTAAAATGGCTTGCAATAGGAGAGGCCTATGTCCAGCAGCTGACTGCTATAGGCTGATGATGATGTGAAACTTATTGACGAAGTACAGACGCCAGCACATCAGGCTACTATAATCTGACAAATTTCTTTAATAGATTTTCAACTTTATCGCTAAAGCATTAAGGTTCAAGGTTGATTGGGAAAATTTTACAGTTTCGGGTAGCTTGACCTGTTGGCGTCTGTACAAAATATCGTCAGCTTAATTTTTTTAATTACTGTTCAATTTAATATTAAATTATTGTACCTGGATTTATCTACAGCAACAATTGTTGTACGAGGGAGCGCACGTCGGATAGTGTGGTTTAACCTGGAAATAAGAAAAATATATATTTATAACAAACGATATTTTTTCAGGATACCTACTGTTGACTGACATTATACTTCTATATTCTCTGGCAATGAAGAGTGGTGAATGAAGTAGGAGGCCAAACAAACAAAAGAGACTGAAAAATTGATTTCATTATTATCTTTGCGTGCTGAGGTGCGTATAAAATAATAAACAAACATTAATCGCGTGGAATGTTTAAAAGCTAGGTTTATATCTAGCGTTTGAGCTCCTTTTCACACGTTCCGATTGCCGGATAGCCGGCATCAAGTAACCTGACACCCACCCACCCATCCATACATTGGCCCATCAATAATCTTGGCAAGCTTTAAGCTAAGCTTAACCATCCTGCAGACCCACGGATTCCATCGTGTAGTAGTGGGGAATCGGATAGTCATAAAGTCATCTCAAGAAGACGGTATAAGACGAGAGGAAAACTCGGCGATGTCCGAGATCAGCACCCTATGTTTGCGCAGCACACTATCAATCACAATCTGAATCATTTTGAAGGATATTGCTAATCCATTGCTTCATATTTTCGAAAAACAATGTCTGCCCCTCAACGCAATGAACGTTGTAGAACTGTCAAAATGAACACTATTCCTAGATACTGTTAGTTTGTTACAATTACCCCGCAGGATAACAACAAGTAATCCATTGACCACCGGGTATACACGACGCCGTCGGACGGTCGGTCCGATAGACGGAGCATGAGAGAGTCGATGTGAAGTCACTAGGTGCGCAATACCTATTTTCATCTAAGCTTTACAAAAACAAAGTTTTAGAAAATTAGGACGCCTGATTAAAATCCATACGCAAAGTTATTTGATTCCTCGACTAATCTTCTATTTTTACTTCTTTACCTATTTATGTACCAACCCGAGCTGCGCCTGCGTGGTGGATTACAGCCCACTCCCTCTCACAGAGGAGGCATGTGTCCTAGTAGTGGGAACATTATTATAGGCTAACTATTTATGTCTCAAATGTTTACTGTATACATACCGGACGTTCGTAATTGATGAGTTGATAGCGCACTTTCTTGTCCTGGTTGTTCAGTACCATGCCCGGCCAACTCGTGGGTCTGTAGTCGAAGGTGCTGTCGTGCACGATGAGGGGCCGGCGAACCGTCCAGTTGTCCATACCACATGGCAGACATGCTGGGCCCTTGGTGAAGAATAAATTATATTAATATTACCTGCCTATTACTATTCCACTGCAGGGCAAACTCCTGTTCGAAAAGGCACGAGCATTGATCACCACGCGTCGCTTGCTTAAAATGGGTTGGCGACTTCAGTATTCTATTAAGTAATTCATCGTGATTTCATCGTGAGGAATCCCGGTCTTTAGTTATGAGTAAGATCAAATCACGGCAGAAGAATGCTTTTAATTGTTTAAATAGGGACTCATAGATGCATGTAGAACATTGGCAGTTGGCCGAAAATTGGGATTTTGTTGCGCATCTAGAACAGCTCAGCAATAGACTGGCTCAAAAAGTCCTATGCCTGTTCAAATATTACTATACGACTAGAAACTGTGAGTAACTTGCTAATTTTGTCGATAATAAACAGACACAGAGGGCATAGCATAGTAGCATCTACTGTAGTTACCACAGCCGGTGCTGACATTATTTTAGCAGGCACTATTCAATATGCCATCTTATGTGAGTCAGACACTCTAATCTAAACTATATGCCTGGGAGTTAGACTGCATAGGGCCCGGTACATGTTGACGACACGAATGTCGTGGAACGTCACGACATCGCGTCGTCGTTATGTGATCGGGCCCTTATGTATAGATACCTATCTTTACGGCGGCCTGCTTTAGGCACTTTGCGCACACACACGTTTTTCATGCCGTGAAAAACTACGGTTTATTTGCCGCGTGTAGGCACGGTTTTCGGTGTTGAAAATGAAGCTTGTTAGCAGACACGTTTTTTCTACGATGCGTGGTTTATACGCCGCCGGCCCGTATTGAAACTTTGCCGTGTACTTTGCCGTGTGCTTGGCTTTAAACAATAACTTAATATCTCCAGTATGGGTACAATCATAGGCAGAAATCATACTTGTAAGCTATTGTTGCATACCGTCGTGATAATCGCGAAAAAAGTTCGACTGTCTCTGAGCTAACCAACCCATCATGTACTTGGTCTACCTCTACCTATAAATAGAGCTTTTCACATGCGAGCAAGTCGCGTGAACAGTCGCGCGACCTGTCGCTACAGAGTACATTTTTGTATAGGGCCTGTCGCGGCACAACTATGCAATTCGGCGACATTATTTTGCGAGTTGCTGCATGAGGAGTCGCGGCGTGAGATGTCGCTGCTGTGCAGAATCGCGCGCTACCTGAAGGCCAATTCTAGTTATCTATAACGTTCAAAATCTAGTTGCAGTCTCATCTCGGCGACAAACAAATGTCAAAAACTTTTCAAAATGTAGGGAAATTAGAAGTATTTTGACAGATTGAGACTGAGATCAGACTGTGAACGTTCCTAAAATTACGAGAATTGCCTCTGATAGTGTAAAAGAGCAAAATTTTCTAACTTACACTGATAGGAATGCAGGGAATATAAGTAGGGGGCTCCTTGTAACTCGGTAAGCATTGAATTGGGCTGCACATTGTTTTGCTTGATATTTAAACACTTTTATATTAGATTTTTAATAAAAAATATTTCTTTGGATTTTCTGGTATTTTCCTATTTTCACATCGAATTTATTTATTTTGTGACAATTATTTGACACATGTCATGTCAAATATTTTCTATTTAAAAAAAGAATAAGTACGTACCCGTACTGGCCAGTCATTATTAAATCACGATCAGTGTAGGGCCCGAACACACGTACCACGTAACTACACCACAACGCTAACAAATGATCGGGCGCTATTTGTACGAAAATAAATAGTTTAATTCACAGGGACCACATTTGACCGTCAAAATCAACTATGTGGGCGATACCAACCACATTGAAGCTAGGGCGCATCCACGCCCCATCCACAACGCAACCACCAGCGTGACCGTGCACTAGCGGTTGGCCATATAGCAAACACAACGATCTGTCTGTCTGCTAACACTAGCCACAACGTAACCACATCGCAACTAATAGCGACAATGCAACTGCAAGTAGTCGCAGTGACACTATCCACACGCTACCAATGCTTGCCGACATTTGTCACAGCGCTGTGGTGTGGTTATGTGATCGGGCCCTTAGGATTCCATAGTCGCTAGAGATTTGGAGTTCATAAAAGGCGGCCATTAGACGCTCAATCTGACTGATCCATGACTATGACTGCCTGACTGACAGTCTGACGCTTGACTGAGCGTGTAAGTTCGTGATTAAATGTGATTGACTTTCTGACGTTGAATATCTAGATATTTTGATTTTTGTCTTCAATCATGCAGTTACCATGTGTCATGACTGAGCGTGTAATGGTTTGCTGTCACTCACGCACCAGTCCCGCGTCAGTCAGTCGTGATTTCAACAGCGAAGACAGTGCGCGTGTGCTCGGCGACGCCATCGTCGCTGCCGCCGCTCGACGCGCCGCTCTACCAGCAGCATTGCCGTTGAATAAATTAGGGGTCGAATATATTTATCTTGGAAACCTATCCCGCTTTGTGGGACCCTAAAAATAATGGTTACGCAAATAAGTATAAAAGGCTAGAACCTTTATTTTTATTCTTCGTGTCGCTGGCATGACAGTTATTTTTTGGTTGGCCCATTACTTCGCCAGTTCCACGGCGTTATCGGTGGCAGCACAGAGAAGAATCTTTATTAAAACTACGAGAAGTATACCAAAAAATTAAGGCTGGTGCCATCGTAGAAAACGTCACATCAACACGTTTCTTTAAAGATATTGCAAGGATACACGCAACGCATGCTTTACTTTATTAATATCCATGTTCTCCAGCCGGATTTTGGACTCTGACTGAAGATGTTCGTGACTAATCGTCTAGGCATAGTCTTGCTTCAGTCCGTGATCAAAGATCAATCAAATGCTGTCAGTCAAAAATGTTTTCTCTTTCAAGAACGACTTTTCGATGCTTGTAAGGTATTCCAGTAAGGGTTGTTCTATATAGTAGTTACTAATGCCATGTTTTTACTTTAGATCTCTCGCCAATTACTACTCTCCACATGAGACCATCTGATTGGTTATTTGAGTATATTGTCAAACGAATTGTACTGTGTGTGTGAATGTGAAGACTATGTGGGTCATTGTATTTATATTATTTTTCTCTCTGTTCTCTTAGTTTTTGTCATGGTCTGGCAGTTTGAGTAATTAATGTGGCCTACCCAAATGTCCTTTCTTTGGTATTGTTTGTCGGATCGGTGAGCTCCTTAAGTTTTGAGTTGAGCTGCACGATTTCTGACAAATGCGTGCACTGACTGGACAGGTCCTCTCAATCTGTGTGGTTCTTTCCTCAAAAGACCATCTCAGACATCGACCTACATGGTCTTCATATGATCTGACCAAGATTATGTCTGGACTTTAAAAGAGACTGTGACGTCTGAGTTTGTTTCGGCCTTTCTTCTCAGACTAGTCAGATAGGAAACGCCGACCTCATCTAGTTTTAAAATATGATTGACGTGTAAAAGTGTTTGTACAAACCTACTTACAAAATAAAATCATTTATCATTTATCATTTACCTATGGTGTAGAATATGCTTTAACTTTTTAATAATGGCTGAAAACACGTACCTATGTAATCTTTTTTTAAAGCCTGGCGTTCTAAAACTCAAATTAAAAACGACATCGACACAACTGTGTCAAAAATAAATCAGTTTTTACAAATCCGCCGTGTAGTACACAACAATATAAAAATTAAGAAAAAAAGTAGAAAATACGCGTAAAATATAAAAACAGTATCTTTTAAGAAAAACATTGAAAAATATTTCTAGGATAATAAAAACAAGAACTTTTCGCCTTTTACTGTTGGAATATAATTATCACCGTCGGTGAAACTTTAATATTACTATATTTTATTTGCAATAGACATTTCAAACTACTCATTAAAATGTAAGTTGGTATTTTTATATCATTACTCGTTTCAAACGAGTGCTCGCCCTCGCACTTTTGTCCTGAATCTCTGCACAGCTTCGACGACATGGTAGCGCATATGGGACTACCCCCTGGGTGTTTAGCCCACCTAAATTTGGTCCTAGTCATTACGCGCTATGCTACACATTGATTGTTCACGTAGTCTCTGCAAAATTGCTGCACAACGTACTTTTCCAACAACCCACTAGGCGATAGGCAGTTTTACTGTCAAAACTGGCGGAAGGTAAATATTACCTCTATTTGGTGTTAATGTATACTTATTACTTCCAGGTGTGGCGGTTGTGGTGGATGCGGCGGCTGCGGTGGCTGCTGCGGCGGCTGCTGCGGAGGGTGCTGTGGTGGCTGCGGTGGCTGCGGCGGCTGCTGCGGCGGGTGCTGTGGCGGTTGCTGCGGCGGCTGCTGCGGATGCGGGTGTCCCAGGATAACAATACATACGCGCTGCACGAAGATTTGTTGATTGTGTTATTGTGAAGATATTGGCAAGGGCCGCAAGCAACGAGTTCTCCGGAAATGCTGAGATATGACGTCTACTCGCAGCATAGCTGGAGTACCGTATCTAGTAGCGTCCACCAGTGCTGTGACACATTGTGCTGTAATCAACAGTGGCGTTGAATAAAAGTTTTTGGTCAATTTTATATGCTACATTTTATTTCCTGCACACGTTTTATATCCTGTACGTATTTAAATAGATCATGATGGCAAGATGAGGGATGTTGACTGTCAGGCACAGTCGAGACAGGCTCGGGCACACGCACACAGTAAAGCCACTCCTCACACGAGACATACCAGCCCCCAATCAAACGGCCGATCACACAAAGGCATATTAGCGCGCTAATCAAACTGACAGAGGGCATAAAAAGGTTAAACATTGCATTTGATTGCACTCTGCCCTTGAGGGGGGGGGGACACATTGGAGGGACTCTGCCCCTTGGGAGGGACGCTGCCCTTGGAGGGATGTGCGTCAGAACCCTAGTGTGAGAGTCCCGAGGAGGGTCGCTGCCCAGCCCGTGTGAGGGTCGCTGCCCTGTCTGTGTGAGGCTAAGAACTCACGGAGCGATTTTCGCCCGCAACCGCCGCGGTCGTGGATCTGCGGTTTTATTTCAAAACTCACGAGACCGGTTATTCGCGCGGTTACGCGGCCGCAGCGGTTGCGATCATCGCCCGCAAACGTGGCGGGCGATGATCGCAAGATTGCAAGACGGCGACATCCTCCCGCCGCGCCGCCCGCCGGCCCCCGCGGTCGCCCGCCAACCGATCGCAAAGCGCGCGGGCGCCACCCGCCGAGGCTGCGGGTAACCGCGGCCCGCGCGATTCTACTAGTTGCCCGCCGGTACAGCGGGAGCCGCATACAACCGCGTACACCGCGGGCGTAAAACGCGTCGTGAAATGTGCTTTAATTTTTTATATAAATATTTGCATTCTACAGAAGCTGCGGGCCCGCAACCGCAGCGGACGCGGGCGAAAATCGCTCCGTGAGTTCTTAGCCTCAGGAGGGTCGCTGCCTAGCCCGTGTGAGGAGGGTCGCTGCCCAGTCTGTGTGAGGAGGGTTGCTGCCCAGTCTATGTGAGGAGGGTCGCTGCCTAGCCCGTGTGAGGAGGGTCGCTGCCCAGTCTGTGTGAGGAGGGTCGCTGCCCAGTCTGTGGGAGGGTCGCTGCCCAGTCTGTGTGAGGAGGGTCGCTGCCCAGTCTGTGTGAGGAGGGTCGCTGCCCAGTCTGTGTGAGGAGGGTCGCTGCCCAGTCTGTTTGAGGAGGGTCGCTGCCCAGTCCGTGTGAGGAGGGTCGCTGCCCAGTCCGTGTGAGGAGGGTCGCTGCCCAGTCCGTGTGAGGAGGGTCGCTGCCCAGTCCGTGTGAGGCTAAGAACTCACGGAGCGATTTTCGCCCGCGTCCGCTGCGGTTGCGGGCCCGCAGCTTCTGTAGAATGCAAATATTTATATAAAAAATTAAAGCACATTTCACGACGCGTTTTACGCCCGCGGTGTACGCGGTTGTATGCGGCTCCCGCTGTACCGGCGGGCAACTAGTAGAATCGCGCGGGCCGCGGTTACCCGCAGCCTCGGCGGGTGGCGCCCGCGCGCTTTGCGATCGGTTGGCGGGCGACCGCGGGGGCCGGCGGGCGGCGCGGCGGGAGGATGTCGCCGTCTTGCAATCTTGCGATCATCGCCCGCCACGTTTGCGGGCGATGATCGCAACCGCGGCGGCCGCGTAACCGCGCGAGTAACCGGTCTCGTGAGTTTTGAAATAAAACCGCAGATCCACGACCGCGGCGGTTGCGGGCGAAAATCGCTCCGTGAGTTCTTAGCCTAAGGAGGGTCGCTGCCCTGTCTGTGTGAGGGGGGTCGCTGCCCTGTCTGTGTGAGGAGGGTCGCTGCCCTGTCTGTGTGAGGAGGGTCGCTGCCCTGTCTGTGTGAGGAGGGTCGCTGCCCTGTCTGTGTGAGGAGGGTCGCTGCCCTGTCTGTGTGAGGAGGGTCGCTGCCCTGTCTGTGTGAGGAGGGTCGCTGCCCTGTCTGTGTGAGGAGGGTCGCTGCCCTGTCTGTGTGAGGAGGGTCGCTGCCCTGTCTGTGTGAGGAGGGTCGCTGCCCTGTCTGTGTGAGGAGGGTCGCTGCCCTGTCTGTGTGAGGAGGGTCGCTGCCCTGTCTGTGTGAGGAGGGTCGCTGCCCTGTCTGTGTGAGGAGGGTCGCTGCCCTGTCTGTGTGAGGAGGGTCGCTGCCCTGTCTGTGTGAGGAGGGTCGCTGCCCTGTCTGTGTGAGGAGGGTCGCTGCCCTGTCTGTGTGAGGAGGGTCGCTGCCCTGTCTGTGTGAGGAGGGTCGCTGCCCTGTCTGTGTGAGGCTAAGAACTCACGGAGCGATTTTCGCCCGCGTCCGCTGCGGTTGCGGGCCCGCAGCTTCTGTAGAATGCAAATATTTATATAAAAAATTAAAGCACATTTCACGACGCGTTTTACGCCCGCGGTGTACGTGGTTGTATGCGGCTCCCGCTGTACCGGCGGGCAACTAGTAGAATCGCGCGGGCCGCGGTTACCCGCAGCCTCGGCGGGTGGCGCCCGCGCGCTTTGCGATCGGTTGGCGGGCGACCGCGGGGGCCGGCGGGCGGCGCGGCGGGAGGATGTCGCCGTCTTGCAATCTTGCGATCATCGCCCGCCACGTTTGCGGGCGATGATCGCAACCGCGGCGGCCCTGTAACCGCGCGAATAACCGGTCTCGTGAGTTTTGAAATAAAACCGCAGATCCACGACCGCGGCGGTTGCGGGCGAAAATCGCTCCGTGAGTTCTTAGCCTGTGGAGGGTCGCTGCCCTGTCTGTGTGAGGAGGGTCGCTGCCCTGTCTGTGTGAGGAGGGTCGCTGCCCTGTCTGTGTGAGGAGGGTCGCTGCCCTGTCTGTGTGAGGAGGGTCGCTGCCCTGTCTGTGTGAGGAGGGTCGCTGCCCTGTCTGTGTGAGGAGGGTCGCTGCCCTGTCTGTGTGAGGAGGGTCGCTGCCCTGTCTGTGTGAGGAGGGTCGCTGCCCTGTCTGTGTGAGGAGGGTCGCTGCCCTGTCTGTGTGAGGAGGGTCGCTGCCCTGTCTGTGTGAGGAGGGTCGCTGCCCTGTCTGTGTGAGGAGGGTCGCTGCCCTGTCTGTGTGAGGAGGGTCGCTGCCCTGTCTGTGTGAGTACAGGCAATAAAACTTGGCAATTACGCTTATTTATAGTAGTTTATTTCCACAAAACGGCACGGGCGTGCATACTTCGAAGACACAAACATCGGAGGCCTCGGTGCGCCATCTTCGACGCGAGACACCATGGCTTGTCTGCGCGAAGTGGCGCAACTCCGTGCCACTAGCAAATCTTCGTACAGCAGGTGTAGATTGTGATGCAAGGACAGCAGCATCCACCGCAGCAGCCACCGCAACAACCGCAACCTCCGCACCTGAAAAAAAAAAGAATTTAACATCTGAACGGCAGCACTACAAAGTACCATATCTTGCATTGGAAATGGTAAAGTAGCATGCTATGCTATGCATGCTAGGCTATGCTCAAAATCCCCGTCAGCCAGTCTCGTAATCCATCAACAAAATATTTTAGTCTGCAATCACACGACCATTTCACAAAACATTAGCACGACACTATGCCACATGATTTTCAACTTACATTTTCCTTTGGTAGGTAAATAGTACTTAAATAAGAGCCTAAAATAGGTCGAAAGTAGAGTAGAGTAGACAAGGTTGTGGAAAGTCACTATTTTTTTAGTAAATTTTTATAAAGATTAAAGTTTTTTTGGGACTTTTTATTGATGTGTGTATTACGCAAGCGATTTGATTGTACTACTCTTTCTCAAAAATGTACTTCTACAGAACACCTCGGATGGCGTTTGAATAGAGAAGAAAATACATAAATTCGAGATTTCTTTTTAAAATATTGTTTATTAGTTGACAATACCATTCTAGGTTAAAATATTTCAAACTGAAAAGAGTTCACAATATTATGAGTTAAAACAAGGTGGTCGAGGTTTTTTCAGTATTTTTATTAGTAGTTATGCATTTCTATTAGCCAACAAATTATGGACCCGCCTCAAAAATATATTGTATTTTCTTCAACTTAAGTTATTCATATACTAGCGCATCAAATACTAACGTGAAACATTGCGTGAAACTGAAACTTTTAAACCATACTTTGGTACAGTTGCATGAAGGAGTTTCATGGCAACAGTTTAATATTGTACAGTTCAAATAATTATTAAATTTACGAGAAAAATGAAGTTATATTTTTGTGAAGACGACGACTGCACCAAACCTGCCCAAGCTAAGGTTATATGCATAGAGTATGATGGTGACATATCGTGCTTTGAGTTGGGTGACTTACCACCACCTCCGAATGACCCTAAAGAACTCGGCATTGTATTTCCATGTTGCGTTAAAATTAAAAAGCAACTTAGTGAAAAGCCATCCTCAATCATGAAGCTACGCAAGCCGGATACAAAACATCAGAACAAAAATGTTTCTTACTTGAAGCAAGCGAAGTCGAAAAACAACATAAAAACTGTTGGTTCTGAAGAATGTGCGTTTCCTCCAAAAATAAACAAACCTAAACAAGACTGTATTCTCTACGTTTTCGATAAAAATGGATTCAATAAAGTTATTAGTTATGCCAAAGCCAATGTTGATTGTAAAGATACAGCAGAACTAAAAGGAGACAAGAGTGGAAATTGGAACGTAAAAACTTTAGATAACAGAAAAGAACGAATGTTTAGCGCATCTTTGAACGCCGGAAAATCTCTCCGTGCATGTAAAAGTCGTGAATTAAGAGGAGGTGTCCTCTCTACCGATTGTTTCTGCCTTCGGAGAAATGGACTGCAGTACGACTGTCGCAGGACTGGCTGCCAGAATAGTCCGCTGTGTTCCGTTCTACCAGCACCTGTTTGCGAGCCATCGCGAGTTGCTTGCATTACTCATTGTGCTAACCCACACGCCGAGGAATTAAGTAGTATTTGCAAGTTACGTCCCTGGTAGCCAGGGGTAGTGCCCTGTACAATAGTAATCTATCATCTACTTACATACTTGTAAAGAAAGCCAATATATTATAAACATAATCTTTCGTACGGTAACATTCTTCTTCTGATGCCACACAGATGGGATGCACGTTATTTATAAACAAAACGAATCTTTCTTTTTGTTTTATGCTAAACGTTGTATGCTTGATGATGCAGTTAATATGCAGCTTAATGCCGATCTACAGCCATAAAAATGTTCCTCCTCTGATTTGAGGATCAAATATGGCAATAAATCGAGCATAAAATCAGTTACTGCTGACTTTCCAAATACAATGGAATCCGACCCTGAGTCTGCTGCTGGTCTATTTTTGCGATCCTGGACCATCACCAGCGCCCAAAATAATAATAAAACAATGTATTTTTTACTACTTGGGCGTGGATACCTGTCATCATCTATGAAGTCTTCTTTCAAATTATACTGCCTCATTAGAAAAAAATATATCAATCCTGGCACAAACAGAATATTCAAAAAAGGAAAGAAAATATGGAAACTACACAAAAGAAAAAAAATATTGACAGAAGAGATCTTCACTTCGTCTAGTTTAGATGTACTTTTTATAATAAAAATTTTGTAAAGTTTCATAAAATATAATATTATCTAAATTCTTGTACTATTTACATGTAACTAATATAAAATACTAAAAAATACAAAAATAATTAAAAATCCCTCCTCCCCCATTGTTTTCAAATCTATAAAGCGGGCCCGTATAATAACTATACCCGTTTAACTATATCCGTATAACTTTCAAAATGTAAGTATTTTCGGTACCTATAAGAAAAGATCTTTGTTACAAGCATTGTAATCAGCAAGCAAAATGCTACCAGGCCGTTATAACAAACGCTTAAATCTGTTTTAGGTGTTCTCCGTGTGGTCCTATGGTTTGCTACAAATATGAAGACTGTGGTCCCCCGGTAAGTTAGGCTCGCTGAATTTGAATAATATGAAATAAATCGTGATTTATAATCTAATGGCCATATCAATGTTCAGCTACAGTGTCTACCGCGATCTGCGTTCAAGCGCAATGGACTGCAAGATTGCCAGTTCTTCCAGCAGGGCTCTATTCGGTACCTGTGCCGGGCAGGCTGCGGCTGCCCGCGGCCGTGCCCGCCGTGCTGTCCGCCGTGCGTGCGCCGCCCACCTCCCGGCAAGACCTACGTCACGCGCTTCAGCGACTTCGACCTTATATCACAGTGGTAGTGATAGAAGGCCTTTTCGCGTCGTCCTCTTGTCTCTAGAACTTCGGTAAATAATTATTCAATCACTCACGGCGGACAGACCTATCTTTCCTAGTAGAATTTGAATCACAAAATATGATTCTCTTTACAGAGAGGTAAGCCTACGGATGGAGGTCCTAGAGTGGTGGAGGACGGCGAAAATAAACAAAGTGAAAAGGAAAATCAGTTGAAGCGAACCAAGAGTCGTGAGTTGCGTGGTGGCATCATGTACTACAGTTGTCATTGTATCAAGCGAAATGGGCTCCAGCACGACTGTCGCCGCACAGGGTGCGGGGGCGAGCCTGCGTGTCTTGTTTTGCCCGATCCGTTGTGCGCGCCCAGTCAGTTGGCGCGCGCTCGCGGTCTCGCCGACCCAGCTGCGCTGGCGGCTCACACTCATGCGCAAGGCGGTGGTGGCTCTGGCGGACCGGCAGATTCGGGATCCGGCGGAAAACGATTTATTGTCTGCGAACTGAAGGGTATTGTCCCCGATGCTGGTGTGGAGAAGGGCAATAAATGCTGTAAGTGTCCAACTACATTTGGTGTACCTACATCTTATGCGTCCAGTAGTGGAGTGAGACCTCAATCTGTTGTACCCACCCAAGCCTCTGTAAGTGGCGGCACGAAACCTCATACGTGCATCTGCACTGGCGGAGCGGCTTTAGTGAAAACTGCACCAAATCCTCCGCCAACTAGTCGTGCGTCCTTTCCGTGCTCTTGCAGGTGTGGGTCCGGGTCTGGCACGCAAAATATGCAATCTTCAGTAATTGCGTTCGATGAAAACACTATGAATCAAATAATGAATAGATTTGACAAAAAAGAATTGGCGTCTCGTGAACCGAAGATCGTAGGACCTGGCGGTCGGATTCGTGACCCTACGAAAAATACTCTTCCTAAAGAAGAGCCGTGTACTAGACCTGGGTGTGTGCACTGGCAGCCTCCGCCGCCCTGCGTGTGGGACCTTCCGTGTAAAGCGGACTGTTTCGAGGCTCCGGCCGGCATCCAACCGGGCCGCAACCCGCTGACGGGCGGCGGTGGCTCCAGTGGCACGAGAGGACCTGCTGGTAGCCACATGCAGTCGCAGGGTACGCAGAGACCTCGCGAAATAATGAAACTGCTGACGCCTGAATGTTGTACAGGTTGTTGTTCTTCGTCGAGAGAGGGAGGCGCGATGGCGAGCGGCGGCCCAGCAGCAGGCTTACCTATGTTGGTGATGAAGCTTTGCTGAACGCATTTATCTTATACTCACTGATTTCCTGAAAGCTTAAGAAAAAGTGCAAAATAATCCGCAAGCATTAAATGTTGTAATTGTACCTCGTTTTTCATTTAACCTACCTACCTCTTTTTCATTTATAAATGCATGGTCAATGGAACAGCACAACACCTTGACCTAACCCTTTAAATGCTAGGTACACACACAGCGACTTTTGTCGGTAGCGACTCGCTGGCGATAATAGATGATGTTGATGTTGAAGATGTTGTAAACGACAGTGAGAGATATGCATTTGGATTGTGATCTTTTTTTATTTCGCGACATAATCGAATGCTCGGCCACAGTAGAAGTCGTAGAAGCAAAACGACTACGTCAACATTACGGAAGGAATTTGTAAAACACTAAGGGCCAGGCCACACGGTGCGGCACCGCACCGCACCGCATTACACACCGCAGCAGCGGCGAGCAGTGCGGCGTCGCAATGTTCTTACGGCGCCGCTGCGCACCGCAACTGGCTTGGCTTGGCTTGCCCAGTTCATAAAGCAACTGAGCGGCGCCGCTGCGGCACCACATTGCTTGCACCCCTCCCCGCCTCGTCTGCCTCGCGCCGTTGTCCGGTGCGCCTGCGGTGCGGCGCCGGAGCGGTGCCGAACGTACCGTATGGCATATCATACATTTTTATATGTAGGAAACCGTTGCGGCACCGCTCAGGCGCCGCGCCGGAGCCGCACCGCATCGTGTGGCCTGGCCCTATCAATGAAAGTCGCAAATTCGTAGATCCAATATTCAGAAAGTTGTTAACCATGGCCGCGCAGTCGAAACGTGGAGAACTGCGCGGCCACGCAGTTCTCTTCGTAGAGATCCTATTCTTTTTGCTAACTACTGATACGATTTCGAAGAAAATGTAAACAGTATGAATAAAGCCCTAATGTTTGGAATTCACGACCTACAGAACTGAAAACCTATAATGCAACTTAGAAGAAGGGTGACCAAGATTTATGGTGCGTCAATCAGACATTTCCAAAAGCGTCGTTTTTATACCACGTAGCCTATTATCATAATGAGGTAATAAGTAATTGGATGGAGAAGTACTAAAGTAAGTAGTATTATAATTATACGAAACTATTGTTACCGTCAAGATGGAGGGACCAAGTCTTGGATTTCAAACCAGCCTACATAAAAGTTTAATACTGTAAATCTACTATTGGCAACTTTTGCGCAAATTTTTCAATACAATTAGTACTTTTTTTAAGATAAACTTTACCGTAAGTCATTTGCATAATCCAAAGGTAGAAATACGTACTAAATATGAATACTTCGAAAAACCAAAAAATACTATTCATTAACATGCCTGACCAAATTTTTGAATTGTCATTATGGAGGGACCAACATTTATTGCCGATATTTCTCAAACGATTCATGTTAGGGATCATCAAATTGCATATTTCTAAACTAGAATTAAAGTATTGTAAACTATATATATAAGTATACACCCGCCAACGCGCTAGCTAAATTGCACTTAATCGCCGCGCTTGAGACGCGGTAAATAGCAACATAATCCTTGGTCCCTCCATTTTGACGTCAAAATGGAGGGACCTAGGATTTTGTTAAATAACTCCGTATACATTGAGGTAGCTAAAATTATTGCAAAGGTAGCAAATAGTAGATTTATATGTACTATTAAACTTTTATGTAGGCTGATTTGAGATCGAAGACTTGGTCCCTCCATCTTGACGCTAACGTAATGTTGGCTGGCCGCATTACCACGTTGTATGGCAATGCTTCTAGCAACTAGCCGTCTCGAGATTAAAGAGACCATGAGCACTAGTGTTGCCTAACTATCGATAGTTGATCTATTGATAGTTAACCTTGAAAGCTAGTAACAATATCGATAGGCTTATCGATAGTATTGAAATTTACAATACGGCGATACTATCGATAGTAACAATCGATAGACTTAAGTAATACTATTAATAGTATCGATAGTGTTGAGTTGTGATACTATCGCTATAAAAATGACGTGTTTTACAACAATTACTGGCGATACTATCGATAGTATTTGAACTATCGATATTTTTATCCCATCTATATACGAGTATAACGAAAATTCAATCAACACAATACTATTGAATTATCGTTAAAAATCGATGGGATATTGTTACTAGTTTCCGAGGTCACGATAGTACAGAAATACACAACCCCAAACAGCTCGAAAATATAATTACCTACCAATAATGTTATTATACTTACGCCGCATGAGGTTTTCTGCAGCCGCTGCAGCCGCAGCAGCCGCGCCAGCACAGCACACCGAGCCAGGAAGATAGAAATATACACACACGTTGCATCCCACACTAAAGGGACTACCTACCTTCCATGGAAATAAAGACATGCTGTCCGGTCTCTTGTCATCGTCGCGAGCCATGCCATTGGGTTGGGTGTGGACCGGGTTAGGAATACAACAATCCGACCCATCACTAAAATAACCGATGTCATTTGGAAAGCTGCCACGCTTAAGTGGAATTGGGCTGACCACATCTGCCGCATGTCAGACGATCAATGGGTCAAACTTACGACCCAGATGCGCAATGACTAACGGCATCGCGATAGGCCCAGACGGAGATGGCGGGATGAGCTGGACTCCTTCAATAAAGATTGTCTCTAGCTCTGGACAGAGAGGGGTGGAAAGAGAGTATGGAAATACTAGCCTTTGCTCAGCAGTGGGACATTAACGGCTTATAGAAAAATACAAAAAACGCAAAACATGGCATACTGTCATGGCGGCTCGAGTGATGTCATTCTTTCATTCTGTCAAATTACGGTCAAATCTGTGAAACTTCTTTTTTTGATTGAGTTGGTCAGATGTTCTAGAACATATTCCAAGGCCTATACCGTAGTTAACGCAGTCGTTAAAATATCAGCTATCAAGTAAAATTAAGCTCATTCAATTAGCCATATGAGATAAAAAATATATTGTGTTCTTAGGGCTGATTTCTCAATCGACAGACAATTTTTATTCGTGGAATAAAATTGACGTCTGACAGTTTTTGTCTGAAAGAATTGTCAAAATTCAAAATTATTCCTCCAATATAGTTGTCTGGCGTTGGAAAAATTAGCCCTTAGATTATTTAATTTGTGAACGCACTTAATTCTACGAACTAAAGTCCCCCACTTTTGGTGTGGGACGAGGTAGACAATGCTGCCAACACTGCTACCAACTCAGTCTAACCGGAAGAAGTTAAATACCTACCAGTATTGAATAACATGGAGCGACTACTCCCTTTTGGGAAGAAAGGGCCAGAAACTCTATTGTGATGTTTAACAAAAAAAAATTAGACATAATTCAAAGTTAACGCAGACAAAACTCTGCAGAGATCCCGGACGTTACCTACGTTGATGATACCTATGTCTTAGTTATTTCCGAAAAAGTACCTATACTTATTAATAATAAAATAATATTGGCTAGTAGGTACTACAATGAACACAAAAATATATATTTTTCATCGATATCGATCCATAGTCATAAATATAATCACTGGTCACATAATTATTCAAAACATTTTTGATAATCAAAGGGGGAATCTTTGTCGTTTAGATTTTTACTGATTATTTCGTACTCGATTAAGAACTGATTTTTTAATCGACAGATAATTTTTATTCTGGGAATAAAATTAACGTCTGACAGTTTTTGTATGGAAGAACTGTCAAAAATTCAAAATTATTCCTCCGATAAAATTATCTGGCGTTGGAAAAATTAGCCCTAAGTATGAGCACCAACTCAGCTATCAAACTTTCGCTCGGCAAAAGCTTGCTCAAAAACCCTCTGGGCTAGTATGATAAATGATAATGTTTTATTTATTTATTTAATCACTTACAACTATTATTACAGTTGATTTATGATTTCGTACTCGATTGTTGAAACGGTAAAGTTCTCGATGCATTTTTGTGAAAATATTTTAAACAGTTTTAGGAGAAAGAAGGCATTTATTTCATCAAAAATACTTATACAATGTAGAATGTAACTTCTTATTTTCGGAAATTGTAGGTGTTTTAACTACATACATTATAATTTTTTTCGGTGCTCCTTATTCAGCGAAAACGATTATGACTATGATAATAATCGTTTCCAGAACAGTTTTTATATACGTCTTAGATTTTCAAATCAATTACCTTGACTGAGGGTATCTGTATACCTATGAACCTGCCTCGTATACTACTTATACGAGGCAGGTTCATAGGTCAACATTTTCTCGAAACCCATGTTTTTCCGCCTGGGCTTTAAGGGTGCTTAGTACTTACTAATTCCATGCATGCATTCTGACAAGCAATGACAACTCTCACGAGAAAACTCCTGGAAATACGGAAAATTCTGTGATCTGACTAGTACTGTGGACTGTTGCTCTGAAACCTGGCGTTCCGCTTTATAAATCCTGAAAGATGTCTTCTTGATTTGATATTCCCTCAAACGAAATACCTAATTAAAAATATAGTAAAATGTTGTAAGCAAGAAATAATTTTCGCGATTTCGCGCACTTCCCAACAATGATGTTTTGGTAAAAATGAAGTAAAATTTCAAGTACGCCTGACCCAAATTTACAACATAGCCATGGCATCAATCTCCAAAATAGTCCGCACCACCAATCCTTCACAATCTGCAACAAAATTAAACATGGTTTCTTCCATTTTGAATAAGTCGAGCTTACCAGCAGGAGGATCACGCAGTTGTAGTAGTGGTAGTCAACCTGGTACTCCGACGATGTATGATGTAAGTACTTTTCTGAGAGAAATGAGAGAGAGAGAGAGTAAGATGCCAACTGAGAAAGTAAGATGAAATATCTCGAGTGTTTTTCATTTTTAACTTATACATATAAACAGGCTGTATATTCAGCTGCATCCGGTTAGACTGGAAGCTGACCCCAACATAGTTGGGAAAAGGCTAGACAGATGATAACATATAAACAGGCTAAGCAGTAATTTTATAAAATATAATTTATCTATCATACACTATTCGACAATATCAACAGATAAAATAATGTATGATAAGTATATGGTATTTTTATAAAAATTACTGATAAGTCTGCTTAATGTTTTAAAAAATGGATGAAAATTACATGTATACAGGGTGGCGGGCACATCGACTCGTATACTGAAACCATGAATAAATTCAGCACATGACCCCTAGTGACCATGACCATGACCCCGGCTAGACCCCAAGTGTAGAAATATTTTGTCTTTCGAAAAAAACAGCTGTTTCGTAGGCAATACCTACTTTAGTACTTTTCTGTGAAAAATCTGTTGTTTTTTAGCAAATTCTAACGCCGAATGGGTTCAGAATCATGTACTGAATCCATGGTAACAGATTGCGCGTCGATGTCCCTGCCACCCCGTATGTGATGGGGGGTTTTGTTTTGCAATTTACTACTTTTGTTATTGTTATTTTACTGTTTTTATTTCAGCTTCGCAAGATACACCACGCCCTATCACAAAACGATACGCGCCCGAACTTTGAGGCTGTGAAAAATATACCCACCGGGGTGTTCCGGAACACTAATGGAGAGGTAATAAATTCGTTTGGTATTTCAGAATGTAACGCACCATTTTAGGTTATCCCTTTTGACACTCGACGAGCTGTGGTTAAGAGCGTTCATCCCGCGTGGGCTGGCAACGTCGCATTTCTAGTGGTTTTTTAGGGTTTCGTAGTTCACGTCTCGGAACCCTTATAGTTTCGTCATGTCCGTCCGTCCGTCCTCGGTTTACCTTCCAAACGGTTAGTGCTAGAAAGATGAAACTTTGCATGGATATGTGTATTTACCACGTCGACAAAGTGCTGAAATAAAATCACGAAAAAACATTTTTTTTGGGGTCTTAAAAACGTTGAGAGGTTGGCTAAGACGATTTTTTGATTTAGGTATCCGTTTGCGAGATATTCAATTTTAAACCGCATTTTTTGTTAAAATAGGGCGTCCCCCCTCTAAAAGCTAAACGGCTGGCTCGAAAAATCTGAAAAATTCATAGTCCATTGATGAACTTTGAAGAAAAACTATAACGGCTTAGATAACTTTTCGTTTAGGAGTTATAGAGGCCTAACTTGTAAAATGCGCTTACTTGGAAAACTAAGAACAAAAATAACGAAATAATAAGTAAACATGTAAAATATCCTTCTGAATTCACGTACCATTATGGGTGACTACGGAACCCTATTCTATGCGTGGCCTGACAGGCACTTGGCCGGTTTTTCATAATTATTTTATTAAATTTAAACCAAAATACTATTATTTTACAGCCAAACACTAGATCGTTGGTATTTTTTCCAGATCCTTGGCCTCGGCGCTGGTAAAAACTGCTACTATAAGAATCCTGAATATTTCTCCTTTCACCACATGAGCTTCTTTGATTTGAACATTGGATTAAGACAGTACCGTAAACCGTGTCCCAAATCTGGAAGAAAACCTAATTGATTTTTTTATGGTCAACTATGAAGAGAAGTATTAAGATGATTCCAAAGTTTAAAGTGCGTGGTTTCAATAAGGACTATAGGTGACTGTTTCCGGTCTTCAATCAGATATATAAGTATAAATAAACAGGAAGAAATATTTACTACTAGCTTTTGCCCGCGACTTCGTGCGCGTGAAGCAACTTTCTTCATTTTTTTTTTCATAAGAACCTTCTACAAAGTATTAGAAAACTTTGAAAAAAAGATGGATGAAATCGGTAAACTCGTTCTCAAATTATGACATGACCAAGGGAAATAAGGATTCATTTTTATATATATAGATAAGCAGGTAGGTATGCCTGTGGGGTAATGACTTACTACTACTATTCTACTCTCACTGCGTTCTATGTGACGTTCCTCTTGGCACTATACAGTTTATATTCATTCAAAAGAGGTTAGATACCTCACCTCACCACACCAAACCACCTTACCACCTTACCTCATGCCACAAGCAGGGCATCACGCAACACTGAATGTAATAGAAAAGATTGTTCTACCCGATTTACCATAAACATGTACCTAATAATAAATTATTCTAATCAATATTTGAATCGATTGTTTTAATGTAAATGATAATAATGATGATGATTATTTACTCGAACCATTTTTAGTCATGCTTTTGTTCTGCAAGGTCCTTTGCGTGTCGCGCGTTCGATTCCCGCACGCATAACAAATATTTGTATGGCCTACAAGTAGTTGTTCCGGGTCTGGCTGTTTGTGTATGTGAGTTTAAATGTTTGTAAACATTTGTTAACATTGTTTAAATGTTTGTGTTTTTATTATATTTGTTGGTAAGTATATTGGCGTGGCTAGCTGACATATTATGGCAAATAATTTAATTTTCTTGTAATGTTAATTACTGAACATAGGTTCCTAGTATTGTATAGGTACAATCAACTATTTTCTAACTGAACAGACAGCTGTGCTGCTGGGGAGTTTGTTGCGCCACTTCTTCTTCCCAGCGATAGCACTAGGAAGTGGTGAAGGGCGGGCGTTTTTGGGGGACTGTCTTTTGTAATTTTGACGTTCGAAAAGTTCTGATTCTCAGCCTAATTTGAATAAATGACTTTAAACGCACCCACGACTAGGGTTACCAGATGAAAAAATCAAAAGTCCGGAGAAAAGGCCTGATTTCCATTGAAAAATCCTGAGATTTTTTACAGCTTGAGAATTTTCTCTCAAACGTACTTAACAATTTAAAATGTCGTAATATTATCGTTTTTATACACTGCGGATCTCGCTCGCGTTGTACGTCGCACTCAAAGCGTGGGGGCACCCCGTCCCACGCACCGCCCCTGGGGCATTTTTAAAATCCATAATTAAAGAAAAAACCGTACTTAAAAATGTATCTTCACATATTAAGTACTAGCTTCTGCCCGCGGCTTCGCCCGCGTGGATGTTGGAAATTATCCCACGGGAACGTGCTAACAGGATAAAATGTATGTGCTTCCCCAGAATGCCATCTATCTCGCGGGCCCTTTGTGGCTAATTACAGTAGAAAACCAATTGTGTCTCATTAGTGGTGATTAAGAGGGTACCTATATGATATCTTTACCTAAGTACCTACCTAATTAAAAAAAAAACTATAACAGAAAATTAAATACCTACCTAAATAAACCTATTTCTGATGATAACTAATCTAAACTCAATAAATAAGCAAAATCCCTAAAAACTAATATCTATACGAATGACTAATCCTACCTAACAGTATTATAAAATAACCTACGGTCACTACGTACACTATCAAATATACTACCTATACTTTAAAATTAAAATCTATACCTACGACTCATATAAAAATAAACCTAAATAACTCTAAAAACTAAAAGGAATAAAAATGAACTCCACTGCGGGTGACCCAACCTACGACAAACTTAGTATTTGCGGTTGGTACAGTACAGACAGTGGTAATCGGGTATAGGGATCGAACCGCAAAATTAAGTTTGTTTTTTATTGTATATACTTTTCCGTGATAAAAAGTACCCAGTGTGGTGCCCAGGATATTAAAGAATAATTATACCAAGTTTCATCGTAATCGAACCGGTAGTTTTTGCGTGATGCCTGAACAAACAGACAGACAGACAGACAGACAGACAAAATTTTTTTTAATCACATTTTTGGGTTCGGTGTCGGTCTAGTAACACCCCCTGTAAATTATTTTTTTGATATTTTCAATGTACAGAATTTTCACTTCTACAGATTTATTATAAGTATAGAATAGAAGATATAGATGATAAAACTGATTAAGTGCCTACTTGGATAAATAAGTATTGATTTTAATTGTGCAATTATTACCAAAGGAATATTATTTTTAGTTTGTTTAACTTTTTATTAAAGAGATCTTTAAAATATAATCTGTATTTTATTTAAAATTCAAAAATCCTGAGATTTTATGATATTTAAAAAAATCCAGCCGCAATCCTGAGAAGAGTCCAAAAATCCTGAGATCTCAGGAAAAATCCGGAGATATGGTAACCCTACCCACGACACAGGAGAAATTCCTAGTGTGGGGCAAGGTATTAATAAAAAAAAATATAGTATGGTAAAACATTATTTTATAATTTTCAACAGTGTAAACAAGTGTTGGTTGGTCATTTAAGAAATATACATAAATAAGAGCTAAAGCTCTACCATAGCATAATCAGCCTAAAATGTTCCCACTGCTGGGACACAAGTCTCCTCATTGTGAGAAGGAGTGGGCCGTAATCTACCACGCGGGCCCAGTGGGTCACATGTCTTCGAATTTTTGGTTTTATTACGATGTTTCCGGTTTCTTCACGATGTTTTCCTTCACCGTTTTGAGAGCAGTGGTGATGAAATGAAATTATTTACACAAAGTAAACCGCCTACCTGGGTTCGAACCTACGACCTGTAGTTCGTAAGTCGGAGCCGTTACCTTTGGGCCACCACCTGCTCACGTTATCCTTATACCTTACATACTACATCATATGACGTGCTTATTAAGAACCATCAATCTTATTTCGAAACCTAATCAAAGTCTTTAATGAAATTACATCATTATTTACACGTAATTTTTGGACATTAAGTAAAACAAATAGCTGTGGTCGAAGATTTATGTCTTAATAAGCATGCTGGTGCAAATTGCTGCGCGTTTCAGGCCACTGACTGCGTGGTTCAAGATGACGGCAGCAGGGAAAGAAAAACTTTATGCGCTTCTCTCATGCATGATTACGGAACATCCATAAATTACGGTACGTCACGCGAATTTCATCATTTTTTGAGCCACAGAATGTCCATCTGTGATAAAGACGGGGGGAGAGGGGCTTGTCATAGGTGGTCTGCACCCATTTTGCGATTTTAAACTTAAATTTTTATTAGTATTGATATAATGATATTATGAAAGAAAAGGGAGTGAATGATAGCGTGACAGTTGCCATGGGAATGGAAGAAGAAAACGTGTTGCACCGACCCCAAGTAACAAGGGGACAAGAAGTTGATGATAATAATGTTGATACGAGTTTGTAATATTTTTTAGTTTTTCGTTAGAGTTAAAGTTTTGAGTTTTAATACTTTAGATTTATACTAGTGACGTCATGCAGCTGATGACCCCTCCCCCTTTCACACTTTGTCGACCCTCTCCATCCTCCTTAACGCGTGACATATCATATGGATGGCCTCTTTCATGAAGCTAAACCTCGGGTAGTAGAGAATCATGTGTTCATCTCTGTACTACCAAAGATCTAACTTTAATATGTGTTCTGGATCGGTTGGCGCAGTGGTTAAGCGATTGACTGCTGCGCTGCGTGTCGCGAGTTCGATTCCCGCACGGAACAAATATTTGTATGACCTACATGTATTTGTTCCGAGTCTGGGTGTTTTTCTATCTATAATATGTATGTATTTACAAAAAAAAATGTATATAAGTAGTTTATCAGCCATCTTGTTACCATAACACAAGCATTAGGTTGCTTAGCTTGGGACTAGATGGCGCTGTGTGAAATGTCCAGGGGAAATTATTATTATTATTTGAATTACCTATGCAATTTTTTATTCTATGGAAGGCATTGAAGTCAACAGTGTTTGTTTTCAACTAAGCTCCTAAGTTTAGCTCTAAGCTTTAGAAAACTATTTGATTCCAATCTTCTTCCTACTTACGAAACTAATAAATTTGTGGGATAGACATCTAGGAGTATATTCAGGAAGTGTTCAGACTTCAGTTTCCCCTAATGCCAACTTCATGCGACCGAGAGATGGCGTGGTAAGTACCATATCCAAACAGTTCCAAATTTTTCCCTCGTGTCGCTGGCAACACTGTTCTCTTGTTAGTTCCAATTTTGACCACAGGGTCAGATGAGTGGTATTGTCTAAGTAAGTTATTGTAAACGTACCCTGAACGCTGTACATTCACGTGCATAAGTATGTATACACTTGGCTTTATTCAAAAACGATTTACTTCTTTATTTTTGAATGAAATGTTATGTTACTAAGAACATAGTATTTTCCAACCCATAGGTTTTTGCAATGTGTCGTATTTCATTGTTGTTTTCGTTATTTCACGCAAAAATCGCTATTGAAAGTTTCCAAGTGTTGACTATTAGTGCTCGTGACTGTACCTATATATAGTTCGAACATTTAAAGGTTTTTAAGGGGGTGTTAGAGGACTTACTCTTTGGCTAATGCCATCAAATATTCTCAGTGATAAGCAAGACATGACTTTCTTAGGTTTTCCAGAAAAGGATGGTCTTGCCAATGTCCAAGTTTTAATAGCAATAGCCTGAAAAATAAAACTGGATTACATATCAATATAGATATAGATTACATATCGGCCTAGCCTTTTCCCAGCTATGTTGGGGTCGGCAATCGGTATAGCCACTCCAGCATAGTTGCTCCATGTAGGTACATGTGTATTTTACATGAAGCGACTGCCTATCTGACCTCCACAACCCAGTTACTGGGTAAGACTGGTTGTCAGTCTTTCGGATTTCTGACTATCCGTAACGACTGTCAAATTACATCCGGAACCAACGGCTTAACGTGCTTTCTGAGGTACAGAGGGGTCTCGATATGTAATGGATGACCCGCATATGGTCACCCATCCGCGGACCAACCTTGGCAAGTGCAGCTTAACTTTCGATCAACCCATGCGGCTGGATTAGATACTATGCCTTACTAAAACTTTAACCTAGTAAATTAACAATATAGTTAGCACGTAGACATTTTTTCCAGATGTAAGCATGTTTCTGTTTTTATACGCAAGTTTGTGTTGCGCATATGTTGCCACCGTGTTGACAAGTGAAACCTGTGATATATGGGTGTTCGTGCCTGCCGTTAACTGTTTAAGTAAACTACACTTTACTTAATACCGCTATATTGTCGTTGATTGACTACGTGAGCTTGGCTATTCATTTTTATGGTTACTAGCCGTGTGACCGATGGGATTTCCCATCGCCATGCAAAAATGACGAACTTCCATATAAACTTTCATCCCCTATTCAACCCTTAGAGGGAGTGAATTTCCGAATGGATGAGTATCGAATGAATATAATATGATCCCAGCGTGGTTTGACCAGACTTGATTAATCAAATTAACCCCAAGATTCGCACTAGCCCATGTAGCCATGTCTTGTCAGTCATGTTTCATGGTGCTACAGCGACAATTCCATATCAAGGAGTAGAGCGGGGGGCGCTGTAATGGTAGGGAAGAGGTGCCCTTAGGATAGGCAAGGATTTAAGAGCCATACTGGACATGGCTAATAAAAAAATCGTTTATTGGTGCTCATCTACGTTATATGTATAAGTAACTCTTGTGCCAAATTTTAAGCTTCTAACCCGGTGGCGAGATAGGCAGACAACATCGTTGCCATCGCGGGCAAAGCCCGGATGAAGCTGGCACGGGAACGTGGTGATTGGCACAAGATAAGAGAGGCCTATGGGCAGCAGTGGGCAGTGGGTGAAGTCGGGCTGTGGATGATGATGAACCCAAGTGCGTTGTCTGTCAGTGCATTTAATTTTTTTACGAGTATTATGTAAGAAGTTCATAGAAACTCAAAAGACAACCATTTCGAAATTGAAATAACAAGAAATTATGTTGTTAGACATGAACTTAATGTAATACTGCTACTTTTTATAATCCTGTTAATTATATGGTTTCTTTGCAGTGTTGGTACCCACAAAGTTGGTAATTTCTTGTTTTATTATCGTTTTAGCGGAAATTCATCTTTTGTAAACGGTAATGTTGATTGAGTTCTGAAATGTTATATGACATCCGTCTTTTCTATCCGCTGCGCCACTGCATCGTAGCGTAGTAGCCTAGATGTCGTATTCTCGTAGCGAGCCGCTACGTTAATGCGACATTACTAATTATGAGATGAATAAATTACTTCACCATATTAGCCACTTAAATTCCGTTGCTACTACTGGTTTTCAAAGAACTTACGAATTAACGGTCACAAGTGATCACCTTTGAGGTTAGTGTTACTGTTGTTACCCATAAGCTAGTTATATTATAATTAATAACTTACTTACATAGTTATAAGTATTATTTACTAGCAATTTCATCATCTCATCATCTGCCTAGCCTTTTCCCAACTATGTTGGGGTCGGCTTCCAGTCTAAACGGATGCAGCTGAATACCAGTATTTTACATGAAGAGACTACTTATCTGACCTCCACAACCCAGTTACTGGGTAGTACGATACCCCTTAATAAGACTGGCTGTCAGACTGACGACGCGTAACGACTGTCAAAGATCCACGAATGACAGCCGGGACCAACGGTTTAACGTGCTTACCGAGGTACGGAAGGGTCTTGTATGTGAAGATGGTCACCCATCCACGAACCAACCGTCGCAAGCGTACTAGCAATTTGTGGAATATAAATTATGAATATTAATAACCAGGAGGATGCAACGTCTAATCTGCTTGGCGCAAAACCCATTAAAAGATGGATGACGTGGATGTAATGCCTTCACTAGTATCAAAGAGAACATAAGTCTGGGTCATTTTAAATAGCGTGAATGGACGTACATAACATTTTCCACCTCATTATGCATAATTGCATGTCGTCTTTACATAAACACGGCATTTCTTTGCACATGGCTAGCTAATTAATATATGAGAAACATCGCGAAAGCCATACATAATCAACAGTTGCTGTAAACTTACAACGGGGCTATGACATGTATCAGACAGATCAAAATGCAAAGGAAACTGAAGAAAAAAGATTAATTGCACTCAACAATAGTCTGTTTAACAGCGCCGACAAGAACACGTTCACATTATGGGTGTAAAAACATTAAATCACCAGCTATACCAGTTTTTAAGACACTCTCATTAATGTCAGGTCGAATCTGTTACGCGGCAATTAAACCAGCCTCTCTGCGCTTCATAAGGCGCTCAAAGTTTGCAAATTGCCTATAAATTATAGCCCTCCGTAGTTCCCGGTTTTCAAGTACTGCGAGATTCCAAACCAGATGCACTGCTTACCATAAAGTACCTACTGTTCCTATTAATATGCAACATGTGTGTAATTTCAGTTAACTAACCACGCCACGCGTAAGAATCTGGTTTTAACAATTAGAATAGTCTGCTTTCTTTCAGGCAGCGCCAGAGTATACATTTTAGGGATATGCGTTCCCGAATGGAATTTTCGGCGACCGCGTACCGGAAGACGTAGCGTTGGAAGGCTCCCGCAAGATGGACCAGCGACCTTGTGAAGGCCGCAGGAACCTGTTGGATGCGAGAAGCACAGAACAGCAGTGCGATTCTGTAACCATCTCACCGTGAAAACTTAGGTGAAGTGAGCTGTCATTCCAAATAATGCTAGGGATTGACGCTACTGACAACTCACATCAAGCTCACTTCACTTGAGTTTTCACGGTGAGATTTATACAGAATTGACCGGCTGGTCGAAGAAGTGCTCGGGGGAGGCCTATGTCCAGCAGTGGACGTCTTTCGGCTGAAATGATGATGATGATGAGGCAATGGTCTATCCGTGACCAAAATATCCAAATTCGTACGGCCGTTTAGGCGTTAAAGATAACAGACAGACAAACTTTCGCATTGATAATTATATTGTAATATGGATAAGGTTCGTACATTTTACTGTTGATAAAATTTTTCGTCACACGAAATTGTTTGATACTCATAGCATAGAATAATAAGTTTAATATAATAATAAGTTTATTTTTCTCTCCACAAAGGCTAGCTTATAAATAACACCTTAGGACTAAAAAATAAGTATAAGAACAAAAGCTCCTTTGCGAGAGACTGGAGTCCGTGCTAGGGAAACCCTGTGTTACGGATAGAATAGAATACAATACTCTTTATTACGTACCTACACCATATAAAAATATAAAATAAAATAATATAGCATATTTATTTTAATTTTATGTTATTTATTACGTTCACCATATAAGTAACTGATATAAATGTAGAAATTCATAAAGCGTTTCTTAAAACATGCAAAGTTAAACGCTTACACCTTCGTCTACTTAGACATGTCTTTTGCGTCACTAGCACATAGTAGTATTATTACTTACTCAACACTGAAAGCTTTGCATTCATCATCAACGTCATCAGCCTATAGCATTCCACTGCTGGACATATGCTTCTCCTCTCCTAGTGCACGCCAGTTCTGCATTGCTCGATCAAAAATAATAATTGAATGCATCTTGCGACTAAGATGTAGAACCTCAGGCACTGCGACCTACCCAGATAAAACAATAGTGGTGCAGTCACGCATCTCTCTGACGTTTCCAATTTCCCACAGCCTCGCGTCGATAGCGGTACGAGAGCTTATCTCGTGTCGCTTCTTGTTTAACTACTATTCATAATATCGTGTTTATTACCTAACATTGTTCTACTTTGTAAATGATTAACACCTTTTAGATGATGACAAACGGCTCATTTAGATATTTGCTATCGTCATTGCCATTTCAACATTCTCTTTTCCCACCAAATTCAACACTTCTGTTCCTGTCAATTTACATAATTAATTGTTTCTGGTTAGCCAAGGGAATCTTTCGTATGAGAATAATTTTATCAGTGTACCAGATGTTCTCTTAATACACACTTATGTACTGCACTTGAAACGATGCGAGTGCAAAGTACCTATTCTTAGAGATCAAGTAGACTATCTTGTGAGTGATGATTTAAAGTGGTACATACTACATGTAACAACGATTTCCTTAAAATAGCTAGTAACTTTGTAGGTAAAGCGAACGATGTTGGTATATTTTCAAGTCTAACCTTTAGGCAAATGTCAGTATTTACCTCTGTTGTATTGTTTTCGTCATATCCCGAAACGGTGTGAAATAAATCATTTCAGCATTTACCAGTTTACCACGTTAAATGCTTACTAATCGATGAATCAATCAATTTGAACCTCTTGTTGATGAATGATGATACCCAACATATGGCGCTTCTTCATACGTAGACTGTTTACCGTCTGTCATTAACGTTATGAGTTTCCTTATTTTGTTTGGCTATGAAATTAACCACTAGGCCTCCTAATCGCGTGTCTATAAGGAATCTTTCTTCCGAAATAACTGAGCAGGTAGATATCTAATCAATTTATAGAATCGGTATTGATGTATTGTCTTTAGAAACGGTCAGGGAAATGAGTATGCAGGTATGCAACGGAATATTCTCACGCTTCACTTGGTCCCCGTTTTGCAATGATGGCATGCAAATACCCATATATCTAGTTTGAGAACTTTGTGGTTTTTTCTGGAGCTATAAGTGTTCATTCGTCAGTAGCAGGTGCAGTTTTTGCTTTCTCATGAAAAATCTAATGAGAAATCTGTTCTGTAACTCTACTTTCACCTTTATGATCTCGTTGTTTTCAAGTTTCCATTTTATTTTTTCATGTTCTTGCCATTTCGGACGCTGCTACCGTAAACAGTGCAGCTGTAAATGGATTTAAAAGCATGATGGATGTACCTATTGTTATTTTTATTTTCAGCTGCATCATTAAATTTATGTTCAACCGTGCCACGCTTTTCAAGCCGCGTTGCATGGAGCTAAGATCAGGGACGTGGTGAGAATATATATCTTGAGATCTTTACTTTACTAGTAGTTCACAATGCTACCATTGTGAACTTAGGTGCTAATTAATGGTCTTTTAGCCGGTCGTTTAGTTAGGTGGTGGGTGTATTTCTTCCCTGGATCAGTGACGCTGACTCAAATATAATCTTAAGGGATCTTGTAGCCATCATTCGCTCAGGTACGTGTTCAATTATGTTTTCCAGTTGCAGTATATGCTCTTATTACTATTTATTGTCTCCTTACAACCATAGATCACGGTACTACAGTGCATGGCCACTTGAACAATGATATAATAGTAGAGAAATTCGCTCACCGATAGCCGTGTGTGACAAATGATGGCGATTTGTTTTGTGGCCACAAATAGCTGTTTATATGTACGACGTATGTGTCGTTCGTGTAATGGCATGGTGACTTCAGAGATATAGAAAACTTCCTTTCCTTATTTTCTATAAGAAAATGAGTTAACAAGTTGCAGCTTTATTATTGAACTAGTTTCTGCCTGCGAATTCGTTCACGTAAAAGTTCTTGTTCCCCCGACCCACCCCATCGCCTCACATCACCTGCCCGCGCTATCACTTCGTTTCGCTAAGCGTTCTTTCTGGCCTTTTTTCTTTTTGCTCGGCCCCTAAGGGTTATAGCGTGATGTTAAATAACTTATAGCGTTCCTCAAGAATTGGGCTGTCAACTGAACGAATAATTTTTCAAATCCGACGGGTGGTTCCAGAGATTAGTGCGTTCAAACAAACAAACAAACAAACTTTTCAGCTTTATTACCTATTAGTATATAGAAGATTATTTCTCCTTCAACTTCATTACCGCTGGCTTCGTCTCTTGATGAGTCCATAAACGTTTTACATGAATTTCATTTTGTATAAGTACCTATTGAAAAATTTATTCAATACTTTCGTTGGATTTGCCTAATGAAAGTGCGTGATCAATAACTTCAGTATTCTCGTAGTAGTAGTGATGTAGGTAACAAGTTTGAAGTCTTCTCTGTCTTTGTGTCAGTTATTTATGTAGATAATCAATCTATGTTTTAACTTCACAACGTGTTTCTAGTTCTCTTCGATATGACTGTCTGTCGTCTGACCTCTGCAACCTTTAGGGAAAGCAGATTTTCGCACTGTGTTGTTGTTGTCGTCATTCCTACGCAGCGACACCTTTGCATAATAGACACGATTTGCGACATCTATAAGGTAGTAATCTACAGTGTAGTTTCCACTTTGCAGATGACCTCTTTTATATAATGCCTATATTTTAACATAATAGCGCGCATATATTTAGCGGAAAAAGATGACTGCACTAAAATGGTTACCTACACAGATAAAAAGTTAAAAAATATATCGCTATAACTTGAAATCAGATGATAAATGAATATTACCTAACGTGATTGGTATATAATTGAAGAACGAACGTCGAACGCGCTTATTGAAATGTAAGTTAACTCAAGTTAAGTAACACACTGTACCTGCTCAAGTCTTGTGCTTTAAATAAAATAATTCTTCTCTTCTTGTTCTCACACACATTCACATTCTACATTCCTTTACACATACTAGATACTCTAGTCTAAATTTCTTTTTCATTTCTCCTTTCGCAGGTCAACTGGAAGAAATTTCTTAAGAAATAAGTAGTACTTTTGTACTCAATAATTATATATGTCGTATCTGTTTTACTGTGTACATAAATAATAAAATAAATAGGTAAATAAATTATAAACTACTACTGTAATTATTTTCCTTGTTTACAATTACAATGTAGTAATGAAATACCCATACAAGAACCTACCTACGTATATATATTATATATTTCCTAACACCCAGGTGATGGTGTGCCTCCCACCAACGAGCTACTCGAAACCACGTCTTGCACGATTGATTTCGAAAGAAAATATTACAATCACGCAATACCGTTTAAATTATGATTAAATAGGTAATTGATATTGAACATAATCTTAACCAACATCGTTAATTTCTTTGGTAATAGTCTGCATCTCGCTAAATTGGTATTGCATGCAAATAGTGATGTTGAACTCGATCTCATAAGCACTGAATGTAATAGTTTCGTACTTTCTGTAATGAAAACTAACTGTGCAGGTAATATTATTTTATAGGTAAGTTTTAGTTTGTTGGTGGGAGGTAAGCAAATTGAACTCATTTAGTCTGCAGTTTGAAGTCAACGGCGTCAGAGGCAGAGTTGGACGAGAAATAGAGTGCAAAGTACGAGTTAATTAATGTCAGTGTTAGGTTGTTTCACAAAAAAGGGTAAAAAGCTTGAGTATAGTACTTTAATATGCTAGCTATGGCTCGCCAGACCGAATTTTGTTTTAAATACCCGGTCACAAGTAACGCAATAGAGTTGGCCGGCAGAGTATAGGAGAGCTTAGGTTTCACGAGTTGTTTTAGGGTACACGCTAGGAAATAATAATTTCAAAGGATCCCCGCTATCGAAACCGATAAGGAGGGACTATATATATAGTCCCTCAAAAAATCTTAATGTTATTTAGCTGGGTTTTTTAAAAGGGCTAATAAACCGAGATTAACTATCACAATACCACTTTTTTTAAGTTAATCTTTAACGTAAGTCATTAACCTAATCTAAAGGTAGAAAAAAGGTACTAAATATTAAATCGTTAAGAATAAAATAAAAAACCATCCATTAACATGTCTGACCAAATTGTTGAATCGTCATTATGGAGGGACCAACATTTATTGTCGTTATTTCACAAACGATTCATGTCAGAGATAAACAAATTACATATTTCTAGGTAGAATTTAGGTATTGAAATACTATATAGCTAGGATATTCCTCCGACCAGCCTATCAAAATGGAGGGACTAAGGATTTTGTTACATAACTCCGCATGCATTGAGGTAGCTAAAATTATTGCAAAGGTAGCAAAGAGTAGATTTATACTCGTAGTATAAAACTTTTATGTAGGCTGATTTGAGATCGAAAGTTTCGTCTCTCAATCTTGACGCTTACCTCTGTAAAGGGTACAATACCTGTTCCTACAGTAAAATTAATTTCACTCTCTAAAATAGTCCCAAAAATAACGATTCCCTACTTATCCATGCAAAATTCAAGTGAGAGTAGCATTGCAACCGCAAAGCAACTGGATCATTGGTGACATTCTAACCAATAGTTATGCTAAACAATGATTGTGTCTCCAACATGTAACTGTAACAAACAAACATGGTAGATTCTACAAATGTTTGTCTTGTCAATGTTGATTTTATTGATTGTGCGAGCATTTTTGGGCTGGTATTTTGGCAACATGTGGTTTATCTGGAAGCTGAACACAAAAAGTTAGGAAAAAATATGTTAAAGAAGAAATTGATTTCGAATTAGATCTGGGGGTCTACTCCGAAGTAGTATCGGCCGAATGTTCGGCCGTTTCCTGCTACAAAGTTACTATTTGGTTCGGTCGGTTCCGATGCTACACTCCTACACTCTTTCGAATATTGACTATGTTCCCAAACCTAATGAGCCGATCCGAACGTTTTTCGCATTTTTCATTAATATTCGGTTCGGCCATGTGTCGGTCCGATCCGAACATTCGCACTTTGCACTTCGGAGTAGGACCCCAGAACTTATAAGCTCAAACATCATCATAACCTTACGAACATAAGCGCCCATATATGATAATAAATTATGATTAAAATAACATGGCTACGAGCGATAAAATTAAGTCGTGTCGTGATAGCAAATGCTGCCGACGACGTGTCATAGTTAAAAGTAAAAAAAGCCTACAGCAGTAAACTTGCTGTACACAAACTCTAGTTACTGCCGATGTTTTTTTACCTTTTCAAGAGTTCACTGTCAGTGGTGGTCTCCGTCTATCTCTAAGGTTAAGGTTACTGTTAAGGTTATAAAGCATAGCTTTGCTTCTTCTTCTGAGCGTCTCGATGGCAAAAAATACTCATACTAAATAGATTATATGTTTTAATTGGTTTGGCCCAAAAAAACATATCGCATCTCGTGCATGCGCGTTTGTCACCTGACATTCCTATCAGGCGTTAATTTCCAAAACCTATAAAACGGTCTAACGAATACAAATTATCTTTAGAAATTATTCCGTCTTCAAGTGTACCTTCAGTAATGCCATTGTTTTATAATTTACTTGCGATAGCATTGTTCCTCTATAAACAAACAGCTCAATAATGCCTAACGGGCCATTTTAAACCTGTCGGGCAGATAAAACAACTTGTTTGTCGTGAAAATTGAACACTGCTTTTATATTGTCGGCTAGAGTTTCTACAAAATTGTTACCTACACTACAATTTTCATACGGATGGAGCTACAATGTTATGCCCTAGAAACGCCATGGAAAAATGTGTGTTGTCAAATCGATACAGACAGTTTTCCAATTTACCGTAACACATTTGACGCGTTGGCTATTGAGTTAAACCTTGCATACGATTTTTTCGGTTATATGTATAAACTTGGCATAAACAAATATTAAAATAGCCTCGTGATATTGTCAGGGGGACCGTGACTCATTTTTTTTAATGATCAAGGTTTCTTACCAAAAAATCAATAGTACTTGCGCCTAAGAGAAGCAGTTGAACAGAAAGGAGGCGGCGCCGGAGGTCAAGCGCTGCGTTCTGTGCAGTTTCGTGCAAAGATCAAGGTGACTGCTCAGATAACATCTCGGCCGCAGGCGACGCAACAAAAACCTTTTTAGTACTCTTTGTGTGGTTCTGTACACCCGTGAGATCCAGATTAAAAAACGTACAAAGAATATTATGCAAACGAGTTTTGTACGTTTGTTAGGATTTGTAGTCGAAATGAAATAAAATTCCGACTAAGGGTCGGCTTTTTGATCCGTAGTTAAACTCAACCAACTGTCAAAAATAGTAACTAATGGTTCAATATTTGCAAAATGTGTTTTTTGATCAGTTTTTAATTTATCTAATGATATAATATCATTGCTAATGTTCAAATTATTAACTATAACTTAAAAAAATAACCATTATTGTCCATTAGATAAACACGTTTGCGAAAATTTAACTATTAGTTAGATACTATTTTTAACAATTGGTTGAGTTTAACTATACGGATCAAAAAACCGGCCCTTAGTGATTCGAGGTATTCCATTCATAGCACTGATACTGTTATCAGTGCTCTTATATATATATATATACCTCAGTGATTCATGCTATACCGGCGAAACACCTAAAATGATGTCATCAGTGATGTAAATTAGTTTGTTGCTCATTGCAACACTTCCAGCGATGTATTCAAAGTGAGAAACATAATACAGAACAATTATTACAACAATATTATATGGAATGCGGTTGCCTGTTTCATTGGGACGAGAGAAATTTCTGTAACACGTTTAGAAATTTCCTGGTGTAGGGCCAACATAATATAACTTGCAAATACGCATGATAAACCTAGTTCCTATGTATTGATTTCTAGTCTCATTTCCAATCCACATAAGGATATTAACATGAATCACGTCTGCGAATGAATTCCGTTAGTCTGATACGGCGGTACCCAAAAAGGACTACGTCTGTGGCTGGCACGCTGCATGCGTAGCGCCAATTCTCCTGACATTTGCCTCACGACTAAGTTTACTTAGTAAAGGTAAGATACTATCAAACTGCCACTGATATTGCACTAGAGATTCTTTATGTGTCTTATGCAAGGGACAGCTCTGGGCCATCGCTTGCCGCTTTTCATCTCGGATAAGGTTATATTATTATGACCATCAACCTTACCATTTATGGCTTTTCCCTACCTTATTAGTCTAGATAAAACGTTGTGCAACGCGGGTATTTTAAACTAGCTGGTTTCGCAGAAAAACGACTTGAAAAGGAAAAGGGGATATGAAAGCAGATATTAGTCAGTGATTCTGTCCATGTTAAAAATATTCAAGAGTCGTATTAAAAAACAGTTTATAGATGTAGTTTCGTAACAAAAGATTTCAATGTTGAACATAAACCTGAATCACATAGTTCAGACAATTCATCTAACCCTGTATGAAGTTAACAATCGACTATTATTTAATCAATCGGTGAATCGATTTGTAACAACTAATTGGAATGATGAGGACCAGTCGTTCTTGACAATAGCTCGGAGAGTGGGACAGATGCGGGTTTATTTGGAAAGCTCTATGCTTATTTAGCATAGACCCATTTGCCAGTTGCATTGTTTGTGCGTAAATGTGAAGACATTCCCACAGTACAGCATTTAATGGTGAATCAAATGATACTACACTACACCATTCTATTTTAAAAACCATCGTATCATCGCGAATAAAATCAGAAATCAAATAATTTGATTGCCTAATGACTTTCTAGAATCTATAATTGCCAGTATTTAAAAATTATCTAATTAATTCAATATTGATTAAGTTTAAAATTACTTTTTGAATGGAAGTAAAATTGAAATTTTAAGACGCTTTAAGTAGTTCCTGTAAGAATAAGTCTTAAAGTCTGTAATAAACTTAAGGTCTATGGGCCTAAAGTGAAACCCTGCGGGACGCCTTTAGTGTGCTTTCTGCATATTGCAGTATAAATATATTTTAACTGGTTTTCGCAAGAGTCTGCAAGCATTGGAATTAAAATGTTTTCTGTATTTGAATGAATGTATTTAAATCCTTATGGCCTTTCTAGAGAAAGTTAAACATGCTGAGAATAAAATAGTGTGGTAAATGACGTGTTTTCTTAAAGTGATATTTTGCTTTGTTTATCCAAACTTCTTGTAAAAAACCAGACTCCAGGCACTCCAGACCCAGACCAGACAGACCCACCCTCCATACTGTTTGTTGTTCTTGATCGAATAGTTGGACTATTGAACCAACTATTGAAATTACTTATTAAATGATTATATGCAGATGAACAGAGTAGCTATTACAGTAGAACTGTGATTCTTATGTAAGTTAAATTTTTATTGTGAGTCTTAACGACATTCATCAAACATACCGACGTGATCGACCTCAATAATCTAGGTATCAGTCTCCCATATGAACTAGTAACATTTCAGCTATGGGAAATGAATAGATATAATGACTTATTACATGTAATCTAAAAAATGTTATCTAATACGTAAAGCAACTGTGTAATCTCTTAGATTCATTCTTAATTGCAGCGATTGTATCGCATTGCATTTGATTATATAAATACATGTCTATGTAGATGAACCAATAGACTAGACACATAAAGACGATTAGAAATATATAATTATTAAAATAAATTAGTTATAAAGTAGAGATTTTAAAACTTTGCTGTTTTTCGTTTCCAGTGTACAATTGAAGCGGGGAAAGTCCGTGACAATATGTGTTAAGAAATTCTTGGCTATATTTTTCACAGTGAACTTACACCAGCAATAATTAATTAGTGGTAGTAATATGACACGGAAACATCGTATATTATGTGTTACGGGAGACCATAATATTTTATAGACGTGTAGTTATTTGGCATTAGGTATCGCGTAGTATATCATTTTGAATGACAGAATAACAACTTCTATGAAATATTTGTTGCGTGCCGTAAACCTATTTGATTTCTATAAAATAAAATAACAGGCGTTATCGATGTGAATGAACCTTTTTACTCGAATCTATATGTTATACATTTCGTAATGGAGTCACGCACTTACCATGAATTTCTTCTTTGTTTATCGGAATTGATAAAGGTGCATGACAACATGGCCTCTCAGAATATTTTTTTGGCGTCATAATGTGGGTATGCCAGTGCAATTTCGGACAGTACCTAAGTTAATCAGTAAATAAACATGCGATAATGTTATCTGGTGCTTATCTGCAGAATGCGGCAGGTCGGGCGGTGGGGGGTTCCGTTAGGCGCGACCGAGCCACAGCTGATTTCACATGTGTCTGACCGCGACACCGCGCGCCCGCTGTGCGTTTCTCTCGCGTGAAAATGCCGGCAACTTAATACTTCGAACAATAAAGTTATAAATAATTCCGAAAGTGAATGTGTTATTGATAAATTTGTTTGGACCATTTATAAACCTTATAAGGATACAAACGGAGTTGCCGTTGCAATATCGTTTTTAGCGGGTAAGTTCAATAAATGTTTTTGTTTGAAAATATATGTTTTTAGGTATGTTAGGTACTTCATTTTCGATGATTGAGAAATTGAAGTGTCATGATTGTTATCGTTAGGTTTTCTCACAAATATTTGAGATAATTTTTATCTGAATAAAATACTATGACACACCATAATGCTTAAAATATCAATGATTTAAATGTTTATCTGCGCTTAATGTAGTTTTCACTTTTAAAAGAAGTTGAATATCATAATACTTAGACAGATTTTAATTTATGTTCGTTGCAAAATCTGAATGCAAATCACGCTGCAAGCAAACCAGATATGGATTATTAGCATGAAACCAAAACATAAACATTAAAACTATCTACTTAATGATTAAAAAAAAAAAAAACTAGCAGCTAACAACTTATAATGCCATACCATAAAACGAAATAGAAATAATGGAGGTTTTATCAAAGTTTTAATCATCAGTTTTCATTATTATCTTAATAATTAAAATTATTATTTTAATTGATCAATAAAATTTGCAAGTTGGCTTAGAAGTTGTATGGTCAACAATTAAGTTTATTTTATTTTATAGAACAGCCGCTTTATTTTATGTTTACTTTTGAAATATAGCTGCCGGAGTCTGGGTATCCAGATACTGGGTAATAACCCAGTATCTGGGTTGTGGAGGTCAGATAGGCAGTCACTCCATGTAAAATACTGGTATTCAGCTGCATCCGGTTAGACTGGAAGCCGACCCCAACATAGTTGGGAAAAGGCTAGGCAGATGAATGATGAGTCTAGATTTGTGCCAGGCTGATGGTAGTCTCGCCCCCTATAACATGGGACTTCCACATAACTGACGAAATGTGGGTGTACTATAGGTTGGTACAGTCACGATCACCAATATGTGAACACTTGGCAACTTTCAATTGCGATTTTTTCGTGAAATAAGAGTTAAGATGTTCATAACAACATAAAATTTAATTAAAAAATAAAGGAGTAAATCGCTTTTGAATAAAGCCGAGTGTTATACATACTTTTGCTCGTGACTGTACACCTCTGGCTAACCCTTCAGGATATACAGGCGTGATGTTATGTTATATTCTTTTGAAATATCATTGTATAAGATAGCTGAGAGAATAAATAAGTTGTTTGTTTTGGATGTGCTTCACCACGAAGAATAAATTCTTTCTACGTTTTTGTGCTTAGGATATACTTAATTTTCGCAAGTGGCATTGAAAGGTTGTCAAATGTAATAGCTATTCACAACCATTCGACAGGCTTCCCAGTTGAAAATGTCACATTTTCAGTTACCTGATTTGCCTAGTCCGCGACTCGAATAGCCGTCGGAAGAATAGTGGTAATGCCAAGATTTTCTGGTATCAGATTTGTGAACAACGTTTAGAGGACTCCTTTGATAACATTGATTGATATTCAATTCGGCGCAAAACCGTATCGAATGCTTCTGTATAGCTTTATGCCGAAACCCTTACTTTCATGATTAATGATTTGTTGGCAGAGAATACCTACCTACAAAGTTATGTCTTTTATAAAAATATATATCATAACCAAGTATTTATCAGGTTTGGAGAGAAGGTCTTCAATAACAGATGCACACTATGCCTACACGTTTGTGATTGATCATTTGTTATATGCTGATCTCACCGTGAGAACTTAGGTTTGTTTTGTTTTTGGTGAAGTGAACTTGAAGAAAGCTGTCATTCCACCTCATGCTAGGGATCGCTAGAGATTCACAGTATTGTCAGCTCACTTGAAGTTGACTTCACCTAAGATTTCACGGTGAGATTTTTACGGAATAATATTGGCTGATATTCAAGATGATGTAGATGTTGCTGTTGGTATCTTAGGAGCACATAATTACTAGTATCTGCTATGTCATGCAACCCGCACTAGGCCCGCGTGGTGGATTACGGCCCACTCCCTCTCAGCGAGGGGAAGCCTGTGTCCCAGCAGTGGTTACAGTATACGCTGATTATGCTAGGTCGATGCGGTCATTACCATGAAAATTCTTTATTTTCTAAACAACGAAATGCTCTTAAAGCACTCTGTTGTTTTTGCATAAATTAACACGTTTAATTTTAAATGACGCGTTAATTATTACACAATTGAGGATGTAAACAAATTTGCTAACGATTTCTCTTTAGGACTTTAGGAATATTAGCATAAGAGCGGTTTCACACTTCGTCCGATCCGAATCCGAGAAATGACGGCTCGAAGTAGCTATAGTACTATTTGTATGAGGGGTTGCGCACTTCATCCGAACTCAGTCCGTCCGAATTTAGAACATTCCCAATTCGGATTGAACTCGGATCTTGAATTCGGATTCTTAATACCTATTACTTGGTAGTCTAGTACCTACCTTTGTTTATGAATTCTTGGGCATTAATCAATTAGAATAGAAATGAAATTTATAGAATATTATAGAATTATAATGTTGATAAACTGTTCGCTTTAACTAATATTCCAGTTTATTTCCTTGGTTTCTGTTATTTTGATTTGTTTATATATTTTAAACTATACCCGAATTTTTCCACACCCGGGTTTTTCCTGCTTTACTGCGTAGGTACCTACCTACTTGTATTTAATTTCAATAACAAAGGGAAAACATTACAATAACTGGTAGGTACTTCCCTATTCGTGACTCATTTATTTAAATCCCATGTTTGTAAAAAATGCAGACTCCTTTTATGTAGACTTTGGAAATGAACACCAATGTTTAATTAAATACCTACTTACTAGCAAGAATTAAAACTCAAGAATAGGTAGTAAGTTATTGTTTTCGACACGTTGACAATTAACGTATTTCAAATAAAAAGTATGAAGATATACCTATTATAAATAGTGAGACACAGTTAAAAGTTACAAACAAACATCCAATTAAGTTGCGAAAAGAAAATCGAAAAAAATAAATACCCAAAGACAAATTTAGTTGATTGTACCAACATCACTGAAAAACATAATTGGCAATGTCGAGGTGAGAACGTAGTTATCTAGGTACACAATTTCAATGCACCACAGTCCACATAGTCGATAAGTTGTGGAAAAACGGTAGAAGAACGTTGGCAGACCAATAGCCAGATGGGTGGAGGTCGTCCACCCATCTTTCAGAGGATCGCAGGGAAGACCTGTCTCGCACAGACCAGGGAAGCATGGCACAAAAGGAAGGAGGATTACCTATACTGAGCCATAGGTGGAACAAGGGTGCCAATGACTTAAGAATCCACAAAAAGTTTTAAAATGGCGATTGATAAAGATTTGTTCATAGAAGTGTTCGTTCACATAGATGACCTTGACTCAAGTAATAAATAAGAGATAAGTGCAGTTTACAGGCTCTTCGACGTTAACACGTTTGAGTTGCGTAAACAAATAATTGCCGTTATAAGAACCGCATCGGAGTGTAGCAGACCTAGGGTTGGCGATCAACATTCCTCCAATGATTTTTGTAACATTAATGCAATCCTAATCTTGTTTAGGAAAGATCGTGAAATCGGAGATTGTTTTCTAAGAGTTTTCTTTGATTCACAAGTATGGTATGAAGATTGCCGTGAAAGGACTTGATTTAGAAATATTATAGGTACTACGCTTTGGAATGGGCAACTAGGTTCATCTTTCTGACTGACCGACCCCTTGACAATTCAAAAGTGCCCGTAATTGGTTTATTTGAAACAAATGTTTTAAGTTTTGAGTATTTACGGATTACTTTAGTAAGATGGTTTTATTCTTCAACGATATTGCTCAGTACGTTGCAAAAGTTAAGTTACAAAATTTGGGTAGATTTCAAACAAAAGATTCCACGCTGCTTTTGAACCTCAGTCAAATGTTGTCAGATCTGTATACCTTCTTCGAAGAGCTGGATGAAAAATTAATAAAAAAGTCTGTGAATGTTTGTTTCTTTAACATCTAGTCCTAATACAACCCTGGCATTCTCTAGATTCTTCTACGTACATCGCGTTCAGGAGATCACTAAACTCGAACAAACCGATACAATTGAATGCTCATCCCACTTTTTACGTCGCGCACGTTACCATACGTGGGAGTGTTTTGTATAATAAATCATTGTGCCGTTTTCGCATGATTTCATATAAAACAACCACGGTATTGTTCGATCAACTGGTGCATTTGTGCCGGAAACGCAACGAGAGCATTTCATTTGTTCGCGAGGCTACAGAATTTATTGCGTTATTATTGTCAAATGAAGCCACTTACGATTCACAAACACGAATGTGTTTGTGAATCGTGAGGCTATGGACGAACATTATTTTGTGAATGTTAGCACTAGATTTATTTGCTTACTTTGGAATGCGGTGTTTGTTTGATTACCTACAGTTGATACGACAACCAAAAAGTCATTTCTAAGCAATTATGGTTCTGTTATTCGTCGGAGAAAAGGCTTTTATTTAAACAAAATTTTTGTCAATTTGTTGAACAATCGCAGCCACGAGCATTAGTGACGGCTCGTGGTTAAACGCAGGTGAGATTCTTCCGGATCTAATTGTGAAATGGCGACAGGCCGACGCTCGCTACGTGTTCGCACTCAATGGGAAACGTTTCAATTTGTTTCATATTTCGCTCGGCACAGGCAAGTTATTAATTCGACTATTGGTCGCGGTCGGAAAGTGTGACGCCGTCGATACGTCACGCTGGCTGTCAATCAGAACGGATGGAGTGATGCGCTTACAATTGCATGATATCGACCCGGTTCTCGACAGATTTCACTACGGCTCGACAGATTAGCGCAACAATTCGTTCAGTGTCGAAACCTATAGCGATAGTTAGGCCTTCAAAGTTTCCATGATACCAACATATAAATTCTTACAATAGTTTCACCTGCATAGTACGTATTTTTTTCTGTAGTACATGAAAACGCTTTTAAGGTACTGTACTTTCACTTTAAAAGCAGAATGTTAATTTCAAAAGGCAGTCTAGAAATCCTTAAATTGGGTATCACGGTTACTAAGAAGAGAATCTAGTTCAAACGAAACAGATTAGACTGAAAAAGTATCCAAGTTTTAATTAAAAGTCGCAGACGAAGAGTTCGCTACGGAACCACTGAATAGTAGGTACGTTCTTAAGTCATTAATTGACTCAAGACTGACATTGTCTTCAGGATCACCTTGAATACTGTTCAAGCGAGTCATTAGCAGCCAATCTTCGAGTTAAAACGTACAAAAAGTGATTGGTAGTTGTAGACTTTTGTCAAAATTAAGGCCAATATACAGTTTTACGTGTGACTAATACAAATTATTAATTACTACTTGCTTTCTTCTTATTTACGCATTCAATAACCTGAGTTTACGGTTAACTATTAACTAACTCCTGAGTTTCGCTTTGGAACAGACCCATAAAATTTCTGCGGCAGCTCACTGACTATCTATAAAATAGTGTTGAACATAAAGTAGATCTTGTGACTTTATTTTTCTTTCTTTCAGTTTCTTTGACAGTAAAACTTATAGCGTATAAAGATTCCTATTCAATACCGACAAAAAGCTAATTTGTACTTCTATCATATAAACCAATTGACTACACTTTACTGCTTTAACTATAACGTTACACCCTCAATGAGAACTCCGGGGCCTTGTTCGTGTTTATGGCGGTCATCTCGAGCTCTCGACGTTAACACGATAGGGGCAACAAATTGCTGAAAAATACCGCGAATCGCACAAAGACCATTACTTCTAAAGAATTACGAGAGGAATTAACAGCAATTGAAGATACCGCCGCCATTGTTGTACAATTGAAATTGATTGCCGATGATGCTTAGTGCAATAAATGGTTGGATGTTGACTGCGGAATTACGATCGCTATGGTTTCTAATTTATGGAAGCGATCTGCAGGCTACCGTCCCATTGTTACGGGCTGTTTTGTGTAGTTTCCGATTGAACTCGGTCGCGATTAAAAGATTATATATTATCAGTAGTTATACAATACTGATTTACAGACAGATTTAAAAAAACTTTTTTCGTTTCTGCGGTTCCAGTTGGTGCTTACCTAATATGGTTTATGGAACCTGTTTTGGTAGATCTAGATCTTTATCAGGATTAAAAGTGTTAGTTAAATTTTTGATTAAAGTGTGTATCTGGTTGTTCTTGGTCATTATGGACTATTATACTATACATTTGCAATTCTTGACGTTCTTATGAAGGCTATGGCTCATATTTTATATCAGTGAGATTCTCTGTTGAAGTACCTACTACATACCTGCCTGTGTTTGAAGCACGTGAAGTCGTATAGATAGTCGGAATGTAATAATGACTTTGAACCATGCAACATGCGCCCAGAGCGCAACAGCGAACTTGCTCTCAGCGCTGTCGTACATAGTTACTCTTACCATGGTAAAAATTGCAAACGATTATTTTTTGCTTTTACTCCCATACCAATTGATTCACACATACAGAAACTGATCAATTGATCTGTGAATCAATCGTTATAGTTTATGATCGCGTAACCGACCTCCACGATAGTTTACGATTGTATAACGGATACAAAAACAATTGATGAGAATTGAGTATAGGTACGGATGTACATCTCATACTGATAGACTTTGCACAACATGTTGGTTGAAGGAAATGAGGTTTCTAGTCGTATTAGGGCCTACATTACACATCTGCGTATAATCAGAGAACCGCACTATTAGCACCCAGAAGTAATCATCAAGAGGTTGCGTTAATATCTATGAGGAAACTACATGTAACTAATTTTCAATAGATTTCCTTTATAAAGTTGAATTGAAAGACTTTTTTAATTTCAGCTGCGCCGAATATTCAAGTTATACAATCCTTTTCATTTGTTTCGTAAAGTGACGAGATATTGTATTGTGAGATATTGTAAACTGTGCTGAATGACCTACTGAATACTGTAAGATATCCAGTTAAGAATACAATTTCATTAAATACACGTACACATGGCTGAGACGCCTAAACACTGCTTCTATAAATTAAACGTTCAACACGCTTCGATTAAAACTGTGTGCGCATCGTTAAATTCTCACTTGTGCAAATTCAGTTATAGCGACTTGTACACCTACAGTATGGTTGAGTGGTATACATGCACTGAATACTTTGGACACAGAACAATAACGAGACAACAATCGAGCGTTGGGAATTGTCATTGAGGCAGAGCGAGGTACGAACGTACGAACGGAGCCGGCTAGAGGGGAACGCTTGTCAGTGTCTAGCGCTAAGTTGAAGTGCTACAACTATAATATTTACTACCCGACACTGTAAAAATTTCCCAATCAACCTTGAACCTAATGCTTTAGCGATAAAGTTGAAAATCAATTAAAGAAATTTGACAGATTGTAGTAGCTTGATGTGCTAGTAGCGTCTGTACTTATAATATATTAATTGTTCTCGTTGGTCTAGTCCATCCACCAACACCTACTGGATGTTAGGAAATGTAAAACGTAGGTGGGTTCTTGTTCAGTCTGTCCCAGCCACCTTCTTTAGGTCGTCCGTCCGTCTAGCTGGGGTGCATCCCACACTACGCTTGCCAATACGCGGTCGACGTGGTCCCCGTTGATTGCCCATAACTGATGAAATGTGGGTGTGCCGTAAGTGCATCTCTGCCTAGCCTTTCGGGAAACAGAGGCGTGATGTTATATGTTTATCATTCTTGAACATCGACTGTTTGGAAAATAAAAGAGGCCGAATATATACCAGCTGCGTATCTACATTAGCATGTTACAGTAAAATGAGTTTAGTGACGCTCGGTAGCCATCAGATAGTGCGTATAATATTCCTGTATATTTTTCATAGTTAATTACCAATTAGCTAGAAGACTTCTTAATTAAAACATTTATGTTATACTTCTAGATTTTTCGCACAGTTTATCATTCGTCGTTGGCATTTAATTTTTTATTCATTATGCATTAAATGAAATGCTTAACAGATATGCTAATTATGTTGTTTTGCTATTTGTGTTTTTTTTACTTCGTCTTGTGAGCAGTTATTACATGATATTCTAGAAACTTTATTTTCGAGTTCGATTCGCTGATTCTTTTGTTTTTAATTGAAATAGACATCGTTAAATGTACAAAAAAAATACAATGATCCATACATTTATGTTTGCTTAACTCGACATAATGTATGGATCAGCTGATTTTTTTTTCACGATTTTGGGATTTGTTTCCATAGTAAAAGTAGTTCATTATTATTTGTTTTAATATTAAGTTGTTTACCTGTAAAACACTAAGCAGTTAGCAACCTATTTAAAAAATCCTTGATTGTACTCGTATGTAAGTACATAAAACAATATTGCACAGCCTTCACTGTAGACAGCCAAGATCTAGAGTGTTCACGAGTTTTCATAATGATATCTGTTACAAAAACTTGCTTTAAGGCTGCCGCAGACAGGCGTGACGCAACTCTAGTGGAATAATTTCTATGAAAACTTCACAGAAATTGTTCAACGAGAATCACGTAGCTTGGTCGCGTTGCGCCTATCTGTGGAAGCCTTTATATATCATGCCGACATATATTTATTACAGCTTCGTTAAACTTCGGCTAGGTGTGGGCAAATCAGGTTTTGTCATTCATGCAATGCAGGTGTGGTAAATGAAATAATAACTAAATCTAACAATTGACCACCTGGTTTACTTATATTGCCTTGGTCTCGTGGCTGCTAGCGCGACTGTTGAGCGTGGGGTCCGGTTCGATTCCCAGGTCAGGCAGTGTTATTGGTTTTTTCCATTAGGAATGCTTTAGTAACAGCCTGGTGTTTGATACCCCGTGCCTCGGTGCGCACGTTAAGCCGTTGGTCCTGCGCCTGATCTCTCTGCGGTCGTATCAGATTACCGTCCCATCAGACTATGAGAGTGAAGAGAGAGTGCACGTGAGGCACAAACTTGTGCACTATAATATCTTCCGCGCCGAAGGCTAGTCATCCGTTGCCATGGGCAAAATACGATCTGGAGGACTATTACCTACTTATAATGATTGCGTAATGTTGACCCCAAATCCTTTATATTTTAATATCAAGCAGGTTTACGGATTAAAATTTAAACCTTTCCTACTGTAGCGGTATCTACAACGCCACATGCGAACAACGCGTCATATTGACGTCACGCAAATCCTGCATCTCGCAAGCAGAGTTTACCGCGCAGTTAGCATAGATACAATTTCCCAACATCAATCGTTGGGCAATTGCCCGCCAGACACAACACCCGTCTGGTCGGAGGATCCTCCCTTTTCTATGGAGGTTGAGTGAACTTTACACCCTGTTCCTCATACCTCTAAACTACCTACCTTAATACTTTATACATGCCAATTTTAACTAACACTAGGAATCGCCAAAATGTTATTACACTATTGGATTTTCAACAACAAAGTGAGCTTGAAGTGAGCTGTCAATCCATCTGATGCTACGGATTGACACTATTGGTAGCTCACTTCAAGCTCAATTCACCCAAGTTTTCACGGTGAGATTTTTACAGAATAGCACCTCAGCACAGTGTCGTGGTCGTCGTAGCCAACAGGTGCCTAAATCTATATAGATATGATGTAAACTTTCACCTAGAATACCTGTTCTTGACATAACACCAATAAACAGGATGATACACTTGACTATATTTATTTACATCCGATAGATGTTATCTGAATGAGTTTTAAGTAATAAGGTATGAATAAATCAATTTAATAGCTGGATATTAGTTAGTTAATTGGCGCTTTTATTATTTTGTTATGTAAGTACAGTCGAGCACTCGTCTGTGGACTCTTTGGTTACAATTTAACCTTTAGGCGGTTTAGCGTACTACGGAGTTTCTATAGAATAAGAGGCTTATACTGATTTCGTTACCCCCTGACGTGCGGCCTACTGCACCAAGGTAAGATATCATGACAGCTCGACCCCGTAACAAATTAACCCCACGACAACTCGTCCCCGATACCTCGAGACTAGGTCAACTCGACTCTAGAAAAACTCAACCCCGACCAGCATTCGATCCAGAGAACTCGACCCTTACAATTCGAGCTCATAAGAATTTAAATCCGACAACTCTTGAACTAAACAGTCCTAGAGCAAGCGAACCGAACTCGGAAATTAAGGGCATCCCACCACGGAAGGATTAGGTTTGAAGGGGCTAAAGTGAGCGGACGAAGTTCCCGGCATTTTCTTCGTGTTAGATTCTTTTAAACCATCCTGATAGACTGCACGATAGCAAACATCGGGTTATCTTTTTATAATGTCGAGATGGTCGGGGCGGAGTTGTCGGGGTCGAATTTTCCGAGTCGAGTTTTCATGGGGTCCAATTGTTTGAGTCGAGTTCTGTCAGAGTAGATTTGTTATAGAATCATTTAGCTCCTGAAAGATACTGTATGTAGATACCTACAGTATAAAGTTTTCAGTTAAGAACGATACCTTTGTTCCAAGTACCAAGTCTTTCATTATTTTGGTTAGTTTGATACATTGATACAGCAGTACCGTTATCACAATAGATATCCATAATAAAATCCTTACAATTACTGTGAATATCAATTTCAGCAACCGTTCCGACAGTAATGTAACCTCGAATGACCCAAGTTTTTATAAGATCTGTGATGATATTGACAGATGCACCTTTGACTATGATATTACGAAACCTGTGATGGACAAAAAATTGACTATAGTCAAAATGATTACTCAAGATTTTTTTAATTTATTAAAAATTCGAAATGCACTTCCTGAAGTGAAAGATGTTGTACAACCTGGTCCTGGTCCAAAACCGGTCAGTCAGCTTGATGGTTATTTAGCATACCTACTTTATTTTTTATTATGCACGATTTAATCCGCTTACGTGGCGGGTGTGTGGTTTATGATATTTTTTCACTTTTATTAAAATACTTAGTTTAGACAAAGTTATTATCTAATATCTGTTAATATTGTCCCTAGTTTGGAATATAGGTATTGCGGACTTGGCAAATGGTTTGTTGATGATTCAATTAAAAGCTCGATTTGTTTAATTAATGAATCCACAGATATCTAATGACTTTTCTTTTAAACTTTACTCTGCCTCACAATATTTAAAATCGAAATATTTTATTTTCCATGAACCTTTTGACATTTCATAAGTACCCTATGTGGGCACTTATGAAACATCAGAAGGTACGGTAACGTAACCTATCGTAACTTCTGGGTGGTCACGATACATGGTTCCAATTGGTCGTTTCCTAAGGAGAAGAGCCGGCAAAAAACTCCACGGATACTCTTTTTTTATTCTTAGTTTATCCTAGTTCTCCATATTGGTAAATCTTTACTTCATCAACAATCACCATGGGTGCCTACTTTAAAAACAAGCCATTTTTCTTACAAATGCAATACTTTCTTCACACAAATGAGGGCCTAACTTTACCTGAATAGATAACAGAGACACGCATGTTGTTATGGTTTCCACGTGTTTCGTGTTCAAGGTGACGGAGACGGATTAGCCTTGCTCGTGACATTGCAGACCTTCCGTCACGTGACGACGGATGGACACACCTAATTACGAAGCCTTTTCAATGCATCAAACGTCATTTATTTGTTTAATTTCGTTGTTTTGTCCTTGTATGTTCATGTATGCTGGATAAAGGTATTTTCACGGCTGTAGCACCGAGAGGTTTCGAACTTAAATTAAGCTAAGATTACGAACCCCAAATACCTACTTATTTTAATGTCAGTTGTACAGGACTGTGTTCATCTAGTGGTCGCTATTGCTAAGCATGAGGTTCTGGATTCGATTATCGGGTCGGACAAAGTGTTAAGTATTGGGTTATTTCATCTGGAGTTTCTTGAAGCTCCCCGAAACGATCAATTGCAATTGTCAATATTTACGTGATAGATACACAATGATGCACCAATTGATCGTCTACCAAATGCAATAGATGCGATTGAAAATATTACAACAAAAGCAATAGGCTATTTTCCTAAAAAAACCTAATTAGTCCGTCAGTTAGATTATCAAAAAATATTGAACCCGTATTTTTTCTTTTGTCAATTATATGAAAAATTATGAAGATATCACCCGTTAAAGTTTCGCGTGGCGTCACTTGCTTGCGACACTTTTGCAAGCAAGTGACGTCACGACTCCTACTCCCAAATTTTGACGCGCTTTATCTTTGTAATTTTTTGTTTGATTGGCAAAAGAAAAAATACGTGTCCATTATTTTTCGATAATCTAACTGACGGACTAAATAAAATAATATTTTTTTTACCCAGACAACTACCCTATTGATCGTTTCGGGGACACTTAAGGGGCAGCCCGGAGTCTGGATTTCCCATAGTCATGAAGTCCCATAGGACTTAAACATAAATGGCGAAATGTGGGTGCATGTACTAAGTAAAGATAGGTCACTAGATACACACTAGATACAGGAGTGATGTTATGTTATTATTATATATACATATTATGTTCTTATAATATTTGGTGCCAGTTGAATTTAAATATTTACGTTATCATAGCTTCGTTATTTGTTTAAAACATTTTAAAGTTACAAGATCATTTTCTGGCCTTGTGCAGAATTTTTTATTAGTACATGCAGCCATGGTCACAATTCGTGACAGGTGGTTACCGCTCGACTATCATCGTGTACGTTCCACTAAAATCCCTATTAAAACAACATTAGGGTCACAATTTATTTCGAAAGCTAAAAACTTAGAAATCTATTTATATTTTATACATTTGATGTTGTTGTTTTGGAATAGAAATCTTCGAATTTATTCTGTGTCGTCAAATTGGATATGGTGCAACATACAAAGGGACTACCTACACTTTTCGTGATGCCGACTTTCTAGATTTTTTAAAGAAGTTTTTTGCTGTTTTAAACACAAACAAAATGCTGTGCTTTGCTTTCGCTTTACTTTTACAAAGGTTATTTACTGAACTACAAGTAGCCGTAGGCTTGCAAAATGCATAATCAGCCTAGGTACCTACTTCGTCAGCCGCGGTTAGTGTGGGCGTTTACAAACAGGACCCGATACCGATTTCCTGACGATGAATTCCGTCACCAAAATCAGTAATATCCACGATAAACTCCAAAGTGAAATTCCATACAACGCTTTTGTATTTTTTTGGAGGTGCCAATTCGTTTTCGAACTTTCTCACGCATTAAAAATTGCCTCCATTTAATCATTCGTGTGAGAAAGCGTGGTTGCGATGAGATTAAAAGATATTTAATTTGTAACTAGCTTTAAAACTTGTCAAAACATCGAGATTACCGTATCATATGGAAGATTAATATAAATGTATTGTACACACGGCTACACGTCAAGCTATACAAAACCAGTTTGTCTTGGCCTCACTTTGTATGATATTTTCTCACAATGAACGGTTAGCTAATACTGGTTTTGCATAGCTTGATGTGTAGCCGTGTGTACACATATAAATCTTCCGGAATAAATTCTCTAAATAATAGTGAAAGCCGTATCAAAATCCGTTGCTAAGTATAGAAGAACATCGCGGTCATTCAGACAGACGCGAAAAGCGACTTTTACTTATATGTAATATGTTTATATATAGATATAGGTAACAATTGGTAACCCACGCTCCATTGGTTGGTCAATACCTACAGTTTAATTATCGGAGTTACCTACGGTGCAGCAGGAAGTGCGACCCAATGATCGGTATTGTCCACGTAATGCTTGTAAATGGACAATCACACGGTTCACGTATCAATGACTCTGGCATAGATTATTGATTCAGTATCAACTTGTATCAATTGATCAACAAGTTGACAAATGTGCTCATTTTTCACTGTAGAGATTTAGATTGTCAGGCAGAAACTGGTAAATATGATAAGAGAGACCACCCTTTTCTTAAATACCCTTTTTAGTTTAACCCTTTATTTATAGGTAGGTACAGTCAGCAAAGGAGATAATTCGTCAGATATAGTAGAAGTTTGGTAAGAAACCGATGGATGTTTTCGAATGAAATTAAATTAAATTAATAGAAAACAAACAGTTGATTCATCAAGTTAAATTTCATTCGAAAACATCCATCGGTTTCTTACTAAACTACAACTATATCCGACGACCCTGGTTACTTATCTCCTTTGCTGGGTGTACATAACATAAAACCACCCCGGTATTCCCCTAACGGATGGTCACATGTGTACCTATAGTACAGACACATTCCGACGGTTACGTTTAAGTCTCATGTAGTAGGGAACGAGCCTGTTGCCAAATCCGGGGCACAAATCCCGACTTCGGACTGTTACTGAGAAATTCCAGATTGAAACCCCCTTTAACACTGCCTGACCCGGGAATCGTACCCAAGACCTTATACTCAGCCTCAGCAATAGCAGTACATAGTAGTGTCTGTTTGTCTGCAGTAGACAGGCACATATTTTCTTTATATACCCACTATGGAATGTAATAAAATGCTCCAACAAACGTAAACGAACGATGTGACGAGTGACTTTCGTTTAATTTCGTGAAAGATCGGGAAAACTCGGGAGCAGTGGCGGACGCGCAGGGGCGAGTGTGTGTGGCTTATTCCTAGTGAGACATGATAATTGCATGGCTCCCAATTATTAGTATGTGCAACCATTGGGTAATTTTAAGAGTAGATTAAGTTGGTAGGTACTTTATGTATCATACTTTCTTTAATGAAAAGCAACAACAACATTTGATTTCTTTGTGTTAAAATAAGATTGATGTTACATAATTTGAATTTATGAAAAGCCAGTGCAACATTGCCAAACACGTCAACCTGAAGATACACAGATCGGTCGGTTTACTGATTGCTCTGTACAGTGACATTTATTATTTTTCTTTTCTCTAAACTTACACCTCACTCACTCGTTTTCAATTGCTAACATTTTCTGATATCACTAGAACAAAACCAAAAACGTTACTGTAGAATCATGTTTATTCCGAATTCACGTTGAATAAATTACTACACTGGGTCACCAAGCCTCTCATGCAGGCCCACTCCACTCTGTATCTTTTCCCGCCATTCGTGGTGACAGATGCATTAGTGGCAGCACCCACCTCACTGCTTGTTTGAATGACACAGTATTTACATCACGGACGGAGTCTTCTTTCTATACTCCGTGGTTTACATCTAGATATTTATCTATCTATACTAACAATAAAGCTGAAGAGTTAGTTTGTTTTTCGCTAATACCTGGAACCAGTCAGATTTGTAAATTCGTTTTGCATTTGATAGCCTAATTCTTGAGGAATCCTCATAGGAGACCGTTAGGAGCCGAGCAAAAAGTTAAAAAAAAACCAGAAAGAACGTTAAGCGAAAACGAAGTAATAGCGCTGATGGGCGATGCGATGCGATGCGACGGTGTGGGGAACAACAAACAAGCAGATGAAGTTGCGGACAGAAGCTAGTATCTAATAAATATGTCGGAGTCATTCGTTTGACTATTCGGAACGCTAGCGCCATCTTGTGGCGCTAGACAGAGTCTAGCCTGAGTTCGTGGGGATGGATGGAGAGCTACAGCTACAAGAACGGTGTGAGCAGAGCTCTCGGGATCATCGAAACATTGGACATCGTACGAACAACATGACGTGCTTAGAAACTGTCGCGTTCCGTATCGTTAAATTTGTACCTACCTACAGTGTGTGATTCGCTAGTGTGACTGATTTGTTCGTGAATTGTAATCTGATTTGAACTGCAAACCGTTTTTCTATTGTGCAATAACCAATACTACCTATAGTACGCCCACAGTAATTAAAATATGCCTGATGCTAACGAGAGACAGACATACCTTCTCCGTCAAATAGATATACTACAGTTACAATTAGAAACACTTAAATATATTGCATAACTCTAGACATTGTATTATAGTTACCTAATTACAAATTGATCGTAAATAAACCGTAAACAAGCATTTTGCGTGTGTGATCATTAAAAGTAATATTAATAAAATATGCGGATCATTTATCATTGTAACTTTATTGTTATGTTCTTAAAGAGGAAGGAAGTGAAGCTGCGTTTGTATTTAATATTATAGATGTATTATGTACCTATAACTAACGAGTTAACATAATATACATACATATGTTATAGGCCAACCGCTTAACTGAGACGTTGCCTGAGGTAGCAGCGCGGTGCGGGAGGGGTGTGGTGACGTGCTGCGAGAGCTCAGTGATTCGTCAACTTGTGACAACTATCACCCCTCCCGCACCGCGCAGCTACTTCAGGCAACGTCTCAGTTAAGCGGTCGGCCTATAGGGAGAGCCGATTGTAACTGTAAAATTAGCATAATTACGAAAAACTAAAATTTTATCAGCCTAAGGTAATTTAGGAACAGTCACATTAGAAGTATAAATTACTTTGTTATCGACGTTTTAATAAAACTTCCTTTCTGATAAGTGAACTGAACTTGGAACCTGCTGCTTCGCTGGTCTGTTGTTCGCAAGTGCTACTACTGAGCATAAGGTCCTACACCCTAATGGCGTAACACAGTTTCAATTACAAGCCGAGAGTTTGAAGAATATTGCTAATCCATTACTTTATAGGTTTGAAAAATTCGTCTGGTCAACAACGTAAATAACGCAATGAACAAGGGTCAACAGACAACGGACGGCACGGTTGGCGCAGTGGTTAAGCGATTGACTGCTGCGCTGCATGTCGCGGGTTCGATTCCCGCACGGAACAAATATTTGTATGACCTACAAGTAGTTGTTTCGGGTCTGGCTGTTTGTGTATCGGAGTTTAAATGTTTGTAAACGCACCCACGATACAGGAGTAATTCCTAGTGTGGGCGCAACGTTGTTAAAAAAAGAACAAAAAAAAGAAAAAAAAATGCTGTCAAAATGAAATTGCGGTCTGTTGTCATTTTATGTCTTAGGTACGCAATTACCCCGTTGGGTTTGATTCGAAACGTGGGTGTAAGTACATCTCTGCCTGACCCTTCGGGGAATACATGCGTGATGTTATGTTCTGTTATAAATGACGCGAGGATACCAACAGCGTACGACTTTATGACAAACAAACCGGATTTTTTAAATATTTTAGATATTTTCGAGAAGAATTGGTGTGAGGTGGGGCCATTCCGGAAGCAAATATGACATCATGATAAAAAAATATAGCATAAAAAGCCATGTTTTCATTGCAATTTTAAACTGCAAGGTCGATGTCATTGAGCCGATTTAGCCACGGTTTGATACTTCCTAATTCGTCGATATTTTGGCGTCTCTATATAATAATATACAATAGGTACCTAAGTATAATATTGCCTGGTGGCTACGTAATAACAGCTGCACAGTTCGATTCCGGTTAAGCTACACTTGCCGCCGTTGGTCCGTGGGTGGGTGACCATCTTTACATACCAAGACCCCTCCGAGCCTCGGAAAGCAAGTTAAGAAGCTGGTCCCGGCTGTCATTCGTGGACCTTTGGAAGTCGTTAGGGGTGGTCAGAAGCCGAGTCTTTCAACCAGTCTTACCAAGGGGTATCGTATTACCCTGTAACTCGGTTGATGAGGTAAGTAGGGTATTCAGTTGCACCCGGTTAGACTGGAAGCCGACCCCAACATAGTTAGAAAAAGGCTAAGCAGCTAATGAGGTTGGTAGTTATAATATTATACATAATGAAGATTAGACACAACTAAATTGCATTAATGCGAGCTAAAATAATAACAAAACAGAATAATAATATAATTCGTGAATGACTAATTAAATAGTTAGGTCATCCGTCAAAAGAATTGCATCACCAAGAACAAACTAAGTACCTACCTATTGTTTTAAATGAACATTTGTTTATACCTATTCAGATTCTAACGTGCACTAAGCTTTTTGAATAAAACAAGTTTCCTGCAAATAAGAAGCGTTGCAAATTCCTACCAATTTCAAAATAATGCTCAGTCATGATTAGTCATGAACCTCGATATAAGTAAGTATAATAAGCCTGGCAGAGTTGATACTAATATCAACTCAAATCACGTGATTTTCTGGTCTTAACATTCTTTCTTCTCTCTTGAATAGAAAAATTCGAATAAAGCAAAAAAAAAAATCTTTGTTAGCTAAAGTCAAAGACAACAAAATCAAAGATCATTCGAAAACCTGTTCTTTATTTGTTTGTCCTCAAAACTCCCACAATATCTACTAGCTACAATACATACCTACATATCAATAACGCTTACATAATTTGGTGAAACCAAGCCCTCTCGAATCACGTTACCAATCTTGAGAATATAAGAAATGTAGTAGTTATAATCGCATGATAATGGCACAGTATCGGCCAGTCCGTGACACCGAACACCGTTACTAATGATCGATGCACAACCGCCACGCTTTAATAGTAATAAGCGTTACTACGCGATTCTATCCACACGATAAGATAAATCGGCTGAATTAAAATACCACTAGCATCACAAAAAAGCAAGCTCGCTAGAAAGAAAAAGCAATACCATGTGAAATAAAATAAAAATATAATTACACATACATATTATTAAAAATATCTCTGGGAATATACAACAGTCCGCCATTGCTCACGTATTTGCCTTTATAGCTCATCAAAAACTAGTGAAGGGTCTATTACAAATCGACCATTAGTTTCGGAAATAATCGTCTACATACTTAGAGTCAAGCAATTACGTAGTTCTTTACTGCTTAATGTGCAATAATTTGTGAAACTCCGCAATGTTATACGGTAACTTAAAAAACTTCTTACGTAGATAAGTACCAACACTTCTACGGTAATTACGTTCGTGTCAAAACGACTATCCACGGGGTCAGCAATGGAGCAGTAAAACTGACATAAACGGTTCAACTTTACTACACTCAAAGATTTTACTATGAACAATATGAAAGGCACGAAAAAAGGAGGAAACCTTTTGCAGAGAAAGTTTCAAAATAATACATTTATTTCAGGGCGTGTTGTTATTTTTTTGTTATATCCAAAAAACTGCAGAAAATCATCACCTAATAATGTTTGACCAAATTGTGTGATGCAATACCACGGAAGGAGAGCACATAGCTTAATTAGGAAAAACAAACATTTTATCAGCCTAGGGTAATTTAGGAACTATGGCACTTATATCGCAATACAGGCAGTTTGAAAACTGAACCTTATATAGTCTATAGAAAAAAAACCAGTAAAAGTATCGCTATGGCGCGAACTTTGACATAATTTTATTCAATTTTATGTAAGTTTTAATTTAGATTATGTTACAAGCGCATTACGGTTTTCGAGGGCCAAGTAATTTGTGCAAGCCTTTTTACTTCTTTAAACTATTTGGTACGTATTTTGTATTAATATTTGTGTGATGTTTGCTTCAATGCATTGCATAAACACAATAACACATTAAACAACGGCAGGTACAAACCAATATTGCCTAATTAAAACGTGATATAGTTTTGATTTCTATGGGAGCGTAACACACCGTTGATAATAATGAATCAAAGCCTATTTACTCTTGATTTTTGCTAGAAAGCGTTGCTTTCTCGTCATGGCTACAATAGAATAAATTAAGCGTCACGAAGCCGTCTTTATCGAAGCCCCCTGGCTTGTCTTCAACATCGATAGTCACGCTCCGAAGATGTTTTTGTAAATAAAAATCTGACAAAAAGTTACATTTTATTATATTTTCAGTTATAGTAGTTCTTCCCTGTACTTATATAATTATCGACTGCAATTTTACTGTATAATCAGCTTAGTTTTTCAGCCTCATTTCACGCGTATGGGAATTTTCATGATTAGCAATTACAATTATGTTTCTATAATTTACTATCTCTTTGCATTTATCCTGATAGTAAAGTAAAATATGTTATCACAAGTAGGTTTTTCAGTGATTAGTAGTAGGGTATATTCAATACTTTTTAAAACTACGAATTAAAATGTTTTTTTTTTTAATTTTAATGTTTTTGGCGTGATTTCACCTTTCTCTCGCCGATTATGTGACAGTGGTGGTGTTGTTTTTACATCGCTACTGAGTCACGAAACTGCGCTGTTTCATCTTTGCTATATCCGACTATGTTCTGGCATACAAGACTCTTTCAGAATCTACCCCTTCAGTAACAAAAAATAACTTAAAGCAGTTAACTGCGGTAAGTATTCCCTGTTTTAAAAACACGAATGACGCACATTGCTTGGTAACTAATATAGGTACACAGATAGGTACAGTAAATTGCAAGTATTCTGATATATGAACTGCAAGCATCATGTTACCGGCGCGATTGTCAAACAAGGAAGTTTGGTAACTTCTAGTGTCTATATTGCACGTTACCCAAGTGATCTCAATTTTGTAAGTTTAACGTGTGATTTGTCGTAAACATGTTATTGTGGTACTCTGGAAACATGTTACTTTAACAATATTAGGTGTAACTGTAGGTGTAAACCGTTGGGGTAGACGTGTTCTTGAGTGGAGACCGCGAATCGGTAAACGTAAGGTAGGAAGCCCTCAGGCTAGGTGGAGCGACGACCTTCGCAGGATGGCTGGTAGCAGCTGGATGAGATTAGAGAGGTGAACTGCTGTAGGCTGATGATGATTATGATGATATAGGTGTAATTGTACTAATCGCAACCAAATTAAATGAAAATAAGTTTTCTTAGGAATGTTATACATATAAGTAGTATATATAAAGTCATCAGCTTACGTAAAATATGCCTGAGCACGAATGAACAAGTCAGTCGCATTATATCTCACAGTCAGTAATTAAAAAGGCTTTAATTAACTTGGCTGTTAATTAAAATTGACAACTGTTTCCATAGAATTCAGGTACCATAAGATAAACCATGATGACATAAATTAACGTTGTCCTCAATTTATTTACGGTGTTACAGTGTCATTTCTGTCACCTTTAAATAATAAAACTCGGTAGACATAATAGGGATGATGACATTTATTTTTAATTTACTCTCTAAAAACTATAACCGTTATAAACGTTTTAAAATAGACAAAGATGACACTATCACAGAAGTGACGCCACGACTATGTAATTTCATACTTGCGCCATACATTGTGCGTATCGCGCGACAAGGACGGGAATAATCCCTTTCAAAAACCTTCTCCATATTTCCATCGATTTTACAGATGTATTTGACTATCTCATTTTGCTATACCTTCTTGAAATTACATTATTTGTTCGAACATTTCTAATATTAGTCGTCATCACTATTCTGCGTGGTGTGTACTTTGTCACCTTATATTTTGCACGTGTCAGCACTTTGTAGGCTTGAATTCTTACGTGTGTGCGTTATGCCATCCGTCAGACAGTTCGTCCGGCGACCGTGGCCGAGCATTATGCGGTTCGCTATAATGCCATGAAAGGATTGCATTATGCACCTCTAAGGATTCGTTGTACTACAATATTGAATCAACAAAGCTAAATCCACTGTCTTACATTTTGTTAGCATTGTTTAAAGGTCAGGTACTCGGATCACTTGATAATGTGATTAGATTTAGATTATCCGGTAGTGAAATGTTGATTGCATATTCGTGACTATATCTAGCTTATATTAACGTAGCGTTCGAGTTGAAACTCTGAATTTGATGGTGATTGCAATTAGTTTAGATTTCCCTAGACCCGTAAAGAATTTGTTCTTTATTCGCGATGCCACGCAACCACCATTAGATGCAACACAATCTGCTGAAACAAAATATCAACAAATTTTCTTTAACGCTTTCGCTACAATTACGAGTATAAAATTGATTACCCTACACTATAAAAGAAATGCCGGTTCACGGCAATGGACTTCACTATCTCACTTATTGGAGGTAATATTTCAAATTGCCTATCGGCTTACATCGGCCATTAGACCAAAACTTAATGCTCTTATTCCCGCAAGAGAATGGCAGCCATTATTGGCTTGGCACGTCATTACATTTAACACGTCTTTCACATGCTTGACCATAAACATTATTTGTTTTATAGTTGAAGCTTAGGAAATGGCTTGTATCTAATTTAAGCGTTATGTTGTGTCATTGGCGTCAAAGTGATACGTCACAGTAAACAGTAGTGTTATTCTGTAAAAATCACACCGTGAAAACTTAGGTGAAGTGAGGTATCAATAGTATCAAATAGATCAGCAGTTGATGACAAGGAATATTTACTTATCAAAGTTTCAGATAGCAGGCCCCAAGTAAAATAGCAGCAGTACCATAAAGAATGTCGTCAGAAAATGATCAGTAGGTAGCAGTAGCTTGTAACTCTGAATAGAAATCAATCCCTTTTGATGGCAGAAAGTTCCCTTCACACGTATTCTGTGGCTTGCCTCCTACCATATCGGATAATATGCCGTTATTGACCGCGAGTAACCGTTCCAAACCCATTTAGAATAATATCGAGTCCACAAGGTTATAAGTACCAAGATGAAAGGTAGATTCTGCTGCATAACATTACAAACAAATATACAAATATATTACAAATTTACAATTACTTATCTATCAAAATAGAAAGTGCTAAGCAACAACAGGAAATGCTATTAGGTATTACAATACAATACCCGCAATTGAACCTGAGAACGTTGTGTCTAAAATAGTCATGTGAAACACATCGCCCTCTTACGACTCGAGATCGTTCAAACACATACTGAAATTCCTTCTTATTAATGAATGCTTGTATAAGTTGCAATTAAAAACGGACTAGATTTAGAAAAGATTGGTAATAATGTAATTGTTCACATGCAGGAACGAAACGAAACAATGAGTTGAAATATGCGGTGACGCGGTCCCCTTCGACAACGTAAACTAATAAGAAACTCGGAAAGCAAAGCAATGCAGTTAATGCTACTAATTTCCTATTTATTGAATCACATTACACCTATTCACATATGTAACCACTCGATTGTGACTACCAATTGTGCCTACATACAAACACACACGGAAATATATGAGCAGAAGAAATAGCTAGAAACCTTTTTGTTTGTTCATTTTATAGCTTGTTACACTTATTTTGCTTTACAGTAGCAATCATTTTTGATTGCGTGATAACTCAATAAAGAGTTGTTTTTTTTTGGATTACTACGAGTAGATTATAGAGTAGGTACGTTGTGTGCATCTTTTGTTAGCAAGGATGTAACTAAAAAGTTACGGTTAGCATGACAACTGTGCTAAACCTTATAATTATCACAATGAGCTCGCCAGGCCGTCGCAACATTGTCTTCGTGACAAAAACAATCAGTGAAAGTGTCTTCAGTCGCGGCCGTCAGTCACACTGCGCGAGACCTCTTTTTACATGAAAACATTTTAATGTCCATTTATGATGTGTTGTGTTGACTAATTGCAGACGTTACGCAGTTTACGCCGGATTAGGATCATCGGTCGATACGATCTCATCATGCAAAAAATTTATTAGGTATTAAGCCTTTTTTGCCACGACACTCGTTTCGAATCGATGTCTTACTTTGTCGTCGTTTGTGACTCATTTATATTGATGGCGAAATTGATGACATGTCTTTTACTAAACTGCTGTAGTTAGTTTAATGTGAGTATCTCTACCGTAAATATGGAGTATCGCTATCAACGCAAAGGCCATTTTAATTATTTGTTAAATTGACATTAGTTAGATACTATGATAATTATGTTTGTTGTTCATATTAATTACAAACAACATAAGTACCTACTTATTACTAACCTACTCATCTTCGTGGAAAACATTAACGTCATCGGTAGATCTCCTGGTTAAAGCGAATTACCACAAAAGTTCGCTAGGTACTCAATGCTGCGCACGGATCCAAGGAAATTACATTGTAAACAAGCAACAAAAATAAAGACATCAAATTCAAATGATTGGCTCATGTCAATTTTAACCAAAAATATAGTCTCGAACTAAACAACTGCACTGTCACTGTCTTTGACCCCAAAAAACGCATCAAACCATTGTTTTTTTGTTGTACTTATTAAATAAATAAATAAAATAAAATACAACAAAAAAATCAATTGATCTCGTCTGTGGAGTTTCGTTAGCTTATTTAATTTGACCTTGTTTAAGAAAAGTCGTTCCCTTAGACGTATTTAAAAACACGTGTAAAAATAAATACTCAATTTCTCGGGGAGGGTTCCATGGGATTGGAAAACTAAGTAATCCCATTCCCTACATGATCCAACCAAATTCGTGCGATCCGTTTCTAATTCAAAAAACCCCTTCATTTCCAACGTTCAATTTGTTGACATTACTTGATATTACCTACTTTATGCTCTCATAATCTCTCATCGTTAGTTAGCAATATGTAACGCATGATGTCATAACGTCATAACAAGGCCTTCACTGGAGACAAACGATCATCTATCTTACGTCTATAGTCCCTTATACATAACTTTGATAAATAGGTTATTTGTTCAGATGACCGATCATTCAAATTTACTAATCAAAATAAGTAGGTGCGTATACACATGTCATAATAACAATGTATGAATACAAGTACATGACATCTGTAATATTATTTGTCGAACATATTGCAGAGTCACTCCAATTTGTACATACTCTGTACAAATTGGCTCAATCGTAAATGTTTGTGTGGGCTCTATTCAAATATTGTCGACTCATTTTAGTGGTAATTACGACACACCGGCAATCCATCAAGGTTGACACCGATTTGACATCTCTTGTGTACAAAAACAAGAAGTTAATGGTAGGTAAGTTATGTCTAAGTTACACCATCGTAATGTTACCGATATGGCAACATTGTGTGACAGAGTTCCTCAAGAGCATTAAAATTATGTTTGAAAGTTGACGAGTGATTGTGCACTTGGCAACTTTGGCGGAAATCGATGTTATGTCTTCTTGTGGCTTTAAATGTGATGGTTCTTGTGTTATTATGTTTTACAAAAGAGTTAAACTTCCTCCTATAAAGTCGTTTTCCTGATTTTTTATTTTATTATTTTAGGTAGGTAGCGGTTATTCGTTTGGGTTTTATAGACTACGATTCCACTGCGTAAACAAGTATACGTGAAGTCTTTATAACACTAAACGAACGTTATATCCATGTCATTAGTATGATCATTATGATTGCTATGAGTTTATTGACAACTGCATAGATAGGTACAGCACTCCATCCTCTAGTCGAGCATGCATGACGCCGCCACGCGATGGCGCGTGCAACAGCATGTTCAATTTATTAATGCCGTTCCTTTCCATTTTCAGAAACCACCTTAGTATTCCTTACTGATCAGCAAATTGTCGTGAATATATTACTATTTCAAACTGCTTAGTCTGCAAACCAATCAGATAATAGGTGTATTGAAAAACACGCTAATCGCGTTATTTCATCCGTCGTCGAGTAGTACGAATTAACATGAATTAGAATATATTATAATATATTACCTAAGTCTGCATCATCGCTATAGTATTGAGGGAATATTATACATTTCACTTTCTAGTTGTCTTCATTTTAATCAATCCACAATAAAAGTGTATAGAAAGTTGCAATCTATAATAATTTACATATACCCGTACAATCAAAAGAGTTGAGATGGTGTTAATTTTTATTAGAAATCAATAAAGTTCTGCCGATGCGTTCGGTTCGGCCGCGGTACAGTTATTTCTTGCCGGATGTTTCAAGTGTTTCATGTGCTAATTACTAGACTTTTTATCATAACGATGCATTTTGTGCCTACAAAATGACGATACGTATGTACACGATTGTGACCAGCCATCAATTTAACTACGACTGAGCCATTAATCTGCTGACGTATACGCTAGACGTGTCTAATATTATTTAATCGAATTATCGTTAACACACTTTTTAAGCAAGCGAAATATGATTGAGCCGAACGAGTCGTACCTTCGGGGTAATCTTTTTCTCTTTACGGCCTTATAGATTGTGTAGACTCAACCAAGTAGGTAGGTGTTGCTTGTCCATTTACTCGGTAAAACCTCAACTATTGCACAGTTACAACTGATAAATCCCAAAGTGTTACTGGCATCCATGCATAACCGAACTGAATTTAAAATAGAGGTGGTGTCGACACGTTAAATTACTTACAATAATTTGGATCTCTTTTGAAATTGTGCTCTAGCGTGTAAATATGTAGATACATTTTAATTTTCATAGACAGGATATTGATGATGCTTTTCGAATTTCCGAACTCGATTAATTTCGCCTCATTAACTCACCTAAGTAAGTTAATATTGCTTCAGCTTCGATTATCCTGAATATTTAGTTAGGAAAACTCTACATTGCGAGTATTGCGACATTATAATTACTGTGGCACCTTTGGTCTTTATGCAATAGTCCTATGACACTATAGTGTGAACGAGTATGCTATTTACGAGCAGCAAAGTCCTTCATATATTAGGTTTAGCCCCCAATTTTTCTGTTTCTGGTTAGATCTGCCATTCTTCACAATTTTGTGCGTTCCTTGTCCAGACGGCCAATTCTCGTAATTAAAGACGTTCAAAATGTAGTCGCAATCTCATCTTTTTCTATCGATTTTAGAGGTATTTTTGACAGATTGAGACTGAGTTCAGACTGTGAACGTTCTTCAAATTACGAGAATTGCCCCTCTGGTGTTTTCAACATTAGCGATGTCATCAGTCCAAAGCGCTTTCGGACGTATTTGGTCTTACAAAAATTTACTCCTTCAGCCACTTACCTCCACTTCTGGCCAGATAAATAAGTCAACCTTCCTGCAATATATCGGCTCATTCTTATTATCCAGATGGTGTCTCAATGCGAGAGCTGAGCCATGCGCAGCGACGTGGCATACCGCGGGCTCTCGCAGCACGTGGAGCTAGACCGGGCTGCCGACCCTCGGGACCGGTTCACTCTGCAGGAACTCATCGGAGAGGGCACTTATGGAGAGGTGTACTGCGCTAGGGATAAGAAGACTGAAAGGCGGGTTGCAGTTAAGGTAAGTCAGTCTACGAAAATAAAAGACGCAATGAGCTGTAGCTGTAAAGGACCATAGGCTCAATGTGAACAGATGTCGGTCTGATAAGTATGCACAAACACGAAACAATCACACTGTAACGTTTTAATGATATGCTTCTTATTCTAAAAGCATTCCGGTCGTCTCAAGGCTACATCCAAACACATGATTTTAGATAGATCAAGCGGATCTAATGGCAGAGCTGATAATATAAATATCTCATATGTACCTAGGTAGAAGTCGATACAGGCGACCGTCCCTGCCAGGGTCAATACGAGCTTGTAGAAGAGGGCACTTAGTGTACGAAGGTCAAGCAGACCGCCAGACGGTTAGCCGGCGGTGGTCAAGATCTGTTAGCCTTTATTCGACGAATCACAAATGAAACATTTTATAGGTTATATAAAATAAAACCTGTGTCGTTTTATCATTTGTTATGATTGTTCTAACCTTTAGAAGGACAATAATTGTACCTATAGATCTAAATAGCATCACAGATAATAATGTTGAACACGTAGGTAGATAATGTGAATAGTCTCGCCTCCAGGAAATATATTTTTATAGCAGACCTGCACTAGACCGGTATCAGTATTAGTCACTATAAAAGTTGTTAACCTTATCTTAGCTTTGCACATGAGCTCACGTCATTTAAAAGCTATCGTCAAGAATGCCGCGGTGCCTACGATTATTTCCACATGTTATTTTAGTATGAGCACGACTAAGGTCAACAGCATATTTTATAGGGCATGCACTCGTAAACTGTTCGTACCTACGGGTGAAATCCGAGAGAAACTGCCTCGCAGTCACACTAGCTCTACAAGTTTTAGTTTATTAACGATTCAAAGTAATGGGTTTCCTGTTAAAGCTGTTAAATACTTTAATTTGAATAAAGATTACGGTAATTTTCTGATAAGTAACTACTCAAAATTGGGCCTCTTTAAATTAAGCAAGTAATGACTGTAATTATGCGCTTCTGGGAAGAAAAACATACACATATTTGTATAAACGTATAAGTACTCACTATGTATGAGAATGCTGTGTCTACAGAATAGGCTGATGAATTTTTATAGAGGTATTGTTAGCATACGCATGTAATTGATTGCATAGATGTTATCTCAAATGTTGTATTGATGTCAAGGCTGCTAAACAATACATGACATGGCATGGTTTTGCCACCTCTCGTTTGGAACACAATAACTTAACCAGATCCCAATTCATGTGCACAATATGAATTCAACAGTTTTAATGTATCTCTATAGTTCTCTATTTATTTCGTTACAGATTTTGGAAAACATTACAGAAAACATAGAAGAAATAGAAGAGGAGTTCCTCGTGTTTCGTGACTTATCGGGGCATCGTAATATCCCGGAGTTTTTCGGTCTGTTCTTGAAACGCGGCGTGTGTTCGGATGACGACCAAATATGGTTCGTCATGGAGGTCGGTATACGTTTTATTTATAGGCTGCCTATTCCGAGCTTTATGCGAAAGGCATAAATCAAAATGACCTTTGTATTTGCAGCTCTGTACCGGCGGTTCGGTGACTGATTTATGCGCGGGAATGCGGGCTCGCGGTAGCAGTCTCACCGAACCACAACTCGCGTATGTGTTGCGAGGCACCGTACGGGCCTTGACACATCTACACGCTCACCGCTGTATGCATCGGGACGTCAAAGGGCATAACATTCTTCTCACAGAAGATGGCGAAGTCAAACTTGTTGATTTCGGAGTTTCATCACACTTGGCTGCTACAGCTGCCAGACGAAATACATCAGTTGGCACGCCATACTGGATGGCTCCAGAGGTAAAATGTCAATGAATTTAGTTAAATACCAAGAATTGCAAAAGTACCTACTTGCTATTTATTGTTGTCTAGCTGTTCCACATAATGCGAACAATATTCGTGACCCCGAATACAATACTAGTGACTACGTTTTGAAAGTGGCTGTAGGTAATGATCTCGTATTATAATGACGGTTTAAGGTCATATCTGAATTGTTTTCGGTTGCAGGTCATAGCATGTGAACAACAGCTGGACGAATCTTATGACTGCCGCTGCGACGTGTGGTCAGTGGGCATAACGGCTATAGAATTAGCGGAAGGTGAGCCGCCGCTGTCGGGCCTGCACCCAATGAGGGCACTATTCCAAATTCCTCGGAACCCGCCGCCATCTTTATCCCATCCTGAAATGTTTTCGCCGCAACTTGTAGACTTTATCGCAGACTGTTTGATAAAAGACATGAATCAGAGACCATTTGCGAGAGAACTTTTGGAACATCCTCTACTACTCGCTGTCAGTAGTTTTGAGGATAGGGTAAGAATTGGCAACTATGTTAACTTATTATTTGCTTTTTTTTTACTTATTTTTTTACAAAATTCGATATGACCAAACATTTTGGAATTTTTTATAGATCCGTAAAGAGCTTCAAGCGGAGATAAAACGACAGAGAGCCGAAGGGCGAGGCTCTCGCGCGCCTGAAGCCACGACCAAGAGAGGGAAACTCAAATCGCATCGAAAAGCACGACCAGAGAAGATGTACACGGATGATCTGGCAACATTAGAAGTGTTGACAGAAGATGCTATCGTAGAACAATTACAGAAGAGATACACACAAAACCAGATCTACACCTATATAGGAGACATCCTGGTCGCTGTAAACCCATTCACTGACGTGGGAATTTATACCACAAAGGTAATTCTTATGACGCCTAAAAGTAACCACAACATTAAAATATAAAAATATGCTCTTTCGGGCAGAACGAAGGTGTTTAATTAATTCGTCCTCACGCATTTGGACTTTAATATTTTAATGTGTGGATTGCTAAGCGCTGCTTCGCTTTGCTGTTTGCGTGTGGTTTAAATGTGAAACGGGATTATTATTTAGACACATCATTCTTTATTTCATGTAGGTTTAAAAACTGTTATCGATTTTGATGTCATGTATCTCGACATCGAATAAATTATGCCCAAATATGGGACGGCAACGGTATAAATCCTGTTAAACTTAGCTTGTTTGCTTCGCTATCAATTATTATGTGAATTATTCTAATTGTTCTAGACTCAACAGATATACCAAGGTCGCTGTCGCTCGGACAACCCGCCGCACATCTACGCCGTCGCCGACGCCGCGCACCAGGCGCTGCTGCACCAGAAGCTGCACCAAGCCATCGTCATCTCGGGCGAGAGCGGCGCGGGGAAGACTGAGTCTGCTAACCTTTTGTTGAAACATCTTGTGTTTCTGTCGAAGGTATGTTCTGTTGTTTCTGACCAGGTCTTTCTAAAAGGAACTTGCACGAGCCTCACAATAATTCAGCACACTTTCTAGTAGGTATTACTACAATTTACTCTACGACCACTGCCCACAACTTGACCTCTGTATGTTAAACATAATATATAGTGTAGAGCTAGTTTTGTTTATAGAACTTTTTTCATTACAATTCGATTTAGGTATGTTATACATTGCAATATAGCAATGTATTAGGTACGGGTTATAATGACCTATTTCCAACTACATAAGTCATTTCCATTTTATCATTCCAGACCCAAAACCGAAACTTGGAAGAAAAAATCTTACAAGTGAATCCAATAATGGAGGCCTTCGGCAATGCTCGCACTGGTATCAACGCGAACAGTTCTCGTTTCGGCAAATATCTAGATTTGTCTATGATGAGAGTTGGCCGGATATCTGGCGCTAGAATATCGGTGTATCTTCTTGAGCAGTCCAGAGTGGTACATCAAGCCTTGTAAGTACATATTTATTTAGTTCTTTTTCAAGTGTAGCACTTTCTATAGTGACCCGCAAAAAGTTCCGAGTAAATTGTAAGAGCCAATTGACCGAGATTTAAATTCGAGTGTCGGTGTCCGATGAGCAATAAGCATAAAATAAAACCTTGTCAATTGATATGGCCTGTGGATATGGGTAATACGTGCCGGGTGCGAGATAGGCCTTTTTACTTGCATTAATCGATGTATATCTTTTAAAAGATCTTAAACTATAAGAATCCGAATTGGAAGGCCCACTTTACATGTTAGCTTTACTCATTGCCAATTACATTTCTCTTCCGTACTTACATTCGAATATTATAATGCAATAAAGGTCTCGATCTTAAAATCTTCAGGGGTGAAAGCAACTTCCACGTGTTCTACTACCTATACGATGGACTAGAGAGTGAGGGTCGCTGGAGAAAGTTCTATCTGGACGAGCAACTGAAATCGAGGCATCGTTACCTGCAACCACTGTCCGTCACCCACAGGGAGCACAATGTGCATCGCTGGAGACAACTCAACCAAGCTTTTAAGGTATGTAACATAAAAGTTGCAGATAGTAATTTTTATTAGATGTTTGGCCGTAAACGAAGCAAAAGGTGTATGTAAGGTTAGCAGGTGGTGGTCTCTAGTTTTCTCCTACCTGCATTAGAAAAAGGCGTAAGTTTAAATAATTATATTGTGTCTATGTATGAAGTTTTGTCGATCATAGTTATTTCTTCATCATAACAAAGGAGGAACAAATTCTGATGACGAGGGTTCCATATAATCTCAATTGCAGAGCGACATGTCATCTACGTAACGGTGTTCGATACCATTGACTTACAATATTGATTAACAATATAATTTAAAATAATATCCACGAAGTTTCTTGCCCGTTCTTCTCTATAGGAATTTACTGCGCTTTGGAATAGGCAAATAGCCTCATCTTTCTGAAAGGCAAAGACTATTCAAAGCGACTGTAAATGGTTTATTTGAAGTAAACGCTTTGAGTTCGAGACTGCAATATCTAGGATTTTTTTAAATATTAGAAAAAATTGTTTATATGTGGATATACCATGCGAATCAATAAATTATTTCCAGGTGGTCGGATTCCAAGAAGAGGAAGTACTGGTTCTTTACAAGATGTTAGCGGCTATCCTGCATCTCGGTGACATAGAGTTCGGTGAAACAGCTGGCGAAGACAATACGGATAACAAAGCAACTATCATTGACACCGCACCGCTGCACAGAGGTAAACTAATGACCAGATTACGAGTTTATAATGAGACACCGTTTAAATGATGGTTGTGGAGATGCGTATCCGGATGTTTATTTTATTTTTGTGTCTAGACAGCGTTAAAGTCATTGACTGTCCTCTTGTAACGTGCACCTATTTATATTGACTAGAGAAAACTTATATAACATTTATTTTATGTAAATACACTGCCGAGCAATGAAAAAGTTCTACCCACAAAAAAGTTCTACCCACAAAATGCCGACAAACACCTTAATATCTCCTAAGACATATAATTTAAAATTTGAACACAATATTTACGTTTTTAGTTGGTAATATTCTGATGCGCTGTTAAATATACTTCAATATTGCAGTCGGCGTCATTAAGCTAGCCTTTCCCGTTTAGAAGTAATTTGGTGCTATGTCACTGGAACTTTTTCATTGCTCGCGAGTGTATATTAGGCATTCACCAAAATGGTAGAAGTGGCAACTGTTCAGGGTTCTCTACTAATTGACTACTAACACAGTTGTATCATTGCCACGATTTCACGATTAAGATAACTCAATCCTGCGATTGTCAAAGTATTAATATTCTCTTCTACATTTCCACAGCGTCCTGCCTCCTCGGCGTAGAGACAGTGGACCTCCGCGAGTGCCTCACCAGCAGTAGCGTGGTCGCGCGCGGAGAGACCATCGCACGTCACAGCTCGCCCACTGAAGCCGCCGTGGCCCGGGACGCAACCGCGAGGGGACTGTACGCCAGAGCCTTTGATAGAATCGTCGAGCGAATCAATGCTCTGCTGTGCCAGAATAGAGCTAATGTGTAAGTATTTTGCACTTATTTTCCATCAAAGCCGCTGGGGCCAGCGGCACTCCTGCAAAAATGATTCCGCGCATCACTGGTCAGTTTCTCTCAGTCGCCAGTTTATTTAATTCGCCAGTTTTGTTGATTAGTCAGTTTCACTAAATCGTCACTTTTGCCGATTCGTCAGATTTATTCAATTCGTCAGCCAAAGTACCACTGTATATAAATGTTTATGACAGAATCAATACTAAAATACCTTAGTCTATCAATATTTTTATCAATGTTTATTGTCATAAACATTGTACGGAATCAATTGAATCAATACTAAAATACTTATCTTTATCAATATTTTGGATCAATAACAATGCTAAAACTGATACAACAACAATGCTGAATCCATAGAATTTTCCACTTCACATACGCAAACGAACATCGCGAATCATATTTTTCGATTACCATTTCCAGAAACGAACAACTCTCCATCGGCATACTCGACATCTTTGGGTTCGAGAACTTCAACAACAACTCCTTCGAGCAGCTTTGCATCAACATAGCCAACGAACAAATCCAGTACTACTTCAATCAGCACATCTTCACTTGGGAACAGCAGGAGTATATGGCAGAAGGTGTCCCAGTAGATCTGGTGGAGTTCTCTGATAACAGACCGGTGTTAGATATGCTGTTGTCAAGGCCAATGGGAATGTTGGCTTTGTTGGATGAAGAGAGTCGGTTCCCAAGGTCCACTGACAGAACTCTTATTGGTAAGTGTTAAAACTTTATTTCTATCGCACTTTAGTAAGTGCTATTATTTTGTACTAGGACTTTAATTAACTTGATACAAATAACATCTGCAAGTCTTACTGATGTTAGTCTACCTAGTAACGTGCAATAATATTCTTCATAGAAAAGTGCAATACCTACGCGGTCAAAATGTATGGAGTAGCTAATTTAAAAAAAAACCGACGGAATATTTCAACGCAGTGGGGTTCAGAATCATATACTGAATCCATGGTTACCTATACGTTGCGCGTCTATGTCCCTGCCACCCTGTATATATAGATATAAACGCCTTTAATTGATCCGAGTCTTGCTTCGTTATGTCATATACAACTGTACCTTAACAATTGATATATTTACAGAAAAATTCCACAACAACATCAAGAGCAAATACTACGTCCGTCCGAAGTCCGACGCTATTTGCTTCGCGGTCCACCACTTCGCCGGCCGCGTGGTCTACCAAGCCGACGGTTTCCTAGAAAAGAATCGCAACTTTCTTCCTCCGGAAGTGGTTCAGCTCATGAGACAAAGTCAGTACGACATCATCAGGTTCCTGTTCCAATGTCCCATTACTAAGACTGGCAATTTGTATTCGCCGCTGCAAGGAGACGTCATGGATTCAAGGAGCTTGGAGAGTCCTACTTCTAGTGATGTAAGGGTAAGTTTTTATGTTGCTATACTTGTGTTCATTAAGGATCAAAGATTACAGTTTTCAATTTTAGGTGTAAATCCGAAAATTATGTAATAATCCTAAATTCGAGAAAAAATTGCTGGTAATTGCAGGCCAATACTGAAAGCTTTTCCTACTTTGAAAAAAAACCCACTTAGTTACAATAAAAACAATATTTCCAGGAGCGCTTCAACAGTCGAGGGCTTGCCTCCCAGTCCCGAGCTCAGCAGACAGTATCGACATACTTCAGATACTCCCTAATGGAGCTACTTCAGAAGATGGTGAGCGGGACCCCTCAGTTCGTGAGATGTCTCAAGCCGAACGACACCCGTTCTCCAAAGCATTTCGATTCGGCGAAAATATTGAAACAACTGCGTTACACGGGAGTCTTGGAGACCATTCGGATAAGGCAAACTGGATTTTCCCACCGACTTTCGTTTGAAGAGTTTTTGAAGAGGCAAGTGTTTTCGTTTAATCCAATCTGTATTCCAACATTGTCTTGCCCAAGTTCGTTGTATATTTTCTTTGTTTCTAATATTTATTTGTTTTGTATCGTATTACGTTTTCTCATTTTCGTGCCAATTATTTTATAATTCGCATTTTTCCTTTCAGGTATGGATTTCTGGCATTCAGTTACAATGAGGAAACGAAACCCAACCGTGACTCCTGTCGACTCCTACTGTTGAGGCTGAAGATGGACGGCTGGGCGCTCGGCAAATCTAAGGTGTTCCTTAAGTACTACCATGTCGAAGTCCTCTCCAGGATTTATGAAGAGCAGGTAAAGATTTTTTTTTTTAAGTTTATATGAATTCATCTTTCAAGCTATACAAGTTGCAATTAAAATAACAGCTCATTATTATGAACAACTTTCATAATGGGGCCAAACCTGAAACCGCGAAAAAAATAAGCTGTTACATACGTTTTGTTCGCCTAACTCGACTTGATGACAACATTGAGAACCTTGCCAAAAATACAATATCAACAAGTTCACATTTATATTTAAATATTATTGATGCTCACCAACAAGTTTCATTGTATTCAATTCCAGATAAGAAAAGTAGTGCTAGTCCAAGCATGCGTCCGTGGCTGGTTGGCGCGACGAACCTACCAACGGCTAAAGGCACAGATGGCGATATCAGTCCTAACTCTTCAAAGGCACGTGCGCGGCTGGCTCACGCGCAAGCGACTGCAGGGTCTGCAGGAGAGACAGAGACAGCTAGCGAGAGAATTCCAGATGGAGCAGGAAAGCCAGAGGAAACAACAAAAGTCTGGTGAGTTTAAAACGCTCTGGGTTTATATACTGGACAATAATCTCGTGCGATTGAATTCCCGATTCAATAGCACTACATGAGCTAAAATGGAAATCTCTGCTCTGAAAATAAGAAAGTTTCAGTTGATGATACACTTTCAAATTGTCAGGAAATTGCATGAAAATAAATATAGCAAGATACAAAGATTGGTGAAAGATTCGACTGACTAGCAAATTAATAGAAATCCCTTGAAACCTAAACAACCTAAACGCACGTCATCCAAATGTAAAAAAGAATTCATTGACATTCTCTTACAGGTGTCCCTAACAAGAACAAAGCTATGATGAAGGCGAAGGTTTTGAGACGAATGACGTCAGACGAGAGCGACACCAATGAAACTATCTCCGGTAACAAAGAGAACATTGATACTAATAAAGCTGCCGTTGTTATACAAAGTCGTAAGTATTCGTTATGAAACTATGAAGGAGGAGAGAAGAAGTTTTCTTAGGGAATGAAAAATATCGATTAGATACGTGCATAAAAATGGCATATGTACGAACTGTGTCATGGCTTAGAAGTGAGCAAATCAATTTACTTAGTCTATCGTACTCTTTTGCTTGAGAGAGGCCTCATAGCATAGTATTGGACGCCCATCAACTAGATGAATCGACAAGAAGTCGTCGGTCCATCTACCTTTTTAAGGAAAAAGTACTATTATTGGTCGAAGGAAAAAGGTAAGTAACCGGGAAGGACTAAATGCCGAAAGTATACCGCTACTATAGCGCATCTTGCAAGAGTCCTAAAGCTACGATTCCCTGGAAGAGAGGTGGCCGCCACATAAGGGTCGTAGTGACGGCTGTCGTGAGAATAATGGCAGTGGGGTTTGATTTTACGGTATCAAAAAACACCGTCTGGTAAAACACATCCAACTTACTTTCATAAATTAAGTACGTTTCCGTGACGTCAAGCGCTCGGAAATGGCAGACGCTATATAGCGGCCACCGCTCTTCTAGAAAACCGTAGCTCAAGGACCAGCACCCTAATTGCGTAACACACGATCAATCGTAATCGGTTTCATTTTGACAGTTCAACAACATTCATTGCGTTATTTACGTGATGAGCAGACAAATTTTTCGAACTTATGAAGCAATGGATTAGCAATTTGCTTCAAAATGATTCTGATTCCGATTGATTGTGTGTTACGCAATTAGGGTGCGGGTGTTGTAGTGCAATTTGGGAAAAATCTGTTCAACAGTGAACTGTGTTATAGTTGTCTTTGGATCCTGTGACCAATTTACCATGTTACGATGTAGCCTATGCCGTAGTCCAAAATCTAGTGTTGAGTGTCATCTCACGTCCCGCAGACTTCCGCGGCTACACGGCGCGGCGCCGCTGGGCGCACGGTCGCGCGCCGCCGCCCCCCGCGCACGCGCCGCCCCCCGCGCCGGCCGCGCCGCAGCTGCTCATGCAGCACTACTCCGTGCAGGAGAGGGCCACACAGCTGCACACCTTTGCTGACCAAGTAAGGAACACAACTGTTTTCGCACTTCTCCTAAACCTCGTTTTGTTCTTATGAAAATCCCGACGACTCCGAATTGCAAACAAGTTTTAAAACCAAATGCCAATGTTAAAAGAGACTCAGATTCTCTAAGTGTGATGCACTGTTTGCTGGCGAAGAAAACTGTCGATCAAGAAAAGGAGGCCAATATCACTGCCGAACTAACCTCAAACCCTGAGTTTCTCTAATGATTAACTTACTTGAAAAATTTTGCTGTCACTGAATGCATCCTTTACTTTTTCCAAATCTCTATCTACCAGGTGCACGACAAGAATCAAGAGATGCATAAGAATCTCCGTCGTAACAAACCTGGTATCAGACTGATAGAAGTCCAGCGAGCCGACGAGTACCGCCAGCCGCCCGGCTTCACGCTGGTGCCGGCCATCGTGCGCGGCCAGCCCACGCAGCTGGAGCGAGATGCCAGCAGAATGTCCAGGTAACCGCAAAATGTCAAGCATCAACTATACAAGGTCAAATTAAATTATCTAGCCAAACTCCGCAGACATGATGGGTATCGATATCTAAATAATGATAAAGCGATAAAAATATAAGTAGGTACTTATGTGAAATAAAAAACATCTTTTTTTCGTTAAATCAGCGTCTGTGGAGTTCCGCTAGCTAATTGTGCCCCTGTATACCTACACGAAATAAAGTGAGACAACGTTCGTGAAAAATCGACAACACGGGCGCCCGCGCCGCACCGCACCGCTGTGTATGACTTTTTTGGGTTTTGAAACTACTAACTGCGCTTGAGTGATCGAATGCAACCAAAGTCATTTTTCTACCAGCCTGAATGATTTAAGGGTACGTTTTGCAGAAACCTTTTCAGTACTGAGGCCGTACCATGAAAATTGCATTACATGCGTTAAATTGTAAATGGTTTGTTTACAAGTTTTCGATAGTTTATATTCTTGTGAGATAGATTATTAACTACCGACATTTATAATTATACGGTAAAACATACATCAAAAATTAAGTTCTTTGTTTTAATCATCTGTGTCTGATAAAACCGTCTGGTTTATTTTCGATGATTCATGTCACGATCTTTTTTATAAGCGAGGAATGACCAGACAAATATAAGATTGCGTCACCCCTCGAGTTTATCGTCTATCAAGCAGTCGTAATGTATAGGTATCCAATATTTTACATCAATCGGAATTTCCAGCTTCGACAGCAATAAAAGAATACTCGATTTGTGGAATGAGAACATTTATTTTTCTTTAATTACCCATCGAAAGTTAATAATATGAACTGACTAAGCCATCTTTAAAAAAAATCCTATTGCCAATTTCGTAAAAGATTTTTCCATTGTCATCACAGTTGAATTAAGTATTCTTCCATTTCCTACACATCAATTTTTGAACGTGTATCCTTACTACTACTAAATATTATGTCATTTCTATGCAATTGTTCATGCTTACTCTAATGGAACTGCCGCAGTCCGTCGCCTGAGTTCCTCGAGAGTCCCGCTAGACCTTGGGACGAACCGTTGATTTGTAAGAAAGATATTGAGATCAAAAACCCCAGGTTTGTTGACTTCCACCATACTTTACTAATGTGTTGAGAACACACACACACAAAAATCCACAATGTTGTTGAGATGAAATAAATATTTTTTTTTTTTTTTTGTGTCTATGTATAGCTGTAGAAACAGATAAAATTTTTGTTCGTTCGTTTCCATCAACCCATAATCTCGTAACCATTGATTGTTTCTTTTATTTAATTAATTTATGTGCTAGCTAACTAGCTGCGGTTTCACGCGCATAAGTTACAATCCCGTGGGAATATCGGGATAAAAGGTATCCTATGCGTTAATCCTGGTTATAATAAAGGGTATCCTATGCGTTAATCCTGGTTATAATAAAGGGTATCCTATGCGTTAATCCTGGTTATAAACTGTCTGTGTGCCAAATTTCATACAAATCCGTTCAGTAGTTTTGGGGTGAAAGAGTAACAAACATTCATCCATCCATCCATGCAAACTTTCGCATTTATAATATTAGTAGGATTAGTAAGATTAGTTTAGTAGGATAATGAAATAAAGGAAATAATCAATGGTTGTGTAATTGAATTGTAGTATTTTCAGAGGGTGGTAAGTCATAGCAACAAACTGTCATAGCTTTTTGTAAACAATAAAAGTTAACAATGTTTGTGAATGTCCTTTGTTTGTGTAGGTAACTATTGTCCAACTATTTTCACTGGCACCAAAGCTTTTTGAAACGGTCTGTGTGCATTGGCGGAGGCTCACAATCGACAGAAAATGTTTGGAAAATATTGGTCAAAAACAAGTAACTGTATTTGATCAATGTTTGCCGTCCAAACAGACTTGCAGAAATTAAGCAGTGTATGATATCAAGGCCTCTGTTTCTGTGTTATTATTTTTTCTTGTATATTTAACATTCGAGTAAAGACGCCCCAAGACGCTTTCAACGTGAAATTTAGATATTCATGAAAGTTATTTGATCTTTTCCTGAATTATAATGATGTAATTCAAGCTTTGATAACACACGCAACCTAAATAAATATAGGTACTCAAATTTCCTTTTCCTCGCAGATACCAACCCACAAGCAACGGTCATGCGTACCAGGACGACAGACATGTCCAGGCAAACAACTGGCAGAACAATCTTCCGTGCAGCCGGCAGTGCGGCGGACTAGTCAGGTACGAACGATACGACAGGGATCATAGGGACCCCAGAAATCACAGGGACCCTATGGATCACAGGGAACCCAGGGATCAAAGGGACTTGAGGGATCACAGGGACCCTAGGAATTACAAGAACCCTAGGGATCCTAGGGACTACAGGGAAATAGACGACGACACCATGTTCTGGCCCTGAACGAAACTAATCGCTTTCATTCTGTATTTCTGTCACATGCGTCTCTTATTGTGGACAGCAGAAACGAAGGGTATGCATGGTTCCTGCTTTTTGTTAGAGCGCTTGAGATTTTGTTGTATCGTAGAATTTTGGGGAAAATAAATCTACAACGATTTTCCTAACCAAATGCCATACGGAATAAAATTCGTCCATCTCATACATATTGGCATGGCTTCAAAATTAGTATACTTATTTTGTACATAGTAGGTAGTTGTGACGTCGATTTCTCTTTGTAAACGTACATAATTATTATTTAGTTTAGATTCACACCAATAAAATCGCTCAAAATGTGATGTGCATGTGGTGGTGTGGTCTCGGTTAGGTGCGGTAAATGCTGTACTCGGTTTCAGAACCAAATATACGCTGGCATAACCTAAACGAAATCGCATCCACTTGCTGGGCATTAATTTCTAACGGAGTATGAGTACTAATTTCAATTATTTCTTCCGACAGCAATAAAATCAACGAGCTCGTGCGAAAATCACAAAAATCGGATCCTCCACCGCGGCTAGCGTACAACCCTACCTACGACCCTGAGTCCGACTTGCGGAAGATACTCCGGAACTCGCCCGAAATACTCGCCACGCCCATATTCAGCTCCGACGACGACTACACGGAGGGTCCCTTCAGGTTCAAACAGTTACTACGACCAACTTTAGGACCCACAGAGAGTCTTCGCAAACGAAAAGTCCGAAACTCCTCAGGACAAAGTCCGTGGATGTCGGACAGTTCACAAGACAGCACCAGCTCCAAGCAAGCTTTGTGCAAACGTCGGCCGCAGATCAGTATGGGCGTCTTCTACAATTCATAGATCGGAACTTGGAAACTTATGAGCAAGCGAGTTCCACCTCTACCTCTTAGAGATAAGGTGTTCTCAACTTCCCAGATAGTTTGACTGCCACAGTCAACAAAGTTTCGCATAGCTTGTTGACAACATATTGTATAAGATAGTCGAGTTTCAGAATAGATGTCCGTAGTTTCAGTAACAGTAAGCCATTAGATACAATGCAAGTGTAAGCATTTAAGTAAGATTTCAGATTTTTCAACATGTTCCTTAGACCTCCTCCATACGTAAGGCCCGTTGCACACACACGTTTTTCTTGCCGTGAAAAACTACGCTTTATTCACTGTGTAGGCACCATCGTCAATGTTGTATGGATCACTGTGGAAGCTTGTTGACGGAGATGTTTCTTCTACGGCGCAGTTTATACGCCGTACCGTAAATAAACCGTGCCGTGCTAAAGGGCCTAAGGATCATCAAGTATCGCGGCTACATTGTTGCCGGCTATTTTGAACACCGCTGATTGTGCTTGCCTCACAGCCATAATTTAGTAATATTTAAGAGCACATAACATTGATGTAGTCTATAAATCTAAAATTATTGCAATTTGTTTGTGTAGCCGTCCTAATGAGAAACATTGTTTCAACTATTTAGAAGTTTGTTATTATAGTTCCCTATTTAACTTTATATTATTCCTAAATACTCATGTGTATTATTCGAATGGTTTCCGAAATAGATCTTAATTATAATTGTTTATTCAAGTTTACCATATACATATTGGTTGAAACAATTTTTCTGAGTGTTCCTTTTGGTAATTATTTACTTGTTCTAAATGATTAAATGTTAGGTAAATTAATCCTTAACATTACCTCCTATTTATTACATTATAATCATGGAACTCATTTTTGTAGTCTTAGTAGCATAAACAACCAAGTTCTTCAATCTAATAGGGAAATAAATCAATGTCAGTCTTAATTATTATTCAAATTACGGTTGAAATTACTTCGGAGTCTCTCGGATCACTCGAAAATCGATTGCATTAAAACCACTGAGTCAGAACTAATCTGTTAGACACAGAAATTTTTCGTGTTCTAGCAGCCTGTAACTATACATATACACACATAATATATCATTTTGTTTCGAGTAGATACTCTTCGAATTCTTCACTATATTAAGCAATTACCAAAGCCTTAAAAGTAAATTTTAGATGATAAGTATGATCTTACTACGACTTCGCTACGGTAATTTTGTAGAAATGTATGAAATAATTGTTATAATAATCAGATTTGTCTTGTAATATTTATCAGTATTATTATATCATATAATCTACTTGTGTTTACATCGTGTATATCGAAAGTAGGATCTCACCGGAAAAGTGATTTTGATTAAAAATTACTCATTATTGCCATCACAGTTACAGAGAAACTATTGAAATGTTATCATAAGTATGTAAAATTATAGATACATCATGGACAACCTTTGTGATAATGTGCCAATGATTAATAATAAGTTAATTAGTCGTCTATATGGGTGGTCAACGATATGAAAATAAAGTTTGTGCGTCAGTTAACGGTTTTCATTTATTTCCTGATGAATTTCCTTATGAATAAGGTCCCAAAATACCACTCAAAATAATGATTATATTTATAGGGGAAATCCGGGACCGCGGTCCCGGTCCCAAAAGCCCCCCGACCCAAAATATCTAAGTACTGAGTGCAGTCTCCGGAGCCGCATTTCGTGCGAACGTATTATAAAATGTAGGTGAAACGTGCACGTGGATGAATATAATTGGCGCTCGAAATCAAAACAAAGTAAAACACGTAAAGCTGTAGTTTTTAAAGCCCGCAAGAGTATGTGTTAAAACTAATCACGGCGGCGGACGGCGGGCGGGGGGCGCACGTGACGCGGCGCGCTCGGCCAATGGCGGCGCAGCGCGGCGTGCGCGCGCACACGCGCAGTCGCCCGCGCCAGCCATGGCGGCCACCGGCCTGCCCGACGTTGATCTCTCACAGATAAAAACGCGCTCCATCGAGAGAACCCTGCTCCCCCTCATCAAGCAGGTATGCACCAGCGTCAGCTCACGTGCGGAGCCGCCGCCGGCATTCTCCGCGCGACGAGCTCGTGACGTATTGCGCCGGCGACGGATTGCGTCGTCGGCGCCTCTCTGACGTCGCTCACGACGAGAACACCGACGATAATTCCTCGCTTTTACGTACGCGACTAAAACAGTACTTTTATTTTCGTAGAAGCTGTAATTTCTATTGCGTCGCCGGCTTGACGTCCGCGATTAGAATTTCCCGCCCACGACAACAATCTGTTGCGTCTCGGCCCGCGCAGCCGCGGTGAGGGTTTGGTCGCTGGCGGTTGTTTTAAATGATAGGTTTTGGATCCTGGTCAAAACTTCGTGTAACTTTTTATAATAATATTAACTAATAAGTGCGTGCGTTTGGAAGAGTCTATCGATGTAAGGTGAAAGTAAAAGGATAACTTAAGTCGCGCCGAAAGTTTGTGGTGGCATAGTAAGCACGGGGGGCGGGCGGCCACGTGGACTCGTAGCGGGTGGCGGCGCGTGGGGCGGGGGTAGGTGCGATCGATGCGCGCCGGGTCCGTCAGTGCCGCGGCGATCGCGGGCGGAGCGGCGCGGTGCCGCACGACACGCCACCGAGCACGTGCGCGCGCCCGCGGACACGCGCCGCCGAGCGCGCGCCCACCGCCCGCGCGCCACGCGCTCCAAGACATGGACGCGCTCTCCGATGACGATGAAATCGCGCGCCGGGAGCCCCAGGTACGTGCTAGCGCCGAGCTGACCCTCGGCGCTGTACCGGGCACCAGCCTCCCGCACGACCAGCTCCTAGCGATGCAGATACGTGAGCGCAACAAGTAGTGCGGGCGCGGGGTGGTAAAGAAGCTCGCGTGCAAGAACGACCTTGAGCAGAGCTCGCGCCGCGCGGGCTCGCCCCGCGTCCCGGCCACGACAGTCAGACTTCCAAAATATGATTAATTGAATATCAAGAACTATTACGCAATTTTTATACAAATAAACATAGGTTTATTTGCTGCGGTTTCTGTTTCCTCGGATTGATTCGATTGTTTTCATTTTGAACAATGAAGGCCAAGGTCTACCGCTGCCAAAACTTGCTTGTAAACCATGTTAAAAATGAAAACCAAAACGAGTAGGCTATGAAGTAACAAATTATTTTTATAATATTAAAGTTCCACGGACTTGTGCATTAAACTTTTAATTGAATCTAGAGCGGGCTCAGTATTTTTAATTATAGCCTTAATTAATGAATTATGCCGCATGCGGGTCAGTGAGGCTTGTGTAAATATTAGTGTGCACGTTAAAGTTTTCTTTAAGGGGCTCCGTCATCTGCGGATTAACAATCCGTTCGGGCCTGATCCGATTAACCTTGGCGGATGGCATCCACAGCGGGAACACATTGATTTAAATTAAGTTTTCAGTTGCTTACGTAACGTTTCAGTGACTAAAATTGACATTGTACTTGTTTGACTTATCTTGTACCTACTCAGTGCAGTCAACATGCTAACAAAGACTTGGCGTCACAACTCTACTCAATAAATCTTCTCTCCAGCCAGAATCTATGTTAGAGCATAATTTATTATTCTGTGATACCAACAAAAGCAATTTTAAAGACGACATAATGTTTTAAGTTTCTCAACAACCCTTTTCAAGTAAGAAGCATTGCGTAAAGGTTATAATAGCCGAGGTATAACCTTCGATGCCAGACACTGCCAAATGCCTGTCCTGGGTCCCATTTAATAATGCAAATTAGTTTGCCAGGCATGTTTACGATTCACAAATTGCCCTATAAATCAGATTTTGTAAAAATAAGCACCAGTCGTATCTAAAATTGATTATCCAATAAACTTTTACTTTTATTTGGTGGATTGCATGCTTAGGACAAAAAATAGCCTAATAAAAGAAGCGAATCGTAATGCTATTCTCTTTGTGCCTGTTACATTTCAAGCCTACGTTGGACATTGTGTTGTAACATGTCCTGGTTGAATTGAAAATAATGATTCTAATGTACTTTTATTACCCAGGTAGGTGAATGAAAACTCCTCTGATGTGCTCTATTAAATATCTTGCACGTCGCTGAATACAAAGAAAATTTCCTTCCCTCGTTCCCTCGATTCCAGTCGTATTTAACTGGATTTAGAAAATCCGGCAGGTACTTGATTACGTTACCATTGTTCTTACTAGTCTCTTTCTTAAAGATTTTTCTCGCATTGATGATAAGTCTTCTACAATGTATTTTTCATCCCTGGATTTAAACCTTCCATTTGGCAAATATTTTTTGCATAAACGTTGTATTACTGTTGTCCGTAATTTACAGTTGATAGTCGGTTATTCTCTGCTGAACAACACAAGGAAACCTGTACTTACGAGAAGCTCTTCGCTCCATTATTACTGCAGTATCCTCACGTGCAATTTCCACACAAACAACGGTTACTTGTAAAATTGCAGAGATATTATCGAAGTTTCATAGTAGATATATAATTTCCTACAATTGTGAGAAAGGGCAAAATAATATTGGAATTGAAGTTTCACGGCTTCAAAGGGATCAAAGGAAGCACAAACCGTCGAATCTAAATAGTCACCCTTCTCCTTTATATGAGGGTTATAACTAAGGTTGTAACGTACAACTAAAGGATTAACCGTGCTCTTCGGGATGGTCAGAGGCTCATTTACCTGTGTTATGTGTATGACTTTCATAATCGTGTTATGAATATACAGAAAGGGATAAGGTAGTAGATGTATCTTATTTGTTTTGTTCATTTCAACCTGGATCTAATAAAGTGAAAGACAATAATCAGTACACCTAGACGGAACATTCAGAGTGGCTAATTATGGCAACACGGTCTCCCGGTCGTTTGTAAAAATAGTTAAAATATAATCTATTTAGTAAAAGATCCTGGTTCCACAAACAAACTTAATAGTGTGTCCAGAGTGTCCTGTTGTCTGCACGCTACATAAGGTGATGGACGCTACTGAAGGTGACAAGTTGTAGCCAAATTCTGGGCCGACTGTATATAGATTGCCATCGACACGCTAAGATGAAGAAATAAAAGATCAAAGAGTTGAGCATAGAGAGAGAGAGACTATCTAGGGAAAAAGTTCTATTTAGTAGACCGTACTCTTGTACGGTCTACTATTATAGAACTTTTTACTTTTCTTCACTTTTTCCCTAGATAGTTATGTGTTTTAGCAACCTTGCTAAAACACATAACATTATTTGCAGATGGCCGCAAGTTATGTACGCAAAAAAAAATGTGTACCCTCCATTCTATAGGGTATTATTTATTTTTATACCCGGGAGCTTTTCACCGCAATGTGGCTGCGACGACGCGTGGCTAATCAAGAAGTTGCGTGGTTACTTTTCCTTATTCAATGTATCTGACTTTTAGTAGTTTTTCCTCATTAGCTTCTTATTTAGAGCAACTGAAACCGACATAATGTAGAACTAGTTCCATGCCTCATTAAGTCTAAACAATAATGTGTTTGTTTGATGTTACAAACATCTCTGCCACAATTGTATTTTGGGGAGAGTTTCTAGCTTTTCCCACAGGTCGTCATGTTCTGATTAAGTACAGGCTCCTTAAAATACCTTTAGCCCCCGCGAAAAGCAGGAGCAAAATTAGAAGTTATTGTGAGCCCACTTAGTGCTCCCTTTGTTTCGGGCATGGTCTTACTTTGGCTGTCTAACTTTTCTAGTACAGGTACACGAAGATTGTATTTGAAAATTGTGCAGTTTTTCATAAAACAATGATGAGGCGGTGTGATGTCGTAACCGTTACCAAACCAAATTATAGAAACTCTGCATCTATAAGATATTGATATAACACTTTGGAATCGTGTTGTTTTTTTTTTGCAATAAGGTCTTCAAAAAAGTCATACGTTTCCAAAAAATCATTGTGAACTTAAATAAGCAGTATCACCTCTGCTTCGACGTCTTGCGGCGTCGAGTGCTGCCAAAACATGTTATCGATATCTCTGAAACTCGGAAAATTACATTCTGCCCTTAGGATAAACTTAACGTGACAACTGACAGGCAGTGAACCTGCTACGGGTCCTAGACTGTAGCTGTAGTAGCTGTTTCTTGTATGTTTAAGAGTTTGCCAATATCACGCTTTATAAATTGCTCTACCTAACAGCGCGCCTTTACTAACGACACCATTAGCGATTCTCCAATGCTTAGTTTACCCCAGTTACACATTGCTTCCGTGGTCCATGAATATTATGCCTATTCGAGCAGCAGGTAGGAGCATGCAGGCCATTTTAGAGGTCATGAGGTTTTGCGAAGCCATCCAAAATGATACCTCTTTATGTAGATTCGAAGGGGCCGTTTTAACTATGAACACTGCTTGCCAGTCACCAGCTAAATTCTTTTTTTTTTAACGTTGCCCCACACTGTGAATTTCTCCTCTGTCGTGGGTGCGTTTACAAACATTTAAACTCACATACACAAACAGCCAGACCCTGTGTGAGAAATTTTGTGTACAAATAAAGCAGCGCATTCACGATCAAATTTGAATGACCTAAAACCGTTAGTAAGTCACTGCAATATAAATCCTCTTTCATTGTAATAAAGAACCCAGAACCTTTCCTATCGTAGGTATGCTGGAAAAGATTTCTTTAGAAATAAACATCACCTTTGTACCTATTTCTCTGCACATTTTTTCTTGTCTGTTGATATATGTGTGTACATAAATGGTTAAATAAATAAAGTACACATTAGAATTATTGCCATTAGTTTGATAAAACTCTCAGCAATCATTCTAAATTATATCTTACTTTACCGAAAACCCTTAGCAGTTACATTACAATGCATTACTATAATGGTTTTGCGTCGATCGTGAATGTCGTACTTAAATCTATGAAAAGAACACATTATCAATAAAGCCTTGTTGTCACAGATCAGCAGTCTGGTGGCGTCACGCGGCGAGGCGTCCGGCGGGGCGGCCGTGCAGCGGGTCGGCGCTGCCGTCTGCTGCGCCGTCGAACGGTTCGTGGCTGTCGGGGAGACCATCGCCGATGACAACCCGGACGTGCGGCACAGCATGGTGCTCGCCTGCAAGGAGGCAAGAGCCGCAGGTCAGTCTAGTGATGAGATAAGTTATACTAAGGCGCAGAGCTGACGATGGACAATTTGTCCATGATTTGTCCGCGATATGTCCGTGAATAGACTGCCGGGATTTTCATACGTTCTATCGAACGTATAGAAATCCCGCCAGTATATTTGTCATATGTGTGCGTTATTGCACAAATTTCGACCTTTACAAATTGTCCATCGTCTGCTCTGCGCCTCACCCACGTTAGGCTGGAAAAACAGTGTCGATTTGATTTGATGACCGCGCTGCCTATTTTTGAGCAAAGATAATATTGCGTTCACGATTGTTTTGACTGAAATTTAATGTCAAGCAAGCGAAATGAAAAGCCGATAAAAAAAGCGTTTTGTCGGTAGAGTTTACCTACAGTTTTCCCAAAAACGATTTAACCCATTAACTCGATAACTCATTATTTACTACAAACTCAAGTACTTAGATAGTATTACCTTAATATCTCTGTTATCGGTATTTTCCATTCAAATAACTCGTATAAATGCTCCCGGAAAAATGATTTAAGGCTCCCACACACACGCGCGCGACGCGACTCTAGTAGAACAATTTCTATGAAAACCTAATGGAAATAGTTGTACTAGAATCGCGTAGCCGCGCTTGTCTGCGGGAGCCTTAAATCATTTTTCAAATAGGTAGCTAATATTCCACCGCATAAATAAACTTTACAATGTTGAAATACGGAAAATGTTATAAACCAAATAATTTAAACAGAGGCAATAAGGTGAAGCTTTTATAAAATTCAAATTAAATCGTTTGTGTTTAATTAACTTGGAAAAGAGAGCACATAAATTTTCATGAAAATTTAACGACTTTTCCGATAGTTTGCGTTCGGCTGGTGCCGTTTTGCCGAAATAGTTTCTTAGCTATTTAATTAAAGCTAAGTCCTTTAATAATGACGTCACCCCACACCAACAATAAACTTAAACTTAGGTATACAATCAACTTGTTAATGTGTTTAAGCTAGGCACACACCGCAACTAAACTTGACGCGTCCAATTACTCGGATAAGTACGATAAATAAACCTTTAATTAAATGTTGGTAAATTATAATAATTACTTGTGCAAATATGTCAAGTGCTTCAAGTACAAAAATCCCAAGAGCTTTAGAAAGCCGCTGAAAATTATTTTAGATATTAATTTAATAACGTAAAATATACAAATGGAAAGCGGTGGGATTAAATCCACCGTCGAGCACAACCATTCAGATGGTTTTAATCAAGGCTTGCGTGACCTATAAATCTCTCCGATATCTCTATTGTGTATTTAAGAGGCCGCCATATATTCGACTGAATGGATTTGCACAGTTAAATGTTAAGAAATAGTTCGTATTAGGTAGGGAGGGGATTGAATAAAGCAGCGACAAAAAGTGGATTTATGTCCACTGCTACATTTCACTCGGGTCGGGACCCTCCCATTGTCCCTGGTGACGAGGACGCCAATTATTCCTGAATAATGAATCTATCTATGTAAATGCTCAGATGTAAATTCTCAGTACGTCCAGATTGAATTATGTAAGCAATCCGTCGTAATCTATATGAAGGAAGTAAGCAAGAGTTATCCGTACTCAATACACTAGTTTTATAATCCGTTAAACGCATTATGCTCATAATTCCGTGTTGCTCTTTTCGCTTTCCTATATAAAATTGTAGCAGATAATGCGGAGAATCATGGCCTACCCTTTCTAACAGCCCTCATAAATTTGTGTCAACAACCTGACCCGAATTTTAATGCTTGAACGTTATTACCGGATCCAGCATGGCAACAAACAAAAGATGCAAACAATGGCCGCCCCTGTCCCTCTGCCCTTCAACCTACGGGAATACCGATCAATTTTCTAGCTTGCCGTACTTATTACAATAAAGCGTGTTATTTTCTTTGAAATTCGCTTTAGCGCTTTGACTTGATTTTGGATACCTACAGACTGAAGCTAAAGCCAAGTTTCTAACAAAAATGCAAGCTTATTTCAATTTAATAATGAAATACGAGTACGTTTGATAACATTTATTTTAGTAGCCCAACTTTAAGTGCACTCAAAAGTTTTATGCCACCGCTGAACCACAGTCTTCAGATGGCCCCTACGGCACACAACTTGATAACAATATCGATGTAACTTCGATACAAATCTCTTTTCTTTTATTCAATCTTTAATGGGGTCACTTCTACGACTTATAAATTATTTAGATGCCAATAAAGCCTCATTTTGTGAGTGTTTCGTAATATCGTGTTTTGTCAAAACCTTCGATCGACAGTAAGAAAATTGGACGAGGTTACGAGGTTCAACAGAAGTGACTCATCTCTAGCGTTCATAATATTGATTTGTAACAAACTACCAGAGGCGGAGGGATGGTTTCTATCAGAGGTTTACTACGTCTGAAACCTCCCGGACTTCAGCTAACCGCACTCCATCTTGTTTGACACCATTGAACTAGACAAATGCCTCGACACCTCGTGTGTTGAAATTGTTCTGGTGGTTTTTAAGACGAGGGTGAAAACCGCCGACCGCATTAGCTACCTTCCGACCTTCCTATCTACATCGAAAACACCGCGGAATACAAAACATACAGTTGTATACCCCTTGAATAATGCCTTTCGCAATCCACATGAACGATTCCAATATCCTCTCGTAACCCAACCCGTGGGCATTGTATTCAATTCAAATTGATATCACAAAAGTCATCAATCATGGATGCCATTGTAATTCAATCTACCCTTATCATAACCGTTAAATTCCTTAATAATTTGCTCAAAGTGCCAGTTTGTGCCACGCTGATGTCAGGATTAATACAGTTAGTGATATTGTTTCTAAAATCTAAAATTTTTCATAATTGTGTTGGAATTTTCAACAGACATAAGTAAATGATACAATCATGATTTTATTTCTGGTAGGGTTTCTTGAAACAATTACACGTCAATAATATTTCAAAAACTAGATGAGGTCGGTGTTTCCTATCCGACTACTTTGAGAAGAAACACCGATACAAACTCAAACACACTTTTGAAGTCCAGACATAATCTTCAGGTCAGATCATGTGAGGACCATGTAGATACAGATCGTTGAGATTATTCCACCCAATACCAGAAATAATTCGTCCCCCTCCAGCTCCAAGTTATTAAACCTTACTGGAATGAGATAATATCAGAGCCCCTGAACCGTTACAGATGAACGGCCATGTAATTACTTGTCATCAAAATCGTAACGGCCCTCTCGTGAACATTTTTCACTAACCAAAAAAATGTCGTTCGTTCATCGGGTTTGCCAAGGGCGCGCAGCGGGTCAGCTGTAACGAGATTATCCGGGATCGAAACAAATCTAATAAATAACAGGTGTCGACTGTGACCTTCGCCGGCCACTCCCACACTAACAAGCTAATGGATAGCAGTCCTAATGATGTTCTTGCCTAGCTATTGTTTACCGAAATGGTTCACAATCGTAGCTTTCATAGTTATTTTCGGATCCATCAAGATAATTAGGGAAAGTGACTTTTCAACTATCAAGGATACAGTTTTGTTTGAAATTACGAAGCCAACAGTTATTTACCAATTATTTGCACGATTTCAAGAAAGTTATATAGAAATCATCAAATTATAGAAACCAAAGAAATGGCTTTTTTTGGCTTCAACATTTTAGTACCTATAATATTTTATTACTAGCTTTTGATCGCGGCTTCGCCCACGAGGTGGTCTGACATTTACCCACAGGAACATACAACCGGGATAAAAGTATCCTATGTGTCTATCTGTGTGCCTAATTTCATCTAAATCCGTTCAGATGTTTAGGTGTGAATAGGTAACAGACAGAGTTACTTTCGCATTTAGAATATTTTTTTGTCTCCGCGTGACGCAGCTGATCCGGGGACGGCCATGAAAAGTGCCTCTACTCTAACTCGTATCTTACTCTCATCTTGTTTACGACTTGATAGAGATGAGAGACATTTTAGAGTGAAAATAAATTCAATTACCAGGGAAATTGAAAATGGGCGCCTACAGGAAAGTGATAATAGCTTATAAAATCTATTTTTTTTTACGGGCATTTTCCCTTAACAACCGGGAGTTATCTTTCTCCCATAATTAGGATGGAATTTTTTTTTTAATTCAAACAGGTTAGCGAAACCAAATCAACCTAAAAACGGATATTCAATCGAGAGCGCTATCTTGAATATGCGAAACCGTGTCCCGTTTAGTTAAAGATAAGCTGAAACTGATGCAGCTATAAACGTTGACGGGAGTGCATACTAACTTAACGAGTATTAAAGTAAATATTTACGATGTTTGACACACACCGCGTGTTTTTGGTTCATGTTATTAAAAACATTTGTGTACACACTACGGTGGAGAACGAATGGCAGCTAAGCGACTGTTTATGCCGTCCCTCCACTGACGTATGATGCCACGTTATTACTATGCTCTTTTAGATAGGAGTGCTATAACATAGGCAATTCCAACCTCCATGTGAGAAAATGAATAAAGGAATTACCTCAATTTGTGTGATGGTGCTACTTTCTCATGTCAGATTTAAAACAATTGAGAGTGAATGTGCGCTTTTGTAATTTCTAACGCGACGTTATTATCGTGGACGTCCACGTCTACATCCATAGACCATACTGTAAACTGTGTATTTGACTTTGATAAAATGTATGGAAATACGTGCACGTCCTAAATCTATCGGAGAGGGAAATTCAAAAGATTCTTCATATATTTCCATACATTTTACTTCCCTGTGTTTTATCATTTTTCATGTTACTTACGTCCACGTTAATATAGTCATGCTAGCAATTAAAAAAGTGCACGTTGGAGTATATTTAATATGAAAAAAAAAGAGATTTTAATATGTCTGATAATCGTCCAAATAACGATTTTCAAAGTTAAAAAAATATTTAAGTTGGTACCTATATACGATTTTCAATTTAAAGAATTCTGCAGTGTATGATAAAATATTTCATTTAGAAACCGTAAATCTGTAGCTACTATTCTTGCAGGAGGACAGAGACTTTCTGATTCAATGAACCCTCGCCTGAAGCAATTTCAAAGATAATATTTTCCACTTGCAGTACCCGCTCGTGTTTATTACAGTAACCTACTGAACGTTACATTTTCAAACGGTTTCAGTAGCTATGTCATGAATAGTAGAAATGTTCTAAGGCTACGTAAAGAGACTTACATTTTCAGTTCACGTTTATCGCTTTCTGAGCAGTAAGTAGGCACATAGATCGTAAATTCGGACAAATTTACAGGTACCGTAACAATTACACAGGTAGCAACTTTTACTGTTACCCTAAACTAACACGCGACGTCGTAAAGTCATCCCGTTGAATGTTACTTTTACCCCTTTATTCATGACGGGTAGTCGGTTACTGATATCAAACATTAATGGTGTCGTCACGACAAGCTTTTTAATTAAAGTTCTTGGGTTAAGCTTCGTCCTTCACCTGGATGGGTGAAAGGGCGGCGAACTACAGAAGCATACGTAATGTATTGTGTTCATGCTTAGAGATAATTTTGCCAGTGATGTTCTTAGGTACCATGTAGGGGCCTCAAAGAGATGTCAGCACGAACTGACGGGTCCCGCTAGGGCCGATGCCGCCAGGGCTGCTGGTTGTTCGAAAGAGATACCGTGGCCCTTGGCACAGGCAACTGAAGGAACACGGGTGGGTTTTAGTCGGTAAAAGTCTGAGACTCCCTTCCGCTCCGCCCAGAGCGGGAGGGGTCATATGATGATTTCCCACCCAAAAAAAAAAAACGGTATCATGTAGGTTGAGGTGATAACAGCGAGGTAATTACGTAACACACTCTCAGTTAATGGCTTTCATTTTGACAGTTTAACAACATTGCGTTATTCACGTTGTTGAGCAGACAAATATTTCGAACCTATGAAGCAATGGATTAGCAATATCCTTCAAAATGATTCAGATTGAGATTTATAGTGGAAATTTTGACTTTTACTTTAAGTAAAATTTCATACAAATCGGATCGATCTTACAATGCCACATTCCCAAACACATGTTGACATCTAACTAAGAAATGTTAAGTACACGCACGGTACAAATGGGACAGGTCTGCCTACAAGAAAAAAACTCAAGCATCTCACGTAGGTAGGTACGCACATTTATGCTAAGTTTACTTCCCCAACCTTTGCACGGTAGATAGAAGAAACCGCAATTTCATTTTCGTCCTTTCATTTCTTTTGCGGACTATTAATTCTTTGTACCTTCGCTTATAAAATTAAGACATAGGTATTCATTAGAAATTCCGTTCGCATCGATAAACAGGCCTTTATTATTATAAATTATATTTTGGCACGAAGTTCATTGGAGTGCCAATTACTGACGGTAAAGGTTTTGTAATTTATTTTATTTTTAAATTACATTTTTTTTAATGTGTTCGGTTTTAATGATTTTATTTTAGTTTTAATTATTGTATTGAATGTTAATGTATTTATTTTAAGAAGTAATGAATTTTATGTTTTTTTTAAATATATATTTGTGATGTGGAAATAAATAAAGTTACATTTTCCTAAAAGTTAAAAGCTCGGGTCGTTATTTCAACAAGGCCAACATTCAGTGCAAAGTAGCACTCTACTTTGCAATCTGAATGTTGTGTCAAGATTTACGTCACGAGGTATTAAATCTCTTGAAAAAATCGAACAAAATATCAAACAAAATCGACCTTGTCTACTGTATTTAGAGACCGCTCAAAAAGTTCGCGAACTAACGACCAATTTTTGGATTTAAGCATAATCAGCCTATAATGTTCCCAGTCCCACTGCTGGGACACAGGCCTCCTCTCGGTGAGAGGGAGTGGGCCGTAAGCCAAGCCACCACGCTGCGCTGGCCTATAGTGCGGGTTGGTAGATATCACATGGATATTTTTATGTTTTCTCACGATGTTTTCCTTTAATTTTGGAAGCAGTGGTAATGAACTAATTTACACAAAGGGGTTCGAACCTACGACCATTATACAACTCGTAAGCCGCGGCCATTACCACTGGGCCACAACTGCTCTGCAAAGCTAATTTATGGGTTTACTTAATTATTATTCCCCACAATGACAGCACTCTAATCAAAACCCAACCGATAAGTGTACTCTCAAAACGTCGCAGCTCATCACCATAGAACCAAAAACACGACGCCTGTTAAAAGGATAAAGTGGCTCTGAACGATTACTTGACAACATTCCACAAAAGCTTTGTGAATCAACGTTGTAATATTATACAAAGTAGTTAAAAAAGGAAACAAAGCTTCGCCAGACGATTCAAAGGGTCTTCAAGTGGAAGTACAACATGACAGGTACCTACGTGGCGCCTTTGAAGAAGGGACCCTCGTGGAGAGAAAAAATAGTAATTTTACTTACTGGTCTACTTTCTCTATATTAAAAGAAAAGCTCTTTTGTTTGTTTGACCACAACCGCCACCGAATTCTTATCCAATAACCCATTAACGTTGCTTAAAGTTAAGTAGTGATTAGCGACTATTTAACCATAATTTTTTTACGTTTGAACGTCACTTAATTTAATCTAACACTTACTTTTGTGTTAACAGACTCTCAAAATTAATATAAAAAAACAATGAATTTTCTTTTCACAATAGTTATAATTTAACGAATAAATAACATTCTGTTCCGGAACTTATTACAGAGAAATGAAGAAAAATTCTTTTAATTGAACAATTTTCTTCTTCAGCAAGATTTCATTTGAAAATACAAGTAGTTTTGCTGACAACAAAAGAGTTTCATAGCACGATTTTTAGAGAAAGGAAATACCAACTTTATGGTTTTAATTTGTGCTTTCTTACCTTTATGATAAATACTAATATAGAATCAGAATCAGTATTTTATTTGTCAAACATAGGTACATTGGGTTCTTGCATTACATATTTATATAGGTCGCCATGTTTTGCCATTACAGCATACAATTTTAACATAACGATTGTTTAAAATAACAATCATACTCAATTTAATTACAACATAATTAGTAATATCACGCCTGTCATCCCAGAAGGGTTAGGCAGAGGTGTACCTATAGTACAGTCACGAGCAAAAGTATGTGTGTATACATACTTTTGCTCGTGACTGTCTGACTGACTATCGGCTTTATTCAAAAGCGATTTACTCCTTTATTTTTTAATGAAATTTTATGTTGTTACGAACATAGCATTTTCGAACCCATAGGATTATGATTGTAATGTGTCGTATTTCAACGTTGCAAATTGCCACGTAATGTGTCGTATTTGAAAATTGCCACGTGTTGACATATTGGTGCTCGTGACTGTAATAATAGGGGGTAAATGCAGTCTCCGGGCTGCCACTGTGAAATTCGTGATGGAAAAACCCAATAACACTTTTCCCGGCTTCGGAATCGAATCCAGAACCTTATGCTCAGCATTAGCGCTTGAAACCAACGACGCAGTCTATAATACAGGGTGGCAGGGACATCGACGCACAATATGTTACCATGGATTCAGTGCTGAACTTTTTCGTCGGTTATCAAAAAAACAATTTCCTCTGCCATACATTTTGACCAATTTTAGGTATTGCACTTTTTCATGAAACAACAGCTTTTATTTGATAACCGACCGTTTCTACGCTACGGGGTCTAGAGTCATGTGCTGAAATCATGGTTTCAGTTTGCGCGTCGACGTGCCTGCCCTGCGTGCCGACCCTGTAACCATCTCACCGTGATAACTTAGGTGAAGTGAGCGTGGAGTGAGCTGTCATTCCAAGTAATGCTAGGGATTGACACTATTGACAGCTCACTCTAAGCTCACTTCACCTAACTTTTCACGGTGCGATTTTTACAGAATCGATCGGCTGATACACATAAAGCACATTTCATAGATAAAGTTTCAGCAATTTTAGAAATTTCTCAGAGGTTGAAATGGTGTGAAAGTTCTACTAAATTCCTGCAATCACATGCCGTTCATATTTCTGAGTTTGTAAATGTAGCCAGTCAGTTTCGTATGTATTTCGTAGCTCCAACTTTGTCTTCCATTGTTCTCATTAAGAGATAATAGTTGGGTAATCTGTATTGACATTTAACTAACTATTGTCTTCTATAATTAACGTTGAAGGCAAACTTAATAAGACTGAATAATAATATATCAGCATTATAATGTTTCTTCTGGGACACAGGCTTCCTCTCTTCGAGAAGGAGCGGGAAGAAAGAAAGAAAATACATTTATTTGGCACAAACTAAAAGACACACAATACACCAGATACATACATCAGACAAGGCAAACAATAAAAAAATAAGAGATGGTATGGTGGAGATGGTGGTGGGTGGTGATGGTGGTATGGTAGGAGTCACATGTCTTCGAATTAATGGTTCTAGGAGGCCTGTCCTAGAACCATTAATTCGAAGACATGTGGGAGTGGGCCGTAAGCCACCACGCGGGCCTAGTGCGGGTTGGTAGATATCACATAGACCAGCCAGTTTCCTCTCGATGATTTCCTTCACCGTTTTGAGAGCAGTGGTGACCAAATATTTACACAATTTAAATCGCATAGCTGGGTTCGAACCCACGACCTAAAACTTGTAAGTCGGAGCCGTTACCACTGCGCTACCACTGCTCAGAGAATGAATACCTACTTGAAAATCAAGTACTCCGTTGAGACGTTTATGACGTTTTTCAGTAGCAGAGAGGCTGTAACGATTACGGTATATAACTGTGTCGTCCCAGATGAATCGTAAAAGGGAAGTTGTGAAAGCTTTATTGGATAACGGCCCTGCTTACAACACTTTTAACTTGGAACAAGTAACTTGACCGAGAAAACTTTTATATCGCATTTGACATCACTCTGCCGTCCATTCTTGCTTAGATTTAATTTTTTACTCGGGGGTGACTTGGAAGTCTGTGAGAATATTTCCATGTGACAGCTCCTAACAATGTTTTGTACGTCTCAGTTACTTCCGTCCGAAAATTAAATGAAAATTTACTCAATTACTTCTGACGCCTGCCAAAACTTTCTCAGACGTTGCATTTCAATTTCTTCTTTAATTAATATTCTTTGCCGAGCCTTAAACCATCAAAACAAAAATACCATTGTCGTATAAAGTAGATGGGCCGCATCCTCAGTGCTCGTTTCCCTAAGTGTCAAGCGAGTCACTGAACAAAAGTGCGACGAAGCCAACGACGCGTGACTCTCTGATAGAGACGCCCCCGAGACGTAACTTTCGCCCTTTTGAAGCACTGAAAGTGATCCTATCCCTCGAAGCAAAAAACACAAAAGATACTTAGTAGTTAAAACTTAAAAAACTAGACATTGTTTCTGACATATAAGGTTAAATGAACTTGGAAGGGGTTCAAGGACCACGGGATGCCCTTTCGACGCGAAAGACATTCTGCAGGTCCATTGAGCGCGCGCTGAAATATTTTAACAAAATTATAAAGGGCACTAAATGTCAGCGATCTGTCCAGTTTCAAGACAATATGCAAACATAGAAGAGTTTTGATAACATTTACCTACCTTTTAGTTTTAATACATCATCTACTTGAAAAACCATCTTAAGTACCTAAATGAAATTAAGTTAATAGCTAGATATACCGAGGTGCACATAAAACAGGTCTCGCAGAGAGATAACTTTATACATAACACTTAAGATAAGAAAATTCACTAACAAACTTCAAAGTCACTCATACTTTAGGAGACAGAATACTTTACTCATTTTATATATAAGGTACATGGTAAATATGATGATTTAGGCCGCGACCTAATACATACATAAAGCTAAATACGAGATCACAAGGATACGGCCTATCTCTTATCTTTTCAGAGCTCGATTATATAATACAATAAACTTGCTGACCCAACAGACGTTGTCCTGTCCAAATTTCAATCATTCATATAAATAATCATATAAAAAGGACGTTCAGTTTTCCCGATTTTTCTGGGAAACTTTCCAATTTTTCTTTTCATAAAAACCTAATTCAGACTATTAAAAATATTTTAAAACAAAAAGTAACCAAATCGGTGGAGCCGTTCTCAAGTAATGCGCTTACATTTCTGCTACATTTCATGTAGATAGATATTACTAGCTTTTACCAGCGGCTTCGCCCGCGTGTATGTTGTATACCGAGACGGACCATCCAGATTATAAACTATCTGTGTGTTAAACATCCGTTCAGCCGGTTTTGCGTGCTTAAGTAACAGACACCCAAACATATAAACTTGCACATTTATAATACGAGTATTAGTAGGATGATGTTAGAAGATTAGGTATATAAACGAAAATCAACTTCTTTCAAAAAACTAGTCTAGCGTATTTGTTAACACGATATTATGTAAACAACCGTCAGAGGCATGTGTCGCGTACAAATAAATACATATAAGCTAATGGATCATTCGTGAGGTTTACCAGCGTTACTAACAATCAATATACAAAGCTTTTATGTCGTAAATCACTGCTATATGCCGCTATTATAATAAATAAGAAGTGACAAATAGGTGTCCTGTATTGACGGGGCAAAACTCAGACGTAGCTTTAATAAAAGCCGCTTCTGGAGTACGATTATTGGCATAAATCTGCCATAATGTGACGTCACGGGCCCGTTGAGAACTCAGACACGCATCAGCATAATACCGTGATAATGCGACCCTTGAGTGCGGCCTAGATCCGGCTCCCTGTGGATTATGGCCAGGGGCTCCACGCCCAAATAAGATCTTTTATGCTTGCCTGGCTATCTTTTGTGAGAAATTGTGATTCCGCTGTATTTTATAAGTACGAATATTCATAGAATGGCTGACAATCACCACTTTTGTCACGGCCTAGACCCACGAATTAGATTTTGGTTTTTATGGCTTGTTCGAGAAGCTCTTAAACTCAGTCGAGTTAGCAATGGTAGTACAGTCAACAGCAAAAGTAGATGATCAAAATCAGAAATTCAATACTAATGAACAGAGTTCGCAGCTATATGGCAGCTGTACTAGTAGTAAATGTTTGGTATAATTTACAATCACATACTTTTGAATCACTTCGACGCCACACAGTTCTGACGCGAACTCCGTTCATTAGTATTGAATTTCTGATTTTGATCATCTACTTTTGCCGTTGACTGTACACAAAAACGTTTAGTTAAATTTTGCTCGAAGGTAAAATAATATTTTAATACAGAAAATACAACATAAGCGTTGTCCATTAAATTAAAGTATTACAACTTACAAGAGAACACACGTGTTCACTGATCAGTAACGCGATAAAGCACACTGGAAAATGCAAAACTCCATGTTCTTGTTTAAATGTTTGTTAATTAAATGTTCGCTCGTAAAATTGTAGCAAAATGTACTTTCATCAAAATTCTACAAAATTAAACTGACGCTTTTCCTCTGGCCTGTCAATTCCACCGAGTGTTTCATTTAAATGTCATTCCGAGTTGTCTCATATATTTGCAAGGAAGGTCTTTGTTCGACATCGTACATTTGGGTATCCAGCAAGTGAATGTATACCTACATACCTTTTATGAACATATAGGTAGGTTTACAGTCAACTTTCATTTTACGACTGTTCCAAACTGTTTGTGGGGAGTATTATTAGGAATATTTCTAGATGGCCATTTTTCCAACCCAAGTTTCAATTTGTACGTCGGCGAAGTTTACAAATTGTATAAATATAGAGCAGTGACGCCAGTTCAAAAATTTATGGCCACATTTGGCTCTAGTTTGGTTCAATATCTCTCTTACTTGCGTTTCAATGCCAAGTGTCGACCTTTGTGGAGCTGCCAACGACTTCCGGTTTGCTTTGTGACGGATGCCCATTATACCTTATGAACTTCGGCAATAGGGTAAATTCGCCACGTAAAGCTATTTTCCTAGGTTACGTTACGAATATAGGGCGGTTAAATTCTAGAAAGCACGCAATGTTTTGTCATTTTAAGCGAGTGCTAAACACTTATCAGGAAAGACATCAATCTGGGTAATGTCCGCCGTTTCCGTGGGCAGGTATCTATTAACGAAGCCGGCAGCATTTATAGCTTGCGGAAAGACGTTATTTTTCAATGAACCGACACTTTGATAAATGTTTAGAATTTTAAAATTGTAGGAGAGTCAAACTAGCAACACACCCGTGGTGATTCGCGTGGTTTTTACATCTTGCTGAAACATAGATTTCTTTATTACAACTATGTCAGTTGAATAATAAATACTTTAAATGATGGTGAAAACAGCATCAAAATCTGTTGCGTAGTTTGAAGATCAACGCGGTCACTAAACAGACACGAAAAGTGACTTTAATTTATAATATGTATGTAGATATAGCTAAGTATGTAAAAGATTATTGTAATAGCGAACGTCTCTTATCGCGGTAATGATATAGCCTGCACCCTAATTGCGTTACACACGATCAATCACAATCTGAATGATTTTCATGGTTTTTGCTAATCCATTGCTTCATATGTTCGAAAAATTGTCTGCTCAACTATGTAAATAACGCAATGAATGTTGTTGAACTGTCAAAATGAAAGCTATTGCTACTATTAGTGTGTTACATAATTACGCCGCTGGACAGCCCCTGGACTACCCGTAGCGTGTCAGACAGCTGTAAGGTGAGCTTTACAGGTGCCGCTTCTTTGACAGATTTCTTACGACACTGCTAGTTTTATTGGCTGGGCACAGAGATAATCTTAAAATATTTCCTTATAATTTTATCAGATTAGAGAGTTTTCTATCATAAGTAAACCCAAATAATTGTATACTCAAATGCATTCCATTACAAAGTTCGAGCGTACCTACAGTACATACAAACTAAAACAGCTTCCAGCAGTCTGAAAACACTTTCCACAAATAGCTTTGATATAGATTTACTCACACTTCCTTACGTACGTGAACACAAGAGGTAGTATCGAGCAACACATCCGGGATAAGACTAGACCCGGCTACGTTCAGAACCACTTAATCCTGGAACAAACGGCTCTAAGAGAAATTACCCCGGTCGAGATAAACTCGTCTTTCGACCCTCTGCGAAATTAGATGCTTTCTGTTGAGTATGTATTCTAAGAAATACTCTTACCTTAAGAATATTTACATACATATTACATGAAAGTTATGCATATATTTAAATGTCTTTGATAATATGTATTTTTACCCATACCTAGGTTTAAATATAGTAATTGGGTTGTGGAGGTCAGATAGGCAGTCGCTCCATGTAAAATACTGGTATTCAGCTGCATCCGGTTAAACTGGAAGCCGACCCGAACAGAGTTGGGAAAAGGCTAGGCATATGAAGATGGCCTAGGTTTAAATATAACGCATATATATATGGCATGAAAATAATAGTAAAGACTTCGTTTTTTTGTTCAATCAATTAATAACTTATTTGAATAAACCAAACACTTACACTGTAAAATAACGTTTCCATCATTGGTATATCAAATTCGACCTACCAAAAATATAGAGACGGAAATCTATATTTGACGTCGCTCACGATAATTTGATTATCATTCATCCCGTTCGGATACGCTCCACCATGACGGAGGTGCCGACAGCATGTTTGAAAAATGACACAACATCAGCCCCATGAGTAAACAGTCACCATCAATAATGGCCAGGAAATGAGGGATTTATCTTTTCATTGAACGATCAAACACCTCGTCAGGTTATGGCTGGCATTTCAGGACAATGAGACATTATACATATTGATGATAAAGAAATATAATTAATGATTTTCTCTAAGTAAAGGTGGTGTAATTATGGATATTCTCTGATAAAGTTTTAGTATCAAATTAATCAAATGTCCTACAAATATTAATTTCTTTCACCAAAACTTAAACAGCAAACAAACCAATCAATAACTGCGGAATATTCCTTTGAAAGAGCAGGTAAACAGTTCTTAGAATATTGTAATAAAATCCATCTCTATATATATGTCGGGTCAGCTGAATGCAGCCCGTTTCAGCGTAACCGTGACCTACCTCGCTACAAATAGTAATTCCCGTCGCTGTTTATAAGTTATTGGAAATGCTCCGCAGACAGCTTTCCCTGTAAGTGAACTTGACACAGATACCCGTCTGATAGTTTACTGGGTTATATTTTATGCACGCTGCTTTTTTCCCACGATAGATGCGAACATAAAAGTCGTGTTTATCAACGCCTTTGACAATGCCGATTGAAAGCTGTCGACAGCTAACAAAAGCCACGTAATCTGAACAAAATCACGAGCAACAAGAACATCTCGTAATGACAGACAGTTCCCAAAGAACAGTCTATAAAGAACATCTTTCATCAACTCCAATTCAACACTCTCATTTGAACTAAAAATACAGTCGTAAAAGCTGAGCCGAAAAGAAAACAAATCGGCGGTGTGTACCACGGGATATTGCAAAAACCTAAAGGGGCACAACACATAAATCTTGACAGACAAGGCCGAGAATAGAAAATCCGGCATTCGCTTCAGTACCGTCATGCCGTGCTATATTAAAGTGCAACTCCCGTTTTCTGGGTCGCAGGGGGCTGAACTGAGGAGTTACACGCACTCATTATGAAAATGTATCGTACAATTTTGTATGCAGCTATTGTTCTCGCCGTAGTATGAAATATTGATTTGTTATTTGCTCATGTTTTTTTTTTGGAATGAAGGCTACGAAACCAGTCTTAAACAAAAAGTAATGTAACTGGTAATAGCGACTATGGTTCCTTGAGCGGTTTTAAACAATCGGTACCGTCACGACAGAGGAAGACAAAGCCTGCCTCAGTTCACAACGGCTAGCCGCATGAAGTCACTAATCCGACCAACAATGAGCTCCGGACCACACAAAGCCACATACATTAGTAAAAACAATTCGATGAGAGTCGGCGTCATGCGCGGAGGAGTATCAAAAGCAGGACGCAACAGGCCTAAGCCAGGGATTACCGCCCTCAGGGGCTTCGCGCTGCAAATTGAATGAACGCAAACATTCCCCTCGTATAGATGCTAAACACACAAAATAAATGCAATTACTCGAAGACGAAGTTAAAGGAAGCCGGTCGATGCTGCGTCATAGTGTCGTACTCACGTTATCTCTTAAGTTTATACAAGGTAGTTTTATGTAGTTCTGAAACTTGTGAGAAATGATAGCGCCGGCGCCGGGCGGTAATGTTTGTGACGCAAATTGTGGAAAACATGTGAGTACATCGCTGTAAATCGTGATTGAAATAGACGCAAACAGCTCATAAGCACTTCAAAAGACATTTTATTGCAGTCCCCGAGACTGTTTAATGAAATAAACCACTCTGAAACATTGTTGAATCTAGAGAAATGATTGGAGCAGATAAACATAGATAAGCTTGATTCTTCCGAAGCGCAATAAGTAATAAAATAAATCCGTTGTGTAACATGTTTATAATCTAAATGTCGGGCAGCTTTCACGCGAAAATAGATTATACTTGTTTTATTGGTGAAATAAAAAGTGGCGTGTTGACACGTTTACAGCACCGAGCTCGCGCAAGTTTTCAAGACAAATAAGTTATAGATATTGCTATCGTAAAATACTTTCAAACAAGTTCATAAAATTATACCGAACACTTTTATTTCTGAGATAAAAGTAGGTAGTAGGTAGGTATGTGATTTACAAGACCGGTCAACGATTTATCATAAAGCAACAACAGTATTTATTTCACATAATCCGCTTAGAACTTTAGCAAAGAAACTGTTGTGCGTTCATACATCAATTAATAAACCTGACATCTGAAAACAAAGTCACTTCTTTGAATTCCTGACGATAACGGGAATTCGACCATAATTTTGGATATTCATAAAACGAAAACCAGCTAGGTAACCGACTACAGTTTGACCCTGAAGAATGCGGACACTACACTAAAATAAATCATATCACTATGATTGATTACCATCATAAAACTAAAACACAAGACTACGCAAGTTGTCAGGATATCATCAGTATTGATGACAGTGTTGGTTACGAGAAATATTTATCGCCATCATATATCCCAAATATTTTGAACTGATCGCGAAGGTCCCCGTTAATATAGGCAGGTCCCCATCAGGCCTATCCCCCATTTACGGCACATGTGAACGCTTCGTCATTTCCCGGAAATATGGAGCCGGCCGCCGGAAATTCATCGGAGGCTCGCAATTGGGAGTCCCGTTCGAAAATTTTCAGGAAAATAGCGCGAAATACCTAGCTCTGCCTAATAGTCTTTTATTGAGGTAATAGGTTCGTTAGGCAAGATTACTCAGCAATATGAAGCAGACGCGATCGAAACATGACCATTTTAAACGAGAATTAAACCATCCAATTTCATGCAATGTCCAAACCGTTTCGGAATATGCTCGCCAAACTTAATTTTCAAATAGTACGTACCTTTTTCAGGCGTTAGTTTTATCGCTTTTAATCTGCGCTCCATGTTTTATTCATGAAGGCAAGTATTCTGTTCGCAAATATTTTAGTCAAATCTTTGTATTCAAAATTCAAGATCTTTGTTTCTAGGCTTTTTAAATATTACGTTTTTGCTGTTGGGGTGTCTCTCGAAAATTTAAATACAATTTCAGCAAGGAAACGAAACATTTCAGTGTTGACGTCATGCGGCGAGCAATAACTCGCGCAAGGCGTATGTACGCTTATTCCAAAGATAATATTGATAAAAGAGGACTGTCGTATTACTAGTGACACATAATCATTATCATCTGCCTAACCTGTTCCCAACTATGTTGGGGTCGAACTCAATACAGCTGAATACCAGTTTTTCACATGGAGCGACTGCCTATCTGGCCTCCACAACCCAGTAATCTACACGGTAATACCCCTTAGAAAATATCAAGCTGTTATTCGTATCATGAAAACATCAGCAACACCCAATAGTCCAATTTCAATCTACTTTTTAATAAGCTGGCTTTTTTGCCACTGGTCACGTAAGACATTCAGTACAATCTCGTTGTAACGAGCTCTAGTATATGAACCACTCTACAGAATCATTCCACCAGTTCTCTCAGGGTAATATTTCATAGGTAAACTTAGCAGTTTATCGCCTCCAGAAATGAAATATCGGAAAATGTTCGCACATTTTCTTGGAACATTGTTATTATAATTTATATCTACATTAAAGGTAATGGCTTGAATAAGAGAATGTTCCTACGTGCACCATGTTCTACCCCAACCTGCACGAAACTTGTACATAAACAATGACTCGTCGATAATACCGTTGAGGTAGTTGGTCTCTTCCCTATAATGTCGTAACTGTGACTACATTATACTTCGAATAAATCTGAAAAAGATATACGATGCACTAATGATCGCAGTCAATTAAGCAGATACATCGGCAAATTGCTAACTCATTTCACTCGTTAGTGGAGTGGAGGCATCGCTACACCTAACAATTATGACCCCCCCTGTACATAGTTAGGTACCTACCTACATTTTACTACGATATTCACGGAAACTTAATTATACTTTATTTTTGTTTTACACTGATTGCGGTGAACTTTTTTAGGTCAAATGACAATAAAAAATAGTTTATCGCGATAACCTACTTCCAATGGTGTAATATTTACGGAAAATGCTGGAAGTTTCAGCTCGCTTGTACACAATATTAAAACTTACAACTACACTAGTTTTAAAACAATACCTTTGTTGTGACATTGTTCGCATAATTTATTACCTATCCGGTTTAAAGAATATTTTTTTCGCTGTAAAAATGATAGTTCGGTTCACATTTTGTTATAGAAGTTCGTCTGAAGTAGCATTAACGATTAATCTTTGTCTAGGTTGACAAAAGCGGTCACAAAGAATCACGATCCACTTTGTCCCCCCTTTACACAATATTATGCGGTTTCCGTGACTTCGCACCATAATGACGTTAGTCTAATTGTATGAGCCCGACACACAAACATCGTGGATATACTAACTCCGTGCTCACATAACTTAATTTCAACAATGTTGCACGACACAGTTATAATTTATTTAAGTAGCTCGCAGTGGGGTTAAGAGGACTATTACATTCAAGCCATTTTTCACGTAACACTGAACTCTTGGCAGTAACAGGACACAACTTAACGACACTGTACCCGTCCCCGTTTCGCAAGGTTTTTACAACATGATAAATTTCTTTTTAATTATGTGTTAGTTCAATATTCACGTATTATACACATAAACCTTCGAAATACATTTACTAAATGAAGTTGAAAACTGTATCAAAATTCCTTGCGCAGTTTAGAAGAACAACGCGGTCACAGGCACACACGAAAAGCGACTTTATAAAACAAAGTCGCTTTTCGTGTATAAAACATATATTATGAGTTAATTACACGAGAAAATGTTTAGAAAAATATCACGGGCGTCCAAAGCGACTTAAATTGCCCTAACAAACAAAACGAAAAGTTCTTAATGACTTAAGACTGGGGCTGTGTCTGAGTAAAAGCATAGTAGTGAAGTGACGTAATGATTTCCGCTGAAACGTCAGTTTCAATTACATTAGCTAGTTTAGTTTGGTGGCAGTTGGTGGGCGCAACTTCAGCTAGCAGAAAGTCGCCGTGGTCCTCACTTAGTCGGTATCGATCGGCATCCGTCGAGCCGCCTCATTCATGCACAGTCACTCGCTGATGTAGCTCATTATAAATTTTAAACTCGATACATAAAAGTCATTATTTATTTAAATAGTGTCCAATCTGTTCTGTTTCCGTTCCGAAATACCCACATTAACCTTTAAGTTGAAATGTCAATTATTTAAACGCTGTGATATGAATTAAACGCTCGGTTATTTTATTTTTAAAACAGAGATAGGTGCAGTAAAGTTTACAAGGGTTCTTTTTTATTTTTTGCTTCCGCCACCGAGTGTCCGAACATACTTTTTCTCGTGTTTGTCACATTTATCACACTTAATCTCCGCCGCTGCGGGACTAGGGTGGCCACTTCAACTTACCCACTGTATTAAATGACATTCCTACTTTTTATTACTCACGATGACGTGAATTTTATTTCAGCATAGATAGGACGATTCCTACATGAGACATAACCTTTGACATCTCTGCATACTTAATCTCCTCTCCAGCTAATCTAAACTAATATTTTAAAGAGAAAATATTCGATTGTATGTTACGCTTTCACGCTAAAACTTCTAAACGGATTTGGATGGAATTTGGCACATGTGTAGATCATGACCTGGATTAAGACATATAATCATAATAATCATTAATCATAATCATTTATCTCTTTGCAAACATGGGTAAATAATTGGAACATTTACATAGATGTTGTCATAGAAGTTGGTTCTCCATGTTCTGCCGTCACCTGGGCATGCAAATCATAATCAATTTATATAATTTAAATAACAATTAGAATATTATTATAATTCCATTTTACAAAATAATGTCAAATCATTTGAGACACAAAAAAAATATATAATACTTTTCATCCCGATATTTCCATGGGATCGAGACTTATGTCAGTGAAACTGCAGGGCACAATAAAATGTGGAGTATAAGCCAGGTGTAGGTACATACACTGCATGTACCGAATGTGGTCCGACCTGCACACAGATGGGTTTAATGGGTTGATGTTGCCTTTGCTTTTAATAATATTGTACGGACGCCAGCAGGTCAACCTATCCGAAACTGTCAGATTTTCCCAATCAACATTGAACCTAATGGTATAGCAATAAAGTCGAAAATCTATTAAAAAAATCTGACAGATTGTAGTAGCTTGATGTGCTGGCGTCTGTACTTAAAACAACGCTTCTGATGTTAAAATGAAAAGCTACTTAAACAAGCCCATACAAAATAATACATTTTAAATATAGTAAGCTTTTACCGAGTACATAGATAAATTACTGTGCTAAATACCTTCTGCTTTGTAGATATTAACTACACGCTGGAGCGCTAGTTTATACGCATAGTAAATAAATTGAAGTAGTTCGCATAAAAAAATATTGACAAAACTGTAGTGTGGACGTTGATTTGCAACAACATTGCAATTTGTTCGTTGGAAAACGTCAATAATTTCCCGGGAGGACCCGGGCCCGGCGGCGGGAACAACGCTATACGCTATTTATTGCGTGGATTCTACAACAATTACCTACTATTTTTAGTAGCTAGGTATATGCTCCACGGGAACTTGAATAACCCAGTGAGCTACACCACTTATTACGAGGCTGGAATATGGTAGGCGTGAAACGGTTGTAACCGCAATTCCGATATTAATTTTCATTTTAGTGATTTACAGCATATTCGTTATATATGCTGAAATTTCAGCAAGGTAATCTGTTAGGTATATCTTTTAGCACTTAACCAACTAATAGTCCATTAATATTTATTGCCAAATAACTTGTAATATAATGCTTTATGAGGGGAAGTTATTGTTCATGAAACAATAATGTTAACATTCTAACACACATATCGATTACTAGGTTCTGCCCGCGACTTCGTCCGCAATTCCGCGCGAAAGTCCGTGGAATTTCTTCTTGTTACCCACACCGCCCGCGGTATTACTTCGCCATAGCATGATTTTGCATAGCCTAAAGCCTTCCTCAAAAATTAAGCTATCAAATACAAAAGACTTTTTCTAATTAAAAAAAAGTACTTCCAGAGATTAGCGCCTTCAAACAAACTAACTCTTCAGCTTTATTATCAGTATAGAATAGATCACCTACAACACAACAATCACGTGATTTAGTTGTGCAATTAATTCTCGCAGTCATCTTGAATCGACATCCGACTGATGTGATTAATGGCCAATCGCACAGCTCCGTCTGTCGCATCATGTCATTAGCAGCAGGTTTATAAGAAGGTTTCTTTCATATTTTTCTTTTGTCGTTTGTGCGCGGAAAAGCGAAATGTCTTTTAATCGTGTTTTGATACTTTCGCAACTTCGTGTTGTAAGAAATTCAATATTTACTTACTATTTAGGAACAACATTAATGTACCTATACTATGTATAGAACATAAGTGGGAATTGTGGCAAACTAACAACAGCCGCACGAGATCAGAGATCTATCAGGTTAAACTACGCTTGCCGTGGTTAGTCCGTGGATGGGTGACCATCTTTACGTACGAAGACTTCTTTAAGCCGTTGGTCCCGACTGTCATTCGTGGATCTTTGGCAGTCATTACGGGTCGTCAAAAACCCGAAAGTCTGACAACCAGTCTTTCCAAGGGGTATCGTATTACCCAGTAACTGGGTTGTGGAGGTCAGATAGGCAGTCGCTCCATGTAAAGGTCTGGTATTCAGCTGCATCCGGTTAGACTGGAAGCCGACTCAACATATTTGGGAAAAAGCTAGGCAGGTACCTAATGATGTATAGAACATAAACGAGAAAAGGAAATGAAAAGATTTCTCTTTATAAGTCCTCAAACGTCCATGAAGAAAAAGAATGAATAGGAACGATTTACATTTATCTACGAAAAGTATTGAAGATTAAAGTAGGTGCCTTACTGTTCGCTGAATAGTATTTGGGCCACGAACAAGAACTTCTCGATAAGAGACATTCAACAACATTGTACTTCGCAAGGCTAGTTTCAGTTTGAAGAAAAACACATTCACGTGCCCGGAAACATTAGGTAAGGAACCATACAAGTTAAGTAGTGGTATTTAAGCCGTATTTTACTACAAAATACGTTAATGGTCACGCAACCACGATTTTACTTGGCGATCCAGACAAAAGAAATTTTTAAGTGAAGCCACACAGCAGGCACCCAAATGGCTTGGAAAGTTTAACTGGATAAGTTTCCCTTACATTACTCCCGAGACAGAAGCGTCTTCAGACGATGTTTGTATTTATAGTCTTTCCTCTAGCCCGGGGCCGGGAGGGAGTATGCAAGTAATGTTTTCCGCAGTCAATTCCCAACTGTCAAGAGCAATGCCGCGAATAATTGACGACGCATCGGTACGTCCTAACTCCTAACGTTTGTTATCGAATGGACAAGTTTATTATTACGATAAGAACAACCCTTCCACACGCCAAAACTAATAAAATAACGCTTCGGCCTTAGTAGTCGAAATTTTTTCGTTCTATTTCTGTACATTCGTTACGTTTGTGATTGCAATCATTCTGTTCACTTTTATTCGAAAAGCCAAAGCTTCTATTGCACGTCTAATCCGATATTGCTACAATAAAACTGCAAAATTGTGCCAGAGAAGTGAAATAAATGTTGGTAAATAAATAAATAACGAGCGCAGCTGAAAGAGAAATTAAAATTATACCTAGATAGACCACCTGCTGATAAACGTTGGCATTAAGTCTTACTGTATAGCCCTAATAGGAACAGTTATGAGGAACAGTAAACACATCGCATATGAAGATAATCCCTATTTGTGGAGCTTACACCGATAGCGAGTGGGGAAACGAGTTGTCGAGTGCAGTTTGCCGTACCGCGTAGAAGTAGAGATGACCTGAAGATACCCTTGTTGCGATTGTGGAACGGACGTTTTTATTATTTTCTTAAACGTATTGGAACGAAGTTCCTTATCGCGCGTTGCGAAAGGGGGCTAGACGGAAAAAATTAAGACCAAAAGTTGTAACGACACTTTTTGCTAGTTGTAAGCCGTGCGGCGTGCGCGTGTTTCTCTGTCTGTCTCTCTCTCTCTCTCTCTTATAGAAAGCAAGCCAGTTTTTTTGTCTGTGTTTTTTTATTTGTTAGGTAATAATAAAAAAATATTATTATAACTTAAAAAAAATAAAATTTTATTACAATTCCTTCACTAATTAATCGAAAGGAACTTCGTTCCATCCGGGTGTCCCTTGACACCTCTCAAGTTTTTTTTCTTTCTTGCTTTGATGCTTTCCGGTCATCGTGATATTTTTTTCATTTTGAAGTTGTATTAAAATGCTTCTGATTGGACACTGCATAAATGCCGCCTATATTCCATCTAGATGCGTACAGGGTGGCAGGGACATCGACGCGCAACCTGTTACCATAGATCCAATCGGTACATGATTCTGGACCGCCGTGCATTGAAATTTTAAGTCGGTAAAAAAATTGGGGGTTCCATACATTTTGACCGCGTAGGTATTGCATTTTTGTAGGAAACAGCTGATTTGTTTTTTAATAACCGAAGAAAAATTTCTACGCCCCCTGCATTGAAATTTTTCGTCGAATCATGTACTGAATTCATGATAAATGATAACAGGTCGTGCCACCCTAAATTATTTAGAATGTATATTCACTGAAAAAAAAACACGTAGGGATGTGTGTGTGTGACTGTTTCTATTTGAAACCCAGAATACTATTAGATTTTGTCCAAGCTTAGCCGTTTTTATTTGAAGCAAAGGTGGCAATTTTTTCCTCTCCATCTACCATAATTCATATCAATAGAAAATGTGATGTGTAGCCGTAGGGGTAAATATTTGTGCCGCAAATTCACGCATATCTGGATGTGCTACGTTCGTCCACATGCGGAAATATATTTACATGGTTCTTATTTACTTAGGTACGTAGCTTTTAGATGTGGTTAAAGAATATTTATTACTCAAAAGATAAACATGAGTATTAAAATAATGATATTAGCGCTCAGAGGTTTACAGAATTATGTTATGTAACAAACATATACCTACTCGTAAACTCAGTAAGAAACATATTTTCAAGTAAAATATTTTTAAACAACAATGAAACACGAGACGTAAATAACAATGAAAATTATGAGAAGAACGTGATTTCTTTTCCATTTTCTTTTATACTACAGCTTGTTTTTTTTTTTTTTTTTTTTATCGTAATCCCAAAATTCAGCTGTGGACAAGAGTAAATGATAATTTTTTTTTTTCTGTAAATAGGTTTGTTTGTCAAGTACAAACACTTTTACACGTCAACCATATTTTTAAAACTAGATGAGGTCGGCGTTTCCCATCTGACTACTCTGAGAAGAAAGGTTGAAACAAACTAAGAGTTCACAATCTGTTTAAAGTCCAGACATAATCTTGGTTTGATCAAGTGAAGACCATATAGAGTCTGATATCTTTCTCTTCTCTTCGTCTTTTGAGGAAAGAATCACACAAATTGAGTGGACCTGTCCAGTCAGTGCACACATTTCTCAGTAATCGTGCAGCTCAACTCAGAACTTAAAGAGCTCAACAATTCGACGAACAATACCAAAGAAGGGTCATTTGGGTAGGCAGCATAAATGACTCAAACTGCCAGATCATGATTAAAACTCACTGAAAAAAAAGAACAAAAAAGCAAGGAACCCCAAATGTCTTTAAACTTCTTAAAACATGTTTTGCACACATTTCTCAGTAATCGTGCAGCTCAACTCAGAACATAAAGAGCTCAACGATTCGACGAACAATACCAAAGAAGGGTCATTTGGGTAGGCAGCATAAATTACTCAAACTGCAAGATGATTAAAACTCACTGAAAAAAAAGAACAAAAAAGCAAGGACCCCCAAATGTCTTTAAACTTCTTAAAACATGTTTTGAACTTATAGTATCGCCATTTTGTAATGTGAAGATGTGACAGTGAGTCGGGTTATGTCTGGACACAGACTTCCTTCATTTTGTAACCGAATGATCGTCGTTATATATTTTTGTAAGACCTTAAGAATTTTCCTAGCGGAAAATAAATTATTGGACACTTGTAAAATATTCTGCTACTACTTACAGCTCATGAAATAGGTTTCACTAAGAATACAGGGTGGCAGCGACATCGACTCACAAACTGGATCAATGGGTTCAGCATAATGATTCTGAAAACGCTAACATTTTTTGTTGGTTATTTAAAAAAATTTGCTGTTCTATTTTGACTGCGTAGGTATTGTACCACATATAGTTTGTGTGTGTACACATATATGTACACATATATAGTTTTCTATGAAAGAGCTGGTTTTTTTTGATAACCTACGAAATATTTCTACGCTAGGAATCTAGACTCATGTGCTGAATTCATGGTTACAGTTTGCGCATCGAAGTCCCTGCCATCCTGTATATGTCACCAAAAACTCATATTCAGCTAAACTTTAAAAATTAGATTAACTGTGCTGTCAAAATGTTGCTGATACTGCTAACGATAATTCCTTTATAATGGTGGTAACACCACGTTTTCCACAATACCTATTTCCCCCATTTCCACGAAAGTATAAATACCTGTTATTATTATGCAAATAGTAACAGTGTTTCTGAGACTTGCCACAAAGTGGACACATGCATAATGTAGCAGGTGGCGGAAGGACGTGGCCCGGCAGCCACGCGGCCACGCCCGCGGCTGCAGCCTGCAATAATGCTCAAATTGCGACCCCGGCTGCTAATCATAACCACACGTGTCCCGTCCCTACTTGTGGCCTTGCGGTCGCTTTTATTTTAATGTTAACGAATTTCAAACAGCTTTCCGCTCTGGTAGTATAATCTTCTGTTTGGTCAGTATCACATACTCGTAACTACAGATTTCTAATGAAAATGCGCAAACGACCATTACGGGCTTTAACGTTTTAAATTAATAGGAGAATCTAGGGTAACTACTGAACTAACAGGCAGAGATAGTCCACGGATTACAAGGTTTTACCTTAACTGCCTTTCTGGCAAAGTTAACTAATACCCTAAAGTTGTAAAATACTCTAACTATTCGCCCCTTGGCGCTGATTACCGCTCACTTTAACGATCTAATCCTTGAAATAATCCTAGTTTTACTTTATAAACTACTTTTACTTACTATCTTGCAGATTCAAGGCATAACCATCGTAGATTAATCTATCTATAAATAAATCAAAGGGAACCCCCCTTTGATTTACACTGTTATGATTTAGGTACAGTTACACTATTTATAACTCAAGAACGGCTGGACCAATTTATATGATCTTTAATTTGTTGGATTTGTCTTTGCCCCGTTGAAATTCATGAAAAAAAAATAAGATAAGATAATAATTCTGTTTCTCATACATTTTGGATTTATTGATTCTGAGGCGATACGAAGTTCGCAGCGTCAGCTAGAAACGTGAACCAACTATTCAAGTTAAAACTGTCAATATTAAAATAGCAAAAACAGAATATTTTTTATATATATATAAATGACCTTTTGACCTTAGAGATGCTTAGAGATGAATTTCATAATATTTAAACTGCGGGACATCCATGAGTAGTGACCATCACAGTCGAATAAGCAGCAAAAGGAAAAGGAATATATTCTGTATCTCCGGAAACAAAATGTAGGTACGAGTAACTTATGGTCGGCAGGTGTTCCGATTTTCCAAGACGTTTCGTATTTCAGTAGCTTTATAGCTGGAGGAAATGTGCCATCGGTGATACAAGCAGTATTTTATCAGCATTTTAAAACACGTACTCGTATTTTAAAGAGAATATTCTGTTTGTAATAGAGTTTTCCGTATTTTGTTGTTCAAATATTGTTTAGGCGATGGTCTAAAAACCTAGATGAAAATGTCGTATAAAACTAATAGAGCACTATATCACTTTAAGAGGTGATCTCAAATGTGTCGTACAGGCGCTTGAGACACTGGCGCGGTGGCTTGTTGGCGAGGTGCCGCGCGTCGCGACTCTGCGGCGACAGGCCCTCACAAACACAGCCTTCAAAAACAACTAACACTAGCTTTTTGTCGTCGAATACATTCGATTCGAATAAATTCTGAAACGGACCAGTAAACTTGTTTGTTCGGTTATAGCACTGCTCGTGCGTATCCCGGAAAGAATTTTGCAAACAAATATTTTTCTAAACGTTCACCTCTTTTTTTGCCTAGGTTATGTACCTACTAAAATATATTCAAAGCGGTAGATCCTGAATAAATGTCATCAAATAAGTTATTCGTTGGAAACGGAAACGTTGGAAGAAAACATCGTGAGGAAACCGGCATGTACTAGAACCAAAAAACTCGAAGACTTGCGACATCTACCAACCCACTGGGCTGCGTGGTGGTTTCGGCTCACTCCCTCTCAAAGAGGAGGCCTGCCTGTGTCTCAGCAGTGGGAACGTTATAGGCTGATTATGTAAGTTACAGCTATTCATTAATCATTGAACCGTTGCTGCCTCGAATAACACAAAGCGTTATCTTTGCGTTATAGGCAGTTGTGAGCTTTAATGACTTTCTTAATGTTCTAGGAAGGAAGATAAACACCAACTATATCAAGTCTTAATCTTCTATTACTTAGTTGTGGTAATCAACCGGCCGTAGCCTACGTACAATTTTTTATAAGTACATAACTATAATTTTTTTTATTGCTTCATCCAGAATAAGGCCGAATAAGCATTAAGTCCGCCTTTGTACAGTATTTTCTTACTCGTGTGTTAGATTTATAATATAGGTATAAGTATATATACTATAAGTATATGTACCTACATATTATCCAAATAACAAGCTTTAAATATCAGGATGGTTACTAGTTAGTTATTTACTGTGTATGACAGTTATCATTGAATATGGTTTGTAGGAAAAGGGTTTTATGAAATAAAGCACAGACAGACAAGGCTAAACATTTATTTTAATTTTAGGCTTGTCAGCAATTAATCAGAAAACTAGTCGTCCGTTCGCAAAACTAGGTCATCATGGAGAAGAAGGACAAGAAACTCCATGGAAACAGTAACAAAGTATTCTATCAATACATTTCTTACATTGTCATAAATTATCGTTATCTTTAAAAACAATTAATTCTATCTCTTGGACAACGGTCCAAGAGAATTCAAAATAATAGCAACATAATAACAATAGCTAGGAGTATTGGCCATAATATGACTTACACAACATCTTCATAATAAGCAATAATTAAGGTATAATATGAAATTAATTAACTTACGTGACATCTGGTCGATCTATTCCACATAACAACGGCACTAGAACTAACCAACTGATTATTTACCAAGGAACTGCCTCGATAACGTCGTTACAATCCATTTTATACACTACCAACGTCTTTTACGTAAAACATCTACCGCCATTTTGAACCAATCACAGATCATCATACATTTTGGTTTAATATCTTCTAACACAGGTAATAATAAACAAATCTTATATAGTGAAACAATTTTAAAACATTATAAGGTAATTAATCAATTTAATAAGAGTCGATTCTTAATTCTTAGACATCATCAAAAAGTATATCAACATCAACTGACAGTATTGTACCAATCATTTGAAACAACCTGTTATATTAAAATAGCAATATAAAATCTAAGATATACTACAAAGGTAATCAAATATTAATTATTCATTTATAGTAATAACATTCAAGTGTTTTTTACTAGTTAAAACTGTTGTTTTTTGTAAACACAATATCTAGTCAACTTAGGTACTTCTAAGTTGGTCCCAAGCTTCGTAAATGTGACAGATTCCATTATTCAACAAACTATATTCTAAAATTATAATTATATTAAAATGAAATATCTAACACGGCCATACTGACATGTACTTCGTCCTCGAAGTACCTATGAAAAAAATTTTTTTTTTTGGTTTTTTTTTTCTGTTGTTTTTTTTGTAAACACAATCTAGTCAAGTTAAGTACTTCTAAGTTAGTCCCAAGGTTCGTAAAAGTGACAGATAACATTATCCAACAAACAATATTCTAATATTATAATATTTATATCAAAATGAAATACCTAATACGGCCATACTGACATGTACTTCGTCCTCGAAGTACCTATGAATCTACAATTTCATAAAAACAACGGCGTTTCATATAGACCAATTCAACAGGAAGTTGGTACTTATTTTAGTATTATTATTTTTAAAGTTAGTTATTAAATAACAATCTTATTTTAGTTGCTCAGAGCCAACTTTTTTTTTACCAATGTATCTAAATATCTTAGCAACTTCTGCTAATGTAATAGAAAAAAGTTAAGTACTTAAACAATTTATCAAATAATGAATTGCTTATCGGTATAATTTACAGTTACTAATATAAAATTGGGATAGCAACAATTTGGTAAGTCTAGTTAATTCATATTCAAAAGTTTTTGAATCTAAACAATAATCAGTGATCATGAAAATAATCCAATACCTCATCGCTCGGTCAATCTGACAATATTATTGAAAACTATTCAACCTACATTTTCTGTAAACATTAACAAATATCTAATAGTTCCATTCTGACAAGTACTTCGCTCTCGAAATACCTTAGATACCTTTTTTTTCTATATTTATACCAGGCCAGTGACCGACCAGCAGTAAGTTATAAGTAGTCCCTGACCCTGACATGCCAGTCCTCTCACCTGCTGCACGTGAGATCTAGACCGACACCAGGCCAGTGACTGACCAGCAGTAAGTTATAAGTAGTCTCCGACCCTGTCATATCAGTTCTCTCACCTGCTGCACGTGAGATCTAAACCGATACCAGGTCAGTGACTGACCAGCAGTAAGTTATAAGTAGTCCCTGACCCTGTCATATCAGTTCTCTCACCTGCTGCACGTGAGATCTAAACCGATACCAGGTCAGTGACTGACCAGCAGTAAGTTATAAGTAGTCTCCGACCCTGTCATATCAGTTCTCTCACCTGCTGCACGTGAGATCTAAACCGATACCAGGTCAGTGACTGACCAGCAGTAAGTTATAAGTAGTCTCCGACCCTGTCATATCAGTTCTCTCACCTGCTGCACGTGAGATCTAAACCGATACCAGGTCAGTGACCGACCAGCAGTAATGTAAAAACTGTTTTGATATAAGCTTAACTTAATGATTTAACTCAACCAGTGTTAATTAGACAACAATAATTAAAATAACAACATAGTTAAACAATCGTAAAATGTAACAACATAAACAATGATCTTGTAGCAAAAACAAAAGAAATGGTAACATAATAACAAAGAAATAATAATCTATCATGGCTTATGATGCTGGAGCTATGGGGACGAAAAGAAGAATTTTGTTCTACCCATTCCCCCGGCCAAAGCCTTAATTTTTCTTTTGAGCATTATACTAGTTTTTTATATTATTGTATTCTCAAATTATATTTTAAAGCAATTGATTCAATAATTATCACTTAATTGACATAGTCAAAACTGTTCGTCCTTTATAAGCCAAGCGTGATGTTACATAATAATTATCTAAAAGTGTTTTGCAATATGTTACCTTTCAATGTTATTATCTTATCCAATAGCATTTTCGTTTTGATGTAAAAGAGCCTCTAAGGGCCTTACCGACTTCAGATACTTCTTACCGCCTGAAAGCTTCTCGATATTCTTACAGCAGATTGAGTTTCCGTATTTTCAAAGCTCATACAGTAATAAGCAGCTCCGCAGCTCCAACGTCAGAGGCGGCAGCGCGATGTCATCATTATGGTGTGAATGGAGTCAGCGACCCACCGACCAACGGCTTCCACATCCGGCTCCAACATCAATCATGAAAATAGCAAAATAAAATGTATTAGTAAGTGGTTTTATAAGCCTAGAGAACTATCCCACTTCTGATGATAGATTTTTTGGTATAGTATATATACTATAAGTATATGTACCTACATATTATCCAAATAACAAGCTTTAAATATCAGGATGGTTACTAGTTAGTTATTTACTGTGTATGACAGTTATCATTGAATATGGTTTGTAGGAAAAGGGTTTTATGAAATAAAGCACAGACAGACAAGGCTAAACATTTATTTTAATTTTAGGCTTGTCAGCAATTAATCAGAAAACTAGTCGTCCGTTCGCAAAACTAGGTCATCATGGAGAAGAAGGACAAGAAACTCCATGGAAACAGTAACAAAGTATTCTATCAATACATTTCTTACATTGTCATAAATTATCGTTATCTTTAAAAACAATTAATTCTATCTCTTGGACAACGGTCCAAGAGAATTCAAAATAATAGCAACATAATAACAATAGCTAGGAGTATTGGCCATAATATGACTTACACAACATCTTCATAATAAGCAATAATTAAGGTATAATATGAAATTAATTAACTTACGTGACATCTGGTCGATCTATTCCACATAACAACGGCACTAGAACTAACCAACTGATTATTTACCAAGGAACTGCCTCGATAACGTCGTTACAATCCATTTTATACACTACCAACGTCTTTTACGTAAAACATCTACCGCCATTTTGAACCAATCACAGATCATCATACATTTTGGTTTAATATCTTCTAACACAGGTAATAATAAACAAATCTTATATAGTGAAACAATTTTAAAACATTATAAGGTAATTAATCAATTTAATAAGAGTCGATTCTTAATTCTTAGACATCATCAAAAAGTATATCAACATCAACTGACAGTATTGTACCAATCATTTGAAACAACCTGTTATATTAAAATAGCAATATAAAATCTAAGATATACTACAAAGGTAATCAAATATTAATTATTCATTTATAGTAATAACATTCAAGTGTTTTTTACTAGTTAAAACTGTTGTTTTTTGTAAACACAATATCTAGTCAACTTAGGTACTTCTAAGTTGGTCCCAAGCTTCGTAAATGTGACAGATTCCATTATTCAACAAACTATATTCTAAAATTATAATTATATTAAAATGAAATATCTAACACGTGCATAAACTTTTAATAATAAATACTGTCTGTCGTCTTTTAACCAATTAAAGACTGTAGGATTAACAACTAATGCGATGCAAATAATACCTAAATAAAGTACCTAGTATCAATAAATTGCCTTGAAAGTGGCAATGTATTTAAAGCCACAGATTTCAATGTCCTTAAACGACACTTTTTACTCCATTGAGCCCACAATTGGCACGTTTAGAACATTAACGACCCAACAAAGTACGCTTCCCGCAATTACATTAAACAACATTTAATTTGATTAAAACTTGGGAAATAGAATCTCCGAACTGAACTAAGTTGTACATTATATTTGAAAAGAAAGGGATTAGGGTGAATTTTAAAAGAAAGGGACCGAGCTCATTCTGGCGGCGCGTGGCAAGAAAACTCCTGGTTTTTATAACTTCTTAGGCTTCGTTCCCTAAGACAAATCCACTCCGCTTTTTTGGAGTAAGGAACACACTAGTTAGTAATAAAAGAACATTGTTTTCAGTTTTTTATACTTAATTTCAGCAATTGTTAAAGAGAAAATCACGTACCTAATATCCGCATAGGTACTAGGGACCGACGCCGAACAACAACCTAGTATTAAAAAAATTGTAAATTAGTTACTAGCGACCCGCTCCTGCTTCGTACGGTTTTGACAAAACATTGGGATTTCCTTAGTATTAGTAAATTTAATATGAATGTTATATACACATAAATCTTCCAGAATAAATGCTCTAAATGATTCTGAAAACCACATCAAAATCCGTTGCGTAGTTTAGAAAAACAACGCGGTCACACAGACAGACACGAAAAGAGACTTTAATTTAAAATATACCTACCTAGGATATATCTAGATATAGATTCTCGGGAGACGAGAGTCGACTGTAAAACAAGCTGATATGGAAAAGGGAAAAGTATAAGGTGCCAATAGCAATAATTAAAGTTGGCGATTATTATTTTTTTTAAATCGCAGAGCTATTCGGAAATGATGAATAAACATGATGATGTTTGGCACCATCTGCCTAGCCTTTTCCCACCTATGTTGAGGTCGGCTTCCATTCTAACTGGGTGCAACTGAGTACCAGTATTTTACGATGAACAAACAAACAGACCAAACATGAGTGATTGCATACTAGTCACGCTATTACCACATAACATTAATTAGACAAATTACTAGTTACTCAGAAACGAATAAAGAAAATTAAAAAGTCGTTGGTGTTAAACTTTTTTTTTTACTTTGTGCCCCTCACTTCTAGGAACTTAAATATATAAATGCAAATGAAGTTATTTACATATTTTGTGAGTCTGCGATGGAATTATTATATTTATATTTTTAGTCCCAGTATTGCCCTTACTTCACAAGTAGATTAATTAAAGTAATAATTTAAAGTCGGAAAGACTAGAGATGCGTTCGTGCTAGGGACGAGCGCACGACGTAAACATAATGTAGATTCGATCGATTTTTTAAATATCGATAGCTAGGTACCGTATGTGGAATACCTCAGGTGCCATTTAAGCGGGTGTCCAATGTGGAATACCTCAGGTGCCATTTAAGCGGGTGTCCAATGTGGAATAAATCGAAAATAGAACTATCATATAGCATTTTGTTTACATTTTTTGCAACAAGCACAATTAATATCACCCATTCACATTATTAAAGTCTTAAAACTAAGTAAATAGTATGTGCGTAGCGTAACGACCATTAAAAATTGTAAAATCTTTAGAATTTACATTAAGTACTTGCGCGTTCGTTTAAAGGCTCTCGCAGACAGGTGCGACGCAATACAATGTGTATGGAAATTGTTCTATCAGAATTGCGTCGCACCGCCGCGTCGCGTCTGTCTGCGGGAGCCATTAGTCCCATTGGACGGAAAATGAAACAACTTAGAAAAACTCGCGAAGTAGGTAATATAATTTAAACATTTTTTACAGAGTTTTTGGAGCGAGGCTATTAAGATAGCAACGTTTTTCCAGCCAGTATTATTATTAAATCACGATGAGGGTTCAATATTTTAAAAAGTAAAAAAAAAAACACCGATCAGAACTCGGTTAAACGTAAAAATCCTCAAAAGATAATCGTTAGGGTCTCTTCAATATCCATAATGATGTAAAGTATGCCCGATGGAATTCAAATTTTCATGTTATAAAAATGTATTGGACCCTATGAAGGCAAATTGCTGATTATGTAAGCTTCGTCCTAAATTATACAACCATTTCCTCTATGAGCAAGCTGTAATATGCTACATAAAGAGAACATTGGAATATCAAATCGGGACAATTTGTGATTTCTATCTTATGTTTGAGTCGCGTTTGGAATAATGTAGAAAGTGTATTTACTTCCATAGTAAAAGTGGAAATAAATGCACCATTCCAAAATGGAAACGGTTTATTGTTTACAAAAACCTCACGAATATGGCGCATGTAAATATTTGCTACTTTAAAAAGGCAATTTTATTTTCACAGACCCATTTAATCTAGGAACACAAGACTATGAAGATATAACAATCGACATTGATACACGGTGCGAATTTTCCGATAAACTGCAATTGTTGATTCAGTTACTGACATTTATTAACGACTGCAGTCAATCGAATCCTTGTTTGTATACGAACATATAAAAAAGCCACGCGATTCCTGAAGGATGCGGTAAAATGTACATTAAGAAAATGTTATGAATCCGTCAACATTAAACATGCTACGCGCTGCGGCGTAGTGCACGCGGAGCACACTCCATTTTTTTTTTAAATCTAATTGAATGTAATCAGTTGTAATTAAATAAGTAAGTAGTGTGTAACATGTGGCATGTAGGTGCGGGGAGGCGGGGGGACTCATTACCCAGCGGTAATGAGCCCCTCCCCCTGCAGCCAACTCATTAACATAAGGCATTTTGCCTCACGCTAACGAGTATCCTCGTTCACCAACAGCCAGATGCTTTTTCGCTGCGAAACTCACCGGATAATAACTGCGGCTAGTACTTATCTATTGTTGATGGTAACTCTCCCGTTGGCAGCAATTTGCGCCGTCGAACCTTCAGCGCGGAGCTCGAAGTTTCGTTTGTCAGTATACAAAAGTATTCCGCCTCCTTCGAGTTTTCGGTATAATTTTTGCCTTGTTGTTTATTTATTCCAGGGACACAAAGAAAACGGTTGTGATAACGGCGACAAATGTCCACGTGTGCGTATCGTTTGTACGCTTACTTTGTACACATTTGCAGTAACAGATATTCGTGAAGTTTTTAGATAAAATACCATGAACATTGTGTGAAGCTGTCTTACTAGCTTGGAGGAAGAAGCATTGTTCCGAGGAAATAAAAAGGCTTTATTACAAAGTACGTAGTAAAGGTGGGATCAATTTTAAAACAAAACACGTTTACGGGAGCATATTATCGTTATGAGTCCTCGTGCAATACCGCGCTCTGTCCACATAAAACCTGGTACAGATCTCCCAGCAAAAGTATGCGCTTCGGCAACATCGTTTAACTTCTGAAAATACGAACGCACGATTATGAGATCTAATACAGAGCTGTTACAACTATGAAAGTACTTACCTATTTTGTAATACCATGGTTACAAAATTTCAAATTAACAACTCTATGCAATTAGGTACGACCAGAGAAGGAAACCGTACAAAGAGAATACTTCATACAAACAAAGATTGTCTTTAAAAGATCGCTCTTAGCGATGAGACCGCTCACCAAAACCCCTTGTAAGCCCCGTCACCCTTAGTAACTTTTCTATATTTATATCTGTAATTTATATGGTGTACATAATAAAAAGTATTCTATTCTATTCTACAAACTTGCAATGATAAGTGCACTACGATATAGCGTGTCTATACAAAAGTTAGAACCTTTGCTCTGTCCCCTCAAAGAAGCTAAGTTACTCTGTGACGCGACGTTCATACTAAGTCAGAAACACGAGATTATCGAAGCGCATACCTTTTCTGGTTTACCTGCACACCTGAGCTAAATGCCTCTCCAGACCCCAGTTTTTCTTTTGAATAATGCCAACGTTTTCATTGAGCCTCTTTAAGAGTCGAAAAGGTGTTTAGAAGTAGTTCTTTAAAGTTATGTAAGTCAGCCGTAGCACAGTGAAGCTAGTTTTAGAATGCCTGGCACAAAATAATATAGATATTTATCTGATACTTGTATTGTTCCTGCAAAGCTCTACATCTGCAAAGTTGCCGCAGTCTAACTACATATGTACATATGTACCTGAAACTAGCTGAACTGACGCAAACAGCGTCTTAGCTAATGATAAGCCTGATCTGAAATTCTCAAATTAGCTTGTTTCTTAATTTTCAAGATAACTTCAATCTTTTACACACCTTATTGACTTATCTCGCTATTAATAGAATTTATTTAGTCTAGAAACCAAAAATCGACAATGATCCTTCTTTCCCTGTACCCTTCGTAATATAATTCAATCAATTACAAATAACACGTAATAAATACAAACAACATTTACATAATTGTTTCCAAACACAAATTCGGTTTCGAAACATGTTTATTTCTTTTCGCATTAGGTAGCCTGTCGAATACGATATATTCTTTTATGTAAATAAGAGACATCTGATACATTATTCAGATGGGTATATACTTTATTGTATTGAATACCTATCTATCCTAAAATTAGTCACAGCGAGTGTGCCAGCGCCTCGCCGCGCTCTCGACCGCCCCCGGCAAACAAAAGAATGAATACATACACAGGTGCTCGCAAAGCGCTTTTTCCTTTTCATACCTCCGTCGAAAATGGCATTCACCGCCTCTCAGACACATCTAGTGGATGAATGCAGCTCTCTTAAAAGCCCCAAGGTATACATCTCGAACTTGATCATCAGTCTGCGTTCACAAAAGTTTCAATTTAAGATACCTGCCGCATATTTTTATGAAATGTTTACATTAATAGCTTCCACTTCACCTACACAAAGTTTCCGCTGGTAAACTTTGAAAGTTAGCAATTATTTGTTTATATGGGCATCATCGTTTAGGTTGTATAATGACGGCGTCGCACGGAAGGAATGTTATAACCATCCATACTTATAGTTAATTTAATTCATACTAATATTATAAATTGCGAAAATAACTCTATTTGTCTATCTATCACCTTTTCACTCCTTAAAAGCTGATAGAATTTCGATGGAATTTTTGCCAGTGGCTCCGACCTCCACGCAGGCGAAACACGTTTAACATTTCATCATCATCATCATGTACAGCCCGACTTCACCCACTGCTTCATAGGCATTTCATGTGCCAATCTCCACGACCCTGTGCCAGCCTCATCCAGGTTCTACCTGCGATGTCAACCATATCGTCCGCCCATCTCGGCGCCGGACGGCTGATACTTCATCTTCCAGTCCTCGGACGCCACTCGGTCACTACCTTACTCCACTTTCCATCACTGCGCCTTGCCATGTGTCCTGCCCAACTCCCTTTGAGTTCCATAACTCATTTTCCGATATCGAACACACTAGCCTCAACTCTTTTGCAACGCGACTGCTATGTAAAGTTTACGAGATACTTTATGACTGCCTATATTTTTATCCGAGTACCCCGCGGCATAATATTGTATAATAAAGGTATGAAGTTAATCTCGCTTTTGTTTCTAATTTGTTACAAGTTCCACGTTCCTAACCAAGACTCGTTGAAGACAAATTAAAAAACTCAGCCACCCTTAGCACAAAAGCTGCATAATTAAAAAAGGGTAGGGCGTCGTTAATCTTGAGGCAGTGAGAACAAAATGCGAGCGTCATTAGTGCCAGCTTTCAGCCGCTCATTCAAGCCATCCATCAATTTCTATAAGCCTATTACATACTTATTGTATGAAATCTCATTTACTCACACAATTCTATAACTTAATCAGAAAGTTTTACCAAAGTAGACCCCGGAATACCTAAACAATTACATTGAAATTAAAATTAAGTTATGCTACAATGTAAGCACAAAACTTTTCCTGTGCAAGCTTTCTCTCTGTTTAATTGAATCGTCAATACGATGTAACAACTTAGCAAACAACCAACAATTACACGTTCGTTAATGGTTCAGTCCCAGATTACTTGCGAGTGATCGTATTATCGTTTGTATTTGCTATGATATTCAGGCCCGAAACACGAATCGTCAAGAGGCGTTTGAGATTTACTCTAAGTGCGTCTAATCCAACACTCGAGTGAGCTGGCAAATACGCCAAGATTAATCACAAGGATGTCGGTAAGCCGTACCTGCGGAGTGCGCGGCTGTGGGCCGGGTTAAGGCGCCCGAGAGCATGGCCTTGTCCCACTATGGCGGTCGTCTATATTTAGCACGCTCCCCCCTCCCGCGCCGCAGTGTCCCGCCTCCAACACCCGTCAATGGTGCTATTTAGAGCGAAATTGCCTCTTTACGTGGGATAAGAATAAATAATAGTTATACTTAAAGGTATCGGAAGTCATATCGATATCGCTTCGAGGTATTGGCATCGATATGTAGGTAGGTTCCTAATCGCAGATTACTCGGTAGAGCAAATAGAGGGCATCGCTCCCCAACATTTTGGCATCCATCTTTTATTTATTTTATTCATAGCAACAACGTAATAACTTAACGAGGGATTATCGGACTAAGATAAGCCCCAAATAGAAGTTGATATTGCATTGAATAAATAAAGAGGTTTTGCCCGGTTCAGGTTAATTTAGATTTTAATTGGAGGGCAAAAGGACACAGTGTGAGATTAAAATGTGCGTTCGTTCGAGGCTGGGAGCGGGTCCGACAGAGCCATCACTTGTGAAAAGTCAATGATGGAGCATTACCGAGGGTACCTCAAAGAAAACGTTAACATCTCTTGCATACGCGTATTTTTCAACCTTTTCACAATTTTACCTTAGCTTCGCATGAGGATGAGATGAAAAGGCGGTGTTTTTGTGGAGAGAGCAGAGTAATTATAATTAACAGCGGATAAAAACCTTTACCATAATCCTCCTCCACCCCCATGTTTATGCAATGCAATGTTTAAAAATCTTCTTGCCTTTTTAAATCCTTTCGAAACTTAGTTTTCAAAATAACTAAGATTCACCTAGATCTATAATCAACCGACACCTCACGGCATTTGGCCGTCCTTTGTATTCAAGCTGAAATACTGAAACTACTTTACATAAATTGAACCGCTGAAGCTACGTGTATTTTCAGCTAATTCCGCTGAAACACTTGGCTACAAGAATTACAGTTCTAAATCAATTTATTCGGGACTGTCGTAGCGTCGTCGTAGCAATAATTTCGTAGGTAGGTTCGTAGCGAGTTCGGGGCCTCGTAGCAAGTTCAGGTTCGTAGCAAGTTCGTAGCTTACTATTTCTTAAGAACGTTTACAACGTATGGCATTTCATACAAACTTTCAAGTCCTTGTTTTTCGAAATGCATGAACCTATTTTAATGAAACTTCCTACGCATAAGCAGGATACGGCTCTTTAATCAACTGAGGCCGCTCGAACTTATCTCGATATAGGTCTAAAAAGTTAATTGAGAACAACATAGTTTAACTTCCATAAATGTTTTTTGACTTTTGAATACACATTGACTTTACGTCGATAGGTACATAACCTTATAGTTGAATGTCTGTGCTGTTATCAAAACAAAATAAACGCCCCAGTTAGAAGGTACAATACATGTAAGATGGAACCAACCAACGACCCCAACCGGCAAGCTTCGGCAAATTATTGCTCGGGCCAGCGGACGCAACCGACACAAATACTATACGTATATATGCGCCGGAATCTCTTCACTAACTTCGTTTAAATTTCGTCATAACTTATAAGTACGAAGCTAATCGTGAATGGTCAGTTTAATTATACGCGGGTCTATTATTTCCTGAACTGTCGTTAATTGAATGAAGTAGGTATCACAATGGATAAAAGGTGCATTTTTTTTATCAATAGCAGCCAATGTTTTCACGTTTGACGTTGAAAGAAAAAAAAAGAAAGAAAAAGCATTTATTTGCGGCAAACATGACGCATAAAAAAAAAGGACATAAACACACAAAAAAAAACAGGTTGGGGGTAAACATGCGTCCATGGTTGTTGGTGTTGGTTGTTTAGCTGTCAGTTTCTGCAATAGATTTACATGGAATTGTAATATTACTCATATTTCAATTCTCCACACCAAGCAAAAGCTATTTGCCAGACAGATATACGGTCGAATAGTTATCCACCGGCAAATAAACGTGAAGTACCAATACAGCGGTGTGGTGGCGATATTCCCCGGCTCACTGGCGCGGCGTGGGCCGAGACAGCAACTGAACAGATATGCCGCAGACCTGCACGTTAGCTCCTCCACCTCAGATAACCGAATCGACTAAAGAGATACCCGAAATCATAGAACTGTGAATGATTCGGTCAATATTGATTTTGGAGCTTCAATGGTTGTCTTCATGTACAAGAGGGTAGCGTCATATCTATCTGCTGTGCAAAGGATATTCAAATCAGTGATCAGTTAATAATCTGCCGATTAATGGGAAATTGGGAACCAAAATGTTCGAGATATGTGTATATTTGCTTGATGACTGTTTTTAAGATATACGATATTTAAAGATAAACAAAGTAAAATACTTAATTCCTCAAGAAAAATATAAAGCAAACCCCAAACCCTCATCATACAACACACAGATACATTATTTCCACAATTCACACGAAGCCAATCGCTCAGTGGTAAACAAGTTGCAATATTTTGTTTGATGCTGACTGGGGCAATGGTGAAATGAATTTTTAAACACAGTCGTCAACGGCAGCGTCTCAACCCGCCCCCACAGCGTCGCAACTGCCAGCCTCACTCCGTCGCTTCAACGAACACTTTCCGTTCCTTTGTAGCCGAAGCAACCATGAAAGTAGCGGATGTTATACGCTACCTGTCTTCCCGTAACTCCCCAACCAATCTTCATAAAGTATTCCTGAATTCACCCAACCTCCTCACCGCAGCTCCTTAATAATTGACGACCTTGTCAAGCCTTCCTAAAAAAAAACTACTCAGTTTATGTGCACATAAGTTTGCCTAAGAAATTGGTTTGCTTGTCCAATGGGAAGAAAACTCATTTACGCAAAAATATTACACTCACAATTACCAATTGTTTGGCGACGAAACGATACTGCTGCCCTCGTTAGCAAATAAATAACACGATCTTAACTAAATAGGTTGCTTATTTCTGTCGTAATAGGCATTTAACTAGCTCTCGGCCTTATTCCAGACAGTCGAGGATTCATAGCCAACTTTTAGTCAATAACGGGGCGTCTGACTCCATAAAGATTTATCTTATAGTTTGTTAACCTTTCAGAAACTAACTTGTTCAACTTTTTATTCATTTTAACAACGACTGAAATAGGATCCTGGCTAGGTTCGTTTTAACTTCGCTGCATTTGGACTCAAACAATGGCATGAATTAAACAAAACAAAGTAAAATGAATTTCTCGTTTTCAAAATTGAATCCTCTTAACCAAATTGATATCGTAATAAAAGAGGCCGTCCATTGCGGGGTATCGTCGAGGTAATTCGCTGTAACTCACCTTCCACAATGTCTTCCCTGAGAGCGCTATTCATAATTAAATTAAGTCTTGCTCTTTTCTCGCCGTTCTACTCATTCCATATTTAATTTGTTCGTTTAATATAGTTTGACTGTACCGCGGAGAGTCGCAAATTGCGGCAAATTGACACAGATGAAAGATAATAAAAATAAACAGCAATAATTACGACGTTGGAGTATAAGGTCATCATCAACCCACACAACAACCACCCAAAAACACAACCCATTACACCCATTTTCCATTGGGAGACAACCCATTTACTGGGTACACCTACCCCTTGGTAAGACTGGTTGATAGATTCTCAGAAACCTGACCCGTCATGACTGTCAAAGATCTACAAATGACAGCTGGGACCAACGGCTTAACATGCTTGTCGAGCCTTGGAGGAGTCTCGATATGTAATGAATGGTCACCCATCCACAGATCGAATCGAACAGACTTTCAATCGATCCGAGCGGCTATTAACATAATATTAAATTTAAAGTTGCATACTTCCGCATTGGCCACCCTGTACTTATACTACGCGTGACGCGTCGTACATTAGAAAAGTATCAGTTGATTACGGTTTCGCAAAATTCGATTCCCTCGAGTTAAACATAATAAGCATACTAAAGTATATTAGAATATCGTTCTTTGGGTAAGGTAAGTCCACTCTTTGATTAAACTTAAAGAAACAGAAACAACAAAATGTTTAGGTAGAGTTTGAGAAACTTCTCAATTCAGAAACCGACTCTAAGACTGCATATCTCCATCGCAGTTTAGTAACCACTGGGAAGAGAAAGGATGGTATGGCATATGTCGTGCATGTTAAGAGTTTTTGTGAGAAGATGGACAAGATGTGTTTTCTTTTGTGCCAATATTATTTGATTGTTCTTTGTTAGGTACTTGTTTTGTTAATCCTTTTTTGTAAATTATTTCTTATTGTTATTCCTTCCTTATTGTAAATATGTCAGTTTTTATTGAAATTTAACTGTGCAATAACTTGGATTTGGGTGTGTAATGTGCATTTTTTTACCAAATAAATTAAATAACACGGTCACAAATATATCACGCCTTCGAATAGCTTGTTATATTCGTTCTGGTACTCGGAACCCTATATAAATAACAGATGTCTCACTTCCCTGTTCCGAATACAAATTATATAAATCCAGGGTATTGTCCAGGCTCTACCGGATTTGCCATGACAGATATTCGATGTAGGTACAATTATTGAACAAGAAACAAGAAAGAAAGAAAGAAACAAGAAAGAAAGAAATACAAGAAAACAAGAAATAAGGAATACAAGAAATTAGATGCAATATGTATGAGTATATAGTATTTCGACCATGGTAGCCAATCTCAACTGTGTCTAGCCTCCGGTGCGGGAGATATTACAGTGCACAAGTTTGTGCGCAGACACAGGTGCACTCTCTCTTCCCTAGTTCCCTCACTGTGATAGTGCGATAGGACGGCATTCCGACACGACCGGAGAGAGATCAGGCAACCGCAAATACACATAGTCCAAAAGCTATTTCAGAGCTTCCACAATAAATAGAATTTGGACCACAGCGCTTAAAGCTGCGCAATCCATAATGTGGCTGTCAATCAGATTAACCTCAATGTTTAACCAAGAATTACTGACGAGTGTTGATTAAGGCTCAACTTGCACTAATCAACACTGTTATTGGAAGACTATTATCTGTTCCGTGTCGGTTCTGCTGAACTAACTGCCGCAGTAGTAAAGCGTTAACAAATAGGTGTAGGACCTGACTTTAATTGTACTACTCACTTCTGCTCTTGGCGTTTTTTCTGACTTTGTTTTGTTTTAACTCGGCTCCTAAGGGTGCTGCAAAATGTTATATAGCCTATAGCTTTCCTCAAGAAATGGGCTATCAAATTCAAAAATATTTTTTCAAATCCGACGGGGGGTTCCAGAGATTAGCGCGTTCAAACAAACAAACTCTTCAGCTTTATTATCAGTAATATATAGATAGATAATTTCCCACAAACAAAAAATACTCTGTTGTTTTAAGGGACGCTCAAGACATGTGGAGTAAAGTTGTCACCGAATGGTACCCCAGAGATGACAAAAGGAACAAGGCAAGACAATACAAAAGATGGGATGACAGTGGGTCCAAATTGAAGAAGAGTTGCGAGAGATAGGAATCAGTGGCAGCCATGGCTTATCTTGATTTAATTTAATATTTGAATGGTTTTTTTTTATATTTTCATTATGGACGCTTTTAACGTTGTGCATCGTTCTCACATGCATAATTTTGAACTTGAATGATGTAACCAATACTTTGTAAACATATTATTATGATTTAAAAGAGTGTCCATGGAGTTTCTTGCCCGTTCTTCTCCATAGGTACCTAAGCTTTGGAATGGGCAACTAGCTTCATTTTTTTGACTGACCGACCTTGACAATTCAAAAGTGCCTGTAATTGGTTTATTTGAAATAAATAGTTTGAGTTAAGTTTGAGTTTGAGTGGAAGTTGTTAGAGGCCTTTGCCAAGAGACACACTGAACTAAGAGATATTCTGTACTTTATCATCATCTAAAGCTTAGGTGGGCCTTAGCCTGGTCTATTTCTCCAATATGACCTATTTTCGCCTTTTCTCTCCAATTTATCACTCCAACAGTTCGCAATTATCTGAGCTTGGCCCCCCCTCGAGTTTTCCGGCCATCTGGTTTAATACCTAGTAAACGTTTTGGTGCTCTTGTCTCGAACACTCCTGCGACATGTGCTGCCCATCAAAGACGTCCTATTGTGATGGTTGTAATTACCTTACAATTTATTATTCTGTACAACTGAAAATAACACAACGCAAAAAATATTCAGAATTAAAGGGATTAGCGTATATTATTACTATGCGTTTTGTACGTAGTACGTTAAGAAATGAATAAGAGTTCGTTCAACTGTAAATGAACGGATCATAAATTAACCGTCTTAGCTGTCCACCTACGCCAATCGTACGGTTAATGGCCTATGTATCCATCAGTTAGCACTTTATGGCCATACATGTCTACTATACCACATACAATAGGCACTACGTTCCCTTTTGGTATTCCTGTCTCGTAAATTTGTCAGCCACGTAACGGAGTGGTTCTGTATGCATGCCTGAAAAACTGACTTCGTAGGTAAACGGGTACAAACATTTAATGTACCTACTCGCTTACTAAGCCGCGATGACAAGCTATTTGCATTTACAGTTACATAGGAACATATTCGCTGAAATATTTAAATGCTGTTTATCTAGGTAATTTAGATACGAAGGGTTAGGCGAAGTGTACCTTATAGTACACCCGCATTTCAACAGTTATGTTTATGTCCCACTAGCTGCGCCCCGCGGTTTCACCCGCATAAATTTCGACCCCGTGGGAATATCAGGATAAATAGTCCTATAGGTTAATCCTGGTTATAAACCACGTGTGTGCCAAATTTCATCCAAATCCGTTCAGTAGTTTTTGCGTGAAACAGTAACAAACATCCATCCATACAAACTTAGTATTAGTAGGATGTAATAGCGGGCGAGCCTATTGTCATCAACTGGAAATAAATCCAGACTCCGGGCTACAACTGGGAAATTCCAGATTGTAAAACCCAAAAAAACACTTTGGCCGACCCGTGAAATGAACCCAGGATCTCATGCTCAGCAGTAGCCCTCACGACCACTAGACCAATGAGGCAATCTTGGCAGTTTACTGTTTTCACTTTTGATAGTATATCTTAAGCAAAGTGAGGACAAATCTTCAGTCGGTGTGATGGAGGTCGTATCGTTTTTATTGAAATCGGCAGATTTCCGACACAAAATCGAGTTTCGTCAGGGTAATCGAAGAATTGAATTTGCGGCGTCTTGGTTGGAAACTTCCTGCTCAGTTACCTTCACCAGGCTGTCATCGCTACGCCTTCATCGTAACATAGGTCTGTACCAATAGATAAAAAAAAACAAAAATCTGATCAATTTTAAAAAGAGTATTCGATATTGTTTTTTCATGAATGGATGAAGAAAATTTGTTAGGGCACCCTATTGCGTAACCCACTCACAATCACAATCCCCATCATTATGACGATACAACATAATCGATTGCTTTGTCATTGTTGAACATATGTAGTATACTAACTTGTTCATGGACCAAAAACCAACGACCGCAATCAAATCTTACAATTCCTCAATTCAAATCTTTTAATTCAATTCAAATTCAATCAAAAGTTCGACCGTCAGTTGCCCACCCTGTATCTTGTACATAAACATTGGTATGTCCATCACTGACTTCCCAGGCATGGTAAATGTTACCATAAAAAAAGTTCGTCTAGTTTCAGTAGCGTTCACAACGTAGGTACAGTTATAGAGTTCTATTTTCAGCACGTCCAAAAATATTTCGTACTACATTTTCTACTTCGGTAATGTACAACCACGAACAATGATTTTCAGCCTTATGACTTTAGTAATAAGGTTAAATATTTCACCGCCAGTGTCCGAGATGATACATTACTTTAGAATATGCTGTAGGCTGTATCTGTGACATTAAATAAAACCAAAAGTTGGCCGCAAGCCATTCATTTAACTTAACATTTCACAAAACCCACCTGCATTACTTACATTGTGTGAAATTATTTTACTTTAAAACAGAATGCTAAAGGCTTATTCAAAACATTAACGGTAAACTCATATTGATTATTGTATATAATATCTGTATTATTGAATTGAATGCTCGTATTTTTGTGAATATTTTCCTCCATTCGTGTTTTTTCGCATTTTACCTTACGCTTTATTTTTGTATTCAAATCACAGACTTGTGCCCGTTTCTACTAATACTAATTGTTGACCCTAAATAAATGTTTAAATAACAGCGCAGTGTTGGATTTTCAACGCTTAGATTAGCGCCGAGAGTTGAATATTCAAAGGTGCAATAAACACGTTCATTTAAGAGCTTTCTAGTAAAAACGAGCAATAAAAACTTGTTTCACAGGTAGGTTGGTGCCTACTAAAACATATTGGGAATCAGTAATACCAGTTAGCGCATATATGTACATCCACAGTCGAAATGGGAAGGTAGTGTGGTACGCGACACATGATTTATGCGCCACAGTCGTGATTTGCATGTGACGCTATATGGCACCGACGTACGGCCACAGGAAATTGAAAGCTATACGTAAACCAAGCCATTCCGAAACGTCTATTCGAACCATCAGATTGTGGCTAGCTGTAAAATATTACGCCCAGCCGATCTATTCTGTAAAAATCTCTCCGTGAAATAGGTTAAGTGAGCTCACAGTGAGCTTGAAGTCAGCTGCCAATAGAGTCAATCCTTAGCATCAGTTGGAATGACCTCTCACTAAAAGTTTTCACGGTGAGATTTCTAGAGATTATTCTGTAAAAATCTGCGGCAGAACTTATAATCAGACTAAAGTCTAGAAAAACTGGCTGAAACTTTTTAATTTCTTACTCATTCTCCTTACAAAAAGAAAAGACAGTACACCTGTTAAGCTCCACAAGTTCTCAAATAAAGTTTTTTTAACTTTGAATCAGTCGCACGGCACTTATGATACGGGTAGTATAAAGCGAGTTCATAATAAAAAAGCTTCTCATCCTTTGATGTTCACGAAAAATATTTGATTTTTTTGCCCTCAGGCTATTACATTAAAAAAACAATTTTTTGTGTTTCAGTTCAACCAAATAAAAAATTAAGGCATCCATAAAATTTTACTTTAATCAACGAAGCAGTATTTTTAATATGTTTTGCTGTTTTTGAATTTCTCATTTCAAGGGGTCATAAACAATTTTCCGCAGTTACCTACATCCATACAGAGTAGGCCGCTCCCTCGTAAATTCAGCCTCTGCGACCCAACACCCAAGGCCATAAAATATTAAGTTATTGTCAAACCCAGCATCAAACCCAAATATCTACCCTTTCAGGCCTTTCGTTCTTTAAGATCCTTTAATAACAACTAACACGAGCTTCAAACTGCTTCAAAGATTATTCTGTCAGTCAACGTCAGTTCTGACTGACAGCCGTTTGTTTGAAGCGGAAAACATATTTATTTAATAATCATAATGTAAGTTTGTTGTTTCTTTGTGGAACCCAAATAGCAAGAAACGACTACGCTGCAGGCCCAGGTATGGGGGGATGAGCTGGACTCCTTATAGGATTGATTGGCCCATAATCGCAGTAGACCGGAAAAACTGGAAAAAGAGAAGGGAGGCCTTTGCCCTGCTGTGGGACATCACAGGCTTATAATAATAATAAGTTTGTTATTCACCAAAATATCTCGAAGTTCTTAGAATCCGGGAGTCGTTAAACTCACGTGTTGGCTGGTGACTGAAGTGTTAAGGATATCGATACGTTATCGACAAGCGGAAGGCGTAGTAAAACGCCGCTTTGACGTGAACCAATATGTGTTGTGACGGAAAATAAATCTTCCGCCGCGCCGCATAAAGTGACAGTCGTAAATTGTGTGCGTACGACAGAGCTGACAGTGGTTATCCTCAACACAGATGTTATGGTAGGTACTATAAGCCTATGTGTGGCTGCAATCCCTCACACAGTTAATTATTGCACTTACGAGTGTGACGTGGTAGTGACGCATTTCTCGATCAAAGGATTAGCAATTTGACTGACTGGGTACGGACTGAGCGGCAGTTGGAACTAGCCCTCTGTTGTTTTTGCGTTTAAAGTTTCTGCCGGCCTATTCTGTAAAATACTAATCGAGAAAACTTAGCTGAGCTGAATGAGCTTGAGCTGCCATTCCAGTTGATGCTATGGTTGACACTATTGTCAACTTACTTCAAGCTCATTTCACCTTCGAGTTTTCGCCGTGAGATTGTACAGAATAGATCGGCTGATATTCACGAAAATGTGAGCAGAACGTTAAAAAAATACGATATCGATCCAAAATTGCCTTAGTGCTAACATATTTCAGCATAAAATATTCCTCCCATATTAAAAATTTCTCCCAGGTAATGAGGTAATTTTATTGGCTAGATAAAGCGAGAATAATGTACTGTGCGTGCCACTCCTTCAAGACAAAGTGTACCTACGGCGTGTGAATAACGTGAAACTTCGCGATTCTAATAAAGATCACGTTTACCCCCACACCAGGAGCTTACATCCTCATTGTTTTTCCAACTCATGTCACCTCGCGCTTCAACATAACGATAAGGAAATCGATACATTTTAATCGAGTGTAAACTCGTAAGACGCGTCAGGGACTCGGCTTAACTTATACTGAATAATGAATGTTGGAGTGGCAGTTTCATCGTGCTTCTAATCCTGCATGAGGGGGTGTCGGATTACGAAGATCACATTAGCAGTCGAAACATTCAGCCGACTCGCGTCAAGTATCGGACTGCTTGGCCTAGCCAGATGTTACAAGTCGGTTTCAGAATACAAATGTTGTGAATATAGCTTAAACATTCAGTGAAGCCAATAGTTCTCACAAAACGGCAGAGATAACATTTTAGTAGAATTAGGTACCTACCTACTGATGAATTTAAATTTGTTGAATGTTCCGTGGATCTTTGACAGTCGTTACAGGTTGTCAGAAACCAGAAAGTCTAACAACCAGTCTTACTAAGGAGTATCGTATTACCTGGATTGTGGAGGTCAGATAGGTAGTGGCTCCATGTAAAATACTGGTATTCAGCCGCATCCGATTAGACTCGAAGCCGACCCCAAAATATTTGAGAAAAGGCTGGGCAGATGATGATAATGACCTGTACTACTACTGTAGATACTGTCTGACAGTCCGCCAGCATCATAGAACGCATCAAAGAATCAATTAACTCAAACACTCTCTTCTTCTGGTGAACCTTATAAATCTCTACTCGAACAACTGCAATTATTCAATTGTCTCACGTGCTAAACAATTTTTCACACTTCAAAACTCTTTCAAAATACTCTTAGTTGCGGTGAAAACTGTACTAAATTCCACTCACGAGTTTCCGAGACACGGTGGAAACTTTGTTTATAACTCACAGTAGGTTTCTAGTTGCAGTGATGACATACATCTCTATTATATTGCAATGTGCAGGTACTTAAGTTACTGAAATATTTATAGGTATTATGAGGGAAACATACCTGTAAATATGCTTGTGCTTTTATGTGCAGCAACTTTGGTAAGACCACAGACAGGCATTAGTTAACAATAAACCATCATAAACAGCCTATATAGAGGGAGTGGGCCATAATCCGTAGTTGGTAGATGTCACATATCTTCGAAGTTTTTGTTCAAGTATATGCCGGTTTTGCTTACGATGTTTTCCTTCACCGTTTTGAAAGCAGTGATGGTGATGAAATTATTTACATAACGTAAAGTGCCTGAGTGGGGTCGAACACTTTGAATTGAACCCACGATCTACAACTCGTAAGTCGCGACCGTTACCACTTGGCCACCACTGGTAACGTCTTCATCACATAGGTACAGACGCCAGCAGGTCAAGCTACCCGAAACTGTCAAATTTTCCCAATTAACCTTGAACCTTAATACTATAGCGAAAAAGTTGAAAATATATTAAAGAAATTTGACAGATTGTAGTAGCTTGATGTGCTGGCGGCGTCTGTACCTACTAGTACCAACATCACAGAAGTCTATAGAATTCATTAAGGTTAAAATATTTTAAGCAAGGAACTCATTTAAATAAGTTTTTATTTAGTGTTGTAGGGACTTTAACAAAGAACGTAAAATAGTTCCATGCTAGCTTGAGCTCCCCACAGACAACATTAAGTTTAATTTACAGCTAAATAAAATGGAGCTTGTTAAATTGTTCCCAACTATTTGCTAAATTGCTTCACAAAAGTCAGAGAAACAACACGAAAAGGAGCCGCTAATAAAATTGCTACCTACTGAAGAAAAATGTTAAATGCATTTCAGGAACGGAAATAACGGTTTGTGAATGAAACAAGTCATGTTAGAAACGGAAACGATCCATCTGTTATGACGACAATTTTAAAACTTTTCAGCGTTATAAAACAAAAAAAATATGTAGGTATACAAAAAAAAAACTGAAAGTTTAGAATGATTTCAGCGCGATGGCTCTATGAGCGAGAAAAGAAACACATTACGTGGCGTTTTATGTTTGGAAATTGCAGACTGAAGATGACAAATTGAATGTTAGCATATTCACTGGCTTCGCTTCATTGACCGAACGTTCTGAAAACGGGCCTCACCTCATCGAGGAACAGCCGTATGTCCAGCCATTTAACAACATGCTGACTACAATACCGATATCAATATTTACATTACAAAAGCGATACAACATAATAGCAGTTCAGCTTACGCAAGCAAGGTAATAAACCATTACCCGCGTGGAAATAACGCACGAATGTGTTTAATATTTTTTATCAGACAATTTATGACGACAGCGGCACGTCATTACTTTCTGTCCACACACGGTCCGCACGCTCCATAATTCTGCGGGACACAAATGGCGGCCGTCCGCAAATGCGGATTTGTTCAATGTTAGCATCCGCAGCGGTCACAGCTGCGGGTGTCAGCCGGGCATGCCACGTGACGTGTTTAAGAAAATGCTGGCTCGGATGATACGATACGGTATAGCCGATTGCCGCGACAGACGTGTGTGATTTATAAACAGAAGGTACCTACAAAAGGTGAACCATTTTGTGAGAGTAAAGCCGAAATGTTTAGTTATGCAGGTATTCATTTTCGGTTCAGGTTTATTTCAGAATTCAGTGTTGGCATTGTATAAATTGAGTTGTACACACAGTGAAGGTGTCATTCGCCGCTCCAGTCGTAACATCCCATTCACATAATTTGTCAAAATGTCCGAATGTATCCGATGCGCCCCGGAGACCAATGACAAGCCTGACAAGCGGAACTGATACAGTGCTCACAGATTAATGAGCTCTTCTGAGTACGGAAAGGATAGATGTCACACCTCGTAATCATTCGTCTGTCTGACGACTGCGGGCCTGTCGTTTGACACTTTGAGAACTATTTAATAATCTCCTAAACTCCTCGTCACGAACTAAAGCTCCCACGTACACTATACATACGATACGCTAGTAACAGCGGGGTAACTGCGTAACACACTAACTGTAGGAATGGGTTTCATTTTGACAGTTCAACAACATTAATTGCGTTATTTACGTTGTTGAGCAGACACATTTCTCAAATATATGAACCAATAGATTAGCAATATCCTTCAAAATGACTCAGATTGTGATTGATAGTCTGTTACGCAATTACGGTGCAGGTTTAACTTTCAGATTCTCAATGTGATTTGGTTTATTCAGGCTGAAAATTTCACATTGTATAAAACTTTAATCATTTCAACAATAAGTATTATGCCTAGTTAATAAGTACCTACATACGCTATTAACCGATTAAAATCCGTAATTACAGAAACAATTAAAAAGCCATTGTGTGGCGCGTGGATCCATGTTCGAAGATTTAATCAAGGAAAAGCGCTTACTAATAAAAATATGTCTGCATAATTTCCCTTACAACACAAGTAGACCAGGCAGACGGCCCATAACAGAGTATTTCAAGTCTGAACAACGTGAGATTAACGGTTTACGAGCCAAGTTTATGGCTTCTTCGGCTCCGTTTTATAAACACGAGACTACTGAAACCGCTGAAACTAAATGTTACTCGCGGAATCTTAATAAGTAGGCAAGTTAGCTAACTGATCTATATATTGTTTCTGTGCAACGTTCTTGTTGAAGAATGTTACACACAAACAACTATATGCAAATGCATATGTTCTATTGTTGGCATTTAACAATGTTCGAGTTCGGACGAACTTCGATAATTGATAACGGATAGCGACTAATTATTTATTGAAATGCAAATAATTATTGATATTGTTTATTTGCATTTCAATAATTAGCTATTAGCTGCTGCATTTAAAATCCATACTTACATAGGTACCTACTAATATTATAAATTCGAAAGGTGTCTGTATGTTTCTTTCCACGCCTAAACCACTGACGGGTTTGGATAAAATTTGGCGAGAAGATAGATGGCATCCTGGGGAAGGACATAGGCATACTATTTGTCCCGGTAGCACATTCCCGAGGGATAATTTCCGACACGACATCCACCCGGGCGAAGCCCAGAAGCTAGTTTCAATACTTTAATAGAAATACGTATTATATATTTTTTTTTAAGTCATTGACTGCCACCGCGGTCACCGGTGTCCGCCAAAATTAGATTTTATATTGTGTCTGTTGTCTGGTTGTCAACGTGTTAAGTAGTTGTGTATTATTCTATATATACCTACTTGTATTTTGCCTTCTTTCGTGTTTATAAATAGAGAACCTTAATTTTTCCGAATAATGTGCAATAATCCCTTACAGTTTTTTAATTTAAATTTTCTTTACGTGTCAGCTGTCTTATGCTTCCTTTCTATTAATTTCAGCTAAGATAAATAGAGAACATATTTCCTCAGACAAGTTAAAAAGCAGACACGTCCTACACATAGCTTCTGCCATCTTAGAGTGTTGTAGTTACATTCCTGTGCACGGCGTGCACAAGTTCGAAGCAGCTCTTATGTGAAATGCCAATCTAGGTAAGCTGAAAGCTGAGTAACAGTATCTATATTATGTACAGAAGCAAGTACTATACATACATGTTCATGTTGAACATTTAGAAGTCTTGTTCCTCGATACAACGTCACAAAGCTATGCCCGACTGTCCGAATTTCCAATTCTAGATTGAAGAACAAACTTAACTTTGCAGTTGAAAAACAAAAATAAAAATGAAACCGTGAAGAATAGATCGATTTGAATGAACTATAGATTAAACGTACTTTTCTTCGAGATATGGCCTTTGAATTTTCAAACTAAATTTTAAAGTCCATACTGCAAATGTACATTTTTTATTACAACAAATGTTATTTTCATGTTATATTTCTACAAATTATCAATTTTCTAATTACTTGACCAGAATCAAAAGTAATTTATTCAAAATAGGCTGAGAATCAGCACTTTTCGAACATCAAAATTACAAAAGACAGTCCCCCAAAACGCAATCTCAAAAAATCAATTTGTGATTTTACAGAGAGCCTTCCGGGCGAAATTCTATCAACGCTGTGTGTTTTGAAGGGAACATAATATCTATTATTTGTTCATATATAATCAGCACTAGTGCAATATCCCTGGAACACGCCCACTAATGTCTAGCCCGTATATTAAACACATTATGTAAGATAATAACTTAATTAGATTCCAAGTCACGAACTCATAATACCTACGTTAGGGTGGCCATCGCGCATCCTAATCAGAACAGTTCTAATTCCACTAAATGCCGAAATTGACAGTTTATTTTAATTAATACTTAGGATTGTTTCGAAGATAACGGTGATGTTATTTATAATTTATGGTCACGCAATGGGGTAAGTTCATCAATTGGTAATCAAATTGTAGAATATTATATTTTATAGATTTTCAATGTTGTATTTATGAATTGAATGTTGAATTTATGTGTGTATAGAATTATCCTACTAATATTATAAACTTGAAAGTTTGTATGTTTGTTACACGATCTCGCAAAAACGAACCATTTTGGATGAAATTTAGCACACAGATATACCACGACCTGATGTACTACGATATTGGATACTTATCATCCTGGTAACACGTTTCTGTAGGATAATTTCCGACGTTCACACCGCTGACTCAGTACCTAATAATTTAATAAATAACAAAGACACTGAATTTATTATATTTGCTTTGTAAACAACTCGTACAAATTAATTAATGATATCCAAGCGTTATAAAATAAAATTGAAAGATTGCCACAAATAACGGTCAGTCATATCTGCAAAAATCTCACCGTGAAAACTTAAGTAAAGTGAGCTTGAAGTGAGCTGTTAATCCCTAGCATGTGGAATGACACTTCACTTCGCAGAATAGACCGGCAGTAAATCCATCAAGTAACACAAAACGGCACTCTATTTCTCTCGGAATGAATCTAGCAAACGACATTGTATTAACAACAATAACAATTCAAATTAGCAAACGGCCTAGTCCGATTCCCAATAGATGAAATCAATATAGTCGCACCACACTATTTATTATTCAGACTGGACTCAAATTAACTCGAAGTTACCATAATACAATTTCAGTAAATCTCGATCTTTCAGCTTCAATGGATTGGCCGTTCGGTGATGGAAATACCTACCTATATTCATTTTATCCACACATTATTTTAATGATATATAAGGAAAATAGATCGTTTACATATTTTGTCAATACACTGGCTTGAGTTCTATGACAAAAAATATTCACCCAAATGTAATTATGTCTAGAGATTAATTGACATAAAACTTGTAACACTCCGGAGTGTTGCTGTTACTGAGAAATTCCAGATGGTAAAACGCAACAACACTTTGCCCGACATAGGAATCGAACGCCTCACGCTCAGCAGTAGTGCTTGCGACCACTTGACCAATGAAGCAGTTTTTATTTTTTTTGAAGTGAAAACTTCTTTAGCTGCGTTGTGCACTTTTTTTGTGATGTAAAAAATGTTAAACTCGCGTCAGAACGTGATCTGATCGAAAATTCGTAAGACGGAGCTCGCGTCAGGACACGTGACCTGATCGTAAATTCGCTAGACGGAGGGAGATTTTTTTTGTGACGGGTAAAAAATGTTAAACTCGCGTCAGGACGTGATCTGATCGAAAATTCGTAAGACGGAGCTCGCGTCAGGACACGTGACCTGATCGTAAATTCGCTAGACGGAGGGAGATTTTTTTTGTGATGGGTAAAAAATGTTAAACTCGCGTCAGGACACGTCACCTGATCGAAAATTCGTAAGACCGAGCTCGCGTCCGGACACGTGACCTGATCGAAAATTCGTAAGACGGAGGGAGAGTAGACCGCATTCCAAAATATTAAAAATGCACAACGTTAATATTCAAGTTTTCACTTCTGCCGGCACTCCCGGAGTGCAACCTGTTTTTTTTTCATCTTTAGTTTCGGAGTAGCAACCCGGAGGGGCAGGCAATGCAATGCGACGGGGTGGATCGGAGGAACAAAAAAGAAACTAGTTACTACATAAGTATCTACCTAAGGAGGTAGACACAATATAGCACAGGTTTTAGAATGTACAGTAAGAATATTACCCTGCGATCGTTCATTGTAAAGGTAGTGAAGTACAAAGAAACGTTCATTCCATTGTTTCGGGAAAGCGCAGCAATCGATGCGGTTCATGGTTAGTATCGATTAATTAAATCGATATGCCCCGGGCGCTACTTATAAATAAATGAAGGTAATACTGTTTCACTGCAATACAATTAGCCACCAATTAGTAGTTTAAAAGTATTGTGAGAGCTACTGCAACTGACGGTGTTTTATTATATTGTATTGTAAAAGGTATAAAGTACTAAGGATCTTCGGTATAGAAATCTGCGTATAAATGTTTGTTAATAAATTTAATAAAAAACAACCAGTCTTACCAAGGGGTCTCGTATTACCCAGTAAATGGATTGTAGTGGACAGGTAGGCAGTCGCTCCATGTAAAATACTGGTATTCAGTTACTTCCGGTTAGACTAGAAGCCGACCCCAACATAGTTAGGAAAAGACTACGCAGATAATGATGAATTATATTTAAAAAAAAACTCAAAGCTATGCATGTTACTACAGATATTTAAGTATTATTTTGTTTTTGGTAAGTTTCAGCTACTGCCATGTTCTATCCATTTTCACCCAATTACAGTAACCGCTCACATCTGTGCGGATGTAACAGACTCTGTCTGCTTGTCGTTGTCACGAGTGAGCAATATTAAATATCTTGGAGTCTTACTAGACGAGCGACTCGACAGGCATCAACAAATTGAAGCTCTCACTAGCCGCATCAGAAAACTAATGTAGATTTGTAAGAATTTGAGACACAGCGCTGATGCTTCAATGATTTACATTGTCTAAACTGCCATAAGTCAGTCAGCGTTAATTTATTGTATACCCGTATGGTGTGGAATATATAAAACTCCCTTTCTTGTGGTGGAGTCACCTTTAAAATCACTGTTTACGCCCTGCAAAGGGCAATTTTAAAGATGATACACTTTAAACACCGGCTCTACTCAACAGTTGAATGCCAGGTCGTGACTATTAGGCAATTATATTATATTTGAAAATCAGTTCTTCGGAAGCATTCGCTACTACCACTGGATATCAAAACCTAAAAAACGCTCTGGTGCAGTTGTTTGCCTCGGTGGTGTACCTTGCAGAACAGCTTCCGCTAGTAGGGAATTTGACGAAGTAAGCTCGAGACTGTATAATGTACAACAAAACCACCACTTTCTTTCTTTCTTTTCTTTTTTTTTTTTTTGAAAAGCTTTGCCCCACACTAGGAATTTCTCCTGTATCGTAGGTGCGTTTACAAACATTTAAACTCACATACATAAACAGCCAGACCCGGAACAACTACTTGTAGGTCATACAAATATTTGTTCCGTGCGGGAATCGAACCCGTGACACGCAGCGCTGCAGTCAATCGCTTAACCACTGCGCCAACCGTATTTATAGTTTAACTAAACGAGGGATTAATTTATAAATTAAGTAACTGGTTGCAAACTTTACATTATGCTCAAACTGAGATGCTTCTAACTATAAAAAACTAAAACATAACATTTTAGCCGATATGATGTGCCGAAACATTTATATAAAAAAAAACCTATTTTTTAATCTTCTTTTTTTATGTTTTAGATAATGTGGATACTATAATTTATTTCCAATGTATGTTTCGAAATTAAGTATATTTACTGTTAAGTGTTGGAAGTCAATTAGGGTACAAGGTTGTGTGTATGTAAGTCCTACATCTTAAGAACCACTAACTCCCAAAATGCAAGCTTGACTTAGTTTGGGAGTTAGTAGATCACCTGTGCTGCTGTACAAAACAAATCGAAATCAAACATCTTTATAAATACCTACATCTTTTTTTATTTAGATTAAGTTTTTGTTGTTCTTTGAGAGCGAAATAAATTCATTTATTATCTGTGAAACTGTACCTGGACACTGCACTAACAGGCTAACTAATATCTATTATATTATTATTATTATATTATTATATAGTTAAAGTTATTTTTCCATAAACTCATATTTGTTTACATTTTTGGCAAATAAATCGCGAATGCAGCCTACGTAGAACATGACCTTTTTACCCTTTAATCCTTATTACCCCTGCCAGCAAAAGCCAGCAGCGACAGTAGGTCAGGTAGCCTATGTTTTTATTGTTCGTTTATTTACAAAACATGTAATATTTTCCTCGAACTTCCGTAATTAGAGGCACCATCGACGATAATACCCAAATGGACAGTATCTACCCATTAATCATTATGTAAGCCATCGATAAGTAATTTGGAGTAAGTAGAGGCTGAAAGCAATGTATGTAAATAAAAGCTATGCGGACAAATTATACAAACGCAAGTAGGTACGTAGGTGCATTAACGGGGGGTTATCCGAATTTGCCTGTTTTAATATAAATAGTCAAATGAGTGTATTGTGGTCCAGATTTAGAAAGAAAAATGGTTTATTCTGCACAAAAAAAACGAGATGATACATTCTTGTTTTACGAATGAACGGTTCAAAACACGATAAATTGTAATTTAGTCGATGAATAAAAAAAACCGAAACAGGGTCGATTTCAAAACCATTTTTCGGTTCGCTCCTAATTACAGCGCAAAATTATATGAAAATTGCATGTGAGGTAATCTTATTTTATAGTGAATTCAACGGTAAGATTTTTGAGTCAGTATTCAGTGCCCAAAGAGAACTGTTGTGAGAAAAGCATTTTTCCAATAGATTTTCGAAAAAAAAAACGTCAACGTAAGTACAAGTGTAGCCATTAATTATTTTACTACATGATGTTTAGATACTCAATGTAATTGGGCTCGATGAACTTAGTGAAAGGAAATAATATGTTAGGCGGCCCCTACACCAAGGTATAAAATTATTGCGCAATATTACGTGTTGTGCAATGTTTTTGATCGTTTAACCGTATAGTTCGGTAGCGCCCCCGAATGGACCCGAACACACGAACCTCCGCTGGCTCAGTAAGGGGTCCCATTGGACCTTGAAATGACGACATTCGACACCCTTAATGATAATGTAAATATTGATTATGCTACCCATCAAATCTTATGAATGTGCGTTAATTAAGAGAGTTGGATAAAAAACTCATATGTTATCGCCATTCAATCTTCCATATTTAGCGCGCAAGTTTATTAATTTACCTTTATTAAATTCAAGTCTGTAAATGCGATAATCGCCATTTTGATGACAGTGGTGGTCGAGGCTAAAAAACATAAAAATTGGGGATTTCGAAAATCCAAACTTCACCACAGGGGCAATGAATAATACATGATTTAATTATTTGACGAATTCATCCATTGTTCATGTTAAATAAGTAGTGGTAATGTAGTTTTTTGATATCTAAAGTCGAAGTTTCGCGCCAATCGTGCGTGTTTACATTTTACTTTTCACAAAAGTCACACACACACATGTAGATAAGATGTAAAATGTGAAAAATATTATTACAAATATTATAAAAAACACGAAAATGCCCAAATCATAACGTAATATTGAAACACAGGTCCAATAACACGTATTATTCATTACCACTACTTAATTTGTGTTCAAAATTGCCGACCATTGTTGTTTTTTTTTTTCGTAATGATGTGCGAAAGCGATTATGCCAAACGATTTTTTTTTTTAATTTCGATTGACCCGAGTAATTAATATGACGAATGTCAGAAATCGATTCTCAGAAATTGAAATAAAATTATTTTAAGCATTAAATACAACAAGCATTATTTATAATAATGATTTATGCTTTCCTAATGTAATTTTAATCGTTTTTTGGACATTATTATTGAAACTGAGTCAATAACAGAGGACCTATGACCATAGATAGTCATTTATTCAATTTCGCGCCGAATTGTTTCTATATTTGAATTTATATTCGGAATTCGCTCGCTATTCAAAATTATTTTTATTTATTATGCAATTATTAATTTTTGATAGGTACTTTCTAATATTTTGCTACAGAATGCCCAGTATACATTTTTAGATAGGCTTAGCAAAAGTTTGGGAAACCGCAAACACTTTACATTTCATTATGTTTTGTTAGCTGTATGAGCTTGGTAGTTTTTATTTATATTAGTTTACTTGAGTAATAGAAATTGTTTACTTTTTGTGGTAGTTTCCCAACGAAATTAAAAAAAAAACTGGCCAAGTGTATGTCGGACAGTGAAAGGTCCCGTACTTGGGATGAATATTTACGCATGCACAGCGCATATCATTAATTTGATTGACTGCAGAAATAAGTTTGTATTTCATAAAAGTTCTCAAAAAACTGTAAATAGCCAAGTTAATTCTGCGGTTTTAAACGAAAATATCTCATATCTCAAAAACGATTGACTTTAAAAGTTAAAGTCAATTAGAAACATCTTTATAATTTTAATAATAAGTTCCAACAATACCTCCCACACGCTTGTGTGCATAGATTTTTTTCAACCCTCGGGTACATGCATGGGGAATGCTACCTCTAATTATGTTTATCGTAATTTTACTACACCATTTTGCGTGCATAGAATACGAATACGATATAGTGTTATTAACACTCGTTAACGTCTACGAGTAAAATGGTTAATGGCATTAACATCCGAACGCACGCACAGCTTGGGACTAGATGGCGCTGTGTGAAATGTCCAGGGATATTATTATTATTATTATTACAGACTGACATGACGAAATTATGGGTTCCGTAAAAGTATTTTCAGATCATTTAAATGAGAAATCAGACAATTAAAGTTCTTAAAATTTTATCCCAAGCTACAGAACGGCAGCTTGGGACATAAGGAGTGCCTACTTTGTCCCACAACGCGCGTCCACGAAAACGCCCGCGTTAAGCCTGTAAGAAAGGCTGGCCGGTGCAAATTGGTCAAAATCTAGATTTTACGGTTAGTTTAGGTTTGTACAGACGGCAGAGAGGCAGACCGACCGGCACATAGACAGACGGCCACATAACTTTTGTTTTAGTTATTAAGCAAATATATTTAAAACCCCCACAACAAGCCCTTTCATTTGATATGTCACACAGAGGTACCTACAGCAAAGATTTATTTTTTTATTTTTTAGTTTGCCCCTCAAGAGTGACCCCATTTTCAAAATTAATTTATTTACGTTACACGTCCGTCTTTGGGTCACAGAAATTCATATGTGTACCAAATTTCAATTTAATCGGTCCAGTAGATTCGAAGCAAATAAGAAAAGACAAGACCTACAGACACAAGTGATCCTGCAAGGGTTCCGTTTTTTCATTTGGACGTACGGAACCATAAAAAATTACACACCTAACCACACCGTACGTGTACGTGTACATACACGTACGGTAATTAAAATGATTAATTTCAAAAATAAATTAATTCATGAAAAATATACCAAAGAGGATTTATATAGTTTCTACACCTTTTTTTTTTTTTTTTTTGCAAATTCCGATTATCGATTAGACTTTATGCAATTTTTGAATCGAAATAAGAAAACTGGACGGATGGTCAGCACTAAGAAGTGTCATGTCGAAACACAATTTTTTGTAATTTTTATCAAGACTTGATTGCGTTTTAAAAGTAATTTAAGTAAGAAAAATGGTAAAAGTAAGAACGCGGAGAGAATGATAATATCTTTATTTTTCCCTTTTGCATCTTTTCAGCAAGAGAATAGGTTGTGTATGTACATATTTCCAGCGAGTTTAAGGTGCCTATCTTTTGGATAGGTGTAGTAATACCTATTTTATACAACTTTCGTAGTAGACTAACGAAGTTTGACCGACCTCAACAAATAATTAAAGATATTTGCCACAAATATATTGTATAAAATAAGCGCGGAAACATATTTTTCTTAATAAATTTGAATGCTGAAAGTTGATGTAATTTACTGAATTTCATGACGTAATTCGCAAAATCCCGTCGAGTCAGCTGATATGTCATATGTCAAAATCTAGTCGAGCAGAGTGGTTAAGGTTAACATCAAAGATTGCGCAATGATTGACAAAAAGATCGAGCTAGTTTCCCACCTGCTTCGCACGGTTCTTACGACTTGAAAAAACATCGAGAATTGTTTATTATACGTTAGTTTAATATTAATGTGTTATACAAATAAAACAAAATAAAAATTTAAAAATCTATCATCAAAATTCGTTGCGACGCGGCGACCGACGCGGTCACACAGACAGACGGAAAATATGATTGACGTGTAAAAGTGTTTTTGTACAAACCTATTTACAGAAATAAAATCATTTATCATTTAGACAGGCACGACTTCAATTTATATTATGTATAGGTAGATATAGATATTTTAATAGCATTGAAGCTTGCATGAGCCGTCAATGTTATTGCGTGAAAATATTTGATCGTTAGAGTGCACTAGGAAAGTGGTTCAATATTCAATCATATTACGCAATGAAAATATTGCGCAAACATACTCGTATTGTGTGTGTTGGGCCTTACTTAAGCGCCTGCGGCTTACAAATATCCGGAACGTTGTGTGCAACCTGCAACAATAAACATGGTGTTATTGTACTTCCCTATGGCTTCAAATAACAAGTTACTTGCCTACTGGTTCAAATAATATTATAAGTACCTACGCCAAGTTATTTTTGTGGGAACTTCTAATAGGTACATTTAATTATAGTGCTACAATAAGATATTTTGGCGCCTGGCTGCCACTGACAGGGGAGCGTTGTTGGAAAGCATTTGTGTGTCACAGAAATCTATACTAATAATATCTATATACTAATAATAAAACGAAGAGTTTGTTTGAACGGTTTTGCTTGAAACTGCCTTTCGGATTTGAAAATTTATTTTTGCATTTGATAGCAATTTTTGAGGAAGACTATTTAACATCACTCTTAGGACCGTTAGAAGCCGAGCAAAAAGAAAAAAATCAGAAAGAATGCTAAGCATCACAGGTTAACGCTAATAACTCAACACGACGAATGCTAAAATCGAGGATAATTATATGGCGTTATCTCCAGTTTTGTCATAAAAAAACCGGCCAAGTGCGAGTCCGCCCACGCACAGTTACGTCAGACGGGTAGCCTGGAATATTTAAACATGCGCAGTATCGATTTCATCAACCACAAAAACAAGTTTGTATTTCATAGTATTTCCTGAAAAAATATGCGAGTGGTTGAACCAATAACATCCCATATCTCAAAAACTATCAACTTAAATAACAAAGTCACTTAGAAATATCTTATGACAACTATCCCACACGTTTATGTTCATTGCTTTTCTATGCAACACCTGCTCGAAAACTGGCACTGCACTACTTTTAGGTTCACTATGCAGTGTGTTGAACACGCGGGCATTTGCGGGTCTTTTGCATCTCCGCTCTAGGGCTGAAAAGTACGCCACAGATAACTGTATGCGCGGCAGATGTGCGACATTTTTCTTTGGACAAAAATAAACAAAAAAAAAATTGGAACGCATACTTACGCGTCATAATTTTATTTGCTTCGAAAACCAAAAAATATAATTACAGTGCGGCCGACGAGAGAATGCGTTCTTGACACCTGTCAATTTCATGCAAACGAATACGCATGTTTTGCGAATTTAATATTTATTAGTTACTAGAAATGCCGCACTGACAGGCACAGAGTACATTATTATACTGGCTGACAGGTGTCGGAACGCATTCTCTCGAAAGTCGGACTGTAGTTTGATGCTTGTGATTTATGACATTCTGTGACAAAAATGACCTTGCTTTATTTAGAACGTTTAGACTTGTTATCAACATGTTTTAGAAAATTAAAAAAAAAACAATTTCAAAAGTCCTTTTAAAGTTACCCGTTTCGCAACGAGTATGCTGACGTTACATTGGAAAATTCACTACGTCATTGTGTGACAGATGACAACAGGCGTAAACGTGACCATCTTGTGACGCGGAATCTAACGATTGAAATCGCTGCTAGGCAACCGTTTTGCGTCAATTTACAAATTGCTACTCTACCGAATGAACAACTTTTTCACTCACTCGTTCGTCGTTTCAATCGTTTTTATGGTCTGCGACAGATGCAGCTATGGGTTTTCAATTGGGTTTTATTCTTTAAGCAGTTATTTTGTACAATTTGACATTGATGTAAAGTTTTACATAATAATATATGTACCTACTTAGACTTGTGGAAGAAAACACTGAAGCCCATCAATGACAGCGTAGTCAAGGCGACGTATTCTTTCGAATTCGAATTTTATTTTTTATTTACCACCAACAATCCGTTTACAGTTATTTTACCTGTCAATAGCAGCTACCCAACAGCAACCTTATTATAATGAGAATAGAGATCACTTTGATATGTACAGTGATGCAAAATCATAGGTATAATAACTATGAACGAACTGTTCATTAAGAACGTACTCGTACGTCAGTTTGTATTGAAGAAGAATACGTTTCCTTAACTACACTGTCATTTAGGTCCATACAGTTTTCTTCCACAAGTTCGATCTGGAAAGTAAATCATGTCAGCAATTTGATATCTACTGTTATGAACATAGAAACGTAAAAAACTTTGGTTATGAATGACACTACCTATTGGTTAGGTACTTTCGGATACTTACCGAAACCAGTTATCCAATCTAGCATTTAATTTTAACGAAATTCTGATTCATACTTGGTTAGGTACGTATCCATATACTTACGCAAACGCAACAGAATTTCGATAACATTTTCGATTACCTGGTAAATACTGAACAGACACAATAAACAACCCAAAAAAAAAAGTAGCTACCTACGAACCGTTTTTTAAACAGATTATAAGCAATGTTTAACTACTTAATAGTCTTCCAGCCCGCCATTCAAGACATGCAAAGTTATCGTGTTAATAGTTATACTCCGGAGAGTTATCAGCTAGCGCGCTCACCAGGCAGCGGCGGCGGTCAATTTAACAATAAGGGGCATGTTGACACGCAATTAATTCTGCACCCGCTGGACAAACCTTGCGTGCCAATGTAGCACGCTAAAAATCACAGGCCGGTCTTTGGTTTTAACTGCCAAACAGCGCCGACGGAATAAAACGACGGTATTTTAGTGTTGTAGCGAAATTCTACGTGTTCAAATCCCACAGGGTTACTTTTTAGGGTTCCGACCTTTTTATTTTATAATGTTTGATTAAGCGACCTGATAATATTTTGATTTTAACACATTGCGGGACGGTACTGACTTTTTCAAATTATGCGATATGACAGTAAAATTGTCCATACAAGTTCCAACCACTGCTTTATCCGTACCGCCCTAGAGCAATACTAAAGAATAATATACGATGACAGTACTTTCATAGCCAGGTTTCCTTGTTCCTGTATAAAAAATTTCGCTGTAATGCCCGTACCTCAGTTCAGATGAGGTTAAAATTGTACGGCGGTGCCCGTACTGTCATTTTCAAAACCGACAAATCTACTGCTAATGCAGTGCGTCCCACAACGTGTTAATAGAGTTATTAGTTCATCATCATCTGCCAATCCTTTCCCCAACTGTGAAGGGGTCGGATTCCAGTTTAACCGGATGCAGTGGAATACCAGTATTTTACATGGAATGACTGCCTATCTGACCTCCATAACCCATTTAAGTAATGCGATACCCCTTGGTAAGACGAGTCGTCAGAGTTTCGGGTATCTGGCGACCCGTAATGACTGTCAAAGATCCAGTAATGAAGCGGGGACCAGCAACTTAACGTGCTTTCCGAGGCACGAAGGGGTCTAAATATAGTATAATGGATGGTCACCCATCCACGGACCGACCTTATTTTGTTATGAGCCCCCGAATAGGGTTGTTAGTCATTGATTCATATTTTACAGGAAAATTATGGCCGATTGCAACACTAATAGTTGCAGTAAAAAAAAAAGTGCTTCTTTGTTTTCTTTGGGAAGGCCTTTTGACCTGTCAGCCTGTGTGGTACCTACTAATCTTTATCAAATAAAAATGGTTTGTAAGCAGAATCATATTGGTAGTGTAGATATCATTTGTCTGTGAGACCATGTCATATAGATACTAATGTAGTGTAGAACCTGTTTAATACGCGCAACACATTAATTACGTACGAAACTCTAATCGGGCAAGCCCGACCCGCTCTTGGCCATTTTTTTTTACATAACAATAAATCGTCAGTCTAGCTTTTAGTCGGCTTTTTGTTTAACCACAAACGGCTAAATGTAGCCTGATATTTTTAAATAACAATAAAATAGGACCTATCTATTTGGAATTTATTTTATTTTCTATGCTCTCTTTAGGGCATCTATTTCTATTGAGCCACAAAAGTTGTAAAACTTAGTGGCAAGGAGGCTTACTTATTGGGACTTGACTTAGCACTCAGGCCGTGAGCTAGTGACCTATTACAGTAGCGCTGTGGTGCACTGTAGCCGATGACCAATAAATTTTGCCGCTACTATTTAATCGAAGTGTTGCTCGCGCACGTGATGCCTCGCTGCGGGTTATATTTCATAGAAAAATTATGAAGGAAAGCTTCATACTCGTATTTTATATGGCGATTTTCTTTTGGACGTTGGTAGCAGTTATTGAGAGTCACTGTTTGTTTACGGGCTATAATGAATAGCATGATAAAAAGGACCAGAATTCTCATTACCTTACCAGATTAATGTTACTCTATAATAAACAAGTGAACTCAATTTCTGCACAGATTTTTTCCCAAATTGATGTAAATGTAAAGTTTTCTGTAAATAGTTCGAGGTATCATCACGGTAGCCCTTGGTAAGTCTAACTATCGACGCGTAATGATTGTCAAAGATCTACTCGTACAAATGTCAGCCGAAACCAAGAGCTTCATAAAATCATCATATAACGCTCCCACTGCTGGAACACATGCCTCCTCTCTGTAAGAGGGAGTGGGCTGTAATCTACCACGCGGGCCCAGTACGGGTTGGTAGAGGTCACATGTCTTCGAATTTTTGGTTCTAGGACATGCCGGTTTCCTCACGTTGTTTTCATTCACCGTTTTGAGAGCAGTGGTGATGAAATTATTTACATAAAGTAAAGCGCCTGTCTGGGTTCGAACATATGATCTTCAACTTGTAAGTCGCGGCCCTATCACTGGAGTTTGTATCGCTCGCGCAGATTTGTCTTAACAAGATCGAGTTCGAGTTACGAATTCAGGCGCTCGAGGGGTGCAGACGCTTCTTTATCGCGGTTCAAATCAAAAATTGATACAATATGTACAAATGCAAGTCCGCATTTCGGGATTCCACGGACTTGGGTCGCGCAAATACAAACTCCAGCGGTAAGGGCCGCGACTTACGAGTTGTAGATCATAGGTTCGCACTTAGGCTGGCGCTTTACTTTGTGTAAATTATTTTATCATAACTGCTTTCAAAATGATAAAGGAATCGTGAGGAAACCGACATGTCCTAGAACCAAAGATTCGAAACATATTCATCTACCAATCCGCACTGGGCTCGCGTGACTGGATTACGGGCCACCGAGAGAAGGCCTGCGCCCCAAAAATGGGAACATTATAGGCTGACTAGCAGCGCCCCGCGGTTTCACCCGCATAAGTTTCGATCCCGTGGGCATATTGGGATAAAAAGTATCCTATATGTTAATCCTGATTATAAACCATCTGTGTGCCAAATTTCATACAAATCCGTGCAGTCGTTTTTGCGTGAAAGAGTAACAAACATCCATACAAACTTTCACGTTTATAATATTACTAGCTTCTGCCCGCGGCTTCGCCCGCGTGGATGTCGGAAGTTATCCCACGGGAACGTGCTAACAGGATAAAATGTATGTGCTTCCCCAGAATGCCATCTATCTCGCGGGCCCTTTGTGGCTAATTACAGTAGAAAACCAATTGCGTCTCATTAGTGGTGATTAAGAGGGTACCTATATGATATCTTTACCTAAGTACCTACCTAATTAAAAAAAAAACTCAATAACAGAAAATTAAATACCTACCTAAATAAACCTATTTCTGATGATAACTAATCTAAACTCAATAAATAAGCAAAATCCCTAAAAACTAATATCTATACGAATGACTAATCCTACCTAACAGTATTATAAAATAACCTACGGTCACTACGTACACTATCAAATATACTACCTATACTTTAAGATTAAAATCTATACCTACGACTCATATAAAAATAAACCTAAATAACTCTAAAAACTAAAAGGAATAAAAATGAACTCCACTGCGGGTGACCCAACCTACGACAAACTTAGTATTTGCGGTTGGTACAGTACAGACAGTGGTAATCGGGTATAGGGATCGAACCGCAAAATTAAGTTTGTTTTTTATTGTATATACTTTTCCGGGATAAAAAGTACCCAGTGTGGTGCCCAGGATATTAAAGAATAATTATACCAAGTTTCATCGTAATCGAACCGGTAGTTTTTGCGTGATGCCTGAACAAACAGACAGACAGACAGACAGACAGACAGACCGACAGACAGACAAAAATTTTTTTAATCACATTTTTGGGTTCGGTGTCGGTCTAGTAACACCCCCTGTAAATTATTTTTTTGATATTTTCAATGTACAGAATTTTCACTTCTACAGATTTATTATAAGTATAGAATAGATATAGATAGTAGGATAGGATTATAATTATGATGGAAACTCGCGGCTAAATTCATGAATGTGTAAATAGTTCTATAATCAAAGCCATATAATTTAATTATACCAAGTAATTATACGGACTGAGTGCAATTCAAAAGCTTTAACTAACCCACGTTGAAATATGTTCATGCCAAAAAATAATAATTTCCTCCAAAAACAAAACGTACTGGAATCCAATTAACTCGCAGCATTCACATGAGAGCGAAAAGGCATCAAAATGTTATTTTAAGAGCAACCTCCAAAAATAACCTTCTAATGCCTCCTCGGTTATTTAAAGTAACACACGACCCAAATAGAATCAACGACGAGGGGCTTAAATGCTAGTGTCAAACACATAATAAATTGTAGGACGTAGGACGTAGGTGCGCGAATCTCTCGAATCCACATTTGTGCCTCTTTATTAATCTCATTTAAGACCGATTGCCTCTCCAATCGGCTGTAAGCGATTTCCAGAGGATTTGTGAAATTTCCAGTTTCGCTCTGTAACCAGTTTTTCTGCAAATGTTAATGTCTTCATTTAGATGTGGATATCGTTTTCCGATATTGAACCGAACACGCGCGGGATGGTTGCCGTCCCATCAAAATACATAGGTAGTTGTTTTTTAGCTGCTGGAAATACTAGAATAGTAGGGATTTTTAACTTGTGAATATTCATATTTTTTTCGGGCTCTAAAGGTATACTACTAGGTCAAGTGTATTTTTGTTATTTTATATTAGGTATATTTATTATTTTGATAATTAGTGCTCAAGTACAGTCTGTGAAATTAATTGCTTATCAAATTGACCCTACGCTAAGCCGTATTATACCAATTCACACAACTGTCACAAGACCGCTAGCGATAGCGGTAAAAGCCTCATCCAGCCGTTTCCATGCTGTTCTGTCTCCAGCGATTCTGCTTCCTGCTATCTTTATATTTTTATATAAGTAGCTGTGCGTAAAATAATCGACATAATCCACATAAAGCACTATAATCTAGCTCACAGAAATTTAATTCAATAAATACCTCTTATCAATTTTGTCACTCTTGTCACTGGCGTAGCACATCGTAGCACATCGTAACAAATCGTAACACCGAGTTCTACGAACTCATGCCACGTTACATTTGTAAACCCCTTCTCGGAAAATGGACATGCCTAGTAAAACTAATTATTTTTATTAAAGGAATTGTCATCGAGGTTTTACAATTAAAAGTAACAATGGATATTTTTTTTTAAATATCTAAGCTTTGTTAAAAAAAAATCTTTCTCGTCTGTGATCAAGAGTCCCGTTATCATCCGTTTCTCTATAAATAAAGCAACTATCTATTGTTAAAACTGTCGATAAAAGAAACGTAGCTTTTTTGCATATTTATATTTCCGCCATTATCCGTTGCAGCATCGGCGGAATCCATAATGTACAAACTATATATACTTAGTGCCGTACTATAAAGAAACCCCTATCTCTGAACAAAAGCTTCCGATATTACTTTTTGAAATAGTCTAGTCTTTCAAATCGGAAAATAGTTACAATAATATGGGCGGTTTGTTCGCCGGATAGGGTGTAAACTTTTTGGATAATCCAATAGAGGGTGGCAACCATTATTACCGTCAGTTTTCAGTGGGGTCTGCCGGACCCCCGCCGCCGGGGTCCGGTGGGCCCAAGCCACGACAATAATACTCGAGCCACACACCCACCCAAACAAAACACGTACACGTTTGATTGCACTTTACCCCACCGTTCTTCCACCTCGCATTCAATTCAATTCTCTTTCTTGATTTATGTAAGGAACTCAATGCAATTTCAAGTTAAAAGTGAAATTGCATTATTTTATTGTTCGTAAACGGCAACTAACACCTGAGTGAGAACTCTGGTCAAAACTCAAATTCGTCGCATTTCCTTATTTACCATAATGCACAAATGAAGCGTTCGCAAATGATTTTATTTATGGTATAAGTTATGATACGATTTTTTTTGGTGAAATTCCGAATTCATATCACATTACTTATTGACCAGCGGGTTATAACGAAAATAAGTACAATAATTATTGGCCGACTAGGGCTTTAAGGACTTGCTTTGGGTTAGGTTTGTATGACATAATTTAACATTAGCGAGCAGGTTGTGAGAAAATATCACTATGTTCGTCCATTTTCCACAGTTTACAGCTTACGTTAACATTTGAATTCCACCAAAAACATTAAAAATGTAAAAAAAGGGCAAAATTCGCAATTTGGTTGGCTTTCAAATGAGATATGAGATGCTTTAGATTGTGATCTAAAAAGGAAAAATTTCATACGGGCATACAGGTGTAAGGTACAAATTGCAATGAATATAAAGAGTTTGATTTAACTCCCGGCATTCATTCTAATTTACACTTTATTACAATGAGTTAAGAATCACATTGTTGGTTGGTTTTACGTCAAAGTTTATCTTTCGTGAATGTGAATGGTAGGTCAAAATTGACACCAATTAACCCTTGTTTCAAAGCACGCACGTATTTTGTTGATTGCAGGTAGGTATCTCAAAGTGAACAATATAATGATAAGAATCACACGCAACGTTTTATGACACGGTAACGCCAAGGATTAAAGGCAGACTGAGTAGAAATATTTGTAAGGAACAATTTGAAGCTTAATTTTTTGAGTTTGACTTCTCTACCTTTGACATCATTTCACCTTGCTTGCACCTTCGAGTTCATCGGCCGACACTAAAATGATGCAATGTCTTTAAGAAAACTTAAGCCACCAAAGAAGCATTCTCGTTCTAGGGTATAATGTAGGGTGTAACGTAGTGTTAGTGAAAACGGCCATTAGTCTGGCAAATTGCAAGATTTTCCCGCCGGTCTTCAGAAGCTCGTTAGTCGGCGACCAGAGGGGCAATTCTCGTAATTTTAAGACCGTTCACAGTCTGATCTCAGTCTCAATCTGTCAAAAAATACTTGTAATTTCCCTACATTTTGACATGTTTTTGACATTTGTTTGTCGCTGAGATGAGACTGCGACTAGTTTTTTTTTTTTTTTTTTTTTTTTTTTTTTTTTTTTTTTTTTTTTTTTTTTTTTTTTTTTTTTTTTTTGAGGATGGGAAATCATCAAATGACTCCTCCCGCTCTGGGTGGAGCAGAAGGGAGTGTCAGACTTTTACTGACTAAAACCCACCCGTGTTCCTTCCTTAGCCCTTTATGTTCCAGGGCAGCGGTAAACCCTTTCGGATGGTCCCGCTACCCTGGCAGGCTTCGGCCCTGTGGGGCCCCGTCACTTGCTGACATCTCTTTGAGGCGCGCGTGGAACACGAACACGCCGTCCGGCACGGGCCTAGTCCTGATCGGACGGAGAGCTACCCATTACTCTCCGCCCGCAGGCCCGCGCCTACGGTGGCCGGGAGTCGTCACGCGGCTCCCGACGCCCGGAGCGTCTCCCGCGGCGGCTGAGGCGTGAGGTGCGCAAGGCGCGTTCCCTCGCCCACCCCGCCACCTCCTTCGCTAGCATGACTGCTTCGCAGAAGGAGGTGACTGCCTCCCACTCCCTCTCACCCCGGACCATGGCTTGAACCAGGGCCGGGCGCGAGAGGTCGCCGCCGCTGCCAATCGCCTCTACGAGGACACGGCGGTGCTCTGCCCAAGCAGGGCAGACCTCCACCGTATGCTCCACCGTGTCCTCTGGGCGATCCTGACAGTGGTGACACCCGGGCGTCTCCTCCCGCCTGATGATGTGCAGGAACCTCCCGAAACATCCGTGTCCGGAGAGGACCTGCGTCAGGCGGTAGGTGAGAGCGCCGTGACGTCTCTCTAGCCACTCCTCAAAGAGGGGTCTTACCGCCGCTATCGTGGCGTGCCCTGCGCTGGGTTGCGATAGTCGCTCCTTCCATGCCGCCATGAGATCGCACCGGAGGTTCGTCCGCTCCGCCGCGGTTTGCCGCGGATGCGGAGTTTCCCCCCGGCGTAGTGCCTCCGCGCGCCAATCATATAGGCGCGCGAGGACTATCGCCTCCAGATCCCATGGTGGCAGTCCGGCAAGGAGGCTTGCTGCCTCGCCTGAGATCGTGCGGTAGCCCCGGATCAGCCTTACGGCTACCACCTTTTGGGGCGCGTTCAGATAGTGTGCGGCTCGAAGCCGCAGTGAACGCGCCCATACCGGGGCCCCATATAGGGCCATGGACCGCACGACCCCCGCGTAAAGCCTCCGGCAGGAGGCGTTTGGCCCCCTCAGGTTGGGCATTGAATATATTATATAGAATTGGCCTTCAGGTATACATGCATCTTTCCATACCTACCCACAATATGCTTATGTCACGTATATCTTGAAATTTAACCGTGAGAACTCATTACAAATAATTTAACACGTCACAAGCTGGTCGGGAATTTAATACCTTTGAAATGAATGCCGCCTCACCGCCTTCGTTGCCAAGACATAAAATTATGATATAATGATAACTGCGCTGTGTTAAGCTTTCCAATTAATTTTATTGCGAATCCATTTCGTTTTTTAAAGAAATAACAAAAGAAATGTGTATTGTAAAAATCTATTATAAACAAGTCGTTGCATGGGATTTCCCATCGGCAAAAATGACGAAATTCCATACATACTTTCATCCCCTATTTAACTCCTTTCTAAAGGATCAATTTTCAAAAATGCTTCCTTAGTGCTCACTTTTGTCATATAAGAAACTCTTGTGCAAAATTTCATACTTTTAGTAGGACAGCCGGGCCTAAATTAGCCATGTAGCAGGTGCCTCACGCTTTGGGGGCTTTGGGCCGCTTTGGCACGCTTTGGGCCCAACTTGGACTGGCCTACAAAAAATCAAGGCATTGTACCTTAACCCTTTGTATGCCCACGTGGAGCCACGCGAGACACAATGGCTTTTTAATTGTTTCTGTAATTACGGCATTCAACCGGTTAAAGGAAAGCACGGCAATATTAATAAGCGTACTTACAAAAGAAAATATTTCGATATACGAGTATTTATTTTATAATTTTAAAAGGACATGCAAAATAGATGTGATCAATATCGAATATAATATAATATAACACATAATTCATTTGTTTACATTGTCATCAGATACTCATACATCAGATACGGAACAGAATTTAGGTGGTTCTCATTGAGCGTTTGGGCCCTGAAACATGAATGCGATGGATGTATATTATGCGATGCAGAACTTTCAATTTCAAAAGAAAATTGAAGCGAGACAGTTGAAGTTTGGATATTGCGAATTCACTTTCCCTGGCATAGTTCCCAAAAGAGCGACTGTTCTGAGCATAGGTTTTCGATACATCTGCGTGTTATATCCAATGACACACAAGGGGGACAGGGACATCGACGCGCAACTTGTTACCATGGATTCAGTACATACTTTGAAAAAAACTTGAGAGGTGTCAAGGGACACCCGGATGGTACGAAGTTCAAAGAGAGAGAGAGAGACAGGAAAAGCATCAAGGAGTTTCAATGCAGAGGCCGTTGAAATTTGTCGTCGGTTATTATTTTTTTGGAACGAAGTTCCTTATCGCGCGTTGCGAAAGGGGGCTAGACGGAAAAAATTAAGACCAAAAAGTTGGAACGACACTTTTTGCTATAGTTGTAAGCCGTGCGGCGTGCGCGTGTTTCTCTGTCTGTCTCTCTCTCTCTCTCTTTGAACTTCGTTCCATCCGGGTGTCCCTTGACACCTCTCAAGTTTTTGGAACGAAGTTCCTTATCGCGCGTTGCGAAAGAGGGCTAGACGGAAAAAATTAAGACCAAAAGTTGGAACGACACTTTTTGCTATAGTTGTAAGCCGTGCGGCGTGCGCATGTTTCTGTCTGTCTCTCTCTCTCTCTCTCTCTTATAGAAAGCAAGCCAGTTATTTTCGTTTCTATATTTCGTTTGTTTTAGTTATATTTAATATCATTATAACTAAAAAAAAAAAATTACAATTCCTTCACTAATTAATCGAAAGGAACTTCGTTCCATCCGGGTGTCCCTTGACTAGAGATGGGCAAACAACCGGGTTTAAACCCGTTTACTGGGTTTAAACCCAATAAAAACCCATTTATTCCCTCCCACGGGATTTTTATTCGGGTGTTTATTGATTTGGGGAAATTTATCAATTTAAACATGGTAAATGTAAATATTTGTGAATATTCTAGTACTATTCACTAATATTTACATATAGTTATCGTTTATAATCTTTTTGATAGATGTTCTTCAAATTATACAAAAGGCGCGACAGGTAGACGACGAGTTAGAGAAAGAAATATGCCGCTCTTTGTCGCACTTATGTCGCTCATGTATGCTCTCTTTCTATCAAGCGATAAAGACCGCGACGCCCGCGCACCGCACTCCTGCCCCAGCAGTCTCGACATTCATAGCGATCGCTTTACGACCGAATTCGGTCGCAAAGTCCCGAATTGACAGGTGAAATGTATGGAGTGACAGGACTTTGCGACCGAATTCGGTCATAAAGCGATCGCTATGAATGTCGAGACTGCTGGGGCTGTAACGCTTTTGTTCTCAGTCGGTCGCGGCTGCTCAGTCACAGTTGCCGATTAGATTATAATTATATTGGGTTGGGGAAAAAGTCTTTTCGCATTAAAGTATGTATGGACTTGTAATAAAATCTCTTTGGCTATACTATTTGTATCTAGCTGGTTTTCGTATCATTGAAAGTTTAAATTGTAAAGAATATAATTCCAAATTCAAATTAGGAAAATGTGTGATTTTCATTTGTTTTTCGTACTGTCAAGATGAGTGAATCTAATGAAGAAATTCGATACATTTTTAAATTTTACTACAGAAAAGGCAAAAATGCAACGCAAGCCGCGAAAAAATTTGCGATGGTTATGGACCTAGTGCAGTGTCTGTGAGAGTAGTACAAATTTGGTTTAAGCGTTTTCAATCCGGAAATTTTGATGTCAAAGATGCACGTCGCTCTGGTCGCCCTATTACGGATAAAATAAATGCCATTTTTTAAAAAGTGGAGCATGATCGGCATATCAGTTACGACGTTGCTGAAGAACTGGGAATTGACCACAAAACAGTTTTGGCGCATTTGAAAAAAACTGGGTACACAAAAAAGCTCGATATTTGGGTACCTCACGAGCTCACTGAAAGAAGCCTAATGAACCGTGTACTCATTTGTGATTCTGTATTACGACGTAATGAAACCGAACCATTTTTGAAGAAGCTGATAACTAGTGATGAAAAGTGGATCACGTACGACAAGAACGTGCGAAGAAGGTCGTGGTCAAAGGCCGGTCAGGCTTCACAGACTGTGGTGAAACCCGGGTTAACTCGCAACAAGGTGATGCTGTGTGTGTGGTGGGATTGGAAGGGCATTATTCATTATGAGCTGTTACCACTAGGCAGGACCATCGATTCTGAACCCTACTGCGAACAACTGATGAGATTAAAGCAAGAATTTGAGAGAAAGCGACCGGAATTAATCAACAGAAGGGGTGTGGTTTTTCATCATGATAACGCTAGACCTCACACATCTTTAGCCACTCAGCAAAAATTAAGAGAGTTTGGCTGGGAGGTGTTAATGCATCCGCCGTATAGTCCTGACCTTGCACCTTCAGATTTCCTCCAGTTTCGGTCTCTGCAGAATTCTTTAGGCAGTGTCAGGTTAACATCACTAGAGGACTGCCAAAACTACTTGTCGCGGTATTTTGATCAGAAGTCCCAAAATTTCTATAGCAATGGGATCATGTCCCTACCTACAAGATGGCAAAAAGTTATCGAACAAAATGGTACCTACATACTTTAGTTAAATGTAAATAAACTATATTAAAAAATGTTTTGAATTTTCTTAAAAATGCGAAGAAACTTTTTCCCCAACCTATTATGTTTCTTTGGATACCCTTGAAAGATGTAGTGAAGAATGTTAATTCCGGTTCATAGGATCGACTCTCGAGATCAGCAGTAGACTTTAGGTGTGATACTACTGTAGCTATTATTTTAAATATGCTTGATCATATAATGGGCTGTGATGAAATACTTGCATAAATAATACAATTGTTGAAATATCATGTTCGAAGAGTAAGTTTTCAAACTTGATATGCTGTTAAATGCAGCACTATCAGTGAAATTTATACTCCAAAAAACACTAGAAGTACCTAAATCGTGTTAGGTCCACGATCGAAGATGTTAGTGAAAGTATTTCATTTAGACCCGCTGTTTGGGTTTTTATTCGGGTTTAAACCCCTTTAAACCCAAAAAACCCGGTTTAAACCCGTTTCCGCCCATTGGGTTTAAACCCTCTGCCCATCTCTACCCTTGACACCTCTGAAGTGTCTATAGACTGCAATATCGAAACTCTTGTGACTATCCACGCGTGCTCTGCTAATATATAATTGGTGGTACCTTATAGAAATACGTACTGCCTCGTTGGTCTAGTTATCGCAAGTAGGTACTACTGCTGAGCATGAGAATCCAATTCCCAGGTCAGGCAAATTGATATTGGGTTTTTCTATCAGGAATTTCTCAGTAGCAGCCCGGTGTGTGAATTTGTGACCGGATAGCAATAGGGTCACCCCCTGTTGCATGGGCCTTACTTACTTATACTAACGTAACGGCGAAATGTGGGTGTACTATAGGCCCTCTGGCTAACCCTTCAAGATTACAGGCGTAATGTTAAGTTACTTTATAAATTCGACGGTTTGTCCACATAACTAAAGATCAGTTTCCTTTGCCGTGCAGGTCGCGCGATCGAGCGCGTGTGCGCGGGCGCAGATGGCGCGGGCATGGTGGCGGCGGCGCGTGCGCTGCTCGCCGCCGTCACCAGGGTGCTGCTGCTCGCAGACATGGTCGTCGTGCGACAGCTCCTACTGGCTAAGGATAAGGTAATTTAAATCTACTAAGTGCAATTCTTAAATTCACTGACAGACAACGCACAGCCTAAACCGTAGGATCTAGAAACAAGAAATTTTTCACAAGAGTAATTTTGGTTACGAAGGTGAGCACTAAGGAAGGACTCGAATCTTTCTATTGTTTTCGATACAAAGTGACTCAGTTTTCTTAATTTTTGACTATGCACCGTAGAATTACATTCGCATAATTGAAATCGTTCTACCTGTCATTTTGTCTTTTGTTGCTTCCGTTTCTACGGTGGTCATGCTACGCGCTATTTTTGTATACAAGAAGCAAGAACCCTATGTACACACGGCTACACATCAAGCTATGCAAAACCAGTATTAGCTGACCGTTCATTGTGAGAAAATATCATACAAAGTGAGGCCAAGACAAACTGGTTTTGTATAGCTTGACGTGTAGCCATGTGTACATAACCCGACACCGACAGGGATTAAGGCCCGTCGCGTCGTTCACGTCACTACACAAAAGCAACCATTCGCAAAGTCAAATCACCAAAGAGTAGCCAGAATATCACAGCACTTGTATTTCAGTGGCGGTTCGTACACGACGCAACCAATAAAGAATCCGCAAGCATCAGGAAGTGGTGAAGGGCGGGCGTTTTGGAGGACTGTTTTATGTAAATTTTAATGTTAGAAAAGTGCTTATTCTCAGCCTAATTTGAATTGAATTGAAACTAGTTTATAACGCGTAAGTAAGTCGCCTCGTTTACGGATCGACATGACATTGAAATACAAGTCCTGAATCACGAAATATTCGCAAAAAGTATGGTCAGATCATGGAATATCATTTGCTACTTTCTAAACTGTTAATGTTATCAAACTATAGGAATCTAATGTAATCAAGCAGATTAATTACGGTACCAATAATAACTTTGTAATCTGTTATCTAATTATAAACGACTAGCTGCGCCCCGAGGTTTCACCCGCATAAGTTTATCCCGTGGGAATATCGGGATAAAAAGTATCCTATATGTTAATCTGGTTATAAACCACCTGTGTGCCAAATGTCATCCAAAATCCGTTCAGTAGTTTTTGCGTGAAAAAGTAACAAACATCCATCCATTCATCCATCTATCCATCCATCCATACAAACGTTCACGTTTATAATATTAGTAGGAGTAGGATAGTAGGATTAATGGACAAAGTTATATAGAAATGCCATCCAAACTGAATTACTCGTAGATCAACGTTCCACCTCCGAGCTCCGTTCCGAAGTTAGGCCGTGACCTATTTGTCAGTTACGGTAATACCAACAAGTTCAGATATATTTACCATGGAATTTCACTCACAGGTAGGTAAGTTCGTTTAATTGGTAATGCTCATTCGTGTGTTGGTCCAAAATGTTCTTTTATTAATCGATAAGGTAGACCATGCAATTATTACAAATATTTGAATTCTAAGTTAACGATAAAGATTTTTTTTTCTGAAATAAGTTTGACATCGATGGCATCTTCTTCAAGTTAGTTACCTAATAAATGGTAATTTTAGACCAACTGACACGTGATACAAAATTTGTAAATTCGACTAACGAAACAATGGGATAACTTCGTGAGTTAGTCAAAGTGGCGCACTGCGAATGTGTAGCAAATGCGGTTAAATTGTTTCGTTTGTCATGCGGCAGGTATCTATTACAGTATTTCGAAGCTCTGTGGGAAAACTTCGTCCTTGCGTTCTGTAATTTATTGGCTGGACGCAATAACACTGTTCTTTTGTCTGTTCTTATTGCGTATTTTATGCGACAGGTGGCGCGAACCCTGGACCGGTTGGAGTCGGTGTCGAACTTTGCGGAGTTCGTGCGCGCGTTCACGGAGTTTGGCGGAGGTATGGTGGAGCTAGCGAGGCTCACGGCGGAGAGACGAGCAGACCTGCGGGACGAGAGGAGAAGAGCACAAGTGGCCGCAGCAAGAAACGTCCTCGAACGGTCCACTCTCATGCTACTCACCTCCTCCAAGGTAACGCGACATTTTCAAACTTCATAACCCTCAACGTTTATTCAATCAATATTGCTCATTTACGGAAACTCGTTAGCAACTCTCTTAAAAAGGTCAAGCAAATTACACGTTCAATCTAAATGCAACCACGGAAATAGGTTAATTATTCCTGTTTTAGGTTTCGTTAAAATTTTATAAATATGGAAATGTGGGGTGAAATCGTATGGGTATTTGAAGACAAGTTATTTGTGAGAGACACTTAAAACTTGATTCGTAAAAAAAAGTTTCAATTTTGACCTTCAAAAGGAAAAGTCCAGTACGGCATAAGGTAAGGCATGGTCCAGTAGGTACAAAAAAAAAATTATCACAATAACGGGAAGAATATATTTATGTTTTATTTTCTCTTTTACTCTTACACACGCTGTCTACATCTCTTTATATACATTCCTGTCGCAGGTATGCTGGAAGAGATTTCTATAGAAATAAGCATCACCTCGTGTAAAGACGTGTGTACATAAATGAGATTAAATGACTCTCGGCTTCTTTAAGAGCCTTTTTACACGACGTCATACATATTGGTATGACACACCACATGTGTTACCTTTGTATGTGTGTTCTCAACAACTATAACTCTTCATCATGAACACATCGAACCTGATTGCTAAATCAGATTAAACTCGTGCGCGCAATCATTGAATTGAAAAGCCCTTAATAAAACACCTTTATGTTCGAGGGCCCGTTATTAACACCAATAAACAGTAATAAATTTTCAATCCGACTGTCCGGTGTGTGTGTCCCTTGGCTCGCATAAATTGGGTGGCTCTGTCGCTTGGCCGCCGCTACTCCTATCAATTATGTAGGTTCCAAACCCAATTCGGAACCACAAAGCGTTGTTAGTGACATCGGGGTTTATGCACGCACATTTCTCATACGTTTTATAGTAAAAAGTAAAGACGTAGCTTGCTATATATCTATTGCAGTATCAAGTGTGTCATGAGAAGGGTGAGTGAACAATCGCGGTCAGCTGTGTGATGGCAAAGCTAGCAATATGTCAGCGCTTCCGTGCGACCGTCGACCGCGCGGCACGCCGATGCCAACCATTCACATGACATATTTTACAAGAGTTTTCATTTTTCCACCGCTCTATATTAGATGTTTGATATTGATAAAGATCTTTTTTAACATGGCTCTTATTGCACCGCTTTTAGGTTAACAATAATTGCAGTGTGTTTAACACGTGTTTGTTCATCTTGCATTTCCGCATAAGTGCGGAAATTGTCAGACATGTACCCTTTTTGAAAACTTAGTGAAGAGCCTTATGTGCCCTTTTTTAAATCTTAGCGAAAGCCTTCTTGCGTTTTTATGTTCTTGCCTTTCCTGTCGTGATGTTTCGCTTTTAACAGCACGTTGCAGTATTTCATTAGAATAATTGCAGTAGGTAGAGCAATTTAATCCTTCGCAACAATCGCAACTATGTACACAAGTTTGCACCACATGTCACGTATGACGCCTACCGCCAAGTACTGTGAGCCAGAGGTATAATGCACAAACTTCGTGGCGTCATCATATCGGTAGGTACTCCGCAAAGTAATTTATATTGAGTGTGAACTATTCTAAGATTAGACATTTACGATCTACGTAAAACCATTAGTAAGTCATTGCAATTTTGCGTCTTCACATATAATTGCAAAATTACATACATTAGTATACAAAATATTGTAAATTAAAGTAAAGAATTAGTAAGTAGGAGTCTTGCCCTTTCTTCTCCATACATACGAAACTACCTTTTAGAATAGGGCGACTAGAATCAATTCTATTTTATTGTAAATTATGACGTTCAAAGGTGCCTTTCATGTGCTTAGTTGAAATAAATGCTTTGACTTTAACTTTGAATGTAACTATTAAGTATCTAGGTAAGAAATGGTATAAATTAGAATGATTGCCGAGAATTTTATAAAATTTTACGGCAATCATTCTAAAAAGGTTTTATTACGATGAGATAAGAGTTTAACGTATTCATAATAGGGTTTGGTGATATGAGCTCTCATAATGTTCGTGTACCAACTTAACTGTCGTGTTCATATTTGGATCAATACTATTTGCAGAAGGCAACCGCAACATGTGGGCCGCCACAATAGCGACTATCAACTTGTCATTACTGCTATTAGCCACTAACCGATTGTGTGAACGGCATACAAGTGCAGTTTCGATAGGGATTGTTAAAACTGTTTTACATAAAAAGGCAATCGACTTCCAAAAAAAACATTTCACTTGCTAAGTGAAAAATAACTTTAATTTCGGAAGTCGGTGTCTTTTGTTTGTTTTGTATTTTTGTTTTTTGCCCACGACTTTCAAGTTTTTTTTTTTTTTGTAGTCTTTTTGGATGTCGGTTTTTTGTAAAAAGTTTTTAGTTGTGGTACCTACCCCGCGCAAATTCTTATGCCACTACTTGCTTGTAAATAACAGTAACAGAACCTTAAAACATCATCCACATAGACAAAGTGGATTTAATTAGATGTATGTATAATTGAAGCTCACTCAAAAACTACTCAAGCAAATAAAGAGTGGGTATTATGGGCCCAGCGTGCGGGAGTGCCTGAGAGAGAGTTCCTGCGAGAGTGAATAGGCTTCTTCTGGGCAAGCTCGTTCCACCGTGAGGTCAAGAGTGGGCCCATTGTCTTAAATACCTAAATCATGACGGTGAAATCGGTGCACATACATTAAAAAAAAACAAAAATAAGTTTTCAAATGCAGAAGTTCCTTTTTTTTAAGTCGGAAAAATATCGCACCGACATTAGCATCGCGTCGACGATGTAATTAGCTTGCATTAGAGATTTAAACTGAGCACGTTGTTTGACACAGTTTCGTAATAATTACTTGTTTAACTTTAAACTGAAATGGGTAATGTTGTACAAGAAAAGGTAAATATGAATGGTACCATAGCTAATTTGTACATGCCCAATCAACTTGATACGTAGACACTCCCAGTGTTTTAACCACCTCCGTTGGCTTTGATTAACGGTGGTTTTATTACCCGTATCTACTAACTACTGTTCTTGTGAAAGCTACTGCCCTCCAGGTTTACTGTCGCCCTTTACGACCTTCTGGTAACTGATGGGGTTTCATTCATAGTCGAGACGAGGTTTCCACCGCAGTCGCTTTGTCTTGAGAGTAGCTTAATATTTGTTCAAGGCAGATGAGCCTGGGGCTCCCGTGCAACGCGTTGGCGTGAAACAATGGCGAGAGATACTTAGAGAGTTGTAGGTCAAGATAGTCCTCCGTGGGTTGATAAATCTTAGATGATTTTGAAACTACTGTTTTTTTTTTGTATTTACCTAAGTTTATCTTTTATGAAGAGCACAAATTACAGGGAACACGTCTTCATATAATCTGGTATATCTTACGAGGTTCTTATAAATGTAAAAACAATATTTAGAGGTGCCCGAAAAACAGTCGATAATGCTGGTAAAGGTAGAAATTGCACATTTTCATCCAACTCACACTCACAGAGCGAAGTATTCCTAACATGAATTTTACTTAAAACTATTTTGTCATGACCGTCATTCAGATATATTATGTGAGGTAGGTTTATTTTTTATGTTTTATTTTGTAGGTTTAATTAGGTTAGTTATTTTTGTTTCTTGGATAAACCTATGTTAAATTATGGATCTATGGTCTGAGAATAAAGATTTTATTATTATTATTATAAACAGACCTGCATGAGGCACCCGTCAAGCGCGTCGGCACGGGAGAACCGGGACACGGTGTTCTGTCAGATGAGAAGAGCCATGGACCTGATCCACTACGTCGTGAGGGACGGCCTGCCAGGACACGAGGAGCCAAGCACCCATGAGGTTTGATGTCTCATTCCAATATTTTCAAATATACTAATATTTCTTCTTGATTCTGCTGACATTTGTTGAAGGAGCTCTGAAATGCTAATGAGGTCATAAGATGAAAATAGAGTTTTTCTAGAATTTCACATTATATTCCCCATGCCGATTTCGGCTACGTTGACTATTTCTGTTTTTGACGGCTTTGGGTTACAAGCGTGTGCTCATATCTGGCTAATGTAGCTAGACTTTAAAAAGTCGTAAGTCCATTCATTCATTTAATTTAATGTTTTCTAACCAAAGAAGACTAAAAAGTTTACCTAAAAAATTACACAATGAGAATTCTGTTTACCCAAAATATTTTATAGCCTGTAGTAATTGATACGTTACCAGTATGGCGGCGGTAAGTTTGACTATTTTTATTCGACCTATTCTTTAGAAATCCTACAGCAACTCAATAAAACCTCGGAGAAGCTTTCATGAAAATGTAGGTAGGGACATAAATATTGCGTGGCACAGTTAGGCGTTGGGGTAACAATAGATGCAGTAAATTATGTCCACAATCCGTGACTTCAAACACCGTATAGTCTGCGTCGTGTATTCCCGCGGGTACGGTCCCGATTCACGAATGTATGCTCGTGGTGGAATTAATTTTGTTTACGACTACATTACAAATGTATTGCTTAATCACAATACCCACAGGCGATGTGTTATCATTCAGTGTTAAAAGATGATTTTGATGACGTTTATAAATATAAATTTCATAGAAGAAGTTTGAATAGAAGCCTAAGCCTAAACCTTCGAGCCAGTTACAGTATTTTGAACTTTATTCCGATAAACGTAAAGTTCGAAAAATATTATGACTCGATGGTTTAATTAAACCTTTGTCTAAAGATAAACCTTGTTTTGTACAATGGCCGAGGATGTTTAAAGTTACTCTTAATTTCAAACGTAACTTTTTAAGTATTTTATTACTTACAAATTTCACAATTGGACCCAACAAAATCAGTTTATTTAGGTACTAAATTGGTAGAAATTAGACATGGCACCTCAATCCATTTTATCTTTGTAATGTGCTGTGATGACCCCCTCACTCCTCCATGTAAATGCTATAGTAGAGCTTAAGAACTCAAAACATGGCTAACATGGCAACCGGCACTGTCGACCAAAAAGGCGACCACCGAAGCAGTGAAGGCACTATGTAAGTACATAATATGTTGTGCGATATTCAATGTAGTTTCAAACAAAAGTGCCATATAAATATTTTCCAAAGAAAGCAATTTGGATTATGTTCTTGAGTTTGGATTAAAAATCCCACAGGAGAGGATAGATAACGGGGCCCAAATTCCTCTTCGCACCAGGGTGGCGCTTACACAATGGGGATAATTGCGTAACACACATCAAATGGCAATCGCAATGACTTTCATTTTGACAGATCAGCCACGTTCATTGCGCTATAAAGGTTGTTAAGCAAGGAATTTTTCAAACCTATGAAGCAATGGGTGGCAAAATGAAAGGCAATTACCGCGCAGGTGGGCAAAGGCCCTGCAAAGTGGAAATTGAAAGAATCATCCGATATCATTGGCGTAACTAGGTTGTTATATAAACGCGACTGAGAAAGGGATATCTGATTCTTTGTTTTAACTTCCACTGTAAAGGAGTGATGAAAAGGTTTAAGAAAATAATACCTTGAAGCTGACTTCAAGTTCAGCTTCACTTAAAAACTTTTCCTTTGTAAGAAATCTATCCTAGAACTAGAATGCTCGTTTTCACTAACGCAAGGCTACACCTAAATAAATCCATTCATACTTACATATATTTGAATACTATTTTAATACTTACATATTTTATATTAAAGCCTGTCTCTGTTTGTGTGACCGCGTTGTTCTTATAAATTAGGTACGCAACGGATTTTAATGCGGTTTTCACCATAATTTACAGAATTTATTTTGGAAGGTTGTGTGTGAAAAGTCTGTTTGACTGTCGGTCTGTTACCTTTTCGGCTGAACGGATTGCGGTGAAACTTGGCACAAGGGTAGACCATGACCTGGTTTAGGAGTAGAACAATATGGGATACTTTTACCTCAGTAATACTTTTCCGTAGAATAACTTATGCTAAATAGAAGCGCGCTGTTGGATTGTCAACGGTCGGCTTAGCCCCGAAAGTTAAAAATCAAATAGCGCGCTTTTATTTAGGTAAGTATAAAGTAGGTATTCATTTAGGTGTGGCCTAGTGTAAGTGAAACGGGAATAAAATTCTCAACTTCGAGAATGTAAATTCGGACAATCAAAACGTGCTCTGTTTGAAACATTTCACGAAGAATTGACAGATTTTCACAGATAGCCGAGTTTTTGTGAACACAGAAAGCGAACAAAAAGCGTCAGTGAAAATTCTGAATATGTGAATTTCATGCCAGCAACGGTTAAAAATCGGGACAAAATTTCAGCTGCATTTTTTATTTATGTTATAGCGCTTAAAGCGATGAAAGCCAAGAAACCATTAGGTAAGGCGCCACAAGTGCAAACATTTGCCGACTAGAACATGTCCTCGTTTAAACAAGTTTAGCGGAGAGACACGCACCACTAAGCACGTTCCGGAGGGTAGTCGACACACGTTATAGGAAATTGTTGTTACGTTCACATATTATAGGTAAATGGATCATACATATTGCTGAAATATGTATATGGCTGATGTAACCAGCATTGCGATTCTGTAACCATCTCACCGTGTAAACTTAGGTGAAGTGAGCTGTCATTCCAAACTAAATGCTAGGGATTGAAACTATTGACAGCTCACTATAAGCTCACTTCACCTAACTTTTCACGGTGAGATTTTTACAGATCGATCGGCTGGACATGAGCACTTAGGCACGCTATATAATTCGATGTGTACCTAACATTGATAGGTCTTAGGTATAGGTATGTATGTAATAATCTGGATTTATAAAGGTAGGTACGGATTTTCGTTCATTATCAAAGCTATTAAGATACAATTTAAATTCGCCCATGCCATGTATGTGTATAGTAATGTTTCAAAGTTTTGTTATGTCCTAATAAAAGCTAAATTACGAGTATAATAACAATTACGGCTACATCGCAGTGTTAAAAGGCTCTCTGATATAGTGTTGCGCTCTATCTGTTCAGGGTGACTTGTAGTAAGTAAATCAACGCATTCCTTCCAAGACGTCATAGTTTGCGACAATAACTCATCCCACATACCCTAGGCTAATATAAAAAAATACTGGCTAGTTAGGAAGTAGCGGGATGACTTGAACAGTAATTAATTTGATGATCACACATTTTTTTAACAATTTGCAAATTCTATGAAATTCTATCTTGATTTAAAGGGGTGGAAGGGGTGTTGATGTTTGTAGGGGAAAATACAAATCCACGCGAACGAAGTCGCTGGCGAAGTGCTAGTGTTATATGAGACACTAGAGCGGCTTCCGCAGTCTGCGACAGTCCGGACGCCGGAACAGATACCTATGTATTTACAAACTAACGGGAACAGTGTCGGCTAACTTTACCTAGCTGATTGCCTGATTACAGATCAGTGGGGTAATTGCGTAACACACATAGAATGGCAAACGATAGCAATGCCATTCATTTCATAATTATTAACTAAATCATTGCAAACCTGTGCCAATAATTCGACGACTTGTCAATTTTGACAGGCCACCTAATACAAAATAACTTAGGAGGTTCATAGAGTAGGTACGTATGTGACTCTACTATGTTTAGGTATATGACTTCGTAAATCCCCTGGAATCGTTATAACAAAATGCATAATGAACATACAAGGTACCGAAATAATGTGTTCATGGGTTCAATTCCCAATTTTTGCAGACCTCCCATTTCATAACTCTGCAAGTTCTCTTCTCTTGTTTTAAAATACTTTAGTACATAATATGTATGTTTGAAAATAGACCAAATACATGGGTAAGTCGTTATTCTTGTTAGATACTGAAACTTTCAGCCTAACGCAATCACAGCTAAGCAAAGCATGGAAATCTCAACACATGGTTATTTATAGAAATCGAGATGAACTACTTCTTCCACTGACTGCTATGACTCTCGGCTACTCTGAAACACTTTCTGATGCGTTTTCTTCGAACATAAACACTCTTTTATTTCTTTTCTTGTAGATGAAACCTTTCTCGGATAGTCATGAACAGGTATCAGTTTATTAAAAGCAGGTAGTCATTCATTTTTATGTAAGAAATTATTGTTATTGTACATAATAAGCACTAGATTGTTCTCTTGTTTGCTTTATTTTTAATAATGTTTTGTGAATAATTTGTATGTTTAGTTTCCTGCAATTTGCTTCCTCATACTTTACCTATTTGTATTGTGAAATGATCTCATTTGTTTTTACTTGTGGGCTCTCTTGCACCATAAATCTTTAAATTCGTTTAGCGTTAAACATATTTAAAACATCATTCTGTCTTTGTCGTCTTCAAAATAATTATTGACAGAAACAGAGCGAAGTTTTAACTACGTTTTGAGGTAAACGTATTTAACGATTTGTAAATCAAGCGGGCCTTAACATACTTTTTTATTTTTTATTACTATATACTTAGACATTATTCAATTTAGTAAGTGGAATAATGTCTTCGATCGCTATCAATATCTACTCTATTGTTCTCGTTTATATTTCAGGACTTATTTATATTTGGACTTGAGGAAGCATTCAGTGCTTAAACTTGTAATAAGTAAAGAGCACTTGTATTTTATAAACGTAGCTATAGACTCTAATGATTTTAAAAGTTTTTTAACTCACAAAATTCTGCTAACGACCACGCTCCAAACAGCTTAGCTAATAAAGGCCTGGCTAAGCTTCCCGCTACGTAACTAACTTTATAGGTACGTACGTAGGTATTCTAACTTTCAGCGATTAGGTCAATTTCCAAACTAAGTACTGGGACCCTACCACCACCTCTAACAAAACAATCTTGTTTCAAGAAAGTTTTGTTTCAAGTCGATATTAATATTAATCGTATTCGTACCATGACCTTAAGGCTGTGTCCTATTCAAAAGCGATCACCCCGCGAATACGTGATTGTCGCGTTCATATGTCACTTTTTGTTCGGTGAACATGAACGCGTGGTCGCGCCGACAGAGGATGCTTTCCGGTTACGAATCACAAAGTAAGGTTAAAATAATACTGCTTTAAGAGGTGGTGGTAGATTCCCTGAGCTCGACAGCGGTGAGTAAAAATTATGTTAAGCCTGCATAAATAATTATGAAGTAGGTATGTGATGTAGACCTTATAAGTGATAGTCTTTTACGCTTATTAGATAACAAAGCACTATTTTCTTTCATTAAATACATTCTCAAAAAACATCTTTTCCACTTTAATCGAAGCTAAATACACCTATTTTCTGTACCTTAGGTATTTAGTTGTCCCGTGATTAGATAAGTGTAAGGTAGGAATCTGCTACTTTCAAATAGTTCGAAGATTTCGATATTTTGTGTTTTATGCTAAAATTTAGTAAATGTATAGGCTGCACAATGGGAGGCGGGCACGGCGCTGGGCGCGCTACGCGGGCTCACGGGGCAGGTGCGAACGGCGCGCGCTCGCGGCGGTGCCGACCTGCCGCGTCGACGCTCGCTCGCGTCCACGCTGCGCGCGCTCGTCGAGCGCACGCACGACTTCACTGACTCCGCCTACACCTCGCACGAACATCGACAACGGATACTAGCCCTCGCCGAAAGAATAGCTTACGAATTAGAGAGATTAGTTGCCGTCGCTGTATCGCTGGTAAGCTACCACTGTCATTTCTAATGATCATATTGTATAAAGATTTTATTAAGAGTGCGTAATTCAGGAAGAGCAAGGTGTCAACGGTACTGCGACGGCGCTGGAGAGCGCGTGTACGGGTGCCACCAGTGCCGCGTCGGAGCTTGAACGCGCGCTAATCGCTGCAGCGCGCGATCAAGCGCGAGATCTCGCCCCCCTCGCTGACGAAGCGAAGAGACTCGCGTCCGACCTAGCATATATAGGTAAACAAGCAGGTATAGAGTATTGTCCTAACTAATATTTTTTACGATTTGCATGTCCTCATAGCTTCTTCACCAAACATGGCTTAGTTTCCAATTCTGTTTGGATATGGATTTTCGTAACGTGAATCTATGAGAGCAACATAGTGTTTTTCTCTGCAGCTAGTTCCTGTGGTGAGAGAGAATCAGAGAGACTGCACAATATAGCCAGCCGGCTCCATGAACAATTAGATCACATTATAGAGGTAACTTTAAAAATCCTAACTTAAAATGGGCACAAATCCGTAGAATCGATATATGTGTAAGTATATATTTTAATCAACAGGTTTGCAAATTACTCAGACATATAGCTTTGTCGGAGACTCTGCAAGTGAGTGCAAAGTTTGCAGAAATAAACCTTAGGATATACGGTCCGCAAGTTGTGACGGCCGCGCGGACGCTTGCGGCGCACCCGGGCAGCACGGCCGCGCGGGAGAACCTCGATGTGTTTGTAGACATGTGGGCGTGGCTACTGGCCGACGCCGCGCGGCTGGCTCGCGAGCTGCTCGACCTCACGGACGACAGACCCGACAAGCAGCAGTACAGCAGCTTGCCGAGACCAGGAGTAAGTAGTGCATATACACTGAACACGCGCATTGTTACGTTTGATTTAAGCATACGCTGATATTTTATGCAGTGCCCGCAATAATTGTGACCGGCACTCATTTGCTTGCTCTCACAAATAAGGTATCAAGTAAAGGTACCATTCTGATCCTGGCGGTCGCGACAAGTAAACGGCTGCCGGGTCGCGGCGCACCTTTCTGTAAAGATGTATAATCTGTAACTAGGCAATAAAGATAAACTAGGCTACTATTGAATCAATATTAAAAGTTTTAATGTTTTTAATACAGAACAAATTTGAGAAATGCATATCATTTACGCAGTAGAAATGTGCGAAACGCGCTTTAATTTCGTTTTGGATAAGTGAATATGAACAAAAAATTAACAGGAGCTGCTCAAATAAATGCTGTCTCAATACGAATAACAGGAATAAATGGAGGAAATTTGCTCGAATTGCAAATACTTTGGTATAGTTTAGTATGGCCAATTCGCGTTTCGTAAGCCTATTAAGACCTTTAGGTAGCACGGACACAAGCACTAATACAAAACATCATACTCCAATCCGAAACTCAGATAAAATCCAAATGCCCAATCACTATTGTTAGTGTTTTACAAATTCCTTCGTAATGTTGACGTATTCGTTTTTCTTCTACGACACTGTGCCGAGCAGTCGAAACGGACTCGTAATATTAGTTCTAATTAATTCATAGAAACACGGGACGACAAGCAAACCTCTGAAAGCAGTAAGGTTGGATTCTGACGAGCAAGCAAAGATCGCGAAGTCTGGTTTAGAAATGAAAATGATGTCCTCTGAAATGGATGCCGAGACTGAAAAATGGCAAGGCGCAGCTGCCGACGAAAACAACGATATTGTGAAGAGGTACGGATCACTATCACCACTCATACGAATATACCTAAATAGTTATTTCATATATCTTCAGATCTGAACATGACCTTCACAAATTACAGGGCAAAAAATATGTCTTCCATGGCCTTCGCTATGTACCAATTCACAAAAGGTGAAGGCCGTCTAAACACTACTCAAGACCTCTTCACACAAGCGGAATATTTCGCGGAAGAAGCCAATAGACTTTATAAAATTGTGCGACAGTTTTCTTATCAGGTAAACCAATAATAGCATGCAAAACATCCATAGTTAAATGGTATATGTATGTATCTATCATATAAAATATATTTTAAGGTACCCGCGGGAGCAACAAAAAAAGAACTTCTAGAACATCTTGATAAGGTCCCAACGTATGTGCAACAGCTACAATTCACAGTGAAAGAGCCGACGGTTGGGCGCGCAGCCACCTTCAGCAAAGTAGACAACGTTATACAGGAGACCAAACATCTTATGAACGTTATTAGTAAAGTCGTCACTACATGTTTCGATTGCGCGAACAAGGTGACCGCTCATTCCTTAAATCTATTTGACTACCTATACAATATTATATTTTTCAATTTCTTTTTCGAGCAACACATCGCACATTTTGACAGTTTAGTAAATTTTCTAGGAAATTTAAAGATTTTAGTGCATTGGAACATAATGTTCCTTAGGTACCTTTGCCGTGGGAGGCCCGTGTGGGAGTGGTTAAAAGGCACCAGAGTGTTGCACCTGTTAAGTACTTTAAAGATTATATTTCATTCGTGATTGTTAGTTTCGGGAAGACGGTGAAACAGTGTGATTAAAATTACGGGATTTATTCTTGGTTGCAATTCACATACATATAACATCTTAAAGTTACAATTATTTGTGAAGAATCAGAAAATTAGCTTCAATATCAACAAGAATAAATCTCATTAGTTTAATAGAATATTAGTTTTATACATATAGTAATAGAGCAGTTTAATATGAAGAATCCCATTTTAACCGATTTATTTTTATATCTTTTTTTCCTTCCTCCATGCACCGGGTGGTTCCGTCCACACCAGGGTCTAATTCCGCTGGACAAAGCGATAAACAAAACTTCAGCACAGACGCGGGACGACTCGGTCTGTCTCTATCTTGCACCCGCATATATCACAACATCACCATATTCATGTATCTCTATGTGTTCCTGTGTATACGTAGTTTACCTGAGCATGTTAATAATAATCATGCCCATACGAAAATATTTCTTCATGGATACATATTTATGCTAATGACGACCTACCTCTTTCGTACAAGTTTGAGCCAGCTAGAACCTGTGCTCTACGGGGAGCGCCAAATATTCCCACGTCGGAGATTCCCTGCAGTGCGATTCTGTAACCATCTCACCGTGAAAACTCAGGTGAAGTGAGCGTGGAGTGAGCTGTCATTCCACCAACTAATACTAGAGATTGACACTATTATTGACAGCTCACTCTAAGCTCACTTCACCTAACTTTTCACGGTGAGATCTTTACAGAATCGATCGGCTGTTCCATAAGTGTATATGAACTTATCTTTTCTTCGAGTCCAGCCAGCCTGTCAGTTGTTATTGTCTCTTTATTTATGCTTTTTCCATGTCTCATTTTCGTTTTGTTTATGTGTTATTTGTTACATTTATTTTCAGTATTCCCTATGTATGCCTGAGAGAGTTCCTATGCATTGGAAGCCAAATTTACAAAAAGCATCCACGTATAAGAGTGAAAATAGTGTACTGAATGGTTGAAGTAGGTATTTGTGGATTCAGAATTGTGGTTTTGTTTAACAGTTCAGTTTGTACCCAATGCAAATGATTAACAAACTGACCATTTACTAACCGTGGATTTAGTGTAGCATTGTTTGGTAACCTATAGCTATTATTAATGTTGTTGGTGTGTGATATTGCAATTGATAACTTATTATTATTAGATTAGCATCTGTGTGGTATTTTAATTAATCATTCACTTTTAAGTTCATAAACCGAATATGAATCTTTAAGTGAATCAGTTTTTTTTTTCTCTTTTATGTAATTTTGCTACAATCTATTTAATGTCAATTAAAACCTGGTCTCTAATTTTCATTACTGGAAAAGATTTTCCCACTTACATGATTTACATTTGATTTAACCGTGGATTTAATGAATTCGAACTAATGCATATGACCGCAAATTGATTCGCGAGCATGGTGTTTCTTGTCATTTTGAGAATATAATAATATTGTGTATTCCTTTAGAAATGTGTGAATTTAAAGTCTAACGATGAGACCTATCAAAAGCATATTTTACTCAGAAAATTGAAATTATACTAAAGCTATCTGAAAATATGCTATTAACTGTTCTGGTCATGAGGAAGGGGATTTTTCTAGCTGAAAAGCTCCCTTGTTCATGTCCCTCGTCGTTAGTGAACACTTACAATTCTGCTAACTAGTGTGTTCTGATGGCATACAGTACAACCTGGACTTCACGGGTCTGACGGCGGGCGGCGCGGTGGCTGGCGGGCGGCCGGCGCGGGACGAGGAGGGGGGCGGCGGCGTGGGCGGCGACGCCAAGCCGGGCGGCAGCAGCTCCGACACGGCCATGTGACAGTACGGCATGGGCCGGCGCGGCAAGGGCGACGCGCGCCGGACCAGGGTCAGCTTCCTCTTGTTTTAAAGACATAAACGTCTTCGAACAAAACGTCGCCTGAGGTCGGAAGAACCGGCACCGCACTGATACACATAAAACTGTCCTACAATGCCTTTAATATATTGGACGAGCTGGATGCATCAAGTAAGATTTTGGTTAGTGATTGAGGTAACATTATCATTTGATGTCATTGGTGGTGTTACTGACAGCATCAGCAACTTATGAATAACAAGATAGGAAAGAAAGGAAGGTGTCTGTACCCTGTACCCATAGATTGAGAAGCCATGTCTGAAATTTAAACTCGGATACTACCAACACTAAGTAGTAAATTTGCCGATTTTGTACGTTTTCATACGGACACCTAGAAAGATTGCGAATTAAAAGAAAGATTACCGAGACAAAATGAGGCGTATACACAACGAATGGCATTCTGTACAGCTTTGTGTACTTCTAGTGCGGTGTCGGTACTAGGGACCACATGAAATGATGTGTAACTGTTAAACAATGCCTAAAACGACGCATTTACATGTTATTCCGTGTGGTACTTGAACACCGACAACCCTTGCTAACAAATGATTATAACTCGCATAAATAAGCAGTCATTAATTAATCGTTTGTAGCAATTTAATTATAAATAAGATGGACAGTACGATATACAAAGTAAGTTTCTGCAGAGCACTTGCGACACACAAAGCGTCTTCTCAACTCAACTCTGCCCGATATCACCAGTACTAGGTGACATCTAAACGAATGCAGAAATAAAAGCGCACGCAATTTCAACGCTCGGTTCTGAACCGAGAATTGAAAATCTAGCAGTGCAATAATATTTAGGCGTCCATTTAGATGTTTCCTGGTGTTAGTGAAAACGGGCATTAGTATTTTTACTCTTAATGCTAGATCGCAAGCGTGCGGACGCAACGCATTTGGCTGTGGATCGAAAGTAATAAATATATTATAAGATAAAACTTTGTTACTATAATCAGGGCCTTCAATGTTAACACCACTATATTTACTTATATTTTTTCTCAAACGTAGTTTCCAGTGCTATTAACTTATTGATAGAGTAGAAAGGCGTATACAGACAGTTGCAGTCATAGGTATTATAAATAATGCCTCGAATAGAACAATTTGTGATCAATAATTAAGAAGAGTGAAATCGTACAATAAATATAATACTTGTTACACTTTCATAATGTTACACATTGTTACAATTAATACGTAAACAACACAGAGAAGCCTATTTTTTTAAGTTTCCCTCTGTTAAGCCTGTTATAATAAGTACTACTAACCCTACTAACTTTTATCTACTTATATGTAATATACATATACTGCTCCTTCACTATTGTTTACACCTAAGCTACCTACTTCTCTGCGCACCCTACTGCACCCTCCGTGGTCCTGTTGCACTTTGTTTTGCGTTATGCACGGCAGCTTCTCTCTTTCGTTTGGCATCGGTGGCGAGATTATTTTCAGAACATGCTACTTTACCACATTATACTTCAGAACGACACAGTGTTACTCTTGCATTCGATGTTATCGCATTCTTAATCATTTCTCTTTCAACGAGTTCGTGTACAAACATTAGAATACCTACGGTCATATTGACATTACTTGCGCGGGCTGCGCGTGCGGCTGTATACATTGCATGATTGTGAAACGGAACAAATAGGTAGATGTGTGTTGCATGTGTGTACGTTAATGGATGTCGTACGTCATCTTTCCGACGGAGGATGTTTAATGTTAAGATGAGGGAAATTGACTCTGGTGGTTGCTCCAGCAACTCCCTCGTCGCCCAGAAACGCAGTGTTATATAGACCCTCGGCCTACGAGCCGCGCCGGCGCAGAAAGCAGGCACTCGTTGGACGATCGCTCATGCATGCTGCAACGTGTTCAGGGCTGGCATTGCATGGAGACGCGCATCGCCCAGCATGCCTGCGACACCGCTGATCAAAATGTGTGACGGCAATAATGACATATCAGTTTGTAGGTCATAGTTTCAACTGCCTACAGACGAACGACGAAGTCGTTATTTAGTATTTAAGAGCTTTATTGTTAATAGCGAAAAGAGGAACATGAGCGTGCCTACCTCTACGGTCAGTTCAGTAGTTTAAATTTGCCTAAATAAAAGATTTTCTAATAGAAAACACAGCAGCATAATGATGCTATTTGGGATGTTTAATGAAGCATAGGTATAATCTACTTACCTACTCAATTTGTTGCAATTTCTTATTATTTAAATAGTAGCAAATTGTAGTTCTTTTGATGTCCTCCTATTAAAGGTAGGTACAGCACGAACGCACTCCTGTGTGAGCACAGGTCTACTATTACTTAATACGTATAAATAATTAACGCAATACTACGTATGTAAGTAGTTGTTAAGACAGCCGCAACTTATTCATTATTTCACTGTACTACGCGTAGTGTACCGCTTGGCCACCGCTACGACCGTATATATCACTCTGTGCTTCTCGCCGACACAGCGGTGCCTGTCTTCTGTGCTCGTCCTTACGCTACAGGTCTATATAACACTTCGCTTGTTTCATACGTCATACTTTTAGCATTTACTCTTCTAAACTTACAACGTGAACGATGTTGGCTTTCGTATTACCTATAGTTATATCTAACGAAATTGTTATCTAATACGATACTGACTACTTTAACTAATCTTTAATCTTGTTTATTGCCTTCTTAGTTACATAATAGTACTTAATGTATTAATCTAGAATACTAATAATTACGTATAAGTCAGTTTCAATTGTAATAAGAGATGATTAGATTAGTTACCACAATATTATAACTAATGTAAAGAGCTTGATAAAGCTTTATAAAGAAAGAGTTGTGAATCGAACTTGTGGCCACGTAACGTTAGAAACAAACATTAGCGTAAACTGCTTTGACTGTTAATAACAATTAAGTTTATTAAGGTTTTTCACTAAGTTTAGTGGAGTGACATGTTTATCGATTCATGGGCTAAAAATTAATTATATACAAACATATTGCTTTTATACAAATTATAAGGTAAAAAGGTTGCGAATGCTCTAGGCAGGGCTGTTAAGATATTTAAATTAAAGCTGATCGGCTTTATTGTATTGCTAAATGCGTATAGCAGCATCGACAGTCATTTTTGTATTTCGTCGTCATTCATAAATGAATTGTGCCAAAACAATTCTGGATGCGGCATTATAATAGATACGCTACTGACCATTAAACTGAACCCTATATGAGTCTATATAAACATGAATCCCAATTTCGAACGTTCGTCGGTCCACACTGAGTGATAAGGAAAAGCCCGCCGCCTCACTACAGTTAACAGTCACTGCTTACATCACGGTCATTTCATGGTATAAAGTTAACGAATACATGGTATAATTTATGAATCATAGTGTCATCGGAGTACATACGTATATTGTAGGTCGTGAATACAATAGCTGTGCCATTGTGCCTCCTCGCTTAGACTTTAGCGTTTAGCTAATTAGCACCGTTACAGAAATTATCAACGAGAATTCTTGATCATAAAATAATAGTGATTTACTTACACGATAATAAACGGTCATCACAATAAAGATATCATAATTTATCGGTTAGTGTATAAGTAGGGTTTAGCGATACAGTGATTTGTGATATTACAAGATACTTATCGAGTTTTAGTACAACGTCCTTTAATTTCAACGTTTTTTATAGTAATTAACTTTAGTAACACGAATGAACACCAAAATAGTAACCATAAATACTAAATAATTATGTACTTATAGTTAAGATATAATATAGACAAGGTATATTAAAATAGATCAGAACGTTGAAGGGGGAGACTTTAGCAAGAGATTCTTCTACTTAATTAGATATAGTAGGATACATGCTGAATTTGAGATTGCCTACGGCTAAATGCGCATCATCACTTAGCGGAAGACATTGGTTTCAACCGCGATACAATTAGTTAATAGAGAAAGAATGGCCTGAGATGTGAACTGTTTGACCTACCTCGACGCTGAGCAATCTAACGCAAGGAGACAATTTAGGTATAAGGGAACATTATGAAATATTATTTGCACTTCAAATAACGTAGGTACATACTTAGAAGTGGCTATATTTTCCAAATTTAATATGGAATACCTAATATAATAAAATCTGAGCTTCCAAAAGTTGAATACCTAATTCATTATCACGGCTATGTAAGGCGCTAAAACAATAAATAAAAAACTGTAATAATACCTATATTAAACAACAGTCTTTTAATAAATAATAATCCATGTACCTACACTTTTATTAAGGCGTCTTATAACACACATAAAATGATGTGCAAAGTACTTAGTTATAATAACTACAAAATATTTTTTCTATTATTCTCTTACATGTAATATGTAAATTGATTACCCTGAAGGAGTAAAACCCCGATAAAATGAATAGGTATTGTAAATAAATGAATTTTGATAGAATTAAATTCAGTGAAGAGATGTCATAGTTAAATTAAAACACGTATCGTCGAATATTTTAAATTAACCTAATGTTACTTTGTGTATAAAGATTGTATTGTCGATAAACTGTTGTGATTGTTATAATATATTTGAAGTTGCATTTTCATTATTATAAGTAGAAGTATATTTTCCATAGTGCTGCCAAAGATATTTAATAATATATCTAGATGTAGTAACGTTGTTTACATAACAGAATATTTTGAGGTTGTTCGTGAATTTATGGATTGTATTTTGATGTGGTCGACGAATGTAATAACACTGTGTACGTGATCTATTACATCACCAAATAAAAAGAGAATTCATACGAGAATCTGTGTTTCATTACGACTCCCCTCCTACTCGATGCTGTGGGTAGTGTGAATGTTTTAAATAAAACGATCTACTCCTATATATTACGTATTTATTTATATTTATTCAAAGGTACAATATATTACATCGTCTGAACTCCCTTCCTCTCCCAACACTCATCACAAGTCCATCGTAATGACTAAGCAAAAGATGTGTATGGTAGTGGGCCGTAGCCCTACACAAAATACAAAATTAAGCATAATCTTATGACCTAAAGTACTAAATTTAACGCGGAAGTCAATACTGTAGTGGAGGAAATAATACAAATTTATTTAAACATCGCATGCTGATTAAATAAAGATTATGCATGTGTCATAAATAACGCGTCATTTAGTAACATAACCTGATAATATATATTTTGCTCGTAAGACAATAATAAGTAATAACTAAACAAAATATTTACATAACCTAAAATAAGCTAACTGATAAGCGGTATAGTGTGAATATGAGTCTTAAGAAGATATTAAAACAAGAGTAACTTTATAGCATGTATTGAAGTCGATCAAAGAATCTTATGCCTGTTTAACAATTGAATAAAGATTGATTATAAATACTATTTCGTTCCATGCATTCCTCAATTTCTGTTGGAGAGAGATCCTTACATCATTCCCTTACTCGTTACTATAAAGAAACGCTAACAACTAGCTAGAGCTAGATTCTATTTCACAACTGAACTATGAGCATATTTTAATATCACTAAGCACAATATAACTTTGTACAGTTTTAACAAACGCTGTGCGAATCAAATCGACAGGTGTACGAATGCACCGGTTAGTCCGAAATCGTATTACACTTTGTAATGATATACAAGTAAAAAATATGTCTTATCTAATTCATTTTAAAGTTTTGAATGGTGTATTACATGTTGCAAACTTTTAGAATAGCTATGGTATTCTCTCTCTACTATTAAATATAACAGAAAATAAAAGCGGTAAACATACTTCTCAAATATTATTATTTTGTAACTATCTTCCGCCCGCGACAGAGTCTTGGTCTATCCGCGCGCCTAATTTCATCCAAATCCGTTCAGCCGCCAAGGCGTGAAAAGGCAACAGACAGACAGATTTACTTTCGCATTTATAATATTAATTAGTATAGATTTTATTATGCTATATTTATCAGTAAAGATAAAGATTTAGTGCCTACGTTAAATACCCAGATATTGAGCTGAATCGATAACGTTCTGATTGAGTTGTCTATCTAGTGTTACTCAACATATAATATAATAAATACAGTAAATCATGACACATTCGTCTTTAATTAAAGTATACCATTATTATAAGCTATTTGGCATCTTTATGGACGTAAATGTCTACTCATAAGCTGTAATATTGTTTGTGCTAAGTCCAACGCTGCTAGCAGCTAAACAGTTTCAAACACCAAAAATAATAAATAATCATATAAAATATGTATGTTTTACAAAATCCTTTGGAAACACAGAATTATAAAATTAGGCCTCACTTATCATAATAAATGCTTTGTCATGGAAAAGTCTTATAAATAAAATACATACAAAAGTAATCTCATACAATGTAGACTTGTGGTAAATTTTGTATTAACTTCCTCACCGAATGTCAGTTACAAAGTTATAACATCCTGTAGTCTTCATTAATCGTTGTTTCATTATGCTAAGCCCATAGAACTATAACTTACTAATTAGTTAAGTGCGCCGTGTGCGGACTATGGTCCTTGCTATATAACTATTCCAGTTGCGACACTCTTAAAAGACCAATCTGCAAATGACGTAAAAAATCTCAATACGTGACGTAAAATTACAAGAATATAGTAAATTACAATATTTTTGGCAAACATCAAAACATTTTCAAGTGAGGTTCAGTGGCACACCCTTTACATATTTGCGTTAGTTTTATTTACTTGGTTTTGTGTTTTATTAGATTACCAATAATTTTGAACCAACTTTATTAGAAGTAAAAGAGATTTTATTTAAAACCTATACAGAAACAGAACGGTCACCAAAAAAGTGATTTAGTCACAGAGAAACATCAATATACAAAGTACAAGTTCGAAGTAGAGCAATAAGTGAGACAAAGTCTTATTGTGAACGCACATTGATAGACAGAAGACATAAAGCAATTTTCACTTGACAAATACTTGTGTTTACGACGGTACAGTTACTCGTCACAACACTGAAAATGGCACTATATAACCTAGAATTAGGTTGACAAATAAAAACAAGTAACAAATATCCAGATTTCAAATACAATCAATCATGAATTCTGTATCTCAAACAATTTATATCACGCTATGTACAGTCAGTCCCAATAAACTAAGGGCTTGTCAATTCTAGCAATCTGAAGAATTTAAGTATCTATTTTACAAGGAGAATAGAGTTAAAATACGTAAAGTATTCTAATATTATGTTCGAAGAGTCACAGTAATCATAGACATAATAAATTTTATCCAATATGTTTTGTTATTAAACAGGAGCCCGCCAGAATGCGGCCGAAATCTCATTTAGCATAAGAGTTATGCTATAGAAAATCATCGATCGAAGCTACTCGGGTAATTCGGTATTGACGAATAATAAAAGGCAGAACGCCAAGGCATGTTTCGTTATTTTAAAATTTTAAACGCGATATTAGGAATCAAACTTCTATTTGTACTCGGACCTCGTTTCGATACCAAAATGTGAGCACTGTGACCGAGGGAACCGACACTCGATCGATGATAGGCGCATGCGCCGCGAGGTTAGTTACGCGTGAGTAACGGTGGGTGCGAGGCCGACGAGACTGTGGTCGAGTTTAAAACAAACCTTTCTTTTTCTTGTCCTTCTTATCTTTGCCGTCGACAGTTCTGGAACACGAAAAGGTAGAGGTTAGATACTACATTACAAAACATAGATCCAATCAACCATGTCATTATTATTCCTCTTCTTGTTGTAGTTTATCAGAGATTTGTACATACGTAATTAATGTAAAATCGGCGCAGCCCGAGCAGCTTATGTACACACGGCTACACATCAAGCTATGCAAAACCAGTATTAGCTGACCGTTCATTGTGAGAAAATATCATACAAAGTGAGGCCAAGACAAACTGGTTTTGTATAGCTTGACGTGTAGCCGTGTGTACATAAGCTGCTCGGGCTGCGCCGATTACTAAAGCGTGCGCGCATCACTAGTCTCTTGTCTATGCTCAGACATTTCACTAGCCGCTTGCTACACAAGCCAGTGAGCGAGTGCTTGTCCAGAATCCTCAGGACTTGTACTATGTGCCCCGATCTAGGGTAAGTTCATCATTATTCTAGGCGCGAGTCATCCTATAGCAAAACAGACTACATTTTCCTCCACCTATCGAGATTTTGATTTGACAAATAAATAACAATTAGTGCCTCATCTCGTGTAAATGTGCCCGAATTTTTAAAAGCCTATGACCAAAGCTGGTGCCTTCTTTTGTCAGGGGCTATAAAAGAAACATTTAGTAGAAACTAACAAAACTTTTATATGGCGGTAAAGCTAAATAATCAGTCCGAGCAAAGGTAAATCAGTTTATACAGGGTGATTTTTGGAATGGGACTTCACTGCATAATCCGAAACTATGGATATTATAGAAAAGTAGTCAAAGATAGTGGCTTGTGCTTAGGACACGTTTTTACAGGGGTGGAGTTATGTTAAAGAAGATGTAAAAACGAGCAACGTAAGCTTCATTAACACAACACGAGCTATGTTGAGGCGAAGAAGGAAATTCGCTCTGTCTGTACGTAATAGCTTAATACTATTTTATATGCCGTAGCAGGACGTCTCAATTTTTTTTAAGCTATATCAATAAGATATGCCGTACAAAAACCAAGAGTCCACAAGTTGATGATGAGATACCATGCAGATAAAAAAGAAGCAGTACGTACTCCTTGCTGTTGGCCTCGAGCGAGCGGCGGCGCAGGTCGTCGAGCGACAGGCCGGTGTCGCGCTCCCAGGCGGCGCGCTCGGCGTGCAGCGCGCGCGTGCGCTCGTCCAGCTCGCGCGCCTGCGCCTCCAGCGCGCGCCGCGTGGCCTCGTGGCGCCGCGCCAGCTCCGCCTCCGACTCCTTCAGCTTGGCGCGCTTCTCGCGGACCTTCATCTCGAATACCTGAACATAATACACCAAATATTCTTAGGCATGCACCACATATTACTTCTAAATCGGGCTGTAATGCAAATTACATCTCGAATTTTATAGCGGAGCAAAATGTGATGTTTTGTGAATGTGCATATAGCAAGAGAATGCAAATTACAAGAAATGCATACAAGATGACGCTTCGCGCACATTCGTGTTGTACCATCGATGGTTGTGTTAGAAACCTATAATCAAGATTAAATAGCTTTCCTATTATATAGCTATATATATATCTCATATACATATTATATAGCTTCAATATTCACTAGAATTCGAAAAATCTAATAGGTTTACCTATTCAATCGAAATATTTTTCGTGCGAACTCGAATGACTTTTTAGCCACAGTGCAACTCGATGCAGGTAAATTCAAACGCGGCGAAAATAATCTCTAAGCTCGCTAATAGTCACTAAGGACACTTCGAATTTATTTACGTGTTTACAATGGGCCATTGTTATCCGCTTAGAAATGTGCTTAGAATTCTTAACGAGGAAATCCCGTTTAAGCTTGTGCATTAAACTGATTCTCATTGTTTGTGTCTTGTAGTACTAAACACACAGAAATATTCTTTGAGAATAACACACAGAAATATTTTTTCTTTTCTTAGGACTATGAGTAGTTAATAACAGACCAACTGAATCATTAAAATCAAATAGTAAAATACGCAGATTTTAATGTTATTCAATCTTTTCTATAATAGAGTACTAACCTGTTCCATTTCGCTTTCCATTTTCTTCATCTTAAGATCATGTTCTCGCTTTTCTTCCTCCATTTGAGCCAAAGGATTCCTGGGAACAATATTGCCATTTTAAACTATCTAAATGACCACTGAGAACATAATGGGAAGAATAAGAAAATCTTCAATAAAATAAAATAAGTAGATCATTTAAAAATAACAGAAGTATCACAAAAAATACATGCATAACTAGTAGAGTGAAATTAGCTTAAAAAAGTGGAGCGAAGTTTGTAATGAACGGATTTGAATGGAACTTTTTTTTGAGTTTTTTCGTTTCTATCGATTCGACTCAGAAGTGTGGCAGAAATCAAACTGATTGTGTCTCAAACTTGTTGCAGGTTTTTTTTTATAGGAATACGATTTGACAGAGGACATCCGAGGTCGAATTTTAAGTTACTTATTTGTCCCATGTTACTTGGAGTCGGCTCAACACGGTTTCTTCTTCCATTCTCCCCTATCAACCGTCACGTTGCATGAGGAATGATATGTCATTCATCATATCTGTAGATGAAAGCTAAAGGACCTTAAGTCCATTTTTTGTCATTTTTGTATTTTCAATGATTCTTATTCAGTATACCCGTATTGATCAAATGGTAAAAGACAATAAGTCCTACAGCCACCAATTTCGTGGATGTAAAATTACAAATAACATTAAGTCATTAATTTTAATATCTAATTTCGGGTATAGACTTCTTTAATGAGCTCTACTGAATAATTTATAAAATGTGACTAAGGTCCTTTAGCTTTCACCAACAGATATAAGTAATCCATCCATCTTTTCTTTGGCCTTCCTCTCCATCTCCATCCATCAACATTTATATTCATCACTCTTTAATTCATTCTCGAATTTTAAATTACTCAGAAAAGAAATGTCGTTAGCTTCGAATTTTGAATTTTAACCTTGTTCTCCTCACCTCTAGGAACTCAACAAAAAAATTCCCATGAAAATACGACCACTATAAACTTCGTTCCACTTTTCGAGTATTTTTTGGTCTACTTGCATTCGACTAAACGGGCCAACAAGAGAAGGAGCTGCGCCCAAAAGTATACTACAATTGCTTTCCTTTCACGGATATAATGAGGAATACGTATTAACACATGTCTAACGATAACATATTCATATCATGTCTAACGATATATTCTATCAATAGTACTTTTAAAGACAAAGGAGGGCAAAGCGCTATGTGAAATGTAGGACAAAGTTGACAAGTCACGTTTAAACGACGGCCAATTTTTCAATTGAGTTTAGTTGACCAGAGCAATTTCTTCGTTTCTAGAATCAGGATGAAATTATTTCACATGCCAGACGATTATACGATTGAGTTATATCCGCTGTGGTAAGTTGGTAAGTTATAAAGCTTACAAAATGAAAGCAAAAACATGCATGTCACCAAAACCCAATGTCTACATACGAGTACATACATATACTACTAGTTTAAATATTTAATAACTGCTTGTAAGCGTAAACTTTATCTAAATGAATGAAACCTTCACTAGTCCTATAAGTAAGGTAGGACAGGAGGCTAGTGTTCTATCAAAGTTTAAGCTTCCAGGCTTAACACAACAAAGCATAGGACAACGAAAAAATCAATCAGTCTGTGATATCTCGAAAGAAAATCCAGCGACATATCGCCCTTTGAAATGTTTAAATAATTTCGAGTATTAGTATCAAAAACTGAATGTTCGGGGTCAGATGGCCAAAACAAATAACACCGTGCAATGTGTACAAGCTGCAGTTATGAAAATACGTCGGACGTGACGGGACTTACCAAACGGTCATGAAACTGTTCATCAATCCTTGCGGGCACAAACTGAACCAACACAACCAGAGTTAACGACACGCAGCTGTGCCCCGCAAACACTTCACAGTGGCATCAGTAACAAACACAACAATTACAAAAAAGAAGCCAAAATGCGACATTAAACAAATAGGTGCAAATATTGCATCAAATTGTCGTTCCAAACGCATACGGATTTAATGTGCTGTATACTTTACGGACAAAAAAGACAAGTTATTTGCTTTTTAGATGCCGTGTGATGTAAGCTTTCGTTACGGTCTAAAGACGGTTTACAAGACATTCATGTACCTGTTACACATATTAATGCTGAGAAATCAGTATGCAGCCGAGTGTAACACACGCAAATTGGTTGCAGTCATCATTATTTGAACACAACGAATATAATGAGGAATAAATTGTTATTGATGCCACTGTGTAAGCGCGTGAACTTCAAGTTATTATGATATATGATACTTTTCATGGTTATTTTAGTAAATAATCCATGAAACAATGATTATGATAGACATTAACATTGAAGTATATGTTACTCTAGAACCGCAGATCTAAACGATGATCATATTTCACGCGCTTCTAGTTATCATAGAGCAAAAATCATTCTTATGCCGCCACCATTTCTACCTGTTGGGTACGACGAGGTGATATAATATATTTTTTTTAAATACAAATAAAAAATACATCATCAACCTACCCTCGTCTGAGGGCATAGAAATTTGACCCAGCATCACAGTAATTTTGATTTAAAAAAAAAACTCTTTTATATACAGAATGGTTCTCGGATGGGCAATAAGAGCAGGAATCTTAACCATTGCAGCTACTGTTAAACGTTCTTAGGAGACTGTCCATAACTTTTTGGGTAATTCTAAAAGTTTTTGTGTTAATTGCCAATTTTCATGAGGACTGTATTTTTTAAATGTGTATTTAAAAAAACTACAGTCATCATGAAAATTGGCAATTAACACAAAAACTTTTTTTATAACAACCTGTTTCTCACAAGAAGCAAGAACCTAGCGCACCAACGATGTTAAAAGTATCTACTAGAATTGTCATAAAACACAAAAAACCTTGCTCATACTTGCGTAGTAGTCTATCATTAATTTCATTATCTATTATTACATCCACTTCTTCACTATCATTAGCTATCATATGTATATATGAATAATATATAACTTATGAGAAACATGATCGATTGGCATCAAAATAAGTTTTGGTGTGAATTGCCTTATTTCTTGGTGACTGTAATTTTTTTTCAAAATCTATACATGCAGTTAGCAATTAACCTGCCGCTACAAAACGGTAATCCACCACCGTCCGAATATGTATGCAATGCATGTATATTTTAAAGTAGTGATGGTTAATAAAACGTATAACACGATATGCGTATAAAACGTACAGCACTTGTTATATCGACTGTGACTGCACCGCAAATTGCGCTTGCGCGCTCAGGGTCAATCTAGTGTGTGACAATAATTATAGTGACAATGGACTTGCCAATGGCGTTTTAATTTCGCGTATTTATGCTAAACAACTATGCAATCTACACATAATGAAGTTTTTTACTTTAAAGGTATCATACAAGTTTGTAAACAATTACCTACTTCAATAACTAGATATTGTTTTAAGTTAGTAATGCAATAAAATGCGTTTTGCACCTGCACAAGCATCAAAATTAATGTCACGTAGGTGCGGATCCGGCACCGCAGTTAAATGGATCAAGAACATTGTTTGGATGTGCGGTTGTAGTGTAACATATACTTCAATTATTAACAAGTAATATTTCATTTCTGCATGCCCAAGCACAGAACGTTCAATAATGAAAGAATATCAATGCAGAGCTATTTAATAAAAATCTAAAATATTAAAAATAAAATAAAACTCTGTAGCACACAACTGCGACAGTATAGAAGAATGCTGAAGGTGACCAGACATGCAGCAATGAAGAAACAATCAAATATATCACTCAAAGAACGTTTCAATTGTTAGTAATAGTCCATGGAATTCCAAAAATAAGTCTGGTCACCTTAAATGCGGTGACAGCAGTAATAAAATAAACAAATGTTAGAATATCGTTAAATAGACCTTCCAGCAACCCTGTCTACTTAGGTTGTTAGGTCTAATCATGCCTGTTTCAAAATATTATTGGATAGATCTACTGAGACCAGAGAAACAGGTAAAACTTGGTTCAAAAAGTTAGTTTGTTAGCACAATTTTAATGAGTTATGGAGAGCGGAATGAGGCGACAGGTTAGCAACGTTCGTCTTACTTGTTGGAGTTGATCCTGTGCGGCTTGCCGTCGTGCGAGAGGCCGGCCAGCTTGCGGCAGCGGTAGTTCTCATAGTGTACTGAGCTTGTCACGTCCTTCAGGTCCTGAAGATGCGTCCTTATTACCATATTGCGCAGCGCCAAGAAGTCGCAGTGTTCCAGGTTCTCAACTATAAACAAACAGGCAAAATATTTAAGTTTCTGTGCCAGTTTCAAGTCAGAATGTGTTAATGAGCTGTGAGCCAAAATAACTACTATGTGGAGACTAACAAGAACTGGATGAAACGAAAAAATAATGGTGCACATTAGCCATGGAACGAAAGAGCTTAGAAGCCATGAGTGGAGGCTTTTGTCCAGCAGCGGGAAAAACATGCATGCAGAGAGAGAGACGAACTGCATCGATTGGCATCATAAAAATATAAAAATGATTTTCTAGCCAACTCTGTACCATGTTTTGAAAATATGTGAATGAAGGAATTTTTCTGTAGCTGCACTGTAACACTTTAGGCCCTTACTAATCAATCTCAAAAAAATATTCAGTGTAATGCTAATCGGATAACTTTGCTTGCGCGATGCAAGATTTACGTGACGTCAAGTATGATACAGGTTCGCTGCATGTGGCGTTGTAGATGCCGCCACAACAGTACCAATGTAAGCCAGTCAGTTTTTTACAGTGACATATTGTTAGTTAGGGGAAAAAAGGGGGTCGTGTGTTGTGACGTACCCTCGGCGATGCCCCAGGGGTACTTGCGGCCGCGCACGCGCCGCGTGTCGCTCTCGATGACGGTGTTGGCGCCCACCACGGCGAAGGGCACGCGCGTGCGCAGCGAGCGCGCCGCCTCGGCCGCCTCGCCCTCCTCGCCCGTGCTCTCCGGGAAGTCGTAGATCTTGATCTTGTGCTGACTTATCTCTTTCATTATCTGTAGTACGAGTGGTATAGAAGTAATTATCATCACGAGGATTACAAAAATATTTCACTGTTTACGTGAAATACGTCATTTCATTAATATCCGTCGTTGTTGTCGTCCGTCATCGCTTCATCATTTATGAGCATAATTTAGAGCTCGTAGGTGATGATTAGATTCGAGAAACGAAACTGACATAGTCCGTTTCGTCCTACTAACCTGTTCTTTGAAATCTTTGCATTCTTCCGGGGTCATGGTGTCGGCCTTGGCGATGACCGGTATGATGTTGACCTTGTCGCCGAGCCGCTGCATGAACTCGACGTCGAGCGGCTTGAGCCCGTGGCCACTGGGCGCGATGAAGTACAGGCAGCAGTGCACGCGCGTGTCCGGCGGCGCCGCCTTGCGCGTCACACGGGACTCCGCGTTCAGGAACTCTTCATACTTCGACTCAACGAAGTCGATGATAGGTTGCCAACTATAATGACAAAATTGAGTCTCATTAATATTAATGAAAGTCAAGAATGAAGAAATGTTATCGCTAATAACGAAATCAATTTACTGTTCAGCTAAAAAAATGCAAACCATCATTAGTATTTGTTTAGTGTACGTCGTCGAACAATTTTCGCGTGTTGGGTAATTTACGTCAATATTATTGCATGCAGAGTAATCGAAAGGATGTTTTGAATCACGCACCAATTGCTGTTGTCGACTGCATCACCGAAGCCCGGTGTGTCGACGATCGTTAGCGTGAGATTGACTCCGTTCTCTTTGAGGATCACCACGCTGGTCTCCACGCCCACCGTCTTCTTGACGCGTAGCGAGGGGCCCGGGTGCTTGTCCCGGTCGTACACGTCCGTCAGAAACAATGAGTTTATTAAAGTTGACTTGCCCAAACCAGTTTCACCTAAAAATAAAACGTTATACATTACCAATCTTAATTTCCAAGAAGGCTGCATATTAACGGAGTGACTAATGTGCACATTCCAAAATTTTATTCAAACTTAACTGCCAAATACTACATTTGATGAGGGTTTTTCATTTGGGGAATTTGTGGGACACCTTTGCCCAGCGGCGAGACATTACAGAATATCAAAAGAAAATCGTTAAACAGCAAAATACTGGAGTATTATTGTAATTAACTATGACTTACCAACTACCATTAGCGTGAATTCGAAACCTTTTTTCACTGCCTTTCTGTATACTTGGTTTGGTAAGTTTGCAAATCCGACATATCCATCTAATTCTTTGGTTTTTGGCTTTTCTAATTTAGGTAATTCCGGTTTTGGCGCGACTGGTGGGTGGTCAGGTTTCTGAAAATGAACAGAAAGCATTATGTAGTTACAAATCGTGCGTTCGATGGGAATTCCCTACACCAAAAATGACAAAGTTCCAAACAAACTTTCATCCCCTTTAGAGGATTTTTTTTTTTTAATAAATCCCTGGAGCTCGCTTTCGTTATAATTATGACGAACTCTTGTGCAACATTTCATGCTTCTAGACCCAGCTGTTCAGGCTGTCCGTTGTCTGTCAGTGAATGGATGAATTTAATCATTTGAATAAGTAGAAGATATGACATAGATTTAATAATAGCGTATCCTCCAACGAATACAAACACTGTTTTTACTATGAGTGCCAGCTTATAACGAACACTGTTATGAGATGCTGATCGTTGGTGATTGTTTGCAATTTATTACTAGCGTGGCGAAATAGGCAAGTACTTATTTCTACACAGGTAATCCTCGTAAGCACGTGATAGAAAACTAGGAAATAAATATTTTAAAGAAGATATCTTTTGCTTTTAATTTGCGAATTAACGATCATCCACAACTTAACTATGAATGAATACTAAAGTGGAACATCCACACGGCAGACTCTACTAATTGAGCATCGCCAAAGCAAGGTAATAAACAGTCGGCATAGAACGGTATATAAGGCAGGAAAAGGAAACATTAACGCGTGCTCACCGTTCAGCTCATCGAGTTTGCCAAATGTTTATTCAAGTGCGCGGGTCGTTGGCGGTGACATTCTTACGGTGTCGTCATTCATTGTCTCGGCGCTTTACTACTAATAGCCGCTGTTGATTCTGGCTTTTAGGAGTTGCAGTGGTTGGGAATAGAGTAGCGGCCTTCTCCCATCCTTACCTTGATAATGTTTTCTGTACTCCTGAGCGGGGCCGGGCCGCCGGGAGGCGCGGTGGTGGGCACGGGTGGTGCGGGTGTCGGAGGCGGCGCCGAGCTGGGAGGCTTGCTCGTGTCCACGGACACGCTGTTGCTGAGCTTGTTGAGGGTCCCGTTGGACTCGTGGTGGTTGTTCTCGAGCTGGTCGGGCAGCGTGGCGGCGCGCTTGGCTAGCGCATCCTTCAGCGCGGAAGGCGGTGCCGGCGGCGCTCCAGCCGGCGGGCCCGTCGCGCTCACGCCGCCGCCACTCGTAGAGTCCGACTTGAAGAACAATTCGCGTTTACTTTGTAACTGAAAACAAACAGAATGTCTATAAGTATTATGTCTTACTTAAAAGGTGATAAGCAATAGGTACAAAGGGTCTTAGGACGTAAGCATGCATGACACAATGCTTAGGAACAGTGCAAAAGAATCAATCTATAGGATGAAATAAATTCCATTCTAAGCGTAATAGTTAATAGAATATTCGTAAGTACAGTAATGTTTCCTATAAATAATGGCTCCAATTTAATTTATAGCCTACATCTATGCGAGGTAAATATGTGTATTAAGCTACTGGTGTGACATCAGCATAGTAGCAAGTACATGTTTCTCTTACATTCCTGTATACGAACATTACGAACGCAGGATTCCCATCAAATACACCTCACTAACGAGATTCTCGCTGCGTAGTCATAAATTCACCGTCAAATAATGAAGAGAGTTGTATGTATCGCAATATCGTCGCTGTAAATACAGACAAGTCAAGTATAGCTGACCGAGTCGGTCTAGCCGGCTCCATACGAGTCAGATGACTCACCGATTTCAAGGCAACGTTACTGGACAATGTAGTAAAATATACCTATAAGGCATAATTAAATAAGTATAGTAGCATCCATCGGATGAACTGCATGTGTATTTATAATACACAGAAAAGCGGACCGTATCTAATGAACAATGGTCGGAACATAATTATGATACTTTCCCCGATACCAATATTTGCAATGACAAAGAAAATAAAAAAGTGCAATAACGAGTTAATTTCACTGTTTAAAACAAATACTCGCATGAACCGCACACGCATCGTTGCGTTGATCGAATAAACCTCGTTACCAATAACCAGTACCTAATTACGTAGGTGCGAAGAACGAAAGCGGTGACTCACACAGTGCATGGTACTTGAGACTTCACTGCAATACACAAAACGATCACTTCGTGAATTTCAGAGGAAGAAATCAATCGACCAAATAATCAAAAATCTCCTAATAAAGTTATTTTCATTGAAAACTGTGACTGTGAATGTAAAATAAAAGAAAAGATCTGTTATAACTGATAACATAGGTACATACATTAGATACCAATGATTATTTCTGGAATTAGATTGCTGCAAGAGCAAACGAACAAACACTCGTGATAATAATATCATTATGTTATACGTACATACGCTTGCCATTAAATATTTATAAATAATATACCCGCATGGACGTTTAGGCATATGCAAAACGAACAAGAAAGTGGATATGCAAACACGTATGCTGTTTCGCGAAGTGCGACGACCGTAATGCGTCTGAGACGGTTGATTCTAATAATATCTATCACAAACGAAGTTCCAGGCTTACCCCTACAATATCCCAGTTAACCTTAAACTTACAGCGATATCTGCAAAGAACTTGCGGTTATTTACCAGTCTTAGGTTCCTCCCACATTTACAAAAACACAGACTTTTCAAAATAATTAAATAATGTTGAATTTTTATAACCATTTTCGTCGGAACTGTGACCCAGATTGGAGAATATAGAGATGTCTCCGACATCTGGCGATTACAGTCTTGCAGAAGTTGCAGCATCGACACACGGCGCATCACGAATATCACCATTTCACATGACAGTACACAAAAACTAGCCCATGATTGTTATAAATGCAAGATGAAATTCACTTTACAAAATCAGTCATCCTCGATCAATCAAGTACATGATGACGGAATGCCAATGGCCCACTGAATGCCTTGTACCGTGTACGCTTCAGCACTTCATCCGGCGAGTGTTTACCACAGCACGACATTGTACTGTAATGTAAATAATCAAACGGACCAAACATCGCAAGGAATTTGTTTGTTTGTAGAGCAAGCACGTATAAACAACCATATCGAATACTTAAACAAGAGTTCTACCACAATGTGAAATCATTCGATTTCGACACCGCTACACGCTTTACAATTACATGAATCAATTTAACAGGTACTTACATCGTCACTGACTTTTTCGCTACTTAATTTCTTGTTTTTGCATTTCCTTAAACTTAGCCTTTTCTTAAACGTGTTAAACATTTTACTGATACACTAATAACGATACTATTATCGATCAATATCAGGTAGGAGCACCGTCACACTTATCAACTGTTTGACTTTGTAAATGAGAACTTGATAATGTACACGGTTGTAATAATATTCCATATTATTACTTTGCTAATACACATCATAACACAAGACTATTCAAAGCCAATAGGGATAAATTATATCACTTATCCATATGGAAGCAGGCAATAAGCCAGCACACGCTGTACGGTCGTCGTTTACTCAACTGAGTACAATTTATAATAAAATATTTTATCGTTTGTGCGAGGCAGTTTCGCTGACACACTAGCTGAAAACGTCGCTGACTAATATTGACTACAGAGTTTACAGATTAGGTTATTGTTTAACCGTAGCTAAGCCGCATGCGTAATTAGTGGTACTTGTCATCTAATGTACTTGACTAACTCATTCAACAGTTTAAAATCCGGTCTATTCACGGATATTTTACAGAATATAATGTACCATTAAGAAGAGACAAAATTAAAACATAAATGGCTCCACCCTTTTAGTTTAATAGAGCAACAATTGAAGTAAGTATTAAATAGCAAGCTATAGAGGCAGTAATTACACGAGTGATTGGATAGCGACAATGACATATTGTAACGAAACGTCAGGCGTCAATAACCAAAATTGTGATAAGTAAAAGTACAAAAGATAATTCATTTGTGACCGTCGTAAGTCGTTATTATGTTATCTTAATGAAACGTAAAACAATTTTCCATTCGTTGTAATAATTCTAATCTTTGTGTGCTAAGCATGTCAGTGTTTCTATGATATCACCAAGAAACATAGGAACGGTATCTTAAGAATCGCGCGTAGAATAACAAGCAGATTCATCTGGCAGCTCTGTCGCCCGACAACGAAGGAGGCATACGATCTCGGCCGATTAAAAAATGTCTCCCTCTCAAGACACTTCCTGTATAATTGCAATGCTTTGCTCGCAGTCGCGGCGCCACGCTACGGAGACATGACTCATTCGCTGAGCAATAACGATGACTCTTCCTGGCTGTATTCCCTCGTCTACAAGAAAGTCACCTCAAGAAAGTTCTATAAAATAGAGCTATCAATAAAATAATTATTTATAGCTGCAGATTTCATTTACGACATTGTTGTAATAGGGGTTAAATATGAAATTGCAGTTTTATTGTAATAGGTACTTCAAATTGACATAGAACCTTCATGGTATGAGATTTTTGAGTGAAACTTTTTTCACATGGTACCTACGCAGTTCTTCTTTTAAAAAATGTGCAACATTCGATTATCGACTTTCAGTTGTTTTTTTACTCAGCTTAGACAAGAAAAATGGATACTTCGAAAATATTTGAATACGAGTTCCGACGCGGAACTAATGCGGCAGAAACAGCTCGCAATATCAATGTCGCGTTTGGAGAGGGGACTGCTAATGAATGCACCGTGCGATTTTGGTTTAAACGCTTTCGTGATGGAAACTTTGATTTGAAGAACGAACCACGTGGAAGACCGCCCACACAGGTGAATAACAATGAATTGAAAGAGATGGTGGAAGCCGATCCGAGCCAAACTACCCAGGAATTAGCGGCATGGTTTAACGTTACCTTACCAACAATATTGACTCATTTGCGTCAAATCAATAAAATAAAAAAATATGAGAAATGGGTGCCTCATGATTTTACTGATCTGCAGAAAGAAACGCGTGTTGCCTTGTTGAATCGATCGAATGAAGGAATATTGGATTGAATTGTGACATGTGATGAAAAGTGGATTCTTTACGATAACCGTAAGCGAAAAATGCAATGGCTGACCCCAGGTCAAACGCCGCAACAGTGTCCTAAAGCAAAGCTTACCAATAAAAAGGTAATGGTAACTGTTTGGTGGTCTCAGCATGGTGTTATTCACTATAGCTTTCTCCGATCTGGTCAAGCAATAACGGCAGATGTCTACTGTGCCGAACTCCGAACAATGATAGCAAAACTAGCAGTGAAACAACCCCGACTCATGAATCGATCTTTACCATTATTGCTCCATGATAACGCGAGACCTCATACAGCACGAGAAACCGTTTTAACTCTACAGGAACTGCAATTAGAAACCATTCGTCACCCTCCGTATTCGCCAGACCTTGCTCCAACTGACTACCATTTTGTTCGTGATTTGGACAATTTTCTACGAGATAAAAAGTTTTCTTCTCAAGAGGCAGTACAAAATGCTTTCACACAGTTTGTCGAATCTTAGATCACGAGAGTTCTATCGCAAAGGCATAAATGACCTTCCTATTAGATGCCAGCAATGTATAGATAATAATGGTAATTATTTTAATTAAAAAAATATGTGAAATTAAAAAAAACGAATTTCAATTTTTCAGTACACATCGGCAATTTCATACTTTAACCCCTAATATTATTGTTTTTATAAGTCATGAGTTCAAAGGCTGCCTTGCTACTAATATGCTTATTGAAGACGTATTGCACATATAACTACGTACTAATAATGTCTAGTTCTTAACAAAAGCCTCGGTTCATTAGACACGGTTGCGGTCAATGTGCACAGGTGTGTGCTGCGCTGCTCGTCCCTATCCCGCCGGATATTGCCTCATGCCTGTTCAAACTTCATAAACTGCAGGGCAGGTATATTAACTTGATAATGAACTGGAAATTAACACGCTGTAAATATTGTCATTAATTTAGATATTGATCCCTATTGAATTACTAACCCGCTACACTGCTACAGTATTGCATACTGTATCGGGTTAGTCGCTGCTGTTATAGATAACATTAGCGTTACATGCTTATCAGTTTGCGTAAATTGAATAAAGCAGTATCAGTGGTATAATTAAATTAAGTTGGGTACCTATAGTTGTTTGTTGTTGTTATTTAACAAATTCGTTTGCGAAGGATACATTAGTTCATGAGCTATCAGAAAAGTATGAGTTTACCGTATAGAGCGGAGTAGGTTTCTCAGAATTAGCAGCTTATGGTCGAGAGGTGGCGGAGGTTCTCCTAATTCTCAACTTTTCTGGCAATGTAACTCCGCTTGGAATGTACAAATGTTCAAAAAAAAAATTACAACCTGACGTTTTACGAATTCGACGTACTGTGTAAATACCAAAATATATTATGTAAAAGAAAGTGAGTGCGTACACTACTTCAACCGACACCTGCCGATAACGGCCGATAACTAGCTGTATGCACTCACTTCCTTGTACAGAATCCAGCAGGTCAAGCTACCCGAAACTGTCAAATTTTCCCAATCAACCTTGAACTTTAATGCTTTAGCGGTAAAGTTGAAAATCTATTAAAGAAATTGACAGATTGTAGTAGTTTGGTGTGCTGGCGTCTGTACTGTTTGGTTTAATCGGCCGAGTTCCGGCGACGACGTACGAACATAGCTCGGCCGATGAAGGATTAGGTGTACGCATCGCGTTACACAAACGTCGTAAATAGAAATTTTCAGAATAAACACAGTGTATGGAGTTAGAACAAAGAAACGGCAAATAAAAACTATGAGAACAGAGAACAAAGTCAATAAGTAGGTCTGTGGATAAGAAACCGAGGAGCAATATTACAATGTGCAAGCAAATTGTAGGTTGCATACGAGTAATCACGAACGAATTACAATAATAAAGAAAGTCGATTAACACATGGATATGGGCGCTATCTCGATCACTTTCATTTTGCACTTTCTGGTGTAATTGAACAGACAGTCACAAATTCAATCAAATGTATTTAGCTACCAAACTAAATAACTTTAGAAGGCTTTTCTGCATGTATTCTTAGTAGCTACTGAATTATTCATGTGAGGTAAAGACGAAGACAAGCCCGACAAGTATCTCCTGATATAAATACTATCGTGCACGTAGTACCTACTTACTATAACATGGCAAGATATTTATTTCTGCACATGATAGCGTTTGTGGATTAGCGCTAGAGAATCCAATGTTCTACACTCGTGAGAAAAGAATGCGGGTCACCGACAGAAACCTTAATTTGAAACTAATGTAAGTACTGTTTATTTGACTAAGCTATCATTAGTAATGATAGCTTAGTCAAATAAACAGCACATAAAGTTAATTAACACATTACTTATGATCATTAGTTTGACGGGGTGGAAAGGGGTAATACAGTTCAAAGGGGAGGATTTTACTGCGAAAATGGGTATAAATAATGTTTAAGTATTGACTTTAATCACCAATAATCTCAATGTAGGTTGAAAGCCTTTTACGATAAAATTTTAACACCATAATGACTTGACTCTGTGATGGAAATGTCAAGAAAACTTTTAGAATGTTAATGACAGGTGCCTTAACAAACCAGATCAATACAAAGACACGTAAAAACCATCGCGTGAAGCAATTAGGAAGACCTGGTTAACTATAATTAATGGGGGAAATGGAGCATCAAGCATCGTGTAACTAAAAGAAAGTCCATTACATACACTAGTGATGATTACAAGCTACGAACATGGTCGTTCTTGTTTATGAATTTCTTATAAGGTTCATATAATATACACTTTTGCTTCGTTTACGTTCACATATCTCATACACGCACGCACCGATGGAGAGTACTATACGAATCTGACGTTTCTGAAGAACATCATCAATAAGGTCAGTATGGTATACGTCCTTCTAGGTCCTCCCACATCTGCCTTGTAAATACTTTTTGTTAGGTACTCGCCTTTCATATATCCTCTCAACATCAACAAACCATCTAAACATACTTTTTTTTTTTTGAGGATGGTAAATCATCAAATGACCCCTCCCGCTCTGGGTGATCTAAATATACTTTTTTTTTTTTTTGAGGATGGGAAATCATCAAATGACTCCTCCCGCTCTGGGTGGAGCAGGAGGGAGTGTCAGACTCTTACTGACTAAAACCCACCCGTGTTCCTTCCTTAGCCCTTTATGTTCCAGGGCAGCGGTAAACCCTTTCGGATGTTCCCGCTACCCTGGCAGGCTTCGGCCCTATGGGGCCCCGTCGCATTTGCTGACATCTCTTTGAGGCGCGCGTGGAAGACGTACACGCCGTCCGGCACGGGTCTAGTCCTGATCGGACGGAGAGCTACCCATTACTCTCCGCCCGCAGGCCCGCGCCTACGGTGGCCGGGAGTCGTCACGCGGCTCCCGACGCCCGGAGCGTCTCCCGCGGCGGTTGAGGCGTGAGGTGCGCAAGGTGCGTTCCCTCGCCCACCCCGCCGCCTCCTTCGCTAGCATGACTGCTTCGCAGAAGGAGGTGACTCCCACTCCCTCTCACCCCGGACCATGGCTTGAACCAGGGCCGGACGCGAGAGGTCGCCGCCGCTGCCAATCGCCTCAACGAGGACACGGCGGTGCTCTGCCCAAGCAGGGCAGACCTCCACCGTATGCTCCACCGTGTCCTCTGGGCGATCCTGACAGTGGTGACACCCGGGCGTCTCCTCCCGCATCTAAATATACTTACTCTATTCAATTTCTGGTACTATATCTTCTTTTAAACCGCACCATTGTCGTATCGCATCATTTCTCAATCTATTATTTATAACACCATACATACAAGCAACGCATTTCCACAGCATTTATTCTACTTTCATGCCTCCTCCGCCACACCCAGCCATCACTTCCATTATAAAATGACTTCGGGACGGGGGGGGGTCTAAAATAAAATTTCAAGTGCCTAGGGGGCCCTGGGCCTCTGAGTCTGAGCCTCTGGGCCGGACCTGTGGACACTTGCCTTTTTTAAAGTATTCCACGGAAACGTAGTACCGTGCCGGGATAAAAAGTATCCTATGTTAGGAACCCAGGCCATGGTCTACCTGTGTGCCAAATTTCGTCGAAATTCGTTCAGCCGTTAAGGCTTGAAACGGTAACAGACAGACGGAGTTAGTTTCACGTTTATAATATTAGTATAGTATACATATAGTATGGATAGATGCGATTGAGGTAGGGAATCATCATGTTATAGTCTCATTAAGCAATATACGCCACTGGCCATGAATTTTTAATTGAGGTTAAATTAATTGTCACTTGAATTAACATTGTGAACTTACGCATATGCATAAATGGGTTATTACGCGGATAATTACCAATTAAGGTACAGGGGTTTATGTTCAATAACAAAGCTACACGTTAACCATCTGTTTTTACGAAATGTGAGAAGGGAAGGAAGAGAAGGGCAAGGGAATAATGATGAAGAGGGAAATTTACAGTACTTTAGTGATTATACTGGCGCCGAATCCCTTGTTCACAAACTAAACTAATTTTAAGTTCAATGCATCTTTTTCTTTCTATTTCATTAAGAAAAGGACAGAAGATAAATATTAGTTTAGTCCTGTCAAATTAAGATACTCCATACACAAATTAGACGTGATTAAAAACATGGCTACTAAAAATACGTCAATTTACGTCAGGCAACACATGCAAAAGTGTATTAAATATCGCGGAGAATGTAATAATCTATTAGATTGTCTATACTTATTTCAAACGACACAACTTAAAAGGCAGCCCTCGTATGTGCATATTATGCAACTAAAATGAGCGATTTGAAGCCAATCAATTGAATTTCTATTTTCAATTGCAGCCCTTCGACCTCCAGATATCGATTACGCAGAAGAGCAAAGAATAAATTAAATATTCAAGCGCAAGCGCGCCTGTTAGTTTCTTACCTACAAAATTGGGCCTCTTTATTTTTCATGTTTGTTATATTGTTAAAAATATTGCAAAGTATCGATGGTGTGTTAAAACTCACAGTCACCAGACACAGGAACAGTATTGGACCAACAAAAGATTTTTTGATCACCGTTTTTAAGTTATTGACATAACAATGATATTTGCCTCACATCGTTAGCGTTTTTCGTAAATCACGAAACTTCACGCTTGAAACTAAGCACTACGCAAGGTAAACTTCCGATGAAGATGCGAAATCTTATTAAATGATAGACAACCACAGCAAGTGCTAATAAATGATGCCAATTCTCAAGGTTTGAAAATAAAATAGGGGTTCCACAAAGGTCTATATTGAGCCCCTTCCTCTTTTGTTAAGAGTCATGTATAATCTCCGCAGGCGCGATTCGCTAAAGGAACTGTTTAAGGATATTACCATCACGAAGTACTTAGTCAACATATCTACGAAAGCATCATATTAGAAATAGTAAGAGAAAATCTACTTTTTTTAGTCAATTATGACGTTACTTATATAAAATACATAATTATAATACTAGAAATATGGACCAATTACTTCAACCAGGAGCACTATAAATTTACCATTTACTGGGTCGTCTTTCATTGACTTGAATGTGCCCTGGCAGTTGATAGTATGTCATGCTCATTCAAATGTCTCACTGGTGGTGGCGCATGTGTTGGATCATTCGGTTCCCTTCAAAATGGTTAACTGAGTGGTGCTGATCCGTGCGTCTTGTTCTTGTTGAGACTGGTAAGCTCTTAGCTGCCTCGGCTTATTTCAATAACTTATTTTATTTTTAAATTATTTGCTTTTCCTCTGGACGTTTTTAACTTGCACATCTTTTTACAATTTTCTAATAATATGCAGGTGCCTGTAATTTCAACATGGATGATGTAACCAATATTTTGTAACAATATTTTGATTTAAAAGATTGTCCATGGAGTTTCTTACCTGTTCCATTTCCTGTCTATAGGAACCTACTACGCATTGGAATGGACATCTAGCTACATCTTTCCGACTCTCCGTCTCCTTCAAGAGTGCCTGGTTTCATTTGAATAAATGCTTTGAGTTTGACTCGCAATATTTAAAAACAAAACAGACTTCTGAATCAATGCCTATCTCTAAAAGTAACTGTATACGCGCCGGAGACATATGGATAACACATAAAACTAAGACGTCGAGTGCGATTGTGACTTATTATGCTATTGACGAGTCATCGACCCGAGAACCGACGAGGATTAGGAAATAGTTACTTGGATCTGTTCTGCATGAAGAAACGGGAAGTCAATCATACGTTTTGTCAACTGTACAGTCACGAGCATAAATATATTTTATCGCGCATTAATATCTGATTTCATGATTCTTTCATTAATATCTCTTCTCAAGAAGACAGCAAATATTTATGCGATCCACTGTGGAAAGCTTATAAAAGTGCCGGCAAAAATATGTGACAAGTGACAAGCAAGGGACACTAAAAGGACGAGAAAAATGAACTGTCCAGAGTAATATATTTATGCTCGTGACTGTACATATTATAAACGTTTCCAATGGCTGGCATAAGAGTTGCATACAAACGACATTCTGTTCCAAAGGTTCAATTAAGTGACTCCCTTATCAACAGCAGTTTATTTATACTTAGACGGCGAAGCAACAGGGTTTTAATTGATGGCGACAATATGTAAGTTCTGAGTGATAGCACAAGCTCTAAAGGCACGTTTGTCACTGTATGACCGCTCACGGAATTTCCTATTCGTAGTGTTAAATTATTGAAATTGTTATTGTTTTATTCACCTCTGCTTTTCTGCGCAATGATAAGTTCCTCCAGATATCGCGTGGATTAGTCCATCCAACTTTAGCCTTATCAGTTCCACTGTCTCCTACGCTGCTAGAACATCTTGTTAATTTACTTTGATGTCCGTTGCCGTTAGCTAGTGCTCGGTTTTCCATTTTGAACACATCCGAGTAATTTCTTCAACGGTTGAAAATGGCAAAAAACGCAAACGACGCTACACTGTAGATACGCTCACAAACTTGTCTGTTGTTGTAATATTAAAATAAACACTCGTTGAACAAAGGTAACACAAAATCTTCGAAACTATTCGTTTACATTCACACAATGTAAGTATTGTACTTGTTCTATGCCCTTAAGGCTGTGTTGGTGCACTGGCCGTATCGATGTAACACCATTGTTCGCCTGTTGCCATATAAACACGGACTGACGAAAATCACACGTATTGCGTTAAAAAAAACTGCGACAATTTCAAATTAATTATCACTGTTTAAACTTCAGTTGGTAGTTTTTGAACACAAACTAACTGTTGTAATATGAAGCACCGTTCACGACTGTGTCAGTTTGAGGTTAAGTTACAAGCGATACCGGCTGCCGGTTGGCGCGCCACACCACCGCACGGTTCAAGCCTGTCCCACACGGGGGGATTATTTTTTTTGTACTCGATGTCAATAACAATGTTTTTATCAACTTGATACCAATACAGCTGTCAGCTGTTATCTATCAGATAAACAACAATTTGAAATTTTGTTAAATAAACAAACGGATTACTTATCATTCGTCAAAGCCCTAAGAGATATAAGTTATTATTTGGGCTAAGTAGGTATTAACGTGCTTTTTTCAACTGCTTATATTATACTAATCGTTAAAACTTTTTACATAAATAACAACCGACTTAAAAAGAACCAAGGCCACAGCATTTTATACTGTAAAGTATTAAAACATTTAATCTTTGTTTTATTTTAGTTTAGTAGTTTACATATTTTATTCGAAAGCTGTTTACTAGATCTAAGGGCTAAAAATAAAACACGACGTGTGTAAGGGCCTCCTTAAACTCAGGTACCGCTGAGTTAATTATGACTATATCTATATAGACGCACAAGGATCCAGCCCGTCACACTTATGCCCACCAGACACACAAAAGCAACGAGCAATCGCTCCAAAAGAGGGTAAAATAAACAGTCGATAAAACGCAAAATGGTTCTTAATACGATTGTATCAAAGCTGAGAATATATCGTTACTCAATGGTGCTTAGCTTTTTGTGCACTGGGCTTTACAATGCAAGAGGAGAACGTGCCCCAACCGCTTTTGCCGGTTAGTGAAAAACTTCAAGCCAAATTCGTTTCGTAAAACAATGTTTTATAATAACTATACATATTAAAGATTAAAGTTGCTTTTGTTTGTGATTACAATTACGTACTTAATGGAATTTGAAATGATAAAAGTAATAATTCAGAAGAAAGAAATAGCTATCGATTTTTGTCAAATCGTGCGAAGCAAGGCTGAGTCGCTAGTCTATGAATAAGAGCTAAGCAAGACACCACAAACTACACACATAAAGTGACTGGCACGATTCTTGATCACTCGTTGAAAGAATGGGAAGTTTTTTACCATAGATTTACAATGAGCATGGCCGATCCCCACTTAAATCGAGCGCGTAAGAAGCGCTAAGATTCGTTCCAGTCACTGTAAAAGAGCACAAGTTGTCCTAAACAGGACAATCAAAGTAAAAGTAACTTGAGTTCTCGGTGCACTAGTCGCGAACCGGCGATAACGTATTACTGATAATAATTCCAAGAAATTGGACTTGCGGCTTGAGCATACAGTGTGATAAAGAAACCTTTACAAATATCCAGCAGTTATGTTATGCTTATGAATGATCCCCTCATGTAGGAACAGTTGAATGAACTATTGAGGTCTATACGTCCATTTTTTGGGTTTTGAGTACAGGAAAACGGAATCCTTATAATACCAAATTTTTGTCCGGCTGTCACAAGGGTTTTTCTCGAGATCTATGCATATGCAACGTAGGATTTTTAATTTAGGGGGTAATGGTAGATTTCAATGATGTGCATACTTATCGCCAATTAAAAACTAAATTAATACTTATTTTTTTCTGTCTCTCACGATTAATTTTCTTCTTTCTTATGTTAGAACCTAATTGATCCAAAAGATATAGGTCAAAATTTGCCAACAAATATGGTTCCCTCCCCCCTTCTCTTAGGTTTTTATAGCAAAAGTTCTAGCCTTTTAACCATGTAGTAGTAATGTTAATTAAATAAAACTAAATCCAGTGCAAAACATTTTTTTCCTGGACACTGTCATTTAGGTGTATTGTACAGTCACGAGTAAAAGTATGTATACACTCGGCTTTATTCAAAAGCGATTTACTCCTTATTTTTGAATGAAATTTTATATTGTTACGAACATAGCATTTTCAAACCCATAGGTTTATGTAATGTGTCGTATTTCAACGATGCATTCGTTATTTTACGAAAAAATCGCATTGAAAGTTGCCAAGTGTTGACATATTGGTGCTCGTGACTGTACAGGAGCTTTCGCAGGTTTATTAATTTACGCGTAATACAATAATTAGGGGAGACCTACGAATTTTATTGTTCGAGCTCGACTCCCCCTTGATCGGTTTTTTTTTTCATATCCAGTGTCATACTCATACATAACGATGGAATTTTAAGCGAAACAAAAAGTATTCAAGAAAGTATTTAATGTTCGAAGAATTTTCAGGTCAGGGTGCGACCGTGAAACAGTTAATGTCTGTTTAGTGAATTCGACACATGCGAGCAGAATGTCCGCCACTGCTCGAGGTTATTTTTAACCCTGTAGACACGGGGACTCACGAGGTCAGTCACCCGCTCACCCCTCCCGCACTCCCAACCAGTCCTATCACATGAGGAACTGCGTGGGAATAGGCTGCCAGCATGTGCTTACCCAGGACAGAATAACATAAAACGGCAAAAACAGTTGGCATGGGTCACGACCATGGTGGTCGTGACCCATGCCAACTGTTTTTTCCAAGATGACGAGTAAGACTTTCATCTGCAAACTGCAATAAACGAGCACTGCCCCATCAGTAAATAATTGTACATTGTCGTGATGGCCTGGAGTCGTTAAGGCCTCGCCTCTCAAAATAATAGTTTCGTATAATTTTTTTTACAGTATAGTTAGATCACCAGAACTCACGAACCTACGCCGCCGCGGTTCGGTAGTAGGTCCACTTGGAGAAGTTTCGCGCCAATCTTACTTGTTTATCTTGTTTTTATTTTTTATATTTTTGAAATAACCTACACACACATTTATATACGTTTAAATGATCAAATATAAGCAACAACTAGAAATGCCATAATTCCAATAAAGCAGTCGAATTATTAAAAAGATTATGTTTTACTTGACTGTTATTTAAGTCAATAGTTTTTGAGATATAATAATGGGATATTTTTGGTTAAAACTGCAAAAATAACTTTGTTTTTTCATAACTTTTTCTAGAGATACTATGAAATACAAACTTCTTTTTGCGCTCGATAAAATCAATATTGTGCATGCGATATTCATTCCGACTACGAAACCCTTTACTGTGCGTGGTCACACACTTGGCGGCGGCGGTGACGGTGTTTTACGTAGCGTACGTCTGTTGATAGTTTGGACTAAGCACTTACGTTGATTTTATTTTGAGTAAGTATTTATCAATATAAGTAAATGTTCAAAAACCTGAATATCTATGAGTATGATGAAACACGCCTGTAACGCATCAACAGTTGCAGATCCATAATACTTGCATAAATATAGTAAAATGGCGAAAACGGCCATTTTTTTGTAAGTAATTACAATTGACAACTTGTATGAGTTGTATTCGTATTTCGTACTATACACATACAAAGAGCTATGTAAGTCTCAAAGATTACATTTTTAAGTCCATACAAGGCTCTCTTGTAATCAAATAACTAATACAAAGCAGAGCAGCTGCTACCAATCATACGAAGTTGATACATGATTGTTTTATGTAATATCTACATGTCAGACGGTTAGGTACCATAATGGTTATGGTATCGATACGTCCCAATGTAAACAAACTAGTTTCAGGCTCACTGCACGTTACTTGCATCATCCGATAAATACTTCTAGACGACTTACTTATTCTAGTTAGAAAATGACAAGGATTGCGATACACATCTAAATATCTACAATATGATACAATCGTATTATTATAGTGTGAGAGGGCTTTATAAAATAAAATAACACATCCCTTTCTCGGGGTGCCCTAACTACGGTTAGGGGAAATGTTGAGGGTGCACATGAAAAACGGCAAGGGGACTCTGGGACTCACCGTTGCCGTGTCGGTAAGGGTGACGGTAGCAGAGGTGGGCCCATTCGGTGGTGTAGGAACTGTCGTGCCGACGGACACCTGATTATTAGCATTTTGTTCAATGATACGTTGCCGTAGTGCTAATCTTTCGAGGCTGGCCAGACGATGGGATCCACCGGTACCCTCTCTATCTCGTTCCCTGAGTCCAGTGGTGCTGCCCGCGCTAAAGGAACCACTATATTTTGGCAATGTGGGCGGTGGAACAGGCCTGGCCGTACCACTGCGGCCAAGCAGGGAGCCGCTGGATGTATATGCATAACTGCTGGGAGTTCCAAGTGTAGCTGTACGCGGCGCGGCACCGATTCCATTTAAGGCACCAGTGGTCCCATTGACGGCGCCACCATTCACCGTCGTCGTGCTGCCGTTCATCTCCTTAAAGTGTTTTCCGTCATGCGAGTATTACAAAATCACACACTGAGTCACTGACTGCGTACTACGTTACGATCGCGAAATAGTGCCGCGCGCGTTGTGCCGGTGCGTTCAAGCCGGGTGCCCGACGGAGGCGGTTTGACAGCTCGGCGGTGGCGAGGAGAAGCGCGGGCGGGCACGGCGCCCCGCACTCGACGCCTCCGTCCGTCGACGCGGCTTGCCAGCGCTGCCGACCCCGCTACATCTCAGGAATATTGCCACACGACCGCCCGACCAGAGGGTTGAAAATGCATTGTTGCCCGCTCTCTGTCAAGGTCAACACGTATATTGGTGTGCAAGCTGTTTAGGCATCTCATTTTCCAAAGAGATTTGATTGGCAATTTAATGGCGCCTTTCTGCTGTATTAACTAGTCTTACTCCGTCGTAAGTTATTATTAAACAAAAGTCGGAGTTCAAACTTACTGAAACTTTCATTACCTACTAACACTAAGTTGATGGTCAATTCATCAGACAAGAATGTCAGACAGACCGACAGACTATAATTCAAAATTGACGAGAAACGAAATAAAACAAAAAGCACCACGTACCTTACTTTCTCTTCCAACGGGACCAGAGCCAAATGTCACTTACAACGAGAATGTAAGAAACATTTTTAACTATAGATAGATTTTCCTCAAGTTGAAGACTTAGAATAAATTAATTGTCAGTCTATCAAGAAAGGATATGACGCTGTCTAGTTCATCGGCCTGGATCCAAGAATCTAAGCGACCATTAACGGAAGTACGTTTAAGGTACAAAGAATGATTGTGTTTTGTGGATACTCTAATAGTTTATTCGTCAGGCATAGGTACCTAGTCCACGTGGAATTTATAACGAGGGGGTGTCCGAAATGAAGACATTCCGAGTGGCACATAATTTCGCTGAAGTCAATCATCATAACATTCATAACAAATTAGATGAGTTTTTTAAACACATGGAATCAACAATTCAGTAATGTGTAGGGAACACGTGTTAGTCGCATGTGGCAGTGAGGTCCAGCCATCGACCGCCTCACCGCGCATGCGCGTCCTCACCCCAATCCTGCGACCGTCTCTCCTTGCACAACCCCTCGGTGCATGCTACACCAACATGCTTCCTCGTATCCTCTCTGAATGACAATACTATTCCACTAATTATATTCAAAAATTATGCGCATAAAATTATCAAGGTTTCGATTTATTAGCCATGTTGAAACTAAGGATAAGTTAGATGCATTATTTGCGAAATAGAAAATAGGAAAGTTTTCAAAGACGTGATAATGAAGAATGCCGCTAATGCAAGAAATACAATGATTTTAAATATTATAATTATCTTAAGCTAGCATTTAAAAATAATGCTTTGTACGAGCAGAATGGATCCTAATTGTAGTTTTAGTTTTATTGCAAAGTAAACAAACAAGCGCCATCTAACGGATGTGGTTGACGTATTTAACATGTATGAACATCATTCATTACCGCTAGGCGCAGCTTGGAAGCGAGCAAATGTAAACAATACACACACATGGACGTAATGCTATTACTGGGTAATCACCAGGTGGCGGTGGCGTTAATTCAACACTAATTTTACATTTACAGGGAAATGACCTGAAAACAGGTTTGAATGGATACTCGATATTGGGGTGCTTAGTTACTGTTTTCTATAAAGGCATTCAAAAAACTTTCAGTCTCGAAGAAAAAGAGGTGATCAAAGGGAATTGCTCATTTTGTTCGGCGCTTTAGATGAACTTGTACAGTAATGAATTTTAGGCTGAATATTTTAGCTAATCTTGTGTTTGGAGGTCCCGTGTAGAGAAAGTTTTAGCTAATTCCGCCGACAAAACATCGCCATTTGTTTTTATGCGATGTATGTTTTATGTTGTTATGAGAAAGATTTGTTAAATTAAATTTGAAGTCTTGGACATGCATTTAATTATAATATGGTGTGTTCTACATGTGGATAGCCCATTCTACGTGTTTCAAGACATGAATGAGTGCCTCCCGATTGTCCCGAGATTACTTTCTAACAAACGAATGTGTTTTTTTTTTAAATAATAGTCATCAATGATGACTATGATGATGATGACTCATCATCATCATCATTCAGCCAAAGAAGTTCACTGATGCACATAGGTTTCTCACTTGGTAGACCGATGACCTGGTGAAAGTCGCGAGAATCCGCTGTATGCGAGATGCACAGACCCGGTCTAGGTATATGATACAGTTAAGTACCTATATAATTGTACACATAATCAAATATGATTAAAAGTAATTTCTAGTTAATAATATTTATTTTTTGATACTTTTAAGCCATGTCAGTGGAACCATTCACGGGTAAATCGCGATACATGTCATGGGGGGGGTCCCGACACTTTTTCACGAACCTAATCCCAAAATATTAAATGACAAAATATAGAAAGAGCATCGAATTCTCCTCCAAATAAACTAGGTTTGGTCGTGGCAGGCAGACACGGAAATGAGAGGCAAGTTCGTAATGGTTTTTCTATCGTGAAAAGGAGACGTTTCATTTTTATAAGGAGCTTTGGCTAGGACGTGTACATTTCAGAAAATCTGTGAAATATACCTATAAACATATAATAGGCAATGATTTATAGAATTAATTTGTATTAATTTAGTAGAAAATACAAATTGAAAATGTTTGACATATTTTGCTGTGAGTAAAATGGAGACATATTGAGTCAATGACAGATGACAATGACGTTAATGTCATTAAAACCTAAAACAGGATATTTTATGTTTTTGCTTCATTGGTAAGCTCTACTAACTACAACTACGTAATAATATGGGAAGTCGTAGAGAAAAATCGCAAAATAACACTGAAAGCCACGAAACGAACACGCAAACGCAACGCACGAGACAAGACAAGACTGATTGACAGTCAATCCCATGACATTGACAGACATTACATGTCAAAATAAAACGTTCGGAAATACACTGGCCAAGTAGATGATTAATCGAACTAAAATAATTATTATTATCAAAATATTATATTGATATTATTTTTTTACATGTGTCCATTAATAACACATTACAAATAGGTGTAATAGATGAATTAACAATAAGTGATACCTTTTTATAAATATATTTAATGTTTTTGTATTTACGGTTTCACACTCATTTCAGATCTATTCTGGTTTCAGAACGCATGTTTGCTGTAAGGACACCGCCATATTGGCCATAACGACAACAAATGGCAATACTTGAAAAACTTTAATTTGTTTGTATGTACACAAAGGGTTATTCTCAAATTGACAGATTAATATTTTTACTAAATTCAGGGTATTTTTCTATATTGTACAAGTGCTAGTCAAAAATGAAACATAACCTTTTATAATTTTATGTTTCTGTTCCACAATAAGTTTGAAAATATCATAATTATAATTAGTATTTAGTACTTATATTATTTTTATTTTATACCTAAGCCTTGTCAATTTCATGAAAAATCTAATTTATGATTGGCATTTTTGCTTTAGGCCCGCTCTTAATTGACGCTTGACGATTTATAGAAATCGTATACATAAAACATTAGACAACAGAAAATGTGAGTATGAGAGCGCTGTTTCAGTAGGCTACAAACAACAACATAAAAAGGTACATAGACGTTTCTCATCGAGACATACGGGTGCGTAAGGAAAGTATGTTGAACCGTAAACATGTTGAAAGATTGAGTAAAGATGCGCCTTCCACACGTAGCACAAGCTGAAATGAAACACATTTCACACCGCACGCGCACACGTAAACATACGCATAATCAAATTTCATTACTTAGGTACTTTTTTTTTCGAGAAAATTATTAGCTCAAGAAATATACCAATTTACCTATATCTATACATTTTCGACAATTTGCCATAATATTATACAGTGTTTATTTTAACAGGGACGGACGGTATGGAGTTTTTTGGTCAAGTGCGCGTTGACCATAAAAATAAAGTGAAAATTGTTTTTAAGCGTTTCGACTGTTTCATTGTATCGGATATAATAAATCTAGACAGCCTGCGCTAACGCCTTAACTTATACATCTAAGGACTGATTTTTCAATCGCCAGATCAGATAAAAGAATAAAAATGGCGGCCTGACATAAATTCTATACAAAAACGATTGAAAACTAACCATTAATTTATTTTGTCAAAAATATTACTTAAGTATAAAGACAAGTAAGTAAGCACCTATTTTTGGTATTTTTCAGTGTAGCAAACCGCTATAATTTTCCTCGAAAAATATGAACCACTCACTACACTATCTTATAAATCTATTAAAATAAAATAAAAATTGCTAGGAGATAAGATGGCGTATGTTATTTTTTTGCACATTTTGAGCTACCTATATTTTTAAAGCTACTAAAACCAAACAAAAAATATTTTTAGATGAAAAAAAGAAACATTATGTTGTTTGGCATCGTTTAAAAGAGCTTACTATGTATCCTTATACATAATAAGCTCTTTTAAACGATGCCAAACAACATAATGTTTTTTTTTTTAAGTATATGTTTTTGCCCTAAGACAAAACTGACCTCGCAAAAAAAAAATCTTTTACTAGCAATCTGCGTGCTTGTCACCTACGTCTAAACATTATGCCAAAATTCAAATTCCTAAGTTACATAGTTCTCGAGATGTTATAAAGGCTCCGTTTTTTTTTTTTGAACAAAAAGTGAAAACGTTATTTTAGTTAACAGACTTTTTTTTATTGTATTTTTGTCTGGGGTGTCCGGGGATAAAACCAATTTCACTTAAATGTCCGGGGTTTTTGAAGATTTCGTCCGGCATCGACAACTTAGGTGATGGCAGCCCTAGCCATATATGCACTGATGTGGAGTTATGTTCAATGTGCACTTATGTGTGGCGGTCTGAATTGATGCCGTCTGTTTAGTAACGAACCTACACCTAAATCAAAACATATGACGACGGACTCGCCATGCTGCCATCATTCATTAAGTAATTTATGTTTGAAACACACCACTGATTGTGATGACTGTACAATAATACTTACAAAACAAGAATCATTTTTTTTTTTTTGACTTGTTAAAGTTTTAAGTTTATCAATTTATTTCTTTAATACTCGTACACAAAAAGTATGTTAACTTGATTCGGTTTATGGTGGTCGTCGTATGCAGATGGATAAAGTTTTAGGTTCAATATGGCTATATTGAAGCTAAAAGCCTTCGGGAATACATGGCTATGTACGCTACATGTCGCGGGGCGTCGCTGCACTTCTTTTCGAACCTAACCTCAAAAATTCAAAATATTAAGTAGGAAATGACAAATAAATAGTAATTCTCGGAATTCCATGTAAAAAGGTAAGCATTTTAAAAAGAGTATTGAATTCTCCTCCAAATACACTAGATTTGGTTGTGATAGCGGACTTTTAGTTTGGTGCGGGGCGCCAAAATACAGCGTGTACCAGAAACGTGTGGTCATATTTAAAGGTGTGGTACGGCAACTGTACAAGTTTCTCCATGGGACCAACATCGTAATCGCTAAAAAATGATCAGCCGTCCCATTTTGGGTCGAGTAGATATTGAAGGATTATAGCTGTCAGTTGATAATTTTATACTTTTGTACTACTACTTATATTTGGCTTACTCCTACAGATAAGAACCCTGGCAAGTCAATAATACATGTAGACATTAGGCGTGATAAAACTATTGAGGTTGGTTGGTAATTACCCAGTGCGCTTGACAATCATTAGTAATCACTATCATGTAAGGCTCACAAGGAAAAAATGAGGGAAGAAAATACAATTTACCTCGACTTTATACCTTTAATAGAATAATATTATGGAGCGTTAGCGATACGACTTTGCGAAGTTTAATTTAGGACTATTTAATCTTTCCGGTAGGTACTGTTAATTTTCGCGAGAAATTGCATGATTTATGCCAGAAATAATATGTATACATTACCGGGCGCGCGTGCCGATAAGCTCCTAAACGAGGCATTACATATAGAGCAATATCCAAAACCGGCTATATGTCACGCACACGCACAGTATAGGATTCCGGAGTCGGGATAAGTATTTACGCATGCACCGTATTTATGCATAGTAGTAAAACGGAACCTTTATAAGATCACTCCCTCGTCCGTCTGTCATAGAGGTTTTTCCTGAGATCTATGCAACGATTTATAGAAATATCTCGCAACTTCATGGCGTCAATTTGACAGCTATGATCCGACTCTACATCATAAAACATCGTAATTTACTGGAGGTCTCGGTAACTTTCATCCATCCTAAAATAACCTTCGGATACAGTGAACCGATGACCCCATATCCGAGCACTTTTAGGCTTCTAACAAAGGCCTCTTTATGTTTGCGCAATCAACTAATGATCCCAACCTACAGGGTACACCAAATAATAAATTAAGTAAGTACATTGATGGCGTGATAACCTCTCAGTGAATAATCCCACGCAGGTAATAATTATGCAAGCGATGTTTCGTATATTCGAAGAAACGACCCACAATCATAAACTTATGAACAAAATAGCAATAACAGCAAACATCTTTTTAGTAAAAGTGACAGGCATAATTTTAACACTAGGAATATGAACAAACTAGATCAACCGCGCTTCAGATTGTCTGAAGTAAAAACTTATTTTAAAAATAGAAAAAAAACAATACATTTTGGGGTTCCCTATACTTAGAACTGAAACTCAAAAAAATCTTTTTTTCATCAAACCCATTACGTGTGGGGTATCTATGGATGGATAGGTCTTCAAAAATGATATTGAGGTTTCTAATGTAATTTTTTTCTAAACTGAATAGTTTGCGTGAGAGACACTTCCAAAGTGGTAAAATGTACCACCCCTGTAACTTCTAAAATAAGAGAACGATAAAACTAAAAAAAATATGATGTACAGACGCCAGCACATCAAGCTACTACAATCTGTCAAATTTCTTTAATAGATTTTCAACTTTATCGCTAAAGCATTAAGGTGCAAAGTTGATTGGAAAAATTTGACAGTTTCGGGTAGCTTGACCTGCTGGCGTGTGTACATTACCATGTAAACTTCCACCGAAAATTGGTTTGAACGAGATAATACGTCATAAATCGTAAACCGCAATTTACTTATCATTCAATCAACTCAAATATGAACTAGACAGTTGAAATTTTCACAAGTTATGTATTTCTGTAGCCGCTATAACAACAAATACTAAAAACAAAATAAAATAAATATTTAAGGGGGGCTCCCATACAACAAATGCGATTTTTTTGCCCTTTTTTGCTCGATATCAATAATGGCAACAGGTAGGCACTTGAAATATTCACAAAATACTCAGTTGTATTTTTACTTTAATAATAAAATTAAAATAAAATAAATATTTAAGGGGGGCTCCCATACAACAGACGTGATTTTTATAGATTATGTACGGAACCCTTGTGCGCGAGTCCGACTCGCACTTGGCCGGTTTTTTTTTAGTGTTTCTGACATTTTTATTTTATTCAATCAAGATTTAATTCTTGAATACTTCAATATTAAATACCTCTTCCTGATTAGTAGTTTTTTTTTATTTTCATCTCATAAATAAGTTGCAAACAATAGTTTTGTATAATTTAGAAGCATTTTTTAAATATTGTAAAAAATGTAGGGACCATTGATCCGTTTATTATGATATTTTGATTTTGAATTGAAAGAGCATGGCAGTTGAGAATATGTCATGCTCACTTAAATGTCTCACTGGTGGTGTGGCGCGTGTGTTGGATCATTCGTTGAGCTGGATGGTGCTGATCCACACGTAATGTTCGTGAAAGGGCGCCGTCGATTGAGACTGGTCATCTCTTAAATGATTTGAGTTTTGAGCTTGAGGTGGCGCTTAGTAGGCAGCGCCACCTCATGGCTCACGGCTCACGTGTCTAAGTTTTCAAGACACACATACAACCTTAATGCCGCATGCCGCTGTTCTAATATTTTTTTTTAATTAAGGAATGATCATCCGACATACAGTTTGTACCTAAAATATCGTGTGATCAAGCTGCAAAGTATAAGAGGTAAAAGACCGTTTATGAAGAGGTTGATAAAGCGACATGTATGTAGCAACTAAAAACATCGATAACCGACCAGACCGCGGTAAATTGAGTAGGATGTCCCCGCCTAAGAAAAACAGCATCAAGAAACCACGATTATTTATTCGTTATGGCCAGAAACTTTTGGTGAAAAAGGGTCCTAATATGTCTCAAGGAGCTGCAAGAGCTAGACGGGTGCAGCTGTAGTGGAAGCCGACAAATATACACTCGAGAGCAATGAATCCGGGTCACTTGAAGAATCCTAAAAATCTCGGAAACTAAAAATGCTAGGTTAATGCAATAAATTGTATTTAATAGACAATGTAATACTCCTTAAATGAAGGTATTAAAACTTCTTAGTTATTGTAAAGTTATATCATAAAAAAATCAAATTTGAAAAAGGGCCACTTTCGAAGATGGAACTACGAAATTACAGCATTTGGTTTTGCTTTTGTTTGTAATCTGTCATTTATGTGGGTACATAAACCATGTTGATAGTGCTCTATATTCATTATTCAAGCTGAAATTATGTCGCTTACGCCTGAAGAATGCACCAGAATACTTACAATGCTGGAAACCGGCCGGAGTCAGCGCGATACAGCCAGGACTGTCGGTGTGTCGCTGTCAACAGTACAAAGAGTTCTCCGACGTTACGAAGAAACTGGTTCTAACCTACGCAGACCAGGAACGGGCAGAACCAGGTGTACCACAGCACGAGAAGAACGATACTTGGTGAATACCATGCTTCGAAATCGCTTTCTCACAGGAACTGAACTCACAAATCAGTTTCGACGCCTCGGAGGAAGTAACCCAAGTGCATGGACAGTAAGACGTCGGCTTGCTGAATCTAACTTAAAACCCCTTAGACCTGCAAACGGCCCTAAACTGGAGCGTGGGCATCGTATTTCAAGACTAAGATATGCCCAGAGCCACGTAAATTGGAGTATTGAAGATTGGTCAAAAGTTATGTTCTCCGACGAATCAAAATTTATGCTCTACAAGCACGATGGAAGACACAGAGTGTATCGAAGACCAGGGGAAAGATTCAAGCAAGCATGCATCGAAGAAAAAGTAGCCTACGGTGGTGGGTCTGTACTTGTGTGGGCCGGAATTTCTTCTGAAAGTCGCACAGAGCTGGTGATCATAGAAAACGGCTCTTTAACTAGCGTAAGATATGTGGAAGAAATCCTCAATGATCACGTTGGTCCATTTATGGTCAATTTAGGTGAGGATGCTATATTTATGCATGACAATGCCCGACCTCATACAGGTAGGATTGTGAATGACTACCTTCAAGAGATGAACATTACTCGTATGGAGTGGCCAGCGCGCAGCCCGGATATCAACCCGATCGAGCATGCTTGGGACGAGCTAGGCAGATGCGTAAAACAACGAAACCCTCCCCCAATCACGCTTCGTGAGCTCAAAATTGCTCTCACAGAGGAATGGGAGAATATTCCCCAAAATCGTATAAGGAACTTGGTGTACAGCATGCCAAACCGCGTAAACGCAGTAATGGAAGCACGAGGAGGCAATACGAAGTATTAAAATTCAAGAAAATCGTAATAAAGTTCAAAAATTTCATGTTTCCTATTTTTGTTTTAAGGAGAGATCAGCAGTTTTTTTCTTTATGTAATTTTGTGTTAATAAAATGTATGGTGACTCATATTTTTTTTACTTTCATTTAAGGAGTATTACATTGTCTATTAAATACAATTTATTGCATTAACCTATCATTTTTAGTTTCCGAGATTTTTAACATTCTTTAAGTGACCCGGATTCATTGCTCTCGAGTGTAGTAGAATCATCAAGAAACCGTTCCTCGTTCCTCGCCAGAGACACAAAATCATGGCATTGTAATAGCTCATATTATAAGAGGTCAGAAATGTAATTAAACCAGTTAACTGCCAAAATGAAGCTATTTTCGAAAGAATTAATCGTTTAGATAACTTGTGAAGAATATTTCAAGTTATGATTCATACTCAAATGAGGTATTCTTAGCTGCTAGGACCGCTGTCACCAAGTCCACTTGTGAACATTAGGGTTGTAAGGAAACCTCGCCTCCGCCTCCGCAAATACTTTCGCAAGAAATTGTACTTCCGCATCCACATCCGCCCCCGCAAGTTTTAAACGGAGGTCTAATAAAGAAAATCTGCTCCAATGAAGCGAAAACCCTTTAATGTGGTGGAGATATAAGTTTCAAGCTTTTCTCACGACTGCCGCCAGGTTCAATACCAAGTGTCAAGTGAGCAGCTATTTTACTCGGAGACTGTTTGCACTATATCAATGAAAATTGGAAAGATGTGTATTCTATTGCACCACTTAATAATGGTGTAGTGAAATTAAGAAAAATTTACGGTTAGAACTGCAGAACTTTATTTTTCAAAGATTTTTCGACACATAATCTGAAGGTGGATCTTTCAAAACATGACAGAACCGATACATAAAATTCTTCGCAGCGGGCCACTATCATGTTTTAAGCACTAATAATATCACAAGCGACCTCTTTCCTCTGTACCATAGACGAATAAATTCTGTACAAATATATCATAGTGATAAGAAAAATTAATATTGCTAGCAGACGTATTTCAAATAAATGTACATATTTTCAAAATCACATTCCTATTCCTGCCATTAAATTACAATTACACATGTAAGTGAATAACTTCAGTTACATTCTCGTTATAGAACAGGAAAGTGTTCCTTTTGTATTAGGTCATCGATACTTTAATATTAGCACTTGGCTATGTATGCTTACCTGGTCTGTAGAGTCCCCACAGGGCTTATAACGAGCCAAGACTGGTCTGTTTCTTGACCTATTCAATGGAGAATCCGACAAAGACGTCATTGTAATGCACTGACACTCACCAATTCTAAAAATATTTATTTTGTAACTGTAAATATAGTGCACATCTATATGCTGTTCAAGAGGAAAACATACTGTTATAATTACAGCAAATATTGTTCCACTACTCACTAACAAACGCGATACCACATTTTTTCGTCGACAAATCACATCCGGAGAAGAGTCGAGTGAAGACCGTGTGGGTGATTCAACCGATTACAACAACCACACAGCTTAGAACTACCACTGATAAGCGTTAATGTTGTTTCACTAATAAACACACCCTAAGTGACTCAGAAAATTATCGGATACAGCTAAAACTGTTCAGCACTGCTACTTATAAGACTTTACATTGTGTAGCACCCTGTGTTGCCATTTACTGCCGCAACAAAAAAGTCGCATGCATTGGATCATCGGTATGGTAAGTTTGGAAATATGATTTTTCGAACAGAACGCGTACGATAATTTGAAGTTTATTTGTTTTATCAATGAAGAACTGGATGCATTTTACTTGACTTGTTTATTTATTGATTATATTATTTTCACAATTAAATCACATCGCAACGACCGCTCCACGATTATAAATTCGCTTACTGAAACAATAAAACAATATGCGCGTCGTGGATAGCGAACGGGTTCGTCACTGCAATCAGTACCGATGTGTAACTGCGGCCCAGTCCGTCACCATAGGGACTCGGTATCAGTGTCATGGTGCTTGCTGCCCCTGAGTTGTCGCCTGAGGGCCGAATAGCGGTCGCGAATTCCTACTCGTAATTCTAATGACGCACGTATGGCATACGTGCCCAGCGGACAAACGGTCCTGGCGACCTAATAATACCAACTCGATATCACTTCATTGCGAACGATATCAATGCATTTCAATAATTGATTGATGGGAATGCTAACGTAGATTAAATTAAACTAAAAACTAGTACATACAATATTTAATTGGATAATAAAATTTACTCACCGCTGAATTTGAACAGTTGATAATGCAGCACATGAAACAAAAAAAATATAACTTTATACATCGTTATTTTAAGTTGTTAACCATTGAGCAGATCTTTATAACTAGTTTAAATTTGGCCACTTTAAAGACTATTTCTAACTCACATAACATGTTTATTTTAAATTCTATGCACATACCTAGACAGGGGAGACAACATGTACCTACGTCCTCGAGACTTTCTGTGCTCATGAAATCAACGTCCATGAAAAAATATTTATATCACCTATTTTGTTTTATTTTATAAACAAGAAATAAGAATTAAAGGTGCCAAATAACACGCAACTATGTGTGGCATAGCGAGACATACTACTTACTCTGTATAGCAGAAGTCAACGCACGATTCAGTGAATCACTAGAACTGTATGCCGCATTGTTTTGAATCCCGATTGTTTTCACATCGTCATTGATCAGTTAAAACAAATGACGTGACCTATTAATTATTAAAATCAACAACAAACCATAGATAGGGTATGATATTTATCGATTAGCTGCCGGCGTTGATAGAGTATTGTATAGATTTGTTGACAGCGCATGCCTTCAGGGATAGCGATCTTGACAGTCACTTTTAAACTTGTACTACCTAATGTAGTCGGGTAATACTTCCCAAAGAAATCGTACCGTGACGCCGTTTTGTTGGGCCTCAGTTGTTAGCTAACAACTTTCTGTCTCGTTTACTCTTACTATTGGATCTAATATATGTAATTATGTACCTATGTGTCCGGCACCCTAATTGCGTAACGCAATCAATCAATCGGAATCGGTTTCATTTTGACAGTTCAACAACATTCATTGCGTTATTTACGTGTTGAGCAGACAAATTTTTCGAACTTATGAAGCAATGGATTAGCAATTTGCTTCAAAATGATTCAGATTACGATTGATTGTGTGTTACGCAATTAGGGTGCTGCTCTCATTTCTTTTATTATTATTTTGTGACTTCTTCAATGCTCATACTTTGTTTACGGCTGTCAGTGTATATCTTATGGGATAGCAATAGTCTTGGACAATACCTACTAGTAGTAGTCGGATAATACTTTCCATAGAAATCGTACCGTGACAGTTGTTGACATGGCCGTTTTGTTGAGACTCAGTCCTTGGCTAACAACTGTCCTTTTCTCATAATTATTATTCAGTGACTTATCTGTTGCTTATACTCAGTCAAATAATATTTTTTTTCGCTTTCATCTAGCATTGTCACATTGGCTCTTCCACTGTGGCCTAAACCTATCGTGCCTAACCTAGCCTGATGATGTATTTGAATACATGCATCTTTATTGAACATTATGGATGCTACACAAAGATTCTCTTGGATAAGTTAGGGTTATGGGTAATTTCCACTGGGGAAAAAGGTGTGAGTTTATTAAAATAGGTAGGTAAGTATGCGTTCAATGTGCTCATATAAATTTTAAATTAAAAATGGTCTATGTCCAAAAAGTGCCCACGGTAATCTTTACTTTATATTAATTAAAGATAATATAAGTGGGTGTATGTACCTAATGGCTTACAATATAAATAAAATTATTTCAGTAATTTAGATAAAACCTTCCCAAATTAAAACAAAAACCTTACACGATAAACACGAAGTCTCCGTTGCTTCCATTTGTGCTGAATACTAATCTTGAAGTCTTCTTAATAACGAATAAAGTTCAAAAACATTGTTTCCCAGAAAAAGATTACATCCTAATAGAAAACAATTGTATCACTACACTTTTCGTTGCTTACGAGGAACCAACTGTCCATCGACCTAATTGTTAGCAAATATTGACACTTGCTTGGACAGTGTGACAAAGTTAGCCTTTTGTACAATAATATACGATAGAGACGTGACTAGGTGTTTACGTATGTGAGATAAGAATGCGTTTTACGGCGGCAACGAAGAGCAGGCAGTGTGCGCGCTCGTCAGCGGGGACTGAGCTGGCGGACGCGATACTGTACCTAATGCGCGTGCAAGTGCACTACAAGCTATTTCAATACATGCAGGGAATTCGCAAGTTGGCAGATGCCAGGCGCTCGCGCCGGGGTGGCCGTCGTAGAGCGTCGCGTGCCCCGTGAGGTCAATCTGCTTATAGCGGCACAAACTTACCCCTGTATAACCTGTATTATATATATCCCCTGGTATTATAGTTCTTTCCTCCACTCGACTTAACCTCCATCAATCACATTGACAGTTACCATTACCACAGCTACCAGAGTTTTCAAACAACACAACATTAGAGTCCTACAAGCTAGGAACTCTTGGCGCCTGAATAACATTGACAGGGGGCGTTGTTGGTAAACCTTTGTAAAATTGGTAGGTACAGAAATTTTATTCACAAAACAAGATGGCGGCGTTAGTTCTGAATTTGGCCTCGCGCCAATATAAGTTTGTAGCGTTGTATTAACTTATAACAGTCAATTTGATTAGAGAACGCTCGAATCGCAGTCGAAGTTGAGTCGAGTGAAGAAAATAACTAAGAATACAGCGGTTAGCTACGACAGCGTTGAAGTCGGGAAAAAGACGAAAGCGCTCGTGAACTTCTCCAAACACTACTTCAGACTAACTTTTGAGACTAGATATACCTAGGTGTTATTTTCGGTCACGTTAAGAGAAATGGTTACAGGGGAATTCTGATTGTGATAAAGTCTGCATTTTATTGCAAAGTAATAAAATGAAGGTCACTTCCATTTACGATGACAAGCATGCACTTCAATAACAAATGAGGACTTTGATCTGCTTTTGTCTATACATATGTATAGCGAAAATGTTTATGGTAATTAAGTTACAACGGCTGACAATAATTATACTTACCCTGCACGAAAGACGCTGTTTATTTTTGTGTTAATCAAAGCTTCGGAATTAATAATTATTACGAATTATGATGCTGTTGCTGCTGTACTGCTAATACTTTATTGCAGAAATTCTTAAATTACTTGGCTCGTATTATTAAGAAAATCTTTCTTAGTTTCCAATAATCCGGTCATTTGCGCCTTAGGATTTTCGAAATAAACTCATTTCCAATTAATCTGCGTCATAAATACCACGATATGATAATATTGATCATTATAATATTTCGTGAAGCTTTGCTTATGGCTTAGAAGCGACCGAGTGAACCGCGTACCTACAGAAAGGTGTGGATTACAGCGAGGGCGACACAGTGGTCAGTTTCCGCGTGAGGGCGCACATCCTGGGATGAGGTCACACGCTCCGTGAGCACGGCACAATACGGCTATCCAATAAGTCAAGCACAAGAGCATCAAATGTGTTTGTACATGTTTTGAAAGAGCGCGAATATACAAAAAAAATATTCTAGAAGATCTGAAACCCTTGAAAACCTTGTTTTTCGGTTTGGTACAGGACCTTCATTATTCTGTAAGTAGTCACGCCACGGAAGTGGATGAATTAAACGTATAATTTTTTAGTCATTTTGCGAGACAAATAATACGTTCATCTAGCTTCATCTTAGATATATTGATTTCGACGGATTGCATACAATCACTCTCATAGTCTATGATTTTAGATTATTATCCTACCTCATTTTTCATCATTCTCCTGCCCTTATCCCAATTTATTCGTGGTCGGCGCAACATGTCTTTTTCTTCCAAACTCCTCTATTAGCCCCCATCTCGACAGTCATCCCCTTTCTAACCATATCATCATTCACACAGTCCATCCATCGTTTCTTTGATCTTCCCCTACTCTTATAGCCACCGACATTCATACTCAAAACTTTCCTCACGACATTTTCCTCATTCCTCCGTGACACATGCCCATACCATGACAACCGGTTTCCAGACAACTTTTCAGTTACCGGTGCCACTTTCAGACTTACTCTTATTTACCTACTCATTTCTTATTCTATCCATTCGTGTAACACCACACATCCCTCTTAGCATTCTCATCTCGGCTGCATGCAATTGCCTTTCATTCATCCCTTTTGTGGCCCAACATGCTGATCTATACAATCCTACCTATGTATAAAAAATTATAGCACATCATCTTGTGTAGGTTAGGTTTTCTTTCGACTATTCGTACAGAAATAAGAGTTTCTTTATAGACTCATGCAGAAAAGCTTGACCATTAAGTCCATGTTAAAAAGGGCGAGCGCAGCGAACTTTATAATTTAGGCATTACTTTTTCGACTAATTTATGCAAAAAAAGTGTTACGGATAAGAAAATGTACCTAAGATGTACGAACGAACTGAAAGTCGATTATATTAATTACTATCTCTAATATACGGCTGACAGCTTCATCGCAGCGCGCTGCTCAACGACGACGCTTCGCACCGCTCGACGACGCTTCGCGCCGCTTTGTATTTTTATGATGTAACACAAATTTCAGCCCTATGCTATAGTAAATAAAAGGCATTTTCAGTTGTTATAGAATTACTAGTTTCGCCGCCACTCCGTCGGTCTGCACTGACCCCGAATAGTAACGCAAAGATGCATATCCCGCTTATCGGTCGCTAACCGGCGCAGGCAATGATCCTAATTTATGTCAAATTCGTAGTTAAATAAAAACAAAGTAATCATGCTTTTTTTTTTTTTGAGGATGGGAAATCATCAAATGACCCCTCCCGCTCTGGGTGGAGCAGAAGGGAGTGTCAGACTCTTACTGACTAAAACCCACCCGTGTTCCTTCCTTAGCCCTTTATGTTCCAGGGCAGCGGTAACCCTTTCGGACGATCCCGCTACCCTGGCAGGCTTCGGCCCTATCGGGACCCGTCAATCTTGCTGACATCTCTTTGAGGCGCGCGTGGAACACATACTTACGCGCCGTCCAGCACGGGCCTGGTCCTGATCGGACGGTGAGTTACCCATTACTCTCCGCCCGCAGGCCTGCGCCTTTTGTGGCCGGGAGTCGTCACGCGGCTCCCGACGCCCGGAGCGTCTCCCGCGGCGGCTGAGGCGTGAGGTTCTTTCCCTCGTCCACCCCGCCACCTCCTTCGCTAGCATGACAGCTTCGCAAAAGGAGGTGCCTGCCTCCTACTCCCTCTCGCCCCGGACCATGGCTTGAACCAGGGCCGGACGCGAGAGGTCGCCGCCGCTGCCGATCGCCTCTACGAAGACACGGCGGTGCTCTGCCCAAGCGGGGCAGACCTCCACCGTATGATCCACCGTGTCCTCTGGGCGATCCTGACAGTGGTGACACCCGGGCGTCTCCTCCCGCCTGATAATGTGCAGGAACCTCCCGAAACATCCGTGTCCGGAGAGGACCTGCGTCAGGCGGTAGGTGAGAACGCCGTGACGCCTCTCTAGCCACTCCTCAAAGAGGGGTCTTACCGCCGCTATCGTGGCGTGCCCTGCGCTGGGTTGCGATAGTCGCGCCTTCAATTCCACCATGAGATCATGCCGGAGGTTCGTCCGCTCCGCCGCGGTTTGCCGCGGATGCGGAGTTTCCCCCCGACGTAGTGCCTCCGCGCGCCAGTCATACAGGCGCGCGAGGACCGCCAGATCCCATGGCGGCAGTCCGACAAGGAGGCTTGCCGCCTCGCCCGAAATCGTGCGGTACCCCCGGATCAGCCTTACGGCTACTACAATTTGGGGCGCGTTCAGGTAGTGGGCGGCTCGCAGCCGCAGTGAACGCGCCCACACCGGGGCACCGTATAGGGCCATGGACCGCACGACCCGGAAAATGTCGGAAATGCTCGACGAAGTTCCACCGGCTGTCGAGGACGAGACCCAGGTACCTCATCGTGGTCTCGACGCCGATGTGAACCACTCCTACCACTAGTTGGGATCCCGGAGATGGTCCGTACCGGGGCCCATGAAAGGACATGGCCTCGGACTTGTGCAATGCCTCCTTGAGACGCAAAAGTAATCATGCTAAAGATTTTAATTAGGGGAAGGGTATATGGGTTTCTCTACAGCTTTCCCTGATACCTTTTCCCCAATAAATTAAAATGTTAGTACTGGCTGCAACACAATTTTGAATTTTATCTGGCATACTTAAAATAAAAATAATTGAATTTATGGATTCACCTTAATAGTAACTGATCTCGAATACAGTATAACATAATTTGAATATGCTAAGTGTGATAAACATCACGTTTTTTTAAAGGCAGTATTAGAAACCCTAATTGTAATTTAATTATTTTTTGTGTGTTGGATTGAACCTCAAAGTAAAGCCAGAATCTACTATTATCTTATTTTAGATCTTTTTGTAAAATACTGAACACTCATGGTACAAGTTTTTACTCTATCTGACAGTAATGGGCTACAAACGTAATATTATACTTTTAGGAAGAATGAAATGACAACTTTTATTATATCATATCCATATGTATTTTACTGTGTGTACATCACACTAATATTTTAAAGGCGAAAGTTTGTGTGTGTGTGTGTTTGTATGTTTGTTACTTTTTCACGCTCAAACGGCTGGACGAATTTTGATGAAACTTGGTATGGAGGTAGCTGACGCCCTGGATTAACACATAGAATACTTTTATCCCGATATTCCCACACAATAGAAACTTATGCGGATGAAACTGCGGGACACAGCTAGTAAATATTAAATAAACTTTTAGTCTGATACAAAAGCAGCATGTGCACCAGTAAGTTGTCAGTTTACGGCATCCAACTATGGGGAGTGGCCAGCAAAAGTAACATAATGTGCCTCCAAAGAGCTCAAAACGCCATCTTGAGGAATGTTGTAAATGCACCATGGTTCACACGGAATGAAGAAATGCATTATTATCTCAACACTCCTACCGTTCTTCAGGAAATTGACCAACATAAAAGGCGTTAAGCTGATCGTCTAGCCACCCACCCAAATCCCCTGGCTGTTAAATTGCTGGACCGCAGTGAATCTGTCAATCGACTCAAGAGATGTCAAGTAATATGAAGAGGTAGCAGTGGGCATTGGCCCCTGTACCTGAAACGCCACCTTGTTCACGCAACGAAACTGATAATAGTCCAGAAAGGACTGATGGCAGTTATTGAAAGGAAAAAAAAAAAGTTGTCAGTTTTATCTGATCTACCCTTTTCTTTCCTGCCATCCCCAGTGACTCCTTAAGCTGAGCTCCATACCCCACAGGGGGTGCCCTTAGCATTTAGTCACTTAGTTTATATTTTTTGCCCTGGCTGGAGGCCTTCCACTGGATAGCCCATTTAAGCAACCAACAACCTCCCTAAGCTGAACTGCCTCTAAGAAAAAAAAATATAAAAAGTAATCAGGTCATTTGTTGGGTGTCACTTGTGACGACTGAATCCCCCAAGGGCTGTAAGATTTTTCTGTTGTCGTACCAAACACATTATGTTTTAATGCTAAACATATAAATTATTATTGGTGGTGGTTTAAGTTAATTTAAACGGTCGTCATTTTGTTGCTCTAAAAATTATTAACAATTGTAATCATTTAAAATAAATAATAGTTTTCCTTATTTTGTGTAATACACTTCCTACTTTGAGTTGCAACCCCACTATGTGATAGCAAACACATTTAACACTATTAGAACCAATGTTGCTAATTATCACAACTAAGTATTCAACAGCATGTCTCAACTTTGCATTTATCTTAACTTTCATTACACACATGAATGATACAGATGATGTAAACACAATATGATGATGAACACACACACACACACAAATGTACCATCAAATTGTCAAATAACTGACAAAACATTTGATGCTCTTGATAGTGACTTGATGACATCTTCACAGTAATAATAATAATTATGTAAAACAGACAAAAACTATGAGACCTTTCAAACCTTAATCTTATTGGTTCTTGATTCCAAAAATAAGATACTTTTAAAATTGCGCACGGTGAAGGTTCCGTAGTCGGGACGGATATTTACGCATTGTCATTTGGCTACGGAATCCTAAAAAGATGAGGTAAAAACTAATTATCACATTTAATTCTCAGCAGAAGTTATCTAATGTAACGTGTAGGTAACTTCTGATAATTTAGTCAAGAAATGAAGAAATAAGACATGCCTACTGTTATCTAAGTAAAACGCCTGTGTTCGTCGCTTTGGTCAGGTCACGAATGATATATACCATTAATCTATCTCACAAACTATGTGTATTGATTAATTTTGTACTCGATCATTATTTAAAATGCCCAAAAACTGTACATAAACATTTGAACGAATACTCAGAGCGTTTGAAAAAGAATATTAATATGAAATTGGCGCGAATAAAACGCTATTTGCATATGTAAAATAAAAAAAACTTATTTCAAATAATTAAAGCTTGACGTTACCTGATCTCTGCATATTGAAAATGCTATGAATCCAATATTCAAACCAAAAACATTTCTTGAAACACAAATTCAACACACTCTTCAATGAAGTACAAACTGTCAACAATCCTCACCCGCCCATGGTCCATGGACCGCGTAGAAATTGATTTTTGAATATTGTTGCCACTGGCAAAATTTTTAAGTAAAAGTAAACCCGTGTAGGAAGAAAGTGTTCTTCCTACACGGACCTATAGATTTTATAATGCTGAAGCCACATTGCCGTCTATCGCCAGAACCCTTCAAGCTAACTATTTTTTTTTAAACGATAATATTGTTAATGTGATTTACCATTATCGGCTATCGTAGGCTATCGTTGTGAAAGGCCGGATTGCAAGTTATCGCATGGGTGGCGTGGCAATACAGCAAAAAGTTACGAAGTCGCTTACAATGCAAGTCGCTTATATGTGACCACCACTTTAGCACGTTAATTTTTTACGGGCAATACGTAGTTACGGACAGTCACCAAAGGAGATAAGGTTCTTCGGATATAGTTGAAGTTTAGTAAGAAACCGATGGATTTTTCTAATGAAAAATTTGATAAATGAGCTATGAGCTGTCTGTTTTATATTAACTAATTTAAATTTTATTCGAAAACATCGATCGGTTTCTCGAAACGTATTACCCAGTGACTGGGTTGTGGAGGTCAGAGATATCATACCAGTATTATTTTACTGGTATTTACTCGTAGCTTCATTCGATTATGCTAGTTACACACTCAGCGACATGTCTCGCGCGATTCATTAGCGATTTCAAAATTTCACGTTCACATAACAGCTAATTATGACAGCAAATTTGTTGTTAGCGATTTCAAAATACAGAGAGCCGACTCAAAAATAGTTGGCAAAAGACTTGACTGATGTAGAATCTTATACGAGTGTAATCGTTACGTTTATTAATTCATATCGTTACGTTATATCGTTTATAAATATCAAACCTGTAGCTTCTTGGTTTTGATTAAGTTGACAGCATTGTCTCGGCCCCAAAAGAGACAGACTTATTTTTGTAATGCTACGGCTACATTGTCGCTATAACGCGAACTACACTTCGCCCGCTCTATGCTGTACAGTCACGAGCAAAAGTATGTATACACTCGGCTATATTCAAAAGCGATTTACTCCTTTATTTTTTAATGAAATTTTATGTTGTTACGAACATAGCATTTTCGAACCCCTATTAATGTAAAGTGTAATGTGTCGTATTTCAACGTTGCATTCGTTATTTCTCGAAAAAATCGTAATTAAAAGTTGCCAAGTGTTGATATATTAGTTCTCGTGACTGTACATACTACGACATGTCGAGCGGAGTGCAGGTGCGTCCAGACATTACGAAGCGGATGTCGTGTGCTTTGAATGGTAGGTACAGACGCCAGCGGGTCAAGCCAGCTACCCGAAACTGTAAAGTTTTCCCAATCAACCTTGAACCTTAATACTTTAGCGATAAAGTTGAAAATCTATTAAATAAATTTGACAGTTTGTAGTAGCTTGATGTGCTGGCGGCTGTACATAATACCATACCTTACATAATCGCATGCCTTCTTCCCACGGGGGTAGGCAGAAACTACAGAACGCCACCTCCTACGATCCTTACGAAGTCCTTTTACTTCGTTTATGTTTCAGCTATAGGTATTTTTTTCATAAGATGTTGCATCATTGTGGCAATTGAGTGCCTAAACAATACAAAATATATCATTATGCACTTAATAAAACAGTTACATAATTTGGTATTGTGGGTCCAATTTGATCCCGGCGACAGCACAAATCTCCTCTTCCACAAAAATGTAGCGCCACACATTTCGAAATTAAAGGGATTTTATTGTTGTTACGTACGCGATTTCTTTGAATTTTAAGCGTTATAACTCTATATAGATTTGGTACGAAAATTCTAGTACACATGGCTACACGTCAAGCTATACAAAACCAGTTTGTCTTGGCCTCAATTTGTATGATATTTTCTCACAATGAACGGTCAGCCAATACTGGTTTAGCATAGCTTGATGTGTAGCCGTGTGTACAACATTACAGCCAATATAGTACTTACTATTACCATTATTACAACGTATAGTAAAGTTACTAAAACCTTCCAATAGTATTTTTTGTACTTAGTCTGTGGAAGTCGCTCCATGTAAAATCACAGAACACTAATACCCTAATACTGGTATTAAGCTGCATCCGGTTAGACTGGAAGCCGACCCCAACATATTTGGGAAAAGGCTAGGCAGATGCTGATGATGAGTCTGTGGGAGTAATAGTCTCCGTTAAGAGTATATATATGTGTTCTCTGTGGCAATAGTCTTCTCTGTGCTCGCTCACCATGCTCTGTGGTGCTCACACTCACAGCGGTGATCGTGATTGTGATTGTTGATAATATTGTCAAAGATTGATTTCCGTACTTAGATATGTAGAGAATTCTTTTAATTGCGTCGTGTGATGTTTGCAACTACCGTAGTTTCGCTATAAAAACGATTGTTTTCTAAAAAGCCATAACAAGCGGAAATCTCGAATTTGAATTGTTTGGATAGAGAAGTTATCACGGAAACGCAGACAGCAGTACAGAATAACTATTTTATTAATCTCATCCTGCTTGTATTCTTCGGTACTCATCAATATTACCAAAAACATTGATTGTAACCGTTTATTTTTATATTAAACATGGGTATTTTTTATAAATTAAATCCTGTATCATATAAGTTTGTTCAAAAAGTTTTTAAATATAGGAAATTATATGCTAAGAATAGTGCCAAAATAATATATGAGCAGGTAAATCTTTAGAAACTTTAAATTTAAGTAAGTAGTAAAATATTTAATAACTTTTAAATATATTTTTGTTTACAGACTGCAACTTTTCCTAAAAATGTATTGGCACTATCTGCAACCCTTGCATTTTCATTATGGCCTGTGAAAAACAAAGATGTTGCTGAAAATTTACTAACTGGCAAGCTATTGCCTGCTTTAGAAGATGCAGATAAATTATTTGACAATGGCTATTATGAGGAATGCTATAACTTACTGTCTGAGCATCAGGTAGGTCATGGTGTATGGATATGAAAAACCATTTAAACAATAAGACCTTATTAAACTTGTTTAATATTTTATTCCTTGTATTCATTTTTTTTTAATGTGGTGCTAAGTAATCAAATTGTATTTTTAGGATAAGGACAATGTAGAAGTCCAATGGCGTATATGTCGAGCTTTATATAATATGTCAAAGGAATCTAAATATGATAAACAATACAAGAATAATCTTGTTCTCCAAGCATATGGTATAATATCGAAAGTGCTGAATGATACCCAAGACGCTCAAGACCATTATGCTGTACACAAGTGGTATGCTTTACTATTGGATGCAAAAAGTTCACTTGATGGTATGAAAGAAAAAATAAAACAATTGGAAAATGTCAAGAAGCATCTGGATGTATGTGATTATCATTTTTGATCACACTTGTTCTTGTTGTCCCTGATTTAAATAAACATGAAACTTTATTTGCAGATGGCAGTTACACTAAATCCTAAAGATGCTACAGTTTTGCATATGTTGGGTGAATGGTGCTATCAGATTACCGAGTTGCCTTGGCATCAAAGAAAAATAGCTGAAGTTTTATTTGCTTCTCCACCATACTCCACTTATGAAGATGCACTTGAATATTTCTTGAGAGCAGAAACAGTTCAGCCCAGATTCTACAGTGTAAACTTGTTAAGACTTGGCAGCTGCTATCTAAAGCTGGAAAAGGAGGATCAAGCTAAATATTATTTACAATTAGCTGCCAGCTATCCTGCTAAATCAAATGATGATCACCAAGCGAATACTAAAGCTGCAGAGTTGTTAAAAAAACTCAAATAAAACTGTTAAATTATAACAATGTCAATAATATTTTCTTGAAAAGATAAATATAGAATAGAAAACTTTTATTTCAGACAGGAGTCCAGCAGGGTTAGTAATATATAAACAACAATCAATAAAAATGTGTGCGGTTGGGGGACCCCTGTCAGGAACGAAGTTCCTTAGACCGTAGTCTTGAAGCGGGCAGATTGCGCGGCGCTAGAGCGGGTTTTTTTATTTCTTCCCATAACTGGTTAACTGCCCTCCTATTTTTGTGGTAGGTTTCCATATAAATCTATCCATTGAAACGCGCCGCCGCCCCGCGCCCACTGACTTCGTGTTCGTAGCCTAACACTTTTTTTATAAATGGCATCTCGTAGTTGACCTTGAGAGGTCGTGACTACTTAACCGGACTATCCTGTGGTTGCCTTAAGAAGAAATCTAAAGCCTCCAGCCAGGGCTTAAAAACTAAGTTAAACTAAGCGACTGCACGCTAAGAGCACCCCCTGTGGGGTACGAACCTTGGCCTAAGGCGTCGCTGGGAAAGGGCAGCAAAGGGACAGGCTGCGTCGAATTGGAGCGATACTTGCACGCACACACACACACACACACATTTATATAATAGAAAGAGGGAGGGAAAACGCTTTCTCCTTATGACAATTTCAGTCCACTCCTACCGCAAGCCGCTTTAGGGAACTTCTTTCCAAAAAACTAAAGCTCTTCATAACATTATTCTTACACTTTATGGTAAAAGTATTTCTCGGTATTGGAAATAAACTGCAGATTGATAGCAAGTAAAAGTGCTGCAAGTTGAAACTATTTTATTTATTTTTTATATAAATTTTATTGATTAGTAAGAATTATTTTTGTAATACTCAAATAAGTAACTCAAACCTAAAAATTTATATTTTTGTAGTAAATAAAAATACAATAATTAAAGTGTTAAGACTAATTATTGCAGATTCCCTTGTCATAAAACTCTTGAAACTATACACTAACAAGTTATGAAATTACAAAAACTCCTGATTATCATGCACCTTGCAATTTTTGCCATGAAACAACAATTTTATTTTAATTATTATTAATTATAATAATCCTTACTACTTATATTTTATAACATTGATTGTCAAGTAAGTCACTTGCTTTGAGCGAGAGACTGTAAGGTCTGTGATTAAAGAACTTTACATCCTCTGAACAAACATCTTGCCTACATCAACAGATCATCTTTAGGGTTCCGTACCTGAAGGGTAAAAACGGGACCCTATTACTAAGACTCCACTGTCCGTCTGTCTGTCTGTCACCAGGCTGTATCTCATGAACCGTGATAGCTAGATAGTTGAAATTTTCACAGTTGATACATTTCTGTTGCCAATGTGATTTTCGTGATTATTTTTCGCAGTTTTTTTGCTCGATATTAATAACGGCAACAGGTAGATGATTGAAATATTAAAAGAATATTTAGGTAGTTGTATATTCACTTTAAAAACAAAAAATTAAAATAAAATAAATTTTTAAGGGACTCCCGCTAAAACGGCAACAGGTAGACGATTGAAATATTAAAAGAATATTTAGGTAGATTGTATATTCACTTTTAAAATAAATAAGTACTTAAAATAAATTTTTAAGGGACCTCCCTTAAAAAAATATTTTATTTTAATTATTATCACTTACAACAGATTTGATTTTTTGCCGTGACCAATCCTATGGATCCAAAGTCGATTGGTCAATGGTTTATAAAGCCATATTTCCGTGACCATATTCCGGTTTCCTGCTCCATCATCAGACATACCTACGTATCAAGATTAATGAATGAGCTCAAACACGATGTTTGTCTACTGTAAGTAGTTGAGCAGTTCAAGGAAAATCGTTACTCATGAAAACCATTTTTTTATTTCTTGCCAAACATTCCAGATTCCAAGTTACCTACCAGATGTAATGTAAGTAACGTTTTGAACATGTGAGACGCGTTACCTCATTTTATATAAGTATATTAGTCTATGCGCATTACAATGGAATGACAAGTATAATTATTTTGACCTCTACCCATCATTTGTGGTCTCTCACACTCAGTGGTGGTTAACTTAGGCAGTCAAATAAAACTTACATATTATTTTATTTATGACTTTTAATACATTTATGCTTTTTATAATGTATTTGATCAGCGCTTTTCACTTCATCATTCCCATGATAGAACAGCACCAACTGAAAAGCAAAATGTTCATGGCCATTGGATATACATATAACATCACGCATTCCCTGTAGGGTTAATAAAAGTCCTCCAGACCGTAGGTATTTCGGCCATGCCGGCCAACTCAACGGAGACGTGCCTTCGGTGCGGGAGATATGTGCGTGTGCAGACACAGCTGCACTCTCTTCCCAGTCTCACAGTCCGGGTGGGTGCACGTAATCTGACACGACCGAAGAGAGATCAGCCGCAGGACGAACGGCTTGATGTGGTTCCCGAGGCACGGGGGTATCACACCGCCAACTTCAAAACTCCGGGTTGTTACTAAGAAATTCCTAATAGAAAAACCCTATAATACTTTGCCTGACCTGGGAATCGAACCCAGGAACTCACGCTCAGCAGTCGCGCTTGCAACCACGTGACCAACGGGGTAGTTACAGGGTTAGGCAGAAGTGAATCTATAGTTCACCCACATTTCATCAGGGGGGCGAGCCTATCGCCATAAACCGGGTGATTTTAAAATGTGCCTGGACGTGGATTTTAAAATCGCAAGCGAGGTGCTAGCAACTAGAAGTTTCTTTGGAAGTTACTATAATAATAATTTATAATGAATTGCAAAATTATTTTTGCTGTCGACAAAGTCAATGTCGTGTATTCATTTATTCATCCCATCTGAAGACCAATTCTCGTAATTTAAAACGTTCAAAATCTAGTCGCAGTCTCATCTCGGCGACAAACAAATGTCAAAATGTAGGGAAATTAGAGGTCTTTTTGACAGATTGACATTGAGCCATTGAGCCTCTCGAATTTTAAGAACGTTCAATTACGAGAATAATTGCCCCTCTGATTTGTACAGTCAACAGCAAAAGTAGATGATCAAAATCAGAAATTCAATACTAATGAACGGAGTTCACAGCTATATGGCAGCTGTACTAGTAGTAAATGTTTAGTATAATTTACAATCACATACTTTTGAATCATTTCGACGCCACACATTTCTGACGCGAACTCCGTTCATTACCATAACACAAGCATTAAGTTGCTTAGCTTGGGACTAGATGGCGCTGTGTGAAATGTCCAGGGATATTATTATTATTATGTCCTTTATTTATTTATAATTCTTATTTTAATACATTTTTAAATATTAGTATAAAAAAAAAACATTTAAAAATATAAAAAAATAGTAATCCACCGGTGTCGGGAGCAGGGTCCAAGCTACCGGTGGTTAGGGCTCCAGAGACAGAAACCTCCTCACAATGCGAGCCGTATCGAGGAGTACTGCCTTCTGAATCAGGCCCTTGATCCAACCGCCTAACGAGAGCCTCGATAGATGTTGATCGAGGCTTTCGGCCATCAGGCCATTAGCCGATACGACAATCGGCACTATGACAGTCGAGCTCACATTCCACATGTCAACAACCTCGTGTGCCAAGTCAAGATATTTGATTTGTTTATCTTTCTCAGCTTTCACGAGGTTCCCGTCATGTGGAATGGTAACATCGACAATCATTGCGCGGCGCACTAATCGATCTATCACCACTATATCAGGTTTGTTGGCGACAACAGTCCTGTCAGTGATGATAGACCGATCCCAGTACAACGTGACATGGTCATTTTCGAGAACTGGGTCGGGCACATACTTGTAATATGGTACCTCAGAGTTAACAAGTTTATATTTCAAAGCAAGTTGCTGGTGAATAATCCTGGCCACTTGGTTATGCCTGTGCAAGTACTCGCTGTTAGCCAAACGAGAACAACCAGAGATAATATGTCTGATGGACTCACCCGGACGGTGGCATGCCCGACATACGTCAACCGTCCCATCCTTCATAATATGTCTCCGGTAGTTATTCGTCAAGATAACTTCGTCCATAATTGCACAGACGAAACCTTCAGTTTCCCCGAAGAGGTCACCAAAACGAAGCCAGGAAACGGACGCTAAGAAATCTACACCGGGCTCATGAAGAGCCCGATAGAAGCGCCCGTGAAGCTCCTTGCTTTGCCATATCTTCTTGCGGTCATCGGTAGTCAGTACTACAGGTTTGCGCCAGTTCTCTTTCGCCATGGAGAGCGGGGTGAGCCCCTTGTCCACTGCGACCACATCACGGTGCATACCCACTTCGGCTTTTAAAAAATATTCCCTGAGACTGCACACCTCGCGGTTGTGGAGGGTCTTCGCATTTAAAAAGCCTCGACCCCCACACTTCCGCGGGATATACAGTCTCATAACCGATGATCGTGGGTGATGCATCCGGTTTGCGGTCAGTAGTGTACGGACCCTTCTATCCAGGGCGTCGAGTTCAGTCTGAGTCCATTTGAGTATGCCGAAAGAGTACATCAAAACCGGCATGACCCAACCATTGAAGGCGCGCACCTTATTTCCGCCCGAAAGAAGACTAATTAATACCTTCTTCAGGCGACAAAAGAAGCGCTCCTTCAACGATTGCTTCATGTCAGCATCGTTGATGCCTAACGCTTCCGACATACCCAAATACTTATAGCTTTCGGATGAGGAGAGGGATCTAAGGTGTATGGAATCGGAAAGTGGAATTCCCTCGGATTCCATAATCTCCCCCCCCTTTACATGCATGACTGCACATTTGTCCACACCAAATTCCATCCTGATGGCACTACTGAAAGTTTCAGTTACCTTCAGTAGCTCCACTAGATGCAATTTGTTGGGGGCAAAAAGTTTCAAATCATCCATGTAGAGGAGGTGAGATATGACCTGACCACCTCTCTTCAACCGGTAGCCTAGACCTGAATCCTCCAGCAGTGTGCTTAGAGGATTCAGGGCTAAGCAGAACCAAAGAGGACTCAAACTGTCGCCCTGAAATATTCCCCGTTTAATCCATACAGGCTCATCATTCCCCTGGATCTGTCGACACCCTGGATAGCGAAGGACCGTCTTCCATTGCCCCATACACGACTCAAGGAAGGTGCGTAGAGTTGCATCTATCTTGTACAACTCCAGCACCCTCATGAGCCATGTATGTGGCACAGAGTCGTAGGCCTTCTTATAATCTATCCAACATGTCGACATATCCTTGCGGGATCGGCGAACCTGTTGGCTAATGGCCATGTCTATAAGGAGTAGCTCCTTAGTACCGCGGGACCCATTCCTACATCCATTTTGAGAGGCAGACATAATCGAGTTACTGTCTATGTGTGTGTTAATTTTCGCTCTCAAAATGGATGTAAGAAGTTTATAAACCGTCGACAAACATGTAATCGGTCTATAATTCTTGGGTTCCGCGGGACTACCTGACTTATGGAGCAGGTGGGTAACGCCTGTTGTTAGAAACTGTGGTAGCGACCCAGACTCTAAGGATGACTGGAACTGAGATGCCAGGCAAGTGTGTGAACTAATTAGCCATTTTAACCAAAAGTTATGCAGTCCGTCCGGACCCGGTGATTTCCAATTCGGTAACGGACGGACTGCTCTGGCTATGTCTAATGACGTAATTATGACTGGTTCCATGTCTGATATAGTTCCACACACTCGCTTGATATCGCGCATCCAGCCACCCTCAGCGTGACAGACGGGTACCGACCAGATGCTGCGCCAGAATGCACTCGTGGTGGCATCATCCGGGCGGCATACGTCCGTCACATTTTGTTCAGGTCGCTCCCAAGCTCTATATACCCACCTCTCATCGCTCTGGAACATGCGATTCTGCGTATATCGATCAACCCGCCGCTTATACCGCCGAATACGGCTCGCCCATGCACAAACTTTCTGCTTCAGGAAGTCGATGCGCTCTGTGACATGAGACATGTATTCTCGAGGACTGATTCCAGTCCCCGAGAATGCTTGCCTTACAAAGCGCATCACTCGTGGTCGTGTATTGCCCTCCCTGAAGCAGTATAGTTTGCCGATGAGTACCCTGGCCCCATCGATACGACGCTCGATCCTGCGCTGCCAAGCTGGTACGGCTGGTTTTGGTCGAGTAGCTCCGTCAAAACTAGGGAATTTGACGTTAGCTAAACGACATGCCGCCACAGCCGCGCAATACAGGATCGAGTGTGTATCAACGAGATCCTCGCTGCTCTCGAAGAAATTCTTGAGCTGCGAGTCCAAGGCACACACCAGCGCCCTATTTTTTTTGTGCATAGGTAACCGTGGTAATCGGGGTCTAAATTCGGTTGGAGTGGATCTATATTCGCGAAACGCATCCTCCAGTGCGCTCCTCAGTCGGACGTTGCACTGGCTACTTACTGTGTCAACCCTATCATCTTCTTCTTCAACATGATTGAACCGCGGCGGGATGGCATTAGTATTTGACGCTTGTGCCGCGGTTTGTGTCAGAGACGAGACGATTTGGTTGCTCAGTACCTCTGAGCGCAGCCTATCAAGTGCGATATCGTCCAACCTGTGATTACGTTGGATGACCCGCACCTGATCCGACAGTCGTTGGGCCGAGACGTTGACGGTTGGTTCCAGTTCCTGAAACAGAGACAGCATCCTATCACGGTACGCAGTGAGGTTAGTTCCCCCCTCTGTAGACCTGTAATATGCGCGCATGACGTTCTCGTTCATAGACTGAGTCCATCTCATGCGCTGCACACAACCACCGGTAGCGGGGACCCGGCTCGGGGCCGGATGGCCCCTAAGTCCCAAGCTCCTCGGTGGCCGGCCTCTCCCCTGCCGACGTACAGGTGTAGGCGACGTCGGCGGGGAAAAATATTCGTCGCTCGAGCTCGACGCAACTGCTACGGCCGGTGTCACAGCACTCTCGATGGGGCTAGGTTCCGGCGGCGGCGGGGCGGGGCTGAGCGACGAATCCGGAGGTGGTAGAAGTGCGCGGCGAGCCGCTAATCTCGTCAACATCTTCGTTATATAGTTTTCGTTTTTCCTTTCATGTTTTTATCCGGAGGTGACATCTGTCATGTCACCTCCGGTTCGGCAGTTTTTGATGAAAATTGTTATGGTTCATTTTATATTTATAGAAAATTATGTTTTATAGAATTTTTATTTTGCCTATTATGGTTTCAAGTGATATGTAACTATAAAACTGTTTCTAAAAATTATATATATGAAAATTGTGAGGAGATGACAAAAAGACGTTGACGTTGGTGTTGCTTATTATTATTATTAGTATTGAATTCCTGATTTTGATCATCTACTTTTGCTGTTGACTGTACGTCAGTGATCCCATCTACGGAACTAGACATTTTTTTACTTTTAAACTACTTACTAGTTCCATAGATTTTTAACAAGACTATAATTATTTGGTCCTTGTTCTTGTGAGACTGAGAGTGTAGTATCTATGGTTGTCAGGTGTGTCAGTTATGTCATATTTTGAAAGAAGTTCGTTATGTGTTATTTTCAATTAATTCAATGTGTAAAATATTATTTGATTAGTACAGCCATCATTTCATTTATTATAGTTTATTTTATTAGAAAACGCATACTTACTGCTAACATGTCTTTGTATAATGCGGACGAATTAAGTGATGAAGAAGTTTACTTCGGAAAGTTGTCTCTGAAAGAATTGAAGAAACATATATTAGGGCATAAACAGCAGCAAACGTAAGATCGTTTTTTTATCATATTATGCTGGTTCCTGGCGGATTCCGAATGCTTAAGTAGTTACCTGTCCCACTGCCGACGAGGAAGTAGTCACTTCCTTGTCGGCGGCAGTGGGACAGGTAGGGAAAATAGTCGACCGCTAGTCAGCTGTCGACTATTTTATGTCTTATGATCGTCGGGTTTATCTGTAGCTTCTTAAATCTATCTATTTTCTTCTACTTATATTATTTATATAAGTATATAAATTAAATTGTATATAAGCGTGAACTTTTTGTACTATCAACATAACAACTTTTTACTAAATGCATATGAAAGTATATATTGTACTTATTATATATAAAAAAAACTATTTTTAAATTTTTGATTGAATGTCTGTTTGTTTGTTGGGGCTAATCTCCGAAATAGCTGAACCAATTTTAATGAATATTGTTATGGGGATACTTTGAACCCTAGGGAACAACATAGGCTACTTTTTATCGTCATACCACGAGGGTGAAGCCATGGGCAGAGCTTGTACTGTAATATACATAACCCCATTAGACCCCTTTTATACATGCTCTGACTGGTGGATAGCCGGCGGCGATTCCTGATATTACAGTGTATGGGTGGGTCAGTATGAAAGATGCTAGAAAATATTCAAAGTTTTTATTTTATCATGTTTACATATCGATACTATGTCTGCGGAGTTTCGCTAGCTATTTTAATTTGACCCTGTATATGCTACTTACAAGGCTCTTATGATTCAGAAGACATTAACCTTTTCAATTTTTTAAAAATTTTTAGAATACGTTCTACAAGTGAAATCAACAGCCCCAATAATTCTGGAGATCATAATGAAAGTTTGAAAATACTACAAGCACATTCACAACCTAACTTAATACCTAAAACTGAAAGCCTTGTTTTTTCTGAGGTCAATAGTCCCGGGTGGGATATGAAAGCGGCTGATGACAGTTTTATTCAAATGGAAAATATGGTGGCTAAGCTATGTGTATCACCTAGAAACAATGAAAAGACTGAAGAACTAAACAATACATTAGAAGTTATTGAATATATTTTAAATAATCCACCAAGCAATACTAAAGAAAAATTGGAAAAAAATGATGACCATAGAGTGATGCCTGAATTTAAAAATGAACCAAATGTATCGGATATATCACTACAGAAAATTGATACAGAAGTAAAAAAGTATGAAGCTTACAATTCCCCAGAGCCTCCTCAGAACACTCCGGTAAAATCTGCTCATCAACTTCATAAGTATACTGAAGGTCATGCAACACCTAGGGACATAAAACAAAAACCTATTTTTAAAACACCTGCTCAGCCTCTATCACTGAAGAAACCAGCATCCTTGAAAAAGACTCCAAGTCGATCAAATGCTTATCAGCACATTAGCAGCCCAGTGGCCTCTTACATAAAGAACTGTCCGATAGCACCTTTAGTAAAAGATGTCCATCCTAAAAAACCCTTACCCGGAACATCATCTATTCCAAAATTTGTTAAGAATATCCCACCAGCTAAACCAAGTAATAAAGAAAATGTCAACTTGCCTTCAGTTGCCTACAAGAGTGCTAAGAAGACTAGAGTGGTAAGTTATCATCACACATGTTTTAACTAATAACTATTGCAAGATAACTTGATTGATTTGATAAACGGCAGATGATGAGTTGTAATTTTTAAAATAGAAACAAAAAAAAAAATATGATTAATTAGTGTTATTTTTAGAAAGAAAGAAAGAAAAAGTATTTATTGCGACTCGTACAGGATCATAAAACTAAACTAAACAGAGTTAAAAATAAAAAATAAAACAAATTGTATAAAAAAGGAAAAAAAAATGAAACAGAAAATCCAGAAAGTATACGAGGCCAAAAGGCTCCTATCTCAGCAAGATGCTTCGACACTTAAAAAATAAATGTCTGTTTGAGAGCAGTGGTGGCCTAGTGGTAACGGCCACGACTTACGAGTTGCAGGTCGTAGGTTCGAACCCAGACCCGGCGTTTTACTAGAGTAAATTATTTCATCATCACTGCTCTTAAAACGTTGAAGGAAACATCGTGAGGAAACCGGCATGTCCTATAGCAAAAAGTTCGAAGATATTACATCTACCAACCCTAGCTGGGTCCGCGTGGTGGATTACGGCCCACTCCCTCTCACCGAGAGTAGGCCTGTGTCCGAGCAGTGGGAACATTATAGGCTGTTTATGTTATGCTACAATCTGTTAAATCTAGCTGTCTTTGTGATTTTTTTTTCTATAATGATTAATTATTATTTACAGATCGATGTGCCGGATGAACAGAAATTGCCACAGAGTCATTGGGTTAAGAAAATCACGAACACTTTACCAAAACCACTGGTAATGAAACATGATCACAGGGAGCTGAATTTTGCTAAGAAAAAACTAATGCCTCAGCAAGAAGATAGCTTTGCTGATCTCTCATACCACCAAGCTGAAGTGTCTGTTTGTACACAGAAATCTGCATTCAAGCTAAAGAAACATCTTTGATCATAACATTATGACTGAACTTTACATGACATGACTATTTAGTGTTGTGTTGATATTTATTATATTGACAAGCCGTGTGCCTGACGGGGTAACTTCTATATAAACTTTCATTCCCTATTTAATCCCTCTAGGGTATGAATTTTCCCAGTAGTAAGCTGTGTTTTATCTATCAGGGAATTAAGATTGTTGTTTGGTAGATTGTCCTTTCAAAATATACAGTTACATTTTTGATATAAGAATTTGTTTTTATTTAGGATTAACTAACTATATGAAGCATGAAGGCAGCAAGATGCAGGATGGTGTATTGGTGCCTGAGTGAGTGAGATGATGTCGAATATTCCCGATCAGTCACACCTTGTCGTCCACATTGTTAACGATCGGAAAAAAAAGTTTCATTCATTCACAGTGTTGACGAACGGGAATGCTTTTCGATTATTCCCGATCAGTCATAGGTACCTCTGTCGTTAACACTGTTGATAATCGGGAAAAAAATGTTTCAAGGGCACATGCTTAGTTCAAGAGTCAAGGTTTAGAAAAGAAAAATTAAAGATTACAATTTTTTTCCGATTGTCAACAGTGTTAACGACAGTGGAGTTACTGATCGGGAATAATCGAAAAGAATTCCCGATCGTCAATACTGTGGACGACAAGGTGTGACTGATCGGGAATATTCATGTACATCAGAACCGCGGGTGTACTTTTCAGATCTGTCTAAATTTATATTCGGATGATGTAGTGTGAGGGCAAACGCATAATACAGCCGCAACCAAGCCGCCGCGCCGTAAGTACATCACGTAACAATACGGAATATGCCGTTGTGGCCCGCCTGTCCTGTGCTATGCTCATGTGGTTCAGGTTGCGTTTAAACCTAACGAGCGAATGCTCGTTCTAGTCCCGCTCGGTTCAGTGTTCGCGCAGATTCTATGAATTGTTCTAAGAATATTCGCTCTCTTGGTAACTTGGGCAGATGATGCCGGTTTTTAGGGTTCCGTAGCCAAATGGCAAAAATGGAACCCTTATGGATTTGTCATGTCTGTCTGTCCGTCCGTCCGTATGTCACAGCCATTTTTTTCAGAAACTATAAGAACTATACCGTTGAAACTTTGTAAGTAGATGTATTCTGTGAACCGCGTTAAGATTCATCATCTGCCTAGCCTTTTCCTAACTATGTTGGGGTCGGCTTCCAGTCTAACCGGATGCAGCTGAATACCAGTATTTTACATGGAGCGACTGCCTATCTGACCTCCACAACCCAGTTACTGGGTAATACGATACCCCTTGGTAAGACTGGTTGTCAGACTTTCGGACTTCTGACTACCCGTAACAACTGTTAAAGATCCACGAATGACAACCGGGACCAACATCTTAACGTGCTTTCCGAGGCACGGAGGGGTCTCGGTATGTAAAGATGGTCAGCCATCCACAGACCAACCGCGGCAAGCGTAGCTTAACCTGACCGATCGACCTGTGCGGCTGTTATTATTTAGCGGTTATCACACAAAAATAGAAAAGAGAGGAGAGGAGAGAGGAGGAGAGGTGTCAAGGGACACCCGGATGGGACGAAGTATAATTGGCTTGCTTTCTATAAGAGAGACAGACAGAGAAACACGCGCACGCCGTACGGCTTACAACTATAGCAAAAAGTGTTCCAACTTTTGGTCTTAATTTTTTCCGTCTAGCCCCTCGCAACGCGCGATAAGGAACTTAGTTCCAAAAAAAACAATTTTGGTGTTCCCCATACTTAGAACTGAAACTCAATTTTTTTTTTCATCAAACCCATACTTGTGGGGTATCTATGGATAGGTCTTCAAAAATGATATTGAGGTTTCTAATATAATTTTTTTCTAAACTGAATAGTTTGTGCGAGAGAAACTTCCAAAGTGGTAAAATATTTTTGCCCGTGGAACCCCCTGAATAACAATCTTCTTATCTATACTTATAATAAATCTGTAGAAGTGAAAATTCTGTACATTGAAGATATCAAAAAAATAAATGGCGGGGGGTGTTACTAGACCGACACCGAACCCAAAAATGTGATTAAAAAAATTTTTGTCTGTCTGTTTGTTCAGGCATCACGCAAAAACTACCGGTTCGATTACGATGAAACTTGGTATAATTATTCATTATTATCCTGGGCACCACACTGGGTACTTTTTATCCCGGAAAAGTATATACAATAAAAAACAAACTTAATTTTGCGGTTCGATCCCTAGACCCGATTACTGCGCCAACCGCAAATAATAAGTTTGTCGTAGGTTACGTCACCCGCAGTGGAGTTCACTAAGGTTATGCTCTAAATGTAATGCTGAAGGTTGAATTTGGCTTGCACCCACGGATCGCTACCGTAGGACATTTTTTGAACTTTGATTTGAACGGACGTGTCGAGTGGCGAGCGTTCGTTCTTATTTTAACCGTGCTTTTCAGTGCGACCTTTTTATTCCTTTTAGTTTTTAGAGTTATTTAGGTTTATTTTTATAAGTCGTAGGTATAGATTTTAATTTTAAAGTATAGGTAGTATATTTGATAGTGTACGTAGTGACCGTAGGTTATTTTATAATACTGTTAGGTAGGATTAGTCATTCGTATAGATATTAGTTATTATGGATTTTGCTTATTTATTGAGTTTAGTTGTCATCAGAAATAGGTTTATTTAGGTAGGCAGGTATCAGTTTTTTTTTTTATTAGGTAGGTACTTAGGTAAGGATATCATATAGGTACCCTCTTAATCACCACTAATGAGACACAATTGGTTTTCTATTGTAATTAGCCACAAAGGGCCCGCGAGATAGATGGCATCCTGGGGAAGCACTGCATACATTTTATCCTGTTGGCACGTTCCCGTGGAATAATTTCCGACATCCACGCGGGCGAAGCCGCGGGCAGAAGCTAGTTAGATATATTTTTATTGCCGTGATACCCCATCCCAAACATTTCAATTTGACACTAAAAAATCATTTAAAAAACAAACTGTTGCTTGACAAATAAAGAAATACAAATAAATTGTTTTCCCAATTCATATGAGATTTTTCAATATAAATCTTACGTTGACGCTGGATGAGTTTAGAAAAATTAAGAGAAAGTTTGACGAGGAAGTTTTTAATAGGAAAACTTAAAATAAAAATAAATTGCTTGATACCTCATTGAGTTGTCCACAGTTAACATATCAACAAAAGGTCGCCTGTTTCCAGTTCTTAGAGTGCAGCAATCAGTGTCTTCAATAGCATAGCATATTTGTTCCCCCTCTTCATTTTTTGACGCGTATTTATTAGTGGTTGTAACATTGGTAACTAGCTCCAACAATTGCATATCCTGTTCTATTTGTAGCATATTAAACGTAGAAATACATTCCAATCCTCGTGGACCGATCATGGGCCCCTGTCGAATATTCAACCATTCTTGATCTGAAACTAATATTTAAAATGAAATTTATTCTATAAGACAACTATACTATAATATTATAAAGAAGTAAAATTTGTTTGTTTGTTTGTAGAGGGTAATCTCCGGAGTTAATGATCTAAATCTAAAAAGGTTTTCACTGGTAGAAAGCTACATTATGTGTGAGTGCTATAGGCTATATAATATAAATGATGTTTACATCATGCATGATAAGATTTCGTATGTCAATTGGTCATACTCATATAGTTTCGGATATAATAGAAAATTACTAAAACGCATAATGCCGCTAAACCATTCACGAATACAACTACACAAATGCTTTGTGCAGACGTTTTATCCATTTACCCATAGATGGCTTATTTTACAAATACGTAATTTTTAAGGTTCCGTAGCCAAATGGCAAAAACGGAACCCTTATGGATTCGTCATGTCTGTCTGTCAGTCCGTCCGTATGTCACAGCCACTTTTTTTCCGAAACTATAAGAGCTATACTGTTGAAACTTGGTAAGTAGATGTCTTCTGTGAACCGCATTAAGATTTTCACACAAAAATAGAAAAAAAAAACAATTAATTTTCCCCATACTTAGAACTGAAACTCAATTTTTTTTTTTATCAAACCCATACGTGTGGCGTTTATGGATAGGTCTTCAAAAATGATATTGAGGTTTTTATTATCATTTTTTTCTAAACTGAGTAGTTTGCGCAAGAGACACTTCCAAAGTGGTAAAATGTCCCCCCCCCCCCCTGTAACTTCTAAAATAAGAGAATGATAAAACTAAAAAATATATATGATGGACTATGTAAACTTCCACCGAAAATTGGTTTGAACGAGATCTAGCAAGTAGTTTTTTTTAATACGTCATAAATCGTAAACCGCAATTTACCTTTCATTCAATCAACTCATGATTGATTTTTATAGATAATGGTACGGAACCCTTCGTGCGCGAGTCCGACTCGCACTTAGCCGGTTTTTCTGTCTCACGGTAGGTATTCATACTTTACGCGGATTAATGACATTGTCGGTATTACCTAGATGGTGTTCTATTGATTTTGGTTGTTTTAAATAAGTACTTCGTTCATTCTCTATTGTTTCTGACTATCTCAAGCTAAGGTAATAATAATAATACAGCTGAAGAGTTTGTTTGTTTGAACGCGATCTCTGGAACTACCAGTCTGATATTATTATGAAAAAATATTTTTGCATTTGATTGATAGCCCAATTCTTGAGAAAGGCTATTTAACATTATGCTACGACTCTTCGGAGCCGAGCAGAAAGTAAAAAGTCCGAAAGAAGAAAGAACGCTAAGCAAAAACGAAGAGAACGCGGAAGAAGTCGCGGGCAGAAGCTAGTAATTAAATAAACCACATGCATAACATCACGCCTGTACTCCCCGGAGGGTTAGGCAGACAGACCTATAAAATTAATACGTAAATCATATTATTATAAAATAGATTACCTGTTAGTTTCTATTTTTATGAAAATTTTTATACCTATTATTTACTTAGATAGAGATATGTTTAGTAAATACCCTCCACCAACCTACGGTCAATATCAAAATAAAACCTTTTCTCTTCATCTGTTAAAAACTTTTCATAACCACTGGAGCGAGTGGTGAAGAATTTTCTACAAATTCTATTCAAACTCCTCTTAACACTAGAAACACTTAGTGTTTCAAAATAAACTCTTTTCTCCCTAATATCACTTATAGCGACACACTTTTTTTTGTTAGAATAATATTTGTACTTTAGCCACTTCATGCACTTTTTATTAACAGGATCATTTGAGAATAAGTCTAAATTCGTTTTAGAGTCTTTTGACATACCGGCAACTTTTATAGATTGTGAAATAACACTGAACATAATGCAATATCAACATGTTATCAATACTCTTGAAGCTAGGGGGCATTGCACAAAGAGTAAACAGCTTTATCTGTAAAGATGTCAACAACTCCTTTATTTAAAGAACAAATAAGGCAAAGACTAGACATAATGAAAACCAATATATCAGTAAACTGATTCTCTTCTCTTGCTCGAGGTAGTGGGTTCAAATCCGGACAAATACCAATGTGACCTTTTCAATTCTTATCTACAGACGCCAGCACATCAAGCTACTACAATCTGTCAAATTTCTTTAATAGATTTTCAATTTTATCGCTAAAGCATTAAGGTTCAAGGTTGATTGGGAAAATTTGATTGTTTCGGGTAGCTTGACCTGCTGGCGTCTGTACTTTCTAAGTTTAAGTCTTAGGGCCTGTGCACACCACGTTTTTAGGGTTCCGTAGCCAAATGGCAACGGAACCCTTATGGATTCGTCATGTCTGTCTGTCTGTCTGTCCGTCCGCATGTCACAGCCGCTTTTTTCCGAAACTATAAGAGCTATACTGTTAAAACTTGGTAAGTAGATGTATTCTGTGAACCGCATTAAGATTTTCACACAAAAATAGAAAAAAAAACAATAAATTTTGGGGGTCCCCATACTTAGAACTGAAACTCAAATTTTTTTTTTTCATCAAACCGATACGTGTGTGGTATCTATGGATAGGTCTTCAAAAATGATATTGAGGTTTCTAATATCATTTTTTTCTAAACTGAATAGTTTGCGCGAGAGACACTTCCAAAGTGGTAAAATGTGTGTCACCCCCCCTGTAACTTCTAAAATAAGAGAATGATAAAACTAAAAAAAGTTTATGATGTACATTACCATATAAACTTCCACCGAAAATTAGTTTGAACGAGATCTAGTGAGTAGTTTTTTTTTAATACGTCATAAATCGTAACGTAACGGAACCCTTCATGGGCGAGTCCGACTCGCACTTGGCCGGTTTTATTTAAATGCGCCGTCGACGGCGCGCTTTTATCCTACAGAGCAGTTTGTTGTCGTCTGACTTGCGTGCGTATCGCGTCTGTATCGCTACAAACTCGCGTCAACGGCGCGTTTAAAAAACGTAGTGTGCACAGGCCCTTAGACAACACTGACATCGGTGTAGAAAACCATCGTGAGGAAACCTGGACTTATCTATATCTATAGGTACTAATAATAATGCTGAAGAGTTTGTTTGAGGAAGGCTGTAGGCTAGGTACATAACATCACGCTAGGAGCCGAGTAAAAAGAAAAAAAAAATAAGAAAGATTGCTAAGCGAAAACGGAGTACCTAATCGCGAGGGCAAACAATGGGACGCGATGGGGTGGATCGGCGGAACAAGAAATGATTAAATGCTCATGCTTTCTATGTATGAGAAGAATCCTTTGCCCTGCAGTGGGGCAGTTATAAGTTGGTATTATTTTCTTATATCAAACTGCATCCTTGGTGATAGTTGAGTTCGCTGTACATTGCGCGGACCAGCTAAGGCGGTCGCTCTGGCGATCAATCTGCTAGACGCACTTACTTATTTCACAGGAACCGGATGACATATTTATATTTTCAGCAGTAAATCATCACGTTTGCAAGAAGTTTTTTAGTTAAATGTTATGTTGTTGGCTTGCTGCACGCCTAGGTGTAAACTGTAGGTAAGAGCAGTAAACAATTGTTATCTAAATAAATTAACACAATACTCTAAATTATGAAGCATTAGAACCTTATAGTCTTTGTCATAAAGTTCATTATAGCAAAATCACGAGCTCATAAATTCTAGTGGGTATTTTGCACGCGGCCCCTCACATCTATTCTATACTTATAATAAATCTGTAGAAGTGAAAATTCTGTACTTACATTGAAAATATCAAAAAAATAAATGGCAGGGGGTGTTACTAGACCGACACCGAACCCAAAAATGTGATTAAAAAATTTTTTGTCTGTCTGTCGGTCTGTCTGTCTGTCTGTTTGTTCAGGCATCACGCAAAAACTACCGGTTCGATTACGATGAAACTTGGTATAATTATTCTTTAATATCCTGGGCACCACACTGGGTACTTTTTATCCCGGAAAAGTATATACAATAAAAAACAAACTTAATTTTGCGGTTCGATCCCTAGACCCGATACTGCAAAAACCGCAAATAATAAGTATGTCGTAGGTTAAGTCACCCGCAATGGAGTTCATTTTTATTCCTTTTAGTTTTTAGAGTTATTTAGGTTTATTTTCATATAAGTCGTAGGTATAGATTTTAATTGTAAAGTATAGGTAGTATATTTGATAGTGTACGTAGTGACCGTAGGTTATTATTTTATAATACTGTTAGGTAGGATTATTATATAGATATTAGTAGTATTCGTAAAGATATTAGTTTCTAGGGATTTTGCTTATTTATTGAGTTTATCATCAGAAATAGGTTTATTTAGGTAGGTAGGTATTTAATTTTCTGTTATTGAGTTTTTTTTTTTTAATTAGGTAGGTACTTTTTTTTTTTTTGAGGATGGGAAATCATCAAATGACTCCTCCCGCTCTGGGTGGAGCAGAGGGAGTGTCAGACTCCTACTGACTAAAACCCACCCGTATTCCTTCCTTAGCCCTTTATGTTCCAGGGCAGCGGTAAACCTTTCGGATGATCCCGCTACCCTGGCAGGATTAGGTAGGTACTTAGGTAAAGATATCATAATATAGGTACCCTCTTAATCACCACTAATAATAATGAGACACAATTGGTTTTCTATTGTAATTAGCCACAAAGGGCCCGCGAGATAGATAGCATTCTGGGGAAACACATACATTTTATCCTGTTAGCACGTTCCCGTGGGATAATTTCCGACATCCACGCGGGCGAAGCCGCGGGCAGAAGCTAGTACATAATATAAAGATTGCTATAAGGACTAAGGTGTACGAGGAAAGAGAGAGTGCATCTGTGCACCTGGTCTGCGCATACACTCTTGCACTATAATGTCTCGCGCGCTGAAGGTTGGTCTCCGCTGAGATTAGTCGCCATGGCCAAAATTTAGAGGACTTTTTGTACATTCAGTCGGATAATGTAAGTAACAGTGGGCGAGTCGCAGAGGTTTCTAGGAGAATTCTTTATTCGCCTAGAAACCTCTGCGACTCGCCAGGGCCCGTATTCCCGTAATTTAAAACGTTCAGAATCTAGTCGCAGTCTCGTCTCGGCGACAAACAAATGTCAAAAACTTGTCAAAATGTAGGGAAATTAGAGGTATTTTTTGACAGATTGAGACTGAGATCAGACTGTGAACGTTCTTAAAATTACGAGAATTACCCCTCTGCTGTTCTGCCGAGGAGGCTTGTAAATCCTTCTTGAAGATTGATCTTACACATTAATATTTTATAAAATGCGCCAAAACAATTTTGCTCTTAATTTGAACTTATTGGCATAAATTCTAGTCTGTCTAACTTCTAACATATTGAGGCTGGTGATTAAAATTCTTTGTCACGCTGCTATGGCGCCAGTGTTTTCATACAAGTTAAGCCTATTCCATATTATACAATTCGATTGAAATTTAATCAAATTGTTTCACGTGGAAAGCAGTTGACGACAAATCTAAAGCAAAGTCGTCGATTGACAATCAAATTCATCTCATTCTCGACAATCAAATCATATTGAATTTTCACAACTTTCTTATTTGCCATCGTTACGCTAAGTGGAATCATATTGTATGGCGTGTGGAATAGGCTTTTTAGTTCGAGCGAATGTCTTCCCACATCCCGCGCGGTATTCGCATCAGTTTGGCAAGAGCTTTAGTGCAATTCCGGCTCGTACTTGAGCGTTTCATTTCATTCACGACGACGATGATGATGGTTTTGTTAGGAGCCATTTTGGGCTTTGCACGGGTCTCCCTCTTTTTTGGTTGTTTTTAACGTAAGTAATTATGTTAGTTTTAAATGCTCCTTTTTTACTATTTATATTTCCGTGTGTCCCAAATAAAATATTTTTGTTTCTTCTCCTTTTTGTGAAAATATATAAAACACACAATTATAGTTCAATAACACATTTATATCATAGACGGTAATATCAGTTTCTTAGAAAAGTACATAATAAAAAGCTGCAGACAATCAGATGAGCATTTTATGCTCACATTACATTATATGTATCACTGTAAATCGTAATGCATCCTTCTTCTGTGCATTGTTTTCGTATTGTGCAATGTGCAGCATTTGTAGGAGTAAACTAACATTAATTACACTGTTTAAATGCATTGTTTAACATAGTTTATATAAAAATGTTCTACTTATTAACATTGTATAATTATTATTATTGTACTAATAATTTTATGGAGAATAGTTACAGGAGGCATTAAATATGCGACAGTAATATTATATATTCATTGCTGTATCATTATTCATTTTACAAAATACATTTTGCGATAATTAGAATATTTATTGAATATTATACTTTTTGGTTGCTCATTCTAAAAGTACACATAAGAATATTGTTATAGGTACAGAATGTTTTTTTTATCAAGCTAGTTTAGGTAGATTCTGAACTACAGGTCCTAGAGAAAATCCCTGAAAAGAGCCTTGTGCTAACGGACAATGACTTCAAAATTGAAAAGAAACATTTTAGTGAAAAAGAAAGTAGTAAGTAACTATTCTTTTTTAAATGTGACACTTCAAGTTTAAAACAGAGCTCAGTTAAACTCAGAACATGAAAAGGTTGCAACTTCAAACAGACTCAATGATCAGGGTTCAGGTAAATTAATATTTCAGATAACTTCTAGCAACTTTAGACCTAATGATAGAGAAATGATTTAGTTTGTAATGTATGTAGAGGCAGAAAAAAGTCTTTATAAAATTGAGATCATAGTTCTCTTTCTCTATGACCTGTAGTTTAGAACTTACCCATACTGGCTAGAAAAAAATCACCCTGTTTACTTAGCTAAGTATATATTTATTTTTTAAATGACTAATAGAAGCATGTATATAAGAAAAGTGTCCTTAATCCTTGTCCCAAATTCATGCAAGATTTTTTGTAACTCTAGGTATATAACTATAGTTAGAAAGTTCTTGCCAGAATTTGCTATTATCACGTAAGTACATTAAAAATATCCACAAATAATATTTAGGCTTTCAACATCAAAGGACAACACTATCCCATTTAGCACCTGTTTAAAAAGCAGAAGATAAGCATAGTATACTATCTTACATCTATTTCTAAGAACAATGAACATTTGAGGGTGCATTCCGAAACTTGGAAACTTAGCAAATAATTGTCAAATATTTCCGTTTTGATTAATTTATCAATATTACTAAACTAGCTGATCCGACAGACGTTGTTCTGTCATTCATACAAAAATCCCGTAGAAAAAAGGACTTTCACTTTTTCCCGAATGTGAAAATTTTCCAGGGAACTTTCCCAATTTTTCTTACCATAAAAAGCTAATTTGGCCTATACTTTACGAACGTTTCAAAACAAACATAGCCAAATCGGTCTAGCCGTTCTCAAGTGATGCACTTATCACCGAGCAGCATTTAATTTTTATTTATGTAGAGATTTATTTATTATTATATAGATTAAAATATGAAATATCTCTCTGTATCACACTAAAATATTGATATAGAATTGCAATAATGACACTGGATTACGTGATGTACAGACGCCAGCACATCAAGTTACTACAATCTGTCAAATTTCTTTAATAGATTTTCAACTTTATCGCTAAAGCATTAAGGTTCAAGGTTATTTGCGAAAATTTGAGAGATTCCGGTAGCTTGACCTGCTGGCGTGTGTACTTGTAACTGTTTAAGGTAGTAAAAAAGCACGTGTAAAGGGAATTGCTTCATTAACATCATTAACTAAGGTTGCTTTGGTTAAACGTGTACAAATGTATCGCTGAATTTTGTTTAAAAAAATTTAGCTAATTCTAGCGTGAATATTTAGCGTTACCCTATACTAATTATTGCATTATTAATATTTTTTTATTTAATTATATTAATAAATAATTCAAAACAGAAATATTTGAAAGCTTTTTGTGACATTGCCTACTTTCAGAATGCATCGTGTTAACATTCCGTAAAAATACACAAATAAATGTATTCGATAAATAGTTTATCATAAATAGTACTACATTTATTTGTTGTGTAGTATACTTACATTTACATTTTTAGATAATTCAAACAAGGCAATTCAGTATATAGTTTTAATAAACTATGCGAGTAAACGAGATGACATCCCGAGGTAGGTACAGTCATGAACAAAAGTATGTATACACTCGGCTTTATTCAAAAGCGATTTACTCCTTTATTTTTTAATGAAATTTTATGTTGTTACGAACATAGCATTTTCGAACCCATAAGTTTATGTAATGAGTAGTATTTCAACGTTGCATTAGTTATTTCACGAAAAAATCACAATTGAAATTTGCCAATTGACATATTGGTGCCCGTGACTGTACACAAGACTAACACCTTCTACTGGTATAAAATTTGCCGGTGGAGTAATTGCGTAACAGACTAACAGTAGGAATGGCTTTCATTTTGGCAGTTCAACAACATTCATTGCGGTACTTACGTTGTTGAGTAGGCAATTTTTTCGAACACGTGAAGCAATGGACTAGTAATATCATTCAAAATCATTTGAAGTAGGATTCATCGTGTGTTACACAATTAGGGTGCTGGTTGGTTTATAGCATGGTGTAAGTTCAGAGCCACAGCGAGACCTGTCGTGTGGTATCATGCTAGCATAATTATGCAGCTTCACATTGACAAGTCTGTGTGTACCAAAAGAAGCTCGCTTATTTTAAAACAAGATTACAATATTTCAAGACCATGTCTTTGAAAAACGACTTGTTGTTTGAACGACAGGCCAGGAAAACGCCAAGACAGAGTAAAGGTTACAACATCAATATGTACATAATACATATTATCTAACACAAAATGCATATAAGACTAGAACACCAAAAGGTAAATTTTGAACACTACATTATAAATAGGAATTATTGTATTGTTATGTCCTTTGTAAATGCAAAAATTGTATTTGAGCTGTAAGTACATAAATAATATTTTCATTTTTTAATAAAATATTCTTTCAAGTCATATCAGGGTTTCTTCCACGTCAGATAAATAAAAATAATCTTAAATTAAAATCATTATCACAAATTGTACATACAAAAAATCATGTTCCTGCCCCAGCAGTCTCGACATTCATAGCGATCGCTTTACGACCGAATTCGGTCGCAAAGTCCTGTCACTCCAAACATTTCACCTGTCAATTTGTCGAGAATGCTGGGGCTATTCTCTTTTAACTAGGCGAGAACTATTATCATTGCTGTTGTTAGTAAAATTATCGAAATAAAACGCTTTCTTTCTCATTTATATTCAACTCCTGCAAAACAATTGTATTTCTGAACCAGCTATTCACACATTTCGATGACCTGATTTACCTTTCCTCCGATAGCAAAGAATAGCGGTCGTCTATTTGATTTAAACTGACCAAATTTTTGGGTTTTGGACTTGTGAACAGCGTTTAGGGGACTCCTACGGTAACATTGATTGATGTTCGATATTTTACGGAAGCGTATCGAGTGGCTGTGAATAGCTACACAGGAGCCCGCTAATCTCTATTGGTAGACTTCATTCTGCTCTAGCAGTATTCTTTCGAAGTAGAGTTAGCCCTTTCGGCTACAAGAATAAATGTATTCGAGACAGTTTTGATGATCGCAAGTGTGGAAATATGCAAGTAGTTAGTTAAGCAGTTAACGATATTTATATAACAAAGTATATCATATAACAGAAATAATCATTTTAGGCTTATAATACTAATTAGTGCGTTTCACATAATTAACACAAATTGTAAATAGTTTCATAAGTATAAACACGCATGTTATGTATCAAATATTAATAATAGTGGCGGCGCGAGGCCGCCGATGCTCCATTCGGAATAAGATTAGACATTGAAATAAACTTTTTTTGTAAAAAAGGTTAAATAGAAGTCAAAATCTGATCATCAGATTTTGACTTCTATTGCGTTGGTGGCATGACAAATGGCATCTGCAGCAAATAGTTGGTATTGTAAATACTTTTTGCTTTTAATGCCATCCTTATGCCTACGGAATAGAAGTTAAAATCGGTTCAACGGACTGTAAAAAAAGGTTTGTTTAAAATGTCTTATCTTATTCCGAATGGAGCATAGGTATCTAGAGAACATCCCTTGGGTGCGATGCCGAAATGTTAAAACATCGAGATTTCTATGATATAGCATAGAAATATGTGTAGGTACTTATAGGAGAATCATAATCCATTGTGTAGTTAAGAAGACCCAAGCCGTCACACAGACAGACACAAAAAGTGACTTCGTTTACCAGTTCTATGTATAGTTATAGATTTACTTGATTAATAATACCTTTCAATGAATATTAAGAACGCATTCTGTAAGTTGGCAGCGTCGCAAATATAGCAGTCAAATATTTCGCCGATCGTAACTCAGAACGTTTCGTTTTAAGGTATAAAAAAGCACTTGGAAGCTTTCAAAATTCTTTTTCTATACCTAAAACTGTTACAACATCTAATTCAAAGTTATTATTTGCAATTCATAATTAATATGTTAATGCACAGAGTGATATTTCATAATTTCATTTAGGGTTAATTTTTCAATAGTCAGATAACTGACGAGATCTGAAGAATATGACAATTTGACATATTTTCTATACAAAAACTGTCAAAACGCAATATTTATTCCTCAGAACAGGTTATCTGAATATTGGAAAATCAGCCCTTATTATAATAAATTAATCAAAAGAACGAAATACTTGACAGCTATTCGCGAGGTTGCCAACTTTCAGAATAAACCCTCTAAATGTCGTGGCAGTTGTTTTTTTTTTCAGGTCAAAGAGCTCTTTTGATGTAAGCGTAAATAATTATCATAAACACCACTTTACAGTGTCGAAGCGCTGTTAATGTGGCGTGTAAATTGGTGTGACGGTTTGGAAGGTGTAGCTCCGTGTGGAACTGATTGATTTTAAGTTAGTTCCCGGCGCGCCATTTTACTCAGGCGACAATCGCGACATTAACCATAGGTACATCGCGTCGCCACTAACTAAAACTAAATTAGTGGGTGATTCCATGAAAACAGCTCAATTTTTGCAAAAAATTATTAATAATTTATGCTGTTTGATTCCTTATTTATTAGTGAATACTTACAAACGACCCGCCCCTGCTTTGCGCGTTTTTACGACTTGATCAAACATCAAGACTTCTTTATAATATTGTCGTTTATTATTAATGTGTTATAAATAATCATAATTCGGAAATAAATTCCCGAATAAAATTTAGTGTGTGAAAAATGCTGCAAACATAAGAGTTGCCCAAATTTCATGGAATCACCTTAGTACATTGATTAGATAAAGTTAAAGTAAAAAGATTCTATAATAATCATAACAAATCTTCCAAAAGTAAATAAGTAATCCAAAAATAAAAACGAAATAAAAAATATAATAGTAGTAGTATCAAAAATTCACTGATTAGATGGGCAGCCAAAATGCTGCCATGATTTGAATCCTCTTCTCACATTTACAGCATGCCAGGACGATCGGACTCCCGGTTTCCAGACTTCTCAAAGAACATGAAATCCTGAAAAGTAGTCATAGCAATCATCAGACAACATATTTTCTTCAATACAGTTTAAGTTCGACATGACAAGATTATCTTTGTACACACGGCTACACGTCAAGCTATACAAAACCAGTTTGTCTTGGCCTCACTTTGTATGATATTTTCTCACAATGAACGGTCAGCCAATACTGGCATAGCTTGATGTGTAGCCGTGTGTACTGTATTAGTCCTCCTATCTGTTATTGATTCATTTGTTAAAGTCAGATAGGTCTTGCTATACTTTTGTGTACTAACAAATGTTTTACGTACAGACGCCAGCAGGTCCAGCCGAAACTGTCAAATTTTCCCAATCAACCTTGAACCTAAATGTTTTAGCTATAATGTTGAAAATTTATTAAAGAAATTTGACAGATTGTAGTAGCTTGATGTGCTGGCATCTGTACCATTATATGAATCACTTTTACAAGTCATATTATTATAAAAAATAAGCCAGATGGAGTTGACATTTCCTATCTACCCCTAAGAAGAAATAGCGAAACAAAATCAAGGGTCAAAGTGTCTTTTAAAGTCCAGATCTTAGTCAGATCATGTGAGGACAATGTCGATTAGTGCCTGAAATGGTTTTTGAGTAAAGTACCACACAAATTTGGCAAGTATTTGTCAGTAATCGTGTAGGTCAACTCAGAACTTGAGGAGCAAAAGGAGTGGGAGCGCATGGGTTGCCTCCTTTTGCGAGGATGTCATGTCTGCAAAGGAGGCGGCTGAGCGAGAAGGGTGCAAAACGATCTGCGACCTCCATGAGAGGTGGCCTGCGGGCGGCGGACTAGGGGCGTCTGTCGTCCGACCAGACACCACCGCAGTGTTCCACGCGCGCCACTCGAGAGTAGGTGCGACCATTGTAGGAATCCCCTAGATAGAGGTGGAACACCGCGGTGGTTTTAGCCGGTAAGAGTGTCACCCCCACGATGGACTCCCATGAGGATTTCCACCGCGAAACCAAATAAAAAGGCCGGCCGCATAAGGTACTCCAGATCAACATTAAAACTAACAGAGAAAGAAAACAAAAAATTACACACATCGTCCTCACATTCATGATGAAAAATAAAGTAAATATGGCTTTACAAAGTAAATATTCATGTCATTTCGTATGTTATAATATCCATCAATGTCAATGTGTAGGTATATGTATATAAAGTGGTGTATAATATAATGATTTTACACGATAGTTAAAATGTCAATTTTATTACAAGGCTTAGCAGAGCGTGGTTCCGCCCAAAGGTCATAGAACGAAAAACACAAGAATTAGTTAATTCGTACGTTATACAAGCTACCTGAAATCAATCAATAGTTGTTTGTCACTAGCATTTTGGCCTCTAAAGTAAGCGCATCGGCATTGTTTACCGCATCCCTTTACCGCGCGTTTTTCAGTGATCCGCGTGTTTCTTTGTCTTTGCAATTACGATTATTGTAAACTAATCTAATCTGACTAGCCTGTATTGTAAACTAATCTAATCTGACTAGCCTGTATTGTAAACTAATCTAATCTGACTAGCCTGTATTGTAACTGTATTCTAACTGAACAGACAGCTGTGCTGCTGGGAAGTTTGTTGCGACACTTCTTCTTCCCAGCGATAGCACTAGGAAGTGATGAAGGGCGGGCGTTTTTGGGGGACTGTCTTTTGTAATTTTGACGTTCGAAAAGTGCTGATTCTCAGCCTAATTTGAATAAATGACTTTTGATTTGATTTGTAAACTAATCTAATCTGACTAGCCTGTATTGTCCCACTGCAAAACAAAGGCCTCCCTTTTCCACACAATTCTGTCTTTTAAGTATTGTAATAGGTATTCAATGTATTTCAATTTTGTTGCATTATTTCTGACTAGCTGTGCACCGCGGTTTCAAACACCAAATTCTCGATCCCGTGGAAATATCGGAATAAAAACGAGCGAAGCAAAGGTGCGGGAAAAAGCTATTATTATAGATGCGAAACTAACTCTGTCTGTCTGTTACCTTTCCACGCCTTAACTGAATGGATTTCGATTGAATTTGGCATATAGGTAGACTATGACCTAAGTTAGTAAATAGGATTATACGTATAGATACCCGGTGGCATGTTCGAGTGTAAGTTCCGACCTCCACGCGGGCCAAAGTATTATCATCTGCCTAGCCCAGTTACTGGGTAATAATATGATACTCCTTGGTATGGACTCGTTGCCAGTCTTTCGTGCCAACAATGACAGCCGGGACCAACGACTTAACATGCTTATCCTGATCGATTGGCCCAAGCGGCTGTTGTTGCCACGAGGATAATAATACCGTGGTGTTTTTATTGTTTTTGACATAATATTTAAATAAAAGGTTTAGTTACTTACAATGAGGAAACAAGCGCCAAGAAGAACGGCTTTTATTTTCACATCCAAATCCATGGGGAAGGTAATGCCGAAATAATCGGAATCAGTAAATACTTCGCGCGCCAATCCCGACCACTGCTTCGTTATCTTGCCAACTTTAGTTTCGCCATCCTTGGAGTATACCTGAAATTGCACATTATTTTATTTAAAAATGTAGATTATTACGATACAACTTATGTTCGGCAAACAGTGGGCTATCAACCCCTCTACAAGTTTTTTTTTTAACCACAACAGTTTAGCTCTTGGCCTTGACAATCACCTGATGGTAAGTGGTGATCAGGCCGAAGGTGAAAGCAAGCTTCACCCAGAATCTTCAACCACAGAGGAACTGGCTATCTTACCTCAACTGCCAAAACACATGCTGTTAACTTTGTTGTTATGGCGACAGTATTAGATAAGATGGTGGTAGCTAGCCAGCTAGACTTAAGCCCTACCACCAACTAAACCATGCAGAAAATCTTGTCCCCACTGGGAATCGAACCCTGGACACCTTTGGGTCTGAGACAGGTGGTGTTACCACTAGTCACACACAGAGGCGGTTAAAATTTGCTTACTGACTAATCTTTTTACTTTGGTCTATATGAGCAGAAAAAGCGTACAACTGTATAATGCTACACAAGAAAACACATTATTACTATAGCTTAAACTAAATTACTTACATGGAATTCAATATCTCCACAAATCGAGAAAGTGCAAACCGGTCCCTTGATTTTGAGGACAGTGTCTCCGGCAGCGTCCTTGATACTATAACAAGGCTTGCAGATGGACCATTCTTGCTCAATAGAACCAATCAGAGAGCCTGGTGGCGAGGAAACCTCCATGCTTTGCAGCCAGCATGGACACCAGCATGAGTCACAAGCCAATGGACGGTTAAGATGGATCACCTGTCATTAGAAATGTTTGTGAATTAAAGTAATAGACTCACCGGCAGTAAATGTGGCCCAAGTCTTAAACGCGAATTTGTGAATAAACTATATAATTCTATTCTTTAGAATTTTTTAAAGAGAATGGATGCCAAGTAGCTTCTTTAGATGGTTTAAGTAAGTTAATAATTTAAGTTAGTTTAAAACTGTCTTGTGTATTTTTTTTCAGCTGTTTTTAAATTTCCCCAGGAGTAAGTTAAAAGATTTTTTTTCATATTAGAACATGCCACATATCGCTACGTAGGCCGCTTGGGCTTGCTTGTTAATGATCAAAGGTCGAACTCAAAGTCTGTACTTCTCAATGTACAGACGCCAGCCACATCAAGCTAGGTACTACAATCTGGCAAATTTATTTAACTCTTTTTCTTTAACTTTATTTAGACTTTCAACTTTATCGCTAAAGCATTAAGGTTCAAGGTTGATTGGAAAAATTTGACAGTTTCGGGTAGCTTGACCTGCTGGCGTCTGTACCTTATAACTCTTTACTAGACTTTTCTTAACACGCGGCGACCAGAAATTGGCAGAACATGGTGCAACACCACTTCATCGTAACGATCATGTAAAAAAAAACGATTTCTCGCCGCTGTTGAGACCTGAAGGTTAATTGCGTAACACGCTGCATTGCTGTTCATTGCGTTATTTACGTTGTTGAGCAGACAAACATTCCAAACATATGAACCAATGGATTAGCAATATCCTTCAAAATGATTCAGATTGTGCTTGAAAGTGTGTTACGCAATTAGGGTGCTGTCTGGGGCTCCAAATGGAATGAGGTGGCAAACCAGGCGAAATATGGAGCACTATATTGTGTAGTTATTTATTAACAACTTGCCAATACATTATCAGAAGGGCTTTAATTTGTGACGGGGCCGAAGCCTGCCAGGGTAGCGGGAACATCCGAAAGGGTTTACCGCTGCCCTGGAACATAAAGGGCTAAGGATGGAACACGGGTGGGTTTTAGTCAGTAAGAGTCTGACACTCCCTCCTGCTCCACCCAGAGCGGGAGGAGTCATTTGATGATTTCCCATCCTCAAAAAAAAAAAAAAATTTTAATTTCACAACAAGTGACTCTCAAACAGGGGCGCTGGCTTTTAGAAAACCTCATGGGTGCTCATGCTCATTTGATGACTCGAAAAAGTGGCGAAGTACAATGGAGCGTAGGTAATTATTTCAACAAATAGGCCTAGTTTCCATACTGTTCATATTTATACTTTGCCCGGGACGAGGAAAATGGCGCGAATCATAACAACTACACAGGCTCTATTCTATTCGGAAATGATGTGTCGGTCAGCTCTCTTAGGTTGGTATCTACCCCCACCTCTGATTAACTAACCGAGCGTGTGTTCGCACATGTAAACATAAGTAATTAGTGGCGCCTGCCTGTTTTGAGGAAGGAAGAAGAGTTTTGAGGTTTCGTTTTGCTCGCATCGGCATCGCGCATCGAAAAACGAACATTTTGATAACGGATACTAGTAACTGGTATCCGTTGCCCGCATCGTTAATAAATAATAAATTGAGACAACATCACATACATTGTACTGGTCCCAAACTAAGGTTTTCCCTATGTACTATCCCCAAGTACTATGGAAACCAGGAACAACGAAGGTACCACAAACACCCAGACCCAACACAAATATCTGTTTCATCAACAAACATTCGTGTTGGTGCGGGAATCGAACCCGCAACCCTTGCGTCTCAACCGGCGCTCTAAACCACTGCGCTAAACGGGTCGTCGGGTAATGAAAAAACGCCCATCCCTAAAAGGCGATTACTGATCTGTTTCTTGATATCTATTCTCAGGGGTGCTCGGCACCCACTGTTTATTTCTCATGGGTGCTCGAGCCCCCGAGCAACCACGGAGTCGGCGCCCCTGCTCTCAAAAGTAGTTTTTGGTATATCATTTCAGTATTTAGCAGATATGGCACTTTAAAGCCGAGTTACTTATTAACTCTGTAATTATTACCAAGGTCAAAATAATTTTAGGATGACATCACAGTATTGTTTATGTACTACTTACTAAATATTATAAAGTGTACAATCAACCTCATGTCTCTTTACAAAAAGAGTTCCGACTTCAGTCAAACTCCAAACCTTAGTCTGTGATTGTATTTTGATCTTTAAAATGTAAAGACAGTATCTGTATCAAGTACTTGACGTTTCTCGAAGCCTACACCAGCTTGAACTAAAGATAGAACATGTTTCGTAATAAGACGGAAAATGATTTTATTGTAGTTACCTCATTCCTGAAGTTATCCATGACTTTCATGTCAAACGGTCTCATGGGTCCGCAGCAGTTTCTAGTGCAGCAATCATTGTCTTCAACAGCATAGTATACTTTTTGACCAAAACTATTTTTTACTGTGTACTTGTTATTGGTTTCGAAACCCACAAACGCCTCCAGCAGCTCGACTTTTTGATGTACTAGTAGCCCATCAATCATAGAAAGGTATTCCAATCCTGGTGGACAGTTGCTGAGCCCTTGCGGAATAGTCATCCATCCACCTAAAACAAATTTAATGATATATTTTTTTTTCTAGACTACTTTGTAATCACAACATAAATCAAATAAACACAGGCATACAATTCCGGACACATGAATCAAGGCTTTTTATATGGTGGTAGAATAAAGAAAAACAATATGGTTCAAAATGACTTAAAAATGTGGATCAAAGTTTATAGTGGAGTTCCTAGACATGAGGAGAAAATTTGCATTGATTATTTTTTACAAAAACATAAGGTAAGGATCACAGCCTCAGCAGGACTCAGGCCTAAGCTAGTAAATACCAAGATACCGAAGCGGGGCCATGACTTATACAGGACATATTACCATATATTTAATACTCATTTTTGTTAAAGAATAATAAGGTTGTAGTTGTCATAATAGGGGTGTTGATAGAGAAATAAAATGTGCTGTTTTTCAATAAAATAAAAAAAAAAAAAATTAAAACAGTATTATTCAGAGCAATGTAGGGTATTTTTAACCACTAAGTGTACTTTCTTGGGCAGATTTTGCTGACATCCTTTTGATAGAGGTATCGTCTCTCTAATAGAAATCAAAATCAAAAGTCATTTATTCAATTTAGGCTGAGAATCAGCACTTTTCGAACGTCAAAATTACAAAAGACAGTCCCCCAAAAACGCCCGCCCTTCACCACTTATTAGTGCTATCGCTGGGAAGAAGAAGCGGCGCAACAAACTCCCCAGCAGCACAGCTATCTGTTCAGTTAGAAAATACTTGATTGTAAAAATACTAGGTACCTATGTCCAGTAATTAACATTACAAGACCAGAACATAAAATTAAATTATTTGCCATATGTCAGCTAGCCATGCCAATATACCAACAAATATAATAAAAACTAAAAGCTAAAAAATAATTAATTAAAATTAAAATGTAAATAAAAACTTACTACCCAAATAAAAGCCTCCAGACATAAAGGGTGTGACAGCTTACATATTTATGCATTGCTGGGTTCTGTTCACATAGCTATCACTTGAAGTCACAAATGATAAACTAAGACCATCTAAGTAAAATAAATAAATAAGTTAATAACAATAACCTGTCAGTAAGCTAATTCTGGAGAAAGAACATAAACATTGTCTTGCGTTAAATTAGGGCGACCAACTATTCTTATTGTGTAAGTAGTTGTTGATGGAATAGTATGCCTTTGAACAAAGGTTGGATTTATGAGCTTTAAACACATTAAAAGGCCAGTCTAGAAGAGGGTATCTTGTTATAAAAGGTTATACCAAGCCCAACAAATGAGTTATAAACCTTATGAAGCCGGTGAAAGGAGGCACGTAGCGTAGTTTGTCCTTATTTCTAGTGTTAACACTATAAATATCACTGTTTTTAGTGTACAAGTGTAAATTTTGCCTAATATAAAAGATGTTGGCAAAGATGAATTGTGATGCAACCGTGAGAATACCAATATCTCTTAGAGAAACTCTGGCACCTAGCTGGTAAATTGCTTGAACAGCTTGTTTTTGAATGACAAATATATTTTGTATATCAGCAGCTTTGCCCCACAGCAGAATAACAATAACGCTGTGAAAATAACTAAAATAGACTAAACGAGCTGCATCAACATCAGTGTATTGTCTTACTTTCCTGACGGCGTAGGCAGCCGAACTGAGCCTTCCTGCTAGAATTGATATATGAGGTCCCCACTGAAGTTTGGCATATACTGTTAGTTCTAGAAAAATTTCCAAGCCTACAGTTTCAAGCACCTCTTTATCTAAGACGATGTTGGGTCCTAGATTTCTAACATTTGGTAAGGCGAACTTTACACATTTCGTTTTCTTGGCATTGAGAACTAGGTTATTTGACGCAAACCAATCTGTAACTATTGAGAGTGCACTGTTTACGTCGTCAAAATCTTGTCTATTCCTGCCTACTTTAAAAATAAGAGAGGTATCATCTGCAAACAGTACAACGTCACAGATGCCTTTCAAATGGAATGGTAAATCATTGATTTATACTAAGAACAAGAATGGACCCAGTATTGAGCCTTGCGGAACACCTAACTGAACTGGTAGCCTGGATGATTTCATACCATTAACATCTACACATTGGACCCTATTATGTAAATAAGAAATTTTTGCATTGAGAGCTTTGTTTTGGACACCGTAATGACGTAACTTAAGCAAAGCGTGTCAGAAGAGCACAGGGTGGGCAATTTTTATGTATGCAAGTGTATGTTAGTTTTCTTACCTGGTGGTACCTGAGGTCCTGGCTGTTGAACTACAGGACCATAGCCTGGCTGAGGGTAGCCTGCCTGGCCGTATCCCGGTTGAGGATGCCCATACCCAGGAGCGAACCCTGGTTGGAAACCAGGCTGGAAGCCAGACTGCATCCCTGGTAGTGGTTGAGCTCCAGGTGGCAGTTGAGGACCTGAAGGTGGTGGGCCAGGATAGCCGCCTTGGGGCTGCATTGGATAGCTTTCAGCTTTATTATCCGGCGCTGGAGCATATCCTTGAGATTGTGGAAAATTCGGGGAATAGGGTGTTTGTTTGTGCGACATTTTGACCTGTAAAATAAAATATGTTTTATAATTTAATTCTAAGCACTGAATATTCTATGAATGAATATATAATTCTATCAGCTATTGTTATGATAGTGTCCCTAATGACCTCACTCGTTAAATGAATGATCAAATATAATTAATTTGCGAGTGCTGCTATTTTTACCGGCGCCCCGCCTAGCATTAATCAGTGAATTTGAATAACGACACACATCCAGAACACTTACTCCTAGCCTCAGCTCCTAGCGAAGAATAACACTGTCAAACTATTCTAAAATAAGCCCTAGCCGGCAGCCACCGAAAATAGTAGCCAATAAAATGTTTACGAAAACGTAAATTAAGATTGAAAAGCAATCTACAAAATTTTAAAAGTATGAATTCTGGGAAAAGTCAACTTACAGATAAACTACTGTTCTTACACTCAAGTATTACTTCTCGCCTATTAGGCTTCCAAGTTTTCTTGCTCCAAAGAGTACAGACAACAGTATAATCTTGTATCCTTGTATCTCTTGCTACATAGAATTTTTTTTTTTCGGATTATTTTTTGATCATCCATCCATAGACAAAAGTATTTTGTTATTTATTATACCTACATAATTTTATTTGATTAAATACTAGGTAATTGAGTTCGAGCGTTGAATGTAAATGTAAACTATGTAAAGCGGGCTGTACACTTGCGGTGTGAAAGCCCGCGAAATCCGTGAAACGTCTTAGTAGTGTGGATAGATGGTTTCGCACCTTCACTTTAACGTTTCACGGCGTTCCCCGATCGATGTCGGTATTTTATTTTATTTTATTTATTCGGAAGAACAAACAATTACACATTTTATTATACAAGGAAATTGAACATAAGGAGTTATACAAATGTGTAACCAACAACGTTCTCCACAGATACACATAAAGACAATGTTGATAAAGTTAAAGTCGGACGGAATACATAAGTAATGAAATAAGATACACACAAATTACAGCCATCACTAAAGATTCAATACTATTCACATATTTTTTTGATTGTGTCAAGCAATATGTTTCTAAATTTTCCAACGGATAAAGAAAATAGATCTAAGTCAGAGAAAAACTTATTGAAATTGCCTGTGAGGCGACGTAGAGGAGCCCGTAAGCCTGCGTTCGTACGACTAGGAGTGACGGCGAAAACAGGTCGTGTGCGCACCTCACGTCCCTGAATGGTTCTAGGGACAACATAGCATAACTTGTTAGTAATATTCACACAATCATACGAGTTGTTACACATATCATATAGAAACATAGTGTCAAGAAAAGTTCGTCTAGACTTCAGAGAGAGCATGTTGTACTTTTTCAGTAAGTCGCTATAGGGGATGTAGATACGACTTCTGAAGCAACGGTAATGCATCGTTTTCAAGAACTTACGTTGTAAACGCTCGATAAAGTCAGTATATTTATTATAATAGGGACTCCACACCGGTACTGCATATTCAAGTTGAGACCGGATTAATGATCGATATAAATGTAGATATGTGCTCGTGTGGACGAATTCCGTAGCCGATCTTGTCACGAATCCATACATACGATAAGCCTGACTCATGATTTTATCAACATGTGCGTCCAGGTGTAGTTTGTCATCGAGCAGTATTCCTAGATCCCGCAATAAAGGGTTCGCGCTTGGTTCGCACTGCACGAATATGAACGCATCTACACGTGTACGTACGTTTCGACGTCACGGTTGGCGCTTGGCGCAGTGGCTGAGCGTTCGACTACAGCGCTGCGTGTCGCGGGTTCGATTCCAATATAAATACTATATATATAGGCAATACAAATATTTGTATTGCCTACAGGTAGTGGTTCCGGGTCTGGCTGTTTGTGTATGTGAGTAGAAAAAAAAAGTACGTGCTATTTTCGCAGTAGCGTACGAGACGTTGTGAGTTGTTACGAGCAGAGATGTTATAAAAAATGAGTGTTTCGTGGAATAACGGCCGTGAACTAGCACTATGTGAATTATAACAAGCAGAGCAACAAAGATCACAAAAACCACACAGAGATCTAGTCAGAGATCAGAGTCACGACAACGGCAACTTCGATATCCATGTCTGTCAAACGCGCTAACGTAACTGCGAAAGAAACCGTGAACGTTGTGAGTGTACAGTCACGAGCACCAATATGTCAACACTTGGCAACTTTCAATTGCGATTTTTTCCTGAAAATATAACGAATGCAACATTGAAATACGACACATTACATAAACGTATGGGTTCGACAATGCTATGTTCTTAACAACATAAAATTTCATTAAAAAATAAAGGAGTAAATCGCTTTTGAGGACGAGTGTATACATACTTTTGCTCGTGACTGTACAGGGCATTTTTTCCGCAGAATTCACTAGCGAATCGTAGCCTATGTTTGCACTGGGGATTTGCGCGCTTCTAGTTCCGAGCTATGCTCTAGCAATGTAGTACACACGCAGTAACTTTAGTCGACGAGTCACTGGTGATTTTGAAAACGGTATGTTGACGAGACTATAAGCAGCGATTTAATAGATGGAATGGATACAGTGACTAAACCGCTGTAAATCTTTAGCATCCAGCAAAGCCGCTACTGTATGGACCTGAACGACGTGAATGACAGGACGTCAAAAAAGGCTCGATTCTTAAAACAATTCAGTATTTTAGAGCGCTTGCTGGACTCGATAACTAACTTTATTTAATCAATTATTTTTTACAAAATGTCTTCCAATATGGATGACACATGTCTTTTTTACTTCGGCTCCTCTATACAAGACCTAATTACAAAAGCACAGGAAGACCTCAACAAGCTATTCTCGTGGTTCCAATATAACCTCTTGACGATTAACACCTCGAAAACCTGCTACGTCATTTTTAAAGCAAAAAACAAAAATATCCCACCCCATCAGCCATTACAAATAAATAATGTACCCCTGCAAAAGAAAAACTGCGAAAAGTACCTTGGCTTACGAATGGATAGCGCCCTGACGTGGAAGGCACAGATTGAACACATCAAAACAAAACTGTCTTCACTTATTGGATCACTTCGACGCATCGTCCGGTGCATGCCGCGTCGGGTCCGCTACTCCATATATAACTCCCTTGTGAAACCACACCTGCTATACCTTATCGAAATCTGGGGCAATGCCACCAAAACTAGTCTAGCCGATCTCCAAATTATGCAAAATAAAATTATAAAGATACTCTTCCATTATCAATTTCTAACACCTACTTACAAAATATATGAACAAACAAAACTAATGAACATAAAACAATTATATATTTATCATACTTGCATGCTTGTCCGAAAAATATTAAATAAATCTCTCCATACTAACTTATCCTTTGTACGGTTGAAACAACAAACACAGCGAAGTTCACGCCGAGCGAGTTTTTTAGTTCTACCCAAGACAAGAACGAAACTCGGCAAATCAATGTTTACCTATGCAGGCGCTGATATTTACAATCAACTACCGTCGACCATTAAAAATGTAAGCTCCTATAATGTATTCAAAGTACAACTTGCTCGACATGTAGTCGAAAAATATCGATAAGTACTCCAATAGCAGCTAAGTACTACTGATGCATTATAGAAGTACCTGTTAATACAAAAAAAAAAACGAACGACGAAAATCCTAGTAATAAGCACTATTATTAATGTATTTCTCATGTAAGTGACTGTAGTCTTTTATGAGAATAAATTTCTTTAAACACATATCTTCTACTTTCCTTTTCATCCTTGTCATTTATGGAAATATTTGCCGCCTTTAAAAATACATTGCAAAGAATTTCTTTCAATTTAAGTATCAATAACACAACAGTATACTTTTGCTACTAAATAAACACAATGAAGGGTTATGTCGTTGGGATGAATATTATTTTACGTCACGAAGAGGATTCCTATACAGTACATACTAATTCCATGGATTCCATCATACGTTTATAAAGTAAGCTAATGTGAAAAAGGAAAAACAATAGAAATTGTTATTTTACAAAAACATTATAAATGGTTTTTTTTTGTTATTTGATTTCTCAGATATCATAATATTTTATCAAATCCATCATCATCATCACCTATCATCATTATTATTATTATATCCCCTCGCAGAGAAAAGGCTTATGTCCCAGCAATGGTAATATTATACGATTCTATTCTTTTTTTTTTAAGTTCATGATATTTCTGAACGAAAAACAGAGTAGACAACTCAAACATAAAAAAATTGTTTCCGGTGAAATGTTGCCAGCTTTGAGATGAACTACCAATTGGTAATATGAGAACATAGAATAGGTTCTAATTTTTAACCGACGAACAAGAGGAGGAGGTTCTCAAGTCGATGCGTATATTTTTTTACAGCAGGCAATCTGCTAAATGACAGTATTTAAAATTATATTACTGTGAAATTAACTTGAAAAAATTGAAACTGTCTTTGTTTTTAATTTCATTGAGCTGCAGCATTTATTTTTAATGTTTATATCGACGAATTTAGTGTATTAGGTAATTAATCAATCGTTATAAACATATTTTTAACCGACAAAAAAGGAGGTAGGCACACATTTTATGTAGTTCTGAAGACACATAAGCATTATAGTGAGTTCATCTAATGATGGAGACGGAAACAGTCGATATAGCTCCTCAACAATTTACAGCAGTTATATCGTATTTGAATCTGAATGAAAGGATAAGAATGAGGTAATATTAAACCAACTAAAAAAGGAAACCGAAAAACAAGGAACCAAACAAATAATCAAAGAAGATCAATGAACCTGCAATAATTTTACGCTTTATCTGTATAATTATTATGCTTGTTTGTTTGTTTGGCGCTGTCTCAAAATTTGTTAGTTTTATTAATATATGAGCTTAGTTAACTAAAACGTTTTTAAGTTGGTTAATTTTTTGTTAAAATGTTTTTTTTAATAAGTGCAACATGCTCGCAATTTTATTTCAGGAATACATAGGGTAATTAACCATCATTGTTAAAACCGTTTGGGTAGAATATATTGATTTGTGTTGGTAACACTAGCATCCTTCTGGTACTATTTTCCATTCACCAACCAATCAAACCATTGCATTGCATTGACCAACCTGCTGCTGCTGTTGAATCCAGCTAGCAGTGAACAAGTCAGTTGGTAGATGTTTGCTTCCGCGTTTGTATCTTTGAAGTAATACCGTCGCGATGCAGTCCAAGTTGTTTCGCCACTCATCCAACTAAAATGGCGTCGCTGTTTATCAATTAGCTTGCTTTATGTGTACCATAGATGTGTACATTACTCAGTGGTCGTATACGAGTGAGTCATAAACATAAACCAACATAGCAATGACATTTTTATAGCACATAGTGAGAATACGTTTCTAAAACGTTGTGTAGACTAGCAAGTGTGATTTGAGGAACACAATAATGCGCGAATTCAAAGTGGTCGTGTTGGGCTCGGGTGGGGTCGGGAAAAGTGCTTTGACTGTGCAGTTCGTGTCAGGATGTTTCATGGAGAAATATGACCCCACAATAGAAGACTTCTATAGGAAAGAAATAGAAGTAGACAATTCACCATGTGTTTTAGAAATATTGGATACCGCCGGCACGGAACAATTCGCTTCAATGCGAGATCTGTACATAAAAAATGGACAAGGATTCGTCGTAGTATATTCACTAACGAATCATCAAACGTTTCAAGACATCAAGCCAATGAAGGAATTGATAACGCGCGTCAAAGGATCTGAGCGCGTGCCCATCCTGCTGGTGGGCAACAAGGCCGACCTGGAGCACCAGCGCGAGGTCTCGAACGCGGAGGGCTCGGCGCTCGCGCAGATGTGGGGCTGCCCCTTTGTGGAGGCCTCCGCCAAGAGCCGCACCAACGTCAACGAAATGTTCGCCGAAATAGTGCGTGAAATGAACGTTAGCCCCGAAAAAGAAAAGAAAACTTATTGTTGTTGTACAGTGCTTTAATATTTAGAGTGTAATGTGGCATTTATTTCTCGTAAGACTGCAAAAGCGAGGCAGGATCGTGCCTGTCTCCGCTCGACGGCCGACCGTCTCCAGTGGGGAACTCGGCGACGGCGCGCCGGCCCCGGCCGCTGGGGCCCCGGCGGCCGCGATGCGCGTCATATCACATTGTTAATATCGTTGATACATACCATTGTCCAATCAAGGTGCTTTACTTATATTTTCATACTTTATTACTGGTAGATACTCCCGCAATAATGGTTATAATGTGAACAATTATCCTTATTGGAGCATGAATAGTTACTCAAATGCAAAAAAAAAAACAAGCTTCATTTTGTTGTTCATAATATTTTGCAGACACTAGCGATAGCCGTGTCTGAAGCAGAAACATGTATTGTAAAGTAATATTAGTCAACTTTGTATATAATTTTATGAGATTAATGATGTTCAAGGGCAAGGACAATTTAGAAAATTAAAAAAGCCATCCAATATGCAATAAACTAATGATTGTGTAGAGTGGTGTGCGAGGATGAGGAAGAACTTACACTTAAGTGATGTCGCAGATTATATTTTATTGTGTAAATTATGTTTTTATGAAAAATCAGTAATCAAGGAAAGCAGTATGTTTTGTCAGTTGCGTGATTGTGTTTTAAAGTCTACCAGGATTTGTGATAATACATATAACAAAATACCTATAATAAAAGTTTTAAGTGGGAGATTGAAAAGTGAAGTTTTATTCTTCAGTAAATAAGGTAACCAATCCATTTTGATATTACACAATTTACATGATATATTTTAGTACAAACAGTGAAACCTGTATTTACATTCTAGAGACAACTTAAAAATTTAAATAAGTTTAGAAAATCATTGTCTATGCGATTCTGTAATAATCAAATTGTTTAATTGCGGTTTAACTAAATGGTGTGTTGGTAGCGTTTTGTATACTATTTATAATAATTAATTATACCAATAACATTTGTGATATTGAATAGAAAGCGAATAAATTAAGTTTGCATTTCAATTTAGTAATTTAATACAAAACAATATTTTTAATTTCACAAGAAGTGGCACATATTTATTTGAGCAAGTCCTTTCTCTTGAATGTAATAATGTTCTGCTTAATTTCATTTTAAGTAGATAGTTGAACAGTTATTGGCAATTAATTGCCCAGCGCATACCGAGTGGGCACTCAACTGTGCAGATCATATCATCCACAACGTGGATTGAATTGCACAGTATGCAACTGGTATGACATTGCTGCTGACTGTTTACAATCTTATTGCAAGTAAATAAGCAGCTTATATGAATGTTCTCTGTTTGACTGCGATTGACTTTCTAGCCAAAATCATCTGAAGTGTCAAATGTCTCCTTTTTTTTTTTTCAATATTCACTGACAAACAAATCAAGGGGGGTAATTGCATTAAACACATAACATTGCAATTGATGGCATTAATTGATTGTTGTTTAGCAGACAAATCTTTCAAAAAAAACTGAAACTGTGTTACACAATAAGGTTGCAGGTGCCTTGAGTTTTTCTTCAGGTGCAGTTTAGAAAACTTAGTTTTTATTCACTCCTATGTTATAGTATGGTATAGTCAAGTGCATTTCAGACCAATAAATACTCAAAAAGTGGAATGAAGTTTGCAATAAATAACATTTATAGTATATATTTAAAGTTTAACTAAATATATTTTTAGTTGTTTTGCCCCATTGGGCAGTTTGTAAAATGAGGATGTATTTAGGATAATCTTTTTGTTCAGTGTCAAGTCTTTATTCACATAGACAATGTCCTGTTATGTGCAAATGAATTTTTGTTTGCTATATTCAAGAGTTTTGTCTTCTTCAACATTTCTGTACCTAATTATCTGCAAAAAGTGTCGGCTGCCAATGCCAATAGAAATCTAAGACTTTAAATTTTAGAGATCGATAAAAAAAGAAAGGCATCTAAAAAAAAAACTAAAATTGCAAATGTTCGAATACGATGGACAAGCAGACAGACCAAATAAACTGTTGAATGGTTGCACACAGGTCACACTATTACGCCATACCATAATAATTATGCATTCGTCGAATTTTATGATACTCGGAAGAGAAGGAAAAAAAACGTCGGCATCCGGTTTTTTTTTTTGTACTTCTCGTCACCTTTAGGAACTCAATAGAGTATTTTTAGAGTTCCGATGCCAAATGGCAAAAACCGGTCAAGTGAGTGTCGGACCACGCACAGTGAAGGGTTCCGTAGTTAAAATGAATATGCACTTTATGGACCGCGAAAATAACTGCATTTCATTGTATTTTTCGAAAAAAACTTGTTATTTCTGTGGTTGTAACCGATAAAAGTTATTTCTTTGGTTGACCGCACGATTGAACTTGCGGTAAAAGCGCCAGTGTGCGAAATTTTAATTTTCTTACGTTTTTTGCAACTTGCAGGTCAGTGTCAAGTTGTAGGTATGTTGATCACAATAATGAGTCGCGACCGTAATTTATAGTACTTAGATAATTACATATATTCTTTTTAATTATGGGATCCAACAATATCCCACAAGGCTAATTTTTTTAGACTTTTCCGATTTTACGTAGTTTATAAATTAAAAATAATTTTCCTTTGCAGCTTTTGATGTAACAAAAGGGTTCGGGTTCATATCATATCCTGGTTCGGTAGAATCTTTTTCATAATCTAAACATGCAGTTTTTCGTCTAAAATCGAGGTCATGGTTCCGTCAACAATTTTCTCTACTAACCATAATTTCAGAGAACTCAAATTACCTTGAATAAACTGATTTTCGGTCGGGCCGATTTAGGGTAGCCAACCGTACTAATGTACAGACGCACATAAAGCTACCCGAAACTGTCAAATTTTCTCAATCAACCTTGAACCTAATACTTTAGCGATAAAGTTGAAAATCTATTAAAGAAATTTGACAGATTGTAGTAGCTTGATGTGCTGGCATCTGTACATAGTTATTTCGCGTAAGCGTAGGTACTTTATAATCTGTGCATAGTGTAGGTACTTACGTTTAAAATGTATAACATTAACATAGACGACGTTGATGAAAAACATATTGCAGCCAACTCATAAACTTCTCAAGCTAAGTTAATAAAATTTACGAGTATATGGGACCACCGCGCGGGCTTCTTGTACCAAATGAATCACGTAAATCGCCCCAGTAATAACGGAGAAATTGGTGTACATACCTACACGCAAAAAAAATCGCTGAATGCATAACCTCCACCTTTTTTTGAAGTCTGTAAAAAAAGCACTATTCAACCATCGATATTGAAAAAAAAAATGTTTGTTACACCTGCAGCGAGATTGTTTTGTTTGGTTCTGTTAAAACGTGGTGGTTGACAGAGACACGCACCCAGATGACAAAAAAAACTGGAATAGGCTTCGGGATTCGTGTCGGGCAAGGGTCACAGATGACCGTTCTCCTTTTGTAAGATGGAATAATTTGCAGCACACTCGGCAGTAATTGCGTTCATTAGTTGGAATATTGTTGCGTTAAAACGCCTTGGTTCCTTGTGGCAATCGCCAAGTGGCACGGGTAAACGACTGGGCTCTTGGCGCGTGCTGCTAAACGGTAACCAGCTGTTGGACCGTGACGTACGGTGAGCGCAACTATCCTCATTTCTGCAATACTCATCTACTTTGTTATTGCTATAACACTGTTGCGCGTAATTTAATAGGCTATCGGACAGTAATCAGAAAAAATCTAAAATGTAATTTGAAAAACATCATCGTAAAATGAAACGGTCATTCTCTAAATATTGTTGCGAAATAGCAATGATCTGTAATCCTAATAATATTATAAACACGAAAGTTTGTGAGGATGGTTGGGTGGATGGATGGATGTTTGTTACTCTTTCGCGCAAAAACTACTGACTGAACGGATTTTCACAGTGCATTGAACGGATTGCACATAGATAGTTTATAACTAGGATTAACACGATAGGTACTTGTTACCCCGATATACCCATGGGATCGAAACTTATGCGGGTGAAACCGCGGGGCGGTGCTAGTTTAAAATAAAATAATACTTAAATGAAATTAAATAATTTTAATCTGTTTTTGGCCTCAAACTAAACACCTATTTACAGCATAGTGATGTTATTCGTGTGTATATAAACATTAGGTACCGTAAGTGTTATCTAGTTTTTTAATCGCTCTTGCTTTGTTCTTATGTTTTTCCAGTTACACTAATCCATTTATCAAGTACTTCCTGGCATCTGATTGAGTTTAAACTTTGCATACTGTAACTTCGGTGATAATGCAACATATATGGTCTGGTCTCATGATGCAGCTGGAAGGTGACCATAGGAACTCTTTTATCTAAACAAGATAGCCCCGTTGTTTTTGTGCTCGTCGGTTTTGACAAGTACTATCTACTAAGCCCAAGATAGAGAGCCTTACAAATGTAGGTGATAGGACAGGATATTAAATTTGTTTTACCTTGTGGAACGCAAATATGTATATGAATATGAAATTCATAAAATAAATTAAATACCTGAACATATATCATAAATTCATAAGTGTAATATTTTCCTAAAAGTTTGACACGTGTAACCTCTTTCTTATCAAAGAAGCTTCAAGATTTTAATAAAATATTAAAATTTTCAAAGTTATATTTATTCACTGTGAGTTTTCTTCTCATAAAATACGAATGAAATAAGTAATTATTTTTGTGAAGAAAAACTTAGATTTTTACAACGCGACAAATACAAAATTTTCTCTACGGACATAATGTTGAAGCATTGTCAGTTTGTTACTAAAAGGGAACTTTCTGTTATCACATGCATATTTTAGATTTAGTTTAGCTATAACAATACTTGAAGAAGTTCATGACACGGTCCGCTGCGTGACCTCTACAGCACTAAAGTAGGCATCGACCTAACCAACAATCTCTACCTATGCAACGTTATAAAGCCCACAGAAACAAGGTTGCGAAGGTTGTTCACACTAACGACATGCTGTATACAAACTAGGGATTAACTGAAGACAAAAACGGGTTAAATAATAAACATACATTCTATTACGTCACTGAAATTCGGTAGCGAACTAATTCCTGCAGATCGTCACAATCTATGGCTCAAGTGGCACGTTATCGTAAGGGTCAGCGCAGACCGACGGAGTATTAACTGAAAGTCTATTTTATTAACTATGGCATACGGTTGAATTTGTATTACGTAATAAAAACACAAAGCGTCGCGAAGCGACTGGAAGCGTAGAGCGAGACTGTAAGGTAGGATATTCACGATCGACGTAAAACCATTAGTAAGTCATTGTAAAGTAACTCATCTCGGTAAGGTGAGATCTTTATTACAATAAGGTAAGAGTTACATTGCAATGAAATGCTAGGGTTTACGTCATTCAAATTTGACTGCGAATGAGCTTGTTAAGCGTCGCATGGAGACGTGGCTTTGTGAGGTCTGCTCGTCGCTCACTGTCACTGTGTCTTGCAACCGATAAACTGCTCTTCGACGCTACTCCGTCGGTGTGCGCTGGCCCTAAGTCTTTTCGTGCGCTACTACTGCCTATGTGCCGTTAGTGGCCCAGATAGGAGCTAATTCGCCCGGACGTTGACGGGAGGGTGTTGTAATATCGTGTTTACTTCCTTGTGCATCGATTAGTTATTAGCCACTGACTCCATCTTTACTGACGGAACTAAACAGACATACAATTTTACTTTCATCACTTGACTAACTGCTATATTGTACTACTCTTTGAACTCGCCTATTTGAAGCATTGTTGCTAATGTTTATTGTACCTAATTTTATTAATGCGGTAAATATGTATTACAAATTGGATTATCCCTAATTATTTGCTTGAACCAGTTACAATTTAGATTCGTTGTTAGCTTTCCTTGATTGATTCAGTCGAAATGTAGGTACAGACGCCAGCACATCAAGCTACTACAATCTGTCAAATTTCTTTAATAGATTTTCAACTTTATCGCTAAAGCATTAAGGTTCAAGGTTGATTGGGAAAATTTGACAGTTTCGGGTAGCTTGACCTGCTGGCGTCTGTACCTACTTAGGCTAAATTCTTCGGATGGAATGCCATTTTGTAATCACCTACAAAGTATGTACCTATTTTTCCCGAACTAAGTAATGGTCATCATTACCTATTCATTGAAGTAAATTAGGTCAACTAATGGCAGTAATTATGTCCAACATTGGTGGCGCGGGCGCTACTTTTGTTGGTTGAGGTCATGTCCATAGATAAAAGATTATATTTCTATGGTAATTTCACTTTGGCAGCTTTGAGGAACGTGTTTGAAAAAAAGTGGATTAAAAAAAACTATAAGTACAGTACAGTGGTGGTATTTTGATTTAGGGGTGGTCGAAAGTAGCTCTAAACAGTTTGTGTGGCTGTGCTTCGGCCTGTTCTTCTTCGACCGAACTTGAAACTTTGCTTCACACACTGCTTTGTGTCTAGATCCAGCATTTATTATACACGATGTTTACTAGAATATAATTATAGACATCCGGTCCGGATAATAATATCTTCTAACGGGTTTTCCGTCTATTATTATTTTATTAAACAACTAGCTGCGCCCCGCGGTTTCACCCGCATAAGTTTCCATCCCGTGGGAATATCGGGATAAAAAGTATCTAGATTTAGTAGTAGTAGTATGTCAATCCTGGGGGCCTAATCCGAAGTGCAAAGTGCGAATGTTCGGATCTGACCGACACATGGCCGAACCGAATATTATTGAAAAATGCGAAAAAAGTTCGGATCGGCTCAGTTGGGTCGCAACCATAGTCAATATTCGAAAGAGTGTAGGAGTGTAGGATCGGAACCGACCGAACCAAATAGTAACTTCGTAGCAAGAAACAGCCGAACATTCGGCCGATACTACTTCGGAGTAGATCCCCTGGTTATAAACTATCTGTGCCAAATTTCATCCAAATCCGTTCAGTAGTTTTTGCGTGAAAGAGTACCTAACAAACATCCATCCATACAAACTTTCGCGTTTATAATATTAATATCTAGGAAGGAAGTAGGATTTACTATTATTTTATTCATTTACATAATTAGAATAACAGTAGGTACCTATTGGATTTGTTTCTCTGTATTTTGAGATAACCTAATCGTAAACATTAATTATTATTATTAGATACAGTGTGTTGTTATTATAATTATCTCTGATAGGTTCCCGATCCCAACTAGATTGTGCATTGAGTAGTTATACAGTTAGTTACATTGCCAGACGAGTGGCGAGGGCCGCGGGCTGCGTTATTGATTACATTACATACCTAAAGGGAAATATCCACACACTGTTTCCCCTCGTCTAGCTTTGATACCTCTACACCTGAATGTTAATTCACAAACGGATCGTACACGTAGGTACATGTTGATGAATGTCTGCATTGGACTTGCATTTTGGAATCTGAAACTGCACTGGTGAAGAAGGAAATAGTAGTAATGCATTCAAAAGGTACATTAATCATTTTCCTGCCCTTATACCAGTGAATTCACGATCTATGTAAACATTATTTTATGTAGTTTAAAATATACCGTAAAATTACCTACAATGAGGCTGTGTAATTACTACATTGAACATGTGCCAAAGAATTTGACCGCAACGAATTTTCCTGAACCTCATAAGTTCAGGTATAAAATCAAAGATTTCAACATTTATTTGTATTTTGGCTATCGTCACGTTCGTCACCATACCATTGAAATTGAAGGGACTTACGGGCAGGGACTTGCCGGACAGGGAACTAATATGCATCATAATATCATGCACTTGAGCCCCCAACTTGTTCATTCATTCAGATGTAATGTAGTCACGTTGTGCCCTCACATTTGTATACCGCCGTTGATATAATATACCTACCTGCCGTATATTTAAATAGTTTTTGGATTATGTGAGTACCTAGTGATTCTCGTCTTACGCCCGTAATGTCATATGTAAACAAGTAGTTTTAGGTAGTACCTACCGATCTACTTCGTTGGATAAGAAATAAAAAAATCTATAGTGATGTTCTGATAGAATGTTTGTAAACTTTCATTCAGAACTAAGTATAACCTTCGGTTGGTGGAAACAAAGCAATCGCAATTTCAAGCTAAAAACGTCGTTTTCGCGAAAACAATAAATAATTTGATGATGTGGATTGGTACTACATTATGGCAGAACTACCTCCAATATTAATACCATTTACCTTCCGCTATCTAAAACTTTTTTAACATTCCAATTAAAGGATACCTTCGCTTTCTTATTGTAAGTATTGGAAATGTTTTCGAGGAGCATGCAAGGTCTCGCCTGGAATAGATGCGTCTCGTCGAGTCTCCCGCGCACCTCGCGCGTTGCTGCTGCGTGTGGGGCGGCTATAAATACCCAATACGCTACGTCAGTCCAATAAAAATTATACCATAACGTTGAGTAACATAATTCAAGTGCCGCCATGCCGCAAAAATAATAATTCGAGCACGTTCCCTTACCGCTTTAATATACAATCAAACCTCTCGAAATCTGTGTTACAATGCCAGAATATTATTAATACAATACTGGCAGCGCACAGTAGTAGGTACATGCAGTTTCGAATAATGAAACCGTTGTTTACTTACAAACGACAGAATGGCGCGGTGCTCTCCTCTGTTCTCATGGCTTGAACCTTAACGTTCTCATGGAAACAATCAATGCGGGTGCAGAGGTATTATTATATTACATTGAATGCCTTTAATTTAACATCAAATAAGTGCTTTCCTATCATGAATGGAATTTATCGAATGCGTGCACTCATGAACGGCAAACGATGATATTCATCACTTTTCGTCTAGTAGTCAATATTAAATTAAATACTTCTTTATTGCCACGTTCATTGCGACGTCAGAGGGGTTGTTCAGGTCATCAAGGGTGCAGGTGGACGGACACTCTCCAGCAGATGGGAAATTGTCTGATCTAGAGCGCCGAACTCGCACTGGGTGTTGGATGAACCGATAATGCTCCATTTCGCCTGATTATGTTTTATCCGGCCTATTTGGGAACCTATGCAATCGATTCAATGCTTTAAATAGGCCACTGCGGTTCCCGACCGGGAGACAATAGTGTTTTTGGGGCTTCACGAAGTCGTGACGTTGTGGATACCTGTCTACACTCAATTTGCTTCGCTCTTTAACCGACTTCTAGAAAAGGAGGAGGTTCTCAATTCGGATGTCTGTATTTTTTTTTAAATGTTTGTTTGCGCATAACACCGTCGCTTGCCAACCGATTTGAAAAATTCTTTTTTTGTTGGAAAGGATATACTTCCCAAATAGTCCCACAGAAATTTAATTAAAAACGGTTCAGTAGTTTGGTTTTTAAACCAAAATTACTGGTAAAAATTTACAACTTAAAAGTGTAACTTTAATTTCGGAAGTCGGTGGCAAACAACGAGAATGTGAACCCAACGACACCGACTTCCGAAATTAAAGTTATTTTTCACTTTGTGGTGTCGTTTTTGGAAGTCGGTTGATTTTTTTTTGCAAAAAAGTTTTTTTAGTTGACCTGACTTAGTAGAGTGTAATTTTGCGCCTTTTTAGTCTACCAGGAGTAGTCGTGTAAAGACCCAAGAATCCGTTTCCCGACATTCCCTCTACGACAATAGGGGATGTCGGGAAACGAAGTCTTGGTTCTTTTTTTCCAGCACGCTTGTGCCATCTTTTCGTGCAGCAGTTGGTGCGATACCGCTAGCAGGTAGAGCTCATTGAGGTGAGTTCATTGGAGTCGCTTTTAATTTTAACCACAGAACAGATAAAACCTCTTTTATCTGTTCTGTGGTTTTAACAGTCCGATATTATCCGACACGTCTCATTTAGGACAAAATCTACTTGCTGGGCGTTAGCGGATCGATACCACAGAAAAGCATAGAGGCATACGTCTCTTGCATGTAGAACATCATACTGCTCCTGAGTTGATGGAAAAAAGGCAACGGGTACAATTGTCTCGGGAGCCGCCTTCGGCTTTGTTTTGCGGCAGTGTGACTTTTAAGTTCAGACCCTATACACCTGATATAGTATTCGAGCAGTGTTCGACCTTAGTTCCTTGCCACGTGATAAAGTTCCTGTTACCGAGATGGATTTTGTATGACTGTGTCTAAATTAAATACCCAAGTGAGGTACAAACATTTCTCAGATATCACTTGAAACGATTCGTCGAAAACTGATTCTAGGCGCACAAATTGCGCGATATACGTAGGCGGGAACTGCCTTGACTGAGCTCCTAACATGGTTTGACCTATGCTGTGATGCAGGCTGCTCCAAGACGCTGTGGCGCGAGTTGCGTCATTTATTATTACATTTGATTAAACTTTATGCAACATACACAATACAAAGGCGGTCTTAATGCTTTAAGAATTCTCTACCAGTAAACCAAGGGTGGTGGAGAGATAACGGTGCGTTTCGTTTTTAAAAGTGCGTTTGCGTGTCGAAAATGAATCTCATTGCTCGTTTTTTCGACAATATTTTCAAACTCCTGTTGGTAATTGTAGGAAATGAATGCAAGCCATTGGCCCATAAGAGTTTTTAAAGTACTAGAAAGTCTCTGCCATTCTCCCTTTATTTAATTTTAGGGACTGATAGTCTGGAACAAATTTTGTCGAACAAAATGAGAGCCTTTGAGCTAAGTTGGCTCCTAAAACATAAACAATTGCTGAACATACATGTGGGTATTTTGGAATGCCGTCGGCTTGATGGTAAACTAGCCACCCTGCATAAACGAAATTTCCCATTTAGTTGATAAATGGAATAGGTACGAAGGATTAGGTCTGCATAATTGATCTGAGCGCAATATTAATATTTTCACCACTTCGTTAATGGGTGGGTAAGTATACCAACATACATAATCAGCCTTTAGTGTTCTCACTGCTCGGACGTAGGCCTCCTCGGTAAGAGGGAATGAACCAATACACGCGGGCCCAGTGTGGGTCGGTAGATGTCACATGTCCATGTCCTCGAATTTTTGGTAGGTAGGTACTAGGACATGCCAGTTTCCTCACGATGTTTTCCTTTACCGTTTTGAGACCAGCGGTGATTGTAGTACTTACCACCTAGACTCGAAATAAAGCATTGGTGCAAATATCGCAGATAAGCCAGCGCTAGAATTTATTATAGGCAGCAAACTTGATTAAAAGTAATAATGAATACGTATATTGCATTCTCCTATTAACAAAAACGAATCCATCCAACTGCGAAAGAAAATTATTGGCGAGTGCGTTATCTGCGGCAGAAGTAGGTACCTATCTACTCATCAGAAGTGAAACCATATCGAATTGAATATCACGAGCAGCTCGCTACGTGTCTAGTTATTAAAAGACTTCGCGTGCGTGAATTAGTGGCACTATTGTAGGACCTAGCATGCGATGTCGATACGAATAACTGCCGAACAAGCCGAAACCAATGTTGTAAAAAAGTGAAACTGTGATGTATCTGTCTTTCAATAGCAGGTAAAAGTACCTAAAGAAATCCGCGACACATTAAGTTACTCGGGTTAACCGATATGGGCCTTCCCTCATCTGAAGTCATCCTTTTCAATTCATAAGGGCAGGTAAATTTGGAGCAATACTGTGCAATTGCGTTCGTTTTTAGGGTTCCGTACCCAAAGAGTGCCAACAGGACCCTAATACTAAGGCTCTCCGGTCCGCCTGTCCGTCTGCCACAGGGCTGCATCTTTTGGACCGTAATACCTTGACTAGGCTTGAAGTTGTCACCGAGTGTGCGTGTAGGTACTAGTAGGTGCTCATAGTGGTATAACAACAAATATAAAAAAAATAATGTTACAAATTAAAGGTCCCCCATACAAGAAACGTATTTAAAAAGATATGTACTTAGTGTTAAATATTGTACGGTGCTACGGAAACCTTCGTGATAGCTTTTTCTAAAGTTAGGACAAGTCACACGGAACGGAGAAATTTCAAACTTCATTTCACCGTCGACAGCGGCTTTTATACACATTCTGGCCTATTGATTATTTATGTTGTTACAACGCTGATGGAGAGTATTATGGAGCAAACCATGAGGAAGCGAAAATCGGAATATTGTATTTAAACATCTTTTTACTCAACAGAAAGAAGCTAACATCAAAACTACAAACTACAAACTGTGAACCGGTTAAATGCAGATTTATAAAATATTCTTTTATAGGTAGATAGCTGTATTATTTTAATCTGACATTAAATATAAATTAAATTAAAACACTCGTGTGATAGTATTCCGGGCAGGCGAGCTTTGCAATAAGGGATTTAACAGTATCAAACTACTATTAATTGCCTTTATTGTTACCTACTCAACACATGAAATAATACAAGCTAACACTAAAATATATGTATTATATATACAAGTATATAATAAAACAATAAAGATAAAGGCAAAATTCGTCCGAATCGGTGTCAATGGGATAAGTAGGTACTCAAAAGGCTGGCAGCATTACCTTACCACGTTGGATGGCAATGCTGATTCTTTGGGCTAAAAATAGGCCAGCAGTGCGATTCTGTAACCATCTCACCGTGAAAACTTAGGTGAAGTGAGCGAGGAGTGAGCTGTCATTCCAAATAATGCTAGGGATTGACACTACTGACCACTGACATCAAGCTCACTTCACTTGAGTTTTCACGGTGAGATTTTTACAGAATCGACCGGCAGCTCTCTGGTCACGTGAAGATTCAACCAAACGCTTGGCGATGTCCCGAAAAATTCGATGAGCACTCGGACCCCAAGGCCCCTAGTGTTTCAACCCTAAACCGCTCAAACATATTTTAAGCTCCCAATAAGGTTGTTATATTTATTTGCGACATTTGGGGTTTTCTTCTGCAGCAGCCGTCCTAGCACAGCCCACCGTGCTAGGAAGATGGGATGGAGCGAGTGTGTCGGCACAGGTAACACGCCACACACACATTAATTGCCTAATTGCAATAAAGACGGAATTAAATCAGTAGCCATGTGGGTCGAATTTTACCGTCGCAGACAGGACAATCTATTGTTTCTTCAATTCTATTGTGTTCAGTCATAGGCATTCTTATGGCATCACACTGTTAACCATTTTATGTTTATTGGTTTATTGTAATACTTATATAATATTAAATAATAAAACTATGTCTTAGGAATTGATCTTGCTAACGGTACTTTTTATGTGTAACGTGATTTTCTCTTCCATGATAATAAGATATTATACAAATATATTCTCTCACTACTGCTCAGAACATTGCATTTATTTATTTCGATATTCTAATAAGGTAATAAAGTATTGGCGGTTAAGAAATCAAACTCAAGAAGCGTAGCGATGACTGGTGGCTCCTGTAATTTATTAAATCTTCATGTTTTTTTATTCATTTATCGCTATAACGTATGATGAATGTACGTTATAATATTGTAGCAAACTTTTACTTACAGGGGTGAGTACCTAAGTATTTTGATATTTCTCGGGACAGGCAACCGGCGATTATCCTTGTTCGCACTATGCAAATGCACCCAAGGACAACCCCCGGTTGGTGTAGGACTATTGCAAGATATATAAATTGTAAACAAAGATACCTATTGGATTACGGGTTTGGGTGGCTAAAGTGAACTAGTTATTAAGTATTTTTACAAATAACTAGCACACAAAAAAAAAAACACGATACAACACAAGGTTACACATGTGCAACTGACAACGTTTGCAATAGATACACCCTATAAATTCCATGCAGTGTTCAAAGTTCGGCCTCATCGATATTCCGGAAGTGTTTTTTTTTATAATAACCTTTTCTGTTTTGTTACGAAAGTAACGAAGGGAAGTTGCAGAAATTGTTAAGCTCATTCATAAAACATGTAAAGGGACGCACGTGGCTCGAGGGGTGAGGGTCGCATTGTCAGTTCCTTTACAGTTTCTATGCCTTTCAGTATTAATAATAAGATCGTGTTACATTTTCACACTTTTTTATTTTGGTAATCATCTTTTATTTATAATTGAGCATGGATCGACGTGGACCTTTTCATGTCCGATCAGTCGTCCGTTGTGAGCTAGTACGTCACATGACACTCAGATTATGGCTTGCAAATTTTTGCGATGCCTCCAGTGGACGGTAACAGTACCGACGTAGTCTATTACCAAAATAGATTACTGATAGATAATATTGTCACCACAACAACAGGTATGTACTTAGGATACGAGCAGTACCTCAGGTGTCGATTTTTAAAGTAATTAGTCCAGTTGCATAAAAAAATATTGTAGCAATTTTTCTCAAAAAATTTCGTAGCCGCTTTCATGGATTTCTATTTTATTTGTCATTACCTCATTACGATCGGGTGACGTTGCCGCTTGCGATTTTCGGTTGCGGAAGAGCACCATAAACGTCCGCAACGTCACGGGCTTAATTACTATTTCATCAAAAAGCGACAAAATTAAAAGCTCGGCTCCTTGGCATTTGGTCCTGTGCCAATTTCCTTGCTCAGACAACACTAAGTTCAATGTCGGCTTGAATGCACGAAGGAAATCTTTTGTTATTTTACTACGAACAGTAGCGTGTACTCGCAAAGTGTGGGATGTTTTACTAGGTATGGTATGATGACTTATGTATTTTCATCACTGAAACAACTTCGCAAGAATGGCCCACGCCTAGTGCGACTGACAGACCAATGTAGGTATTTTAGTAAGTTAAGTAGCTGTTGTAACAAAGGTCATTGGGAAGTGGGACAACTGTTTTTGCTGTTCATTATCTGCCGACGAATCGAGCGAAAGGTATCATCACAACGCTGTGTTTCCCGGTGAAATCGTGTGTATTCTCACACGAGACTGGCAAAAAATCGCTGGTGTAGCAGCTACAAGTCGTTAATTGTATTGAAATATGCGAAGCGCGTCTCACAACAGCCCGTCATAGTCAAGAATCGGGTTTGTTTATATGGTTGAGTCACGGCTACTGCGATGGCAAACCGCCAATGCTCCCGACACTAACACACTGTAGCAGAGGAATAAACTGCGATCAATGAAAATAATCGATGTTAAACCATGGGTTGCCCTAAATTGTTGAATTAGACTCGAAACGAACAACAGAATTAGATAAATGAGCCCAGTGTGTATTGCAAACGTTCGAGAACTTCATCAACTTCGAAAGTGCACGTCACTACTCAGGTTCAGAAAATAATAAAGGAGGTCAGTAAGTATGTGGTTTTATTCAGCCATCTTTATTTTGGATGAATTAGGCACCACCTGAAGAGCCGTAATGTGCCCGGTGCGTTGATGGCTCAATAGAAAGTGAACGTGGGAGCAGCACTGGTTGCGCAGAGAGGCGGCGGCGGCGCGGGCGCACAGGGCTGCGGACTGATGCTGCGTGTCTCTGACGTCATGCCCCCTTCCTCACCGCCGCGCCGCCAAGCCACCGGCACTCCTCCCGCGGATTTCAATATCTCTGCTAATATAACCTTCATTGATGACTGGATTTTTCCGGCTTTGCCCGCGTCGTGGTCGGAAATTATCCCATGGTATTGTACTACTGGGATAAAAGTAACTGATTTCCTCCTAACCCAGGTCATGATCTACCCGTGTGCCAAACTTCATCGTTGATGTGTAAAAAAGAAACAAACAGACAGACGAGAGTTACTTACGCTTTTAAAATATGTATTATTACAGTATATTATATTAGTTAGGTATGGGGAGTATAGGAGAATAAATAAATAATAAAATGTTTATTTCAATTAACATAGGTAAGTCCGTTTTTCTACAATGTTTGGAGTCACCTTTAGTAGGAGACTCCACTTCAGTTCCACGTAGCATTGTCGAACATTATATAAGCAAAAACAAGTATGGACTGATGAATCACGTCCAATCGTCCAACTACCCTATTTTTATAAGATTACGGAAGAATCCGATACGGTACGTGTCTGCAGTTACGCACTGTCATACATTATGATTGCCTTACTTTATTAATGTTAGTAGATCCGTATTTATATTCACATCGGCTGTTCTTGGTGACATGTTTATGTTGCGCCAACAAACATAGCTTTGCTGTTGGGATTGTTCGAATATTTGGTCCCTTTTGTAGTAAAAACGAACCACATTCCCGAATTGTTGTGTACAGCAGACGCCAGCAGGTCAAGCTACCCGAAACTGTCAAATTTTTCCAATCAACCTTGAACCTTAATGCTTTAGTGATAAAGTTGAAAATCTATTAAAGAAATTTGACAGATTGTAGTAGCTTGAAGTGCTGGCGTCTGTACGATAATAAAACACAGACTGCCTCATTGGTGTAGTGATGGTCGCAAACACTACTGCTGAGCATGCGGTCCTGCGTGGTAAAATACGTAACACACTATCAGTAGCAAATGGCTTTCATTTTGACAGTTCAACGACATTCATTGCGTTATTTACGGTGTTGAGTAGACAAATGTTTTGAACATATGAAGCAATGGATTAGCAATATCCTTTGAAATAGTTTAGATTGTGATTTAAAGTGTGTTACGTAATTAGGGTGGTGGGTTCGGTTCCTGGCAGTGTTATTGGGTGTTTCTATCTGTAATTTCGTAGTAGCAGCCGGGAGTCTGGATTTGTTCCAGGATAATTTCGTAGTAGCAGCCGGGAGTCTGGATTTGTTCCAGGATAATTTCGTAGTAGCAGCCGGGAGTCTGGATTTGTTCCAGGATAATGGCTATAGGCTCCTCGTCACCTTTTACATCGGACTTAAACATAACTGGCGAAGTGTAGGTGTAAGTACTATAGGTGCACCTCTGTCTAAACCTTTTTTTTTTTTTTGAGGATGGGAAATCATCAATTAATGACTCCTCCCGCTCTGGGTGGAGCAGAAGGGAGTGTCAGACTCTTACTGACTAAAACCCACCCGTGTTCCTTCCTTAGCCCTTTATGTTCCAGGGCAGCGGTAACCCTTTCGGACGATCCCGCTACCCTGCAGGCTTCGGCCCTATCGGGCCCCGTCGTCTGTCTAACCCTTCAGGGAAGACAAGCGTTACGTTATGTTATATTATAACAAAGTAACAAAAAGGTCTGGGGCTGCAGTCTCGACATTCATAGCGATGGCTTTACGACCGAATTCGGTCGCAAAGTCCCGGATTGACAGGTGTAATGTATGGAGTGACAGGACTTTGCGAGCGAATTCGGTCGTAAAGCGATCGCTATGAATATCGAGAGTGCAGCCCCAGGTCCTTGTACTCGTATGTAGTTAATAAATAGTTTAAATTCAACTTTGTCAAATGGTGACGGTAGGCAGACGTAACACACGGAAGAATAGTAATTTGGATCACAGTTATTGTAATTAATTTCAAAGCGGACAGAGATGAATTGTGATGATGCATTTCGGGACGGGATAGTCACGGTCAAAGTCGCGTTAGCAAAACCTCGCGTAGACATAAAAATATCGCGGTGGGATTTTATCGCGCAATAGATTTTCAACTCTCGCTGTTGAACTGAGCGTTGAGAATCCAACAGAGCGCATCCTGCACGTCAATAAAACACACTGTGGAATTTTCAACTCTCAGCGCTAACCAGTGCGTTGAAAATCCTGTGCGCACAATAAATTGCCACCGTGCCACGGGAAAACCCGCCCGTGCGTACCTGCACCCTAATTGCGTACCACACTATCAATTACAATCTGAATAATTTTCAAGGATATTGCTAATCCATTGCTTCTTATGTTAGAAAAATGTATCTGCTCAACAACATAAACAACGCAATGAATGTTGTTGAACTGTCAAAATGAAACCCTTTGCTACTGATAGTGATCCCGCAGGGCTTAGATACAGATGTGATACAAGTCTATTAGCCATCTAACAATATCGTGTACACTGGTGCAGCTGTAGATGCATACTTGCATAGCTACATGATTTATTTTTCATTTCATTGTCCTTGTTTGTGGCTGAGACTGCTGAGAGGAATAGGTAGATGATTTATATTGGCATTGGTTGCTAACTAAGCGTGGTTAGTTATTTACCGTGTGTAATTTATTACCTTCAGCTTTCGGTAGCGACCAATTTAGGTAGTAAATTTGAAGTGCGTATTTTGGAACACGATACACACATACATAGTGATGTATCACTACATAATAATACATATTGCAAAACAAAGTCCCCCCCGCCGCGTCTGTCTGTTTGTTTGAACGCGATAAACTCAAAACCTTTTTATAGAACGGATTTTCATACAGTTTTCAGTAATGATCGGAGTGATTCTGGAGGAAGGTTTAGTTGTAATAAAATTCATTAAAGTTTTGTGTAAATTGGCTGAAATATGACGTAGTTTGTTACATATTTCGCAAAAAATCATGCCATCCAAGAGCTTTACTGGCGTGCGCCGCGTAAACTGATACAAAACAATGGAAATTACGGAATTATTTACGTTCCCGTGTGATATTTCCGACATCCACGCAGGCGAAGCCGCGGGCTGCAGCTAGCACCTACATACATAACTGAACGCCTTCTTCCCATGAGGGTACGTAGAAACTATAGAATACATGAAAAAGAATGAGAAAAAAAATGCCACGTGCTATGAACCTGATTGAGTAAAATTAAACTAAAGCAACCAGTTTTTTTTTTAAATTAGCCCTTATTGTCCCACTGCTGGTCAAAGGCCTCCATACTGTTAACTGATAATAATTATCACCAGAAACGCTACTTATCTATACTTATAATAAATCTGTAGAAGTGAAAATTCTGTACATTGAAAATATCAAAAAAATAATTTACAGGGGGTGTTACTAGACCGACACCGAACCCAAAAATGTGATTAAAAAAATTTTTGTCTGTCTGTCTGTCTGTCGGTCTGTCTGTCTGTCTGTCTGTCTGTCTGTCTGTCTGTTTGTTCAGGCATCACGCAAAAACTACCGGTTCGATTACGATGAAACTTGGTATAATTATTCTTTAATATCCTGGGCACCACACTGGGTACTTTTTATCCCGGAAAAGTATATACAATAAAAAACAAACTTAATTTTGCGGTTCGATCCCCATACCCGATAACCACTGTACCAACCGCAAACACTAAGTTTGTCGTAGGTTGGGTCACCCGCAGTGGAGTTCATTTTTATTCCTTTTAGTTTTTAGAGTTATTTAGGTTTATTTTTATATGAGTCGTAGGTATAGATTTTAATTTTAAAGTATAGGTAGTATATTTGATAGTGTACGTAGTGACCGTAGGTTATTTTATAATACTGTTAGGTAGGATTAGTCATTCGTATAGATATTAGTTTTTAGGGATTTTGCTTATTTATTGAGTTTAGATTAGTTATCATCAGAAATAGGTTTATTTAGGTAGGTATTTAATTTTCTGTTATTGAGTTTTTTTTTTTTAAATTAGGTAGGTACTTAGGTAAAGATATCATATAGGTACCCTCTTAATCACCACTAATGAGACACAATTGGTTTTCTACTGTAATTAGCCACAAAGGGCCCGCGAGATAGATGGCATTCTGGGGAAGCACATACATTTTATCCTGTTAGCACGTTCCCGTGGGATAATTTCCGACATCCACGCGGGCGAAGCCGCGGGCAGAAGCTAGTCAGGAAATAATTGAAGCCTACCGGTTTTCCGTAATTGTGTTTACGGCAATTAGTGAAACTCATTGAAATCAGCCAGTTTTTTGTTTCAATGCCACGGACTGGCGGCAAAAACGGTGTGGATGCAGCTCATGCAGCCAGATTGTGAAGGCAAGGTAAGTACGATTTACGTAAGTAAAGGTCCGTTTATAACAGCTGGGAGCCTGCGACGACCGTCGACATGACGCCGCGAAGAAAGCGATTTCAAGATCATTCACGTAATACAGCTGCACCGTATTTGCGTAATACACTATTAATTACAATCTGAATCAATTTGAAGGATATTGTTAATCAATTACTTCATATGTTCGAAAAGTTTGTCTGCTCAACAATGTAAATACTTAACGCAATCAATGTTGTTAAACTGTCAAAATTAAAGCCAATATCTGCTAAATCTCAAGTTCAAAATCAACTGCTAATTACTACTATAGTTCCTAGTTGGTAAGTTTTATCAGCAATAATCACGTTCTCCTGTATTTTTTATTAGGCAGCCACTTTAATTTACGTTTAGTGCTTAAAACAATAGGGCGTGAGAAACCAGTAATTGGTTTTCACCCAATTAACCGCGGTATTAAATGACCTTTCGTCCCAATATTTCAACCTATGATTTCCAATTAAGTAATTCTACGAATCCTACCTTATCGGATTTAGGAGGTAGACCATGACCAGCGGGGTAGTTGCGTAACGTCATTTTGACAGTAAAACAACATTCATCGCGTTATTTACGTTGTTGAGCAGACACATTTTTCGAACATATGAAGAAGTCGATTAGCAATAACCTTCAAAATGATTCAGATTGTGATTGATAGATAGTATGTTACGTAATTAGGGTGTGTTAGGACATTTAGGATACTTTTTATCGCGGTAGTACGTTCTTGTGGGATAATTTTCGGACTTCATGCGGGTGAAGCTAGGGTAAAAGCTAGTACATAATTTTTTAATCCTTATCGACTGTGATAATTTATGGACAGGATTCAGAGGTAAATAAAGTCGGGCCATTTTGATTCATTTTCATTTTGATGATAGTGGTATTGTCAAAAAAAAAAACAACCGACTTCCAAAAAAGATACTACAAAGTGAAAAATAACTTTAATTTCGGAAGTCGGTGTCGTTGGGTTCGCATTTTCGTTGTTTGCTACCGACTTTCGAAATTAAAGTTATTTTTCACTTTGTACAGACTCAGCACATCAAGCTACCCGAAACCGTAAAATTTTCCCAATCAATCTTGAACTTTAATACTTCACAGATAAAGTTGAAAATCTATTGAAGAAATTTGACAGATTGTAGTAGCTTGATGTGCTGGCGTCCGTACCTAGTGTCTTTTTTGGGAGTCGGTTTTTTTGTTTTTGCAAAAAAGTTTTTATTTTTCACTTTTAAGTTATAATTTTTACCAGTAATTTTGGTTCAGAAACCAAATTCTGAACCGTTTTTGATGCTATGGGAATGGGACCAATCCGAAAGTATATCCTTAGAAATAAAAAATAATTTTGCAAATCGGCTTATAAATAACGGAGTTCTGAGGTAATTATCATTAAAAAAATACAGTTGAATTGAGAACCTCCTTTTTTAAATTCGGTTATAAAGCAATCAAGAAGGTAGCGAAGATAAAATGTACTTACGTTCAATTTAACATACCCACAATTATGTAGTTTGATAGGTGTAGCTACTGGTATTAGCTTTGTTATCGACGTGATTGTTATATGATGAAATCTGCGATAACTATATCTGCTCACGTACGTTGTTATTATTTTCAATCCTAGAAATTCATGACTGTGCTAAATAAAAATGATATCTACCTACGTCACGCGTCTTAATCATTTTAATTAAGTACCCTACCAACAATCGTGTCCCTACATAATTATACTTACTACTTAGATATTTGATTTAATTACTAAAGGCGAAGAGTAAGCATTTCAGCAAGCATCTTATAAGAGTGATTTTAGAACCAGTAGCTATGTTTAATTTAACCACGGTGGATTACAGCGGCTGCAAGCGCTGCAAGGTGGCCGCATGTCACAACACAACGTATTCCGCTACGTTATCTGCGACAGTAGATACCCACCATAATAATTATAAAGAGTTAGTGAGAGACCAGCACCCTAATTACGTAACACACTTTTAATCACAAGCTGAAAGATTTTTATAGAAATTGTTTGTTTTATAGAAACTAAACTAAATTTAAGTTCTGTCCTTTTCTTAATGAAATAGAAAGAAAAAGATGCACAGAACTTAAATTTAGTTTAGTTTGTGAACAAGGGAATCAGCGCTATTGCTAATCCATTGGTTCATATGTTTAAAAAATTCGTCAGCTCAACAGCGTAAATAACGCAATGAATGTTGTTGAACTGTCAAAATGAAAGCCATTGCCATTGCAAGTGTGTTAATATGTAATTACCCTGCAGTTCACCATAACCTTGTATCATCATATAAAGATCAGATTACTCTCGAAAGACGCATATACAATGTCAGAACATTAATTTGCTCAATCTGATTCTATTTAAGTTCCCAAATTCCTATAAACAATGGCTTCCTCTCCCGGTGGTGCCGCCCTCCGTGTGATGGTTATCTGGCAGCCCTACAGAGCTGCCATAATACGGGCGGGTGTCGTCGTACGCAGGCACACGGGGGAGTTTGCTTGTATGCGTGTGCGTGTGACTCATTTTGCGCTGATTAGCTCATCCGGTTCTCTGTAGACATTTTAACTCTTTAACTAGACATGTGTTTTATTTTTTAACTTCCAGTGGCTACAGTTGTTTCGCCGTTGTGATAATTTGGAAAGTAATTGAATGTGGGACTCATCCGATTTTTTTAAATTGCCTCTGTCTAGAAGCTGAAGATTTCGCAAATTGTTTCAATTATTTTAAAGGTTAGGTTAGCGGGTGTATACAGTTTGGAGTCGATTGAAGGGCACAGTGATCTGTGAGGGCGTGCGCGCGCGCATCTCAAGTTGCGGCTGCGGGCTCACTGACTGCTCCTCTTTATTTATTTTTATGTTTTTTGTCGCACACATCCCTGCTTAGTGCGGACGCAAATGGTTCTCATATCGTTTACTAAGATGTTTTTATGCACTTAACTGGCTATTTATTGAAGTATCATTATTCTGCACTTCAGGGAAAAGTCGTAAAAGAAACAAGTCAAGCACAGTGCACAGATGTCACAGAACGTTGTTCTCTGCAGTGGTAACTGTTCAATGATTTGATACTTCTGTTTGCTAAATAAACGTATGGTTACTTCGTTTTGAAACTTTACCAGGAAATCGGTGGTGATCTTCTAAATGGTTTTTTAAGTACCTAGGTACATCTCTTCAACTAAGGACTGCCCCCAATTGAGCATTTGCGCTATCTTATGGCTAAATCGAATTATGTAATATACATAGAATGTTTTCTATTCTTGCTTGTCAAATGTAGACAGTACTTACTTTCTGTTAGTAAACAACAACAGTCCTGTTTTCCTAGAAGAGTGAGCCTAAGCTGAGGTGTATGCATAGTAACTTTTCGTCAGTTAAGTTTAAGTCGTATGTAATAGGGGGTGATCCTACTGCCATCGACCGGTACAAATCCAAACTCCGGGTTGCTATTGAGAAGTTCTTGATGGAAAAACCTCGAACCCACGAGTTCCATTCCCAAGTCGGGCAGTGTTATTGGCTCAGCAGTAGGGCAGTTAATGTACAAAGATAAACGGTATCGAATATCGTTTGCGTAATTCGACAGAAAGACACTAGCGGCCCTAGTATAGCTGGTTTATGGTTACTAGATATCAACAGCTGCGTATAAAATCAGGTTGAAGAAAAAAAAAGACTGTAATCTGGTAATATGGCCTCAGGTAGCTGCAAATTCAGTAAGAAAGTATCGTGTAGGTGTATTTCGCCGATCAGCCTACGTGTTTGGATCAGTAAGTGAGTAAGGTGAGTGGTTGACCCGCAGTTGCTCGGAGCACCCTGCAGTCAAACCAGTTGGCCTGGGAGGCCGGCGGGAGCGGGGAGCCGCGCTGCGGTCCACATCCAACTAAACAATAAACATGATAAACACTCAGTTAACCGTCAAGTATTATTGAAATGCTGCTGTTGCTATTCTAGTGAGCTAAATTCCAGTAGGGACTCGTGTTATTAGCTACTGAAAATTATATACATATCTATACAGTACAATAGTTCTTTATTGGCTTAAAATGTGTACAAACAAAGTGAAGCCCTGACTCCTGCGCTAGGTATAAACACCAGATGGAGTGAGTTGTCATTCCACCTGCCGATCGATTCTGTAAAAATCTCACCGTGAAAAGTTAGGTGAAGTGAGCTTAGAGTGAGCTCAGTTCACTCCACGCTCACTTCACCTGAGTTTTCACGGTGAGATGGTTACAGTATCGCACTGCTGGTGTTAGAGATTGACACTACTCACTTCTTGCTCACTTCACCTAAGTTTTCACGGTAAAAACCTTAAAGAATAGCACGGCTGTGTTGCAGGAGCCAGTGTGTTCTCCCAATGAGTATTGTCATTGTATGTACGGAAGTAGCAAATTATGTCTGATTTTTTAGCCTAACACTGTTGAGACCAACAAAAAGTAATTGGTCTAGCTAAGACATCACGAGTCAATTTGCTGCACTAATTTACATCTCTACAATGTAAAGAACTGCTTACTGATCCAATATATTACCATCATTTATTATCTCAGTGAGACTGGTCATGAGTTAGTACCATAGAGTTAAAAGCATTGACTGGCAATTAGTGTACAGAGCAATTCCTGGATATAGCTAGCGTGTAGATCTGGGTAGGACGTTAAGGATGAACCAAATTTACACAAATATTTACGCCGTATACTTCCAAATACCTGTATTTTGGCGAATTATATTTTGAATTAGTTTTTCCCACGTTTCCCATTTGTTAAGGATGAACTGAATTTACACAAATATTTACGCTGAATACTTCCAAATACCTATATTTTGGCGAATTATAATTAGAATTAGTTTTGCCCATTTGAATTAGTCTGTAGGCTACTCTCATAATATTTATAAAGAAAAGCACCTTCCAAACAATATTGGCGTGTAACTGTGTATGGTTTGTTCCAAAAGATCTGATTAAAATGTAAACAAATAGGTCAGAAAATGAAGCTGTGGATGCCAATGTTTTGTGCCACTTAGTAGTGCTGTGATTTGAAATTCTAATTTAGATATTTTTCATTTGAAATTCTAATTTTTTGGCAATTGAGGTTTATCCTTTACTTTTGTCGATGACGAATTACAATTTAATAATGTTATGCAGACAATAATTTCCGGAAGAAGTTAAAATCTTCTAAATACCGATGAAAGTGTTCTAAATTCCCTTCAATGAGTGATTGTGCAAGGATTTAACAACACCCTATTTGCATAACACACTATCAATTACAATTTGAATCATTTTAAAGTATTTTGCTAATCCATTGCTTCATAATAATATGATCGAAGTCTGCTCAACAACGTAATTAGAACTGTCAAATTGAAAGCGGTATCTACAGTTGGTGCGCTACGCAATTACCGAGCTGAACAGGGTTTGTTTACACTTTCATTAGATAGAAGAAGATAGAATCTCTCTCTCTAGACTCTTTATTATGTGCACCATAAAAAATTGATACTTTCTGAACAGACAGTGCCTACTGTGATTCTGGACTGTTCAATATAGGTTCTAAATTTGGCCTATTGGATATCTAAAACTCAAAATATTATAAGTAGCTAAATAAAGGTACTAAATAGGGAGATAAAGTCTTGTAGTCAGAAATAGTTGTCCCCCAGGATTTGACATTCATTGGACTGGAATTTACTGATAAACAGATAAAGGAATATATTATTGACTGGCTGTGGCTATAAATAGTCCATGATTATCTCCGACATTGCTCATCAATTCAACAACACTATGAAATTTTTTTAAACAAAAATCAGGCCATGTGTCAATGATCTGCCGATCGATTCTGTAAAAATCTCACTGTGAAAAGTTAGGTGAAGTGAGCTTAGAGTGAGCTGTCAATAGTGTCAATCCCTAGCATTATTTAGAATGACAGCTCACTCCACGCTCACTTCACCTAAGTTTTCACTGTGAGATAGTTACAGAATCGCACTGCAGTACTTAATTATGGAAGTAGGTACCTGAACCTGGGCACCCAGAAAAAATGTATCCTGTGGGGTAATTGCGTAACACACTACTTTAAAGTAGCAATGGCTTTCATTTTGATAGTTCATCAACATTCAAATTTCAAACAGCAGACACATTTTCCGAACATAATGAATTAATGGATTAGCAATATCCTTCAAAATGATTCAGATTGAGATTGATAGCGTACGCAATTAGGGTGCAGTTGAACAGTTCAAAATGACAAGTGGTTCACTTTTTAACTTTCTAGATAAAGAACCAGTTTGGTTTGTTTTCTGAAATTCTAAGTAAACAGGAGGTCTAGGCCTGAATATATATTGCCAGACTGTTACATGTCATATGTACAGACGCCAGCAAATGTCAAATTTTCCCAATCAACCTTGAAACTTAATGTTCTAGCGATAAAGTTGAAAATCTATTAAAAAAATTTGACAGATTGTAGAAATTGATGTGCTGGCGTCTGTACATTTATATTGTGACGTAACAGGGCTAACAATGTATGTACACAATTTTAGAAACAGCAGAAGGACTCTATTTTATCAGTTTCATTTTCCGTTTTATCTAAATAGATTTATAGAAACCTATTTACGGAGCAACCGATAAAGCGTTAACGGCTGATTATTTCTTATCTGTTTAGGACATGTTGTCCAGACGATAGTTAGTCAATTTCCTAGTCAACATTTCAATGTCCACGACTTCCCAGATAACTACGATTGATGGAGCCGCCTCGATACTAATATTTATACACAGTAGCTATCTAGTGCCTGGTACCCAAGTACCTAAACGTTGACGTGTATGATTTTCTCAGTTAATTAGAGATATTATCAGCGTGTTCCGTTACTGTCGCCCTGGGTATCTGTCGGGGTAGGAGAGACGTAGCAATTATCCTGGAGCGGGTCGCTGCGCCCGCGCCGCACGCAGCCGCATGATGCACGACACGAATAATAAACCAAGCCACTTCCTGCCCAGCGATAAGCGCTTCATACACACATCACATCACATCACACAATACTACGCGCGCACACTGTCACAACACTAATATACATATTTTTATGGCAACCTAACTAGGTGCATTAGTAGTGACAAATACATAGTTACATTATAGTTGCGTTATATCTGTACTGTACATGTGTTATGTTCTTTGTATTCAACACATTATTGCTTTGTTCACTACATTTAAACATTCTTTATGCACACAAGAGCTGCGCATTATGTGTTTATAATAGACAGGTAGCTAACATCCATTGTGGTGTTAGTAAAGTGATTCTCTAAATACATTCAAGTATATAAAAAGGAATGGTACCTATATAAATCGTGCTCTTAAACTGTACATTTATGTTCCCTACGTTTTTATGTCTGGCTTACACTAACACCATTTTATTGAGGAATAGTTTCTAGTCCTACTCTTTGTCCTAGACACTACGTCAACGTCATTCAATTAATTTAAAATAAACAATCTTATCTAAAGCATTTAATGTTATCGAAGTATTGAACACTGCGAATTGTGTCATCATCAGAATGATAATGCAACAGTAATTTTAGAAATAAACATGTAAAAATGTCTAATCCAGTTTATGTGAAATCTCCCTCGATTATAAAACACAGGCTAGGTATCATACCACCCATTTATTATAAGCATTAGAAAAATAACGTTGTGTAATAAGTAGGTATTGTTGAAATTATTGCACTTTAGAGTTCGTTTTTTTATTTTTAATGTAAATAGTAAATAGATTATATTGCTTTGTACCTATTTATCGTGAAATAACGGAGTTTATTATACATTTATATCGAAATAAGGAAGGGGTGATATGATAACTGTTAGTTTCTTAATGTTACAATAAATGGAGTATGGGTATGTGCAAAATACTATAAAACTAACGCAAAAAGTCCCGGAGGGTCACAAGCAAAGCTATGATTAACAGCATTCCAGAAAGAAACTAGTTCATCACATGCATCACTGTATTTCTCATGAGTCACTCACTCCACACAAACTATCATCAATATTTTGCACATAAATATTTAATTTCAATCGGAGAGGCGACTGACATTGCCAATACGAAATGGCTGTGCAAGAGGAAACAACGATTAGATAACAAAGACATGAGTCAGTTTAACTGGAAGACCTTGTTTACGTAGTATCTCTGCATATTTCTGTACTATAAGGATGTGATAGTATATATAGTGGAGTCCATGGAAACCCCGCGCCCAGAAGCGAATGGTTATGACTAGGTATGGCGCTTTGTACTGAATATTAGAAGCCTGAAATTCTGACAATGGTTTCAGCGGATATCGTCATCTCATAAGTAGGAAACCAATGCTTCCAAATGAGAGATGGCATATATCATTGTATCTATACAAATACTAATATAATAAAGCTGAAAGATTTGATTCTTTGTTTTGCATTTGATAGCACAATTCGGCTATTAAATGCAAAACAAATCACGCTTGGACTCGAAGGAGTCGAGCAATAAAAGTCAGAAAAAACGCTTAGCGAAAATAAAGTAATAGCGCGGGCAGGCGATGTGATGCGACGGGGCGGGGGAGCAAGAACAAAAGAAAGAAATTTAAAATTAATTAATTAATGTAAAATAAATAATACCTATATTAATTTAAAATTTACAAGAAATTTCACGCCGACAAACTCGCGGGCAGAATATATGTAGTTCTTAATATTCCGCAAAATCGAAGAGAAGGCAAGGATGATAAAAGCAGTGTACTTAATTATAAAAACGCAGTTGTAAAGGCTAACGGTAGATCCCCTAGTCCGGGTCGGCGGTCTTGACGGTCTCCTCCCAAAATTCTCATCTTCTGTGCGCGCCTCCTTTGAATACTAAGTAGTTGCAAGATGTTGCCAACTTGTAACTATGCTGATTTGATCTGATTGGAATTAATGGATGGATGATTACTAAGCTGTAACACGCTTATTATCGTGTGCAAGCTGCATGATTCAATCGAAAATCATTGATTAGATGCGATGGTTTGTCACTACATGTATGTATATGCTCTGTCGATGTTGACGCCTAGATCGTCGTCATGATGATGTGTTCCTCGTTCGATACGGTATCGATTGTCTCATCAAGGAAAAAAACTAATAAGAGCATACGCATATATGCTAATAGTACCTATATCCATTCGAAGACAAGTGTTAAGAAATGTCTACAATGTCTATTGAGTATTATGAAAGTTCAGACGTGGTATCTTACCATTCCATTGAACTAGAACATTCCGGTAGCCGAACCAACGATATATAAAATTGTTATTGTTGTTGCTTTTAGACTTAAGTTACACGTCCGGGTGATGATTAACATTTATCTTTAGAAAGTGACGACGCACGGTCGGTAACTGGTACGTTTGTTGTTCGTACGATAAATCGGTGTGCTGCTTAATCACCCTGTCTATTTACCTTGGAAGTCCAGCGTCTCCAACGTCATACTGTTGAGTCATAGCTTGTCATTTGTGGACTTTACTGAATAAGTAAATGGACATATTTCCCAGAAGGGTCACCCAGTTGGCGTCAAAATTACTACCTCTTACTATAGTCATTGATTGGGAAACAGTTTTACGGGCATTACTACGGACTGTTTCGTTACAATGACCAGAAGGCCAATTTTCGTAATTTAAAATTTTAAAACGTTCAAAATCGAGCCGCAGTCTCATCTCGGTGACAAACAAACGTCAAAAATTTGTCAAAATGTAGGGAAATTAGTCGTATTTTTGACAGATTGAGACTGAGATCAGACTGTGAACGTTCTGAAAATTACGAGAATTGCCCCTCTGATGTTATTGTTTGTTTCAAGTCGTGAATAATCATGTTTTTGTAGAAAAACCTAGTACCTATAGTGGGTAGAAAAACCTCACCTTATGGGACAGTAAAATTTGCGGTAAGTTTTACTGTCTCACAAGGTGAGGTTTTGCTATTGGTGCCATTATTTCAATAATAAAACTGAGCATCAACTTCCCTTCGTACGGTAGGTGATGCGACCATAGAAATGTTATATCTATGTGGTGCGACGCTAGTCATTGAGTGTAGTCGGTTTTTGACTCCTCGATATTATTCTATACTTTTCGTTCAGGGCGATTTCGTTATGCTTTACGTGAGCGGGTCGCTGCCATACTGGCCACGCAAATTCATCAGAGCCCTAATTCACTATGACTACTCAATGATTCCTTACTTCGAAATCATGTCATTTCCTTAGCTAATCACGCTAAAATCTCGCGTTCATTTCGCGCTGTTTCGTTTATTGTGTCATAGAGAGTACGTCCCCAGGTGAGATACATAGAGACATGCCAGTTGTGCGAAGACGAGCATCCGGGTGGTGGTCCTCAATTAGCATTATGGATCCGTAGCACGTTATTTCGTTTCACGACTTTCGGTTTTGTTTTTAAGAGATACTTAATTTCCATGTCATAGTCTTTGATTACCCGAGCGAAGCTGGGGGGCAGGCCGCTAGTGACTAATAAAGAGGTCATTAAAACAATTGGCTCTACTACATTTATAATTATACAACAAATTTACAAGTTACAAGTTACATTTATAAGTTACTTAGGTAGGTACAATATTTTTTTTACTGTCAGTATCTTATCGCAATTGACTACGTATGTACCTGTAGATCTGATTACAACAATCAGATTTGCAGATGCGTAGGTACGCACTTAGAATTTCTAGAACGTGCCAACAAGATAAAGATTTATATGAGACTTGAGCAAAAACCTAACAAAATGACGCCAGGCTTAGCTGCTGTGAGTAATATAAATACTAATGTCGCCATGGTCGAAGTACGGGTCAAATGAATCTTAACTGTAAATCCGACTGTTTCAACTTGTAGGGGTGAGCGTGGAGTTTCGATTTCCGCTGTTGCGTTTATGTGGAACCGGCTTCGAATATCGGCTAGAACGAAAGTAGGTCCTATAATTTACAGGGAAAAGATGCACCTATCAGCCCATGCATCTTTAATATCCGTTCCAATAAGTTACTTGTAAGTGTAACACATTAGAAAGAATATTGAACTGACTGGTGGCAATTACTAGTTCTAGTTCTTTTTCTTGTTGTGCTCATCCTGAGTGAATGAGGGCAAAGATACGTAATTTTCAAGTTTCTTTCTCGAGTCTCATAAGTGGCTTTTAATGTTCGAGCTAGGTTAGCATTGTTGTTGGATATGTGTAATAAAACGCCATTAAGCGGTTGTATCACCGTTAATTCAACGCTAACAATAGTAGGTGCCGTCTAGTTGGCTCGGGCTCCCACGTCTGCATCTGCTTCGTGTCCGGCGCCCGGCTCTCGCCTCTGGATACAGATGATACATACATCTGTCGCTAAATACGCCATCTCTGTATGTAATCATAGATAATTTTAGTTCCACCAATTAGTCACATTTCAAATTCAATAACAATAACACCTGTTTTACCATGGGTTGATTCAAACGTAATAATAATCGGATATTTTGGTACAATACTCTTACTAAGTCACTGTGAAATTAAATATATAGGTCATAATTTCTAAGAGATAAGTAAATAAAGGAAAAAGAGGGATGAGCTCATTGGGCATCAAAAAATTCGTCTGCATCGTTGTTAGTGGGAAAAGTGCCCAAAAGGCTGACAGCGTTGCCACTTTGGATGGCAATGCTGATTCTTTGACTTAAAAATAGGCCAGCCCTCTGGTCACGTGTAGAGACGACCAACCGCTTGGCGATGTCCCGAAATACTCGATGAGCATTCGGACCTAGTGTTTAACCCCAAATGGCTCAAACATATAGCTCCTAATAAGGGTGTTATATTTGCGCCGTTTGAGCTTTTCTGCACCTGCAGCAGCCGTCCCAGCACAGCCCGCCGTGCTAGGCAGATGGGATGGCACAAACGTGTCGGTACAGATTGCATCCCACTCCAAAGGCCTACCCAACTTCCCAGGCATAAGCATAAGCCGGATAAGTTAATTCATTTGATAATGAGCAGTCGTAATATAACACGATACCGGCGAAAACATTGTATCATCCTTCAATCACCCCTCGTTAATATAACTTCTGTGTCATTATAATCAATGGGTTTCAAGTGCAACTAAAATGATATATTTGAGGTCATTTTTATATCGTTCTGCATCTGCAACAGTACTTGTACAGAGACATCTTTGTACTCAATAGAAATGTCTTATTCAGTTCAAGGTGAAATCAATGACAGTGAAGTTAACTTAAAACATAGTTTAGTACACTGTAAATTTCCATTCGAAGACAACGGTTTGAGATGAGGCTTTAGTTAGATTGTCATTTGTCGGTAATGTACGAGGATTACTTGGTATAGGAACATTCTGGGTTGCGAATTTGTTAATTGTACGAGAGCATAATAAGGATATGAATGCAAGAACAGGTTTGCCGCAGAGTTGTTGCGGCCGTAACGAGGACGCGATGACACATGTCTAACGGTAATTCGATTTTTACACGGGTTGAGCGCGTGCGCACGTGATTCTCAAAAGGAAAACCATAAACAAATGCTAGAAATGATCAGTTGTTTGTATAGAGTATCGGACACGAGGAAGTTGCCAAGGGCATGGGCACTCTGAACATAGACGCCTCTATCTACTCAAACGTGTCACATTTATGGCCTAAAATCGTGACTGGTCCATGGACAAAGTTCATGAATGAATTTGGAAATAAACAAGAGGTTGCATATTCAAATCGAGTGGCTCTGGCTACCTGCCTACAACTGGTATTCATTTTGGAACGATTATACAAAATTTTCAATACCAGTAACTTCGTGAGCTGTTATGCAAATGGTCAACATGCTACATAATATAAAAACGGTGTAACTTGATTCTTTTGACATTAAAACCACAAAATTTACAGTCATGAAGGTACCTATAATAGAGGTATTCCTTTGATGGGTGAGTCAGTGTTTTGTGACCTATGTTTAAGAAATACTTGAGGATGGTATTCCTATATACAAGTTGATGATTAATAATTGAATGATTGGTATGGGCACTTTAACTCTTAGATAGTGCATTAACTTCGGAATTAGATTACTCTTAATGCATATCTTTAAAAACGAATATATCACGTTTAAAAAAAAAGTGGTAACCTTTTAGTCTAAGACTATCAAACACAATTCAGAAGGTTTTACACGAATTCCTTCACAGTCGTCTAAATCCGAGGTTATAACCCCAGGGCCACGCTAGATGCAGTGTACCGTGTAAGTGGACCGAGCTATAGGTGAGATTGCAGAGAGGCGCGGGCGCAGGGTGGTGGCGACTGACAAACTGTCATGTAACAGGCTCGTCGTGCAGTGTGGCAAGGCTGACCTGTACAATAACATTATACACGCGGCAGGCGGGAGGGCTTTCAATTGATACATTTTCGAAACCGGTCTTCGTTTTCATAACATGCTCCGTAAGATTCGATCTCGAACCTCCTCTGTTAAGTAAGCATAAATGAGCAGATATTATTTATAGATGAATTGTTTTTAGTGCACACAGCATTAAATTTAAATTACATTTCACCATTTTCAGAATAAACAGCCCCGAAATCAATTTTGTTACTTTGAACCTGAATGAAAATTAAATTGTTGACAGATTGTATTTAAAAATAGTTAATAGACATACCTATAACAAAAGGATTGATGAGATTGATCCAGTTATATTCGTGCATTATCATCACAAGTTGGCACGGTAGGTACCGGCACAGTATTACAATATTTCCTTGTAATACTGTGGTACCGGTACCCATCTAGGTAAGATACTGGAAATACAAAGGTTTTTACATTTTGTCGTCATTGTCCAGCAGAACTAATTCTGGTTCTAGGCACTGTAAAAGAGGACAGTAGGTGAGGTGGCTTGCAGGTGTTCTTCTCATTCTAACAATGAAAGTAGTTAATAATAGTCGCAATCAGTCAGTCACATTAGAAAGTAGACAATATGATACAAGTGGTCCAAGTGGTGTGTTATGTTGACAGGTTGTGGCAGTGGGCATGCGCACTGCAAGTGTTCGGTGTCGAATGGCGCTCAGATAGTGTTATAAAAGGCGCATGAGTGGAGCGAGTGTCCCACTTCAGCGGAACGAAGGCCAGAAGTCGATTTGGGGCGAAGCTGGAGGCTGCGCGCTTCGTCCCCAGCCGGCGCAAATGTCACGCGAGCTATCTCACACAATCACGTTACATAACGCACTTGTTGCAGCACTGAACAGTTAAACACAGTGAACACGGAGCAGAATGAGGCAATCATCAACTGTGCTAACGGGTCGACAACTTTCTTCTACCAAAATTCTAATTAAATGACGGATATCACCGAACTTCAAGGACCCGATTACATCATTGTGATCGATTTATTGATGATCAATCTTGTACACTCGCTGGTTCTTTATAGCGCCATCATCACGAGCCTAATGTAAATTGATTGACACGCTTTTTTAGCGGGTGTAGCTCGCGTGGCGTATATTTTGGGCGTAATGGGCGCAGGCGCACTGACGTAAACTAATTCCGCGGACGTGGGAAGCTCGGCGAAATCCTTGCGTTTGTTGCTGAATAGTTTTGCGGTACATTAACAATTATTACAACATTAGTTACGCAAATCACAAGAATATTCAATTTGAAAAGTTAACTGGGCTATGAAAATCCTTGGAAAACTCTATAGGACCGCGTAATGGAGCATGTAGATTACAATGGAATAGGAATGCGTCAATTGCAAAATAAATGTTATAAAAATCTCACGCTACATGATTTCTTTCATTAAAGTCGCGATATTGTTTATTATCAACAAAGGTCGTCTGAATGAAAACAAAAAGAACGTAGAGAGTCATTGTATTTGAGCAAAGCGTGTGAACCCCGAGTTGAAAGTGTGCGTCCGACTGCTGCTCCGAGCACGCTCCCCGTGCCGACTACTGCCGACTGCCGACTACATTTTTATATTGCAATAAACAGTTCTAGATATGTATACTGATTGACAAGATTTGCGTCCTACATACTGTGAGTGAGGAGCTGCATGTGTAACAAACGACTTAACGGAGGCGTCTCCACGGCGCTCATTGTCTGAGCGACTCGAGTTGTCTTAGCTGTAGCCACTATCTAAGTACGTAGGTATCTCCTATCATGTCTGAGACATTATTAATGAGTAAAACAACTTCTGTGTCCTTCTTGCGTTCATACCAATACTTCATATACTATATAATACCATGCAGTTACTATATACCAATACTTCATTATTCTAGTATGTACCATGACAGTTTTAAGTTAAGTTTAAGTTAGTTTTAAAACTAACAATTAAAATTACGAAAGTGAACGAAGCTTTTGTAATTTTTCCTTTGTATCAAAAAATGTACCTGAGTGTATTATTTTAATTATTTAGAACGCAGCATTTCATGCAAGAAACAGTCACCGTCGGTCACCACACTGACCACACAAACATTACCATAATCCGGCATTAGGCTTGGAGCACAATAAAGGGTTGCACGAATGAGATACGGTTCATTATGCAACGTATTTCCTCGTCGCCGGTAATGAGAGTGAAAAAAATAAGGATATGCACGGTGCACCCGAGTGGAAACATGGAAAGGAAATATTTCTACGCTAAAGTTTCATTACACTCTTGAGCTCTTGAAACAATTTTTTTTTAATTTAACGGAAGGGATATGAATCAAATGGATTCATCTGCCATAGCGGAAGAATGAGCGAAGTTTCAAGAAGTACCATCGATCTAAATATATAAAAGTAGGTTGATGTGTTTGTTTGCATAGACCATGAGGAGATATTTATTTTCATTCGGCAGCGGCTGCAGTTATCGTTTTCACATCTGTTTCTGATTGTGCCATATAAATAATATTGTTACTCGTAGTTTTATATCATATTTGACCAATTAATCTATTCAAGTGCTGCAGCGTTTAGTCGTGTGTTGTTCACTTAGTGACAGAATTAACATTGTGTAGTGTAGCAGTCAGCGTGCAGATGCTCGTTTGGGACCACACAGCTGCGGTATTAGGTCATGTGAAAGTTCATAATGCGTTGGAGTAGCTGACTAAAGTACTAGAGAGCGGATTCGGGAGTGATGCGTGTCCTCAGCCCTCCTCCGAACTGGAGTAGTGGGACGGATTAGGATAAACCGAGTCAATGGCCGGGTCACGTGGCTATTTGCGTTCCACTCCTTTCGAGCCGCCTCACGCCCCTCGCCCCGCGTCTTCCGTTCCCTTGTTTAAACTACCCGCAACCGACTAATTTTGGTCACTAATCTGTTGAACAATAAAGACGTTCAAAACACGCTCAAGGGTTGGGTTTTGTTTTCTTTAGTCAAGCGCTTACTGTGTGGGGGGAACATGTTCTAAAAGTTATCAACAAATTACAGTTCATTATTAGATACTTATCCATTATTTAACATCTGTTGTTAAACGTTACCTTTTTTAATTATAGGAAACGTGGTAATTATATGTGTTTAGTGTGAAGGGAAACGCCTAATTTTTAACCAAACGCAGAGCTGTATGAATAGTTTGAATGAAACATTAAATGATAAAGCTGTTTTATCACAACGCAGAATTATTATAGTCTAGTAATATTGTTGGAATCAGGCGATGTGTCTAACTCATTTATGAAGCTGTGGAGCGTGGTGGGAGCGGTGCCCAAACAAACAGACCGACCAAACACGATAGCATACTATTACGTGCTTATATGTAACCGTACCTATGTAAAGCGGGTACTGATAAGTACTGTATGACATAGATGAAGGTAAAATCTTCCCTTGAAACGAAGCTAGCTCCCATCTCTGGTACAAATTGTTTATGCTGGTGATTCATCTTGCGAGAATTAAAAGAGTCGTCTATCAGCTATGCCCCACACAGTGTGCTGTGTCAATATGAGAAGCTCCTATTTTATTGATACTTGCTTAGAAATGAGAAAAGATTTTCCCAGAAGTACCTCTACTCTTGCGTGGAGTGTTAGTTAATATCAAGATAGGAAATTCTGGTTACAAATGCATACAGCACTTTCCTATTCAAGCTTATATAGGTACTGATTTGCCTTACGGAAAATACATTTTATACCCACTTCATCGTCGTTGAAGCTAGCATATCATTTCTTTGTGTAAATGCAGTACTTATATATATATAAGTTATCCTTTTGTTACGGAAGGAAACACCGTGAAATATCAATTAAAACATCATTGCGGAACGCGCAGTTACAATATAACAAAGTTTAGGTACTTACATTAACAATATTGTTATCGTTTACGTTATCATATTAACATTCGATAAGTATTAAAGGGCAAATAAAAAGTAAATGCTACGTCCTTAATCCGAAGATACCGATTTGTCTAAGTGGACTAATAGGGCAACTGATGATAGTAGAGGTCGATAACCCTTTGGAAAGAGAAGGGTATATCAGGTGGATGACACCGAATTTTAAAAAATGGGGTGACCTCTTTGTGTGACTAGATAAAGGTGGTTTCATTTATAATTTTTTCATTCATTTAGTATCAGATTAGGTACTTGTGGATTTCACGACCATAAAATGTTGTACTTATGTATTTTAATTGGTATGACTTATAAATCATTTTCTTTATTCATGTGGGTGTACTATAGGTATCTCTGTCCACCGCCTTGTTACCCTTCGCGGTAACAAGGCGTGATGTTATGGTATGTTAACTAATTAATTATTGCCATTGTTCGGGAACACCCAAACTCCGCAGACGACATAGGATGAACACTTCTGCCTAATGCTTTCACAGAGCTTGACTGTCTTGCACTAATATCAGACATCACTAAGTTTTACCTGGTAACACATATTATGATTTTTAGGCGTGAGTTTACTTAGCTGCGTTTGAACCGTAACTGATTCATATCAAAAGAATCCGCGCTGTCTATTTATTTGTATGCGCCAATTCAAAATACGACTAAAAGACCAAAACCCCCAAAACCTATCAGTTAATCTGCCTAACCTTTTCACAATTATGTTGGAGTCGCCTTCCAGTCTAACTGGATGCAGCTGAATACCAGTATTTTACATGGAGCGAGTCGCTCCACTGGGTAACGTACACGTACGATACCCCTTGGTAGGACTGGTTGTCAGAATTAGGTTTCTGAATACCCAATGAAATACCATTTCAGATACGTATGCGCGAAACTATTCCTTAGTGATAAAAAATGTACACAAAGGAAAAACAGCGTAACTGCTTCCGCGCACCACAAGTTATGGAAGCAATCTTCTTATTATATTCGTGTCGTTTTGAACAGGCAATTATTTTGCTTCAAATTGGCAGCGGATGCATATGTAAATAATTTGGCAGTCCGTAGTTCTTACTCGGTTAGAACTTCTACGTACTGAGTATCTTTATCTCCTAACACCAGACAAAATCAAGTACACATTAACTTTCTACAAAAGTAAATTTTGATTGTTTACACAAACCATTTGTCGGAAAGTTTTAAATTTTATAGTAGTCTAGCTTTTGCCCACGTGGAGGTCGGAAATCCCACGAAAACGAACTACTGGGATAAAAAGTACCCTATGTCCTAATCCAGGTAGATACGTGTGCCAATTTCATCAAAGTCCGTTCAGTCGTGTAACAGACTGACAGACTGTACTACCTTCGCATAGTTCGCATTCATAACATTTAAGTATACATATAGTAGTTATGGTGTACTGTAAGACAAAGAAGAGCCTATTGTGAGTAGTTGAAGGTAAATAAATAATAGTCTCAATTTCGTGTGTACTAGGAAGCTTTCACTGACACCGTCAGTCCGTCATAATCATAATGTAGGAGTTTGTCGAGATCGCGGGAATTGGCGAGAGGTAATGACTTATTGTTTGAGCATAATCGACCCTATAATAAGCCGGAGGACGGCTCCCCTTGTACATTATATATTTTTTACCTAACTACGGCAAAGGCAAAGGAGGGTTATGATTTCAACGGGTTTTGTGTGTATGTTCATCTGTTCCTTCATAACTCATAAACTACTAGCCGTATTTGACAAACGAGGTATTTTTCGAAGCGTCATGTTGTGTCGCTGGTTATAGAAGGAATCATACGTAATCTGTACGATTTATGATTTAATTACATGACGTACGAGTATTTAGTAATGACGTGTGACTCCGGCTATACGAAAACCGCTGTTATTTTTAATTTGTCTGTCTGTGGTGTGAGCTGTCTTGTCTTTTTAGTTGGTGTTTTTATTGTAGTTGGGTTTTAGTTTTTAACTTTCTTTCTTTTTAATAGGTTGGTTTAATTTTAACATCAAACTTATACAGGTATTAGGTACAGGTATTAGGAGCTAATTTATACAAATGAAAGATGTATTTATAAGCTCTGCCATTATTTATGAACATTATCATGCATTCATTATTATTCTAATTTAAATACTTACCTACTATTGTTTAATTTAGGTAACTAATTCTCATCTCAGACGTGGTTTACTAATGACATCTCTTGCTTTTACATATTTTTCAACCAATTTACTAGTTTAGTTTTAACATGTTTTTGAACATTAGATTACAGAGAAAGGAATAACATAACTCTAATTAAATTAAGTAAGTACTGCTTACAATTTAATTCATTCATTACATAACACTTTTACTACGTACTCTTGATACATTTTTAATTACATTTCATTCACATGCCAATATTACATTAGGTGTTCCCTATTTATTTTCTAGATATGTTATTTTCATTTCATAGTCATGTCGTGGCGACATGGTCACAACGGATAAGTCCACCGGTCAGGCTGTCTGCCAAAATTCTACCCTGCCAAAATGAGTCCTGTATAAATCAGGTTCACATGAGTGCGACAAAGACGAATGAGGTGCCTCGTGAAGTTCCGAAGCGATGACATCATCACAGTGTAACAATGGCGGTACGCGATCAGCTGTTGAACTATCTTGACTAGCTGTAGGTATCTATAATTTGATGTCGACGATACCACCGACCAGCATAGTCCGTTTGGATATACTTGGTACGAATACAGAACTAGGGATGTAACAACTCTGCCTACCCAATTATTATTAACCCTTACTTTCACTCGTGATTCAATTTTAGTGGAACCATATTGCTTGCACTAAGTTCTACGAGTAGCTGAAATGTTTATTGTACGAATAAGAGGCATGTCAGGTTGACTACACATTAGTTCGTTATGTGGTACTTACATAAATGTTGGTGTTCCATGAAATGGTGAACGTTAACTCTGCTAAGAATGTGTAATCAACTAATCATAATGATGCCAAGTACCCTGTGTTAAGTTACGCTGAAATTGTTCCTGAAATCAAAGTCAGTTGTGTCGAAAGACCTTGTTAAGATTTTAGCCAACAAAAATAACTTAATGAAGTCCAAACTACATAGTATGAGCTCTGACTGCAAGTTTTAAGCATCCTGTGCACCATACAAACCTTGATGAGTCAGCTAAGACTTAAATGCAGTTGACACAAGAATGCATTAGAACAAAATAAAGATAGAGGTCCGACTGACGGCCAGTAAGTACATATGCACATCGTAAAAAAGATGTACTTACTCATATCAGCACATGTCACATAGTTTTATGAAGTGTATGATGTATAAATATATATTAAACATACCCTACATTCTCGTTTCAAAACACTCTCTGCAGTGGTTCGACTTGAATGGCAATAATTGTAATTAACAATGACATTACGCGGCTAACATAAATAAGGGTGTTTCAACAAGCCATAAGGTTACTGCTTTGTTCATAAGGATATGTAAGTAGGTGATTGTTTCTCAATTAGCATATTGCTTCACTGGCTTGTATAAAAATATGAATATTATTGTGCAGTTGAGCGCCGAATACTTTATATGGGTTTAAGCGGAGAGTGGGCGGCTGCTGGCCGTGAGCCGACTTGCGCGATTAGCGACCGGCAGCGCCCGCGCCAGGCGCGCGCCTCGCCCGCCCGCCGGCCGCGCTTGCGACACTATACGCACCTAACTGAATAATTACCTATTATAAAATCCCTACCATACACTTGGCACACAATTACACACAAATACATACTGGCTTGATCCCCGCATACGTTATATTGTGACAAACACAAGCCTTTATGTGACGCCTTCGATCGGCGCAGAATGCCGAGGAGGCATGCTAGTGGAAAATTAGCAGTAGGTACCTATTCTAGTGTAAAAAGGTGCATCCCGTGACCCGCCGGCAACTCTACCGTGGACCCAAAAGCTAAATAGGTAAAAGAACTTGATTTTTCAATAACAAATTCATCTTACGGTATCATATAAATCTAAAAATGGAAAAGTATAAGAAGGCTTGTTAGGTAGGTACCTATAGCTTTTAGCTGAAGTGTAAGGAGCATAAAACTTTGAAAGCTGTGTCTCGGTGATAGCACAAGTTTGTAGCGAGTGAAGTCTCTGGTATGAACGCGTGTAGTTTTATTACTTTTATTTGGTTTGTACTCTATTACTACCAGTACCAGGAGATGAAGCGTAAACAGGAAATACTTTACAAGCCACAACAGATTATTTTCGATACATCGTTATGTATATTAGGTATCATTGTACGCAACTACGCAGACATGCATCGTAGTGGCAAATGACATGAAAACCTGCTAAGGACCAATTACGAAGTTAGCGTCGTCTGGCGCGCACTGTGGTAGTGTACCGAGCACTGAGCAAGTGAGCACTGAGCAGTAGGTAGGTACGGAGCCGCGACTCCGAGAGACGAGTGTATGCGTGCAGTCGTCCCAGATTTGTGATAGCCGCGGCGCGATCCCGACAGTTGAGTATTGTGCGACCCCTGGGGTGAACGATCTCCTCTGAGTCGTCGACACGGCCGCGATAATTACTGTCGCTCCGAGTCTCCGCTGCGAGCTGCGAGCCCCGACCCGTCCCTGCCTACGCCCGGTGCCCTCCCAACAGCTGCACCTAACGCTAACCACTAATGTTACTAATTGAAACACTTTTGCTTACCTCGCCTTGACCACGTTGTTTTCGTTGTTGCGACAGATAATTGCAGATGAACCAGAATGCCACTTAAAAAATTAAGCAAACAGTACACAGTGAGTATCTGAGTAGTACGAAACTCAAACTTTGTGTTATCAATTTTCTTGTTGGAAATCGTGAAAGAGCGTGTACGTAACTCATAATGAAAATTGTAGGTGAAGGTTTTTCATGCTCAAAGGAAACATTTTGCCAAGTAGTTCTGCTAAAAAGCTTTTGACGAAAACTTTCCCTACTATAGCCGCAGCTACAGGCACAGCCAATTTATGATTTTAAACTAATTTCAAAGAATTTAGCCTAGTTTATCAATTCTAAACATTGTTTTTACACGTTTGACCGCTTTTTAGCCGGCAGATGATAGACATACTGTGGCCTAATTTCATAGTGTACAATAGATTATTATTATGCAAACAGTTCGTTATGCGGAATACGGATCTCAACCGCATCAAATTATTTACGAATGCAATGTTTCGGCTATAAAACAAAGGGGCGGTGTATTTTCGCCAAGAAAGAGCTAAAAGTAGCAAAGTATTTTGAATCCTAATACGGATCGATAGGCATGAGTGCCAATGTTCAAAGGTTAACGAGGTATTAACAATTTAATATAACGTGACTCCGGTGACCGGCCCTCCATTGTTTTCAAGGTGAAACGTTAAATATTGAGGGGATTGATCTTTGTCCAAACGTTAGTAAAACATACAGTCGTTCAATAGACATTACGTATGGTGATTTTATGGGGACCGAAGTACGGTAGCCAATGGCAATACTTCGAATTACTTCATGTTTACTGTTCCATGTTTAATAAATAGATACCTATATACGGTGATAATGCCAATTGTTATGCGGGAGTTGTATCGATGATCTTTATTGATTGCGTATTGATACCTACTAAAGTCTCTGAGACAATCACGAGGACCTCATGAAAGATAATAATATCTAATATGGATCTAAGGATCGAAGTCATGTTAAAGAAAAGACATCAGTTATTTGTTGCGTAATACACTACCAGTAGTATTGGCTTTCATTTTGAGAGTTTAACAACATTCATTGCGTTATTTACGTTGTTGGGCGTAGAAATTTTTGCAACATATGAAGCCATGGATCCTTCAAAATGTTCCAGATTGTGTATTACGCAATTAGGGTGCTTGTCTATATTTATGGTTGAATACTGTACTATCATGCAACTATACAAGTGGCGCTCTCTGTTACAATTTGTTTGTATTTAGTTTCCTTATGTTATTATGTTCATAGGCCACAAACAGACATTCAAACTATGCGGCACGGTTTCTTTTTAGCTAAGTTCTAATAGTATAAATATGGTTGGTAAATGTCTATACAATATATCTTGGGGTATTATTTACGTACGGAATTATTGGAAATAACCTGGTATTACACGTTTTCCTTCCTTACTGTACATAATTAAAAATGAACATCAATCATCCTGTCATTACTCACTAATTAGTGCAGTGGGTAAGGATCTTTTTTATGATATTCCTGCAAATGTAAATAAAGTACCTAACAACTGCTTGGAAATATAAAATAAATGAAGATCAGAAATGTAACTGCACTAACTATTAATTAAATAAGTGTATGAGATAATTATGTACTTACTAGAATAAAATTTAATCTCACACACAAAACTTTACATCATATTTTTTTCGTTCATTCTATTAAAACTTTATACGTTTCATGGCCACCAAATTCTTCAAAGGAAGTTGGAAGTGGTCTTCATTCCACACCGCAGCGACCGACGAACCGCCAAATGATTAATTTGGTATTACAGAGGGTCATCAAAACCCCTTCAAAGTAAATGACAAAACGTCTCCGGACGACTTCGGACATGACATGAACCTCGCAGAGTGTATGTTAACCGCAATGCGCATGCAATTTTCGTTTCGACATTTTCCGACGAAGTTTAAAAGAGTCGTTTACGGTGTAGGGGCCACGTTGGAGCGGAAAGGTTCGTTCATTTGGTCCACATTGTAAGTATTTGCCGGTCCGTCATGTCCACTCACTCAAGGGCTAGTGCTGGCGCAGGGGGATAATGGAACTCACGTCCAAAGGGATTTAAATAATGGGCCGTGGGACGGGCGCACGGGTCGCCCCGTCATCCGTCTCCGCTGTTTACGCGTGTCAGTTTAAACCGATGTGAATTCAGTCCGGTACACGGATATCGAAAATAAAATCGCGATGTATTTCGGATACGAATGTGGTTTTTGGGTAACATTAAGGGTAGACTTTGGATGTTAGGACCACTCTAATGATAGGACGTTAAACGCAACAACAATCAATGTCCAATGTTAAAATTCTTTAATATCAGATTAATCAAATACTTTCCCATCTTCTTGAAAAGGCGAAGAAATTAATCGAGAGGAAGTCCACACATTTATAATAAGTTCTCAAGGTGCGGCGAGAATCACGAAAGGCAGCACCACCTACCAACTAAGGTATGAACTACCGGTGTGACGTGGACACGGAGCGCCAAGAATACGCTGCTCTAGGCGAGTATATACCTACATTGTAAGACATGCTACCTGACGACATAAATTACATCATGAATTATCACAGTTTACATTTACCTTTGAAAATACAGTAACGCTTTTTGAAACTGTCGTATTGCAATGTCAAAGCTCATTTATGCTATCCGTGTTTAATGGTAGTTTGGGGTTCAATTATTGGAAAATCCGTTAGCGCACGGAACTGTTAGGCCTTGATCCATTTGCATCACGTCGCTATGCGTTTATTCAATCACCAATTCAGACTTTGATTTTGTACTGATGTCGGCTGTTTGTTGTCACAGCGTAAAAAGGTGTAACTGTAAGCTTTTTTATTTAAAATCAAGTCTTATAACAATTATTAATAGACATTTATGAACAGCATGTACCAGTTCTCGATAATACGTGTATAAATTAATACTGCCTTGAATTACTATGCAAAACTACGCCGCTACCGTCGATGGTGTACTAAAATTAATCCTGTTCGGCCATATTTGGCGTGTTTGCGTATGCGGTCCCTATAATAAATATTTCTTATAAAGTTTCTTTGGAACCAGGAGTGTCCACATAGAAAGTCTATCTACGGTAAACATCTTTTATCGCCGGTCACGATACTTCTACGTCACTTTGGTGGCTTCTTAGGAAATACGAGACCGTACGTATTGAAGTTCATCCATAAATCAAAACCAATAATGAATTTGAGCTCAACAATAAATATAAGTTATGGAAAAACTTCTTCGCAAACTTTGATAGCTCTCAATATCCTGACTCAACACTTTACAGCGTATTTATCACACGTATTTAAATATTGGTGCATCAATATCAAGTTTTAGGCAAATTCACGCCTGAAGGAACTTGGTTACTGTCCTCTTAACCCAGATTATCAATGGCCAGATGAGTGGTCAGCGGGGCCAGAGGCGCGGTGAGCCTGCGCGCACGCTGGTGGCCGAACGGCCGACGAGCGTACGGGCGCGGTCGCGTGCCCTCGAGTCTCGTCGGCTGCCGTGACGCAAGCGCGCGTGACCATGACATCAGTTCTTCGGCGCCAGTGCCGCGACACCTATGATGGATCGACCGAGACGATTTCCATTTCAGTGCGACAAAGAAAGCGGATGTGATGTAGATACGGCGGCAGTATGTAGAGTAGCCGATGTCCTACCAAAAGAGGAATCCATCAAGTTTGACGCTTCATTCGTAATTCTAATAAATGACGAATAGACTGCCTGCATACGTGTGTTGGACACGTTATATAATGATTCCAAAATATTACTGCTGATGTTATAAATTATGGTAAGTGGGATGTTACACCATCATATCAACATAGATGTTTGAGTCATGCTTAAATGATAATGTAATATAGACATAATATGAATCATTTGTGAGCTCAAATACTTATATGATTATATATGTCATATATACATAGTGTAATATCCACTTAATCAAATCCAACTACCAGTTGCCATGTCAAAGGTTAAATCAAAACAAGTGCATATTGTTGGAATTATACGAGTATAGTAGACTCAGCTGCATCTGGTTAGACTGGAAGCCGACCCCAACATAGTTGGGAAAAAGCTAGGAACATATATATATTAGACTAGGTGTACCCGCGACTTCGTTTGCGTGCTTGTCGGAAATTTCATGGGTTTTTTTTGCCCGGAACCCTAACACATTTCCTAAAAAAAATGTTACTCCTTATAACATCAGCTATCTGCACGTGAAAGTCCAATCAAAATCGGCCCAGCCGTTTTCGAGATTAGCCGGAACAAACAAGCAAAAATTATAAGTACTATGTATACTTTCATATGCTTTTAGTAAAAAGCTATTATTTTGACATTACAAACAGACACTTCAAGTTTATTTATTTGTATGTATATGGATTCTAATCGAACTATCCGGAGCGTTTGGTGCGGAAAACCACAACTTGAATGAATAATTGTCAATTTCCAGTGAATGTTTAGTTTGTAATCCGAATTTAAGAACTCATTGGCATTTCGACTCGATTGGACTAAACACCGGTTCCTGGTAAATTTTCTATTATGAATAGAATAGTTCTAATTCTCATATACATAGCTAGGTACCGCAAATGAAGATATCTTAACCGATGATACAGACTTAACCAAATTACGTAAAAATGTTCTGTATTTATTATTTTTGCATATGCAATTATGCATGTATACTTACGTGCGTTCATTGCTTGTAATCTAAAGAGAATCTAACTTTAAATCAAGTTACAAAGTCCACGCAACACTTAACACGGGAATCGAATAAACACACCCTCTAGTATAATTTACGTACTGGTTGGATGCCGGTAGGTAAAAACCAGTTTTTGTCCATATCTAATATCAATCAACTCTTAAGCGAAGCAGGAAGCATCATTGGACAGAGAAAAAAAAAGTATTTTATGCTTCACGGTGTCAAGGTGATTATAAAAAAATCTCAAGTTTTAAGAACTGAGGTTGTATCATTGTCCCATTGATGAAAATAATAAACATTTTTGATAATTCCCTCGAAGCATGTAACGTAATATAAATGTTTATGTCAATTGTTATGGTTTTGCATATAACCATCAGTCTGTTTTTGATGAGCGCTACACAGTCGCAGCGTAAGCGGACCGTACCCAAGCGGCTACGCAGCGTAGGCGCACCGTAGGCGAGCAGCTACGCGTCGTAGGCCCAATGTAGGTGAGCTACGCAGCGTAGGCGCAACGTAGGCGAGCAGCGGCTACGCAGCGTGGCCTAGCATCTATAGGCGAACAGCTACGTAGCGTAGGCCTAGCGTAGCACTTTACTTTTATACATTTCTACTACGAATAGTTATTGCCGAATAACTCTTCACATAACTTTATTAATAGTACAAATGGTGTCAGCGGCGATAAAGTTATGTAACGATTAATAATTTCCATGTTGATATAGACATCGTCGGTAGCACACCAGTTTAAATAGTGTTATCAAAGACTAGCCCAACATATCGTGTGAGGCAATTGACCCTAATATCGGATGACATCGCATTATCGCCACTCAACATTACTGGCCCACATGCTACGAATATTAGATATTCTCAATGATTTGCGATCTATTCCAACTTCCTTTATTGTCTCCAATTGAGCATTCCTTTGTTTATTACGTTTTCTAAGAACATTCGTACTGGCTGGTATTATTATACAGTAACGTGAATGTTGGCTGTAACTTGTATGTAGGTAAGTGCTCTTGAATCCTGTTATCTTCCGTGTACTAATGTACGTAATTACACGGAGATGTACAGCCGACCCCACGGCGCGGTGGGAACAGGTTGACCTTGAGCTGGACTAGCGTAGTACGGAGTGTCAATAGAATGGGAGGTCAGCTTATACTGGTTTTGTTTCCTGTGCAGTCTACTGTACAAAGCGTTTAAAGATAACTGTGCTGCGTAAAACGACTTGTTATTCTGATACCTAGCACTTAGTTGTCTTTTAAATAATGTTTTTTTAATGTGTATTATTATGTTTACAACATTTGGACTATACCAGTATTTGTTAGTGTTACAGTTCGAGTATCGTCGGGGATGCATCGAAGGGCGGAAGTGAGTGACGAGCGGTTATCAGCGCGCCAGGCGGCCACTGCGCGCCGGCCTGCGTCGCCGTATCACAGGAAATACGTGGTCCGCCACTGGGCCAGCGACTTTTACTACTCATTTTATAAACAAGTGACGATTCTTTCCTTCAGTAGGTAGGTAACTAATTTGCGTTTTATTGTGGTTTAGTTGACTCATAATACTAACGAAATTACGATGCCTACAGGCCAAGTAATTATTTCTTTTAATTGATTTTTCCCTGTTTGTGCCGTCCATTAAATATTTTATTGCAAATTCAAAGTAGGTAGGGACTTACCAAGACAGGGCTGCATTGTCATTCTATCACAGACAGCTGTATAGCAACGAAAACCTTATTTAACTTCCATATTTTGAGTTGATGAATCTAAACTACGATAGGTTTGTTTAGACAGATGAACTCTTTTCAACTTATACAATGGATTGCATAAAAAACAAAAGTTCTTCAAGCCAAGCTATCTGATTATATCTCGATTTCAAAACTGCGTCACGTAATGATTTAGTACTTTTAAGATTGTGCTGCAGACTTGGTTCTGTTTCGATTCGCTTCGTCGACTATTAGAGTACGTACCTAGAGCATCAAAGACTAACGAGGGGTCAGAGGTTGCCTGTACGTATATGATTTATAATGATCGTGGAGTGAGTAAACACGGCTGGCGGCTTATCGGCGTCCCGCGCAGGTTCTTCACCCCTGCGGCCTGTGGCCCGTGGCGGTCGCTGTGGCCTGCCGCCTGCCACCGCCTGCCTCACGCGTGTGCCGCAACACTGTCTAATGACTCCACGTCCACGGGACTACCACTCCCGTATTGTTCGACACTATTGATTCACATTATTTCAATAATTACCCCACTCACTCACGTGACAATTTCGTTTTCAGAATTGAATGCGGGGGTAACACAAAAGAAAATCAAATGCTCCATAGCGGGTCGTTATGAATGTCTAATTATGAACGGTATCATAAATGTGTATTGGAAATCCTAAAAAAACTCTTGGAGCCGGTGTGGATGCCGTGTGATTCAGTGATTAATTTACGTCCGTGTTACTGCACGCTCCAAAATAATTTGACGAAGTCGTCAAAAAAATAAGGAACCTTAATGTCCGAAACGAATCATAATTACGACGACACGTTTATAATTTACACATTAAACTGAACGATGATTGATATATAGTTTGCAATACAATAACAGCTAAACAGTGATTTACTGCTGTAATATTTGCACCACAGTGAACCTTTTATCACTGGTTTGATTAATGCTTCCATGGCATGTGCGACACTGATATTACTTGCACATTAATGAGCAGGATGCGACGTCATTGTTATAATATATAATATTATGTGTCATTTCTATGAAAATGAAAGGGCAACGACCTGAACGAGATTCCAAAAATCTCAAGTAGATAAGTAGTGTAGTTCCTACATACCTACCAACAGGTTGTGTCAAGTAGAATACATGCAAGCAACGGTTCAATCAATAACAATATTGAGTTGTCACGATGTTGAAGGCTTTTTTAAAGAATATGCGCGCCGGATGGCCGTCGCGCACCTGACGGACGTGCGCGGCTTTGCAAATACGAACAGAAACATGGTTATCATTAGTAATGTCTGCTGAACGTTAGTGCTGTGCTGCTAACAAGACTTGATGATTACACCGTTCTTGGGTTGTACTCCGAAACGCTACACCTACTTACTGTATGGAGCTCTAATAGAACTACACAATATTAAACAGGTGTACACAATATTCAACATCGTGAAGTAACCTGGACTTATACAGGCTGGCAAGGGACATCGACGCGCAACCTATAACCATGGATTCAGTACATGATTCTGAACCCTGCGTTGAAAATTTTCGACCGTTATTTAACCAAAAAATTGCTATTCCATACATTTTGACCGCGTAGGTAGGTTTTTTTTTTTTGATAACAGTCGGCTAATTTCTACTAGGGGGTCTAAAATTATGTGCTTGTTTGCGCGTCGATGTCGTATGCTGTATGTTGGGATCTTATAGAGTGGATTGTAAGTATATTGTTTCTGGTTTTTGTTGGCGTCGATGGTGTGGTGTGTGGTGACTGCAAAGCAAACTCTCAATTCCTTAAAATAATATAATTTCGGATTGTAGGACAAACAACTCGCGTGCGTTACTTTTACAAATCTTGATTGACAACTCGAAAAACAATGTTGCGAGTATATAAAAAATAATAACCTTTGTTGGTGTTGCCAACACTGTATAGTTAACATAAGTCTGAAATCGCCAACCCAGCTTTAGCAAGCATGGTGATCAATCCTTCTCTGTATGAGAAGAGGCCTTTGCCCTGCAGTGGGACAATTAAAAGACTGGTATTATTCAACATACAGGTGTCTGGTAAGAATTCCAATGCTCTTACTCACACATACCTTCACTTCATTTCAACCTCCTTAGGTATTTGTGATACCTACCTGCTATTTTTTGTTCGTTGATTTAATTAGATATGCATATTTTTATTTCCAATTTGGGTTTCCTTTACCTTCATGGTTAAATTTTTATTGTCTTTATGTGGGCAGATTAGAATAGGTATGCATTATTCATTCTTAGTGCGGTCGTTATTGGTAGACGAGGTTATAGACGATCTGTTTTGTTTCGAATGCGTAAGCGCATCGGTGCCGCGGTGGCCGGTCGGGCGTGGACACGGATGAATGAATCAACCGGACCGGACCGCGGCCGTGACGTCGCGTCATCGAGAAGGCGCGTCCTTCTCGTCCTTCTACAACGTTCCATCACATTGTTGGCCATATTGTTAAGAATCTAACGCTTCGTGTTTTGGGTACTTATTTATGGAAGGATCAGTGGGTATTCAGTTGTTTGTGTCGTGCGAACAATACGCAATAACGTAAAGTAAACTTTTTCTAAATATTTCGGATGAAATTGTTAATAAAATAGAAAAGTCCTTCCAAAAAGTAAGAAACGGTTTACAACTGGTGATGGTTCGGTGAATGGGGACAAAAGTACGGTCATTGAATTAGTTGCAAATTAATAAGAATAATTTTTAGAAAGAAAAAAAAATAGGTTTATTTGTCACAAAAACACGTGCATAAGTACAAAAAGATAGTTAACCCGAATAATAAGAAAAAATAAAAAAATCACGACGACAAATTAAAAATATTCGACAGCTGCACGTCACATGACTGTCACAAGAAGACTTCCACGTGGTTTTTGGTATTCCAATATTTCTAACACGATTCACAAACGAAGAAGGTACGCCCACCATCAAGATAAAAGTTAAAAGAGATTTACATTATAAGAACCTGATACAAATACCACTACCAAAACTAGAACAAAGCGTTGAATATCATGTATACATACATAGGTAGCTCACTTTTAAAGTTTTTACAGCACCATAAGGTGTTAATTTTTCAACACGCCAATACATATCAGGTTCCGTTAGCATGCCTACCTGCTATAATTATGATTAGATCCTTGATAACAATAATAAAATTACCTACTGCGTGAGCTGTTGAATCATTACATGAGTACCTACATGTGTGTTGCACAACTCACAAGTGATCTATCCAAAGCATTATTGTGCGATTTCCTAAAACCTTGGACGTTAAATCACTAGTGATAACATCGTTAATGAAAACTGACCTCTCTACGTCCGACCCAGTTATTAATTACTCGCAATGAACACAGTGTTTGGTATCTTTAATTCTTCTGCTGTAACACTGCTGTGTACACTTTTGGTGTATCGTGTTACCTAGTAACTGGGTTATTAAGGTTTGATTGGCAGTCGCTCTATGTAAAATACTGGTATTCAGCCGTATCCGGTTAGACTGGAAGCCGACCCCAACATCATAGACTATTATCTAAAATAGTTTCGGAAAAGGCTAGACACAAGTGAGAGCAACACAACGACTCTACTCATAGTGACAAGAATGTCTCACGGATAAATGTCAAATCTTTCTACTCATGAGTTGATGACATATTCCCCCTTAGATATTTATAAACGTTGCTTAAAGTTAAGTAATGATTAGCGATCTGTTAAACCATTCATTTTTGACGTTTAAACGTCTAACGCGTCATTGGGTTTAACCAGTTTGTTTAGGTCATTGAAAGACGGTTTTACGTTATTTAAATTTTCCCGTGAATTACATTAACTTTAAGCAACGTCTAAGCTATAAATAAGAAGGTAAGGTGTCGTGTTCTGGTTGGAATGTATGGCACTTTATACAGGAACAAAACTTAACCAGTGCACAAACTGTAACCATGAATTCAACATAATGATTCTAGACCCCTGGCGCTGGTTATAAAAAAAAATATTGTTCCATTCATTTTGACCACATAGGTATTGGGCCCGTGGCTAAATAATAACAGCCGCACAGGTCGATCGGTCAGGTTAAGCTACGCTTGCCGCGGTTGGTCTGTGGATGGGTGACCATCTTTACATACCGAGACCCCTCCGTGCCTCGGAAAGCACATTAAGCCGTTGGTCCCGGCTGTCATTCGTGGATCTTTGACAGTCGTTACGGGTAGTCAGAAGCCCGAAAGTCTGACAACCAGTCTTACCAAGGGGTATCGTATTACCCAGTAACTGGGTTGTGGAGGTCAGATAGGCAGTCGCTCCATGTAAAATACTGGTATTCAGCTGCATCCGGATAGACTGGAAGCCGACCCCAACATAATTGGGAAAAGGCTAGACAGATGATGAGGTAATAAACTTTTCTATAAAACAGCTGATTGTTTTTATAACCAACGAAACACTTCTACGCTAAGGGGTCTACATTATGCTGATTTCATCGCTACAGTTTACGCACTGGTTAAACAAAATCCTGTAGATAGGTACTGAAATGTGGGTACCTATAATAATACGGATGATACGTCCCGTTTATTATGATAACCATAAACGTGTCTATTCTTGGTAACTACGGATGAATTACCCATAACTACACTATGTTAGATAGATCACTGCTGTACAATTACAGCAGTGATCTATCTTAGAACATAGTGTATTCAAAACTGACAAACACACAACTGACAACTGGAGTTGAGGTGCATATTACTGACAAATGCGTGCACTGACTGGACAGGTCCTCTCAATCTGTGTGGTTATTTCCACAAAGGACCATTTGGGACCCCAATCTACGTGGTCTTCACATGATCTGACCAAGATCTTCGACGACTGGATTTTAAAAGAGACTGCGACCTCTGAGTTTGTTTCGGCCTCTCTTCTCAAAGTAGCCATACAGGATACGCCGACCTCATCTAGTTTTTAAATATAAGGATGACGTGTAAAAGTGTTTGTACAAACCTACTCACAGAAATAAAAATAATTTATTATTTATATAGAGGAGTTTGTATATATGGAGTTATGGACCGAAATACACTGAAATTATTTAAATTATACATATTGTACTCATAATCCAACTATTTGTGTAGCTATATGTAAACTGAATTGTTAATAAACCCCGGCGCTATTATTGTTCTCATGGCGTTCTGTGATAAATAGTGTTTTACCTACTAACATAGCTCTGCAGCTATTTATTTATACATATCATATTTATTCAGTAGTGTACTCATTGCACCTAGGTACATCAACATTAACTGTTCGTATTTTATAAATTATATTGACAAAATTAGGTCATATTACACAGACAATGGCAGACATCATAGGTCATCGAGAGCAGTCTGAATATTATTGTGATTAATAAACATTAACATCACAAGCACTATGTAACTGTACGTCGTTATCTACACTTTAGGGGATCTTACACTTTAGGTTTCTGTTTTAATAACCTACTAAGGTCTATTAAAAAGTGTTTTTAATTGATGATATTTCAAGTTAAATAAATATCAACTTTTTTGAAATTGTAATTAAGTTGATGTCAGAGTGACTAGCCCTATTGAAAAAAAATAAAAATGTTTGAAGTTGTAACGTATACTGAACTTTATTGTGTACGAATTAAAGTTATATTTCCATAAACTCATGTTTGTTTACATTTTGGGCAACTAAATCGCGAACGCAGAGGAGAGCTGTGCTGACCCACACGATTGTCGATATCTAAGCCCATCGTCTATATATTTTTTTAAACTGTACCAATTACAACCCTTTTTTTGAGTAGGTAAATAAATATTAAGTTAACTTCTAACATTTCATACAGTAAGTACTGAAATTAATAGTAGATATAGATGAGGGCAGTGTTTGTTATTATTTGTTCCCTCGTGAAGAGCGACTGTTCCAGTACTAGCTCATAGAATTTGGTCAAATATGTCTGTAGCGCGATGGATGTGCAATATTGTTAGTAAACTCATTTCGGTAAGGTCGCACGTGGCGTCGGGCACACCGCTCACGTATTGTGGGCAGCCTGCCAGGAACAGGGGAGGATACAATACACCCTCTTTTTTCCTTGTTTTGTTTACACTGCATATATTATTTGTAATAGAAATTGAGATATTACGTATTAGTGTATTGTTAGGACGTAGGTAACTAACTGTGTATTATTTATGTATGTGTGTATTTAAATAATCAGTGTGGTTCACATATTTGGTACTGAAATAATACCTACACGGTTTAATTAAGTATTTAGGCACACACAGCACTTGATGGTGATCACGTCTAGTTTGTCCGAGGTACGCAATGGTAGTGCCTACAAGGAGAGCGGCGTCACCACATCAGTGACCTTTCATACAATTATTGAGAGGCAATACTACAACCATTACATAACATTACGCATATAATCCCCAAAGAGTTAGGCAGAGATGAGAATTCCTGATGGAAAAAAAATAACCATTAATATTATTCAAATCCCAGATAATATTGAATAAATCATTATGTAACAGTACTAAATGTCTCAGTAAGTAAGTATAGAAATCACAGTTTTATCTTTTACTGACTAGTTTTCACTCACTGTCTTTCTTAGCAAACTAACTTTAGACCCGCTCAGGGGTAGCCGGTAGAGTTTCCAAGAATTCTTACTTAGTATAAGTATAGCTCTGTACCCTCTGGGAAACATTTCCTCTGAATTTCATGTTTGTATCTTTAGAGTGCGCGTTGTGCCGTTGACTCTCCTTTATGACTGAATAGTAGCAGAAGTAGGTACCTACCTAGTAGTTGGTTCAAGTATAATCAATACCTGAAGTTACTTCTATTTATTTTTGAAATGTACAACGTCTAATATCGTCATCTGCCTAGCTTTTTCCCAACTATCGGCGATCCCAACGGTCGGCTTCCAGTCTAACTGGATGCTGCTGAATACCAGTATTTTACATGGAGCGACTGCCTATCTCCACAACTCAGTTACTGAGTAATACGATACCCCTTTGTAAAACTGAGGGCCTACTCCGAAGTGCAAAGTGCGAATGTTCGGATCGGACCGACACATGGCCGAATCGAATATTATTGAAAAATGCGAAAAAAGTTCGGATCGGGTCAGTTGGGTCGGGACCATAGTCAATATTCGAAAGAGTGTAGGAGTGTAGGATCGGAACCGACCGAACCAAATAGTAACTTTGTAGCAGGAAGCGGCCGAACATTCGGCCGATACTACTTCGGAGTAGGCCCCCTGGTTGTCTGACTTTCGGGCTTCTGACGATCCGTATCGACTATCAAAGATCCACGAATTACTAAATATTCTAATAATGAATACATTTTCTATGTAAGTAACTGCACTCAATCCATAAAAGCCTCTGCAAAGGATGTGTGCAATTACTAAGAAAGAATGACGGACTACAATGATCTGGGTGGTTGTTCTCGCTTCGATTCCCTTTCCATGCGAAGGTCAACCGACCTCGACCCCATAGGAACTTGAATTGCTATGTCCATGGTAAAGCAGGTAGCTTACAAAGTAGGATGGTGTATTTTTTAATTAGTTATATGGGGAAGGAATTACGTAGCCCGCGACGTTCAAATTTTCTTACGTTTTTTGCATTTTGCAGGTCCAGTGACAGCTTGTATGTTGATAAAAATACGATTAGCGACCATAACTAATATGTATTAACATAATTACCTTTATATATTATTTTTATAGGTTATTAAGTGGTTTTTAAAGGCTTTATAGGTTACTAGCTGCGCCCCACGTTTTCACCCGCATCAGTTTCGATCCCGTGCGAATGTGTACCAAATTTCATCCATATCCGTTCAGTAGTTTTGCGTGAAAGAGTAACAAACATCCATCCATACAAACTTTCGCATTTATAATATTAGTAGGATTCATTAGAATCGTGAATAGAGTCTCTGGCCTCGAATGTCATGATTTCATTAAAATAGGATAATTTGAACTTTGAGAGTTGTAATGGCGAGTATAATTATTTTCGGTCGTTAATCATATTTTGATCAACATACTAGCTGACCTGCAAATGGCAGACAACGTAAGAAAATATTAATTTCGCGGGTGACCTTGGCGTGGACATGATCTAGCTAGGGGTTTAGGTCAAGGTATTATCACTAATGCTATTAGTTTGGGTTATTCCACTGTTCACGCGGATATTGCATCTATCTTGCATCTGTTTTGTAAAATACTTAGTTTAATATAGTAATGTTTGTTGCCTCCCTTTCTCAACAACACAAAACCCAGTGAAGAAAATGTATGAGGCATCTTGAACTTTGGAATGCCTCACACACAAGACTCACAGACCTCACATGCCTACATGCCTCATGTCTGGAATTTTGTACTTACTTCTCACTACAGTTTAATTAGCACCATCAATAAATCATTTAACATTTTACAACCTTTCAGTTTATAGTCGTGATGAGTTGATGACTCATGGCTGACTGGGATTGGTGACTCGGTGACTACATCTAAGACGTCTTCTTCAAAAGTGGGCTGGATTCATCATTGCTGTCTTCAAATCCACAATTACTATAACAATCGTGAATCATCTGCGTTTTTGCATCATTGGAGTTGATAAACTTTGTTGTAAGTAGATAATTTAAGGAAATAAACCATAAGAAACGTCACTCAGCCACCTATTACAGAAAACATCAAATGAAGGTATATTCTATTAGACAAACGCTTTGAAGTATTTGCTACAATTTACAAGCAAGGAAGAAATCAGGAATAAGGTGTAAGGATCGTAGCAGGTGGCGTTCTGTAGGTTCTGCCTACCCCCTCGGGAAAAAAGCTCGAGCTTATGTATGTATTTATAAGCCACAGATAATAATACTCTACGGTTCTTTCCTAAGAATCCATTACTCAGCCTGACATTTTCGTGTTCACTGTGTCGTCGGTGTGGTTTCATCGTCAGCATGGTTGTTATCTCATTATCGCACTGATTAACGCAGCTGACCGTGCGATGCGCAAACAATGGTGTTTATCACGGGACCAATCATATCATGGGATTTACATAGCTCGGACCTTGACCTTGTGGCAGCCTTGCTATGCGCCTGCGTCATTCGTCATGCCATTATTCGATGGCACGCGAAATATATTTACAATATTTTTTTTTTTGGTTGAGAATCGACTCAACATTAGCACACACTTCAAACGAGACTGTCGCTTTATAATATCAACGTGAAATATGTTAAGACTCAGTCTACGTAACAAACTATTATTTCTACGTCACTGTTAAAGAAAGTTATGAATGTATTTTCCAAAGGACGCCAGCCAAAATGTATGAGTAATATGAATGCCGAGCACCACCAGTGATTTACATTCAGAGACAGTTTCCGTCTACCAGACTTTATTAATGTTGCTGTATTTTTACAGTAGAAAGACATTTGAAAAGGAAATCTGCGGAAATGCTGGCACTTTGGAAAATCAATTGTCGCGGATGCCACTTGCCTGTAGGTACTTACTGGCTACGTAGATTATATACATAGTTAGGGAATAACTGTGTAATTTGAAATTGAAGAACAAATCTATCAGGGTTGATTCAGTTATTAAAACAAATACCTATGTAATTGTTCAACGTCTTCTGGAAATACAAAATCTTGCCTTCAAAAGTATAATTAGTCTTTTCCGCAATATTAGAACAGAAGTCTTTAGAATAACCTAAATCTGTAAAAACTAGTACATAGATAAGCTTTGTTATTTCGAGAAAAAACCACGTTTCTATTGGTTTATTTGTACGTAAGATTTTGCGGTGGCGGTGTCCAATTTCAATTGCGAAGTCAAGGTTTTTATTCTATTGAACTATTATAGATACGAATGAATAGCCTGCAGTGTGACGTGTATGTATCAGTATCTACGCCAGTAGTATAATACTTACTATTTTGTTACAAGCGAATATAGGTATGATATTATGCCTCTACGTAATTCTACGAAACCTTCATCTTATCATATGCACATCTATAATACTTAACGGTTCCATAAACGCTGCGAGCATACACATATAGGTGCCTCTACGCAGGTTCATTTTCGAACAAAAACAAGCGAACTGCATGAAACAGCTCCGCAGCGCTGCGGGCGATGTGCCGCTAGTTTTTTGTTTTATAGGCAAACTTTTTAATTAGCATGCAAGGTCTGTCAAAGCTCATAATAATTGGGAATGTGCAACTAGGCCCTGTGCGGAAGTGCGTCGCAGCTCGCTACTCGCTGCGATGTACTCGACGGCTAGCTGTTTCAAAAGGTTCGCATTGCACATTACCGCTGCTTAAAACTCAAGCTTGTCAAACAAGTTTGCTAATAATTTTTTTGCAATCATACATTTGCATGCAATTATTCGTATTTAGATTCGTTAGTGGGTCAGTGGATTTTAGATATTTAAATGTTGTAGGAAATAATTATGAATGAGTCGTGTTGTGAGAATTTCGTGTTTCATTGTTTTTAACCTTTTCGTAGCATATTATTTACAAGGAAAAGAAAAGCCATGCATAGAAAACAGTCATTTACCGGTTTTATGATTGAAGTCGGTTGTAGAACTTGTAGATATTTATTAGAGACTAGCTTCTGCCCGCGGCTTCGCCCGCGTGGATGTCGGAAATTTACCCACAGCAACGTGCTAACAGGATAAAATGTATGTGCTTCCCCAGAATGCCATCTATGTCGCGGGCCCTTTGTGGCTAATTACAATAGAAAACCAATTGTGTCTCATTAGTGGTGATTAAGAGGGTACCTATATGATATCTTTACCTAAGTACCTAACTAATTTAAAAAAAAACTCAATAATAGAAAATTAAATACCTACCTACCTAAATAAACCTATTTCTGATGATAACTAATCTAAACTCAATAAATAAGCAAAATCCCTAAAAACTAATATCTATACGAATGACTAAACCTACCTAACACTATTATAAAATAACCGACGGTCACTACGTACACTATCAAATATACTACCTATACTTTAAAATTAAAATCTATACCTACGACTTATATAAAAATAAACCTAAATAACTCTTAAAACTAAAAGGAATTAAAATGAACTCCACCGCGGGTGACCCAACCTACGACAAACTTAGTATTTGCGGTTGGTACAGTACAGACAGTGGTAATCGGGTATAGGGATCGAACGGCAAAATTAAGTTTGTTTTTTATTGTATATACTTTTCCGGGATAAAAAGTATCCAGTGTGGTGCCCAGGATATTAAAGAATAATTATACCAAGTTTCATCGTAATCGAACCGGTAGTTTTTGCGTGATGCCTGAACAGACAGACAGACAGACAAAATTTTTTTTAATCACATTTTTGGGTTCAGTGTCGGTCAAGTAACACCCCCTGCCATTTATTTTTTGGATATTTTCAATGTACAGAATTTTCACTTCTACAGATTTATTATAAGTATAGATAATATTGAAGATTTGATAAAATATCGATTACCGGTAACTGCTAAAGCTTAATTTGAGTTTGTGCTAGTCTCGAGAAGTTCATTGAAACTTCGATCGGCGCTAATCCGGCCGGGCCTAATCCGGCTAGCAAGAAAGTGGTACAACCGAGAAACTAATCTATACTTATAATAAATCTGTAGAAGTGAAAATTCTGTACATTGAAAATATCAAAAAAATAAATGGCAGGGGGTGTTACTAGACCGACACCGAACCCAAAAATGTAATTAAAAAAATTTTTGTCTGTCTGTCTGTCTGTCGGTCTGTCTGTCTGTCTGTTTGTTCAGGCATCACGCAAAAACTACCGGTTCGATTACGATGAAACTTGGTATAATTATTCTTTAATATCCTGGGCACCACACTGGGTACTTTTTATCCCGGAAAAGTATATACAATAAAAAACAAACTTAATTTTGCGGTTCGATCCCTAGACCCGATTACTGTTCCAATTGCAAATAATAAGTTTGTAGCCACAAAGGGCCCGCGAGATAGATGGCATCCTGGGGAAGCACATACATTTTATCCTGTTAGCACGTTCCCGTGAGATAATTTTCGACATCCACGCGGGCGAAGCCGCGGGCAGAAGCTAGTATTACATAAATTGTGTGTACATAAATAATAAAATAAATCAATAAATTGAGTGACTTTAAAATACTGACTGTTTCAAGATATCGATACTATCTATATCTATACTTATAATAAATCTGTAGAAGTGAAAATTCTGTACATTGAAAATATCAAAAAAATAATTTACAGGGGGTGTTACTAGACCGACACCAAACCCAAAAATGTGATTAAAAAAATTTTTGTCTGTCTGTCTGTCTGTCTGTCTGTCTGTTTGTTCAGGCATCACGCAAAAACTACCGGTTCGATTACGATGAAACTTGGTATAATTATTCTTTAATATCCTGGGCACCACACTGGGTACTTTTTATCCCGGAAAAGTATATACAATAAAAAACAAACTTAATTTTGCGGTTAGATCCCTATACCCGATTACCACCGTCTGTACTGTACCAACCGCAAATACTAAGTTTGTCGTAGGTTGGGTCACCCGCAGTGGAGTTCATTTTTATTCCTTTTAGTTTTTAGAGTTATTTAGGTTTATTTTTATATGAGTCGTAGGTATAGATTTTAATTTTAAAGTATAGGTAGTATATTTGATAGTGTACGTAGTGACCGTAGGTTATTTTATAATACTGTTAGGTAGGATTAGTCATTTGTATAGATATTAGTTTTTAGGGATTTTGCTTATTTATTGAGTTTAGATTAGTTATCATCAGAAATAGGTTTATTTAGGTAGGTATTTAATTTTCTGTTATTGAGGTTTTTTTTTAATTAGGTAGGTACTTAGGTAAATATATCATATAGGTACCCTCTTAATCACCACTAATGAGACACAATTGGTTTTCTACTGTAATTAGCCACAAAGGGCCCGCGAGATAGATGGCATTCTGGGGAAGCACATACATTTTATCCTGTTAGCACGTTCCCGTGGGATAATTTCCGACATCCACGCGGGCGAAGCCGCGGGCAGAAGCTAGTAAACAATAAACTGCAAGCAGCTCGCTATTTATTTTGAATATTTCCTTGGAACATAGCACTGATAAAAACGTGACAGCTGTTTCAAATGCTATCCGGTAGAGTCATGCATCATATGGTTTGGCGTAGGTATGATTCTTATTCATTTCTAAGTATTAACAAAGTCACATACATAAATTGATAATGGTTTCCATACCTACTATTGAAAGAAATCGACACATTTTTATACGGGCCACTTGTTTCCATTTAACTGTGAAAACTCACGTTTGTGTACAGTCGTAGAAGTAATGAGTTTTTGCAACAGTTTTTTCGTCGTTGTCGATTTCATTTGCGGATTCGTGTCAATCAAAGTATCGGTTTGCTGTGGAGTCACGTACCACTGACGTCAGCGTAACACTTTGCACACAATTGTACTAAAACCACTATTTAGTGGAGTATTTTTCCTTTAGATTGAGTTTATTTTGTTATAGTTAATTTAACTAGCACGTTTGTGAAGAGGAAAATTGATATTCTAATGACCAGGTTAGATAGCAAGCTGTCAAGTTCAATAGTTGATTATGCAGTTTTGATCGTAAATAAGTAGATTGGAGATCCCTTTACCTGCGTTTAGCGTCGAAAACATTCACAAAACTGTTTAGTCACCTACGTAAAACTAATATATACGCGCACTAGGCTAAACTATTTGAAAATAAAATTGTAAAACTCAGTATGAACGAACTATGTAGGTGTTTCGATTGCCGACCGAAGTACAGAACATTTACAATTATAGTTCACTGCAGCAGTTTGAAGCGGCCGCTTGTAAAAAGCAAAGCGTTTAATTAAAGGCTTTTAACAGTTTTAACTGAAGCGAATGTACCTACTTGTACAGCGTTTTATGTGGTCGAACACATAGTATAATCTATGTCATTAAGAGGCTACATTTCTTTCAATACAATTGTTTTGTTCTTTAAATAGATAACAGCTACAACCCAAACTGTTATGGAACCATTCTGCCAACTTGTAATATGACGACTTTGTCTGAAGTAATTGGACCTCAGGGTATTCACCGTGGAACGAAGACTTTGTTTGAACAATGCCCTGAGTATTAATTGCTTTGATGCCCATTGGGAATCCAACTTTGGAATTCTGAAGTGAAAGTAAACAGTGCCTGTGATTAATACAATTTTCATAATAATATGGCAATGGAACTTACCTTAACGTGGTCAGTTCTTAATTTTTTTTTTAAATATTTCATTACTCATTGGGTACAATGTATTGTAAATATCGCATGTGGTTTTAAATATAATGTTTATGGCCAATGGGCAATGGTCACAACGCTCTCTTAGTCATATCGAAACGAATTCAATAAATGCTTGTGACATGATTCACCGACGCACGTCGCCGGTGCATACCACACCACGCTTTCCGTGTGGATCTCTTATTTAAATTTTGTTTTTTTATACAACACAAAAAGATGTGTAATAACAGTAGAAAACACGTTTTTTAATGTACATGTTCACTGCCTCCTACAGAAACGTTCACATGTGAAACGCCTAATGCGATTACATAGCAATTGATGTTGGATCGCACACTTTGAGTTATTCAGTAATCAAGGAGCTTTAACAAATGCCCAGAAATAGGTGGTAGTTATTTACTATCAATATCTATAGAGATAGATTGGGAGTGTAAAATCTTTGAGTAGGGACGTATTTAAGTAAATATCTTGGTAGGCAAACCTATCTAGCTACCAGCTACCAACTATAAATCAAACTAGGGATTAATATAATTCATATCTGGTTTAAATAACTACCTAGGAAAATCACTTTTGTAGTCAGTTGAGTAATCGTTTATGAACCTGTAGGTCCTATTTCCTTAACCCATACTTCCATTATGTCTGCTTGTTCTATTTTCACATCGCCGTAGGAGGTTGTTCCTAGATAAGTGTGTGTTGGCTTGTATCTTCGTTTGTGTAAATAGGTTGAACAGTGTTACGATTGTAGATTGACCAATAAATAGGTAAAGGTTTTGCTGCTTCACAACTGCAAACTCTAAACAAATGAAACTAACTGCTCAGCTAGTACCTACCTATCTTCTTAATTAGCAAACCATTTTCACTACGAAATAAGACAACCAACACAAATTAATTGGCGTCATAATTATCAGCGAAGCTTCGGCGATGCAAGAGGTGAAACTGTTAACGAAAGGCAGGGAACAATAGGTGTAACAGTTTGGCAAGAGTCCCGTCGACGACGAGTCGACGTGGCGACGACGCGACGGAGGCGTGTGGGAAAGTGTCCACATGCACCGACAATTCCCCGGGAGCCTTCAAAAGCCCAAGTTTGTCGAGCTATACGACAGAACAATAGTTTCAACCATTTAGGATTTCGGCTACATTGCTTCGTGCTCGACACATATGAATGCCGCTATTCCGTGGCGGGAATCGATTCTCTTTTGTCTTGATGTTGGCTACACCGGGATTGTTGTTGTCTAAGAGGAGAGCCTTCTTTAGATGTACGTATACGTACCTAATGCGCAAGAGGGCAACGGTTTTATCTGGTCGGAATTCTGTATTTATGTAGGTTGAATCTGGCGCGAACGGAATATCTCATTACTTTATTGGTCTAAGGATTTTCAGCTAGAATTCTTGAAAGATTCGCAAGTTAACTGAGATCAGCAGGCCAATTCTCGTAATAATCTAGTCGCAGTCTAATCTCGGCAACAAACAAATGTCAAAAACATGTCAAAATGTAGGGAAATGGAATGTAGGAAAAGACGTATTTTTGACAGATTGAGACTGAGATCAGACTGTGAATGTTCTTAAATTTATCAGAATTGCCCCTCAGATAGGACTGCTACTGTTAAAAAATGTGTGTGATCGGTGGACACCCTGCCAGGAACAAAGTTACCTACTCACACACACACACATTCGTATTTTAAAAGAGAGAAAGACAGGGAAAGTTGGAGAGAGGGCCAGTCAACTCCTACCGAAAGCTGGTATGTAATAGCAAGTTATTAAAGAACTTCGTTCCAATAACCTGGTACTACGACATAGGGGCCATTGTCAGTGCATATCCTTACGACAGCTTACGGAACGGAAGGTAAGTAGGTAGGTATGTAGATTTGACTACGTTGAATCATAACGTTGAGGTATGATTGAAACCACTTTAATTACTTATCTAGTTGATATGTACACCATATAACGTTAAATATAAATAAATTCTACATCGTATTAAATCATAGTACATTCCCTTGGCATCGGCTTCAGCATTAGGCAGACTGTTGCGAATAAATTGCTCATAGCTTGGTCTTGGTACTGTGTCTTGCCGTCTATGGTCAGGAAAGGAACGAAGGATGGAGCGAGGGCGTGAGTCTCATCTCCGTATCGTTTCAGAAGAGTCGACCCACGCTTGCTGTTCACGCACTCCCATATGTCTTGAACGTTTACTTCGTGCTCGGTACCACACTGTAAAACGAAACAACAACAAATTATATAATACTAAACAAAATCGGCCTACGATGTTTCCACTTCTGGGACACAGGCCTCTTCTCGTTGAAAGGGAGTATGCGCCCTAATTCGCCACACGGGCTCAGTGCGGGTTGGTAGATGTCACATGTCTTCGATTTTTTGTTCTAGGACATGACACGTTTCCTCACCATGTTTCCTTCACCGTTTTGAGAGCAGTGATGAAATAATTTACACAATGTAAAGTGCCTGTCTAGGTTCGAACCCACGACCTACAACTCGTAAGTCGCGGCCACTAACACTTGGCCACCACTGCTCCCCATAATTTCTGATTTTGTATTTTTTAAGGGCTTTTAAATTACCTGTATTATGTAGAAAAAACAGATTGCAACATAAAAGTGGGAGAGCAACAAGCAAATTGTTTTACAAACATGCAATTTGCTATCCTCATTTTTCTTATTTAAGTACCTACTAACGCTACATGCAGCTTCTTTGAACAATGCACTCATCTCGTAGAACCCAACACAAAGGTAAATATTACTCGGGCCCGAAGCTTTCGGAATGGCACTAGAGTTAAAACTGGAAACAAACTGGTAGTCTTTTATGGCAGTAACCATTTACTGGTTGTTCCGACTTGACATAAACAACTCTGAGTAGGTACACGTCATTATCTGATTTACCTGTTTTGTGAGAATTATATTTAACTAGGCAGAAACTGGTCCTAACTTATTTTAGGTCTACGCTTTGTACTGTCAATTATATCATGTTCAAGCCTTGCATGTCTTGTTTATAGAAACTGGTGTATGCAATCATTTGTAAAGAGGTGTTATTTAAAGTGTTCAATTAACCTTAAAATGTGAACCGTAGGTAAGTATTGAGAGAATAATAGAGAATTCGTGATTAATTTCATGCAGGTCTTTGTTGTGTCTAACTTATGACAGCGTAGATAACATACTTTTCAAAATATGTATAGGGTTGCAGGGTTATAGACAAGCAACCTGGCTAGTAAATGATCCGGAACCATTGTTGGTTATTAAAAAAAGGGGCTGGGATCATGTGCTGAGTTCATGGTTACAGTTTGCGCGTCAATGTCCTTGCCACCCTTTGTACAGACGCCAGCAGGTCAAGCTACCCGAAACTGTCACATTTTCTCAATCAACCTTGAACCTTAATACTTTAGCGATAAAGTTGAAAATCTGTTAAAGAAATTTGACAGATTGTAGTAGCTTGATGTGCTGGCGTCTGTACATCCAGTAAACTGTCTTCAAGTCACTACATGGCGAAATGTATCTTTGCACTGAATTTCGGTCTTCGAATTTTTACGCCGATTTGCAATAAACGATTTAGATTTGATTTGATTTGTCAACCTGATGACCGAACAAAGACCAAGAACCAAGAAGTTTCTATTGCACTGGTCGCCACTGCCCATCACTAGCCTCGGTTTTTGAATTCCCAACAAAACAGGTTATAAAATTTTCAGCGGGACTGTAGGTATACCTACTGCCTCTTTGGTCTAGTGGTCGCAGGATGAGGTCCCAGGTTCGATTTCCAGGCGTCATTGGGTTTATCCCGACAAGAATTTCTCAGTAGCAGCTCGGAGTTTGGTTTCATATTCGGTTGATGGCAATAAGCGCGCTCCCTATTACATGGGACTCATACATTACTGGCAAAATTTGGGTGTTCAGATACACCTCTACCTGACCTTTCGGGCATTCTAGGCGTGATGTTATGCATTAAGATGTTACTATAAAAACTTACCCAATGGAAAACAGAAATGAAGTATTGGTATCCGGTACGATAGGAGGTGTTCTGCATGAGGCAGGTGTTAAAGTTGACGGCCTGTGTTATATTGCGCAGCACATCTATGGCGCAGGCTTGCACCATGTTGCCGAAACACTCTGGGACCCCGTGCTGGCAAGAGAACTTGTAACCGCCAAACACACGCCGAGTCTGGAAGGTGGAAAGGAATCTGGTAATTTTGGAGTTTTACCAAATTATTATATAACATACATTATTGTACCAGCCTATAATGTTCCCACTGCTGGGACACAGACATCCTCTCTTCGAGAGGTGGGCAGTAATCTACTACGCTGGTCCAGTGCGGGTTGGTAGATGTTACACGTCTTCGAATTTTTGGTTGTAGGACAATTATTCAATTATTATTTTTCAATAATTATTCATTTCTCATATCCTTGAAAATTAATTCATTATTTTCCGATAGCCGCTGAGCTAACAGTGGCGTTATCGGGTTTTACAGAACACCGTTTTAAAATTTCATCGCGGATTCCCTTGTTCAACAACTTGTCTAGCTTTTCCTAATCGCTTTGTGTTGACTTCAAAATTCTTTCACTAACGGGAAGCTACATAATCCCTGATTGTCATAGACATCGATGCAATTAGGGGACAGAATTTTGTATGAGAAAGTCTGCTTTACACCAGGCAAAGCCGCTTGCGAAGCGCTAATTATTTATCAAGTGTAACTTGAAAGTGGCCTAAATTGCGTGAAGCGTAGTTTATAGATATTTGATGGGTTTTAAAGATTCTAAAAGCATGAAGTTAACTGTACCAAGACTTGTGTGATAACAGCGGGGTAGTTGCGTAACACACTAACAGTAGGAATGACGTTCATTTTGACTGTTTTTTTTTCATCAAACTCATACGTGTGGGGTATCTATGGATAGGTCTTCAAAAATGATATTGAGGGTTCTAATTTTTTTTTTTTCTAAACTGAATAGTTTGCGCGAGAGACCCTACCAAAGTGGTAAAATGTAACTTCTGAAATACTTCCCCCTGTAACTTCTAAAATAAGAGAATGATAAAACTAAAAACAATATATTATGTACATTACCATGTAAACTTCCACCGAAAATTGATTTGACCGAGATCTAGTAAGTAGTTTTTTTTAATACGTCATAAATCGTAAACCACAATTTACCTTTCATTCAAACAACTCATGATTGATATTTATAGATAATGGTACGGAACCCTTCGTGCGCGTGTCAGACTCGCACTTGGCCGGTTTGTTTTGTTTTTACTCGGCTCCTAAGGGTCCTAGCGTGATGCTAAATAGCCTAATAGAAATAGCATAATACTAGATGCTAATAAAGAATTAGGCTATCAAATGCAAAAATAATCTTTTGATCCGACTGGTAGCCAGATATTTATACAGTTCAAATAAACTCTTCAGCTTTATTATTAGTATAGTTAGATTAGATTCTGCAATAAACTATATCCTTTGATATTCGGAATACTGTAGCTTCCCATTAGTGAAATAATTTTTTAAATCGGGTCAGTGGTTCCAAAGATCACCCCCGGCAATAAAACTCACTAACTCTTTATATTATTAATATAGATTAGCTGTGCTCGCGACGTCGTTCGCGTGCACGTCGGAAAACAAATTCGATTTCAGGGGTTTTCATTTTTTTTGCGTGGAAAAAATAAAATAAACTTTACTCCATATGCGGATAATGTAGTGGGCTGCAATATTATTAATATTGTATTATCTTACCTCTGTTCCAATACATATATTGTAGCTGTATATTGTCCCAGAATAAATAAAATAAAATATCAGCTATCTGCCAGTAAAAGTCCCGTCTAAATCGGTCCAGCCGTTTCGGAGCACGGAGTAACACACAGACAGAGACATACAAAAATTAAAAAAATGTTTACTGTGTTGTGTGTTGTGTTGTGTTTGTATGTTTAATGTTTAACTTTAAACAAACTTTACTTTCTATTACATGCATTAAGTAAAAAGCTGTTATTTGGACATTAGAAACAGACACTTCAATTTCATATACATAATATTTGTATTTGTATATGTAAGTTTGTTTCTAAACGACAAATACTTACGTAATGCTTATATTTCGTGTGAAGTAATGCCAATGACCCACAGCGTGTTTTATATAAATTAAAAATGTCACATTAACCATAATGATGCTGAAATTTCACGTACCTTAGCGTGTCCGTAGGGTATTAAATGTACGTCTAAATGTGAGCCTAGCCTTTCCATAGCAGGCTTTAGTTGGTACACGAAGAAATTCACGCTGAATGGACATAATGTTTCATAATACACTTTGATTTCAACTGTGTCTTTTACTGTGGTTTCCTCTGTAGGGATCTGAAATGATGTTTGAAGTCTGTTTAGTCAAACATCCGAAATATTTTACAGTGTAGAATATAATGTCGTGTAGCGACAAGAATATTTAACTTTAGCTTTAAATTAAGGAAGTAAAGAAAGGGAAGTTGATGTCAATTTAAGTTTTATTTACAAGATAAGGATGAAGATAGAATGGCAGTGGTGTGTACAATGTGGAGGTAGGGTATGGATGACGATGCGCGATAGGTGGTTTGAGAAGGCTGAGGTGGAGTTGCTGTTGCGAGCTGAAGGTGTAGGCTGACGCGAGGCAGGTGGTTTTAACAGCCACGCGTGGAGTAGAGCGATGTGCGGTAAGGAGGGTACCCGTAGAGGGGCCCAGGCCGCAGGAGCAGGACGCAGCACGGCAACAGGAGGGAGCAGGCACGGCGGGGACTCTGTCAGCCCGCCAGGTGAGGCAGCCCTCGGATGAGGCGCGGAGGAGGACAATAGGTACAGGAGGGTCTTCTGAGGACGGAGGATGGAGGCGTAGGGAGGGTCCGTCAGGTACCGGAGCCTTCAGGAGAGGCACGCTGGGTGTTCGCGGGGTGGGTGGCCCTGGAGTATCAGGCTTATTTGATGTATTCGCTTTAGAAGCGAAACGGGAACTGATCCTCGCATTGCGTGGATTTATAATGTGAACTCGTAAAATAATACCATGTAGAAAATATGAATTTGAGATATGTTAGTGGCCATGTGTAATTTTGAAGAAGTATGAACGTATAATCGGCTAAAAAGTTACAGGCCGTTAAGAATTTGAAAGAAAAGTTGTCATGGCAACGTAGTATACAGCCACGTAGTAACTGACATAATATTATATTAATAAAATACAATAATACAGGTTGTAAAAAGACCCATCAAGAGGCCGTAACCTCTGCATTCAAAAAAGTAACGTCAAACTAAGTAACTTTGTACAAAAATAATTGCTGGGAAATGTTTTTTGTTTTTGGTGGCCGTAAACGTAAATTTTCGAATTCGCTGTTTACGGTAGTGCGCAAAACTTTGTCCTTATGGGGGTATACGTAACGGTACAGGGATCGTAGGGTATTTAAAGTTAGATAACGTCAATAAATATTTGAACAGTGACATTTAATATCTTCGTAATAATAAGGCCCAGCACAAAAAAAAAATCAGAACAAATGACTCTCGGCTTCGTAAAGGGTATTTTCACACCAGTACATAAAAAGAAAATATTCGTTACACTCACATTCGAAGTTCCATTCCTGTGTTCTATGTCGTTACGTGTTTTAGTTGAGTGTCCTAAAAACAATTGTCATTAGTTCTAAACTTCCCAAGCCTACAAACATTAATATATAATTCAAATATTTGCTTACTGGTATTCAGGGGATCACATAGCGCAACTCCGATAAATAAATGAAGTAACACTATCTGGTAATAAGTCATTGTACACAGTTGAACCACTACTGCGGCTCACATCTGCTGCAGGAAAACGTAAAAATAGCTTGGATACAAAATGATTGTCGTATCAAATAGCCTATGACCAATAGTGATAATACTACATGTGACGATATTTTTTATCATCTCTTACTTACCTACTTATCGTATTAATTGTCTTCTATAAAGAATTAAGTGTCTTTGCCCTCATATTATCTATTAAACTTCCTTGTACTCTGGTTTTGAGGCTATCTTTCATGTTCGCTTGTTGCAATGAACCCGCCCCCAGTTATCGTTTTCTATACCCGTGGTGGCATTGGTTACAAATGCCAACCAGCACTGGCCTCGCGTCTTGGATTGCGGCCCACTCCCTCTCACAGAGAGTTGGCCTGTGTCCCAGCAGTGGGAACGTTATAGGCTGATTATGCTGAGGCTGCATTGTAACTTTTAAACCACCAACAGAACGCCACGTGCACCGATTCTTCTTTTCAATACTTAGGGTACCTAAGCATCATTCAATTTCAAGTAGATGTGCAGGCAACGCAGCGCAGGCAATGATTGAAGTGCAAATCCGATTTACATAAACTATGGTTAGGATGGGTCCTCGAACAAACTACTGCTGACTGTAGTAATTACCCCTTTATTTATAAACGTTGCTTAGGGCCCGTTCACACGTAACGTAACCACACCATATTGACCACATCAAGGCAACTTCGCAGTCACAACGCACCACCAGCAAACACAACCATCTGTCTGCCTGCCTAGCCACGGACGAACGTAACCACATCGCAACTACTAGCGATAACGCAACCACAACGCAATGCAACAAGCTGCAGCGACACTATTCACACGCAACCACTGCTTGCCTAAATTTTGTTGCTGCGATGTGGCGTGGTTGTGGTGCGTGTGAATGAAAATCGGCAAAATTATTTAGTATATAAAAGTTTAATAAAGGTAGGCCTAAATGGAAGGTCAGTTGTTGCGGGTCAGATTAGTTGTTTAGTTGCAATATAAGCAACATTTTCACTGAAATCTGTTTAAACAAAACACATAGTATAAACAAACATAAACATTTATTTTTCTTATATTTAAGTACTTAAACTAATTGCGCACACTCTGGTGGTGGTGTCTTAAAAGCTGCGCACACGTCTTTCATGAAGTGGTCTCCGTTATTCTGTACTCCATTGATCATGATGTAGGGAACGAATTTAAAGCCAACCTTGTTGCTTTCGTCTCCATAATATTTGAGGAGCGTATTTCCTCTATCCCCTTTCGCGCATTTCTTGATCCACTCTGGGTCTACGTTCATGGTCTTTCCACACTGAAAATGAAAAAAATATGTTGTGATAGAAGCAGAAAAAAAAAACAGAGCCTATAACGTGCTCACTGCAGGGACACAGGCCTTCTCTAGATAATAATAATAATATCCCTGGACATTTCACACAGCGCCATCTAGTCCCAAGCTAAGCAACCTAATGCTTGTGTTATGGTAACAAGATGGCTGATAAACTACTTAAATACATTTTTTTTTTGTAAATACATACATATTATAGATAGAAAAACACCCAGACTCGGAACAAATACATGTAGGTCATACAAATATTTGTTCCGTGCGGGAATCGAACCCGCGACACGCAGCGCAGCAGTCAATCGCTTAACCACTGCGCCAACCGTGCCGTCAGATGAGAGGGATAAGGCCATAATCCACGCGGAGCCAGTGCACGTTGGTGTATATCACATGTTTTCGAATATTTGGTTTTAGGACATGCCGGTTTTCTCAAGATGTTTATCTTCACCGTTTTTAAAGCGATGTTGAAATACATTATAATAATTTAAGTGCCTGCCTGGGTTCGAACGCATCACCTACGACACGTAAGTCGTTGCCGTTACCACTGGGTCACCCATGCTCACTCTTTAGTTGGTCTCTCTGCTCACTCCACTTGATGAATGAAATACATAATTATTAGAGTATCATCTTCATAAGACGTTGATTAAATTACTTATGGTGTTTATTTAACATACATTGATTATGATTAATTACTAGTTTTACAAGCTAACACATACATAGTATATATGTATATATTACTAGCGGACCCGGCGGACGTCGCGTCGTCCTGCCAGACTGAGTCATCATACCCCGACAGCAGCACCACCTACCGGGTCCAATTGTGTTTTCAAACCATCCAGGAGCCCATTAAAATATACACACCAAATTTTATCAAAATCGGTCCAGCCGTTTAGGAGGAGTTAGGTGACAACAAACGTACAGAAGAATTATAAATATTATAATATTAAGATATACAAGTATACAATAAAAAAATAAAGAAAAAGGCAGGAGCTCATTGGGCATCAAAAAATTCGTCCGCATCGCTGTCAATGGGATAAGTGCCCAAAAGGCTGGCAGCATTACCACGTTGCATGGCAATGCTGATTCTTTGGGCTAAAAAAAGGCCAAAGAATAATAATAGAATAATATTAATAGATTCTGCTTGAATATCTCTAGAACTTTGGTTGAGCACTCCATGCTTGATTATCAAGCAACATAATAATAATATTATTCTCATCATTGCAATTTTATGTGTAATTTTTAAACGGCTTCAAAGAAAAGAAAAGTTTATGAATTTAACGAGTTTTTTGTATCATAATTCTTGTCAATCCAAGCTTACCTCATCAGCAGCTTCGTCGTTAGATCCTCTATTCTTTCTTGAGGATTCCATCATGCAGGAGTTGAAGAAGACCGCTTTGGTAACATTGCCCAGGTAGTCGATGGCACAAGCATGCAGTTTGTTGCCGTAGCACTCTTCCGGACCATGCTGGCACTTGAATTCGTACACGCCGTTACCCTTGTCTATTGTCTGTGAAACGAAAGTAAAATAAAACATAACTGATATCACCGTAGGATTTTTCACCTGAAAATTAATTAGTCCAACCTGACAGAGATTCTTGTAGAAAAGGGAGAAAAGAATCGGTTTTTACTATTAGAACGGCAAAGGGTTTCGCACATCTTTGACCGGTACATTTGTGGCGCACTTTCCCGCACTAGTCCGGGAATGCAAAAGCACGAGCGTTAAATATATTGCATTTCGAACCTTTATGTAGTGCAATAAGAGCTACTTTACGTGCAAGTGTGTTGAAACAACTATGTATTATTAGAATGCTTGTTAACAGTGAGTTCTTGAAACTTGTCAAGAACTAGAGGACGACGAACGAGTGTAACAACGTCCAACAAACTTTGTGATTTTTTTTAAGTCAAAATCGTAGGCCGTATGGTCTGTTCGAAAACTATCTGATGATAGTGTAAACAAACCCTGTTCTGATTAAATTCTCATCCATTCAGTCACAAGGAATTTGTGACCCATTCTTCTGTATTTGGAAGGTTTCTTCCTTCGTTCCATATCTCACCACTTTTTTCAACAATTATTGTTTGAATACCTACTGACGTTGAAAAGTCATCGACGAGAATTGAGGTTATAACCTCAATTGTCAAATGAAAAACGTCGTTAAGGTGATTTAAAATTGGAATTTGTATTCAAATAATCAAATCGCACTGATACATGTGTAAATTAGTACCAATCAATCAATCAATTTGTATTTGATTTTTATATTTTTAATATTAGGCTGTTTCGAGTCATTGCCTCTTCTACAAAATACGAAGGCACGAAAAAATAACCCGTGAGCCATTTTTCACAAACGTTTGTTACATGTTCTTTTTTTGCGTGCTTTTCGCCTATTTGTTGAAAAACGACGTTTCATATGCGTAAGCATTTTTCATTGCCCACTAGTATCAAAATTTTCAATTTAAAATTGTCAAAAATCATTGGATCTCCAGCAGAGGCCACACAATTACATGCACCTACCTATACAAGAATCGGAACATTATTGGTGTGCGCACATCGTTCACATAATATGTAAATTATAATCTGGGTACAGTCCGTCTGTCGAGAGAATGCCTTCCTGACACTGTCAGTGCGACAATTCTCGTAACTAATAAAGACCACATTAGCAAAACACGTATTCGTTTATATGAAACTGAGGGGTGCCAAGAACGCATTCTTTCGACGGCCGGACTGTTAGTAGGTACAATAAGTTTGACAAGTACAAATTATTTAAAATAAATCAAAGCACACGAAAACTGTTCGAAGGAAAACAAAATGAAATGCAAAATAAAAAGGGTACAAAATAATACAAATAAATTCATAACAAAAAAGAAAGAATTTAACGGGCATTGTTGTTTTATCGAATTTGGATCTAAGTACGTATCGGATTTTTTCTTTTTGTTCCTTTATTCCAATCGGTAAACCGGCTTGCAGTAAACCAGAAACCAGGCGAAGCTGCAAAGCTATGCAGAGCATTTCCGCTTTTTAAAGAACATAAGTACTTACCTATTTTAAATGGAGTATCATTTACAATAGCATTAGAAAGAAGTTAAACAAGGTTATTTTTAATGCACACTTTGTAACAAAAGTACAATAAACATTGTTACATTACGATAGACGTCGAATTTATTATGATCTATTTTTACAGCAGCTGTCACACTTACTTGTAACAATTTTAACTATTTATCTTATGAAATTATGTGGCTTTCATTTATTTATATTATTTAACTCCAATTTAAAATTACAGTGTCAATGCTAAAAACCTAAAAGAAGCAGGGATGAACAATAGGTACCTGGAACGTTATTCGGTTCACTATAATTCTACCGAATTTAAAAATTAACGTTGGTGAAACTTCTTCATCTTCATCATCAGATGATAGTGACTAAATGAGATTATGAAGACGAAGAAATGTCACCAACGTATTGTGTTGTAAGTTGTTGTTTAAAATAACATATTTAAAAAAATGATTATTATTTCCATTAATCTTAATTTTTAAATCATCACTGTGATCGGTTGTTACATTCATTCATTTTGTTGTAAGTTTGTAATGTGTGATGAAGACATTACTATAAATAAAGCATAATTTTAAAATATTATTTTTATTTTGTTTATAAGTATTATACGTCCATATTTGTTAAAACAATTTTAATTAAGGTGGATGCGCCTGCTGTTGCCCGCGAAATTAAACGAATCCGGAGCAATTCTAACTTAAAGGGATGTATTGATGATTTTTAAGGTTAAAATTGTATTATTACCTACATACTTATTTCTTACTGCCGCGCATCATATTTTGATTATGATACAACCTTACACTGACCTGCAAGAAAATTTGAATTTCGCCAGCTACCGCAGCGCATCCTCCTTAAAATTGTTTTATCATAACTTTGAAATAAAATGTTTTGCATTCCTGCTTCTGCGAGCCCCTTTTTTCTAATGCTATTATAAATGGAATATAGGTTACTGATACTGAGGGCAAGACTCACAGATAGCTCTTTAACTTTATTTTGTTTTATACGAATATGATCCTTATTCTCAAGCTTCTAATAATTATATTCGTATAAGCGAATGTTATTACGCGTTTTATACGAATATAAACCTTATAATCGCTCAAGAATAAGTTCAAAAAACATTAACAATCAAAACCCTATAGTATTCAGTTTAGTAATTTGTTTGATACCTTTTTCTGTATTTTCAACGTATTTTTGTAACAGCTTTTCAAGCAGGAATAGGATACTCGACGACGTTATCTATGGGATTTTTTAAAGCGAACCCTGATTTTCTCTTCTAATGAGAATTATATTAAAACACAAAAACAACACGACTGTATTTTTGGAATAGTCTTCTCAAGCCCTTTTATTTTAATATCCCATGGCCCTGGTACTATTTTATATTTGACTAGCATCTGCCCGCGACTTTGTCCGCAGTGAAATTTCTTGTTCCCCCAACCCACCATCGCATCGCATCGCATCACCTACCCGCGCTATTTTCGCTTAGCGTTCTTTCTTTATTTTTTTTGTTTTGCTTAGCTACTAAAAGGCCTAGCTAGCGTTATGTTAAATAGCCTATAGCTCAAGAATTGGGCTATCAAATGCAAAAATATTTTTTCACACCCGACGAGAATTGCCTCTCTGGAATCACCAGATTCCAGAGGGGCAATTCTCGTAATTTTAAGAACGTTCACAGTCTGATCGCAGTCTCAATCTGTCAAAAATACCTCTAATTTCCCTTCATTTTGACAGTTGTTTGTCGCCGAGATGAGACTGCGACTAGATTTTGAACGTTTTAAATTACGAGAATTGGCCTTCTGAGACAAACGCGTTCAAACAAAAAAAAAAAAACTCTTCAGCTTTATTATTTTTAAGTAGATAGATTTAATAAAGAAACCTAGCCTATAACTATCGCACGACGCAGACGAGTCGATAGACACCTCATGTATTAAAATACATCCAGCCGTTAGGATGCTTCGAGGTTAAGTATAAAGATTCCCACATACAATTCCCAAAGTCTTTACTGTCGCGCAGTCGGGTACCTAAAAACTTATTTTGCAAAGGACTTTTCACACAGGCTTAATAAAGATATTCGCGGTGATAAATGTTCACTAGGATTTGCCTTTAACTTGTTTTATTTTCGTGGGCTACTACACTTATAAGTTTATTCATTGCCTCATGTGTAAACACACACGAGGTCGATAGTACAATTATTTATTTATGTTTGATAGCAGCTAAGTAATCATTACGAATGACCTGCGAACATCGACATCTTTGTTTAATTTTGCGTAACACACTAGCAGTAGAAATGGATTTTATTTTGACAGTCCAACAACATACATTGCGTAATTTACTTCGTACCTATAGCAGACACAGTTTTGTGAACATATAAAGTAATCAATGGATTAGCTATACCTATCCTTGATGATGATGATGATCCTTCAAAATGATTCAGATGATTGATAAAGTGTTACGCAATTAGCATTTACTCATAGTCCTATAATAAGTTAATTATTTATTATTTTGATACCTGTGCATTTCCGTAAGGATACAGGTGCAGGTTCAGGTATGAGGCTAGTTTCTCCACTGTTGGACTTAAATTCACTGTATCGAAATTCCTGCAATCAGGGCACAAGCACTCATAATATAGTTTTATCTCAACTTTTTCTGGTACCAATGCTTGCATCTAAAACAAAAAGGATTCGTTAAAGGATTTTTAGATTATTTTTCATTTAAAAAAGTAGAAAAAAAAAAGAAAACAAACCTTATTTTCCATAAAGTAAAAGTCTGCTTTAAAATCCTGCATCGGACTAACCTCAGCATCTAGTAAGTTTGAAAATATCTCTGCAAACGAATTAAAATAAAAGTAAAAGAACGGCACTATGAGAATTACAAACCAATGTATTTGCAGATTTACTCACCATCATCCTGAGTTTTTACTGTAATAAATGTTAAACTAAATAAAGAAAATATAAGAGTTTTATATAAAAACATTGTCATTCGTGTGGTTGTATCGCGATTGAATAAAAGTAGTACAAACTAGTCCCTAGGAGCTGACCCGACGTACACTAACGATAACGCAACAATCTGTAGCCATTTATGTTACGTTTCTTTACAGTTAATTGAGAACTCGTTCACACTATAATCGTGTTTATTATTAAAAAAAATGACACTTATTTCCACAAAATTCTGCGTTTTGAACTTTAAATAAAAACATATGATAACATCTATACGATGTGTTGGCAATATTTATTTCGGCAGTTATTGCTCGATTTGTTTCTCTGTGACCGTTAAACGCAGCATTTACAATTTATGATACGTACTTATAACGTCATAAACTTTTTTGATGGATTGGTACGTAACAAAATAACAACCATATTTTTTCTATTTTTTACTTCTTTCTTTTTTTTTATTAGAGTGTTTTATAAATCGTAGCACTATTGGTGCACAAAGTATAGGAAAGCAAGCGCTGCCTCGATAATATAAGAACGATTACGTTTTTATCTTTTTGGTAACCATGTAATACTTATACCAATTAAATTAACTAAGTTCACATCTAGTGTATGTCTTAAACTAGATTTCAATAGAAATGTATCAAATATATGCGCCATACTTACAGCATGAACTTCGCGCAAAATACTGCAGTAACGTTATCGTCTCGTCATCTGGCCGTGACTGTGTTTTGTTTCTCCTTTTCAATAGATTACAAACTTACATTACATTCATTTCACTGACAAATGCGTGCACGGACTGGACAGGTCCACTCCATCTGTGTGGTAATTTCCTCAAAAGACCATTTCAAACATCAATCTACAATCTGCATGGTCTTCACATGATCTGACCGAGGTTATGTCTCGACTTTAAAAGAGACTGTGACCTCTGAGTTTATTTCTGCATTTTTCCTCAGAGTAGTCAGATAGAAAACGCCGACCTCATTTAGTTTTTTTAAAATATGATTGACATGTGTTTGTATGCAAATGTACTTACAGATATGAAATCATTTATCAGAAAAGCAATGTTTGTATGCCACCAAAAAAAAGTATTCTCACTGTAAGAATATTATAGGAATTTAGAATTTATTTATTTGTAAGAATGTAGTTTTACATAGTATGGTGTTATTTTTTTTTAAGTTCTATACATTCTACCATAACATATGGTGTACAAATATTAAAATGTCATTTTATATAAATAAATACAATTAATTATAAGATTTAATGATTAAAAATATGTCCAATATGAATTATTATAATTAGTTAGTCGTTAATTTAAAATCAATGTCAAAAATAAGTACATGTTATCTTGGATTTTTACAATATTCCATATATTCACCAATGTCATAAAAACAATTATCCAGTAACCAACTTGTCAGCTTTTTCTTGAACATGGGGATAGGAAGTTCTTTAAATGAGTTTGGTAACTTGTTATACACGTGAATGGCATTAACATATACATTCCTCCTCAATATTTGCAATCTACATTGAGGTACATTTAATTCGTGTTTGTATTTATTTCGAACAGAAGCCTTTTTGTAGCTCACTTCTGATTGCATATTGCATGCGAAAATAGTGCGGATTTTGCTTTACTAGCATAAGTACATAGTTTCGTATATGCAGGGTAACGGTAAAATGTGAAGTTTTTTAAATAAAGGTTTGCAGCTGTCCAAAAAGGTAAGGAAAGTTTAAGTACCTAACTAATGAATACCTAAAGGGCTATTTACCAAGTCCTTTACATTTTTCGCAGTAAACTATATATCAATTCAATTTGTGGGAGGTGGGAGGCACCTTTAGAAATTCTAGTCATATTGAATGTTTAGATTTTATTATTGGAATTTTCCTTGACATTTACTAGAATAACATTCTACATCGACAAGCTGATAAAATATTACTAAGTAGCTAATCGCAATGTAGAAAATGTGCTACAAAAATGTTGTAAAACTCCATAAAATTACCTACCTACGTTATGAAATAACCCATTCAATTTTCCCAGACTTAACGAAGGATTAATGAGATTAAAAAAGATTTTAAGCGGAAGGATTAAATTTTCACGTAGTAATCAGACGGGAGGTTCTGTTGCAATTAGCCGAGTGTTTGCAGTCCGGGGTCACCGACAACTGCTCTCGTTCGCATTTTATTTGATGAACGAACGATGCCCTCCGCTGTTCGTTTGCACAACAGACACATTTTCATCTCGCTGCCCAAAGCCGACATTTTCATCCCGTTCCTAAAACAGAGCACCTGACGCTGATGGAAAACATGCAATAAAATTATTTTTTCATATTGATCCAGTATTTGGTATAGTAGTATTCAGTATTCCTGTACCTCCAGGTCCTACGGTTTGTTTTCCTGTATCGTACACACGGCTACACGTCAAGCTATACAAAACCAGTTTGTCTTGGGCCTTGGCCTCACTTTGTATGATATTTTCTCACAATGAACGGTCAGCTAATACTGGTTTTTCATAGCTTGATGTGTAGCCGTGTGTACCTAATGCATTATTCAAAGTAAGTTTGGTAATTAACTAATTCGTCTATGAATATCAAACATGCTGCAGTCATACGAACAGACATCATCCAGTACAGTGGTGAATTTTCAAGCATATCACCAAAACTATCGAGAAGAAGAAACTAATTAGTTTCAAAACTGCATCCTTCAAAACCAACGGACAAACTTACAAGTTGTTTGCGTTGCCAGAAAAGAAAGAGCTGACGTAGTGTCTAGATAAACATGAAGGTATAAGAAGTTTCGTCGTCATATGAGCGTCTGAAGGGCAGACGGGAGTGTGGGAGTGCAGTCTGCAGTCTGCCACAATAGCTTCGCGGGCTCGCGGCTAGCTGTCGGGTCTTTGTTACCTCACATATTACTTTTTGCTACGTACTTTAGAGAAAATTGAATTGTAACATAGTTTCACGAACAGATGAATACAGTCTGCACACACAAAGAGATCAGGATGCTCTTGATGAATGGAAAGATTTAAGCTGCTCCAGTGTGTTATCTATCTTTAGGTAGAGGTAGGTAGGTCTAATTCTTCAAACTCAAACTCAAAGCATTTATTATTTAATAAATCAGTCGTCATAATGTAAATACCTATTCTTGTCTGATAGTGTGTTAAGATTTGCATTAGCGGATCTAATGTTATACTGTGTTCTTCTGCAGAAAATCGTTTATGAAACTACTAGATACATAACTATAATAGGACTTTGAAACAATGAAATACGTAGGCAACGAATAAATGTATGTATATCTACTATATAAAAATAAGTCGGGTTTTCCTTCCTGACGCTATAACTCCAGAACGCACGAACCGATTTCCACGGTTTTGCATTCGTTGGAAAGGTCTCGGGCTCCGTGAGGTTTATAGCAGGTAGGAGTAGGTTAGGAGTAGGGTAGGAGTAGGGTAGGAGTAGGTTAGGAGTAGGTTAGAATTAGGGTAGGAGTATGGTAGGAGTAGTGTAGGAGTAGGGTAGGAGTAAGGAAGGAGTAGTGTAGGAGTAGGGTAGGAGTAGGGTTGGAGTAGGGTAGAAGTAGGGTAGGAGTAGGGTAGGAGTAGGGTAGGAGTAGTGTAGGAGTAGGGTAGGAGTAGGTTAGGAGTAGGGTAGGAGTAGGTTAGGAGTAGGTTAGAATTAGGGTAGGAGTAGGGTAGGAGTAGTGTAGGAGTAGGGTAGGAGTAGGGAAGGAGTAGTGTAGGAGTAGGGTAGGAGTAGTGTAGGAGTAGGGTAGGAGTAGGGAAGGAGTAGTGTAGGAGTAGGGTAGGAGTAGGGTAGGGGGTAGGACACCACGCGAACGAAGTAGCGCCGGGCAGCTAGAAATAATTTATATGGCAAAACAACGTTTGCCGGGGTCAGCTAGTTTCTTCTATAAAGCTAAACAGTTTGTTTGTTTGTTTGAACGCACTAATCTCTAGAAATACCATTCGAATTTGATTATTTTTTTTGCATTTGATAACCCATTTCTTGAGGAAGGGTATAGGCTATTTAACACGCTAGGAACCGCACCCTTAGAAGACGAGAAAAAGATAAAAAGTCAGAAAGAGCGTTAAGCGAAAAAGTAGTAACAGCGCGTGCAGGCGATGCGATGTGACGCGGTGGGGCGGGGGAACAAAACTTTTTACACGGACGAAGTCCGTCTCCGAAGCGACTCCGTCCGTGTGTGTCCGTGTGAAGCTTTTCACAGGATTCCACTGGTTCCTATGTCCTGTGTAAATCTGTCAGAAAATCAGTAGGTACATTCCGTGATAAGTGATAATTTATACAAACTCCTCCATATACACCGATGTAGCAAGAACATCTTCCAGGCGCGATAAAGTTGTCGCTTCAACAATTGTTCAGAGGGTGATTATAGTTGCGTCGGAGGCTCGGCGCGGCGCCCCGACCCTGTCTGCCGCCGCACCCGCTTCACTTTCTATTTGCCTTTAATGAGATTTCTCTCCAGACCCTCCACGCTGATTACAAACAGGCTAATAACATCATTTTAACATCTTACTATGTGCATATAAATGCAGATTAAGGCTAGACAACAATTAATTGAAAGACTTGTTGGTGCACACGATAACAGTTCAAGAAAACGAATAAAAAGTTTATTTTGTATGGGAGAAAATAGATTGCAGTTTACTAGTTAATTGTTAATTTCGTCGAACACGATGTTCTTGCCGAATCACTACAGTAAAGAATGCACATTATGAGTAGACTGGAATTTCTGGTAGGTACTGTAGAAGGCTAGAAGAGCCCTCTGAGGTAACGGGTGGAATCAAACAACGGTACGACTCCTTTTTAACCGACTTCTAAAAAAGGAGGAGGTTCTCAATTCGGATGTTTGTATTTTTTTTTTTTTTTATGTTTGTTCGCGCATAACTCTTTCGCTTGCCAAGCGATTTGAAAAATTCTTTTTTTGTTGGAAAGGGTATACTTCCCAAATGGTCCCATAGAAATTTCATCAAAAACGGTTCAGTAGTTTGGTTTTTAAACCAAAATTACTGGTAAAAATTACAACTTAAAAGTGAAAAATAAAAACTTTTTTGCAAAAAAAATCAACCGACTTCCAAAAACGACACTACAAAGTGAAAAATAACTTTAATTTCGGAAGTCGGTGGCAAACAACGAAAGTGTGAACCCAACGACACCGACTTCCGAAATTAAAGTTATTTTTCACTTTGTAGTGTCGTTTTTGGAAGTCGGTTGTTTTTTTTTGCAAAAAAGTTTTTTTTTATATTGTTTTATATTTGACACTAGCTTGAACGTTAGAATGTCATCCGCGCTAAATTATATCCGGCCTGCAACATATGAGGTTGCCTTCATCAGACAAGCCTCTACAGTACTTATAAATTAAACGTATTGCCTAGGAGCACTCTACTTAGGGCTGATTTTTCAATGTCAGATAACTTCTACCTGAAGAATAAATATGACAGGTTGACATATTTTTCATACAAAAGCTATCAAACGGAAATATTTACTATTCAGTCAGTTCATCTGACTATTGAAAAATCAGCCCTTAGTTCGATTATTCACAGGCTATGTTCACAGGTCTGCAATCCGTGATCGTCAATTAATGGCCTGCGATTTAAAAAATCGCATATTTTCATAATAATCCGGCAGATCGTTTTTGTTTGCCAGTTTTTTTTAAATCGTACCATATTTTACTTAGGAACGCGGTACGTTTCTGTGAGCTCCTAGCTCCCAGGAGCCGCGGCGGTAGCGATTCAACTTAATAAAAACTCAGTCCGTCCGTCGAAGCCTTCGTCTATCAAAAGCTTTATATTTCTTTCCACCTCAATTTCAAATCCTAAGAATTTTCATTTGAAGTAGAACTGGGAACGGAGGAATCCCAATTCGTAAAGTTTGTTTACCCTGCAGTGAAATTCTCCTTTTTGTTGATAAATCATTAAAGCCTTTTGTGTTACAGTCAGCATCTGCACAGTAATAATAGGCGAGTTTTCCTTTTAAAACGTACTTTTAAAGATTTCCGCATTAAGATGAAAAGGCGAAAAAAGGGGAAAAAGAGGGCATTGATAATATATAGTGAAAAGCTCGTCAGGCAGGTGGTCGGCGCTCGCGGCCGCTTATAAAACTGCACTGAAATGAAAAATTGAAGTGAATGTTGTTGCGCTGAAACTCGACTCCCTTCAATACGTTACGCTATGTTTCTGAGAGACGGAGTTATTATCGTTTTTTTCTGCTGAACGCAGTTTAGAGAGATCTCGAAGTTACAAAAACAGGAACGGTTGCTTGTTATTTGCGCAACTACCCTTTTTCCTGTACCTATACAGTCACCAAACAAGTATAGTTCTACAAAACGAATTAGGGTACTACAGGTAATGGCTCTAATAACAGTTCCATAAGCAATTTAAGCTGTAAGTGATATAATTATAGCGCAGTGTATTTTTACGCTTTACCCAGTTTTCCAGCAGGTGCTGGTTCCCACGCTATCCTGACATTAATGTCTCGTCGGGAGGGGTTCCCTATCCACGTTAAATATTAATATGGATCGGCCGGATACCTTCGAGTTATTGACGGAGGTGCTCGTACACGCAATATACCTTCTGTATATTTTTACTTCAGTGAAAATGAAGTATTCCCATTTGTTTGCACATTACCTACCTACTGACCTTACTGTATATACAGACAGGGTTGTAGGGACATAGTCGCGCCAACTGTAACCATTAATATTCAGCACTGGACCCACCGGTGTTGAAATTTTTCGTAGGTTATTAAAAAAAATCTGTTGTTCCATACATTTTAACCGTATGTAATTGCCATGAAACAGCAGATTTTTTTTTATATCCGGCCAAGAATTTCTACGCTACGGGGATTTAGAAACTTGTGCTGAATTCATGGTTACAGTTTGGGTGTCGATGTCCTAGCCACCCTGTATTTATAAGTGAAAGTTGGCTACGTATATTTTATATTTTATACACCTCACTGAATTTTGTAACAAATTATCCAAAAATACACATGCCATGTCATTAAGGTCAAAAAGTTTTCTGGAGTGGGGTTCAAATATCCATAAATAGTATAAGTAGGTGCCGAATGTTTGGCAACGAGCACGAGGTTACTGACAAACAGATAGAGTACAACAGTAATTCAAATTAAAAAGCGGAATAAAATGCTGTAACCTTTTGCTTGAAGCGTTAAATTGATTAAGTATTATACAATTTAATACTGAATTACGCTGTTAAAACATGATTGTTGGATTTCATTATGCAGGGTTATTTTAAATAGGCTAGATAAACTCCGCAGTTTTTATGGGATTTTTTGGGAGGTTAACGACCGCTATTAGTGTTGTTAGGTAGCGACTCGAAATGAATGATGAATTAAGAAAAACTGTTTTCTTATTTTTTATCATGTTTAGATAATATATGGTGTTCGTATCTTCAAATGATAAATGATTTTATTTTGTAAGTAGGTTTGTACAAACACTTTTACACGTCAATCATATTTTAAAACTAGATGAGGTCGGCGTTTCCTATCTGACTAGTCTGAGAAGAAAGGCCGAAACAAACTCAGACGTCACAGTCTCTTTTAAAGTCCAGACATAATCTTGGTCAGATCATATGAAGACCATGTAGGTCGATGTCTGAGATGGTCTTTTGAGGAAAGAACCACACAGATTGAGAGGACCTGTCCAGTCAGTGCACGCATTTGTCAGAAATCGTGCAGCTCAACTCAAAACTTAAGGAGCTCAACGATCCGACGAACAATACCAAAGAAAGGACATTTGGGTAGGCCGCATTAATTACTCAAACTGCCAGACCATGACAAAAACTAAGAGAACACAGAGAAAAATAATATAAATACAATGACCCACATAGTCTTCACATTCACAATAATTAAAATAATATAATACTTTACTAAGTAAGCAAATGTCATAGTATATATAAAATTCATTAATGTCAGTGTATATAAAAAAAAAAACAACAAAAAACTTCATCACGTTTGTGATGTTAACACAAAAAAAAAAACTTTTTTTAAGTTGTATTTCTTATTTTCTTTTCATTATCTTAATAACTGCGTTCGATGACACCACAAAAACATCATCAAATTAATGTATTTTTTGTTGTATCATGTTTTGATCATCGATACCCATCGCGTCTGTGGATTTTAAGCTAATTTAAAATAACCTTGGCCTCCGATCAATGGTACTGAAGAAAGTAACGATAGCGAGTAAAAGAAAATGAAAGAAACTTATAAAAGGTTCAATAAAAAAAAATTAAAAAAAAATATATTTATATATTATATATATTAAAAATCATATATTTAATGTTAATATAATTTAAAACGCATGTAATAACAATTATTATTGTGGATTGGAAATAAATGGGCTTTATTATTATTATTATTAAAATAACCTTGTAGCTTGATTACAAATAATGGATTATTTTAATAACGTGCGGCTTTTAAAGTGTGCTAGCATAGTTTTCGCTCGGCCCCATTTCATTCCGTTCTCTGGCAGCGGGGTATCTGAGTCAGCGCAAACAGTGCTCTCCCGGCCTTTGTTTCAACCGTTACTATCGGACTCATTATGACCCTTATCTTAAGCGCACAGGAATAGGTAGCTCAACTACACAATCTTTTTATTTCTCTCCCTATTGGCATTGTGCTACGTATCTTCCTGTTATTTATAGCATTTCGTAGAACTCTACTGAATCGTGTCCAGTACGTACGCATTTTATCGATCAGATGTTTTTCTAATGGGTGTGTATCATGCATTTGATATCATGTTCTGAGTGTTTAAATTAGGTGCCTACCTCTGTAGTATTTTGTGAAAAAAATTTACTTGCTTTTAAATTATGAGTAATCTCCGGAGGATCTATATTTAAATTTTTTGAGATTTGTAGTAAAAAAAATACAAATTCATACGGCTGTAGCGGATTGTCGGAATGTTTGTAAATATGTGAGCACCATATATGTATCTATCACATAGTTAATTTCTTTGTCATGGTTTCATTACCTATGGTGGTTTAGTAATTTTGTTTTTACGTGCATCGCCTTCACATACATATAATTATATAATTAATGTATTCAAAATATTTTAAAAGTGTAACGGTGGAGTTTCTTGCCCATTCTTCTCCATACGAAAACTAACTTTTGGAAGGGGCGACTAGAATCAATTTTATTTTAGTTTTTTTTTGACGTTCGAAAGTGCCTTATAAGTGCCTATTTGAAATAAATGATTTGACTTTGACTTTCATTTAGATTGTGATTGATAGTGTGTTACGCAGTTAGGGTGCTGCCGGTGGATTCTGTAAAAATCTCACCGTGAAAACTCAAGTGAAGTGAGCTTGATGTGAGTGGTCAATAGTGTCAATCCCTAGCATTATTTGGAATGACAGCTCACTCCACGCTCACTTCACCTGTTTTCACGGTGAGATCGTTACAGCTGATCAATTCTGTAAATAACTCACCGTGAAAAGTTGGGTGAAGTGAGCTTAGAGTGAGCTGAGTTGAAATGACAGCTTACTCCACGCTCACTTCACCTAAGTTTCCACGGTGAGATGGTTACAGAATCGCACTGATTCTGCAGTGCGATTCTGTAACCATCTCACCGTGAAAACTTAGGTGAAGTGAGCGTGGAGAGGTCGATATTTTATTTGTTTGTAGGCTCATAGCAACAACTCACAATAATAAATATTTTTATAAGCAATAAAAACATTCATTTCAGGTAGATACAACCATTTCTGAAATATCAAATCAGACCAAATCTCCGGGATATGAAACGAGAGCGAGTAAATATAAAATGCGCTTCTGCCAACCTCTCAACTAATGAGATTTATTTTCAATTAGAAGCGGCCCGAGCGCCGATCGCAGCCGCCTCTAACGACATGATTTACATCCAGTCTTATTTACACCCACAGCCCACTGTGCACCCGGATAATGAAACGGAAACAGAAATTCGACGTGATGAATATACGACTATAAAGCAGTATACTTCCACTTCCCTGATACCCAGGTGCGATACATTTCAATTTACGTCTGACACTTACGACAAACTTTTATAGAAACTTGAACCTAATGAACGATAGATACAGGAATTATGGAGATAAATTATTTCTAAAATGTGCTATTGACTGTGTATTCCATATTATTTTATGCGCCTAAACGTATTCTGCGAATGCCGATCACGTACGAGGAGAACGCTTTATCGGAGCCATTCATGACGTGCGAAGTAGGGATTTCTGGATTAGACTAACATTCTTATTCAAGGGCTATCAGCGCTAACTCGATGTGTGGGAGATTGTCCACAACCATAATATTTATTTTACCATTTATGTACAGTCACGTGCACCAATATGTCAACACTTGGCAACTTTCAATTGCGATTTTTTCGTGAAATAACGAATGCAATGTTGAAATACGGGAAACGTATGGTTTCGAAAATGCGATGTTCGCAACAACATGAAATTTCATTGAAAAATAAAGGAGTAAATCGCTTTTGATTAAAGCCGAGTGTATACATACTTTTGCACTTGCACACATATATAGGTAGGTATAAACAAACAAAGAAAAACAGAACAGAAAAAATAGGTACAGACGTGATGCTTAATACATAAGAAATCTCTTCCAACATATCTGAGATAGGACAATATATACAGAGATGTAGACAGCGTGTGATAGAGCAAAGGAGACAAAAAATAATATGTACATAGATTCAGAAAACAAATCATTTAAAAACTAAACAAAAATTACGAAAATATACTAACATACGAGTACATACAAATAAACATACATAAATACTTCTAAAATAAATATGACTAGAATGATAATAATTATAATATCATACTCAAAATAATAAATACATACACAACTATGATGTAGTGGACAGATAGTGTTCTTTCACTCTTCTTTTAAAAACTGCAACAGTTTGGCAGTCCCTAATGTCGGGCGGTAGTGAATTCCACAATCGCACCGCGTGCACTGTGAAGGAGTAGGAGTAGAAGTCGGTGGAGTGGGGAGGGGACTTGAGAAGGTTTTTAAGATGCGACCTGCAAAACCTAATAAGTAAAATGTGCAAATTCAGGGCATAGATAGACTGTTAAGATCATCTGCCTAGCCTTTTCCCATTTATGTTGGAGTCGGCTTCTAGCCTAACTGGATGCAGCTAAATACCTGTATATTACATGGAGCTAATGCCTATCTGACCTCCACAACCTAGTTACTGGGTAATACGATACCCCTTGGTAAGATTGTTTTTCAGACTTTCGGGTTTCTGACTATCCGTAACGACTGTCAAAAAAAGATCTACGAATGGGAGACGGGACCAACGGCTTAAAACATGCTTTTCGAGGTACGGAGGGGTCTCTTTATGAAAAGATCGTCAACCCATCCACGGACCAACCTCGGCAAGAATCGATCGACCCGTGCGGTTGTTGTTTTCAGCAACGAGCCCCTAAGATAATCATATAAATATAACCTAGGTTTTAAGACTCGTATACTTACAACGTTACCAACTTTATTCGATTTGTATTCCTCAGAAATGTCAATTTGACGCCAATCATATCCGCGGTCTCGTAAAACAATTTACATAGAAATTCCCAGTCTGTACTCAGACCTGACTGATTACATTTGGGAATGCCGGTGGTGGAACCGAGACATAGGTATTTGTTACTCTATGTAGATTAGACGTGTACACCTACAACTGTAGATACATTCTGTGCTACTGCCAGTATATACATAGGTAGGATTCAGCACTTATTTGAGCTGGCTTGGTTTCCGTGGGTCGTTTTCGGGTGACTACTGAAAACAAGCGCTGTGCTGTGGTCCCTCAAAGCACCTAGTATCTTGCTGAGTGGAAGCCTCCTTGTCAGTCACGACGTGCAGCTGCCGTAGACGGCAGCTGCAGAAATAGATTTCTGCAGCCTAATTACGTAATCAATCAATCTAAACCTGAATCATTTTGAAGGATATTGCTAATCCAATGCTTCATATGTTCGAAAAAATTGTCAAAAAATTGGTGTCTGCTCAAAAACGTAAATATCGCAATGAATGTTGTTGAACTGTCGAAATGAAAGCCATTACTACAATAGTGATAGTGTGTTACGCAAATACCCCGCTGTTCTGTGCTCGTGATTATAGATTTATTTTTGTTATTTTTTTATTCGAGTAAATTTGTCTATTTTTCGTATAGACTTCAAAAATGGAGGAGGTTCTCAACGGTATGTTTTTTTTTTTTTTTTGTTTGTTACGCGATTACTCCGCCAATTGTGGACCGATTTTCAAAATATTTTTTTCGAAAGGAGATATTTCTGAAGTGGTCCCATAGAAATTTCGACAAGATCTGATGATGAGTTTCGGAGACAGACAACGGAACTCTTCAATAAATTCCAGCAAATCAACGGCTATTGCTGCTATCGCTTATGTATGTATTGTTTACGCAATCACACAACATAACGTCACGCCTGTATGCTCTAAAAGGGTATGCAGATGTGTTCAGTATACGGTACACCCTTATTTCTGTCAAAATTGTTATTGGGGTACCTCTAATCTTGTAAGTATATACAATTTTGTGTGGGGTAGGTACAACTAAAAAGTGAAAAATAAAAACTTAAAAAAAAAAAAACAACCGACTTCCAGAAACGACACTACAAAGTGAAAAATAACTTTAATTTCGGAAGTCGGTGGCAAACAACGAAAATACGAACCCAACGACACCGACTTCCGAAATTAGTTATTTTTCACGTTGTAAGTAGTGTCGTTTTTAGAAGTCGGTTGTTTTTTTTTTATTGTTTTCTTCTTCTTTATTTGACATTTTCAGATCTTGTTGGCCCAAAAGTCCGCCATCTTTTTTGTAAGATCGTGGTTCTGTGACAAATAAACCAATTTTACTTTATTTCTGTGTTTCACGATGCTTCCTCTTTCGCACTTACGTATATTACCAGAATATATAATAAATACAGCGCTAGCAAGCTGAATCTATGTTGACGTTGATGAAATATGTATTAGTTTATTATGTACGAGGGATCAACAACATTTTTCGGCAATTTACTGCTCGTGGCAGATAAGAAGGCAATATTTATACGCTATCTGGTGGGGCGCTGAGATTGCCTACTCCCCCTATCGTAGGAATTTCTGAACATACATACGATTTGCGTAAATGACGAAATTGATATTTGTTAGGTCAGTTTCAGCTTCTGTTTGTGATTCTTATAATTCGGAAAGAATCTGGGTGTACATTATTGAAGAAATATAAATAAATGAATGTATGTGAATTCTACCTTTTAGTAGATTAGGTACCTAACTATTAATTGATTGGTATCTAAGATCTGAAAGCCAACTACCGTGACTAAAAACTTTCAAAATCTAGTCGCAATCTCATCTCAGCGACAATTTCAAAAACTTGTCATAAATGTAGGGAAATTAGAGATATTTTTGACAGATTGAGGCTGAGATAAGACTGTGAATATTTTTAAAATTACGAGAACTGCCCCTTTGCTCTGCTGGTTTTTAGTTCTAAAACAAAAGACTCTTTAGAACGAATGGACTCCTCAAAAAAGGTAGAAGGAATGATGAGTAGGTAAATTGTATATGTAGGAACATGTGTTTAGTTATGATCAGAAACAGGGACAGTAAATAATGATAGAAACTTCAAGTAATTCTCTTAAATACCATGCTATAAACATAAACTTTCCGAAGCGGTGAGCAATTAATTAGGTAAAATTCTATTTTATTACTACGCGTATTTAGTACGCCGGTTACACGCAGACAACAATTTTGAAATTATGTGGATACCTAATTTAAAACGAAGTTAAAAGACCTAACTAAACGAAAAACCCTAATTAACTATGTATTCAATCATTTAAAATTTTCAACACGCTACATATATTTTTCAGTTAGGAAGTTTTCCCCGAGCTCTTCAACCTGTAGCAGTTATACGTAGGTATGTATCTGCAGATATTGTCGGGCGCACTTGAATTTTTCATGAGTTATCAAAGGCCCGAGGCTATATATAGTAGGTACACCTCGGCTGAGTCTGTCGTCCCGCCAACCAAGGAGCAAAAAAAAATTTGTCTCTGTTTTACTTATGACTATTTTCACCCCCATAAGGAAGGGTGTGCGTACTAACACAGAGAAATGTTTACGCGTACAAATGAAAGAGGTCGATGAACTGCACATTTTTCCCTAACTCTGCTGTGAATGATGATAAAAAATGATGATAAATTATATTTAAATATGTAATTTGGTTCAAAAAACACTTTCAAATAAATTATGTTTTAAAACTAGATGAGTTCGGTGTTTCCTATTCCATTACTCTGAGAAGAAAGACCGACCAACTCAAAGGTCACAGTCTCTTTTAAAGTGCCTAGACATAATCTTGGTCAGGCCATGTGAGGACCATGCAGATTGATGTCTGAGATGGTCATTTATGGAAATAACCAGACATACCTGTATAATATAACACTTTCCGTGACCCAAGGGCTGGCTTTTACCTTGGCCAGAGGCTAAGCATTTCCATTGAACGAGATAATGCTGCCAGTTTCTTGGGTACATTACCAGACGACAGCGATGCGGACGAAATTTTCGACGCTATATTTTAGTTCGTGAATAGTTTTAGTTAAGTTAGGATATAATTTTGTTATTTTAGTGTTAGTTTGTAAATTGTAATTGTTGTGTCTTTGTAAATAAAAATATTTAACGATATACAATTTATTTATTTCCATAAGATTTACATTATAAGCTAACATTGAAAATAATAATATGTACATGTGAAAAAGTAAGCAAAAGAATCATAAGGCATCAAAAACATTCGTCCGCATCCCTGTCAACAGGAACAGTGCCCAAAAGGCTGGTAGCATTGCCACGTTGTATGGCGATGCTAATTCTTTGGCCAAGAAACAGGCCAGACCTCTGGTCACGGGAAGAGTCGACCGCTTGGCGATATCTCGAAAAACCAAGTGGGCACTCGGACCCCATGGTCCTAGTGTTTCAACCCCAAACGGCTCGTTCATATAACTCCCAATCAGGTTGGAATATTTTCGCTTTTTGAGGTTTTCTGCACCAGCAGCAGCCGCTCCAGCACAGCCCACCGTGCTAGGAAGATGGATGGATTTATATTTTATCTTTTGTGTACTTTTTATCTTTTATTTTATCTTGTGTTCGTGTATATACAAATTGTATCTTTAATTAAGTACTGTAATTGGTTTTAAACCGTTTTAATTAAAGTAATAAATAAATGGTCATTTCGTCTGGTCTCTTCCCATCGTCGCGTGCTAGGCCGTTGCCTAGCACGCGACGGCGGCGGTGATAAGAGCACGACGGATGATGTCATTAATGCTGGCGTGCCGTGCTATCCGACCTACTCCTACTGCAGGATAGGCCATGGTGTCCGAGGCAGTCGACAGCTTCACCCACAGCCAGCAGGCGGGCACGCTCAGCAGTATTGGTGAGCGTATTGTTAAGATTATTTCGTACCAACTTGCAGAGCGGCTCATCCCAGTGTCTCTGGAAAGATGGGTTTACGGGCCGATCTGTATCCGGGCAAGCCGTTTTCCAGGCGTTCAACGGGTCGGTCAAGCAAGACACTTCAGAGTCAACCAGGCAGGGGGCTAAAATTTTCCCGGTCAACTTTTCGGTGCTGTGGACAGAGGACAGGAACGCCGGATAGCTAATACTGGTAATTTTGCGGACGCCGAGGCCACCAAAACGAGTGGGTAGTGTGGCTTGAAGCCACGCTCAGTCGTCCAAGGCCACATTTAAAATGGTTGTTAATGTGCTGCGAATAATCTGGTCAATTTTGTCCAACAGATGTGGTTGCTTCGATAAAGGGAAGAACATAGAAAACATATAAAATTTGAGCCAAAACAACAGTATCTAATCAAAGTGAATGCCGAATGTAAATTAATTTTAGAGACTCGGACAGTCGGACTCGGAAATTTCAACGACATTTCGGGACAAATGTCGTTGAAATTTTTAATTTTTTCATCGATAAAAGGAGAAAAACTATCTTCTAAAATTGGGGAACCTAGGAGGTGCAGTGAACTTTTGTCTAAAATTTTGATTTGTGAGGCGGTGATTAAATTTATCTAGAGTCAATTGTCTGTCGGTAATGTCAGAAAGATAAAGTTCACATTTTGAAGAGTTAAGGTCCAAGCCAATAGATTGAAATGCCTGTTTAAGGAGTTGTAGTTTATTTACATATTCATTTTATGTATGTAGGTAGTTGTAGATTAGGCATAACAGTAATTCCGTTGACTAACATTAGGTACTGTGCCAGTATATATATATATCCCCTGGACATTTCACACAGCGCCATCTAGTCCCAAGCTAAGCAACCTAATGCTTGTGTTATGGTAACAAGATGGCTGATAAACTACTTAAATACATTTTTTTTTGTAAATACATACATATTATAGATAGAAAAACACCCAGACTCGGAACAAATACATGTAGGTCATACAAATATTTGTTCCGTGCGGGAATCGAACCCGCGACACGCAGCGCAGCAGTAGCGCAGTATCATCAGTGTGCAATTAACCATTGTAATGTTATGGAAGGATACATTCCACTTGTAATAAAAACGAACTAATACTCACACTACCCACCCACTGCATCAACAAAGACTACATATTTATAACCGTAAACGCTCAGTCAGTTCATTTTCCGTACATAAATTATTAACTACATACTCGGGAAACTTACCTACTTATATGGTTATAGATATAAGAAAGGGTATACCCATAACAATTGGCTTTAAAAAAACCTCCGGTACCGGTGGCAGGCTCCCCTAGGATTCAATTTCCCTGCTGTAATACTAAACATACATTTACGTAATTTGTTCACATCACTTACTCATGGGCTTTGAAAGTAGATATTTAAATTGCCGTTTGATAAATAACATGGGTTTTCCTCAGCGTTATGGTTGTTTCATTTGTTTGCCTCCCCCTAGGGTACGTTACAATTTGAGTTTGAGCAGATTACCTGGCATTATTTATAATGTTACTTTGTATTGATCTGACGGGCAATTCTCGAAATTCAAAGAACATTCACATTCTGATCTGTCTCAATCTGTCAAAAAATACCTCTAATTTCCCTACATTTTTGACAAGTTTTTGACGTTGATTGTCGAATCAATGTCATGATTTTGAAAGTTTTTAATTACGGGAATTGGCTTTCTGATAAATGAACATTTGTATCGTTATTAAACAGGAAAAGTGTTGATTGAAAGTTGTGATTTGAGCTGGTAATTGGTCACTACAGGGTGAATTTCAATAACATTCTACGATTTATTTGCCTAATTTTGTGGAAATTATTTTTTGTACATTTTACCTGAAGCTTATACTATAATTATTGTTACGAGCTTCGGATTCGTACCAATAAAAACTGCCGATAAAAATGACCAAAAGTTACACTTTAATTAAACAACACTAATAACAACTCAAACACTATTATAAAATACAATCGCTCTTAAGTCGCACTTGAAGATCGCTTTCAATGTATTCGCTTCTATCGCAGAACCAAGTCTGATTGGTCGCGGTTAGTCCCGGCCTTATATATGTATAGTGCCGCAGATAGTTCCAGAACCTTCTATTGTAGAAACATCTAGAATGTTCGAGTACACACCGACCCCGACTGACCAGATGTCAAGATAATTCTAGTAAGTTAATAGATAAGTAAGATGGCGCTAGTGACTCAATTAGTTCTACTATTCGATAATAGATGTCGCAAATGACTCTATTAGTTCTGCTACTCGAAATTAGATGGCACTAGTGGTAACTAATGTCACCATGTATCAGGCATTAATTGTGGCGCGCAACACTGCCCCCTCCTAAGACATGCTCGTCCCGAGCATTATCGGCTCCATAATAACGCGCCAGTCGATCCACATAGACGATCTTAAGAGTACCTCTTACCCCTTTCTGTATCCGGTAGGTTACGTCATTGATCTTTGTCACAATCCAGTACGGTCCATCCCATTTAGCTTGAAGCTCAGGAGATTTCCCTTTGCTGCGGACTGGATTGTGCAACCACAGTAGTGAACCTTCGTCGAACCCTTTACTGTTCATTTTACGGTCATAACGGGTTTTCATCTTTTCAGACATTTGCTGGCCCGATTGTCTGACGTGCTCATAAATGTCATTCATTTTGTTCCGCAAGTTATTCGCATAATCGGTTATACTGCGTGGGGGCATCAGGTGGTATTCCGGTGATCAAGTCTGCAGGCAGCCGTAATTATCTTCCAAAGTTTGCGAAATCTGGTGTCACCGATGTACTTTGGTGAACAGCGCTTCGATATGACAACAAAAACGGTTGTATGTGCTTGTCCCAATCTCGTTGCCGATTTTCCACAACTTTTGCTAGGTACTACAGACGCCAGCAGGTCAAGCTACCCGAAACTGTCAAATTTTCCCAATCAATCTTGAACCGTAACGCTTTTGCGATAAAGTTGAAAATCTATTAAAGAAATTTGACAGATTGTAGTAGCTTGATGTGCTGGCGTCTGTACCTCTCCAGTGTCTGATTAAATCGTTCCACCATTCCATCCGATTGTGGGTGGTAAGAAGTTGTGAATGTTTTATGAGTACCCATAACTCGTCAAGTTTCCTGGAATATTTGGAACTCAAAATTCCTTCCTTGATCACTGTGAATCTTTAAAGGAACTCCAAAACGACAGAAGACTTCATAAAGTAATTTATCTGCAACTGTCGAAGCTTCTTGATTTGGAATGGCGAAGACTTCCGGCCACTTAGTTAAGTAATCCATCACAACCATGAAATACTTGTTACCACTTTCACTTTCCGGAAACGGCCCCGCAACGTCAAGGGTTATCCTCTCCCATGGTGCACCAACATTGTACAATTTCAATGCACCTCTACTACGAGTCTGAGGTCCCTTTACAGTTGCACAACTTAAGTACATTCAAGATTTCGTAATAAGCATGTAAATAAAAATTAAATGAATAATACAGATATGTAGGTATACAATATGATTTTCGGGCACGCCTCGCAAAAACTAAGCCTGAGAAACTTATGTAAGTACAACTACTGGTACTGTTTCAAAACTACATCTTGTTAACAGAGAAATCTACTGAAATCGAATATGAATAAAATTTATAAGTTTACAATTAAACACGACCAGTAAATTCTTCGTGTTTTGCATGGAATCAACTACTGTTACAGACTAACAGCAACATGATTTATTCGAACTTTAACAACGCAGTAAAGCAAAGGCATAATTTGTGAATAAAACGCAACTTTTAATAATGACATTCAGGGAGAATAGTGAATGATTTGATGCTGCAGCGGTTGGTGGACCGCGCGCCCTTGCCGCCCTGCATCGACGGGCGGGCGGCCCTACTGACACCACATACTATCAGAAATATTTCAGGACATTTTGCTATGAAAATTTATAGTTTTATAAATAGTTATATTTTAATGTATTATACAAATAGTTATGTAAATGTAAGCTACTCATAAAGTTGTGATATCATTCGAAAACTGGGACAGGAAAAAGTTGTATGTTTATACTCGTAAATACCTAATAGACATGATTCATGCATTGCTAACGCATGTTTACGCATTTATTTGTTTTCATTTCATTAAAACAAATCTATAAAGCTTACTTTATTTCAGCAAACAAGTTCAATTTTCATACCATAAAGAAAACTAGAAGGTTATAAAAACAGAAAACGTGAAAACGTGAATACAAAGAACTGAAAAATATGAAAAAGAAAGCACTGGCTGTCTCGGTCCTTTTGTCTATTCGGAGAAAAACAGAAATAATAGAAGAGTTTATGATGAACTTGTGGTGTGTTCGTGATAATCATTTTTTTATTGGGTTTTTCAGTCTGGAATTTCTCAGGAGTGTCCCGGAGTCTGGATTTGTGCCTGGATGATAGCAACGGCTCGCCTCCTATTACATGGAACTTATACATAGCTGGTTAAATTTGGGTGTAGGTACTATAGGTACACCTCTGGCTAACCTTTCGGGGAATACAGGCGTGATGTTATTTTATGTTTCCTATATGTTTTATTAGCCATGAAATTCAATCGAGAGTAATGATTCCTTAGTCCTTTCGAAATTAACCTATAACTTTACGTTTAAAAAGGTTTTATTTCAGTCCTTTGGAAACCTAAATAGCTGGTCACAGTATCCATGTTGGGAGGACGAGCGAGGCGGACGCCGCCAGGTCGACACACTCCGGCTGAGCGACTCAGCGCCAATGTCGCAAGGTTGTTCAATTCCTAAGGGTCGATTACCTTTGCATAACTACATTCAGCACATCGCACCAGTACATGAATCTGTTTATTTATCGCTCAGACATGATAAGCACCGAAAAAATATCGTAAAGTATTCAAGCATTCTCCCTGAACTCATAAATGCTGGTGAATTTTCAGATAAATCTAGCCTGATTGATCACGTTCTCAGCAAGGAGATTAAACTTTCTATTGACCCATATTTAACCTGAGCTTCTTTTCTCAGATAATCCGTACGATTTAATTTTGTCTCGTGAAGGACTCTGCTGGGTGCATTGACATTGTAAATGCTGCGATTATTTATTAACGAAAAGGTGGTTACTCTGATTTTAATGTTGGATATTGATGTCACAAAGTTATGTGTGCCAGAAAGAAATATCTGAAGAATTATTTATTAAGTGCGGGTTGGTAGATGTCACATGTCTTTGAATGTTTGGTTCTAGGACATGCCAGTTTCTTCATGGTATTTTTCTTCACTGTTTGAGAGCAGTGGTGATGACATTATTTACACAAAGTAAAGCGTCAGGGTTCGACCCCACGACCCACAACTCGTAAGTCGGGGCTGTTACCACTGGGCCTCCACTGCCAGGAGGTTGAACTTATCCTATCATTGATCGATATTTGACCCTAAGTACATAATCCAGACAAATCAATTTTCCCTTGTGCCTCTGCTACATTTAAAAAAATATTGTTATAAAAAGAGATCCTTACAAAAAGGCTGTTACGCAGATTTCCATTACGATATGAGTCAAAAAGAAACCCCGTAATTTGATACATCATTCAAAAAAGATTTTTAGAATTGATTGACGAAATCAGCGAAGTGTAGGCTTTTCCATTATCTGTGACATAGGTTCGTATTCACGCCCCGGTATCCACATTTACAGCAGCCTTGACCGCAGCGAGGCTTTTATTTCACCTAATAAAGCTTATTCGTGACGTAGGTACATACAGCGCCAAAAAGGTCTTTAACGTGAAGCTACCTCTTTCATCTGCGTGCAGTCTGAAAGACGTGCTGAAACTCGTGCTATATTAAAACTGAGGCTCTGATGATGAGGTCGCTTCTTACTTATTAATGCAACGTGCTCGCCAGACGTGGAACTACTCCGTTTTAAAACAAAGGAAAGAAAATGTAACGGGTTTATTACGGAGTTGCTTCTTGACTTGAATTAAGTTTTTATTATTAATAAAAGAAGTAAGTTGACTTGATATTACGGACTTTGTTCATATTGTTTACTGTTACTTTGTGCATTGTGTTCATTCGCCACTGTTTTATGTAAAAAAAACTCCTTTAATGTTAACCGCGTTGAATTAGTTTTTTTACATTAAACAAATTGCCTATCAAACATACAATAGACGGCTATTGTTTGTTTAATAGGTTCTGGATAATTAGGTAGAGCTTCTAACTTCGAGATTCAGTTTACAGGTTCAACTTTTCGACGTCATATTTTAGTTTGTTTGATTTTGATTTTAATAGTTTTAGTTTCAAAGATGCCTATGCTTGCAACTTGGTCTCATATTATATGGTATTTTTAAAGTAACAGTGATCTCATTCTTTTGTTAACTTAGTCTGTAATGTGTAATACTAACGTGGTTTTAAGACCTTTGCAACTAGCAATTCTTATGGATGTACTAACACTAGTGTTTAAGTTGTGAATGTAAGTACTAACAAACTGAATTTTATGATCTGAAAAATAAATAAATGATGATGATGATGGTAGTATTTAGTATTAGATAGAAGTTTATCCAGTGTATACAGGGTTATTTGTAAAACACCAGCAACCTCTTAAGAGGTCATTGTACTCATCATTATGAACAACTTTTACTATGGGACCAAAACTGATATCACAAAAAAAAAATTAGCTGTTCCCTACATTTGTGTTCGCATAACTCGTTAAAATATAGGGAGCAGCTGATTTTTTTTCCGCGATTTCAGGTCTGGTCCTATATTAAAAGTTGTTCATAATGATGAGTACAATGACCTCTTAAGAGGTTGTTGGTGTTTTACAAATAACCCTGTATATTTTTATCCTCCAAAGTAAATAATTACACCGTTTACAGGTCGCATATACTGAAACTAATAATGTTAGACATCTTTCAGCACAAAAACCCTATTGGTATTTGGCAACGTTTAAGATATTATGACTATGTGAAAAACGTATTGGGGGTCACCACATAATTATTTAATGATTTTTAGAAGCAAGTTTTTGTTTGATTTTTTCTTTCGTGTATTTTTATGTGAGCCAGTATCTAGCGTTTTAGTTGGACTTCAATATGTTGCTATTCTATATTTTCTCATCACCCAGAAAACGTGGTGGGGTTGACTGCTCATTTACATTTTTGCTTTTTTAGCTCAAGTCATTATTATAGGCTAGAGCATTATAGATCGTATTTTTGTGTTTCGTATTTTCTCTAGTTTTTTTGAAGTGAAAACTTCTTTAGCGGCGTTATGCACTTTTGTTGTGATGGGTAAAAAATTTTAAACTCGGGTCAGGACACGTGACCAGCAGTGCGATTCTGTACCTAACCATCTCACCGTGAAAACTTAGGTGAAGTGAGCGTGGAGTGAGCTGTCATTCCAAATAATGCTAGGGATTGACACTACTGACAAGTCACATCAAGCTCACTTCACTTGAGTTTTCACGGTAAGATTTTTACAGAATCGACCGGCTGATCGAAAATTCGTAAGACGGAGAGTAGACCGCATTCCAAAATATCAAAAATGCACAACGTTAATATTCAAGTTTTCACTTCTGCCGGCACTCCCGGAGTGCAACCCGTTTTTTTTATATTGAGCATGCTTCGCTCCAGCCCTCGCTGGCAGGTGGTGATTTTGTGCTTGGCTTTGGCCGTTAATTTCCACATCTGACATCCGTATGTCAAACACGGTAAGAGAGCTAGTTGTGTAGTAACTGTGCTTAATTATTTAAAGCCTTATTATTACAGATGTATGGTAGTTGGCATCAAACGATCCCTGGAGGTGAGGCTCGGTTTATTATTTACTAGTTTTAAAATCATTATGTCGTAATGTGTACCCGGCGCGTGACACACGCGATCTATTAATATCTACTACAAAAAGGTTTTTAAACCATAGGCGAAGAAAATAAGTGAACATTGAGAGCTGCTTATTTGGTTTTCCTTTGTAATAGTTATTAGTTTTTCACAGTTTAACCGAATGGTACTATTAAATAAAAACTTTAAATAAAACTACTTTATAGGTATCAGATATACATATAATATCAGTCCATTGGTAGTCAATTTGTACCTAACAGATTAGGTAGAACTATTCTTCAATAAAATAATTAATGCCACATGATGCCACAAATATATTTTAAGGTTCCGTACCCAAAGAGTGCCAACGGAACCCTATTACTAAGCCTCCGCTGTCCGTTCGTCCGTCTGCCTGTCAGCGGGCTGAATCTCATGAACCTTAATAGGTAGAGTTGAAATTTTCACAGATTCTGTATTTGTATTGCCGCTATAATAACAAATAATAATATATAACACCATAAAAAAACGTGTTTTTTAATATGTAGTATTAGAAAACAATGTACGATGGCGGCGGTGGTACGGCCACCTTCATGCGAGTTCGACTCCCACTTAGCCCGTTTTTTGTTATACAAAAGTTTCCTTACCCAGCATTAGTCAAATACTAGTCTAGTTTTTCAATTAGTTCCGAAGTTGCATTAGGGAATGTGCAAATTACGTAGAAGCACATTTTCACATTAAACAAGATTAATAGTTCGGAGTGTCCCGGGAGAAATAATAAGAAAAGCGTTCACGTGGCTGCGAGGCGTCGAGAGCGCTAATCCTTAGCCACCTCTCGGAACAATTAATTTATTTACTGGAAAATACGATTGGCCGGCTCCTCTCCTGATAATTTATTAATGAGACCTCCGCTAATTAATCATGTAGGAAACGGCTGGCTGAGAAACCATCTATACTTATTACTTTTAATATTGTAAAGAGGTGTTTGTTTGTAAGTTTGTATGTAGGGGGTAATCTCTGGAACTAGAGAAAGGCTATAGGCTATTTAACATTACGCTAGGGCCCTCAGGAGCCGAGCAAAAACAAAAAAGTTAGAAAGAACGCTAACCGAAAACAAAGTACAGCGCGGGCAGGCGATGCGATGCGAGTCGACGTGAGTCGACCTTCTCATTTTCGAATCTGAATTAAGTATGACTGTAGCTGTAGGTACTTTATAAATACGAAGTGTTTTCCTTATGGAAAATCACTTCTGAAATAAGGAAATGTTGTATTTAATAATATCCCTGGACATTTCACACAGCGCCATCTAGTCCCAAGCTAAGCAACCTAATGCTTGTGTTATGGTAACAAGATGGCTGATAAACTACTTATATACATTTTTTTTTTGTAAATACATACATATTATAGATAGAAAAACACCCAGACTCGGAACAAATACATGTAGGTCATACAAATATTTGTTCCGTGCGGGAATCGAACCCGCGACACGCAGCGCAGCAGTCAATCGCTTAACCACAGCGCCAACCGTGCCGTCAATTTGAATTGTGCCTATCTAAATTACAATATAATATATGTATAAGTTAAAATATTTTACTGATTTCGATTTCAGAAATCTATTCTGAAATTATGTACTTAAAACTTCCTATTACATATTCAAATACTTATTTCCAATTGACGTTATTTCAACTCAAACGAATATTAGCTTCATTCGAGTGTTGATTAAGTTCATTTCAGAATGACTAGTATTATGAAAAAGTCATAAAACTGGTTGAAGTTGTAGCGCAAACTGAACTTCATGTGTGGGTTTTAAAGTTGTTTTTCCATAAACTCATATTTGTTTACATATTTGGAAACTAAATCGCGAACGCGGGATACGTACGAGACCATCGTCGACTTATTTATTTCCTGTTTCAAGTAGGTAGGTATGCCTTCAGTACTAGCGTCGAAGAGTATTCATAATATTTCATGCGGCGGAAATTGGAAAATGTTCAACTTGGTAATATTAAGAACGCTTTCCTATCTACCTACCGAAGTTTATTCTATGAGGTAATCGCTGTCGATCTATTATTGAACGAATATTTCACTCGTTTCATCCTGCATTTTCGTGGGGAACCTTCTAAGATTATTACGTGTAGATATTGATATTATTAGCGTATATCAAAAACGTGTGATGGGACTAACATCGTAATCACGAGAACATAGCTTTCCCATACAAAACTTTAAGACTTACTCGACCCAAATGGGAAAGCTGATAAATTTTTCGCGATCACGATGTTGGTCCCATGGAGAAAGTTGTTCAGTTTGATAGTTACAGATTATACACACTTCACACCCTAAAATATGCGTGGAGTTTACTTAATTCACCTAGGTGCATTAACCATACTTTTTGTAAATATTATTCACCCAGGTGCACTAAGTATACTAAAAGTAAACTTTATTCGCCTAATTCACCTGGGTGCATTAAGTATACTGAAAGTAAACTTTATTCACTTATTTAAGTGGTATTTAAGTGGTATAAACTTTTTCAAACAAAGGGACGCTGGCCACTTTACTATGGAAAATGTTCATGATTATTGACATTATTACAAAATGACAATGCACACATTTTTGAACCACTCTGCAGATACCTATTTGAAAGCATCTTATAAATAGTAGTTATCCATTAGTATTAGGGGTTAAAGTATGAAATTGCCGATTTGTACCTACTGAAAAATTGAAATTAGTTTTTTTTTTCAATTTAACATATTTATTTAATCAAAATAATTACCATTATTATCTATACATTACTGCCATCTAATAGGAAGGTCATTTATGCCTTTGCGATAGAACTCTCGTGATCTAGATTCGACAAACTGTGTGAAAGCATTTTGTACTGCCTCCTGAGAAGAAAACTTTTGATCACGTAGAAAATTGTCCAAATCACGAAAAAAATGGTAGTCCGTTGGAGCAAGGTCGGGCGAATACGGAGGGTGACGAATGGTTGCAGTTCCTGTAGAGTTAAAACGGTTTCTCGTGCTGTATGAGGTCTCGCGTTATCATGGAGCAATAATGGTGAGGATCGATTCATGAGTCGGGGCTGTTTCACTGCTAGTTTTGCTATCATTGTTCGGATTTCGGCACAGTAGACATCTGCCGTTATTGCTTGACCAGATCGGAGAAAGCTATAGTGCAACACCATGCTGAGATCACCAAACAGTTACTATTACCTTTTTATTGGTAAGCTTTGCTTTAGGACACTGTTGCGGCGTTTGACCTAGGGTCAGCCATTGCATTTTTCGCTTACGGTTATCGTAAAGAATCCACTTTTCATCACATGTCACAATTCGATCCAATATTCCTTCGTTTCTGTATCGATTCAATAAGGCAACACAAGTTTCAACACGCGTTTCTTTCTGCAGATCAGTCAAACCATGAGGCACCCATTTCTCATATTTTTCATTTTATTGATTTGACGCAAATGAGTCAATATTGTTGGTAAGGTAACGTTAAACCATGCCGCTAATTCCTGGGTAGTTTGGCTCGGGTCGGCTTCCACCATCTCTTTCAATTCATTGTTATTCATTCACCTGTGTGGGCGGTCTTCCACGTGGCTCGTTCTTCAAATCAAAGTTTCCATCACGAAAGCGCACGGTGCGTTCATTATCAGTGCCCTCTCCAAACGCAACATTGATATTGCGAGCTGTTTCTGCCGCGTTAGTTCCGCGTCGGAACTCGTATTCAAAAATAACTCGAATTTTCGAAGTACCCATCTTTCTTGTCTAAGCTGAATAAAAAAAACAACTGAAAGTCGATAATTGAATGTTGCGCATTTTTTAAAAGAAGAACTTCATAGGTACCATGTGAAAAAAGCTTCACTCAAAATTCTCAAACCATGAAGGTTCTATGTCAATTCGAAGTACCTATTACAATAAAACGGCAATTTCATACTTTAACCCCTATTATTAATGAAAACAAAACTGAAATCTTATTTTGAGACGCATTTATTCCATTTCAGAGTTTGCAAAAAAAATATTACTAAGCCGATCTCATTTTCAGAAAGGAAATGCCGACTGGCAGTTGCGATGTGTTCTATCATTCCATCTTCCGACTTATTATTTTTAGGTATTGCTTCGCTTGCTTGTTTGCATTTTTCAGTGAGGAATTGAAGACACTTTGTTAGTATTAAAGGTTTGTTTTGACTGGAGAGAATGTTTTTGCTTAATAAGCTGGTGTTTGAGAGCAGTGGTGGCCCCGACTTACGAGTTGTACATGCGTCTTGGGTTCGAATCTAGGCAGGCACTTTACTTTGTGTATTTAATTTAATCACCACTGCTCTCAAAACGCTGAAGGAAAACATCGTGAGGAAACCGGCATGTCTTAGAACAAAAAATCGAAGACATAATGGGACATCTACCAACCCGCGCCGAGGTGGATTGCCGCCCACTCCCTCTACTTATGCAAAGCTAATGTTTTAGACCAATTTTCACACCTTTGATTTACGCAGGCGTCTTCGTTAAGAAGATTTCCCTAAGAAGCGGTCAAAAAGAAAACAAACCTTGCTAATGACAGCCAGAATCTTTTGTAATTACTTAACCCGTTAATTATAAAAAGTATACTTTGTAGACAAGATTCTCTCAAAGGCGATATTAAAAAACCGCTTCCAGGTGGCGTCTATTGTCAGCTGCATGCACTAACTTCACAGAGAATCTCATTGCTCTTATCTCAAGCAAAGGCGAAGTGAAATAAGCAAGAAAGAAGGGCAGACACAAAGTAAGTAGGTGGGTAATTGGCGAGAGAGTAGTGGATGCTGGGGAGTTCATGCGGAAATAAACTTGCAGCTGGCCGTGAGCCGTAATTAGATAAGTTCAGACAGGACTGCAATTAATTAACCTATTGAATAAGACCAGATAAGGAAGCTTACCTTACTTGTGTAATTACCAATTCGTCTAAGAACACGCTTCCAAATTAAACTGTTTTAAACTTTGTTGTTCTTTGTTGTTGCATTATGAGTGTACTTATGGCCGATTATTATAATTTACGGACCGTTATTGGTTGAAATTAAGACTCTTGTATCTTTATCAATAATTAATATTTACCCTTCCATATGGAAGTAGCTATCACAGGTAAAATTAGTACTGTTTACTATTTACATGCCCAGTTTGGCAATAAAAAATGCTACCGTTGGTAGGCAAACGATTAATTTTTGTTTATAGAAACCGAGCATTAATGCATAATTATTTGTGGTGAAAATAATGTCCATATTCCATTGAAATGTGGTGTGAATGTGTGAAATACTAATCAGCGCATGATAATATGATTAAATATTATACTGGCCTGTAGCAATTCATCATGATCTGCATGATATTCACAGCAGCACGGAGTAACTGTTATTAGATTAAATGCTTCATTGTAACAACGGATTTTACCACGATACTTATTCATTATTTTAACAGCCTGTATCAGCGTAAATTACCACACTTTTGTCATTAAAATTTGTAGCTGAAAAGGTTGAAATTGCATCCTGTACCCTAATTTCGTAATACACTTGCAATCATAATCTGAGGATTTTTAAGGATATTTATAATTCATTGCTTCTACGGTTTGAGAAATTCGTCTGTTCGACAACGTAAATAACGCAATGAACGTGATTGAACTGTCAAAATGAAAGCTATTGCGATCAATGGTCATTTTATGTGCGTTACGCTGTATATTTAAACTAGCAATATATGGGAGCTTTGATATGATTAGATACTCAATCGATAACTTACAAATGGCGAACGATCGTCAGCGAGAGCATCAATAAATGCCCTGCACCTAAACAAAATTAAAAAACCTACACTGTTTCAAAGTCTATTAATCATTTTGACAAATACCAGCACTGCGGTTTGTTATCGCCTTTTTTATGCAACAAAGTTACCGGCGGAGATGACAGCGGCTGGCGCTGCGCTGCGGCCTGCGGCCTGCGAGCTGCGGCCTGTGAGCGGCACTCTCCGTCCATTGCCCGCTACGCCGCACATTTCCGACCTATCCACACAATTTGCCTGCGCCTAGATTGAATAGCTTCCGACCTCCGGCAGCCCGTCTGAAGCCTTTTCAGTGCACACAGAATAAACTCGGATTCGCGCCGTAATAAAACGTTATCTGAACTTTTATGTGGAAGTTTAGCATGCTCTGTGATTGTGCTGTTTTTTTATTAAGTGTGTAATTTCTTGTTTTTAAAAAAACGTTTGATACGTTTCCGTTATATGATTTAACATTATTTTTGCCCATTTTCCAGTTAATTGAAGTAGGAAAATCCAAACTTTATTACCCTTACCATTCCGTTGGAGATAATAATGTTATTGTCATAATATGAATACCAGTTTTTATAGGTAACATTTTAATTAATAAAATATAAGAAAAAATTAACATAAATATAATAAATTAACATAACATTAAATAGGACCTATCTGAGTGATTATTTGAAACACAGTTTCTTCTGAGTAATATCCAATTTGAACATTCATTTCAGACTTTATAGTAAAGCATTATGCACAAAAACATAAAGGTTCTTTGCTCAAATTAAAATAAAACCACATCTCTGACTAGTAGTCCTACCTCTAGATATACAAGCTGTTGTTTTGCATCCTTGTCAAATTTTAGGAGGCTGTTATGGAAAACCTAAATAATCAAATAAAATTACGATCCCTGGTAAATAATGAATGTATACTTATTTAAATTATTTAAGTTTGATAGTATTTCAGGATAGGTACACCACTTTCAAAGAACAGAATCGCGTTATGGTATCGTAAAGCGGCCGCGTTTTTATATGTGTGTAAAAGGGCAGTTACTGTGCGGTCGCACACAGGCCGCGTTTTAAAATGCGTGTCCCACACATGCCGATTTCCGTAAATTTGAAAAAGAAAAAAAACCTACTTATTTTATTATTAATTCGTGTCGAGAATCAGTAGCATAGTTAAGTCCTTGAATTTGAACCACTCGGTTTCCAAGAATCCATTACATTTTCCAGACAGGCAAAAGTTCTGAAAATGAAGTTATACGTAATAAACCAAGCTCAAAAATTGCTGGTTAAGGAAACGTAGACAGATTTCATACCTTCAAGTAAAGGGGGGAGAAAATCCATCTCGGGAAAGTGGATAATCCTTCAGGAGGTGCGTTGCATTCTTGATATATACGATAAAGGAAACCTTTTACGATCAAAGAATAGTTCCCACATAATAAGATCGATAAAGCAGCCATGGCGGAAACGGCGATATATCACTGTTCAACAAAAGTCTCCGAGGGTTTCCATTTTCCATATCCCTGGAAAGGATAACCTTTTTAGTTATCGGACACTGACATTAAAATGAAACAGGCCTCGGCATGCAGTGATTTATGTATCTTGCTTTGTTCCCAAAGAACTAACCCAACTAAGTACACATGATCAAATTAATACTAAAGTTATATTTAATTAGGAATAGTGGGAAATCCATCAATAACGGATTCCAAGTCCAAGGGACCTCAGACCTTGGCATTTGTTATTAATTTCAACTTGGTACGGGGTATCCCTTTCCTGAAAAAGAGGGTCTTGACTTGACAGACGGACAAATAGACCACAAAGTGATTCCATAAGGGTTCCGCTTTATCCTTTTAAGGTACGGAACCCCTAAACTTTCGTTTTTTTTTACCCTATTACGGCAAAGCCAAAAGAAAGGGTACCTAATATTTGTATGTAGTCCACAGGTATGTATTACCTCTGCGATTTAAACATTATTTTCCAATTAAATGTCAGCAGTGCGATTCTGTAACCATCTCACCGTGAAAACTCAGGTGAAGTGAGCGTGGAGTGAGCTGTCATTCCAACTAATACGAGGGATTGACACTATTGACAGCCCACTCTAAGTTCACTTCACCTTATTTTCACGGTGAGATTTTTACAGAATCGATCGGCTGGTCATTAATATTATTTAAATGGAATTCGAATTTGGACATGACAAGCAAAAATCTTGAGTAGCGGTGGCCCAGTGGTGACGACCGCGACTTACGAGTTGTAGGTCGTAGTTTCGAACCCAGACAGGTGCTTTACTTTGTGTAAATTATTTCATCACCACTGCTCTCAAAACGATGAAGGAAAACATCGTGAGGAAACCGGTATGTCCTAGAACCAAAAGGTCGGCTTCCAGTCTAACCGGATGCAGCTGAATAGGTAGGTAATAAAATATTTTGTTGAAACCCCCTGTCTCATATCCTGTTTAGTAAAATCTTTGTAGACACTAGAAAAAAATATTCAAGCTAAAACGGAAATCTCATTGAAACAAAAGAAGTTACAGCAGTGCGATTCTGTAACCATCTCACCGTGAAAACTTAGGTGAAGTGAGCGTGGAGTGAGCTGTCATTCTAAATAATGACACTACTGATAACTCACATCAAGCTCACTTCACTTGAGTTTTCACGGTGAGATTTTTACAGAATCGACCGGCAGTTATCAGTCGGAGTTGGTGCAATTTTTCCCCACAGTCGCAGGCATAATGCGGCTCAGTCGAGGGCTTAGATCGATTGAAATAAGAGCCCGCAACCTTAATCCCATGAAATTCAGCGAGTCTAAAGACCTTTCGATGTCTTCGCTGTAAACCCGGCCATCGGCAAGTTAAGTCTCGACATTTTTATGACTTCATAGGTGTACTATAGGTGGAAACAAATAGGATTTCGTTTGTTTTCCTTTTGTGAATAGTTGGGAAATCTGTCTGCGTTTGTTTTGTATATGTTTAATACATTATTAGTAATCCTGCAACAGTATTTATTAATGAAGTAGTTGAAATTAAAATTAATAAAAAAAAACAATAGAAAACTCAGCCAGCCCCCGGGGTAATTACGAGTACGTTACATACACACTAATAATAGGAATAGCTTTCATTTTGACAATTTAACAACATTAATTGCGATATTTACGTTGTTCTTTCGTCAAATTTCTCGAAGATTTGAAGTAATGGATTAGCAATAGTATCCTTCAAAATGATTCAGACTGTGATCGATAGCGTGTTATGCAATTAGGGTGCAGCACTGGGCCCGCGTGGTGAATTATGGCCCACTCTCTCTCACGGTGAGGAGGCCTGTGTCCCAATAGTGGAAACATTAAGTGTGAATAAAAACCTATAATCTAGTCACGATCCTCTTTGTGTAATTGCTACATGAGACAGCATTATTTACTCCATCATCCTGAGTGCCTTAAATAAAAAAGTATCTAACTTACTACAGAAAATACTTCAGATTCAGACTGCTGAATTTCATAGTATCATCCAATATAATATGATGTCTAAAAACTTTGCGATTTTAGTCGACTAGTGCTCTAACAAAACCACTGAGTAGTCGGTAAACATAACTCTTTAGTAGAGATCCCGTGATCCTGTGTGAGGTGCATCGTGCAGGTACCGATCGAAACAAAAACGACCAACATCCTACCTAAAATCATAAAGTTTGATACAAAAGCAAAAGTGCCGTAGTGCGGTGTAGTATGCTGAGCTGAGGCCCTTTTGGCATTAAGTATAATCTTTGTTTTTTGTTTATGTAGTTTTAAGGTGTCATTTTGTGTAATGCCAATAAATGCATTTTTCTTTTCTTTCTTTTATGTCACTTATAAATATCTACGAAAGTTTGTTTGTTGCTTGCCTTTTGACCTATAAACGTATAATCTTAAGGCTGATTTTTCAATAGTCAGATAACTTTTATCTGACGAATAATTAAGACAAATTGACATTCATTCTATACAAAATCTGTCAAACTGCAATATTTATTCCTCAGATAAAGTTATCTGACTATTGAAAAATCAGCCCATCTATATCTATCTATACTTATAATAAATCTGTAGAAGTGAAAATTCTGTACATTGAAAATATCCAAAAAATAAATGGCAGGGGGTGTTACTTGACCGACACCGAACCCAAAAATGTGATTAAAAAAATTTTTGTCTGTCTGTCTGTCTGTCTGTCTGTCTGTCTGTTTGTTCAGGCATCACGCAAAAACTACCGGTTCGATTACGATGAAACTTGGTATAATTATTCTTTAATATCCTGGGCACCACACTGGGTACTTTTTATCCCGGAAAAGTATATACAATAAAAAACAAACTTAATTTTGCGGTTCGATCCCTATACCCGATTACCACTGTCTGTACTGTACCAACCGCAAATACTAAGTTTGTCGTAGGTTGGGTCACCCGCAGTGGAGTTCATTTTTATTCCTTTTAGTTTTTAGAGTTATTTAGGTTTATTTTTATATGAGTCGTAGGTATAGATTTTAATTTTAAAGTATAGGTAGTATATATGATAGTGTACGTAGTGACCGTAGGTTATTTTATAATACTGTTAGGTAGGTTTAATCATTCGTATATTAGTTTTTAGGGAGTTTGCTTATTTATTGAGTTTAGATTAGTTATCATCAGAAATAGGTTTATTTAGGTAGGTAGGTCTTTAATTTTCTGTTATTGTGTTTTTTTTTTTTAATTAGTTAGGTACTTAGGTAAAGATATCATATAGGTACCCTCTTAATCACCACTAATGAGACACAATTGGTTTTCTATTGTAATTAGCCACAAAGGGCCCGCGACATAGATGGCATTCTGGGGAAGCACATACATTTTATCCTGTTAGCACGTTCCCGTGGGTAAATTTCCGACATCCACGCGGGCGAAGCCGCGGGCAGAAGCTAGTAATCAAATATAAAAACGTTTGCAGAATAGTTTTTTTGTTGACAATAGTGTCAACAAAAAAACTATTCTGCAAACGTTTTTAAAAAATCTGACCATCCAATAGGGATGGGCTGATTTTTCAATCGACTGTCATACTGAATTTCGACAGCTAATTATTTCGACACGGTCCCAATTTCGAAAAACAATAGTTCGACTACTCATTGCTTCGACAGAACATATATTCGACTCGCATTAGTCCGACAGAACATACTTCGACAACACACACCTTCGAAAAACACTACTTCGACAGAACCCTTCTTCGATATGCACTTGTTCGGCATATCGTTATTTCGACGGAACATACCTACCTATTACATTCGACATAATACTGCTCTGAAATGTGACATTAATAATAAAATTGAAATTTGCTTTATGATTTTAGGTACAAAATAAAAACATAAATAATCATTAATTATATTGTTTAATTAACCAGTAACAAATCTTTGTACAGTTTGTTTAACCATTTCTTCAGATAACTTAAATCGTAACATAATATTAATAAGTCTTCTTGATTATTTATTAGACATGTGAGTAACGTATGCTATTCCGCTTAAGAACGAAATTGTATCCATGTCATTTTTCAGTATCAAATGTTTTTGCATCCTTTCGTTCTGCTGTAATTGTTTTTTTCTCTTTGGTTTCTCAATTTGAGCCAAAATTCTCTGTATTTCGTTCTGTGTGCTTTTTACTTCCTTTTTCACTTCGGCCAAAGTTTTAAAAATGTTCATTTTTTTTCTATTGAGCAGAGTATTCCACCTCATATGCCAGCTTTCGATTGAATTTTGAGTCGAAGGAAATCCACATTCAATGGAATCTGCAACCGACCACATTTCTGGTGGATATGATGGTGGTACTTTTGAATATGTAACTTTAAGTGGACGTGTCTTTTGTTCTATTTTTTTGTATGTTCCAGTGACATAAAATTTCGAAAACCAGTCGCTAATTGGTTTTGCATCAACGGGTAAAACTTTTTCTTGGATTTCATTAAACACTGCGGGGATTTCAGACGCTGGTATATATGGCAAAGCTGAAATATGTTTTAACTTGTGGGCAAATTCACTATCATTTATGTATTTTTCACTCAGTCCAGCCCCTTCAATGTGTCGCCAAATAATTTGTTTAAGATGAAATAAACAACATTTATTCTTTGCGCTGGGAAATGCGCGCTTACTAGCAATAATTGCCGCTTTCTCAAAATCGGTTATTATGACTTGTGGCTTTAATTGTGTGTTGAATCTTCCAATAACGTAGCGTTGTATTATTTAAAAAAAAATGTAGTAACAGTTTTCTTTTTTTTTGTTCATGAAACCATATACGAGTGGAAGAATTTCATTGGTACTATTCCTTGGCCCGACTCTGCCTTGTATGGTATACATTTGATATAATAGTACTGGGCAACATTTGAAAGTTCCATCCATAACCCAAAAATCGGAATTACTAAGCAATTTCAAATTTTCTTCTGTACTAAAAACAAGCACAATGTCACCGCCAGAATTATAATGACCAATCATGAATTGTTTTCCATCGATTGTTTGGTACTGCTCAGGAATTTGCAGATCTTCCAGCTTGGTAGGAACTTTTGGTAGTCCCTTGTTTCTGGTTCTGTTTATCATTGTTTGCATTGCCTTTTTACTAGGCATAAACGGCGCACTAGTAGATGGAATGTCTTGACTACATTGTTGTATTATTTGTATTGGGTTATACATGCTACATCGGGCACTTTGTTTTAGATTCCGATGTAATTTACGTATTCTAATTTTTTCAGGATCAGGTATATGGCTGTGTGAATTTATAGTTTTGTTTGCAACGTAATGTTTACCTTCACGCTTTATTGTTTTAAGCCACACGTCACATTTTCTATAGCACTTTTCTAAGCAGCTCCAATAAAACACATTATCACGCACTTTATTTATACAGTACATGTAACCGTTCATTATCAACTGCTCCTTTCCGTTTCGTGATAACACTATTTCGCATGAAGACATGACTTTAACGCAAAACCGAATTAAAATAATTAAATACAAGCAATGCACTTTTCTGTCCCCGATATAAAATAGAAACAATGACACAAATGTCAAGAACAACATAAAAAAAATATATTTACTGCAGCGTTACTTCTACAAAGATAACCTTGTTTTTGGTTTTTATATTTTAACCTATTTCTATGTTACTGGCCATCTTAATTTTTAAAGATTCAAATTCGAGTTTTGTAATTTTCGTTGGATGTCAGCTTTTGGCAGTTTTTGATTAGTTGTCCTTGTCGACATCCAGTATGACACTCGTCACAAACAAGTAATGATGGAATCAAGTTGATTTTTAATTTCCAAATTTAAACTAGTCGAATTTATAAGAAAGGTCCTATGACTATTGAAAGTTACATATATGGAGAGTTTATTTGTTTTTTTCAGTTTTAACGCTGTTGCCCCATAAAATGAGAAATCTGTCGGTCACCCTAGTTACGATTTAAGTTTTCTGTAGAAATGGTTAAATAATTAACTGTCGAAATTCAGAATGACAGAACAGCTTAGGTTACTCAATGTCTAATAAATAATCAAGAAGACTTAATATTATGTTACGATTTAAGTTATCTGAAGAAATGGTTAAACAAACTGTACAAAGATTTGTTACTGGTTAATTAAACAATATAATTAATGATTATTTATGTTTTTATTTTGTACCTAAAATCATAAAGCAAATTTCAATTTTATTATTAATGTCACATTTCAGAGCAGTATTATGTCGAATGTAATAGGTAGGTATGTTCCGTCGAAATAACGATATGCCGAACAAGTGCATATCGAAGAAGGGTTCTGTCGAAGTAGTGTTTTTCGAAGGTGTGTGTTGTCGAAGTATGTTCTGTCGGACTAATGCGAGTCGAATATATGTTCTGTCGAATGAGTAGTCGAACTATTGTTTTTCGAAATTGGGACCGTGTCGAAATAATTAGCTGTCGAAATTCAGTATGACAGTCTTTTCAATCATCTGATAACTTTATTCGAAGAATAATTTTGAAATAGTGACAGTTATTTCATACAAAAACTGTCAAACGTCAATTTTATTACTCGAATAAAAGTTATCTGGCGAGTTTTTCCAACGCCAGATAACTTTATCCGAGGAATAATTTTAAATTTTTGACAGTTCTTCCATACAAAAACTGTCAGACGTCAATTTTATTCCACGAATAAAAAATATCTGTCGATTGAAAAATGAGCTCTTACATGTATTTTATTTTTAACCGACTTCAAAAAAGGAGGAGGTTCTCAATTCGACGGTATGTTTTTTTTTTTTGCGTGTTTGTTACGCGATTACTCCGCCAATTGTAGACCGATTTTCAAAATTCTTTTTTTGTTCGAAAGGATGATACTTCTGAAGTGAAATGACTGGTAAAAATTACAACTTAAAAGTGAAAAATAAAAACTTTTTTGCAAAAAAAAAAACAACCGACTTTTAAAAACGACACTAGAAAGCGAAAAATAACTTTAATTTCGTAGTTTTTGGAAGTCGGTTGTTTTTTTTTTGCAAAAAAGTTTTTTTAATTATAGTTTTTAGGGCCAGGACAAGGGTTATATGTAAATATAGCACAGGTTCACTAATTATGTACGCGCAATAAAATAACTACGGCCAGCGCCTGTTCCACAGGCTGCTCAATGTAGTTGGGTTCGGAACCCAAATTGTTTGAGCCCGACACGGTCGTGGCCGTTTTTTTATTTCACCAACAAACATTTTGCCATAAACTAGCAAGTCTGGAAACACTCAAAAACATTATCCTGTTGTGGATCTTTTGCATAAACCGCGGATTATGGCTGCAAGCTCGTTCAAAAAGCAACCACCAACATACCTAAATATCACGAATTTGAAATATCGCTCGTTTAACTCACAATGTGTCTGACCGTAGGTACAGAGGTGGTACAGAGCAAGTATTTATTTTCCTAGGTAGAGTTTAAAGCGGAGCGTGACTGGCGCAGCTCGGCGCGGCTGCCGGCTGCCGAGACGATGTCGTGGAGGCGGAGCACGTCTCCAATCCTCTTTAGTGCTACTAAAGTACATACTTGGCCCACAATGAAATGCAACGGTGAGCATCAACATTACGTAAACGTATGTGATAGAAGCAGAGTATTTCGCCAAAGAGACGTCTGTTGACGAATAGGTACATGATGTATGAACGGGAACTCTATTGGAAATCGGTGTGTCTGTTTCGCTACCCGTCTACATTTAACAAGTCTTATCAAACATTTTATTGAAACTACGCTTTTCAGATATACCTTGCTCGGTGCTTTGTATGCACGTGAAATGTTGTCAGTAGTTCTGATGCGTTTTGTCCAGTATTATCACTGAATTAAACATTCGGCCTTGTCGGTCTGTCATATCTCCTTTAGACAAATCTATATTTTGCTCCCAGGATTTTAAGACGCAATACGTCTTAGCATGGGAATTCTCCATCAAAGTTTACCATAATTCATCCATCATAGATAGCCATTATCTGTATACATAGTTATTAAAACAAAGTCGCTTTTTACGTGTATGTCTGTGTGACGCCTTAGTTTATTTAAACTGCTGGGATATTCACTACCTTTTAGAGACTTTATTTCGGAAGTTTTATGTGTATAATACTAACTTACAAAGCTCAGAAATCTCAATGTTTTGACACGTCACCATTGCAACTGTGCGAAGCCGGTGCGGGTATCTGAATCGAACTACATAAGTAATTACTCATAGTTAAACTCTGCAGCAATTGGTACAAAAGTTAATTTCTATAGAGAAACAATACATATTAATAACAAAATAACACAGCCGTCTAGCCCGCAATATCATGGCATATTTTCAAGTGCTGTTATTATACGGATCCGATTCCCGTACAATGCCACATTGGCTGCAGACAAGGGAATTGAAGAGACGATATTGGAAATGCAATCGATACAACAATGATATATTCACATAAAACCCTATTCCCTGTAGGTATGCGAGTCTGTGAGTCCCGCAGAGAGGAATGGAGTGTTCGCTCGAGACGGTCGGACGCACAAATCAACGTAATATGGTGCAAAGCTATCCAAATGAGAAGCTCAGAAGCCCGTCTCGACTGCGGGCCTTACATCGCAGCTTAATTAATAAAATCAAACGGATCGGACCGATGTGTTCGACATCGGCGTCGACAGTTCGACTATGTAGGGAGTTACCGCAAACCTCTTCACTCGAATGCCAATTAAATTGTCGGCACTTTGCGCGAGTTTTATTTTTTTCATTATAGTTTCCACAGAAATAATTAATTACTATGATGATCAATAAGGGCTTCAGTTGCTCACGCGTTCTAAGTTTCTTGTGATGTATTTCGAAGTTTTTGTGAACTATTGTTTATAAATAGGTTTGACCCTTGGACTCGAGTTCAAAGCACCTGTTTTGACCTTCTTTTGGATAGAATGTGAACTTGAATAAGATTTGTACCTATACAAATAAGTATGTAGTAGATCAAAGTGAAAGTCAAATAATTTATTTTAAATAGGCTCATAAAAGGCACTTTTAAATGTCAATAAAAACGGCCCTTGGCCAATTACATTAGTTAAAGATATAAAAAAAATTTACAATAAAATATACTATAATAAAGAACAGACGTATATCATAAATCATAAACTACTAACAATAAATTAAATACTATTATTTTGACAAAAATGCAGGCACATTACCATTAAGTCAACAAACTTGTCGGCGAATAAATCGCAGTCCAGGTTGGCTTCCACAAGCTTATTTAACGCGGCTAATACGCGCGGTACGGGAGACGCAGCACGGGCTGCAGTCCGGCGCGACGGTAAGCTTAGCAGCTGATGCTTTCTGCTACGGAGATAATTATCCGGTGTGTGGAGTCGAATCAGCTCATTATGGATGTCAGGAGCATCCGTTATCCCTCTGCAAATTTTAAGCATTACGCCTACCTGGTCGCATGCCCTTCTGGTCTCGAACATATGATATCCCAGACATCCTAGGAGGAACTTGGTAGGATATAGATAGGGATAATAACCGCGAGTTCTCCTGTAGAGAAACCGCAGGAATGCTTTTTACACTTTCTCAAGAAGAAGCGCATACTTTGCTTCATGCGGATTCCATACAGAAGAACTAGCTTCTAGCTTGGTTCGGACAAGTGTGCTGTACAAAAGCCTTATTACTTGCTCGTTGCGAAAGTCACGAGCATTGCGGAGAACAAATCCTAGTCTTTTAAATGATTCTTTGGCGACAGCAGAGACGTGGTCATGAAAAGTAAGCTTCTGGTCAAATGTGACACCCAAGTCCTTCATGTTGGTTGATCTAGTTATTTTAGTACCATTTAATTTGTATTCGAAATCAATTGGGTGTCGCATTCGACCAAAAGTCATTACATAGCATTTGGACACATTGAATTCCATTTTATTCTGAACTCCCCATTCATATATGGCATTTATGTCATTTTGTACAGCTTCGCAGTCCGATACGGTGCCGACATTACTATAAAGTTTGAGGTCATCTGCGTACAGAAGGCACTCAGCAAATTTTGTAGAGGATGGCAGGTCGTTGACCATCAGCAGGAAAAGTAGAGGCCCGAGAATCGATCCCTGACTTACGCCAGAGCGTGTGTGGTAGGGACGAGATACGTAGATACCCAGTCTTACAAATTGCTGACGGTCACGGAGATAATCAGCTAAAAGTCGGAGTAAGTTTGGACAGAAACCAATGGCACTGAGTTTGAGGAGCAGGATATCATTATTAACTCTGTCGAAAGCTTTACAAAAATTAAAATAAAGTACATCCACCTGCCGCTTATTGTCAAGATGTTTTGATATGTACTCCGTAATTGTCAGTAGGTTAGTATTGACAGACCTCTTGCATCTAAAACCGTGCTGGTAGTTACATAAATACTTTTCAACCTGGGAGTAAATAAGTTTATGAAGAACATTTTCGAAAATCTTAGCTGGAGATGACAATATAGCGATAGGCCGATAGCCCTCGACAGCTGATTTATTAGTAGTCTTGGGAATGGGCGTTACTCGTGATATTTTCCAGTGGTATGGATATACGCCTGCCGCTAATGACATATTGAAAATGTGACATAGAGGAGTGGAAAATAATTGTTTGAAATGTTTCAAAATAAAAGCTGGAATACTGTCGGGTCCTACGGAGCTTCTGGGTTTTAATTTATTGATACCGTACTGGACGTCATCAGGAGAAAACTGGAAGATATTTATGTAGTTACTGTTGGAGTTAGTTTCATGATTGTTAACACAAGCTGCATTTAACAGCGGAATTTCAGGAAGAAACACGCTTGCAAAAAATTTGGCAAAAGCTTCAGCAGCTGCTGCTCCTGAAAAACAGTCACCATTATAGCTGACGCTGGGCTCAAAACCTCCTTTAGACCGTAAGCTGTTAACATGTCGCCAAAATTCAAGAGGGTTACTCTTAATATTATTTTCTATGCGCGTAATATACATACTGTAGGCTTCTACAGTACGACGCTTTAAGGAGTTTCTGAGATCTGCAAAACTCTTGTAATCATCACTGCAATTGGTACGCTTCCAGCTTGCATGTAGTTTTAGTTTTAGTTTGATATCACTAATGATTTCTGAAGTAAACCAAACCGGATATCGTTTAGGTACACTTAAATTGAATTGATTCTAGTTGCTCCTTATAAAAGGTAGTTTCGTATGGAGAAGAATGGGCAAGAAACTCCTCCAATAATCTTTTAAAATGTTGTATAATGTTTTGTATACATTAAATATGTATAATTATAGGTAAGTATGAAAGACGATGCACCTAGAAAAAAAATTACTATCAGTACCACAATAGGTAAAAGAATTAAAAATTAAGTAATGAAAAATACATTAATTAACTAGTGATAGAAAGTTAATGGTGCTCGCACATTTACAAATATTGTTGTATTCCTAGTAGGTACCAAATTATTTACCGTAAACCAATCTTGGACCACACCAGCACAATCGCGTAACACACTTTCAACCACAATCTGAATCATTTTGAAGGCTATTGCTAATCCATTGCTTCATATGTTCGAAGAAAATGTCTGCTCAACAACGTAAACAACGCAATGAATGTTGTTGTACTGACTTAATGAAAGCCATTGCTGCTGTTAGTTTGTTACGCAATTACCTTGCTGAAGAATTAGGAGGATTTTAGGAGGCATTAACGTATTATATATGAACCCGAAGGTAGGTGGGGTGTATAAGTCCTTAATATAAGTAGGTACTTAGCAACCTTTGTATTTTTATGGGGGAATTAGTAAATATGCGTAGGTAAGCACTTAGTTTTGAAAATAAAGGGTTATTTTAAATTGGTTAGCTAAACTCCGCCGACGCGATGGGTATCTAAACACGATACAATAGAAAGATGATTGATGTTGTTTTTTTTTGGAGGTCAACGTCCGCTGTTAGTGTTGTACTTGAAGGTTATGTTGAGAAAAACAGTTTTTTTTTATATTATATCGTATGCAGAAGTGCAGATAACGATACCAATCACGACTATGAAGTTTAAGTACTTATACAAAAAACCAGATTTTTTTAACTGATATTTTAAGTGACGACAATAATTGCGGTCGATGGCCTTACAAAAAAAAAATCAAATTAACTTATTTATTGTTTTATCATGATTAGATATGGATAGGTAGATATAATCAAAATGCTTCAAATAGGTAGGTAATCGCAGTATGAAACATTAGATAGGTACCAACAATATTTATCATTTTTGTTCAAATACCACTTACCAAATTATCTCATTGACATGGCTAATAAAAACGACGAGAGAAAAGAATAATTGATAAACAAATAAATAAAACTTAACAAGCCATAACTAACCATGAGCATAGAAAAAAATATTGCTGTTTTTGAAGAACAATATTATCCTAAAGTTGTGTATGGGGTTATTTTGGGCATGCGCCATTTATGAATGGAGGGAGGCCGACGATACGTCTGATCGGTTGCCTGGCAACTGAGGCTGAGGCATGCAAGTGAGTATTCGTATTATTCGAGTATTCGCCTAATTTTTCTATTCGATTTTTTTCTAATTGAAACGAAATTTTTCTATCAGGTTTTTTTTTTAAATATAGAATTGAACCCCTTGATAAAGCAAAAAAAAAAAACGTTTTGTGTTTGACTGACCATCTGCGTGCGCGTTATTGAAACCTAACACAATTCAAATTCCACAATTGCCACACACAATTCAAATTCCTACATTGCATGATCTCGAGAAAAACCTCTGTAACAAAGTTTAAGTCTGACAAAAAGGTGATCTAAAATAAAATTGTAGGTTCGTTTTTTTATACGTCGGAATCCTAAAAACTGAACGCCGAAATACTGAACGTTCAGTTTTTTTCCAATCAACAAATTACACGTAGGTACCTATGCAATCAGCTGCATAGGATAGGTACCTATCTTACGTGTAAATTGTTCATTAGTGTACTACCTATATGACTTGTACCAGGAGGTCCTGATTTACTAAAAGAAATGAGTAAATTACTACTTAATAATCAAATACTTTTTAATTTTATAATTTAAAAACAAAAATCTCGAATATATTATTCGAGTAGTTGAGCAACACTATTCGAACACTTGAATAGAAAAATTGAGCGAATATTGGAAGCCCTACAGTGGCAACGCATCCCTCTCCGAGTCTCCGGTTGACCCTGAGGTCGCGTACCTACCCCTATACGTATTCCCCTGTGTTAACATGTTACCAAATTTTTCTGCCCTATAAACTGAACATTATAAGAAAGATACTATGGAGTTTTCTTATTCTTATAGGTACCTAATATGGCTTCAATACAGGTATTTCGACATTAATAAGCCGATTAGCTAGGTATGTACTATGAAATTATAATAGTTTAATTCTCTACTAAAGATACGATAGGTAATAATGTAGTTAAGTTCTCTCAAGATTTTATGTAGAAATGGGTACACTAAGTTTGCCTAACAAATTTAAATTGTTTAAAAAATGAATATTTTACTGAATGTACAATTTTGGCATCAGCCATGCTAGCGCCATCTATTGTTAGCATAAATAACTAAGTACACCAAACAGCCAAAAACCAAACTAGTTTCAATATAATGCGATAGATGTCACTACTTAACCAATGTTTTCATTTTACTAACATTATTTACACAATACTGTTTTACACTATTTCACTCATATAAACTAATTTGATTCGGTTTTACATTTTTCAAGATAAACTTTATTACTATTTTTTAGATCGCCCAACATTTCCGCAAATAATTCTAAGATTTAATTGTAGATGCCGCTGTAATCTAAATAGTCGACGAAAGAGGTATTGTTACTTTTTCGACGAATTTGGCACACATCGTTTTATTTTACACATTTTATGCTAAGTGTAAGATTTAATAACATGTTCGTAATAATCAAATAATAATTTGAAAGAATTCTGTCTACCTATTTAAACTCATCGGAAAATTTACAACAATATTCATGTGACGAGGTGGCCGAGTGGTTAAGGCGTTGGACTGCTAATCCAATGTGCTCTGCACGCGTGGGTTCGAATCCCATCCTCGTCGGATCGTTTTTGCTTCTTTTTGCAGTAAATTATGGACAATTTGTAGTAAAAATACGAGTTTAAATTAGTAGAATAGTTTGACAATAATAAATTATTTTCAGCATGGCTTATGTCTTTGACTTGATATACATATTTCTAAAATATAATTGGATCAGGTGCAAGTCCGACTATAATCAGGTGTTATCTCTGTAATCGCTAGCAAAAAAAGATACCATCGCATCGCATGGCTATCATTTGTTACGAATTTATCTAGACCTGTTTTCATTATCTTATCATGTACCTGGTACCCTTTATTTTACAACTTGGCTAGTGTTGGGCGCGCCTCAACTAGGCAAGGTTTTCATAACTTCTTTGTGTTTTAGTGAAATCAATTAGACATTTATTAGTGAGCCAAAGTTTTTCTTGGACATGTGATTTGTTCACAAATTGTTACGTTTCCTATTTAGTGTTTTACAGACGGACTTAAACTTCGAAACGGTGTTACTCGAATGTAAGTGCTTATCTTTGTTCAATAAGTGCTAAGAATTTCTTGTTTGTAAAGGATTTATTGCAACATTGTATTTGGATAACATTGATCAGTTACCTAAAGTATTATTATACCTATGGGTAAGTAATCAGCTGGAGAATGAAGGTATCTTTGAATGCGTGGTGGATAGGTCACAACTTCCATAAGCCTTTCATACCATAGGTACCTGCTGCTGAATGGCACGTTATTGTTTGATAGGTTCCGGCAAGTTTATTTATTTATTTTCTCACAATGGTTTTGTAGCACTTAATATTGTAAAAGCTGGTGCCTGATGTGGGTTTAGAAAAAAACGGTTTGGGCTTCGGCATTCTCTGTACCCATACACTCTATAGGTATATACTATTCTCTATACACAGAGGAATGCCACTGCCAAGCCTCGTAGATATAGTCGCTCCATTATGCAATTCTCATTTTAAGTCGTTTCAAGCGATACAATGAGAAGAATGATGGGAACAAGGGTACCTACCTACTGCAAAATCCTTATCAATAACCGCGTGGCGTAGCCAATTTCTCGGTACAAACAATTTTCTCTCTCCGGCTCTCGCTTCGACTCTTGCTTCGAAAGTTCATTGGAATTATGGGTTATTGTATTAGGAGCTGTGCGGTCAATCGATGGCATGGTGACATAGTTGGAAATCTAAGATAGAATGAAGCACCTAACATAACAAGTACAGTAGGTCATTTAAATTCGATCAATATTGACTGTAATTTAAGACGTAAGTAATTGCATCAAATTCAGACAAAGTTAAAATACTGTCCGGTCCATGAAGTGGCATGGCAGTCCTACCTTGTTCACACTTTTGAAAAGTCTTGCATGTGTTTAATTATCTTCTATTGAATGACTAAATGCAGTAAGGGCCTACGGGCTTGGCCCGAGCAATATCGGATGGAGGCCTTTCAAAAGAGATACTTCCTCGCTGATGGTATTTCTAACTACCATCAGGCATCACGTTCTCGTCGATATTATATGAGTAGGTAGGTATCTATAAGAATGTTGGATGACTATAACAGGATCTACTTACTTGGGTGCTTAACAATCGGTTCTCAGTATATTCAATAGTATCAACATACATAGTTTATCGTGAACAGTGCCAAAGTGCTTCAGATATATAATAATTCATACGTGATTCATGAAAATACGCCCTATCAGTGGCTACACAGAATAGATGTCGTTATCAAAAGTAGAGCGAGCAAACAAATATGTACCTACAATTGGGCAACCTTCTAATTTTGATTGCATTTTACGATAAGGGTAACATTTTATCGACATTTTACTCATTACCAATTTTTCGATTTATAGTACTTACATAAATGTATATGTCCCTCCGTGGCTCGGAAAGCATGTTAAGCCGTGGGCACCGGTTGCCATTCGTAGATATTTGTCAGTAGTTATGCGTCAGTCAGAAGCTCAGTCTGAAAACCAGTGGGGGTACTTATCGTGTTACCCAGTAAATGGGATTTGGAGATCAGATAGGCAGTCGCTCCATTGTAAAATACTAGTGTTCAGCTACATCCGGTTCAACTGGAAGCCGAACCCAACATAGTTGGGACCGGCTACTAGGCAGATGATGACGAGTAAGTAGCTCTATATCTACCAGCACCATCAACTGGGGCATTATCAGCATATATTATAATGTTCCCACTGCTGGGACACACGCCTCCTCTCTGTGAGAGGGAGTGGCAGCCCAGTGGTGTCGGCCCCAACTTACTAGTTGTAGGTCGTGAGTTCGATCCCAGCCATAGGCACTTTGTGTATTTAATTTCATCACCACTGCTCTCGAAACGGTGAAGGAAAACATTGTGAAGAATCCGGCCATGTTCTAGAACCCAAATATTCGAAGACTTGTGACATCCACCAACCCGCACTGGGCCAACGTGGTGGATTAAGGCTTTCTGGGGTAGTCGGATAAAATAGCCTAGTAGCCGACATAATTATAATATCCTATCCTAGGCTTACGACCTATCCCTTTTTCTCATGGTTAGGTCGCCACGTGCTACGAATGTTATACCTACGTAGGTACTATCAGTAAACACTTTTTTCTTTTGTTCATTACAACAATAAAATATTACTTTATTGGTACACAATCACCATCTGTAATAATTCAATAATGTAATAATTTTATTGTTGTATTGGTTATTGATAAAATTTAATGAAAAAACTAGGTAGGTAAACTTACCTACTTACCTACCTAATCTAGTTGTTAAATAAGTTATCAATTTGAATGTCTAGAACATATTTATTTAAATACACTGACGATATCAGACTCTATTATAGTGCCATAGGAGTGACCTCAAACTTTTCAGTTTGTAGCCAACTAGCTGTTGCCCGCGTGACTTCATCTGCGATCCAGGATGAAAAGTAGCCTATGTCCTTCTCCAGGTCATAGTCCACCCCTTGCGCCTAATCAGTTCAGTCGTTTTAGCGTGAAAGTGTAACAAACAAACATACAAAAAATTTAGTCTTTTCTCTTTATAATAATAGGGCTTAAAGTATGAAATTGCCGTTTTATTGTAATAGATACTTCGAATTGACATAGAACCTTCATGGTTTGAGATTTTTGATTGAAACTTTTTTCACATGGTACCTATGAAGTTCTTCTTTTAAAAAAATGTGCAACTTTCCATTATCGACTTTCAGTTGTTTTTTTTATTCAGCTTCTAAGACAAGAAAGATGGATACTTCGAAAATTCGAGTAGGTAATTTTTGAATACGAGTTCGGACGCGGAACTAACGCGGCAGAAACAGTTCGCAATATCAATGTTGCGTTTGGAGAGGGGACTGCTAATGAACGCACCGTGCGATTTTGGTTTAAACGCTTTCGTGGTTTCGAACTTTGATTTGAAGAACGAACCACGTGGAAGACCGCTCACACAGGTGAATAACAATGAATTGAAAGAGATAGTGGAAGCCGATCCGAGCCGGAATTAGCGGCATGGCTTAACGTTACCTTACCAACAATATTTACTCATTTGCGTCAAATCAATAAAATGAAAAAATATGAGAAATGGGTGCCTCATGATTTGACTGAAAATTTTTGGAGTTTCATTAATTTAAAAAAAGGGCACATCATTGTAAGGACTATAAGTTTTTAGAGGATCAGTTTGGTCATAGTAAGCCATGGTCTAGGCTAAGCAAAAACAACTCCAAAACATATGGGAAAACCAAATGTAACCAATTTCAATAAGCAGCATTCTTGAAGATATTCAGATTCATTTATCAATTTGAAGTGGAAAAATTAACATCGGGCAAGGATTTTAATTTCCTCGACCGCTCCCTGAAAGTGCTGATAAAATTCGTTGTTAAATACCAAACGGGATCGTCATCGATATTTTTACCGTAATCTTGTACAGTATCTTGAACAAAGATATATAACACCTTAATCGTCATGTGACAATATCAAACAAATGAACACCAACAAAGATCAAGTTTAGTGATTTTAACAAGAGTTTGATCAGCGCTTGCGGGGTAATTGCGTAACACAGTAACGGTAGGAATGGCTTACATTTTGACAGTTCAAGAACATTCATTGCGTTATTTATAGGTTTTTGAGCAGACAAATTTTTCGAACATATGAAGCATAATTGACTTCAAAATGATTCAGATTGTGATTTATAGTGTGCCTTTCACAATTATGGTGCTGGTCCAGCCTTTTGTCCATACGTTTTAGAATTTACTAGGTACTTTATTAAACGTTGGTAACATCCCCCCATCCATCCCTATCTCTTAAGATACAGGACAGACCTAGTTTAAGGGATAGAGTTGAAAATTGTACTCCTATGCTAAAGTTGTATTGAATACTTAGTGTCAACTGAATGTATGCAGTGCAGTGCAATGTGGTTTTTGTTTATGCAATAAATTCTTTATTATTATTATTTATACTTAATTATATTTAGCAAAGCAAAGTATTAAGGAAAACAAACCTTTTGTCCATACGTTTTAGAATTTACTAGGTACTTTATTAAACACTAGCTTCTGCCCGCGGCTTCGCCCGCGTGGATGTCGGAAATTATCCCACGGGAACGTGCTAACAGGATAAAATGTATGTGCTTCCCTAGGATGCCATCTAACTCGCGGGCCCTTTGTGGCTAATTACAATAGAAAACCAATTATTGTGTCTCATTAGTGGTGATTAAGAGGGTACCTACCTATATGATATCTTTACCTAAGTACCAACCTAATTAAAAAAAAAAACTCAATAACAGAAAATAAAATACCTACCTAGGTACCTAAATAAACCTATTTCTGATGATAACTAATATAAACTCAATAAATAAACAAAATCCCTAAAAACTAATATCTATACGAATGACTAATCCTACCTAACAGTATTATAAAATAACCTACGTTCACGACGTACACTATCAAATATACTACCGATACCTACTTTAAAATTAAAATCTATACCTACGACTTATAAAATTAAACCTAAATAACTCTAAAAACTAAAAGGAATAAAAAGGTCGCACAGATAATACTGCGGGTGACGTAACCTACGACAAACTTATTATTTGCGGTTGGTACAGTAATCGGGTCTAGGGATCGAACCGCAAAATTAAGTTTGTTTTTTATTGTATATACTTTTCCGGAATAAAAAGTACCCAGTGTGGTGCCCAGGATATTAAAGAATAATTAAACCAAGTTTCATCGTAATCAAACCGGTAGTTTTTGCGTGATGCCTGAACAAACAGACAAACAGACAAAAAAAAATTTAATCACATTTTTGGGTTCGGTTTCGGTCTAGTAACACGGTTCGGTCTAGTGCCATTTATTTTTTTGATATTTTCAATGTACAGAATTTTCACTTCTACAGATTTATTACTTAAGTATAGATTAGTAACATACTTAATTATATTTAGCAAAGCAAAGTATTAAGGAAAACAAACCTTTTGTCCACACGTTTTAGAATTTACTAAGTACGTTGGTAACATACTTAATTATATTTAGCAAAGCAAAGTATTAAGGAAAACAAACCTTTTTCCATACGTTTTAGAATTTACTAGGTACCTACTTTATTAAACATTGGTAACATACTTAATTATATTTAGCAAAGAAACAAATTGATTGTACCAATTCAGAGTATCTACTTATCATTTTAATTTTCTTCCAGATACCAATATGTACTGGTTACCAATCCTCTTGGTAGCCGTGCTAGGCAGCGCGCAGGCTCAGCAGACATCACAAACAAGAGTGGCAGACACCCTCAGTGAATGCTATAGCAACCCTGAACTTGCGAACAGGAACAACTTGCCGCCTGTCACGATGCAGGTCCTCATCGATATCATAAGAAAAATAGAGGACAACCCTAACGTCAACATGGATTTGAGACAGCTTTCAACGGTGCTTCTTCACACGTACGTTTATGTTCTACTTATTTACAAAACTAAATAAAAGTCCCCCAGCCCAAATTTCGGCCATGGCGACCAATCTCAGCGGAGACCAGCACCCTAATTGCGTAACATCGGAATCAGAATCTTTTTGAAGCAAATTGGTAATCCATTGCTTCTTAAGTTCGAAAAATTTGTCTGCCCAACACGTAAATAACGCAATGAATGTTGTTGAACTGTCAAAATGAAACCGATTCCGATGATCGTGTGTTACGCAATTAGGGTGCGGCCTTCGGCACGGGAGATATTATAGTGCATAATTGTGTGCGCAGACACAGGTGCACTCTCTCTTCCCTAAATCTCATGGTCCGATGAGACGGCAATCCGACGCGACCGGAGATCAAGCGGAGGGCCAACTACCTAACGTGCTTTCTAAGGCACGGCCGCACGCCGCACGAGTGTATCCCACCGCCAACTTCCAAACTCCGGGCTGTTACTAAGAAATTCCCAATGGTAAAACGCAATAACACTTTGCCCGATCCGGAAATCGAACCCAGGACCCCGTCACCCATGCTCAGCAGTCGCGCTTGCGACCACGCACGAGACCAACGCGGCAGGCAACGTTACACACCTACATATCTTATGAACAACAAGTAACTGCTGGTTGGTGGGATATTATCCCTACACATACACTTACAAAAACGCTGATATGATTCTCACAGCTGAACCATCTTGGTCTTTTATTTGATTACTTTCAGATTCCGACAAGATGGCATTGAGTTCCATCAGCCAGAGAACTCGGTGTCTTCTGCAAATGTGCTGCCGTTTGCTCCTACGTTCCCCTCGTTCCATCGTCATCGGCTTCTTTTAACGAGGCTCATACCCAACAACTTGCAACTTTTGGGTAACGACACTGTCTCGTCTGTCCTGAAGGTTCGTTTTCTACAATATCTTTATTCGCCAACTAAGAAACTACTTACAGCTAGCGCTTCAATACTTGCTTATCGAGATTAAGATTAGCCTTATATATTATGTGGATTAGAAGAATCTGGTGGCTTAGCGGTCACTCCTGATTTTAACTATTTCGTTCTTATATTCTAGTGTACTCTCCATCATATGCTGTCAACAACTGTGGACACGAGAGTCCGAGGAGATGAAAGCAGCTGCAACCAATTGTCTCAATACCGAGCTCTTAGAACTGCGAGGTCCGGTCGCTCCATAAGCGATGATGTTGAAATTATAAAACCAGCAGTCTTGTAAGTATTTTTATTTACGTTTTTTTTCATCAGTTTTATTCTTACTCTGAAAACAATCCTTTTTTGACATTCAAGGCAAAAAGTTGATTTTTAATTCTATTTTCTCGTCTTTCAGAGAATCGGCCAACAAAAACGGGAAAATGAGGCGTTACGATCCGAATAACGATGTGGAATTCAGTAACTTTGGCGGTGATGGTTCTATGTCTGAACGTCAGGTGGCTGAGAGCACTTGCCCACTGTTGGACGGTGTGGTAAACACACCGTGGGGTGCCGTGTCAGCTGGTAACATTATTGCTGGCATTGCCGCAGGGGCGCAGCCACAACGTGTGAATATCATGGACTTGGTTAGGGACGCGAACCTTAACTACAGAAATGTCCAACAAACTGTGTCTTCTATATATCCGGCAACGTTAGCTGGTAAGTCGGCTTTATTTAACGTAGGGTATTAGAAATATTAGAATTATTTAAGTACTTTTACCAAGCAACATAAACTGAAATAACTGCTGAAGTGCGGATTATGCACTTCAGCAGTTATTTCAGTTTGTGTTGCTTCAAAAATAGGTTCAGTATATAAATGGAGTTAGATGTGGGTAGTACCTACTGCATTGTACATAATAAACACCGTGTTCCGGACGATATACATAAACTTCGACCAGGTCTTCAAACCATAGAAATAAGCATTTTTCAACTCCGTATCAAAGTAGCGACAAACAAATACGCGACAAATGTTAGGGCGACAGTACGATGTCGACCATCAGTGGTGCGACAGCACATCAGCTCGATGTAGGTACGTTAGTGGACACACTCTTATTTATTTTTTTTTGTTAATTTTCAACCAAACTAAATACGTTGACGTAAATCACCCGATATGCATGCCTCTTTATCCGAAGCATTTGATAGATTTATCATTTTAATTGCACTAAGCGGCAACATAGGCCAAATTAAGACCATTTCTTACTGCATGGCTCAACGAAATTTCATTAAATGAAATTACAAATTTCTTTGTAACGAAGCCTTTTTATTTTAAGTCCTTTGTTATATTTGATTTGTCAAACTCAAACTCAAATCATTTATTTCAATTAAACCATTTACAGACACTTTTGAATTGTCAAAATTATAATTATAGTCGGTCAGTTAGTCAGAAAGTTGAAGCTAGTTGCCCATTCCAAAGCGTAGATCTCTATGGAGAAGAACGGGCAAGAAACTCCACGGACACTCTTTTAAATCAAGATATTTTTACAAAATCCTAGGTACATTATTCTTATTGCTTCTATATGTGAGAACAATTTAAAGAAACAAATTAAAATATAAAATTAAAAATAAGCCCTGGCAGTTATGAGATGACCAGTCTCAACCGATGGCGCCCGTTCACGAACATGACGCGTGGATCAGTAAAACCAGATCATGTAGTAGATCATGTAAAAGCTATAGAGGCGTTATATATCACCATACAATGTAAACAAAAAAACTCCACATCCTTTATTGAGTACCTTTCTAAGTGACATTTCCTATCTAGGTGACTTGGCCGAAGCCGTCCTCATCCAAGGCACGGAGCGAGGTAGCACATCCATATCAATCGGTACCGCTGGCAACTGGAACAGCACGCAAGCAACCAGGCACTTCATGCTGCACAACCGCGTCAACGTCGAGATGACAGACCCTGAGATCCGCGGAGACATCGACGGCTTCGTCCTTGGAAGCACAATAACTTCGACTTTGGGAGCTTTCAGCTCCATGAAATTGTCGCAACTCTTGGATATGTACTATTCTCCCAGGGTAAGGTTTATTACTTTTTGTTTTCATACTACAATGAGACTTTTAATGGTAAAAACCATCAAACCCAAGTATGGGTCCAAGTAGACAATTATTTTTAATAATTTGTTCGTTATAGAATGGAGCCTTTGATGCCAATCTGCGAGCCTGCAACCGCCGCGCTTTGATGGAACAATACGTTACTAATGAGAATTTGGTCAGTGAAACACATGCTTTCGCCGCCGCCCTGGACACCAACATGCCTCTTCGTGGAACCATCATTGGTGGCCTTGAACAGCTTGTCACAAGTGCTGTGACCAATCTACGAACTTACACCAGTGAGTATCACGATACAGTAATTATAAAACCAGCCACCCAAGGAGCTTCCATAAATTCTGAATAAGTATTTGAATATTGTTCACTGTTATGTGTGCACCATATATACTTACTATCTCAGTATCAGTTACCTGTTGTAATGCTTGTTTTTATTTTTCAATAAATCCTTTCAACTTCTTCCAGCCAGCAATTTAAATGACATGAACTGCGTTACAACCTTAACCCAGAGCAATGACTTCCGTCTGAAAACCAACCTGTATATCGCGCTGGACTCCTCGTGGTCTTACCAAACGATATTCCCAGCTATCGCTTACTTGGTGGAGGCTATTGAGGTCGGCAAGTTCGGATCCAGTATTACTTTACTGAACGCCTTTGATGGAAGCATCGTTGTCAATACTACCTTCTCTCAGTCCGATTTCTACGCTGAATATAACGCTACTAGACACGCAACAAGTAAGAGAATTAAAAAGCTTATACTACAAAATGTTTTGACCACAATTTTATATGTAGTCAATTCAAATCTTGCATTGCTATATTTTGGTCCACAGTATCGCCAGGAGTAAATCTTGAAACTAGTTTGAATCGCATCAAGTTGATGATGCAAGAAACGCTTTTGAACGAGAGCATGAGGAACTACGTCGGCGGTAACTCATCAGTTTTGTTGTATCTGATCAATAATGGCAACTTGCAGACTACTGATCTTGCATGGCAACACGCTAACGAGATAAACAATACCGTACCCGGTAAGTTGAAAAAAAAAAATCAAATAGAGACATAAGGTAATGAATGTTAGTCTAATTTTAAATACTTATGCTCTTTTTCCAGACCTAAGAGTTCTATACGCGACTTCCACCAATCAGTTCGATACACTATGGACTTACGTACGAGAAATGTTCAGCGATATTTTCACTATCGCTCTCAATTCTGGGGGAACAAATGTGGATACTATCATGGATCCTGTACTACAACGAATTCAAAATGGTAAGTGATTTAGTATAACTAGAAAGCGGACAAGAACACGATTGTAGGAGTTTTAAACAACATGTTTCAGGCCCAAAATGCGCTTAGGTTTAGATGTAATTAATGCAATAGTAATGCGCGAGCCGTGAGACATTTAGGAAATTTTAATAGCTAGGCAATTATTTGCTTAGGTTTATAACAATTTGCCTTCTTTGCAGTTGGCAGAAGAATCGTGAACCCGACATGTGGTTTCTTGTTCACCGCCGGATCCTCAGGGACAAGGCAGTTTGATGACTACGTTGAACCTGGTTACATCAACTTCTATAGGATGAGTCCTAACTACTTCTTTGAGAACAATGATAACAGGAAGATCAGGGTGGCACGCAGTGGTACTGGAGCTGGAAATCTCGTAGTCTGTCACTCTCGGTCCGTCCCGCAGCCCAGGTACGACATCTATTGATAGTATTATCTTATGATAAAGTTGTTCTCGAAAAGTTAACCAACATTTACCATATCCGTATGTATAGCTATCTAATTCCATGAATTGTTTTCATTTTGATGACTAACATAGGCTACGATTAAATGATGAAGAGAAAAACAGTGACAAATAATTGGGCTTTTCTGATAATGTTCCGGCTACTATCTGGGTGAATATTTCATTTCGTGCATATTATGATCTTTTGTAGAATAGTCAAATAAATGTGCCTAATCATTTTCATTATATGTTTTTATTAAAGTGTTTAATGATGATAAGTGAAATATAACAAAGGGACAGTAATCAGACCTTTAATTTTTAAGATATTGACGTTTGTTTATTTTGAAGGAACGGTAATGAGATTGAACACAAACGGAAATTAGATATATATTTATGGTAATGAGGTAGAAAAAATGGTAATTAACAATACAACAACAGTTTGATAAATCAGCCTTTAATTTCAATAAAACAAACCTACATATAAATTAACTTCAAAATAGGTACGATCGCCAAAGGAGATAAGTAAACAGGGTCGTCGGATATAGTTGAAGTTTAGTAAGAAACCGATGGTTCTATGTTTTATGTTATGGGTTTGGTTTCCGCACTTAGTCCTTCAGGTCGACCATTGTGCGTGGGCCATGGCGGCCGTCGGTGGTTATTCCAACCAGCCCACCTCCCTCTAGAAGCTTATTAGGTCTCCTGGTCTGTCGAGAACATCTGTGTAGGATCTGGGTATCCCGAGGGTTTCTGATCTAATCTGGGTGACGCCTGTGCACTCAAAGAGCACATGCGCAACGGTTTCATCAGCCTCCATGCAAGCTCTGCACAGGGGGCTGTCCGTTATGCCTATCATATGGAAGTGTTTGTTCAGTGAGCAGTGCCCTGTGATGGAGGTGCCTTTCCTGTCCAGCTGTAGCAATCTTTTGGTTAGCTTGCCATCTAAAGATGGCATGGCTGCCTTGGACTGCCTGCAGCCCGGTGACGAGGACCACCAGTCCTCTGCCTGTGTGTGGGTGTGCTTCTATAGCCACCTGCGTAGTTGATTGAAGGGGATGGGCACGACTGGTTCCGGTCCATAGACTGACGTGCTGGATGCCCTTCTGGCCAGCTCGTCAGCCGCGTCGTTACCTAGTGATCCACTGTGTCCTTTTATCCATTGTAGTGTCACTGTGTTGCGGTTCGATGCAGTTACCTGTTCAAGGGCCAAGTGACATTCTAGTATAAGATTTGATGTGATGCATCCCTTCTTTAGGGATTGGAGGACTGAGGCACTGTCAGAGAGTATACGAATATGGGTGTACGTAACTCTCCTGGCTGTTATGGCATGGCCCGCTTGTATTATACCCACACACTCGGCTTGGTAAACCGTGTTGAGCATTCCTAGCGGGGTAGATATGTTTATGTTGAGGTCGTGTGAGAAGACTCCGATTCCAGTTCCGCAGTCGGTCTTTGATCCATCAGTGTAAACTCTCAGCTCTCCTGGGCCTGAGTAGTAGCACTGCTCCTCTTTAAGCAATATTGCTTCCAAAAGCATTACAACGTAGTGCATGTTGTAATGCTTTTGGAAGCAGTATTGCTTAGGGGCTTTGTCGCAGGGTGATGCCATCATTGGCTGCCGTTTGATCGCCTCGTCCTTTAGGCGTATGTGCTTGATCCTTGAGTCTTTGCTTAGGGTTCCTGATAGATGGAGCCTGAAGGCAGACAGGGCCACCTCCTCTCTCACGATGAGGTGTAGGGGAGGCAGTCCAAGTATGGCCTGTAGGATAGCGGTGGGTGCAGTTCTCATGCAGCTTGTGATTGCCACACAAGCATATCGCTGCAGCGTTTAGAGATCTCTTTGGGCTGTGCTCAGGTCTGTTCTGGGCCACCAGACAGTCTCCTGGCTCTTGGGGTCATATCGCCTATTGACAGAATTTTTTTTTCTTCCTTTCTTTTTAGGTATCTTTGGTGTTCTTTTTCTTTTTGTAAAGCATAAAGGACTGGGTCTGATTTAATATTTTCATATCTTTTTCTGCGTGCTATTTTTGCCCTTTCTAGTATTTCTTCTGTTGTCTTTCTTCGTCGAGGTAATGGTCTAAGAAAAATATATTAGTTTATATGGAGATATATATGACGAAGGACAAACAAACGTAAGTAAAAACGTAAACGTAAAAAAGGTTAGTGCCTTTTAGTCCGTTATTAATTAAATTAATAAAGCTTGTGCATTTTATCGTACTTGTTTTACTTTGAAAAATATAAATAAATAAATATCGTGTGCTGGTAACCAAAGACAACTAATAAGATTGCGAAATATATTGTAAGTATTCGTTATATCCCATATAATACAAGTAAGGAAAAATGCAGTGTTTACAGAATTGAATCACAGAATATAATCATTACCGTTCGTTATTTCTCATTACCATTCGAATCCAGAAGAACGGTAATCGATGGTAATTAGCAGAATGGTAATTAGATTCATAAATATTTTCAATAAATTACCGTTATTTGGAACAGGTACAGCATTGTTAAGTTTATCATTGGAAAAAGAGACTTATACCGAATACATCTGGAAAATAATCATTTGATAAAAATAAATACAACTACCTTTCATAACACGAACGGTATGCAGAAATATTCCGAACCACGTTACTTTTCGGACAGGAGAACTTTAATTTACGTAGCTAAAATCACTCTTTCACGCATGTGTTCGGGTCGGTGGCTGAGCGTTGTCTGCCGTCGAATATATTGTGCAAAGCGCGGTGCACAGAGACGCGTAAATATTAAAATATCGGATCGAGTATACCGTCGAATGGTAATTATGGGAAAGTGTAGGGACATTTTTCAAAGTGGTATGAAACCGCTCAAATATGTTCTTCGTATACAATAAAATCGTCTCTGAATAGATTAACTATCCTGCTATCCTTATAATTAATAAAAATGTCGTTCTTCACACACAGTTTTTAACAGGATGTGACAATTAACTAAAATCTGGTAAAAGGGACACAGATGGTAATTAGATTTTAGATACTTTGTTATAAATTTAGTGCATTTCTAATAAAAAAAAAGATGTTATAAGGATTGTGCCTAATAGAACACAAAGTTAACTATACAAAAATAATGTTAGGTTCAAATTCTTTCAGCGTTTCATTTATTCTTTATCGTCTGCCGTGTAATATGCACGAAATGAAATATTCACCCATCTACTACCGGAAAAGAACAAGCATCCACATTGATAACTGTTTTTATTTAATTTTTTGTTTTGTGTCTACTTTACACATAATATTCTTCAAAATTAAATAAGAATAAGCTATAAAATATCTATTGAAACGATAACACTATGTTAGCCACATCCCAAGACAAGACTTGGGGGTCAATACTATACCACCGCCACACGGTCACGGCAGCTCGTAGATCAGTCAACAACGTTCATTGCGTTGTTTACGCTGTTGAGCAGACAATTTTTCCAAACATAATATGAAGCAGTGGTTTAACAATAGTGGTTGATAGTGTGTTACGCAATTAGGGTGCTGGATGACTAGCTAAAATTTTTACCACAGCATTAGCTATTCTGACCTCTGAGATTCATGTACAGACGCCGGCAGGTCAAGCTACATGAAACTGTCAAATTTTCCCAATCAACCTTGAACTTAATGCTTTAGCGATAAAGTTGAAAATCTATTAAAGAAATTTGACAGATAGTAGTAGCTTGATGTGCTGGCGTCTGTACTTATTATGAGAAGAACAAAACTGTCGGTCTAGTAATTTTGCTAATTTAAATTATTTTTCAGGAGCAACTCAACTGTCACTACAGACAGCAACGCGATAACATGCCAGACCTTAACCTCTGGTAATGTTGAGATCAGCTTGCAGAACGCCTGCGAAGGATACGGCTTAATAAACGAATGTCCGCCCCTGTTCGTGTCCGTCCGATCAGATACCGGCCTCGCAGCAGGGACCTTCGCTAGCGCCGGGTGCACAGGTACAGTCAAATATTGATTAAATCTTGACGACTACAAAAGCAAAGCTCTGCCAGTTGAGTAAGGCTCTAGAAGTTCCTTCAGAAAGCGATGACCATGATGAAAGATTGTCGAATCGTTACGACGTGTCTTAAGACATAAGTCATACCTACAATGCAATTCAATTGTGGTGTGGTAATCTAAAACAATTAGTTTTCTATGAAGCAGGGATCTATGGTCAAAATTGTTTTTTTTTTTTTGTTTTTATTTGGAGCATACAGTATAGAGTTCTGGTAATCGTGATACCGACAATACGTAAAAGTCTTTTGTCTCCCAAGGCCAGGCATTAAAAAATCTATATAGAAGGAGTAGGTAGCTAACACAAGGTTAACAATAATCCTAGTTTTTAAGACCTTTCTCGTTAAAAGTCTTTGCTTCCATACTAATATTGTTATACTCCTCAGACGCAAACTGCAGGTTCCCGTACAACATCAGGTATCAAGTGCAAGTTGAAGAGTTGGGATGCTTCAATGGGGCCAGCAGTGTGACGGCCAGCTTCCTCATCCTGCTCTCCACTTTATACATCGCTTTTTACGGTTCTTCGTAATTATTTTTTACCATTAGAATAAACCTACCGATTATTTTTAAAACTAGCTTATTGTTATAATGAGGAAAATGACAACAAGTAGGTTATTATTACTTATACATAAATATAATGTATATCAGTTCTATTCTGGAATCAACTTTGCACAAGTAAACATTTATTTTGTAGTTTTAATATAATTATGTAAGAATAGAATAGGTAACATTCTGCCATCTAAATAATATAAATCTATAGGCAATATTTAATATATTATAGATTATGTATATGGACGTATGTACATAACGTTTATTATATTTAATAACAGTTACAGGGTAACAATGTGTTATATAAATATTTATCATTAAAATCTAAAAACGTTTATCGCTGTAATATACCAACCTATACCTAAAGAATTTAATATATTACTTAATGTAGATTACGATTACGAAAGTTAATTATTTTTTAAAACATTCTATGATAAGTTTAGGGATGCATTATATTCAGTTTCTGTATTGTGTATCCGGTTTTTTTTACAAATAAAAAAGAGATGATACGATCAAACAAATTGTTTTTTTTTTAAATAGGTTGCGACCGCTCTAATTATTAGCCTAACGTTCTGTTATAGTTTAAAATAGTAGCGGTCCCCCGACAGGACAATATTTAATTTAAAAAATTCATACGTACTACGTAGGGTCATAATTTCAATGTTATTTTTTTCTTTTTATAGGGTTTCCTGTTGTCGGGGCTTTTTTACATTTTTAATTTAATTTTTTATTTCATGCTTTTTGTAGGGACTCCTTAATATTACATTTCTTTTATTTTCTTGCGTTTTAAGATTCAGGTAATTTGGTATTTAATCAGGTTTTTTGTAATTCGCCATTTTGTAGTGGTGGCCATCTTGGATTTGAAATTTGTCATTGTGTATAGTATTCTATTCTACTAGTCAAGCCCTTTCATTTGATACCCATATTGAGGGAGTTGTGAAAAAAAAAATGTAATTTGCCATTTTGTGGTGGCGGCCATCTTGGATTTGAAATTTATCATAGTGTATAGTATTCTACTAGTCAAGCTCTTTCATTTGATACCCATATTGAGGGAGTTGTGAAAAAATATGTAATCCGCCATTTTGTAGCGGCGGCCATCTTGGACCGATTTTCAGCAAACATAGCTAAGAACACTCCCGAAAAATTCTCCTTTCAAACAAAAAAAAACAAAATTAAAATCGGTTCATCCGTTCGGGAGCTACGATGCCACAGACAGACACACACACACACACACACACACCCCCACACACAGACACGTCGAACTTATAACACCCCGTCGTTTTTGCGTCGGGACTCGGGGGTTAAAAACATTTAGTTAGAGTTACTTACAGTTGCTATTTATGTGCTTACCGTAATGAATGTGGCGTCGTTGTGGCACTTTTTATGACACCGGAACCGGAAGAAAGAAAATGGATGGGCCTTCTTACAGTTCGACGTCAAATATTGCTAAAATCATTTATTTCACCACCCTAACGCACGTACTTGCGCTTCGCACGGAAAGAAGCTTTCCTATAATATCTAATGCTAAAACTGTGGGGTAATTGTGTAACGCACTATCAGTAGCTATGGGTTTAATTTTGACAGTTCAACAACATTCATTGCGTTATTTACGTTATTGAGCAGACACATATTTTGAATACTTGTATGAAGCATTGGATCAGCAATATCCTTCAAAATTATTCAGATTGAGATCGATATTGTGTTACGCAATTATGGTGCTGGTCACTTTTCTCAATGATTTCGTTAGGTCCACTTTTAGCCACCGGGTCATATAAGTTCCTGAGACTGTAGATACTAGCTCAGAGATTTTTTTACTTTAGGTAGGTAGATATGTAAACCTATTTACTACCTACCTGTGAAAATCTTCAGTGGCCAATCAGTGGTGGTGGGCCACTGCCTGCGGCACCTGCGGCTTATATTTTATTAGCTTCTGCCTGGGACTTCGTCCGCGTGAAATTTCTTGTTCCCCAGACCCCACCCGTCACATCGCATCGCCTGCCCGTGCTGTTACTTCGTTTTAGCTTAGCGTATTTTCAGATTTGTTTTTGTCTTTACTCGGCTCCTTAGGGTCCTGTGTGTCTTAGGGAGTGATGTTAAGTAACCTATAGCCTTCCTCAAGAATTAGGCTATCAAACGCAAAAATATTTTTTCAAATCCGACTGGTCGTTCCAGAGATTAGCGCGTTCAAACAAACAAACTCTTCAGCTTCATTGTTAGTAGTATAATTAATAATTATACTATTAAGCTTATACTATTAACTATACTATTAAGCTGTACCTACAAGGATCTTTAGTTTGAAATGGGAAAGGAACAAAATGTTTACTAACAGCGCCCCCCTGTCAACGTAATTCGAGCTCCAAAAGATCCTTGTGGTACTGTATAATCTTTGGCTTACGGCACTGCAGCGCGGCGGGCGGTGGCCTGATTTATATTTGTGTGAATGCGTGAATAGGAAAATTCACAGGGTCGTCAAAGTTTTTATCAACTGAATAAGACGCAACTATAGAAATTGCTTACGAGTGAACAAGAGAAAGCATATTTGACAGAATGCCTTAAATTATGACAGATAGTAGACAGCGTTTGACTCGCGTTTACAAAGTTAGAAAAAGAAAAATATAATAATAATTTCAACAAACGACTAATAAAAAACAATACATTAGAATACATGAATAAGATTAATTACTGTTTTGGACAATATTGATCAATTCAATATAGAATTTTTCAATGTTTCATTTTTTAAAATCACCAATCACAATTAAAGCTATCGTCGTGAAATGCAAATCATAAACTTCATCCGTCGAAGTAAATAAAAACAAAGTGTATTGTAATCAATTGTAATATTTTTGAGTTTATTCCTTCCTAAAATGTCTGGAGAAGACTGTGATGCCCTGGACCGCGGAGAGAATGATGGGCAGAAGCCAGACAAAATGTTTACTTTGAAAAAGTGGAATGCAGTAGCCATGTGGAGTTGGGACGTCGAGTGTGATACCTGCGCTATTTGCCGCGTTCAAGTTATGGGTAAGTTTTATACAAATATGGAATATCCTGCAATAACTACTCGATAAACTACGCTACTAACCTTTTCTAATGAATACGTGCAAATCTCAGAGTACAAATCGTCCACCTAAGTCAAAAATAACAACTTTACAGGAGAGTGAAAAAAATGCATAATTCTACCTACATAAGATAACATGACAATATTATTTTATAATTTGTGTAAACTTCAAATTGGATCTATTAAATATGTAACTTTATTTTTTAGTTTATATTATGTAGATCTATGTAAAATTATGCAATTTTGTCACTCTCCTGTAAAGTTGATATTTTTGACTTACGTGGTGTTAGAACTTATGCGATGAAATGTATAAATATGGTTCAGGTGAATCATTGTTGTCAATGTGATGGTGTTCAGGTGTTGTTAGTAATGTTTTAGTATCTTACCATCTACCACATCTTAATTGAGTATCACCAATGGCTAGATTTATGTATGGGCTGACGTTTTATTGTGGAAAGTTATTTCGTTTATAAATACTTAAGCTTCTTCGTAGATTGTCTTTGTACTGTAATTTGATTTTAGGGCATAAAGAGCTGGTATTTTCATTACAAACATTTTCGGCAGTTAGCGTAGTGATTACAGTAAGATGATATGAATCTATCTATATGTGAGTATCTTGGTACTGCTATAGGCGTACCTCGGATCTGTTAATCCTGGTTTTATTCTCCCGGATGATTTATTAAGACACAAAAAGCATTTTACTTCGTACCAAGAAGAGAACAGAGAACTCTCCTTAATATTGCGTTCTTGCAATAAAAGTTTTGGAACTCATTGCAAAAAAAATTGGAACCTAAGAAATAAAATGTTAACCATTTTCATCTCGAGAAACTGGTTAACATTTTGTTTCCCCCCTTTTTTATTTAACCCCTCAACTCTTCGACAGTATATTTGAGCCTTAGACAGAGTTTGAAAAACACATAGGTATAGGTACTTTATTTAGTTACGTTAGTTAGTATTAAAATAAATAAGTTTCAGTCGGTTGACAGCTCACTTCGCACAACTGAAATTAGTTGAGTGTCTTCTTGTCATTGAAAGTATTTTGTTAAGAGACAAGGGCGGACTGACCAGACCTTCCTGTGCTCCACAACCCAAGAATTTAATATTGCTAATAATAATAGCCTCCTAATAATATAGAGTTAATTCTTATGCTTCTTAAATATTTAAAAAGACAAGTGGAACATTACTTAAAATAAATCTCTTGATAAGATTGAGATACATCATTTTCCTCATTGAGCATGATGTTAGATAGAAACATGGATATTGGATGTCAAAAAGGTGTCAAAAAAAAAACATGTGCTAGAAAAAAATGTATTTGTTTTCAATAAAATAAAAAACTATCTAATGCTTAAAGTATCAATTTTTGGTAAAACACTAATCTTACTTTATTATAGAAATAAATTAGACACAAAAAATATTTACATTATCCAGTAAACAATCTAAAAGGTTACATAACTAGAAAAGTAATTATTAGCTAAATATATAACTAGGATCATTAAAGATAAAAGTAATATTTTGTGTAGGTACTTGTTTCTATTATTCGTATTTAAGTAGCAATTTTGAAAAAATTCGAGGTTTTGAGGTAGGAAATAATAGAGATTAGTAAAATCAAGATCTTCTGGCTTACACTTCTAAAAAGAAATATTATAAAATGTTGGGATCAGAGACATCAACTAATTTAAATTTTGACAAACCAATTGGCCTTGAAAAGCTCAACATTTCACAACCAAAGTTAAGTCTTTCTAATAATTAACATCCACTTGGCAATGGTTTTATGTTCGCGATAGAACTCATCCTGCGCGTTCTCGTGCTCGCCCTACCAGTTAACTTATTTTCTATCTGTTCGAGACTCTTTCCTCGTGTTTCTGGAACAAAAACTACCACGAAGAACAGTCCCACGAAACAAATGCATCCAAATAACCAAAATGTGCCAGCCGGTCCTATACCGACAAGGATATTATGGAACGTTTTAGTTACCGTAAACGTACATAACCAGTTAAATGCAGTACATATTGATGCAGCGCCACCCCTTATTTTGGCTGGCAAAATTTCACCCATCATTAACCACGGAATAGGGCCAAACGCCAGAGAGAAGCCTAGCAAATAAACCATAATACAAGTCAATGGTATCCATCCTAAAGTTGAGACGTCTATTTTTAAGTTGGTTTGTACATAGAAGAATGTTCCAAGCACAACTAATGTAATGGTCATGGTCACAGAAGAAATGTAAAGCAACACTTTGCGCCCCGCTCGATCAATAAGCGCAGTAGCGATAAATGTTGATACAAAATTAACTACTCCAACAATAATAGTCGCCAAATTTCCATCCACTGAACTGCCTGACAGTTTAAATATATTTACAGTATAAAATATTACAGCATTAATACCCGATAATTGCTGAAATGTCATCAGTCCCAAGCAAATTAATATCGACCGCATATATTTGATACTGAACAGTTCTTTGAGTTTTATGCCTTCTTTTCCCATTTCTGCATCTGATAGAGCTATATCACGGATTTCATTGTCAATTTTGGCGTTTTTGCCTCGAAGCCATTGTAGTGCTTTTCGGGCTTCTTCATTACGCCCACGAGATATGTACCAACGGGGTGTTTCTGGGATCATTAGCATTAAAATGAAGAAGGGAATCGGCAAGGCTGCCCCAAGGTATGCCAATTCATACCAATTGAGGTATTTTCCAGCCGCATAGCATATTAATATTCCGATATTTCCAATAGCGGTCGGAAACAAGCCTAGCGTGCCGCGGACTTCGGGTTGAATAGTTTCACCGAGATAGACGGGGAACGCGAGTGACCCGACGCCGACGCACAGACCACAAACAACGCGTCCTGCAAGCACTAAGTGTATTATCTTTGCAGTTGCTATTAGTATCCAACCGAGAAAGAAGGGGGGCGCTATAAAAAGAATAGTTCTGCGTCTGCCAATATAATCCACTAGTGGTCCTCCGACTACGCCACCTGCGAGGGCTGCTAAGGGCATTAAGCTGCCAATCCAACTAGCCTGTCGACAAAAAAAAGTTAAGGTTATAATTAATAAAATCAGCCAAATATTCAAACTAAATTGTAGTGAATGTAATACATGGCGACAAGTCAGTTACCTCCTCGTCTGTAACAGAGATGACGGTACTGTTCATCATGGTCACGAGGGCCGGAGATGTATACGCTGACGAGAAGCCGATGATCATGGAGCCCATAGAAACTGCCACAGCAGCAAGAACCTGGAATTGAGAATATGATTCCGCTTCAATAGGTTTTTTATTTTTTTTAAATTTATTTATCCAAACTAATATTATAAATGCGAAAGTAACTCTGTCTGTCTGTCTGTCTTTGCTTCACGCCTAAACTACTGAACCGATTTGTGTGAAATTTGGTACAGACATAGTTTGGAACTTGAGAATGGACATAGGATAGTTTTTATTACAAAAAATAAAATAAAAAATAAAATTTATTCCGGACATACAGCGCCATCTATTGGTCAAGAGTCGGCATCAATTCAGTACTGAAAATTCATCGGAAAAATGTAAATAAATAGTAAGAACTATTTGGGTAAAACCAAAAATCTGCCGGAAGTCACTATTCCACGCGAACGAAGTCGCGGGCAAAAGCTAGTCATTTATAAAAAAGAATACAGGATTATTCACAAAAAATAGCAACCAAAAACCACTAAGGTATAACTTTAGGGATTACTGCGAAAGAGTTTTTGCTTGATACTTCGTCAGCTTCAGAGCAATATTTATTAGGTTTGCATTTAGATTATTTTAGATACATAAGGGACAAATAATTCCCACAACAAATATTTTTGTACGACATTACAGAGTCTATATCTCTGCCTATCATGTCCTATTATGGCAACAGTGATGTAGTCAGTATTTATCATGCAAATAGTAACGGCTTCGAAATGTTTTCGGTTCATTAAAAGCATGACGTTATTTGCAGGGAGGCGTGTGCGATGCGACGCAAACCGCCTTCTATTAATTTAAGCAATCATTGACTCTGATTGGGTCCACTTACGCGTCGTCACTGTAAATAAATGGACAATTCTAATATCCTACTTGCTTTTATTTTGCGTATAAATATCGGGAAATGTGCCTGCGTTTACTATTATTACACACTTGCACAGAACACACCCCCTATTATGTCATTTTTATTAAGGTATTCTTTAGAAATCTACTGATTTTAAAAGCAATAATTGACTATGTAATATCGAACACTTTTTATTTATTGTTCATCAAGTTATGTCACGTGAGGTACGTAAAACGCATACGCTATTATTTTTGCGCCGTAAAAAATGTTAGCCCGCTGAAATTTTTCCTACGCACTTGTGAATTTTAGTCTCGCCCGATATTGTATGTGGAAACAAAATTGCCTGTGATTAGTCAATCTTACCGCCAAGCACTGCCGTCTGCAATCTGCAAAAGCTTTCTCCAGTCTTTCAATGTTTATTTCTAAAAAGCCTTTATCTAGGTTGGAAATTTTTTACTTCCAAGGTCAGTTGATATCGATATAGGGTTATTATGCATCTATTCTTTCTTGCACAAACGTTCACCATATTTCGCGTGACCGTCTTTTATTTACTTATTACGTAAAAAGGTTGTCAAAAGCGCATGAAATTAAAAAGTACTTTGTTCTCAAGTTTTAGTCATGGATAGGTCGACTTTGGTGATTACATTTGTTATTATAGTAAAATTATACCGCATCGATAACGTAACGTGCCGTAACAATTCATAACGCATGACTTGAACGGAAAAAATGCGAAGCAATCTTACTTGAGGTGACTACCTACTTGTATTGGACATTTCAAATTTTAATTGAATTGTGAGAATTCACTGGTCATTTTGCATTAACTACTAACACATTTCTATGAATAACTAGGGACCAGAACTGGGTTGAACGCTAACCAAGTAGCAACAGATTAATTAAGTAGGTACAATAGGTCGCCTCGCATTTTAGTAGGTACACGGAATTAACGGCAGTCATAAAGAGGAATGAATACATTTTGTCAGCAGTTGACTATTTTATAAACTAGTGGGCTTTGCATCACATATCTCTCAATTATATGAAAGCACATCTCGTGTTTATTGTATATATGCCACCAAAGTAACGTCGTTAAAAATTGAGAGAAATTGTGACTGTTACTTTCTTCAAAGCATCATATAATTTTGATTATAATACACGCAAATTTGAATTGTGTATTTTAGAAATGATTTAATCCTACCTGTGAAAAGGTATAATTCGGTTTTTCATAGTCGCTGCTGTATTGTATGCTGTAATGAGTATCTGCTCTCATTAAAATCTTCATGGTGAAATATGTATTTTAAACTGGTCATACAAAAATCACTTTACACTTATAGGAATAATAATCACCACAGCACTGAATGTGTTCTCGACATAAGTTACTGAAGAAATGAGTTTGTCTCGCTACACTCGCTGCGATTTATATGGGCACAAATTGATTGGCTCGAGGCTGTGGATTCAAAACAGTCTTTCAACCATCAGTTCAGGGAAAAAAATACGCTGTAAATAGATATCATGGTTTTGACATCGCATGTTCGTTTAGTAATGTTGTAACTGTCAGGAAAAGCACGCACGCAGTACTAGTAAGCTTTACGTAAGCTGCCTGAAAATGCTACATTTATTATCATTAGCCACTTGTTGTATCTCCATTGTAAACCCAAAAATGTATCGAAATAGTACACAGCTCGGGTATAAGCAGTATTATGTTACTTATAAAAACTTCATGTTACATAGTATTTCAGTAGTTGGTGCGTTGATCACATGTTTTTAAATACCACATAACATAACGTCACACATATTTTCCCCGAAGGGTTTTTTACATACCATTCTGTTATTATTTCTAAATATGTAAAATATATTTAAATAATTTATATCAAATGGAATATTATTTTAGTTATCTAGGTCGTTGTTTCAATGTAACACAACTGAAACTTTTGACTTTATTTACATTTTTGTAAAAAGTGTTTTGTATTTTTATCTTTTTAGTTGTACAGTTAACAAAAGAGATAAGTATCGGTTATAGTTGAAGGTCGGATATAGTTGAAGTTTGGTAAGAAACCGATGGATGTTTTCGAATGAAATATAGTTAGATAAATGAACTGTTTGTTTTATATTAATTAAATAAAATTTTATCCGAAAACATCAATCCTTTTCTTACTAAACTTCAACTATATCCGACGACCCTGCATACTTATCTCTTTTATTGACTGTACCTTCCCCACACAAATGCATATACCACAACTAACTACGTGAATTCTACATCTACATAAAATATGTGTTTTGTATGATCTAAATTAGCAATCGTAGAAATATCATAAAGATGACAATAGCTTTTAGTTATTTTGTCTACTTCCATATAAATCGAGGCACTAATTTGCTATGCTATATTGTAATAACCATTTATAATAGGTTCCTACGTTGTATTTTCTTATTCGGTTTCATGGTACGATGTATTTTTAAGTACTCACTAACTTGCACGGAAACAACACTTTCATTTAAACAAATGGTAGTGCATTCTCCTAGCTAGATGAAGTAACTTTAATATTGTCCATCAATCAAAATAACTGTTGTCACTGCAAACCAGACAGATCTCTGAATTATTTTTATTAATGTTTTTCTAATTTCATCTGTAGGTACTAGATATATTTTCCTGCAGCTGTACCATATCTGTGGTTAACAACAATAGAAATATGAATATATAACAATTAACAGGTAATTCGCTATCGGGAGCCCCTATTACCTTCTTCGTAGGACACTATTGTGTATTGCATTACCTATATGTATCAGTTTACCTTAGTCTCGTAAAGTGTATTTTTTTTTTTTTTTCAGAAAATGTACAATATCAAAGATACTTAGATCGACTTTCTATTTATTGCACCACAAATAAACTCTTACTGAGCCTACCCCAATGTAGCGCCATAACTTTTTCAAAAAATAAAAAACAATATGTAACTATTATCTATCTAACGTAAACGTAAAACTAAATAGAGTGCATTCACTGAGGGACTTCGGGGTGATATTGGACTCAAAACTTCATTTTATCACACATATAGATACCATCATCAACAACGCGCTCTTATGCGCAACACTAAAGATTTTAGACGCCCTTCAACATATAGATATTTGTTTATATCCTTAGTAAGGCCATGTCTGGAGTTTGCAACTATGATCTGGAACCCCTACTATAAAAAATATATTGAGTCAATCGAAACAGTACAACGAAAGTTCCTGCGAGCAATGCATTGGAGATGTAGTCGCAGCCAGGGTTCGTATGATGTATTGTTGAATAATTATAACCTGCTTTCTCTAGAGTCCAGAAGACTGCTGCTTGGAGCAATGTTTCTTCATGGCATTGTCCATAACAAATATGATTGCTCTGAAATATCTAATAAGTTATGTTACCTTGTTCCAAGAATAGTAGTGCGTAGGCAGGCGCGCCCATACCGTTTACTGTCTACTAATACCAGCCAAGTCTGTCGCTGTAATGCTGGTTCTCGAGCTCCTCTGCGTCAACTTGTGGACTCTTACAACAATACATTTGAGAGCACTGACGTATTTAATCTCTCCGCTAACAAATTTAGGGAATTTGTAGTTGATTGTTTACTAGCTTCGTAATTTTGTTTTCTTTGTTTTAGATATTTATTTTTTATTTTTGTTCATCTTAATTCTGTCATTTTACTTGAACGTCCGTAATCGCTGTTTATTTGTAACTTTTTTTTTAACACGCTCAGCGCCATGTGTATCTTTTGCGATACACACTGTCTAAACACTTGTGTATCCTTTTTGATACACAAGCACCATTCCAGTCTAAGCGCCGCCGTGTATCGCTAACGCGCACACTTTCCACACATTTTGTATACAAAAAATGTTGCCCTGGCCTAGAGAATTTTCCTGGTGTAGTGGTATTGGCATATGGGGCTTGGCGCTTGGCGATTTAACACACGTAGCTTTAATCTTAAAGCTAGTGATCAGTGGATAATAGTGTTGGTAGTGTAATTAGTGCTATTATTTTAAGTTTATATAATAGTGTATAACATAAATCATAGTGAAGTCTTGCAATGAAACAAGTCCATGATCTCTCGACTTTCCGAAGCACTGCTTGCTTTAGCCACACTCACATCAAACATGTGAATTGAAACCAGCACCCTAATTGCGTAACACACAATCAATCGGAATCGGTTTCATTTTGACAGTTCAACAACATTCATTGCGTTATTTATGTGTTGAGCAGACAAATTTTTTCGAACTTATGAAGCAATGGATTAGCAATTTGCTTCAAAATGATTCAGATTACGATTGATTGTGTGTTACGCAATTAGGGTGCTTTGAACCGCATTTGCTATCACCAAACCAAAGAAAACAAATATAGTCTTCCTTATCGAATTTGATAGCAACATATAAATTATAATGTGTTTCTAGACCTTTCTATTTCGGTCCAATGTGCACCATGTCATGCTGCAAATTCCAATTATTTTAGAGTAAGTACGTACTCGCCTACTAATTCTTCACGGCTTTTTCTGTATGTTAATAAGTCATTAGCATTCATTTTCTACGCATTCAGACTCTTTGTTTCCATTGTAAAATAACTTTTACCATGCACAAATACACATTAAAATGAATAAATGCTGGCTTTAACAATGACATTATGCGAAAAAATATGCAGAAGGGATAAAAAACAAAAAAAAAATGCCTGTCGCATGCTTTGCATAATACGCAATGTATCACCAATTGTTCGAATACACAAAGAATTGAGCAATTGAATTGCATTTTGTTTGCCATACCAGAAATATAAAAATAAAAATATGCGCAGTAATAATTTCCACGAATTTCGCACAAAGATGTTGGCTGATCAAATATCTTTGTGAAAACTTTCTGTACTGGGCCATAATTCAACTTCGAAACCACGTCAATTCCTTAGCTATTACCGCCAATCTCACGTTCATGCGGTTTCGTTCATTGTGTCATAGAGAATAAGGCCCCTGATTCTTTCATAAAAAGGTCTTAACCATGAAATTTTAAATATTTTTTTTAATGATTTTGTCATTATTATAAAATAAATAACGGTAAAATTACGATTAAACGATTAACGCATAGTTCTAATCAAAGTTTATATGAATTGCTTTGAATGCATTTTGTTTACGTACGTATGAGATCGTAAGGTGTGATAAACAGTTTTTATTGATCTACCCAACCGTTCAGCATGTGTTCCACATGTTGACATGTCGACGTCTGGATGGAAATCTATAAAAGGGCAATGCAGATAACCTACTGTAAACAAGAAAATTATTAATGCTTTTCACATTCTTTTCCACTGCTTGTATATATAATATGTTTCATTTCTATTCGATAGAACCATTAAGTATGTAATTTAACGTTCCATATACTCATACAATATGCATTCGTATTAGTTTCCACCAAAATAATTCTTGGCGTAATATGCAACTTCCATAATGTACAAAACAAAGTTCACTTTGATCGCTTTAATTCGTATGTCAACGCAAAATAAAACTTAGCCGCACCTTGTTCTACGTACAATAGAAGAGGCGTTACAAAGGTTGAGACGATGCGTAGCAGTGGCGTAGGAGACTCGTAGCAAAAGCGTAGGCGACGCGTAGCACTGGTGTAGGAGACGCGTAGCAAAGGTGTAGCGGCACGTAGCAAAAGTGTAGGCGACACGTAGCAAAGTCTGAGGCGACGCGTAGCAATGGCGTAGGAGACACGTAGCAAAATCGTACGAGACGCATATTATACACCCGTGATTATTTTAAGGTCAAACGAATACAATACGAGGAATTATATCCTAATCATTCGCGTAGCAACGTCTTGTATCAAACGTTTGGTCGACGAAGCTTGCCAATAGCGACACTTAGCATACTCGTATGCTTTCATAATATTTTCATGGTGTATGAAACGTTGTAGGATTCTATTGATATCAACCGTCTTGTCAATGCCTAACGCTAAATGTTATAATCCTAATGAAGTGAAATACTTTGGCATAGAACGACGTTAGCGTCGTATAATGTAACTGTATTGTTTCTGTCCCGAGTGCTAAACGCCTAGCCGTTAAAGGTTGGCAATAAATAATAGCTGCTATATTGTGCAATCGATGGCTGCACCATTATGTGAGCAATCCTTCACATAATTTCGTATTACCTATTTCCTCAGATATATGTTTTTAGTTTAGTCCAGCACCCTAATTGCGTAACACACTAACAATCTCCATCTGAAACATTTTGAAGGATATTTCAAATCCAGTGCTTCATGTGTTCGAAAACTGTGTCTGCTCAACAACGTAAATAACGCAATGAATGTTGTTGAACAGTCAAACTGAAACCCATTGCTACTTATAGTGCGTATTATGCTTCTAAGTACAACAGTAGTTATGTATTTTTTTTACCTATTTATGGCCATAGCTTCTTGTATTACGTATTCTGGAATCTAATCCAAGGGCAGGATGTGCGGGTAGCGGGATTGTCCGAAAGGGTTATCGCTGCCCTGGAACATAAAGGGCTAAGGAAGGAACAAGGGTGGGTTTTAGTCAGTAAGAGTCTGACACTCCTTTCTGCTCTAACCAGAGCGGGAGGGGTCATTTGATGATTTCCCATCCTGAAAAAAAAAAAAAGGGCAGGATGTGCTATGAATAGAAATCATCATCAACATTTACTAAGGTCATGTATAATAAATTATAATATTAACATAACCAAATAAAATTAAAATTCTAAGCCCTCTATATAAGATATCCAAGATTCGAGCATTACATCAGTGAGTGAGGAGAACCGAGGTTATGGTCATATAGTAATGCTCCAAACTGAATCTTGGATTGTTACATTACCTATAGGCGAATGCTCCCGGTGAGGAAGCGCTGTTATGATAGAAACAACATGAGAGTTAACAGCGACTTAAAATTGGGTTTGTTTAGGTATTCGGCCGTAAGCCATTGTCATTCGTTGTCATAATTTATAATCAGCATCTTGCAAGTTCATAAAAAAAACTACCTATAACATTGACCTCGAGGATGAGGGCGCTTTATTACGTTCCTGAATATTATCATCCAGTACAATAACATACTTACTGTTATCAGTTTATAAAATAATGAGTCTGTTTACAGAGCAGTAGGTAAGTTACTCATTTCTATTTTCAAATTTATTTATTAATAATCTGTACAGGCAAGAACCGTTACGACGCAAATTGACTAATTCGCATTATGACCAATGATGGTTACCGCAGATTGTACAGTGACCCCAAACTAGATATTTGTCTGTATGTACTTGCAGCCAGCCACGTAATTAAATGGCTGCCAATAGTTTAAGCGTCGATCGTTCGTGTTGAAGAAATAAAACTACAAAAGCGTAAATTATAAATTATTTTGTATTAAAAATAACAACAATAAATACCGACTCCATAATATACGGAATCTTAATATATAATGAACGGAAGATCAAATTATATTTTACACGTAACTTAATATAATTATTTGGTTACTACAGTACTTAAATCAGATTTGTCATGACCATATTAAATATAAGTTACAGATCTACTTGATAAAATCTACTTATGCCAAGCCTATGAGTGATTTGAAACTACTTACACATTCTAAATAAATTGTACAGTTAAGTATATATAGCTGTATAGGATATGTTATTGTTCTTCTATGTACAATTTGTTACACAATAGTTTTAAATATGAGTGAGTCTTCCAAAACAGATCCAATACATTGTTATCAAGGAACTAAAGTAATAGCGAGCACCGTCGCAGAGCGGAATGCTACTACAATTATACAACTAGAGGAACTGTTTCAAGACATTTTGAGGACTATTCTAATGTTTCTACTATTTACAACTATAAAAATAAAACTTATGGCTACATTCCCATTCAGTCTTCAGCCCGCACTGATTCAGTGCTTTGCCTTATTACATATTCTAAAATTTGCTTCCTAACACAGTTCATAACATGATTTTGGAATGTACATAATTCCTGCACATAAGGCGAAATCCGAAATTAACAGCCACTTGGTGGTTGCTTACTGCTGCTAACATTCCGCACTTTACGAGAACCCCCAGTTAATTTTCTTTCTATTTCTTCCAAACTCTTGCCCCGAGTTTCAGGCACAAAGAATATCACGAAAAACAATCCAATTAAACAGATGACAGCAAACAACCACACTGTGCCATACATATGAATGGCGTCAATAATATTGTGGAAAGTTTTAGTGACTATGAAAGTGCACGTCCAGTTAAAACCAGTAGCTAAGGATGCGGCAGTACCACGGATCTTTGATGGCAGGATTTCGCCTAACATGAGCCACGGAATAGGCCCGAAGCCAATTGAGAATCCAAGTACATAAATAACAAGGCAAGCGAGGGGCAGCCATCCAACAGCGGTGACGTCAACCCCTGCATCCTTAACGTAAAAGTAAGCTCCCAGAGCTACCAGTGTTATTATCATAGAAACCGAGGAAATGTACAATAACATTTTTCGACCCAAGCGGTCGATGATACCGGTCGCTAGAAATGTCGATACAAAATTGACTAGACCTATTATGATACTTGATACATTTTCATCAACAGTGCTTCCAGACATTTTAAAAATTGACGCGGCATAGAAAATGACTGCATTAATACCACTTAACTGTTGGAACAACATCAATCCGAGAGCTATAAGGACAGCTGGCATGTATTTAAGAGTAAACAGTTGTCTGAATGCATTGCCACCTGTTCTATCAGATTCGGCCTGTGTCCGAGTGAGATCCTTCATTTCCTTATCAACGTTTGTATTTTTGCCTCTCAGCCACTGTAGGGCTTTTCGAGCATCATCGGTACGTCCTTTGGAAACAAACCAGCGTGGAGTTTCTGGTGTTAGCAGCATAAGCAAGAAGAATGGTACTGGTAGTGCGGCTCCGAAAAATGCTAGTTGTGACCAGTCCAGGTAGCTGCCCACAAAGAATGATAGTAGAATTCCAGTGTTACCAAAGGCAGTGGGTAGTAATCCCATTGCACCTCGTACTTCCGGTTGCAGCGTTTCTCCGAGGTAAACTGGGAAAGCGAGGGAGACTATTCCAACGCATACTCCACAGAAAACTCGTCCAGCAAATACCATTAACACATTTGACGCCGTTGCTATCAGAATCCAACCGAGGAAGAATGGAAAAGCCATTCCCATGATGGTCCATCGTCTTCCAATAACTTCAATGAGAGGCCCTCCTGCAATGCCACCAACCAAAGCTGCCAGAGGCATCAGACCGCCGACCCAAGTTGCCTGTAATAGAAATACAAGAACATTACTTATATTATTTGGGTAAAAACATTACATAGTAATTGAAAAGCGTGTATTTGAATGCTTATGGTTTGTTTCAAACTCAAGTAAGGAACGTTTTACGAATCTATAAAAAGCCATCTGGTCATAGAACGACGAGGGGCCGTAATTTTAATCGTCTTAATAAACATATACTGCAATAGGAAACGGTGTAACCAACTTATAGGCTGATGATATTAAACTAACCGTTGTATGTTATGTTTTCAATTTAAAAGGAACCTTACCTCTTCTTTAGTCATATGCAAGGTGGAGTTCATGCTTATCAGTGCAGGAGAAGTGTAGCCTGAAGAGAACCCGACAATCAACGAACCCATAGACACAGAGAAAGCAGCCAGGAGCTGGAACAAAATAAAATCAAAATGTTAAACACTTACAAAATGATAACCGATTAGCGCAAAAGTTACACGTGGCGTTTTGAACCTGCGGTCCTACGCGTGACATGTTTATTGGCACAATATTATAGTGTTACAGTGAAAAAAATACAATAATTTATCAATCCACAAAAAAACTGTATTTTTTCGGTATACGTAGTCTCGCGAACTTTATCCAGACAGGTATGAAGTTCTGTGGGTGGTTGCCTTTTATTATGTACCCTTTGCCGCCCCTGCACCCATGTATGTATGTTGTAAAGTTATTTACATTCAGTATACGTAGGGTCCTAAGTTTACCAGATCTGTGTACCTTATGCACATAACCTGGAATGTACAAACGGTTTTATTTCGCAAACGTATGTTATAATAAACTTACACTTTTCTTATATGTGGCTATATGTGTCAGTCCAAGCGAAAAGGGTCCAGTGCGCGGCATTTAGTTTCCGAGATATAAGAGGTTTTGTAAAGTTGGGTATAAAAATTGCATTTCGCGATTTTAATTGGTTATAAATAAATGCTCAATTATCTACAATTTCATATAGTAAATGACTATATACGATGTTTCTAAGTACCAGAAACTTTATGAAAAAAGTTTACTAAAAAGGTACCAGTGGGTGGCATGTCGATATTCTGGGAATAAAATACGTTTCAATACCCCGTACTGATCACTTCTAATAATTTAATTATATTTTAAGATTAAAATGTTGAAACTACGTGTAAAAGGTCCCTTAAAGCGGGGAACTCCCTGCTACTATGCAACTACTAAGGGGATTTACTTTGCTTCACTTCGACATAGCGGGGATTTCCCTGATCGTTTTTTGCTACCTACGTGTCCTATAAATAGATCTGCCTGTGATGCAATAATTTATTTGTCATTTGACACCGGAAAGGAAACAATATCCGACAGTCTTTGTGTAAATATAGCAGTTTTTATTATCTTAGCTGTTTTAAATTGAGTGAGTGAAAAGTGCGCATAAAAATGAATAAAGGTAAGTCTTTACGTTGTCTATTATATCTACTAATACTATGTTTGTTGTTACGTGTTGTGTTATGTATCGAATAAGCTCCAAAAGTACTGAACCGATTTTGAAAATTCTTTCTCCAATACAAAGCTGCATTATTCAGTCATAGGCTATAATATTATTAACGTTATTACGCTTAGCGGGGCCGAGGTCGAAAAGCTAGTTCTATAAACCGGGGTATCGGAATGTTACGGAGTTCTTGTGTGTATCTACAGCTGTTACCTACTTTTCATATTTAGACCTCGACAGGGGCGAAGCCTCCTACAGACAGCAGTCGTCTTTAAATTCGATTTTTTATGGATTTTAGAGATTTAGAGATTTATGGATTAAGCGTAGATTACGTTACGTTCCTACTTATTTATTACATTTTAAAAGAGAGCAGCTTTAATCATAATAATTCGGCTGCATCCACATAGACTGAAAACTGACCGCGACAAAGTTGATAGGCTAATGAATCTCAATTAGTCATAATTTCATCCCATTTATACTAAATTCAAATTTGTTTTTAGGTAACATAATTATTGAAGATTCAACCGAAGGTTCCAGCTCTAGTGATGAATCTAAGCATTCTGATGGACCTGTACCACTTTCTATGGAGGTGGAAGTAAACACACTACCTGTTTTGGCCTCGACCGCAACAACGCCGGATTTACCAACAGAAGAAGAAACCGTTGCACCTTATTCAGGTACTTACAACTTAGAAAATAATTTCACAGAGTCGACATCTGAGATGGATGAAACGGATCAGTATTATGAAAAAAGCACTAATACAGAAGCAATCAGTGAAGATGAAATACATGAGTGTTATGATTTTGCTAAAATAGTTAGCCGAGCCTTGTGTAAAATCAAAAAAGATCGACGTGATCATTGTATGCATGCAATAGTACATATTCTTTATGACTACAGCAAGGACTCTAATACCAATTAAGAAGTTGTGTTAGGTACCTATGTCATAGACATAGTATGAAAAAATGACCTGTGTAGTATGTATATTTCAACTATTTGTTTTCAGAGTTTAGCTATTCAGCGTCTGTAGAACATGAAGACTATGAAAATTTTAATTTAGAGTTCAAAAGTCAACGGGGTACAGAATTATCGTGTGACATCGAATTTAGTGCTTGTGAGCCGCTCGAAGAGCGGCAAATTGGTAATATTTTACTAGATGATGATCCTTTAATTCTAGACGATGTAACTCAGGCCTCATTCTTAGATACTGGCTGTGGATGTAATAATAATTGTGTGTCCAAATTTCAAAAAGATGTAATATTAAGTAGTAGGTTAGATTGTATCGAATTAAATTCACGTTGTAATGAAGGAGTCAATCATCATCACTTGGTCTTGAAAGGAGCTTTAAATGCTCTCTTACGTACAAGTGAAAATACATTACATTCAAAAAACAGAAACTTGCAACGAAAAGAATACACGGTAAAGTATTTCTTTCGAGGTGTTTCAGTATGCAAGATTTTTTTCCAATATGTATATGCCACTGGTTTGAAAAGGTTAAAAAATGTAAAAAAGAACTTTCTGGACAGCGGTGTTGCTCCAAAGGTCCACGGGTCACGTAAACGACCTTACAATTGTATTAATTTGCAAACTAGATCAGACGCAATCACTTTTATAAGACAGTTTGCTAATGAAAACGGTTTAGTATTGCCGGGCCGATTACCAGGCCACCAATTTAAATCTGATTTAATAATTTTACCTTGTAGTATGTCTAAAGCGTATGTGTACAACAAATATTTGGAAACTATAGCTTTACTCGATAAAACTCCTATTAGTAGAAGTAGTTGGTATGATCTTTGGGAAGATTTTTGTCCATATGTCGTTATACAGAAACCGAAAACAGATCTATGTGCAACTTGTCAGAAAAACGTGACCACGTTGGGACGAATGGGTGGTTTAGATGAAAAGGAAAAAATACAGCTTGTAGAAAAGTCGAGGCAGCACCTTGATTTAGTGCAAAATGAACGAAAATATTATAACAATGTAATCAAAGTTGCGACTGATTCAATAACGGACTCTACTCTTATTCTTGGACCTCATGAACCATGTTCTTATGATGGCGTCATGCATTACTCTTTTGATTTTGCCCAACAGGTGCATTTGCCGCACAGTTCACAACAAATTGGGCCACTGTATTTCTTGACAGGATTTAAAGTCAGTTTATTTGGTGTTGCTGCAGAGCCTTTGAGAAAGTTCGTTTTGTACGTAATTCCTGAACCCTGTGCTACTGGGAAAGGAGCTAATGTAATAATTTCAATGCTACATCATTTTTTCGAAAATTTTGGTATAGGCGAAAAAGATGTTGTTTGTCATGCAGATAATTGTGCTGGACAAAATAAAAATAACTATGTCATGCAATATGCAACATGGCGAGTTTTAACAGGCAGACACCGAAGTTTCCGTATATCTTTCCTTCCCGTGGGTCATACGAAGTTTGCACCCGACATGTATTTCGGTCTATTCAAAAAAAGTTTTAGAAAATGGGAATGCAATAACTTAAAGGATATTCTTGCAGCTGCTGTTCAAGCTTGTCCGAAAACAAAATCTATAGTAGCTGTTCTAACTGGTGATGAGAAAGGAGAAACTTTTGTGAAAACTTACGACTGGGCCAATTTTTTTCAACCTGATTGTGTAACTATTAACCAACTTCTGCATTTTAGTCATTTTGAAACAAATGAAGATAATAGAGGGCACATGTTATGTTACAAAAAATATACTGACAGTCAACCAACTGTATCAAAGGTTTTGAACCCGAATAAAGTATACGGTTTTCCTTTAGAAAAATCCCCTGCAGGCATGACGTACGAAAGAAAATCGTATCTTTATAATAAGATTCGTGAATTTGTACGTGAAGAATCTAAAGACATTTTATGCCCGAAACCCATTCCAAATGTTGATGTTGACCACAACTCTGTCCCAACAACATCTGTCGAGTACTCTTTTCAGAAACCATCAATTGAAAAGAGTATTCGACAAAAACCAACATGTTCGTACTGCAAACAGGTTGGTCATAGGAATCAGGTGCGAGGAGGAATTTATTTTTGTCCAAAACGTAAGTTGGAGTCCCAAATAGAATAAGTTTTATTTTTATGTTTGTATTGGCTTTTTTCAAATATTATTGCAACAGAATAATGATTATTTTAGCCACTGGTACCTTTTATGACATTACATAAAAGGTACCAGTGGCTAAAATAATCATTATTCTGTTGCAGTAATGTTTGAAAAAAGCCTGTCTTGTTATTTTGTTAGTTCCTAAATAGAGTAAGAATACTTAATTTTAGTTTTTTATTGTTAATTACTATCGCAATAACTAACTTTTTATTAAATATCGGCAAGTGGACCTTTTTTACTAGACTGTGTATCCTTCTTTTATTTTGATAATAATTGTTTTAGTTTTGATGTCAAAAGTATAATTATAAGTTGATTCTATGGAAAACATATCAATCTACAATAATGAATAAAAATCTACGTAACAAGCAAGTAAAAGTGTGTTTTTTTTTCACTCAAACTTTCAAAATGCTTTTTCTCAAATCAAGCTTTTTCAGAATTTCAACTTCAAATGTCTGATAAAAAAAAACGTGTGCTACTTTTTGATTATTTTTTCAATCCATACTATCAATTGACTATTCTAGATACCGAATCCAGTCTTAACTCAATACCCCACTACTGGACCCTTTATGCCTGGACTGACACATATATTGAATAAAGCTATTTGTCTTACGAATAAAAAACATCACTTTATTCAATTTGACTTTTCTGTTTTCCAATGTGTTGACAGTTGCGAGAATAGCTATTGACTGAAAAGTTCTCGTGTGGAAATGAATTTAAGACTACATAAGTACTATTTTTTCCATTCAGTACAATTCAAATCTTATCGAAAACGTCGATTTTACTACTAGTTTGAAAGGGTGTTTGTAAATTGAATTTTCCATTTGTCCACGCGTAAAGGAGCGCTGTGTTCATAAAAATTTTGCCGTGTTTAAACAGAGCACAAATATCCATCATCTTCTAAATAGGCTAGATGCCTAAAAAAATTTAATTAGTCCGTCAGTTAGATTATCAAAAAATATTGGACCCGTATTTTTTCTTTTGTCAATTAATATAAAAAATTATGAAGATATCGCCCGTTAAAGTTCCGCGTGACGTCACGCCTTGCTACACTTTTTAGCAAGGCGTGACGTCACGACCAACTACTCACAAATTTTGACGCGCTTTATCTTTGTCATTTTTTGTTTGATTGACAAAAGAAAAAATACGTGTCCATTATTTTTCGATAATCTAACTCATCATCTGCCTAGCCTTTTCCCAACTATGTTGGGGTCGGCTTCCAGTCTAACCGGATGCAGCTGAATACCAGTATTTTACATGGAGCGACTGCCTATCTGACCTCCACAACCCAGTTACTGGGTAATACGATACCCCTTGGTAAGACTGGTTTTTCAGACTTTCGGGCTTCTGACTACCCGTAACGACTGTCAAAGATCCACGAATGACAGCCGGGACCAACGGCTTAACGTGCTATCCGAGGCACGGAGGGGTCTCGGTATGTAAAGATGGTCACCCATCCACAGACCAACCGCGGCAAGCGTAGCTTAACCTGACCGATCGACCTGTGCGGATGTTATTATTTAGCCATAATCTAACTGACGGACTAAATATAATAATCATTTTTTTACCCAGGCATGTACCCTATTATAGGTAGGTGTAGTAAGTAACTTACTTGTGTCCACAGGTAGAGTCGTTGAGTTGTCGGAGCATAAGGCGGAGCTTCCCCATTGATTGCGTAGTCAGTTTTCACTTTATTGCTCTCCGTGCTCAATTGTTTGACAAAAGGAATCGAATTTCGCAAATTCTCCTCCTTGGCACTTTTAATTTCCATCTCCATCTTGTACTTGAACTCGTTTCCTAGACTGATCTGCCGAAGTTGCTGGAAATGGCGTCGGGTGTTCTCGAACGAGTCTTGTTCGTCTTCACTGCTGCTTTCAGTGGAAACGTTCTCGGGGATTGTTGCGTAGTTAGGCACCAACGTCCCCTGGGATCCACAAGACGTTGCCAGAGAGGTACAGGTCGTAGAAGCAGAGAGCGTCGGCTTCGAAGGTACTCGAGAGTACTTAGGTCCGCGTGTCCGGTACAACCTCTCCTCGTCGCCTTGTCCTCGGCGAGCTTGCTCGCTTCCACCCTGCAATTGTAAAGAATACTTATTGTAGACACAATTTCAATTTCTAATGACACCATTTCTGCTAGTTTTAAGTTTAAAACACACCAATTGTTAAAATAGACCGGTCACTCAAGTTCTCTAGACATTACTGGAGTAATCATCCGCAAACGTACCCCATTTATTATATCCGCTATCTAATGTGCGTAAGTCAAGTCCCGATGATAAGAATTGTAAGCCCAAGGTGTCGGAGGTCAGACCAAGAAAACACACATTGCTTATTGACCACGAGCTATCATATGGCCACTGCATGTTTCGATAACCTAGTGATATGCGTAGTTAGTGCCATGACCCGATCCGTACTCAGAATTCTGTTCCAAACACTACTTTACGCAGGACCTCCGCGTTTCTATCATAATTGTTGTCCGCTTTAAAGAATACTCGTGAATAAATTGACAGAAGACTAGCCTGTCCGCCTGCCTATACCGAGCACAGCCAGCACTACTGTTCACATTCAATATTCCTGACGTTATCGTGCGATTGTCCATTAGTTATAATGATGTTTATAAACCAATGTATAAACACTTTCTTTGCATGTCATACCTGTAACCAATGGTTGTTTACATAATGTAGTGGACGTCGCAGGTCATAATTTTGATTCTCAAACTAGTTGCGACCGTTGATTCAATTACTTAAGTCGTTTATTCCGATTACCTCTGACTCGCTACTAAATGTATCGTAGTTATTTTTCCTTCGAATTATCTTGTTGTTTTTTTTATCCATTGTACTCAAAATTGTTTATTGTTAATAATAATAATTCATCAGTAAATCAATGCTAACAACAAACAATAATAAAATATTGTTATGACATGCATGACATCGCTTTGACTGCTCGATTTTTTTTCTTTTGTTTATGTTCGGTATATGTCGAAGGTTTATTGAAAGTGCCCAAACTTCGCACATACAACCACAACAACAACACATTGTTCGAGTCGTGTATTTCTCCCATGAAGAGTTGGATTTTTGACATACCTATCTACTTATACAATGTGTAAATAAAGCTTGTCCGATCCAAAACGGGCACATAGGCATTGTAGGTAATAACATCAGGTACCAAAATAATAATAAAATCTTACTATTATTTAAAATAATAGCTATCGATATTTAAATGATACGTTTTTGGTTCCAAAGTTACACCAATTTCATTCAAAATTACCAAATTTTCAACTGTGAGGTCATAAGTGATGACTTGCAGAACCCCACTACCTAACGGCCGCCCGCGCCCCATACATTTCAATGTAAAATGCCCATAAAAAAAAAAGTTTTTAAATAAACCACATGAGTAGACTCTTTGCACGGTACTTAACAAAACCCTCACGGATCGGAGAAGGTTTATTTTATACACATTGTATAATCAATCACATGAATATCAGGCAATCGGTTAAATTACAAACGCTAGTGATTGACGTGATTGACATTAAAGTCGCGGTTCATTAAGACGCTCACGTGTTTTTATTGGGATCTAATCATCACAGTTGACTTGGGGAGGTCGATCCATATTATTATAATGATTGATAGAAAACAGTTTATATATAGATCTGCTTTTTTTTTACAATTTATATTTCCGTCATCATTTAGGTCAAGGTATTTGTTCTTGTTTACATTTTAAATAATAAAAAACCAACCAGTAGGACCAACATAGTTGACCTCGACATTGTTCAATGACGAATGTCGCTTATGTGGCAATTAGGGTGGGACGTGTAAATGCCCCATTCCTCGAACCTTTACTTAGGGCTGTGTAGTTTTCCATAACTCTTGTGACCTTCAATAAGTGACGCTTGAACTTCATTTTCTGTCTATAAATGTATAACATACTTTTATTGGAATTTCGATGTTCCAATAAACATGAAACTTGTTTACTTCATAGCCTTTATTTGTATCTGGCGCCAATGATGATAATATTTATGGCAATTCCATGTAAATGCATAACATACAAAAGCGCCATCTGTTGGGATCTATGAAAAGTTTTTAGTCACTGATATGACAAGAAGAATGTTTACAATTCAACGCTAATTGATGGCGCTAGTGTCACATTGGAAGTTTGATTAGAGAAAAAACAGATGTCAGATATCGAATGAATGAAGAGCGTTCTGAGGTTGTCATTCCTTTTTAGTATGAATATTAATTATGTTCGTAGAGGTATGTAAATCGAAACTTGATTTTCAAATTTGAGTTTCAGTGTATCAGTAGCACCTTGTAATATTAAAAAAAGCCTTTAAAGTAGGTATTATGTTTTTCTAAAATCTTTTCAAAACTTTATAAATTATTTTCAAGTTAAGAAAAAAAAAATAGCTAAGTCGTCGGAGCCATCTACCGTTGCAGCTGGCCTTGCAAGGCCGCCTTGATTCAAAGCGGCTGTGAATGCCGGCGGGGAACCTGCGTGCCTTTTTGACACGCTTGCAGTTCAGTGCAATTTTTTTTTTTCAGTTTTATTGACTGTACAATTGATTGCGATTGATTGGGAATTTTCCCGGTGAATAATTGATAGGAAATTAATGTCAGCACCAGGTTGCCAGGCAACGCGGGTCGGCATCGACCGTCCGGCAACCGGCAACTGTGCTGCGCAGTGTGCCTTTTCCAGAGCTTTCTAAAGAACTCTCGCTTACTGCGATTTTGTAATGCTGCTCGTATTAAAAATAAATTTATTGTTGTAAGATTTAGCTAATATAATAATCGGGGTTAAGGATGTTTATAGAAATTTAATCGCTTAGCTTTAAATTACAGAAGACTTGAGTGAGATTGCATTATAATATTTTGGGTTACTTAATTAAATACGTACTACATAAATTAAGTTAAAAATTATAATTAATATTTGGTGAACAAGTGGATTAAATTAAATTTACAACACTATCAAATACATTGAATATCAACTTACCATTTCTGTGGAGAGCTGCTTAAGGTAGCCCATGATCTTCCCCACCGCATTGGGGTTATTTTTATTGAAGCTCATCTTGCGGGCTTCTCTTCTCTTGAAAACTTGTCAAGGAACGTCAAAATGATAATGTTTATGAAATATAGCACTTTGTAGAACAGCGTATTGAAATTGTTCTTTAAAATCCAGGTTCAGGTTGTTGGCGGCAAATAGTCCACATCACTCCGTAATACCTAGACGATGTCGCCTTCTGCTACGCCTGCAGTAACACACGAACGCTATGGCACACAGCTGCGAATTGACACAATTTTACCGCCGACGTGTTATTTAAATTTATTTTGTTTACAGTTCACTCAGTTCATTCATAAATTTATAATTCCCGCGCTATTATTCGTCAAGATGCACAACATGCAGTTTTTGCTATTCAGGACAACATAAAATTTGACAACGCGTACCGAATTCTTCAGCAATCGAGTTATCTATTGAAACTTGCAGATGGCAGCGCAGTGTTTTATATAGGAAGGTTCGCAGCCCGGCGCCGTCTGCCATCTCCCCGGCCCCCTCCACTTCGGTGAGGGCGAGCATGTGTGCGTGGAAGTTGATAGTGTGCACACTGTGCGCGATACACACTCACAAACTACTCCATCGAGTGTTTGCAACTGAATTACTTTGAATATTTGTATAGTTTGTTAGAATTTGAATAGCCAGGTTACGCCGGTACACAATACTTATTGAACTAAGCTAAGAACAATGATGTTACCATAGCAAAAGGAAAATGACATATTATACGTACTTATACATTTTATTACAAGTTCTTGGTTACAACGTTACAAGGAAGTGTTAGGTATGCAAAACTAGAGTCCTAAAATTGCCAAGGTTATTTCAATGTTATCGTTATACGTTTTCATTATATTTTCTATATTTATATAAAGCAATTAATCGCTTAATAATAATAACTGCAATGCGCTACTACATAATATGAAGTATAGAAGTCGTTAAACTGAGCATTTCAATGCTAAACTAGAAAATAATTATGAAAAAATCGGCTCAAAACAGCAGATTACTTTTCACTGTGCGTTTTGCTTATGGACAAAGTAACTCAGCGCAGTAGCCTCAGAACTAAATTATTAGTGTATTCTACAGCAAAAAAAACAAAGCCTGTCCTTCAAATTCCGCATTCAAGTTCTATCTAAAATAGCTTATTATCTAAAGAGACAGTTATTTTCTAACATCCTTGTTGGCATAAGGCAACAGGTAAGTGCGAGAGTGTTGCCAAGCTGTAACTGGTCTGGGCAGTCGCCGCTACCGGCCCGGTCCCGTAATCAACGACCTTGCTTGCCTTTACTTAGTCCGCTACGTCTCGTCTGGGGGTGTGTCCTGAGAGGCTCCGCTCTACGTAACACACAGCGCACACCGGAGCCGCATTTGCCTGTTTTAGCCGCAAAAAAAATATACAGGCCTATTGAATACCTTTACCTAATTATGATTCAACAGTCTAAAGGTGTCAGATATAGTTATGAGCCCTTATTGTAGATGTATCGGTCGCATCACAGAAACGTGCAATTTTATTGCTTTTTACGTTCTTTTTGTATTCATATTTAAATACTTATTTAGGTTCAAATGAAAAAAAAAATGGAGGATTCTTACAAAAGTGCGCTTTTTATAAAAAAAAAAAACGCTTAAAAAACGAAAAATACGCTTTTTATTTCAAATATCTACTTATTTGGATAAAACTTGCTAGAAAAAGCGTATTTTCAATTTAAAATACAAAATCCAGCTATGAAAATACCAAAAACCGAACCATTCATACCACTCCTTATCTTTTAGGAATTATAAGAGAAGTCGCGTTTCTTAAGAATGTAATCATCAGCAAAGTAAAGACTGTGAATGTTGCCCTAAAACACGTTTTTGAGATAAATCTGTTGTCTTTATCTAAACCATTTATTTATATTATCTGCCTAGCCTTTTCCTAAATATGTAGTCGGCTTCCAGGCTAACCAGATGCAGCTGAATACCAGTATTTTACATGGAGCGACTGCCTATCTGACCTCCACAACCCAGTTACTGGGTAATACGATACCCTTTGATAAGACTGGTTGTCAGACTTTCGGGCTTCTGACTACCCGTAACGACTGCCAAAGATCCAAGAATGACAGCCGGGACCAACGGCTTAATGTGCTTTCCGAGGCACGGAGGGGTCTCGGTATGTAAAGATGGTAACCCATCCACAGACCAACCGCGGCAAGCGTAGCTTAACCTGACCGATCGACCTGTGCGGCTGTTATTATTTAGCCTAAACAAATTGACGTAAATTATACATACGGTCTAAGTATGTAGTGAAGAGTTAATCTGTTAGATTCTGTAAATGTGGTTTAATCGCTGCATTTTATAATGTTTATCGCTAAAAATTTGTTCTTTTCGGGTTTTCGCGATGGCAGCCAATGTGAATGGAATAAATGTTACTAAAACTATTTTATAAATTTCCATTGTTACTAACAAATATGGAAGTGATTCTGAAATAAATGTTTATTTATTTTATTTTTCTTAATGACTAAGAAACAGGCTTTTCGGATAATTTCGCAAACTTTGCTATTCCGTAAAATCTCACCGTTTAAACTTGGGTAAAGTGAGCTGGCAATCGCTAGCATCAGCCGATCTATTCTGAAAATACCTCACCGTGAAAACTTAGGTAGAGTGAGCTGCCAGCTATCAATAGTGGCAATCCCTAACATTAGATGGAATGACACTTACTTCACCCAAGTTTTCACGGTGAGATTTTTACAGAATACCATTTCAGCCGGTCGATTCTGTAAAAATCTCACCGTGAAAACTCAAGTGAAGTGAGCTTGATGTGACTTGTCAGTAGTGTCAATCCCTAGCATTATTTGGAATGACAGGTCACTCCACGCTCACTTCACCTAAGTTTTCACGGTGAGATGGTTACAGAATCGCACTGCAGGTGGAATAAGCTCACTTCACCAAATTTTCACGGTGAGATTTTTACAGAATAAATCGGCTGTTTTATTTTTATTTTAATAATATTTAATAACATAATGACTGGAACAAGAGATGGTCGCCAGTTGGGCGTGTGGTTTTGCGGTGTGTAGACTGTAGGTATTGTATTATGTCGAACAAATTGTAGGCGGGTCGCGCACGTCATTCCACAACTGTTATGCCCGACGCATTGTGACTTGCTTGATTGAATCTATTGGCCCCTGGCCACTTTGATAAAGGAGTCTGCGTCAGCGACGTTTCTCCAAAATACAATAGAATAAGTACTCTAGTATTATGTATACCATAATATGTATTACAGCTACAGGCGGAGGGGCTCGTGCCGAAATAATAAATGCCACACGAGTCGATCTTCAAGGTTTGCCGAGGAGGTCCGTGGATGGGTGACCATCCATTACATACCAAGACCCCTCCGTGTTTCTGAAAGCTGTTTTAAAAGCCTCAGCACTCAGCGGCTCAGTATCAGCTTCTGAAAGCCTTTAGTCCTCGCTGCCATTTGTAGATATTTGACAGTCGTTACGGATAGTCAGAAGCCCGAAAGACTGACAACCAGTCTTGCCAAAGTGTAACTGAAGAAGTCAGTAAAATACTTGTATTAGCTACATCCGGTTAGACTGGACTCTGACCACAACATAGTTGGAAAAGGCTACGCAGATGATGGTGAATTACAGATATAAAAAAATGTAATCAAAATAAAAGTATGACTTGATATATTTCTAAGATTAGAATTTCATACGGTCACGTTTTTGATAAATTTAGCTCGCAGATATCCTAGTAGGAAATATACAGAAGAAGGTGTGACTTCAATGAATCATGCTTTCCTAAATGTGATGTTTGAATCTTATACTTAACGACTACTCAACCACTCTTACCTAGGTGTAGGTCCTACGTCTTGATCATCATCATCATTGGAATTCTTGTGCCACCCACTGCTGAGTTTAGGACTCCTCCCTTTTGCGCCATGCTTGCCTGGTCTGTGCGAGTCTCATCAGGTCTTCCCTCTTTTGGAATCCTCCTTCTTGTATGTAGCCTTCAACATACAAAATAGCAGAGATTGTATTATTCAACTTTATCTTGTATTGGTTCGTCTACAAACATGTTGTGTGGGAACGGTATGTTTTCAGTGCCCAACATAATATTTTTGCTTTGAGACAAACATGCCCTTTTTTTTGGGTGGGAAATCATCAAATGACTTCTCCCGCTCTGGGCTGAGCGGAAGGGCGTATCACACTTTTACTGACTAAAACCCACCCGTGTTCCTTCAGTTGCCTGTGCCAGGGGCCACGGTATCTCTTTCGAACAACCCGCAGCCCTGGCAGGCATCGGCCCTAACGGACCCCGTCAGTTCGTGCTGACATCTCTTTGAGGCACGCGTGGAACACAACGCGCCGCCTATTCCTTACCGGGCGGCTAGCTGCCCATTGCTCACCGTCCGCAAGCCACGTCCACGGCGTCTCCTGCGGCGACTAGGGGCGTGAGGGCGCAGTGATTGTCTCTCCCTCACGCGCTCCGCCTCCTCCTCCGCGAGCATTACTGCTTCACAGAAGGAGGTGACTGCCTCCCATGCACTCTCGATCCGTACCATGGCCTGGATCAGGCCCGGACGCGAGAGATCGCCGCCACCAGGACGCGGCGGTGCTCTGCCCAAGCCGGGCAGAGCTCCACCGTATGCTCCACCGTGTCCTCCGGGCAATCCACACAGTGGTGACACCCTGGCGTTTCCTTCCGCCTTATCCTGAACAGGAACCTCCCGAAGCAACCGTGTCCGGTGAGGACCTGTGTCAGGCGGAAGGTGAGGGCGCCGTGGCGCCTCTCTAGCCACTCCTCAAAGAGGGGACTTATCGCCGCAATTGTGGCGTGCCCAGTGACAAACATGCCTTCGGTGCATATTTTTAGTCAGAAATGTTAGGACTGCTAAACTCAGCTCAACATATTAATTTTAAGACAGGTGTACCTAACAGTTTCTTTGGTTTTCATGGACCATTCCTCACTTCGCTCTCACGTGATGTACCAAAGCAAGTTGGCATTTAATCAGAGGGGCAATTCTCGTAATTTTAAGAACGTTCACAGTCCGATCTCAGTCTCAATCTGTCAAAAAATACTTCTAATTTCCCTACATTTTGACAAGTTTTTGACATTTGTTTGTCGCCGAGATGAGATTGCGACTAGATTTTGAACGTTTTAAATTACGAGAATTGGCCTTCAGATTAGATGTTGAGTTTAATTTTAGTATCAGAAGGTGTGTCTCCGATATTCTAATAATTAGGTACCTACGTACCTAAGGAATATCTGCCAAAATGCTGCGCAAAATGTAATTTTTGATTAGATGATATCTAAAAACACCATTAAAGCAGTATCTATGTATTAATAACATGATATCGCTAAGGATATCACAGGCAGTCGATATAGTGCAATAGGGGTTTGTGTCCATTCAGTTGTAGTTATTGCAGTCATCGGGAGTTTCTCATGAAACCTAACAGTTGTGCCTAACATATTTTATCATAGTTGTAATAGTAATAATTGTGTGTAATTGTTAACGTGTGCGCAGGCGCGTGCTCGGCATCACGTGCGCTTACTAAACTGTCTGGCGGTCGGCGGCACAGCCGGCGTTCCCGAAAGCTCTGCCCCGCCTCCGGACACATACACACACACACACGGGAGCTTTTGCGTCACACAACAACAATACGTCATAGTTACATACCTATGTGAATCACCTAAATTATACTGTGGACGTGACTGCATCAATGTTTTTGTCGAAATGTTGCATCATTTTGTTGATATAACGCTAACCAGCATGGTTGTTTTTACCTTAATGTGGTTAGCTAACTAATAACCATACCTAGCACTAGAACTAAGTACGTAAATAAGTAATAAATTTAGCTCTGGAAAATGAGTAAATACCTATCTATCATTTAATTGCATTCAATTATGTGACTGCAGGTAAAAGCTGAGGTAGAATCAGTTAGAATAAGGGTTTCTGTCTATATTGCATGACGTCGAAGGCAGAAGGCATCGTAATTCGGGACACGCGTGCCACACAGACGCAGTTGTGTAAACTTACCTACAGTATTCAAAGGGGCACACACACGTCACACAGTCAAAAAATGTCAGTGGAATATTCCGTGACGAACAGGCCGGTCTCGGGGTAGACGGAGTTCTCGAACGTTCCGCGGCCCATGGATCTTTCCGTACAAAGTGCAGTTATGGTGAGCGGTGCATACTTGCCACATGACTTGCAATCCAACACCCTCAAAAAACAACCGATGTTTAATTAGCGCTCCTTTACAACAGAGACCTGACTTATGTTACGATACTATTATTGGTAAGAAGACGTTGTGAAAATCATTGTACCTTTCCTAGACGATACGATAAAAGATAACAATAATTCATGTTTTCATCATTATGCATAACACGCGTTCCATCCAAGCGGGAGTGTTATCTTATCAACAGCAAATCAGATATACTTCTGATTAAAAATTTCCATCGAGAGCTGGTGTATAGTTACGACATTCGCATAGTAACTGCAATCTTTTGCCAAGACCCTTTTCGAACTAGTGATTATAAACAAGTCATGATACAAAAGAAACAAACTGAAGTAAATCTTCTATACAGTCTCCCCTCTTCGTGCACGCACACAATTGTCTTTCATTGATCAAACTTAAAGTTTTCCTTCAAAGAAACTTGATTACACTGTTTCGTATTCGTGTACTATTCCAGTGTTGTGCAATGCCCACATTACTAGAAAATCAATAGTTACTGCGGTTCAGTGTTTAGTTCTAGCAGGCAGGTGTTACAAACGTCGATAACACAATATCTAGGGCAATCGATATTCCTTTACTTGACCTTGCTATTGAATTATTGAAAATAGACTATAAATAGCACGACAGACGGACTTATAATTAAAGATCGAACGCTATAATAATAATAATAACCCAACTTCGGATTCCACAAACCTTAGAGCCCTCTCCGCATCCGAAACCTATAAGTATTTGGGTATGTCGGAACCGTTAGGCATCAATGTTATTGACATATTAAGCAATCGTTGAAGGAGCGCTTCTTTGGCCGCCTGAAAAAAGTACTTAATAGTCTTCTATCAGGCGGAAACAAGGTGCTTGCCTTCAACAGTTGGGTCATGCCGGTTTTGATGTACTCTTTCGGCATACTCAAATGGACTCAAACTGAACTAGACGCCCTGGATAGGAGGGTCGAAAGTGTGGAGGTCGCTAAGACCCTCCACAATCGCAAGATATGTAGTCTCAGGGAATATTTCTTAGAAACCGACGTGGGGATGCATCGAGATGTAGTCGCGGTGGACAAAGGCCTCATCCCGCTCTCCTTGGCTAAAGAGAACTGGCGCAAGCCAGTAGTGCTTGACACTAATGATCGCATGGAAGTATGGCTGAGTAAGGAGGTTCTCGGACGCTTTTACCGGGCCCTACATGGACCCGATGTAGATCTACTAGCGTCCGTAGCCTGGCTACGTTTCGGAGACCTCTTTGGAGAAACCGAAGGTTTTGTCTGTGCAATTATGGACGAAATTCTGATAACGAACAATTACCGGAGATTTATTGTGAAAGACGGCACGGTTGACATCTGTCGGGCATGCCACCGGCCGGGAGAATCAATCAGGCATATTATCTCCAGGTGTTCTCGTCTAGCTAACGGAGAGTACTTGCATAGACACAACCTTGTAGCCAGGATAATCCATCAGCAACTTGCTCTGAAATACAGCCTTGTGGAATCTGAGGTGCCGTACTACAGGTATGTGCACGACCCAGTTCTCGAAAATGGAAATATCACATTGTACTGGGATCGATCCATCATCCCTGACAGGACTATTGTTGCCAATAAGCCTGATATAGTGGTGGTGGATCGATCAGAGCGGCGCGAAATGATTGTTAACATAACCGTCCCGTATGATGAGAACCTCGTGAAACCGAGAAAGATAAACAAATCAAGTATCTTGACTTGCCTCGCGAGGTTTTCGACATGTGGCATGTGGACTCAGCAATCATTGTGCCGATAGTCGTGACAGCCAATGGGTTAATAGCCAAGAGCCTCGACCAACACCTGAGGAGGCTCTCGTTGGGCAGCTGGATCAAGGGCTTAATTCAGAAAGCGGTACTTCTGGACACGGCTCGCATTGTCAGGAAGTTCCTCTCTGGAGATCTTTTTTTTGACCTATCCCGCTCTGGACTGAGCGGAAGGGCGTGTCAGACTTTTACTGACTAAAACCCACACGTGTTCCTTCAGTTGCCTGTGTCAGGGGCCACGGTATCTCTTTCGAACAACCCGCGGCCCTGGCAGGCATTGGCCCTAGCGGACCCAGTCAGTTCGTGCTGACATCTCTTTGAGGCTCGCGTGGAACACAACGCGCCGTCGACCCGGGCCTGGTCCTTACCGGGCGGCGAGCTGCCCATTGCTCGCCGCCCGCAAGCCCGCGCCTACGGTAGCTGGGAGTCGGCTGTTGACTCCCGTCCAGGGCGTCTCCTGCGGCGACTAGGGGCGTGAGGGCGCATAGATTACCTCTCCCTCACGCGGTCCGCCTCCTCTTTCCCGAGCATTACTGCTTCGCAGAAGGAGGTGACGGCCTCCCATGCACTCTCGCTCCGTACCATGGCCTGGACCAGGGCCGGACGGGAGAGATCGCCGCCGCCGATCGCCGCCACGAGGACGTGGCGGTGCTCCGCCCAAGACGGGCAGACCTCCACCGTGTCCTCCGGGTGCTCTACACAGTGGTGACACCCTGGCGTTTCCTCCCACCTTATCCTGAACAGGAACCTCCCGAAACAACCGTGTCCGGTGAGGACCTGCGTCAGGCGGAAGGTGAGGGCGCCGTGGCGCATCTCTAGCCACTGCTCAAAGAGAGACTTATCGCCGCAATTGTGGCGTGCCCAGCACTGGGTTGCGACAATCGCACTCCCCATGCCGCAATGAGATCCCGCCGGAGCTCTGTCCGCTGTATCGTGATTTCTCGCGGCAGCGGAGTTACGCCCCGGCGTTTTGCCTCCTCTCGCCACTCCCATAATATGTGGGCGAGCTCTCTGGGGCCCTGACCGCCGCGCCGGTAGCTTGGACCCTGTTCCCGATACCGGTGGGCTACTATTTTTTAAATTCTTAAATGTTTCTTTTTTATCTTTTTGTGTATAAAAATATTTAAAAATGTAATTTGTAAGTATTTAAATTAAATAATAAAAACATCCATATTATTGTTAGTAGCACAAAAATACTTATAAACTAAGTTAGTATACAGAACAAAAAGAATAAAAAAATACAATAAATAGAAACAAGTTTTCGGACAATCCGACATCAACATCAGTAAATCTGTTTACTTGACTGCATGCAATCGTAACCAGCGCTCAAGCATCGGAGAGTCCCATCGATCTGCCAATACGCGAAAGATGCTGTTGGAGGAACTAGCACGCATGCGTGTTAGATAGGATAGAGGTGCAACTATAATATCCAGTACACCAGAGTGAATAATATATTGATCAGTTTGGTAAAGGTTGCTCACGATTGCGTCATGAAGTTAAATAAATATTTTGTAATCAAACGGATATTTTAAAATAATCCATTTGTATTTTGCTCATCATGAAATTCGGTATTCTATACAATTCACAATGCAGGGCACGCTTAAAAAACACTATAATACATTCACATAATGATTGATGATGATTCGGTAATGAATGAGTCGGTGTGTCTGATTTTATTACTAGAGCAAGTTTGAGCGGTTGCCCCGCCGACCTTGACGAAGCTCAAAGGGTTGCAGAAGGTCAAACTGAACACACCCTCCGTCTCAGGGGTCACCAATCTTGTGTTAATGCAAATGAAGTTTGTTGCGAGAATGATAGTGTGGACGAAGTGGGTACAGAATCCTGGTTGGCTAAGTAGTTTCACAAGGATTATAAATCACTTTATTATTCCGTCCGTTGCGGACTAATGTCTATTAATTAATAATGACACCTAGACCAATCGCTGCTCGCTTACTAATAAAATACACTGTTGCGATTGCGATACAGAACTTATAAAAACCTTGTTAATTGAGTAGTGTCCAGTGTCTTAAGATGAATAAAATCCTTTTATTAGATTGCGTTCATTAAATAAGACAATTGACACCTCGAGGAACTTGTTGATCCGTTATCTTTCCTATGATACACAATTTTACGTTGATACTGACCAGCCTCAATCAATGATGTTAACTTGCAAGAAGTCTTCTTATGTAGTAAGATTAACTTCAGCCACTTATTTCATATATACCAACCCGCACTGGGCCCGGGTGGTAGATTACCAACCACTCCCTCTCACAGGGAGGAGGCCTGTGCCCCAGCAGTGGGACCTTTGTAGGCTAAATATGTATGCACTAATTTCATTACATACCTACTTGTGAATCCATTTTTTTTTTAATAAATCTGTGAGTCATAGCGGCTTAACATGCGCTCAGACATAACATGATAAGATTTTAGCGGGATTTGCCGACATGCACCTTTCATGCAATAACAATAACAAATAATGTACCTACCTAGATACAAGTAAATGACGGTGTATATAAGATATTAGGTACCTACTCTCTCAAACAATACATGAAACGTATTACTTATCGATTCCGAGCCATTAAATATTCTTATGAGACATTGCATCGGTGTACGTATGTCGGATCTTATTATTATGTGCATAGATTAAATAATAATAATAGTACTAGTAGAGTGGCGCAGTGTCCTAAGAATTAATTCCCATACAAGTTGTATAAAGGCTCCCCCAGCAGGCAGGCGCGACACGACTCCGGTAGAACAGTTTCTATGACTATTTCATAAAAATTGTACCATCAGAGTCGCGTCGCGCCTGTCTGCGGGAGCATTAAAACGTACCCTATTTATAGCACTAGCCGTTCCGTTTAGTTCGACGGTGTAACTATGTAGGTACCTAGTTAGGAATCCTACACGTTTGTAGACTTGCTTTCGAATTCCTGGATGTCGTATACCCACCATAGTGCTGTAAAGGAAAAAATACTACAACGATATTTACGAAAACATGCACGTTTTGTGATCCGATTCTAGCTGTACTCTATTCGACCTGCTTGAAATTTCAAGTGACACCGCAGTACTTGTTCTTTCTACTTTTTGGAAATATTAATGATGTTTATCATTTTCACTGGCACAGTTAATTTAAATAGCCCATTATGACGAAACTGTGAAAATATGCTCGTGGCAGCCATTTAACATTGTCAGGTCTAACACAGCTGGTAACATAACACGCAAACAAGTTGTTAGTAAACCTTGGAAAACTCTAGACCAAAACATAACCACTTCGTCATTACTCTGTTGTTAACTTACTCGTTCTAATTTGGCATCCTCTATTATCTGAGGTATAAATATTTTATAATGAAGGAAAAATACTTTACCACAACTATATCTGAAAAAGATTTTTTTTAAATCATTTTCAAAATGATGAGTCGTCATGTACGCACGGCTATACATCAAGTTATATATAACCAAAAGCCACAAGCCATAAGCTGACTTCTGATTATATGAAAAACCTATACAATGCGAGGTCAGCTAAAACTGGATAGGTAGGTATGTATAGCTTAATATGTCGCCGTCTGCTGTACTAGTAACGTGACATTTTAGGCGTTTCATAATTATTTACAAGAGCATCTACTGACAATGATATTGTCTGCAAAAAGTTCAATAAAAGTTTTGACGTAGGTACCCATTTTCATATAATTGCTCAGTAGGTACTGTGAGATATTCCACAGGGGGTGTTATAAATATTACGTGTAATGGGAGGCACGCAGACCAATTATACATATAGTTATTTTTACCCGTGAATTTACTAATGAATACCATATTTGTATCTGTAATGATTCAGAACTCTGTCGCCATACTGAAATCGAACAAGAGAGAAATTCAAAATACAATATTTGCTGTAATCACTTATATGAGATTAAATACACTTGAATGAAGTTGAATGCGTCTCACTGAAGCCGGATCCAATCTTATTTATGTAGGCTAAAGCACAGTAAGCGATGTGCTTTATTTTTATTAATTTCAATATTATTTTTAAAAACTTGTATGGCATTCATTCGAAACAGAATAAGTGCCAACCTATACTATAAAACACCTTCCAAGTTATTAATTTATTAGAATCTCTCTGCGCTGTTTCCATCAAGATTGTGCCATATAATCGCTAATGCTCGGTTCCTATAAACAAAAACGAATCGTTTTACCAATGGTAGCATTTTGTATTGCCAAGGCATATAGATTACCAGTGATAGCTACTTCCATATGGGAGGGTCTACTATGCAAAGTTATGAGGTCTTAGCTCCATTATTGGTAAAGATACAAGAGTCTTTATTTTAACCAATAACAGCCCGTAAATAATCTATAATACTTCTTATTTTAGTCCGTAGATACCTAATAATCTGACATAATAATTTGACGTTCGAAAAGTGCTGATTCTCAGCCTAATTTGAAGAAATGACTTTTGATTATGATTTTGAATCCTTTTTAAAATTCTGTTCTCTGCGGTCCTAAACTATTATGGGATGATCAGCGTGATAGTTTAATAGCAGCGGTCATTACGAGGCCCACGTTCATCAGTCACGGGCTAAATCTGCCGAAACTACGTACCAAGACAATTACTTTTTTTGTTCCAAAAATATAATACCTACCAACTTAACAATTAGCGTGGAATCTTTCCATGCGCAGCATTGTGAGAGATACAATGATGGCGACGGACAATGAATCACTCTTCAATCATAACATTTAATTAAATTTTATGTAGGAATGTATTCGCATTCCTTTCCCAGAATTATGCAGACATGAAGGTAAAAGTAAGTAGGTACTATAAACAGAACATCCAAGTGCTGTAATGAGCCGCATCGATCACGCACGAACTGGGCCGTAGGTGGCGCCATCAACCGGAATGCTTATTACCATAAAAGCATTTTATTAATCCTTTTGGATGGCGCCTGTATGGTCCCTTCAGTAACGGTATCATAGTGTAACGTTTAACTTTCTCGTAAAGAACTCCCATAATCCGACACACAACCTTACTTCATCAGTGCCCTAATATAATCATAGAATAGAATAGAATACTCTTTATTGTACACCATACAAATTACAGAACATAAATATAATTATACAATTTTACAAAGGGTGACACAATGGGCGGTCTTATAGCTATGAGCGATCTTTTAAAGACAACCTTCACCTTCACCTTCATAAATCCCTTCATGAAGAAAGACTTACTCTGTCTTGTGAATAGTCCGAGAAAATTAAAACAAAAGTTACTGAGGCCATTCCGAGGGGGGTTCAAATAAAATATGGAAGTATGAATACAATCATATGAACAGTTATCCAATCGAGATAAAGTTCGGACATAAATAACATCTCGCTGAGATGATAACTGGTAAAAGATGTTCCCGGAACACACTTACACAGTTATTGCGAATTGCATTGATGAAGGAGCCCATTATTTTACCATGTGAATATTTCATGCATCAATAAAAATAAATACTGCTCACAATCTTATGCAAATAACTTCACAAAAATATATTCAACAGGCTAGACAATCATCATATGGTCCAAAAGTCGTAAGTCAATCGTATTCAGTGAGTTACAGTCATTACTATGTGTGTGAGTGGGGCAGCTATATATTTGTCGGTTCCAAATAAAAGTCGTCGCAAATCTAACGGGGACGGAACGATAACGATACGATGTGTAATTATTGCAAAATAGCTCTTGCTTGGTCAGTGAAAGGAGGTTAGAACAATATGATGCAAAAATGGAGCTGAAGAAGCAGATGTTTTTTTCTGAAAGTAATTTGTTTTTGTCATCTATCTCATACAACACACTGTCCAAACTCTGCGCGTGAGTCGTACCCATCCGTAATAAAACGCATCGTGTGTCGCGACCTCAGCGAATGCGCCAAGGTACTGGTGGAAAAGTACTGGAGAAAAGTGCGCGATAGGGGCTGTAAACATTTTTTTAAATCGTATAGACCTTGCGTGTCCTTGATTTTTTTATGACTCCTCAGTTTGGTAGGAGTATAACAAAAAAATAACGAGAACAAATAACATCTCCATTATTTCTGATAAATCATTGACCAATGAAATAAATTTATGTTTTTATTGCTTTTGCCTACTACGTGTTCATGTAATTCTATAAACAAGGCTGTTTTCAGAAAGGTTCTTTACCGCTGCCGAACCTGAATCGGCAGACTAACACAAGTGTGACACACCCACACGTTTTAAACGTTTTGCAATACGCACGCGTCACTCACACGCGCACGTGTTGTACACATAGGAATTTGTGGATGTGTGAAAGTGTAAATCGAGGCGCCTTCTCTACACCCACAAGTTTGAGCATGCGCATGTGTTAGTTACTCAGTGCGGCAGCACTCGAAATGTGCACTATTCTTCTAAAGGGTAGGCTCAAAATTAAAAATCAAAGTAAAAGACAGGATTATATTTTACTTACCTATGTAAAATCAAATCATAGAATTTATTGCTACTTTTTCAATATTTTAGAATAGTTTCGTGTCAAGTAGGCGTAATCGAAATTTTATTCAGGATTAAGTTATATGTATATATTCAAGTATATAGGTATTGGTTTTTCCCTATAACCGTTACATTTGTTTGTTGGCAGTTATTCCCTCGGTTAAATCAGGAAAAATATTAGAAATACTAATACGTCATAGTTGTCGATTTAATTAAATTGTGTCGTGTTCGTGAGTATTGAGACAAACAAAGCGGCACCCTAATTGCGTAACACAGCTTCAATCACAATCCTAGTTTTGAAGGATATTTCATCATAGCTTTAATAATTTCATCTCCTCAACAACGTAAATAACGCAATGAACGTAGCTGAGCTGTCAAGAATGTAAGAAATATCGATCAGCCGGTCGATTCTGTAAAAATCACACCGTGAAAACTCAAGTGAAGTGAGCTTGATGTCGGTTGTCAGTAGTGTCAAACCCTAGCATTATTTGGAATGACAGCTCACTCCACGCTCACTTCACCTAAGTTTTCACGGTGAAATGTTTACAGAATCGCACTGCAGTTGTCATTTTATGAATGTTACGCAATTACCCCGCGGTTCAGTCAAAAACTCAAAAGTGAAAAATGTTTATTTTTAAATATAAACAATTCAGAAGACTATTCAGTGTTTCACGCAATATTTTCAGTAATCGGATTTTCACCTTGTTTAGGGGAGAGGCCTTGCTCCTAAAGTAAACTGCGATAAAGATAAGTATGAATTACTTATCTGTTTGGAAAGCATTTATCATTTCCTGGTACCTACGCACCAAATGACGTCATTATAGTCGCCACTCGCGAAATTACTGCTAATAGTCGAAAGTAACCTAGTTCTGCCCATTACATTGATAAGAAATCTGCAGTCTGTAAATACCTAAGGCCTGAAAAAACATAAAGATTCCTTGCTCTTATTTCACATTTGGGCACGTGATACATTTTTTAAATTAAAGTATTTTAACTAATATTATAAATGCGAAAGTAAGTTTGTTTGTTACGCTTTCACGCTAAAACGGCTGAACGGATTTGGATGAAATTTCGCACATGGAGACCATGACCTGGAGAAGGACATAGGCTACTTTCCATCCTGGATGGTAGACGAAGTCCCGAGCTATAGCTAGTACCTAAATAAACAAGGGCAACCTTTGCAATTTTAATAGATGATTTACATGCTCCAATTTATCCTCAAGTGGGTATTTAGTCTTTCGAAATATGGGTTAGTAAAACTTTCCAGTAGACGTTAATGAGTGACAACAAGTCTATTTAATGTCTTTGTTCAATTAATATGTAGAGTTATGCGTGAGTGCGCCTACGCTTCCACTCGGTGTTATTTTTAAATGTTCCCATAGTCATTTCTTAGCTACGTCAGGCTACGTGTAAGAGAGCACGGATTTCAAGGGAGCAATCACCTTTTGCGCGCGAATGGCAGTACATCTGGCACACGCGAATCAGCCAAAGAATATTCTAGAGAAAATTTGTTCCTACGCGACATGAACCACGTTGCCTACCGTTAGAACTTTTGACAAGGCCTTTAGAATTCCATCAGACTCCTATTTTGCAACATTTCGATGTCAAAGTCAAGGATACAGAAGCAGAAAATCCACCTGTTTTTCTCGGAAAGCATGCCATTTGACCTCCCTTAACTACACTTATATGTAATTTAATGCTCATAGGTACTATAATATCGTCTGATTTTTCACAAAGCATTTATGTAGTCATGTTGTCTCAGCTATTAGCTTCATGAGAAACTGCGTAACACACTTTCAATAACAATCTGAATGATTTTGAAGGATATTGCTAATGCATTTCTTCATAATGTTCGAAAAATTTGTCTCAACAACGTAAATAACGCAATGAATGTTGTTGAACTGTCAAAATGAAAGCCGATGGTACTGTTACTGCCTTACGCAATTACCACGCTATTGACATTTACTTTTATTTTTTTAAGCCCGTCTATATTCACTGCCACATTTTATTTACCACAGCGAAATGTTAGCAAAACGACCATGGTTAGCAGATGCATTGATAACGATCAATGTTATATTTTTCTGACTATTTTACAGATGCGTGAAGCTCTTAATTGTTCGCTGTAATATTGTGTAAAGTGTATCATACATGTTATAAACATTCGTTTAAAAAATAACAATATATGTATTATGTAAACACCGCTATGTTTACTTAAACTATATCATTGTTCCTAGACAATGAGATTGTAAAAGCTGCTCCACGTGCTGAAAGCAAGTCGGCAACATGTAAACACCCTGCTAAGTAGGTAAGCAACACTTGCAGTTTAACGTGTAGTGAAGACATAGGCATATTAACACTACTAAGCTACGTCCGCACTTTGCCACATTTGTATCAACAGAAGACGTCGCAAAATACATCACCGATACCTGTTACCTACCTACTATACTGCTGATACTTGAGGGGCTCGTGGCTAAATAATAATACCCACACGGGTCGGTCGAAGGTTAAGCTATGCTTGCAGTTGATCGGTCGGTCCATGGATGGGTGACCGTCTATTAAATATCGAGACCTCCGTTCCAGAATTAACATTGGATGGATGAAATGGCGGGCGGCAGGCCACGGGAACAATCTGCGACTCCCGCATTCCCCTTAAACTTAAGGGGAAGATATATAAAACCATGATTAGACCTGCTGTCTTGTATGGATCAGAATGTTGGGCCACAAAAGGGATGAATGTAAGGCAATTGCATGCAGCTGAGATGAGAATGCTAAGAGGGATGTGTGGTGTTACACGAATGGATAGAATAAGAAATGAGTCCATAAGAGGAAGTCTGAAAGTGGCATCGGTAACTGAAAAGTTGTGTGGAAATCGGTCGTCATGGTATGTGTTACGGAGAAATGAGGAAAATGTCGTGAGGAGAGTTTTGAGTATGAATGTCGATGGCTATAAGAGTAGGGGAAGACCAAAGAAACGATGGATGGAATGTGTGAATGATGATATGGTTAGAAAGGGGGTGACTAACAAGATGACGACTAATAGAGAAGTATGGAAGAAAAAGACATGTTGCGCCGACCCCAAATAAATAGGGATGAGGGCAGGAGAATGATGATGACCTCCGTACCTCGGAGAGCACGTTAAACCGTTGGTCCCGGCTGTTGTAGATTGTTGACCTGTAGATCTTTGACAATCATTACGGGTAGTCAGAAGCCCGGAAGTCCGACAACTAGTCCTACTTAGGGGTATCGTATTACCCAGTAACGGGTTGCGGTAGTCAGATACGCCGTCGCTCCATTTAAAATTCAGCTGCATTCGGTTAGAGAAGCCGACCCCAATATAGTTGGGAAAAGGCTAGGCAGAGATGACCTGTTACCTGCCTGGCATAACATGAAAGTATCGCGGCGCGTGTCAGCTAAAACGTGCTGACGTAGCGATATTATTACGACATTCTGTTTCAAGCCAACGTTACACTTTACTATTTTTAGATCTTCGTTATAAAACCGTTTCTTTGTTTAGTAGTTCTTGTTATACTTACGACAAAAGCCGTGGGAGAGTTTCAACTGATATTTTATTTTTTTTCATTTAAAAAACTAGCTTCATTCCTTATTTTTCACCGCTTTTGGGTTCAAAAAACGCGAAAAGCGTCGTTTGATACAAGTGAGCATCTGTCATTACACTCTCGGCTCCATTACTTACGCCTTGTATCAAAATCTACTATTTTTTATATCAAACCGTCTTGTAAACGCAGTAAGAAAAAAAGATACATGGCCATAGATTTTATAACAAAAAAATATCGCTGATATCATGTGACTTAACAACATTCGCAACTTAATTAACCAAGTACTTACACAAAAAATTTACTTCTCACTTAGTTATTAGTTTTGCAGAATAATGTAAAACTCGAAAAAACTGAAACGAGTGTCACGTGATAGATGTTGAAAATAAGAGCTATAAGTATAAGCAACTTGTAGTTTTTTTTTTTTAATTTTAATGTTGACAAAAATGGCAAGATTTTTAAATACTTGTAGTTATCGTGTTAAAGAGAGAGGTAGAGTTCTCGAGTCTTTTTAAAATTATTTAAAATGATAGAAATATGTATGTGTATGTGTGTGGTAGGCAATATTCTTTTTCTCATCCAAACACCTACTTAAGTAACGAAATCTATCTATCGTCATTATTAGCATGATTTGGCTAACGCGATCCTCTATTAGATACGAGTAGGTGACATGTCGGTTTTAAAATTATCACTTCAATTGCCTAAGTATTAGTACTTACTTTGTCCATGTTTTTTTGGACAAACTCTTTTTAAGTTCCTAGTAGTTTGATGTCATACTTTTGAATACTCTATACATATTTGGCATGTATTAAACAAATACTATTATCGTTGCAAATTATTTCGTCAATATCCATTTTGAATGATGTCATCGACGACCATTTGCTTATCTTACCTGTTTACAGCAAAACAAACTTTTGAAGTTGTATGAACACTTACCTAGGTACATTGCTTTATAAACTTACAGTAAGACTAAATATTTGAACAATGTGTTTGTTATGGCACTAGTTCTAATGGACTAAAAGAACAAAGAAAAATTATCAAAGTTTTAAAAACGTTGACCTCCGATTTTTTCCTCAATGTCGCTGATGTTTGTGGAAAAGTTTTAAATAAAATAAGTAGTTAGGTACTAAAATTCGGAAAATACTTTAGTTCGATTTCGCTGAGTCATCTAGGTAGGTCACCATAAATAACTTAGCCACAGCACCTTTCAGAGCACCACAAAAAGTCGTATTTCCCTTTACTAATTTAATACTTAAAATCTTTGTTCTACAAATTATGAAGAACTTTATAATTTCTGAAGAAAAAATATACAGAGGAAAAGGTCCATTTAATATCTACTACCTAAATTATAGTACTATATGTTTAGTTTCAATTTACTTTTTAGGGTTCCGTAGCCAAATGGCAAAAAACGGAACCCTTATGGATTCGTCCTGTCTGTCTGTCTGTCCGTCCGTATGTCACAGCCACTTTTTTCCGAAACTATAAGAGCTATACTGTTGAAACTTGGTAAGTAGATGTATTCTCTGAACCGCATTAAGCTTTTCACACCAAAATAGAAAAAAAAAACAATAAATTTTGGGGGTTCCCCATACTCAGAACTGAAACTCAAAATGTTTTTTTTCGTCAAACCCATACGTTTGGGGTATCGGATAGGTCTTCAAAAATGATATTAGACACTTCCAAAGTGGTAAAATGTTTGCCCCCCCCCCCCCCTGTGACTTCTAAAATAAGAGAATGATAAAACTAAAAAAAAAATATGATGTACATACATTACCATGTAAACTGCCACCGAAAATTGGTTTGAACGAGATCTAGTAAGTAGTTTCTTTTTAATACGTCATAAATCGTAAACCGCAATTTACCTTTCATTCAATCAAATTATGATTATAGATAATGGTACGGAACCCTTCGTGCGCGAGTCCGACTCGCACTTGGCCGGTTTTTAAAATAAAGGTCAATATCGCAAATCGGGTAAACATCGTCCGCGCAGCGTCTGCGTTGCCGTGATTGAAGTTGATTGGGGGCGGTGTCGCCTAAATTGTGATTTATTGGTCGCTGTATTAGTGAGTGAGTACACCACACCCCTCTTATTTCACGTGTTTACCGTACAATTATTGTAAACTAGCTGACCCGAGAGGTGAGTTGGCGCCAAATACTCAATAAACAAAGATCACTAAATTGCCTTAAATTTAAACGGCGCAGACTCAAAATTATTTAGGTATATTAGTTTAAGAACTTAGTTATTAAGGTTAAATAAAAAGGGTAATCATTTTTTGCTTTTCAGTTTTTTCGACGGTTTAATTTTTTTGTTAAAAAGTTTTTATTTTATAATTTTTTGTGGCTATAATCTACTAATTGTGTGCCAAAGGGCAGGCGGCATATGTGGCACTGAGTTGAGTAATAATACACAACTCAGCATTCAAATCTGTGTGTGAACAATAAATCACCCCTATTTTCCCACCCTTAGGGTTGGATTTTTTTTTCCAAATTTATATGGGATCAACTTTGGGGTATCATTACCCTTTCCAATAAAAAAGTGTTATCAAAATCGGACTACTCAGTAAAAAGTTATGCGTGGTCATGCATAAAAAATAAATATATATACGCGTCAACTTGAGAACCTCCTCCGTTTTTAGGGTTCCGTAGCCAAATGGCAACGGAACCCTTATGGATTCATCATGTCTGTCTGTCTGTCCGTATGTCACAGCCGCTTTTTTCCGAAACTATAAGAGCTATACTGTTGAAATTTAGTAAGTAGATGTATTCTGTGAACCGCATTAAGATTTTCACACAAAAATAGAAAAAAAACAATAAATTTTGGGGGTCCCCATACTTAGAACTGAAACTCAAAATTTTTTTTTTCATCAAACCCATACGTGTGGGGTATCTATGGATAGGTCTTCAAAAATGATATTGAGGTTTCTAATATCATTTTTTTCTAAACTGAATAGTTTGCGCGAGAGACACTTCCAAAGTGGTAAAATGTGTGTCCCCCCCCTGTAACTTCTAAAATAAGAGAATGATAAAACTAAAAAAAATATATGATGTACATTACCATATAAACTTCCACCGAAAATTGGTTTGAACGAGATCTAGTGAGTAGTTTTTTTTTAATACGTCATAAATCGTAACGTAACGGAACCCTTCATGGGCGAGTCCGACTCGCACTTGGCCGGTTTTTTTTTAAATCGCCGTTTCAACGGATGCGCTTACCGTACGAACAATATTTCATTTTTATTTATAGATAGAAGATAAATGTAAAATCTTCTGAAATATTCTGCCATTTACGATTCCGTTGACAACTAAGCGACTTCTTTATTTTCGTTTACAAAATCGTTGACAGTCTAAGGACCGTATAAATATATTAATTACTCTCTCTTACAAAGCGAATACCGATATTTTCTAAAATTGTCCTCGTCTATGCCTATCCAATGAATATATTTGACTATATCCATGAATCTAGATGGGCTATGGAAAGTTTCCGATTTATTACCTAACTAAATATCAGTTGAGAGGCTAGAATACCTACTTATATTACACGTTGCATATTTATGGCTAATACAGGTAGGTAATAAATGTCAATGCGTGCATGAGTGCGGAATATAAATTTAATATTAATAATACCATCATAATAATATCTTATTCAAGTACCAGAGAACACTGACTCTTCGAACATGGAAATATAGTCAAAGATTGTGGTAAAGCTGAATTATTATTGGAATATAGAGATAATCTCAATCTGATGAATAATAATTTAGTAGGCAGTGACTTATATGATTCTAATAACTATCCAGTTATTAGAATCATTTTGCATAGTCGTCTATCCAGGCGAGTATGCTATTTTATCTCTTGATCAGAGGCAATTTTGGTATTTTGAGTACTTAGAATAACCAGCCTAAAATGTTCCCACTGCTGGGACACAGGCTTCCTGTCTGTGAGAGGGAGTGGGCCATAAATACCACGCGGGCCCAGTGCGGGTTGATGACAATCACAATCATGTCTCCGATGTTTTTGGTTCTCACGATGTTTCCTTCACCGTTTTGAGAACAGTGGTGATGAAATTAAATACACAAAATGAAGTGCCTGCTTGGGTTCGAACTCACGACCTACGTGAGTTGGGGCTATTGGGCCACTACTGCTCTTTTTAGAGTAATGATATGATAATAATCATACAGTATTCCTACAGTAGACTGATATGATTATTATCATATCAAACTTTTCTGGATTAATCTTTTAATGATAACAGTAAGTAACTGTTATCATTAAAATTCTAGAAAAGTTTTTATTGTAACCTGAATAGGTACTGCAGTAGATTTTGTAACCATATCACCGTGAAAACTTAGGTGTAATGAGCGTGGAGTGAGCTCTCATTGCAACTAATGCTAGGGATTGACACTATTGACAGCTCACTCTAAGCTCACTTCACCTAACTTTTCACGGTGAGATTTTTACAGCATCAATCGTCTGTTTGGGAGAGTAGACGTAACAAACCTAATTTCATATTGTTAAAATTATCTTTTTTCGAAAATAGCGCGCATATTTTTATTAAACAAATTAGAATTCAGTCCAAGGAAGTTGCTTGACGCATTTCCCGTTGGCATCATCTTTAAATATTTTGATGTGTCGTATAGGAAGAAGGAAAAGGCAGAAGGCTGTTTATCTCATATCAGAATTTTTAATATAACTCAGGGCTGATTTTTCCAACGCCAAATAACTTTATCGGAGGAATAATTTTGAACTTTTGACAGTTCTTCCATACAAAAACTGTCAGACGCCAATTTTATTCCACGAATAAAAATTATCGGTCAATTTAAAAATCAGCCCTAAGTGTCGCTACATATTTTTGATGATATTTTGACATCGGCCATCTTTCTTTTGGGGTTTAACCAATGCGGACAAACAAAAGCGTTGTTAACATCTGCAAAAGATAATCAATTTATAATTGCATTTTTATGTTCTGAACTTAGATTTTTCGATTACCTGCTATTGCAAAATTAATCAAAATTATATAGTAAAGCTTCAATAAAAAATATGTTTTTGGAGGTACCTAATCAATGTTATCAAACAACAACAAGCTAGATAACCTTGAACTTTATAGATTAGACGTAAATGGAATTAATATTACTTTTTTAAGTAGGTATATATCTCGTGCCGTCTCTCAGCACGAGACAAAATAATAAGTTTAGTATAAATAAAAGACTAAAAATATTGCGTATTAATATTCCCAAATTAATTAATTCTAAAAGAAGTTGGTAATTTAATAACAACCAACGTCTATAGAATTCTAGAATTTTAAGTTCTTTGCCAAAGATCGGAGATATGTCGTGCGAATCTTACGTTTTATTGTCTGAAACACGTGCTCTTTTATAGTGTGGTATTTCAGTGTGTGACATGTAAACCTGAACATTGACATATCACGTCAAGATCATGTAGCTGCTGTAACGCAACGTGCTCGCGTTGTTTATTCTTCAGGCTGCCGTCATAGCACAGATATTTGTAATGTGATTAGTGTATCACCTGTAATTAATAACATTTGCGACGTTAATTGATATTGATGGTACTGTAGCAGTATGAAATGTGATTGTGACAAAAGAAAATCAACTGACTTTAAAATTCTTGACTGAAATATTTTCCGAATATTATTTTGTGAACATTAATTTCATTTATAATTCTAATTTACATGCAAACTACTTACCTACCCACTGATATGGTATACATGTGTACACATAAATAAATTAGCATACAAACAATAGTGTATAGAGTGTGTGATGCATAGTTCTGTCTTAATACTTGTAGACTCCATAGTGAGCGGCACCTTCAGACTCGTATTCTAGAACGATGTTCAAACATCACTTTTGTACTTTTGTTCTTAGCTCATCAGGAAGTTGTGTCCAGCGACATTCCAATGGAATTCCTAATTAGTTATTCAAATTATTATGTAATGAATAGGCGTAAAAGTGTCGCATGATAACTAGTTTCCGACGCTGTCAAATTAAAATATTCATAGTTTTATTAAATTAACATTATGTATCTGTTATAAGGTTACTGTGATCTCTTACTGTCGTTGTTAGAAAGTGGAAAGTTCTTGATTCCGTGCCTTTAGACGTGAAACATAAATTCATAAAACAAATGTTGCTAATTAATTCTGTTTTCTGGTTCATTTATTTTTAGTTTCTTGTGAGATCAGATTATTTAATGAGTAGAAACGTAACGTAGAGGAAGATATTAATAGTCAAGTTCAAGTAGTTATTTTAATTTGATGGTATAGTTAAGGTGTCAGCGTCAGTAAAGCGGTGAACGGTCACACAATAACCGTCCAAATACAGAGCGTTTTTGAAGTGAAAACTTCTTTAGCGGCGTCGTTGTGCACTTTTGTTGTGATGGGTAAAAAAATGTTAAACACGCGTCAGGACACGTCACCTGATCGAAAATTCGTAAGACGGAGAGTAGACAGCATTCCAAAATATCAAAAATGCACAACGTTAATATTCAAGTTTTCACTTCTGCCGGCACTCCCGGAGTGCAACCCGTTGATTTTTTTTTCTTCTTCTTGGTCGCGTACTTTATTACTGAAGTTCATATCCCTGAAAGGCCTTGGCTTTATCCACGATGTTCTTCTACTTCGTTCGGTTTTCAGCTTCTCTCAGGGCGGTCGTAACAGAGACTCCGGTGAGAGCGGTTACTTGGTCTGACCAGAGCGGTTAGGTTAGCCATTTTTAACATCTTATTACCATCATATTATTTTAGCGAGTAATATGACGGAATCGCTTTTCTAAGAAACCGTAGGTATAGAAATCGCGCAAAATGGAATTAACCACAAATGACGTTTTTCTGTGAAACATTTGCATGAAAACTAATGCAATTACTAGTACCTATGTTTTTAAATTCCATATCAATTACGTAGGTACCTATATTTATTCCACATATATGCCAAGGGCTAAAAAAATAGTGACGTGAAGCGGTATGGCCTCGGTATCGTAATAATACCAGCATTTATGTTCCTTAATTAACGACGTACGAGTCGCAGACCATTATATAACGGACTGCAATTGAGCTTTGATATGGCTGGTGGACTATACCAGTATAGTTTGTGTTGAAACTTTTATGTACTGTTGTAGGTACCCTAATTCGTCTAATCTTTTTATAAATATCTTGAAATGAATAAGGCGGGAAACACTAAAGGACTAAAAATACTTATGCGAATGGTATTACCCTAGAAGTGTATATACCTACTAAATCTATGGTACTACCAATAAGACTGTTTATTGCATAGATATAGGGTGTGTAACCGGTTAGAAAATAAAGCTGAATTTAAGTTCTGTGGCTGCCTATTTGTATAATGTACCACAATGTGTGGAAAGGTTCTTGGCAGACGGACAACTAAGTCATTTTATAAGGGATACGTCTTTTTCTTTTCAGGTGCACAACCCTAAAAATAAACAAAAAATTAAGCGTCCGATACCTTTATCAACAAGAAGCAATTACCATGTCACGACCGTACCTTCATGATTAATTATACACGGTGTAACGATCTTAAAAGTTTCTACTAGATACTGCTGTACCTAAAGCCGCGTTTTCACTAGGGGAAATTTGTTCCGGGACTCTGTCGCTCGACACGAAATTCACGTGTCCCGCGACATGTCGCCCGACGTCGCTTGCGACATTTACGAGTTGCAGGACTTGTGGCTAGTCGACGCTCTGCGAGCGTCGACACGCGCGATCTTCGTGTACCTCGACAGTCGTCCGACAGCCTTTGAGTAGTGAGGACGCGTGTCGCTTTGTGTTTTGAAAATGACCACACCACTAGGTACCTCCTCGGGCGACATACTGTTCATGGCCAATGTGAACAAGTCATATGTCGCGGGACATTGTCCCACAACTTTTGCAGAGACAACTACGTGAATGTCGAGCGATAAGTATCTGCGACATGTCCCCTAGTGAAAACGCGACTTAAAGGAGATCATTCAGGTTTCATACAAAGTTGGGCACAAAATCGAAAGTGCCAACGGAAAAGGATGTTTTTAATCCGTTTGGAACCTCATTCTAAGCATTTGGTACTATGACACCAAAGCGGTAGAACCATCATAGGTATACCTAAGCAGCTATATAAGTTCGAAATAATTGTAAATATATCATCTAAGTATTTACGTGGACTTATTTAGTAGGCATTATAAACTTTTTTGCCATGACTGTAATTCTGTAAGTGTGACTGTAATATAAAAAAAAAAATGTTAAGTTCAATTTTCCGCTTAAATTATGAGTTTAAGTATATTTGTGTTCTATGTTTTGTGCATACGAGTACCATTGTGCAAGATTACTAACTCTCGCAAATAAAACAATGGCAAACATGTTCCTAAAACTATTTTAATCAGTTAATCAATATTTTAATTCGTTCAAATAAAACAATGACAAACATTTTTTTAATACTCATCATCATCATTCAGCCGAAAGTCTTCCATTGCTGGACATAGGCCTCCCCCAAGCACCTCCACTCCGACCGGTTCTGTGCTTCTTGCATCCAACGGGTTCCTGCGGCCTTCACAAGGTCGTCGGTCCACCTTGTGGGAGGCCTTCCAACGCTACGTCTCCCGGTACGTGGTCGCCACTCTAGAACCTTTCGGCCCCATCGGCCATCTGTTCTGCGAGCAATGTGCCCTGCCCACTGCCACTTAAGTTTGGCAATTCTTCTAAGAGGGCTATGTCGGTTACCGTGGTTCTCCTGCGGACCTCTTCATTTCTGATTCGATCACGCAGGGAAACTCCAAGCATAGCCCTCTCCTTTGCTCTTTGGGTGACTTTACGCCTTCTAATAAGGCCCATTGTGAGCGACCACGTTTTAGTGCCATAAGTCGTTTCACTGGCAACACGCACTGGTCAAAGACTTTCGTCTTGAGACGCTGCGGTAAGTGAGATGTGAAGATATTGCATATCTTCCCGAACGCTGCCCAGAGGAGTCGGATTCGACGATTGATTTCTTTCTCGAAGGTAGACCTACCCAACTGGACAGTTTGTCCTAAGTAAACATACTCGTCCACGACTTAGTGTCCGATCCTCATGACAGTGAATGCATTGCACTGTTGCATTTGACATGACATTAATTTTAAGACCCACTGTTTCGGAGGCTCTACTGCGGTCACCGAGCATTATACTGAGCTCGTCCATAGTCTCAGCCATGACTACTATATCGTTGGCAAACCGAAGGTGAGTTATGCACTCGCCATTGATGTTAATGCCAGCCCCTTTCCAGTCCATGACCTTGAAGATATCCTCTAGTGCAGCGGTGAACAGTTTCGGAGAGATAACGTCTCCCTGTCTCACACCTCGCCGCATAAGGATAGGTTTCGAGGTCTGATCCTGGAGTCGGACTGACATAGTGGCGTTTTTGTACAGACACTTCAGCACCTCGCACTTCAGCAACTTCTTAATACTATTTTCAATTATTTTATTAATACTATTTCTAAGGTTGAACTAGAACATCTTCCAATTCTACAGCTGGAGGGCGTCTCGCATTTGGTTTATACTGTGCGTAGGATAAAAACCACACTACTCACATTACGTGTGAACGACATCCTACTCTCCTCTTTCCAATATTGCATGTGCAATAGTAGTGTCTGACTGCATTTTGACCCTTCAATGTCCTGTCAAAAGACACATAAACATAATAGCTTTTCGCAATGACGTGCCGGGGATTGAATTCTTCCTCGAAAAACGACAACATTTTCTCCTGACTAACTAACCTGTAGTAAAAAAATGTCTAGGATGACTCACTATACTTAACCACGTGTGTACTCAAATGATATATTTAGGTCAAATGTACGAGAAATCTGATTTTTGAACTTATATAGCAGCTACAATAATGGTTCCACAGGTTCGGTGTCATAATAGTACCAAATGCTTAAAATGATGTCCCAAACAGATTAAAAACTTTTTTTTTAGTGGCCGGCCGGCACTTTCGATTTTGGGCTCAATATGAATGGTCTCCTTTATATGTAGGTTAATTGTCTTGCAAAAATATTTAACCAAAGGCCCGCAGACAGGCGACGCGACTGTAGTAAAACCATTTCTATGAAAATTGTTCTACCAGAATCGCGACGCACCGTCGCGTCGCGCCTGCCTGCGGGAGCCTTAACGGCTGGATAATCATGTCTAGCCTAATCCGTCTTCATTTCTCTTCGTGACTTTAGTAATATGTGCTATTTTAAGCCATAATGATATAGTTTGTGTGCTAAGCTTATCTTTTCTTTTCCACAGACGCCTGTCTGCGTTGCCAGGGCGAGAGCAAGAAGGATTCATACGGCAAACAAGACTGCGTGGTGGTGTGGGGAGAGTGTAACCACAGCTTCCACTTCTGTTGCATGTCCCTGTGGGTCAAGCAGAATAACCGGTGCCCTCTGTGCCAGCAGGAGTGGTCCATACAGCGCATGGGCAAATAAACTGTGTATATACATACATAGTTCAAGTGTAAAACATCTTAGATGTATTGTTCTAAAATAAAGCGATGTAATAATCTCAAAGGTGCTTTATTTATTCTACGAGTACGATCATTTTCAGTAAAGTCAGCACCCTAATTGCGTAGCACACTATTAATCTCAAACTGAATAACTTTGATGGATATTGCTAATCCATTGATTCATATGTTCGAAAAATTTGTCTGCTCAACAACATAAATAACGTATTGAATGTAGTTGAACTGTCAAAATGAAAGCCATTCCAACTGTTAGTGTGTTACGCAATTACCACGCAGGTGTTGAGTGGGAAGCGGATGTCATCCAGGTATGTACCAGAAACATTAAAATCGGGAAACTGCTGTGCAATGATCCTAATGAGTAGCAAAGTGTGATGATAACCATTGATCTTTTTTAATATCATGGTAGATGTTTGCCTGATATTAAAAAGACCATCAAAATCAGCTTATTATTGCAGGAACTACGGGAAAATACTCTCAAAACAAAAAAAAATACGAGCTTTCCCTCAGACTAGAGCAGAGATCAAAGACTTCAACATAGAAGATTAAAGAGAAGTAGTGTTTCAACCGTACAAGATAAATTCGTCAGGATGGAATGAGACACCTACCTGAGAAGTGTCTCAAAAAGCCTAAACAGATACAAGTATCAGACAGAGAAGTGGCTTATGTTGTGTCCATCTGATTGCTGAGTTGCAGAAAAAAAAATACGTTGATAGTAATAGTGAAACTATCAATTCCATAAGGTAGGTAAAATGTTATTCATTAGATTGGTAGTTTTTCAAATCAACATGTCCAAATATGGCTTTAATTAGTAGCAGTTTTCTACCGTTTCATTTCAATATGGTGATATGGTATTCAAATATTATTAATCATACAGTGTTTGAAAAATAGTAATAATGTTGTAATGGTTTTCCTTTTACATGGTGGATGGGAGTGATGACATTTACTACAGTAGGTACACAGCGATTAAAACAAGATGGGAATTAATGTCAACACGTGGTATAATAATTTGCCATTGTGATAATGCAGACGACGTGGTACACATTATGATAAAATATTTATCCTATTGTATTATAATAATCTACGTTTGTGATTTCTTAATGAGGCAATCCTTCGCCACCGTCCTTCACTACAAGGTCTGCTGTAGCCACATTCTCATATTGATAGGGGACAAAAAAAAATCAAATGAGCAACTTTTTTAATGTGTCATGGGCGTAGCCCGTTCTAGCCACGAGCAACCAGCCGAGCCACCAGTTCACCTTCTCTATTATAAATCTGAGTTCCTGTTCTAGCTGACATTAAGTAGGTTGATAAACATTCATTTATTAATTCTGCTGAGGCTGACATTATAAAAAAAATTGAGAATGCTAGTGACCATAACGAAAAGTTAGAAAAAAAAAACCCCTAAATGTCAACAAGAATCGACTGTTTATAAAACTTTTATTCCTTTTTTTTATTTCAAACAGTCTGATTAAAGCATTTTCAAAAAAGGTGAAGCAATCCACATTCGCTATTCTTGCCAATTCTTAAATAACGGTAAAATCAAATAAATGTTTTAGATATCTACAACGAACAAGATTCGCTTCATTCAGTTTTGTTACCATTCAAAGAGTTCCAGAATACAACCAGTCATAAGTTTTATAACATATGGCCCGTCCTGATCACTGCATGGTAATTTTCCACATTGTGATAACAAGTACACCTACAGCGAAACATCAGAAGTTCACAACTATCATAATTCTTAAGTTTAAGTGAATTTACATTCGGCACGATTCCATGATGCGTCTGTTAATGAACATTGGTCGTTAGTACAGACTATAGACCGTTGTCTCGACTCGATTGCTAATTACTGCAATAAATCACGGAAGCTAAACAACGACGTCAGTTGTGTAAATTATCACTTCCCCTTTATTACCATAGTATTATTTGAATGCTAGAAAACTCTGGAAATGTGTTTGTCTTTGTTTAGAACTGACTTGTTGTAGTTAGGTGCGAAACTTCTGGTGATTGTTTTATAGACTATGCTTAGAATTTAAAACCTTAAAAATCCCTTATTAGTAATATAGTTAGTATTTATACAAAATTTTTGGTGCTTGAGTGGCAGGAGCAGTAATAAAAGAATTCATTGAAACATCAAAATTACGGAAACATACTAAATGTACACCAAAAATGAGAAAGCTGAAAATTATGTTCGCAGTAGAGGGTTCAAAACCTGAAACAAATTAACTTTCTGAAATCAAAAACACTTGCGGGGCATTGAGCTGAAACCAGAGGGGCAATTCTCGTAATTTTAAGAACGTTCACAGTCTGATCTCAGTCTCAATCTGTCAAAAATACGTCTAATTTCTCTACATTTTGACAAGTTTTTGACATTTGTTTGTCGCTGAGATGAGACTGCGACTAGATTTTGAACGGAATACGGGCCCAGACTGTACAGTAATACAGTTGTACAGTCACCAACCGAACAATGGACATATCGCTGCAAGATCTTGCGGCAAACATAAAATAAAACAAATATGCAGAAACAACGCTCTCATAACACAGGCTTGTATTTTATCTGCAAAAAGGAACCAGTTACGGATCGACTTTTTTCTGAATATGGAGTCTACTTCAAACTTCAGTTCAAACATCGAGTCAAAAGCACAGACTGCAGCCAATAAGCTGGGAATTCTAAATATGGTAAGGCGATACTTTACACCAACAGGCCAATTCTCGTACTTAAAAACCATTCAAATTCAAGTCGCGATCTCACCTCAGCGACACTCAATGTCAAAAAGTATGTAAATTGATTGCATTTTTGACTGAGATTAGAATGCGAACGTTCTTAATATTTATAAAGCAACGGAACAGGAACGGACCTGCCGTTCCTGTATAGAGTATTGCTGCCACTTATGCTCTGCAAAATGCTTGTTGACGAGCGAGTTGCACTTGACTCGGTGGAACGAAAAAATACTCATAGGCGACGAGGAGCTGGTGGCCAAGCCACAGTCTAGCACATCGGCAAACCGTGGCTTGTATTTTATTCTACTATCATTTGACATTCAGGGAGTGTGCGCAGAAGCTCCAGGACCTAATCCCAACATTTCCCTTACTACCGGAATTCCACATGTACTATAGGGTAACATCCGTACTTGGTTAATATCCCGATTAGTCGTAGTCAACGGTTCTCCTCCACATTTATTGTGTGCACAGCCAAAGAGTGGAACTCTCTGCCAGCGTCTGTATTTCTTGCCACCTATAACTTTTTAGCCTTCAAAGCAAGACTGCACAGGCATCTTCAGAGCACGCTCCTTACATCGCTTTCCATTAGGCAAGATCGAGGGGAAGAACGGGCATTCCAACAAAAAACATAACTTTATCAAAAACTAGGTTGTCAAAAAGGATGAACTGGAATACAAACGAAGAAATTTTGGTACAAAAAATAAAATTGTGGAAAAAACCCTGCAAAATTGCAGATGATTTCGTCACGGCTAATTATGCTAAACAGATGCATTAGAAATAGGTATGATCAAGGCTCTAATTTAACAGAAGAGTGCATTGGTTCGTACAAAATAAACTTCCAGAAACTTTAGCAATGAGTACCAAAGACTATTCCTAACTTTAAAAGACGTGTGTACAATACGAGTAAGACGAGTTGCTGACGCATTGCATTTGGAAGCTAATGACGGCGCTTGCGAATCAAGCCATGTGCGTCACGCTCAGCACCATGCTTGTTAATATGATATAAGATTATGTCTTCCAGGAAATCTGTCTTACGTAAATCAACACGGTGTTAAGATAATCTGAAAACTGAAACTCTATTGATAGCGTCTAATTGAAAACTGTTTACTGTAGCTATTTGGCTCATATTGAAGTCTTAATTTCTTTAGTCATATGGTACCTATTGGTTAGAGCGCAAAATGGTGGAGTTTTCCGTGCTTAACCAGTGCTAACCAATTCTTATTCATTCTGACCAGCTACTTCCGCCACTTTGTTGCAACACTTGCAACGCAGTATCGTTCTATCAGGATCCAAGTGCATTGTGATAAAGTCAACTTACCGCGAATTGAAATATTTTTCAACCCGGAAAATATTTTTTTTCTTAATGAGTTTTCGGCAAATTGAAAATACTAGCAGCTAGATAATAAATAATATATCTGAAGGCTTGCTTTGATGTAAATACAATAGAGAAGAGGTAGGTACTTACCCATTTCTTCATATACATTTAAAATTTGTTGTGTGTTAACAGGTTTCTGACTGACGGGTATCAATTAGCACTATACAGGAAGCATGGGGTACCATGACGTCATAAGTGTAGTGTTTCACACTGATACAAGTATGCCTATCAACCATTGAGTACCACCTACTGCGTGGCAATTCATCTCTGATCGACAGCGCCAATGTCAAATCAATAACGAACACTTGAAACATTGAATTATTTTGTAGGCGACGCACATCCATCGGCGGTGACCTGAGGGGCAATTCTCGTAATTTTAAGAACGTTCATAGTCTGATCTCAGTCTCAATCTGTCAAAAATGCCTCTAATTTCCTAATCTTGACAAGTTTTTGACATTTGTTTGTCGCCGAGATGAGACTGCGACTAGATTTTGAATTGGCCTTCTGCCGATCCATTCTGTAAAAAATTCACCGTGAAAAGTTAGGTGAAGTGAGCTTAGAGTGAGCTGTCAATAGTGTCAATCCCTAGCATTAGTTGGAATGACAGCTCACTCCACGCTCACTTCACCTAAGTTTTCACGGTGAGATGGTTACAGAATCGCACTCACTGCTGATCTCTCCGTCCCATGTTAACCTGCGACTCGGCTATTGTATTATGTCCAGGGATATTATTATTGTTTTTCTTCTTGAATAACGATGAAATATTTATCATCTTTTATTTTTTTCAATTCCGTGCAGTATGTTCTGGAATGCTCATTGCTCATGTGCGCTCTCGACGACTAATACAAACTTTTTCAAAAATAAAACATGTGCGTGGCCTTCAAAGACACTGTTTCTCTACTCGTCACGTAACTCAAGCCAAGGTATATCTGTGCAAACCCAGGAATCCTCGGTTATGAATTTTGGAGATCCATTGAAGAAGTTAGTTTAATCTGTCAAAACAAACCATTTCAATAAATTCAACGTTTATACGTCATTCTAAGAAGCTTTGAAATCTGTGCCAAATTATCTCAAGCGGCATATGCCAAAATATGTGAGTGTATTACACGTATTATGTAATTTTACGACTATTATTACATTTATTGTTGTTATAGGTCGTTGCCCATTACATGAAAATAGTAGTTATAGCCACACACATAGACATTGCCATCATATTTCGTAAGTAACTCTTAAGTGCGCATTGTTATCAATGACTCGCAGTGTAAGTTGTAGGTGTGTCACTGAGTCACTGATAAGAAGAGGAATGTTATCAATTGGTTTACTTAGATACAGCTGAGTCGCAAAATCATGACGATATATCGTAAACAATAAGGTAATCTTGTGACAAACAGTTTAGGGAATATTTTTATCGTCAGAATTGTTATCGAGGCATATTTAGTTATTTTTGTTTCAAGAAATCCGTCTAAGGTTAAAAACGTACTAATCTATACTTATAATAAATCTGTAGAAGTGAAAATTCTGTACATTGAAGATATCAAAAAAATAAATGGCGGGGGGTGTTACTAGACCGACACCGAACCCAAAAATGTGATTAAAAAAATTTTTGTCTGTCTGTCTGTCTGTTTGTTCAGGCATCACGCCAAAACTACCGGTTCGATTACGATGAAACTTGGTATAATTATTCATTATTATCCTGGGCACCACACTGGGTACTTTTTATCCCGGAAAAGTATATACAATAAAAAACAAACTTAATTTTGCGGTTCGATCCCTAGACCCGATTACTGCGCCAACCGCAAATAATAAGTTTGTTCTAGGTTACGTCACCCGCAGTGGAGTTCACTAAGGTTATGCTCTAAATGTAGTGCTGAAGGTTGAATTTGGCTTGCACCGTTCGCAGAACACGCGTGGCGCGCGGCCGCTTCGGATCGCTACCGTATATAAGGACATTTTTTGAACTTTGATTTGAACGGACGTGTCGAGTGACGAGCGTTCGTTCTTATTTTAACTGCTACTTGCAATTCTAAACCGTGCTTTTCAGTGCGACCTTTTTATTCCTTTTAGTTTTTAGAGTTATTTAGGTTTATATTTTTTATAGGTAGTATAGGTATTTGATAGTGTACGTAGTGACCGTAGGTTATTTTATAATACTGTTAGGTAGGATTAGTCATTCGTATAGATATTAGTTATTATGGATTTTGCTTATTTATTGAGTTTAGTTATCATCAGAAATAGGTTTATTTAGGTAGGTAGGTATTTTATTTTCTGTTACTTATTGAGTTTTTTTTTTTTTATTAGGTAGGTACTTAGGTAAGGATATCATATAGGTACCCTCTTAATCACCACTAATGAGACACAATTGGTTTTCTATTGTAGTTAGCCACAAAGGGCCCGCGAGATAGATGGCATCCTGGGGACGCACTGCATACATTTTATCCTGTTGGCACGTTCCCGTGGGATAATTTCCGACATCCACGCGGGCGAAGCCGCGGGCAGAAGCTAGTTTGAAATAAGACCACAAATGTAATTGTGGTCTTATTTTTCGGGCCGTTGAGTGCTAACACCAAGGCGGAAAAACAGCTACAGCTACATAATTAGGTAGGTATGATTTAATGTTATCGCAATATAATTTTATTTTAATCTGCTTACAAGGAAGTCTCTCCACGTACAACCCAAACGCTATTGTTGAAAGAGTTTTAGCTTTAAGCAAGTACATCCATACGGATCTCATGAACTGCTTATGCACACCTTTCACAGACTTATGATTGGCAAATCATAAAGTGTAAAGAAAGCACGTTGTTATCTCATAAATCCTAAATGGCACTTTCGTCTACGTGACACCCCAGCGATTGCTAGCTGGGTTTGGTATCCGTACCTAACTACCTGAAACCAGACCAGGTACCTATCGATACCAAGATTCTCGTGTCGCGGACTTGTGGAGGTACCTACTTCGAAGGATAACATAAGTCTTGTTTGAGTAGAAAAAGCAGGTTCATCCACAACATTCCGCTTATACTTTACAGGGTATGACATGATATAAATATATCAGACCGTGCACGAAGTACTCGTGAAATAGAAATAGTACCTAAGTCCCGTCCTTTGTTTGTTGTTGTAATGTAATTACTTACAGGAAACTTAGTCGAAGGTGGTTCTGTGCAATTATGTATTAAATTAACTGACGATACCGCAACAACTACCTAATAGTTTGTAGTTAATTTATTGTAGGTATTTTCATATTTTTCATTCTTGTGTTGGGGACGGTAGTTGTGGGCTGGATAGAAACCAGTGGAGGCGGATCATCCGCTCCAGACGCAACTCCGAAGCTGATCACGATCCTCAGACATGCATGAGAGAACGACTACAGAGAGAGATGACGGGGACATCTTAAAATATTTCAGTTAACTCTTCAATTTAAACAGCCGAGGGGCAACCTGCTGTGTGGAAGGTACAATATTTGAAAAATTTAAGAATTTTCGCAGTAGAGCTTACTTTAACAGCAAAGTAGAAGATTGAATTGGTACCTATAAATCTTAGCAAGATCACATAACTTCCTAGTTAACAATAATTATCTAACACAAAGCGACCTCGATGCAGTAATGAAAATTGTTTCGAGTTTCGTATCTTTCGATTGATTCAGCAAAATATTGAGTCGAAGTCTGCAAAAAATATGCAAACATTACGTGATTAATTAACAAGTCTTGTTGACTGGCTACTTGTCTGAGAGTTGTTCATTAAACCGATAAATAATAATTTAGTTAGGTATTTAGTTCCTTGTAGTTTTTGCTCAGTCAGTACACCTTGTATATTATTTTGAGCGGAGCTCGGAGCGAGCATGACACGTTTCGCCACACCCGGCCAGGCCTCCACCGCGAGCCAATCACGCGCCGCCACCGCAAGTACAATCAGTACTTTCGATGCATCGGAGTCGGACTATAAACAGCCTTGAACAGCAATAAATAAACACAGATTGCGTCAGGTAACGACGATAATGAGTATTCTGTTTATGATCTGTTTCCTGAAAAGTGCGCTATTACCTATGGGGGCAAAGTTTTTACCTGCTTTGATAATTGATTATCATATTTTTAGCTGATGTAATGACCAGAAATATACAATTTTAAAGAGTACCTACTTGCCTTCTTTGTTCTCTGACTAATAAGTTCTAAATGAAACATTCTAAGTACCTACTTCAGCTCGCTAATTGTTTCAGTATTGTTAGGTTAGGCTCCCTAATTAAAGCTTTATGGTGTCGTCATATTCAATTAAAAATTTTCAAACAAAGGTGTGTTCCATAACCATGTGTTACCATTACGCGTCAAAATATTTCTATGTATGAAATACGTCTAAATCTACAGTTAAAGGCATTCTGTTGTAACATCGTTAAGTAGACCTATAATGAATTTATGGTGCGCATGAAAAAAACCTCATTTCTAGATATACCATCAGGCATCACCACAAATACCTATCTAGGTATTTGTGGTGATGCCGATATTTTTCACGATTGCATTGTGACATCGACGTATTTTCAGGCAGCATTACTAAGTTTAAAAGAGCTGTGCTCAATAATATGTAAATTTTTGCTCAATAATTTTTTTCTCTTTTCTTTTGTTTTAATTTAATGCAATTTAATTCAAATTGATTGTATGTAAAAGAGATTATTGATATTAGTTATAATTAGGTATATTGTTATCCATCTTTTTGTTAATTATTATTGTATAGCGAGATTTTATTAAAGTGCTGTGCTGACCTTTAATTTAGATGCATGCCATGCTATTGTATTTGTAAATGATATGTACTTGGAATGTCTTTGTGTGTATTTAATTGGTTTGCCTAAATAAATAGCTTGCTTGAGTTAGAGTTGTTTTTGTCTTATTTTCGAGCCCCAAGTCAATTTGCAGCAAGCATGCAAGTTGTAAGGAAGTCACTAAATGTAATAAAAATAGTTTCGCGTCCACAAGGCGCCTGTTTATTGAGGCTATGATTCTGTTACCGTGACCGTAATATCAGATTACAGAAACCAAAAACAACCTCAACCTCTGCTTCGCTGACCTAACCTACTTAGTTGAGATGTAATCAAAGGTTGAGATAGCCTAATTTTAATTAAGACAACATTTGCCTGCCAGTGTATCCATTACCCACTCCAGACAAATAAGGCTGGCACAGATCTCAAATGGTGTCTAAATCTAGAATCTAGGCACTCGATATAGGTAGGTTAGGTACTGAATTTCCGGAGATTCATTAAGAGGTCTGTCTGTTATATTTTATTTTTAATATATCAACAATACGGCACTGTAAGTCTGTAGCCGTCATTGGCAGTAACTTTCCACTCGCTGCGACTGGCTGCGGCCAATGAATAATGACTCGATGTTTATGAAACAAAACGCCAAAGACATTGGTGTGTACATACCTATACCGATACGTGGGGGCTATTCGGTGCCACACGAGCCTCGCTCGAGAAGAATCGTTCGAGTTCGGTGTGAGTTCTAGAACGTCATTTGAGCAGAGTTCTGGAGATTCAATGTTAAACATTGATTTTACTCATTGTTACGTTCAAACATGGAGTTTGATTTATGAGTAAATGACTAAGTACATACATGCAGCGATCACGAAGTTTACTCAGGTGACTAATATAATAGATATAATGACGTAATCAGCTCAGTAAGTATGCATTAATGTTCTCTTAAACCCATTTCACGGAGCTTAAAGTGCATATCACTAACAAACCTTAATTAGCGAGAGTAGACAACTGATGGTTGTCCTTAATCGTCATCTTAATTAAAGCTCTCACAAGACAGGACCAGTCTCTGCCGACGTAGGTACCTTCTCAGGATGTTGATCAACAGCTACTGCGGCTGCATCATAATTCATATTGCTGAATTTGAAAACAAGTCAGAATACCGAAATGATCATAACAAGCAACCCACTCATCTCTTTTTAAATATAGGGATTTGGTGTAATTCTGAAAACTAATGAGGACTTTGTGTTGTCTTTTCTTTATTGTACCTATCGGCACGAGCTACTGGTGATCAAGATTGGAAGCTATCAGCAGTGAGCTGTCATAGTGTTAATAGAATGACAGCTCACTTCCAACTCACTTCACCTAGTTATTACGATGAGATTTTTACAGAATAGACCGGTTCCAGACCGGTGGCCCATGGTGCAGACATAGGTAGGACCTACCTACTCAACTGAGTCGTCGAGCCACTCCTCAAGAATGAAACAATCGTAGAAAAACAAAACAAAATTATTTGTAAAGCAGAAATACATTTCTGTAATCTGTACCTACATCGCATCAATAATTAATAACAAACAAAACAGGCGTCTAATAGCCAATTAAATCTAAATTTCGTGTCTGAAATGACGTGTAGTGGAAATCCGTTAATTAGATAGGTATGCTAGTACCTAATATAATGACTAAAATACTAACTACTCGGTAAACAGAGCCTTCATTTCGAAGTTAACAATTCTGTCTAGACAGTAATTATGTATTAATAATAACATAAAACATATATTTTTTAAAGAAATACTAAATTACGATGTAACGTAAGTAATAATCCTTCGTGGACTAAGCGTAAATTATTATAAATCTATGTACTTAAGTATTTTTTTTTTGTAAGTAGATAATTTTATTGTAACTTATCTCAATGTTTAAACAAACCAAGTGTTGTTTGTCACACTGGCTACTGCTAAAAAAATATAGGTATCCCAGGAACTACCGCAATGGCGACAAGAAGACAATGAGTTGCGGCTATACAGGGTGGCAGGGACATCGACGCGCAAACTGTAATCATGGATTCAGCACATGAGTTTAGACCCCATAGAGTCGAAATTTTGCGTCGGTTATTAAAAAAAAAAATTGCTGTTCCATACATTTTGACCGCGTAGGTATTGCACTTTTCTATGAAGCAGAAGATTTTTTTTTTTAGATAACCGACGAAAAATTTCGACGCTATGGGGTCTAAACTCATGTGCTGAATCCATGATTACAGTTTGCGCGTCGATGTCCCTGCCACCCTGTATACTTCAATACTTACTAATATTATAAATGTGAAAGTAATTCTGTCTTGTCGTTTTGTTTGTAACCTTTTAAAGTTGAATTAGAATAAAACTTGGCACACGGATTGACCATGTCCTGGCTTAGAACTCCAGTTTTCATCCCGTTAGTACGTTCCCGTGGGATAATTTCCGACCTCCACGCGGGCGAAACCGGCGTCAAAAGAAAGTATTTTATAAAAATGGGTAATACCTCTCCAAGGATAATACTACAACAATACTATCTATCTTAAAAATATATTCCCTTGGATGCCTCTTACGGCAACCAATGATAAAGAGAGAGCCGTTTGGTTTTCAACCCTTGGACCAATTTGAAGTTCGTGCGTCAAATAAAATCAAAATTGCTTTTCGTTGACATCTAGGTATAGGTATGACGTATGTGTATAAATACATGCAGATACGTACCTACCAAACTACCTATGTATTTTGAATGTGCGTCAATAGACCAAATATGATGAATACAGGTACAGTAAACAGTCTTCCACAAAAAACGATCAATCTATCCTTGATGGAGTATATCATGTCAGTAATAGACTATTTATTCCATTTTAAAGGCAAACGGAAAATTCCAGCCTTGATCGACAACAATTATATCAATCAAGTCAGTTGTCTGATTGTCTGTGCGATGTCCGATTTCATGATTCGCTGGCAGTCACACATGAAAGAGCGAGTGTACATTTCAAAATTTGTCAATATTTGGGTCCAAAACCACTAGGTATTTAAATGCAATATAAACATTAATTAATAGGTGAAAAACGTGTTCCGAAACTCGAAATCGTGGTTGGCCACGATTTCGAGTTTCGGAACACATTCATTGCCATTTTTATAGTTTATAAAAAAAAAAATCGAACAAACGAGTACCTATTATTCAGCACGTACTGAATTGAAATTCGTTTCCAATGTGCAAAATATAATGTACATACTTATTATTTTTGTTGTAGCTACGTGCCTAACTACAGGAAGGTACAGGAAATAATTCTGGTGTTTCCTAACGAATTCCATTGCTTATCAATATTGATGACATTTACCTACTTATGTACGTAGTGTATAATGCACTAAAATTCAGTACCTAAGATATAAAATAAGTATGCCTTATTTAATAGGTAAATTGGCAAACAATAGCTAAGTAGTTATGTTGCCAGCGTAATTAAATGAGTAATTGTTTTAAATAAAGGAAAAATTCAGAAAAATAAACCTACAATTTACAATACCTTGTAATGGCAACAACTCAAAATGTTTATAATATTATTTATAGTTCATCCGTGTTGATATATTTTCACAAAAAAAAAAAAACATTAAGTACTTCGTCTCTACTCTTTATGAATATAATATTAAAAACGTTTTTATTAGGTACATTAGAGGACCACTAACTGGTCCAATTTCCACGTTTTTGTTTAAATAAGCTATAAAAACAGACAAACGAAAATAGAGAACCACTTTACTAAAATTGCAAAATGTCGAGTTTGAAAAACTGGAAAGAAGTAGCTTATTAATATGAAAGTAAGTACAAAGTTACAAAAATGAAAAACATTGGTTTGTGCTTCTAGTTCAGAAACGGTCTGAAAGATGTGAGAGCTTGTATCAAATTATCTGCCTAGCCTTCTCCCAACTATATTGTTGGGGTCGGCTTCCAATCTAACCGGATGCAGCTGGATACCAGTATTTTACATGGAGCGATTGCCTAATACTTGTAATACGTTACCTCTGGGTATGACTGGCTGTCAGACTTTCGGGTTTCTGAGGTACGTAACGTAACGAATATCAATGATCCACGAATGACAACCAGGACCAACGGATTAACGTGCTTTCCGAGACACGGAGGGGTCTTGGTATGTAAGGAAGGTCACCCATCCACAGACCAACCGCGGCAAGCGTAGCTTAACCTGATCGATCGATCAAATTGATTCAAATGCTATCGCAAATTCCTTATCAGTGATTATCGAACCCTAAATATCCAATACTCCAAGAACTGACAAACAATTTAAAGTATTGGCAAGATTTTATCACTCTTTGACTATTCTAGAGAGCCAATAGTCTGCGAACTTTTAAGCACTTCGCTGTTGGACCTTGGACTTTGCTCCGCCCGCCACGCGCCACGCCCGCTCGCTGTTCTCACCAAGGCTTTGCAGACAAGTGGCAACACAGCATGACATACTACTGCAGTAATAGTCTTTTTTATGTCTACCAAAATAAATTGCAAAGTGATCGTCATAAATTTTTATTTTTCAGCTCTTCAGTTTATGTGTTATTGTATTAAATATATATAAATATCCAGCTGCAAAATTCTTAACCATTTGAGGAAAAATTATGATTAGAAAATGACTTATTCAGGAATAATAGAAACCTTAATGTTGACAAGACGAGAATGTATTAATTAGCAGAAAAGGAATTCTAGTATGTACATACCTAAGTGCCTTTAGGGTGGAATTAAATAATTGACCATAAAGGCAAACAGCACTGTCGGTAGACGGATTCCAGATAGGTACCTACATGCCAATCCTTGGGGTAAACAATGTATCACAAACTAAATACGATGACGGAAAACACTATTTGGAAACACCGACCACAGTGTAATACATTCCTTATGTACATTTGGAATGTGACGGTGAGGTGTCTTGTTACAATGAATTATTGCGTCACTTCATGGCCTACATGTCATGTTAAAGCGTTATTATGATTATGAAGAAACTGCTTTTAATTTATTATCCAATAACATCACAGCAGAATAAGTACCACTGGACTGTTAATAACGTTAGTCTCGTTCTCCCTCTTCCACATCACACCCTGGGCCCCAAGTCTGCTATTACGATATAGTGTCAGAATGGTCTATCATTGATTTCATAATTGTTGATTTTGACAAGTTTGGTAATCTACTAACATAATGGCGTCATTATGATTTTCCAGAGGTCAACCACTGACACTCCATTGCAAGAAATGGCATAGAATGGTAATCTCGTACATAATGATAAATGAATGACTGACTTACATTTTAAAACACTTGACTTGTTTAAAACACTAATAAATAATATGTAAAAATATATATAAATGAAATCTGGCATAAATAAAGTAGTGGTAGTTTTTCGAAAATCATTTCTCTAACGGGTTTAATAATGGCAATATGACAATGTCAATATGACACAATTCTATTACGAGACCATTGACCGACCAATGGTCGCCATTAAGAATTTAGCAGATTACGAACTTTAAGCAAAATGACAATGGGATGGGAATGGGATCGTGTTGGAATGACGAATTTATAAAAATAGCAGACTTGGGGTCAGTTCCTGCTAACATTTTCTTATTTACCAGATTAATTAGACAACAAAATTGGGATGCAGAGATTGACCCCCGAATATTTGACGGCGAGGTCTTGTAATCATTTATTAATAGCATCACGCGTCCTCTCTGCTTATGCTGCCTCCTCGCCTTACGGACTTTCAAAGGTTTATCTTCACCAGACTTGTTGTGTAGTTTAGGAATGCAAAAATGAGTATGATGATGGACTAGACGCCATTCATCTGTTATTATAAATACCCATTTATCTCTTTCAATGCCTGCCTACACTTGAAGAGCGTAGGCGTAGGTGATTTCTGTCGCCGTGGATGACATGGTATGGCACAAAAAGTGATTACTGCAAATTAACAATTTTCGTTTTTTTTCCTTCTCTTGTACTGTAAGACCTAGCGTCTTGTCAAATTTTGTTGGTTTTGGAAACGGATAATCATAGGTATGTGACATAATTGACCGTTTCTTTTGAATTTCAACTTAATACCTCTGCCCGTTCCTGAGAAACAGCTTAGGGTCTTGAAAGTGATCCTATAAGGGTTCTGTTATTTCATTTTGAGATACCGATCGCTAAAAATAGCAAAATTCACTGAAAACCGCAAGTAACACAGAGTTCAATGACGTCTATTCTTAGAAAGTCGTATACGTTGGAACGAACATGTACCTACTCTTGTCGGTACGTATTGCGCGGAGGTGTGGCGCGCACGCGCATCGCAACACGCAACCATGTGCAATTCGTAATGGGTACCTATATGCTCATTCATAGGTCGACACGCGCAAGCCTCCCCGGTATGCGAATAGACTGCTTCAAGCCAATATCATATTGCATCAGCAGTATGGGCCATTTTTTGTTTGTTAACGATAACATCTCAAAATGATTCGATAACAACTTATCGGGCTTTGAACATTAAAAATCCGCTTTATCATCATTTCTATATCAGTCTGTTATTTAGGTACTAAAACAGCAAGCTGTGTTCTATCAGCTACATAATTTCTCTTATCTAGTTAATTATGAAACAAAAAGCCACATTGATAGGAACATGCCTACGGCACGACACACCCACACAATGAGTTTATTGCCACATTTTAATTTATTTGCCCGAATATCACTGAGGAAAGAATCACATTATTTTACGTCTCTGACGCATATGATCGCTGCGGGTGGCAGCTGCTGATTGGCTGGTACAACCAAGCCCCCCGACGTCACACGGTATCTGTCACGCAGGCATAGCTCGTGACCATGGCTCCATATCGCTATACTACACTCATTGTGAAAATACATGAATATATAGGTATACGTACTATATAACTTGACGTAGAACCATTGTTGCACGAAAACCATATTTCTTTATGAAGTCTCGAGGCGTTTTAAGTCATTGCACGTGCCACCGTCTTTAAAATAGAAGGTTTTTTTAGGTAGGTACCTATTTATTTGATTTACTGAAACTTTATTGAAACAACTGTTGAAGATGACTATGTACGAGTAGATAAATTCATCTTCAAAAAAATCAAGAAAAATTTAGATGACTTCAAAATTGAAATCATGGGGCAACCTTTCGAAACCCCTGTGTGTGGCCGTAGTTTAACAAAAACTAGTTTCTTTACATAACAGTACAAGAATCCTTTGGCAATCAATCGGCCGGGACAGTGACTCATGAGCATGGTTCAAATGACTTAATCGCTCCAGTGAGCGTCATCTCTGAAACATGATGCTGCACGTGGGTGTGGCTCGATCTGTCCTTGAAGAGTTAAACTTCAAGATATTGTGATTGTAACTTTCTAGTCACTTGAAAGCAACAATGGGATGTACTAGATACTACAAGTGCACTCTTGCAAAGAATGAAATGTACCTAATTGTTTAATATCAACAACTATCAAGGTTATTTTAGTAGAAAAAAAAAAACACAAATCCGAACCCTGAAAATCTCCTCTACAATCGCAACCCCACTGTAAAAGAATGGAACTTTAACGATGTAGGCAGTTGTGAAAGGAGAGTGTCATGGGTGGCGCCAATTGGGACCATGACCAAAAGTGGACGACAAATGAGAAGAAGAAAGAAAGTACTTACATTCATTCATAACGGAGGTTTTGAATCATTTAATGCAGGAAATAGAAAGAAGATACTTACAAGTGTAAAAGCGTATATTTTTAATTACCCAGTCGTGCCAATTATAGTAAAGGACAAATCTATTCACGGCAGGTTGATAGGTAAGAATTATGACAGAGACCTTAGCCGATTTAAGGAAACAATCATAAATTAATAACGTGAGAGACTATGTTTAAAGTTTATAATAATCGTTTGTAATATCTATGTTACAAGGAAGTTAAGATCAACCCAACTAATTAGTCTCAAACAAGGACGTACTTCCGATTTTGTATGGAAAATTACGTTGAAATAAATTTACATTTTGAAAACCGGATTCGGATAAACTTTTAGCACGTTTTATTCGAGATAGATACGCTTCATAATCGTGAGTTTCTTCTTTAGAGGCAGTACATCAGGTGACGCTGCTTCAGCTCAAAGATTGCTCATTGTGTTAATATTTGAATTAACATGTCCTCCTTAGAAAACTTTATTTTAAAACAGGCCTAGCTGCGTATGTCAAGATTGCATTTGAGTGTTTATTAAAAACTTGAAAATATTTGTTTTTAAAAATCCTTGGATCTCCTGGACTTCTGTGATACAGTGAACACTTCTGATAAATATTTCAGTCATAATTATTACCTACCTACAGTAAAAAATATCTAGCTATTTTTAAGATTTAGTTACTATTCAGCATTTAGTGGCATCGAAATTACCGAATAGTGAGTAGGCAGGTACCGATCTCCTTCGAATTGATCCATATTTGTTATGCATCAATTTACATAGATGACTCTATAATTCCACAACAACACGTTTTATGTACACATTTATTCTTAAATCTCTAAATTACCTACGTGATAAATTAGATGACAGTTACGCCGATAACATTTGAAAAACATTCTGATTCTGCATGTAATACCTAGTCTATAAATTAATGTGTATGACAGATGTGACGGTGCTCACGCACAACCACTGGAACAACGAGGGTCAATTGGATCGAGAGGTTCACGAAAACTTAATAGACAATAACGATGATATATTGGAGAACGTTGGACGATCTGCGTCAACTTTGTTGATGGTTGACGTCACCGATTCTTTGAGCCTTGTGCATCGGGGGCATGGAAGGTTAAAAAAACAAACTGAAAACGTCAGTCACGCTGAGCATACTTAACGACCAAAACACATAAAGGACGAGGTCGTCATACACATTTTAGTACCTACTCATATTAGGTATGTGTGGCTGAACTGAGTTTTAAGAAATGACTACACATCTAAAATAAAACGTGACAAACAATTAGGAAAACCAGCCGAAACCCCAACTAATAAATGTTTTACTAAATAAACGTGTATGGGTTGATAAAAATGTTTTTACTTCGAATGAGCCAATCACTTTGTGGCCTCGAAACTGAATACAGACAAGCCTTCAGGCACACACACATCGGCAGTTGAAGGCGTGTTCGTGTACATGCACGTAACTCGAAATAGTTATGCGGGAAACACTCACAAGGATATTCGTTGGTGGTTGTGCGATAGGGTTATCATCGCTTTTAAGAGTTTTAGACGCTTTTTTGTAATACTCAGCGCAAGCAATTCAACAGTTTCAATATAATTTAGCATCTAGGTTAGCACTTCTTTACATCATTCATAACACAAGTTATTTCCGAACGTTTTCCTTCAAACAATGCTTTCATTACGGGTAGCTCGAATGGCATACTTATGCTATTTTCTGCTGACGTCAAATACGGTGAACAATACAAGTGTTTGAGTTTAAGAAGCCATTTAGAAATATGGTTCACCAACCCTAGTCCATGAGCAAGAATGCGATTCATTTGAAAAGGCGCCAACCGACACGTAAACCAGTCACCTGACCGTCTCGGTCACAAGCCTCCGAGTTGGAAAAGTCCGTAACGACTTCATTAGACATCAAAATAAGGCTTTTATTACAGATAGCCAAGACTCAAAATGTAACAACATGGCTAATGGCGATTGTGAAGCACTAAAAATGGATAGAAATCAAGATTTGCCAGTGTAGGTCTTAAACGCCGAACTCTATAATGATTTGAAGAATAATGGACTTTGAGATGTGCTGTGTTAGCACGATTTTGGGATTTATTCAAATATAAGATGAATATTAATAGTGTTTTTCAGTATTGAACCTTGAGCTCGGTACAAACTGCAAACCGGTATGCTGCTGTGACGTAGAAGCCACTCCCGCTTTTGAAAGTGACTGAAGAACGAATGACGTTATAGGTATGCACGAGTAGGGTTACCATATCTCCGGATTTTTCCTGAGATCTCAGGATTTTTGGACTCTTCTCAGGATTGCGGCTGGATTTTTTTAAATATCATAAAATATCAGGATTTTTTGAATTTTAAATAAAATACAGCTTACATTTTAAAGATCTCTTTAATAAAAAGTTAAACAAACTAAAAATAATATTCGTTTGATAATAATTGCACAATTAAAATCAATACTTATTTATCCAAGTAGGCACTTAATCAATTTTATCATACATAATATGTGAAGATACATTTTTAAGTACGGTTTTTTCTTTAATTATGGATTTTAAAAATGCCCCAGGGGCGGTGCGTGGGAGGGGGTGCCCCACGCTTTGAGTGCGACGTGCAACGCGAGCGAGATCCGCAGTGTATAAAAACGATAATATTACGACTTTTTAAATTGTTAAGTACGTTTGAGAGAAAATTCTCAAACTATAAAAAATCTCAGGATTTTTCAATGGAAATCAGGCCTTTTCTCCGGACTTTTGATTTTTTCATCTGGTAACCCTATGCACGAGGGATATGTCATTATTTGTCAAGTAATAGCAAGTTTATAATTCAACATAAATGATACCTTATAATTATTAATTAAGCGTGAAAAAGAAAACGTTTTATAGTAGGTACTTTTGTTGTTTCACCATTGTAGTAGGTTAGGTACAGACGCCAGCACATCAAGCTACTACAATCTTTCAAATTTCTTTAATAGATTTTCAATTTAATCGCAAAAGCATTAAGGTTCAAGGTTGATTGGGAAAATTTGACAGTTTCGGGTAGCTTGACCTGAAGGCCAATTATCGTAATTTAAAACGTCCAAAATCTAGTCGATGTCTCATCTCGGCGACAAACAACTGTCAAACACTTTTCAAAATGTAGGGAAATTAGAGGTATTTTTGACAGATTAAGACTGAGATCAGACTGTGAACGTTTTTAAAATTACGAGAATTGCCCCCCTGCTGGCGTCTGTACTACACTACCAAAACATTTTCATTCGGTAGGTAGGTATTGCAACTTGCATATTGCAACACATTGCCCGAACACCTGTTGTATAATTATTATAATGATATTATGCTGTTTATTTCATATTTATCGTGTGGTTTCAATAGGCTACATTATTTAATTTCTTTTACAGTGAATTTTTTTCACTGAAACATCTTTTACCTCAGCAGTTGTTACCTATTTATTGTAAGTTACTTACCTTTATTTATAAGTAGGTACATATCTTTAATTTTCTTTTATATTCGTATAAACCTATCTATACCTACCTAATGTCAGCAAAATAAGTCTTTTTCAGCTCCCCATCATCTGCCTAGCCTTTTCCCAACTATGTTGGGGTCGGTTTCCAGTCTAACCGGATGCAGCTGAGTACCATTATTTAACATGGACCGACTGCCTATCTAACCTCCACAACCCAGTTATTGGGTAATACCCCTTTGTAAGACTGGTTGTCAGACTTTCGGGCTTCTGACGACCGTAGGTAACGACTGTCAAAGATCCACGAATGACAGCCGCGAGTGCTTTCCCAGGCACGGAGGGGTCTTGATATGTAAAGATAGTCACCCATCCACGGACCATCCGCGGCAAGCGTAGCTTAACCTAATCGATCGAACCGTGCGGCTGCTATTAGGTACTTAGCCACAAGGCCCCCCTTATTAAATTGACGGAAAAATTTGAACTGCATGTTACATTACCATGCATGACTTGCTTCAATGTCATACAGTCAAATACAGGCACTCACCACGCACGTAGGTACCTACTTAATTTGGTACCAAAGTATACATAAGTAGATATAATATTCACATATTGATTTTGCAAGTATATGGTTACTTACACACAAAAAGGTTTTGTCATGTGTTTGCTAATTGTTTGGACAAACCAATTGACCACGAAGTGTCGTGAATGTCCGACTGGAAGCGGAGTAACCTGCACAGAAGTGGTTTCTTTATGATAAGTTTGCTTTTTTACTTTTAGTCAATTCTTACTTACTTATTAATATTGTATAGTTAAGCAGGGTCGACCTTGGTACATATGAATAATTTCTATTCCTTTTATGGACGGGTGTAGTATGATACTACAAAAAAATAATTACATAACCAAATAATAAAAATTAATTTAAAAAAATTTTTTTTTTCAAAAAGGAACTCTTTGACCCCGACGTGATTTGAACACGCAACCTTCTGATCTGGAGTCAGACGCGCTACCGTTGCGCCACGGAGTCGTTATTTTCTTGTACGAAATAAAGCCATATGTATCGGCCCAAGAAGAAATATTTTCAGATTTGCATTTAATTTGATTTTACATTCTCTTGCAACTCTCTTTCAAAATATTGCTATAGCGAAAACAATAATTTCATACCTTTATGGCTTGGAGTTAGGAACTTATTTTGGGTAAATGGTTATTTTTTTAATTGAACGTTTAACTTACTTTAATTTAACCTTATCAATGTTTCAGTAATTAAAACAACTAAATAATAATAAACGTAAGTAAAAGAAACGATTCAAATATAACACAAATTCTAATAAAGCGACCTCTACAGTATAAAAATGTAGGAGACGAACTTGCAAAGATGAAGAAGACAATCAAGTGTTAAGATAGATGGCGCTGTTTAGAAAAAATGATTATGGGTAACCGAGTGTTATCACTTCAGAGTAACATTTTAAAGCTACATATTAAGTGATCATTCAAATTAATTTTATAATGTTTATTTGACACTTTATCACCTTTTTTATTAATAGAAAACCCCTGTAAGTACATTCGTAGAAGTCTGTCGTGTACGTACTATGAAATAATTTGTCAACGAGGACCAACGAATGAGTGAAGCTAAATATATCCGGCAGATCGTAAAAAAAATATTTTTATATTTTTTTTGGAATAACCTGCCTATAAATTCGTTACAGTCTCCTGAAAGCGCGCGGGCGGACGTCGAGTCAGTCCAAGTTTAAACTTCTGTTTGTGGTTGACAATATTTTTAGCTATACCAAAAATAAAATATGGTACTTTTTTCATATTATTCAGATGTAACGTAATGATTATTAAATTCATCCCAATATTTCAAGCCCCTGTGGCCTAATGGATAAGGCATCGGCCTCCTAAGCCGGGGATTGTGGGTTCGAGTCCCACCAGGGGTACAATTACCTTTTGGTATTTTTTTTTATAAAATAAAAGTAAATCCAATTTTATTGAAGGGTTTTTATTTGTAAAAATAATAATGCAATGGTAATAAAGAGTAATTTGACACAAGGTTCCGTATTAATCGCCTCGCCTCGCAGTGGTAAGCACCGTAGCCCTCCATGCATTATGTAGTACCCCACTTGATGAGGGAGACGGCAGTCATTATCTGTAGATAAATAGTGCTTTATTTCAAAAACTCTTCTGATTACTTATATAGTTTTTAAGCAAATTATAATTTAGTTCTTGGGACCTTATATTGTTTGGCAATAGATGATCATAACGCAATGTTTAACAAAGTACAAAAATTAATCACTGATAGTTTATCTTTAATTTTTTATCAACATAATAATGTTCTTGTCGACTGTGTGTTCGCGCATTTATTTAACTTGATAAACGAGCCATTATTTTGCCGACTCTCCCAACGGCGCCGTGGCTTAGTTGGTTAAAGCGCCTGTCTAGTAAACAGGAGATCGGGGGTTCGAATCCCCCCGGGGCCTAGAGATGGTTAATTCTTTTTGTTTTTTGCTTTAAATTCAAAATAACAAAAAAGACAAATTCTATCATTTAGTAGTTACTTTTATTTCGTTTTGCTAAAAACTCAGAATAGGCAGCCCTTATAAAAGGCAGTGATAAATCATCTTTTATATTAATAAAAAATAAAATCTGCCGGTTGTAAGCGCATCAGTTCAGAGCAAATTTTTGTTTAAAATGTTCATATTCAGGTTCTTACGCAAAGAAAAAATTTAAAAATAGCCGAGAAAATGTGAAAATTCGCGAAAACTGAAAGTGCATTTTCGAAAGGATCATTGTATGAATTATCGCATTTGTGACAATAATGCACATACTATTTATGTAATGCAATAGAAATATTACATAAGAGTACTTTATTGGCTATTGATGTTTAACCTATGGTACGGAATATTCCCACTCATAAATTGTATGACTGATATTGCATGTGTTGTAATCGCAATGTATGCTAGAGTGAAGTGAATGTAAGGCTCAAGGCGTTCTTCTAAAATGTTTTCCGAATTTTAAATGCTGTATTTATAGCTAGTTGATTTCAGCTATGATGACTATTTATAACATGGCTGATGCTGATGGCACATTGTTTTAAGAAGTCACCCATGCTGGTGGCTTAAATGATAAGTTATATTTATTTCTGTAAATTGGTTCGAAAAAACCCTTTTACACGTCAAAAATATCTTTTAGTTTAAAAGTAAATGAGTTCGGTGTTTCCTAACTGAGTGCTCTGAGAAGAATGAAAACATACCAAAACAAACAAACAAACAGTCTCAGACATATATTATGTCAATGCCTAAGCTGAGATAACTTATTAAGTTATCTCAGCTTATGCATTGGCTGCAACTTCACCATGCAAATTTACTTACCCTAAGGCCTACTTTATTCTAAACTATATTTTTTACTAGAACATGCAAAGAAACTATTTTCATTTATTTTATTTAGGTATCTACTTTTAAAATATCTTACTTGCACACCGATTGGCAGTGGAAGTAGCAGTGACGGTGAAGTAGGCTGGTAGACAGAAGTCCGGCGAAGGGCAGGGGTCCGTCATGTTAAAGACGTGCAGCCCTCGCTCTAGGATGGCCTGGCAGCTGTGAGAGGTCTCCGCCCCGCGCCAAGTGCAGACCAGCAACTGGCCTTGACCATCGTTGCGAAACTGGGGGAATTACATAAACATAACATCACGCCTGTAATTCCCGAAGAGCTGGGCAGAGATGTACCTATAAGTCACGCTCGTTTCGCCAGTTAAGTTTAAGTCCCGTGTAAAAGGGAGCGAGTCTATTGTCATCAACCGGGCACAAATCCAAACTCTGGGCTGCTACTGAGAAATTCCCGACCCGGGAATCGAATCCAGGGGGCCTACTCCAAAGTGCAAAGTGCGAATGTTCGGATCGGACCGACACATGGCCGAACCGAATATTAATGAAAAATGCGAAAAAAGTTCGGATCGGCTCATTTGGTTTGGGACCATAGTCAATATTCGAAAGAGTGTAGGATCGGAACCGACCGAACCAAAAAGTAACTTCGTAGCAGGAAACGGCCGAACATTCGGCAGATACTACTTTGGAGTAGACCCCCAGGACCTCATGCTCAGCAGTAGCGCTTGTAACCACTCGGCCAACGAGACAGTGAACTGGGTAGTTAAACGACACAACCCCATCAAGTTTGGACTCTTTCCATCCGTCTTGACGATTACTTTGGTGCAAGATGGTAACCAGGGTCTGATGATGGAGCTGGAAGATGGCCACAGGAACTCGGTAATTAAATACAACCCCATCGAGTTTGGGCTCGTATGATTCGTCTTGACGAGTACTTTGGTGCTAGATGGTAACCAGGGTCTGATGATGTACAGGTAGCTTAAGTGCAGTAAACGCATATAACCGAAAAACACTGCTACGCGGTACGAACTAAGCCGTAGTCAATCTCGCATTAAAAATACTAAAAAGTTAAAAATAAAATTAAAAGAAAAGAAAAAAGAAAGAAAAACTTCATTATTTTTCTTTTGCAATCACAATGTACTTAACACGCTTTTATTTATTTCTTATCAGGTTTAAATTATTTTTAACTTTTTAGTTCTTTTTATTAACAAGTAGGTAATAAAAGCTTGTTTTTAAAGTTTTTTTTCTTTTTTTTTTTTTTTTTAACTTTTTAGTATTTTTAATGCGAGATTGACTACGGCGTAGTTCCCTTCTGGACAATATTATTTGAAAAAGTACTAAACTTGTTGTTTCAATAAGTGGCAATATACTAAGTAATTGGAACAACAAGTATGTATTATGGAATACATTTTTACGAAAGAATGCAAAACCAAAAAGGCACATACGAGTTACAGGCATAGTTATAATCGTGCTACAAAGTCTACTTCTAACCATGGAACGCAAAACATCCACTTTTGTGACCAGTTTTTCAAGCAGGCTAGATTAAAATACTATTCCTCGCAGACGAAAATAGAACGCAGGCCGACAATCGGTCGCCGACTTTTTGTCGTAGGTACTTGTACTGTATATAGCGAGATTAACAAGTCTTGTAATGCAGAAAACGAGATTTTATTCTCAGAAAAGAGATGCTAGTCATTTAATTGGAAAACTTATTATAGAAAGAAATTACAAACGTGAGTTTGTATGGATGGATAGATGGATGGATGGATGTTTTTTACTCTTTCACGCAAAAACTACTAAACGGATTTGGATGAAATTTGGCACACAGACGCTTTATAACCAGAAACATATAGGATACTTTTTATCCCGATATTCCAACGGGATCGAAACTTATGCGGGTGAAACCGCAGGGCGTAGCTAGTAGACACATTAAAGCTCCTGTCTTTTTTAGTATGTTCTCGAAATTCATAACATTATTTTGACTGTCAATTGACACGAGATTGGGCAGCTAATTAACTGGTAATCCTTTATCAGATAATCCTTTCTGAAACCGCGATAATTACTTACACCTACCATAGCATGGTATAATCAGCAGTTAATGTTCCCACTGCTGGGACACATGCCTCCTCTCTATGACAGGGAGTGGGCCATAACCACACCTATTTAGTAAAAATCTTAAATTCATTTATTCACCGACAGACAACGCAATTTTGTAACAGAGTTCCTTTTAGAACAGATGTGAGCACAAAGAAACGATTTTTGATTTATTCCCAAAGGGGTTAATAAAGACTTGTATGGCAGTTCGTCAATTTAGCTATTAGAATAAATACCTCATCGGGCACACAGCTTGTATATAAATAATTACCTGAATGCGTATTAAAGACTGCAGCCTCAAATAATAGGGGTGTATGCGATAGTGCATGGGTCGGTTAGGCAGCACAGAGTCCTCGTACTCGACCTGGTTGAACGCCGTGTTGTTGAAGGGACACTGGGCGCCTATCACTCGCTGCGGAATGTTGCTCTTGACCAGATACGTATCTACGACGTCTATCACATCTAGCACGCTCGTTGAAGTCGTCTGAAATATTAAAATTATTGTAAAATCTTAAGTGGGCCGGTCATGTCTGCTGCATGTGAGATAAGTTGTGGGTTAAAAGAACAACTGATTGCTAGACGATATCGCGGCAGAACAAGAAGAAGTTGGAGAGACGAATTTGACTCCTCCCGAAAGGAATGACAGGTCCACAATGCGCAATTACCAGCTAAGTAGATAGATGTTGAAAATAGTAACAAAAGGTACGTATGTAGAAAGAGTAGAAAGTATGCAAAAATAGGGCATGCATTTTCTTTCTCCTATTTTCTATTGAGTGTAGATTAGTTAACACATTCCTACCTAATCAATTGTAAGATTTTAAAAAAAAGGCCACTTATTATTGAGTGGTTGATGACGTCACGCTTTCCCTCGAGTACATTAACAACTCATGATTAGCAATAGCCTTTACAGAAAATTTGTTAAGTAAGCACTTAAAAATTAGCCTCAAGATGACCTTTCATTTTATAACTTCAAGTTTCTGTTTTAGACTTCCTTGAAATATTTGTACGAAACTACATAATAAGCTAAGAATGTAAGGCTGTTATTAAAAAGTAAACAAGCAGCATCACATGAATCTTGGAATGCCGTTTAGTAACTCCAGGATCAACGTCCCTACTGAACTTAACAACCGACTGCGGATAGCCAGTTGTAGCAATTAACGACCTTAATTACACATTGCGAATACGTATGGGTGGATATGGGTGGGTATTAAGTACAAACTACCTATAATATAATAATTACAACCTACCAAACCAACTTAACAACAACAAGTACCTACCTATTTGTAATACTGCAAAAATTGTTTTCGCTTGAAGAAGTGCAATGAGACGGGTTTTAATATTAACTTTATAGATACACTAGCTTTTGCCCGCGCCTTCGCCCTTTTGGAGTTCGGAAGTTATTCCCGGATATATATAGGTACCACCGGGATAAAATGGGGTGCCAATTTCTCTCTTTTCTTTAATTCGTTCAGTCTTCAAGGCGTGCTTTCGGTTTATAATAATTATTAAGTACGGATTAAAAAAATATGTATCTAGTCGGGGGATCCCCGTCGGGAACGAAGTTCCTTGCGTGATACTCGCACGCACACACAGACTCGTACATAACAGAAAGAGAGAGTGAGAAAGTCACACGGAGGGAGCATAACGCTTTTTCCTTACTTGACGATTTCTACCTGTCAACTCCTACCACAGAACTTCGTTTCAACTAGGACTAGGGGTCACACAAAGCCGTAATGACTGGCAGAGAAACAAGGAGGCCTATTTCCAGCAATGCGTGATACCGGGCTGAGATGATGATAATGATGAGACAGATAAAACTTACTTGTAAAAATAGCTCTGAGTAATCCAAATACTCGTTGTTAATGTTCTGGAAATCTGTCAGATCTTCAGCGACGTATGCAAAGTAGACGTCAAAGTAGGTCCTTCTGAGTGACGCCATGAGTTCCCTGGCGCGGTCCATCTCGGGCGCGGATGGCCGGTCGCTTGGACTCACTATGAGCACCACAGTGCTAGGGCCGGCGCTCGCGTTGTTGGCTATGTCTATCAGTGAACTGTTGAGCGAATGCTGCAGGACAGTGGACAACACCGTTGGAAGGTTGAGGCGGTTCGGCCCTAAAAGTATACAAAAAGTTCATTTGACTTTATTCTTTGTTACCTGGGAAGTAATACCTATAAGCCAAAAGTAGGTTCGATACTCGATTCTCATGTGCGAAAATTATCATAGTGCGAACTGCGATGTTACGACAATATTATCAGAAGCCGCCGTTTCTAAACTGATAATATGATTCATGTAGGTAGCTCGCGAAATAACAAAATTCTTTGTACGACGCGAATAAAATTATGAATTTCGCGAGGTACAGTCGCCAGCACATCAAACTACCCGAAACTGTCAAATTTTCCCAATCAACTTTGAACCTTATGCTTTAGCAATAATATTGAAAATATACTAAAGATATTTGACAGATTGTAGTAGCTTGATGTGCTGGCGTCTGTACATTAAAGAGTAGAGCCGATCTTAACGGTGATATTTTACTTAATTAGGAAAAAACGAAAATTTTATCAGCCTAGGGTAATTTAGGAACCATACCGTGTGGTTGACAATTCCGAGATTGTTTTTATGCGAGAATTTTCTCAGTCTAACACTCGAGTTTTTCGCAATTAACTGAAGCTAAGAATAGCTTCAGTCAAATTTTTTGTCGCAACGTAAAATTAAGTTAAAAACCTTGAAAAACAGACCTAATTAGTGTTTCCGCGAATGTTTGTTACGAAAGAACAGAATGCATAGCTATAAGCACGTATACGGTATACGTTTACAAGAATAACATACAAGCAAAACATTGTTATAATGAATGGAATTTTAATATCAACCTTGAAGTAGAGTCAATAAATCCGCTAGGAGGAATTGGGACTATACTTACGGAAGTGTTATCTTATCTTTTAATTACAAACCAATATTGACTATGTAACTAAGATTCCTTGCTTACCCAAAAGTCTGACAACCAGTCTCACCAAGGGGTAACGTATTACCCAATAACTGGGTTGTAGAGGTCAGATTAAATTGGCAGTCGTTCCTTGTAAAATACTGGTATTCAACATACTTAGTTGGGAAAAGGCTACGCAGATGATGAACTAAGATTCCTTCCCATTTCATTTGAGTGGGAAAGTTACCCAGGAATGTTAAGTACCTACTTCATTTTATGTGTAATAACTAATATTGACCGATAATTTGTATGTGTGGTGCAAACTGTAAATATAAGTTGGTTATTAACAAATAAAAAAACTTACATTCTTCAGTAAAGTTCCTAATGTAAGAATACATTGTGGTGAGATTATATGACGGAGGTGCGATCCAAGCTCCCGTGTTCCCGTGAAGCAGGGATATTGAACCCCGTTCCATGTTTACCTCTAATGACCCGCCGATCCATCTGATGACAATTAAAAATAGAACAATTATTTTTTGAAACAATAGGTAATTGAGAAACTGTCTAATGCTTGGTTCCTATAAACAAAAACTAATCGTTTTGCTTACCAATGGTAGCATTTTTTATTGCCAAACTGGGAATATAAATAGATTCGTAAGGTAATTTTACCTGTGATAGCTGCTTCTACGATTATATGGGAGGGTCTACTATACAAAGAAAGAAAATACGTTTATTTGCGGTAAACATGACGCAAGAAAGAACATAAAAACAAAATAAAGAAAAAAAAATAAGTAATGGTTGATATGCGTCACATCCACGCAATACGGCTATCGCTCAGCATTACGCTGCGACCCTAAGCAAGACAGAGCCCCAGCGCTGGTTTTCAGCGACAACCGGCGCCGACGTAATGACGTCGTCCGGTGCAGCAAACAATTACTCATCAACAAGTATAAAACGATTATTATAAAGCTATTGCTTCATTATTGGTAAAGATACAGGAGTCTTATTTTAACCAATAACGGTTCGTAAATCACAGGAATCGGCCATAAGAGTGTTGGCGATTTGAACAACGGTTGTGTGTGATTAGAGCAAAGTTTGACATAGATACCGATGCAGTAGCTGGTTTACAGAGATGCGAAAGATCCAATAAATTCTAGGATCCTATATAATCATCAGTAATTATTTACTTGAATAAAATAATTGGGAAAGAAACCCTGTATTCATTGTTTGTAGGGTTGTCATTTTCTGTAGGTAGGTACTCTTTTGAAAAACTTATTTTTTTTAGACTTACCTACATTTGCATACACAAACAGGATGTGTTAAAACTTGCTCTACCTTCCGGTCACAGTTATTCTACCTCTGACAGCAGCAACCTAGCAGAAACCTTATTGTAACGAGAATAAAGATTACAATGATTTTGACCAAATTTTGACACACTTGTCAGTGGCAGCAACTCAATAGCAACCTTATTACAATGAGAATAAGGATCACTGTGTTATGGACAGTATTGCAAAATCAGAGGTAAAATAATTGTGAACGGACTGTGCCCATAAAAGCTAGTGACATTTTATAACCGAAAAAATAATCATTTCAAAGCATTTTTTGCTATCGTCAAAAACGTCTTCAAGACAATCTTTTTGTAGCCATTTTAAAAATTAACATTCAAACAAATTGCACGAGTCGCGAGGCCACTCCAGCTTTATCTAATTTCCTGCTCTGGTTGTTTTTTTGCAATCCTCTTTTAGCGATAATTAAATTATGTATAATTACGTAACGCAAGGCCTTGTGTGAACGACGGTTAGGTTCACTTGCACCACCAGTTACTAAGTACATTTAATGTTAAACATATTAAAATATTAAAGTACTCTGTCTCTGTTATCTTTAAAAGATTGTTAGATGATTTTATTTCTGTAAGTAGGTTTGTACAAACACCTTTACACGTCAATCATATTTTTAAAACTAGATGAGGTCGGTGTTTCCTATTTGACTACTCTTGAGAAGAAACAGAAGAAAGGCCACAACAGAAGAACTAACTCAAGAGGTCACAGTTTCTTTTAAAGTCCACACAATTTTGGTCAGATCATGTGCAGACCATGTAGATTGATGTCTGAAATGGTGTTTTGAGAAAAGAACCACACAGAGTGAGTGGACCTGTCCAGTCAGTGCGCGCATTTGTCAGAAATAGTGCAGCTCAATTCAAAACTTAAGGAGCTCAACGATTCGACGAACAATACCAAAGAAAGGACGTTTGGGTAGGCCACATAAATTACTCAAACTGCCAGACCATGACAAAAACTCACAGAACAGAGAGAAAAATTAACCACATAGTCTTCACATTCACAATAATTTAAAAAATATATAATACGAGTACTTTACACGGTAAGCTAATGTCATTGTTTACATAAAATTCATTAATGTCAATGTGTATATAAAAAATACATTCAGTATGTAAAAATAAAAGGCGTTAACGGCGAGACTTTTAAGTTTAAACAAAAGTGAAGTGTCATCTGCAAACAAGAATGTCACTGTCACTACCTATATCAAGATTATCCTTTATGAGGTTCGGCAAGTCATTAATTTAATAAGAAAGGATTGTCTGAAACACAACATAATCAGCCTATAATGTTCCCACTGCTGGGACACAGGTCTCCTCTTTGTAAGAGGGAGTCGGCCATAACCCACCACGCGTGTTGGTGAGTGTCACAAATGTCTTCGAACTTTTGGTTCTAGGACATGCCGGTTTCCTCACAATGTTTTCCTTCACCGTTTTGAGAGCAGAAACACAACGATGTTTTGAATTGGTTTAGCGTGAAATGTGTTCAGCGATTTGCGGTGCAAGTGCCTTAGTGTTGTACTCACGACATGAACTGTTCTACGTCGTAGCCTTTCCAAGACCCGTCGGTGGCGACTATCAGGTCTATGATCGGTGCACCACTTGACCTTGACACTTGACAATCTCGATGATTTCTCTGCATTATGGTTGCTGAAATTAAAATTGAACGTATAATTTATTCCAATCATTTCAAATATAATGCCTTCTCTGTTTGAGAAGAGGCCTTTACGCTGCAGTGGGTCAAGATATAAAAACTTATACATGCATTATAAAATTTGTTGCCACAAAACAGGACTGAGCGTGTTCAGATGGACTGCATTCCAAAAGCTAACATGCTGAAAAATGCAGTTAGCACGCAGACCGTCCACAAGAAACGTAACTGTACGGCGTCGACTCACTCGCCCTATTAGCTGTCCTAAGTTGTACTTGGAATCATACACACTATGGAACACAAAGAAACCTCATTGTGCATTAACGAATGCAGCGATGAAGCGACACCCAATCGTTTCTTTCTCTTTATTGGTGGAAGCTACTGAAATCGCTGATGCTGTAGTAACAACAGAGCTAACTGCTCCGGGTGCAGCAGCAGCATAATCAGCTTATACTGTTCCCTCATGCTGTATAATATACCACGATCCACCATAATCTACCACGCGGGTTGAAGGATGTCACATGTCTTGGAATGTTTGGTTCTAGGACATGCCGGTTTCCTCACGATGCGTTCAGTTTTGAGCAGTTTTTATGAAACGAAATACACAAAGTAAAGTGCCTACCTGGGTTCGAACTCATGACCAACCACTCGTAAGTCGGTGCCGATACCACTGGGCCGGGTGCAGAGGACGTATTTATCTCTTCACTTGCTTTTTTAATGTAAGCTCAACATTAGTTACAAAAAATAAGATAATAACAACTAACGAGCATAATCCATGAAGGCAGTGACCGCAGCGTTCGTTGTCCTCTCCATCTCTTCAACTGGTACATACACAGTAATCTGTCTCAGAGACAACACATGAGCGAATCTAGAAGTTTCCGTGAGCAAGTCATTCTTATTCACTATGGTTGTGAAGAGTTTCTGTCGGTTGCAGGCTTTGACTGTTGGGTCGAATGATACTCCTTCGTTGGAGTAGTACATGTCCAAAACTTGAGATAGGCTTAAAGAGCGTCTCTGTTCTATCCATTTAGGTACGTGATGCGCTAATATGAGACCTGAAATTGTTAATTTGTTTGAGTGAAAGTGCGGGTGATATACAGTGTTTTCTTTTATATATTTTAATTTGGCCATAAGTATCTACCTACATTTAATTGTATAAATGCCCAACACTCAGGGAAAGGTGCCAATACTAATTGAGGCCATGAGAGCCACAGTGGCCTAACTGTAATTTTTTCAATACTGACTTTATTTGAAAAAACTGCTCTAAACTGTAAAAGTCATAGCGCCACAATGGCCTAAAAATTATTCATTTTTTTCAGTTAGGCCACTGTGGCTCTGCTCTAAACTGTAAAAGTTATAGAGCCACAGTGGCCTAAAAATTAGTTCAATTTTTTTCAGTTATGCCGCTGTGGCTCTCATGGCCTTTTTTTTTTTTTTTTTTTTTTCAGGATGGGAAATCATCAAATGACTCCTCCCGCTCTGGGTGGAGCAGAAGGGAGTGTCAGACTCTTACTGACTAAAACCCACCCGTGTTCCTTCCTTAGCCCTTTATGTTCCAGGGCAACGGTAAACCCTTTCGGATGTTCCCGCTACCCTGGCAGGCTTCGGCCCTGTGGGGCCCCGTCACTTTGCTGACATCTCTTTGAGGCGCGCGTGGAACATGAACACGCCGTCCGGCATGGGCCTAGTCCTGATCGGACGGAGAGCTACCCATTACTCTCCGCCCGCAGGCCCGCGCCTACGGTGGCCGGGAGTCGTCACGCGGCTCCCGACGCCCGGAGCGTCTCCCGCGGCGGCTGAGGCGTGAGGTGCGCAAGGCGCGTTCCCTCGCCCACCCCGCCACCTCCTTCGCTAGCATGACTGCTTCGCAGAAGGAGGTGACTGCCTCCCACTCCCTCTCACCCCGGACCATGGCTTGAACCAGGGCCGGACGCGAGAGGTCGCCGCCGCTGCCAATCGCCTCTACGAGGACACGGCGGTGCTCTGCCCAAGCAGGGCAGACCTCCACCGTATGCTCCACCGTGTCCTCTGGGCGATCCTGACAGTGGTGACACCCGGGCGTCTCCTCCCGCCTGATGATGTGCAGGAACCTCCCGAAACATCCGTGTCCGGAGAGGACCTGCGTCAGGCGGTAGGTGAGAGCGCCGTGACGTCTCTCTAGCCACTCCTCAAAGAGGGGTCTTACCGCCGCTATCGTGGCGTGCCCTGCGCTGGGTGCTCTCATGGCCTCAATTTATGTTTTTGGAGTCAGATAAGTACCTAAATAAATTACAGTAATGTAGCATGTAGTAGATTATCTACGACTAGCTCTCCGCGACTCCTACGTCTATCCTACGACCCACTGCGTCTCATCGCATCGCCCGCTTGCGAGATTACTTTATTTTCGCTTAGCATTCTATTTGGCTTTTATTACTCGGCTCCCCTTGGGTCGTAGATAGCGTATATAACCTTCTTCAAGAATTGGGCTATCAAATTCAAAAATAATTTTAGTAATCCGACTGATAGTTCCAGAGATTAACGCGTTCAAACAAACAAACAAACACTTCAGCTTTATTATTAGTATAGAGTATAGACAATTACAAAAATAGCTCTTATACTCCATTTACCATCAATGCCAGCTAAAATCTCAGCATCCGTGAGCTGCCAGTCGGCCACAGTCAAGTTTAGCGGGAAGATGTAATGGTCTCGAGGCAGCAACGTGTCGTTCCAACGGTTGTTGCTGCCGATCACCATGTTCTGCGACACGGCGCCCACTCGAGGACCCTGGTTTACTACTACTTCGGCTATATCACCTGGAAAATAGTTTTGGTCCCTACATTATTGTTCAGAATCAATGCACTCGTTTACTTCAAGGATAAGTAGCCAAAAGTGTATGAAGTGATTACGAACGCAACCAGCACTGGGGCTCTGTCTCGCATAGGGCCTTAGCATTATGCTGAGCGATGGCCGTTTTGAGTGGATGTGACGCATATTTTCCCCCAACTTGTTCTTTTTTTGTGTTCTTTCTCTGCGTCATGTTTACCGCAAAGAAATGTATTTCCTTCCTTCCTTTTTTTTACCATAATCACCACACCATGCATGGTAATCTTATTAAAGATGTTTAGAACACTTATGCATGGAAAGGGGTTATTTTGAACTAGGCAGGTATGAAATTAACATCAAGTCATTCGGGTCATTCTCTATCAACCGTAATGGGGTCAATCAACATTTAATTAACATTATTTGATATTCCTCTGTACCTACCTAATTAGCAACATTACGAAATAGCTTGCTCAACCATTCCAAGAAAGGAAGTGGATAAGGCATATCAACATTTAATTAATAAAGTTACCTACCAGCGAGTGTAGCTACCCAAATGTTGCCAATATCTGCGACATCCGATTGTCTCTGGGTGCCGAGCCCAGGGTCTAATGTCTCTATGTCTTCAAACCACTCTTGCTTAGCAGATACCATGAGAGGTTCAGCAATATCTTCTTTGAAAATGTTTGCGTTAAGTATTTCTGTGACAGCTACTCGTTGAGATTCCAGTGATGCGGCAATGGCGGCTACTAATGTTCCGGGGGAAACGGTTCCCCAATGCGTTTGCATTATGCCGTCTTCTATCGGACATCTGCTGATTACTCTGAAAATTTGGTTAAGGAGTATTAGCCTCGGTTTATCGGTAGGATGGTGAACATGTGTGCACTTTGGGTACTTTTTATCTGACAAGTTACTGTGCGCCACTGCCTAAGGGCAGTGGCGCCGATTCCCTTGTTCACAAACTAAACTAAAGGAGAATGCTCAAAAAAAAAAACCCACTTCCGGGGTAAAAGAAAATCAAATCAAAACTCAAGTTATCAATAATAATAAGTACCTAATAAAATAATAGCCGGTTATGATCGTGATGCTTACAGGCAAACATAAAAAATGCTAGTTTTATTATCAGGTGTCGATTTAAAAAACTATTCAAATAATTATTCAAAAATATGATGTTAAAATGCTTGGTGAAAATACAAGTATAGGCAGCCCCAGAAATCACTGCTTCCTAAAAACATAAAATTATATGCCGCATTCGTGGGGCGATTCATATACCTACTACCTACTTACCTATTTTGGTTTTTAACTGCTCGACATCCTTCGACAGTAAGCTATGTCGACGACCCTGTTATTTAAACACACAAAGTAGAAGACTTGAATTTACCTATGAACATTACTAACCTATTACATTATAGGTAATTGTATACCTATTGTTATTTTACAGTAAAAACAAGGTCGTCAACCTAAATCTAAAGACGACCTTTGCTGACGCAAATGCACGAAATTTCAGCGATAAAACCCAATGAACTTGTGACGTCAATAAATTAATATAGTCCATAAAACTCGCTACAGAATATTACTTTCATACTAGCGGTAAGTACCTACTTTGTTTATACCTAAACGGTACAGTACCTATAGGCAACGAATTGGCTTTTGGCCTTACGATCATCGATGGAAAAGTATTTTTACGAGCTGTAGGTAAATACAAGAAAAAAAAACCACGTAGAGTTTGGCGAATACACGTACGTCACAGACGAATGACCGGATGCTTTGGCTTGTATTTATCATTTCATGTTTGTTTACATACTCACCTACTGGTACTTTGTGCTTCCATATTATTACTACCCTGAGATAGCTGTGCCGATAGGGGGCATACTAAATTTTCATCGCCTCGCTCCCATTGTCGCACTGCCGAACTGAGCATTCTATGCAGGAGACATTTCTCGCCTACAGGCAGAATTTCGTCGACTTGTATGAGATCTTGACTCGGCAGGAATATGTCCATGAGGATCTTGTACTTGTGGAATTGGAAGCTGGAGGCCCTGTACGGTAGTATGAATTCGGTTTCCAGGGCGTTTGCCGAAGATTGTTCAATGCCATCTAGACGCAGGCTGGGGAAATAAGACGTTCATATGAATTATTCCAGCGAGTTGGAAAGAATGTAGCTTTATAGAGGGCGCTACTAAAGATAGCAAACACTTGGTCCATGTGATAAGCAGAGACACAAGACTGATATAAAATTATTGTATTATTCTTAAAGCTGGTTAGAGAATCCGCCAGACTAGTATAGGTAGATTTTATCATAGCATAATAGATGGCGCTGTTTATAGTTGTTCTTCATACAAAGTTCTATCCTGCTATGAATACGATTGTTTCCCAGGATCCATCACTCACGATGCTTTTTAGCAAAATTCGGATTTTGTAACATATCCTTCGGATTCTAATTCATGTCATAGTGCAAACTCACACTATAAGCGAAATTTTGTGGTAGAATGTAGAGAACTCATAAAATTATTAACATCATACTATGTCATTTTTAACCGACTTCGCAAAGGAGGTTTTTTAAGATACCTTATACAAAGGATATTTCAGAAAAATGTTTACCTTCTAAGTAAAGCAGAGCTAAGCAGCCTCATATCCAGTTTAGAATACTGCTCCACCTTTCTCAACAGGGACAGGTACACATCAAGGCGTCGCGGGGCCTGCAAGCTGGGCACTGCCGCTCGGTAACAGTCCCGCAAGTGGGCAGGTATACTCGGCACTATCGCACATTTTGCAACTACACCAACAAAATACACACATTTTTAAGGCATATCATTATCTAAATTATAATACTAACTCAACGATAATGCTTTAATCACTTTACAAAATAAAGGCGCGGCTACAGCATTTTACAATGCCAGTTCAGAAATATACTTACAGCTAATGAACAATAATAAGTACAATATTACTTTCCTCATATTTTTTTCATTCAAATATTTTTTTGTAAAAATAATAAAATAGCACAACACAACACAATGCGTGGTGAAGCACGCGTAGGAGTGCTACTATTTAGATCACAACGAAATGATAAGATAGTGATAATGAATCATTACGAAACCAGGTTACAACACCTTTTTGTTCCAAAATATTAACAAAATAAAGGGATTGGATAATTGAAATAATTATAAAAACAATTTACCTTTTATTCAGGATCCATCTGTACAATATTATCCTAGTTTAAAAAAAACTAAATTCTTTCTTTACATTATTTGGTATTCAAATACAGACATTGAGAACAAATTAACTAGACAGATTATGTAAAACATTAATACATTGTACGATCATTTTAAATGCAATTGTGACATGCACATTTGTGATGAAGTAAAGTTCACTGGTAAACACAACCAAATATACAAAAAATACATTAAATGCAAAATAAAATTGATCCCTCATCATCTCAAACTCAATCATAATTACTTATTATAAAAGATAATGTAATTTAAATAGAAGCAAACTAATGAGGTATGGATAAAAAAGATACCCTTTAACATGTCTACAAATATTTACTGAAGGTAGATGACACATAAGAGAATATTATTTGTCTTTGACATATCTCGGGACTCTGGGGTCCCGGACCCATGGAAGGCGCACCAGGGGCCGAAGCCAACTCGCAGAGGCCCTTTAGACAATTTTTGATGATGAAGAGGCACCAACCGACGATTATCCCTGTATGCACTATGCCAGTGCACCCAAGGACAACTCCCGATTGTATTTGTTTTATTGAAATTCATTAAAACTACAACTTTAAGGCCCACTTGCAATAAAACCCACTAAATACGTTTAGCACTAAACATATTTAAATCATCATTCTGTCTTTGTCATCTTCAAATGATTGACAGAAACATTTTTTTTTTTTTTGTGCTAGCGGGCGTAAAAGGACTTTATTTGAATTTATAAAGTGATAACAAGACTTTCTCGTTTAGTTTGTTCGAAGCTTGAGAAATGAGTAGTAGTCAAGGCAAACTCTGGTCAACCAGAGCTGTTACCATTAGAGTGCTCATTCTCACACCCATAAGCTTACTTCAATTTAAACAACAGTCTGTATTGCCATAATGCCCCCTATGGCTTGTAACTTTGTTAGTATCATACTATGCAGTCATATAATCTCTAAAATAACTTTACAGACTAACCTTAGAATAGAAAAAAGTTTGTTCTATTATAAACCAGTAATTATACTGGATAAATGTACACAGAATAGTATTAATAAGTATAATAAATTGTGAAAGTTAAGATGTTAACTAAAACATAATGTTACTTTGGATGGATTAAAAACAAAGAGGATTTTAATGTACAAACGCACAAGTACCCTTCATAACATAAAACATATTAAGCAAATTAAGTTTCATAGAAATGAAATGTTAGTTATTCACAGCGCTGTTTAATTACCATTGAAAAGTGTATAAAACATTAAAAACTATTATCGAAGTACTAATTTGGCTGGTTTTCCGTCCACTTGTCGCGATGATCCGTGTTTTAAGGTGAATTCTCTCTTTATGTACGCAAACAGTAAGTCTGTTATGAGGAATATTTGTGCAGTGGCGAAAGAAAGCGTGACTCCGAAGAAGAAGTTGGCATTGGCTGATCCTGAATATATCCAGAGATGCCAAACTGTTGGTCCAAGAGCTGATGTGATGATAAAAGTGCAGCCGACTACGAATTTTTGTTGCATGACTGTAACAAAATACACACCGTTATTACAAACTTGATTTTTATAATTATAAAGTAAAGTTTTGATATTTTGGAGCTATTGTAGCGGTATCTACAACGCCACATGCGAACAACGCGTCATACTGACGTCACGCAAATCATGCATCTCGCAAGTAGGGTTTACCGCGCAATTTGCATATATACCAACTTCCCAACATCAATCGTTGGGCAGTTGCCCGCCAGACACAACACCCGTCTGGTCGGAGGATCCTCCCTTTTCTATAGAGTATGAGTAAACTTTACACCCTGTTCCTCATACCTCTATACTATACAGCAACTTTATTGAAGAACTAGCCCGTGACTTCGTTCAGGTGAAGTTTCTCGTTTTCAACATATAACATATCCTACGGCACTCAGGGATAATGTAGCTACTCATTAGTGAAAGAATTTTGGAATCGGATCAGTAGTGTCAAAGATTATCCCCTACATACAAACTCACAAATTTGACCTCTTTATTTATTCATATGTATGCTTTATTTAAAGTACACCAGAAAATACACTACAAAACGTACAATGGGCGGCCTTATCGCTTTCTGAAATCTAATAATAATGTGAATAGATCTTAATACATATTATGTATATATGCAAAACGATTTATGGACGCCGAGGAAACAGTGGCTGTGTTTCAAAATGCCGTCGAAGAGATCCCTAAGGACAAGTGGGCAAAGTGCTTTTCTCAGTGGTTCCATTGGATGCAGCGATGTATTGATGTAAATGGACACTATTTTGAAAAGATATAATAAAACTAATAACTTGTTAGTTTGTTCAGTTATTGATTTTCTAAGAACTTTCAGTGTCACCCTCGTATCATCATTCACACAGTCCATCCATGATCCATTGTTTCTTTGGTGTTTGGTTCCACCACTCTTATAGCTATCAATATTCAAATCAATCAATCAAATCAATCATTTGTTTATTCATCATAACAGCATTGTAGTACATACATGGTAATTTACAGGGTTGACAAATTCGCGGCGGAGTGGACGAACCTCCGGCGCGATCTCATGGTGGCGTGGAAGGAGCGACTATCGCAACCCAGTGCAGGGCACGCCACGATAGCGGCGGTAAGGCCCCTCTTTGAGGAGTGGCTAGAGAGACGTCACGGCGTTCTCACCTACCGCCTGACGCAGGTCCTCTCCGGACACGGATGTTTCGGGAGGTTCCTGCACATCATCAGGCGGGAGGAGACGCCCGGGTGTCACCACTGTCAGGATCGCCCAGAGGACACGGTGGAGCATACGGTGGAGGTCTGCCCTGCTTGGGCAGAGCACCGCCGTGTCCTCGTAGAGGCGATCGGCAGCGGCGGCGACCTCTCGCGTCCGGCCCTGGTTCAAGCCATGGTCCGGGGCGAGAGGGAGTGGGAGGCAGTCACCTCCTTCTGCGAAGCAGTCATGCTAGCGAAGGAGGTGGCGGGGTGGGCGAGGGAACGCACCTTGCGCACCTCGCGCCTCAGCCGCCGCGGGAGACGCTCCGGGCGTCGGGAGCCGCGTGACGACTCCCGGCCACCGTAGGCGCGGGCCTGCGGGCGGAGAGTAATGGGTAGCTCTCCGTCCGATCAGGACTAGGCCCGTGCCGGACAGCGTGTTCGTGTTCCACGCGCGCCTCAAAGAGATGTCAGCAAAGTGACGGGGCCCCATAGGGCCGAAGCCTGCCAGGGTAGCGGGAACATCCGAAAGGGTTTACCGCTGCCCTGGAACATAAAGGGCTAAGGAAGGAACACGGGTGGGTTTTAGTCAGTAAGAGTCTGACACTCCCTTCTGCTCCACCCAGAGCGGGAGGGGTCATTTGATGATTTTTGACAAATTAGTGTACCTACTAAAACTACAAATTGAATGGTGCTCAAAACTTTCCTCACAACATTTTCCTCATTCCTCCGTATCACATGCCCATACCACAACAACCAATTTCCACGCAACTTTTCAGTTATTGGTGCCACTTTCAGACTCCCTCATAAGTACTGATTTCTTATTCTATTCATTTGTGTAATACTGTGTGCGGGAGTTACTTTGATTACCTTTACCAATAATTTTCGAACCCTTTCTTTAAATACTCCGATTTCTTTGTATTGTGCAGTTAATATCACATTACAAATAAAAATAAATTATCTTACTGCCTACATTCTAATGCAAATATCTATGTACGTTTGCCCCGCACGGCCCCCCAGAATTTGTGTTTTAGGTGTGCACTAATGCAATGTACTCGCCTCTAGAAGTGTATGTACCGGTTTCTTTTTCAATGTACCTCTGTACTTTTGAAGATATTTGCAAAAAAAGGGGGCCGTGCTGAAAACGTTTGGCTGGCACGGCCCCCTTTTTTTGCATGTAACTTGAAAAATATATAGCGAATTAAAAAGTTTCTTAAGCTCAAGGAATGTACTCTATTAACACGTTATATGTACCGCAACAGATATTGTGAATTCGTAATGACAAATAATATATAGATGTGGATAGGGGGCCGTGCTGGAATTTTTTTTTAAAGAAAATATCTAAAAAAGACAAAACAATCTTAGCCAAAAACGATTACAAAATAATTGATGTTTGGCTAGTAACATATGTACCGCATTGGTTTCTCATACAACTTGCTAAATTTGAAAAATAAACCAATTTTAGTTCATTCAGCACGGCCCTCTATAGTTGCCTATATCTTTTTAAATAAGACATGGTTGTTTACAAAATTCGTCTTTCTGAATTAAGTATAATTAGGAGTACATTCGTTCCAAATAAATTGCAAAACTGCTGTATTAGTACTTTCAAAAATAAATAGGATCGATAGGAAAACGTCGCAGATTAAGTCGTTATTTTATTTCATTTGCTTTAATTTATATCACTTCCGTGTTTTGTATCGTTAATTTAATAAAACCAGATAAAATACCTAGTGGTCATTTATTATTTAAAAACGCAAAGAAACATTTCTATGACTTGGCAGTATGAAGTAGGTACCCAAGTCGAATGACACAACAAAATCATGTTGAAAATTAAAAAAAAATCTTTTATAAAGTTTCGTGGCGGGAATTAGCTATTCTCATCTTCAATTTTGCAACATTTTTGAACAGTAAAAATACTGTTATATACTTTATGCCTGTTTCATTTTCTCGCAATCGAAGTGAAAAGCAGTGTTTAACTCGGGCATAAACGAGCTATTTTATCCCTTCTTTTATGCATTAGTTGTACAATCTACTATTATTTCAATGTAGTCACATAATTTAATTAATATAGGTACATAGGTAGGATAGAAAATATGTACCTAATAAAGGAATCATGGTCACCCCATTAGTTGTAATATATGATATTTTTGATCCTATTTATTTTTTAAAGTACTAATACAGCAGTTTCGCAATTTATTTGGAACGAATGTACTCCTAATTATAATTCAGAAAGACGAATTTTGTAAACAAACATGTCTTATTTAAAAAGATATAGGCAACTATAGAGGGCCGTGCTGAATGAACTAAAATTGGTTTATTTTTCAAATTTAGCAAGTTGTATGAGAAACCAATGCGGTACATATGTTACTTGCCAAACATCAATTATTTTGTAATCGTTTTTGGCTAAGATTGTTTTGTCTTTTTTAGATATTTTCTTAAAAAAAAAATTCCAGCACGGCCCCCTATCCACATCTATATATTATTTGTCATTACGAATTCACAATATCTGTTGCGGTACATATAACGTGTTAATAGAGTACATTCCTTGAGCTTAAGAAACTTTTTAATACGCTATATATTTTTCAAGTTACATGCAAAAAAAGGGGGCCGTGCCAGCCAAACGTTTTCAGCACGGCCCCCTTTTTTTGCAAATATCTTCAAAAGTACAGAGGTACATTGAAAAAGAAACCGGTACATATACTTCTAGAGGCGAGTACATTGCATTAGTGCACACCTAAAACACAAATTCTGGGGGGCCGTGCGGGGCAAACGTACATAAATATCTTACATAGAAATGAATGATTAGCATAGCTCTAGCTGTTTTACTTATAACAATATAAATTCCATACCAATATTATGAATCTGGTTAGACTGGAAGCTGACCCCAACATAGTTGGCTAGGCTAGGCAGATGATGATTATGAATTCGAAAGTAACTCTGTATGTATGTTACGTTTTCACGCCTAAACCACAGAATGGATTTCAATAAAATTTGGCAAGGAGATAGACGGCACCCTAGGGAAGGACATAGGCTACATTCTGTCCCGGTAACATGTTCCTGTGACATAATTTCTGAGATCCGCACGTGTAATGCCGCAAGCACAGGCTAGTATTCTCATATAGTATACTTACATGTGAATAGATGTTTCCACATTGGTAGTAGTGCTAGGTAGAATCCAACATCACCCACACATGGGTAAGATCTGAATATGGTTGAAAGAGCAATAAGTACTGTAGCAAGTAGCACAGGCTCTCTCTTGAACCGCAGAGTGAGAGGTACTACATACAGGGCCAGTGCATTGATTTGGAATGCACACACAAACAGCACTCTGAAGTGTTCAAACATTTCTGTGAAGAAATACCAGAACAGGCCAATGTTTGGTTTCAAGTCAGGCACGGTCAATCTGAAACATTTTATACTAAGTATTAATATACTTCTCAGATTCCCCCATTGTCTTAATAATTTCCAATCTGGTTATAACTGGATGATTAGATAACAAATATCTCTCATGTCTGTCCATAACAGTTTATATATTTTATTCTTTGTAGAGACAACATTTTTAGAAGTAATGTTGTATTGTGTTATGTGTGAAAAATTCTATTGAAACTTACATAAATCCATAGGTATTGTAGACATAATTGTAAGATCCATCCATTATGTAGGCTGACAGGTAAATAAGGAATCCCCAGCTCAGCACAAACGCGAGTAATGTTCTGATGTAAGAGCATTTGGTACATCCTTTATTGACGTCAGCCAATAGGATAGCAATTGGTACAATCAGCAGCACCGGATAGAGTGCCTGGTGTGTGGCAAGTGCTATGAATACACATGCTACTATTCTCTGGCCACTTGAAGCACCCCACAGAGCTGTGGCCACCAATAAGTTCTGTATAACAGTCGTAGTCATACCAGCACAATTCAAAACCGAGTATGGGTTGAACAAGTATACCGATAACACATATTCAGCAGACTCTTTTAACTGTGTATCATCCAGAAGCATAGGTTTTGACTCCTCCGCCACATCAAGCAAGTTCTTTTCCTGGGATTCTTTGAAAATTCGTATAAAAGCCTTTGAAGTTTTATACAAAAGATGAGCAGTCAGGAGATCCAATACAGTAAATAGAAGTGGCAACATAAATGGCACTTTCTTCAAAATGTAGTGGAAAGCCAGTAGCATTATAGGAGATTCATGAAATGAGTCTCCCTCGTATGGGTTTATATTGTGATCATATAAATAAACGCCTTCCATTAACCTCTTCCATGAGTTCAAAGGAGTCGCTATCTCCACTCGATTAGCTATTGTTTGCCAATAATCTAAATGTATTAGCCAATACCGCACTAAACCGGCCACCACATATTTTAAAATTACACCCATTTTTGTGATACATACATAGATACAATGGATATTAATCTGCTAAAATTCGAACTTTCAGGGATAAAATATTTAAAGTGACATTCGTAAGTTAGACATGTTGACAACACAATTGGAATGATTGACAACAGGACAGCTATACACAAAATTGTGAATGTAAAACAAGGACAGAGAATTTTACGTTTCACTTCACGTTTCATTCATTTCATTTGACTCTCACTCACAATCTCAAGAACCATAAAGCCATATTGCCAAGCATAAAAAGGTATTATTCTAGGATCACCAACGAAATTGAATTCGTTTAAAACTACTACCAATATGGAAATTACGTTACTACTTCAGTAAAAAATGACCGGCCATGGAAAACATGAAATATGTTGCTAGAACATACTAATAAATCACTGATCTCACAAAAACTCCTAGCATTAATTATTATATTGAATGTACATTCAATATAATAATTAATGCTAGGAGTTTTCGTGAGATCAGTGATGTACAATGTGTCTATGTAGTCATGTAGTCTTATCTGCTTTATATAACAAATTATAATACTCGAGTATTAATTTTATGATTATATTGAAATCAGCGTACACGCCAGACCAGTTAAACAAACCGTTTCTAATTCTATTATGTAGTTAAACGGTTAAAGGAAACGCGGCCATGACCCCTCCCGCTCTGGGTGAAGCGGAAGGGAGTGTCAGACTCTAAGGCCGCGTTTCCACTGACGCGGAGCTGGGCGGAGAGGAGCTTAGCGGTGCACAAATTGACCAATGACTATGCTTGAAATCTCCGCTCCGCTTCAATGGAAACAGTACGAGCGGGGTGGAGCAGAGCTGAGCGGATATTCATACATCGAGGCGGTGCAGTGCGGAGGACAGCGAGCATTGGGGTGCAGAGCGGAGGACAGCGGGGCGGTACGGAGCGGTGCGGAGCGGGGCGGTGCGTGACTCGCGTGCAGTGTGTCAGTTGTCTTCGTTACGTCACTAGGTGCATACGTATCAAAATGGATGAGAAGTTCATTGAAACTGTTAGACAATTTCCGTGTTTATGGGATACGCGATTGAATACCTACAAATGCAACGAAACCAAAGATGCAGCTTGGGAAATTATATTAAGAGACACTGGTTTCTTGCTTTTTTCTTTTTTGAGTGACAACATGACGTATGGTCTTTCCGAGAGATTGAGTGTAACTAAGTGCAAAAATGCGCGATTCCAAAAGTATGCTCCACTCCGCTCTGCTCCGCTCACTGACCACTCACCGCTCTTCATCGCTGAAACTGCGTTTCCACTGACGGAAAACAGCCTTAGGCTGCGTTTCCACTGACGCGGAGCTGGGCGGAGAGGAGCAGAGAAGAGCGGTGAAAAGTGGTCAGTGTTTCCACTGAAGCGGAGAGGAGCGGAGCTGGGCGGAGAGGAGCGATGAAGAGCGGTGAGTGGTCAGTGAGCGGAGCAGAGCGGAGTGGAGCATACTTTTGGAATCGCGCATTTTTGCACTTAGTTACACTCAATCTCTCGGAAAGACCATACGTCATGTTGTCGCTTAAAAAGAAAAAAGCAATCATTTTATATCTTTCTCTACTTGAAGACGAAGATAACGAATCAGATGAAGTAGCATTGACTGTTGCGACTTTTTTGGATTCGAAGAGAAAACATAGATTCTGGATTCGACAACATATAAAGTACCATTCTGTGCATGGAGAATTTTCAACTTTTTTTCAGACGTGTGATGACGAAATGTTCGAAACTTCGTATAGGGTATCAAGAAAACTTTTCCATGAATTACATAGTCATCTTAAACCATATATACAGAAGAAGGATACTAATTGACTAATTGACGTAACGAAGACAACTGACACACTGCACGCGAGTCACGCACCGCCCCGCTCCGCACCGCTCCGTACCGCCCCGCTCTGCACCCCAATGCTCGCTGTCCTCCGCACTGCACCGCCTCGATGTATGAATATCCGCTCAGCTCTGCTCCACCCCGCTCGTACTGTTTCCATTGATGCGGAGCGGAGATTTCAAGCATAGTCATTGGTCAATTTGTGCACCGCTAAGCTCCTCTCCGCCCAGCTCCGCGTCAGTGGAAACGCGGCCTTACTGACTAAAACCCACCCGTGTTCCTTCCTTAGCCCTTTATGTTCCAGGGCAGCGGTAAACCTTTCGGACGATCCCGCTAATCCGGGCGGAATCTTGCAACTCAATTTTAAAGCAGATATCTTCAACCGATTGTGCCGAAATTTTGCATGCATGTGTAAATCGGATGACAATGCAAAATTATCATGACATGAAGCTGATCTGATGATGGAACCGGAAGGTGGCCATAAGAACTCGGTAATTAAACGACACAACCCCATCGGGTTTGGGCTCGTATGATTCGTCTTGACGAGTACTTTGGTGCTAGATGGTAACCAGGGTCTGATGATGGAGCTGGAAGATGGCCATAGGAAACGACATAACCCATCGAGTTTGGGCTCGTTTGATTCGTCTTTACGAGTACTCTGGTGCTAGATGGTAACCAGGGACTAAAGATACGAACTACGCCGTAGTCAATCTCGCATCAAAAATACTAAAAAGTTAAAATAAAATTAAAAGAAAAAAACTTTTTAAAAACAAGCTTTTATTAAGTACTTATTAATAAAAAGAACTAAAAAGTTAAAAATAATTTAAACCTGATAAGAAATAAATAAAAGCGTGTTAAAAAAGTAATATTTGTATTACAATCAAAAAAGTCTTTGTAGCGACTTCTTTTGCAAGTTATTTTATGCCCGGAAAAACATAGGTACTCGCAATAATTCAAATTGAGCTTAGAAAATTAAAGACATCAAGTCGAATTGAGAGCTCATTTTTTAAGTCGGTTAAAATAAGATTAATAAATAAGGTTTGGACCTCAAAAATAATATTCGTAAGAAAGGTTGTAGTTATGAAACATTATTGTATACTATAGCATGGTCAAAACTTTATTAATTCTTCTTTATTTTTAGCATTACCTGGTAAACATATTTTGTAACCTAAAAGTAATAATAAAATCTTACGTATCACAGAACACCGATGTAATGATTATGAGTTCGTTAGTTGATTTAGTAATATTTTATTTTATTTTCACATCAAGATAACGCAGGAAACAGTTGATCATAAGGAACTTTCAAAAATAACTTATTGGCAATTTTGACGCCAATTCTATTCCAGTTAGCTTGTGCATAGGGCAGAAATTCTTTGTACAAGACTCTCCAGTTTTCGTTCGCGAATCTCGTGCCCAAGTCAGCTGAAAAATAAAAAAAAACTTTGGTTAATACAACATCCACAAAAAATAAGAATCTGTTTTCGTCAGCCACACAGAATTGAGATATTTGAAATGGACATTTTTATTTATTTAGGCGTTAGGATCTTTAGTACTAGGTACGTATAAGTAGTACTCGCTAACGGCGTGCGTGTATGACCGTAAACGAGGCAAAAGGAGTGTGTAAGGATCGGTTTTCTGTAGTTTCTGCCTACCTCCATGGGAACAAGGAGTGAGTTTATGTATGTAAGTATGTATGGTCATAGGTAGTAGTTGCTATTGTAATTTAACCATTTATGGTTGTTTGTCGCAATTATGTGTGTCAAGTTATTATTTTGTTACAATACACCTCTAAAATGAGTTGGTTTTCAACTCACTTAGTTCTCTTGATTCCGGGTTGTCGTTTCTGAAGGAAGTCACAATGTTACTAAGATCAGGCCTCATGTAGAACTCTTTAATTCGGATGTATGTGTCACTGCCGTTCTTCTCTGGAACACCGTCGATCTTCCAGGTATAAATCAAGTCGCCTGCAAAAATATTAGCAATAATTATGATATTGTTTTTAAATGAGTGTGATGCCTTTTATATTTACGTGGAGGAAGTGGGTAACTTTTATGCACGACTATATCCGAAGATACACAGGGCCAAATTAAAATTAGTAAGCGAAACGCAGCAATCATGATGGGTTTCGATTTCTAAACATTCTGAACCAAAAAACAATGATTTGGTGGTTTATTTCGGGTCAGTGTTAAGAAAATCTTTTTATCGTGTAATTAGATAGGTATCTATACGTACCCATCACGTTGCGGAGTTTGGCTGACTAATTTGATTTGATATTATATAAAGCTGTAACAAGATAGTTCTCTTAGAATAATAAATATTCTATGATTAAATGAAAAACAGAGTGAAGTGGAGAGAAAACCAGGAAAGCTGACCCCACCAAGTTGGACCAAAGTTAGAAAGCCACAGACAAAGGCTGTAAAAATAAAACAAAGGCCTAGTTTCATGTAATCAGTATATAACGTGGTTATACTTACTCAATGTGCTATTAACTTCGCCATAAGCTAGAATCTTCAGGGAATTGAACTGTCCCTCTCCATGGTATTTAGCTCGAACCGTCACCTGCGGGCCAGTCAGGTCCACTTCTAAATGGAACTTGTCGTCATCCGCTCGCAATCTGAAATTAATTTAAATCGTTAGGTTATCATTATTACCTTATGTTATGTTGGTCTGTAAGGCCTGCCTGACATTTATGGGCAGCAGGGCCAGCAGGACAGGGAATCTCCTCTGCGTAATGCTGAGCGTCGAGCAAAATGAAATATCTTCATCACCTTCAATCGTGGTGATTGAAGGTGTTCGTTCCAGTCCGACATATTAATTACTCCGCTTTATAGTATTGAAGCTACAAAAATAAATGAGGATAAAAAAAACAAAGGTATGCAACATCTAACCTGGCATCGTGAACCGTGGCCGACTTCAAACCTTCTACGTATATATCTTTTAGCAGAAATTTCGCCGTGATCTGGAATGTAAAATATATATATATATAGGTATAAACATCCGAATAGAGAACCTCCTCCTTTTTTTTGAAGGCGGTTAAAAGAAAACAACGTCAGGAAAATAATTTATAAAAACAGCGACTGTAAAATACATTAACATTATCTATGTTAATTACTAATAGAATATGTAAGTATAGCCTATATTCTAAATTTATTAAAGCTAATTTAATGACGACAATAAATCCATGAATATCATTGCTAGCACAGATAAAGTGAGTTAGATAGTGAATAATTATTCACACTAACAGAACAGAAACTTAGTTACTGCTAGGTGTATACATTAATAATACCCCACCTTTATCTGAATAATCATTAGAAAGTCGAAAATATCTGTTATTTTCGGGGACAAGGTCAACAGGAAATTAATTTTTCTGACAACACGTGGTACACATGTACAGGGTGGGCAACTTGGAGGTACACAATTTTTTTTTGCCGCCATTTTGTTTTGGCGGCAAATATGACAGTTGTTTCATGAACATTATTTTGTGTAGATACGGCAAAGTTGTTATGGAGCGTTTTACGACTTTACGAAACACTTTGGTGTTTCAATTATTAAAACATTCTACCCAACCTAATCATGTATTGCGGAAACTAAGAAAATTGCGGCCAATTTTTAGTAGAAATCACTCACCTTCGCGGGTAACAATAACTCGTTTATAGTGATTAAATTTGAGCAACATGGCATTGTAACAGATAAAGCAGTTTTCTTACATCAAGTGAATCAGTTGGGCTTAGGAAACATGTGGTTCCAACAAGACGGGGCCACATGTCATACGGCACGAGCCACAATCGAGACATTGAAAAGAACGTTTCCGGGTTGATTAATTTAGAGAAACGGTGACATTGATTCGCCTCCAAGATCCCCAGATTTAACAGCTCCTGACTTTTTTTTGTGGGGCTATCTAAAGAGACGTGTCTATGCTAACAGGCCAATGAACCTTCAAGAATTAAAACAAAATATCTGAGACACATTCACTGAAATAACGCAGGAAATGTGTGAAAATGTCATGAAAAACGCAGTGAAAAGGGTTTACAACTGCCATGCTGCTAGAGGTGGACATATATCTGAGATTATTTTCCATGCTGAATTGCCGGCACTAAATATATAACTTAATATTTTTTATATTTCATGGAATAATTAAAAAAAAATAAAGTGTATACTTCTTATTTGCCCACCCTGTATTTTATGTATGTCGTGTTGCAGCCATTGTAGGTACCTATATTGATATTTATGTCATGTAGGTCGTATCCTGATGTCGAGTTATTGAAATTAATTTTAGAATTGTTTACTAAAGTTTACAGAAAAAACCTGTACAAAAAAGCATAATTAATATAATAAAATGGCAGTAGGTCGCTGTCGACGCTACGGAAGTCTACTGGCTGGGAATCTCGGTTATTGTACCTCTAGATTTTATTACAAAGTTACGCAAACCTCAGACATTATAATGTATGTAGGTTTTCTCATGATATTATTTCCATTGTTTGAAAACTTTGACACTTCACTTTTGTTTAAACTTAAACGTCAGCAGCAGGTTACTGACGATGTAAATAGCGCGATCTCTAAAGTAGTCCACTGGTTCAATGTTAATAATTTACTTTTAAACGAGAAAAAAACCAAATGCATTAAGTTTACGCTACCTCACGTTAGGCAGGTGAAAACTAATGTGTTGATAAAGGGCGAAGAATTGAATCCTGAAGACAGCACAGTATTCTTGGGCATAACTTTGGATGCTAAGTGATTGGGCTCAATCGGGACTTATAATGAAAGAAGTAGTGGACTGTATTAAAATAGGTGTAATACCATAAGTAACATATCAACAAGAAACAATGAAATGCCCGTGGTCAAGCGCGTCTGTGAGCTGAGTGGCGTGGAGGGCGAGCAGCGGCCGTCGCGTACCGTGTTCGGTACCCCGACACCCCGCGCCCTCCCTTCGGTCGATCACGCGCATATGTGATGCGCCGACATATTCCCCGGGTTGAAGGGAAGTCTTCAATCTTCGACTGGAAGGGGGCAGATGCAGTTGAAGGCACGACGAATGGTGCCCCGCTTCGTCTTCAGTTCGGCCACTCTCGTAACCCCGTCGACGCCGGGATAAGTCTTCGTGACTCGGCCCAGGGACCAGAGCAGAGGTGGCGTTGTTTTGTCCTTTATCAGGACTAAGGACCCCGGCTTCACTTCACCTCTGGAATGAAACCACTTGGATTTGGCCTGCAGCAGAGAAGTGTACTCGTTATGGAATCGTCGCCAAAAATGCTGCCTGATGTGCTGGATTCTCTTCCAGCGATCCAACCGCGTGATGTTGGCTTCAGTCACCTGAGGATGTGGTACTGATAAGAATGGCCGTCCAATTAGGAAGTGGAAAGGAGTGAGTGCCGAAAAATCGTTAGGGTCTGAAGAAAGAGGTGTAAGAGGGCGTGAATTAAGAACCGCCTCTATGTGAGTGAGACAGGTAGCCATCTCTTCGAAGGTGAAATGAGTAAGATGCAGTAGCCGTTTTAAATGATGCTTACATGACTTTACAGCAGCTTCAGCTAATGAATTAAAATGAGGGCTGTATGCAGGCGTGAAAATGAATTCGATACCTTGCTGCGCCATTTCAGATGCAACATTTGATGATTGCAAGAACCTATACATCTCGTTTGATGCACCTACAAAGTTGGTCCCGTTATCGGACGTGATGCTTCGAGGCTTGCCACGACGCGCCACGAAACGATTTAGAGCGGCCATGTAGGCCTCAGTGGTGAGGTCGGTGACGAGCTCCAAATGTACGGCTTTTACTGCCGAGCAAACAAAGATGCACATATAGGATTTTGTAAGTTTGCATCCTCGGCCTTTACGATTGGCCACCAATACTGGCCCAGCATAGTCAACATAACTATTCAAAAACGGAAACTCAAGATTTGTTCTTGAGCTCGGTAGTTGACCCATTATAGGCTGTACGTTCTGAGCCTTATGTCTGAAACATTTAAGACACTTATTCACGACAAATCTAGACAAGTTTCTGCCACCTAGAGGCCAATAAGTTTGTCGTATATGGGACAATAACAACTGTGGACCTGCATGTACAAGCTTTAAATGTTGCATTTGAAAGATGAGTTTCGTAAGTATGTGCTTACTGCATAAAACAATAGGGTGTTTCACACTAAAATCGTAGGGGGAGTTATCGAGCCTCCCGCCAACGCGAATGAGGTTATGATTGTCAATGAACGGTGTCAGAGGAAGCAATCTACTTTTGCGTGGTAATTTTTGTCCAGACTTTAACAAATTGTACTCTTCTGGAAACATTTCAAGCTGTGAATAATGTATAATTTTATTTAATGAGTTTTCTAGTTCTGTTGTAGAAAAATCACCATGCAATTTATTTTTATTTTTTACATTGTAAATAAAGCGTTGTACATATGTAAATATATTTTGAATTTTTGTTAGGCTAGAATACTTTAATAATAAATCATGAATGATTGATGGATTTATGTTTACGTTAGAATGATAACTAATTGATGAATGTTTGTCACTATCACTACCAATGAAATGAGTCACTACTTCCGGCAGATTATCTTTCCCGCTGTTTGGCATGCTGGGCCACTCATTTTCACTATGCTGTAAAAATGAGGGTCCAGACCACCACAGAGGTGTGTCTATGATAACGTCGGCCCTCAGACCCCGGGAAACAAGATCCGCCGGGTTGTCCTTCGACGGTACGTAGCTCCAGGTATGACCACAAGTACTTTCCTGTATCTCATTGACTCTGTTTCTGACAAACGGTTTGAGTTGATTAGAAGGAGTAGAGAGCCAACCCAGGACTATGGTTGAGTCGCACCAGAATCTACATCTATGAATGGGCATGGTAAGCGATTCCTGAACCTTAGTACACAGCCTTGCACCTAACAAAGCTCCACAAAGTTCAAGTCTCGGTATCGTCGTTGGTTTGATGGGCGCTACACGATTTCTAGAGACTAGAAGTTGTACGCCTATGGATCCACTGGCATTACAAGACCGAATGTACACACAAGCGCCATACGCCCTCTCGGACGCATCGGTAAAGACGTGTACTTCATGCGTAATAGAGCCTTCACGCAAAACCCAACGAGGAATTTTTAGCTGATTTAATGCTGTTATTGTGCCTTCAAATGTAGACCAAAGGTTGCTGACTTCGTGCGATACTTCGTCATCCCAGTCATACTTTTCTAGCCATAGACGCTGCATGATTGTCTTTGCTTCGACGACGCATGGACCTACGAGGCCTAGTGGGTCAAAGATTTGACTGATGACAGAAAGAACATGACGTTTGGTGACTTTAGTAGTGGAGGTGATGTTTATAGTATAAGTAAGTGAATCAGAGTCACAAACCCAGTTAAGTCCTAAAGTCTTAGATTGAGATAAGTTTGGACCTTGCTCAGAAAATTTTAAAGTATTATGTAACTCGTTACTATGTGTAATTTCTTTAAGAATTTCAGAATTATTTGACCGCCATTTACGTAGATTGAATTTTGCAGATGATAGAACCGAAAGTACCTTTTTTGAAATGTCAACAGTTTCAGCTATGGTATCCCCTCCACTAAGAAAGTCATCGACGTAGAAGTCACGTCGTATGGCACATTGGACACGACTATCCTCAATGTTATCAGCCAAACTCACTAGACACTTAGTGGCTAAATAGGGTGCAGAAGCGGTTCCATAGGTAACCGTATTTAAGGTATAGGTCTGAAGAGGTTCTGAAGGTTCAAACCTGAAAATTATTTTTTGAAGAGGTCGTTGGACTGGATTTAACTCTATGGCCCTGTACATTTTTTCCACGTCACTTGAGACCACGTACCTATGCTGACGAAAACGTGTTAAAATCGAGAACAGATCGTCTTGAACTACGGGACCGACCATCTGAATGTCGTGAAGTGACACCCCCGAACTGGTAGAAGCTGATGCGTCGAATACTACGCGTAGTTGTGTAGTGGTGCTAGAACTGCGAATGACTCCATGATGCGGAATGTAATATGTACTCATGGAGTTTTCTAGTGATGGTGTACAGTTTGAGTCTAAAGTCATATGACCTAGGCGCTCATATTCTCTCATGAACTGATTGTATTTGTCGTGAAATAAAGGATCGCGTCTAAATCGCTGTTCAAGGGAAAGAAAACGATTCCGAGCATTCCTAAAAGAATGACCTAATGTACTAGGATCCCCTTTTAAAGGCATAGTGACGACGAATCCCCCACCATCATTACGAACGGTGGTTTGAGCAAAAGGCTGCTCACACATTCTCTCCTCAAGTGAGAGTGAATGTTTTGAAGCGACTTTGTCAAGCTCCCAAAATTGAGTGAGGTCAGGAGTGACGTTGGAATGATGGCAAAGATGATTAGCGGAAAAACATGATTGGTGCGAAATACTACCTGAAACTAACCATCCTAATTTGGTCTCGCATAATTTAGGTAGGTTTTTCCCTAAGTCTATTGTTTTGCTACCTAAGACATTCCAGAAAACTTCAGCCCCTACCAGGATATCTACGACCGACGGAACGTTAAAGTTCGGGTCTGCAAGCTTAAGACCTGAAGGAATAGGGACGTGATTAATATGCACGAATGAAGACGGTAGAACCTTTGTAAATTCTGGCAAAATGTGACACTCGATATCTACAGTAAAGGCACAGCATAAAGACTCTATTGAGAGGTGACAAGACTGTGTACTGGTGGATATGTGACTATTAATACCCGTTACCTTGGTGCTCGTACCGCGTCGTAACAAACCCAGCTTCTCTGATAAGCTCTCCGTAACAAAGTTCGCCGTACTACCGTTGTCCAGCAGTAGGCGCGCAGTGTACTTCTTACCCGTCACGCCTGTCACGTTCACCATAGCTGTGGACAGTAAAACATGCGCAGAAGTAGCAAGCTGCATGGAATTGACTGAAAGCACAACATTTGAAGAAGGCGAAGCAGAAGGCTGTGCAGAAGGCATGGCAGAAGGCAATGGATTGGAAGCAAGTTTGGGCTCGTTACTTTCTAAATGCAAAAGCGTATTGTGCTTTGTTTTGCAATATTTGCAATGTGAAAATCTGCATTTTTTAGAAACATGTCCAAAGCGTAAGCAATTCATACAAACATTAAATTCAATTGCCTTTTGTATGCGATTTTCGACGGACAAATTTCTGAATGATTCACATTTAAACAATGTATGTGCTTGGGAGCAAAGTGGACATTTATGGTTTTTATTGATATTGTCTAATTTTTTATTTGTTTGATTGTGTTTAGAATCAGTTTTATTTGTATGACTGTTATTTAAAGCAACAATATTATTAATTTCAGAAGACCTATGATTGTACTCCACTGATTCTAACCAGTCCGCTTTCCTGCTTAAAAAAGAACAAAATTGCATTAAAGTAGGATCATCTTTAAACATATTGTTTCTATGCTCTTCCCAATCACGACTTGTTGTTAAATCTAATTTTTTACCCATGAAATAAATAATAATATCGTCCCAATACTGAGTGGGCTTTTTTAAAGTAGTTAGTGCCCTAATATTTTTATTAATAATATCAACAAGGTTTCTGATGGAAACACTTGATTCTTTTGTAATGGGTTCGACATCAAATAAAGCCTGAAAGTGATTATTTACAAGAAGTCGGTTGTTATTGTAACGTTCGCACAACAAGTCCCACGCTAGATTATAATGATCGGCTTTAAAATCAATGTTTTTAATAATTAAAGCCGCATTTCCCTGGAGTGAAGCTCGCAGGTAGTGGAACTTATTAATGTCACTTATGCTAGAATTGTCGTGAATCAATGACCCAAAAGTATCCCTAAACTCAAGCCAGTATTGGTAGTTCCCATCGAAATGAGGTAAATCTATTTTAGGCAAACGAACAAAAGAATTCCTAAATGAAACATGTGCACCTGAGTCAGCATCTTTGAAGCCCGCCTCCGACGCAGCACCGTTGGCCGAGACACCGAGCAGGCTGCGCGTGAGTGCCACCAGGTTGAAGAACTGGCGGTCAAAGTCCTCACGCTCAGCCAACGCAGACTCGTCGTCATCGAAAAGCACTTCGATCTGTGTCTGTAAGGCATCAAAGTCGGTGTGTAAGATTTCGAATTTATTAAAACGCTCCTCTAAATCTAACCGTTGCAACTCAGATATTGCGGAACTACTTTTTACTAAATTTAAATAGTTGCTGTAAATAGTAAGCTTTGATTTAATGGAACTACGTTTCTTTATCAATGTTTTTAAATTATCTGCCATTGTAAAGAAGTTAAATAACAGCTGTGCGCACTGATGCTAATGATCTTTATAGATAAAAAACTGCAAAACAGCTGTGCGTTAATGAAAGGGATCGAGAAACAATGTCAAGGTCAATGACTCAACACGTTAACAAAATGTGAACTAGCTAATGACTAATCGTTTTTGATGCAAAATATGCGTATTTTAACAAGCAGTGCCGTAGAAAACACTATGATAGCACTAATATTGAAGCACACTGTATGAAAATTGGAATATAGGAAGATGAACAACGATTTTCGGCAAGAAAAGAAAGCAGAAAATTAACTAATTGGAGCGGACTCACTCAAATACAGTAATATACTCCCAAAGAATGACTTCAGCTCCCACGATGACGATGCAGGCTGCTTCGGGAACGACTTCTGTGTTCTTTTCTTCGTGGTCGTACCGCGTGGTGGTCGCGAGCGGTCAAAGTCCGCAAATGTGACCACGACGACCGAAGATGTTGACGGCGTTATTTACGGCAATACCGGTATTATTTTTGCGCAATCGAAGGACCAAATGATTGGGCTCAATCGGGACTTATAATGAAAGAAGTAGTGGACTGTATTAAAATAGGTGTAATACCATAAGTAACATATCAACAAGAAACAATGAAATGCCCGTGGTCAAGCGCGTCTGTGAGCTGAGTGGCGTGGAGGGCGAGCAGCGGCCGTCGCGTACCGTGTTCGGTACCCCGACACCCCGCGCCCTCCCTTCGGTCGATCACGCGCATATGTGATGCGCCGACACTAAGCTTCAGTGGGGTCCACATATAGATAAATTGTCAAAAAAGCTAAGTTCCGCAGCATTCGCTGTTAGAAAAATTCGTAATTTAACTGATGTAGAGACAGCCCGTTTAGTGTACTTTAGCTATTTTCATAGTGTAATGTCATACGGTATTCTATTGTGGGGAAATGCCGCTGATGGGTTCCCTCTATCTGGCAGAATCTTGATGCTCCGAAATTTATTTGGCATAACACACTTGGCATAATCTTCTTTAAACGAATATTTTTAAGGCATAAACATGATTTAATATAATTATTGTTTGGCCGAATGTTTATATGTCCGAATTTACAATGGCATAGTTTTAAGATAGCAGAATTTTATTTGGCATAATTTCGTTTAGCATAACGTTCACTTCGCATACTTATGAAAATGGCAGAATTTCGTTTGGAATAATTTTATTAGGCATATTGACATTTCTATACAATAGCATTTTTAACCTTAAATTAAAACATTGTCGTGAAAAGTCAATAATATGTTGTGCTACAAATGTTAGTGACAGAAACGAATCGTTGCAAAACCGACTCCACGTAGTCTTGTCTGCCCTACCCCTAGAGTGTAATTTAAGCCCGCGTAGGCGCGGAGGGGCGAGGCGGCCCGCGAGCTGAGGAGCAGGTGGTATTAATGCTCGCCGCCGCAGCTGAGGCTGGCCGGCAAAGCCGGCCAGCAAGCCGAAGCTGAGGTGGTGAGCCTTAAAACCATCTGCGACGATAAGCTCGCGTGGGACCGCCGGAGCCCCGCAGCGCCGGAGCCATGACAGAAACCATGCCTGCTGCATGTTGCATGCTTGCATGCTTGCTTGCATGCTTGCTTGTATGCTGCATGCTGCATGCTTGCTGCATGCATGTTGTATGCTTGCTTGCATGTTTGCATGCTCGCTTGCATGCTGCATGCTTGCTTGCATGCTACATGCTTGCTGCATGCATGGTGTATGCTTGTTTGCATGTTTGCATGCTACATGCTTACTGCATGCATGGTGTATGCTTGTTTGCATGTTTGCATGCTTGCTTGCATGCTGCATGCTTGCTGCATGCATGGTGTATGCTTGTTTGCATGTTTGCATGCTCGCTTGCATGCTGCATGCTTGCTTGCATGCTGCATGATTGCTGCATGCATGGTGTATACTTGTTTGCATGCTGCATGCATGGTGAATGAATGAATGAATTTTCTGTAATGATTATGGATATGAAATGTATGCCAAAAGATGATTCTAACTCTAAACTTTCTGAGATATGATAGTTCTGCCTTTTAATGACTATCGGTATGAAATGTATGCCAAAAGACGATTCTGACTGTGAACTTTCTGCAATATGATGGTTCTACTTTTTAATTATTATGGATATGAAATTTATGCCTAAAGATGATTCTGACTTACAAAATTATGAATTTTGAATGTATGATAAATGACTGTCTGCCAAACGATTTTCTGCGAAATGAAGTTTATGCTATCCGCTGTTATGCAAAACAATATTATGACATAAAAAGTTCTGCTATAAAGGGTAGACCCGCCGCTGATATTCAGACTATCTTTGTTTTGCAGAAGCGAGCTGTTCGATCAATTTATAAACTGAGTCCGAGACACTCGCTCAGAGACAAATTTAAAGAGATTAATGTTATGACTGTGCCTTCTCAATATATTTATGAAAATCTTTTATATGCCCATAAAAATATAAAATTATTTAAAAAATACAGTGATATCCATGATATAAATACTAGGAACAAACACAAATTTGTTGTACCTGCAACAAGGCTCAAGAAAATAGGTGGCTCGTTCAGATGCCAATGTATACGCTTTTATAATAAAGTTCCAAGCCCAGTTCAAGATCTAAGCCTTAATAAATTCAAATCATTTATTAAACGTAAGTTGTGCCAGAAAGCCTTTTATACCGTTAAGGATTATATCGAGGACAAAAAGGCTTGGGATTAAGCTGCTTCCAATTTTTTTTTATTTTTTACGTATTGAATGTTTTTATTTTGTTTTTCTCTGTTTTGTTGTTGTTTTTTTTTATATACACTGACATTAATGAATTTTATATATACTATGACATTTGCTTACTTAGTAAAGTATTATATTATTTTAATTATTGTGAATGTGAAGACTATGTGGGTCATTGTATTTATATTATTTTTCTCTCTGTTCTCTTAGTTTTTGTCATGGTCTGGCAGTTTGAGTAATTAATGTGGCCTACCCAAATGTCCTTTCTTTGGTATTGTTCGTCGGATCGTTGAGCTCCTTAAGTTTTGAGTTGAGCTGCACGATTTCTGACAAATGCGTGCACTGACTGGACAGGTCCTCTCAATCTGTGTGGTTCTTTCCTCAAAAGACCATCTCAGACATCGACCTACATGGTCTTCATATGATCTGACCAAGATTATGTCTGGACTTTAAAAGAGACTGTGACGTCTGAGTTTGTTTCGGCCTTTCTTCTCAGACTAGTCAGATAGGAAACGCCGACCTCATCTAGTTTTAAAATATGATTGACGTGTAAAAGTGTTTGTACAAACCTACTTACAAAATAAAATCATTTATCATTTATCATTTATCATTTGCAATAAAACAGACACCTTCAAACTTATTTAATTTTAATTAGGAACTATTTAAGTAGGTACCACCTCCATCATCGTAATTTACATCCTATTCAATTTTAGCCGAAATAATCTAAATATATAACTAATATATATAATAATCTATATATATAGGTAATATAACTAAGTTGAGCTTTAATGTTTGTTGTGAAAGTAATGTGGACTTATGTAGGAGAATTTAAAAGAAAAAGGGGAGGTTTAAGTGGGGTCTACCCTTTATAGCAGAACTTTTTATGTCATAATATTGTTTTGCATAACAGCGGATAGCATAAACTTCATTTCGCAGAAAATCGTTTGGCAGACAGTCATTTATCATACATTCAAAATTCATAATTTTGTAAGTCAGAATCATCTTTAGGCATAAATTTCATATCCATAATAATTAAAAAGTAGAACCATCATATCGCAGAAAGTTCACAGTCAGAATCGTCTTTTGGCATACATTTCATATCGATAGTCATTAAAAGGCTCAGAAATTTTAGAGTTAGAATCATCTTTTGGCATACATTTCATATCCATAATCATTACAGAAAATTCATTCATTCATTCACCATGCATGCAGCATGCAAACAAGCATACACCATGCATGCAGCAATCATGCAGCATGCAAGCAAGCATGCAGCATGCAAGCGAGCATGCAAACATGCAAACAAGCATACACCATGCATGCAGCCTGCATGCAGCATGCAAGCAAGCATGCAAACATGCAAACAAACATACACCATGCATGCAGCAAGCATGTAGCATGCAAGCAAGCATGCAGCATGCAAGCGAGCATGCAAACATGCAAGCAAGCATACAACATGCATGCAGCAAGCATGCAGCATACAAGCAAGCATGCAAGCATGCAACATGCAGCAGGCTGCTCCTCAGCTCGCGGGCCGCCTCGCCCCTCCGCGCCTACGCGGGCTTAAATTACACTCTAGGGGTAGGGCAGACAAGACTACGTGGAGTCGGTTTTGCAGCGATTCGTTTCTGTCACTAACATTTGTAGCACAACATATTATTGACTTTTCACGACAATGTTTTAATTTAAGTTAAAAATGCTATTGTATAGAAATGTCAACATGCCTAATAAAACTATTCCAAACGAAATTCTGCCATTTTCATAAGTATGCGAAGTGAACGTTATGCTAAACGAAATTATGCCAAATAAAATTCTGCTATCTTAAAACTATGCCTTTGTAAATTCGGACATATAAACATTCGGCCAAACAATAATTATATTAAATCATGTTTATGCCTTAAAAATATTCGTTTAAAGAAGATTATGCCAAGTGTGTTATGCCAAATAAATTTCGGAGCATCAAGATTCTGCCAGATAGAGGGAACCCGTTTAAGTGAAAATCTGAATAATTGGTGGCATCTGGGATTTACATAATTACAGAGTTGTTAGACTAGTTACCTACCTAACTGTTGGGTTTTACTGCTTAATTTGTGTAGGTACCTAAACTGGAAAAGGACTGAGACAAATTGCTGGTTTAAATGAGATTTGATTAGATTAATTAGTAGTACCTAGGTTGTATTATTGTAGAGTACATAATAACATTTCAAGGTAATTTAAAAGGCTGCACTAATTAGCCTATTCATTTTCATTAGAGCTAGAAATATTACTCAGGTCACAGTATACTTTATTATACTTTGCTCAGGCTCAGGTACTGAGCACGTTATGCACAATACAGACCGAATCCTAACGCTGGCTTTGGGATTCGCTCCTCTAACCTAACCTAACTCATCCCGCAACTGGTAGGTAAAAATAGTAGGAGTACATTATGTAGCTACTCAAGTCAATTAATTCTGGACGAGCCACATGGTCCATCAGAATTAAAGGCACGCATCGTATAAGCCTGTCGACTATGGAGTCAAATCGGGTTTGTGATGGTTTATTTAATAGAATTTATCACCAGAGCTGAGCCTAGTACCTGTCTACTAGTTATTATGAGTTACGTGTACCGACTTACGAGCTCGGAATATCAATAGAGTAAACGACCTTCTTTTTTTATCAACCAAACCGGCTAAAAATATAATAAACAGACTGGATCTATAAAATATATAAAAGTTTTTGCAATAGGTACTTTAATATTGGGTACCTAAGTATAATAAATTGTTGAAATAATTTTGTCGGATTTGTTTTTTGTGGATATAACTTAGAAAGAAAATGAAAAAACCAAACGAGCACCCAAAAAAAAATTTTATGTAGGTAATTTATTCGATTTTAATTTCGATGCAAAATTTTCGAAAATGTTTATAATTTACTAGCTTCTGCCCGCGGCTTCGCCCGCGTGGATGTCGGAAATTATCCCACGGGAACGTGCTAACAGGATAAAATGTATGTGCTTCCCCAGGATGCCATCTATCTCTATGCCAAATCAGAAGTTCAGTGGTTTAGGCGTGAAAATGTAACATACAGTTTCAAGTTCAAATCCTCCCCTTAAAAACTGAATTACCCCTTTTTGTCCCGTCAGTGGTAAATTTTCGACCACTTTACTTACATATTATTAATTATTTTCTGTCAAAAGTATCAATACTGAGTTTCGAGTTACTCGGACCGCGCATTCAATTTCTTCCACACAAACTTAACACCCCTATATCCCCCTTTGAGGGGTAGTTTTGAAAAACTTATAATGATAAACTTTATTACTTACTAAGGCAAGTATTCTTGCCAAGTTTCAAGTTTATTAACTAAATTAATAAGATTTTTCATATAAGCTGTATCCCCCGCTTTTCACCCCCACAGGGGTGGAATTTTGAAAAATCGTTTGGGATTATTCATAACTTGATTCAAAGATTATTTATACCAATTTTCGAGTTAATCAAGCCACGCATTATAATCCTCCCTTGTGAAATTAACTACCCCTTTTCAACCCGTTAGGGGTAGATTTTCGAAAAACCCTGATACATGTTACTCTTTCTTTTTGGTCTTAATTATAAACACTGAGTTTCGAGTTAATCGGACCGCGCATTCAAATTATTCCACACGAACTTCAACACCCCTTTATCCCCCTTTGAGGGGTAGTTTTGAAAAACTTATAATGATAAACTTTATTACTTACTTAGGCGAGTATTCTTGAAAAGTTTCAAGTTTATTAACCTAATGAAGAAGATTTTTCATATAAACTGTATCCCCGCTTTTCACCCCCACAGGGGTGGAATTTAAAAAAATCGTTTGGGGTGTATTCATAACTTGACTCAAAGATTATTTATACTAATTTTCGAGTTAATCAAGCCATGCAGTAAAATCCTCCCCTGAAAAATTGACTACCCCATTTCAGCCCGTCAGGGGTAGATTTTCAAAAAACCCTGATACACATTACTCTTTACTTTCAATATTAGGTACAAATACCAAGTTTCAAGTAAATCGGACTGCGCGCTAAAATTCTTCCATACAAACTTTGAAACCCCCCAATCCCTTATTAGGGGGTAGTTTAGAAGAAAAAAAAATGACAATCTTCATAATTTATTTAGATAAGTATTCGTGCCAAGTTTCAAGTTTATTAACTCAAGGAATAAGATTTTTCATACAGACGAATTCCCCCCTTTTCACCCTCTTAGGGGTGGAATTTCGAAAAATCCTTTCTTAGTGGATGCCTACTCTTCACGAAGAACCCACCCTCCAAATTTCATGACTCTAGGACCAGCGGTTTAGGCTGTGCGTTGATCTATCAGTCAGTCAGTCAGTCAGTCAGTCAGTCAGTCAGTCAGTCAGGACTTTGAATTTTATATATATAGATTGATAAATTATATCACTACCAGTTGCAGTGAAAGGTGATACCAACGCTTAGAAACCAGAATATGCTAGACATGGCAAAGTGTAGCGGTGGCACATTTTGGTCTCATCATCACATTCACAGTAATTTACTCTCGGTACATCTAACACTAATTAAAGGTTGCGGTTGCGGTCGCCTTCGGAAGAGCACCTTTATACATACCCGAACATTTAAGAAATGGAGGATAACGATAGTTAGGTACCCGTCCAAAGGGTAAAAACGGGACCCTATTACTAAGACTCCACTGTCCGTCTGTCTTTCACCAGGCTGTATCTCATGATCCGTGATAGCTAGACAGTTGAAATCTTCACAGATGATGTAGTACTAAAAACAGAACAAAATAAATATTTAAGTGGGGCTCCCATACAACAGACGTGATTTTTATAGATAATGGTACGGAACCCTTCGTGCGCGAGTCCGACTCGCACTTGGCCGGTTTTAACATTGGTGATCACTGCCTAACAAATCAAGCATTTTGAAGGTAGTTCCTTCAGTTGCGCTACATGTTTCAGATTGTCTAAAGTAAAAACTTCTTATAAGGGGTACTGTGTAAAATGTTATAATAAAATACCACTCGATATTATTATTTATATCATATACACTCGGTATATTTATTCGCGAAAATCCACTGGACTTTTGAAACATACGAGTACCTGCTAGGTATATTTTTTCAAGTGGCAATGGCTATATTTGATTTAAAAAAGTTAACAACTAGTTGTGATAGTAAACTAGAATTGAGACGAATGCCCGTTAACATTCAAGATTTAAAATAGGATCCATTATAGCTCGGTAAAGCCGGTCATTGAAATTCCTTCACTGAATAACCTTCATCTTCAATTATGTTTATTTTTTCCAACTTCAGACTATAAACAAAGAGCTGATTGAAGGTCAGCTAGCAAATGTCGACGTTTTTGACGAAGACGTACAGTCAGCCTTAAAAAGATGTACCCATACAGGAACTAGAATTCTTTAGTGTCTACAATTTTGTTATATCACCATACCATACAGTACCTACTCGTATTAATGTATAGCTTTAATTAAGGCTAATAGCTAATTGATAAAAGCAGCAAGGTTCGATCGAAGGCTAAGCTACGCTTGCCGCGGTCGTTTTATGGATGGGTGACCATCCATTATACGTCGAGAGCCTCAGCGGAAGGTTCGTTACGCTGTTGGACCCAGCTATCATTCGTAGATCTTTGACAGTCGTTACACGTAGTCAGAAGCCCAAAATTCTGAAAACAGTCTTAAAAAGGGGTGTCGTGTTAACCAGTAACTGGGTTATGGAGGTCAGATAGGCAATCGCTCGATGTACAATACAGGTATAATTACCGGCACGTAAGTTGGCAAGAGATTTTGTAGTGGGGGAAGTTCGCGCACACACAATTTCATACATTTTTACATGCGCGAACTTCCCCCACTACAAAATCTCTTGCCAACCTACGTGCCGGTAACTATATTGACTGGAAGCCACTCCAAGATAGTTGAGAAAAGGTTAGACACATTGTTTATCTTCAACAATGCGTAATCTGCAGGGTAATTGCATAATACACTATCAGTAGCAATAGGTTTCATTTTGAAAGTTGAACAACTTTCATTGCGTTATTTACGTTGTTGAGCAGACAAATTTTTCGAACATATGAAGCAATGGATTAGCAATATCCTTTAAAATGATTCAGATTGAGATTGATAGTGTGTTACGCAATTTACGTGCTGTTCTCTAGCTACAAATTGATACAATATTGTGGAACGAATATTGTAGTAGACTGTCACATTATTTCTCGTCCCTGCACCTTTGCGTATAATAAATAATAGTATACGCAATTAATAATTAATTGCGTATACTAATAGCACAATCTGAATCATTTTGAAGAATATTGTTAATCCATTGCTCGAAAAATTTATATAAATGCTACACAACGTAAAGAACGCAATGAATATTGTTGAACAGTCAAAATGAAAGCAATTACCCCGACGCTGTTTACATCTTTTTAAAGCTGACTGTACCTACCTACTATATTTTCAATCTTTTTACCTTTTTGAATACCTACGTTAATTGCCTTCGTGGTTTGCGAAGCTATTAGACAGGATTCGATTACCAAACTGGTCAAACATTTGCCGTCCGAAATTCTCATAGTAAGGGTCTCAGAGTTGGATTACCATTTATAGGAATGTTAAGCGATTAACAATAAAATAATTATGAAAAAGTAAGAGGTTTCAGCTCTCAAAGCGGTGAAGGAAATCATGAGGAAACCAGTATGTGCCAGAACCAAAAATTCGAAGACATGTGACATCTACCAACCCGCACTGGGCCCGCGTGTTAATATTACATCTTTCATCCCACTCTTCCTCTCGAAGAGAGGCGTGTGTCCCAGCAGTGGGAACATTATAGGGTGATTATTCTTTTGCTTAAAATGCCAAATTTTTTAGGAACAAAAAGACAGACTCATCTATCATATTAAGTAGGGACAGTAAAACCAGTTCTACAAGAATATACCAGAACTTGACCATATTTTTATGCTTTTAATTAGTAGGCACTTACGTAAAACTATCAATTCTTCAACATAATATTTATATATTAGACGTACCATAAAATAGACAGGCTTTATAAAATAATAAAACAATATGCACGTATTGATTTTTTATTTCAAAACGATGGTACTATTTAGTAACTACCTATTTGATAAGATTGGCTCTATACGGAAAAGCTAACAATAGAAAATTGATAGAAAATTAATTTTGGTTGGTGTTTTTTTTTGTGATGTGACCATTATAAGTATAAGGGGAAAAGTACGACAGAACCAGTTCTACGTGGCATGCCGTTAATGCCACCTATGTAGTTATCTGTTATATACAGGCAAACTTTACCTGCAATAATTAATCCATCCAATAATAAATCTACTTAAGCATTAATTTGATACTAACATAATTTATAAATTTTCTAGTTAGAAAATCTCATTAAGACTGACCCTAAACGTTTATGGAGTTATATTAAAATCAAACGCGGAGGGTCTAGTGCCTACCCACTCACTATGACTGACGGATAGGTCGTAACTTCTGATGGCTCTGAAATCTGTGATCTCTTCGCTAACCACTTTTCAAACATGTACAGACGCCAGCAGGTCAAGCTACCCGAAACTGTCAAATTTTCCCAATCAACACATTTTTGACAGATTGTAGTAGCTTGATGTGCTGGCGTCTGTACATCATAGCTGACACTGCTACAAGAAATCATTATTATTCAAGTTTTCTTCAAGCAATTTATAATAATAGTCAGTGCTTGACTTCCCTAGAAATAGAACGCGAATGTCTACTTAAGAAATTGAAATCAGTTGAAATCAGAAAAGGATCTGGTCCCGATGGCATTTCCCCGGTATTGATTCATAATTGTGCATTAGTTCTGGTGTCCCCTGTGGCCACAGGAACATTTCCGTTAGAATGGAAAAAGGCTAAGGTACACAAGTCGGATAAGAAAGACTCCATTAATAACTACAGGCCCATTTCAATTCTTTCTACATTCGCTATGATCTTTTATTTGCCCTCATATCCAGCAACATTTTAAAATGTACGTGAGCAACTGTCAGCACGGGTTCGTAGCTTCAAGATCTACAGCTACGAACTTAGTAGCTTTTACTGAGTCCCTAATTCAGACTAATGACGAAGGCAAACAACTAGATGTTATTTACACCGACTTCAGTAAAGCTTTTGACAAAATGCCCCATTCCATCCTAATAAATAAGCATGAAGCATACGGTATAGCTGGATCTTTGTTATAGTCGTTCAAATCGTATCTTTCTGGGCGCGAGTTCTATGTCGTTGTTAACGGTTATCAATCTACAACACGAATTATCACCTCTGGCGCTCCGCAGGGATCACATTTGGCTTCAATGCTTTTTATTATATTTATAAACGACCTTCCCTTGTGTCTACAATTCTCCGAGCCTTTTATGTACGCCGATGATTTAAAATTGTCACGTAAAATTGAATCGTCAAAAGATAGTGAGCTCCTGCAACGCGACCTTAACCAAATTATCGAAAGGTGTTGCAATACTAAAATGCAACTGAACTCGAAAAAATATTACACGGAACATTAACTACTTACATCGAAACTGAGTACTTCATAAACCAGGACAAAGTCCAGGAAGTAGAAGTCATAAGGGACTTAGGAGTACTCTTCGATAGAAAAGTAAGCTTTGTACCCCACATCGAAAGTATAATTAAGACAGCATCCAAAATGGTAGGATTCATAATTCGTAACAATAAAGGTTTTCGCAAAACTAGCACGAAAATAATGTTATACAACAGTCTCGCGCTAAGTATTTTGGAGTATTGCAGCATTGTATAAAGGCCTCACTTCGCCACCCATATTCTGAGGATCGAGCGTGTACAAAACTGTCGTAATTTAGTAATTAATGGTTTTACCATTGTTTTTTGTGCTAGTGGTGTTAACCAATAATTAATTGTTGCACCCGCAATTGTATCCTGTTATAAATAATAAGCTGCTAATGTTAACAATTGTTGGTTATCCTTAGTAAAAAAAATTATAATAATATAGGGTTTAAAAGTGTCAGAAAAACCTTAATTGAAGAATAACTCAATGAGATGCATAATTAAGTTTAATTATAAACTCACAGTACACTCACATTGACAATTCACAAATAAAAGTGCACTAACTAGCATACGTATAACATACAGACACTCTCTTACAACACCAACACAACTGACATAAGTCAGTCACCATGCATACACTCTTTTTATAACTATTTTAACTTTTAGAAATGTTCCTTTCCTTACAATGGCCTTACACTTTTATTTGTTTTTATCTGATGTATGTAGGTATCGTGTATTGTGTCTTTTAATCTGTGCTAAATAAACAATAGTTCAGTTTCAACAATAGGTCAGTTTCTTTCTATATAAAATTGTGAACGGAATGAAATAGCCTGGATCTCAACACAGGGAATCCTAGTGTGAGGTCTAGGATTCGATCCACTTGAATGTCTGTTGTTGTAGAATCTAGCGAAATTAACTTATTCTTCTTCTTATTCGTGTCGTTGTATTTCAGATCTTGTTGCTTCAAAACTTCGCCACTTCCACGGCGTCGTCGGTGGCAGCGCAGAGGTCACTTTGCATGTTTTGGGACACAGAGGGCAGGATGGGAGGTGGAACGTGGTTTGCGACATAGCTCCACAACCACACCCTACTGCCGTTCCGTCGAGCTAGCCCCACTTTACCAGGTTGGAGTTACATCTACCCGTTATTATTCTTATAATTAGAAACAACGAAAAGTTTCAAACAAACATGTTGATCCGAACCATATGCAAATAATTCATCATCTTCCTGCCCTTGTCCCATGTTACTTGAGATCGGCGCAAGCGCAACACGTTTTCTTCTTATACTTAACCTAGTGTTACGTTACGATATAGGTAAGATCAGCAACGAAAGTCTTTTAACAGTGATGATTTTATATAATATCTAAATTGACGCCCTAGTTTTCGGTATTTCATGTTTTCTACATAGGTATATAATGGTTTTTTTAGGGTTCCGTAACCAAATGGCAAAAACGGAACCTTTATAATTTCGTCATGTCTGACTGTCCGTCCGTCCGCACAGCCATTTTACTCGGAGACTATTGGCACTATATCGGTGAAAATTTAAAATAAAAGTAGGTGTATTCCGTGCACCCCTAAATAATGGTTAAGTAAAATTACGCAAAAAATAATTAGGGATGACATTCATGTAACCGAGGGGTGAAAAAAATTAGTTAATGCTTGTGTATTTTTATTTCACCTGCGTGTCGGGATCGTTGGATCCCAAATTATGAAGTTTCTATTTAAGCCAATAGTTTTTGAGATATGCGATATTTTCGGTTACAACCGCAGAAATTATTTAAAAAACATCATATATGTTAACGACATTTCTTGTGACTGTGCTTAAGACATTTGTTTCTAAACATTTATATTCAAGGTAAAAGGTTTTTTAAATCCTAGGATAAAGCCACGTCTCCAAATGCTAATTGTTATTCTCAAGAGCTTTGGCAAATCGTTTAAAACAAAAGAGTTTTATGAGGTCAAGTCAAACACATAAAGATATAGGTATTTACTGGCTGTGACATTCAGTTGAAGGAAATATAAAACCTGCAACAACTGACATTTTAATAGATTTTATACGTAAGTTAATGACTTGGTTTTCTTAGTGATTTCTAGTTTCTAGTAAAAATATTAAACATTGGTTATACGTGTTGTGAAAAAAATCAGGTAGAACCGTTTAAAAAAGAACCTTGATCTGTAAAATTATAGTAATCAGTTCATGTGTGCATGGCCTTAAACTGATTGCATTTTCCATACGTTGCTAGCATTGATATTTATTTTAGCGTTTCCGTGATTCAAAAAGAGGTTAAATCGGATTTCTTTATTTTAACTTTGGTTTCGCTCGCGCTGTTTGAGGCTTCGATCAATAATAGTATTAGATTCCCGATAAGCGCTTCAAAAACGGCCCGAAACATAAGACCACAAATACTTTTGTGGTCTTATTTCAAATTAGTATGTTTTTAACCTTATTACTTAGACTTTAAGTTTCATTTTAGAATAAATGACAGAAAATTTAAAAATAGAATGATTTTATTTTCAAGCGACATTTTAAATATATTTTGCAATGTTAATTCAACTTTATGTTTAAGCATTAAGGTTTATAATAAACTGAAGTTGTTAATATTATTATTTTTTTTCTAAGAAATGTAGATGTTTACGTGTGTGCAAACGTGGCCACTTGAGCGACTGATTTTTGTTCCTGATCCTTAATCTAGTACTACTATTGATCGAAGGTTTGAGGTCCTCTATTTTTGGTAAGCGCATCACTTGAGAACGGCTGGACTGATTTGGATTTTTTCGTAATAGTCCGAATTAGGTTTATATTGGTAAGTTTTTTTTCCCATGGGACTTTTGTATGAGCTATTGAAATGTAGACAGGATAAAGTCTGTCGGGACAGCTAATTCATAATAATCAGTCGTATGTTTACCACAATATTTAATATGGCGTCATATACCTATCTAAGAACATTTTACTTGGCACGCACGACGACTGATATAATCAAAGTATATACGTTTAGGTAATCAGTCCAGCGGAATTAGCCTGCGAAACATGTGCGAATTTAAATTTTCTGTGCTTATCTGAAGTTATTTCATCTCAGACTAGTCAGATAGGAAACGCCGACCTCATCTAGTTTTAAATTATGATTGACGTGTAAAAGTGTTTGTACAAACCTACTTACAAAATAAAATCATTTATCATTAATCGGTTTTGATAGGTTAGGTAATTTAAGTAGCTCCAATTTCCTTAAACATTACTACTGGCTAATTAATTATATTATTCCAAGCTAAAGTTATTATAAGTATTACACTGATTTGACTGCAACCAGCAGAAGCAAGTCGAATATGTTATATGTTCTATCTTTGACTTTGAGGGTTTGTGGCTAAGCGATAACAGCCGCACGGGCGATCCATCAGGTTAAGCTACGCTTGCCGCGGTTGGTCTGTGAATGGGTGACCATAATTGCATACCAAGACCTCTCCGTGCCTCGGAAAGCATGTTAAGCCGTTGGTACCGGCTGTCAAGCGTGGATCTTTGACAGTGGTTACGGGGCGTCAGAAGCCCAAAAATCTGACAACCAGTCTTACCAAAGGGTATCGTATTACACAGCTACTGGGTTGTGGAGGTCAGATAGGCAGTCGCTTCATGTAAAATATGTACTGGTATTCAGCTGCATCCGGTTAGACTGGAAGCCGACCCCAACATATTTGGGAAAAGGCTAGACAGATGATGTTCTATCTTTAGCTTTCGTGCAAGTGTTAGCAATAGGATAAACCTTTACTTATAAACGTTGCTTATAAAGTTAAGTAATGATGCGAATGTTTAACCATACATTTTCGACGTTTACACGTTTCTTAATTTTAACCAACGTTTATAAACAAACCACTTTGTTCGTACCTGATTATTTTTGTACTCCATTTTGAACTCCTTCTGCAGGTAAGGGTCAATGGGTGGCACTCCCAGCTCGTCTATGCCATTGACCAGCACTGCAATGCCCTTCTGCACTGCGTCCGTCATGCAGTCGTTCACATCTATTGCATTTCTGTCGCATACTTTTAAGTATTTTTCTGAAATATTAAATAAATAAAAGTGAACATTTAGCCAACAGTAGTAAGATTTTCCATGCAATGTTAGTACCTACCTAAATATAAAATAAAACTAAAATATATTTATTACACAAGTGCAAGTTATGATGGTTCGGAATTAGCATGTTAAGTAGCGACCTGTCCGATCCAGGTTTATTTAAACCTGTGTCAGGCCTTGATGATTAGGTTCCCTTAAATTATATTTTTCATAATGTAATCATGTCATCGAAAACAAAAAAAAAAAAATTCAAATGATTTGGCGGTTTCTTTAACATTTCTAGAGTTCATGGTCTTTAGGTCAGTTCTAAATGCTACTTCAGTTGGTTATTACATTAATTGCACGTTTGCTTAAGTACGTGGAAATTCGTATGTCACTTGCGGCTTACCTAATGATGACGCTAATTATGGAGAAGGGACTATAATTATACAGTACTGTGTTGGTGGACAATTAAAGTGTGCATTAAACCGTTATTATGACGTGCAAACATTACTCGTGTAAGCCGGGTAGCTATGTGTTTTTCTTTGATCGGAAACAGGAACATCCATGAGAAACAAACAAAATGTTAATAGGTTTCGTCGTCGAGGTAGACCAGGCGACGGTGGCGTGAAGATCAGAGGGGCAATTCTCGTAATTTTAAGCCCGTTCACAGTCTGATCTCAGTCTCAATCTGTCAAAAAATACTTCTAATTTCCCTGCATTTCGACAAGTTATTGACATTTGTTTGTCGCTGAGATGACACTGCGACTAGATTTTGAACGTTTTTAATTACGAGAATTGGCCTTCTGATAAGGTTTGCAGAGTCAACATGGCAAGACATCGCACAAGACAGGAAGGTTTGAAAGGAAAAAGGGGAGGCATTTGCCCAACAGTGGGACACAATGTAGGCTAACAAAGAAACATATGTAAAAAGTTTTATGTCAGGAATAAATATTGCAGTTTGACAGCTAGGCATTGTTTTGAATAAAATATATCAAACCTGTTCTATAATTGCTTTTGAGATACAATTATTAATTACCAGATTTTTTGACCTCAAATAGATGACTATTTGAGGTCAAAAAATCTAATTTTATACAAATTCTTGTTGACGACGATGACGTCGTCAACAAGAATTTGTATAAAATTACACAAAAATAAAACATATTAAATTGATTAGTTGGTTAGTAGGTATATTAAAATATATATCACTTACTAATATCAACTGCACCATAACAAGCACTGAACACCGTCAACAAATAAAAAACCGTTTTTGAACCAAACATTTTGAATAATTTCTAATATTTTAATTTATTTATTGACTACATAAAATAACAAGACGAGACGAGTATTACGGCCTAAGTTGTGGCATCGTTTGTAAGTTTTGGTCCAGCGGTGCGCCTGCCCCGCTCCGCCCGCCGTACATCGAGCGCCGATTGCATAAAACGCAGCGTTCAATGTCACTACTGGTTTGGTGAATATATAATAAAGTTATGTAATAACGCAATTACCCTGTCATATATTCAAAGAATATTATGCATTTTTAATTGAACCGATAAATGCTTATCAGGACACTACATAGATAAAAAACATTCAGTTAGGATGGCATTTGAGATAAAGTGTTAAATTTTATTGTCAAATCTTTAATAACTTATTAATAGTTATTTAATATATTAATAAGATTTAATTTTGAAAAAAATGAGGTTTCTCATTTAGAGAATGGTGATTTTCTTGTCTAAAATAATATGGTGCATTTGAAATAAGTATCAACTTTTTACTTTACTTACACTTAGTGATAGAACGCTGTGATTTTATTTGACAAGATAATTTTAATTACATTACATTTACAGAAAGCTTTCATTATGGAAATGGCTACCTCTACAGAGCGCCATCTGTCGCAAATCGTCTGCGTAAAGTAGGTAAGTGTAGGTGGGCAGCAGCTTTAAACCTAAAAACATTCCAACACACTTCTGTTTACTTATATGATAATAATACCTGCGTATCTCGCAAGGAGGCTCTAAGCGTAAATATGACCTACTTGTTGAATGCAAAGTTAAGGTACAGACAAGCACGACGCGACTCTAGTAGAAGAATTTCTATTAAAATGTTCATGGAAATTGTTCTACGAGTTGTTTCACGCCTTTTTGCAAGAGCCTTTATTAGGATTACATAACAAAGCCACATCGCACTTAATCCATGTTAGCTTTGAATAACCTTGGTGCAGTCAATACGCACAAAACTACTTAGAATAGTATTTAGCGCTTTTTTAACATCTCTTTCAAGGTGTCCATAATTTACGAATAAATATTTTTTTAAACCAGATCAACATCTACCTAGCCTGTTCCCAACTATGTTGGGGTAGGCTTCCAGTCTAACCAGATGCAGCTGAGTACCAGTACTTTATATGGAGCGACTGCCTATCTGACCTCCACAACCAAGTTACTAGGTAATACGATACCCCTTGGTAAGACTATTTGTCAGACTTTCGGGATTCTGAAGACCCGTAACGACTGTCAAAGATCCACGAATGACAGCCGGGACCAACGGCTTAACGTGCTCTCCGAGGCACGGAGGGGTCTTGATATGTAAAGATGGTCATCCATCCAGGAACAACTGCGGTAACCGTAACTTAACCTGATCGATCAACCCTGGTGTGGCTGGTATTACTTGGCCACAAGCTACAATTTTTTAAACCAGTAGAGTAGCTTTAATTTATAGTAGATATAACTGTAAAAATAACCTATAATATAATAACGAGTATTATAATATATTCAAATTAACTATTTAAAATTTGAATATATTTAATAATATAATAATAATTTAAATCGGTGTGTATATGGTTAATTAATTCGCTAATTAACCACTTACACACCGAATTAAGTTCATACACGTTAATAAATGCCTCAATCACTATTTTTTTTATTTTGCATCATTTTATTTAAATACTAGCTTTTGCTCGCGACTTCTTCCGCGTGAAGCAACTTTCGTATTTTTTTTTTCTGTAAGAACCTTCTAGGTACAAAGTATTAGAGAACTTAAAAAAAAAAGATGGATGAAATCGGTAAAGTCGTTCTCAAGTTAGGACGTGACCAAGGGAAATAGGGATTCATTTTTATACACACCGTTAAATTATGATCGTTTTAATCCTTAAAAGGGGTCATTGTACTCATCATTATGAACAACTTTTACTACGGGACCAACCCTGAAATCGTGAAAAAAAAATCAGTTGATCCGTAGATTTATGTTCGCATAACTCGACATAATGTATGGATCAACAGATTTTTTTTTGTGGTTCATTTTGGTGTTATATGTGTAATTTATTTATTTCCTACTAGCTTCTGCCCGCGACTTGGTCCGCGTGAAATTTCTTGTTACAATAAAATATATCCTATCATCCTATGACACTCAGCAATACCTACTGTAGCCTAGTAGCCCAGTAGTGAAAGAATTTTCTGATTCGGGTCAGTTCCGAAGATTACCCCCTACATAACTTACAAATTTAACTCTTTATAATTTACTAGATCCTGAGAAATCCCTTGTTCCCCCATCCCACCACATCGCTTCGCATCACCTGCCTGCACTATCACTTCGTTATCTTATCGTTCTTTCTGACTTATTTTCTTTTTGCTTGGTCATGGCGTGATGTTAAATAGCCTATAGCATTCCTCAAGAATTTGGCTATCACATATAAACAACAGTTTTTCAAATCCGAATGGTAGTTCCAGAGATTACACCCTACATACATACAAATTTTTCCTCTTTATAATAATAGTATAGAAGTACCTATACATAGTAAAGATTTTACTACTAAGATATTAACTTATGCTTTATCACGCAGGTTTTATGACGTAGGTACCTAAGTAATATCGGTATTATGTAAATCCGTAACTAAGATCTTGACTTATCCTTCATTCCAACTTACAAAGGTTATTATTTGATATTTAAAATATGTAACTGTTCCTTCAGTAGATAAAATACGCAGCAATTCATATTCAAATTTCAACTCAAGTTCATCAGTTATTACCATAACTTTTTGGCATATTCTTACAAGTAAGTACAGTCAGCTGCAAAAAGATGTTATACTTACTTCTGAAATCATATCATACGCTTTCCAAAATTATAAAGTAATTTAATTTTATTAAATAGAACATTATGATACAGGGTGCAAAGTTTGTCATTGCTCACGAAGCAGGATTGAAGCCTGAGAGTGTACGACATTTTTTCAACATACTTAGGAAACAAAAGAAAACTAATTTCATAAACATTATTTTGTAACGAATATTTGTGAAAAATTACTCACTGCCTATTTTTCTATGCGCCGTGCCTTCACATTTTGAACACGAGGCACTGACTGGAAGTCGCCAAACTGCCTATCATAAAAAAATATAAAAGGGACTAGGTATTAAATTTAAAAATTATTATTCAATCCATAAAATAATAAAGGGCGCAGCACAAACACTTATTTCTGCGAACACATAATATTTATGTGTCAGACCAAACTTCTCATCTTTTAAATTTAATTAAGAGTCTGTAGATATTCTTGCAGCTAGGTTTTTTTATTTATTATAAATGCGTTATTAATTTGGCTTTTAAGTTGCAGCCTGTACTTATACCTAGTAGTAACTGTTGATCCGAATCACTCATCACCGGATAATCTATTATACAGTGATGAGACACCTTAATAAGTAGTCAAGTTGTATAAATAAAATTATTTACAGAAAGTATTGAACCTCACTTATGACAAACGGAACAATATAATTGCCAACGCAATCCTCCAAATCCGCATAATATTGTTGGTTTATCGAGTTAGTTACCTTGAAACAATTTGCAATATTGACAACGACAATCCGCAAGCGCGGATATTGGTCGATGCGGCGCCTTCTGAAAAATAGTAAGCAAAATCATGATTCTGTTATCATTTAAATATACTTAACTTACGTATATTATTTTGTAGGCGTTTGCTGTTCTCATTTTTAGGGTTCCGTAGTCAACAAGGAAGCCTTATAGTTTCGCCATGTCGTCTGTCTGTCTGTCCGCGGTTTAGCTCAAAAACTATTGGTACTAGAAAATTGTAATTTGGCATGAGTATACACGTTAATGATGCCGAAACAGTGGTAAAATAAAATTTTGAAAAAAACAATTATTTAGGGTACCTCCCCTACATCTAAAGTGGGGATGATAATTTTTTTTTCGTCCTTCCCATAGTGTGGGATTTCGTTGGATAGGTCTTTCAAAAATATTACGGGTTTGGAAGGACCGTTTTTTGATTAAGTAAACCGTTCCTGACTTATCAAGCTTTAAAGTATCAATTTTCGTTAGAGTCAAGTGTCCCCTTGTCAAGTGTCAAGTGACACTTGACTCTACACCCCCTCTACCAACTAAACGGTTGTAGTTAGAAATTCAAATGTCACGGCAGTAGTAACCTATATATAACGAAGTTTAAAGGAAAACTATCACACTTAAGTGGGCTTTACAAGTTTACGAGTAATAGTCGACCAATTGTATTAGACTCGAAAATTTCGAACAACTCCATAGAAATGTCGATAGATGGCGCTAAGCGTCAGTTGTATGACTGTATCGCGCTATTGTTTCATTCCTAAATAAGATTTATAAAAACCGGCCAAGTGCGAGTCGGACTCGCCCATGAAGGGTTCCGTTACGTTACGATTTATGACGTATTAAAAAAAAACTACTCACTAGATCTCGTTCAAACCAATTTTCGGTGGAAGTTTATATGGTAATGTACATCATATATTTTTTTTAGTTTTATCATTCTCTTATTTTAGAAGTTACAGGGGGGGGGGGGACACATTTGACCACTTTGGAAGTGTCTCTCGCGCAAACTATTCAGTTTAGAAAAAAATGATATTATAAACCTCAATATCATTTTTGAAGACCTATCCATAGATACCCCACACGTAAGGGTTTGAAGAAAAAAAAAAATTTGAGTTTCAGTTCTAAGTATGGGGACCCCCAAAATTTATTATTTTTTTTCTATTTTTGTGTGCAAATCTTAATGCGGTTCACAGAATACATCTACTTACCAAGTTTCAACAGTATAGCTCTTATAGTTTCGGAAAAAAGCGGCTGTAACATACGGACGGACAGACAGACAGACAGACAGACATGACGAATCCATAAGGGTTCCGTTGCCATTTGGCTACGGAACCCTAAAAATAAAAAAAACTTGAGAACTCGGATGGAACGAAGTTCGTTTCTATAGACAGACAGAGAAACAGGCGCACGCCGCACGGCTTACAACTATAGCAAAAAGTGTCGTTACAACTTTTGGTCTTAATTTTTTCCGTCTAGCCCCCCTTCGCCACGCGCGATAAGGAACCTCGTCCCAAAAAACAGTTGCTACACCGGCTATGACAAGTTTTATCTAAATCTAAAAAAAAAAAAATTTAAACTTTCCGTGCAAAATTGTCGGATCAAGTGAGGATTTGTATAGGAAGTCAAATTAGGTAGGTAGTCATGTTTGGCTTTTAGTTAGAGTATGGTACGAAACTATCAGTCAGCGTATACGACGCACTTAGCTGTTATAAAAACTACGGAACCCTACACTGCGCCGACAGGCACTTGACCGCTTTTTGTTTTATCCATTGCCTTTTTCCAGTCCTATTACTCTATTTAACATTCCATTTTTCAGCATGTAGGTTGACTTTTTATCATTTTCTTAGGGCTGATTTTTCAATCGACCAATAATTTTTATTCATGGAATAAAATTGACATCTGAGGGGAAATTCTCTTAATTTTAGGAACGTTCACAGTCTGATGTCAGTCTCAATCTGTCAAAAATACCTCTAATTTCCCTAAATTTTTTACAAGTTTTTGACATTTATTGTCGCTGAGATGAGATTGCGACGATTTTAATTACGGGAATTGGCCTTCTGACAGCTTTTGTATGGAAAAAATGACAATAATTCAAAATTGTTCCTCCGATAAAGTTGGCATTGGAAAAATCAGCCCTTAGTTAAGCAAATAAGATGACAACTTAGATCTCTTTAAACGGGTCTCTAGAGCTATCTAGAAATAAGGAATATCTATCTATCTATTTATGAACACGTGCCAGCGATACGAAGGAGATTTACATATACAATATCCGCCCTACTGACACACAGCTGTACCGAATGAATCACAATCAATTAAGTGGAAAGATTTTGCTACTATCTAGAATAAAAAAAAACTAAAATAAACTACGTTAATAAGTCGTCCAAAACAGCTAAAAATTGAGGCGATTATAAACCAGTCTTTTTTTGAGCAATATACTTTGTCAATGTTAAAAAATAAAGGTATGTTCAATCATACATTTAAGTTAGTCGATAAGGAACCCACTAGTCTAAATGTTACTAATTTAAAATAACGGTTAATTCATGGCATAGAAATTAATGTAACATCATCAGTTGTGACTAATACAAAATGCGCACTACATACAATGCTGTTATAATTTGTTCATTAGATTGATAGTTTTCGATTAGTTTAACCTTATTACTGAGGTTGACGATCTCTTGGCATTAACAATGTATTTATTGCAAGCGTATAATATTTCACTACGGTGTCCAAAACGAAGCTCTCAACGTAATAAATTTACAGAATTGGTTCCAATGTGTAGATGTTAATGATGCAACATCTTCCGGGCTATCAGTTCAGTTTGGTGTACCTCACTCAAGGTTCAATACTGGGTCCATTCTTGTTCTTAGTGTACCTATATAAATAACAAAGCAAAAAGTTTAATATTTTTAGTCATTTTGATTTTAGAAGATTGGAACTCCTAAATAATATTAAACCTGTTTCTCTGTCTATTTTAAATGAGAGCTAACATAATAGATAGTGAAATCGGAAACAAGACACTATTTAAGTCAGTTTTGTTTCCGATTTCACTATCATGGTGCATTAATAAATCAAGATGTAGTTTTTAACCTGTGTATTTTTCTATTTACTACTAGCTGAACCGTCAGCAGACGTTGATCTGTTCATACCTGCGCATAATCATCGTTCGAATATTCAGTTATGGTCTTGAGTTCACACAAAAATCTTATAGAAAAAAAAAACACTTTCAGTTTGTCCCGAATTTTCCGGGCACTTTTCCAATTTTTCTTTATTATAACGGATTTTTTTAGGGTGAAAAATGAAAAAGTCTGTCCTTTTTCTCAAGAATGCGTAAAGGTATTACGTTAAAATTAATGTCAATTACGAAGTCCACAGTCCGAGGGGCCCCGCTGTCATTCTTGGATCTTTGACAGTCGTTACGGGTAGTCAGAAGCCCAAAAGTCTGACACCCAGTCTTACCAAGGGGTATCGTATTACCTAGTAACTGGGTTGTGGAGGTCAGATAGGCAGTCGCTCCATGTAAAATACTGGTATTCAGCTGCATCCGGTTAGACTGGAAGCCGACCCCAACATAGTTGGGAAAAGGCTAGGCAGATGATGATGACGAAGTCCACAGTCCCTTGGAGCTCTAAAAAAATAAAGCTTCTAAGGCAACGCTAAAAATCTTCGGCCTTTTATGCAAATAAATCAAAACCTATAGGGTACCGTTGACCTAGAATCATGAAATTTGGCAAGAAGCAAGGTCAGAGCACAATTAAAAGAAAAAATCCGAAAATCGTTCATTTGCAATTTGATTACATAAAAACATTTTTTTTTTGCGAGTACCAGCCAGCTAGCTTACTTTAACTTGCAGTTGGAGAATTGACCGTGACGTTTATCGAGGTATGGGAGAACATGTATTTCAACTACTTCAATTTTAAGTTTGTTTTTGGGATAGATTCATCCTAACTACGGAACCCTTCATTGTGCGTGTCACGACACGCACTTGACCGGTTTTTTTTAAATTAAACATCGTCCAGCCTTTCGCAAATGATGCGATTACTAACTAACAACATTTAATTTTTATTTATAAACGGAACCAGTTCGTAATGGAATACAGGCTATAAAGTTTAAACTTCTCATGCATGTGACCAAATTGCACGACTAATGAACACAAAATTATAATTCGGGTCAAACATTTAAACTTCTCCAAATGGTAAAGAATCATGGCGAAATCCTTAAATTAATTTGTACAAAAAATATTCATCTCGTTGCACTTTGTATTTATAAAGAAAAATTACAGTATTTGACATTAAGGCGGATGCTCCAAGGTAGCCCGCGAAATTCAAATTTTCTTACGTTTTTTGCAATTTGCTGGTCAGTACTAAGTTTTACGTTGATTAAAATATGATTCGCGGCCGTAACAAATCTGGGGGCACGGGAGTGCTCCCGCCAAGACGAGCCAAGCGAAGCACAAGGGCACTACCTACCTTTTCTCGAAGCACTTCGTCGTATTTTTGAACCTTCTTAACTTGGGTTTGGATTATACCAGATAAACAACATTTTCGGGATATGATGTCAGTGGTTGACTTATTAAACCTATAAAGTTTCAATTGCATAGCTCTTATATTTTAGATTTTATTGATATTTAAAATACCCCGATTTCGTCACATGGTTCACTGACTCACTGACTCGCTGATGATCATCCATATTCTAAGGTTCTTCCTGAAGTCCTAGAAAGCTGAAATTTGGTATGTAAGCTAGTAATAGTACACGAACAACAAAAAAATCTTAAAACTTTTAACCTACATTTTGACAAGTTTTTGACATTTGCTTGTCGCCGAGATGAGACTGCGGCTAGATTTTGAACGTTTTAAATTACGGGAATACGGGCCCAGATCTCATGTAGAGCCAAGCTTCTAACTCTACACGCCCTAACTCTACAAGGCCTAACTTCGCAAACTCTACACCTTAGTCAAAATATATGGCTTGGCCGTTTCGTTATTACAAGAACAATTGTATAACAGTATGAGAGTTTTTCATCTTACGCTCATGTGATGTAGCGAAATGGCCAAGCCACATATTTTGACTAAGGTGTAGAGTTTGCGAAGTTAGGCCTTGTAGAGTTAGGGCGTGTAGAGTTAGAAGCTTGGCTCTACATGAGATCTGATTACTTTTTGACAGTGCGAACTACATGGTCTCGTGTTGGCAACATTTAACATGAAATGTTTTTGTGGGATATATGTACAGGGTGGAAAATTTCAGCGGGGCAGTACCGAGAAGTACCTTATCCGTTGCAGCTATACGAAAATGGTCTTAGGAGACTATCCATAATTTTTTATGGAACCTTGATCTCCATTCACAGATTAAAAAAAAATTACAGTCAGCAAGAAAATAGCCATTTTACACAAAAACATTTTTTGATGCCTATCGACCCCGTTTCTAATACTGATCAAAAAAGTTCTAGGGGACCAACCATCGTTGGAGTACTCAAAAAGTCACAAATTACAAAAAACTTTTCCCGTACATTTTGTATGAAAATTTTACGCAAAAGCTTTTTTAGTGACGGTTGAGATCTTTTTGTTGGCTGAATAAAACGATAAGTTTAAAAACAATTCAAATTTCGAACTCGTTATTATACAATAAACAATCTGACAGTTTGTTGCGCCCGAAAAGCTCTGAGTGTGTTGTGAATTTTACATTAAGTGCATAATTGGACAGCTATTGATAAGAGAAAAATGATCTCCAATTTAGAACGTTTAGACTTGCTAGAAAGCATATTACGTAAATAATAAAAATACATTAGCTGCGTTAGAATGGTATAGGATCAAATATCCAAATCGTCATGTGCCAGCCAGAAAGGTTATTACAAATATTTTAAGAAATCTTGCACAAGGTGGCTCTTTCAAGAAAAAATGTGTACGCCACCCATTTATACTAGATGAAAATTTGATCATTTCTGTTCTTACACTTGTCGAAGCTAAATCCCGAAATATCATCAAGAGCAGTCGCTGAAGAAGTAGGTGTCTCACATCGTTTCGTACTAAAGATATGGAAGAAGTATGGTTATAAATCCAGGATCCAGCAGAATATCAGCGTTAGGTACATTTGCCTGACACATGCAGAGCTGGACTCCCATTTGGTGCAACCTTGAGACGCACACCGCACTGTGTATGTTTCGTTATTAATTTAATTCGTCATAGTGTCACTTTGACTTTGATATTTGTGTGTTTTTCATTTTGTCTTTTTTGTCGGCACCTTGTTTTATATTATTAATGTGGGTAGTTCTCTAATAATGTACTTTTGTGTGTTGCGCTGTCTTTTTTGTGTGCGCCAAATAAATGATTTATCAATCTATCTATCTATAAATGTTACCGACAGGGGACTAGTTCAAGCCTTACATTCAGGGGATGCCGCTCGAAGACTTACTTTTTGCAGGTGGTTAAGAGGAAAAATAAGCAGAGATTACCATATTCTGAATTTCATATTATGGCCTGATGAAACAAATTTTTCTAATAATGGAATGTACAACCGGCGAAATCACCATTATTGGTGTAGAGAAAATCCTCTCAGGGTTCGCGAAACACATAATCAAGTGCGATTTTCTTTTAATTGTTGGTGTGGTATAATATGGTAATGGTGGAATTTTATGGAGGCACCTTGAATTCAAACATTTATAACAACAGAATATTACAGAATCTTGAAAACCTCGTCGATGATTTACCACTGTCGGAATCAAGAAGAATGTTTTTTCAACAAGATGGCGTTCCACCTCACAACAGCCGCAGTACGCGTTCGACTTTGAACCGACAGTTTAATGATCAATGGATAGGAACACATGGTCCTATTTCTTGGCCAGCGCGTAGTGCAGATCTGACACCTCTAGATTTCTTTTTGTGAGGCTACCTGAAAACTGAGGTTTACAAAAAGCAATACGATAGTGTTCAAGAACTTAAATGTATGGAATTCATACAAATAAATTGTCAGCAGCCACTAGGTCGGTACAGAAACGAATCAATTTATGTATCCGCCAAAATGGCGGTCACTTCGAGCACTTGATATCGTAGGGCAAGAAACAGCAAGATTTTAAATAAGAATAACATCATCAAGTTATGTTAGTTAATAAAAAAAGAAAATTAATACGCCTTCTTTTTGATATGTGTAAAATTCTACGTGATCATTTGTCTTTTATTTTATTTTTGTATTTCAGTTACACAAATTCTTTACGAAAAGGAAGGGAAAAGTTTTCTGCAATTTGTGACTTTTTGAGTACCTACTCCAACGATGGTTGGTCCCATAGAAGTTTTTGATCAGTATTAGAAACAGGATCGATTGGCATCAAAAAATGTTTTTGTGTAAAATGGTTATTTTGTAACTGTATTTTTTTTTTAATCTGTGAATGGGGATTAAAATTCCATCTATACTTATAATAAATCTGTAGAAGTGAAAATTCTGTACATTGAAAATATCAAAAAAATAAATGGCACTAGACCGATAATTGTTACTAGACCGACACCGAACCCAAAAATGTGATTCAAAAATTATTTGTCTGTCTGTCTGTCTGTTTGTTCAGGCATCAGGCAAAAATTACCGGTTCGATTACGATGAAACTTGGTATAATTATTCTTTAATATCCTGGGCACCACACTGGGTACTTTTTATGCCGGAAAAGTATATACAATAAAAAACAAACTTAACTTTGCGGTTCGATCCCTAGACCCGATTACTGTTCCAACCGCAAATAATAAGTTTGTCGTAGGTTACGTCACCCGCAATGCACATGCAGCTATTAATAATAAGTATGTAAAGTTGTCGAAAATTTACCACTGACGGGACAAAAAGGGGTAATTCAGTTTTTAAGGGGAGGATTTGAACTTGAAACTGTATGTTACATTTTCACGCCTAAACCTTCTTCTGAACTTCTGATTTGGCATAGAGATAGATGGCATCCTGGGGTAGCACATACATTTTATCCTGTTAGCACGTTCCCGTGGGATAATTTCCGACAACCACGCGGGCGAAGCCGCGGGCAGAAGCTAGTTAAAAAATATGGATAGTCGCCTAAGACCATTTTCGCGTAGCTGCAACGGATAAGGTACTTCCCCTTACTGCCCCGCTGAAAGTTTCCACCCTGTATAATCATTAGAATCAGTAATACAACTGTTAAGTTTGCGTAATCCTAAAATGTCAAGATTTCATGAAGTAGTCATTCAGTAGGATTACTTGATCTTAGAGAGTTGTGTTGATAACTTTAATGATTATAATTCTGTAAATACATATTTGTTACGGCCGCGAATCATATTTTAATTTCCTTACGTTTTTTGCAATTTGCTGGCCAGTACTAAGTTATACGTTGATTAAAATATGATTCGCGGCCGTAACAAATATATGTATTTACAGAATTATAATCACCTACTTGCCGTCACCGTAGTTAGTCACAAGAAAAAGTGTCTTTGTAGTCAAGTGTAGTCACTGCGTCATTGTGTATCAGGGGTGTCAAAACGAATCAGAAATACAGACTACACTTCAGACTATATTTTGTTTGACACGGTAGGGCGAATCTAACGATTTAAATCTTTGCCACTGCTGTTTACACTGACAGCCGCCGTTTCATTCTGAAATAATGAGCTCCACGTTAAACTATTTACTTTTAACATTATATTTTTATTGCGGGGTTAAAAATATTGTGAATGCCTGAAGATACTCTTTAGGCACCCAAGAGTATAAATTAGAATTCCAACTTCTCTTAACATCTTTACTTTTTTGTACAAATCCTGCCATGATTCTTTATCATATCGACTTTTCTGTAGGGAGCTATAGAAAACCAACCTTGGAAAAGTCATGTCCGTCTGTCCATTCGTCCGGATGTGACACTGTCGTTTTAATCTGGACTATTAACACTATTAATGAAGAAGGTGTATTTTGTGCACCACTAAACAATAATCTGCCTAGGCTTTTCCCCTACTATGTTGGGGTCGGTTTCAGTGGTGTAGTGAAATTACGAAAAACAATAATTAGGGGTGGCACTCCCCATACATGTAATCTTTTTAATAATGGGATCCAAAAACGCTTAATATGTGCATTGTTTTTTTTTTTTCATCAATAAAGAATTTTTGGATCCCATAATTAAAAATAATGTTTCTAAGTGAGTTTTTGAGACATCTCCGCAGAATTAACTTTCTTTTATATAGTTTTTTCGAGGAATACCATGAAATATAAACCTATTTTTCCATGCATACGTAAATAGTCATCCTGACTATGTTTTTTAAACTAACTGCGGCTATGATTGTAATATGGCAATGGGCGTAGGAATTTTTCTTGTAAGAAATCTACAAAATGAAAATCTGACATCCACATTCACTCACAGACAAAGCCTAGACTAACACGCTGGGTCTAGAAGCATGAAACTTTGCACAAGGATTCCTTATAACGGTGTTGAGCACTAAGGACGGACTTTTGACGAAATTCATTCTTGGTTACCTGAGTCCGAGTTTACAAACTACATTTATTCATTTAACCCGACTAAACGTGCAAGTGGGCCTAAAGGGGGGGAATGAAATTTCGTATGGAAGTTCGTCATTTTCGCCAATGGGAAATACCATCGGGCAAATGGTTCGCACTTCATAAACTTAGAACTGTGAAATCAACACCATGGTGACGTGCGCCTATATGCACATGACAAATGTTTGGCAAGCTTTTGAAAGTTGTTGACTGGTACTTATTAAAGGCATTGTTAAGGCAACAAAAAGGTCTGGTAATCCAAACCAAAGATATAGAGTTTCTGGGAACCGAGCAGGCTCACGATCTATCATAACCAGCGCAAACGCAAACTTAACTGATACTGGTATAGAGGTATGAGGAACCGGGTGTGAAGTTCACTCATCCTCTATAGAAAAGGGAGCATCTCCCGACCAGACGGGTGTTGTCCGGTGGGCTACTGCCCGACGATTGATGTTGGGACGTTGTATATGTTAGTTACGCGTTAAACTCTGCTTTCGCGATACAGGATTTGTGTGACGTCAGTATGATGCGTAGTTCGCATGTGGCGAAGTAGCACACTGAAGCCGCCACACTAGTATCAATTCCAAATTGTTATCCAAATAGTTGATATTTGGATAACAATTTCGAGGGAAAAAAATGAGAGATGAAAAGATTAAATTTGAGAGACCTACGAGACCCTTTGATGACCAAAAGATCATTAAGAGTAATTCTCACAAACAAAGAGTTCATTTATTTAATTCTTGGCCGTCCCTCATCATCAACACTCTGTACCTGACGTGAGTAAACATAATCATTCCGTATAATTCGTCGTTTTCGGACCTCACGAAGCGCCACAAAACTTAAATGTTATTGCCCACGCAATGGACAAAATGTGAATGTAAGTAGGAGATTAACTATAAAGTAGTGTAAGACCGTATCACATTTTTGCAGAGCACAGACAGATACTGATCTACGACATTGAATAACGGGACATTTAAAGTTTAATGACGCTTTTCATTCTAATCGCACTGCTTGTTCGGGGCACGACGCGTCAGTTCATATCGATATTCTGATCTTGTTCTTTGTGATCTAAACAAATTAATAACATTCTACATACAAAATTAATGAAACCGTCTTTTGGTTTTCAAGCGCGGTCAGTCAAGACTGGACACCAATTTCCAAGTGGAGCATATATTTCACAGAAGGAAGATGACCCTCTCCACTACTAAAGACTTTCAGTTTATTTTCGTTTAAGGCATGCAGCGTTTAGTTTCTTTATAAATTCAAACTATTTTATAACACTCGCTCTAGCTGCGCACCCGCATAAGACCCGATCCCGTGGGAATATCGGGATAAAATCTATCCTATGTCCTAATCCGGGTCGTGGTCTACTCATACATACCCAAGCGTAACAAACAAACAAAAAATCAAATCTTTTCTTTTTCTAATATTAATTTAGAAGACTTGATAGATTTATTTACAGTTGACACTTGAACACCTCTGTATATTCTCTAAAGATCAGGGGCGTGATGAACTTATATTCAAATAAGCTCAGGTGACGAATGCTGTGTAAATGCTTGTTGTGAGTAATCAATACCCAAAACGCATATGGAAGGAATTGGCAAAAATTAAATTACCTACCTACTGTTTTCAATACCTTTATTTTTTACTGTGTTTAGAATCTAATGCAAATCACCTGTCAGAGTGATTGTCAAAGTGTGCTGCATGTAACATAACTCGACCATAGGTAGTAAGCCAGTTGTTGAAATTGGCGATTGAGCTCTTTTAATTCGAAAAGGTCACTGACATTAAACTGAATGCCTGTTGTGGTTTTAAGCACTTAGGTACTTACATACATTTTTAGATAGGTGGTATTATCGGATCACATGCATCAAAATCGTGACACTGTAAACAGGAAAAACCATCCCAAAAGCTAAGGGTGGGAGAGTCCCATTATCTTTTTTGGGATCCTTGTCAAAGGATAAATGTCTACTAAGTTACTTGGTTTTATTTGTAAGAGATATAAAGGTACCTAAAATAATCTTTTGAAAGAATAAATTAGTAAATTGAAGCGTGGGTCAGCAATTTTTGCGGCAACACTTTCAATTCAATTTTACATATAAATACTCTTTAACTCTCCCACTATCTCAACTCTTTTATCTTTTTCTCTAGTGGTTTTGCAATGAAGGATAATGGACCTCTTGTATGGTGTTCACCACACGATGGCGCCAAGAAAGTCATTAAATGTTTTTTTTTTAAACTAAGTATCTAAAGACATTCTGTGTTTGTTCCAAACCCAGATAAAAATTGACTATTATTGTGTTGTCTTTATAAGGTTCATTGATCTTATAAATATTTTTTTACGTTTGGCCATGTGATGGGGCCGTGTGAATGCATTAAAAATAAACACCATCAATCGAATATTCCTTTTCGGGCATGCCGAACGAAATGGTTGTCATATTTTATAAAGCTCGCTTGTATGGGACGCAAATGTCATTACAAAAGGAGAAAAAGCTCTCTTATCTTTTTAACCTAATGTCGTCAGTGCAAAATATTATAAAGGCGCGGAGTCAAGAGCCCGAAGCATTTTGCGAAGCGACTCCTTGCGGGCTGCACACACCCGCGGCGCGCACTAACTAAAATTAAACTATCCTTTTTGTACATCATACTCTAAGTGAATGTCTTAATTATCGATACGATAAAATGTTGATAGGGACTAAATTAACTGTTGTTTGGGCGGGACTTTTAGCGTTGGGCTACGGGAGTGACTCCGACGTCGATACAAATGGATTCTCGGCGGCTGATGGTGCGTTTTACACCGACGATGCAGTTATTTTAAATGGTAAGCGGATATCCATTTTTTTTTTACATAACTAGATATGAAAAATAAAATGTATAACATCTATATTAAACGTACAGTCGCTTACTGCAGCGACTTCTTTTAACGATAATTTTAGTTATTTTCCTTGAAACTGATCAAGGTACAGACAGCGTCAAAAAAATCTTAACATTTAACAAAACTCAAGAAGGGAAAATAAATTGTAGAATGTTGCGATCAAATCCACAAATCACAAAAATTTTGGACATAAGTAAGTGTTACGCATAACAGTTTGTGATCTTACACATAATTTTTTTTTTCGCTCAAAACACTGACTGTACTGAGGTGTGTACTTTAACCGTAACATAAAGGTTTACTCACTCACGTACGGCTTATTCATAGAATGAGTATAGCGTCCAGTATTTGTATTGCGAGGACTCAAAACAATGGCCGACACATGTGGGTATGGGGTTTTGAGGCTAGAGAAAGTTAAAATTTGCAAGATGTAAGTATGTCCATCGTAAAAAAATGCGTTCGCTAATAAATATAAAGTTTATTCAAAAATAAATTAAAACGGCGTTTTATTTAAAACGAAAAAAAAGTAAAAATAAGTATCAACATTTTTATACTAAAACGTCTTCATCAGTCTATAGGTACTGAACTTGATGACTTGTTGGTCATCAACCCGTGATTGAGTTGGTACTCAGAACTTCTAAAGCACGTGGGCTATTATTCGGAAATACCTATGGGATCAATTCAATGCAAATTGTCATACGCCCACACATCCAAAGGCGATCACATCAATCACATCATTGTCCATAGCACGGCTCAAATTGTTCAACTTTTTGTGGCTCGCTTCGAGGACATTAATTAGATCGGAGACTGGCGATTGAAGCGGGATGACGCCGCTGACATTTCCTCCGCATAGATTGCTGAACCCGGAATCCAGAAGCAAATGTTATTAGATTTATGCGCGTCACCGAGCATACTTGTTATGGTCGTGACAGAACTGAATCGAAAAAAATATTGTCATTGTTTTATTTATAAGTATAAGGACTTGGTTTTTAAATGCTTAGGTTTAATAAAGTCAATTAAACCACTTTAAGGTCTTTTTTAATGTCAATATTTACAGGAAAATAGAAGAATTGAACCTAGTTGCCCGTTCCAAACGGTAGTTTCGTATGGAGAAGGAAAAAACACCAGTTACTCTTTAAAAAAAATCGTTTTAAAATATTTTGTTACCATCACTGTACATAAAAGATACCATCACCGTTGTTTATTCCTTTTTAGGCCCCCACCCAACAGGCAAATTAAATTACTTGATATTGGTATCAAGTTCAAGGTGTCCCGTCAGTTGGCATACCACTGCATGCTATTACGCGATGCAGTCAATAAATACAACAGAGTAAAATATTCACTCAAAACTAGACTATAAAGCTTAATTTTGTTTAATAAGTTGGACGAGAAACGATTTTTTCATTTTAAATCTAGGAACCTTTAAAGGTCGTATATTTTCATTAAAGGCATCTCAGGAAATCAGGTTTAATTATTTAGAACCCTCGGTAGTAATTCGAGAGCGATTCAACGTCAACTCCCAACATCTTCAAGGTCGGTTATTTACGCGTACAATTTAACTTGTAGGCCTTCTTAAAAATGCACATACTATCCCGACCAGTTCACCTTTAAATGGCTATTTGCTCATCTATCTCTGGCTATGCAAGTACATTTTTTCAATCAATTTTAATGTCTGGACAAAAGAGATAAAGAAATGTCTAATGACATAATTCTGCAACTATGTAGCATATTATTTGGGTCATTTATGTTATTGGCATGCTGCACATGGCATTCTGAGGTTTGAATATAACGGAAACCGTTATGCAGCGATCCGAAATAAATAACATGCATGTTTACGACACGTTTCGTACGTTGTTGTACTCCAGCTATGCTTTCAGATCGCCTTTAGAATAACAATATCCCCGATGTTTACGATTATCGCTGGCAAAGTTCGTTTACTCTACTGTCGATATTGTTTGAAAAAACATTTGACAAAAACAAACGTACATTTGGTAACTTTTATTTCTTTCTTTGTCACGTCTACATACATAACTTTGACTTGGAAAGTTTAGTTCGTTAATGAAAAATGTTAATTAGCAACTGTTTATAATCGATGTAACTCGTCGCTAAACAGGTTTGAGAGAAGATAATGAATATCTCGCTGTTATACTTTTTAGACCTTAATACGGTACATGCTCATTGGAGTTTATTAAAGCAACCGTTATTCATTTTCGTTGTGATGTTGCTAATCATAACTAAGTTGAGCTGTCATTATGTGACAGGTTCAATGTACCCAAATGGTCGTGTTCTTATTTTAACGTTCTTTTTTTATTATATGGTCAAATTACAATAATTTACAAAAGATACTGTTGATTAGCCATCATAAAAAGGGATCGCGCATTTTTTTAATGAGTGAACGTTTTAAAAGATTGCTGTGTAACGAATTTATGATTTTGTTTTTGCACGCATGAACGATTGTTTCTAATTTAAATAAATTACCAAAATGGTTATTCCTTACCAGCCACCCTATAATTGAGTTTTTATTTTAAATGGATTAATTTTATACGCGGAGGGGCCCGTGGCTAAATAATAACAGCCGCACAGGTCGATTGGTCAGGTTAAGCTACGCTTGCCGCGGTTGGTCTGTGGATGGGTGACCATCTTTACATACTGAGACCCCTCCGTGCCTCGGAAAGCACGTTAAGCCGTTGGTCCCGGCTGGCTTTCGTGGATCTTTGACAGTCGTTACGGGTAGTCAGAAGCTCGAAAGTCTGACAACCAGTCTTACCAAGGGGTATCGTATTACCCAGTAACTGGGTTGTGGAGGTCAGATAGGCAGTCGCTCCATGTAAAATACTGGTATTCAGCTGCATCCGGTTAGACTGGAAGCCGAACCCAACATAGTTGGGAAAAGGCTAGGCAGATGATGATGGATTAATTTTATACGCTTTAAAACATACAGGACGCAACAAAAAATTATTTGTCTCTGACTGTAGGTACATTTAGGTACATTTAGTAATATAAAAAAATGAGTCCTCCTGTACCTACTTTTCATGTTTGGGGCTCACTGTTTTCTTTTTCAATTTTAATTATATTATAGACTAGCTTCTGCCCGCGGCTTCGCCCGCGTGGATGTCGGAAATTATCCCACGGGAACGTGCTAACAGGATAAAATGTATGTGCTTCCCCAGGTTGTGTCTCATTAGTGGTGATTAAGAGGCTACCTATATGATATCTTTACCTAAGTACCTACGTAATTATAAAAAAAAACTCAATAACAGAAAATAAAATACCTACCTACCTAAATAAACCTATTTCTGATGATAACTAATCTAAACTCAATAAATAAACAAAATCCCTAAAAACTAATATCCATACGAATGACTAATCCTACTTAACAGTATTATAAAATAACCTACGATCACTACGTACACTATCAAATATACTACCTATACTTTAAAATTAAAATATATACCTACGACTTATAAAATAAAACTCTAAAAACTAAAAGGAATAAAAAGGTCGCACAGATAATACTGCGGCACCCTACGTAACCTACGACAAACTTATTATTTGCGGTTGTACAGTAATCAGGTCTAGGGATCGAACCGCAAAATTAAGTTTGTTTTTTTATTGTATATACTTTTCCGGGATAAAAAGTACCCAGTGTGGTGCCCAGGATATTAAAGAATAATTATACCAAGTTTCATCGTAATCGAACCGGTAGTTTTTGCGTGATGCCTGAACAAACAGACAGACAGACAGACAGACAGACCGACAGACAGACAGACAGACAAAAAATTTTTTAATCACATTTTTGGGTTCGGTGTCGGTCTAGTAACACCCCCTGCCATTTATTTTTTTGATATTTTCAATGTACAGAATTTTCACTTCTACAGATTTATTATAAGTATAGAAATACTTAAAATAATAATTAATTAAAATTGAATTAAGGATTTTTTTATGAAATTTAATTATTTTTCAGCTTACGTGGGACGTGTGAAGCGCGACGCATCGAACTCTACTCGCGATGCCAAACAATTAATGCTGATGCGACCTAGACAGGTTCAAAATAGTTTATTAAACATAGCTATACGCACACCTTACTGAAATTTTGCCGTTTCTGTTAACGTTATTTCTCATTTTAGCAGACAGACGGAGCTTTTGGAATGGAATGCGATACGACTCTTGGGAAGAAAGGATCGTGCAAGACTTTCCGCGACTGCTACCCGTTGTTCAAAGTAGCAGACCTTTCTGGCTGGGATGGGTGGGTGATGGGTCACTACGACACTTGCAGCTACGTCAACGCAGAGAACATGGAGGTATGGACCACTACCAATTAAGAGCCGCGTCTCATAAGATTTATGAAGTCAAATAAGTAAATGGCTATGGAATCTCGGTGCATCGCTTACTTCATCGTAGCCTTTATTGTATAGCTGATCAAGTATCGGACAATAACGAATCCACCTGCCCTTCAAAATGAATACAAATGGGAATACAGAAACTGGTTTTCATAAAACATCAGAACCTGTTTTCGTTGACCAAAACAATAAGAACCTAACATCCGTCCCATTGTTCACAGTTCTAATGAATGTTTATTGGAACTCAGGTATTTGGAGTTTGCTGCACGGAGCCAGTGGGCACACCACCTCAACAGGAACCTGATGTTCAAAGATTCGGTTACCTGCAACCTGCTGTTCCAGTTCAGCTACCAGCTTTAGCGGGGTGAGTTTATATGCTCCAAAAAGGACACGTACTACGTACGCACCCTAATTGCGTAACACATTATCAACCACAATCTGAATCATTTGGAAGGATATTGCTAATCCATTGCTTCATATGTTCGAAAAATTTGTCTGCTCAGCAACGTAAATGAGGCAATGAATGTTGTTGAACTGTCAACAGGAAAGCCATTGCTACTGTTAGTGTATTACGCAATTATTCCGTTGGTAATACGGGCTGGTGCCCGCAAATCCGTCAATGCGCGTTTTTCGAAAACCGATTATTCGATCCACCCCAACTACTCAAGGAAGGCCAGCAACGACTTGGTGTAGTTGAGACTACTAGGTTTACTACGTACTACGGGAAGTCTATAAATTGCACCGACTAAGTATAAAAATAAAACCTACTAAAGAGTGTTACTCTCAACAGACTTTCAGGCGGAGTTATATCAGCATTGACGAGATGGTCATACGGTAACAACGACGGTTTCCGGCAGATTCCTGCACAGTGGCCCCCAACTATCCCCCCACTACCAACCCACCCTCCTGATCACGCTGCGCCTACGCATCCACCATCTTTGGGTAAGAAAACAGAAGTATTTTTAATAAAATGCTACCGAAAATGCAAAATCCTGGATTTTGATATCAACCTAAAATATTGTCCAAAGTTGCAGGCGTCACGAAGCCACCAAGTAACTTCCCTGCTTCATCAACAACTTGGGCTACTAGACCTCCTAGCACAACCAAGCAGGTACACAGTATTTTAAGTACATTCCTTTTCACTATAACTTCAGACTATATAATTATGAAATATTGATCAAATGATTGAATGAATTAGACATGGGCGCCAGCGTACCCAACAAAGCCGAGTGTGCCTGCAAAACCAGTTAAGCCTTCCCAGCCTGCCGTGGATGGGTCTTGCGGAGTCAAGAATGGACCTCAGGTACGATAAGACAAATTCATGGTATCTTGTTTTCTAAAGTTATCTAACTTTCTTCTGCCCGCGACTACGTTCGCGTGAAATTTTGGTACTATGCCTACCTATAATTTTCGTGCAAGTCCAAGCAATAAGTTGACAAAGTTTGCATGGCAGCGCATAAAATACGAACAAACAAAAACTTGATGTTTATATATTAGACTAGCTTCTGCCCGCGGCTTCGCCCGCGTGGATGTCGGAAATTTACCCACGGGAACGTGCTAACAGGATAAAATGTATGTGCTTCCCCAGAATGCCATCTATGTCGCGGGCCCTTTGTGGCTAATTACAACACAGTGGTACAGTACAGACAGTGGTAGTCGGGTATAGGGATCGAACCGCAAAATTAAGTTTGTTTTTTATTGTATATACTTTTCCGGGATAAAAAGTACCCAGTGTGGTGCCCAGGATATTAAAGAATAATTATACCAAGTTTCATCGTAATCGAACCGGTAGTTTTTGCGTGATGCCTGAACAAACAGACAGACAGACAGACAGACAGATAGACAGACAGACAAAAAATTTTTTAATCACATTTTTGGTTTCGGTGTCGGTCAAGTAACACCCCCTGCCATTTATTTTTTGGATATTTTCAATGTACAGAATTTTCACTTCTACAGATTTATTATAAGTATATAGATTAATGAGAATGAGATACTAAAGAAGACAAAAAAAAATTGGAATGAAAGGCATTAGCCTAAAATAAAAGTTACTATAAACAAACAAATTCTGTCCTAATGAATTGTCAATACACAACAAAGATTGAACATTGATAAATACCACTTTATCTCTCAATTAAATTGCAGGCTTACGAAAGCACGTACCAAGACGAGGAACGTATTGTGGGAGGCCATAATGCTGAGCTCAACGAATGGCCATGGATCGTTGCACTGTTCAACGCTGGACGTCAGTTCTGTGGGGGCTCGCTTATGGACGACCGACATGTCCTGTCTGCAGCACATTGCGTGGCGCAGTAAGTTATACTAGAATTTGAAAACTAACCTAACAATGTACTTAACACGATAAAGTAAAAGGGAAATGTTGAATGCTTTGGCGGAAGACTGTAACCATATAGATAAAATAGGGATAGAGCAAAAGATTCTAGCATCTACTTTATGTATCTACGTTTATGCCAATTTTTAACACCTTGCCCATTTCCAGTATGACCTCATGGGATGTAGCTCGCCTGACAGCAAGACTTGGAGACTATAACATCCGCACAAATGCAGAGACTCAGCACATAGAGCGGAAAATCAAGAGAGTAGTCAGACATCGAGGGTTCGACATGCGTACTTTGGTAAGAACATTTTGTAGACCAGCCGATCGATTCTGTAAAAATCTCGCCGTGAAAAGTTAAGTCAAGTGAGCTTAGAGTGAGCTGCTAATAGTGTCAATCCCTAGCATTAGTTGGAATGACAGCTCACTCCACGCTCACTTCACCTAAGTTTTCACGGTGAGTTGGTAACAAAATCGCACTGCAGGATTTCTTCTGCTACTTTATGTTTAGAAACTGGCTGGATCATCTAATAGAATTTTTTTCATTCATTTCAGTACAACGATGTCGCCGTTCTAACGATCGATCAGCCCGTCTCCTTCACAAAGAACATTCGCCCTATCTGCATGCCAGTTGGTGGTAGATCCACGTACCAGGGCAAAGTTGCGACTGTCATCGGTTGGGGTAGTCTACGTGAAAGTAAGTGTCAACACTCACAAATTAGTGGAACGTATTAGACATAACGAAATAATTTAGGATACAATGTGAATCATACAGAACAAAGGCGAATTGTATTATTACAAAAGATATTAGCATATTTTTTTAACAATACCTCTGAAATTGTTTAAATGGTAAATAATTTAGGTCGTTTTTGTTTGCCGGCATTTATGATTCATTGCACCTTGTTTCGTATAGGTGGACCGCAGCCTTCCGTCCTTCAAGAGGTAACGATTCCAGTTTGGTCTAACCAGGAGTGTAAGTTGAAATACGGCGGAGCTGCCCCGGGCGGGATCGTGGAACACATGCTTTGTGCTGGCAGAGCTAGCATGGATTCCTGCAGTGTAAGTTCTTAGACAAAAGACAACGTCAAAAATATGAAAGATTCGCATTTGTTTATTTTTCTATTGACATTTAAACAGGGTGACAGCGGTGGCCCCCTGATGGTGAACGAGAATGGTCGCTGGACGCAAGTGGGCATCGTATCGTGGGGCATCGGTTGCGGCAAAGGCCAATACCCCGGAGTGTACACACGTGTCACCTACTTCCTGCCTTGGATCCAGAAAAATGCCCAGTAGATTTGTGGAGTACAATTCCAACAACTAAATTTAACTTTATCTTTGACAATTATTATTCCATGAATAATTTTTAAGGACAATTATTTTGAGAAAAACAACCTAACGACCTTGCTTTTCTCAATTAGTTGCAACAATATTAACTTTTAAATTTATGGAAATTGTGCCAATTTAGTATAAGGTTCTAAATTAAATAAAAATTAACATATTTCGAAAGTACTGTTATTTATTTAAAAATCTTGAACGAACACTGATTATCACAATTAAATTAATTTTAAACAATAATAAATATCATAAGCCGTGTCTCCTGCGCATGTTTTTTCGAAACATTATACAAAAACGTCAAAACAATAAGGCGTGGCCATACACATTTGTGTATGAAAACACGATGTTTTTGTTTTCCGAGCTGCATGGAAAACATTCCCCGCGCGGGTGAAGAGGGGTAGAGTTTGTTTCATTTTCAACCGCCACGCGCACCGCGCACTTCTAGTATTTAGCATTTTGAAAGCTAATTCCATCTGACACAGGTTATGAGGGTATATTGTCTTGTGAATAGTTGACACTAATCTAAAAATATTTAATGCGCAGGAGAGAGCTTGTGTATGAAAACAAATGTTTATGTGTAAGGTTTTTTGTGTAATGTTTCGAAACACGCACAGGAGACACGGCTTTAAAGGTACTAAGTGAAATGGCATACAGTTTTCAAATCAGTCTATATATGGATTTGGTTAGTACATAATTGTAGGTAATAAAGCAATAATAATCATAATGTAAAAAATTGTGTAAGTATACGCATTAGATTATCACGTTATATTGACTCATCCTCGTCCTGCCCTTATTCCAATGTATTTGAGGGCATCATTTCATATTGAATGGTACCTATACCGACCTTTACGTTACATGTCGAAGTTAGAAACATGTAGATGTTGTAGAATATTACGAGCTGAAACAAAGAAAAACATAAAATAATATAACGTCGATTTTGTCTTGTGATCGAAACTTTCTACATTCTGTTTCCAGGAATACTTAGTTTAGTTTTAAGAAATAATGTGCAACCTGTACGCATAAAGATAAACGCATTGTATATCTAACTACTGAAAAATATTCTTACACATAAGTACTTACCTAATGCCATTTCGAATTTGTTTACTATAAATGAAAAGTCAAAAGCTAATTCAGTTATTCCCTACCCAAATGAAATAAATTATTAGTATCATTTATTAGCCATACAGCACAGCTATCAACGTATTGACTGATCAATCTATTCACCGCGGTATAAGCATTTAAAGAAGGGCTCGAGCTGATACAAAAAAAAAATTGTTAGCTAAAGGCTGTTCTCTCTCCGGTCGTGTCGGATTGCCGCATGCCGCCCCATCGGACTATGAGAGTGCACCCGTGTCTGCGCACACAGTTGTGCACTATAATATCTCCCACGCCGATGGCTAGTTGCCATGGCCGAAATTCGGGCTGGAGGACTTTATTTAATCTAAGTAGTATATCGATGCTAAGTTTTTGTAAGAGGGGAACTTGCATTGGTTAAAAACATTTACATGAAAAAAGTGTTTACAGAATATGTTCAAAGGATCAGTTATGGATATTTGGATCCAGTCATAAATCGTACCTTGGAAGTATCCTGTATCGTGGACATCATCAAGGGTGGGCACAAAGGGTGGTTCGACATTGAGTTGGTTGTCCCAGTCAATGTTCCTGAATATCGGCATGGCTCGCACGGTGAGTGCCGCGGGCCGCGCCGCCGGCTCCATCGTCAGCAGCGCCTCGATGGCGCTCACTGCCTCCGGAGATAGGGCCTCGTCGCCTTCCGGCCATTCGATGTCTGAAACATTATCGTAACATTGTCTAGTGGTTATACAGGTTTTAAAGCCCCGCTACTTGCCATACTGACTGGACAATTCTTTTAAGGCGGGTTTACCCAAGAGAAGCACGTAGCGTCTACCGAAAATAATAAGTATAGAAACGATAGTTATCACCATTATAAAATAAAGTAATAATAAAATATTATTATATTTTATTATTATTGACCAAGCTATATATACAATATTAAAGAATTCCCTGGCTCCTCCGCTAGTTTAGGTACAGGAGCAAGTTTTTCCTTATTTATTTATTTATTTAACCATTTATGTACACACATATATAAACAGACATTGAAAAACAGAACAGAAAAAATAGGTACAGAGGTGATTATTATTAGTTTGTAAAGAGCAACGTACAGCGTACAGCGAAAATATAAAACAAAAATAATTTAAATCCATCCAGCCGTTTGGGAGCTACGATGGCGCAAACAGACACAAAGATGCATAGATACGCACGTTAAACTTATAACACCCCTCTGTTTTTGTCGGGGGTTAAAAAGAGAAAAATTATGTAAATTTCTTACAGCTTAAATTAAGGAAGATAACCATCTATCTTCTCCAACACTTGCTGAGTAAAAATAGAATAAGTTTATTGACTAAATTCTATTTTAAAAAAATACTCACTTCTCGACAGTATATTCTTAAAGACTGCTTGCGGAGTTTCGTCGTTGAAAGGTGGAACGCCTGTCATGAACTCGTAAAGACATACTCCCAACGCCCACCAGTCTACTGAAGGGCCGTGGCCTTGTCTGAAAACATCGGGATTCATTCTGTTAATATTAAGGCATGGATTGGAGATTTATTTCTTATGCTACTGGGAGATACTCGAGCAGGTAGCTTAGATAACTGATGGCAAGTGGTCATGACTGTCGTCTAAAGACATTTGAGCTAAGTTAGACGCAAGACTGCTACAATATAGTCGATGAATCGTGGCCGGGCTAAACGTAGGCACTCCGAACTTTCGCGCATGTCATCTCACTCACACTCGCCCCATTCTCTTCTCAACTGTATTGGCAGTTTATACCTATTAGTTGCTTTCTTCTTCTATTCGTGTTGATGGTATTCTTCTTCGATATTTTATATTGTTTAAGCCCGGTAGGTAGCCACGTTGATTGCGGCATCAATGGCATTCATTAAATCATCCAAGGTGCAGGTGAACGGGCACTTAGGGTACTTCAGCAAGTGGGGCATGGTCTGACTGATTAGAGGCATCACACTCGCACTAGGTATTGGATGGCTACCCAAGCATGCCGCTGTAGACACAATTTGTCGAAGTGGGGGATTACTGACCCATCCAATACCCATTAGTTGCTTTGAGAAGAAATTATTAAGCTAAATTCGAAAAGAAATACTATTCATCATACCTCAAAAGTAACTCGGGCGCCAGATAGTCAGGTGTTCCTAAAATCCTTTGGTCTGAGACTAAATTTCCTCGCCTCACGCTTTTTGGTGTCCTGTATGGCGTGTGCGCAGTAGCTAATGGAGTCCTACACAAATCTGTGGGTGACCGACTTCCTTCGCCCTGAAAAATGTTGTATCTTTAATTTATTGTTGCATAAGCTTCTTCAGATAAGCCTGTCAGTATTTTGTGATGTTTTCCACGCTTGCATGTATTTTCAGTGAGTGAATAATCAATTGTATAGGTAGATCTGTCTTTTATTTTTGTTAAAAGTTTAATTTATGAAACATACTAGTGTTTATTTTGAAAATCAAGACAGATTACAAATACAATCAGAAGTTCCCTTAGAATAACAAACAGACGCTGGCTGGCTGGGGAATTTTTTGTGCCCCTTAAATTTACCAACTTACACTAGAATCTAGATAGTGGCAGGCGCGGTCGCAGCCTAAGATTTTGGGGGGGGGTCACCATGGGTGCCGAGGATTATTAATAAGGGAGGTACATCTCGTTGGTCTGGTGGTCGCCAGCGTTACTGCTGAGCACAGGTCCTGGGTTCAATTCCTAGTACAGTGGGTACAGTGTTGTTAGGTTTTTCCATCAGAAATTTCTCAGAAGCAGCCTGGAGCCTGGATTTATGCTTGGTGGATATATTTATGGTTGGTGGCAGGAGGCTCACCCCCTATAACATGGGACTTAAACATAACTGGCGAAATGAGGTATAAGTACTACATGAAGGTACACGTACACCCCTGCCTAACCCTTCGGGGACTAAAGATTACGTAGGGTGGGAAAAGCGAGCGAAGCGAGCTCGAAAATTTTAACAACCCGCTTCGGTTTGGTTTTATATTTTCAAGCAGAAATAGGAGTTACATTGTCGACTTATCCAGGCAAGCCCAAGCAACTACGAGAATGTAGAATTCAAGAGCGAGCGAAGCGAGCTCGAAAATTTTGCGCACTCAGATTGGTTCGATCATTCCAAAAGGAGTAGAATTGACTTGCTTTGTCAACCTATGAAAAAAAGCTCAGGAATCAACAGAATGTAAGCGAGCGAAGCGAGCCCACCCTACGTAAGGGTGGGAAGAGCGAGCGGAGCGAGCTCGAAAGTTTTAACAACCCGCCTCGGGTTGGTTTTATATTTTCAAGCAGAAATAGGAATTTAATTGTCGACTTATCCAGGCAAGCCCAAGCAACTACGAGAATGTAGAATGCAAGAGCGAGCGAAGCGAGCTCGAAAATTTTGCACACTCGGATAGGTTCGATTTTCTTTTGATCATTCCAAAAGGAGTAGGAATTACTTGCTTTTTCAACTTATGAGTTATGAAGAAAAGCTCAAGAATCAACAGAATGTGACAGTTTAGGTTTTGGAATCATGCCTTAACCTAAGCCTTTCGAACCTTACGTACAAGTGGAGTGCCAAATTGCTTCACTCGCTCTTGCATCCTACATACTATATTTTATAACAGGCTTATTATTGTAAAAACTTTTTAGGCGCGTTAAAAAACCCACTGTCATTTAATAGTTAAAGTTTTTACTTCTATCGGCGGTTCCCATGTCTCCTATGTTCTTAATGATTTTGTAAATGCCCATCGGGGTCTCTGTGGCTCAAGTACAGTTTTAAGTTAGTAAGACAAGTTAATCATTCAGATTCTCGATAGCTTGAATGATTTTGGGGGGGGTCGTGACCCCCCCCCCCCCCCCCTCGGACCGTGCCTGGATAGTGGTGAAGGTGTTTTGGGTGCAGTTTTGAAGGATTTGTCGTTCAAAAATTACTGAACTACAGTACAACAATGTTAACTTTAAAGTTTAGGCTGGAAGTGTAGTAAATACTTGATTTATATTACCTACCTTACTTAATCTTCTAGTAGGAAATATTTCTAAACTAGTGGAGACATGTTTGCCAAACATAATGGTTTTCTCCTTTGTCCCAGATGGCGGTTGGTCATCTTTAGGAAGATTGAAGCGAGTCTCTTTCTTCTTTGTTTCCGGCGACTTATTCGATACAGGTGTGGAGAATATTACTCCAACATTGAAATGATGGCTGTCATTTTGTGAGGCCCAACTATGAATAAAAAGAAAATTATTCAGTGTAGTTTAGTTATTTTTAATTAAGATTTTGAATTTTTGGTTACAACTTACACTGTTTTTTTAAACCACATCACTTAAAAGCCCTATAATTTTGAAGATCTTTTAAAGTTTTTTTTTACTTACCGTTTTTTCAACACACCCTTTATAGGATTCTTGTGTTTATCTGGGGTAGGGTGTATGGATATGCGTTTAGGCGTATTCTGACTCAACTCCAAGGCCATGATCTCTTGTGTCAGACCACTGTGATTTTCTTTAGACTCTAGTAGGCTGGTCACACCTGTACCTGTAGGTGTGTCTCCATCACAATCCAAAATCCTTTTTCTTTTCTTGGCTCTGAAGCTGCAATGATATTGTTGGATTTTTATTATGAAGCGAACATTCAACATTAATTCAAACAAATCCTAAAGGCTCACACAGGCGAATCCCGAGTTTCGCCACTATAATATACGTATAATGACATCTACGTGACTGCGCGCGTCGATTGTTTTAATGATTAAGAAATTGTGCAGGTATTCGCACCAATTTAAACACCTCCATTCATGTCAGTTGACACAATCGGCGAGAACGAATTTCGTCCCGCACTCCTCACGGGATTCGCTTCAAATTGGCCAGTGCTTTATAGCTATGCTCGCGAACTCTAGCTAACTCTTCTTTCACGTATGAATGTTCGTCGCGTAAGAAAAGCTCGCGCTACGAATGGTTGGAAAACCAATTCGTGACGAGGATGCTCGTCTTGAGTAGGTACGCTCCTTATGAAGTAGTACTAGAAACTTCAACCGCTCAATCAAAAATATTAATCATATCTGCTGGTCATACATAACTCATAAATACAAAATAGTAGTGAAATGGATTGAACAAACTACAAATAGTATGTTAGAGTAGGCAGTATTTTATTTATTAGTATTTTATTTAGTAGTGATTTGTAATTACCTAGGTATTCTCTTCAAGGAGTGTCCCCTGCACAATGGAGAGGTGGACTGATCATGTTGGGAATCTGACAGCACGGTGGACTCTCCCACAGAACTGTTGCTACTCGGATCTGTAGACTTGTTACTTCTGGAGTTGGAACTGTTCTCTGAGCTCTCACAGGTGTGGTATGAGCCTGAGTCTTGAGACTACAAAATAAGAAGTAACAAAAAAATAACACACACGGTTTATTTGTTGAATATATCAAATCATTTCATCTCTTCCAACCTTTCATTATCTCGCTTGAAAGGAAATTTATTTACATACAGGGTGCCAGGGACATCAAAGAGCAAACTGTAACCATAAATACATCACGATTCTAGAGTTATCAAAATAATCGGCTGTTTCATAGAAAAGTGCAACACCTACACGGTCAAAATTAATGGAAGAGTAAATTATTTTTTTAATAACCAATGTAAAATTTAAATGCAGGGGGTTCAGAATCATGTACTGAATCCATAACAGGTTGCGCGTCGACGTCTCTGGAACCCTGCATAATAAGTACTTTATATTGTTACAAGATTATTTATTATTGTTTTTCAGTACAACTTCTTTATGCTTGCGGAGTTTGCCCGTATGTGATTATTGCAGTGTTGCATAAACCTTTACCACAAAAGCAGTGTGAAAAATCATGTTTTTTGGACAACTTACCTACTAGCTGTGTAGTGTTAGAAAAAATTCTGTTGTCCATGCTATAAAGACGTAAATACTTACATTTTCAAAATTAATACTTTCAGCACTCATAAACGGATGAATCCCTGACATGTGTGACTGATTCAATAATGGTGAACATTCGAAACCGCTGACTCCATCAAACAGATTTTTTAACTTACCTGCAAAAATTTCACATTTATACCAAAGATTTATAATAGACAAAATGTTCTATTTAAATAATAAAAGCATACTGGTTTCTTTAAGCTCATCAAGAAGGTTCTCACAAGCATCTGTAGACATCACAGAAGTGTGTGTGCTGTCTCCACCACCGGAACCGAAGGACAAATGTGATGTGAGTGAGAGCAGTTGTCCTGGGGTCCTCATATTCAGGCTGGGTGTGCAGTTCACAAAATCTGATATCTCTAAATCTGAAAGGGGAATATGTTTATTAGATTATAACACTTTTCTGATCCCCAAGATTCAGGCAAACATTTAGTTTGGAGATCATTGTCAAAGTGCTATTGTATATTGTACTTGATTACAGCCCGATTCAAACGTTATGGCGGCTCTGATGTGCACTACGTCACCCCTCACCCCTGTTGACACATGAATTTAATACAGAGCAGCAACTCACCTAATGTGCCGAGCCGCCATAAAGTTTGGATCAGGTTGTATTATTACATAATTTGAAATTGTATTTTCTGTGCCACAATATTGTCTATTTTAAAACTCCTGTAGTTTTTATTTAAAGTGTTATTCATTATCATCCACAGCCAAACTTCATCCTCTGCTGGGAATAGACCTCTTGCTTTTATTATTATTACTGAAAGAAAACTATAAGCTATGAGATTTATGGTATTAAATTATGACAGGATTACCTCTATTAACTTCAATTTTAGATAAACCAAAGTCAGTAAGCTTCACATGCCCAGATCTAGATATAAGCATGTTATCTGGTTTCAAGTCTCTATGTACAATGTTGTGTCTATGAAGGTAGTCCAAGGCAAGAGTGACTTCAGCTACATAAAATACTGCCATAGATTCTTCTAAAAAGCCATAAACACCAAGCAGTGATTTTAAATCACCACCAACCATGTACTCCATGACCTAAAAGGATTCCAATACAACAATCAGTCAAATTAATCCAACAATATCAAAACTACATAGCTACTGACGCTAGTGAGTTTTAATTTCTGTTTAGTTTTTGTTCAAAAGTAACCTTTCTTTCTCACCAAGTAAATAGATGAAGTTGATTGCAATGAGTAAAATAAATGAACACAAAAAGGACTTCTCGACAGCGCCAAAGCGTTCCTCTCAGTCACAACTTGTGTGACCATATTTTTGTTGATCATATCCGACTTTTTCATAACTTTGATTGCATACAACTGATCCTTATTACTTTTTTTATGAGCGAGGAACACTTTTCCGAAAGCGCCTCTACTTATGGGTTTTATGATTGTGAAGTCATTAATATCTGGTGGCTAGAAAAGAAAAAGTACACATCAAATTAATTACAATGTTTACAAATTGCTTGTAATAAAGTTCCGTGTAATCATTCAAAATACCTTGGTGACAACAGTGTCGTTTATTGAATTAATTTTATCTAAAATAGTGTGGCATGTAGCTACATCTTCTACTTTTGAATCATTTGTAGCCATTTTAGGGAAAAAGTACAACACACTGAATTAAATTTTGGTATAAAACAACATAATTCACTTGACCACATAAATAAATTTGAATCTAACGAAAACTTCGACCGAGTTCGACAGCAAGCAATTAACAATGCAATGCTAATGACAAGCAAAAAGTGACAAGCAGTCAGTGTGACATTGACATTTTCAGCTAGAGCACAGAGTAGACATGACACAAAGACCAGTACTTACAAATTCCATGTTATTTAATTTAAGGGCAGGAGGATGCACTAGGTAGCCCGCGAAATTCAAAGGAGATGTTTCAATACCGGCCCAGTATATGTACAGTACTTCAAAAAATCGAGAAAAATCCCTGGAATTCGGGAAAAATACAGATAAATTGCATAAGTGCATATTTTTCTTGTAATCATTTGATATTTATCAATTATTTTTATCGACTTTCAGGCGTCTCGCCAATTTAGGTACTCTGTGGTTAAAAAACAATGACAGTATACCATAGATCGATCATTGATCATAAATCGTGAACAGTCTACTGTCACATCTTGTCAGACTAAAAGTACGGTAACGTTGCTTTAGTTATTGTTCTGAGGGTAACGTATTCGTCTCTTTGACAATGTAATATGACAGAAATAAACATATCAAACTTCAATAATCAATCAACATGACAGCTTACCGCCATGACGGGTTTTCGTTGTGTGTTGCAATTTCAAGTGTACAGACGCCAGCACATCAAGCTACTACAATCTGTCAAAAATCTTTAATAGATTTTCAACTTTATCGCTAATGTATTAAGGTTCAAGGTTGATTGGGAAAATTTGACAGTTTCGGGTAGCTTGACCTGCTGGCGTCTGTACATTCTTGTGCTTTACTACCAAACAAAGCCAATTTCTAGTAATTGGATGATTGAAAACTGTTTTAATTATATTTCCCTATTTTTTAGTATGGTGTACAAAGACCTGGCCGGGGCTCCATACATTTTGAAACATCTCCTTTTCCTATGTTTTATGCAATTTGCAGGTTAGTGTCAATTTGTATGTTGAAAAAAATACCATTCGCGAGCATAACCAGCACCACCACTCATCTATGAAACCGTTTATAAGTAGCCAATACATTTTTTTTATATTGAAGTCGAAGTCCGTTTTAATTCGGAATCCCCGTTCGTGGTCCCTTCCAGGGACTACGGAAGGGACCACGGGGAACAGACGGTTCTTTCAAGCGCAATTTTCGGTAAGTCAACTGTCAAAATGGCGCTGTCATAGCTAGTTCCCAAAACAACAAGGCTTGAAGTGGTTTTATTTTAATTTTTGAAAATGACGCGTTACTGTTTTCCTAAATACTTCGAAATTGGAGTTCGCCATTTTCCGACCTAAGACCCTAAACTTAGAAGATTGTGATAGTGGCATAAAGTTATTTGTTGATGTTGTTATTTATTTAAATTAAACAGAATATTTTTAAGAAAGTGATTATGAGGGAATATTTCAGGTTTTAAAATTTCTGACACGTTCCATGTCTAATATTACCGAATATATAATAAAATTGTAAAATAAAACCAAACTCATGAATGGAATGAATGAACGAAATCTCCAAAATATTGCAGGTCGTAGGGACCTAGCTATGGTCACGCCATCTTCAATAAGCTTTGACCGACCTTCCCCATTGACAAAAGATGGCGTCGTTAGCTCTGATTTTGGCCACGCGCCATCAATAGTAGATCAATCATCAGAAATCGATAAGCGGCAAGAGCAGGAGTTCTTGTCCAAGTGTACGTGATTTCTAGCATAGCACTCCTAAACGAATAAGTATATACGAGACGACTCGTACCGGTACTCGTTTCTCAGATACGACAGGAACTCGGTACTGTAGGTAGAGAGCTAGAAGAGCTCTCTGGGGTAACGGGAGGAATCAAATCACTATAATGACTCCTTTTATATTATATTGTAAGAACGTCCTTACATATTTCTGTCTAAATTACCACTCTCTACTCTATTCTAAACGAAAATCCTAATGAATATATTTGACACTAGCTTGAACGTTCGAATGTCACCCGCGCATAAATTATAGCCGGCCTGCATGAATAAAACTTACAGTTGGTAGGTAGATATATTAAGATCTCCTAAATTAACATATTATAGGCTACTTTATATCCCGACATAACACGAACGAAATAGCAGGCAACAGTTAGTTTGTTAAAAGTCGTATTTTCGAAATTTTTCACGTTTTCGAAAATGGGTAGGAATTCGAAAAAGTGTAAAGTTGTAGAAAATTTTCTCTACGACGCTCAATTTTAAAAATATTAGCGAAAAACTCAAAAGTGGGAACTTTTATCGCCCCTCCCCACTCCGGCTCACCTCCTAGACGCGGGGACTTTTAGTATGTTTACTCCCTAAGCACCCTGAACAACTTTCTGAAGAAATCGCTTAGGTCCCAGCTCACGCACTCTACAACTCCTTTGTTGAGTGGACAAAAACAAATTAAGTTATTATTTTACATTGTATTTAAACCAATAAATATTTTTAAAAATGATACAAACAAATGTTAATACCTACTATTAATCTTCCAATCTGCAATTTGTGACACATTTGGTAAAAGCTTGCACTAACTTTGCACACACCAGTGGTTGATGAGTATTTTCTTCGTAACAACTCATAATCTGTGAACATATTGTACAGTCAGCGTAAAAATATAAGGATAAACAGACTTAAAATGATCAGATAGAACAACTGAAAAATTTTCGAGAAACATTTGTAAAATGGCTTTTAGATTTTGGCTATGCGCCAAAATCTAAAAGCCATTTCAACAGGGCCCCTGTCAATGATATTCAAGCGCTCGTTCAAACGATCATTGTAGCACAAAATGCCCCATTTATCTGAATGGCGCAAAGTCGCAAACTGTCTGTACAATTATTATAATATTTAGTAAAAGTTCAGTATTCCAGGTGCCGCAGCTATATTGTATTTATTTTATTATTTATGTACAGCAAAATACATAGGGAAATGACATAGTTTTAATACAGGGTGGCAGGGACATCGACGCGCAAACTGTAACAATTCAGAACATGAGCTTAGACCCCATAGCGTTGAAATTTTTCGTCGGTTATAAAAAAAAAAAAATCTTCTGTTTCATAGAAAAGGACCTATGCGGTCAAAATGTATGGAACAGTAATTTTTTTTTTAATAACAGACGAATAATTTCGAATCTATGGGGTCTAAGCTCATGTGTGTCTGTGTAATTGCCGTATGGCGTTCCAATGTGAGGATAAATCAATAAATAAATGTGCTGAATCCATGATTACAGTTTTCGCGTCGATGTCCCTGTCACCCTGTATATATCAAAGGTAGGTACTGCTTATTTCTTAAGAAATTGACTGAGACAGGTGCTGTACTGTCACTTCGTTGATAAAATAATATTGCAACACTGATCGTTTTATTCAATCGATTTGTAACTAAAAAAATATTATGTAAATCTTTACAAATTTTAAATTAGATTATCGTGTCTGTCTGTGTGAACACGTTGCTAAATTACGCAACGAATTTTGATGCGGTTCTCACCATCGTTTAGAGAATTCCGGAAGGTTTGTAATAAATAAGAAATCTCGTTGATTTGTCAAGTCTTAAAAACCGTGCGAAGCAGGAGCGGGTCGCTAGTGCACAATATAATGCAATATAACTGTTAGGTCTAAGAACCATATTCTTTTACAAAGTAACAGTAGCTGGTAGCAGAGAATATAAAAGATATCAAATTGCTGGTAAAATATTTATTTTAGAGCCGTGAAGCAGCTATCTACTACAGCCATATCACATGAGCTGAGACACCAGAAACCTTATTTCCACGAAAATAAAGAACACTATGATTTTGATCCAGATGCAATCTCACAGTATATTTAAATTTTAACCTGTGAACGGGCTGTTATTAAAAAAAAAAACAAATGTGTAAAAGCTTGTTGCTTGTGTAACGATACCTTTGCTCGCCAGTCGATACAAGGTTTTATTTTTTGAATTTTTTCGTGAGTTATTTTAGGTGTTTCAAATGATTTATCTGTATTCTCAATACTTTTGTCATATTCAGCTTCAATAATTTTGTTAATAACTTGATGTTCTTTTTTCAGATAATCTATTCTGTGCGACCAGTAATCCATTTCACCATCTTCTTGGAAATCTGTACCCTTATCTTTATAAATGATTTCTCCTGCTGACTCCTAAAAATGACGATGATTAAAAACAACAATCCGCAACACGCGGTACTCGTGATCCATTGAGATGGGTCAGTATGTGAAAATCTGAAACTATTAGACCGCCTTTACACAAGTTACAAGTTGAGATACTTGTTTTCAACATAAGCATTGCAAAAGACTTGTCGAAAACATGTCAAGTATAAAACGATTTAACGTGTAGGTACCTATGATTGATGATTTTAGATACCTACCTATGTTTACATTTTCAACAAACTTTCCAATATGTAAAGTCTAGTTTACAAAACTTTGCCATGTAAACTGTGGTGCAAACTCAGACCAACAAAAAAAGAGTGCAAACGATACACGAAAACAGCAGACACAACATGTCAAATACATATTTAATACCTTCGTGGGGGTGTTTGAGATATGTACGGACGCCAGCAGGTCAACCTACCCGAAACTGTCAGATTTTCCCAATCAACATTGAACCTAATGGTTTAGCAATAAAGTCGAAAATCTATTAAAGAAATCTGACAGATTGTAGTAGCTTGATGTGCTGGCGTCTGTACCTACAGTTTTAGTAACCACATCGTCGATTTTTTATAGTTAGTATACTACATTCAAACGATTGAAAATTATATATCCAGGGTCATCCGTTTGAAGATCTTGAAGAATGTAGGTAGTATTTTATGTAAACAATATGCAAACGATTGCTTGAAGCTTGAGATAGGTACAGTCAACCGCACGTACACAAAAGTTTAGGCTTATGCTCACGAAGTTTTAAACGCGCGTTCTGTAACACGACATAAGGCGCTTTATCTGCCTTGCATAACTTGGAAAAACCGTGTGTCAGCGGATGCGGTGTCTAGAGCTTTTTACTGTGGCAGTCATAGGTATTTAGGCAGATAAACTACTCAAAAGTTACCGGTAACTAACGAATAAGACTTACCGGTGGCAGATTATCAAAAGCTATCGCATTCTCTGCCACTATAGATTTCTGTAGTGCTATAGGAGGGCTTAATGCAAAATTGTTATCAAAACTGATACGTCTGGTATCTCTACTAATAAGAGTTCCCATTTTAAAATTTAAGTTCCATTAAATCATTTAATACTGCATATATAACACGATTTATTCTGTAAAATTGTTTTATTATTTTATTCTCATGGTGACAGTGACAATATTTTTCTGATTTTACTCTGACAAGTGATTTTTCCAAAAGAATTTGATCTTCATTCAGGGAGTTACTAAACTCTTTTATTCAGGGCTTATAAATGAAAAACAAACTCCTTTTTCATTTACTTTGGAATAGTTGTGTTTATTTATGTTAAGACCAAGACATTTTGGTTTAGCCATATTTACAATGGTGCCGATTCTGTTGTCACAAATTTCTCTAAACTAGACTAAAAATCACTAAAATTTAGTTTATTCCTGTCAAACAACGTTTTCTATTCTGAAATAGACTAAAGTGAAACAACTTAACTATATTTTAGTTTGACAGCACTAATGTCATTTTAGTTACTCAATTTAGTGAAAATGGTAATTTTGCTATTCTGAATTTGACGTTTTTCACTTAAAATTTTGGTTGTCAAACTAAATGGGACTATTTTTAATCGCGATTAAAAAAGTGTGGAATAAAATTAGTTGTCATGAACTAAAACTTTACATGCACATTTCTCTACAAGTTCTTGTAAGTTTGGATGCATATGAGTTTACGGAGCTCGTGAATTATTATGGAAGCTTATGTGATTGTAGCTGTTGTCGATTCGGCAGAAAGGTAAATAATATTTTTGTTGTTATTATATTAAAACACGAAATTCATTTGTGAAAACATAAAGGGATTTTTGCACTGAACATATAAGTAGCTTTTTAGACCTACAATACTAATTATGATTTGGAAAAGAAGTGGATAACTCGACTTCCAGATTCTGTGAAATAAGAATTAACTATTTTTTAGAAATCATCAAGAAAGAGTTCGATTGGAAAGATTGCGAGACAATTCCAATCCATTCAACATGGCTGAAGAAAAATTTAAAAAAATTTTTAGACTCCCTAAATCTGGAGCACTTTATTTGGTGGATGTGTTAAGGAATCCTCGGTTGGATGAAGGATTTCTCCCCAAACACATAAAGGTTAGAACAGTTTTATTTCCTTTAGGTGCCTACCTTTCTTTTGTATCCTTTCCTCTTAGATATCATTATTTAGGAATTACTTGTTAGATTACAAGTTTGTAAGTATTAAAATTCCTAAGATTTTGTGATTTTAGAGTAAAGTGGTATCTCACTTTTATATTCAAGGATGATAGATTATACCTATTTTAGTAATTACTTAGTACCTACCCGTATGATATTAAGAGCTCATATTCATATTCAGATTCTTGCTGCACTCAATCTGTTTGCCCAAGGCAGTTATCAAACAGCTGTTGGGCAAGACAACATACTTGGGCTCAGCCAGCCATCAGTGAGCAGGTGCCTAGCTCTAACAGCAGAGGAAATTTTAAACATATTATCTCCTCAATACTTGAGATTTCCCATGACCCGTGAGGAAAAAGAAGCGGCTAAGACTGAGTAAGTTCAATTTAATATTTCTTACTTTTCAAAGGTACTATGTTACTGACGGGTTTTTTTTATAAACCGTTCTCTGTTAAACTTCAGAAATCAGAAAAGAGAATAATAAATAAGTTTAATTAAGATAATTAAAACTTCCCTTTTTACAGCTTACAAAAGTGAGAACTGCACCACTCTTATTCATGTAACACTTTGCTTGTTTCAGTTTTCTAGACCTATATAATATGCCCAACACATTAGGTGCAGTGGATGGGACCCATGTTGCAATAACAAAACCTCCACTCAATCACCCTTCTGCACCTGGCAATCTATTTTACAATCGAAAGGGCTACTATAGCATCAACTGCCAGATTGTGAGTATAAACAAATTTTTTTAACACAATTATCTTGAAACCTTGACTAAAATAAAAATAAACTTGAGAGGTGTCAAGGGACACCCGGATGGAACGAAGTTCAGAGAGAGAGAGACAGACAAAGAAACACGCGCACGCCGCACGGCTTACAACTATAGCAAAAAGTGTCGTTCCAACTTTTGGTCTTAATTTCTTCCGTCTAGCCCCCTTTTGCAACGCGCGATAAGGAACTTTGTTCCAAAACTTTCAGATATGCAGTGCGAGGGGCAAAATTGTTGGCCTCAACCCAAATTTTCCAGGCGCCACCCATGATGCTGCAATTTGGAGGGCATCAAACATTAACAGAGTCCTGAGAAATGACTTTGTGCGTGGGGAAAGATCTCAGTGGCTTCTAGGTAGGTAACTAATAAACTTTTATTATTTACCTACCTAGGTATATCTATTAGCTAAGTACATTATAAAGTTTTATTTATTGTAGGAGACAAGGGATACCCACTACAGCCATGGCTCATGACTCCCATTATGGTCCCAGCAACGGCAGCGGAGGCTGCCTACAATGAGTGCCACACAAGGGCAAGAAATGTGGTGGAAATGTGCAATGGACGCCTGAAGAATAAATTTAGGTGCCTACACAGGCATCGCTGTCTGCACTACCAGCCAGAAAAGGCAGCTAAAATTATTCTGGCATGTTGCACCCTGTATAATATGTTTTTGGAAACATTTGATGGTAAGTGTACTTAGTTTGCTTTAATATTATTATGTAATGCACCTTGTTTTATTTAAATTAAGCAAGTGTATTTTTGCAGATGAAGAAGATATTGATGTGATTGAAGACAGCGAGGAGAGTGCGACTGTGGAGGATACCAGCACCGATTTTCTTGCCGAAGCAAGGGAAATCCGTCAATCGTTAATAAACCATTTTAATTAAATTAAACATCTTATTACTTTACTATTTGTTTTTTATTTTTTTACCATTATACCTATCCTTAACCCTAAACAAAATAATAAACAATCAACTAAATATAACAACAAAATAATTAACAATCAGCTAAATATAAAAATAATTAACAATCAACAAAATATAGAAAATAATTAACAATCAACAAAATATAGAAAATAGTTAACAATCAAAAAATATATAAAATAATTAACAATCAACAAAATAATATAAAACAATGAAATATGAGGTTAGCGCTAATGTCACTAGCGAGCTGTTGAGGATTTGGAACAAGCACTTAATGAGAATAGCAGGTTTGATGAACTTGTAAGCTCCAAGACAAAATAATGGAGAAGAAACCCATCAGGTTTCATTCCCATTACCTTCATCTTGGGCAGTTTGCACCAAGAGTGGAATGCCGGAAGAGCGAATGGCAGCAGCCAATATTTCTGCAGCCGTGACAATGCTCTCCCGGAGTAACCGGCTATTCTCATTAAGTGCTTGTACTAAATTGTGGTGCACTGGCGGACGGGGAGTCCTCGGCAGTCTTCGACGACGGGTAACTCGACCGCTTGCGCGCCGCAGTGGTACTGCAGGAGTCCCGCCGTCGGTTACCACAGGCTGCTCTTCGGGTACGGGCTGTAGAGAGGGCGACACATTTTGATGGACAGGCGACGTGGGCACTGGGGACGAGGTAGGTAATCCCTGAAATGAATAAAAAACAGTTAATATTGAGTATCACGTGAGCGCTAGTGCTCTAATAAAATAGATAATTAATTGTCTTATTTATCAGTGCTGGAAGGATTAATAGTAAGATTAATATTAACAGCCTTAGTAAGGTATTTCTAAAAATTGCCCTTCAGCCATAAAAATACCATGAATACTAAAAAAAATTACCATTTCCAAAGCAGCAAAACCATATACAGAAGCAGACCCAATGATATCAAGAATTTTATTCTCAATATCATTGAGATCTGCCCCTGCCGGTCCTCCACCTGTGGCCCTGATGGAGTCCCTTGCTTTTCTTGCCTTTGTCTTTATTTTGGCCACCCACACATTCCAAATCTGTTGAAATTAAATTTGTTAAGAACACACAATGCAAATTATGCAATCCAATTGTAATTTTTTCTGACGTAAACCACTTACATGTTGCCACTGCTCTACAGTCCTGCTGCAGCCCAGTTGGTTCAGCTCGCTACTGACATTGGTCTAAAACTCCACAACTTCGGCATCAGCTTGATTTTCTAAAAAAAAATAAGACGCTAGTACTAGACCTGAATTTATACCTAATAATAGGATAATTATTAACACACACAACAATAAACTGATAATTAATATTGATGCTCTCAAATTGTTATTTTACTTGTTTTTTTAATAAGTTTAGACTCTTCAGTGGTATTTCTTACCTCGGGCCATTAGCGGATTATTGTGAAGCCGCTCTACGAGAAGCTCCTGCTGCCTTTTCGTTGCTCTTTTTCTAGACGACAGCATTTTACTATAATAATTAACTTAAAGAAAATAATAAATAAGAATAGGATAACACTGGTGACAGTTGTTGAAATCAACAAATAGAGTTCAAGTACAAGATGTCCTTGATAGGGCTTTCCTACGGCGACGAGAATACCGGAGATTTTCAACTTAGTGTACGAAAAACCGGGCTTTTTATTTCTCGAGATCACATTTTTATTCTTATCTAAGCTTTATAACGCTGAAATAAATAGAAAGATAATCATGCTACCTGAATCGTTTTTTTAAATGCTGTAGTTTGTCGATTTTATTAAAATTTAAGGTTTTTTGCTTATTGAAAACCGACACAAAATCCGCCAAAGTTCTAAATCGTTATTATTCGTTTTCAGTGTACAACCCTAGCAGGATCACATTGGCCACAGATAGTAAAAACAATAACAGGATATTGCATTTTAATTTATTAAAATATAAACAAAAATATAGTTTTACGCCGTCACTATGCTCCTTATAAATAATTATTGATAAAAAATTAAAGATTATTTGATTTTACTCAGGATTTTTTTGCACCTCAGATCATTTCGTTCACTTTCATTCACTTTTTAATTTAATTTCCAATAAATCTTGGTCTATGGTTTACTTAACTTAGCGATTGTCAAACTCGATTATAGTTATGTCAAAATTGTTTTTAAATTTAGACAATCTTGTTTGCAGAATAGCTTTTAAGATTCTCTTAACCAAAAATTAGAAATTTTAGTCATAGTTTAGTTTAGTTCGGTGTACAAGAGAATCGGCACCACTGTCAATATATTATAATTTTGAGTTTCCCTGCCTGTTTTTTTCTTCGAACGGATTCAAGTAACCTTAACATTGGCTAAAACAATTTTTCTTTCTTTCTTTCCAAAGAGATTTAAGATAGATTTAATGTCTTTGTTTCTTTCTGTAAGTATAGGCTTTTTGTACACACGACGACATATCAAGCTATACATTTCTAGTTTTAGCTGATCTCGCATTGTATAATGATTCTCAATGGCTTTTTGTACAGACGCCAGCACATCAAGCTACCCGAAACTGTCAGTTTTTCCCAATCAACCTTGAACCCAATGTTTTAGCGATAAAGTTGAAAATCTATTAAAGAAATTTGACAGATTGTAGTAGCTTGATGTGCTGGCGTCTGTACATACAATGAGAAGTCAGCTTATGATGGATATTGATATTTCGTCCTGCGTCCAAACCGTAAAAGAGAAGAGCCACTTGTGAGTCTCAATGGTCCAAACCCTATATTACTTTACTCTTTGGTCCAAACCATTGACATAGAAAAGTATGGACTGGAAATACCTACAAAAAAAGGGTGCATACCTACAACTCATATTGTCGCATAAAATGGCTGCCATTGCTAGGGTTGTGTCAATCAAGGAACAACTGTTATCTCGTTGTTACTATAACGAGTAACGATACTATATACGAGTTTTACTAGTTATCACGTTTGGATCACGATGGATTTTGGTGCTGTGAAGTGTGAACCACAGGCCGGACCTAGCTAGGTCACTCGGACCGAATAAGACGCAAGATTATTTATGTTAACATCGCAGAATATACTGATATCGTTTCAGCGGAGGAACTAGTTTCGGAAACTATTACGGTAAGTCGGCAACGGTACAACACTATTCCATTATGACATCTGTTTGTAAACAAACGAATGAATGAACAAATATAATAAAAAGGCCTGTTATATGGAAATTAACCCAAATATCAATACTTTAGCCATAAATTCATGATCGCGTTACAATTGTATCATCGATTGTGTATTATTGTATGTATTAATGCATGAAAACCGGCTACTAACCTGTGCAACTACAATTGAGGTTGATTTTCATTCTTTCTTGCACCACACTTCACAATACAACACACAGGCATGTTGAACTTCTGTTTTCCAACATTTACATGCAGTTTTAAAAGGTAAAATCCTCGTAATTTTCTCGCAAATCTCAATAATACAAAAAACAAACAGCCATTTGACAGCAAAACTACCACGAAACTCGTAACTCAAGATGGCTACTACGGCACTTACCTACAACTGTCACTACGTCAAGACAAAATGTTGCCATAATTAGCAACAACTTAAAATATAGTTGTCTCTTTTATCAAATGAGATTATCTCACTAGAAAGAATGAGACATAACGATATTTCAAATTCTGAATCATATTTCACTCATATTTGTATAAGCAAATGTATGTATAGAATAACGCGGCATCTCCATGTTATTTCCTATCTCAATGGTCCAAACTCACAAAGGGTTCGGTCCTTTTAATTACTATACTCTATGGGCTTGCTCTATGGGTCGGTCAGTAAGAAAGGTGAAGTAAGTTGCCCATTCCATAGCATAATTTGTACTTACTAATTCCACGCCATTGACATAGAAGTTTTTCTTATCTCGATGTTCCACGCCATTGACATAGAAAATTATGGACTGGAAATACCTACAAAAAAAAGGTGCATACCTACAACTCATATTGTCTCATAAAATGGCTGCCATTGCTAGGGTTGTGTCAATCAAGGAACAACTGTTATCTCGTTGTTACTATAACGAGTAACGATACTATATACGAGTTTTACTAGTTATCACGTTTGGATCACGATGGATTTTGGTGCTGTGAAGTGTGAACCACAGGCAGGACCTAGCTAGGTCACTCGGACCGAATAAGACGCAAGATTATTTATGTTAACATCGCAGAATATACGGATATCGTTTCAGCGGAGGAACTAGTTTCGAAAACTATTACGGTAAGTCGGCAACGGTACAACACTATTCCATTAAGACATCTGTTTGTAAACAAACGAATGAATTAACAAATATAATAAAAAGGCCTGTTATATGGAAATAAGCCCAAATATCAATACTTTAGCCATAAATTCATGATCGCGTTACAATTCTATCATCGATTGTGTACTAATGTATCATGTCATGTATCTATACATCGATTGTGTAACTATGCTGTTGTTGCTAATTATGGCAAAATGTTGCCATAATTAGCAACAACTTAAAATATAGTTGTCTCTTTTATCAAATAAGATTATCTCACTAGAAAGAATGAGACATAACGATATTTCAAATTCTGAATTAAATTTCACTCATATTTGTATAAGCAAATGTATGTATAGAATAACGCGGCATCTCCATGTTTTTCCTATCTCAATGTTCCACGCTGACGAGCCTGACGAAAAAGAAGTTATTGTCATACTGTCAAAATGACATTTAAAACAAAAACCACGCTACAAATATTAGGTACCTGAAAGATAGAATTACCTCTGCTAGCAACCTTAGCACAATGAAATTAAAGACCACTGTGATGCAAAGTCAGATGTAAAATAACTGTGAATGGACAGCAGTAGGGAGTAGTACATACAATAGTGTTTAAAATCTAATGTATTGCTTGTGTCTTGTGTAAACTAGTGACAAAGAGTACTATGATTGACTAATGAACAAACAATTAATTTGCATAAATTAGTAAACACAGTGAATTATATAGTAGAATATATATTAGTGAGCTGGGTAATTCAGATATTACGTTACCAAACTCTTGTATGCCTAAACATAAACAAAGATGTCGTTATACGACGATCTCGATACAATCAAAGCTCGCACAGCTGAAAAAGTAGCAGGATGGTCTTCAGGTATTAAGTTGTTACAGTCTCAGCTGCAATTAAAAAAAGCAGCGGTTACCCAACCCAAGCGTGAGGCGTTAAGACGATCTACTCAGGTAAATAAGAACAATTTATTGCTAAATTAAATTGTTTTTCTGAAACCATTTTGATTATAACATTACGATTTACAGGTTCTTACTCCTGTAATAGACTTAAAGAGTAAACAAAAAGACGATGACGAATCTAATCCAGACAGTCCCAAGGGTCAAGGGAAAACACTGGCAGCCTCACTGAATATTCGTGATTTTGATTGGAATATTGCTAATGAATATGATCCAATGTGGCCGAATGATTATGAAAAAGTTGCTAAAGGTAAGTCAAATCCACATTGTGAAAAAAAATTATGATTGATTTTGAAAGTTTTTTATTTAACTATGACAATACTACAACTGTAGGATAAGAGCCACGTTATTTGGTGTACCTAAGTTATTACCAACTGCCTAGCTTTTTTTTCAAATGTTGGGTTAGGCTTTCAGTATAACTGGTTGCAGCTGAATATCAGTATTTTACATGGAGCAACTGCCTATCTGACCTCCACAACTCAGTTACTAGGCAACACTAGTTGTTATTTAGTGTACTTATTTATATATAGCCTTTTATTCGGAGTAATTGTAATGAATATCATGTTGTGTTTGATATCAGTTCTGCGTCTCTGTGTGCCCTTTGGCAAAGGCTTCCTCCAACCCCTTCCAATTCTCCCTGCTCCTGCCCTAAGTCCATGTCTTTCCAGCTGTTCTCACCAAGTCATCCTGCCATCTTTTCAAGGGTTTTCCCTTCTTTCTGTTCCCTTCCCTAGGGTAGCATAGGGTCACTTTTTTGTACCACTTCTCTTGTCGTGACAGTGTGGCCGGCCCATCTCCATTTTAGTCTTCATATTTTGATTACTACATCTTGTGCTTCCTGATTACAGGGTACTTACATCAATTTAAATAAAAGGAAATGGCAACAACCCTGTATTACACTACTGACTTTTCTGGTCAAAAACATTTAATTCTGGTTACTTATGGCAGTAGCAAAGATAATATAATACTATATGTAGTAGGTAGTGGTAACATACTCTAAATGTCTACACAGATACCAAATTGGACTTTGGCTAGAATTTGAGCCATATTTTATTTTTCTAGTAATGAGATACCTTTCTGTTTTTTTTGTTATTTTTTAAAGTTATAGTTCCCTCTGGATCATTATTACTGTATACTAGATAAAGCTAATACTTACAGATGCTGCATCATCTAGATAAGTTTTTCAACATTTCATACTTATTCTCTTTTCCTAATTAATTTACCCATGGCTGTTATTTTTCAGAGATACAAGCAAAGAGATTGCAGCTTGATGGGGGTATAGATAGAGGAGACAGATTAGAAAGAAAACGTAAAAGCAGGTTTGGTGATGATGAGGAAATAATACCAGAAAAAACTCTTGTGGCTATGGTAATTAATTATATTTTTTAGACACTATCTGTACACAGTACAGGGCATACCCTGTACTGTGTCTACATTTATAACATATTATAAATGTAGACAATCCCCTCTTTCTTCTTTGAAAAATATTGTGTTAAGTAACCAGTACTTAACTAGTTTAATCAGTGTAATATTTAATTCAATTAAATAAATATGTAAGAACATTGTGGCAAGAATAATTATGAACTCATTAACACAAATGTAAAATCAGTGTGTCATTAAAAGAAAAAGGCAATAATCTTTTAGACCATATTTTTTGTTTGTAATAAAGCAACCTGAAGAAGAAGAAGCTGAGGAGATATCAAAACGATCAGCTGGTGCTGCCATAGCTCCGCCACCATCTCTCACAGCGGAGACGCCTTCCCCCCCGCCGCGGCCCCCATCCACACATACCCCTCCTCCATCTGGGTTCTCTATTGGCGGGTATGGCGCAAGCTCTATAGCTGCAAAAATCATGGCCAAATACGGTTTCAAGGTAATAAACTTTAACTTAAAAGGCAATAAAAACGATCAGTGTGTGTTATAAGATTTTACATGTGGCTTTATAAACTTGTAGTTTAAGGAATGACACTATTATTGTTTTACTACCAATTCATTTACTTTTTTATTCAAGACATTCAATAAGCTATAAGTTTTCATTTGTTATTATTATTTCTATAGGAAGGTCAAGGTTTGGGTAAAAAAGAACAAGGAATGTCAGTGGCTCTGCAAGTGGAAAAGACTTCCAAACGTGGTGGTCGCATTATTCATGAGAAAGAAGTTCCTACTGTAATGCCTCCTCCTGGATTTGCTTTGCCTTCCCTGCCAGGTATTTGCGTTGGAAATTAAAATTATTGCACAAATTACGGAAATCATTACTTTTGGCATATAATTCTGGATTGGACTGGATCAACTTTATCTAGTTGTAGTTGCTGGCTGGCTGCATCCATGTAATACTGTATTTGTTAAAATTATTTTTAAAATGATCTATCTCTCGGAACTTAGTCATTAGTATTGATTTAAAATGCTGATCAGCTGATGTGCTTCTTTAGAAAATCAACCCCTGGAAATCGCAAAGTAGTAGCAGTAGTAGTAGTGGTATATATATCAAGGCTAAGCTAAATCAAGATTATAATATTACTAATACTGATAATAATATTAATGTTAACTCACTAGTACAGCTGATGTTTAATTAATTTTAGTAAGAATAAGTACCTAAAAATAGAAACCAATAAATACAATCAACTTTAATCTCTTCAATTTTCCAGATTCGCCGCAAGCATCTAATTCTCCACATTCATGTAATCGGGAGCCATCTATTACAGAGATAATGAAGTCTCCCAGCAAAGTTGTGTTATTGAGAGTAAGTACATCCCTTATTATGAAGCAATAGTACGGGGTGACAGGGTCATCGCCGCACAACCTGTTACCATGCATTCAGTACATGATTCTGAAATTCTGAACTGAACTTGAAAAATTTCAACCTGGGTTGAAATTTTTGTTGGTTATTTTAAAAAAAATTGGTTTATCCATACGTTTTGACAGCGTAGGTATTGCAATTTTCTATGAAACAGCAGATTTTTCTTTTGATAACCAACGAAAAATGTCTACGCCAAGAGCCTAGGGGTCTAGAATGGGTTGAATTCACGATTTGAGTTTGCGCGTCGTTGTCCCTGCCACCCTGTATAAATCTTTTAGTGATATGAAAATGTTGGTTATATCTTGAGTCTCGACATTAAAAGTCAGAACCATCATTATTTCATTTTATTACTGACTGCATGCATTTTGGTCATTGGCGCCGATTCCCTTGTTCACAAACTAAACTTTTAAGTTCAGTGCATCTTTTTCATTCTATTTCATTAAGAAAAGGACAGAAGATAAATATTAGTTTAGTCCTGTCAAATTAGTCCGCGCCTGACGTAAATTGACGTATTTTTAGTAGCCATGTTTCTAATCGCGTCTAAACTGTCTATGGTGTATCTTAATTTGACAGGACTAAACTTATATTTTATCTTCTGTCTTTTTCTTAATGAAATAGAAAGAAAAAGATGCACTGAACTTAAATTTAGTTTAGTTTGTGAACAAGAGAATCGGCGCGTCAAATTTTGAATCGCACAATTCTGTTACAATAAAATATTTTTTCCAGAACATGGTTGGACCAGGGGATGTAGACGAGGAATTAGAACCTGAAGTGAAAGACGAATGTAACACAAAATACGGAGATGTTATAAAAGTATTAATCTTTGAAATGCCCAATGCGCCGTCAGATGAGGCCGTCAGAATTTTTGTTGAATTTAAGCGTATTGAAAGTGCTATCAAAGCAGTTGTGGATTTAAATGGCAGATTCTTTGGAGGCAGACAAGTCAAAGCAGGTTTCTACGATGTAGAAAGATTTGCTTCTCTACTGTTGACTGAATAGAGCTTTATTTATGTAAATTACTCTTTTATTCATCCTCAAAATCAGCCTACAATGTTCCTACTGCTGAGAGTGGGACACAGGCCTCCTCTCTTTGAGAGTGGGCTATAATCTACCACGCGGGGCCAGTGCGGGTTGCTAGATGTCACATGTTCTTCGAATTTTTGGTTTCCTCAATAATATTTTTATTCTTCCATATCTTTGACCCACTTAAACGAGTCACCCGAGATGACAACTAATAGAGAAGCATGGAAGAAATGTTGCACCGACTCCCAAATAAATTGGGTTATAGGCATGAGAATGATGATGATGATGATGATTCTTTGACCCAATTTTGCCGTCCATATTGTTTTTCTTCCGTTAGAATGTACATAATGATCCTAACAAACAGGTTCAAAGTTGATTGGGAAAATTTGACAGTTTCGGGTAGCTTGACCTGCTGGCGTCTGTACAGACTCTAGCACATCAAGCTACCCGAAACTGTCAAATTTTCCCAATCAACTTTGAACCTTATACTTTAGTGATAAAGTTGAAATTCTACTAAAGAAATTTGACAGACTGTAGTAGCTTGATGTGCTGGCGTCTGTACATAGGTACGCGTGATGGGTATTGTTGTTCCTTGTTCCTGAGTGACTGTTATTTTAATTCAATAGTTTTTGAGATATGGGCTGATTTCGGTTATAATCGCAGTATTTCTCTAGCTATGAAAAGCTAGCTATAAGTATTCCACTTTGTTTTTCATAGCTAGAGAAATACTATGAAAATCAATACTGTACTCTTGCAAATAAATAAATAGCGTGTGTACACGTTATAGCGTGTGTGACCCGTGGTCCCTCCACGGGGATTTTCCTTACCCGTGGTCCCTCCGAGATATACAATGCTGCCGAATTAAAATGGTAGTTTCTGCTGTAGTCCCTGGAAGATACCGTCTCTCCTAGAAATACAATGCTGCCGAATTAAAGTTGTACATACCAAGGGCAAGTCATAATACAGTCCAGGGACTACGGGAGGGACCACGGGTCACAAACGAATTATAGCCTTACCGACTACGGAACCCTAGACCTGTTCTTGGTCTGACATACAGTCGACTGATTATTTAATTTTATTTGGACTATATGGATTTTAGAGTGAAAGAGAAAGTTGAAAAGCAGATTCTGGATGTCAAACGGCTCTACAAAAAATGTATTACCTACTCGGTTCCTCTATCAGTCCTTGATTTTGTGCTTGTGTCACCTATCTTGGAAATTCTGCTTAACTTTGGCAACTTGTTATCAAAGAGTGAGTGAGATTCAAGGCAAAATGTCACTGAACTCAAGACCATTATGGTCTTAGCACAAAACAGAATAAACTTGGTTTCACGTTTTTCTATGAAAACTCTTGGCGCAATATCCTAATATCCAGTCAATGGTTTTATTTCTTGGTCGGCTTGACAAGTAAAGTTACGACACGACTGTCAAACAAATTGTCAAAAATGACAAGCCAATGTCAATCAATCTAATAAATTCCATTTACTGGAGTGTTTACTACATCTTGCGTTACATCTAATAAAAAAACAGATTATCCAAAAAAAATGTTTTGTTTTTAAGATATTTAGACAATAAACATTCTAAATTATAGTATAGGTATTAAAAACCGGTGGAATCAGACATGGTATAAAGGCGTTGGTGTCAATCTCAACAGCTGCTTAGGAATCGGGTGATAGTGAGAAGCGCTACTATATTGGATGGAAATATATCATTAACATCAATAACAATGGCATTCTATACTTGTAACAGATATAGATTAATAGTTTTGCTTCTGCTAATGTTGATCATGTGGCAGTTCTTCCGGCTATTGCCCGAAAAAAGTGCAACATTACTATCGGAGGTACGTAATCTATCTTTTGCTTGATTATCAATATTTTATCTTATGCCTTACTAACCAATAATATAATTTATTATCTAAAGCGTAAATGGGAATATTGGCGGTTTCAGGTTACATATGCAGTAGGGTTGCATAAATATTGATTTTCCATATTTGAGTGAATAGTCATATTCTATTTGTGTTTAAATATTTTTGCAATGCTTTTTTTGATAATAATGGTTATTTTACACAATATCACGCCTGTATTCCCATGAAAGGGTAAGCATTGGTGTCTAATACACCCTTGTTTTGCCAGTTATGTTATAAGTCTCATGTATTAGGGCAAGGAGAGCCTATTGCCAGTCCCTGGGCACACATCCGGACCCCACGCTGCTACTGAGAGTTTTCAAATGGAAAATTCTGTTAACACTTCTGACCCGGGGATTGAACCCAGTATCCCACGCTCAGCAGTCATGTTTGCAACCACTAAGCCAACAAAGCAGTCAGGCGAATCAGATGAGGCAGGTGTTTATTTTATTCAGCATAAATGTCTTATGTTCATACATAAAATCATGCCTTTTAGGTGGGTTAGGCAGAACTTAGAGTCCACATGCTACAATCCTTACATATCAAACTCCTGTTGCTTCCTCGATGCTCATACATAGTTTTTTCTACATTATTGAATGTAATGTGTACGACTTTTTGTTTTAGATGTGAAAGTGAAATCAAGGTTATTAGGTGTAGCCCATCCTTTAGAAGTGTTTTGTGAAATTATTTAGTCCCTTGAACTCATTTCATTAATTAACATTTAATTAAAATTATTTTTCTGTTTTATAGTCTGGCATAGTGGAGTTAGAAGATGACAAGTACAATAAGCATAAACAAGACAAAGTGAAAGTGAGGGTGTACTATGAGGCCCTTTGTCCTGACTCCAAACATTTCTTTGTGAGGCATTTGGCACCCGTGACAGAGAACCTTTCAGAGTTCCTAGATGTAACTTTAGTACCCTATGGAAAGGCTACAGTAAGTATATGTACTAAATGGTACCAGTATTTTAACTTCCACCAAATACTAAAACAAAAGAATAAATTATATAGAATTTGATAAACATGACTCAGCTTTTGTACCTTTTGGGGTTTCTAACTAAATAAACAAAATTGATTAAATATGCATAAAACAAAGTATGTCACTCTCATTTTAATTTGCTGTGGCATACTTATAAACATTTTAGTTTTGACATACATTTGTTAAAGGTAATATTGTCATAGTATGGAAAAAATATGATGACCAAGTAATTTTGGATGACCTACATAAAACTCTTCTGCTTATTGACATCTGTACACATGAATAAAATGGAAGTGTCTGTTTGTAATGTTAAAATAACAGCTTTTTAAAGTATATATGATACTTATAATAATTTAAAAAAAAAGGTCTGTCTGTCTCATTTGTTCTGGCTAATCTGCGAAACGGCGGGACCAATTTTGATGGGACTTTCACTGGCAGATAGCTGATATTATAAGGAGTAACTAAGGCTACATTTATTTTGGCAAAATATTAGGGTTCTGCATAAAAAATAATGAAAACCCATGAAATCTAATTTGTTTTCCAACATGCACACAATAAAATGCTTTATATTTTTATAGACCAAAGAAGAGAAAGGGAAGTATATTTTTCAATGTCAGCATGGTGAAGAAGAGTGCTATGCAAACAAGGTCCATGCTTGTGCAATAGAGGCTGTGGCAAACATGACGACTGCTGTCAAGATAACAGAATGCATGATCTCAGATAACATAGATTCTGATGGTGCTCTCACCAGGGTAAATATAAAAGTTATTCTAAGTATTTCTAATCATATTCCCTAAATATGTACAATATACTATCATCAACATCATTATCTTGCACTTTTCCAGATTTATTTAGGATTGGTGCAACATGTCGTTTTCTTCCATACTTCTCTATGAGTTGTCATTTAGGTCTAGGACTACCTAGATGCCTTTCTAGCCCTATAGTCTTTCACACAGTCAATCCATTGTTTCTTTTATCTTGCCATACTCATACAACCATCCACATTCATACTCAAAACTTTTATCATTAAATGATAAAAGTTTTGAGTATTTTTTATCTACATCAATATACTAATAAACATTAATGTTTCATTTCAGTGTGCAAAGGAAATGAAAATTGATCCTGATCCAATAAGTAATTGTGCTCATGAGGATCATGGATCAGCTCTCCTGAAGAAACACGGCGATGATACCCACATATTAAAACCAACATTCATTCCGACAATAACAATCAATGGTTCAAGAGATAACCAAGCAGCCATATTGAAAAATTTCCTATTAGAAGTATGCAAATTGATTGACATGCCTCTCCCACCACCTTGCTTGTGACATAACAAATTTTCTCAGCCAAATATGCACAATATACTTCAGCATTTTGAGTAAAATCATCAATTCCAATGTTTTGTCAATTGAAGCTCAAATTCAAATTGCTCATAATGTTACTTCCATGCAATTTTCAAGTACCGTAGCATATTCGCAATTAATTATACAGTGTAAATATACCTACATTGTATAATTTGTAATTTATTAATTGTACATTTTCACCTGTGAAATGTTTACTGACAAAAATATGCTGTTATAACGCTATTTCTCAATAAACTAGAAGAAATTAACATGTACTCACTTTATTATATAAAAAAATATTATTTCAGTGTGTTTTGGGAAATAAAAAGGCTATCAAAGTATTAAATTTAAAATGAAAAAAAGAGGTTAAATTCCAAGGTGATATATGTTTAATTTCGTTTAACGATTATATAATAATTACTTTAAATAAGTTTTAATGGGTTGTGTTTCCTAAACCTAGTTAATCAATGAACAAACGATTGTTTCTAGCATTTGTTTAAATGAGGATCTTTCTGGTTGTTGTTGCATTTAGTAATAACTATATTATTTTAAAAACTGTTGTATTTTTGTACCTCTTTATTTACATTTTTTTTTACTGAAACTTTATCAGTCAATCTGTAGAATGATGAATGACGAATGACGTGTACCAGTAATAATATGAAGTCCAGTAACCATATGAATAATTATTTAGTATACGTAACATTTTATAATATAAAGACGCATTAGGATTAAAGTCTGAGTATAATAAGTATTTTTCACACTGCTTTAACTTATACATAAATATTTTTCTTGCAAAAACTTGGTTTTTATACAATACCACTTATTCATACTATTTTAATTACTTGCTTAAGTGTAAATGTGATGAGAAACATATTAATTCTTAAAAGGTTTCACTTAATCGCAATTGTGTTTAAACATTATAATATAATTTAACGTACCTAATCATATTATGTTTCATAGCATGAGTCATTTATATTTATAGTAATTACTGAACTAGCGCACAACTTATCTAGTTGTACTATATATTTATGTACTGAATGATTGTACGTTACTGTGGTACTCATATATACCAGAAACAAAACTGCAGATATATTTAAAATATTAATGATTTATTCAATAGTCAGAAGTACTAATAACACGGTATTAGGAACTTGTCTTCCAAACTAACAAAACACTATGTTGGAACACTTGGATCTAAAAGTCCAAACTTTTTAAATTATATGAAAAGAAAGAAGTAAAAAAATGTTTGCTAGATAAATTATTTAATTGTTTAAAAGACTTGACGAAAGTATTACTAAATGAGTAGCACTAAAGTTGTGTTTTCACCAGTATTGAATGTGTTACTTATTGTGTAGACACACGACTGGCACGCGTCAAAGCCAGGGGCAACTGCAGCCAGCAAAGAGTATACTAATAAATAACAGCCGTCGACACTCTTCGACGTGTCGACGGCTGCAGGCCTGTGCGTAAAAGTCAATAGTGCGGCTAATGTTAACCCAAGGAAAGTTCCTTGGGCTAAAATCTAAAACATACTACTATTACCTATGACGAACATTATTTTTATGATTTATAAAATTGGAATTGGAATGGAAGTATGTATTTTATTAGGGTGTTGGTAATAAATATTATGTATTTATGTTGTACTGTGTTAAAGTAGAAAAATCTTCGTAAATGTACCTAATAAGATTGTCATGTTAGCGTTTGTAAATAAAAACAGGTTATCAAAGCCGAATCCACATTATAATGTAAAACGAGCCTTTATCAGTCAAAAAGAAACCTTACCTAAACTAATGCTTCGTAGAATAAAACCATGACCCGTCGTATCAGGGAATCGTGTAATGTTTTGATAATGTTTATAGTAGTAGTAAATAGTTATGGTAGGTATTGTAGAATTACCTAAACTGTCTCTGTAGGATTTTTACCATTCTTTCGAATATTTTTTGATTATTTGGGTAAAACTGCTTCCAATGCTCAATGAGTACGGTGGGCTGCAAAAGTAGCTTAACTCGTCCAAAACAAAACATCTCAGCGAACATCTATAACATCATTTATTTCATAAGTTACTGATTGTATCGATAAGTGCCAAATTTTGTTGTTTACAGTAACTTTCTGAAAGGTATAGCGCTGAGGTAGTTTGTAGAGTTTAGACTAATGTGGATTGTTGTACTTACCTTTCCATTAAAAAAAAAACAGTCCTAATATAACCAGTCCTTATACTAAATTCTATAAAGTGAAATTTGAACTAAAACAGCAAGTGAATCTGAGTCAATATGAGGATTGCTAATCATATTCTTCGTGTCGATGGGACGACAGTATATTAAATTTTGTCCAATAAAAAGTAGCAAGGCAAGATCCACATAAAATTAATAGTCTGACAAACGGCTAGTACCTACCTATTATAACGGTTCTCTACAACCATAGAAAATCGATTTTCTTACAAATCAGAATTAAAACTTGGTCGGAACATAGTCAATTATATACGTAGTAACTATAGTTATGTATTTGAATAGCGGTAAAACAGCAATTAGTACTGCCGTTTGTCAGCCTATCAGAACTCCACGCGTTGTGTTATAATATTAATAAATTATACCTTAAGAAATAGTGTGGTTAGAATGTTTTACGATAAGTCCTAAAGGTGAGCACCTTTAGGACTTATCGTAAAACATTCTTATTGTAGAATGCAGGTAAAGAAATTAAAAGTAGGTTGTATGTATGTGTTGTAGGTTTTTTGCCTCTCTTGCCGTCAATCTTATAATAATGTTATTTATTTGTGAATGGGAAAGTAGGTAGGTACCTATGTAATACCAAGACCAGTGCGATGTTGTAATGTGAATAATGTTGAAAATTAAAGTGCACATTTTCAAGTTCGTGTATTTATTTACCTTAGGTACCCAATGTTGAACGAATCTGATTAAACAGACGAGCTGACGAAATAATATCCCTGGTCATTTCACACAGCGCCATCTAGTCCCAAGCTAAGCAACCTAATGCTTGTGTTATGGTCATAGACTATACACTTAGAAACTGGTTATGGTAACAAGATGGCTGATAAACTACTTATATGTATATATTTTTTTTTATAAATACATATTCATACATATTATAGATAGAAAAACACCCAGACTCGGAACAAATACATGTAGGTCATACAAATATTTGTTCCGTGCGGGAAACGAACCCGCGACACGTAGCGCAGCAGTCAATCGCTTAACCACTGCGCCAACCGTGTCGTCAATATTGTCGACAGAGGTAGCTGTACTTTGATCTGACGTCATAAGATAGGAACACCATACCTAGTAAGTTCGCACTACTCAGTACAACGACCGTTTTTCGTGACAAGGATGGAAGAATAAGCGCTTCTGAAGTTTTGCTTCTCGATATTTTCACCGATTTTATTATTCTTTTCATAAATCGTGTTGTCTGGAACTGACATCTTTTAAAAATGTAGGTATTCATTTGACTTAGTTCTGCCAAAATGAAACATATCACAAAATTATGAAATTGATTTTATTACGCTAACAGCAATGAAAATATGTCATGCTCCTAATACCTCATGAAACACTTCACATCGACATAGGTAATACACTAAACACCAAACAATTCATATAAACATGTTTAACTATTCTTTTTTGAGGATTCCGTACCCAAAGTGTAAAAACGGGACCCTATTACTAAGACTTCGCTGTCTGTCCGTCTGTCTGTCACCAGGCTGTATCTCAAGAACCGCGATAGCTAGACAGTTGAAATTTTCACAAATTATTTATTTCTGTTGCCACTATAACAACAAATACTAAAAACAAAATAAAATAAATATTTAAGGGGGGCTCCCATTGTTTGGCTACGCTGACGACACGCTGGTCCTGGCGCAGGGGAGGTCGCGCCAAACGGCGGCCGAAGCAGCGACACGCGGGGTTGCGACAACCGTCGAGATGATCCGGCAATGAGGACTCGACGTGGCATTGCACAAGTCTGAGGCAATGTGTTTTCATGGTCCTCGTGACGCGCCACCGTCGGGTTCACTAAAAACGCCGGGAGGGGTTCACATCGGCGTCGAGCTGACGATGAAGTACCTGGGACTGTCCTCGACAGCCGGTGGAACATCGTGGAGCACTTCCGACGTTTGGCTCCCAGACTGGAGCGGGCCGAGTCTGCTCCTGCCCAATCTTGGGGACCAAACGCCTCCTGCCGGAGGCTCTATGCGGGGGCGTGCGGTCCATGGCCCTTTACGGGGCACCAGTATGGGCGCGTTCCCTGAGGAGGCGACCAGCCCGCCGGTTGAACGCGTCCCAAAGGGTCAAGGCTGTCCGGCTGATCCGAGGATACCGCACGGTCTCCGCTGAGGCAGCGAGCCTCCTTGCCGGATTGCCGCCATGGGATCTGGAGTCCAAATTACTCGCCCACATATTGGAGTGGCGAGAGGAGGCAAAACGCCGGGGCGTAACTCCGCTGCCGCGAGAAATCACGGTACAGCGGACAGCGCTCCGGCGGGATCTCATAGCGCCATGGAGAGTGCGATTGTCGCAACCCAGTGCTGGGCACGCGATAGCGCGGCGCTAAGACCCTCTTTGAGGAGTGGCTAGAGAGGCGCCACGGCGCCCTCACCTTCCGCCTGATGCAGGTCCTTACCGGACACGGTTGTTTCGGGAGGTTCCTGTTCAGGATAAGGCGGGAGGAAACGCCAGGGTGTCACCACTGTGTAGATCGCCCGGAGGACACGGTGGAGCATACGGTGGAGGTCTGCCCGGCTTGGGCGGAGCACCGCCGTGTCCTCGTGGCGGCGATCGGCGGCGGCGATCTCTCGTGTCCGGCCCTGGTCCAGGCCATGGTACGGAGCGAGGGTGAATGGGAGGCCGTTATACCTCCTTCTGCGAAGCAGTAATGCTCGCAAAGGAGGAGGCGGAGCGCATGAGGGAGAGGCAATCTCTGCGCCCTCACGCCCCTAGGGGCCGCAGGAGACGCCCTGGACGGGAGTCAACAGCCGACTTCCGACCACCGTAGGTGCGGGCTTGCGGGCGACGAGCAATGGGCAGCTCGCCGCCCGGTAAAGACCAGGCCCGGGTCGACGGCGCGTTGTGTTCCACGCGCGCCTCAAAGAGATGTTAGTACGATCTGATGGGGTCCGGTAGGGCCGATGCCTGCTAGGGCCGCGGGTTGTTCGAAAGAGATACCGTGGCCCGTGGCCCCTGGCACAGGCAACTGAAGGAACACGGGTGGGTTTTAGTCAGTAAAAGTCTGACACGCCCTTCCGCTCAGCCCAGAGCGGGAGAGGTCATTTGATGATTTCCAACAAAAAAAAAAAAATACAAGTTACATCAGACGTGATTTTTATAGATAATGGTACGGAACCCTTCGTGCGCGAGTCCGCGGACTCCGGCCAAGTGCTAGTCGCGACTAGCTAAAAAAAAAATACAAGTTACATCAGACGTGATTTTTATAGATAATGGTACGGAACCCTTCGTGCGCGACTCCGCGGACTCCGGCCAAGTGCTAGTCCCGACTAGCACTTGGCCGGTTTTTTATATATGACCTCGCAATCCACGCATGTCTATTTCTAGAGTAGGTACCTACCTAGTCCGATGTATTCTTATTTATTCGATAAGTAAAAAAAAAAAAAAATGAAACAATGATGATATATTGAAAAAAAAACAATTCAAAATTGGAAAATAGAGGTTTACCAGTGCGGTGAATGTACAGGTATCTCCCGGGCCCCCGACTCATGGTACTAGAAGGAACAGTGGGGTTTTAGTCGGTAGGAGTCCGACATAATCCTCCGTTCTTCCCAGACGGAGGGTATCCATGAGGATTTCCCCACGGAAAAAAAAAACTAAGAATTGGTTCACAGATGCAAATTCAGAAGAATGTTCATATTCTGTGAACCGATTCTGTTGAGATTTGGCAAACATGTCTGGGGGCACGGTAGAGCCCCCGGCAAGACGATCCAAAAACAAAAAGCACTACCTACTTTTTCTCGAAGGTATTCAAGAATTTGGTATGCAGGGTAGTATTTGCACAACAAAAAAATAAGAAATTTTTAACTTTCACCCTCCAAAACCCCCCTAAAAGGAGGCGCATGTGTTTTAACTGTAACGGATTATAAATCATTAGGTACAACACAATACCTAATACCTACATTGATCTGATGATGGAGACTAAAGAAAGTAAAAGAGCTCCTCATTAATACAGGGTCTAACTTTGATCCTCAATTTATTGAAGTAGGTGCTTAACTAATTTTGAGGTGGTGACAAACATACAATAAACCACCAATCAACGAAGATTAATAAAGCTGCAATCATTTTACGCTTGTTTGTGTTTGGCGTCGCCTCAAAATAAGCTAGGTATGTACGTTTTTTTTTGTTTGTAATTGACGAAACAAAGGAAGTGATTCTCAAGTCGACGCGTAAAGATAGTCTTTTTTTTAGTTTCACCTGTCGATGGTTGCCGATTGAGCTGAAATTTTGCATGCATGTGTAAATCGGACGACAATGTAAAATAATATGACATGGAACTGATCTGATGATGGAACGGGAATGTGGTCATAGGAACTCGGTAGTTAAAACGATACAACCCCATCGAGTTTGGACTCGTTTGATCCGTCTTGACGAGTACTTTGGTGCTAGATGGTAACCAGGGTCTGATGATGGAGCTGGAAGAAGGCCATGGGAACTCGGTAATTAAACGACACAACCCCATCGAGTTTGGGCTCGTAAGATTCGTCTTGACGAGTACTTTGGTGCTAGATGGTAACAAGGGTCTGATGATGGAGCTGGAAGATGGCCATAGGAACTCAGTAATTAAACGACATAACCCCATCGAGTTTGGGTTCGTTTGATTCGTCTTGACGAGTACTTTGGTGCTAGATGGTAACCAGGGTCTGATGATGGAGCTGGAAGGTACCTAGCCATAGAAACTCAGTAGTAAGCGACACAACCGCGTCGAGTTTGATTCGTCTTGATGGGTGGACTGTTTTTGATGAGTGGTGGTGGTTTGGTGAACGTGAATATGCGACCCCGTCTTTGGGAAAATACACTGACCTGCAAAACTAAGTACTACACTTTTAAAATCGTTTTTTTTTTTCTAAACTATAGATGTCGGCGCATCACATATGCGCGTGATCGACCGAAGGGAGGGCGCGGGGCGTCGGGGTACCGAACACGGTACGCGACGGCCGCTGCTCGCCCTCCACGCCACTCAGCTCACAGACGCGCTTGACCACGGGCATTTCATTGTTTCTTTGTTGATATGTAAATTATGGTATTACACCTATTTTAATACAGTCCACTACTTCTTTCATTATAAGTCCCGATTGAGCCCAATCATTTGGTCCTTCGAGCCGGATAAATAATACCGGTATTGCCGTAAATAACGCCGTCAACATCTTCGGTCGTCGTGGTCACATTTGCGGACTTTGACCGCTCGCGACCACCACGCGGTACGACCACGAAGAAAAGAACACAGAAGTCGTTCCCGAAGCAGCCTGCATCGTCATCGTGGGAGCTGAAGTCATTCTTTGGGAGTATATTACTGTATTTGAGTGAGTCCGTTCCAATTAGTTCATTTTCTGCTTTCTTTTTCTTGCCGAAAATCGTTGTTCATCTTCCTATATTTCAATTTTCATACAGTGTGCTTCAATATTAGTACTATCATAGTGTTTTCTACGGCACTGCTTGTTAAAATACGCATATTTTGCATCAAAAACGATTAGTCATTAGCTAGTTCACATTTTGTTAACGTGTTGAGTCATTGACCTTGACACTGTTTCTCGATCCCTTTCATTAACGCACAGCTGTTTTGCAGTTTTTTATCTATAAAGATCATTAGCATCAGTGCGCACAGCTGTTATTTAACTTCTTTACAATGGCAGATAATTTAAAAACATTGATAAAGAAACGTAGTTCCATTAAATCAAAGCTTACTATTTACAGCAACTATTTAAATTTAGTAAAAAGTAGTTCCGCAATATCTGAGTTGCAACGGTTAGATTTAGAGGAGCGTTTTAATAAATTCGAAATCTTACACACCGACTTTGACGCCTTACAGACACAGATCGAAGTGCTTTCCGATGACGACGAGTCTGCGTTGGCTGAGCGTGAGGACTTTGACCGCCAGTTCTTCAACCTGGTGGCACTCACGCGCAGCCTGCTCGGTGTCTCGGCCAACGGTGCTGCGTCGGAGGCGGGCTTCAAAGATGCTGACTCAGGTGCACATGTTTCATTTAGGGATTCTTTTGTTCGTTTGCCTAAAATAGATCTACCTCATTTCGATGGGAACTACCAATACTGGCTTGAGTTTAGGGATACTTTTGGGTCATTGATTCACGACAATTCTAGCATAAGTGACATTAATAAGTTCCACTACCTGCGAGCTTCACTCCAGGGAAATGCGGCTTTAATTATTAAAAACATTGATTTTAAAGCCGATCATTATAATCTTGCGTGGGACTTGTTGTGCGAACGTTACAATAACAACCGACTTCTTGTAAATAATCACTTTCAGGCTTTATTTGATGTCGAACCCATTACAAAAGAATCAAGTGTTTCCATCAGAAACCTTGTTGATATTATTAATAAAAATATTAGGGCACTAACTACTTTAAAAAAGCCCACTCAGTATTGGGACGATATTATTATTTATTTCATGGGTAAAAAATTAGATTTAACAACAAGTCGTGATTGGGAAGAGCATAGAAACAATATGTTTAAAGATGATCCTACTTTAATGCAATTTTGTTCTTTTTTAAGCAGGAAAGCGGACTGGTTAGAATCAGTGGAGTACAATCATAGGTCTTCTGAAATTAATAATATTGTTGCTTTAAATAACAGTCATACAAATAAAACTGATTCTAAACACAATCAAACAAATAAAAAATTAGACAATATCAATAAAAACCATAAATGTCCACTTTGCTCCCAAGCACATACATTGTTTAAATGTGAATCATTCAGAAATTTGTCCGTCGAAAATCGCATACAAAAGGCAATTGAATTTAATGTTTGTATGAATTGCTTACGCTTTGGACATGTTTCTAAAAAATGCAGATTTTCACATTGCAAATATTGCAAAACAAAGCACAATACGCTTTTGCATTTAGAAAGTAACGAGCCCAAACTTGCTTCCAATCCATTGCCTTCTGCCATGCCTTCTGCACAGCCTTCTGCTTCGCCTTCTTCAAATGTTGTGCTTTCAGTCAATTCCATGCAGCTTGCTACTTCTGCGCATGTTTTACTGTCCACAGCTATGGTGAACGTGACAGGCGTGACGGGTAAGAAGTACACTGCGCGCCTACTGCTGGACAACGGTAGTACGGCGAACTTTGTTACGGAGAGCTTATCAGAGAAGCTGGGTTTGTTACGACGCGGTACGAGCACCAAGGTAACGGGTATTAATAGTCTCATATCCACCAGTACACAGTCTTGTCACCTCTCAATAGAGTCTTTATGCTGTGCCTTTACTGTAGATATCGAGTGTCACATTTTGCCAGAAATTACAAAGGTTCTACCGTCTTCATTCGTGCATATTAATCACGTCCCTATTCCTTCAGGTCTTAAGCTTGCAGACCCGAACTTTAACGTTCCGTCGGTCGTAGATATCCTGGTAGGGGCTGAAGTTTTCTGGAATGTCTTAGGTAGCAAAACAACAGACTTAGGGAAAAACCTACCTAAATTATGCGAGACCAAGTTAGGATGGTTAGTTTCAGGTAGTATTTCGCACCAATCATGTTTTTCCGCTAATCATTTTTGCCATCATTCCAACGTCACTCCTGACCTCACTCAATTTTGGGAGCTTGACAAAGTCGCTTCAAAACATTCACTCTCACTTGAGGAGAGAATGTGTGAGCAGTCGTTTGCTCAAACCACCGTTCGTAATGATAGTGGGGGATTCGTCGTCACTATGCCTTTAAAAGGGGATCCTAGTACATTAGGTCATTCTTTTAGGAATGCTAGGAATCGTTTTCTTTCCCTTGAACAGCGATTTAAACGCGATCCTTTATTTCACGACAAATACAATCAGTTCATGAGAGAATATGAGCGCCTAGGTCATATGACTTTAGACTCAAACTGTACACCATCACTAGAAAACTCCATGAGTACATATTACATTCCGCATCATGGAGTCATTCGCAGTTCTAGTACCACTACACAACTACGCGTAGTATTCGACGCATCAGCTTCTACCAGTTCGGGGGTGTCACTTAACGACATTCAGATGGTCGGTCCCGTAGTACAAGACGATCTGTTCTCCATTTTAACACGTTTTCGTCAGCATAAGTACGTGGTCTCAAGTGACGTGGAAAAAATGTACAGGGCCATAGAGTTAAATCCAGTCCAACGACCTCTTCAAAAAATAATTTTCAGGTTTGAACCTTCAGAACCTCTTCAGACCTATACCTTAAATACGGTTACCTATGGAACCGCTTCTGCACCCTATTTAGCCACTAAGTGTCTAGTGAGTTTGGCTGATAACATTGAGGATAGTCGTGTCCAATGTGCCATACGACGTGACTTCTACGTCGATGACTTTCTTAGTGGAGGGGATACCATAGCTGAAACTGTTGACATTTCAAAAAAGGTACTTTCGGTTCTATCATCTGCAAAATTCAATCTACGTAAATGGCGGTCAAATAATTCTGAAATTCTTAAAGAAATTACACATAGTAACGAGTTACATAATACTTTAAATTTTTCTGAGCAAGGTCCAAACTTATCTCAATCTAAGACTTTAGGACTTAACTGGGTTTGTGACTCTGATTCACTTACTTATACTATAAACATCACCTCCACTACTAAAGTCACCAAACGTCATGTTCTTTCTGTCATCAGTCAAATCTTTGACCCACTAGGCCTCGTAGGTCCATGCGTCGTCGAAGCAAAGACAATCATGCAGCGTCTATGGCTAGAAAAGTATGACTGGGATGACGAAGTATCGCACGAAGTCAGCAACCTTTGGTCTACATTTGAAGGCACAATAACAGCATTAAATCAGCTAAAAATTCCTCGTTGGGTTTTGCGTGAAGGCTCTATTACGCATGAAGTACACGTCTTTACCGATGCGTCCGAGAGGGCGTATGGCGCTTGTGTGTACATTCGGTCTTGTAATGCCAGTGGATCCATAGGTGTACAACTTCTAGTCTCTAGAAATCGTGTAGCGCCCATCAAACCAACGAAGATACCGAGACTTGAAGTTTGTGGAGCTTTGTTAGGTGCAAGGCTGTGTACTAAGGTTCAGGAATCGCTTACCATGCCCATTCATAGATGTAGATTCTGGTGCGACTCAACCATAGTCCTGGGTTGGCTCTCTACTCCTTCTAATCAACTTAAACCTTTTGTCAGAAACAGAGTCAATGAGATACAGGAAAGTACTTGTGGTCATACCTGGAGCTACGTACCGTCGAAGGACAACCCGGCGGATCTTGTTTCCCGTGGTCTGAGGGCCGACGTTATCATAGACACACCTCTGTGGTGGTCTGGACCCTCATTTTTACAGCATAGTGAAAATGAGTGGTCCAGCATGCCAAATAGCGGGAAAGATAGTCTGCCGGAAGTAGTGACTCATTTCATTGGTAGTGATAGTGACAATCATTCATTAATTAGTTATCATTCTAACGTAAACATAAATCCTTCAATCATTCATAATTTATTATTAAAGTATTCTAGCCTAACAAAAATTCAAAATATATTTACATATGTACAACGCTTTATTTACAATGTAAAAAATAAAAATAAATTGCATGGTGATTTTTCTACAACAGAACTAGAAAACTCATTAAATAAAATTATACATTATTCACAGCTTGAAATGTTTCCAGAAGAGTACAATTTGTTAAAGTCTGGACAAAAATTACCACGCAAAAGTAGATTGCTTCCTCTGACACCGTTCATTGACAATCATAACCTCATTCGCGTTGGCGGGAGGCTCGATAACTCCCCTTACGATTTTAGTGTGAAACACCCTATTGTTTTATGCAGTAAGCACATACTTACGAAACTCATCTTTCAAATGCAACATTTAAAGCTTGTACATGCAGGTCCACAGTTGTTATTGTCCCATATACGACAAACTTATTGGCCTCTAGGTGGCAGAAACTTGTCTAGATTTGTCGTGAATAAGTGTCTTAAATGTTTCAGACATAAGGCTCAGAACGTACAGCCTATTATGGGTCAACTACCGAGCACAAGAACAAATCTTGAGTTTCCATTTTTGAATAGTTATGTTGACTATGCTGGGCCAGTATTGGTGGCCAATCGTAAAGGCCGAGGATGCAAACTTACAAAATCCTATATGTGCATCTTTGTTTGCTCGGCAGTAAAAGCCGTACATTTGGAGCTCGTCACCGACCTCACCACTGAGGCCTACATGGCCGCTCTAAATCGTTTCGTGGCGCGTCGTGGCAAGCCTCGAAGCATCACGTCCGATAACGGGACCAACTTTGTAGGTGCATCAAACGAGATGTATAGGTTCTTGCAATCATCAAATGTTGCATCTGAAATGGCGCAGCAAGGTATCGAATTCATTTTCACGCCTGCATACAGCCCTCATTTTAATTCATTGGCTGAAGCTGCTGTAAAGTCATGTAAGCATCATTTAAAACGGCTACTGCATCTTACTCATTTCACCTTCGAAGAGATGGCTACCTGTCTCACTCACATAGAGGCGGTTCTTAACTCACGCCCTCTTACACCTCTTTCTTCAGACCCTAATGATTTTTCGGCACTCACTCCTTTCCACTTCCTAATTGGACGGCCATTCTTATCAGTACCACATCCTCAGGTGACTGAAGCCAACATCACGCGGTTGGATCGCTGGAAGAGAATCCAGCACATCAGGCAGCATTTCTGGCGACGATTTCATAACGAGTACACTTCTCTGCTGCAGGCCAAATCCAAGTGGTTTCATTCCAGAGGTGAAGTGAAGCCGGGGTCCTTAGTCCTGATAAAGGACAAAACAACGCCACCTCTGCTCTGGTCCCTGGGCCGAGTCACGAAGACTTATCCCGGCGTCGACGGGGTTACGAGAGTGGCCGAACTGAAGACGAAGCGGGGCACCATTCGTCGTGCCTTCAACTGCATCTGCCCCCTTCCAGTCGAAGATTGAAGACTTCCCTTCAACCCGGGGAATATGTCGGCGCATCACATATGCGCGTGATCGACCGAAGGGAGGGCGCGGGGCGTCGGGGTACCGAACACGGTACGCGACGGCCGCTGCTCGCCCTCCACGCCACTCAGCTCACAGACGCGCTTGACCACGGGCATTTCATTGTTTCTTTGTTGATATGTAAATTATGGTATTACACCTATTTTAATACAGTCCACTACTTCTTTCATTATAAGTCCCGATTGAGCCCAATCAATAGATGTTAGAGATTTAAACCCCTTACACAAAATAATACTCGTAATAAAAATAGTATGAATGTAAAAAGCTTAAAACAATTACACAACACAAATAGAACAAAAAAGGTATAAACGTGAAACCCTATAAAAAGAAAAAAATAACCTTGAAATTATGACCCTACGTAGGTAAGTACGTATGAATTTTTTTGATTAAATGTTGTATGATGTTGTAGTTTTTTTTAATCCGCCATTTTGTGGCGACGGCCATCTTGGACCGATTTTCATCAAACATAGCTAAGAACACTCCCGACAAATTCACCTTTCAAACAAAATTGAAATCGGTTCATCCGTTGGTGAGCTAGGTACGATGCACAGACAGACATACACACACAACCCCCCCCCCCCCCCCCCGCACACACACACACAGACACGTCAAACAAATAACACCCCGTCGTTTTTGCGTCGGGGGTTTAAAAAAACGTTATATATATATACAGGATGGAAACTTTCAGCGGGGCAGTAAGGGGAAATACCTTATCCGTTGCAGCTACGCGAAAATGGTCTTAGGAGACTATCCATATTTTTTTATGGAATTTTGATCCCCATTCACAGATTTTCAAAAAAAAATACAGTTAGTAAGAAAATAGCCATTTTACACAAAAACATTTTTTGATGCCAATCGATCCTGTTTCTAATACTGATAAAAACTTCTATGGACCAACCATCATTGGAGTACCTACCTACTCAAAAAGTCACAAATTGCAGAAAACTTTTCCCTTACATTTTGTAAAGAATTTGTGTAACTGAAATACAAAAAATAAAATAAAAGACAAATGATCACGTAGAATTTTACACATATCAAAAAGAGCCGTATTAATTTTCTTTTGTTATTAACTAACATAACTTGATATTGTTATTCTGTTTCTTGCCCTACGATATCAAGTGCTCGAAGTGACCGCCATTTTGGCGAATACATAAATTGATTCGTTTCTATACCGATCTAGTGGCTGCTGACAATTTATTTGTATGAATTCCATACATTTAAGTTCTTGAACACTATCGTATTGCTTTTTGTAAACCTCAGTTTTCAGGTAGCCTCACAAAAAGAAATCTAGAGGTGTCAGATCTGGACTACGCGCTGGCCAAGAAATAGGACCATGTGTTCCTATCCATTGATCACCAAACTGTCGGTTCAAAGTCGAACGCGTACTGCGGCTGTTGTGAGGTGGAGAGCCATCTTGTTGAAAAAACATTCTTCTTGATTCCGACAGTGGTAAATCATCGACGAGGTTTTAAAGATTCTCTAATATTCTGTTGTTATAAATCTTGGAATTCAAGGTGCCTCCATAAAATTCCACCATTACCACTCGGTTCCACATTATACCACACCAACAATTAAAAGAAAATCGCAATTGATTATGTGTTTCGCGAAACCTGAGAGGATTTTCTCTACACCAATAATGGTGATTTCGCCGGTTGTACATTCCATTATTAGAAAAATTTGTTTCATCAGACCATAATACGAAATTCAGAAAATGGTAATCTCTGCTTATTTTTCCTCTTAACCACCTGCAAAAAGCAAGTCTTCGAGCGGCATCCCCTGAATGTAAGGCTTGAACTAGTCGCCCCTGTCGGTAACATTTATAACCATACTTCTTTCATATCTTTAGTACGAAACGATGTGAGACACCTAGGTACTTCTTCAGCGACTGCTCTTGATGATATTTCGGGATAAGCTTCGACAACTGTAAGAACAGAAATGATCAAATTTTCATCTAGTATAAATGGGTGGCGTACAGATTTTTTCTTGAAAAAGCCACCTTGTGCAAGATTTCTTAAAATATTTGTAATAACCTTTCTGGTTAACCTACACATTTAAAATGTTTCTATATACATTTTAGTGGAGGGGCGCACAGTTTTACATTATAGACTATACTTAGACCTATATTAGTTTTTTTTCGCTCCTCAGTTCTCCGGTACCTTTCGCAAACTGTGAGGAGACCTTACCAACGTACTTACCTTCAGTCCTTACTTTACTTCAGTCAGGACCTGTCTTATACTCCTACTCCTACTTATACTACTTGTCGTCTGCCTAGCCTTTTCCCAACTATGTACATATGTTGAGGACGTTCCAGTCTAACCGGTTGCAGCTTACAATGGCTCACATCGACTGTCAAAGGTCTAGGAATGACAGCCAGGACTAACAACACAGCTAACAGCTTTTAACGTGCTACCTGAGGCACGGATCTCGGTATGTAACGGTTGGTCATCCATCCACGGACCAACCTCGGCAAGCGTTGCTTAAACTTGAAGGCTAACCCGTGCGGCTGTTACCATTGAACCCCTCCCTTAAACTATGTACCTGAAATCTACTCTGAAAGTTGGGCTATGTCTACTGAAGTAGGTAGGCATCACGTAATAGGTAGGTACTTACGGTTAGCGACAAAAGTCGATTAACACCGCTACTTTTACATAAATCATAAATTAGGTATTCGATACATGATGTTTCGGAAGGTTCCTGCATATCAGGCGGGAGGAAACGCCCGGGTGTTACCACTATCAGGATCGCCCAGAGGACACGGTGGAGCATACGGTGAAGGTCTGCCCCGCTTGGGCAGAGCACCGCCGTGTCCTCGTAGAGGCGATCGGCAGCGGCGGCGACCTCTCGCGTCCGGCCCTGGTTCAAGCCATGGTCCGGGGCGAGAGGGAGTGGGAGGCAGTCACCTCCTTCTGTGAAGCAGTCATGTTAGCGAAGGAGGTGGCGGGGTCGGCGAGGGAACGCACCTTGCGCACCTCACGCCTCAGCCGCCGCGGGAGACGCTCCGGGCGTCGGGAGCCGCGTGACGACTCCCGGCCACCGTAGGCGCGGGTCTGCGGGCGGAGAGTAATGGGTAGCTCTCCGTCCGATCAGGACTAGGCCCGTGCCGGACGGCGTGTACGTGTTCCACGCGCGCCTCAAAGAGATGTCAGCATAAGCGACGGGGCCCCATAGGGCCGAAGCCTGCCAGGGTAGCGGGATTATCCGAAAGGTTTACCGCTGCCCTGGAACATAAAGGGCTAAGGAAGGAACACGGGTGGGTTTTAGTCAATAAGAGTCTGACACTCCCTCCTGCTCCACCCAGAGCGGGAGAAGTCATTTGATGATTTCCCATCCTCAAAAAATAAAAAAAAGGTATTCGATACATTGTATTTATGTCAGCATTTTATATACCTACTAAGGGTTAATATCCTTTAGTTCCGTTCCGATTTTAATTAAATATTTAGACTGAAGTGAATCTTGCCGCTGCCTGTACCTAAGTATCTGTGTTACCTAATCGCCCTGCGGCGTGCTCCGCGCGGTCGGCGAGCCCGGTGAGCTAGCCCGCGGTCATCAATCATTCGCATCAAGCTCCCACTTTTCCATATCGTGTACAAAGCCAATAAATTAGCAGCTTTCCACCTTTTTCCGTGAGTCACCGTTGAAGGCAAACAAGCGACTTCAGTCAATTCAATTTAAAACCCGCTCTGACAACACCAATTTGCTTGCGTCTAAATGGCTACCTTTGCTCCGAAAACCATTTCAAACACAACAATAAATCTTCAGTGAAATCACGGTCTAATTTCGTAAAAGCCCCGTCTCGCTTTGCTAATTAATATGAATGGCATTTGCATCCGGCTTTTTCTCGCGTACACCATTTCCAACTATTGTTTTGCAAAGATTCTCACAATTTATTCCTGTTTTTACCCTACTGCGCAGAGTGAAGGAGTGTTATTGAGATTAATAAAACACAGCTTGTTTTATTGCTCTACTCAAATGAAAGCTCTTTTACTCTTTTGGTAATTAATTGGCACGTTTGTCATAGTTAGGTACCTACCTATTATGGAACTGGAGTAACAAAGTAAAAAAGGCATTTTATAGGAAGTTACAGTAGAACACTGACTCCTAAGTCACAGGGTAGGTACCCCTAGTTTAGGAGGCAGGGTTTATCACTATTTATGCAACCTTTACCCCAAAGTTTAATGTTCCTATGTGTATTATAAAAGTTTTGTATCCTAAGGTTTTTGTGTTAATAAACATTTTATTTTTTATTTATCTTCATATTATCTAGATTCTAGATGGACATGATTGATACATTGATACCTAGAAATTGAAAGGTTTTAAAGAAAAAGCGCCTAGGTATAGGTATTAGACATACCTAGGAACAGGCACCTACTTACATCTCATCTTTGTTTCAATAAACTAATCGCAGTCAGCGGGGTAGTTAAGTGCGTAACACACTAAGTATCAGTAGCAATGGTTTTCATTTTGACAGTTAAACAACATTCATTGCGTTATTTACAATATGACAGACAGTTGAGCAGGCAAATTGGTCGAACATAATTATGAAGCAATGGATTTGCAATATGCTTCAAAATGATTCAAATTGTGATTGATATTGTGCTACGCAATTAGGGTGCTGTTTACTACCCGGATTTTCAAAATATTGTGTACCTAACTTGCGACATCAATTTTACATGAAACAATCTAAATCGGAAAAACTGAACCATATTATGACACGTTGTTTTTAGGTGTGCGCTAATAATTAAGTAGCTACTATTTGATGTTTCAACTGCCATACCTATACCTAGCTTTTCAAGTAGATACCTAAATGATAAATGACTTATCTAAGATAATAATATAATACCATTAGCTAGGAAGGAAAGCCTACGTGCTTCGGGTATCGTTTTTGTTCTTTTAATCTCGAGTTATCAATGAACAATTAAATATGTAGGTAGGTATGTCATAATCTGATAGTCAATCAAATCAAAGTAGGTAGGTTATCTACCAACGTGTCCTATCTGCGACACTTGCGAGAAATAAATTTGCGTGAAAGGCACTTGCGCGAATCCACTTGTGCAAAAGGACAGTTGCGCGAAAGCCATTTGCGCGAAAGACACTTGCGCCCTTGTATTTTGATTTTGAACCCATTATCGTTGTCAACCTTGAAAACCATGAAAATTACACTCATGTCGAAAATAGCTAATAAAACATACTACAATAACTATTGACAACTAATTGGACTACTTAAACACAAAAGTCTATTCGCGAAAATGTCTTTTTGCGCAAGTGGGTTCGCGCAAGTGTCTTGCTACTGTCCTACTGTCCAGCAAAGATCCAACACTCATTCGGTAAACGCAAATTCACAGAAGAGGAGTTACGAGTAACGAAATTATGACAGCCTCCGCTGTCATGCAATGGATCGGAAGGGATACACGGAACGGCTATCAGACTGTTCACCTGTCTATTACAGCTCGGTGATGCTGATAGGAACGCAATAAAGCCGCTTACGCACGGTCAACTGAGGGTTGACGCCGCGCCGCCCGGCCGGCCTCTCCGCGTCCACCCCACGTCGTCGCTCGTTAAGCCAATGCACAAATCTAATGGATTTTTTATGTTGCCTGAAAACGTACCGATATGCATAAAATGGAAAATGCACCTTGCCAAAAAGATTTTACCCGCGCGCTATAAATCAGTTTTATTTTTATCGAACTGACCGTTTTAGATAGAAGATTTTAACACATCTATTGAACTTTTAGATAAATTGGTCCGATGGTAAAAACTAGTTTGGTTCCTGTTTTGGAGCTTTATATTTTTACACAAAAATATAGGTCTTAAGTTTTTCTTTTCAAGCTATTTTAAGACATTCAATATTTCATGGCTGGACATTTTATGTCCCTGTGTAAGTGACTCAGTATACTTAATTGAAAATTGTTGTTCCTTGCATAATGGATGCCCTGGTTTTTAATTACACTCGACCCGTAATATCAAGCGTCTTTACTTCGCACCTAATCGGCACATTCACGGCGAAGACTCTATTATTACGGCTCAGGAAGGTTATTGTGCATTTCGACGTATTATTAATGCGTAACTATGTGTGAAACGATGAACACGAGGCTGGATGGATATTTAAAGAATAAAGTAGCTACTAATTTCGGAGAGTCACATCTCTTTCCCTCAGGCTTTGCTTTCGATACACTTATAAAATTCGGTTATTGATTCTGAGGCTTGAAGCTTTGTGATGTATTTTTAAACGGTGGATTGGAATGGAAAGTTTCGTCCATTCATTTTACAATTAAGAAAAGAATGCTTATAGGTATGTAGTTTATTTTCAGCCAGAATGTTCAGTATGGTACCTATAGTCAAGCAGTCTACCTACAGATATTATATCAATAAAAATTGTAAGCTATGCAACTTTACATTTACGTCGACGTGATATTTTCCCCATGAAAATCCATACTAACCTAACTAACTCGATTGTGGTTTCCATGTTTAGGGGCCGTCGTAATTAGATAAATATGCAGGTACGTACGGAGCATGTGTGTAGGCGAGACGGACCTAAATATATCTATCTGTACGCGAACGAGCCGTGTACTTGGTGTACTCTCATTAAAACTTTCCTCAGGCTGGGCTTGCACGTGTTTTTAATTTTTATCGAGAGCACTCGTCGTTAGCGGGTGCGGGGGCTTGCGGCTTTCGGCTTTGATTGCGGTAATGACGTCTCTCCGACTTCCTCGCCACTTGTGTCTCCTCACTATCTTCAAATGATTATTGCTTTACAAATTAATGATGTCCATGTTTTAGTTATGTAATTTTTTTAATCAAAGTGAAGCTTTCAAAGTGGTTTTCTGTTGCTGAAAGCGTTTTCATTAGAAGTTCCTGGAATTAACTACGGGGAACTATGTACTAGTTGTCGTTTGACATTATTTAAATAGGTATTTTCTGAGTATCTAACTCGGGAATATTACGACAAACATTTCTAACTCATAAGTATATAGGAGGTAGGTAAGTTAAAATAATAATTCTGTGAAAGCTTCTTTCACATAATACCTACATGGGTACCAACTACTTCGGTAGGTACCTACTGTAATTGTACACAGTCACTTAATATTTAACCTGTCAAATATATAAGCGTTTTATTTAGCACCTTACCAGTGAACACCCAAAATATATATAATAGATCTTCTCAGTCTCCCTGTTAGGTACTATATCAATCACACTTATTCAACTATTAGTCCCTGACAGAGTTGCCAGTGCCAACATTTATTGTTAGTGGGTGTAGGGGTCGGAAGACAATCCAATTGCTCTTTCTCGGCTGGTCTGTCCCGTCTATAGTGGTCAAACAATACGAATTTATTGGTTTTGTAGGGCCCATTGTGTTATGATTCACTGTTAAACTCTCTGTTGTTAACACCTTTAACTATCTGAACTGTGGCAGTTGGACTTGTATATCCGGTTATGTTACATAGAAAGCATTTTGCATTATTTGAGAAATGAAATTATCTGAGGCTTGAAGCTTTGTGTTGATTAAATTATAGTCAAGATACAGTTACATTTTCGTTCGCTCTTAGTGTCATGTAAGTAACATACAAAAACAAAAACCTACATAATATTCTAATAGAATGAAAACATATTTCATTCTATTAGAATATTATGTAGGTAGGTATATATATTCTATAATAGTTTTTCAGCACGATTAGAGACGTTGTTGACACGTCCATAAGACGTCCTCTTATCTCAGCCGGGCGTTCAAAGTTGGTGGTTCTGAACGCGCGTCTACAGCTACGAATGCGAAAGTTTACTTGTTACCCCGCGTCGGCAATAGTCGGACGAGTTTACATACAATAGAAATATTGTAAAAACTTTCCTACCAAAACTAGTCAACAGTTTTGCCAGGACGTCGTACATCTGAATTTCACTAGCGAACGTTTTTAGTTGTCGTGTTTACTACGTGAACTTTGAAATTTTACACAGAAGAGTTTAAATTGTTTAATGTTATTTAACTGATATGGGAGTCGCCTTAACTTAGTAAGATTGGAACACTTCAGTCACGGCTAAGTTGAGTCTCTAGGAGGGGCCAAATTAATCAGGTTTAATAGCGTTAATAGGACCCAGTAGACATTTGATGATATCCCAGCAAAAAAAAAAGAAGGACCCAGTAGACGAACGATAGTCGAAAGCGCTACGGAGCGTTGCAATAGCTATCATATCCAAATTATTACCCAATCCTACCGATGACAATACTGTAGCCGTAAAGACAAACAATACCGCTTCATTGTAACAACACAATTCGCATTTCAGCATCGAATGCCCGTTGTATCGAGTTGTCGGACTGCGCATGCAGCTAACGAATGCACAGCTGCATGATGCAACCGACAGGGAAGCAACAAATCCTCTTAGGCACGGTCACTGGCGACGCCTATCGGCCCAGTCGCCGACGCAAACAAGTCTAATGGATTTTTCATGTCGATTGAACACGGCATAGGTATAAATGCGTGGAAGATAATAGAATATTGGAAAAAACACTATGTTGCTCTTCGAAGTACGGATCAGCAGATAGGAATTATAAATAGATATAGATATATTTATTTTGTAAAACATGAGTGAGGGAAAGTAGCTACATATTTTGTCATTTAGGTATGGCGTAAATTTTCTTTGGCTAAACAAAAGGCGTACCTACATACTTTGTTAATGTTTTTAGTATTTAAAAATAAGTCATAAATATAGTGACTCTATTTTTTTAAAATTTTATAATTACCGATGCGTTTACCATTTTTCAGTCATTTTTTCTTTTTTAAGCTGTAATTCAAAAACTAGCTTCCAACGGCAGCTTTGCGCGCGTGGTGTGTCGATCAAAACAAAGCTTATGTCCTGCCCAAGGGTTCAAAGTATCCCCATACCAAGGTTTATCAAAATCGGTCGAGTCGTTTCGGAGATAAGCCAGAACAAACAGGCAGACAAAAATTGTAAAAATTGGTTTTGGTATTATAATTACCGTATAATTACTTTCATATGTATTTTTTTCATTTAGCAAATGCTGTTATTTTGGCATTACAAACAGACACTTTAATTTTATTTATTTGTATAGATAATTGGTGCCAAATAGAAAAAAAAATATGCATCAATGCCTTGCTCGGTCTAACTATCTCTAATCTGTTATTACGAGTATGTGATTATTTGATGTGTCTATTGCTGTTTTTAATATTGATTCAGATGGACCTCGTTAGTCGTTAAATTTGATATCGGTGTACCTATACCTGAAATATTTTAATATTTGATTTTGATTTAGTCTTAAAGTCGATGCCAATCTAGCAGGAAAAATACTAACGAACCTTAGGGATAATGCGTTAGTTTACCCACATTTACTATTTCGTATCAAAAAACAAAAAGGTCTATCAATATAACAAAAGGTCTATTATTATAACAAAAAGGTTCTGTTTTAAGTTGAACGTTCAATAAGCTCGCTCACACCTCTAACTACAAGTTAAGCGTGATTTTCCAAGCTGTCTTCGGACCATTAATAATCATTAATTGTGATATCGCTAGGGCGCATTGTGGCCGCTACGTCAGCGAACATAGCAAATTATGACATTCATTTTATAATTATTATTGTGTAGGACACAATAGAGGCGGGCGCACAAAAACACGTAAGATCCCTTTCATTGTTCAGGAACGGAAACAATGATTGTCCCAAAGTTATAAAATGACTCAGGAAATACTGGCTCTCCTGCCCTCCTTGTAACTAAATTATTGATGGTAAATTGTTTTTGTTACCTGATTAATTGATTGGATTTTTCCAACGCTAGATAATATTATCGGAGGATTAATTTTGAATTTTTGATAGTTCTTCCATACATAAACTGTCAGACGTCAATTTTATTCCACGAATAAAAAATATCTGTCGATTGAAAAATCAGCCCTTAGAAATAAAAGTTAATTGGTTTATTTTCTGAAATTCCAAAGTAATATATAATCCTGAAAATGTCATTTAAAGAATCAGACTCCATATTTTGAATTATTAGACCCCGGACGAAGAGTAAAAACCGGTCAAGTGCGAGTCGTGTCGATGGAATTCTAAATGGACTCAGCCCAGAATTCGGTTACGTGTTTGGCGCCATGACTAGCGTCCACCAGTTCCTTAATCGTGCAGCTGACAGGACACGAAGGTCACCATTTTGAGAGCAGTGGTGATGGAATTATTTACACATAAAGCGCCTACCTGGGTTCGAACCCACGACCTACAACACGCAAGTCGAGGCCGTTATAACAGGGCCACCACTGCTCCTCCACGCTCTGCCACGTGACTAGTACGTGAAAGGAAAATATTTCTTGATATTTAAAGGCTTCAGCTAATATTCGTAGCAGTTTTGTATAGTACAAGTACCTAGTACTTCTTTTCTACACTGCTTTTTCCAGGATTTTTATGTGAATAACTTTTCCACAAATAATCTGGACAAATCTCTCAGAAAACCACTACACGTTTACCTTTCTGATATTTCCCACCGTGTCAGACAGAATACTTAATAAGTTATCTAAAGGCTGAGTTGCACCGTATATTTAGCTAGTTGCTTACTCATTCATGGTTCGAAAAGTTTCCGCCTCATGATTACCGCTTGTGCTGCAAGTAGCGTAACACCTTTAACTCGTTAATTGCTGGCTTTGGATAACTGCGCGTTAACTATGTGCCTTAACTGTGTGATTTAGTTGGGGTGGAGTTGGCGGTGCCTAATATAAGTGAAGTTGGCGAGCGAGGCGTCCACTGGCGCACAGGCAGCGGCGCCATGTTCACAGGGACGCTGCCCGTGGTACTGTGTTTGGTTGCCGTTGTTTATGGCGGTAAAGAAAAACCGGTAAGTTTTAAATTATTGTAATATCTGTTCAGAGACAATATGTAACAATGTGTCATTGATCATTCATTTAGGCTTATTTGTCTCATTGAAATGGAATAAGTAGGTCTACTTGGTATTTCAAAAAATTAATATTCATCTTTTAAACTTGAACAAATAGGTACTTTATTCACAAAGACACAACAATAATAATTTACAAGATAACACTAATATATATATATTATTGGCGGTTAATACCGATTTTATTTAAAAAAAAACTAACGAAATGACGAAACACTAAATTTTAATCAATTTTAAGCAAATACAATATTAAACTTAAAAAAATAACTTCCTGATTTAAAAACGATTTTAAACAATATGCGAAACGATGTTATCACGACGGCTGCTCGAGACGGAGTGAGGGGCGAGTACTGGCCGCACCCTCCTTTTATACACAGCGCCGCACGGTAGTTTAAAAATAACGTTTTCACGCTAATACGGCCTCTCCTGACGTGTGGTTGTCCTCAGCCACGTTGTCCAGATGATGGTCCTTGTTCGCTGCAGTCACGATCTTCGGCAAGTGGACTCGGGCGACGCGAAGGGCTCATGTCTTCAATAGCTGCATCAGTAATTTGTGGACCCTGGTGTGTGTCTGCATCTCCACGACTTGAATGGTCTTCACAGCTAGTTGCACTGGTCGATGGTGCTGTAAGACTATCCTCTTCAGCTAAAAAAAATGAGAGAATAGCACTTATTAGTTTCAGTGAGTAATATCCTTATTACTTGATCTAAAAATGTCTGTTGCAATTAAATGCAACACAAATCTAGACGGAGGCACCCAGTTAGCTCGTCTTGGCAGAGACGCCTCTCAATGCCCTTATGAATAAACTGAGATGGAGGCACCCAGTTAGCACATCTCTTTCGGCAGAATTACATTAACTCAATGCCCTTACAAATAGACTGAGACGGAGGCACCCAGTTAGCACGTCTCTTTCGGCAGAATTACATTAACTCAATGCCCTTACAAATAGACTGAGACGGAGGCACCCAGTTAGCACGTCTCTTTCGGCAGAATTACATTAACTCAATGCCCTTACAAATAGACTGAGACGGAGGCACCCAGTTAGCACGTCTCTTTCGGCAGAATTACATTAACTCAATGCCCTTACAAATAGACTGAGACGGAGGCACCCAGTTAGCACGTCTCTCGGCAGAGACATCTCTCAATGCCCTTACAACCACTATGCACGTACACATGACTTTTCAGTCCATGTAATCAAATACATTTGATACAATACATGATCATGCATCCTTTAGATAGCAAAATTAATACAAAAATCTGCTTACTATCAAAAAACGTGGCACACGACTCGGGGGTCCACTCTCCTCGCCAAGCAACCATGTGCTCAGCGGCAGCCTGAGTGACTTTGCCATACGAACCAGTCAGCAGCTGTAGCTCGTATCGATCATGGGGAAGGATTTTCGCCACACGATATGGCCCTCGCATCCCCGAGTCCAGCTTGCCTGTAACTTGAGAAGTTTTTATTACAAACACATTATCGTTTAGTTTAAACGTACGCTTGACTTTCCGATTCCTATTAACGTACTCGTCTTGTTTACGTCTATTCTGGTCCAGAAGTTCGCTAGCACGCTGTCTTTGTAACTCCCTTAACCCCTCGCGATTCGGTCGGACGTCATTAATAGCGACATCGCGAACAAGTGATCTTATGACTGGCGTGACAGCTTCAACACCAATAAGCAGTTGCAACGGTGAGATCTGAGTGGTCTTGTGTTTAGTGCAATTGATAACAAGCTGCATTTCCCACAAGGTATCGGACCATTTACTCTCTGGTTTAGAAGCCTCTATACGTAACATATTGAGCAAGGTACGGCAGTAGCGTTCGACCTGACCGTTTTCACTATGCATCTCAGGTGTTACAAAATGAATTTCGCTACCCATTTCAGAAACCCAGCCCTGAAAACTGGCACTCTCAAACATTCGTCCTCTATCACACACAATAAGTTTGGGAGTACCGAATAGGGAAACTGCGTTTGAAAACATTTGTTTTAATTCGTTTGAATCTTGCCTTTTTATCGCATAAAACAAACAATACTTAGAGTAGGCATCTACAATGAGCAGTACATACTTTTTATCATTGGAAATAGGTAATGGACCTAACACATCCATGTGGACCGTGTTAAATGGAGCATCTGGCTTATGCCATGATGAAATCGGGTAATGAGGAGCCCTAGGAACTTTCTTGGACGAAAGACAAATCAAACAATGACCTACGTATTTCTTTACAAAGGCGTAAAGCCCTGGGAACCAAAAATGACGCAAAATTAGGTCGATAGTCTTGTCTGCACCTATATGTGCATGCTGGTCATGAAAAATTCTTAGGAGGCTTAATCGGTGACCCTTTGGTATGAAGCATAGTAGCTTTGGCTCCTGACCCGTGGGGGTGTATTTATAATACAACAGATCGTTACGAACAACATACCGGGAAGGGTCTAGCTCGTTATTGTTGACTTTGTCAATTAGACTACGCGTTTCCTCATCCGCAGATTGAGCAATCTGTGCCCAGTTTTTCGGTCTAGTTATTTGGAGGACATCAACAGGATTTCGACTTAGATAATCGGCGTGCTGCATCATAACGCCCTTTCTATATTCTATCGTAAAGTTAAAATCCTGCATGTATATCCACCAACGCGCGACGCGTGGTAAAAGATCTTTCTTACGTTCCGTCAGCTTAAGCGCATTACAGTCCGTCACAATTTTGAACGTTATACCCAACAAGTAGTGGCGAAAGTGTTGTAAGGCTTTAATGATCGCGAGCGTTTCAAGCTCATAAGAATGGTATCGTGGTTCGGCACCTTGTGTAGTTTTACTAAAGTACGCCACTACTCGCCGTTTACCATTCTCATGAACCTGAATGAGAACTGCGCCGTATCCGATAGAACTCGCGTCCGTATGCAACTCGGTTGGTAACAACGGATCGAAAATAGCAAGCACAGGTTCACTTGTAAGACAACGGATTAGGTATTTACGCGCGTTTTCTTGCTCCTCGCCCCAGTGAAATTTAACGTTACCCCGTGTTAAACTAGCAATGGGCGCCGTCTTAGATGCATAGCCGGGTATGTAGCGACGAAAATACCCTGCCAAACCGAGTAGCTGTCGAACCTGTTTTACATTTGTGGGCACAGGGGATTCAATTAAAACCTTAATTTTTTGCTCGCTCGGTCTAACCTGACCTTCAGAGATAGTTCGACCTAGATACTCAACCTCTGTGGCCACAAATGTACTTTTCTTTAAGTTAATAGAAAACCCCGCAGAAGTAAGTGTTTTTAATACCTCGCGTACGTTCTCGATTGCTTCATCGATTGAACAGGCTAGCAATAACACGTCATCGATAAAAGTGAGGGCTTTACCAGACTCAATTAGTGGTTTAAGCGTATTTGTGATTATTCGTTGATATACGACCGGCGCGTTCGCGAGACCAAACGGCATTTTTAGATATTCGTAATGCCCTTCTGGGGTTACGAAGGCGGTCTTCGCTACGGAGTCGCTATCCAACAAAATTTGGTGGAAGCCTGTCGCCATATCTAAACAGCTGAAGAACTTGCTCTTACCGAGGCGATCAATATGATCTTCTATCAAGGGTAATGGATAGCGATCTTTCACGGTAATCGCGTTCAACGCACGATAATCAACGCACATACGATCATTTCCGTCTTTTTTCTTGACAAGAATAATCGGACTTGCGTATGGAGAATTGGACTCGCGGATTATCTTCTTGTCTAGCAGGTCTTTTACGATATCACGCACTTTACATTTTTCGTCGATTGAGAGTCTGTACGGCCTATAACAAATCGGTGTCTCACTTGTCAACTCAATACGCATATAACCGGTTGTGACTGTTGTTAAGGCAGTCCCAATAATAAAGAATTCCTTAAATTGATTTACGACTGACATTAATTTCTCACGATCGCTGCCTTCAAGCGGCGTGTTAACTGAAAACTGTTCACTAGAGTTGATGAGCAATACATTTTTATCAACCAAACTAGGAATTCGAGTTATACGTTGCTCATTGTTTGCACGAATGTACGTTACCCCCTCGCGGTTCAAAACATCTGTTCCTATTAGTACTGGCACATTTAGGCATTTTTGGGGAACAACAAAAAGATCTACCTCTAATGAAATGTCGCTAAATTCTATAACTAATGTTACGCGGCTATTACACTCAATGTTTTGATCACCTATGCCACGTAATACCTGATATGTGGGTAGTCGAGTACATTTAAAATATTTAAGCACCGATTCAGAAATAAGTGACACGCGCGATCCGCTGTCTATCAGCACGTCTATAGGTATACCCTGTATAACGGCCGTTGTGACGTCACTGTCTGTTGACGCGCCTTTCAACTCAAAACAAAAATTAACGTTTTTATTCCGCGATTCAGATCTTTGTTTAGCAAAGCAGACAGAGGCGTCATGACCTGGCTTTTTACAGAATGAACACGGCCCATTCGGTTTCTTATTAATTGTTTCTGTCGATTCATCAGATTTAATAGTTTTCGATTGTTTGGGACACGCGCGCTGGACATGACCCACAGTACCGCATGAAAAACACGTAATTTCGCGATTTTTATTATTATGTGGACGTTTTCTAGAGTTTCGGTCAAACTGTTTACTTTGGGAAGATTTCACAGAGGTTACATGTGAGTTGAGATTCGGTTTGGTATAAATAGAAAAGAATTCAACAAGATCTTTGGTCGTTAAATGAGCGTTAGTCGCAGCAGCACGTACTTGTGCATCAGTTACACCACGTATGACAATCGCGACCGTTAAATCATCGCTTAACCCTCTAACAATATTGAGTCTCAAGACGGAGCGCCTAGCATATTCTGCATACGTGGAATATTTGTCGGAATTAGTACTCATGACGTCAAACAAAATATTAGCAACATCAATTCTTCGTGAGCAAAGCGGTTTAAACTCGATCTTAAAGTTAGACCAGGTGCGGTCGTTCGTGACCCAGTCGTTTAACCAACTACGAGCATCTCCCTTCAGGCAGTTAGCAATCCGGGATAAACACTCATTGTCATCCCATCTATTAATATCACGTGCCCTTTCAACCTCCTCACACCAGGAATCTATATCATGTATGCTGGGATCAAAGTTTGATATATAATAATGGTTGGATCTGACCTTGGTTAACGCACTCAATGCTCCAATGAGGCGATCTGTAGCATCCAGTGACGTCGAAGTACTTGCAAGCGATTCTCCAACGATGCTGGTGTTCGACTCATGCAGTGCTGGTTGTGGCTCCTGCGGTGAAGACGCGATGATCTGCCCAGGCGCCACAACGGCACGTGCTTCCGGAGTTGTTGTCGCCAACACGGTGCTAGTTGAGGGTAGGCTGGTATTTTCTAGCGCGGTCAGGCGCGCCAGAATAGCTCCAAGGGTTTCTTGGAGTTCGGCTGCATCACCATTTTGATCACGCCTATTTCTACCTCTATTACGAGTGGTAGCTCTCTCGGACATGATTCAAAAGCTTTTCGCACGACACAGAAAAAAGATAGGCAATGGAGCCTATCCCACTTCTGATATTGGCGGTTAATACCGATTTTATTTAAAAAAAAACTAACGAAATGACGAAACACTAAATTTTAATCAATTTTAAGCAAATACAATATTAAACTTAAAAAAATAACTTCCTGATTTAAAAACGATTTTAAACAATATGCGAAACGATGTTATCACGACGGCTGCTCGAGACGGAGTGAGGGGCGAGTACTGGCCGCACCCTCCTTTTATACACAGCGCCGCACGGTAGTTTAAAAATAACGTTTTCACGCTAATAATATTATATACAAGTATATAATAAAAAATTAAAGAAAAAGGCAGGAGCTCATTGAGCATCAAAAAATTCGTCCGCATCGCTGTCAATGTGATAAGTGCCCAAAAGGCTGGTAGCATTACCACGTTGGATGGCAATGCTGATTCTTTGGGCTAAAAATAGGCCAGCCCTCTGCTCAAGTAAAGAGTCAAACTAAACATGTGGTGTTTTTAATAGCTTACCTATATTTCGCGTCAAAGTCAAATGCCTTCTAAAATAGGTTACAAAACACCAAGAATCACAACGTGACATCGATTGTAGGTATCGGTTATCTTATTTAAAAGTAGTGCATTTGTCACTTGTAAATATAAGTTTATGTAGTATTTGTGGGGGCGCGGTGTGTCGGTGTGATGGATGGGTGACGGCTCGGCGCGCGACACTATTGCTCAACGTCGCCGCGCGAATACGTAATGCATCGTGTGCGCCGCCGCGCCACTAGCCGCCCAGAGAGCATCTCCATTGATACACGATGTTTTCACACTCCTGAAAACACGTTCAAAAAACAACTCTAAACGTGTCCAAGAATACATGAATGAGCACTAACATGACTATTGGGAGACTATCGAATCATCACCAATGAAACGTGACGTCCTCAGGAGTTTCTAACCACCGGTTGCTGAAGGACTTGCATATTTCGGCATTTATCTGAGAAAAATAGGTGTTTTTATGACTGGTTGAAAATATGATGACAGTATCTCAGGACCTAATATTTAAACCATTCACTTCTTTCACACAACTCGTCATAGTAAAACAAACTCTATCACCTCCAAAATAAGCTCTATTCAAATTAAGAAAACGCAGACAGGTCACAATGGAGACAGTCCCTCACCATTTAAATTAATATTTAACATTATGATACAAGTTGATGCGCATTGGGTTGCTCCCGGGTGAACCGCGACTTAATATTTTCTTTGAGAATGTTATCTCATTTTTAATATTGAAACGACTTATTTCCCCCCCTTGTTCACAAAGGTAGTCGTGTAGATCAAGAGACCGGGGTGTCTCCGTGGTTCGCCCACTACACAGAAAATGATTTAATAAGGAAATCTCGGGAACTTTGTGGTTCTAATGTGTGGCAAGTTTGTGGAAGTACCTATTTAAGTAGTTTGAGGCATCGCTTGGGGGATGCAAGATGGTCGGATTTGCTCTTTTGTTGCAGACAGTAACTTAACTTAGGCAATTAGAAAGAACAATTGAATTGAAACCAAATAGGTATATTGAGAGTAGTGGTGGCTCAGTGGTAACGGCTGCGACTTATCTACGAGGTCGTCGGTTCGAGGTTTCGAGCCCAAGCAGGCATTTTACTTTGTGTAAGTTATTTCATCACTACTGTTGTGACAGACAGACATGACCGGCTTCATCAAATCGGCATGTCATGTCCTAGAACCAAAAATTCGAATACATGTGACATCCGCCAACCCGCACTGGATATAGGAGCCTGTAGCGGGAACGTTATAGGCTGATTATGAGTATATTGCGTGAATTGGAATTCGCCACTTTGTTTTATAAATGTGTCAAATTCAGCTTCCTATTGAAAACCAGTTAGCTATATTTCCATTATTTTCATTTCAGGTTTTCAGTGACGAAATCAAAGAAATAATACAAACAGTTCACGACGAGTGTGTCGGTAAAACAGGGGTGGCAGAGGGTGAGCGTTCAAAAGAAAATTTTCTTCCTCCTTTGTTCTATGTTAGCATGCGAATGACGCCGAGCAATCGGCGCGGCTAAGCTACCAGCCACAGCCCTAGCAAGCGATCACAGAAGACATCATCACTATTTATCGAATAAACATAATAATATTCTCATACTTAAACTATTTGAATAATGATCATACAAAGTTTTGTAGAAACTTTTACTTTTTTCTGCTGACAATATATCGAGTTGATCTCCCCACTAGCATTGTTTTCAAATACAATGTCTCATGTTTGCGTACATTAAAGAGTCTTTATTCTTACTCGCCCCCAGAGGATATAACGAATTGCGAAAACGGCATATTTAAGGAGGACCCGAAATTGAAGTGCTATATGTTTTGCCTGCTGGAGGAAGCGAGTCTCGTGAGTTATCTGTCTTTTGTTTGTTTCTCTCTTCACCCTGTCGTGTACGGAATTAGATACAAACAGACATTTAATTTATTTTTAATTCAATTTGTTTGCTTTGTCTTTTAACGTATACGCAATGCTACCTTGACTTTTGACTTACGTAACAACTAGGAATCTTTGTTAAAGTGTTTTATACTTTAATTGAGATACCTACTAATTTCTACAATTTCTTTGATTGCTATGTTGATTGTTGGTCAATGTGCAGGTAGACGATGATGGCACTGTGGACTACGACATGCTGGTCAGTCTGATACCAGACGAATACTACGAGAGGACAACCAAAATGATATTTTCGTGCAAACATCTCGGTGAGTGGTACCTAAATGTTTTTAGGTATATTTAAACATTTTAAATACATGCAAGATTGAATGTAATAAACCTACCAGTATGGCCATAAATTTAATTTGTAACTGAATTAAATGACCATACACTTTCGTTCTAGTATTTCTCGAACTTATCCTTATGTCCGAGTCAATAAAGGAACATTTCGTTTGCAAGTTTGGTGTGACTTGTTATGGGTCTAAATCATACAATGAATATGTAATAGCTCATGATTAGTAAACCGTATATACTATATCAGTAATAATGTTTTCTCTTAACGCGCATGAGAGGATATTACAATACATAAAAAACGTTAGAATGTCAATCAATCACAACGCAAGTAAGCGCGCAATTGATTCTGCACCCTAATTGCATAACCAACTATCAATCTCAATCTGAATAATTTTGAAGGATATTGCTAATCCATTGCTTTGTATGTTCGAAACATTTGTCTGCTCAACAACGTAAATAACACAATGAATATTGTTGAACTGTCAAAATAAAAACCATTGCAGCGGCTTCAGCTGGTTGAAGTTCGTTGAAAATCGGTCAAGGTTGACTGTTTTAACATTTTATTATTATGATATAAATGGGTTACAGTATGATAATTGTGTTTTTAGATACCCCGGACAAAGACAAATGCCAGAGAGCATTTGAAGTACACAGATGCTCTTATGGAAAGGATCCAGACGTAAGTGTACCTACGTATTTTGAATTAGTTACGTATTTTCCAGAGATCAGACAAGGTTGTATTAAATAAAGAAAACAACGAAAGACAAAGACCTAGATTTGTATAAATTAATTATATTTTTTCTAGAACACGTGGTAATATTGAATTGTAATGTATGATAATATAATTTAAAATGAGTTGTAAGAAAGATCTTGATAGGCACGTCTAACCACAAAGAATATAGTATTCTTCATGTAGATATTACTTAATATCACGAATAGATAAATGATTTTATTTTTGGAAGTAAATTTATTTCATTTTACTGTATTTTTTTAGGTTTGTACAAATACTTTTACACGTCAATCATATTTTTAAAACTAGACTAGACTTCGGCGTTTCCTATCTGACTACTCTGAGAAGAAAGGCCAAAACAAACTCAAGGTCACAGTCTCTTTTAAAGTCCAGACATAATCTTGGTTAGATCATGTGAAGACCATGTAGATCGGTTGTTGAAATAGTCTTTTGAGGAAATAACCACACAGTTAAATACATATTAATAAATCTTAAGACATGTCTACCACAGCTATAGTTTATGAAGGTGAATTAGTTTTTACAATAATAAGGTGTTATAACGCGAATTCATTTTCAGTTATACTTCTTATTCTGAGGCGTGAGCGAGCAACTGGCGAGCGGAGATGATTGTGTTTCTACTAATAAAATAAACTAACTTTATGTCATGTCGCTTTATTTATTTCATATTTCTCTCTTAGCTGTTCTTACAATTTGTTATGATGTCTTACTTCTTGTTTTATACGCAATAACGGTATATGATTTAACGTAGGTATCTTAATATTTTGATTATTTGTTTAAATACAAACAAAAAGCCTTAATTGCGATATACAAGCTAACACTAAAATACAAGTATATAATAAAAAAATAAAAGGAAAAGGGAGGAGCTCATTGGGCATCAATTTTTTTCTTAGCATTGGTCCTGTAATTAACGTAGTAGGTACAGTAGAGAAAACTTACATCTGGGCCCCAAGTCTGCTATTACAATAGTGTCAGAATGGTCTATCATTGATTTCACAATTGTTGATTTTGACAAGTTTGGTAATCTACTAACATAATGGCGACATTATGACTTTCCTGTGGTCAACGACTTACACTCCATTGAAAGAAATGGCATAGAAAAGGCAATCTCGTACATAATGATAAATGAATGACTGACTTACATAAAACACTTGACTTGTATAAACACTAATAAATAATATGTAAAAATATATATTATAATATAAATGAAATCTGGCATAAATAAAGTAGTGGTAGTTTTTCGAAAATCATTTCTACTAACGGGTTTTATAATAATGGCAATACGACAATGTCATTATGACACAATTCTATTACGAGACCATTGACCGATCAATGATCGCCATTAAGAATTTAGCAGATTACGAACTTTAAGCAAAATGACAATGGGATGGGAATGGGATCGTGTTGGAATGACGAATTTGTAATAAAATAGCAGACTTGGGGCCCTGGACACACAGTAAGGACTATTGCTGCTTGCAGCGCATATTATTGGTTGACCTAAAAATCTGTAGGTACATGCCTACATCTCAATTTCACATCCAATCTGTAGGCGAAACATTCAGAAGTCGGTAAAGCTACGGTTTTCTAGAAGAGCGGTAGGCGCTACATAACGGTCGCAGTGACGGCGAAATGATGGTAGCGGGGTTTGATTTTACGGTGTCAAAGATCGCTATGTGGCGGCTGCCGCCCTTTAGGAAGGTATGTTGACATATTGCGACGGCCAACAGTTTTGTGTGTTTTTTATTTTATCCCTCCTTCGTATAGACATACATGATAAAGCTTCAGTTTTTTAAACATACATTAACTGTGATTTTGAAATAAATAATCAAGTGTGGTCATTTGGGTATCCATCTTCTTCTTATAGAGTCAATGGCATTAGTTGAGCCCCGTGGCATTAGGTGGTCACGTTAATGTAGACATTAAAGTACATATTTGTTTGAAGTATTCTTGTCTTTATGGTAATAAATTGTACTTATATCTCCTCTCTAATGGGAAGAAAATATTTAGGTACGCACGTGTAAATAAAGACGTAATTTGCCGCTAGCCGCGGGCTCTCAGCCCGTCTATTTTTTTTATGAAATCTCGTTCAAATTTATTCAGATCTTGAAAGAAGTATAATGCTAAGAAATTAATTTGCTTCACGAGAAATAATTGGTCGCGGAAAAATAAATGGAATCTTGTAAAACGTGTAATTGTGATCTTTAGTTACCCTCCCAAGATTAAATTTAGAAGAACTCGTGTAAAAAGCAGTTTTCGCTACCACCCCACTTAACTTTTTGTTATTAATATTGCGTTGTTGTGAATACAAAGGCAGATGTAATAAAGTTAAAATACAAATGGAAGGAAAGGTTAAGAATTTCATTTGGTTATTGTAGCTTTTCACTTTTATGAAATTATCTCGTAAGTACTTGAGTATTGTGATTTTATTCGCTACTAGATATTGCCCGCGACTTCATTCGCGTGTATTTTGTATTTAATGCAAATATCCAGGGTAATAGGCTTCTGCCTATGCCATTCTCTAGATTCCAAGCTGCCCAACTATCTTATTACGATCGGTTCTGTGGTTTAGGCGTGAAAAGGTGACAGATAAATAGACAAATTACTTTCGCATTTATAACATTAGCATGGATAACAACCTTTCTTTAGAGCGTACTTATGGATCAATTGCATAATAAAATCTTGAAATTATTCATCTCACAAAATAAATATCATAAATTGCATTCTTTCGCGATGTATTTAATTCCACTTAGTACTATTATGGTGACAACGGAGTCTGAAGTAGGAAGTAAACTTGCAAACCCCTATTACAATAGAAGAGCAGGTTATTTAACAGCAAAACGACATTCAAAAGACGAAAAAGCGAGGGTCGGAACATCTGCACATAAAGAGGCAATTTGGAGATTGCCGGGGGCGCACAACCGCCACGGAGAATTGTGCTCAAATGTATTCAAAATTAAAAAATGAAGAAAATATTGCAAGGAAATTCATTGCGGTAAAATAAACAGGAGTGGCTTGTTACTGTGGACAGCGTAGGGAGCGCGCCACGCCAACTTAACGCCGCACAAAGACGAGCTCTTCACCTTCAACCTTACTTTTCAACTACTGCAGGTGCTGTCTGAACCACGAGCGCTTTAAAGAGTTCACAAGCTTATGAGTTTCAAACTCTTTCTTACAATTGTGTGAAACAAAATAGAACTAATTTGAAATGAGAAAATTGATTGCGCCAACTACCTGCAAGGTGCAGGCGGCCAGTCGGCGAAGGCAGCGGATATCGCAATTTGGCGCTGAGCCGCAGTAATGACGGCCTAGCTGGACGTTGCGGTCGCGTACGTGCACTGGCTACACCAAATAGCTACAATCTACTGAAATTCTGTTCAACTTATTTAAAGAAATCATTCAGCAAATGTCTAATAAAATGTATTGCTCACAATCTTTCGGTTAGTGCGTGCACTATTTAATTTAAGAATAGAAATTAATATTAATAAACTTGGGCCCTTATAAGACAGTCAACATAATCTGTCTGAAAATAAAAATCTATAATAACATTGTTGATTTAGTTTTTTATAAAATGCACATTTACATTACATACGAATAATTAAACTAGTTTACATAATTTTTCAAGAAAGAGCATTCTGAAAATAAATTATCGTTTGTTTCAATTTATTAGTCAACCTAATGAAAACTTTACTAACTAGTTTTCAAATTGGATCGAAATACAAACATTAATTGACTGAGTTAGTAAGAAGTTACCGCTGTGCTACGAAGTGCTACGCGCGCGCTACGAGTGTACTACGCCGGACCAATGCACACGCAGACGGCGCGCGGCGTAGCACGGATAGAGGTAGCCGTAGCCGATAGACTAATACGAGTACTAATACGAGCGATGCCGAACGCCTCTGGACTTACCCCCAAATTATTCCGCTCCCAATTCAGAATATTAATAGCTCCGACCATAATGGCATAGTGATTTGATAATCACAAACAGTGGAGACGTCTAAACAAACAATAGATTCGAATACATAATGTATGGTTTATTCCCTATAGATGACCGTTTCAATGTGTTATTTGATATTTCATTGCACATATCCGTTTGGATTTTAGGGCCAGTCAAGATTTGATGTATGGAAAGTTGGGTATGTATCCGTGTGTGTTCGTGTGATTAAAGTCACTTATTATTATTAGTATGGTGTGCATTTTTTTAGGTATCTGGAGTTTTAGGTAAAAGAGCATGAGTACATAGTAAAGGACTACTGTACCTATATTAAAGACACAGCACTATTTGCACTTATCAAAACACGCCATAATCTGTATATTTGTCAGAACCCAAAATACTATAAAGTATGAAATCAAATTATTACATGTTGTTATCAAAAACCTATCGTTATACACTGAATTAATTGATGTGAGTCGGGGCCGTTAGTGAAACAAGCCAATTATCCAAATAAATTGAGTTAGCCGGTCGCGCCCCCGGCATAGTTCGCTCAAAGGAAGCGCGTTGTGCTCCTTCGCAAAGGTGTTTGTTTCGGAGGCGCGCCGCAAAATGAATATTGATGACTTCATGGTGGCCGGAGATGATTTGCTGAAAAATTAGCTTCTTTTCATCGTTTTATTGCCCTGCATCGTTCGGAAGCGCGCTGATGAAGACTAATATAACCTTTAATTTTGCTTAGTAACGATCACGTAGATTTATTTGGGGTCATTAAAATGGTGGATTGTGATGGCTTCGTTTACTCTTCGTTTATGTTCAGTGCTTAATATTACGACGTAATTTTGACAGATTACATTAATTAGAAAATCTACTTAGGATATACGAATGATAATCTCTAATAATTTATTACCTGCAAAATTACAGACTTTATCGTCCTGCCGACATGTTTGGGTGTTGATTAGCGAGCACATAAATATGCAGTTGTGTTTACCGTAGCGGTCACATCATAGACGCGTGTCATCTTGCTCGCTATGACCAGAAGATACAATTTATATGCAAATTCAGCGCAAGATACAAGCCACTGATGTCAGTGGGTGCCGCCACTGTCGCCCCGCGCCCGTCGCCTTCTGTGATAGCCTTTAAAATTACTTTTGCACACAGAATATTCATGTTGTATTGGTAATACACATGATATTAAAATATAATATGTTGTTGCGCGGTCGGGGAAAGACTTTATTATGTTCGGATCCCGGAGGTTTCATTTTCAACGTGATGTTCAAAAAGTTTTAACACTTTTTTAAAATCTAGTCTCATTTTAAATCGTGATAAATAGAGTAGGTGCTTCTTGGTACATGCTATTCAAAGTCTAATTATATTGAATAGTTTAATAATTATGGTCGAATATTTATAATGCCCTTTTATTGCTTGAGACTTAATCGCTACCTACGCAATACTTATGTTTCGAACTGTTGAAATGAGAAAATGATTAGGTACACGCAGATTACAATTCAGTGGCGTTTGTTATAAACGGATTCTCCATTAGTTTTCTTTAGCGACTAAAGGAAAATATAATAAAAAGAAACAGTAAATTATGTTTGCCTTGTGGGCGAGCCTGTTGTATGAACCAAATTAAAAACCTTCTCGCAGGTATATTGCTTCTTTAAACATTCTTTGCAAAGGTAGTTTATTTTTCTTTTGTTTTTCTTAATCATTAAACAATGAAGGTCAAGTGGGTGTTGACAGGCTTATGCCTCCGTTACAGTGATTGCATCTTCATTCCGAAGCTACCCTGCTCGAATAATGCTGGACGAAATTAACGAAATAGGAAATTAAATCAGATATGGCATGAAAATGATTCACAACTCTTAAGATTAGTTTGGGTTTAGGGGTTCCTAGAGGCTTGCCAGTTATAACTTATCTCCCAAAGGCCAATTCCCGTAATTAAAAACGTTTAAAATCTAGTGTCAAAATCATGTCAAAAATGTAGGGACATTAGTTTATTAGGGGCAAGGTTTAAAAAAAAAATAGGTATTTGTGACAGATTGAGACTGAGAACGTTATTTAAATCACGAGAATTCCCCCTCTGGTCACAAAGGTCAGGTAAAAAAAGTCATTGCATTATCGCCTCTTTCTCAAGTAGCTGCAACGACTAAACCCGTTTGTGTCTAGCAGTAAATTACTTTGTTCCCGATCTTATCAATGAGTTTCAGATCCAATTGATTGCGCTCCGTAGCTGGTAGCTCCGAATTTCAGGGCAAAAATTCCTAACTGAATTATAGAGCATCACAAAAACTATCCAGGCGATCATGTTACAAAGTAACCAAATGCCTCCTCCTGCCCAAACTGTGTCCAAGTTTCTTTATTCCGGCGTGCTGGCGCGTCGGCGACCGCTGGCTAAGCCAATTAGTGTCCACTTGGGTAAACACCGGCTCGTTAGAGGACTTGTGTGTTTTATTCAATTCAATTTGCCAGTTCCACCGCCACTTATTGATAGGACATACTTTTCTTTGTTCGCTGTTAATTTGCTCTGGCTTCGTGCTCGCAACAATGGTCAAATATTAACCCATTGTGATTTTGTTTTGATCTCGGATTTGTGTCGTGATTTTTTGGCGTGTGTGCGTTCGATTCGTACTGGATTTGAACGGATTACTGTATATTTTGATGGCTTTTTTTTTGTAGCAAACTTAGGTATAGTTTGTAATTCCTTTAACAGTCACTTGCATGTCATAACGGTCACGGACTATTTTTATATAAAACCAAGGTGACAGTTAGATAGTATCACCTTACTGTATTTTCAATTAGCTGGGGACTTTTGTTAAAGGTGGTAGAGGCGAGGATGACTGCACAGTGAATGTGTCTGAGTATTTTTGTTTAGTAGAACTACATAGTTTTATGCTCAACTCAACTTAACCTCTATCTACTTCTATTTCTACAGTCAATGGTTGGCCAGAATGCAGCCACTTAATTTTAAAATAATTTCTGAAATATATTTTCATAATAAAATAGAAAATCCATTCAATTACTACTCCATTCATTTCCATCTGATTATTTCCGTGTCTGCTCAATATCATCGCTATATCGGATGTGTGCCAACCAGTTCGGCGATCGGCACATCGAAGGATGTCGCGGCTCTCGGTAATCTAGTCCGTGACTTGCAAGTAGAATGCGTGGTTTTATTACCTCCCGGCGGGGTGAGGATGGGGGGGAGGTGCTCCCCTCGTCGTTAGTTGTGCCGCATTGTGCCGGTTATTGCCGCCCGCGACGAACCTCGCAGACAACCCGACGGAACCTCGAACAACCCGAAACTGTATCTCGATAACAGTTCAATTATACTATTTTATTTAATATCTTAGTCTAAATTGTTGCTCGAGGTATTTTGTTTGTATAAAATATTGCATGTCTTGTCGACGGTATCTCATATTCTATGCGGATGATAAGGAAGACAAACGGAAGGAAAGAATGTCCTGTTTCGCATGCATTTCTAGACAGCAGTTTCCTAAAAATGTCAGGAGCGTTTAATAAATAAAACATTAGGATGATAATGCAGATAAATAAATCCTCAATCACATTTCAGCGTTACGTTATCTAGTTACCACAGATAGCGCTTAACATTTTTTCATAATTCCTGCTCTGGCTTAGCTCACAGTGGGTTACGTTCATTGAGTAGAAAATTATATGCAAAATCACGATGGAAGTCACGGCTTGACGGAAAGGTTCAGCGGCGAATAATTAATATTGAAGCTTTGTAAAGTTTTTTTCATAATAACGAAGCACATTTCCCTCAAAACAGATTATCCCAATTTAACGTAGCAACATTGTAGTAGGGGATTAATTTGGACCACGGCTATGCGCAATCCAAAGCCATTTTAAAAACATGGCGCGTCCATAATGATGGCTTGATGAGAGCCGCGTCAGTGTGCTGCACTCCCGGCCTCCCACTACCGGCTCCAAGCCCTTCCTGTACATAGCCTTGTAGATTTTTACGTGATTGCTGAAAAGACTCGTTCTAAAACTTTTGGGTGTCTGAAAAGGTCATGTCGATTTTCTACGCCTCGAAAGATCTGGAAATATACGATGTTTTCATTGTAATCTCAGCAGTTTCATATAATTATGACACTTTTGTAAACAAATGTTTTTTTGGAAATGTTTATTTAATAAAAATCTTATTACTTCAAGACAGACAAAGCACAGCCTACAAGAGTTCTATTTCTAACCAAGGTGAGCACTGGGAAGGATTTTTTAAATTCATCCCCTAAAGGGGTTAAATAACGGTTAAGAGTTTGTATTACGTAACGTTCGTAATTTTTGAAGTCCAAAACATAATAATAGTTACTATATCATGATTTTTTTGAAATCCACTTCCTAACCATGCTCTTGTGTTTGGAAGTGAAAATTATTATTAAGAAAAACATCGCAAAGAAGTTTCCCAGCAAAGAAAGGAGCTTTTATACCTAGATCAAAACAAGTCTAACGTTCAAGTAGCTCCTAACTGCTAGCAGCAATTTTCAACTTAATCATATTAATAGCTTTTATACGAGGGACTGTTTGCTTAGGGAGCGACACGAGAGCATATTCTGAAGTTGTAGGTACTTGTAGTAAACTACATGTTAACATGTTTGTGAGTGGAAATTAGAGAGCAAACTGCGGGACACTTACTAGTTCAGTGATAGACACACAACGGCCGGCTGGAGATGGGAATGTCCTAACAAGTGAACTATCCTGGAACTAAGTCTGCAGCGAATAATAATGTATTGCATAAACAATTTGTTGACCGTTTTCTATTATTTCTTTTACGGTTTTTTAAAGTACCTGATACTTGTGATGTTGTCGGGCCGTACACTATCCTGTCGAGCATATTACCTAACACTTTAATATGAAAACATTACAAAAGCCTATTAGATTTTAAAGAGTAACCTGTCGGCTGTTCTCCCAACGGCCAATTGGAACTATGTGACTAGCTGTGTTCATGTAGGTTTATGTGGAATAAAATAATTTGAACGAAACACTTCTACCACAAAAGTACTTTCAATTCACTTCTAAATTGCATAAGGAGATGTACAAATTGCATAATTTCAGATGACGCAGTTGTACAATTTTCGTAAATTTGATATTGGTTTTCTCTTGCGAAGCAACTAGAACTTAAAATTAGGTACGGCTTAAAACTTCGAGAAAATTAATGTTTTGACTCAAAAAAATAACTTTACATTCAATAGTCAATTAAAAAGAAACGCGGTACCTATACAGAAAATACCATTTACAATAAAAAAAACCGTCAATGTCACAACAAACGCTCAAAACATCTGACTGATAAAAACATATTATTTTAGTTTTCCTACAAAAAATGTACACATATACAACATGGTACAAGTTGAGCGGAGTTTTTCGAAACTTTCCTTCTTTACTTATTTTGAGGACGGTCGGAGCGAGCGTCGAACTCCCTAACTCGTGTTATTGAATTTAATGTACCCTCCCCGTACCTAGCTCTATTCAGTGTCGATAAAATCACTTGGACCTGTTAGACAGTACAGTGTGTGTTGATGCCGTACTGTATTGCCGTACATGTACCGGTGTGTGTCTGCCAACTAAGTGCCTTGAATTAGTGTTGCTCGAACGAATGAAAGGAAAGTCTATTTGCTTTATTCCAAAGAGTTCCTTTTGATGTCTCGTGTTTACAAAATACACGTAAATGATAAAATGACACACGAACTAGACGACTCGGCATGTAATTTTTTTCCTTCGGTTCACCGCAAAAGGTTTCTTTAAGCTAACATTTGCATTTGTCGTCGCCTTCGGTTTGAGTGTTCGGAACGGAGACGCACTTTAATCACAGAGAACAGGTGGGAAGAGCCGCCGAGCAATTTTAAATATTGGAATTTCTTATCAAATCCTGTTTTTTCCCGCAAATAGTACAAAAATATTTGTTTCGTTCGGGCAATTACGCGGAGGATTCGTTTGAGAACTTTTATCAAACGGATTCGAGATTAATCTTCCTTTATCCTGCTGGTTTATAGAATTAGCAATTTGTATGTCACAAATAATTCGTGATACAAGTTGAATTCGTGTTTTTTAAATTCTCATCGTGCTTATTTTGGGAAGGTACTTAACTTATTTTATTTTTACTAGTGTTCCCGTGGAAGTCGAAATCCAACATTGGGAAGCTAATTATAAATTAGGCACGATTATTTAGACATACCTAGTATTTCATAGATCAATTAAGTAGCAGGTAAATCTGACTGACCTGGTGTTAGTTAAGTTGAATGATTAACATTCAGATGAATGTTCTGTAGCTTTAATTTCTGACACCTGAGATACAGGAAATTTCCTATAGTCTGGGTGTCAGGAGCTTTACAAAATTGAGCATGTACCTTACCGACTTACTATAAGATTCTAAGTTGTTTACGGAATGCATTGTTAACCCTTTTTCTTTGCTTATGTACTCGTATTCGACGGAACTTACACTACAACGCGGCACGCGACGGGGCGCTCTGGGTACGCGTCCTCGCGCGTCATTTTTTACATATCCCGCACCCACCCCGACGCGTGACGCGTTGTAGTGTGAGATCCACTTTAGGCTTATGAAATAAATTATTATTAATAATTAAAATTAGATAAAATAAATCATGTCATAGAATGATTGAGTATGAAATACTGTTTCATTTCCTTCAAGTTTCCTCTTCTCTGAATGATTTGAGTGTGACCACTTACCGAAGGTAAATCGTCGATATAATCTAAAGATCCGTGTATACCACCCGACAGGGCATCGAACACTCTGTGAATGCTTGCACGTATTCAATTTTCTCGACAATATTTCACTCTGCTGGCATTGTTCGTTACTTTGCGAGGTCTCCACAAGAATGTCTCAAAACATATTTACTTAAGGAAACTCAATTACATAGGTATACCTAAATGTCAAATGTGTTGAAAATTAAAATAAAAATAAACTTAGATAAAATTTTTGAAAATGTCAGCAGTGTTTGTTTCGTATCAATATCCGGATTAGGTCGAATCAAATTTGGTTTGTAGGATCAGGATTTATGCAACGCTCTCAATTTCCTGCGACGACAGCGGAACATCCGGCATGCAGCGCGCCCCTCGCCCCCGGCCGCACCCGCCGGCGCCCGCCATCGCCGCAGCCGCCACCGGGCCGAGCGTAAAATGGAGCGCGGGCATTTGCATAGCGGCACTCGAGCCGAGCGGACCGGCAAATTGTTGTCGCATCAATGACTCGATCAATACGCCATATCTATCTTCGACTACTCCTGGTGTTTTGTTGTATTGACCAAAATTCTATAGGAATTATCTGAAAGTATTGTGGAACGTCAGATATTTTCCGCGCAATGAAAATCATACAACCAAACCAACATAACTGAATTTTCTTGGTTCTAAAAATAAAACAATTCTAGGAAAAATTAATTTCATCATTAGTTTCAAACTACACCTAATTCAAAATGATTTTGCATCTCAGGTCATCGGCCTGCCCTTTTAATCAGATGGAGCTGAATACAATTTTACATGGAGCGAGCGACTAGCCCATCAAAAGCTGGCCTCATCAACTTATACTAGTTATCTATATATCTACCCCTGGCTAAGATTTTCTGACTTCTGAGTACCACTAACTACTAACAAATTTGCCTTCTCAGGTATCTTTCAGGAATAACATTAGCAAAAATTTCAAAGAAAACAGCTATTTATTTGAAGTAGATTGTACTCATAATAGGTATATGTACCAACTAGCATGAACATACGATAAAAAAAAGGTATGTTCTTGCTGTAAATAAGTGTAATATACACACAAGCGACAGGCAACTGCAACCATCGACGAGTGTCGGCGGCAGGTGACGATGTCTAAAACAATCTTAATTTAGCAAAAAAACCTTATACCTTACCTGTGCGCTTACAATTCGTATCTACTTATTTCTGATCCAAAATGAGATATTATTCTTATACATTACGTACCCTACAGAATGACATACACGTGCCGTAAGTCGGTATGCTTCAATAAACTAGTGAAAATTGTTAATACATATCACGCGAGGCGGCTCAACCAAATGAAAAATGATATTATATGGCAGTAATTGAATACATGATCGGAATATAACATAATACGTCAGTACCGGCGCCCTCCTGATGTGTAACTCGTTGTCATGTGTGTACCTAACTTTTAATTAACTGCTATCATTATTTCAGCCACATCAAAATTTGTTTTATAATTACTATTTATACTAAAAAGATTTTACGTCAGGTGTAGTTTGTCGTGTTACTAATCGTGTTCAATTTTAGCACAGGACCTACGAACGTACCTGTGAGAACGTAGGTAACTATTTTTTAATAACTATGCGAAATATATGAAGTAATTATAAGTATAAAATTTTATATATTTGACGGTGCAGCAAGTGGCGCCGTCTATGTGTGTTACGAAGTTACTAGGAATCACCGAAAAGGTCCGATAAGAGTGACACGGGCTGGTGAAAGTCACTAGCAGAGCGTCGCATCGATGGTTGCGTGGCAGCTGTCTTCTAATGCTGTCGTACTACGTCCACGACGAATTGCTAGATTTCAGCACAATTCTGATGATATTGAAGCTGTTGAATTACCAATACGATGGCCACTTCTGGTAAAGGCTATCCCTGCGCCGTCATATTTATAGCAAATTATTAGTATAGATTTTGATACAAGTGGTCATTTATGTCAATGCACTCGAGGCAGGATTGCAGCCCGAGCGACAAATGCTCACGCGTTCATAATTCAAATCAAACGACGTTTTTAAACATTGGCGAAGGAAAAAAGAAAATGTACATAATGCAATTTTTTTTAATAATAATTGAAAAGCGGATTTTTTTTCGTGTGTCGGTCCATCGAACTTTTAAGGAGAGGCACTGACTCGAAGCTACTAAAAACCATAAAAAATTATAATTTCATATATAGAATACAAATGTATGTTAATTTGTTCATTAAATTAAATAATTTGATGAATTAAAATGTTTTTTAAAATCATAATTGATTAATTTACACAGTTTATACCTGAGTGTTGTGAAGTGTGCTGAAAATACGTATTTATCAGTAGCAGCTCAGAATTTAGACTTGTGTCCGGATAATGGCAATGGACTTGCCATCAATTACCCGGGTTTATGATATAACTAGCGAAATGTGGGAGAACAAGACTTATTATTAGTACGCCTATACTCGATACCCTTTTAGGGAATACAGCGTAATGTTATGTCATATATTATTCAGGCTGTTTACAACTTTTTTTTTTTTATAAAAAACGTTGCCCCACACTAGGAATTTCTCCTGTGTCGTGGGTGCGTTTACAAACATTTAAACTCACATACACAAATATTTGTTCCGTGCGGGAATCGAACCCGCGACACGCAGCGCAGCAGTCAATCGCTTAACCACTGCGCCAACCGTGCCGTCAATTAATTCCGTGCCGTCGTTTAATTCTTGCTTTCATTTTTTTTTGTACCTGTACTTTGTACCTTTTAGGAAGTACATATATTTTATACATTTACTTACTTATAAACCTTTTAGCCCATTTATACCTACCTATGTAATATTCTATAACTATAGTTAAAGGGATTACCAGTCAGAAGAGACTGAGAAAAGCCTGCCGTTATTTAATAGAAATTATCCGTAATAGCGCAGAATTTTTATTATTTCTGTCTACTACAAGTCTGATGGCATTACAACTTTGCAATCGAGATTCAGTAGTGAAACTCGCCTTTATTGGCATACAATTTTTTTTATTGTGCATGACTGAACGATCGAGCGCTGCGGAGACGTGCGTGGTTCGTTACTCGTCACGAATCGCAACTGGAATACACATTCAGTGCGTTCTAGGCCCTGATTCACAAAAAACAACCGGTTTTATTTCTAAAATATTCCATATTGTTCTGTTCCTGAATAACGTTGTTTTGGGTTTTTTTCTGTTCGGAGTTTACAGGCACGAATAATCCCAGAAGAGTTTTTATCGATAGATCACAGTGATCAAAGATCGATGTCGTAACCTGTAGCGTATTAAATCAACGTAGTGTCAGGCACTGTAGATATGAATAGAAATTGACGAAAACTAAGCTAGTTTTATTGAAATAAATTATTCAATGATTATTCTGCTCAAATTTGATATTATGTAGATCTACTTTACCATTGTTCGACTAGGCACATAACTCGGAATATTTTCGCGAAACCGGCTTAACGTGAGACTCGGGGTCCATTTCGGTTCGTTTAAGTTTGGCATTTGTAAGTCAACTGTTTGTGGAGCCTCCGTGTATGTCGCACGATGACAGAATTTGCAATGAAAATGTACTGTGTCAACGTGCATTGGCATTGTGAAGTGACATCTGGCTTGAAACGGTACGTTCCGGCGAACATGTGTATGGTATGTCGGGGTTATGTAGCGGATGTCGTGTTACTGTTGTGATTATGTTATAGATGTCACATTGTGGGAATATAGTTGGGTAGTTGGGTTAGAGGATATTCAGGTATAACGTGGCATAGCGAAAGTTGTGAGCCTTTTATTTCACTAGGGTTTGCCCGCGGCTTCGCCCGCGTGTATGTCGGAAAATATCCCATGGAAACAACTACCGAGATTAAAATTGAAGAAAAGTGTGTTAATCCAGCTTATGAACTGTGCGCCAAATTTCATGCAAATGCGTTCAGCAGTTTTTGCGCCAATCCGGAACATAGGTACATAAAGACAAATAGACAAAGGGTTAATATACTAAAAATTACTTCTTTTTTTCAAAAATATTCAATGTACAGTTTTCATTTCGTTATTCGAATATGTAAAGATATTATATGTGCCTGCTGTGTCTAAATAATTTTTTTGAGTTAATTTCATGTTTGCAGTATAAAGTCTATAAAGGTAATGACGAAGATCAGTTAGGTACAGGAGAATGTTGCACCCCATCCTTTTGATGTCTTGATGACCTTATTAGATACCTTCGCGAATTCACGGATGGCGAAGACGATGCTTAGTCTTTGGTTTGGAAAGTCAAGCAGTTAAACTGAAGCAAATAACGTAAAAAAGAAGTATTAGCATTTCTGTCTAGACTTTCAGTGTTTAAAATGAAAACTGACTGTCAGACTAGTAAACAATCCAAAAAATCATCAAGCTGCGTTCATTTTATCAGAACCAGTATAATAACAGAAATATACGGCGCTGATGGCACAAACAGTTCACAAAAACGCACAACAGCTGCTAGGCTTTCATTTACGCCTATCTTCAATTTCAAATACAAACCGGGATGTTTGTTGTCATAAACGCACCAAGGTAAAATTGCTACCTAAATATTTTAAATCGTAAAATCTGTTAGTCCTGGCGGAGTGACGGCGTGTTTGAGCTGTGGTCCTAAACAAATAGCGGGGTTTAATGAGGCCAGAGTACCGCGGGGGGAGGGGGAGGGGACGGCAAGGCACACCAACTACCCTACCACTTGTTATTGTATCGTACTTTCGGGAGCAAAACCTCAGTGTTGGCGTTTTTTGTCGCGATCCTATTCTTGGTGCTATTGATAATTTTATAGTTTCAAGCTGTTTTTTGTACCTAGAAATAGCTTATCAAGTGTTTGGCACATTTTGTTCTTATGTCTCGGAATACCTTGTTTACCTGTAGGCTTCGCGTTCGTGGTTGATGGGTTGTGAGGTTCATGGAAATAGCTACTGCAAGGAATCTGTACAATATGAAGATGGCAGGACAGAATAACATACCATCATACATATCATCTTCTTCATCAAAATAACGTTAAGTAACGAAAAATTCAACAATAATAAAGTGCTAATTTAAGTTATCTCTCTCGTCCCCTACGTTTGATTTTCAACCTTAACCAAAAGATAAATAAGAACAATTTCTAATTTTTTATAATAAAAACAATCAAATGCAAATAAAAGAAGAGAATAGGGTATCCACGCTGTGGAATAATTACCTATTTAAAACGAAAAATAAATTGTATGGCTTTAATGTAATGAAAAAAATCATGATAGGCCATCAGCGAGCCAATGACGGATCTCTCGTGACACGTCACTGCACCCCTCTCGCCCCACGCAGCTACCTCAAGAACCAACTCAGTGATGTGATAGGCCTGCAATACTGTCTTTTTCTTGAGAAAATTTAAGTAAATTGTCCTTTGAAAACCATTCGAACGAATCTAGTATACGTGTACGGCCAGACATTGTAGGACGATCGTAAAGTTTTATAATAACGGTGATAACAGTTTCAACGTCTAACGTAATCTACGTGTTGTTTGTGTATGGATCCTCGAGCAATTGCTAAAACCCACGGCGAGCGCGTTTGGCACGCACGTGACGGGTTCCTTAGCTTAAACTTACATACAGTACCCCGGAGTAAATATGACACACCGAACTTTAAGTTACGGTTTTCGAGAAGAGCGGTGACCTCCACATAGCATCTGCAATTTACCGGCGAATGATGACACTGAAACGTTATTTATGAATGTAAGTGGTGTGATTTCCTAGAGAGCGTTTTTTTAACACCGTTAAGGTAAACCCCACTGCCATCCATTGGCGTAGCTCGGGATTTTGTCTAGGCGGGGGCAGCCATCCAGCTGAACTAACCACAGTCATTTAATGAGAGATCATAAATAACGCCTCGTAATAAATAATCCCACCAAAAATATTTAATGTAAATTAGGTTGCCAAGACTTAAATAACGCTTTCACTGTTAAAAAGTTATCAGATCTAATGTAGAGCCAGGCCCCTTACCCCACAAACCTTACATTTTGTTCAAAATGTACGGCTCTATTAAAAAGCAATTAAACAGTAAGTAATTCTTTAATACTGTCCATCTTTCCAGGGTGGGCAAAGAAGTTTCTAGGGTAGTCTTGGCCCACCCTTGCCCCTCCTAGCTACGCCCATGCTGTCAACACTTTCATGACAGCCGTCACCGCGGCCGTGATGTGGCGGCCATGGCTGTTCTAGGAAACCATAAGTTTAGGAAGAGTTACACAGGCTCTAGTGACAGAGATGACGTTCTGTAAATTCGAAACTTTACTAAAATTTAAACAAGGGGTTTTATTTATAAACGTTACTTAAAGTTAAATGTTTGGTTAAAAAGTCGTTGATCATAACTTAACCTTAAGCAACGTTTGTAAATAAATTACAACCCCAAGACCTTCTTGACCGACGTTGACATTTCGCGTAACGGATTGATTTTTAAGTTAACTTTAAAAATGGTTAACGGACTTTTCTTTTATAATCCTTAATTAAGTACCTACAATTTGCCAAAAGGACACCGCGTGGACCGCGCCGGGTTGCGAAAAACACGTTCTGACAGTAATTGTTATTACAAACTCTAATGATGCAGTGCTCTTCTTTTATTCATTTTTCATGTCCTACCTAAACTTCCATAGCCCATCAACCAACTCAGCCTATTGCAGTCCACTGCTGCACATAGGCTTCTTCCAGGCTGCGCCACAACACCCTGTCCTCTGCCTTCCGCATCCAGTACGTCCCAGTCCATCTAGCTGGGGGGCGTCCAACACTACGCTTGACGATGCGGTCTCCACTCCAGGACTCGGCTGCTCCACCGGCCATCGGTCCTTTGACAAACATGGCCAGCCCACTGCCACTTCAGTTCCATAGCCGATACTAACATTTTTTTATAAGTGAATCACTAACGCAACGACATAGAAAATGAAATTTCTATCACGAGTTAACGATTAACATTAACTTCCGTTCTTTCAAATTTTCTAAAATGTATCGCTATAACGTTTAACAGCTATTAACGATGCTAACTATTTAGCTATGCTAAAATTCGATGTGCAATATAGTATACGGGCGGTTGTATAGGTGGTGGAACACAAAACAAAAAAAGTTTTTTTTTATAGAACACTAAATAATGTTAATCTGTTGATAACAATAAATATAATTTAATTAAATATAATGATTATTTATCATATTTAAATTATTTACATACGTTGTTAATAATCTATTCACAAAAAATAGGCCCAAAAAGGCATGAAGCCAGAAGGAAAAAAAAATCTCTCATCTCTGACTTGTATATATTTTATATTATCTGTGACGCACTTTGCCGCATGGGTGCAGGAAAGAAAAGTAAAAAAGCACGCGTGTTCAATGCATTGTGAACCTAAAGGCAGTGTAATAAGAGCCACTTTTCATGTGTTAGAAAAATAAAGAAATAATTAATGTCAGTCTTAGGTAATTTCGAAGCTGTCCTAGTTTCACCTTACAATGTCGCGTTCCATCCGGTTCTTAAGGAGGATGCTTTCCCACGAATAACAAATTTACTTTTTGCAATTAAAAACCTAACAAACACTGACCGTGTTTGTTAGGTGGTATGTTGATTTAAATATGATTCGCGACCGTAACAAGTATGGCTTTACAAAATTATAATCTTAAGAATCAGAAATACCACTCTTTAAAAATATGTTAGAAATTGGACTCAAATGTCATGATTTCATGAAATAGACATTCAATAGGATAATGAAAAATGATGAACTTAGTTAGAGAGATGTATTGATGTTTTTTATTGTATAAATAAATAATAATATCTAATAATAAAAATATTTGTTATTATTATTTATTTATAGAATTATAATCATAAAAATCATCATTATATATAATTAAATATTTGTTACATCCTTGAATTATATTTAGATCAGACCTGCAAATTGCAAAACACGTAGGAAATTTTCAGTTTCGTGGGTTACCCTAATGCCAACGGTGGAACCGTTTCTTTGTTTTGCAATAAAAGCTTATTTAATTAACTTTTCCTATCATGTAAAGTTGTTGACTTTAAATTTATTTTTCTCAGACGACAAATTCAAACAGATCTTATAAATTTATTGGGACTGGTATTTTTAATTTTTAAGTGTTATCCGAATATCAGATATTGTGTCAATTAATTACTCCTTCATTTCATTTTAAGCGTAAGCTATTATTTCTTCAATTTGTAAGTACCTTCATATTTTTTTATTTATTATGTACACAAACACTAAATATCTATACAGAAATAAATAAAATTGAAATATATATAAATGCGTATGAAAGACGAAAAAAAAAAAAAAGGTTTTTTTCAATTTTGCCTCTCTGTTTGTCAGTTGGTTCCGGCTAATCTCCGAAACGGGTAGACCTGTTTTGACGGGACTTTCATTGGCGGACAGCTGATGTTATAAGGAGTAACTTAGCCTTAGTTTCATTTTCGAAAAGAATTAGGGTACCGCACAAAAAATTTAAACAAAAACCAATTAGTTTTCCGAAATGCACGCGAACGAAGTCACGGCACAGCTAGTAGAAAAATACATAAAGATAGATAGGAGAGCACAAAGGTTCTGCTGGTGTTGTTTTTTATTGAAGTAACAAGCAAGAAGCTAATAGACAATATTTCCAATTCACTTTATAACTGCCAATTGAACCTCCTGTTTGCGCATAGCGTCAAGACGTCACAGAAGATATGCAATGAAACAGAATGCAGAGTAGATAATGAAGGAGAGCGTGAAGACGGTGCAGTGGTATGTGGTCGGCCGCAGAAGAGAGTACTTAAAGAAACAGCTGTGGCGCGGCGCCCACTCTGCGCGATCCCACCGAACATCAACACGCACTTATATGGAGAGGGTAATACCACCGCAATGAAACTGATTTGTTCTTAGAATACAATATTGAAATAAAGTTCCATTATAGAAATTTGGATTTGCTGAAAATAAATTAGATATGAAATGGTTTATTTTTCAATTAATTGTTGCGATAAATGTATGTATATAAGGGCAAGAGAATGATTATTATATGTGTTAATATTTTACGATGTTAATAAAATGTATGAAATGCTGTCATGTTTGCTAAGCCAATGTCAGTTTTCGTAGCAGGTGCTACGCAGCGTCTACGACGACATACTTGTACCTGCTTGTGCCGTTTTGCGTGGATGTGACGTATATTTTTCCCCAACTTGTTCTTTTTTTTTTGTTTTTTCTCACCGTCATGTTTGGTGCAAATAAAGGTATTTTCTTTCTTTTGGTAACTCGTATTTAGTTTTGTATATTATTATTTTTTTAATAAAATTATTTATTTGTCAAGTTTTAATGGCTTATCCTCTTTTTATGTCCGTATTGACTGCCCGTTGGTCTCGTGATCGTAAGCGCGACTGCTGAGCGTGGGTTCCTTGTTTTTATTCCCAGGTCGGACAAAGTGTTATTGGTTTTTTACATTAGGAATATCTAAGTAGCAGTAGAATTTGGAGGGTGGCGGTGTGTTACCCCAGTGCCCCGCAAAGCATGTTAAGCTGTGGGTCCTGCGCCGGATCTCTCTCCGGTCGTGTCGGATTGCAGTCCCATCAGACTATGAGAAAGCTGATATGAAGTAATAGTAGATTTTATTAAAGTAAAATTATCTAAAGTGAAATGAACCTCATTGTATTTTAAGAAATAGAATAAATAGCTTTAGCGTGTAAAACTTACTGTTCTAGTATAGTTTCTTATCAATTTGTTCAATATTTGTTTGCAATTATGATTATTAAAAAAAAAGGTTTCCCAAACTAGGAATTACTCCTTAATTTAATTATTATCGTGGGTGCGTTTACAAACATTTAAACTCACCTACACAAACAGCCAGACCCGGAACAACTACCTGTAGGCATACAAATATTTTGTTCCGTGCGGGAATCGAACCCGCGACACGCAGCGCAGCAGTCGATCGCTCAGCCACTGCACCAACCGTGTCGTCGTTATTTTGAAGCAGATTAATTTATTACTTTATCGTTGTATCATCATCTCTATAGAATCACTGCAACGGCGGGCTTTCATTAAAATCTTCCGTTTCCGTATTATATGAACGTAGACTCTGAATACTAATGCACGTAGGATTGCACAACTTTATATTAATTTACTCGAAGAGTTTGCGATGCTCTCTCTGATTTATTTGTATTCATTACCGGAGATAGGCATGCCCTCAGTTATTATAAAGATTGGGGTCAGTTGCAAAGGGACTTATTTATCATACAGATAGAAAAATGTTTCTGTTTTCTGGTTACGAGATTGGAAACAAACCCGATAGTGGTTTCGGTTGTAGTGGTTTTTATTTGGAGTGTTGTTTGATCACTCATACAATATGACATGCGGGTGTAGCGAGCAGTATTGGAGGAGGTTTAAAATGCAAGTAAGAAAGTAACCCTAAAAATTATCTAAACGTCTTTAAAGATACATAATCAGCCTATAATGTTCCCACTGCTGGGACACAGGCCTCCTCTCGGTGAGAGGGAGTGGGCCGTAATCCACCACGCGGGCCGAGTGTGAGTTGGTAGATGTCACATGTCTTCAAAATTTTAGTTCTTGGACTTGCCGATTTCCTCACGGTGTTTTCCTTCACCGGTTTGTGGACAGTGGTGATGAAATGATTTACACAAAGTAGCGCCTGTTTGCCTGGGTTCGAACCTACGACCTACAACTCGTAAGTCATGGCAGTTATCACTGGGTCATCACTGCAAACATACGTAAATAGTCACAGTCAGTCAAGAGTCTTTAAAGATACGTTATTTTAATAATTTACATTATAAGTGAAAGTCTCGTGCATTCAATTTCAGTTAAAACTTTTGAAGGTGTTTTAAAAACTAAATGGGATTGTGTTTCACAAGACGTTTCTCAGCCCTGAGAGCTAAGCGAGAGGTGCAGCGAACCAAAGTCTAACTCTGTTCGTGTTTTCTACAATTTCATTTTAGTTCACACGTTCATTGATTTCAATTGCTAGAGAGTGGTTATAAAACCTCTTCAAGCATTAAATCGACGCTCGCTAATAAAAGCAGAAATTGAAAATTTTAATTAGTTGCAACGGTTTGGTAAAACTTGCTCATTTTTGAGTTGGTGCATGGTGGTAGGACAGTTGGTGAGAAGCGGTGCGGATCCAATTAAAAGCAACTGAGTCTACTTCTCATTGAACGGTCGTACGAAGCTCGTAACGTTAGCGGAATAGTCTGATGACTCCGTTGCTTAGGGCTGGCTTACTTTAGCTACTTGCCAGCTATCCAAGAAATATTTATTTTTATCTGCGGAAGAATTTAGACATATTTATTATGTCAACTTTTATGCAAGTATAGTGAGCAACTACAAAATCCAAATGAAAACTGAGCATAATATAACCATAACTCTAAAAGCAAAACAAGCAAGTTTGCAACCAATTAAACATTGCTATCAAATATGCATTTAAATTTTAAGAATCATGCCTTATTTAATGGGCTTAATACTTTTTAGTCTCCATGAAGATATCTCGATTCCTAAATAAGAAAAACAAACGGCCAAATCACGACAACATTAAGATTAAAAATATTGTGAAAGCACTTAGCCGTCTCCGCTCGCGCGCAGCCCTAGCTGCGTCTACCGCACATGCATTCATTTTTAATTCGATACAGCCGAAGTTTGGCACAAAGCGTGCGCCCGCGACGTGCGGTGAATAGTCGCGTCAAACTCTTATTTATATTTAGATACTTAATGAGGGAACTGTTATCTCTGTTTTATATTTTACTAGTACAGTTTAGTAGTTACAGTTTTATATTTTACTTTATTATAAAGCTCATAATTTATTTGGATTAATATCATAATTTAATTGTACCATGGAATGCAGTGCATATTTCATCAAGCATTTGGATTATTTTTCTTTGGAAAAAAAATTCATGCCTATGAGAAGCGGGGTTGATGAAAATACAAATCACATTTTACATTACGATAATACGATATATTAACAAGTATATTTGATAAATGCGCCAAGGGTATTAATTAGAGTTCATTCTATAACTTACATAAAATCCGAAGGAGGCCGAATAGCGCGTAAATTTTCTTTCGGCCGTATTTCCCGGGAGTGTAGGTTTCCAATCGGCGCTGGCGGGTCAGTCGAGAGTCAATGAAAAGCGGTAAAGTGGTGCTGCGGTGCTGATTAAAGCCTGGAGCAATCGCCCCGGAAAGTATTTATAGGTACACCTGTTCGTTAGCGCCGCAAGTCCCGGCCAACTCCTTGATTAGGCGCCGACGGGCGTTACTTCTCTTCTACAACAAATAAAAGATTTTTCCCCTGCACGCCAATTGAAGAATCGACTGTAAGACAAAAGGATGCGAAGATAAAAGTTCGATTTTCAGTGACAATTGAATGGGGGGAATCAGTTCTATGTTCTAAGATTTTAGTTTTCTGAAATGTTTAAATAGGAGCTATTTCTATGTAAGTAGGTTGTCGATATAATTCAAGTCTGCAAGAAAGAAATCCAATATAGCTGCAAAAATAGGCCGATTTATGGCACACTTTACATTAGTTACCTATGTCGCGTTCTAGGTAAGGAGTAGATTTTGCATGTGAATGGGTCGGTATTCGGTGCACGCGTGGTGCGTGCGCGCCGCGCCGCCCCCTCCCATCGCAACCCCGGTCACGGAAGCCCTTAATAACATCACGTTTGATGCGCCTCTATTATTATATTTTCATCTTCAGTCGGCCCCATGACAGGGAGCTGCGGCGCGCACCTAATATAAAAATCCCCTACTTTAAATTTTGACACAGTTTTTATATTTATTTGATTTGTATGAGAATTTTTCGTTGGTAAGTAACTTTTTAGGCGTGATTTTGAAAACTTAATTTTAAAAGAAGTACTTCTCTCTATTACTCGCTCATATCTTTGTAATGAGATCAACAGCTATCGATAAATCAGAGTAACGAAGTATGGAAATACAATATTTTGTAGTATAGGTATGTATTAAAGTAGGTTGCAAGACAGTTGAAGTACTTCACATAATATTACATACTTTCCCATCCACTCCCACTTCCTCCTACACTTGTCTAAGTTTCACGGAACTGTTTCTATTGGATTCTGTGAACGTGTTGAAAAAGTGTATTTTGTTTTGGAAGTCGTCCGTCATGGCCTCTCATCACCCTTAAAGTTTGTAACTCATAGTGACAGTATTTTTTATCTGTCGCGTAAACGGGACAAGCGTGTACCTACAAATAAGGCCCCGTGCATACTGTAGGCGGATCACGTTCCACGAAAGAAGACGCTTACCTGAAAGTTTTCCTACCCCTTAGCACATTAACCAACCGACAAGGCTCGGCTTTAACTGGCCTTGTACTACTACAACCTGATGTTAATTCGTTATTGCTTTTATTAGTAGGTATAATTATGGTGGCAAACGGAGACATGAAATAGCGATCAGGTTTAATGAGTTGCGTGTCGCGACGATACCAATCAGAGTTTACTATCCTTCTATAGATTTTCGTTTTAATGGCACACAGTTCTAACTGGTCATAGGAATACTGGACATTGGACAACTTTAGGTTTTTTCATCTATGATAATGCTAATTAATCTAAGATTACAAAATAAGACTAAAATATTGAATATCGGTTATTCAATATTTTAGTATTATTTTGTAATGCTTAACTCTCCTTCCACGACAAGCATCTCAGCTATTCCTGAATGGTAAGCAAATTAATATGACAGATAACGGACAATAAACCCAAATTGTAAGACGGATACTCCTCGTCCCAACAAGGATTTCGAATATAAAAAGAAACATGTTGACAAATGATTACATTCTATATTTACGTAGCGAAATGATAATGTACTCGCACAAAATGCTAACAGACAAATAACTTATCTCAACATTTTCCAGTGGCGGAGCTCAACATTACGTCTATTGTGTTCGAGTAAAGGAATCTCGTATTTGCATCCGACCGTACGAAACGAAAGGGAGCCCGAACGTACCGCACGAGACGAAAAAGTAATTTTTCATAAGGATCGAGTCTGGTTTTCAATAACACGCCAACTGAGTGCCGACGCAGGTAAGGATTCTGTGCGTACTTGCAATAATATTAATGGATTACGTATTAGCTTTTATAACGTCAAATATTACTCTAATCTATTTTGTGTATTTTTTTGTTAGTTCTACTGGTTCTTGTTTTTGCCTCTTCATATAGTCCTTATCACGCCATGTCAGCATCATTATCAGCCTATAGGTTCCCACTGCTGGGACACAGGTCTCCTCTCTGTGAAAGGGAGTGGGCCGTATTCCACCACGCGGGCCCGGTGTGGGTTGGTAGATCAGATGTCACATGTCTTTCGGTTTCCACACGATGTTATCTTTCACAAACAATTAACACAAAGTAAGGCGCCTGTCTAGGTTCGACCTACGACCTACAACTCTAGGGGTACCAGTGCAAATAGAGATTAAAATATTGCAAAATAAATCTTTAGCTTATAACAGTGATCATCAGCCATAACGAAATAAATAATGACAGCACACCATACCATTAATCTCACAAAGGATTGAAATCATTTCGCTGAAAATGAAAGCGAAACGAATGAGATCCATAATACGAGTAATTACCCTTCAGCGCACATCGACGGCGACGCCTACGTAAAAGGTATTCGGGTAATAAAACGTGATTTTTCAAAAGAATGCGAAGTTCATACTCATGGCGATGGAAAAGTTATATATTTTACCAACCACAACACGTGTGTGTGAAACATATGTAATAAGTCATAACTTCTGATTGGCAGTTGATTTGTTAAATCAACGGCCAATCAGAAAATGTTTCATGCAGGATTTTAAAATAGGTAGTTTTATAAACAACAAAAATCAGTAATCCGCTTCAAATAGATAAGTCCCTTTTACCTGGAAATAGTTCACATATTTATTTAATCAAAGCGCAGCATCCAATTATTATTTCAATGAAATTACAGGATCACCGCAGATTCCGACTTCTCGTGCACTCAATGCACCTAGCTGACAGATGGAGGTAAATTATACGCGACTTATTTGCGAGGTGAGAGCGACCCTTGGCGCGGTCGAGGCGAGGCGGGCAGAGCGAGGCGCACTGACGAGTTCGTTACGCACGCCCCACTGACTCCGCGAGTGACACCCAAGCCTCTCCACCGCCGAATATCATTCGAAAAAATGTATTAAGTAAAAAACATACCTTTTCAACTTCTCAACGAGTTCGCGAGGACACAAAATTGCAATGTCACCGCTCCACCTTCGAGAAAATTATAATACCTTGATACTTATTTGTTTGTATAACCAACTTTTCGTGTACTAAAAACGGAGGCTCGTATATAGTCTTGTTTAAATGCTGTATAAAAACAAAACGACTGTATTTATTATCTACGGGATTTGGGTTCTTGTGTTTGTCTACCTTTATGAGTTAAAAGAAACGGTAGATGGTTGATCATAAAAGATATATATGTTTGTGGTACAACATTTATGACAGCTGTTAGACAGGATGGCGGTTTTATCTCACCGTCCCCTCGATGTTACGTAACAAGTTTATCGGCAGCAGCGGCCATCGGCGTGTCCGCTTCAGCATTGATACGATCGACATTGATATTTAACTTTCCGTCACGTCACGTCAGCTAATTCTCATTTCTAACAAAAACGGCCGGAAATTGGATATAAGGATCTGCGCGCTCGGATCCGGCTACGTGACGTTTGTCGAACACGTCACTACACTATGTGGTAATTTCCGCTCTATGCTCGCGGAAAATTACTTTAGCCGCATGAAATTTCCGATAGCATAAAATAAAACCATTAAAAATATTAGATAGCAAACTCTGGATAAAACCTTCAAAACATTTTTAAAGGCGATGGAATGTTGTGATAAAATTATTTTCTTCATATGGGTAGCTCACATAATCTGGATTTAGTTCATTATCAATACCAAGCACATCTTTGCCGAATAAGTGAATTTGCCAGTATGTGTAGCATCGGAGCACTTAGAGCTAAAGAAAAGAAATTTTTCGCTTAAGATTGTTATTAAAACCACAATAACTTTTACGATGTAATTAATTTTGTCATTGCCGTACGTGTTTAGAATAAATCACTAAATAAAAGAGCTTTTGGTCAAAATCTTAATTAAATCTGCTAAAAAAGTACAGACTCGTTGACAGAATTTAATATATTAATGAGTATTATTATCCACACAGTGAAAAGTGAGTGTTGTCCGCTGCGACGGCCGCGTCCGTCCGACGCGGCCGTCGCAGCGGGGACGCGGACGCGCCGTGACAGGGGTGTCACAGTCGTGACGCGGCGTCAGCGGCGTGACGTCACGCCTCGCGCCTCGCACTCGCCTGTCGATGAACACGTCACATATGTAACGTGACATGTGGAAATAGTATTGCTTTATTTAATTTTGCCATCAGCCACTGTTGTTTGTTCACCTTTTACATACATTGCTGTTGTTGGTAGAACAAATCTAATAAGAGTTTTCTGATTCTGGGCTGAAATTTTATTAAATCATATTGAAATATGATTTAATAAAATAATACATTTCTTTGCTATCTATCAAGCCCAATTCATACCCTATTTAGCTAAAGAAATGGTTAGCCTGTTTTGTTTGCTTGTGTGCTACGACGTAGCTTTCCTGCTACGAGCTCGGCCGCTACGCCCTTTAGCTATGACTTTTATTAATTATTTGTTCATTTTGACCAAAACATTTAAAATATAATTATACTAAAAAGCGCCTCTCCACCATCTTCTTTGATTACAAGACCAGCTGTAAGGCCTATAGGCAAAGCCTGTAGGCCCTTTTGCTTATAATAAATTCTATTCCTAAATGTGTCCAGTGTTTGTATTTGCAGAGGCATCGCACTACAGTGGACAGGCGACGTGAAATTCTGAATAAGCAAAGCAATACGAACCGGAACGCACAGCGGGCGCCGATGTTTGTCTACCTATTAATATTAGTGAAACAGAACAGGTTTCCCAGATTACCATAATTTGCTTCGATGCATTTGAATAATGAGAACGTGTTCCCTCGGTTTCTCCGCTCAGTCTTTGTATATCTATCAAAGTTATTCAATTGTGAAACGTATTATCACTTGATATAATATCGGATAATGGCATTAGTATCGATTTGTATGTATATACAGGTTGGTGAGTTAAACCAGCTCTGAGATTGGACACTCTGTCATCTGATACCATCAGTAAAGTGTAATATAGAACATCTATCTAATCAATGCTTGCTGAGTTTATAGTATATTCACTTACTCATTAGCTTTTTGGAAAAGAGGACCACAGAAACAAAATACTTTGTACCTGTTTGTTATTAGTTCTATTGTTACGTCAGAATCACTGACGAATTAACTTGCAATAATATCGGGAATATTGATGCACGAGGTGGTGGGTTCAAATCCAGGCAACTATCTATGTTTTTCAATTCAATTTCTTTGGATTGTTTCTAAAGTCCCACTCACTGGCGAACGATCGCAAGAAAGACTGAAGCTGTGGCGAGACTGTGCTTCCTTACCCAAATCTTTCGTCCCACCCGCTGAAGACCTCCTACCTGGACATGAGTTGCCTTGGGTAACCTGGAACTTCTTTAAATAGACTCCGGCCCCAGGTTGACCGAAGCAAGGAAAACCTGTTCAGGTGGAAATTCATAGACGACTCCGCCTTGGAGTGTAAATGTGGTGCTGTTCCACAAACGACGGGACACTAAATATCGTGTCCTGCGTGTCCTGTCAGCTGCACGTTACAGGAACTGATGGACGCTGGTGATGGCGCCAACCAAGTGGCCGAATTCTGGGCCGAGTCCATTTAGATTGCTATCGCCACGCTAAGAAGAAGAATTCAATTTCTGAGTTTATCTTGGACATTACTGAAATCGATGAAGGTACACATCGTGAGGAAACCTGGATTTTTCATAAATATATGTCTGAAATCGCCAACCTAGCGTGATGATCAATGCTCATGCCTTATCTGTATGAGAAGAGGCCTTTTGTCCTGCAGTGAGTCAATAATAGGCTGGTATTCATTCCTTAGGAAAAAACTTCAATCTTTCATATTACCAAACATACTTGCAAAGTGTCTTTGAAACACAAGCAAATTGTGCATACCTCCACCTATACACATATGGTGTTAACCGATCACCATGGACAAAGACTAAGGGCGAAACATAGTCCCACGGACGAATTGAATACCAAGCAAAATTAATTGAATATTGTTTGGCGTACCTGTGGTTGACACTCACTTCAGGCCATAAAGGTACATGGACGTAGGAGATACGGACGGTCTTAGTTCACGGAAACAATATCCATGTAACGCAGAATCTTCAGTCTTGTTAAGCCAAAATAGTTTGCGACTATATGGTCTTCAGCAGAAAGAAAAGATAATTCCAAGTACCTATCGATAATCATCTCTTAATATTTGTTATGGTAATAATTTCAATACAGAAATTAGTGAACACCCAGTCTTCCGTATCAGTTATTCCAAGCTGACAGTTGCAAAATGATGACTAAACGAAGACAGCGGATTTGAATTATTATTTTAATTTTTTCTTGAAATAACAAGAGCAAGCTTTCTCACAAAATAATCCCTAAAATAGAACACATCGAGGTACACCACATATTTCCGAAATTATAATACTTACGTGTATTCATAAAATTGCGACTGGGTATGTTATATTATAATAATTTCAATTTGAGCAGGTCTCGTGACTGGTGGCGTGTAGTAGGGACGTCGTGCGCTGGAAGGAAGGGGTTATTGTGATATTGCGGCGTCTCATATTGCCGACGAGATTTATGTGCGGGCATCGAGCGCGTGCCGGCTCGGCTGCGTCGCGCCGCCGCCGCCGTCCCGCGCCGTCCCGCGGCCACGATCACGACACGACGCCGACGCCTCTGCTCTACCCTTCCGTATACGTTTAATACATGGAAATTCTAATTTCCTTATTCCGTATCAATAAGCGGCTGTGAACATTTTAAAGACAGTTTAGACCGTGTGGAGGCTTACGTTTGTTTGATCTGTGTTTGTTGTAATGGCTGGTTTCAATGTAACGACTTTCTTTGATGTTGGTTTACTCGAGGCTTACGTTATTGTGACTTTATTTGACTGTCAACTGCTTCTTATAATTCGATTCAATTAAAACAGTTGCAAACTCATTTGTAGAACTGAAACCTAAATGGGCACTAAACATTGTATTATTGCAGTGTTCAGTTGGCAGCCACCACGACTGTATAATTCAAACTAAAAACTCAATTTGAATTCTATGTAAACAAGTTTGTGGTTTTCCAAACATATTCACATAAAATCATAATAAGCAAACTTTATCAATAGCCTCAGGAACTATTATTGAAAACTACAGACTTTTGAAGTCGTTATTGCGTTCGATGTACAAAAAATACTGGAAAATAATTATAAAGGTTCACGACAGTTACTGTCGAGACTCGGTAGCTTTGGTAAGTTTTAAAGGAAAAACAAATAGTTAAAAACGGAACCAGCATTATGTTACAAACAAACAGGTAGTTTATGCAAGTCGGAATCAGAGCATGTATTTTTGGACCACGCTTCCGAGTAGATAACTAAGAAGGAGTTCACTCGTCCTTCTTCAACTTTATCCAAGTTGTACTTGGTTGATAAGCAAAATATAAACGGGAGTTGAGTAATATCGATCTACCGAATAAAAGTTTAATTGCGAAAGTTGTTTATAGTGCGCAGACGGCTAGGCGACTCCTACGATGGTCTCCGAGAGCGCGCGCTCTGTGCTCCGACAGACAATTACTAACAGTTCCTTAACTTGCTTATTCAATTTCGATTCAATAACTATCGATTCCTACGTGCACGAAGTTTACAAACTTGCTCCATTTAAATGTTTGTGAAAACATGATGGATTAAATTGAAGTAGACTCCAAGAACGGATCTTGTAAAATACGTCTTCTTCGACATAACTGTCAACTTTCCAAGGATTTTAAAGCTTAATTTGGATTTTTTTTTTGTTATTTTGTCCTATGACAAAATAATACAACAATACAATTGAACGAGTACCTATGTACTCGTTCAATTTTGAACTCTTAATCAGTAATAAATAGGTGGAAAACCTGAATGGTTTGTGATGTTATTTCTATCTTAATTTAGTGGCCTTATGGTGTATCCGTGTCGGCAATCTGCTAGTAATTTCAGCACTAAAATCAATCTTTCGATTCCTTTCAGTAAGGATAAGTCCCGACAATGCTTTCATAGTAGTTTAGCCTGAGGCTGCACTTGCTCCGTGGTTTACAAAAATGAAACATGGCTCAATATGTGTACCTACCTACCATATAATATTTGTACAAGTTCTGGGGTATTTTGTCCTCTGCCGTTTATTCACGTTCATTTTTATTTATCCCATACAACATGCATTCATTGGTGAATGTATGAATGAATTTCATTTTAGAGAGGCTTTATTTAGATGGTATTTGTGATTGGAAAAAATATTTTTATGGTTCCAATCGCCTAGGATTTGTCTTTGACGAAGTATGACTATTTGCAGATAGTTTAATAAAAAGTTATACTAAAACGATACGATATTTATTCGATAGTTTGGTTGAATAAAAATGAATAAACGTAGTAATAGAAACTCCTACAAATATCTATTTTACAAATGATCGAAATCGTTATCTTAGAAAAAAGAGACAAACAAATGACACTTATAAGAAAACCACGAAAGTAATCCTAGTCGGGATTACCAGCGGGCCCGAGGTTCCAGGCAATGAAATCTGTGCAGATTTATATGTGGTGGAGCGTTACCGTTTAGCGGTTACAGGAGGGCTCCTCCGGCATCCCGTGGCCGGGTTTATCTTGTTTACGGGAGCGATCGCCGCCAGCCGTGTCGTCGCGTCGCCCGCAACCAATATCGCGCCGACATGTTGTGCACGTTGAAAACTTGCCACTTTGTTATCCTTGTTTATTCGACACTATCTGTATGGCTGCTTCATAGAATGAAAGAATTGCGGAACGGCGAATTGCTTTGTGAAATGCTTTTAGGGCTTTATAAATTCCTTTCTTACTACAATACCTTTAGAGGTTTAACTTTTGTCGTTGTTATTGTATAACGATTGTTTAGGTACTGTGTCAAAGTTAATTAAAAAATGCGCAATAAAATCCAAGCAGGCAGCAGGCCCAGTGATTATCGCAAAGATACACCATAAACAATAGGTGCCTAACTAAATAAGCGAACGGCCCTTGTTTAACACTTACTGCGTTAGCAGTCGCATTACGCTAATGTTTATTTCCAACATGAAGCTTATCTAGTCTTCTCAAACGGCACTAAAATTGTTGGTTGCAAGGTAGTTAACCCTTGCGCGGGCCGGCGAGGCGGCGGCGGCGAGCACCGAGGGGCGCGGGTCGCGGTCGCCGTAAGCCCCGCAATAGATAAAACAGTGATAGAACATGCACCGCGCCGCCGGTATGAATAATTCATTAGTTTCAGTTGCCACTTTTGTTGGTATCGGTGGATTTTCAGCGCTTCACACCGTCAAAAATATGCGTTGAGGGTCTGGTTATTGTTAGACTCTCCTCTTTACCGTCTCGTTCATTTTAAATGTGTCGTGTCGCGGAGAGATGTTTTATGAATTATTTACGGAAAAATAAATTTTACGTTACAAACACGTAAAATCATGTTTTGGTAGTCTGGGGTACAGATTTCAGCTGCGGCGTTTCAATGGCTATTAAGTTAGGTAGGTGACGAGTTTAATTCAGATACTTTTAGTACCGACCTGCCTAAATTACCTCTCATATAGTGATCTCATTGTACTGATGTTCAGCTGCATCCATTTAGATTGGAAGCCGACCCCAACATAGTTGGAAAAGACTAGGCAGATGATGATGATGGTGAAAGTGATCTCACTATAAAGCTTATATATAAGTGTTGTTTGGCTATCACTGCATAAATGTTGGTATTTACGCCACGTTTATATTTTAAGATTTATTAAAATGTGTTTTATGAAAAGAAAGTCAACATTCTCTAGGTGAAAGCTGTTAGCGAAGGCGGAGGCGAGGCGACGCGACCGTCTATTCTAACCACCCCTGTGAATCCCGTTATAATTTACGATCATCCCGAAAAATCCCGGGATTATTTTTATTCGATAACGATAAAGGTGCCGCAGAGGGTTACCTTTATTATCACTCAGTGTGGGACGACTCTTTTACAACTTTACACATGTTAGTAACGCTGAAATGGCTGACTCGTATGTCACACTTTTGTGCTATGCTTTTAAGGCTGTTTTACAAACATTTTGTACGTGTGTGTTGTGACAGAAATATTAAAGTAGGGAGAGTGAGTACATGTGCTACTTCGAGTGTATTATAGAGGAGTGTTTTATTTGATTGTGCATGAGTGAGTCGCGGGGTTTTATCCGCGTATAAAAATCAAAATATCTTGGTTTATGCTGTATTATCACCATTCACATATTTCGCCAACCCCTTGCAACGGTTCTTGTTCCCCTTTTACGCCGTACTGTAAAATGGTCTCCTTGTCGGTTAAGTAGTAAGCATTGGGCTTGATTCCTATCGTGTATAGTGTACCTAATTATAATTATAATGATTTGAAACACAATATGAATTGTTCCTGAATAAATTAAATAAAATTGGTTTAGTTATTTAGATATTCCTATTTATCGCCTAAGGTTGGAATTATGCTCGATAAAAGGGGAATTTCGTGCTGATGTTGATTATTGGTGGACGATAACATAAATTCAGTAAGAACGCAGTGCTTTGTACTTATACGCATTTTTGCTATATTTTCTTCAAATACGCAAAAAATATTAATATTTTAAAAGTAGGTCACCTTTTATATTTGGTACGTAGATACATGTATCTGTCTGCTAGTCCAGCCACGTTGGCGATCGAGACGGGCGAGGGATGCAGGATTAGACGCGGCCGAAAGTGATCCGTTATAATTTGGAGGGTGGACAGTGACGGCTGGTACGCACAGATTAGCCCCTTCGATAAACAATAGCATTAGTATGCGAGGACGCACTGACCGCCGATCAGCCCAGCCGTGCTCGGATTAATTTGCCTCCTGAAAATTATGGAGGCTCTATGTGGACCGAAACGATCACCGACCCGGAGAATATTGCTTTGTTTTCACTTGTACGCCTCCTGAATTTGTCTTCAATCAGGGTGAGCGCACAGTGTGCCACTTTGAATGGTTCGGCGTATCGTTGTTTGTGCAGGTTATTAAGAGACTCTGGTCTTCCGAAATTCTTGCATAATATAGCATAATTTCTGTGATGCGTACTGGATTTAAGTCCGTACCGAGAACCCTATCTGAAATTGAATTCACCGCCAGCCGTTTTAAAATGTAACTAGCTGACCCGGCGAATTCCGTACCGCATCAGAATCAATAAGAACGAATGTATGAGAAATAGAATTATCTTCATTTTATTTTCGTGTTTTAATAGTTATTCTGGTATTCGGGGCGGAGACAAATCCAACCAATCAAAGATCATAAAAATCGGCCCAGCCGTTCTTGAGTTATAAATGCTGTATAATGTGTATATTTACATAGATTTTCTAAAATCTTCAACCCAACTCGGAAGCTAAAAGTTTAAAAAGTTTTATCAAAAACAGATCTTTTTATAATTCCGTTATTTCGACCTCCAGCATTTGCGACTTTGATTGATGACTATAAAAATAGCAAAGAAAACAAAGCCGAGGAACGAATAGAAACAAATCTAATAAGAATACAATTAACAGTTTTATACTTCGTATCAACAAGAAACAAAACTCTCAGGGTTCGGCAACACAATTAACAAAGTAAACAACACAACTACTCCATTCGTAAAACCTCCAAGTAGAAGCCAATGAAAAGCGAACCTCTTAATTTGGGGTGCTTTTAGTGAATGGCAATAAGCGTTAATTTTATTTGTACGCCCTGCGATATCCGGTTTCGACGGAAGCACACGCCTACTGCGCCGCCACTAAGTAATGAGGCTACTGTTACAAACACTGCACTCTAGATGAAAGGCTATAAATTATCAGACGATGCACACTGCATTTTGAGCTTTAAGTGAACGAAGTAAAGTTTTTTATCTATTATTCCGATGACTGTCCTGTCCAAGTATTAGCTGACTATTTTATAATTGAAAATCGACAAGATTCATTTTGTGATCGCTTCGTCTGAAGAAGAAGCAATAAGTTAATTTGCAGGCGACCATCGATTTATATCCAACATTGTTGATTAATAGTTTTACTGTACCTTTATGGCTCTTAGTAAACTTATATAAAAGCATATTCTGCTTTACTTTGAAAACTTTTAATAAGACTTATTTAAAAGAACTGCGTAGCGACCTAAACAGGAAGTGGCCACGAAAACTCGTAGCGACATAACTTCTAATTTCATTTTCCATTACATTGCGTTTTTGAAATCGTTGTTTAGGTCATTCTATTAAAATCACCGCGTTGTATGTAAAGTAAAATAAACTGTGAGAACGAGTACATATGTGTTAGTTAGAGTATACTACGTATCTGGTATACTTTCCTTGTACTGAAGGATTATAACACCAATTTCAAACTGTTGTAATAAATCCTCGGTGATATTTTATTGTAATTTGGTATCCTCTGGGTTGTTATTGTAGGACGAGTTGGCTGCTGGTCTGCGATGTTGAGAAACTGAACTCTATCTCGACTCTGTAAAATGTTTCTACTTTCGTTGCTTTGTCCTGCCACTCTTTCAAAATATAAGTGATGGGAGGAGATTTGAAGTTTCAAGACAGTCACTTTATACTGCGGCGTCTCATTGTTTGTGAAACACGGCATTGTGTTTATATAAGATGTATCAGTATTCCTAAAGTGTACGAAGATATCGGAGCGTACACAATTTACGAACTCAACAAACTTAAAGCCTTATAAATCAAAAGCTAATTTGCTCCAGGATTTGGAAGTCGAAAGCGTTGCGTACGGTAATGTGTTCTTTATATCAAAAACACATTTAAAAGAAGTTAGATTGGCTTACACAAGTTGGCGTTCGGCCATACGTAGTTGGAGCCTTTTCGGCGCCTCGGAGCCGGCCCTAATCTTCAAAGATTCGCCGCAGATTGTTTGCAAGCATTTCGGTCCATCAAAATATGACGGGGGAAACTTTGTCTATGTACCTACCTATATTATTTTGACACCCGTATTAGCGAAACATCTAATTGGATAGATGTAAAATATTTATTTTTTAGCTTGAATCGAAGAATTTAATATTGATATCTGATGATAAAAGGTTTGCTAAAAACTATTTTAGCAAAACTTTTATCACGGCCACGAAAAGACCGTATGTTTCGACATTATTTAAGATTTACCTGTAACACTTTTATAACTAGGTGTGCACCAAAGGTACGTGTATTGGAGTGTATGGAATATTAAAAGATTTATGTTTAAAACAAGCTTTATTTAGTTTGTTACCTACTCACTCTTAGTCGTTACGTGTATTACGTAGTAAGGTTACAATCGTCGCCGCAGTGACCGCTATCAACACTCATTACACTCTGTTATTAAAAACACACTCAGTGGCTTTGCTTAATGAATATATTTACAACATTTCTATCTATGTGGCGTTATCTTATATTTAGCAATTTTGGCAACATGATAACGGTAACATTTACATATAGGTATGTTACTACAATATATAAACTAGGTGTAATTGACAGAAGAAAATTTGGATTTGTAAAGGATCAATACAGATAAACCAAAAAATAAATCAATGTATAATCTTTAAATAAAACTACAAATCCAAATGTGTACGTACTACAAATATTAAAATATCTGGGATATTAAAATGTAAAATACAGGAGTAGCACAAAATACATTCATATGAAATATAACTCACGCATCCCAAAGTTTCCATTACCTCGAAAATATAGTAGGAAGGCAGGCAGGAGTCGCATTAGGAATACAGACAGGATCTACACTACGGCACGGTGATACAGGAAACAATACTATATGCTCAATTTGGAAATTTCGTCAATTCAGTTAATATTTTATCACAGCGAACATGAGGTTTACAAAAGCACAATAAAATAATAAAATTTAAATATCCTCTAAAGACACAATTTTATAATTCATTCAGTCTTACTCTATCTAATTCTTATATCCTTATACTAAAATCAATAACTATGATAATAGTGCACTTTGTATTATATATTAGTAATAATATGTGTGCAGTGAATTTGTCTATTACATATGTTCACGGCCGAGCAGATTTAGAACTATGTCAACGGTGAAAATAAATGTTTTTAGACATCTACATATATGAAATTCTGCTGGACCGTGAGTAAGTTCGAGGAACTGTTGTACATACAATACCTTTAGTTTATATAATTAACAACAACGCTTATAGTAATTACGAATATCATTTCGGTTATGAAACCTAAACCTCTTAGTATATTGTAGGTACATAACGATGGCGATTTGACTACGTTTTAATATTCGTTTTTATTCTAAGTTACCTGTTTTCGAGGACAATAAATTCATAAGTGTTACTTAAATATGAATTATTTTTAATGTAACGGGTAGCTGTTAATTCATTGGTCAAAGCTCTAAGCTCAGTTATTTTGTTATTTCGATTACAAAATTCGTTATCAGCTGCTGTTTGAAATACGAGTTGTTTAAGTTGTCAATTTCAATATCATATCAATTGTCCTTGTTACAAGCTTTCCATAATGTCACGTTCAGGGTCATCTACATAATGCACATTGTAGAGACCGGATTATCTGCAGATCCGTTAATTTATTTAGAGATTTATTACCAAAAATAATACAAACTGATGTAAGTTGCATATTACATTTCACAATAAACCAGTTAAACACAATATACGCTTAAATGAACTGCCCGAACAAGGAGTAAAGTGGAAGTGAATTGCTCTCTGTATCGTATTAATTGATTCTGATGGTAAAACTATATCCACCCTGCATCTCCGTGAAGACTCTTGTAATATGTAGGGATTTTATGAAAGAGTCAGTCAATAGTGAAACATATTTCGTAGTTTGGTACTTTTTGGGTAAAAATAAACAAAAGAAGAAGCTCAATTCTCAGATTGTTTTCCTTGCTTTGTTTTGGGGTCTAAGGTAGGTTTTTTTTATTTTGAAATATAAATAATAGGTACCTATGTTGCATAATAATCCAATCTCTATTGTCCAAAAGCAAGTTATGGCTACAAGCTCGTTGTTTGTTACATTTAAAATCTTCTTCAGCAATTTTTATAGAACATCGTTACAATAAAATTGGAATGTGAGTCACCTACATACAGGCGAATATTAACTGATAATAGGCAGAATATATCCATGACGTGCAAGGGATTGTGAACGATAAAAACAATTTCCTTTTAATTTCCAGTATCTCGGGCGAGCCAAGCTCGGCTTAATGTACCTACATACGTGTATGCAAATGGACAGCGGATTCGGATGAGTGATAATAGTGTTACATCATTAAATAATACGGCACAGTGATTAGCGAAACTAAAACCCATATGGAGCTTCTCCTCCAGTCAGCGTCGCCTGTAACAAAATATTTTCATGTTAGTTATTTGTGGGTGGGTACTGATATTGTGTTTTGTTTTTGCTAAGGATTTTTTTTAATTTGAAGGCTAAGTTCTTCTTTTTTACAGTTTTTATCAGATAACCAATGTTTCATGAAAACGAAGTCATATTGGTGGTATTAAACTAACTTGAAAGCTCTAAGTTTCAATTTTTGTTTTCCATTGAAAAATGCGGCAAGAGAAATTTAAATCGTATTTTTCTCGGAAAATATCTACCATGAATGGGTAAAAAGAAATATGAGACTGAACGTACCTGTAACCTGCGATGCACCTCCTACCCAGTTCAGGTGCGTCTTCCCACCGCCTTCATCTGTTTTCTGTTTGCCCTTATCGATTTCGTTGAGGTTCGATTGATACTTAGTACCTGCGTAACAGATAAATAGATGAGTTCAAAAATTGTTAGAAGATGAGAATGTTTTGATCACCCTAAAAAGTTTGTGGAGGAAAAACGACAACGTGAACTGATTGGGCAAAGGATTCAATATGGCAAGGGACGGGCCGTCGGCAGGCGGTCAGCTAACAGTTATTGAAAAGTTGCGCAATATTGTCGAGTATCCGGGGCCAGCCGTAAATTCGTAATGGTTGCAAAAAATAAAACAGTAGCGGGTTCGCTGTGGACGGCGCGCCGCCGCGCCACACCATGCCGCAAAAACAACCAGCCGCAAAACTTACACTCGTGCCGGCGCAACCCCTAAATGGGTTTTTCAAGTTCGCGCAAACATGTTAAAATGATATCCTTCGGCTCTTGGGCAGATATTATAAAAGTATCTACAGTTATTGATAGATGTCTATATTGATTATTCACGATCTTCTGCACGTATTTTTTGCAATAAGTATGGTACTGTCTGCGGGCTACTACATTTTCAATTTATTGTGTTAACAAAGCTTATTAAGAGTTTGCAACAAGGAGGACGGGAACACTTGTCCGTAATAGGTTGGCGCAAGATGTTGTCCGGCAGCGTGGCCGGGGAAATGCCCAAGTTCCCAATAACGGGCGAGTAATGACGCGAGCCCAACAACTTATGACACCACGATATTACAATACACGCTGGCTCCTACATCAATGATTCTGACATTACTAGTTCATATTACACGATATGGAAGGCATGGTTTATGGAATATAATATGTAAATGAAATCAATTATGGAGTTTTAGTAATTTGTTACCTAAGTATATTCAAATTTTATTTATGTTTCAAATTGACGTTATTTCAAGTTAAACAAATATCAACTTTATTTTAATGGTAATTATGTTGTTTTCAGAGTGACTAGCACTATTGAAAAAGTTATAAAAATGTTTGAACTTGTAGCGTAAACTGAACTTTATAATGTAGGAATTAAAGTTATTTTACCACAAACTCATATTATTTGTCTACATTTTTGGCGAATATGTCGCGATTCAAATTTAGGTAAAACAAGCCGAAAACAGGTTTTTTTTTGGGTTTTCATTACAATTTTAATCTTGTATTATTTTTTTAATAGTACTTCTAAAAAGCTTGAGCTGTTTTCAATATCTTTCAAGTGCCTATTATCTTAAATGTGCATTCATTGAATTAGCATTTCAAGAGTGTCATCAAGTTCAGGCCGGATTATAACGATGTTTCAGGCAACGTAACGTCGATCTAAGATCGCGATATATAAAGGGCGATACACTTCACGACTATTAACTTTGCATAAAGCAATTTTATAATAATTTGATGTGGAGATTATAATAACAGCACTTCATAAAATGTTTTGTTTGTAAACGATTTGGTCATGGTTTACGAGGGCTCATAATATTCGGAGCCAGTTAACAAACTACCGGCTGGCGACAAGCAGATCGTCGTAACAGTTTACGATCTATAAACAAATATAACGGCCACTAATAATAACTGAAACAGCAACAAACAATGAAAACAAAACTGAATGGTCTCATGGGGGATACAAATCGTAAAGGTAATGTTATCTCTTAATAAACGAAACCGTCGACATAAAAATGTTGTTTCAATGCATTTTATTGGCATCGATATCAGATATTGATAAACCCATTCGACTGCGACGTTTGCTACAGTGTAATTAATTATTATTCCCACACATGAACATAATAAATTGCTGTTATATAAATATATACACTGTGAGATACATTCATCCGCGCTCGAATCTATAAATCATTTTATTGCATTTCACGCTTCTTTACTTCTTGCAATTTAATTTAAACGTCAATACTATGAAAATTGAATTGGTCGATTGTTTTCGGTACGTCATGTACATACGAGGGTGACACTGAAATTTCTTAGAAAATAAAAAACTGAACAAACTAGCAAGTTATTAGTTTTATTAAATCTTTTCAAAATAGTGTCCATTTCTGTATCCTACATCAATACATTGCTGTATTCGATGGAACCACTGAGAAAAGCACTTTGCCCACTCGTCCTTAGGGGTCTCTTCGACGGCATTTTGAAATGCAGCCACTGCTTTCTCGGCGTCCATAAAACGTTTTCCTCGAAGTTTTTCTTTTATTTTCGGAAATAAATAAAATTCGCAAGGTGCGAGATCGAGGTTTTAGGGCGGGTGACCTAGTAAATCTACGTCTGACGTCGCCAAGTAGTCGATTATTTGCTTGGTGGTGTGCGACGAGGCGTTGTCGTGGTGAAGGAGGATCCTACTGCGAGGTCGTTTCTCCCGAACTTTTTCCAAGACATGTGGCAAACAATTGTTAGAGTAACTGTTTTTCGATCTTCTAAAACAATTGTTGCGTTTTGACCTGTCCTTCCGAAGAACGAGGCCAAGACCTTTTTTCCCACGCTTCGACCTCTCTTCATTTTAGTTGGCAACTCCTCGGAAGGAAACACCCAGACAGCAGACTGTCTCTTAGTTTCAGGATCATAACAATAAATGCAGCTTTCGTCACCCGTAAGTATGTCGAACACAGCATTTGAGTCACCTCCGTTAAATCTTGGAACCATTTCACGACACCAATCAACACGACGGAGCTTTTAGGCATCAGTCAAATTATGAGGTATCCACCGGGCACAAAGCTTCCTGACTGTTAAATGTTCATGGAGGATTTTGTGCAAGTGACTCATACCAATGCCTAAGCTTGTCCAAATCTGCTGATAAGTCACTCTTTTTTTCCCCACTGCAGCTTTGAGTCAAGCGTAATCCCCAAGAAAACCGTATTTTCGACGAATTCAAGTATCTCCCTATTCAATATAACGTGACATTCACTACTTCTAACATTCGGTAAAGCAAATCTAATGCATTTAGTTTTTTTTTGTCATTTAATACTAAATTATTTACAGTAAACCAATTATGGACCATAAGCATAGCATTATTTACGTCTCCAAGCTCCTTTGCACGTCTGCCTACTTTAAAAATCAGTGATGTGTCATCAGCAAATAACACCATTTGTGGTTGGGTTTTTAGCAAATGAGGTAAATCATTTATATATACTAAAAATAGGTACGGCCCCAATATTGAGCGCTGCGGTACACCCATTTTGACTTTTAAGCCCAATGAATTCATACCGCTTATTTGAACTTGCTGAAATCTATCATTTAAATATGATTTTATTAAGCTAAGAGCCAGTTTACCCAGTCCGTAATGCTCAAGTTCCAAGAGCAGTGATTGGTAATTCACGCAGTCAAATGCCTTGGATAGGTCGCAAAATATGCCTATTGCATCTTGTGTCTCTTCCGGAAGAAGAATTCCGGAATAAGATGACACCGGCGTCAGTTGTACAACGTCCTTTGGTGAAACCATACTGTTGATCGTGTAGGATGTTGTTACGATTTAAATGATTGATCATTTGATTTAACATTACTTTTTCAAACACTTTGCTGAAAACCGGCAAAACCGATACGGGTCTTTGCTGTTCCCAGATTTGAAAAGTGGAATAACTTTACTGAACTTTATTAAATCCGGGAATACCCCTTGAACTACACACCAATTAAATATTAAAGCTAAGTAGGGTGCAATTGTCTCAATAATGGATTGATAAACATTAGTAGACATGCCCCACAGATCTTCGGTGATTTTATCTTAAGTTGCTTAAATGCCTTTATAATGACTAGAGGGTTTAATATGTTTAAATTTAAATTCCACAGTTCAGGCTGAGACATTCGCTCTTAATAATTCTATAGCTAGTGCGGGCGAGGAATTTAAAGTTTCTGTAGTTTTAATTGGGATATTGTTAAAGAATGTTGTAAATTCCTGAGCAACATCGATGTTATCGCTAATGAGACTGCGGAAAGTGTTATAGAATAGAATAGAATTTTATTTTGCAAATATGGGTAATGCATAATAGTTCTTAAGATTACATTTAGCTCAGCCACATTTTACCAATCGGCATGCAAACATTTGAAATTATTTATATCACTATTATTATACTTATTTAGATCAATTTATAAATCACTATTATAAAAATCTTAAATCATCAACTTAATTAAAAATATATGTTTGTATTAAAAGGAAAATATAAATTAGTATCATAAGATTATATATCATGTCATTACTATTACAAATATCATACCATTAGGTATCATTACATCATTTAATATGTCATTACTATTACAAATATCATTATTATTACAATTCCAAAATCAAAATGTCAGAAATCAAAATGTCAAAGATCAAAAATGTCAAAAATCAAAAATGTCATACATCAAAATTTCAAAAATCAAGTTGTCACTAATTAACAAATATTTTTCTCCGATAGGAACTCAGTTACACTGTAGTACGTTTTATCTACCAAAAATTTCCGCAATCTACTCTTAAATTGTGCTGTATTTAAAGCTTTAGGTTCAGTGTCATCAGTTTACGTGTTTTGTTCCTGTTCGTTTCATTGTTAATAATCTTCCAAACTGTCTTTATTTTATTGTCTGCTGATTTAAACTTGTTACTAATGAATGAAACTTTACTGCTTTGCAGATATTTTCAAAAGTTTTAGAATAAGTAGCAACATACTCGTACTTATTAAAAGCGTCTGTGTTAGTGTACGGCTTAAGGCCATACAGTTCAAATAATCTTTCCCTACTTTTTCTGATTCCTTTAGTTGACCAGTCACTGAATAAAAACTTGGGCAAATAGTTTTAGAGATCTTCTTAAAATAATGATTGAACTCTGTTTGTACTAATGAAAATAATTCTTCATACAAAATATTACCAATAGTCATACTTAGGCCCTGAGCACTTAACTTGCTATTTAAAGTTATATTAAACTTATTCAAATTACTTGATGTTATTAGTCTAGTTTGAATCTGCACTTTTGGTATCGGTGAATAAACGGTTTGACCGCTGTGATCAGAAGGATCGATAGATATTCGCAGCAACAGAAAACATTATCAATAAGTACATCTAGTTGGTTCCAAAAACACATTTGACAGATTGAATGATTTAAAGAGGCTTAATAATCTATTGCTATTTGAATTGATTTCCAAAATATTAATATTAAAGTCACTACAAATAATTACTGATTTATTACCAGTTCCAAGTTTTGCCAAGACATCTTCCATTACTGACTCAAAAATATTGGTATTATTACTAATTTTTATGGTGCTTTACACATTAGACTTTGTACATTAGACTTCGACATACTAAGGTAATAAGCCCTGCTATTTGACGTCTAAAACTAATAGGTAGATACGCTGTATCCCTAGTCGATTTGAATGACTCAACAAAATTGTTGGTGTCAAAAAATATAACTCATATCTACTCTATAGTGATTAACTAAGAAATGCATATGGTTATTTAGCATATGTATATAACAATTTTGCCTACTTGATAAGTGCTCAAAGTATGGGAAAGCACACAATATTATTTTCTGATAATTAATCTTCAAGATTTCAGTGACACTGTCAGTGATGTCATATATTTTTACCTTAGTACTATTACCTACAAATACAGAAATAATGGCATTTGGATCATATTTATTGCTAGTTATTGATGACATTATCTCTTTGTAGGATTTCCCAGGCATACAATAATTAACAGCAGATTGACTCAGGTTGTTTCTGAAAACATAACAGAACAACAACAAACTTTACTAGAACAAGTGACAGCATAAGTCTCTGTCTGTGCTACTTCAGATGAACCTTGTACAACATGTGGTGTTTCTTGATCGGGTATACAGTCCCGAGCTCCTCCAGACTGGGACGGGTCCTCCGTTGCCTTAGGTTGGATAGCCTCAAGGTTGGATTCCCTTTGACATGAACATTGAGTGGTGCTCAGAGTCATCGGGTCCACTCTACCTGCCTCATCACTACGCATTTCCACCAACTCGTTTGAAGCAAGGATGTGTTCCTTTATTTGTTTTTGAGAGCTCACATACTTAATATAATGTAAATGTAGTGACTCTTCAACTTCAGACTGTAATCGCTGAGTGTCAATGTGATAAATGTTTTTACTATCTTCTAATTTAATTTCATAGTTTTTTTGACGTGACAACGTCTTATAAATTGGTTTGCCGGGTGACACTTCAAGAAACTGCGTTACGCTCCGCTCACGTTATGCGCTCACAATGAGAGCGAGTGAGAGGCACGCGTCCCTTCCACTCGGGCATGGTTAGCCCGCCTAAGAGCGAGAGAGACAGACATAAAAAGTGAAAGGCACGCGTCCCTTCAAAGTCGTTGTCACGTAAAACTTTCGCCCGTATACCGACTTTACAGGCAACCAATTTTTTTTACTTATTTATTAGAAAAACACGTTCCATCCTTAGTTTAATATTATTGAAATTGTGTTGTGTTCTTTCCTAAATTTATTGCATCTATTTATGATTTTATTTAGTTTTGCATATTTTATTTTATTTTGACTTTCTTTATAACTGCTATTATTATATTTCAATATAGGATCTTCAGTAAGGTCTATTGTTATTAAGGAATGAGAGTTGCAATTATTAATAGCTAATTCAGTATACAAGTTATCAGTTTCCTTAACCTGAGTACATTCTTTTAGTTTCTGTAACTTAGTAATTCGTACATTTGCATGAATTAATTCCTCTTCAAGGTCCGAAACCATCCGTGGCTAACCGCAGTTTGTCGCGTTCGGTATTTTTGATGAAGGTCTACTAGCTCCACGTAGTATCTGACGGTATGCTTAAGACACAGTATCGCACTCTCTGTTGACAGTTGGGGTCTAAATCCAAACTGATTATCATGCAGCGCTACGAATTTATTTAACTGTGTATTGAGCAGACCGTCAAAAACCTTAGCTACGATTTTGGCTAGTGAAGCCGATAGTTACTTCTATCTGCAAGGTCGCCGGATATAATCCATTGCTTTATATGTTAGATAAATTACTCTGCTTAAAAACGTTAAATAAGGCAATGAATGTGGTTGAACTGTCAACATTAAGGCCATTCCTTAGTGTCATACGCAATCACCCCGCAGAACCTGTTCCAGAAGACCTTCTTACTTACCCTTATCTGTAAGCGGAGTATCGCGGCGCGGAGGCCTGGAGGGTGGAGGCACGGTCAGCGCGCGTGGGTCCGGAGTTGTGGTCGGGGGGGATGACGCTATATTGAAAGAAAATGTAAGTTTTTCAATGTTAAAAAATGATAAAAAGCAGCGTAGTGACTTACCGGCTGGTGTTTGAAAGGCTGATCAACTCAACAATTTACTTTCACGCTTTCAAATCAATTACCAATTGATGTCAATGGCGTCTTTTAATTCAGCTATCGATTGGTTGATCTAGAGTCTAGACCATGAGTTCCCAACGTGACTCAAGTTGCGGATTGATTTGACCTAGCGCTACGTGAGTAACCAAAACATATGTCCAGCAATATGGCTGTCTTCCCGGCGAAATAATTATGGTGTTCAGTATTATCAGTTATAGGTGCATACTTACTGTATAAGCGAATGGTGCCATCGGACTCTCCCCTCGGATTCTTAGCTATACACTTGTAAGTCCCATAGTCTTCATTGTTTATGTTCCTAATCAGAAGCCTCATGTGCGTCTTGTAAGCTGGTACCCCTACAGTGTTCTCCATGTGATACTTAAGACTTTCATGAATCATATGTCCATCGTCTCTCGTCCAATAGTTGAGAGAAGTCGGGTGTGCTTCAGTGAAGCATTCTAGAGTGACATTGTAGTAAAGCGGAGCACCGACGAGCTGATGAGGGATCCATAGCATAGGTGGGACTGGAAAATAATACCAATGTTTATGTTCATCATCGAAAGATGTACTTTTGTAATTGAAATTGTAAATGATTTCGGCCACTTACAATCAACGCTGACTTTGACACGTTTGGATACGGTCGGCGGCACACCGTTGCTAGCTATGCATAGGTAGGCACCCATGTCCAATCTTGAAATCCGTGCCATCTCCAACACTTCACCTTCCCATTCGGAAACTGGAAATTAACGATAGATAAAGTCGGTGCAAAAAACGAAGCAAAAACGTATTTCGATCATGAACAAATTCGATGTGTCACCGGAATGTCCCTTGCTGATGGAGATTTTTGAGTTGTCGTCCCGTTTCCACTTGATGGTGGGCTTAGGAGAGCCATTAGCGCGGCACGTCAGCGTGACGTTGGCGCCCTCGCGCACGATCACGTCGCTCGAGCTCAACGAGTCGTCGATGGTCGGCGGCACTATAAACAAACATTAATACCACTTTAATAGACGTGCGGTTTGACGTATTTTGTTTATTTATATGATGCTGTACTGAAAAGACTGACCGAGAGTGATGACAAAATTTAAATGAGAGCTCTCGGCATGTGTAAAGTTTGTTGACCTATTTACCTTATATAATCTGTTACATGATATTGTAATAAATTATAATATAACGAAAGTGAGCACTAAAGAAAGATTATAAAAAAGAATTCCCTAAAGAGATTAAATAGGGGATGAAAGTTTGCATAGAAGTTCGTCAGTGGGAAATCTCATCGGGTACACTGTTTTTTTTTTTTTCGTGATTATACGTCGACCTTACCAACAACATGTAGATATCCAAACTGTGTCTTGGCGGTGACGGTGTTGATCTGGCACATGTAGCGTCCGCGGTCCTCCTCTCTGACGTCACTGATGTGCAGGAACCATGTGCGATGCTTGTCGTGCGTGACGCTGACGCGAGGGTTGCGTGTGATCACGTGGTTGTGCACCGTCAGGATCGCGGACTGCTCGAAGTGCATCCACGCCACCTGGTGGTAAGAAAGAAAATATTAAATGAGGTTCTCCAAAAGTTTTAAGATAGAGCGTCCTACCCTTTACTCAATGCTTTCGCTTCAACAATGGTCTAATTGTGTCTTGAACTCGTTCCTTTTGTTTTTTATTTAAATGAAAATCTGTACATTTTTTCCCATACCTATTCATCAATAAAAAAAAAAATATTGTTCCATATGTTATAAGTAATTACTTTTTAATCAATTCTAGTCCTATTGTAGGCACATAAAACGTTTCATGGAAAACCTCTGCAATATAACGAGAAAATCTCCCCTAAATAAATACCTTCAGAAAATGTAAAACGAGAAAACTAGGTGTGGAGTATGCCTCAATGATTTCCAATCGCTCTCCCAATTGGACGAGTGACGTAACGGAAATTAAAGACTTCTTCCGAGGACATATTTTTTTATAAATAAAATGTAGGTGTCTATCTCGAATATAATTCAGCTGTCACGGTGTGCGTGTTCCAGGTTGATTTTATATGTTGTGATGTTGTTATTATTACACATATTATAAATTAAAGTCGCTTTTTGTGTCGGTCTGTGTGAGTAAAAAAACTACAACAACAACGCGAGACTAACGACAGATATGAGTAATATTAACTCAAGAAATTCTAACGAAGAAGACAGTGGTACCTTCACTTTATCTACGAGATGTTTCAATTAAAAAACATTGGCTTATTAGTACCTATAGCAACTTGAAGTGTCCGCTCACCTCGTTATGAAGTGAAAAGAGTTCAAGAGTTTCTAGCGGGCTTGGGCTGACATGGAATCTTTGGACATTTTTGACTGAAAAATAGACAGCTTCACAACGAGGATACCTTACCTACTGAATAGGATAAGTGAACTGTGAACTATTTTAAAATAAAGGAAGATTGGGCAGATTCCAACCGAGACACAAAATCGCAGTATCTTTTTTGATTTATTAATGTAGTGAAATCGGTGTTCACAAATGTCTAGTGTGGCGAGTGGCCCCGTACACTTGTACGGCGTGGTGGCGCGGCGTCTAGTACGCGAGTCGTCTCCGCGACATCTGTGTAATTGCACGGAGCTGCCATCGCGTCCCCGCTTCACACCAATTTCCACGGCATTAAGCGCTTCAAATGCATTTTACCGAGATTGTTATACTCACTACGAACAATCTCGCCACTTTTAATCTCCCCTCGGAGAAAAAAGATTTAATTCCCCGTAGGTACCTACCTCCATCAAATTACGTTAGACTAGCTTCATTTTTCAATTATTCCGGTGGATGTACACTAGAGCCGCGCTAGAAATATAAAACATGGCATTGTTTTGAAAACTCTCAACGCTTATCATGCATTTTGAAATAAACAATTTCAGTAAAAGGTAATCTACAACTCAAAATGTTTATTGAGAGACAGCGCGCTTCAACTTTCGAACACTTTGCAAGTTCTCCATGATTAAACGAGGGTTTGGCATATTTTAAACTTTAAAAGAAACTACACCTATAAAATTAATTAAAGTCGGGTAATCGCAAGAAAAATTAACTAGAGTTAGGTGGCTTCTGAGCTTCAAAGTTCGACGTGCATCCTTTATCTCTTAATCCTTCTTCAAGTTTGAATCATGGGTAGTTCTTTTTATCAAGATTGCGGAGGCAATATAGCGGAAGTTTGGGAGCTAAAACTCGTGCCGGGTCACATCTTACCTATCTTAAGTGATGCGGCTCTCAGCCGCTGTCTAATTTATAATGGACTTGAGGAAACTTCGCCCATTTTATTATGCAATGGGACGGTAACCCCTCTAATGACGGCGACCTGACTTGTCGGCGTAACCTGGGGCTCAGGGATATTAAACAGGCTTAGTAATATTTCAAACGATTTACATGAAAATAATTTCATGTAAAATTCTTTAAGTAAGATCTACTTATTTTCTAATCTTCGAAGTTTGTTACTTTGATATAAGTAATCTTGTAGAAGTGCTCGGAAGTTGGTTGGGAGCAAGTAGCGTGAGGTAGAGCGTGGGAGCGTGGGGACATGCGGCGCGAGCGACACGGCGGCGTGGCGCGACGACGGTGTGGCGCGGTCGGTGACGGTAGATGTAAATCTGATCTGCGTAATTGTGGCCGGCGTCTAATCTAATCACGACGGTGTGTCCCTCTGCACCGCACTGATTGAATTACGAGCCGCAGCCGCCGCCACCACGACGCCGGCTGGAGGAACAGTCTTTCAACTAATATGGCTACATCGATATTATTTTGAGCAAATTATAATAAAACCCCAGAATTATAAGACGCTTAGCTACGTATATTCATTCGAAACCAAAGATTAAAGCAGTTATCTCGAATCCGTTATAACGCAAAGAGATATTGCCCAAAGTTCTCTTTTACTGTTCTAACAATTAAGATAAAATTAAATAGGAATCAAAATTTTATAAGCGGTCGGGAGATAAGCGTTGAGTGTTGAACTTAACGAAGTTCTCCAATCGTACCGCAAACTCGGGGGCTAGAAACATTTAGTAAGTGCACAAGTGGTCTGGGATTTATATAACAGCGATTTGAATTCCCGAAAATAAATTATTGGTTTATTTTTAGGAAAAAACCAACCTAATGGTAAATTACGGAGTGAGATTTTTCTGTGAAGTAAAATGGTTTCCCGCTACGTAAGTGACTAATGAAGCTGGCGGAAGTGGCAGATGAAAATATGATATTCGTAATGACGGTAGCGGCTAACTAATTTCATTCGTCTGCGGATCCTAAACGAGTTAGGTCACGACGTCGTTACGCGAGTTGTTGCCTGCCGCTGCCCCCTCCCCCCGCTGCCTCCCCCCGCACCGCACCGCTGCCGGCAGTCGGCCCATTACTTCAAATATGCAAAATTACCTAACCGCAAATTTTATGGACAGGTTGCTGTTACATTTTTGAGTTTAGTGTTAGGTAAAGCTGTTTATGTTTATTTAAAAACAGATTTGATTTAAAAAAATATGATACGGTAGCCAAAAATGAGTTCCGGTAGAGTTAGCACGATATCTAACCTACTGTCAAAATGATACGTATCGGACACTTTACTATGGTAACACTGAAAATCCGTCCGACGCTTTACTTGTAAAGTTAGAGCGGCCTATTAACTCGTTATCTTTTAACCACCTTTAATTTAGGCCCTTCTTTCTTTTTATCTTAATTGTTGAGGCATTAAGGAGGCAAAGTTGAAGTTCGGTGGCACGGCGGGAGACGTTCTCGTCCCTCAGGACATGCCTGGAAGGCATCGTTTGATTTATAATGGACTCGTTGCAAACTTTGCCCATTCCATCGCGCACCGCACCGAACCTCTTTAACGACGGATCCTATCGCCGCAGGAGATGATTCGTAGACGTGTTTAATAATATTACGACAGATTTAATTATGGAACGTTTAAAGAGCTTCATCTTACGCTATTACCCTAACTTTGTTTGTTTCAAGTTGTGGAATGGTTCATATTTTTTAACTTTATATTCTCTCGGTTAGTGCTTGTAACTCTGACAAATTAAGAACGATTTATTAATTTCATGATTTGTGGCCTTTTGAATTTTTAGGTATGGAAAGTAACAACGGAAAAAATTATGACCTTCTTCGAATCTTTTTGAAGTATCTCCTAAAAACCTGTAGCAAAAAGGTTTATGAAATGAAATGAAATTGTTTTTTCTGTAAATAGGATATCGGAATCAGTTTTACACGTCATATTTAAAAAAATAAGCCAGATGAAGTAGACATTTTCTATCTATATTTTATGAGAAGAAATGGCGAAATAAACTTAGGGGTCAAAGTCTCTTTTATAGTCAAGGCATAATCTTGGTCAGATCATGTGTCGACCATGTAGACTAGTGTCTAAAATGGTTTTTTGAGGAAAGAACTACACAGGTTTGACAGACCAGTCAGTGCAAGCCTTTGTCAGTAATCGTGTAGCTGAAATTAAGGAGGACTAGACGAACAATATCGAAGTTCAGAAAGGACATTTGGGTAGTTCGCATAAAATACTCAAACTGCCAGACCATCATTTAAACTGAGAAAGAAAAAAAAAATACCCAGATAGTTCTCACATTCATAATACACAATTAAAGTCAATACAAAAGTCAATAAAATACAGTAAATATTAGATTACTCTATTTTACTACCTAACCTAACTTAACCTAACTACCAGGTTAGGTCTATACTATCTATCTATACTACTTGTCAAATCCATAAAATCCTTAATACAATGTAAAATTAATCCAAAACATTCAGTACCGGTAAAACGGGGAGAATAGGGATGCAGGGGTGAAATAATATAGTTGGTTGCTAACAAGGACACTTAATCTTTAATTAAAAAACAGTAAACACATTAGAGTCTTTTCTGGCAACAAACTATATTATTTCAACGTTAAAATCCATTTTAAAGTTTCGTCCCGATTCACCCCTGCAACCCTATTCACCCCGTTTTACGGTACGTGTTTTTGCGAAAAACGAAAGCTTATGATTGCACTGCATAACATCCCACCTAAGTACAAGCGGAGCGCTCACTCCCCGAGATGTCTAAGTACTGTGTGAACATGTTGCACGTTTCAAGGCGCTTCAATAATTTATTTGACTCTATGTATGTTATAAACCAAATATCATGTTATACAGCGTGTATCAGAAAGGTGTGGTTAAATTTAAGAGTGTGGTACAGAACATCAAACTGAACAACTTTCTCCATGGAACCAAAATCGTCATCGCGAAAAATAATCAGCCATCCCATATATTTGGGTCGATTAGCATAATCAGCCTATAACGTTCCCACTGCTGGGACACAGGCCTCCTCTTTGTGAGAGGGAATGGGCCGTAATCCACCACGCGTGCGGTTTGGTACATGTCTTCGAATTTTTGGTCCTAGGATATGCCGGTTTTCTCACGATATTTTCTTTCACCGTTTTTGAGATCACACAAAGTTAAGCGCCTGCCTTGGTTCGAACCCGCGACCTACGATTCGTAGTCGGGGTCGTTACCACTGGGCCACCACTGCACCACTGGGCTCTCAACGGGTCGAGTAGGTATTGATGTTTTGTATGGGGCAGTTGATAACTTTTCGTGATTTTGATGTTGGTCAGTGGAGAAAATGGTCCACTTTAATGGTCTGCACCACACCCTTAAATTTTGCCATTCTTTCCTGAAATTGCTATAGATTACTTAAAACAATGCAACAAAATACAGTACAACAATAAACCCCTTTGCAATATACAAACGGCTGATCCAATAAATGAGATATTATTATGTGAAAATCTTATCAAAGCGAAGAGAAATAAAAGCTCGTAAAACTACTAAAGACACTTTTTGCTGGTCTTTGGAGAGATTTGCCCAGCATCTAACAGCCGTTTTTGATACAACCTTCATAAATATGATAAATATCTAACAGTGTATTACGTATTCATAAAAGAAAATTTTACATACGATAGTACACAAAGATGAAACTCATTTTCGCACGGAGTATAAAAGTGAGTATGTCGTAGTTACGTAGTATTTTTACACGTTGTATCCATATGTATAAAACGTCAAAAACTACCAAAGAATAAAAGAACAACGCAGTTTCTATCAATGTGTTGTTCGTGGAATACTCTCCACGTCACAAAACGTTAGTACGGTTGACACACTAATGCAATGGCGCAGACAGAAATGAGCGAACATCTTGCACGAGACGGCTTAGCTTAGTTCTGCTAAAAGCCCACTTAGAGATCTCTTCAGCTGCGGATTTGTGCCGAGGGCTCTCCAAGTTTTCACGGAATCTTCGGCCAATAAGTTATTTTGGGGTTGATGTAAGTAGTGCTGATCGAAAACATGTTATGAGCAAAAACTTCTATCGTTATAGTTGCAACTTGCACCAGATAGCTTTTCATTCGTGTTTGTGTACAAAACGGGTGTGTATATTTTTAATTAAAACATGAATCGGTACTCCTCAGGATTGTGTAATGGTGAACACGATCATTACAGGCATTAGAGCGGCGGTAGCGCAGCTGGGCGGTCGTCGGAACAAGTGCTCTCGGCTCCCCTCATCTTGGGCTCAGTTTGCTCAGCCAGCCCCAGTATTAAGGCACGAGAAATATGCCAGAATTTGAACAGGCGGCGCTCGCATGCGGCGCGAGTGTAACATTGCTGCGACTCGTTGTGGCATGTTATTGCAAACCCACATACGTGCTACTGCCGACTACCTATCTGACATTTCATGCCGATGAACCGGCTACGTGCGCATACTTACAGACATTTGCATAAAATAGGAAATATTTTCGTCGAATTGCCTCGTGAATAAAATTTAACAAAGGAAACATTTATTTGAATGTTCAACAATCTCATACATATTAGTTTTGAGTTATTAGATTACCTACGTGCATTCTCATTTTATGTTATCGTAACCTATATTGAAATTATGTGTATAGGCACAAAAAACGGACAAACGCATCAACGTATTGAAAAATTACTTAAAAAAAACTCTATAGATAAATCTTAAGTATTACTTAAGTATTGCCTGTGATCAAACATGAAACTAACTATAAATGATAAAAACGTATATTATACAAGATTGAATACATTTTTACTCTTCAATGATATTATTCCACAAACACTTGTAGACTCCGAACAAATATCCGTAGGCGATACAAATATTTGTTGTGACGCGTGTATCAAACGTGCTGCCCCAAACACAAAACCAAACGCAATTTAGGTTCAAGCTAATAATCCGACTTTCATCGCAATATTTCGTATGAGTCAATAATTCTAAAAAAATACGGACGAAAAGGCAAATCTTTTTAACCGATGCGGGAAACTAATGGCACAGGCGAGGCTTTCGGGGAAATCCGCTTCTTGTTGTCAATACAGAGCAACCGTGATGGCTCCCCCAGTTAAGCCTTTATTTCAGAAGTACGAGAACACTATCTCGGCTTTTATTGCGCCCGCACCGTAGACAGCTTCACAAGTAAGTAAATGCAATAAAATAAAAATAAAAAAGTCGGCCAAACGGAAATCGATAGACACATACTATTGATGTTTAGCTGGTTGTACGTTTACCATCTCATACGTTGTATTGTAGAATAGGGTTATGAAAGACGCAATGTAAAATAATTACACGAACGTAGTAGTAGATATCGGAGCATTTACCTACGGATTGGCTATTACTAACTAATCTACGTTTCTGGTTAACAGTGGGTGCAGTTTCAGTGGGAACCGAATGAACCGGGCGCCCCCTAGGAGAGGGAGCGTGCGGTGTTGGCAGTTAGCCGGCGCGGCGTCACCTTGCGGCTTATCGGCCGTCCGGTCACCGGGCGCCGGCTGTCGGGGCTCGTCCGTCGCTGGTACTCACTACTCCGGTAGTTGTATTACTCGTTACAGATATATTGCGGCACCAAAATGATGTCGTTAAGTTTAATCTTTCATCTAATGCGCAGAGTATTAGTACTAATTCCAAATTGTTAAATTCACAAATGAATAAAATAAGCGGCTGTGTAGTGTAGCGGTTGCTACGGCGTAGCAGCTACGCCGTAGCAACTACACAGCCGTTTATTGCTGACGTAGCACTGTTCCTGGTAAGGATAATTTAATTTAATAAAAAGTAAACATTTCTTTTTCGGATTAGTTTATTTAAATCTTTGCTATTATTAGGTACATGCAAATTCTTTCTTTAAATAAACTAAAACCCCAAACTTTACATACTTTCTGAAAATATTTTAGTTTTTAAACCGTCTCAGCCACAAGAGCGAGGTGCAAACTCGGCGTAGGGGTTGTAAATCATATCTTCCTCCATTTATATGGACACTTTATTACGACGGCGCGTTCTAAATCAAATGATAAAATGCTTCTTATTTTATGTTTCCTTTCGCCGCTCCACGCATATTGTCGTCTATTCACCGCGCTGCCGTCGCCTCCGACCTATCAAGTGAAGCCCATTCAGAGATGTGATTTTGTGTTTGTGTCGGAGATAAACAAGGTTTGAAAGAAAGCAGTCTTGGACATATGTTGTACATGTATAAGTCAAACTGTTGTGCTGTGTCTGTTGTAAGGTTGGGTGAGACAAGTAACGTTACCTTATAAGAGCCGAGGTTCTTCACAGAGCAGGCGAGGCGCACGCTGCGGCCGGCCGGCACCGTCACGTTTTGAATGACGTCCGTGAACTCCGGCTCCTCCACCACTGGAACAAAAACGATTTCTTTACTAAACTTCATACATAACATCTTATACAAAAAAGAAGTACTATCGACCGATTTTTTGCTTTTCGTAGTCTCGCGGCATATTCCAAAGATATAAATTTAGATAAATTGGACCGATCTCCCCTTAGCCTTATCAAGCTGGCAAGATTTTGCAGTTATGAGGACATTTTTGTGTCAAGAGATACGATTTGTAATTCTCAAATTATCAAAGCAGAACGCTTTTAAACAAATTGAGTGGGCGATAAGGAATAATGTCGTCGTTTATCAAGCTCCAAGATAGATGGCCCTTGCTCTGCTCTGCCCATTTTAAATGCGTTTGTCTTCGACTTGCCAAATTGGCGTTCTTTGTTTTCTTCTTAAGTTCTTACTTTTATGTCGCTACACGAGGTGCGGAATGGTTAAGTATTTGATCGCTGCGGTGAAAATGTTAATACTGTTTGGAAAAAGCGGGAAGTGTTGAACTGTGCAAGGAGAAGGGGTTATACAGGGGTTGAATAAGCAAGTAAATATTTGTCATCCCGTGAACGAGGCGGGAGTCTATGTAAAGAAAGGAGCGATGTCGTCTACGACAACAGTATTGAGTCTGGGAACAGTCAAACGTTCGCATTCGACGTGCTGTGTTTGATTAATGGTTCCAATGTTTAATGTGGCGAAAATTTTGAGACGAGAGTCAATGGGCTTTATTTAACTGTGACGCAAAGACTAACCGTGTTGTTTGAGCATAAACACAAATCGACGAACCGGTCCGATTGAACATGCCTTCACTTCGACGTGTCTGTACCTACGTTTGTGTTTGGAGAATAAACTTGCTCAGTGGCGATAGTTAGTCTGGTTGGAAGTTGTTTACATATCACCATCGCATTCAGACTGACAATAGATTTATTTTTGTTCCGGTTTGAACAAATTGAAGAAAATAGTAGTTCTATAAAGTTTTTATAGCGTGCTTTTACAAAATAAACAGTTGTATTTGACCAACGTGTCAGAGAAGAAAATGAATTTTAAGAAAAAAATTATGTTTCTTGTACTCGTATGTATATAAGTAAGAAAGGTCTAATTAACTTGTTTTGGAATAACGTTTTCGCTGTCAAATCCCCCTCACTCATCGTCACTACTCAAGCGTAACCCCTGAAAATCTTGTTGACCGTGACTAACGACTTGACAAGCAAGGTCAAGATGCTCGATTAAGTTAATGAAATACTAACTAATACAAATTGTTTATTTGTTACCAAGATTCATGCTTCGTTTCATTAAAACACTTGACTTTCAGCTCTTCCAAAATATACAATTTCCTTTTAATTTAAACAAAGGAAGCGTATGGTTTACTCTGCAATATTGTCAATATTATACTCGCTCAATAGAGTCTGTATTCGTTTCGGCGTACGCAGCAGTTCGCCACAGAGCTAACATTTAGATTTACGTATGTTTGTGTGAGCATGGCTAAGAGAGACCCGACTGAAGATGAAAGCTCCGGTTGTTGCGTGTTTGCTCACCTGATCGTATTAGCTCTAAGCACGATGCTCCATTTTCTGCCCGGATGCCCCTGACTCAACCGATGTAAATCGCGCATTAACATCTATAACGCACCCTATTAGCTGTGTATGCGTTTCTCTACGTTCATTTCTAACAATGGATACAACATTGTTGGTTGGAGGTACCTACGCGTAACAATGACGCGTTCATTACGTAACTTACACGATGGTAATTTGTAAAGTTCTACCGCCGACATTCCAAACACGTCGTTAATTTTGAGATCGTTACGTTAGTCAATCACGAATAGAGTGCCACAATAATTGAGGAATCAATTCTAATTAAATATCGTTGTCGTGCCGCTAGATTTTCAGTTCATGCGTACCTACAATAAATCAATCTTCCAAATAAATCGCCTAAACATAACAGTAATAGAACGCCTTCAGAGCAATTACATAAATCGACGTGTCTACTAGATGAATAACAGAGATTATTCAAGACAAACAACACTCACATGTTATAGAACACTATAACATTAGTTCAGTGTATCACTGGCGGTCGCGTCGACGACCCAAACCAAGATTATGGGCCACGAGACAGTACAAACAATAACATCCATATAACGCGAGATACCGCCTTTATATATGTAACATGCTAATAATGAGTCACAGTAAGAGCGTACATACGTTTAAGTTAATAAGGCGCTCGTAGAGACGAGGACTTCTATTTGTTTCAATAATACCGTACATTAAAATTAACAAGGGTAACGTTGGCAATAATCTTACATACCGCACGAGGTAGTGCGGCGCGTGCAAGGGTATTTAGGGGTTAATTAAGAAACCGCAGACAGCGGCGCGGGGGGAGGGGGGGGGGGTAATCCCTTTGTCACCGATGGCAAGACGCTGCCTCCGCCACAGCTACACGTTAGTACTATTGTTGTGATTACAATGTAGCGACGTGTACACCTTGTCGATTAAATTCCTACATGATGTTAAACCTTATTGCTGTATTTAGTTGCGTGTTGGCACGTAACAAACAATACGAATGTAAATATAATAACTTTGTTCAGTTTAAAATGAATTGTAGGTTTTATAAGAGATTACATCAATATTAATTTCAATTCGTTTCATGTAAAGCTGCATACCTATGTAGGTATAATTGAAAACAATCAAAATGGATTGAAAAAACTATATAAAATAAAGAAATATTAACCTGGACGTTATTATTAAAACTACTCGATCGAATTGCAATTTGCCAACAAGCATGTCAGATACGATACGAGTGGCAATTCAAATAATTACGTCCGGGATTGGGTCGACTAAATATTCCAAAACTAATAATGAATGGGACCGCAGTCGCTCCTAACTCGAGAATAATCTCATATTAAAGCTGGCCCTTATGCAAATGAGAAGCGGTCAGTCGGAAGTCATCAGGCGCGGACGGGCCGGCGACGGCGCGGGCACGGCGCGGCTCCGGCCCGCCGCAAATTGACAGGGCCCACACCGCCAAATTGATTGCGACTACACAGACACCTCGTTATAATACCCGTGACACGCCACCATGACAAATAGCCTATCGTTCTATGTTTTATCTGTTTTGAAAGACTTCTCCAATTATTGTTTTTACATCAAAAAGTTTTGATGGAACACCACATGAAAGGAAAAGTGTTTTCAAAACAGCTAGTGAAATTGAGAGTGAGGCCTTGTGTGGAGCGAGCGAACGTGCAAGTTCAGGGAAGTTTTAGAAACTCGTTTTTTTACCTTTGCTGACTTTACAATCCATACTTCCAAATAATTTTGTATAATCTGCATGGAGTACAACAAATAATTAATGTTATTATTTTAATAGGTAGGTGTTTATATTGCTTTAACAACAATTATTGACCGAATGAATAACATAAATTAAAGTGGTCTTGCGTTCATAACCTTTAATTACACAATTAGTGAATATTAATAAAATCCCTTTTTTATCGTTTTCCAATTTTAATTATGTTTAGGCGGGTTTATTTAAAATCCAAAAACCGAAAGTCTGAATTATACTTTCTAGTTATTATAAAACAGATCAGGTATTCTATAGGTATAAATATTTGTCGTATTTAAATATCACCTAATTAACACTACCCCAATACTTACTTAGTTTGAACGAAATCAATATAAAGTTTTTTATGGTAAGTGCGGTTCTGTAGTTGTGTTTCCAAATATTTAAGTTTATACGTCCCTTGTCACAGATGTGGCTCGTAATATTCTCATATACGATGAAATTCTTTTAAGAGATCCACAGATAAAGAACGTGGCGGCGGGTGTTTGGGCGGTTTCGGACTTTCACTTATTTGTATGCTTTACCCTTCGCCGGGACACGGACGTGACTATTCGAGATACATAAACCCTGAGTGAATACAGAAAATAGAAATAAAGTAACATACATAATATTAGTTTTAGTAGACGGATTGTGGAAAAAATGATGTCGGTACAATTGGTAGTATTTGCTTTTGTTGTTATTCAGCTCGTTCCTTTTTTATTAGGAGTTTTACAAGCGATTTGTTTTGTTAAAAAACACAATGGTTTGATTTGAAATATTTTGATTAATCAGTCTGCTGTTATTCTACTCTGTAACTCATCAAAGTAAGCATAAGTTTTACAAATGAGAATATACAGGATCAAATTAAATTACCTAGCGAAATTTTACAGACCGGGTATCGATACCTAAAGATTTATTTCCCACAAATGTTTGCACAAAAAAATTGATATTTTAACTAACTACACTAACCATGGTCCGGATGACCCAAAGACAAAAAAAAGAAACAATTTAATTAATTTTTGTTTTATCATATTTAGTGCGCTTATCGCGTCTGCGGAGTTTCGCGAAATAATTTAATTTAACCCTTTATTTTATGCATGTATAGGTTAGCTTGGTACATGGTAGAGACGATTGTAGTATTTGCAATGCTTTTAGCAAATCTAGCGAAAGAAGCCGATACTTTGTTCAGCTTCCACGTGTGTATTTTGAAATGGCTTAAAGCAGTCTGAGATGGAGCATTTAGGGGAGTAGAAAGCTTAGGGTTGCGTCCAGCGGGAGACATAAAATAGATGCTATCAGCAGCATTAAATAAACGTTCCAGTGTCACATATTGTGTGTATAAAATAAAGTGTGTAACACTCACAGAGTCTGGTGGGTAAGAGATCAGTTTGCAAGGACTGTCGAAACTTAATCACAATATTTGGTATGAGTGTGTCTTTACTAACTTTGAATTTCACTTATAGAAATCAGGTTGGTTATCCTTTGCATTATTCTGTGATAATCCTTTTTCGGCATTGATTATTTGCTTACGTAGGAATATTCCAACATCAGCATGTAAACATTCGTCTACTGCAGGCAACACATTTCCGTGAATTTATTGATTACTTAAATATTATTCCCTATGTGCAAAACCCCGTCAGAAGAAAAGATACAGTGTAGAGTAGCCAATGTTTACTGACCTTTTTTGTGGTAGGTGCGGTTACACTTAATGCTAAGTACACATGCAGCGGATTTTGACATCGCTAGCAACAAATAGGCAGGCTCAAAAACTGTGTGAAAGTGAAATTTTAAAATCGCCAACGAGTCTCCGGCGAGCCACTGCGTGTATACCTAGCATTAGACATACGCTTATTGACAAAACATACATATTTGTAGGGTCATCGGGGTCAAGTCATGTAGCGGTCAGTTAAGCGGAAGTACGGAAACAGATGTTGACAGGTTGCGGGAAGTCAGCCCCTCCCCGTCGCGCTCCTCTTATCGGTCCCGTTCCTGTCACCGGCGCTTACTACTGATGCTCGGAACACCCATTCAATCTTGTTGCCCAATCATATATATATTATATGTACATATACTCAAAATTTCGAATGCCATAAATCGTAAGTATCTACCTATAGATATTATCACAATAAAACGGTAGGAATGTATGAATAAAAATACGTGCACAAGTAGGTGCTAACGTGTAAAAGTGTAACTTTCACGTTTGCGTACTCGAAAAGGTAGGTAACATTAAGAACTGTATTAATATACGAGTATCTCTATACAATACAATAACTAAATGAAATTGAAGTGTACGGTTGTAATGTCAAAATAACAGCTTTTTACTAAATAAATGCCTATGAAAATATACATATACAGTACTTACAACCAAAAATCAATGTTTAAAATGTTTGTCTGTCTGTTTGTTTCGGCTAATCTTCGAAACGGCTGGACCAATTTGGATGATATTTGGTATGGGGATATTTTCAACCTTGGGGAACGACATAGGCTTACTTTTTAAACCGACCCTATCCCCGAATATTATAAAGGCATGATTCCAAGTTCGATGGCGAAACTGAAAGGTCTACAGAAGGAAAACAAACCGTTGCACCGCAAGACCAGTGAGCCCATGAAATGCTTTATAATGAAAATACCTTCCTCTCAAAATTTTAATTAAACTCGGCCCGCTTATACTGATTGATAGCATTTACCGAGTTGATTGACTTTAACAGTGTATGTATTGTTTTATTAGGTACTGGTACACGTACGCAATACAAACAAGAGAAATAGTCTGGTTATTAGAACATCCGCGCCGTACATTCATGATGTTGTTTACATACAAACAAATTCATCATAATGTCACGGTTTGAAACCGAAGAGCACTAAACGTTTGTGTAATAAAGTTTCTTTAAGCTAATCACTAATTGAACAAGTGTTTCGGGCTGACGGCGTAAGTCGCGAGATCTAATTAAAGCACCTACCGCGGTGCGCCGCTCAACCCCAGTCGGAGCCTATTATCACGCCTCCGCCTCCTATTAGCATTGTCTCCTCGAGGGCGATACTTATCTTTATTTAAATTCACTTCTTGGTAATTGGGTTGACGAGTCCACAACGTGATTTGCATTGATGAAAATTGGCCAGTGTACCGGGCCCTCGTAACTTACTTCGTCGCCTAATTTGTTTTATTACGTTTGTAAAACGGAGACGATTTTATCGCCGACGCGATTTGTTTACATCTGGTAATGTACACGGAGGTAATCAACCATAAACAGACACGTATCTACGATACAAAACATGGTGGGAATAAAGTGAAAAGCTGCGCATTTGAGGCTTAACAAGTTGTCAGTTATCTGATACTCTTTGTGTGAGAGATATTGCACTCGTAATAAATTAGAAGGCATAGATGTCACTTGTAGCATTTTTGCTGGCAGCGCCGTACGAGCGCAGTCAAAGAGGATGCGCTTGGTTATTTCTCATTACGGCACACGCGATAAAATCACACAGAGTCGTTGCCTCATTAAAATCTTCTGGTGCGCGCATCTGTAAGCCTTTTGTGAAGGCGGAGCGCGCCGCTCTTGACGCCTTTCGCGTGTCATTTCGGGCACAATGCCGCGCGGCGAGGGACGCGGCGCTTGGCAATTTTTGCTCTGACATGCCAGCGTATGCTTTTTATCAGTTTATCGAGAAATATTTTATGCGGATACACTGTTATTATATTCTCCTCACGTTAGATTCGTATTCTGTACTTGAACGACGTGTCATATCTACAGCTTGTGGTGCGCGCCGTGGTTACATAATACATGCGTACACATAAATTATTGTAGTTGTGAGATTACACGTCCTTTATGTATTATCTACCCAGTAGTATGTATGTCTTACACGTACATATCTTATTACACAACAAGAATATGTAGAATTCTCAACACAGACATACCATTTCTACACACTTTATGGTTCAAATCCAATATGAGACCTCCACTTTTGAGAGAAGAGAAATAATTTTTTTCGTGGTTACTTACTTTCTAATAAGTTTTTATGTTAGGGACCGCAGGTCTGTGAACACGTTTACGTGAGTAAAACAGGCGAATTTCTGAGAAACTCTTCTCTTCTTTCAAAGTCAGTTAAAAGTAAAATAAGGTACTAAATATTGTTGCTTATTTCTGTCGCAGAAACTATAATTAACTATTTCATTACAGCAGCGAGAGGTCTTCATTAAGGCCAAGTTCCGAGAAACAGTTTGTCGCGAACTGTACAGAAGCAACCGAGTTATTATAAAATAGAATTATAAGTTAGACTCAACTGTTGCTGATGTTATGAAATAAAATGTTCATTCTATCTATGACAATTCTGTTAGGAAGCGAAACGAGCTCTCTTAACGAAAATAAAGTTTAAAGCGGATTTCCCAAAACACGGTGTTCTTTTAACCGTATCCCGGCTCCGAAGTCACATCCTCGTTCATTTACTTTATAATAAACCTCTAATTTGTTCTAAGTTCTAAGAAGTTTTAAAGTGCGCAAGTTACCCGTGTAATGGTAAATTGCGCAGTTTGACTTTAATAATATACAAATTAAAAGTTGTAGATAGTGAGAAGAGTTTATAATTAAAGCATGCGATTTAATTCGAAACTCTTCTCACATTTAGGCACAATTTGGTACAATACGGTAGTTCAATATTTAACGTGTTTCACTTTGCATATTCACAAGGCGGTCGGCGCCGGGTTACCGCTCGCCGCTCACCTACCGACTTGGAATGGTAATGCCGCCCATTAAGCGCACTGTGCGGTGCGCCCGCCCTGCTATCTGCGACTTATTACTTCATTTATGAATTCCAATATTTGATCATTGATAACGGATACATCACGTCATTGTTAGGTCTCTGATTGGTGGAATCTGAAAAGAGATTGTTAGCTACTTCTTACCCTCCTATTAGCCCTACACAGCTTTATGAATTCTGACCTTAGAGTCAGAATACATTAAGCTATGTAGCCAATTACTGCTAATGGCCATGACAGTAATCAAATAATAATACAGTGCAACCTCGATATAACAAATCGGAAGGGAACAAGGAAATATTCGTTATATCAAGTAATTCGTTAAACTGAGGTTTGTTATATTGAGGTTAGGTTGGTCTAAAATTTGTTATAAAGAGGTAAAAATGTGTCGAAACTCGTCGCGACTGAATCACATACTATTGGGAACGTTATACATATAAAGGTTTTGGGCAGACGAAATTCGTTGGTTAGAGGTTTACACTTTTTTTTGATAGTTGAAAATTCGTTACAAAGAGGTTGTTCGCAAAAAATCTTCGCAATGTAAAGGTACGAGTATATGACTCTTATGGACAATTCAAGGGGATTACGAAGAATACGTTAAATCGAGGAATTCGTTATATTGAGGTAGGTACGTTTATTAAGGTTGCACTGTAATAGCTTTACTGTTCTACAGTAAAGCTTATGTTGGCATACACTATTTATCGCAATTTCATTCGTGTAAAACATTCAAAGGAAAACCGGGTATAAATCTGAAAAACACTTCAGTTTTGAAAAATTCGTGTATATTTTGTACCGTATTTTAAACTGAGTCTGGTATGTTTCGATAGTAGTAAGCCGTATGTTTACAAATTGGCAATACAATATAACAGAATGGAGGGCACGTCGCCGTATCGTAACGCAATGGATGCAGGTCACGAGCGGCGCCTGTGGGCCGCGTCCCGGCGCGCGCGGCTCACGCAACACTGTATGTACGTACGCACACGTAATATGAAATATTTCTATTGCACCTTGCCAGTAAATTAATATTAGCCAATTAGTGTGTATCGGATTTTAGAGTACCACTTCATTTCGTACGTCTGCGGTCTATTGACGACGTGTCTGTGTAGTTATTTGCCGATATGATATACGAGTCGCTCGTTATTCAATATTTTTCAGCCAGTGTACCTTATTTAACAGTCTAAGTAAACAAACACGACGCAGATACTTTGTGTGCGTTAGTTAGTTTTTAGTGTAATTATAATGTTGTATGTATTTATGGTATTTTTAAGTTATATTAATATTGTGTTGTATGTGTTTATATGGGCCTTGATGCCTGAAATAAATAGATAAATAAATAAATAATAAGTAATTTTGGAATTGCCTTGTATATGATTTGTAAGTTTTTACACCTAATTAACCACGGAAGAGCAGAGATTTCCAAGATACACATACAGGATTACATAATGATGAAATCGTGAAAAAAAAATCAGTTGATCCATTTATTTATTTATTATTATGTCGACCTAGGCGAACATAAATCTATGGATCAACTGATTTTTTTTCACGATTTCAGGTTTGGTCTCGTAGTAAAAGTTGTTCATAATGATGAGTACAATGACCCGTTTTAAGGATTAAAACGATGTTAATTTAACGGTGTAATAGTAGGCGCTGAAGCTGATACTTGCAGTTAATAAACGTGAACTTGAGTGATATTGACGCACTTACTACGAGTACTGCTTGGAGTCCTGACTACTTGCCTACTTGAAGTGAGGGATTCCCCTGACAAAAATAAGAGCGTGAAGAGGGACTGCTTGTGCAGACACTAGGTGCACAGCCCGTGATGCAGACTTGTATTCGTATATAAATAGTGGTTACTGAAAGTGATCTTAAACCAGCAACCATTTAAAAATTTAATTTAAGTTGCTCGAATGTGCTTGCAGAGTTATTTATAATACCAAAGTCCAAATAATTTATAAGTCACGACCATAGAAATGTCTACAGAATTTTTCCCATAATATTTTCCTTTAAGATCCTGCGGACATTGTGAATTTTGCATTGCAATGCAGCGCACGGAAGTATGACGCAGCGTCTCTTAGGAATCAATGATCCTTCCCGCTCGCATATGTTTGTGTAACTATTCTCCTGATTTCGTCACGGAGCGCGCACACAGGCGCCGGATGAACGTAATGTTTCGGTCATCACAAATCACGCCTAGCGCTAGCCACATAGCATCGCGCTGAGCCACACGTTCTTATCTGCAAGGAGGGTAATTGGCGTAGAAAGTTGTACGCTCGTGTGATACGCATTGAATGGAGCGGAATATGATCGCGACGACAACACTGACTGAGCACTTTCTCCTTGCTCAATAAAGGGAATCTGTTGTGTGAGATACCTTTGATAGGCAAGCGTTCCGTTAGTATGTAAATGTATGCTTAGTGAGTGCAGTTACGTATTCTGTCGTCGGCAGCGGATCGTTATCTGTTTCCACTAAAGGAAACTGGCTTTCCACGAAAGAACCACCCCAACGGTTTCAGCGTCCCCCTTCGCCCGACTCGACTTCTCCTTTTTGCGTTATTTCATTTTTCTTTGCTAACGTGCACCTGCTAGTTAGCTGCCTGCGGCTCTCATTGCGCCTGCAATATTAGCTGCCCGCTTCCTGGGATCATAGGAAGATATAAATTGTCGTTTTAGAATAAAATAAAACAACACACCACTTTATATTCTTGCTTGAGACGACAAAAAAAGCTAAATAAAAATATTGTACGTGCTGAGCTTGAGCACAAAGTGTAGTAACTGTAACACAAAACGCAGGGTCGGCTATGAAGTTTAATGTTAGATGTCAGTACAAAGGATGGCGCTCAGCAGCGCTAGAACAGTCTCCTTGATACATTTGTATTCCTTACAGACAAGTAATCAATATCCGTTGAACGGCGTGAGCACGGACAGAACTGTCCTATGTTCAACAATTTTTCTTTCAATATCTAACCAGTCTGTCTATTGTACACACACAGAACTTGAACACGGTAGACAATATTTATACAATATATACCTATTTGAGTGAGGCTATCATTAACTGGATATATTACTAAATAATAATTAATTAATAGGAGATTGGTAAATAAATACGAAATCGGTAAATAGCAATTACAATTTTCAGTTTACCAAATCATAATAACGAAACATATTTCGACAATGCTCTGGATATTTTCGAAATAATTTTCGTTAATCGTCGTTCTCATTTCTGTCTGTACAAAAATATCTGCCGACACAGGGACAATATGATATTCTCGTATCGTGAAAAAAATAAAGCTGGTATGTACGGCGTCACGCGTGCGAAATAAAATAACAACGGCAACATGGTGCGGATGGGGCTTGATACATATTTGAATACATTACCGAACACGCAGATAATGCTACCAACATGCCATACTTATTCATAACGCCTTCTCAAACTGTGAATGAATACAAATACGCCATCTCTCTTCTGTCTCCGTAGACAGCATAGAGAACTCGAGTGGCTTTGCCGCTCAAATCTGGTAATTGAGAGGATTTGTAACATGCCCATGGAGATTATTATACTATGTGAGCGATCACAGGATATAATTTTGATACCAAATTAATTAATAGAGCTAAAATTAGACGCGTAAAATGTTGAAAGAGGACATTGTGACAGTCAATACGAAGCCTTACAAAACTTAATTCTCAAAAGATTCCTCCCATATTCGCTTAAGAATGTAAATTTTAACTAATGCTATTCTAAGCACAACTTTTTTCAGCGTTCTTTGGTAGGAGTCGAATGTTGTACCGCATCTATTTCTATCGAGACTGCTCTTTGCCTAGAATAAAAACATATTTAAACAGAATTATATCAACGGTAAATAATTATTCCAGGATCCGCAATAAAATAAACACTTAACTATTCACTTTAAAATGAATGCACGGTGCATTCAAAGAAACCCCGAGTTATCGGAACACTTTGAGCTCGCAATCATTTCATTCTCGACGATGCGCCATTGGTGATGCGCCAAACGTCTTCAATTACATCCCGAGTGAATGGCTCGCTACTTGTTGGTCTCGTTAAAATCACTACTAGAATGTAAGTGATGAATATTCATTAACAAAGGAGTTATTCAACTACTACATAGAATGAAGGGTGAAGAAATCAATATTGCTAGTCTGTAGATAAAGTAGGATCAGTAGTAGCGGTAGTGTTTATTGTGCACGATGTTTGCGTGTGCGGGCCCCGGTCGAGAAGGCGTTCACAGTTCACGCTGATTTCCTGTAAACACATCTATTGTGTCGCCGTCTGCCGACATGCTGCTCTCACGCCCTTCACGAGGGAAAATGTAGCAAATAATTATTTGTGTTACATTTTCTTATGCGTACTAAGCCATTCAATGGACGAGAAAACGACAGTGTCAATGTTAAATTACGCTTTATTAATGCTCGAAGATTATTTTATGCTTATTTTTTTGCGTATTCTCTTTGAACAGTTTTTACACTTACTCACTTACTTTACTAGTTGTATATGAAATTATAAAAGCGTAGCAATCCGCTACGAAATGCTACGAAATTTTTACGTGTCATGGACTACTAATTCCAAATTCTTACTGTCTGTTTGATATCGTTATTATTTTATAATCTAGTAAGCGTAAACAAATACGTTACCGGGGTAGATTTAAGTCTGACTGCACTTCCGGGACCAGTGTGTAGTGTATACAAAATCAGCCTTTAATCTTCCCACTGCTGGGACACAGGCCTCCTCTCGGTGAGAGGACCCTCCACGCGGGCACAGTGCGGGTTGGTAGACGTCGCATGTCTTCGAATTTTTGGTTCTAGGTACCGGACCAGTGAATGTATTTAATTAAACATTGAACTTATGTATTTTAACAACCAAATTCAATATTTTCGCAGTGTCAACATCTAGCTATGATTTCGCGTTATTAATAGCAATAATTATAACATTATTAATTACACGCTATTCGTCGGTTAAGGTAATGAGGAGAGTATTAATTAACCGGTGCAGTTAATTTATATGAGTGAGATAAAATTGCGGAAATAATCAGTCAACTGTAGGAATGTAATAATTTATTGCTAGTATTTACTCGCACTTGTACGGGCTTTCATGATTGATGTACAAATTATTGACAAAATTTTATGATTCAGTAAAGAGAGGCGACAAAGTGAAGCTAAATTTAGGCCAGCAGCGTTAATCTATATCCACAGAGCCAATGATATTATTATTATAATATCATTGCACAGAGCATGTAACCTTTCTATATCTATACTAATAATAAAGCTTAACCGTCTTATTACAAAACGAAATCTAACTTTAGTTTCAGCCTAAACCTTTGAAGCCAGTATTCGTTTTTCGAACTTTAGGCAAAACGACTCAGCACCGAAATAAGCTGTCATTTTTGTATAAAGAACTGCATTTATTCTGTTACAGTTAGGTCCTTAATTCAATAATGTTCTTAGGTTCTGAGTTAATTATTTTTTGTTTGTTTGAAGGTACGAATATCTAGAACTACCAGTCGGTTTTAAAATAATATTTTTTGTATTTGATAACCTAATTCTTGAGAAAGACTATTTAACATCACGTTAGGACTCAGGAGTCGAGCAAAACAAAAGAGTAGTAAGAAAGAACGCTAAGCGAAAACGAGGTAATAGCGCGAGTCAGCGATGCGATGCGATGCGACTAGGTGGGTTGCGGGAACAATAAATTTCAGACCGGCCAGAAACTAGTTATAAATATCGAAAACATGAAAATTACCTAAAACTGAAAGAGCTTGCTCGACAAGAGTTTATAAAGGTTTCACAGACTGAAGTGATTTGAGTGGCTCATATTTAATACCACGCGGTGTGTCGCTCATCCACGCTTTCAATGTGACACTGCCCTTATAAGACCACAGCTATTGGCTACCCGCTTTCTAGAAATATAGTTGTATGTTAATACTAACGAGAAGCAGCTCTCAATGGCCGTAAAGAAAAACTTAATGACAAATCAATACTTAAATACAATTCATTTTTCATAGACAATCTATTGATTCAACAAAGAAAAGCAGAATAACTCAGAAAATGCAGAAAAATCCCTTTTCTCTCATATACCTACTAGAGATTTGTGACTAAGTAATAACAGTTGATCGATCAGGCTAAGCTATACTTGCCGCGGTTGGTTCGTGGATCAACCAAGGGTATTTTTACATACCAAGACCCCTCCGTGCCTCGGAAAGCACTTTAAGCCGTTGGTGCCGCCTATCATTCGTGGATCTTTGACAGTCGTTACACGTCAGAAGCCCGAAAGTCTGACAACCAGTCATATACAGGGGTATCGTATATTACCCAGTACCTGAGTTATGGAGGTCCGACAGGCAGTCCTCATTCAGTTGCATCTGACGTGACTTTGACTGGAACCCAACCATAACATATTTGAGAAAAGGCTAGGCAGATGCTGACCTAGGTACTTTAAGATTTTTAATAATAATTATGCCTTTGAGAAAAATTTAACATAAATTTTCTTATGAACTCATAGATTGACCCTGTATTTATTTTACTTTTACCTAGCAAAACCAAAAAAACAAAATCGGCCGATTATGAAAATTAGGCCGAATTCCGTTTTTGGTTTCGGCGAAAAAATACATTTTGGAATCATGGCAATAGTCTCAGGATACACAGTAAAGTCTTATAAAGTTCACGCGTAGGTGGTCTAGGATTTCTATAAAGTATAATTACTTCCTGCAAGATATTTTCCTTACCTAGAATTAAGATGGAAATAAAATATGATTAAAGACCTTCCTAGAAGTAAGTCTTAACTAAATTAAATATAAGTAACATCCTACCTAGAAAAGCTAAGACCTTTGCCCTATCAAATATGAATCTACATAGGAAATGTACAAGTCTGGCAGTAATTGATCAGTGAATTAGCACTGGAAGTGGTTCAAGTGTATCAATGAGATAAACTCGAAGCTCGGAGATTAGATGGCGTTGTCACCTCGAGCCCTCGAACTGGAGGGCCTCTCGAGACGAGCGACCCTCGCGACGTTTGTGAGCAAACACGCCTCTCACAAAATATGCAGAACGCGCCCTCAAATTAAGTTTCACCTTCCTGTCTGTAATTTTACTTAAAATAAAGTCAAGAATCATCTGCCGCATATAGTTTGCTGTTTTTATCTACTTTAATTAGGAAAATTCTTAAGTTCCGCGAAAATATTACACGAGTTAATTCCGGCTTGTTGTCACGATTTTACTATATGAAGTTTGCCGTGGAACAAGTCCGTATTCAGTCGTATCGTCACTTCCTAAAAGGATAGGTTCATCTAGTTGCTATCGGTACAGACCTGACTGAACTGAACACTGATGTAGGTGTGGACATGTAATAAGAATTTGGGCTATTCAAAGCGCGGCGAATAATTAGAAATGTTCAGACGCAGCGTCCGCGAGTGATTGATGTAGTGGAAGTCGCTGCTATTACCGTGCCTGTGCCCCCCCCCCCCTCCACTCCCAGAGCGAGCCCCCAGCCCCCTCCCGCTGCGACAACTTGGAGACATTAAGAATATTTAAATTGTAAATTGCTCCCCTGCACTGAATACCTATTTACCAAAAGTTTGCCCTTTTATACAATCGCCGCTCAAACTTGTGAGCGCAGTTAACATACATTTTATTCAAATAACAATATCATAACGCACGAGTTGTTTGTAAAGTAAACAAAACAGGAATTTAAGTATCTACATGATTATGCGACTTCCCGTATGGGGAGGAATACGAGAAATACTACCTGTTATATGCACGGTAGTATAGTGTTGAACGCATAACATTCCACCGCTAGAGTATCCCTTATTACAAACATACCATTTTCGAAATTCCTCTGTGCAATTTGAAAATAATTTGAACAGAGTGTCATTTTAGATATTATTGTAGTTTACAAGATACAGTTTTTTTGAACAATAGGTGACTTACCTTGAAAAGCATTTATGGTCACTTCAATTCTGTCCCACTGGGAAAACTTGGGTGAAGTGAGCTGTCATTCCACCTGGTGCTACGGATTGACACTATTGCCAGCTCACTTCAAACTCACTTCATCTGAGTTTCACGGTGAGATTGTTACAGAATAAGTAAATCGGCTGCTTATTTGCACAAAACACGGATATAATAATATGTACCTATTTGGTTAAACTGGATTTCATGTGAACATAAATTAAAACAAAAGACTTTTTCAAATCAGCTGGCAAGCGACGGAGCTACGCGCGAACTAATATAAAAAAAAAAAAATACAAACATCCGAATTGAGAACCTCCTCCTTTTTTAGAAGTCGGTTAAAAAACAAATCGACTCCGTGTAAGAAGAAGCAAGAAACGTGAGCGTGTAAGAAACCTCATACTCATCCGCATACGCATAGGAGTATGCGGATAAAAATGGGCGCATAGGTAAGAAGGATACCTAGTTATGGACTATCCAGTATCCATTTCAGAATTCGTAGAAAAATGATTTTAAGAGAGAAAATGCGCAAATGGAGCAAAAAGGCCACGTTGTGATAACAATAAGGCTCGTAGATGGGCTCCTGTAACATGAATATAACAAACTAAAGAACCGGCTTGATTGAATCATCCGCTGTTCTTTGTCATAAATCCGACAACGGGCGGCCGTCTAACAATGCGTCCTGAAATCGTTCCATTTCTCATTTTGTTACTCTCCCCTTTAATCTCGCATCCGTAGAAAAGTGGATCAGCGTTGCAAAAGGGCATTGCAATGCAGACAGCAGACATGCTCTGATTAATCTATTGTGAAAGTATTAGCCGGTTTCACTCTCTTAATTAATTAAGTGGAAGAATATTACTTTTACAGAACTGGTCAGCGTTGGAAGCTATTATTAGTATCGTTTGTTTTGTACTCTCGATGCAGCTTTTAAACTTTTTCGATGAAAAACATTTTGTTCAGGCCATAAATTCATATCAGTGTTTTTATATTGAGCACGTGCTCTAAAGGCATGTGACCACTGATCCATAAAATTGTGGTATTCACTGCTCAAATGTGTTGTTAAACATTTATAAGTCTCATAAAATTCAGAGCGAGTGTTTTCACGACATAATGAGAGCAGATGGGCGTCCATTGACCAAAACAGTGTACCCCGTGGCCACTCGAGGCACCCCTGACAGACGCGAAGAGAAAAACAGGGCGGTTTTTATTTTCTCCGACTAATTTGAGGTTGCTTTTCGGGAACCCGGGCCCCACCGGATTTCCCGGGCCAATCTGCCGTTTATACAAGTGAATCTTAATAAGCGAGGAAATAATCACATTTACATAGATTGTATTATGCAGTTGAATGTTATTTTAATAAGTGTGTGTGTACTTATAATCTAGAATAGGTACTCAATGTCCAGAGTAACAAAATACTAAGCATGATGTAGAAAAATAAAGGGATCTCCTCGATGAAGTCGTTTTGAGAAAAAGGACATCATTATAATATTTAGAAAATAGCGTCGACTATACAACACAATTACGCAGTAGGTAAGGTACCTAGGGCCATAGTAAGCAGTTTTAACGTGTCTGCTCAAATGCTACAAAAAGGTATCTGGTGTTGGCAGACATTGCACAGGAATAGAAATCGATTAATAGGACGAAAAAAACGCCACCCATTTATAATCCACGTAAATTGATGACAACAAAAACGGAAGATATAAAAACTCCTCATAAATAAAGCTGAGCGGAAGAAACATGCGAAAGCCACATAATTGTATAATTCCTGTTACCAGAGAGCAGAAAATCCGAGACAGCCGAGATTACAACCGTTAACCAACTGATCCCGGGACGGAAGAAAACAGAATGTCTCGCGACTTGGATAATGTTAAATTTATTGCAGCGCTAAAATGTTTACGGATATCGCGCGGAAACGAAACGCCCCGAGGACGGCGAGCTCTACTCACCCTTGTAAACACGTTTTATTGGCTTTATAATATGTTTTACGCGTGACGTTTTACAAACGATCCCCGAGGAGCGTCGAATTATTTTTACGGCACGTACTCGTACACCGCGCGAAAACACCGGAAAATTCAGTACACGAGGGATTTTGTAATTACACCTTTTAAACAAACAGTTTTTGTTCCATGATACGCAACGAAAACAGAATATGGGTTTTCCAACGTTTTAATTGTACCAGCGGTTGAGTGTTCAAAATATTCACGTAAAGAACTCTGTGTCCGGATGAATGATTAGTTTTTTTGGACGATTCGGACCCTTGCCAGACATGGGTGCTAATTTGTGAAATCACAGAGTGAAATATGTGTTGTATAGAGTGTGGAATGCGGCGCACTAGAACAATTGCACGCCCTAATACCAGTCAACCGCTTGATGAAGGTCCAGCCACCGCCCCCCCGAACCCTGCACGCCCCTCTCGCACCACTTCCTGTCAGCCGAACCTATACGTAAACTGGAACATACCTACGTGCTCTTGAGGAGATCGTACGTAACGTGATGAAACCCCTGAGAAAATATGAACATAAAAATATAGGCACCTACGTAGGTACGTAATTAAATTAATGTTCATCTACGGGTGCAACTGAGGGAACCTGTGAAAGCTACTGAAAGCTTTACCATCACGAAGAAAGTTTAAAAACTACATTTCCTCCAGTGTCATCGTAAGTTACTTACAGTCTGGAAGATAGCCAACATTTTTCTCATATTATTACATTTCTAAATAGTAGGACACTACCCAAAATATAGGTAGGTTCCCATATTACCGTCCAAAGTTTTCGGAACAACTCGGAGGAGGAGTGCCAATATTAGAGGTAAAAAGCTGTTTATATAAATGCAAAACAGATCGGCAGCTTGTCAGATCGGCTCAGTGCAGATCCTACTGATCGAATATGGATTTAGAGTCGTCCCCATTTCGTCCGCTCAGCGACGCACCCCTGCCCTGCCGACGCAGTCGGACACCCGAAAAATAATCTTTCGACGTCTTACACAACCGCGACAAATGTTTGACTGTGAATGTTATTGACATTTCGTTATTGGTATTTCGAAATATTTCGTAGGTAATCGTAATTTAAGTTAATGTTATTATGGAGTTTGCCAACTTGAATGAAACATTATTGGTTTTATTGGACATCAAAAGTATTACCTGGAATGTCTAGGGAGAATGTCATGCCATTTTACAAATGTAGGTAGGTCCTATACGTATTTTATCTTAAATCAAATTATGATATCTAACCACAAAATATCCAACTCGCAAAGAAGTTAATTTAAACAACGTACAAAAAAATCTCGGTAACGAAACCGACTTGGTCGATTTCCTTATCATTCGATATACGTATTAGTGTTGAATGCGAATTTCCTTTCAATACGGCCGTACCTTCGTCCCCGGCTGCGGCTGAATCCAGTCGGAGGGATATTAAAACTTTCCGCCCGCTGTGCTCCGGCCCTTTGTACTGGAGAGCGCTGCGAGTCCGACTTGCCGCCGACCGATCTCCTCTACTTCTTAAAAATGTACTGAACTAATTTGACTTTCCAAATGTAGGTATATAAATAAGTAAAAAGGTATTATCGATATTTCCTGCGGATTACATTTTTATTCTTTAATGTTTACATATCAAAATTATAAGTGAAGTTGTTTCAAACTGAAAAGTTTTGTGTTTAACAAATAAATCCTACAGAACGGAATAAATAAGAAGCTTTTTTTAATATCTGTCTTAATTTGGCGCAGTGAAGCAAATGTGTTCCTTATTCAGCCTGCAGCGCATAAATAATTAAGAAAGCGTTCGACGCAGCCCGCCCCGACCCCTCCCTGCTGAGTACTAATTAGAACTTTTTATTCATTTCTTAAATTCAAATATGTATAAGATCCTATAGTGCCTATGGCAATGGTAAACTTATTTATATTATGGATTTTTCTTCTATCAAAGGAGGACTTGTAACCTCTGATTTCTTTAAAAATATGTAACAGAGAGCTCCACAAAAAAAACGAAGCAATTTCCAACTAAAACTATAAGATGTATCTGTCTAAGGAAAGTTGATGTAAATTCTCCTTCCTAACGAACATTTTCGAGAAAACACAAGTAAGTTATAAAGTGAATGATTAGCTTTCGTAGATAGTCGCTTTGCTTTTAGAACTATCTCAAATCCAGACGTTGCACACATTAACTAGTTTTGCGCGAACGAAGTCTGCCTCTTAATTTGTATTCGGCCGTCGGACGCCGCGCGCGGGGGAGCGGCATGTGCTCCTTTTGTAGCTTCAGAAACCAATTTGTATACCAGTAAGAAAATTAAAAACTTTCGGATGTTTTCGCAGTTACCTTCTTAACGCAATAAGAGCTTTTTTAACCAACTTGAAAAGAGTATTAGCAATTGGACGCAGACGTACGTGTCCGCCCTTCAGATGTCATTTTAATGAGGTTTTTGATGGGATTTATTTACAGTATACCAAATACTTTTGTCGGTAAATGTAGTTACATTTATTTAATTAAAATTAGACCCTAAATCGAAGCGGTTCACTTCAATAATAATTAAGATTTTATACGAAGAAATTAACATTTATAACATATCTAAAGTCAAAGAATTTCGGAATTAAACAGAAAGTGACATTAAGACAGATGTTAAGAGCCGGAACAATAATTAAGAGGCTGTCGGTTTGAAACCGCGTCGTCGTCGGCGAGATTTAATTAGTGAGCGAACAATCCACGGCGGGCGCGGGCGGCGCGACCCGACTCTTGTACTTTTGGTCGCCGTAGCCGAGCCACACCGTACGGAGCCGTGCGGAACCATGCCGAACTGCGAGGCCACGTAAGGGCACGAAAGGTAAGCAAAAGACTCATTTAAGTTTTATAAACTCCTAAACAGATTCTCTTCCTAATTAAATTTAATTATTCACTTACTTATTATTCACTTATTTTATGAAGTGTTTCATAACGAAACATTTCATAAAAATAAATAAACTTTCAGTCAATAAGACCTTGGTTTAAAAAAAAGGAGGTTATTAAACTAATAATTAATAATCTTTTTTTTTTTATATATCATATAAGTATCATGATTGTTCTTGCCAAAGAACAACCATGATGTTGATTGTTCTTGCCAAAGAACAATCATGATATAGATAGATCTGTAGGTTTTCTATCCATAAACTGTTGAAAAAGAACAAAATGAAGTCCTTAATCTGTTGAATCAAACGGCAAATCGGTCTGGAAAAGGGTGACAGTGTAAAGGTCAACCATTGAAGGATAGCTCTGCCAAGTCTCGATTTTCAAATAAAGATCGAATACGATTCCGATTCCCGTATTTTTAAAACCAGATGGTGTAAACATTGCAGCGGACTCTTCGCGACAGGATTTTTGTAATTAGGTACTTTTTTGACTAAATTACTCGCATCTACCTAATAAAGTAAAGTAAATTATTATAGACGTGAAACACATGAAGTATGTAATCTCACAGTAGCCACCGCTGCTACAAAATGACACTATAACTCATTTTCCTATACACTGTCTTGTAATAACTTATCTCTAGAACCCCTTTTTAGTGGACACGATACAGCGGTTATGAAAGACGTCGTATTGGAAGCTTGTCTTATTAAAATGTGATATGTTTCACAAAAAGAGTCCGATAATACGACACGTCTGGGACTACTGGCAAATCCGATTTCCCTATCTCCCCATATTTGTATTCGAAGCCCGATCCATCTAATATTTCCTTCCAACTCCGCCGACGCTATCTGCGTTCCTTCCTGACACTGAATCTAATCGGAATAGATATTAAAACTTTCCTTACAAGTGACTCGTTCTTTCGATTATATTACCGAAATTACATGAACCAGTTCCTGGCTTACTACTTGTTATTGCACCGCTATTTTTACGCTCTAGGTACTATTAAACTCTTCTTTAATTTTGTAGAACCTGCATATACGGAACCAGATGACTCAAAGAGGGTTTACTTTATTTTATGTTAATGGATTAGCTAGCATCTGTTGACCAAATAGAAAAATACCAAGCTGTTTGAAGATACTTTTGTCAAATAAACACTCAAAGGACGAGGTTTTGATTAAATGAAGCGTCCGAGCTTAGAAATGCGAGGCGGGCAGGCAGACAATATTCCGTGTCTGTTCCCAGTGCGCTGCGGTGGCTTAGCTTTGAGGGACTTTTCAAGAGGAAACGATAAAAAGAAAAAATGCTACTTTGATTTCCTGATTTATGTAGAACAGTGCCAATGTTGGCTACGTGGTGCCGTGTGTACAGACATGAATAAATTGTGCAAGTATTTTAAGGGAATGCTTTGCTTGATTGTATGCAGTAAACAGTAAATGCATGTCCGTAAGTTCATAACCGTTGGTAAATCTACAAAACACTACAAATGATAGACAGTGGCATCGATCCGTGTACAAATAACAGCGTAGTGCGATCACCAATCTGCCTGTCAAGCGTGTTGATTATGGCAATATCCCTCCAGGATTGTTCGCTGTAGCGGACTGCTGAATCTGCCGGAGAGGGATGAGGTGTAGCCACTAATATTTACGGACCAATATCATAATGAAAATACTGCAATCAATTGAGTGATCTTTTTGGTTTTCATTTGTTTTAAAGTATCTCTATTTACGTTTTATGATAACTGCTGTTTGTTTTTATTTTTGCAACTTTTTTACTGTAAATTAATTAGGTTATTGGAACGAAGATCTTTAACGCAGCTTGCGGTAGGAGTAAACTGGTAGAAATCGTCACGTAACGAAAAAGTGATATGCGACCGTTTATTTTTATTAATTTAGAAAGAAACTGAACATCCAAGACGTTTCGTCATTTTAAAATGTTCGCAGCCCCCATCTTACATTTTCGTTTTGAACTTTGTTCCTAACAGGGGTCCCCCGACCGACAATTTTTTTTTGTGTGAAAATATGCACGCTATCTGAATCAGCCTAATGGTAAACTATATGTAGATACTCACATAAAACTGTTGACAAAACAGAAAGTTGCTAAGTGCCTCCATCGGCGTGGATCCCGTCTTATCTAATTTATTTAACTCTTAGTGGAGCCACATCGAAAACAAGTTTCCTGTGGAAACATCACTAGGGAAGCTTATCCGCATACAGTGATGTAGATATATTTTGCAAATCTAATCACAAGTTTATAAAAGTACCACCAACTGTAATGCAAAATGTAATCTCTTTCGCCTATTGGATTTTTCAATACGTTTATTTTAGCAGTCTTTACGCCAAAATGTCGATAACGTGTAATTTTGAACGAGGAAGTACTACTAGCCACCCTCTTTGCCACAAATTCCAACCGCAGGTTTTTTTATCCGGTCTTCTTTCAACCGGGACCCTCTCCTTTTTGTAATCTTCCTGCCCTTTCAAAACAAGTTCGCAAAAATTACAAGACTGTAAAACCCGGATTAGCACAGACATTGAACTTAGCACGTATAATAGGCAGTCTGTACCGCAGAGCTTTTCCAATAAAAAAAACTTCGATATATTTCAGCTTGTTGGCTATGATATTCAAAAACAAAGAACAAAGTGAATATCAATGAGAATCATACATATAAAAGAAAGTAAAATAAACTATTTTAATCTAAGCAAAAAGAGATCGCGCGATATGTGTTTTAGAGTAGTGAAGAGCATAAAATATGTATCAAAAGAGTCCCGACTGCTCCGACTGGCTGGGTAGCCCGGGTAGTCCGGGTGGCTCGGGTGGCTCGGGTGGCTCGGGTGGCTGGGTCTCAGGAGACACCGCGACGACGACTATGCTACGCTCCCCACTACTTAACACCTATGAACAGCGATTTACTCACTTGTCATTTATGACGAGTGTTAGCGGAACAGTCCTCAGTAGAAAATGTGCTTTAAAATGCGTAAACAGAAAAAGCATTGAACAGTAGCAAAACAAGCCAGTTTATAAGTAGATATGGAAAAACGTAAGGTAATAAGTATTTACGAACACCACCACTACTGAAGATTTATATAAAAAAACAACCTCTAAAAGACGAAGTCGGAAGAGCGACTTCACTGGAGCATTTTTAAACCGCAACAGCATTGAACAGCCATCAGTTCACTGCAGTATTTTATTCGACCTCTTTGACTACTTTTACCTAAGATTTTATTATTATTTTACTTAAATATGACATCGTAAGCAATAACTTAATAAGCAACGCTGTACTTTTTATTAAGCATCCCGTTGCTATAACAAACTTTAATCTTGTAACATGGTCCTGAAAACCCGGGTAAGTGCGCGTCGGATCACGCAAAGTGAAGAGTTCCGTAGTTGGAAGGAAAAAAGAAAAAGAAAGAAAATAAATATTCTGCACAAACAAAACGCACATTACCTGCAAATAAAAACCGGTCAAGTGCGTGTCGGGCCACGCGCAGTTTAGGGTTCTGTAGTTTTTATAACAGCCAAGTGCGGGTCGTATTCACTGACTGATAGTTTCGTACCATGCTCTAACTAAAAGTCAAACATGACTACCTACCTAATTTGACTTCAAGTGTTTCAAACTTTCCGTGGAAAATTGTACGGAAAGTGTTATTTTTTTTTTTTGAGATTTGGATAAGACGTCATAGCCGGTGTAGCAACTGTTTTTTTTTTGTAAAACTTATTTACGAATGAAACAATAGCGCGATACAACTGATGCTTAGCGCCATCTATCGACATTTCTATGGAGTTGTTCGAAATTTTCGAGTCTAAACTCGTAAACTTGTAAAGCCCACTTAAGTGTGATAGTTTACCTTTAAACTTCGTTATATATAGGTACTACTGCCGTGACATTTGAATTTCTAACTATAACCGTTTAGTTGGTAGAGGGGGAAGACACTTGACTCTAACGAAAATTGGTACTTTAAAGCTTGATAAGTCACGAACGGTTTATTTAATCAAAAAACGGTCTTCCTAACCCCTAATATTTTTGAAATACCTATCCAACGATAGTCCATTCTCATTCATTCAGTTTTTTTTTTCCTATGGGAAGGACGAAAAAAAAATTACCATCCCCACTTTAGATGTAGGGGAGGTACCCTAAATAATTGCTTTTTTCAAAATTTTATTTTTTCACTTTTTTGGCGTCATTAATGTGTATACTCATGCCAAATTACAACTTTCTAGTGTGTAGTAGTAGTTTTTGAGCTAAACCGCGGACAGACAGACAGACGACATGGCGAAACTATAAGGGTTCCTTGTTGACTACGGAACCCTCAAAAGACATAAAAATATACACATACAACGTAGTCAAAAGCCTCGTATTCAAGCATATAAAATGTTGTAAGTTTTTAGTCGGAATAAATTTTTACGCCTCTAAAATATTGATTTTATCGACAGCAAAAACAAGTTTGTATTTCGTAAAGAAATTGTGAAAAGGTAAGGTATATACGGGGAGTCAGTAGTAATAGTACGCAACTCCACGCTAAGCGTGTATTATTTTGAATATGGTGAAACTGTGAAAAACAAAGTTATTTCTTCGGTTGTTACCGAAATAAACGAATCTCCCTAAAAAAAACATATAAATACTTTATTTATCTTAAAAATTACACGTCGTATCTACTTCAAAATATTTTTATTGAAACTGTTTTTTAATTATATTCAACCAACTTGCATTTTATACTTAAAAATGTTTCAGGACATATATTTTGTGAGTTTAATGCACAGAGACATCTACTAGTTAGAGATGCGCTTTTTAAAATTTTTAGCGACCAGCCTTCATGGTTTTTTTTAAGTCTAATGTGAATATTTAAACTAAATAAATAAATGAAATATGATAAATAAACATTTATTTCATCAAAATATTTATTTTTGTTAACAAAGTAACATTAAGTAAGAGTGTTCTGTAATTTAAAATATACAGTTTTTATGTTTATAAATCACACTCCTTTTTCTTCTTTTGTCAATTACACTCTTGAATCCATTTCGCCGTCGCGTCCGTCTCGGGTTACATTCCCGCCTCGAGTACAATGACAAACTTTGCCCACTTGTATCAAAATGTACTATTTTTCCTAATTTCACAACAACCAACAGCAATTATGTTGAAGGGCTTAGTGCTAATACTTAGTCTCCGAGTAAAACGGCTGTGTGACATTCGGATGAACAGACAGACAAACGGACAGGACGAAAAATAAAGATTCCAATTTTGCCATTTGGCAGCGGAACTATAAAAAGGAGCAGTTAAAAAAAACGGACAAATACTCCTTCCTGTCCTGGTTTGTCCGTGCCACCATATCAACTAGTCCCTTGATGTTGCGAATAATCTCTTCCTACGAAAAAGCCCTTTCGACTTGTTCTACAACCACGAAAACGAAACAAAACCTAGAAAGTCAAACAACTTCGCTTGACGTCTGCTCTGTATATGTCCAAGTAACAAACTTCTCCTTTTAGATTCATCAAGAAACTCGATCTTCGCCAGCTACGTCTTTGTATACTATAAATAACCTGATAATAAATTACCTGAAAATTTAAAAGGCCTTCCCATAAAGATGTTTAAAAAACAATTAACAAAACTATTGCTGGAGAAATGCTATTACACAATTAAAGACTTTTTACATGACAAAACTATATAGGAAAATGTACGTTGTCTTTGCAATTTCGAATGTTTTAGATTTTAATGATGACATTATTATTTATTTATTATTTTTTTATGGTTGTTGCTATATTGTAATTTGATAAGCAGATTTTGACATTGCCAGATTATAACTAGTAATAATTGTGATTGTCGTTAATGTTTTGGATTATTTTGACATTAAGCTTTTTAACATTACACATTATGACATATATTATTCATTGTATGATTTGCGAAAGATTTATATTTAATTCATTGATTATTTTGATTGTTATTATTATTATTTTTTTGTTTTAGTCTGATCTGTAACTAGGTACATATTAAATTTGATATGGCTAATAATAATCGTATCGATAGCTGTATCTATAGTACTGATTAATTCAAACCTAATATATGTTGCATGCCGTAAGGTAAAATGTATCGGGACACTTAACAAATATTCCAACTTATATGTATACCTACATTGTCAGCAATAAATGATTTCTTTCTTTCTTTCTTTATACATCTCAGTTGCAGTGCTACAAACACACCTCGGAATAAGATTTCAAATGTGAAAATACGATATGTTTCAAAGAATCATTCATGGGTGTGCAGTGTGCGGCATTTATAATACCCGCGTGTTTCCCGTGTGCATCAGTTAGGCACGTGTACTCGTATAAAGGCAATTGAAACGGTGTGTACGATTTTGTTTCAATTTAAAGGTTGAGAGGCGGAAAAACGGTGCACCGGAGCGGGTGAACGGCCCGTGCTCTTGCTTTGTGCGCCACTGTTTGGCTGAGTGAATCGCCCATGTTTCACCCTGTTCAAACACGTGACAACTGTACCTAAAATAAATTATTCAAGCTCTATTCCTGTCTTCAATTGTTGCGCTACGACAATAACCCGACGGAATCGGAAACTGCAAGCTTTCTGTTTCTGTCTGCTCTTCCATCAATGAACTATTGAATAGTTTTAATTGTGTGTTTTATGTTCGGGTTTAAATTATGACCAAGCAAGCTTATTCTATGTTTTTTTACAGTCACGCAGGCGTTCTATTCTGTAGAAATCCAAATTTTTCACGGTGAGATTTTTACAGAATAGCACTACAGATATAGTATTATCATGCGGCATGAATCATTGTCATTGTCATGATAGCAGTGGTGGCACAGTGGTAATGATCGCAACTTCCGAGCAGTAGGTCGTAGGTTCGAATCCTGACAGGCACTCTACTTTGTGTAAATTATTTCGTCACCACTGTTAAAATGAGGAAACCAACATGTCAACTACCCAAATTCGAAGACATGTGGTATCTACCAACCCGCACTGGGCCCGCGTGGTGGCCCTCTCATCCAGAGAAGGCCTGTGTCCCAGCAGTGGAAACATTTCAGGCTGATTATCTTTATGACATTTGTCAAATAAGTCAGTATACGCATCATCATCATCATCAGCCTATAGCAGTCCACTGCTGCACATAGGCGTCTCCTGTTGCACGCCATTCAACTCGAGTTTTGGCAACTCTCATCCAGCTGCTACCAGCCATCCTGCGAAAATCGTCGCTCCACCTAGCCTGAGGGCGTCCCACCTTACGTTCCCAGTATACGCATACAATTTCTTAAAGGCCGTACAATAAGCGTCAATAAGAACTTAATGGTCAGACGACTATGTTAATTTTGTTATAAATCTCTCTTTAATCTCAATTAAAAAGGAAATAATCCTATTAGCAAAATAATTTGTAGTCCCCCCTGTCCGGTATGCATCGCATCGTTATGTCGATTCCATCCACCTAGACTGACCGCGAAGCTATGAATACATTTGTACCAATACGGATATGACATTTTAATTTAAATGCAGAACAAGGTATTGGTAATTCGAATATGAATTATGTATCATTTGGTTTACAAAAGTGTGCGATTTGTATGAATTTGGAGGTAGAATGTCAGTCTCGTAAGTATTGTAACGATATGGATGTGAATTGAGCTGGGGATTTTGATATTTAATTTGGCACAGGGGGGGTAGATCATGACTTGAATTAGGACATAGTATATTTTTGGAACGAAGTTCCTTATCGCGCGTTGCGAAAGGGGGCTAGACGGAAAAAATTAAGACCAAAAGTTGGAACGACACTTTTTGCTATAGTTGTATTGTAAGCCGTGCGGCGTGCGCGTGTTTCTCTGTCTCTCTCTCTCTCTTTCTCTTTGAACTTCGTTCCATCCGGGTGTCCCTTGACACCTCTCAAGTTTTTAATTCTAAATTCTTTATTGCGTACCATAATATATAGTTGGTAGGGAAATAATTATATTAGGCACAATTTTGGACCCCGTCGGGCACAGCATAGATCAAGTAGGAGAGAGGAGGAAAACACTGGGTGTTTAATGTGGTAAATTTGATTATTAGTTAAGTAGTTAGCTTATACTGTTTTATTTATACAGAATTCAATTTAAGAATTATAATTATCGTTTTTTAAATTTTTATCCCGATATTCCCACGGGATCGACACCTATTCGGGTGAAACTGAAAAACAGTTTACTAAGACACAAAATACATAACTACCTACTCTACTTTGTCCAAATTCTTATTTCGGACTTTTGCGATCGATCCTTCCCGTTCAGGAATCAAGTCTGAACTTTTTAATTAGTTTAACGAGAGCTGTAACACTACTCTATAAATTATATATTCATTTGGTACGACTGCCATGACTGATTGATTGGTCCTATTCACATATGTTTTTAATTATAAATAAAGAATGAAAATAGAACAGGTACGTCTGTGCTCTTGAAAGCCTGTGACAGGAATGAAAGAGGTAGGTAGGTACTTATTGTCCTACACACACATTTTGTCAATATCGGGCTTGAGTCCCTTGTGATAGGGGCCGACGTATCATTATTCATTAGGTAGAATACAAATTGTAGATTAGAACGGAGTAGAATATGTGGGTACCTGTACTAGGAATCGGTATTTGATTGAACTACTGTACCAGAAAAAGAGACATTAAATTTTTTCTCTTTATCAATCTTTCACTATAATAATCATAATGTGACAAAATCTCTAACTAAGCTTTTTTACAATCATAAAAATAAACAAGCTAACCTGTCTCCTATTGAATCACAATCAGCCTACAATGTACCCTCTGCTGGGACACAGGCTTCCTCTCTCTGTGATGAGAGGGAGTGGGTCGTAATCCATTACGCGGGTCCATTGCGAGTTGGTGGATGTCACATGTCTTCGATTTTTTGGTTCTAGTTATCACAATATTTTCCTACACCGTTTTGAGAGCAGTAGTGATGAAATACTTAATATACAGAAAGTAAAGTGCCTGCTTGGGTTTGTACCCACGACCTACAAATCGTAAGTCGCGGCCATTACCACTGGTCGTCCTATTAAATATAAGTAAGTATTGATACATTGGTTTCTCTAAAAAGTAATGATTAAGCATTCAAAACTGAACAGTTGTACACGCGGTTTTAAGCGCAAAAATGTATAACAAACGAGTGTCAATAGTCGGCAATAGAGGTAATTGTTTCACCCATGAACACACGAGTAGTTCTATAAACGTATGTATGGTGCTAAGGGCGAGCCGGTGGCCGCTGTCGGCGTGTCCGCGAATGAATGGCCATTGAAAAGTCATCAGTTATGTAGGGCGTATCGTCGCGCGCCATGTGGCCGGCGTCCGCTTCTCTGCGTAATTTTTCCGCGGGCAATTTTCCGCAATTTCCCAAACAACCATCAGCACCGCTTTTCCCTCGCCCTTTATTTAAAACTGGACAAAATGCAAACCTTCAAAACGGACGTATCACTGATTTTGTGTGTACAAAACACGCGGTCTGTCCCGCGGCGACGTGATGAATAATACAGCCTAAATTAATATTCTGCTTTAAAATAAAATCTTGTGAATTTGACGATCGAATGAATTCGTAATACTTGGCGATAAACCTTATTCTATTTTCAATCGACAGATAATTTTTATTCGTGGAATAATATTGACGTCTGACAGTTTTTGTACGGTAGAACTGTCAAAAATTCAAAATTATTCCTCCGATAATATTATCTGGTGTTGGAAAAATCTGCCCTGAATTAAATTAAATGTTTATTTTTGTAAGTAAATCCTTTATGACAATTTTTAAACGTCAATATTTTAATACTAGATGGCGCCGCCGCGCCGTTATTTCCTAGCTGACTTATACCTGAGAAGAATGTAATGGTCTCTTTTAATGTCCAAATTTTTTTTATAAGGATTTTATGTGAGTCTAACAATGATGACCATGTCTGGTAGGGCTTATTGAAGAAAGAACAGTCATCGTGTAGCTCAACCCTATTTTAGGGAGCTCAATGACCCGTCACACGACGCTACCAGATCTGCAGGACATTTGCGTAAGCCATATACAAAATAAGTACCTACTCAAAACCGCCACACAGTTGTAAAGTCATGTATTCAATCTAGCGTTCATGGCATCTAGCCTTCACAGTCAGTTTTCTTTCTTTTCGCGTAAAGAAATAAAAATAAAAATTCAAATATTTTATTTCAAACAAAAATCCATAAAATGTTAGTAAAACTTCGCCTAATGTTAGTATCAATTTAATTCAGGATTAATTAAATTAACGATGTCTGGACTCTTACCCACCTACGTACTCGTAAAAGGGGAGAGTCCCACCGGCCTGAAAACACATTCAGGATGCCATTGGAGGAGAAGCGCAAGCGCGCCATCTTGAAAGCGCAACGGTTCCGCATGATCACGGCGAAACCGTCGACGCTCGCCTCCACGAACATCCCTGACGCGCTACACCGCCACGGCAACCCCAACAGCATCCTGAATGCGTTATTGTACTGTACACACAGGTCGCTGTATGCCGGCTGGGTATACTTGGCCCACAGACTGCACGTGTAAAACGACTGGCAGAAGGCCTTAAAGAGCGTTATCTTAACAGAGTTAGTACTGCTTGCAAACCAGCGGGCCAGCATGTTGCAACGGACAGCCAGCGACCTGCGCTTCCTGTCTATGTCTACATTATCTTTCAAGTCGTCAGTAACTCAGTGACCCAAATACTTAAACTTTGAAACCTGACCTAAAGGAGACCCAGAGAGTGAGATTTCAGGCAGCTGTTTGGAGGGTAACGTACCCGATTTAAAAACCAACCATTAACTCTTATTGGTATTGTATTTGAGCCCGTGAGCCACTGCATAATTTTCACAAATTTTAAGAAGCCTTCATGGGCTCAGCAGCTCCATATCATCAGCGTAGCTGATGTTGTTCACGCAAAAACCGTCCACGTGACAACTGATTTTGGTGTTACTGAGCCCACCTATCAGTTTGTTTATGTATAGGATAAAAAGACGGGGTGCTCAGACCCCCCTGCCTCACCCCACCATCCATCCCATACATATCAGAATATGAGCCTGCCAACTTAACTATAACTGCACCAAAATCTAAACAGAGATATCACATCATCCGGGACGGTAGTAGGTAGTGTGTGAGTGAGCTTGTGCCTCGATAAATCCAAGAAACATGCTATTACAGGAGTTTTTCTATCTGTATAATATTGGACAGACTGCCTAAGGCAATCTCAAAAAAAAAATTGCACTCTCCGTTGACAAGTTCGGTATAAAGCCAAACTGACCATCGAGAACGATATGTTTAGCTAGAATTTTATCAAACAGACTATCCAATACCTTAGCACAAACAGTGGCAAGTGATATCGGCCTACAGTTGGAGATATCGGAGGCGCCACCCGTCTTATTCTTTATTACTGGCCCAACGATCGTATTAGTAAGTTCGACAGGTAAGTAACTATGACTTAGACACAGGTTAAAAAACATAGCAAGTCCTCGCGGTAAGTTTACCCCAGCGTATTTAAGAATGAAATGAATGAAAAAGCGTTTATTCGTGGTGACAGCCTAAATTTTCCAAACAGATTTTACTTCTGCCAAACTGCAGAGCAGTTTGTTGGCAGATGTAGCTCCCATATACAATTTTATATTCTATAAACAATACATTTTCCGCTAAACATTACCTATAACTAAACAAGAAATCATTCAAAACTTTACACACATATTTTACAGCAGTACAAAGGCTGACTTTTACGTAATGCTAATAACATTTTAAATTGCGTGATAGCATTCCAAATCACGTCGGCGATGCCGCAGCCATAAGCTAGTATGGCATAGATTTAGTCTATGCATCTCCATTTATGAGGCTTTGACAAAAGTTATTAAAAAGAAACTTCCCCATTTTATTTTTATAAGACATTTTTGTGGTACAGCTGCTTTCTAAATAGAGTGGTATGTCATTAAAAATGGTTGGGACTAATTATTTTCTACATCTTTGTCCATAATAGTTAATACAAGTGGGTACTACAAAACTTCTAATGGATTTATTCCTTTGAGGTCGTGTTTGTACCGTCTTGATTTTAAACTCCTTCTCCTCCTGCAATAATGTTCTAAGGCCAATAACAACACCACCTTTTGATGTACGCCAGCTTACATTCTAAGAACAATTCTTCGTAACCAATGTTTTTACGACGTTTTTTTGTGTTTTTATTAACCAATACTTTCATAAATCTGATTTGCAAACTTTTTATCTTATCTAAATATGTTTTAAATGTATTACCATAATATGCCAGTCCATATGAAAGTAGCGAGTCTACCAGCGCATAGTAGATGTTCGACGCTGAGGCCGTCGCGACCGGGGGACTTGCCCTTCACCATGTTCTGTATACTTCTCGCGACTTCTTTAGCGGAGAACCTGACAGGGTGAGCCCCGGTCACGGCCGCCCTCACGACATTATTTGACGTCTCCCTTTAGCCACACAAACGCGAGCTTACATTAAAATGTTTTTGAAAAGCATTAGCTGTTCCAGTGGGCTCGCTCAATAAGCACTATACAATAGCTTCTATTTTTGACAAATCAAAGCATGTTAATATCTACTACTGAGCACAAGGTTCATGCCTCGATTTCCCGGTCGGGCAAGGTGTTGGGTTGTTCCATCAGGAATTTCTCAGTAGCCGTCCGGAGTGGGTATATTATACGGCTTTACTTAGGTGTACCTAAACAAGCTTAGGTTTACCTAACTCCTTCGTGGAAAATAGGCGTGATTTTAATATAAATAATATTTATTTGGTAAATTGGTTAGAAATATCACTTTTACACATCATTTTTTTTTATTTAATGTTAAATTATGTTATGTGTTATAAATATAAATTCTATCTACTACTACCTATGTATCGTTTTTTGATCACCAGAAATATTTTAACTGTTCTGTTTTTGTAAACTTCAATCAAATATAGATACCGAAAAAATGTCATAAAGCTAGCAGTTTTGAAAGGTAGCAACAAAAGTGGTACAAAAGCCAAAGCACTCTGCAGTGGACAAAAATTCATGCAAATTGAATGAAATGTATTGATGGCACTTTGAAAATATTTTTCGTTTCAAAGTGGAATGCCTCATAGCCGCGCTGCATTATTTATTTCATATACATACGGCCGTATACAAATATGAATGTATCTAGGTATTAGCTCTATCATCCGCTAGCCGTTAATCCAATTGCATTTTCATCGGCAGAATTTATACTATCCAATTATTATTTTCTGTTGTTCATATCACATTGGTAATTAGGGGTGCTCCACACTTGTTCTGATCGGCACATTTGGTTTAGCTGTAAACACATAAGTATTCGTATATCATTCGGCTCGTGCCAATCAGCAGACTCCGTTCGGCATCGACCCTGTTCGGGTCGGCTCGACACAATTCGAGCTAAGCCGAGAGACTTTTTTATGGTCCCATTAGATAGATAGAATACTCTTTATTGTACACCATACAAATTACAGAACATAAATATATACAATTTTATAAAGGGTGACACAATTGGCGGTCTTATCGCTAAGAGCGCTCTTTTAAAGACAACCTTTGGATGGATCAAAAATTAAGGAGAGACAAGGTCCCATTCCTCGAAAGGAAAAAATGGAACCCTTATGGGATCACTTCGTTGCTCGTCCGTCTGTATGTCATTACGATTTTTCTCAGGACCGAAATACGTAGGTCTCGTATATAATACCTAGGTCCCTTAGAATTCTATAAAAATCAAGCTGCTAAGACCACGCACTAAAAATACGGCCATTTATACATTGCGGCATTTATTTTTTATTATTTATTTTTATTTTTATTGATACTTGCAACTAAATTTAATAACTATAGGATACTTGCCGTTGAACTAGAATCATGGCAAATTTGACAAGAAGCAAGGTCTCACATTACCTACACAAGACAGTAAAGAAAAAACTCCAAACTCGTTAATTTGTAGTTTCATCACTTAAACAATGTTTTCTTACGATTACAAAGTTACAGTTGCAGTTGGAGTATTGACCGTGACGGACTGTGACGTGATGTATGGGAGAACATTTCGACATGCACTTGGCCGATATATTTTACATATATTTAATTTTCCCGCCCAGCTGTGCCGAATCATTCCGATCAAATCAAAGTATGTAGAACCCATAGAAATGTAATTTCTTATATCTATGGTAGAACCCCTAAAAATATCATACACAATAAGGACCACACGTTTAAAATATTGTTGTACAATATGCTCCAAGTAGTCTGACATTACTCGCTGTCTCACTGGATAAAGTTGAGTAGCTACATATATTAGAAGAGTTCGCAACAAAAAGCCCCATAAAAAGTTATGCTCAATTTAGTTTCATCCAGCAAGCCAGTTATAGTTTAGGAAACTGATGCAACATATTGCAAAAGAAAATTAATAAAACAGGGAAATTGGAAGGCGGGCTTTTGTAATAACAACGCTGAATTTACAAATAAAATAAAGCCTAATATCGTGACATAAATCGACATTAAATTGAAACTGGACGATAATTGCACATTATGTCGCAGTAAGATGGCTAAAGCGTGTTTTGTTATGTCTTATATCCCTAGGGATATAGCTATATACCGTAATATAGTTGTATGAAAGCGGTTCATAACTAGGTATCTTACTAGACTAATCTAGTTAAGTAACTATAAGTGTATATTTTATATGATTTTCACAACTAATTACTCATTTTAAATACAACGGGTATAACTTATTTTTTATTACTAAATCGTCCTAACCAAAACAAATAATGTTATAAGTCATATTTATGTTATTCAAATAATAGATAGAGATAGTTAGTTCTTTATTATTGGACAAGATTTTTATAAAGTACACACCTTACTTTTTACTATGCTAATTTGTTGATTCTATGCCAAAATATAAAAACTGGTTGATTTTACTCTACTAATGTTAATTAAAACGCCATCTAGGTGCTCTTAAGTCAAAAAACCATCAAACCGCTTTTCTTCTATCTTACCATCTTATCCATCTTGCTGCGACACATACACACAAGCGACACGCACGACGGCAGTGGCAACGGTAACCGTCGTCGACGCGCTTCTGCGACAGCCGTCAACGCGTGTCGGCGGCAGACGACCACAATGTGTGTGAGCACCATACTCAAATACACGAGCGGCATGTTGCCGGCGGTTGCAGTCCTCTGTCGTCCACGCGCAGTGTGTATGCACACTAAGACGTATGGGTGGTAAGTAGCTAGACGGACCGCAAGACATTTGATAACCCTAATTTACTCTCTGACTTACGATTACGAATGGTCTAACATAACATAACAACCAGCCTGTAACCCCGAAGGGTTATTCAGAAGCGTAGGTACCTATAGTACACCCACATATCGCTAATTATGTTTAAGTCCCATGTACTTGGAGCGAGCCTATTGCCACCCACCGGGCACAAATCCAGACTTCATGCTGCTACTAAGAAATTCCTAATGGAAAAAAACATTTTGCCCAAACTGGGAATCGAACCCAGGAACGCGTGCTCAGCAGTAGCGCGGCTGGCGACCACTAGACCAACGACGCATTTATAGCTATTGTTATATTTATTCCGAAACCATTGATCGAAAGGTTTTTAGAACGACGTTTGACTGACATCAACTTGTTAATTAATTTTGGGGAACAATTGGGCTTTCATTTGTTTTGTGACCCGAAAGTATTGCAGAGTTTCTCAAAAATGTTTCGCGTTCCTAAACACATAATATATAGCCCGTCATTTTAAAAAAAATCCAATGAATTAAACAAAAAGAGCCGTTCGGAATTGTCTATGATTTAGTGATGCGGTAGTATAAATTTTAAGTTCAGGTGTTATCGATGTTATAATTTCCATTCTGATATTTTCTGTTTGTTTTTATTATGAAATGTTTACTTCAAATTAGTAGTTTTATTGATGAAGATCATTTTATTTATGTAAAAAAAAACAATGTTTCTACGCCGAAGGCTTTTCCGCTCTTCTATTATACCTTATTTTTCCAGACGTCATAGTCATCCGGTATACACCTAGGAAATTATTATTAGGACATTATTATTATTGGAACCAAGTTCTTTAACGCTGCTTGCGGTAGGTAAACTGGTAGAAATTGTCACGTAACGAAAAAGCGTTATGCCTCCCCACCATGTGATTTTTTTTCTTTATGTTTGTTATGGTTTTCAAGGCTGCTAATGCCGATAGAAAGGTGAAAATAAAAATTCAAGATGGCGGCTGTGAAAATTTAAAAAATTATCATAATTATCATGGGTCTCGTTTTCATGGTTTTTGAGTAGGTACGCTAAAGCCATAGTGAGGTCAAAATGAAAATCCAAGATGGCGACGTCTTGATGAGAGCTTCTAAAAACTTATATTAGATGGCACTGTATTAAAAATGCACATTAAATTCACACTTTCTCTGTCTCTCTGCCACTTTCTATTATATACGAGTGTGTGAGCGTGCGAATATCTTTTTTTTTTTCATTGACAATGGGCTCACTCTTGACCTCAATCCAGCCCAGAGGCAGGGATGAGATCTACGGTGGAACGAGCTTGCCCAGAAGAAGCCTATTCACTCTCGCCTTGAAGAGATCGGAAAGGAACTTCGTTCCTGACGGGGGTCTCCCGACTGCTCACGTTTTATTCTGGCCCACTTTAATTTTTAGATACCTATAAATTGTTCGAAACCTGAATGTTGTCCTTTCGACGAGACAACAGGGATGCCAGCCTTTTGACGTTTTGTATAAATTAAAAAATCTTTTCAGATTTTCGCTATTATGATGAATAATTTAATAGTTTTGTTGTGATCAACAGGATGAAAAAGTTTTATTTTTTTTGCTATTGGTTCCTGGCCTGTTAGCGACAACGTCATTCGATATACTTAGCGGTTTTCGATTTAAAGTGTTTTCGAACAGGCATGCCACTCGCAAAGTTTTTCGCAACAGCGTGCGTCGCAACAACGTCATTTGAATCTTCATATCCCTCCCATTCCCAGCGCCTCAGTATAGGCCCTGCATATTTGAAAAATAATGTATATGCGATCCAAATGATGTACCTAGCCTATTCAGCCGAAATCTTACTTGCAAAATTCATTACAAAGGAGGTAATACGTATTGTCATGTAATTAATGTTAATAAATTAATCTACAGTTACAGGAGACAAATTAGACGCAGCCTGCTCGACTAACGACGGACTATTTGGATTAAATGGAGGGTTGATGTTTATGATTTACGGAGGCTTGTGTAATTGTGGCGCCTGGCAGTCGCGGCATGCGCCCACACCGCCACACCGCCGCGTGACGTCGCGCGACTGCGCCACTCGAGCCCTCCTCGCCCGCGCCGACACGCGCAAATTAACACTATAATGACAATGCTTTCAACACCAATTAATTATCACTTAGCGCAGCTTTATTAAAAAATTGCTCGTTCCGAACACATCATACTCAAGGCCCCCGCTGTTGTACGATGCTGCGGCGCTTCTGGAGTTGTTATTTCAATACGCTTCGACATGGTGTAACATGATGCTGCGATAGCGCTAATAAAACAATGGCGACCTGCTACAATGCGACGTAGTCAGTGTGTTGACTATTCATTAAAGCATCTCGCCGTAAGACAAACAATCCTGTTATGTTATTAGATTTCCTGCATAGTTGGAGCCATTCAGATACTGGCACATAATTATGTGGTTAATTAATTTACAACTTCGCTGTGAAATATACCTGAACTTCGTTAATTAATGTTATAAATAAGCTGTTTCAAATATTCACGTGGTTGATTGTACGATAAATCACTTAAAATAATCGAGAGAACGGAGGCAGCTATCCTATTTGTAAAGACAAGTAGGTACGTCGCAGTGTATCGAAGAAACTAAGAGACACAGCTTGTTTGTCCTCGCAGACTAATTAAAAAGTTTGTTTCTACAACTTCCGAATGGAAGTAGCGTCGAAGTGAGCAGGCGTTGATTCAGTGGAGAAATAGATTCAGAGACCGATACGAGAATAGTAATCCTGCAGTTAAGAACATAAAAAGGGAATGCGATTATAAAAATGAGATCATAACGACGGTGATTTAGTCGTGCAAGCGCGAGACTCGTCGGCCGGTATGAATATGTATGGGCCGGTGGACACGATCCTACAGATAATGGAATCTGCACACGGAAGCGGATCCGATTAGTCGCTACCACAATTAGCAGGAACGCTGTAAAAAACTTAAATGTTGTGAAAAATAAATCATGTGACCATGATTAATTCAATACAGTATTTTTTGTGTACTTGGATTTTTTTTAAATTTCTGTCCGAGTGTATGTATAACATTATATATACACATAACATAACATTACGCCTGTATTCCCCGAAGGGTTACGCAGAGGTGTACTATCTATATATATATTTAAAGTCCTGACTGACTGACTGATATATCAACACACAGCCTAAACCGCTGGTTCTAGAGACATGAAATTTGGAGAGTGTGTTCTTCGTGAAGAGCATCCACTGAGAAAGGATTTTTCGAAATTCCACCCCTAAGAGGGTGAAATGGGGGAATTTCGTTTGTATGAAAAATCGTATTCCTTGAGTTAATAAACTTGAAACTTGGCACGAATACTTACCTAAATAAATTATGAAGATAGCCAGTTTTTTTTCTAAACTACCCCCTAACAAGGGATTGGGGGGTTTCAAAGTTTGTATGGAAGAATTTTAGCTCGCGGTCCGATTTACTCGAAACTCAGTATTTATGCCTAAGATAATCAAAGTAAAGAATAATGTGTATCAGGGTTTTTCGAAAATCTACCCCTGACGGGCTGAAAAGGGGTAGTCAATTTTACAGGGGAGGATTTTACAGCGTGGCTTGATTAATTCGAACATTGGCATAATAATAATCTTTGTGTCAAGTTATGAACACATCCCAAACGATTTTACAAAATTCCACCTCTGTGGAGGTGAAAAGTGGGGATACAGTTTATATGAAAAATCTTATTCTATATGTTAATAAACTTGAAAATTGCCAAGAATACTTGCCTTCGTAAGTAATAAAGTCTATCATTATAAGTATTTCAAAACTACCCCCCAAAGGGGGATACAAGGGTGTTAAAGTTTGTGTGGAAGAATTTGAATGCGCGATACGATTAACTCGAAAGTCGGTATTAATACTTTTGACAAGAAAGTAACGATGATAAGTTTTTGGGTCTTTCGATAATCGACCGCTGACGAGGCAAAAAGGGGTAATTAATTTTTTAAGGGGCGTATTTTACTACGTGGCTTGATTAACTCAAAAATTGGTATACATCTTTGAGTCAAATTATGGAAACATCCCGTTGTGTTTTCTATGCCAGTGGGGTGAAAAGACGGGATACAGTTAAGATGAAAAATCTTTTTCCTTTGGTTAATAAACTTGATACTTAGCAATATTTGCCTCATTAATTAATACAGATGGTCACTTTTAGTTTTAAAAAAATTCTCACAGAGGCTTCAGGGGGTGAAAAAGTTAATAGGTAATAAAAAATATTAAACCGCTCGGACGGATTAACTCGAAACTCGGTACTAATACTTAAAACAAAAAGTATGTGTTTTAAGGGTTTTTCAAAAATCGTCTCTTACCGGGGTGGAAAAGAAAGTACATTATAAATTCTGTCTGTATGTTACATTTTCACGCCTAGACCACTGAACGGATTTCGATAAAATTGCCTGCCAGCAGATGCCAAAGAGATAGTCATCCTGGGGAAGGACATACTTCTTATCCTTTCCGACATCCACGCGCGTGAAGCCGCGGGCAGAAGCTAGTTTAATATAATATAGTACACTCACATTTCGCCAGTCATGTTTAAGTCCCAAGTGAGCCTATTTACTATTTTTTATTTGTTAACTAAATACCTACCTGTTCATCTTGACGTAAATGGGGAATAATAAGCCTTCCTAGTCGGATGCTAATTCAATGCTAATTGATGCTGTTACAAGTAAGTACCGAGGGTATTAGGGTATTTTTACTCTTTCATTTGAATTCATGTATTTATCAGACAACTTAATTTCACTATGAGGGCGTAATGCTTCACTTCTATTAACGATAGTCATTTGTTAGCCTTGATATTAATAGTTCGATGAAGTACACAAATTGGAACTAAAATAACTCATTAAAGGAAAGGTTTTTATTAACTTAATAATTAATACTTATGTAATATTTTCTGATATTTATTTACATTATATAAGCTAACATTTAAAATAATGATATGTACAAAAATTTGCAAAATAATCATAGGGCATCATAAAATTCGTCCGCATCGCTGTCAACGGGAACAGTGCCCAAAAGGCTGGCAGCATTGCCACGTTGTATGGCGATGCTAATTCTTTGGCTAAGAAATAGGCCAGGCCTCTGGTCAATACTTTACCAAAAATAAAATTCGCAGAATACTTTAAAAAGTTAGCGTAGGTAAATTTGAAAAATTTCTATGAAATATTGGTATTTCATAGAATATTCTCGAGTCTAAGAAAATCTCTAAGCTCGTTGTTTTATAGAGCAACATGTTGATACGGCCTCAATAATTCAGATTGAAAGTATGTTAAATTATTCCGCGGCGCACTCTCGCACGCTGCAAGTAAATATGGGGCATGAATAAAGATTTGTGAATGAGGCTGGAGACGCGAGATAGTACGACCGCGACATGAGCACGCGCGGGCCCGCCGCTGCGCCGCCCGGTGCAAGTGCAGCGGTTTTTGCTTGTATTAGCCTCATGTGCTAGTTTTACAAGTTGGAGGTACATAATTTTATCTAAGGTTAAAGAAATAGTATACGATAAATTGATATCCTATGTACAAGGTATCGAGTTCGCACGACTTATATCCCCGTTAATTCGTATATATAGGCCGCGACCCGAACCACGCGTGATGTGCCCGGGTAAGACGCCCCGGCCAGGAATCGCTGCACGCCGGCCGTGCTAAGCCCACTGGTACGCCCTAATAAATTGCGATTTAACTTGTCTCCCGGATAACGCCAACTTTTCCGCGTTTGTTCCTCGCCCGACACTTTTTTCCGCCTCTTCATTTCCTATCTCTTACTTTTGTATTTTCCGTTCTTTCCTCGCCGAGATAAACAGGCGAGAAACGCTGAAAGGGGCTTTACAAATTCAAATTGAACTTATCACACAACTTTTTACATTTGTTTCTGGTCTCGAGTTCGAGGGAAAAGAGCGAAGAGGCATTTAATAGTACAATCTCGGGAAAGATTGATGATTTTGTATCACACCTCGCTTCAGGCGGCTCGTAACGAGTCGGATGGCTCTCGACGTGGGTCGTGCTGCGTCTTATCTGGAATGGGATGCCGCTTTATCTCAAATTACATATTTTACTTGAGACGTTCCTGGAATTGCATACTTTTTTCGAAGTATTAGTACGATTTTAAAAGAAAATTAGTTACTGTTACTGCCTCGGGCTACGAATAATTTTACAATCGGTGAACGTGATTGTACGTGATCTGGTGTAGACGACGGAAAGCGTAAGTATTATACTTTTATGTTATTGCAGTGAAGAAGGCAACAACAAATAATAAAATAAAACAACCTGTCATACTGTTTTATTTTTGTTTTATTGTACAAAGGTGTTTTATGTCGCCAGGTGACTATCATAACAAATCTACTTAAATGCGGCTTTAATTCGGTCCTCATAAAACGTGAACTTTGACGCTGTTAGTACTTAATGCATGCAGGCGACGCGCGAGGACGCGCGCGTGGCTGTGCTTGGCGCCGCGCGTGCTAAGCGCAGGTCGCGTCGCGAGCAAACATCTTGCATTTAATAAGGTAGATGTAAAGGTAAACACCATCTAGTTAATCAAGCGGGGAAGGAAGTTCCACCGCGTGCAGTAAATAGCGCTCACTTAATTTGAGGGCCATGTGTGGGCACATAACCGCAGCATATTTATCCCATTATGCACGGCACGGCGGGTAGCCACGGTGATGCGAGTCACGTCGTCTGAAACGAATCGCATGTGACATTATTTGTGAAGATCGTGCTCTATCTTCGTCGGCGACATGGCTGGGACGTGGAGGGATTACTCACAAAGAAGTACGATTTCAACGGTACGATAAAGGGGCGAGAAGTTACACACTGGCTATATTCTCCCCGGGATTAACGCACGGTTAGACGGTTTCTTTTATATACTTACTTTAAGGCGATATTGATTCAACACGATAGTATCGACCAGGAGGCAAAGTTTCTGAAGATAATAATAAGTATATTCATGCTGTGCAATGTAAAGTTATCTCAGCACTCTTAACTACACAACGCACCAGTCTGCCAATATGTACTTATGAGCTTACATCGAGGAAAGATTATCAACTCTATAAACTCAAAATACAAAATATGGATAGGTACCAACCCAAACACAATCTTTTACTTCCAACATAAAATATGTATAACTAACCCCAAACTCATACAAAAATATGCATATTATTAATATGCAAACGTAAACACAATATCTAATATGACATTGTTTTCATTCATGCTACGTATGTCATTGCGGCGGCAGAGATGCAATAACAACGAAGTCACGCCACACATCCCTCTAAATACCTACAGACAATGTTATTACTGCACGCGTCATGCATTCAGTTTTAATCACATAATTTGGATATCATCACATACCTACTGTTTATACGTAATCAAATTCTATTTGAATACCATTTCAATTCTAATAGCAAACTTGATCGAACATCTATTTGAAGTTACTGAACCAGGCACAACTATTTACTATTGATTAGTGGAACTGTGCTTTGGGTAACCCTAAAACAGTTTTCATCTAGTGATGACTTTTAAATCAAAGGAATCTGGTTTGTTAATAATAAAATTCGCATGTCGCATCGCTATTTAGTCACCTCTTGCTGAAAACAAGTTCAGTCTATTTCAAAAGCAATTTTGGATGGTGACATGACTTGCTAAGATTGCTAGTAGCTTAGATTTTCCTACGACGTTTTTCAACACACTTTTGAGAAAAAGTATCATAAACATATTTTTAGGGTTCCAAATCTCAAAAGAAAAAAAACAGAAGCCTTAAGTAAATACATTTATCGAGACAAAAGTTTTTTGTTATAATAATATCATTATTGAAGAGCTGAGATGTAGTGCTGGAGTAGACTTATTTAAATTATATTTGCTACAATTTAAATAATTGTATACACTATATTGTATTTATATATATATTGTATATACCTCTATGTTGTCGTACAATGTAAATGGATCTCATTTTATGGCCAAGGATGCTAGTGTAAGCTACTTATAACAAAATCAAATATACAGACATAGTTAAGCCACTAGTGACAATTTTCCAACTGCATTAATTGTGTTGATTTCAACGTTCAAAGTATTTTATTGTCCATTTGATTCACGCTTTTACTGTGATGATAGATACTGCGTATTATATTAATTAATTGTGTATTAAGATGAACAGGTAGGTACCACCTTTTGTAGGTAATTAAGACGCATCACGACAGCGTTGACGTAAAAAGGAAATAAAACGATAAAGGGTGTACATTAGTAGAAGGTATGTGAGTCAGCACAATATTAGCCGAGGCCTGCCGGGAAGTACGGCCACTGCTTGGTATTCCTCCCGCGCCCGCTCGCCGCCCGGGTGGGCCTTAGCTATACACGTTGCAATAACATTCTGCGAGCATATCACACAAAATTATGTAATTAAAAGTTATTTCGTCAACTCTACAACTTAGAGAAGTACCTACATAACTGAGAAACTAAAAAAGTTTGATATCGTATTTAAGTTTCGATTAATCAAAGTTCACAGCTAATATTTAGTGCTTCATGTAGTCATCATCATTTTTAACAACAGTTAACTGTCAAATGCCGCTATTAATTCAATTGCTTCAAAAATGTTGCAACAAATGTTTATTTAAAATTTCAATAAAATGCGTATAAAGTAAACACGCATTTTCTGAGGTCGCCATTATAGCAAAATGCCCATTCATTTTACCGGAGGCTCGCGGCGCGCGGCGCGCCCAACCATGCGTGATTTTGTTTTTGTGCGTTTGTTCAGTGTCTGTGAGCTTGCGGTTATTTGAATATTTCCAAAACCATTAGTCCTGAAATAAAACTGTCTCGTATTTGATTAGCACTGTATAGTAAAGCGATTGAATCGAGTCACACTACGATATACCTGAGTGCAATTACTGCGCGGAATTGTATATAAATTGTCTTTTTACTGCACCAAATAATCAAACGTTGTTTAATGATTCAATACAAAGCTTACTTAATAATAGTCCCGATAAAAGTGGAGGCGTAAAGTGAACGCTTGTGGGATGTGACTGAGATAAAAAGATTGTTCGGTTCAATAGATTCAATAGAGCAGATCCCTTGGTCCCAAATTAAATCATGAAACATCTTTGCACCTGGTGGAAGCCTCGCGAGGCGCGTTTGCTTCGCTCGCTGACTGACGAATCTTTTCCATTATTCTTTCTCTGATTTCATAAAACTGTAAGGAAATATACTAGTCTTGTTATTTTATTAGTGATTCTCTCATTTCATCTTTATGTTACAATCTATTTTGGACCTTTGTATTACTTTCTCTTTGAAAATACAATTCCACGTTTTCAATAAGTCGCAGTTATAAGTTCGTTGGGAAAACTATTTCTAAATCAACAGAAAAGCGAAACATTATAAGGTTTTACTTTATCAGATTGCTTTTGTAAACATTGAAAGATACGAAAAGTGCTGCAAGTCACTGTGAAGTTGAGTGTTAAGGATTTAGTGTGGCCATTCGTTGGAAGGGACTACTATCTCTATCTGTCCATCGAATGTGAGAAAAAGGCTGCGGCTTTAGTGGGACAAATTCGTTTCGATTCAGTCACGTAGCGGCGAGATGGGCCTCTTAGCAGATTTCGTAAACGTATGTTTAGATTTCGCCGAATTGTTTATTGAATGGGATTGAAAATATGTTGTGCAACCCTGGACGTAATATAGGCTACTTATTTTTTGTAAGCTGTATTTGACAAGTCTATTTATTAAATAGTAAGAAGGAATGTTAGGAAGGTAGGAATGCGTATTTTGTATATTTTTTTAAATAGATAGTAAAAGTAAAAATAATATTGGTTTAAGTACTCCTAAAGCCCATAGGTTATTACAAGAAATAAAAGATAAGCGGCCCACCGTTAAAAATAATCATAACCTGTGTTTCATGCATATTACAAGTCTCTTATTTGATTTACGGTGATTTCGTTAATGGCCTATAAAAATATATGCATTGCTGCATTGGTAAACGCCAATAAACAATCAAATAACTGGTCCCAAGAGCCAGCAATGCCAGACCGTTTACATTATTACAAAATGTACAAGCATGAAGATTACTAGTTGTACGTCATTTAGCGCGTAATTGCAACACACAACTGACGCGACCGACCGACACGTGCTACGGGCTACGCGGCTACGAGCTACAGACCGCTACGCCACCGATACTATCACGTGACTACGTAGCAGATAGCGCGTAGCCCTAAGCCACCGTTTAAACACGACGTTATACCATTAAAAAGTAATATGTTATCAAATTATTACTTTTTTCAAGCAAAATAAATTAAACGTATACTACGTATAGCAGCAAAAAATAAATAAAAAACATGATGTCCACCATCACAAAACGTTCATATTCACTTTAGCTATTATAAAGCTGCACGCTATGTGACCTGGTTTTAATTATACCTGGAAATCGCGGGGTATTAGCAATGGGTTGTAAAGGCTACGATCATTGTGTGGTTTCGCTGTGCGGGTAAAGAGCATTGTCGTGGAACACGCCGCCGCTGCAGTACGGCGGAACTTATGCAAACATTCGTTATGTACTTGTGTCCACGGAAAATTGCTGTTACGCTGAGCAAACAGTACAAAAAGTTATAGTAGTCTGTTGTCTCTTGGTATTTTAGCACGTGTTAATTGTGTTAACATTTCATTTTGTACTAAAAACATACGTGTAACAATTATTTACTTTACGTTGCTGTGCTTAATTTAACAGTTCACTGCTTTTAACTTTTGTTTACTTTACACAGTTTTAATTATGTGACATGCGTTTGTATTTTTAATAACTTGAATAAAAACAAGTTATGGCTCGTTCAAAATAGCGCGAAGCCACGTAAAGAGAGATGCGCCATGGCCTAACATATGTAACATAAAACATATGAAACTTTTCGCCGACGTACAAACACAGATAATTAAGGAGCGTGAAACCATTTTGAATATTTTATGAATGAGTATTTCATATGTATGAGAGCGTGGCTACTAGAAGGAAATTATATAAATTTGCATTCCTAATGAATACATTTATCAAGTCATACCGACATGTTCAGTTTTTGTCGAGATATTAGAACAAGCTGGTAAGACAAAGAATGAGTGTTGAAGATAAAATTGTGTTTGTATTAACATTCAAAATATTTGAGTCGCAGCCAAATATCAAATAGGAAGTCATTTCGTTGAATAAATAAAGGGCAAAAACCAGACATGGCAACGCGAAGTAACTCTGAGTTTTGTGAGAGACAATCTGCTCATCGTCCGCAGATAATTTGTCGCGTTATTGAGTACCGTAAAGCAAATGTGGCGCGGTTGTGTCGGCTGCGTCATTTCGGCGACGCGACGTTCATTCGGCTGATGAACGCAACAAAACCATGATGCGAGCCGGGCTGCCACATTGCGCGTGTAATTGCCGCGAGCGTGCGACGAGCCGCCATTAATCTCGCCAACACTCGATAAAACGCACAAGTCATGCTACAATGTTATAGTCACACCCCTCCCGAGCGAGCATTTTGTTATGTAATGTTATTGTAAATTGTACAGCCACTGTGGCTGCTTAAATGTATTTAAAGTACTTAACGAATGAATACAAAATGAAAACTTTTCGGGTACTAAGCCAGTGCTAATGTCCTAGAATGTCCTCTAAATCAGTATTTAGAGGACATTCTAGGTCGTACAATTTTTAAGTATGTCATTCGCTGAAAATATAAATAAAACATTTTAACCAATCTAAAAATGTTTACCCATTTCACTACCATATTGAGAAGAACGCAACAATTAATTTACGTTCCCCAATTACGTAAAAACCAAGAAGAAGAATAAAGAATTTTAATATTTACGTAAACGTCATCCGGCCAACAACGCAGCGCAATCTCGAACGCGAAAACTTTTTCACATTTTCCTAAGGTTTTATCTTGTCAGATGGTCGTAATTTACCAACTTACGTCTATAGACAAATAGTGTGACAGTAATGGAAGGGAGCGTATACACTGAGTTGGTCGCCGGTCGCCGGTCGCACGGCGCGCTTCTGCTCCACACTCACAGAGCATTCGAGACAAATTGAATTTGCGCGAACGCCGACGACGAGCCAGTTTGCGCTGCTAACTAGCTGCGACGTGAATGCTGCCACCCTTGTCTTTATATTATATCTGTCTAACCATTTTAGTTACCGGTTCCTGAAATACTAGCATACCTGTTCACCACACTCGCTGATCACAACTACTTTATATTAAGTTACTATTTCAAATGGACTTCGCGATATCGATGAAGAAAAATAAACTTCCTCGATACCGACACCCAGTTTTTACAATCTATGATAAATGATAAATGATTTTATTTTTGTAAGTAGGTTTGTACAAACACTTTTACACGTCAATCATATTTTAAAACTAGATGAGGTCGGCGTTTCCTATCTGACTAGTCTGAGAAGAAAGGCCGAAACAAACTCAGACGTCACAGTCTCTTTTAAAGTCCAGACATAATCTTGGTCAGACCATGTGAAGACCATGTAGATTTATGTCTGAGATGGTTTTTTTGAAGAAAGAACCAAACAGTTTGAGAGGACCTGTCCAGTCAGTGCACGCATTTGTCAGAAATCGTGCAGCTCAACTCAAAACTTAGAGAGCTCAACGATCCGACGAACAATACCAAAGAAAGGACATTTGGGTAGGCCACATTAATTACTCAAACTGCCAGACCACGCCAAAAACTAAGAGGACAGAGAGAAAAATAATATAAATACAATGACCCACATAGTCTTCACATTCACAATAATTAAAATAATAGAATACTTTACAAAGTAAGCAAATGTCATAGTATATATCAAATTCATCAATGTCAAAGTGTATATAAAAAAAAAAACATCAACAAAACAAAAATAAAAAATAAACACATTCAATATGTAAAAATTGGAAGCAGCTTAATCCCAAGCCTTTTTGTCCTCGATATAAGCCTTAACGGTATAAAATGCTTTCTCGCACAACTTACGTTTAATGAATGATTTGAATTTATTAAGGCTTAGATCTTGAACGGGGCTTGGAACTTTATTGTAAAAGCGTATACATTGGCATCTGAACGAGCCACCTATTTTCTTGAGCCTTGTTGTAGGTAGAACAAATTTGTGTTTGTTCCTAGTATTTATATCATGGATATCACTGTATTTTTTAAACAATTTTATATTTTTATGGGCATATAAAAGATTTTCATAAATATACTGAGAAGGCACAGTCATAACATTAATTTCTTTAAATTTTTCTCTGAGCGAGTGTCTCGGACTTAATTTATAAATTGATCGAACAGCTCGCTTTTGCAAAACAAAGATAGTCTGAATATCAGCGGCATTTCCCCACAATAGAATACCGTACGACATTACACTATGAAAATAGCTAAAGTACACTAAACGGGCTGTCTCTATATCAGTTAAATTACGAATTTTTCTAACAGCGTATGCTGCGGAACTTAGCTTTTTTGACAATTTGTCTATATGTGGACCCCACTGAAGCTTAGCATCCAAAGTTATGCCTAAGAATACTGTGCTGTCTTCAGGATTCAATTCTTCGCCCTTTACCAACACATTAGTTTTCACTTGTCTAACGTGAGGCAACGTAAACTTAATGCATTTGGTTTTTTTCTCGTTTAGAAGTAAATTATTAACATTGAACCAGTGGACTACTTTAGAGATCGCGCTATTTACATCGTCAGTAACCTGCTGCTGACGTTTAAGTTTAAACAAAAGTGAAGTGTCATCTGCAAACAACACTATATCATGATTATCCTTTATGTATTGAACTATGAATGTCCAGATAGATCTACTGACGTTTTTACTAGAGGACCTACTATGATCTCAGACATTATTGAATATTTTTCGTTATAGAAGATCTACAAAATCAAACATTAAACGTAACCTAACATCACGCCTGTATTCCCCAAAGGGTTAAGCAGAGGTGTACCTATACCTACAATCAAACATTAATCGACATAAAATGTATGTAGGTACATCTCAGTTACTTAAGAATGCTCAAAGATTTTTAAGTAACCTATAAATACCTACAATGAACGGCACAATACCACATAGGCAAATAATTCGACATAAACGTTGTTGTCACATCCTCTAAAAATCCAATAATAAGCTACCGTTTTCAATCAAGATCCAGGGGGCGCATGAGAGCGGAGCCAGCGGAAAGCTTCTAATAGCAAGCGAGAGAAAACACATTTGTCTTGTCCCGGACCGTTAGCGTATATTACGCCGCCTGAGACATCGCCCGCTGCGTGCTTCTTAACTCAGTTTCACTATGTTAACTTGTGCGTTTTTCATCGTTACACAAAAATTAGCCGGAGTTGTTACAGTAACACAAACAACTTCTGTAATATCACAAACTTTAAAGCTCTTATGATAATTACGCCAACCAACTACCTACTAACTTAAAATATAAGTACGTACTTACAGTTTCTGTGGAGAGCTTAAACAAAGCATGTTATGTCGTCGGAGCTTATTAAAAGTTTATTTTTCAAATAGAGGAAGTACGTAAGTCAACTTTATGACAGCAACCTGCAACAAGAGCTCCCGCCGTAATGAGTGAATAGCCAAAGTTCGGCACCAACTTTCCCGAGTTGACGTCTCCGCCTCCACTGATACTTTATTATTCAAACTATATTCAATTGATATAAGGTTTCTTTACAACAATAGGATCGCTGTAATGAATAGTTAGTCCAAACTGTTCGAAACTTGATTCTAGTTTGGATTGTTCTAACATCAATGCTAATAAATTTTGTAATACAACGAGCAGTGCAACATAAGCCATTTCTCTTAGTTTTATTACATCTCTGTTTCCGCGAGCTTACAAGTAGCTCACATACTACGTGTTTTTCTTTTATTTTTAAATAAATGTGGAAACTTAATATAGTGAGAAACTCAACGACGAAATTCTAAGTTAAAAATATTTTACAGTACACATTTTTAATATAGGAGTACACTGGGTCACGTAAGGACACCACGCCATCTAAAGCCAAACATATAGAGTCGCGAAACATGACGGAGATACGCGTGTATTTCCCGAAGGAGTTAGAAGAATGGAGAGTGTTTAACACCAACGTTCTGGTGATAACAGTACTTAGTACCCCGAATTTTGGATCGCAAGTGGATTTCTGGTTGAAAACCTAATAAGTTACTTACAAAATGTTTTCGTTTACGCTGTAAGACCACGAGACTAATGAAATAGATATCATACAGGTATGTACGCACCTGAAATGTCATTTATGGTAAATGCTATCCTGCTAATAGTATAAGCTAAAAGGAATAAGATTCTCAACATATTTTTTGAGACACGAAAAATAATCCAGTTTGTCGCAGCATATTTTTTATCTGTAAACGAATCCGATAGGCTTCCATTAGACATTAGAACACTTACTGTTAACTATGTACGGTAGTTATGACAAAGTAGGCAACGTGTCTGGCGCCGGCGCGTCTCCTCACTTTTGCCCCCTCTAAATCTTATAGCACCACGGTGTCATAATGCAAGCAAGACACAAACATGTCTACGTGCGCCAAGCTTGTTAAGTGGTTTGGAAGAAAAACATCACAAAAACTTTTTTTATTGTCGTAAGCCATTTAAGCCGTATGTATTCCTTTTGTATAGGTAACTGTTACTATACAGAGTTGAGACACATAAAAATATGTTTTTATCAATTGAAGTAACTTTAGTATTTTGAGGATAATAACATCTGCTCTGATAAATTTGAACGTGTTTCTTCTTCATTCCGGCCTAGTTGTTGCGTGCTTATTCCGTAAGTTTCGTTTCCTTAAAGGGTTAGGTCATACCCTCATTAACACGGACCTGCTCCTTAACTCATGACTTTCGTTCCACACGCGGGACTGTCATCCGACCTTCTTAGCTTAGTGTTATCAGCGCAGGGGAGTATCCTCCTAATCGTTATCCGACTCATCAGATGCATACTGACAAATTGGGGGTGTTTAAATGGTCATATTAGGGGTATTGCCGGATAGATAATAATTTTATTACTAGGGGCAGAAGTGCAAAATACGATTTTATCTAAGTAAGGAAATGTCTGTGAGTTTGTGTGTGCCAAATTGTTTATCTACAGTAGCACATTTTGATGTATAATAAAGTACCTATGTATGATAAAGTGGGCAAAGTTTGTGCGTGATTGTGATGTACCTAATGGAGCCGAGAGTGAAATAAATGACAAATGCTTACGCGTATCAAACGATGTTTTAAATCGATTAGCAAAAAAAATATATAATCATAATATTTTGATTTTAAAAAAGAGCCTCGGAGCCAATGGAAACCGCGAAACAGTCTAGTATCCAAAATAAGTAAGTACAATTTAATGTTGACATAAATAAATAACTGTATGACATATAGGTAATGTTTATTTATCACATTTTATTTATTTACTCAGTTTATCTATTCACAAATATTTTAGGCATAAAAAGGCATGGAGGCTTTTTTCTGAGATTTACAAAAGTGCACATCTCTGACTTATTTATTTACTTTTATATGTAACACAATAAACATTAAAATAATGGGCATTATAAACCTAAAAGCAGTCCAATAAGAGCCACGTTACGAGCAAAAATGTTGAAAAATAATTTTAACTACATAATTCTACATCATGCCACATTAATCATATTACCATAAACTAAAACCACAAATCACATATTTTTATTCTAACTTACAAAAAGCTATTAAAAATTAGGGGAACCCGAAGAAGTGTTGTAACTTAGAATGCAGTGTTTCTCGGATAAGGAATGCGATAAAAGTTTACGGTTGTCGAATGGTCGTAAAAAGATCACCGCATAAAGAGCGCTTTCCCAAATCCTCGGTTACCACACGACTCTCGAGTGATCTCAGCAAATCGATTTTTCGTTGGCCATTGTTTTTTTATTGAGTTTTTCATTTTTTTTTCTCCTTCAATTTATTTTTATTGTGAACGTACGCATTTAAAGAGTAATCTGAACTAAACCAAGAGACAAAATTATTAATTTATTGTAAACATGAAATAATAACAATCGGAATTTCCTTTTTGAAATACCGGGATATTGAAATGTAAATATTTTTGATAGCAATTTACCTAATTAGATACCAACAAGGATTCCGATAACATTTCATGGGGATGACGGTCGACATAAAACGTGTCGGAGACGACTGTCCCCCTCGGTCTCCTGTGCGGGACTAGACCGCGACGCCCGACACCCGGCCGGAGTCACCCCTGTGCCCGACCCTGGCCCCGCAACTGCGAATATTTTTTGTGGGGACATCATAATAATAGCTCTGTATTACTTCAGGAGAAATTCCAAGAAGTTTATAACTCGAGATGAGTTTCGTGTTCCTTGTCATAAATAATAAAGCGGTCGTCGACTACAACGTTGTGCAGATTTTAAGTGAAGTAAAAATTCAAGAAATAATTTTTCATTTTCGGGTCGCGAGTCAAAAGGAAATTGTCGGAAGTTTCTTAAATTAATGAAGATTTCATAGAGAACACGGTGCGACTTTCGAAACCGGGTTAACCGCGCGAAAAGAAAACTCTTTGACAATGATTTAATAAGAAACCTATTGTAGAATTAGCATATAAAATTTAACGAGGAATGCATTAACAATTTGAAACATTCTCGCTTGATCGGGCACCGCGTGACAGCACCATAATGTAAAGGGTGATTCGTGATTCTGCGCTGTCGTACAGCGATTCTTTTCTCATCGACTTTTTCGCATGATAAATTACAAGAAGGCAAAATTATTATATTAAATAGCGGAACATTTACAAAGGAGAACAAAGAACTTGTACCTAAGTAAACAGATACCTGCCACCAATCAATCTAATATCATAAATTTCGTTTAACGCTCAAACTATCTGTAACACGACGGGGGCGGGCGGAGCCACTGTTCTCTCCATGCTGTCTACAGATTCTACTTAAGTTAATGGATAAGTTGCGAAGGCACGGAGTTTACTTTGTGTTTTCAGGTAGACGGACTTGATCGAGAAGTTTTCTTCGTTAATTTGAACAAGGAGGAGCTTTACAAAACTGTCAGGATAGTTTCAGGTACAAGGTGCCCTGATTGTCGAGTTTATAATTACCATGATAACAATAATATTTACTTACTCGGTATTATTAGCTTTAGATTTAACCAAACTATGTACTCTCTGCACGAATTCCTTTTTGCCACACGTGTCCAAATAAAAAATAAAATACTATGAATAAAAAGATACTGGTAAACCTGTGGGGTTTAACTTTATTCGAGTAAGTAAACATTCAACGGCGTAACAAATTACGACTGAATTACAAGTTATTTTCAAAAAAGTAAGTTGCCCAAAACTTCCCCCGCAGAATTTTGAAGATTAGCATAACAAAGTAACCTGAGACTGCTCAGAGAATGCGTCGCCTTTTGCAACTCACAAATCTGGTGCTGTACTTATTTATAAAGTTACGACAATATTGTGAAGAATTGAGATAAAGATTCATATTTTTTTGATTCTATTGTCAGTGTTGTATTAAAAAGCTGCATCCGACGACTAAAAAAGCCGTAGGCGAGCGCGCAGCACGGTGCGAGATACAGGCCTATAACTCGCTTTCGCTACCAATTACGCTAATGGAATTTATTTCATTTCAAACCCACGTTGCCGCTGAAGTCCGTACTATGCGCTCTAGGTGCTTTATTGCAACTTCAAATGGATACAATATACCTTTTGTAAACTTAGTTTAAGTCGTACTAGTTGCCGTGAACGTAGAACTTCTTTATATGTTCTTAATGTTTTAGTACAGCCAAGTTAGTTTAACCAATACTGAATGAAAGATTTAAGTATAGTTTACATTTAAAGAGAGTTATCTTTCGGGATGTGGGTTTTATTCGTTGTTGGTTATCAACTACTCAACTCTATATTATCGGCAGCATCACGCCGCATGAATTTGAATGTCCCGTCAGACACGTTTTATGAATCAGTAAGTTAATTAAATAAGTAAGTTGTAATGTTTGGCCACTATGTCATATACAGTGTTAACACAATGACCCGACTTAAATGTTTAATCCCTGTGGTTTTTTGACATTGACGCGATAATGATGGATCAAGTTCGCGTATTAAAAGTTAAAAACTAGCCCTTACAAGACTCGTACGTGTTCTTTGTCTCAAGTTTTGTGCTCACCTCTAAGGAAGTTCCCCCTCGGAGCAACTAATATTAGTCAATTAGGTATTCAGGACGCGCGCGGCGCACCCCGCTCGCTCCTGCCGCCTGCGTCTAGCTGTGGCTCGCTTTCGCTTCTATTCCACGCTGCAATGCCAATTAAAAAAATACCGAGCCATGTTAGCTAATGTTGCGAACGTCTGCTGGTTCTGTCGAAGAATTTCTTTAGATTTCTCTTATAATATTTATACGTATTTCTAGATTAAACAAAATTAAGACCCATTAAGTTATTAACATTTATAAATTATGCTACTATGAAAAATAATGTATTAAAGACCAAAGTAAAGTTAAACAAACCTAGGTTCCGCTTATTTAGTTTTCCCAAATCCATGTCAATATTTAGGGTGATCTGAAATTCTGACAAAAAATCCGAATTTAAATATTTTATGTTGGTTCCCTTATCATATTCTAAGAGTTCTTTTTAGAACACTCTTGGGTGTTACGACTTTTATCGCAGGAAATCTCTCTCCTTTCTGCATAATTCATCGCTATGAAGTTGAAACCGAAGTCGTAAAAGAAATCGCTCTATGATTTCATGTCTTCGGCGGGAAACTTTCTACTTGTCTTTCTTTTGAATCAACGGTCGCTGCGGGCCATGGTACCTATATTATCGGCGATTGCACTTTTGATCCTTTATGAATACGTCTGGAACGTTTATAGTAATCGTTTTATGATTCGGATACATATATTCTAAGGTTACGGGGAGTTATTTATTTTTATTAAAAATGTGATCTATTTAAAAAAAAAAATATTGCCTTGTTTACCTAGTGGTCGCACCGTCGCTTGCGCTACTGCTGAACGTGAGTTCCTGGGTTCGATTTCTAGGTCGGGCAAAGTGTAATTGAGTTTTTCCATTTGGATTTTTTCAGAAGCAGCATGGTGTCTTGATGCGTACCCGGTTGATGGCAAGGGGGCTCGCCCCCTTTTAAATAGGACTAAAACTTATCTGGCGAAATGTGGTTGTACTATAGATATACCTCTGCCTAACCCTTCGGAAATTACAGGCGTGGTGTTATTATGTTATGTTTCATTTCATAATTTATTTGGGCAAGTTTTATTTTTAAGAATCTTCAATTTAAAATGCATACAAAACGTCATGAATGACGTGTAACGTATGACATGAGAATTGTACCTAATTTATTCTCGTGTCATATGTAGGTTACATTGTGTTACCAAGTAGGTATACATATCCCACGTGTTCAATAGTAATTTAGAAGTTATTTCGATTTTTTCTAGAACATTCAATGACCAATGTACAGTCACAACATTTAGTGCGGTTTGTTACAAGTTTATTTGTAGCCTCATATTTTACTTTCTACATGTTAAGGCCCGTCTAACTCCTGCCAACGTCGGAAGCTTCTTCTTTGCAAGAAATGTTTTAAGACGAATTCCAAAAATTTCCCCTCAACATTGCGATTCAAAGAAACAAACTTATATTAAAGTAATTTAAAAGGCGTCTTTGTTATTCTTTGTCCAAAGTTAGAAGTTATGCATTTTGTATTTTTGCGCATAGCAAATGCAAAACATGATTATTGTTGTACTTTGAATCGACGAAAATGTAACACGCCTAGGTAGGTGTATAGGTGTTAATAAGTTACACATAAGTAAATAAGTAGATATTTTAAGGTTATCTGGTCAATAGGTAGGTTACGTGAAAATGTATGTCACGAAACAAACAGCTAACAACAGAGTTTCACAAAAGAAAATTAGTTCGAAAAGAAACGTTTTTGTCGACAAATTAAAAGTAATACTTTAAATTATATTGTTGTCTTGTGTCATAAAGCCGCCTGCAACCTCGGTTAATTTGAAATTATAATTTGATTAGCTTTGTGCTGGATACAAGAGGGAGGAAGTGTTTTGCAATAATTGTTATTTACTGCAGTGGCCACCAGAGACAATATTGTACAGACTTTCTCGGAACATATTTTATGAAATCATAATTTGATTATCTCTGGGGCTTTAAAATTATGGTAACGAAAAAAGCATCCGTCCATTTAAACAAGCTGCTGCCAATATTAAATTCTTAAATCTTGGGAAGATGGTATATTAAATTGCTTTTTCGAGTAACGATATCAAGATAGCAAAGTTTTGTTTTATACAAAAATAAATTAAGCGAGTTAAGAGTGCACCTGAAAGCACCTGAGATGGTTTAATTTTTTATCTGAATATTTTATTGGTTAAAATGGGAAAGAGGCGCTTTTGCCCAGCAGTGGGACATTACGGGCTAAATAGATAGATAGAAAATGGAACTTTGGGACGGTTACTATTGGAGGTTACGGTTACTAACCTCCAATAGTAACCGTCCCTTAATAAACCTTCAATTATGTTCCTATACTCGTAAATGTCATATACGAGTATAGGAACATAATGAGTAAAAATCTCTTCTAGGTAAGTACTTGCTATGATAGAGATCGTGGTCAATTTTAGTACCTACCTATTTTAGATCATATATATTTAAACCTACGCAGGCACACATATGACTCCATATAGGTAATATGTAGCCATTCCATTAAATTTTTCGTGGGTAAAATATCCCTCCAAACATTTTACAAATAACTCGGTGATTAATATTCAACAAAGCCGATTTCTTCCCGATTTAATGTGGGGATGGTATTATAATATAAATAAAGCCAATCTCCCCACAAAATGGACCGTGTGCCTGCCTAATCCTGTAATAAATCATCATTTAGATCGAATAATCATCATAAACCTTACGTCGTCGGTGAGTGAGCGGCGCGCGGCGCGGCCGGCGTCCGCGCCCGATCGCGTCCATACATCATGTGGCGATTACTTGTATCAAATAAACATTACGCCGGACTTGCCTTCTCATATTCCCAGAGTGCCGCGTGCCACTTTGCCAATATCGATATCTTTCTTTTTCGGCAACAAATAGATTTATGATTGCATTCATCTACCAATCATTACATAGTTACGTGCTCATGTTTCACTACACTACACTGTAGTACTAGTTATACAAGATCAAATTAAATAAGCTAGCGAAACTCTGCCATCTCTAAATACGAAAAACCAGAAAATAAAAATTTTTTTGGTACCTCTTCCGTTTTTGTGGTTACTTTATTCATTCAACATTCTGTGGGCGATAAAAATAAATACCTACACTGGATAAACTTTTAATACTAAATAAATTATAATAAATCTGTAGAAGTGAAAATTCATATTGCCGCCCGGAGAACTCGCTAAATTATAATAAATCTGTAGAAGTGAAAATTCTGTACATTGAAAATATCAAAAAAATAATTTACAGGGGGTGTTACTAGACCGACACCGAACCCAAAAACGTGATTAAAAAAATTTTTGTCTGTCTGTCTGTCTGTCGGTCTGTCTGTCTGTCTGTCTGTCTGTCTGTTTGTTCAGGCATCACGCAAAAACTACCGGTTCGATTACGATGAAACTTGGTATAATTATTCTTTAATTATCATTATTAAATATCATTTAATATCCTGGGCACCACACTGGGTACTTTTTATCCCGGAAAAGTATATACAATAAAAAACAAACTTAATTTTGCGGTTCGATCCCTATACCCGATTACCACTGTCTGTACTGTACCAACCGCAAATACTAAGTTTGTCGTAGGTTGGGTCACCCGCAGTGGAGTTCATTTTTATTCCTTTTAGTTTTTAGAGTTATTTAGGTTTATTTTTATATGAGTCGTAGGTATAGATTTTAATTTTAAAGTATAGGTAGTATATTTGATAGTGTACGTAGTGACCGTAGGTTATTTTATAATACTGTTAGGTAGGATTAGTCATTCGTACTTATAGATATTAGTTTTTAGGGATTTTGCTTATTTATTGAGTTTAGATTAGTTATCATCAGAAATAGGTTTATTTAGGTAGGTATTTAATTTTCTGTTATTAAGTTTTTTTTTAATTAGGTAGGTACTTAGGTAAAGATATCATATAGGTACCCTCTTAATCACCACTAATGAGACACAATTGGTTTTCTACTGTAATTAGCCACAAAGGGCCCGCGAGATAGATGGCATTCTGGGGAAGCACATACATTTTATCCTGTTAGCACGTTCCTGTGGGATAATTTCCGACATCCACGCGGGCGAAGCCGCGGGCAGAAGCTAGTACTAAATAAACTAACAAAACTATTAAATTACAATATCCTTACCTAACTAAAACTATTAACAAACTAAAATATGGCGTGGGCAAATTCCTCTGCATCCCCGTCGATTGGTAAAGTCAACCTTCAACATGCATCCTGGAGAGATGTCCGCTGTGTACCCAAGCGGGGTCTGAATGTGCATATTTGAAAGGTGCACCGACCACTAAATGCACTCACCTCAATCCCTAACTCAACAGCTACACCTACAACACCAGCTACATCCACTTTTTGGAAAATCCTTTCAAAATTCAAAACTCTGTTCCTGTTTTAAAGTTAGTTCCCCGCGGCGCTAGACTACTAGTAGCGCAACACCTAGCAGGTTGCGTTCATATTGCCGCCCGGAGAACTCGCTAAGTTTTTTTCCCGATCCTGATAACCACTCCCACACCATTACAGGTCTAGAGTTGATCACAGCCTTTGGCTCCTCCTGGAGCGGCTCTGCTGGCGGCTTCGACAGCCTGAGTCCTCAGCATTTTAAGGACCTTATCTGTTCAGGAGCCGGGGCAGCTGGTAAGTTGCTCTTGAAGGTCGCTCTTGAAGGAGCATATGGCTCTGATTAACCTTATGCACTCCACCCAGGTGAACGAAGCTCATAGACGTTTTGTACGGGGCCAATCTATGCGCCCTGGGATGGCGGCATTCGTTCCACAGCCGACGGAACTACTTACCGTCTTATGGCAGCCAAGATTTTCTGTAGATTTTATGGTTAGGTTGTTTCTGAACAAAATCAGCCCCTGCAGCTAGGTTAAGGCTCCAAAGGTGAGTCAGCCATACACGCCTTGTCGATCTAGTTAAATTCTGGCCAAGGAGAGGTTATCCTGAAGGTAAGGTGACATAAAGAATGCCTTCAATTCTTTTAATAAGGACACCTTACTGGCAGAAACTAGAAAAGAAACACCTTAAATCTATACTTTCCTTTGGCAATGTTACAGACATCCTTCTAGATTACTTACTGTACCGGACAATCTTCTGGAATCTGCCGTTGGCTGTCAACAAGGTGACCCCTCGGGCCAGAGATTTTTAGTTTAGCTATTCACCCAATTATTCGATAACTAAATTTCAAAGGAGATGTCCGCTTTTTATATGGACGGTGGTTTTTTATTCCGAGAAAAATCTAACAGGAACCAAACTACACCCAAATAAAAGCTACAAAAATATGGAACTTCGAACCACTGTAAGAATATTTTTAGACCTACCCATTTAAGAGAAAAATGATTACTTCAAGCAGGCTGGAGACGCGGACGTATGTCCAAAAGATGGTGTGTCGTGCGAAACACCATCTTTTGGACGTGCGTCCGCGTTATTTAATGTCTATCTGTACGACGTTCGCGGTGGTGGTGGGAGCTCTCGTCGTGCAAATCCGTCGAACCTATTCACGTTGATTTTCGTCGTGCATCGTTCATGACCTTGGCAGGAAGTACAGATGGACCGTGTTGAGGCTTAAGACATTTTCAAAGTGTTTAGGAGGTTTAATTTGGGCTGCCATCAACAAATAATATATACTATATACTAACATTCAATAATTTATAATTTTTCTCTTAAATGGGAGGGTCTAAAAATATTCTTTCAGTGGTTCCAAGTTTCATATATTTGTAGCTTTTATTTGGGTGTAGTTTGGTTCCTGTTAGATTTTACTCGGAATAAAAAACCAACGTCCATATAAAAAGCGGACATCTCCGCTCCAGAAATCAAAAAGATAGAAAAAGTCTTCGTCTCCTTGGGCCTCCAATCTTTGGTTTTTCATCTCCTTGGGCCTCCAACCTTTGGTCCAATCTTTGGTTTAGTTGGTTATTACGTCCCATCACTACAAAGTAACATGCATTAGGCCATAACCTTAATCCGATACGCTGTTTTGACCCTAAATTAACATATTTCCTTCGCGCTTCCCATTTATGAAAGCACACTCACCTTTTAGACAAAATGAGCCCAATTATCTGACATACATTAACTTCGATTTTAAATGTCGCCATGGACGTCCGAGCATGGGCACAAGCTAACCCTTCCCATTCATAAGGGACGCCTCGGCGTCCGCAAAATTTCTAGTATTAGTTCACCGGCTTTGGTATCCTTGATCCACGGCACTGAGAAATTAATCAGGACACCGTGCTTCACGAAGGCTGTCTGGAGACCCGCTTGCTTCAGGCAAGCGGGTCAGATCCAACCAACAATCCGGATGGATTGTCGGTTGGATCTGAATTCAGGGGGCCTACTCCGAAGTGCAAAGTGGGAATGTTCGGATCGGACCGACACATGGCCGAACCGAATGTTATTGAAAAATGCGAAAAAAGTTTGGATCGGCTCAGTTGGGTTGGGACCATAGTCAATATTCGAAAGAGTGTAGGAGTGTAGGATCGGAACCGACCGAACCAGATAGTAACTTCGTAGTAGGAAACGGCCGAACATTCGGCCGATACTACTTCAGAGTAGACCCCCTGGCTCATTCCACCGTCTTTGGGAGGATTCCCAGAGAGGTTGGAATGAGCCGCTCTGCAGAATAGTACAGAACAATTTTCTTGACTCGTCTGCTTCTAATGCAGAGCATGCGCAGCCTGCTGGCTGTGAGTAAGTGGGAGTCGAGTCTTTGGCTTTACACACTACCTTAATCGAATAAAGGCACTTTGTTCGACGACACTACTATCCGCCTCACTACTGCTTCCCTGCGACTAGGAGCTCCTTGTTGTTCTCCTCATCCCTGTCACTGTGGCGAAATAGTCAACAACTTGGAACACCACGGCCGGTCTTGCAGCCGAAGTGCGGGTCGCTTAGCACGGCACGCGAACATTATTGACATCATCCGACCAGCTCTTGTCACCGTCGGCCTTCCAGTTGTATTAGAACCCCATGACTTGGCACGCGACGATGGCAAGACACCAGTCATGTCCTTATTTCCACGGAAGGTGGGTAGGACTTTAGTGTGGGTGCAAACATACAAGTAACGTGTGTCGATACTCTTGCGGCATCCCATCTTCCTGGCTCCGCGTGCTCTGCTTGTTTAGACACCGATACCCATCATGTCTGCGGAGTTTTACTTCACTAATTTACTTTGGCACTGTTGATATTTACATACAGGTGCTCCACGCTGATTTGATAAAGTAACTAGTTTTTATTTGTACAGATATTTCCACGCCAAATGTGTTTTGATTGTTACTAAGACAATAAAAACTCAAAACCCACACCAGAAGCCGAAGTTATGACGAACACCGGGATGTGTGGTAAACAACATTTTGGAATCGTCAGTGATAGTGAAGAGAAAACTAATTTACGGTTGCGGAATGATATGAATTTTAAATTGGCGTAGGGGGTTTGGACGGTGTGCAGTGCGGAGCCGCTAGTCGGCATCGGGAGCCTGAGGGCTGCCGCGACAGACAAACGACATCAGCGGGGCCCGATTAAAAATTCGACAGGGGGCTGTGCGCGATGTTATCGAAGCAAACACGTTTTGAGCCCAGAGGCTGGACTGCGAGCAAGATTTAGGAAACACTGTCTCCTTTGTAAGATATGCTCAGATTTCATTGATCGTTTCTTATACCCATTTGTTTATATGGTGAAGAAAGCTTTGCATCAAAGTAGGTTTGTTTTGGTTTTTGAGGGTAAAAGCCCTTAGTTATTATGTATAACTTTTCAGTTTTTGTCATTTAAACTTAAAATTATACATATTTTGTTTAATTATGTAAAAGAACAATTTGTAAAAGCAGCACATCGACACTACGAAAAATAGACCCACATGAACTAGAGGTTGTGCTGATCCGAACAAATCTATAGTACATTCGTTTCAACAACATTTGTTTGACAACAAAGCTGACCCGAAGCAATTACTAAACATATGCGGCTTTACTTTAATTCGGCTCGTGACGATCGGCAAACTCCGTTCGGCATTAATCCTCGGTGAATCATTTCCGACTCGGCTCGGCACAAATTTGAGCTATGGCTTTTTCCTGAACATATAATCTACATAATCAATTATGCCGCCCGGCTGTGCCGAATCATGCCGACTCGAAGAAGTGTACACACTTGCTTGTTGCTTTGGCATATGGTGAAAAACCAACCCCAGAAGCTTGCATTTGTCCTGCAAAAACTATAAACCCATGTGCTGTGTAGGTATATGTTCTGTCGTGGGTCAAATGTCGCACGCACCATGGGCCGGGTTCAGCCCCCGTGATGTCATAAACCACGCATCCGCGCGCAGCGTGTGCGTGAATGGCGTATATTTAAAACTGAATGTAGCCGAGTTTTTTTGCCGACAACCCACGAGTATGTAGGTATATGATGTCCTACCTACTTACAACAAAGTGTATTTTTTTTCCACTGTGGAAGTATTTACATTTTTTTTTGTTCTTATAGTATAATCAGCCTATAACGTTTCCACTGCTGGGACACAGGCTCCTTCTCAGTGAGAGGGAATGGGCCATAATTCACCACGCGGGCCCCGTGCTGGTTGGCGGATTTCAGATGCTTTCGATTTTTTGGTTCTAAGACAAGCCGGTATCCTCGTAATACTTTCCTTCACCTTTCCTTTTTGAGAGCAGTGGTGATAAAATAAATTACACAGATTTGGTTTGAAATTTTCACAGATTTTAGCGGAATGCGTGTGCACCGATACTCAATTTCAATAAAAGACTTAAACTGCTTAAAAAATGTGAACTTGGGAAAACAACCAATCATTTATTAAAATAAAAGACCCTCGTCTGATAAATCATATCCTTGGTATTTGTACAGAACGGCGACACACAGTGCCATCTATTACAGTACGCACGAACTAAAAGATACAAGGGTGTCGTGGAAACATGAGGCCCGATTAAATAATACCACTCAGAAACGAGGGATATGAACGTAAGAGGTCTTTCGTCAAATAATTCATAGATTTTGCAGGAAACTTTATTTAACAGTTTCAAATATTCGTGGAAAAAATACGAAAGAAAAATAATATTGTCCTAGGACAATTAATTATATTTTTACAACACGTTAATTTCGCAGATCTATTATTCGCCTTAAACTCATTCATAAAAAAAATTATTGATAAAATTACAAAACAAATAACTATTAATAAATAAACCTTTCTGATTCGCACAAAAGATAGTAAAAAAATCGATCTGTCAGTCAAAAATGTAATTTAAAAAAATACAAGAACTGGAGCAATATAGGGTACACCCCTAATACCGGCAAATTAAAAGGCGCTGTAGTCTCCAGGGACACCCATTTTGAAGCGGTAAAGATTTGCGGAGGGTGCGTGCCATTCTCTCTGGTCGGACGTACAATCGATCATTAATTACGTTTAGTCACATTTACGCGCCACATGTTACTCTAAGCTTTCATGTAATGTCCTTGTTGAGACCCCTACTTATACATATTTAGCAATAATTGCATTTTTTGTTGCAGGGTATTTGCACTTGCTCGAAGCTTACAAATTACACTATCACAAGCAGTAACGAATGTAAAGTTAGCTTCCGTTATTGGTAGCTAGATTCTTCGAATATTGAATCGTTTCTTATACCTAGATAAGACGTTTCAAAATAAAAAAATAAACGGGCTTCTACAGAAGAAATTTCCTCGAGATCAGATACAGCATTTCACAATAGAAAGAACCAATATTAATATGTGGTATAAACAGAGCTCAGTAAGTGAAACAATAAGAACATTATATTTACATAGGTAGGTACGTAGAAACAGTATTTGGCTTCCGAGCAGAGCGCGCGTGTAGATAAGCATCTGCTGAGTGGTCCCCTTGTGTTTTCCGATCGACACACGCTCTGTGTTGCTATTAATTTCTGAACCCAGTCACAAAGCTTGGACATAATGTGATTATATTAGCAAGTAAAATGAGTATAGCACTATAATTTTATGCAGTCGTATTATCATGCCTGAGGAAAAATCCCTGTGTGAAAGTTGATGAACGCGTCTGATCAAGATAGCCGCGAAATAAAACCACGACGTTATGTCTGAGCTGAGCCTGATTGAACGTTACGGTTTATATGTTAAGCAGAATCACGCATCTCGAGATTCACTACGCACCAGAAACTAACTGACTTGATTAATGAATGGGCCTAGTTATCCGCAGCTGGTATAACTAATCGGTCGCTACCTATACACGTGCGTATAGGATACACAATGTAACCACAACGAGTCAACAGGTTAACCGCAAACTGCATACTACAACCTTGTGGTCATCGATCTATTTACTATTCACAACCTTCGCGCAGAGGTGCTCAAAGGAAAACAAAAAATACCAAGCCAAAGTTTGTCTTCACCTTGACTTGCCAATAAGGAACACGTCCCTAAAAATGTAAAGTGAGGGGAGACGTTAATAAAAATTCCACGCTGAAACAACAAATTAAACGAAGCCGAGCCACTCGAAAAGCCATAAGTACTCATCTCAATTGCTACCGATAAGAAATCCAAGCCTTGGCAATGTATTCGAGGCACGTTTCGGCTCACGGTTTTTTCTCGCTATGCTACTGTGGCGTTTAAAACGAATTGACTCTTAAATTCTTCAGAATGAAATGCTGTCGGAGTTTTATTAAATCGAGTGTAACCATTCCTGACATTACGCAAATGGCGGGCCCTCCCCTACATCTGTCGCAGGGATGCACCCCCTTAATAAGTGTTAACGCTCGCCGGCTGCGATGAACACTCCGTCCCGGCTCAAGCTAAATCTCTACAAATTCTTGATACAAATTAATGCCGTGGGAGGACTCCGCGAGCATCTCTTGTAATTTCATTTCGTATTAGAAATGCGCCCCTTAGACACAGTGAAAACATTCAGTATGTGAGTAGTTAATGTTGTAGCTTTATCTTGTTTAAGAGTTGCCTCAAGGTCTTGACTTGATTGTATTGTTTCAATAAAAACAACGATAAGATTTGTCTGTGACTTTACGAATATTACATTTTGTAATAAACACTTACACAACAGGCGAGCAGGAAGTTATGTGAACCCGTACCTTCATTAAAGTTATAGCAACAGTACAGTAGGTAATAGAAGACTAAGAAATATACCTACCTGTCAGCTTGTACTTATTATGTAGGCAATGCACTATCGATTAGTCACATGCACAGAACAGATAAAAGGTCACATGCCTATAGGTAAGTTGGAACAAAATAACTATTCAAGTAAGAACTTATCTCTAGCATGCTCATTTACTCCTAACATAAATAATCATAAATCAACAGCTCATACAGGGATATCCAGATAAAGCTATAAGTTACGTACAACAATAACATCATACAAATTGCGAATCATTTCTATTTTTCAGACCATTAACTCTGAACAATAACACGGCAGCGGAACGGGCGAGAGTAAAATAAACGCCGAGCGAAATAGTTCGGAACTGGTATCATCGTTGCAAATGTAAATGAACAATTAAAGCGCTCGCCGTGGCCAGGGACAATGATGATAATTATTTTAGTTTGCTGTCGGCGCGGTTGTCAGTCGGCGCCGGCGCTCGCCCCGCGCTGGAATGCTCCTCGGACCCCTATTTTCGCCATTAAACAGCGACACTTCTGCTGTTCGTAAATTATTATCAGCTAGCGCTTTCATTACTCGGTTCCGTAACAAAGGAACTCTCCGAATGTACGGAGTGATTCAACTTCGGATCGAGTGCGCCTCCACCTCCATTGTTCACCAGAAATCATGACTCATATTAGGCCCCGAGGTGAAATTTTGATTAATTCGTTACACTATTCTCCGTTATCGGTAGTTCAGGCCGAGGAACTTCAGTGAATGGGCGCTCTGAGCTGGGGAATAATTGCATCTGGTTAGTTTGAAACAACGTTACTGCATGACGTCGAGATATTTAGTGCACGCTTCAAGTTTTTATTCGGAAAGCTTTCCAGCACTAATTACTAGAACAGTTACCATAATAAATTCAAAGAAACTGTTACCTATATTTAAATATTTTCTACAATTTCGGACATGGAAGATAACACATGGAGATCGACAGTTTCCTACAGAGGCTTATTCTGCATAGCACTTGACCTCTGTCACAGTACTCAAAACTTAATTCTAATTGCTACGAAATTCTATTCTTAGCCAAGAATAGGATATTAGTGGTAAAACTTATTACAAAAGGGATATTTACGAGATATATACATGTATCTACCACAATCACCATTTCACCAAGCAGGATTGCAGTGTTCCGGTTTGAAGGGTACGGATGCCGGTGAAATTACATGCATGTGAGAGTCGGCGAATTTGTATGACGGGCACAATGTAATGATACCTTCGGGGAGTTCGGAATGTTATCATTCTAGACGAATGAAGTTACCGTTTAGCATCAGGTGGATCATCCTCCAGTTTTGTCTTTTCTCAATCATCAATATTGGTCATTATGTCTCTAGATAAGCGGCTATGACAAGAGAACACTCGGAGATTACATGCCACGCCCATCTAATGGTTGTTGGGACAAAGCAGCAGTGGAACATCACCAAATACAGAATATGAGTAGAAATCGTGGTGATGTGAAATAGATATACATCTTTTTCTTCGCGTATCGATGACAAAAAGTCCAAACATCTTTGGCCCAACATTCAGCTGTGCGAATTCCGCTCTCTGATGCAGTCAAAAGATCATCAGGCGCACAGGTATCTAAGCATGTGGCGCAGGATGGAAGGTGGGCCATTGTCTGTGGGGAGGTGCCACATGGCACTTGAAATCTTAGCCCTTCGTGATCTGTGGATGTGTCTTTGCTCCGGCCGACTTAGGTTCGAAATCTATTTAGAGACTTCCAAGTCGGCCACAGTAACGCGAGCCCAGGCGAAGGCTCTCAGATGGTTCGATAAAATTGTGAAGGGGTATATACACTTCCCGCCATAGATTACCTCCACAATAGGTATACGGCAAAACTGAAAGGTTCACAGTATAATAGACTTACTTTGTGTATCCTATACATCATGTATTCACTTTTGTCTAGATTACAAAAAAAAATAATCTCCATCGCCCAGACCTAGCCGATGTGGACTTTCACTATGTGTGAACTATTGAACCACTGATTTTCAGTAGTTTAAAAATTAGCTTGAGAAATTTTAAAATAGTTTTCACATATAATTACTAGTTTCATATTACTTACTGATCGACTCCTTAACAATTCAAAAGTGCTTGTAAATGGTTTAATTTAATTAAATGCTTTAAGTTTGAGAATGATATATTATGATATAGTTAATGTATACAAAATATTGTAAAACAAGAATTTAGAAGGGGACTAACTGCGCAAATTCTTGTCCAATCTTCTCCATACGAAACTACCTTTTCGAAGGGGCGACTAGAAATAATGCTATTTTCTTGTAAACTACGTCAACTGAGACTTTTGAATTTGAAATTATTTGACTTTGACTTTCAAATATTCTGCTGATTAAAGTGGTCAACTGATAATGATTCCTACCTGCCCAGCAAACGACTAGCTATCATTCCACTTCAATGTAGATTCTAAGACCACAGTGAACTTCTTGGAACTTGACTAATTCTTCTCAGGAATTAAACAAAAGCCCTAAGAACTAAGATAGGCCATCACTGCGCATATCGAGAGTAATGTAAAACGCGGCCGTCGGAACGAAAAAATGGACTGAAACGTTCGCCCGCGCGCTATAACAACATACTATAATAAACAACCTGTTTTCCAAACCCAGCAACGTTGTTTGTATAAGTGATAAATGATAAATGATTTTATTTTTGTAAGTAGGTTTGTACAAACACTTTTACACGTCAATCATATTTTAAAACTAGATGAGGTCGGCGTTTCCTATCTGACTAGTCTGAGAAGAAAGGCCGAAACAAACTCAGACGTCACAGTCTCTTTTAAAGTCCAGACATAATCTTGGTCAGATCATGTGACGACCATGTAGATTAATGTCTGAGATGGTTTTTTTGAGGAAAAAACTAAACAGTTTGAGAGGACCTGTCCAGTCAGTGCACGCATTTGTCAGTGAACATGCACATAAAGCTGAACTGAACATACATGTGTTCAGCAATTGATTTCCATGAGCTGGTAATGAGTGTTATACCTACGATGTGTTACCAAAATGGTGACAGCAAGGTAAGTTGATGACGGGGAACTTTGACTAGCATTTTCTCAAGCAAGTGTATTCAACCAGAAGCCAGCTTATTTAAATCATTCTTTTAAGATACCCTTTTATTTTATTTTATCTTTTCTTTTTCTTTTTAGTCTTGCATGTTTACATTTTCTGAAATTCAATTGCATTAAAAATGATTAGTAGAAGTGCGGAGACTCCTAAGACAAGCAATCCCTTACTTAAAAGGTGATCTCCAATATATGTATCTAAATGCCCATTGTAATTGAAATAAACATTTTTATGTTTTATTTTTATATCTTTGATACACAGTATCCAGTTATCCAGTATAACAAAATATAAACTAAAATTTAGGTATCATAAAGAAATACGTACAGGAACTAAACTATTCCTTTTTAAGGTCGAATAAAGAATAAGTATTTAAAGCATGTCCCAACAACGCTTTAATTACAAAGTTTTCGTAATGAGCGATGTGCTGTAAAATCTGTTATTTCCCATCGTGAATTGTAATTACCGATTAACTCAGTCTGATCATTAAATTAATTAATCATACCGTTTACGTGCGCAATGTTTCCTGAATAACAATGATATCATCGCCAAATACAAATGCAAACAAGCAATCGAAGAAGTCAGTTAAAAAGTTCGTCAAAACACACTCTCAGGTCAAAACATACATCTCGACGTATTTTGTTATGGTCGCACATTTGATTATTTTAACGGTAATACGACAACATGCTCAAGTTGCCCCGCACAACTTGCGCCACGCATACAACGACAGTCATGTACCCATCCAATCATTAGTAACCGAATTGCGTGCCAACAAACTGACGGGATTGTTATTAAGATTGACACGTTATCGATGGCAAATGACTCGCAAATGAAATTTCGTTGATTCAAAGCTCATTTGTGAAGTGCGTCGGATGCCTGCATATCAGTGGCCGCGCGAGTAGCATGGGAATGGAAACGGTCCGCATTCGACAGCGGCGGAATGCTTTCAACTCGCGTAATTCAGTTAAACGAGTAATTTATGACTGGCCAAATTACTGGCATCACTATGTCCGACTATCTGACGCAGGAGCCCAACTATTAACGCGATTTTATGTAATGTCATTGTAAATGTGTTGCTGGAACGTAAATTTTAATTATACGAATGTTAAGTTACATGATATCAGTACATGTAAGCTGTAGCCGGATTTTGTTATTTGTGGTCTACTATAAATACGATTTTTATAATAAAATCATGATGCAATAAAATCTGGTTTCGTTTTAAAATACATTCAAGAAACCGGAGTTTAACAACAAATAAAGTTTTCATTTTATTAAATAAAGAGGTATCCTATTCTTATTTTTTTTTTTTGACACAAAACACAGTATGCCAAACTATACATCACAATTTATTCTTACTGGACAAATCACAATACAAAAATAATAGCACAGCGATCAAAATCCTATCGTCTCATAGCACTCGTAGAGGCTCGTAGACGATCGTAGCACTGAGCTACGAAGACAAGAAATGGTCCCAAGGCAGCAACCGTTACCATTCTTCTTGAAACATTGTCAAGTGGCATTGCTGAGCACGCTGCGACTACTGCTACAGGTACTAATATGTTAGGCAAGCTCTGTATTACAATGCTCTAAGATGTGTTAAAAATATAGAACAGTGTACTTATTTAATTTTAACTAGTTTCGGCCAAAAAGTGGAGAAGAGGAGCCGTATATTCATTCGGTTTCGTCTGAAATATGTGTTTCCGTCGGACAACCGTTTTTACCTTAGTAGCGCACCTATGGCTAATTTACATGTGCACTAGATGTATAGCATGTTGTGTCCAAACGTCAGTCCAAAAGAGTAAGTTTTGCATTAGCAAGTGTCACGTAATTTAAATTTGAAGGCCCATATCTATAGTCTATTTAGGACTTCTTTAAATCCGCCTTTACATTCCAGAATAAAACTAAGTATTGTTTGAAATCTACAGTAGGTAACGAAATGTTACTTTTTTCCCGGGCAAAAGGTCCTTTTTACAAGCTTTTATTTTAAATTGTAATTCTAATCTTAATTAATATAATAAATTATAAACTCGACTTACTTATGAGACAAGAATTTAAAATTAATATTAATTCAGTATTTGAGACAACTGCATAAAATGTAATAACTTAGGTATAACTGTCTAACACTCACAGTTCTGTCATTAATTAAAATGATGGAAAATGTGTAATTTAAAGGCAACACGCTTGTGTTATTGGTTTTGAAATAAAGCATTTATTTAATACTCAATACATTTATTTTTCTGTAAGTAAAATAAACAGATCCACTGTATCTAACTTAAAAGAACAAGAACAAAAAATATTACGTGAAAAAAAAAACAAAATCTTATTGATTTTCTTAAAAGCAACATTTATTAGATGATAAAAACGTACATAAGTGCGAAGTACATAATAGGTGTTGTTCTATTTAGACACCGCCCACCGTCAGTCTTACAACATTGGAATCATGTAATTGAAGATTCCGAAAGCAACTGAAATAAACCCAGTAATCTAATTTTTAATCAACTTTCTGTTTTAATTTATCTATGTAGTACACTTATATTGTAAATCCGTTGATTAATACTGAAGTAATCAGTGATTTTTTAGTTTAATTAGATTTGGTAATAAAATTGTCTTTTTCGTACGACTGGTAACTTCGTTTTCATTTCATTTTAACGATATTTAATACGTACATGCATAATTAGCTTATAATAATGTTCCCACCGCTGGGACACAGGTTTCCTCTCTGTGAGAGGGGGCCGTAATCCATCACACGGGCCTGGTGCGGGTTGTGATATTACTTTTCTTCGAATTTTCAGTTCTATGCCAATTTCATTCATATAGAATAGATCATAATTGAAAGTATGATTTTTTATATTTTAGCATATTGTTTTCTGCATTATAAATTAAAATCGCTTTTCACGTCTGTCTGTGTGACCGCGTTGTTACTAAACTACGCAACGGGTACGCCACGGGTTTAATGCGGTTTTCACCATCATTTAGAGACTGTATCCCGGAAGGTTTATGTGTATAACGCATTAATATTTAAGTTACTCATAATAAACAAATCTCGTATTTTTGTCTTGTAGTAAAAATAGTGCGAAGCAGGGGCGGGTCGCTAGTTTTATAATGAACCAAATAATCACACAATTTTGTGAAAAACTCAGAGTTTTTCTTACGTACCTAAGTGCTCTCAAACGTGTATGTTTAATGTATTTATTAAGTAATTTAGTCGGATATGTCAATAAATACACTGGCCTGCAAAACTAAGTACTACACTTTTAAATTTTTTTTTTCTAATCTATAGAAGTTAGAGATTTAAAACAAAAACTTTTTATAGTAAATTTTATCAGCTTTCTTTGAAACTGGTAAACTATACATTAGCAACATTTTAACTTAAAAAAATGATAAAACAATAAAAATAGCCATTTTTAGCTTAGTGTCAAAAAACTCAATTAAATAAGTAAGTATGTTTTACATGTTATTTGATTTTTAATAACTGGTATTGCCTCCTCGGGGCCGTGTATGGCTGGGCATTATCATGCATCAGTATCGATCCATCACCCATATTTGCTAAATACGGCCCTGCATACTCGTTGAGAATCTCTTGGGCAAATCTTTCCCCAGTCAGACTGCCATTTTCTATGGCCACTAACTCTGTGCGACCTTCTGAAGATATGCCAGCCCATACATGTACACTGCTTTCACCGTACTGGACTCTTTCTGAGAAGCAGTCTTGAAGGTATCGCTCACCAGGCCGCCTGCAGACACTTCGCCTTCCATCAGAAGTGTAAAGTGAGAATCGAGATTCACCTGTGAACAAAATTCTTCATCCCACTGTATGTGTTCACGGGCGTATCGCAGTCTCGCTACTCGATGCTCTCTCTCGAGTTTAGGGCCACTCGCTGGTCTTCGAGGTTTCAGATTTGCTTCAGCAAGTCTTCTTCTCACTGTACTGTCACTAAAGACCCCGTCTGGTCTGAAGAAGCTGTTGCTGGACTTAACTGCATGAAGGTGGCGATTTCTCAACACAGTGGAAACAATATTTCGGTCTTCTTGGGCACTAGTACACCTGGATCTGCCATTACAAGGTCTCCTCAGATGGTTTCCAGTCTCTTCGTACCTTCGCTTCACCTTCTGGACCGTTCGTAACGTCACACCCACCATTCTTGCAGTATGACGCATACTAATTCCAAGTTCCAGAAAAGTCATGATCCTAGCACATTCTTCAGGTGAAAGGGACAGGTTAACTTACCTTTTTTAACAATACTCATCAATCAAGAAAAAATTTGAAAACAAAAACTGAAACAAAAAAACGAATGGTAAAATTGTAATTCGAAAAGGATTATTTTTGTTTTTAAAGCTCTTTTCAGCCATTTCTTAAAAGAAGGTCAAGGAAGGAACGACTATGAAGTTTTTATATACAAAATTAAACTCTTTTTCGAGTCCTTTTTATTTCGAAAGTATCTTGGGTACCTACTTAAAAATGTATTCCAATTTTAAAAGTGTGTTACTTAGTTTTGCATGCCAGTGTAGAAGAACCAAGTCTGATGAAAGAACTGTGTCACATAAACTTTTCTAACTACAAATAACATAGCTAAGAACACAATGATTTTTCTAAAACATCCTTGCTTACAAGCAGTGTCACGTATATATAAATGAAACACAACACAGCATATACCAATCTATACTTATATACTTAAGAAAAGATTTGACTTATTGTATGTTTGTTTGTTACTCTTTCACGCTAAAACGGCTGAATGGATTTGGATGAAATTTGGCACATAGGTGAACCTAAGACATAAGATACTTTTCATCCCGGGTTTTTCACAGGATCGAGATTTAGGCGGGTGAGAACACGGGGCGAGCTAGTATATTATAAATGCGAAAATAGATTACTCTTTCTGTCTGTTTGTCTGTTACCCCTACGGCTGAACGGATTTCGATGAAATTTTACACACAGAAATGAAAATATGGTAGATTATGACCTGAGCTAGGATATAATATGATCATATAGGATACTTTTTATCCCAGTATTACGTTCCCGTGGGTTATCTTCCGACTTCCACGCGGGCGATGCCGGGGACATAAGCAAGTAACATAGACACGAAATAGCAAAACAGAAAAAAGATTTGAATGAAAAAAGATAGAAAGAAAGAAGAATTTAAAAAATCGGGACATTACATTTTTTTTTAAATAATTTTATAGACATGTTTGATTTACGCCTGCCAATATGATTTATTTACCTTTCCTTCCTCATGAACTAGTGACAATTTATGCGTCAAAAATATTTTTTGTATACATAGCATGACTGTGATATATTACATATTAGACAATGAAAATTTATGCATTCATATCTTTGTGTATTTTAATAAAATATACCTGTCGGATATTTATTTTTATTTATTTTGAATTTTCACAAACTAAATTAATAAACTGATTGCATAAAGGTGACTACCTACTGCGAATATGTACCTAGAAATAGGGAAATAATTTTATTCATAAAGATTGTGTAAAAAGATCACATAACAGAGAATATGGTATTTTCATACCACAAACAACGTTTCATTTCTTTTGAAGCCAAACAACTTTCTTATGGAACCAAACCACTTCTTATTTCTTATGTAGCATAATTTCATTGGTTGATTGGTTTATGACATAAAGATTACGACAATTTTTCCCGAATGGTTAGGTGTAGGTCCTACCCACTAACATTTTGTGGGTACCTTTTTAAGTCCCATGCAATAGGGGGCAAACCACTGCAATGTCAAAATGTCACAGCCTAACAATATTTCAAGAATCTGCCTGCCTAGCCTTTTCCCAGCTATGTTGGGGTCGGCTTCCAGTCTAACCGGATGCAGCTGAATAAAATAAAATACCAGTATTTTACATGGAGCGACTGCCTATCTGACCTCCACAACCCAGTTACTGAGTAATACGATACCCCTTAGTAAGACTGGTTGTCAGACTTTCGGGCTTCTGACTACCCGTAACGACTGTCAAAGATCCACGAATGACAGCCGGGACCAACGGCTTAACGTGCTTTCCGAGCCACGGAGGGGTCTCGGTATATAAAGATGGTCACCCATCCACAGACCAACCGCGGCAAGCGTAGCTTAACCTGACCGATCGACCTGTGCGGCTGTTATTATTTAGCCACGGGCCCCTCCGGCAATATTTCAAGAATAATAATAGTTTAAATTGAATGGCATTCCCATTGATTCAAAATATAATTTAAAAATAATTATAATAAAAGCTACGGTAAGCATTACATTATAATTATTTTTAAATTATATTTTAGATTAGTTAACATGGTTATTTGAACAGTGGTTTCAAAACCAGGCAGCACCTATATCTTCGGGACCCGAGATGCGTTATCTTAAATTTTAATTCGAGACATGTTTGCCTTAACTTAAAATTTAATTCAGGGAGTTTGAAAATGGACAGAATACTTAATTAAAGAACCGTACCTGTTAATAAACAATGATACCAAAATTACTCATTAGCATCATAATAAAAAATTATATAAGTAAGTTAATATTAAACCAGTGCTAATAATAAGTTTTTTTTTTATTAGGTTACCATTTTTGGGTTTTTAGATTAGTAGTATAATTAACTTGGCTATTGCTCATTTACCTATCTATTAACTTTACTTCATACATAATAAGTATATAAAGTAGGTACCTATCTAAGGGTATTTAATCCATAATTTAACCAATCTAATTCTACAATACTTGGTCTTGAGAAACATTTGAATATTTGAAAGTTAGTTCTAGTTCACCATTTTTAATGTTACAACCTTTTTAATTTCAATAGCGGGTATTTAAATACTTTTATTTTCCTAATGAAACCTGGAACAGTGAATCGTCAGTACTTAGGTATTACAAACTTTGTTTCAATATCATAATATACCTAGGTACAAATAAATAAACTACCTACTCAAAAAATTTACTTGAATGAGCAAAATATTCCGCTGCATTGTGCGCTGCAGTTGATGATAAACAAACTTTATAAGGTCAGGGAGAAAAACAGAGGTTACGGAGAGTTTATCTGTCTACCTAATTCCTACGTATCCAAGTAATAAACAGTATTAAATATATTTTTGCCCTGATAATTAAGTAGTTTATAAATAACTGAACAAACATGTCCAACTGATAAGTCTCGTTTTATTGTACTTAGGTTGTTTTTACTGTAACCAAGTATTCATGAGTGTTAAATCTAGTTTATTTTTTTAATAAGTATACCAATGAGATGTTTTTATCAGTATTGTTAGTAGTAAGTAGTGACTCTGAGAACAAACCTAGTTTTAAAGTATTTCTAGTTGGGACAATTATTAAGAACGCACTTTTTTAAAGTTATCCAAACGATATCTGCTTATTGTTTTTACTATTTTTGAGGACAATTAAGTTACCTGAATTAGTGAGGGTATTATCACCAAGTCCAGTAGACGTATCGACATCGGCATGTGCTTCCGCTGCGACCGAGGCGAGCAGCGCGCATGCCCACGCGCAGCCGGCTATCACCAGCCGTGCGCAACTAGTGTGCTGGCGCCGCCTAGCCATATCACATCACCAAATAAATCTCTTTTTAAATCCTTACTACCACTAATAAACTAAGCTTCAAAGTTTTTTAAAGTTTTCAAAACTAATTTAACTTTAGTTTGGCCATTCAAAAGTAACTTTTAACTATTGCATTCATAGGGAAAGTTCGTAATATGAGGATAGATTCGTGAAAAATAAGTGCCGCACGGCCGTATCGGCAGCGGCGGCGGCGTAGCTTGCGGAGCGTGCAACGGCAGCGTGGCGACGTGGTCGCGGCAGAACTGTCCGCGGCGGCACATCGCGGTCGCGACCGGCTCCTTCGGAGTCGCGGCGTCTCACACCCGGCCGCGAGGAGGGCCGCTGCGCGCGCAACCACCTCGCCAACCAATGGCACCGCGGGGGTGGGACCGCGCGTAAGACGCACGGAAGTATATGCGAAGGCCTATGTACAGATGATAGCGGACAGGTGGTTTCGCGGCCGTAATTAGGCTTCTGATAACTTATTGCTACATAAATATGCTTAAACGCTGGACGATTAAGATAGCGCCCGCAACCATGTCGAAGTACCGACCCTACTCCCGGCTGTTTTACCTGCCAATTTACCTTTCTGCAATGTTATGTACTTTTAGGGTAAATTGTAATATTCCTGAATACATTTTAAGATACTGCTGTAAGACTCAGCTTAACTTGTAAAATGTGGCTGAAGTGTATTCTGTACTTTATAATTATGTAGTTGATGGTTTTTAATAGTATCATTATGATAACTTTTAATTATTTTTTTAAATTTGTATATGCACTGGTTCCCTGCACCAATACTATATGCTGAGTTTATTGATTCGTATCCATTTATCGTAGGATGATGAGCTGAATTGCATCTAATAAAATCAGATTTTTTGGATTTGTCTTTTTTTGCTTGATATATGCATACTACATATAATGAAAGACTTGCTTTATTTGAGTTTTTTTATTTTTTTATTCGACTTTCAATTCACCATAAAAACCTTTTTCCTAATTATTTTCGACGACCGTGCACCAACGCCATTGAATGTTTGGTGACAAACTAATCAGAATGACCAACTGCAGCGCGCAAACGCTTAATTTTGAAATATGTAAGAGACTAAACTGCATTGTTCCGATTTTACCCCCATACCCGGTTTTGGACTAATCTCCCAATAAGGAAGTACCTTGAAAAAAAAATGCGTAATATTTTATATTTTTTTCAATATTTTCTCGTGTCTTATTTTAAGCTCCACCAAGCCTAATAACCTCTTATGAGCAGTAGTGACCCAGTGGTGACGACCGTGACCTACGAGTTGTAGGTCCTCAGTTCGAACCCTGACAGGCGCTTTTCTTTGTGTAAATCGTTTCATCACCACTGCTCTCAAAACGGTGAAGGAAAACACGTGAGGAAACCAGCATGTCCTAGAACCAAACAATCAAAGACATGTGACATCCACCAACCCGCACTGGGCTCGCGTGGCCCACTCCCTCTCACTGAAAGGAGGCCTGTGTCCCAGCAGTGGGAACATTATAGGTTGATTATGCTAAGCCTAATAAAAATAGCTGCGCCCCGCGTTTTCACCCCCATAAATTTCGATCCCGTGGGAATATCGGGATGAAAGTATCCTGTGTGTTATGTGTGTCCTATGTGTAATCCAGGGTGTCAGCTACGTCCATACCAAATTTCATCAAAATTGGTCCAGCCGTTTGAGCATGAAGAAGTAACAAACAAACATACAAACACACACACTCACAAACTTTCGCATTTATAATTTTAGTGTGATATACAGGTATAAACTTGCCCTTAAAATGGGACTGGTTATTAGGTAGTGTAATAACACTCTTCTTCGAACTAGTGACTACAGATAAGAATACTTTAATACTAAAAGGTCTAGGTGTCCCTGAGTACGTCACACAGTAGGTTTGTGGCCTCCAGCGATGCCTACCGAAAGCTTAAGCAACGGTTGGGAATCATTCTTATGAATATTTTAGTGGGAGGCGACAAGAACGCTATACAATTACTTACATTGGAGCACTTAAATGATTTCCCTGGGAAAACTGTGACAAATATACTCACAGGCAATTTTCGTCATTTTGTAGAACCTTTTTAGAGATTCTACTATAATACAACGAACGTTAATTAATAATATACCTACTTAGATGATAGCAAAATTTTACATTACTAGTTGTTCCTATAATCCCAGGGTAAGGCAGACTAGAGGTGTACCTCATTTCGCCAGTTATGTTTAAGTCCTACGTAATAAGGGGCACAAATCAAGACTCCGGGTTGCTACTGAGAAACTGATTATTGGAAAAACCCAACCCCACTTTGAACGACCTGGTAATCGAACCCAGGACCTCAAGTTCAACAGTAGTGCTTTGCAACCACTAAACCAACAAAGCAGTCTAGAGTCTGACTAGTTATTACCGCGTAATCTTACCTAGTAATTTAGATAATTCATTTTAACAAGATTCTCACTTGAACTAATAGATTTCAACATGATACATTCCATAGAAACTTCAGTTGGACATTATTTACTGAGTAGGTGAATAACATAATCGAGGGTTTTAAAAGCTTCAGACTGTCAATGTACGAACATGGTAGGAAAATAGATTAATCTTTAAAAAAAAGAAAATGGTTCTTAAGTAGTCAGTAAGAAGATTCACGTACCACTGTTTATTTATATATGTATATATATTTACAGACGTTTAAATTTTAAACGTCTCTAAAACTTAACTTTAAGAACGTTAGACATAAAGAGTGAAGGGACATAATTTTAAGACATTTAATTTCATTCATTCTACCGTTTTTCTGAAGTTATCACGTAAAACCGCCGTGCTCGAAAGCTGTTTGGTCTTGTACTTAACCCGCACTAAGTCTGCGTGGTGGATTATAGCCCACTCATTCTCACATAGAGGAAGCCTGTGTCCCAGCCGTGGGAACGGTGCGATTATGTTTCAAGTGCATTGGTAATAAATGCGTTATCCTTAATACAAAAATAAATTACTAGCTTATTTATTATACCTACTAACCTACAATAACGAGTCATTTTCTTATCAGAAAACCCTAATTGCGTAACACACTTTCAATCTCAATCTGAATCATTTTGAAGGATATTGATAATCCATTGCTTCATATGTTCAAAAAATGTGTCTGCTCAACAAGGGAAATAACGCAATGAATGTTGTTGAACTGCCAAAAAGAAACCGATTGCTACTGATAGTGCCATCATCATCATCATGATCTTCCTGCCCATATCCTATGTCACTTGGGGTCGGCCAGTGGTAGCCAATTACCCCGCTGCTGGTCTAGAAGTATGTTTTGCAAAAGAGTTCCATAATATAACAGTAAGCATAACATATAACATAGATAAGCACTAAGGCTTTTTGAAAATTCGTCCCCTAAAAGGCTTAAATAGAAGATCTCTATGGAAGTTCGTCATTTTTTAAGTTAGAAACGCGGAAGTTGGTACTTAGACTCTTTATAGTAAGTAAAAGTTTCTTGTATCATTGTTTTTCGGAAACTCATCCCCTAAGTTTCTTAAGAAGTAGCCAATGGTACTTATCGCACACGGCTTCTCTCTCTTATACAGAGTGGGCAACTTGGAGGTATACAACATTTTTTTGCCGCCATTTTGTTTTTGCGGCAAATTTGTTAGGGAGCGTTTTACGACTGAACAAAGTGTTTTGATTAATTATTAAAACATTCTACTTAACCAACCAACCAACCAATCATGTATTGCGGAAACTCTAAGTAAATTGCGGCCAATTTTTGGTAAAAATCACTTACCTTCGCGGCTAACAATAACTCGTTTGGTGATTAAATTTCAGCAGTATGGCATTGTAACAGATAAAGCAGTTTTCTTACATCAAGTGAATCAGTTGGGTCTGAAACATGTGGTTCCACAAGATGGGGCCACATGTCATACGGCACGAGCCACAATCGAGACATTGAAAATAACGTTTCCGGGTCGATTATTTTCGAAAAACGGAGATATGGGTTGGCCCCCAAGATCTCCGGATTTAATAGCTTCTGACTTTTTTTTGTGGGGCTATCTAAAGGGACGTGTCTATGATAACAGGCCAATGAACCTTCAAGAATTAAAACAAAATATCTGAGACACAGTCACTGAAATAACGCAGGAAATTTGTGAAAATGTCATGAAAAACGCAGTGAAAAGGGTTCACATCTTCCAGGGGCCATGCTGCTAGAGGTGGACATTTGTTGGAGATTATTTTCCATACTCTTACGTCGGACATCCAGGAGGAGGCACCCTGGTGCATGTTGTTTGCCGATGACATTGTTCTCGTCGGTGAAGATGGACCTGAGATCCAGAGCAGATTGGAGAAATGGCAACAGAAGCTGGAGAATTTTGGCTTGAAAATCAGCAGAACAAAACGGAATATATGTTCTGCGATTTCGGCGGTCTCTCCAGTTTTGGAACCATATCACTTGATGGCGCATTTCTTCCAGTCTGCTCCGACTTTCGGTGTTCCGGTTCACTCATACAAAGCGATGGCGAAGTAGATCGGACGGTTATGCACAGAATTAACATTGGATGGATGAAATGGCGGCAGGTTACGAGAACAATCTGCGACTCCCACATTCCCCTTAAACTTAAGGGGAAGATATTATATAAAACCATGATTAGACCTGCTGTCTTGTATGGATCAGAATGTTGGGCCACAAAAGGGATAAATGAAAGGAAATTGCATGCAGCTGAGATGAGAATGCTAAGAGGGATGTGTGGTGTTACACGAATGGATAGAATAAGAAATGAGTACTTATGAGGAAGTCTGAAAGTGGCACCGGTAGGTAACTAAAAAGTTGTGTGGAAATCGGTTGTCATAGTATGGGCATGTGTTACGGAGAAATGAGGAAAATGTCGTGAGGAGAGTTTTGAGTATGAATGTCGATGGCTATAAGAGTAGGGGAAGACCAAAGAAACGATGGATGGAATGTGTGAATGATGATATGGTTAGAAAGGGGGTGACTACCGAGATGACGACTAATAGAGAAGTATGGAAGAAAAAGACATGTTGCGCCGACCCCAAATAAATTGGGATAAGGGCAGGAGAATGATGATGACTGAATTGCCGGCCCTAAATAGTATATTTAAATAAAATACTTAATAATTTTTATATTTCATCGAATAAAATTTTAAAATTATGTTATATTATTATATTTGTATACCTCTTATTTGCCCACCTGTATATACTGTTAAATTAATTCATTCATTTACTGACGGACAACGCACAGCTAAACTCTGGATCTACTCGTAGAAGCATGACATTTTCCATATGAGTTCTTTTTTTTTCCATATGAGACAGAGTTTTTTTTGACAGTATGGGGAAATCCGAATCTTTAAGAGATATCGGGAAACTGTCTTAGGAAGCATTAGTTGTTTTTTTTTTTGGTCTGTTTAGTTTTTAGTTAAGTGTGCGCTGTCCATTCAAATGAGGAAAATTTACAAGTTCTTTTTTAATGCACTTAATTTCATGTAAGGATCATTTCATTGTATGGGACTTGTGGCTAAGTAATAAAGCCGCACGCTCGATCGATCAGGTTAAGTAGTCGAGGAGGTTTCGTATTACCCAGTAACTGGTTTGTGGAGGTCAGATAGGCAGTCACTCCCTGTAAAATACTGGTAATTAGCTGCTGCATCCGGTTAGACTGGAAGCCAACCCCAACATAGTTGGAAAAAGGTTAGGCAGATGACGATGATGATGATCATTAATTCATTGTATCGGAAGAAAACAATCTGGACAACAGTCATGGGTCAGTCGGCTGTTATTTATAGATTGCTTGAGTCCGAGACCATCAAAAATCAAAAAATGACTGGCAAGACCACCGGGTTAACTTGTTTTCCGAAGCACGGAGAGGTAATAGATGGTTGTCTATCCACGGATCGACCTCGGCAAGCGTTGCGATTGACCCGTGCGGCAGTTGTTAGTTACTCGATCAATTGAAAAAATTAATTGCTAATCAATCATAAATACGAAGTTTCCGAGCAAGAGAAACAACTTTTTCTAAACTTTTGCTATTCTATTCTAAACTATGTAGAAAATGTATTCCGGGAGGTTTATGTGTGTTACCTATTTAACTTATATATTGCACAGAAATTTCGATGTTTTGACATAACGCCACATCAGTGGATTGCACCGTGTGAAACAGGGGCAGGTCACTAGTAAATACAAGGTGTCATTTTGCTGCATCCTCGTCAAATTCAAGGAGGTAAATAGACTACTGATTCTCGACATGAATCAATAATAAAATAAGTAGGTTTTTTTTCTAATTTTCGGAAATCGGCATGTATGGGATGGGACACGCATTTTAAAACGCGGCCTGTGTGAGACCGCACTGTAACTGCCCTTTTACACACACATAAAATCGCGGCCGTTTATACGATACCATAACACTTGTTCTTTGAAAGTGGTGTATTCTGAAATACTGTCAAATTTAAATAAATAAAAAACAAGTAGGTATGTATTCATTATTTACCAGGGATCGTAATTTTATTTGATTTTTTATGTCTTTCATAAAAGCCTCCTGAAATTTGACGAGGATGCAAAATAACAGCTGGTATAATACCTATAAGAAGAATCACTTCTCATATAACATTTCAATACTTAGTTACCTACCTACCTGGTCTAATTATAAATCCAATAATAATGCGGCAGCCAAACCCCACTACCAATAGCAGCCAGAGTCTGGATGTTTGTGCCTAAAACAAAAGATTGAAACAAAACTGACGAATTGTGGGTACAGGCGCCAGCAGGTCAAGCTACCCGAAACTGTCAAATTTTCCGAATCAACCTTGAATCTAAATGCTTTATCGATAAAGTTGATAATCTATTTAAAAAAAAATTACAGATTGTAAGTATTAGCTTGATGTGCTGGCGTCTGTACAATGAGTCTGCCTACCTCTTAAGGGAACACAGGTGTATCTATCTATCTATATATATAAAATTCAAAGTCCTGACTGACTGACTGACTGACTGACTGATAGATCAACGCACAGCCTAAACCGCTGGTCCTAGAGACATGAAATTTGGAGGGTGTGTTCTTCGTGAAGAGTAGGCATCCACTAAGAAAGGATTTTTCGAAATTCCACCCCTAAGAGGGTGAAAAGGGGGGAATTCGTTTGTATGAAAAATCTTATTCCTTGAGTTAATAAACTTGAAATTTGGCACGAATACTTATCTAAATAAATTATGAAAATTATCAGTTTTTTTTCTTCTAAACTACCCTCTAATAAGGGATTGGGGGGTTTCAAAGTTTGTATGGAAGAATTTTAGCGCGCAGTCCGATTTACTCGAAACTCGGTAGTTGTACCTAATATTGAAAGTAAAGAATAATGTGTACCAGGGTTTTTTGAAAATCTACCCCTGACGGGCTGAAATGGGGTAGTCAATTTTTCAGGGGAGGATTTTACTGCATGGCTTGATTAACTCGAAAATTAGTAAAAATAATCTTTGAGTCAAGTTATGAATACATCCTAAACGATTTTTTTTTAAATTCCACCCCTGTGGGGGTGAAAAGCGGGGATACAGTTTATATGAAAAATCTTCTTCATTAGGTTAACAAACTTGAAACTTTTCAAGAATACTCGCCTAAGTAAGTAATAAAGTTTATCATTATGTTTTTCAAAACTACCCCTCAAAGGGGATATAGGGGTGTTGAAGTTTGTGTGGAATATTTTGAATGCGCGCGCGGTCCGATTAACTCGAAACTCAGTGTTTATACTTAAGACCAAAAATAAAGAGTAACATGTATCAGGGCGTTTTCGAAAATCTACCCCTAACGGGTTGAAAAGGGGTAGTTAATTTTACAAGGGAGGATTATAATGTGTGGCTTGATTAACTCGAAAATTGGTATAAATAATCTTTGAATCAAGTTATGAATAATTCCCAACGATTTTTCAAAATTCCACCCCTGTGGGGGTGAAAAGCGGGGGATACAGTTTATATGAAAAATCTTATTCCTTGAGTTAATAAACTTGAAACTTGGCACGAATACTTACCAAAATAAATAACGAAGATTGTCAGTTTTTTCTTCTTCTAAACTACCCCCTAATAAGAGATTGGTGGGTTTCAAAGTTTGTATGGAAGAATTTTAGCGCGCAGTCCGATTTACTCGAAACTCAGTATTTATACCTAATATTGAAAGTAAAGAATAATGTGTATCAGGGTTTTTTGAAAATCTACCCCTGACGGGCTGAAATGGGGTAGTCTATTTTCCAGGGGAGGATTATAATGCATGGCTTGATTAACTCGAAAATTGGTATAAATAATCTTTGAATCAAGTTATGAATAATGCCAAACGATTTTCCAAAATTCCACCCCTGCGGGGGTGAAAAGCGGGGGATACAGTTTATATGAAAAATCTTATTCATTTAGTTCATAAACTTGAAACTTGGCAAGAATACTTGCCTAAGTAAGTACCTAATAAAGTTTATCATTATAAGTTTTTCAAAACTACCCCTCAAAGGGGGATATAGGGGTGTTCAGGTTGTGTGGAAGAAATTGTATATTGATATAGTATTGATACTTTTGACAGAAAATAATTAATAATAAGTATGTAAAGTTGTCGAAAATTTACCACTGACGGGACAAAAAGGGGTAATTCAGTTTTTAAGGGGAGGATTTGAACTTGAAACTGTATGTTACATTTTCACGCCTAAACCACTGAACTTCTGATTTGGCATAGAGATAGATGGCATCCTGGGGAAGCAAATACATTTTATCCTGTAAGCACGTTCCCGTGGGATAATTTCCGACATCCACGCGGGCGAAGCCGCGGGCAGAAGCTAGTCTATTATATTATTTAAAAGTCAAAAAACAAAATCGTACTAAGAAGTTTAACACTCAAAGAGTCTTTTCGCTGCTACGTTTGCATTCGACGTATCTGCTAGCACCTAAGTCGAACTACAGCAAAATCTGATCTCCACCAGTGCGATTCTGTAACCATCTCACCGTGAAAACTTAGGTGAAGTGAGTGTGGAGTGAGCTGTCATTCCAACTAATGCTAGGGATTGACACTACTGACAACTCACATCAAGCTCACTTCACTTGAGTTTTCACGGTGAGATTTTTACAGAATCGACCGGCTGTTCCTTAAAACTGATATCTTGGAAAAATTTACAATTTAGTCCCATTGGTGAACTGCAAGTGGATAACCCGCTGGAATACGGTGAAGAAAAACAATAAAAAAATATTCCATACACATCTGTAAGCTATTTCTGCAAATAATATGATGATAATAAGATAGTGTTTGTTCATGCCTTAATTGTCGAGGTATTCTGGTATTCATATAGGCATAACCAAACCGTATAAAAAAGTAACAGCCTGTTACTATCCGTGGCAGGGCAAAGGCCTCTTCTCATTTAATTAAATTAATGTCAGTGGTTTCGATTTTAAACTTTGAAGGGTTCGATGCTTGATTTGGGAATTCTCCACTGGTACGAGAATTCCTAAATCGTACCTTGAGAATAGAACAGCATTTGGAAGACAGTATACAGCAAAAATGGACGATAACTAATTGTAGATATTAACACAAAATTTTATTCATTTTGAGTCTGGTTCATTTCTAATTTTTACTAGAATTAAGGAAGTTTGAGCTTGATCCCCTTTTTTGGGTTCCGTAGTTCACGTCTCGGAATCCTTATAGTTTCGTCATGTCCGTCCGTCCTCGGCTTACCTTCCAAACGGTTAGTGCTAGAAAGATGAAACTTTGCATGGTTTTTTTTTGGATTACCTCCCCCGTCTACCCCATAGTGTAGGGTATCACTAGATAGGTCTTTTAAAAACATTGAGAGGTTGCTAAGACGATTTTTTGATTTAGGGGTTCCTCCCTCAACAAAAAAACATCCCCACTTTTCGTGGCCTGCACACGTAAAGTGGGGATGTTTTTTTGTTCTGAGTCCTTAATCTAAGTACGATCTAGGTCATAGGGCACTTTTTTGTAAAAACATTATGATAAAAGATTTTAATGTTTTTACGTCTCCTGGTTGGTAGCTTAATAAACAAAGATTCAGTGTACTTATGTAAAAGATTTTAAATCTTTTAAATTTGGTAGTTACCCTTCCTAACGTAGGGAGTTTCATCAGCATAGGTAGGTCCCTATGACCTATTGTTATTAATAAAGGTTTTCTGAATGTTTGCCCGGAAAAACAGAGCGCTATCTTTGATTTCTTAAGAGTCATTATAGGTATCTTCTTGCGTTCATTTTTAACCCTAAACTCATGAGATTAACATACAAAATATCAAAACCGTGAGAAGAACAACTTAGGTAGAGCAGCAACGGGGGAGGTTAGTTTCTGCAATAAACCTTTTTTTTTTTAGGTAGGTACTTATTGGCTGTTCGTTTATTACGTAAGAGTTAAGACAATTTCAACCAATTTCTGACCGTCCCTCCCCCCCTACGTAAGAAAAAATAAGACTTAAATGAACCCCCCCCCCCCCCCCTTAAATCTTACGTTAGATCAGTATCTACCAAAATTGCAAAAACAAAATAGCTAAAAAAAAATTAAACATACTTTTATTATATGTTACTTTGGTGATCTTACGTAAGAATAATTTAGACCCCTCCCACCAGTGGCGTAGCTCATCCTAATGGGGCCCTGTATCAAATATTTTTGGGGGCCCTTTTTACCCAACTGTGAAGCTACAGAGGGCATTGTTTTTACAAAATAAAGAATATAGCATACTGACTTAGAAGGCGAGGGGCTCGTGGCTAAGTAATAACAGCCGCACGAGTCGATTGAAGGTTAAGCTACGCTTGCCGCGGTAGGTCTGTGGATGGGTGACCATCTTAACATACCGATACCCCTCCGTGCCTCGGAAAGCACGTTAAGCCGTTGGTCCCGGCTGTCTAAAAAAAATTTTTGCTTATATACGTCGTCTAACACGTCACGTCGGGGGCCCCTGTAGCTCAGGGGCCCCGTATCATTGATACGGCTGATACAGCGGTAGCTACGCCCCTGCCTCCCACCCCCATGTATGAAAAAATAAGACTTGTTCGGACCCCCTCCCCCCTCTAATCGTCTTACGTAATAAATGAATAGCCCCTTATCAACAGGTTATTATGCAGCAGTTTATTAACCTCCCCATTTCGCTTTAGAAGGCGGCTGACAGGTGCCTACTTACAGGGTGACAGAGACATCGACGCGCAACCTGTTCCCATGCATTCAGTACCTACATGATTCTTAATAGGATATCAGTCCGATACGTTTTGACCGCGTAGTTAATGCACTTTTCAATGGAAAAACAGTTTTTTTTTTTTTACTACCGACGAAAAATTTCTACGTATATAATCATGTGCTGAATTCATAGTAACAGTTTTTCGCGACCGATGATTTATCAATATAAGTACAGACGCCAGCAGGTCAAGCTACCCGAAACTGTCAAATTTTCCCAATCAACCTTGAACCTTAATGCTTTAGCGATAAAGTTGAAAATCAATTAAAGAAATCTGACAGATTGTAGTACCTAGCTTGATGTGCTGGCGTCTGCATCTACCTAAATACCAAAGCTTTTTAGCACTCCGCCTCGGAGAGGTTAGGTTTCTTTTCGCCATTCATTCTTATTATTCTAATGGACCTACCATGACTTGATTTTTGAACGACCATGCGCGGGACCTGTAACATTTGCTACACCTGCTATGTGGCTAATCCGGCCCTGGGCCATTGGCACCACTAAAGGAACAACCAACTATTAGACCCAGCAGTTTAGGCTGTGCAGTGTGCATTCTCTGTCAGTAAAAAGATTTTTATTAAGAAGTTTACTCATTCAAATATATTTAAATATATATATATTGTATATAAACATCCGAATTGAGAACCTCTTCCTTTTTTAGAAATCGGTTAGAAATATTACTATAATTACATGACGCTTAGGCCAAAAACAAAATGTTATTACTTAACCCCTCGCACATGCAATAGAAACGCGTAAAACCTGGGGTCAAGCGACATCTACCTTTGAAACTATTGATGCGAGAACTTTGAGATTTATTTAGACCTAATTTGATGTTAAATTTATCTTTTGGTTAACTTTTTCAAAGATTTTGATGTGATATTTTTAACTTTGTTTTTGTTCGCCTGAACAATAATCTTTCGCGGTTGACCCCATTTCCTTTTTCACCGTCGATATAAACTACTTGGCATTTGGCTTATATTTTATGGATACCCTAAACTTGGCATGCCTAGATAAACTCAAGTCACCTGCTAGCCTGTTACGATTCTTACATTTTTTGTGACACAAATGTTTCGGTACACGTATTTACACACACTAATTAGTTTACCGGTATAAACTATGTAACACTCAATACTTACAGAACCCAATCTTGTATTTTCAGTTTTTCATAATATTATCATGTGCCACTCTCACTAAACTATTAGGCAAGCCAAAAGCTTCTATACCACATATTGATTTTATTTTAAAAAAATACAGTTGACATGAACAATTAGTTGACGACACTTGACTTGGCTGGCATCTGTCAGAGTCAGTTGTAAACGTCAGAAGAATATTTCGCAGATTCCGGTACAGCGAATTTAATATTTCTAGCATGTTTTTACAGTACTTTCATTTCTTGCTCGTGCTTTATTCATTTGTGAAACAAAGAAAAGTAGATAACACTAAACTTCAGATTATTAATTATAGTATGCAGTCATCAATGACGTTTCACAACACTTGAGAACGCGCTTCTTATAAAAATACTCTGTGGCTTCAGCAGTCACTTTCCGAGTTAGATTTAGGTAAACAGTCTGCGATATGTGTTCCGATGTTTTCTATTAATATTTATACATAATTATTACAAATCAATCAAAAATGGATCAAAGTAATCGCCAAAGGAGAAATGATTTAGATATAGACAGTTTTCGGAGCGAAGAGCCAGGATTTGACAGAGCTCGAATGCGAAGACAATCAGGTGGCTTCGTGGATTTAGGCAATGAATCACAATATGGATCAGGTGGTCACCAAGCTTCAGGGGCTAATGAAATATTTGCAGATATACAGGTAAACATTTTCTTAAAGCTAACATTACCAGTTATAGTACACTGATACACTTTCCTATGTAATATTCATATTTAGCTACCTATTGTGGCGGTGCTGCTCTAAATTTTTAAAGCAAAGGCGTCCTAGATTCGATCTACTACCACAAGCATTGTTTTCATTATTTATACTCACAGGTGTAAAACGAATTGTATTATTCTGTAGGTATTTGAATTCATGAATCAATTGTATTTTGAGACAGTCCACTGTAATTATTCAGTTTCTTTTTTGTCACTGTCCCAAATCATTTCATACTTCTCCAACCCTGAAATATAGTTATCAAGCCTTTCATTCTTATTAAGTAGCTTCCTATCCAGGTCCTCATTATGATCCTTTGATTTAATCATTTGTAAAAAAAGCTATTTGGGTTTGGTATGCAAATCCCAAGTTATATGGTATCATTTTCATAGAAGATAATATCTGTAACGTCATATTTATCTAATCATCAACTAATATCTAACAAGATTAACAATGACTGATAAATAGCAATTGTCTAAGTAATTGATTTCCAAATTAATTTCAGGGTGATGTACCATGGTGGAAATCAAACTTTTTTATATCCCAACCTGTGCTGTTTGGTACGTGGGATGGAGTGTTCACATCATGCCTTATCAATATTTTTGGAGTTATTGTATTTCTAAGATCTGGCTGGATTGTTGGACAAGCTGGATTAGTTAATGCAATATTTATAGTACTTTTTACAGGTAAGTTTAATTAATTAAGATACAATTTAATTCTAAGCATTATTGTCTCTTCAAATGTCTTTAAACTTATCATAATCATAATAATATTATAAACGCGAAAGTTTGTATGGATGGATGGATGGATGTTTGTTACTCTTTCACGCCAAAACTACTGAAGGGATTTGGATGAAATTTGTCACACAGACTGTTTATAACCAGGATTAACACATATGATACTTTTTATTCCGATATTCCCATGGGATCGAACCTTATGCGAGTGAAACCGCGGGGCACAGCTAGTAATTCATAAATTTAAAAAAACTTCATACAAACTTCTTATCATAAATTGTAATTTTCATAAAATATGAGTTGGTGGTATTTTTTATCTGTTAGTCTAATCCAAAGATTTATTACCTATTACCGTGGAATTAATTAAATGTGCATTCCGTTTCTTTTATTTTATGCTTGATATTGATATCAATAAATTAATTATAAGGCTGATCAAGCACCTACTTAGTACTTTATTTCTTTTTCAGTTTTCGTAGCTCTGATCTCAGTGTTGTCTGCAGTGGGAATATGTGAAAGATGCAGAATAGAAAGTGGTGGAGTGTACTTTTTACTTGCACACACTTTAGGATCCAGAATGGGAGGAGCACTTGGCATGGTATATTGTTTCGGTCAGGTAAGACACATGATGAATTGAATAATAGTTGTAATGGCATGGGTCAGATTCAATGAAAAATATTAAACACTTCCTGAGCATGTGCCTGAAATGTAACCTTTACCTGCGTCCCAGCCATGTTACTAGCTATGACAGTGGAATCTTGGATTGTTATACTACAGGTGAATGCTCCCGGTGAGGGAGCTCATTTATCTTCATGGTACAAAAACAGTTACAAAAATTATGCACACAGCAACTTGTAACATAGGTTCTTAGCGGGTAACACAATGATTACGGAATTTGTAACAAACTTGACAATTTTCTTGAGACCTAGTGAGAGCCGCTAGAGTCCCGCTAGACAAATGCATAACATTTGTTGTAGCATACGCGCGTCAGACTAGCGAGCCCGAGGTCAGAGTGCATGCGCAACGATTGTCCGATGCCGAGATAATCGCACGTGCCGCCCTGTAACCCCGAACTGCGTGTGATACAGTTCATTATTCATACTTGAAGCAACTACACATCAAATTGATGATCGAAAATTAACTCAAATGACCTTATTTATCGTAATTGGTTAATTAAACCATATGGTTTACTTCAGACCAATATGATACATGACATAACATTTACCCATTGTGGTTAGTGTGGTTTATGTAAATAAACTTTTATGAAACTTATTATAATGAGGAAAATACTAGTGAACTAACACACCTAAATAACATTTCATTGTAAAAACATAGGATGTCTGAACTGAAAATCAAATGGCCTTCCACACTTTCCTACATCCTATTGTGATTAAAATTGTGGCGGCTGGCGGCATCTAGAACGCCACATGCGAACTACGCATCACACTGACATGACGTCAAGCATCCTGCATCGCACAAACAAATTTAGACGCGCGTCTAGCATAACGTCCCGAAATCAATCGTCGCCGTCGGGTATTAGCCTACCAGACACAATACAAATCTGGTCGGAAGACCCGCCCTTTTCTATGGATGGAGGATGAGGAATTTTACAGGTTGCACGTCGATGCCCCTGCCACCCTATACATGTATTACATAATTTATAAATTCAATATTTATACATTGTTGGCATGAGCTATAATAATTATTTTAAAAATATTTTTCAGGCTGTGGGCTGTGCCTTAAATGTGTTTGGTTTTGGTGAATCAATGGCTGGGTTTGTAGTTGAAGACCCACTTAGTGATACCCACAAGTGGGCCTCGAGAGGGTTTGCTATAGCAGCAGTATTACTACTTGGCACTATCAATGTAGCTGGGGTGAAGTGGGTGGTGAAGTTACAATTTCTACTGCTAATGATCATCATGTTGGCAGCACTGGACTTCTTTGTAGGGTCATTCACAACTATACCAACTGACGAAAAACGTAAGTATTATTCATGGTGTAAAATGAAAATTATAAATCCATAATCTATTTTTAACATAAGACTTGGAAATTCCTGCAAGCCTCATTTGTCTGAATAGTAAATAATTTCTTCCTCTTGCTCATCTTTCAGTTGCGCTGGAATTTAAAGGATGGCTCAGTGGAGTAGCCGCAAATAATACATGGCCTGATTACCAAGATGGTTACACATGGTTCAAATGTTTTGGTATATTCTTCCCAACCATCACTGGTATATTAGCAGGAATTAACATGAGCGGAGATTTGAAGAATCCCTCGGTGAATATACCTAATGGCTCATTAGCAGCTATTGGCACTGGGTAAGGTAATCCTGAATATTTGGGAAGGTTAACAATAAATTCCATATTATAAGCAACAATTTATTAATCTTCAGTTATTATTTCCAGAACATTTTTGTACCTGATGTTCATAATAACATTAGCAGCGACTGTGACCAGGGAAGGCCTGCTGCAAAACCTCTCCATTACAGCTGACATCTCTGCTGTGACAATCCTATTGCTTGCTGGTCTATACGTCAGTTCAATGAGTTCATGTTTAGGCGCCATGTATGGAACACCCAGGGTTTTGCAAAGCATTGCAAATGAAAAAGTTATACCAGGACTTGAGTTTCTTGGAAATGGGGTTAGTGTTTGATGAAATTCAAAAATAACTGTAGTTGTCTATGCATACGCGCTAAGTTAGCACTAGCAAAAAAATTAATTGAATTGTATTTTAACAAAACAATTGCGAGGAAGAACTATGTCCCCAATATCAAGTGTTAACTTTTCGTGCGCGCAAAAAAGACTGTCACAGCCCGATTCAAACTTTATGGTTTCTCTGAAGTGCTATACTCGCTGCGCAGTGCCTCACCCTTCCCCCCGCTGACACGTGATTTGGCTGCACAGCGGCTCGCATCATGTTCTGAGCCGCCATAATGGTTAAATCGGGCTGTATGTTTGATTTGTCACTATCATAGTTTTGATTATTATAATATTCTTTACTAGCTATCTACCCCGTAATATCGTTATCTATTAAATACTGTTATTATTTCCAGAGAGGTCCAAACAAGGTACCGATATACTCGATGGTGGTAGTAGCCGTGGTCACCGTCACATTTATCATCATCGGTGACATCAATCAACTTGCACCCATTGTCACTATGCCGTTCCTCATCACTTATGCTTGCATTGATTACTCCTACTTTGCTCTCGCCCAAACTTTTGATTTGCAACATAGACGTGAAATGAGGTATGATTTTTATTTTTTCATTTAGTTACACTCATAGTCATTCATTAATAATAATTATAATTTGTATCAGAATTTTCTTTTTTTTTTTATATATAAACAAACAAAAACAAATACATTGATTAAAAAAAAAAAACAACACTGCAACCATAGCTGCACTGCATGCTATATTGTGGCAAAAATTATAGAAAGGATGGCGCCACGTTTGCTAATGTAGTATCTCGAAGAGTGCGACAAGAAATCGTCATTACTTATAAAAGTGTGGATACTCCTAATCATGTTTTTAAAAATATACTTTGTTTCCGAAACACAATATACAGGGTGGCAGGTCCCTGCCACCCTGTACATCGACGCGCAAACTGTAACCATGGATCCAACACATGAGTTTATACCCCATAGCTTCGAAATTTTTAGTCGGTTATCAAAAAAAATATATTACTGTTCTATACATTTTGACCGCGTAGGTATTGCACTTTTCTATGAAAAAGATTTTTTTTTTTTTTGATAACCGACGAAAAATTTCGACGCTATGTGGTCTAAACTCATGTGCTGAATCCATGGTTACAGTTTGCGCGTCGATGTCCCTGCCACCCTGTATTTGTGAGTGCCGAAATAGTTTTTTAGTAACAAATTCCCTGGTGTTGCCAGAAATTAAAATATTTGTCATCAAATGGACCTGGTCATGTTGCCCGCGAAATTCATACATGAATCTTTAAATATAAAATTCAAAGTCCTGACTGACTGACTGACTGACTGACTGACTGACTGACTGACTGACTGACTGATAGATCAACGCACAGCCTAAACCGCTGGTCCTAGAGACATGAAATTTGGAGGGTGGGTTCTTCGTGAAGAGTAGGCATCCACTAAGAAAGGATTTTTCGAAATTCCACCCCTAAGAGGGTGAAAAGGGGGAAATTCGTTTGTATGAAAAATCTTATTCCTTGAGTTAATAAACTTGAAACTTGGCACGGATACCTATCTAAATAAATTATGAAGATTGTCATTTTTTTTTCTTCTAAACTACCCCCTAATAAGGGATTGGGGGGTTTCAAAGTTTGTATGGAAGAATTTTAGCGCGCAGTCCGATTTACTTGAAACTCAGTATTTATACCTAATATTGAAAGTAAAGAATAATGTGTATCAGGGTTTTTTGAAAATCTACCCCTGACGGGCTGAAATGGGGTAGTAAATTTTTCAGGGGAGGATTTTACTGCATGGCTTGATTAACTCGAAAATTAGTATAAATAATCTTTGAGTCAAATTATGAATACATCCCAAACGATTTTTTTAAATTCCACCCCTGTGAGGGTGAAAAGCGGGGATACAGTTTATATGAAAAATCTTCTTCAATAGGTTAATAAACTTGAAACTTTTCAAGAATACTCGCCTAAGTAAGTAATAAAGTTTATCATTATAAGTTTTTCAAAACTACCCCTCAAAGGGGGATAAAGGGGTGTTGAAGTTTGTGTGAAATAATTTGAATGCGCGGTCCGATTAACTCGAAACTCAGTGTTTATACTTAAGACCAAAAATAAAGAGTAACATGTATCAGGGTTTTTCGAAAATCTACCCCTAACGGGTTGAAAAGGGGTAGTTAATTTCACAAGGGAGGATTATAATGCGTGGCTTGATTAACTCGAAAATTGATATAAATAATCTTTGAATCAAGTTATGAATAACCCCAAACGATTTTCAAAATTCCACCCCTGTGGGGGTGAAAAGCGGGGGATACAGTTTATATGAAAAATCTTATTAATTTAGTTAATAAACTTGAAACTTGGCAAGAATACTTGCCTTAGTAAGTAATAAAGTTTATCATTATAAGTTTTTCAAAACTACCCCTCAAAGGGGGATATAGGGGTGTTAAGTTTGTGTGGAAGAAATTGAATGCGCGGTCCGAGTAACTCGAAACTCAGTATTGATACTTTTGACAGAAAATAATTAATAATAAGTATGTAAAGTTGTCGAAAATTTACCACTGACGGGACAAAAAGGGGTAATTCAGTTTTTAAGGGGAGGATTTGAACTTGAAACTGTATGTTACATTTTCACGCCTAAACCACTGAACTTCTGATTTGGCATAGAGATAGATGGCATCCTGGGGAAGCACATACATCGACATCGACATCCACGCGGGCGAAGCCGCGGGCAGAAGCTAGTAAATAATAAAATTTGAATTTCGTGGGCTACCCGGCGCTCCCCCATAATGGATGTCTATAATATTTTTAAATAAATGATTGTCTTCAGATATCAAGGTCATTCTCAACGTGATCCCCAAGTTTACGGCGCTACTGGTAGCGACCTTGATTTGCTATTCCCGGAACGGATTAGACATAAAAATGTTGGGGTAAGTGTAACATTCATTATTATATCTGCTTCTAGTCAGTCCATAATATACAGGATGCAAAAAGACCCATCGCGAAGTCGTCATTTACGCATTCCGTACATCAAACTAACTTAGTGCAAATAATTGCTGGGAAATTACTTTTATTTTCGGTGTGAAAATTCTCTGATTACGGTAGAGCGCAATGTAACGCACGCGAAACATTATGCTTATGGGTGTATGCACCTAATATAGAGATCATGGGAAGTATTTAAGTTAAGTTATAACATTGGAACTTTGACATTCAATATCTCCGTAACCAGAAGGTTCCATTGAATGGTCCAGTACAAAAAAATATAAACGCGAATAATAAGTGGCTTTGTTAAGGGTATTTTTACACCCGCTAAGATGTTCCGGTAAGGACATCTTAGCGGGTGTAAAAATACCCTCGGAAAAAACAAAAATAAAACATTTTTTTTTTCAGGACTTCACTCCCTCCCCGACTGATTCTGCCATAATGAACGGACGGGCGGCTAACGGGGATGTTCGGCGACCTAGCATTAGCGTCCACTCTAAAAACAAGAACTGGTACTCGCATCTGTGTAACAGATGGCTGTCGTTGGTTGGGGTGAGTACAATTTTTTTTTTGTCTCTTTTCGCTAACAATCTGTCACTATTCATTAGGACATTAAGTAATGTCTATGGCGTGTTAGATGGCTTGCCTGGTATGCGTCCTATGACACAACCTCTTACTTAAAAAGCATAATGCTAACATTGTCCGATAAAATCTTGCGGAATTTTGTGTTTTAGCCTGCGGATTCCTTTTTTATCCATGAGATGATTTGCCAAGATGTTTGGGTTAAAAATAAAATACATTATAATAGGTACACCTCTGCCTAATCCTTCGAGCAATACAGGTGTGATGTTATGTTATGTGTGTGTTACGTTATTGTAATAGTTAAACAACATTTAACCAACTGAATGAAGCTTTTGCCCGCGGCTTAACCCTCGTGGATTTCGGAAATTATCCTACCGGGACGCGTATTGCCATAATGTATACTAGCACAGACAGGGGTTGCTCTGTAATCGCACGCAATATGCTCTTGTAGCTAGAGAGCATACTGCATATCAGTACAGAGACAGACTGAAATAAAATACACTTTGCTCTAATCCGTGAGAGCAAAACACATACGAGTACAGACAATTTGGCTGTCGTGGCCAAAATTTTGCCATTCAGAGAATAAAGATGTGTAGATCTAGGAAAATAGGCGTTCAACCAACATCTGTTTCGAGGAGAAAGGACAGAGGGATCTCTAAAGGAAAAGGGCGCATACAAAGTGGAAGAGATGTGAGAAAGAAAAAACAACATAATCTCTCTGAAAATATTAATAAAAATCAGCCAAATGCAAAAAAACATTAACCTTTTCACCGCCAAGCACTTCTATAGAAGTTCGGGATTTTCGTGCCACCAGCGCCACAACTTCTATAGAAGTTGTTCATTTTAACTATCTTATTAAAATAAATTTACTGTGATTAAAAGCTTTGTTTCATTTTATTATTTAAGATAGCACTGTCTACTACCCTGTTTTTTATTTTTCTACACAAAATAAGCCCTAGTTTGTCCTAAAATCGGCAAAAACAGAAACTCCGAATTTTGTTACTTTCCTCAGAACGCCAATCACTTCATATCAAGTTGGCCAGTGATGTGCCGTGAAAGGTTGATTTCACCATTGAAATATTTATTACCTACAGAAAGTTACGAATATCGAAAACAATTTGAGGTCAATAAAATATGAACTTAGTTATCTACTTCATTACAAAGGATAGTAGATGAATTTCGACCTTCAGGTAGATGCCGATACGTAATTATAAAGTTGTTACCAATTCTTGTCGATAGTTATTTTCCCATCTCTACAAAACAATTGGTCGTCTATGCCCCTGTGCGCCACCGAGTGCCACGAACTACTATAGAAGTTGGTCAGTGACGTCATAGGCGTGCGGCTGTCAAGGTCACTTTGACATAGTGCAGCACAAAATCGGATTCGCGCGCACGCATCTTTCTTTCTTTCACTACGAAACAAATAGAAAAATGAGTGAAGAACTTGATTCGGACGAACTTTTAAAAATTTTGCAAAGTGTGGAATCGGACTCGGAGTATTTTGTGGAGAACATTGAACCAGAAGATAATTCTGAGGTATGTCTAACTGGATGATAATAATAATGTTTATTCATCAAAGAGTAGGAATTCCGGCACAGATTTACCGCGCACAGATGCGCGGGGTCCCCCGCGCGCAGATGGGTAAACGGTACCGATACATGAGTTAAGAAAAGAACAGAAACAATGCTTTGATAAGTACACGGCTACAAGCGTGATAGAATTTAAATATATACTTATTTCCATTTCAAAAAACACTTTAAAAACAATTAAAAATTTGCCACTTAGATACCTACGGTAAAAAACGTTGACTGAAGTTATTAAAAAAACACAGGAATAAACAAAAATAGAAGAAAGAAAGACCATAGACCCCATCCCTGATCAGAATCGAATTCAACGTGCCCTCAGTGCCAATAACTTGATATGAAGTTAAAGAATGAAATCATGAAACAAATAGAGATGTACCCCATTCCTTATAGTTCTAATTGAGTTATGTATTAGTTTCTTTGATACTCATAATTTATACTGTTTTTTCTTATTAAGGATACTGTGAAATAAAACAAATCTGGAAATATTTAATCAGTTTTTATTTATATTCGTAAAATCAACTTTAAATCTTAACTTTACGCGTACAAATCTTATTCATCGATATGACGATATTCCCATCACTACTGTTTACTGTATATTTAGTTATACATTTATAGCTTGGCGCTCGGCGAGGCATTGCGTTTTGTGTACGTTGGCGGCGAAAAGGTTAAATAAGGTTTCGTTTTAAATAGTTAATAATGTTGATTTATCCTTTCAAAAATAAATACTTTAATGTTTTTTAAATATTGTTTTATTTACATAGCTACTGCAATTTTTTTTCATCAGTCATTACGTGGGAATTATTTTGCGGAGCCCTCGATACAAAAGAAGGAAACGTTTTTACTTCTAAATATTTTCCCATTTCCATTATATTTAAGAATGTTATTTTCATAATAAATACCTAGGCTTATACGTTTTATATAGAGAATAAAACGTTTAAACCTAGTTTTTAATTATGTTGATAAACATACTTAAATAGCATAGAGATCGGAAAATCTTTAGAAGAAGAAAAATGTTGTATCCTTTTCTATGGAGGGGGTCGCACGAAGCTTCCCTCAGAGAATATAAACACGTACAACATAGTTATGTTCAATATTGTTACGTAGTACACTGCAACATATAATTAAAGTCTTATGACCCCACATACCCTACAATACAAACAATGACACGGTCACATTTTGCTTTAGACATATGCGAACAAACCGTATACTTATACAGACTGGTCTGTAGTCATACGTAGTTTGCTTTAAAAATATGCAAGCAAACTGTATACTTATACAGACTGGTCTGTAGTCATACGTAGTTTGCTTTAGAGTATTTGTTATTTTTAAGAGCACAAAGTGATCGAGTACAGACTATGGGTGTCTGTACTGATATATACACAATGGCAATACGCTACCGGGACAAAAAGCCTATGTACTCCTTATAACACTGCCAGTAAAAGTCGCGTCAAAAACAGTCCAACCCTTACAGAGATTAGCCGGACTAAACAGACAGACAAAGATTTAAAAATAGTTTTATTTTTATTTTTAATCGACTTTTTTAACTGACGTAAAAAGCTGGTATTTTGACATTACAAACAGACACTTCAATTTTTATTATTTATTTATTTAGATGTAGGCTACTCGAGATACTAGAGATAGATACGAGATAGAATCTTTGATAATTACGCCTCTTGAAAATAGAAATATAATAGTGTAAAGGAAAGTTTTATAATAATGTCTGTGTTTTGTTTCAGGTGGCAATAAAATTGTTGCTCATGTTTCTCGTACACTGGGGGTATGCTCTCGGCTGCCTCAGTATCTTATGGCTGTTCTGGCTTTACATCGGCGCAGCAAACCCCGCGCTCAAGCCCGGCCGCGCTTCGGAGTTCCGTTTCTTCCATTGGCTGAAGATTTCTTTCCTACACTTAATTGGGTAAGGCCTCCACTATCTACAGATATTGATTGAACAATTTAGGCTATCGTGACACATTATTGAACAATTGTTTATTGTATGTGTAGGAGTTAAATTAATTTCTCTCTCTTTTTTACTTAGGAAACGGCCCCTAGAATATGAACAGTTGGTTGTGACACCGGTGCATGGGGACATATCTGTAGAACAAGAAAGATTGAATGATGACAACGAAGACTTCGCGTCACGTCGGCGGTACCACCAGTCTACCGCGCTGCAAAGCCATCTCGTCAGCGTCGATAGTTAATTATGCCCAATGAAATTATGAGACAAGATTATTTTATAACAAAATTAATTTAAATAATGACAAATCAAAATTGGCTACATAAATCTTAAGATTGATCAAATACGCATATAATAAATTAATACGCAGATAATAAAATTACACCTGAAGGCCATTTCTCGTAATTTAAAACGTTCAAAATCTAGTCGCACTCTCATCTCAGCGACAAACAAATGTCAAAAACTTGTCAAAATGTAGGGAAATTAGAAGTATTTTTTGACAGATTGAGACTGAGATTAGACTGTGAACGGTCTTAAAATTAAGAGAATTGCCCCTCAGGCTTATCTAACCAACATCCAGCATCAAAAGTTCTGTGCTTTTTTCTGGTATATCAGACCCAGCAATAATCTTTGTATTAAATCTTTGAAACATAGAATAGGATTAATTCTGTGATCTTTTTATTCTTGCATTTATTTTTCGGCTACGAATTTTAATTTCTACTATATACCATCAAGGTATTTAAATTGTTAAACAGTTTGAATGGTACTGTGTACTAAAACTTTCATATCGTTGACAACGTCGTACACATCAACGTTAAGGTGGATGCGCCCGGGGACTGACTATTTCATGAAATATCAATGAACAGGGTTATATGAACTTAGAATGTTGTATTGATGACTTTAATTCTGTAAATACAGTCACGAGCAAAAGTATGTATACACTCGGCTTTATTTCAAAGCGATTTACTCCGTTATTTTTAATGAAATTTTATGTTGTTACGAACATAGCATTTTCGAACCCATAGGTTTATGTAATGTATCGTATTTCAATGTTGCATTCGTTATTTCACGAAAAAATCGAAATTGAAAGTTGCCAAGTGTTGACATATTGGTGCTCGTGACTGTACATACTTGTTACGGTCGCGAATCATATTTTGATCAACATTCAACCTGACACTGACCTGCATGTTGCAAAAAACAAGAAAATTTGAATTTCGGGCTACCCTGGCGCCTATCCCCTTAGTTAGTGCGTAGCTTTCAAACTGATAAACAATTAAAACACCATGATATTGTTTTGAAAAATACAAACAATTTTGCACTTGGATACTTTTAGAGACACGCTTCTGATAACACAAAATAACTTTATTAATAATCTGACTATTTGAGAATCATTTACTACTTTGTAGCATTTTTGACTGATTTTTAATTAAATGTACATAACTATTGTCTTTGGTAGAGTATCTATTAAGATTAACATTAAGGTGGATGCTCCAAGGTAGCCCGCGAAATTCAAATTTTCTTACGTTTTTTGCAATTTGCTGGTCAGTACTAAGTTGTACGTTGATTAAAATACGATTCGCGGCCGTAACAAATATGTGAATTATAATCATTAGAATCAGTAATACAACTTGTTAAGTAGCATAATCCTAAAATATCAAGATTTCATGAAATAGTCATTCAGTAGGATTACTTGATAAACTATTACTTCAATACTTATTACTTCTTAGAGAGCTGTGTTGATGACTTTAATGATTATAATTCTGTAAATACATATTTGTTACGACCGCGAATCATATTTTAATCAAAGTACAACTTAGTACTGACCAGCAAATTGAAAAAAACGTAAGAAAATTTGAATTTCGCGGGCTACCTTGGAGCATCCACCTTAAGAAAATTATATAATTAATTCATACCTGTTTTGTAAGATAAATATTATACTTATACTAATTGGATATAAATAATAAAATATTTTAATATTACATCAGCATTTTAATTTCCATTTTAACCTTATTACTAATTCAGTAAATATGTGATCCAGTTCACTGTTCAGCCCTAATAAACTTTCTTCCATTCTTTCTTTTAACTTTGCCAATAGTTGCTAGCAAAACGGGACTGAGCTCTTTCGCCCGACCGTGAATATATTTTTAACCGACTTCTAAAAAAGGAGGTTCTCTGTTCGGATGTATGTATTTTTTTTATGTTTGTTCGCACATAAATCCGTCGCATGCCAACCGATTTGAAAATGTCTTTTTTGTTGGAAATAGAGTTGCCCAACTATCGATAGTTTCACTATCGATAGGTGACCTTGAAAACTAGTAACAATATCGATAGTATCGATATCACAAATTAACTAATACTATTGATTGGAAGCAGTAGTATCGATAGACTCGATACTATTACGTTATAATACTATCGATAGTATCGATTTTTTTAAAGTAATACTATCGGTACTATCGATAGTATCGTTGTATTAAATAATTAAAGCTATCAATACTATTGATAGTTTGTAAAACTATCGATAGTATTACACCATCGATAGTTTAATAACCGCCGATAGTATCGTTTCCCAATTATAGCAAGTAGTGTTAAGCTATTCTCACTCACTGTGCCTTATGTTGTGTCACCGTTACTAGCAAAACTGGTAGCTGATTGTAATGATGGGTAAGTTAAACATATTTTAAATTAATATCCATATGATTTTACCTAATAAATGAATTGAATATTGGAAGGCAATACTATCGCTGTTTATAAAACTATCGATAGTGTGAGCTATCGATACTATCGATAGTATTGCTCCTAAACATATGCTGGTCTTCGATAGTATCGATACTATCGATACTATTTTTGTATATCTATACTATTGCCCTGTATCATACTATCGATAGTATCGATAGACTATCGATACTATTGATATGACGTCAACTATCGATAGTTTAGCGATAGTCGACTATCGATCGATAGGCAACACTAGTTGGAAAGGGTATACTTCCCAAATGGTCCCATTAAAATTTCGACAAGATCTGATGATGAGTTTCGGAGACAGACAACGGAACTCTTCAATAAATGCCAGCAAATCAACGGCTATTGCTGCTATCGCATATGTATGTATTGTTTATGCAATCACACAACATAACGTCACGCCTGTACCCTCTAAAGGAGTACGCAGATGTGTTCAGTATATCACGGTACACCCTCATTTCTGTCAAAGTTGTTATTGGGGTACCTCTAATCTTGTAAGTATATCCGAATTTATGTGGGGTAGGTACAAATAAAAAGTCAAAAATAAAAACTTTTTTACAAAAACAAAACAACCGACTTCCAAAAAAAAAAACCACTACAAAGAGAAAAATAACTTTAATTTCGGAAGTCGGTGTCAAAAAACGAAAACGCGGAGCCTTTTTTTTGTAAGTTTTTATTGCTAAATTTCGTGAAGCTATAACTTTTTATTTAGGTACTCTGATTTCTATATTAAGAAGCATCCAACCCCAGCAGTCTCGACATTCATAGCGATCGCTTTACGACCGAATTCGGATGCAAAGTCCCGAATTGACAGGTGAAATGTATGGAGTGACAGGACTGCGACCGAATTCGGTCGTAAAGCGATCGCTATGAATGTCGAGACTGCTGGGGCAGGATGCTTCCATAGCTAGAATATACCTACTAGGGTGCTAGCTAGTGCCTATTAGTATACAAGGCACTATTATACAAAGATCTCTTGGGCCTTCGAATGATGTTGAAATAGTGGCACTGTTGGTACCTAAACATTTGTGTAATGTGGTGAAATGCCACTTTAAATGTATTAAAAAACAAGGTACCTAACGGCTTTTGTTCCGATTTTGGCCACACCCCAAAATAACGCATTGTTTGTATGGGCGACATCGACAGCTGGCACCACCAGTATTGTATTTTTGTCTGTGATCTCGGGCTGTGCATGGGCAACTTTAGTGAAGTTTGATTTACACGATACAAGTTTCTGTTCAACAACAGTAATAAAAATTTCCATTCAAGAAGTGTTGCTGAATTTTGGGCCAAACTTTAAGAAAAAACTATATTTTTGCCATCGATACGCTAAGAAGAACAATTCAAGAATTGTATGGATATATATATTATAAAGATACGGGGCTTGCGTGGAATACTGCAGGTTACAAAATTGCATTGTTTAAATCGTGGGAAACCAATGTTAGACATATAATATTTATATATTTTATTATTGTATACAATCATGTATTTTCTAACTGAACAGACAGCTGTGCTGCTGGAGAGTGTGTTGCGCCACTTCTTCTTCCTAGCGATAGCACTAGGAAGTGGTGAAGGGTGGGCGTTTTTGGGGGACTGTCTTTTGTAATTTTGACGTTCAAAAAGTGCTGATTCTCAGCCTAATTTGAATAAATGACTTTTGATTTTGATAATTACTAGTTCCATGGAAAGAAAAATGTAGCGCTTCTTGTTTATGCGTAACTACCACAGATAATAATTAAGTAAAAAAAACAATGGCATCCTGGATTTGACAGATTGATGAAAACGATATTATTTATTGTAAATTGCATTACATATTCGCTGAATGAATTCGATATAACAAATTGAAGTGGTTGTAGTAATCATTTTTACAATGGCCGATGATTTAAGGAATTATAAATTGCAACTTCAACAGGTAACTTGAAATTTTATCGATTATTGTTTTGCCATGAGATAGTTTGCTATTATTCATATGGTGTATGTTTTCTTTCTTAGGTAGAAGCAGCGTTGCTCACCGATGGGGAAAATGAGGAGTTGCTGAAACTAAAGGCCGACTTGGAGGAAGTAATAGAGTTGACACAAGATCTTATAAAAACTCAAGATGGTGACTCCAAAGTGCCCAATATTCATGGTTCTAGTAATGATCATGATGTTACAGCGTCCCTGTTGGCGGCCGAGGAAGAAGAAAACGCAAGCAAATACCTTTCAAATTGGCAAGTTGGGGAGAGGTGCCTGGCTAAATGGAGATCAGATGGACAGTGAGTTGTTTTTTTCCTTTGTGCTGTTATCGATGTCCCAGCTCTTACTTTGGATTCAAATGATACATTACAAAAACATTAACTGAAAATATACTGCAATAATCAATAAAGTATATATAAATAAATAAATATAAATAATCTTAAAATTGGAAGTGTAAATGATTTTTTTTTACAACTCTTATCCGCTACATAGTTCTGCACACACAATCAACTATAAATGATGTTTCCTGCACTATTCAAATAGCTTCAAGACTTGGTAAGTTGCAGCTATAGGGTAGTACGTCTTTGTTCTTCTGGTTTCTGTCTATGGTCCGCTGAAGGAATAAAAGAGTGCTCAGTCTGAAACAGAAGCCTCCTAGTCTTCTGCTTTGAAGTGAATATTCACAAGCATTCATTGTGTATGTAATAAAACGTAGTAAGTAGTATCCGTTCATATGTGCTGTTTTAGTTTCACATCACATGTGATTTATGAGTGCCCCAATGCAGAATTTCAAGCTTCTTGTGTGTTGCTAGTGTACTTTTTCTCTGATTTGCATTTATTATAATAAATAACATAAAATGTACCATGAAATACACACAGTTACATAACCTTATAATAGTGAGTGATTGAATGGATTTTATCAGTTAAAACAAATATTTTTATATTCCCATGACTACCTATGAATTATTTGTAATGGAGGGTTAGCATTTTTATGCACAATAATGAATAATTACTATTTAATTATTATTGTATCAACTAAAGCAAAATTCCTCTATTACAGATTTTATGAAGGGCTCATTGAAGATGTTACTGAGGATAATCTGAAGATAAAGTTTGATGGCTATGCAACGGCAGAAGTGGTATCCATTAATGATGTGAAGATCATACCTGGCTCAGCACTGAAGAGACCCCACAGTGGTGATGAAAGCAAGTGAGTAACACCATGCATCATTAGCTAAACAAAAAAAAAAAAACCTACAAAGAGGGGACGACTGCAGTAAAAAGTTGATGAGTCAATGAAATTGGGCTATTATACAGCAATATTTAATGTATTTAACTGCCATTACTTTTGCTGTTAACCTGTATCATCCCAATGGTGGGCAAAGTAGGAGTAGGAGTTAGGGCTTCAATTGAAAATGTAACACCTTTATGTCAATAAATCATTTTTATTTTTTATTCTGTTACAGACATGGCAAAGGTTACAACAGAGAATACCTCAAAAAGAAAAAACAAAAGAAACAACAGAGATTTAAACAAATTGAAGAGGAAAGAGAAAGTGAAAAGAACAAATGGCTAAATTTCCACACTAAGGCTGCGAAAAAACCTGGCGTAAGAACAAAGAGCATATTTGCATCACCTGACAATTTGACTGGCAGAGTTGGCATCGGAACTTGTGGAATATCAGGGAAACCCATGACAGAGTATACACCAGGAGAAAAGTGGAAGAAAGGTGGATAATACATTCTGCAAATTTAGTATAAGTTAGACATATTTTATCCTAAACAACTTTCTGTAATTCGTAGATATAAATAAAATCAAAATTTGTGACTTAATGTACAAAAAGTGAAGGTGTTAGTGTTGTACAAACATTTGAAATTGTGAAGATACTGTGTTTATGCTTTTGAATTTGCGTTATAAATAACATACAGCTATTTAACAACTTTTATTTTCCTGTTATTGCTTTTGCTACTGTAGGGTCAGCAATGAAAGTAGTTGAGATTAATACTTTTGTTTTTGTGGGACACAGAATGATTCCATACGCTTATCAGCATTTCAAGTGGTTTAGTAGATAATTCTCAAGAAACTGAAGCGTTAGGGACTAACCACACTTATTGAGCTCTGTTCAGCTTTTGTCCGTTCATCTTTACGGATTCGTACGCACCCCATACAAAATCGTTGTTTTCTCTGGACAAAAGCTAGACAGAGGCACAGAGCTGAATAAGTATGGTCAGTCCGTAATCGACTTTCTTTGCTGTCTGTACCACGTGGCATGTCATTTCGAACTTCGAAGCGCCCTAGCGTCAAATAAATCCCATTCTAAAAAAATAATATAGGCTCTTCTTTTCATACCTACATTATTATGTGGTTCCAAATACAGAACTCTGGCGTTTTGATGGGTTGAAGACCAATCCATCAAAACGCCAGAGTCCATCAAAACCAAAAGACTCAAGACACAAGGATTTTATCGCTCAAGAAACGTACAAAGTACAAACGATTGGTGGTCCCGTGTAAGTAAAAGAGATAGGTATATTAATAGTTGATCGCTGACCCTTCACACCGCCCGCGCCGGATAGTATTTGTTCGTCGCTGCGACAAGAGCTATCAAAGAGAGTTCTCGCTCGGCGACACTCGCATTGCGAGCAGAACACTCGGTGAGAGACGTATACGCATGCCAGTGAGTAGGTAATCACTCGTCACCACAGGTGCCTATAAGAAATTAAAAGTTGAGCGTATTATTATCATCATGTATAGAAAAAGTAAAATATCTGGACAAACATACGCCGTAAATCAATAATGTCAATCAAACTCAAACTCAAACTCAAATCATTTATTTCAATTAAACCATTTCAGGCACTTTTGAATTGTCAACATTTTAAATAGTCGGTCAGTTAGTCAGAAAGTGAAGCTAGTTGCCCATTCCAAAACGTAGATCTCTTTGGAGAAGAACGGGCAAGAAACTCCAAGGACACTCTTTTAAATCAAGATATTATTACAAAATCCTGGGTACATTATTCTTATTGCTTCTACATGTGAGAACAATGAAAAAAAGAACAATTTAAAATATAAAATTAAAAATAAGCCCTGGCAGTTAAGAGATGACCAGTCTCAACTGACGGCGCCCGTTCACGAACATGACGCGTGGATCAGCACCACCCAGCTCAACCATTTTGTAGGGAACCGAATGATCCAACACACGCGCCACCACCAGTGAGACATTTAAGTGAGCATGACATATTCTCAACTGCCATGCTCTTTCAAGTCAACATCAAAATATCATAAAAACGGATCCATGGTTCTTACATTTACAAAATTTTAAAAAAATGCTTCTAATTTATACAAAACTATAGGAATAATCAGGAAGAGGTATTTAATATTTAAGTATTAAGAATTAAATCTTGATTGAATAAAATAAACATTACGTTCGTAATGTCAGAAATACAAAAAAAGGGGAAGCATCTCTTCCAAATATTGAAATTGTAATCAACTAGTGAGCCCAAGTGCCTGTGGAGCAGGACCAGCATTAAGCCAAGCATTTTTATCTACGATATACTCATCCAACTTATAATATGCTTGTCTACATAGTGTGCGTTTAATGCATGTTTTAAATTTCTTCTCATTTAATTGAAGAATATTGAGTGGTATTTTATTATAACATCTTACACAGTACCCCATAAAAGAAGTTTTTACTTTAGACAATCTGAAGCACGGTTGATCTAGTTTGTTCCTATTCCTAGTGTTAAAATTATGCCTGTCACTTATCTTACTAAAAAGATGTAGATTTTTTCGAACGTACATAATGTTTTCGTATATATATTGACAAGGAACCGTCATGATGTTAATGTTTTTAAACAGTTCCCTTAGGGACTCGCGTCTGCTGAGATTGTAGATGGCTCTAACAGCCCTCTTTTGCAGAATAAAGATAGAATCAATATCTGCAGCCCGTCCCCACAGCAGAATACCGTAAGACATTATGCTATGGAAGTAACTAAAATAGACGAGTCTCGCGGTATCCACGTCTGTTAATTGACGGATTTTCCAAACAGCGTAAGCGGCTGAACTTAGCCGCCCTGCAAGTGATGTTAAGTGAGGACCCCACTGCAGCTTTGAATCAAGCGTGATCCCCAAGAAAACCGTATTTTCGACGAATTCCAGTATCTCCTTATTCAATACAACGTGACATTGACTACTTCTAACATTCGGTAAAGAGAATCTAATGCATTTAGTTTTTTTCTCATTTAATACTAAATTATTTACAGTAAACCAATTATGGACCACAAGCATAGCATTATTTACGTCGTCAAGCTCCTGTGCACGTCTGCCTACTTTAAAAATCAGCGATGTGTCATCAGCAAATAACACCATTTGTGGCCGGGTTTTTAGTAAATGAGGTAAATCATTTATATATACTAAAAATAGGAACGGTCCCAATATTGAGCCCTGCGGTACACCCATTTTGACTTTTAAACCCAATGAATTCACACCGTTTATTTGAACTTGCTGAAATCTATCATTTAAATATGATTTTATTAAGTTAAGAGCTAGTTTACCCAGTCCGTAATGCTCAAGTTTCAAGAGCAGTGTTTCGAAATTCACGCAGTCAAATGCCTTGGATAGGTCGCAAAAGATGCCTATTGCATCTTGTGCCTCTTCCCATGCGTTAAAAATGTGTTTTAATAAGGTGACACCGGCGTCCGTTGTACAACGTCCTTTGGTGAAACCATACTGTTGATCGTGTAGGATGTTGTTACGATTAAAATGATTGAGCATTTGATTTAACATTACTTTTTCAAACACCTTGCTGAAAACCGGCAAAACCGATACGGGTCTATAATTATTTGTGTCTTTGCTGTCCCCAGATTTGAAAAGTGGAATAACTTTACTGAACTTCATTAAATCCGGGAATACCCCTTGATCTACGCACAAATTAAATATTAGAGCTAAGTAGGGTGCAATTGTCTCAATAATGGATTGACAAACTTTAGTAGACATGCCCCACAGATCTTCGGTAATTTTGATCTTAAGTTGCTTAAATGCCTTTATAATGACAATGGGGTTAATATGTTTAAATTTAAATTCCACAGTACAGGCTGAGACATTCGCTCTTAATAATTCTATAGCTAGTGCGGGCGAGGAATTTAAAGTTTCTGTAGTTTTAATTGGGATATTGGTAAAGAAAGTTGTAAATTCCTGAGCAACATCGATGTTATCGCTAATGAGACCGCGGGAAGTGTTCAGTGTGTAATCAGTATTACGTGTTTTGTTCCTGTTCGTTTCATTGTTAATAATCTTCCAAACTGTCTTTATTTTATTGTCTGCTGATTTAACCTTGTTACTAATGAATGAAGCTTTGGCTGCTTTGCAGATATTTTTAAAAGTTTTAGAATAAGTAGCAACATACTTATTAAAAGTATCCGTGTTAATATACGGCTTAAGGCCATACAGTTCAAATAATCTTTCCCTACTTTTTCTGATTCCTTTAGTTGCCCAGTCACTGAATAAAAACTTAGGGCAAATAGTTTTAGAGTTCTTCTTAAAGTAATTATTGAACTCTGTTTGTACTAATGAAAATAATTCTTCATACAAAATATTACCATTAGTCATACTTAGGCCCTGAGCACTTAATTTGCTATTTAAAGTAATATTAAACTTATTCAAATTACCCGATGTTATTGGTCTAGTTTGAATCTGCACTTTTTGAATCGGTGTGTTGGACTTAAAATAAACGGTTTGACCACTGTGATCAGAAGGGAGATAATTTACAATGGCCTTCTCTAGATATTCGCAGCAACAGAAAACATTATCAATACATGTAGCAGTAGCCGTAGTTATTCGTGTTGGTTCCAAAAACACATTTGACAGATTGAATGATTTAAAGAGGCTTAATAATCTATTGCTATTTGAATTAATTTCCAAAATATTAATATTAAAGTCACCACAAATAATTACTGATTTATTACCAGTTGCAAGTTTTGCCAAGACATCTTCCATTACTGACTCAAAAACAGAGTAGTTTTGATAGTTTGGAGGTCTGTATACGCACACTATAAAATGCTTATCTAGCTCAACACAGGACAGTTCGATGCTATGTTCCACCGATAGTTCCACTATGTCTTTACGAGTCTTATATTTTATAGAATTTTTAATTAAAATTAATGAACCTCCGCGCAGCATGGATTTTCGGTTAAAGCAGCTGCCCACATTGTAGTTCTCATAATTAATTAGCATTTCATAATCTTTCAACCAGTGTTCAGTTATACAAATAATATCAAACATTGTTTTTTCTAAAAACAACTCAACTTCTAATAATTTGGAAGAAAAGCCTTGAATATTTTGATGAAATAATTTCAAGGAATTCTGCTTAGCCCCTTTTTTACACTTAACTAATTGAGTGCTAGAAGATACCTTGTTGGAGGTGAGATTAACGATATTGTTATTGGTACCTTCTGTTGTCTTACTGACTAGTTTAAACTATTGTTGCTAACCACCTTAATATTAGTACTATTACTAATTTTTATGGTTTTAATTACATCCGACTTCGACATACTACTTATGTCTGAGTTAATAATAAAAGCTAATAGCCCTGCTATTTGACGTCTAAAACTAATAGGCAGATACGCTGTATCCCTAGTCGATTTGAATGGCTCAACAAAAGTGTTGGTGTCAAAAAATATGAGTTTGTCACTATAGTGATTAACTAATAAATGTATATGGTTATTTAGCCTATGTATATAATAATTTTGCCTACTTGATAAGTGCTCAAAGTATGGGAAAGCACACAATATTATTTTCTGACAATTAATCTTCAAGATTTCAGTGACACTGTCAGTGATGTCATCTATTGTTACCTTAGCACTATTACCTACAAATACAGAAATAATTGCATTTGGATCATATTTATAGCAAGTTATTGATGACATTATCTCTTTGTAGGATTTCCCAGGCATACAATAATTAACAACAGATTGACTCAGGTTGTTACTCAATAATTTACCTAACCCTCTCCCTAAACTATCTGAAAACATAACAGAACAACAACAATCTTTACTAGAAGTGACAGCATAAGTATCTGTCTGTGCTACTTGACATGAACCTTGAACAACATGGGGTGTATCTTGATCGGGGACACAGTCCCGAGCTCCTCCGGACTGGGACGGGTCCTCCGTTGCCTCAGGTTGGATAGCCTCAAGGTTGGATTCCATTTGACAAGAACATTGAGTGGTGCTCAGAGTCATCGGGTCCACTCTACCTGCCTCATCATTACGCATTTCCACCAACTCGTTTGCAGCAAGGATGTGTTCCTTAATTTGTTTTTGAGAGCTCACATACTTAATATAATGTAAATGTAGTGACTCTTCAAGTACCTCAATTTCAGACTGTAATCGCTGAGTGTCAATTTGATAAATGTTTTTACTATCTTCTAATTTAATTTCATAGTTATTTAATTTATTTATTAGAAAAACACGTTCCTTCCTTAGTATAATATTATTGGAATTGTATTTTTGTTGTTTCCTAAATTTATTGCATCTATTTATGATTCTATTTAGTTTTGCATATTTTTTTATTTTATTTTGACTTACTTTATAACTGCTATTATTATATTTCATTATAGAATCTTCAGTAAGATCTATTGTTATTAGGGAATGAGAGTTGCAATTAGTATTAGCTAATTCAGTATACAAGTTATCAGTTTCCTTAGCCTGAGTACATTCTTTTAGTTTCTGTAACTTAGTGATTCGTACATTTGCATGAATTAATTCCTCTTCTAGGTCCCTAACCTTACACAAAGCCTCCTCATATAAGTTACTGCAGTTATTGAAACCATCCGTGACTAACTGCAATTTGTTCCGTTCATCAACAACGACCAGGTATTTTTGATGAAGGTCTACTAGCTCCTGTTTTAAGCTTGTATTTTTGTAAACCACCTTCTCGACTTCCTTCTCACTATCCTCTATTTCTTGTAACAGCTGATGAATCCTAACTTGATCCATAGTCTGACGGCAATTTCGGGCGTTAGAGAACGTCAAGGGTTTGTCAACCCTTGAAGTTCTCTAACGCCCGAAATTGCCAACAGGTCCTCGTCATCGGGTAAAATTAACAGTACTCATTGAGAAACGCCTAATGAGTCCACACTCCATGGATTTTCTAGCAGTTATTCAAGAGTTCCGTTATCTATCTAGCGTCCAGCCTCAGCAGTCTCGACATCACAGAGCATTTTATAATCTCGACATTCATAGTGATCGCTTTACGACCGAATTCAGTCGCAAAGTCCTGTCACTCCATACATTACACCTGTCAATCCGGGACTTTGCAACTGAAATCGGTCGTAAACATTGTGGAGACTGCTGTCTGTCATCTGGTACAGTCAGCGTCAAAAATATCGTGACGAACAGACTACAAAATGATCTCAACAACTAAGAAAATTAAACTTTATCTCAATAGTTATCATGTACTGTCACAGATTACTTAGTAAGGAATCTGTAGTACCTACTGTCTTCATTCTGAAACATTCCTTGTGTCATTGACTTAATATTTAATTTTCATAGTTGTATAATTTGAACAGTCTGTTCGTCCCGATATTATTGACGCTGACTGTACCTTATTATTTTGTTATCATCGGAATATTCAAACAAGGTCTTAGTTTAACTACAAGTGATTTACTATTCGAGTATCCTGTTATCTACCGTTTAGGTACGTAGGTACACACGGCAACACATCAAGCTATGCAAAACCAGTATTGGCTGACCGTTCATTGTGTGAAAATATCATACAAACTGAGGCCAAGACAAACTGGTTTTGTATAGCTTGACGTGTAGCCGTGTTTACTACGAATACTACGATAGGTACATCGCCTTATCTTTTTGACACATCGATTTGAAATAAATTGTCATACGAGTTATTTAGGTATAGTAAAATCCCTCAATCAAATCAACTCAGCCTATTGCAGTCCACTGCTGGACATGTTGGCCTCCCCCAGCCAGAAAAATCCCTATCTAAAGATATATTTTTGGTCAGACGGACGGACAGACAGCGAAGTCTTAGTAATAGGGTCCCGTTTTTACCCTTTGCGTACGAAACCCTAAAAAGTCGTTAATAAAGACTGAAAAAAAATTAACTATTAAAATGAATGATTACGTAAAGTGAGAAATTCGTAACATGTTACTACAAATTTCTTACTTTGGTGTACCGCCTGAATTTCTCAGAATGCTGGATCAAGTTTCAATCGATCCTTAAGATAGTATAGGTATATATCTAGATTTATATATACTATTCACGGATACGGCACCCTAATTGCGTAACACATGATCAATCGGAATCGGTTTCATTTTGACAGTTCAACAACATTCATTGCGTTATTTACGTGTCGAGCAGACAAATTTTTCAAACTTATGAAGCAATGGATTAGCAATTTGCTTCAAAATGATTCAGATTCTGATTGATCGTGCATTGGCACTTAAACAAACTACACATATTACAAACACACGCCGGCGCGCCGTAGCAAATTTTGCTAATATATGTAGTAATAAGTGCGCGGCGTAGCACCAACATTCTAACATTCTGAAAATTATAATACTAACTTATCCGTGTAGAAAAAGGGGAGGTCTTTTTCTACACGGATAAGTTAGTATATAATAGACAGCTAGCCCATCTAGCCCAGCTTTATATCTGCTTCTATCAGCTTTTAGATCTAGAAGCTTTGCAGCATGACGCCAGCGATCTCGACTGGACCCCTCTGGTTGAGTTCGAGGACATCAACTGTAGGCATAGGCAAGTCACCTGCCAACCAGTGTAAGGATGTGAACCTCAATGATCTCAATAAGCATTTCTCCCTCCTTCCCTTTTCTCTTGATCCATCTGTGAAGGCTGCAACACTTGAGAGTCTTGCTAGTTTGCCGTTACCACAATATTCTCACTTCAAGCTTAAAGATGTTAGGTACTGAGGATGACGTTAAGAAGTCTATACTTGCGATCACTTCTTCAGCAGTCGGTAATGATAAGTGTGTTGAAGAATGATAACTCTTATCCTTTCCACATTACTTCCTGTTCTCACTCACATCTTCAATCACTCATTTTCCTCTTGCTCCTTTCCGTTAGTTTGGAAACAGGCTCACATAATACCTTTACCTAAAACTAACAATTCTACTTTATTAACCCACTTTAGACCTATTTCTATTCTCCCATTTCTCTCTAAAGTTTTTAAGCACATAGTTCATAGACAATTATCATTTTTCTTGGCGTCAAACTCGATAGTACCCCCTTTTCAATCCGGTTTTCGCTCGGGTCACAGTACTGTAACCGCGCTTTTGAAGGTGACTGACGACATCTGCTGGGCAATGGAGAATAACTTACTTACTGTTCTCGTATTGCTCGACTTTATTAGGGCCTGCAACGCAGTGGATTTCGACATTTTACTATGTTTCCTCAAATCTATCAATTTCTTTTTTCCACTTTAGCCTGGTTCAGTTCTTATTATCTTCGGGGACGCTCTCAGTGTGTTCGCCTGGAGGAGTCCTTCACTGATTGGTGTAGTCTCACTAAGGGTGTTATTCAGGATAGCGTTCTCTCTCCTCTTCTTTTTTCAATTTTCATAAACTCTGTTACCAGATTAATCTCCTCCAGTTTCCATCTCTACGCAGATGACTTGCAGCTTTATCGAGATTTTACTGTAGCTAACGCGGATTCTGCAATTGTTGCAATTAATCATAACCTGGCGTCAGCTTCAGCGTTTGGGCTAAGTTATTTGGTTTGCAAATTAACCCAACTAAATACCAGGCCATGATCATCGTTAGCAGATTCGTTCGCAATGTGGCTGATGTTACATCTCTCATGCCTTTATATCTCGATGGTGTTCACATTGATTATACTGAAACCGCTAAAGATCTGGGTGTAGTTATTGACTCCAATCTTTCGTGGCGTGCTCAAGTCAATGAGGTCAGCCGAAAGGTACATTTCTCCTTTTATTCGCTGAAATGCCTTCAGGATCTTCTGCCCTTGAAGACTAAAATTTCTTTGGCACAAACACTTTCATTTCACATTCAGCCGATTATAGATTATGCCGACGCCTGCTACCTGGATGCCACTGAGGAGCTATTTAACAAGCTTGAGCGCTTGCAAAACCTGAGGGCCTACTCCGAAGTGCACAGCGCGAATGTTCGGATCGGACCGACATATGGCCGAACCGAATATTGTTGAAAAATGCGAAAAAAGTTCGGATCGGCTCAGTTGGGTCGGGACCATAGTCAATATTCGAAAAAGTATAAGAGTGTAGGATCGGAACCGACCGAACCAAATAGTAACTTCATAGCAGGAAACGGCCGAACATTCGGCCGATACTACTTCGGAGTAGACCCCCTGTGCATTCGCTTTGTTTTCGGTCTTCTAAAGTATGACCATGTTTCACACCTTCGCAAGGAACACAAGTGGCTCCCAATCCGCCTTCGCAGGAACACTCGGATTTTATGTCTACTCTTCAACATCTTACAAAACCCGTCTTATCCTTCCTACCTGCGTGAGCCTTTTTCTTACGCTCGCTCTAGCCCCGCACCGTGTAGATCACACCTAAGATCCATCCTTAAATCTCATCCTCATAAAACGAGCTACTATTCTTATTCCTTCTCTGTCCATGCTGTAAGATTGTGGAACTCACTTCCGCCTAGCATTCGTGATTTAATTTTTTTTTCTCTATTTAAACGTCGATTAAAAGAGCATTATCTTTCCTCTATACCTTGAATATTTGTATATATATATACTAACTGACCCGGCAAACGTTGTTTTGCCATATAAATTATTTCTAGCTGCCCGGCGCTACTTCGTTCGCGTGGTGTCCTATCCCCTACCCTACCCCTACCCTACTCAGCTACCCTACTCCTACACTACTCCTACCCTACCCCTGCCCTACTTCTACCCTACTGCTAACCTACTTCTACCCTACTCCTAACCTACTCTTACCCTACTCCTATAAGTAAAACGCTGAATGATTGATAGAACTATTCATGAATTATTATATTCGATTGCCATCTTGCGGATCTGTGGATGGAACAGAATAATATAAAAATCGCGATTAAAAAACAGGGGTTGGTGATAGAAGAATGAAAATTTAGGGTTGTATGTATTTTTTAACGCATTATAAAAAAAAATTGTCCAAAAAATTAAAATTAAATCTTAGGGGTGGACAACCCTTATCACTTAGGGGTATGAAACATAGATAGTAGCCGATTCTCAGACCTACTGAATATGCATATACAATTTCATAAAAATCGGTCAAGCCGTTTCGAAGCAGTATGGTAACTAACACTGTGACACGAGAATTTTATATATAAGATTTAAATATGTTTATATATTTTTTTATTATGTATTCATTTAAGTATACTTATGTAATTTTTTTGCATTATATGTGTAGGTATATTTAATATTTCATTCATTTCTTCATTCAGACATTCATATTTTTCTCTTCCTGTTCTCACACACTATTGTCTACATTTCTTTTTTACTTCTCCTTTCGCAGGTCTGCTGGAAGAAATTTCTTAAGAGATAAGTAGTACCTTTGTACTCATATTATAACTATGTCATATCCCTATGTATTTTAATGTGTGTACATAAATAATAAAATAAATAAATAAGTAAATTTGAACAATTAATAATAATTTGTTGTTAGTATTAAAAATCTAAACTTACCAATCGCAAGGATTTGTTTTTTTCGAAACTCCACCCCAGAGTAACCTCTTTGGGAGTTGAGAGTTTCCGAAGTTTAGCCGATTGTTAGTATGTTTGCGAACAAAGCCAGTAGGAATATCTAGTTCTGTAATAATTTCATCATCGTTGTAGGTAGGTAAGCCATACGGCCTGATTTCCCTATAGTCGCTTTATATAATTCCTATGGGAGGAAAGGAGTGGCATATCCTAGGCCGGGGTCGGGGATTACTTTCACCGCTACATGTGCCTATGCTCTTTAGATGTACTAGGTTATAGCTTAAGTTATAAGTAATTATAAAACTAGCAGTGATACGTCATACCAAGGTACCTACTATGAAATAAAATGATTAACTGATATGGGTACATGACTGTTTTCTAGTTAGTTAATTGTGTGGGAGATTTAAACGCGTATTATACGACGCTTTTCAAACACTTGCGAGAAAAAAAAACTTGAGAGGTGTCAAGGGACACCCGGATGGAACGAAGTTCACAGACAGACAGAGAAACATGCGACGCCGCACAGCTTACAATAGCTTACTATAGCAAAAAGTGTCGTGACAACATTTCGTAAGAATTTTTTCCGTCTAGCCCCCTTTCACAACGCGCGATAAGGAACTTCGTTCCAATAAAAATCTTCTTTAAATCAATTTACGTTGTTGAGCAGATAATTTATTATGTAGCTCTGCGACGACGTAGCTGCGTAGCGGATAATCTACGCATCGGCTACGGCGTAGCTCTCGTAGCGATTGTGTCGTGACAACTTTTCGTAAGAATTTTTTTCGTCTAGCCCCCTTTCACAACGCGCGATAAGGAACTTCGCTCCAATTAACAAACGAAAACATTATATTTTGTGAAAAATGCGCTTTTTTTGTGCCTTCGCATTTTGAAAAAACTTGAGAGGTGTCAAGGGACACCCGGATGGAACGAAGTTCACAGACAGACAGAGAAACATGCGTCGCCGCACAGCTTACAATAGCAAAAAGTGTCGTGACAACTTTTCGTAAGAATTTTTTCCGTCTAGCCCCCTTTCACAACGCGCGATAAGGAACTTCGTTCCAAAACTTCGTTCCAATAAAAATCTTCTATAAATCAATTTACGTTGTTGAGCAGATAATTTATTATGTAGCTCTGCGACGACGTAGCTGCGTAGCGGATAATCTACGCATCGGCTACGGCGTAGCACTCGTAGCGATTGTGTCGTGACAACTTTTCGTAAGAATTTTTTCCGTCTAGCCCCCTTTCACAACGCGCGATAAGGAACTTCGTTCCAAAAAGGCACTGACTTGAAGCCGCCATACTGCATACTATTAAAAACACAAACACTAGATGTCAAGTTAGGTTCTTGACAAAAAAATATATTTGATGAAATACAGCGTGTATCACAAATGTGTGGTCATATGTAGAATTTCGTACCTATATTTCGCAAATAAAAATTCATTTCACATATTTTATATAAACTCAAAATACAAAATTTCGCGTTTATTCGCCAAAAAGAAAACTCCTTTATAATCATGCATAGTCATTACGTGAACTATCTATTGATATTTTTTTGATAAAGGCTAACCTTGTGGTTGTGTCTATGTTTTTCTGCTAAGTCTTTGCCTTCGGTCATTTATGACAATAGTGTACGTAGATACTAAAATATCTTTCAGCGTCTACACTGTTGACTGGGCTGTGGAGGCTTTGTTTTTGTTTGGCTCCATTTGCAAATTTAGGGTAGCTACTTTTTGTTGCTACTAAAATCTGTATGACTTCAACAGGAGTTTCTTGCTCTACATTTAGTAGCTGCCAAGGAAAATGAGCATATCCATCTAAGAGTTCATTCCATGGTATCTTACTGAAGAATATCTAGTATTTTGGAAAAAATCTGCAGCGTTAAATACAAGTCTAGAGACGATGTGGTCACGGCGGCTGCTGATAGACAAAATAATTTGCTGATGTTCAGATAAGATTCGTTAGTTGGGTTGAACCTCATGTGTGCATACAATTTATCCAAGCTCTGCGTTTAAAAAATGTTATTCTTCAAAATTTCGTGGCAATGTATAGAAAACACAACATTTCGGACTAATTATTAAATTTTGCATCTATTTCGTAAAAACGAAAATTACGTATCCCTAGTCATATGGGATACCCAGACCACCAAATGATTAATTTTTCACGATTACGATTTTGGTCCCATTGAGAATGTTGTTCAGTTTGACACCCATAGATACTTATGACCCCACATTTTCGACACATGCTGTATTATGTGTATTTATCATTTTTATTTATTTACTCAGTTTATACAGGGTCCAACTAAATTTGTCGACGAAACTCCGCAGACGTGAATGGTTTCGATACCTAAACACGATATAACACAATTGAACCGATGTTTTTTTTGAACGAAGTAGGAAAAGCTGGTAGAAATCATCACGTAACAAATAAGCGTTATGCTCCATGCGACTTTCTCTTTCTCAGATACAGCAATTTGCTATGGTTTTCGAGGGCGCTAAAACCGATAGTTAGGTCAAAATGAAAATCCAAAATGGCGGCTGCGGAAACTTTAAAATTTTTCGGTATTGGTGTCGTTTTCATGGTTTTCGAGGATGCTGAAGCCGATAGTGCGATCAAAATTAAAATATATTTTTTCGACTCATACTTCAAGCGGTCGTTTCACCCCAAAAAATCATCTACTGATATATTTTTTTTTATCTTTAGGATGTTTAAGTATTAGCTCTACGGAGTTTCGCTAACGAATTTAGCCTTGTATATAATTATATAATTTTTTTTTTTTTGGCATAAATTCGCATGAAGGTGCTTTGCTGAGATTTGCGGTATTGCACAGTCTAAAGCACGCGTGTTAAATATACTGCATTGTGAACTTATATTCACAATGCAGTGTATTTAACACACGGCGTAATAAGACCCTCTTTACGAGCATGTGTGTTGAAAAAATACTTTTTTATATTCCAGAAAAGCAAAGGGTACCCACGGGATATACAGTAAACCGTATTTTCGGAATGACCAAATGGAATAAAGTGAAACTTTCACGAGTAGATAGGTTTCGTTGATATAGCATAGCGGACTCCCCCTCACCTACCCCCCGCCCACTATCTCGTAAAACTGAAGATTCTGTACTGTAATACAAGAATAGAGTGGTCGTCTAATCGAGCCATGTGGCGGCATAAACTTAGGTACTTGTCCAAACGTAGCGTCTCTGCTACACTAAATGAGTTTTTTGCAGACACAATTATGTTTATACATCTTAAACTTTACTCCCAGTCTCAGATTATTAGTAACGGATTTCGAAAAGCAACAACTTTCGCGTGTGTTGTTTCCGGATTTCAACCGCGGACAGAGGCCACAGTTTCTCACTCATACTAATGAGCTCCACTCCAGTGATAAATGTTTCAAGGAAATACAAAATGTTTATCAGGGTAAAGTACCTACCAGCTATTTATGTTGTCTGTACATACAAGTATGACCTACGTCATATATGTACAACAAGGAACGGAAACTCTTAGGTACTCGTTAACAGTGATGGATAACCGGCACCCTAATTGCGTAACACACGATCAATCGGAATCTGAATCATTTTGAAGCAAATTGCTAATCTATTGCTTCATAAGTTCGAAAAATTTGTCTGCTCAACACGTAAATAACGCAATGAATGTTGTTGAACTGTCAAAATGAAACCGATTCCGATTGATCGTGTGTTACGCAATTAGGGTGCCGTTCAACAAATCGCGGTCTTTACTAACTGCAAAACAAATGGTGTCCACCCCTCTAATAACTAACTACCTTCCTACTTACGATAACTATAGGTAGGTACCTGCGCGACCAAGTAAAAGTTCACACTTAATGTCAAGCGTCATTATAAGAAGGAACATATTTAGTTGGAGGCATGAAATGTAAGTAGGTACCTACCATCACTAACTACGATTTAATATTTCTACACTTAACCCCTCCAACACTGATCGCATGATAGCGTGTAAAAAGGTAACGTTAACCCTCCTTCATTAATATAATTGCTTCGCAGGAGAGACCGTAATTAATCGTTAGTTGATTATAGGCAAGTAGTTATAATCAGAGTGCAGCACAGACTACACGTAACTTAACTTTAACTATGTATTAGGTGGGTAACTAATACACGGCACGCGCGTAGGCGTTAATGTAAGCAAATCAGTCATGTGCGCCTATTGTTTACAAATACAACCCGTAAATTAGTACCACTCCAATACAAATTGTAACTACGCCATCATACATAATCAACCTGTAATGTTCCCACTGCTGGAACACAGGCCTTCGCTCTTCGAAAGGGAATGGGCCCAGTGCTGGGTCCCTATATAATATTAGGTCTTTTAGTTTTTGGTTGTAGGACATGCCTTTGACGGACATAACGGAAACTTTGTGAGGAAATACGATGTTTTCCTTTACCGAAATCAAAAATGAAAATCGTTTATTTACATAAAATGTGGTAGACCTACAAAAGGTGATAAATAAAATTGCAGGGCAAAGACGCATTCCGCCATGTAATGATGGCATGCAAAAAATATTTAATACGTTAAGTAGGTATGTAGTACCATACAGTAATGTACTAATAAGGTAGTTAACTAAATGAACAAAGGAACGTAAATAATAATAAAAAACCGTTTTGAGTACACCATCTTACATTTTAGTATAATTACTTAACGTCTGTAAACAATAACTTCTTAAATAACTGCGTTAGGGAACGTTAAAAATCTCACCGCACTCATTCATGTACTAAATAATACTTATTTATAGTAATTATCACGGTTGCTGGGTTTTGTTAAAAATAGCTAATAGCCAGCTTATGTTATTCATATTCATTCTTGCACAACATTCACTATTTATAAACATTCCTTGGATGAAGATGAAAACAGTACCTACGTGCAATCCTAGTAATGTTAAATATACATATACGTGAATATAACTTAGATATTTATAGAAGCACTCTCTTTAGCTTTAGCCCGCGGCTTCGCCTGCGTGGGTGTCGGTTTACCGGGATAAAAAGAGTCCAATGTGTTAATCCAGGCTATAAACTATCTGTGTGCCATCCGTTTTGCTGTTTTGCATGATTGAGTAACAAACATACAAACTTTCATATCTGTACAATTATATAAAACTAGCGGATCCGGCAGACGTCGTCCTGCCTGGTTGAGTCATCATATACCGACAGCAGCGCCACCTACAGGGTCCAATTGCTGTTGGTTGGATGTTTTCAAACCATCCAGAAACCCATTGAAATATACACACAAAATTTCATCCAATTTGGTGGAGTCGATACATACATTTCGGTGATTCGTTTTTATTTATATAGAAGAAGAAGATAGATTGAAATGTCCGTTTGTAATGTCAAGATATACAAATAAATAAATTTGCAGTGTCTGTTTGTAATTTCAAAATAACAGCTTTTTACTAAATGCATTTAATAGTATATACGCTACTTATAAAAAATAAAACATGTTTAAAAAATTTTCTTTCACTTGCAGATAGCTGGTGTTATAAGGAGTAATAAATTTTGTCTTACATTGCAGATTTCCATATAACACCAGCAGGTGTTATAAGGAGTAACTTAGGCTACTTTTATATTAGAAAAAGATTAAAACCCATAAAATCCAATTGTTTTCCGACATGCACGCGAACGAAGTCGCGGGCACAGCTAGTTTATAATATTATAGTAGGGTAGTTACCTACTTGGAAGCCAGTAGAGTATAGGATGTGTCAGCAACTTATCATTCGGCGCAAGTCGTAAACTCGGAGAAAGGGTGGCCGTTGTGTTGTAGATAGTGTATGGGATGGCAATCTTGTACTTACATCGTGCGTTTTATGAGCCTTTAACGCACCATATTTATGCCACCGGTCAACTATTCAGGCATGTACTAGACGTATGCCTGAACCACTAAATACAAACTAATTCAATCAATCAATAGCCTATCGTAGTCCAATGCTGCCGGTCGATTCTGCAAAAATCTCACCGTGAAAACTCAAGTGAAGTGAGCTTGATGTGAGTTGTCAGTAGTGTCAATCCCTAGCATTATTTGGAATGACAGCTCACTCCACGCTCACTTCACCTAAGTTTTCACGGTGAGATGGTTACAGAATCGCACTGCTGGACATAGACCTCTCCCGTGCTGCGCCACAACACCCTGTCCTCCGCGTTCCGCATCCAGTCTGTTCCAGCCACCGTCTTTAGGTCCTCGGTTCATCTAGCTGGTGGTGTCCCACACTACACTTGCCGATATACGCGGCAAGATAATTATAAGCCTAATTTAATACCTAATTTATGAAATACCATCACCAAACGGTCTGAACGTAAACGTAACGGTAACGTAACAGTTTCCATAAAGTCATAATCAAATAAAGTTAACTAAACTATTTAATTTCGAATATCGACCCAGGCATTCACTTGACGTGTAGGCACTTCTGTAAAACTTTGTATTTCAGTCATGATTTTTCTTATTTTCCCATAATATTGTAAGAGGCGTCTGAAAGTGTATAAGATTACTGAGTAGGTAAGTGCTGTATCAAGTGGAAATGTAGCAGCACCTTGTAGATAAAATCATACAATAAAAGCTGTGAAAATATGGTTTATCTTAGCATAGCAATGTCAGTGTTGAGATAGCGTTATATTTTTTATTGTACTGTATTATATTTTCAGTGAACTGCTGACATTTGTAACAAAGAAATCAATATAATGTACCAATTTGAATACCATTATGACCGTAGTAGGTACTCGTAGATAATAACTACGGCGCTCATGCAACCTGTAACGCAATCATGACAGTCACGTCTAATTCCACACACATTAGCATGCATGGAAAGTTTAGTAAATCAATAAAAAATGAGTTTATAACTACCTCGTCCGTGGAAAACCGGCATTATGTACCAGGACTCTATCTGTATCTATAGACTTCGTGTGGCCTTTTACTTGTAAAGTCCAATTATAATTTTAAAACGACTCATTGAATCATAAGGGGCTTGAAACCTCCCACGTGCGGCTTCAACCCGGTATAATACAATAACGTCACAACCACTAAATACACACTGAACAAACTTTACCCGACCTGACTGTACGATGTTATAGATCGATATGTATAACCGTGGTTTAAAAATATATATAAAGGAATTTATAGTTTTTTTAATTATAATTATAAAGTTAGTCTTCATGTATCCATTAGGTACCGCTGAAACCTCTAGGGCGAAACAACAAAAAAATCGGTTACAGTTTACGAAAAGTAGAGTCAAAATATTTGAACTCGCAACTCACACATCAGAGCGGGGGTCGTCCCATGGGGTTTCCCTTGCCCTATTAACACGTTTTTGAAGCTCACAAAGTTCGTACGTTCGTACGATTGTTTACTTTTGTGCACAGTTTTATAATTTAGTTCGATATCTACTTACCTACTTAGATCGATATAAAAGTCTTACAGTTGGTTTTTAATTCTTGGTAGCCCGGCCGTCTCCTCTAAATAAAAAATCTGCCGGCTTAACTTATTTGCTAGTAACTTTTTATGAAACTGAAGGTGCCTGCGTAATCTCGACTTGAATTGAATCACAATATTAAATATGCAGGTACGAACTGGGTTTTCCGTTTAGGAAAGAATTCACATGCAGGCACGATTACCTGGATCGTCAGAGGTGGCCAACAATTAGAATTAGAGGAGTGCGGGCGGGTGCTTTGGGCGGGCGGCGGCGGTGACGGCCGGTGGCGGCGTGGCACGGCGCGGGTGCGGGTGGCGCGCGGCAGTCGGCGTCCGCGTCCCGCGTCAGGTGGCCGCGCGCGCCGCTGTCAGATGAGCGCCGCGTACTATGCCGGCGCCGCAGCCCCGCACCGCCCGCTCGCCGGCCGCCGCCGCGTGTGCCGCGCGCCCGCACACAGTGCACGCCACCACCGTCTACAGCGACCGCAGCGCCGACAACATAACGCACGCTATTACACGTCTCACGTCTACCGGAATGTAAATATTTATGGATGTCAGTTTTCAGTTGTTTAGATTGGCTGTGAATTTTAAGGTACGTAACTAATGTCTGGTGTTTCGATTTTTGCACGACATTATTTAGACAGCGATTGTGTCGATTGAATAGACTAAATGGGTCGATTATAAAATTAAATAAATAGCATGTCTGTTCAATATCGAATTGTGCTTTGTGCCTTTGTACATAATTGCTGACGATGACTTCGATATTAATGGCGTTCGGAGTACCTACCCTTCTATATTTGGATCGATAGTTTACCATTAAACGTTGGTGGCATTAGTCGAACAGATTTTTCGCATTACATTACGTGATTAAAATATGACGGCGGCAAGCGACAGTGCGCCGCCGCGAACATGCCAAATTGATATTCATAACAATTGAAAAGCTTTCCAAGAAAACTTTAATGAATATCAATCAATCAATATCTATTAGCCTCACCAGTTGATCTTTTATTATTTACTAGCTTTTGCATAACTTTCTTCAGCAATATTCTCACGCTATATGCACTACATTATAAAATAAAACTTTTTTCAAAATTTTTGGATTTCTTCATTTTTATATTTCTTAAAGTAATTTAATTGAATTTAGCTTTCCAAGTGTTGTATCACCGCCAGTTGTCACATCGCTACGTCCACGTTGTTACCCTACGTGCTTAGCCAAGTTTACGAGTTAGTGACAGGGACAAACAATACATACGTGACTCTATATACATAATCAATCACACACTACTACAACCCCATGTACTTTTATGTCACATATAAACTAAAAGTTATTTCAATTGCAAAACCAACTAATAAAATCCTAAAAACTTTCATTATTATTTAAAATAACCTATTTATTGGCATAAAATGTTTAGGTGAAAATGAAATCGACAAGGCGTGTTCGGGTACATGAAGATGCTATACGCCATAGGTAATATATTAGCTTAATTTTATTTTTTTCTAATAGTAGTCCTTGCGTAGCCAAGATAATACCTCCTACCATTTTATTTACCACCTTTGAGTTATTTTTGCCCTTAGCTGAAACATTTTAACTTGAAAATAATTCTTCTTACTTAACATCTAACTTTTATTTGCTGTAGTAGTTACTGTAAAGTCCGTTATAAAAACTACTGAATAGAATCACTTTATATAATACTCATGAAAAGATTACCTACAAAAAAGTGTGAAAAGCACTAATATAATTTATTCTTCTTCAAAACTAGTTTAAAAAAGTTTCTGTGTCAATATACTATTTATCTAATCACTGTTGTACATAAAAACTATAACTATCCGAAGCTATCAATCACTTAATCCAAGACTTTCCTTCACAGTGTGTTTCCACTTCCTAGTTTATAAATAGGTATAAGTAATACTTAATAAAAAATAATAAATCAGCAATAAACTTTCACCCGAAAAACAACTTAGTGTAACCTGAAACTAAACAAATCTCTTTTTGTATATTTTCTTAACAATATCAATCAAACTCACTTCAGTCATAGCACATACAGGGTGGCAGGGACATCGGCGCGCAAACAGTTACCATGGATTCAGCACATGAGTTTAGACCCCATAGAGTAGAAATTTTTCGTCGGTTAACAAAAAAAAATCTTCTGTTTCATAGAAAAGTGTAATACCTACGCGGTCAAAACGTATGGAACAGCAATATTTTTGAAGTGAAAACTTCTTTAGCGGCGTTGTGCACTTTTGTTGTGATGGGTAAAAAATGTTAAACTCGCGTCAGGACACGAAACTCAAACTCAAATTACACAACTCTATTTATTTCAAATAAACCAATTACAGGCACTTTTGAATTGTCAAGGTCGGTCAGTCAAAAAGATGAAGCTAGTTGCCCATTCCAAAGCGTAGGTACCTATGGAGAAGAACGGGCAAGAAACTCCATGGACACTCTTTTAAATCATAATAATATTGTTACAAAGTATTGGTTACATCATTCATGTTCAAAATTATGCACGTGAGAACGATGCAGAACGTTAAAAGCGTCCGTAAAGAAAATATAAAAAAAAAACAATTCAAATATTAAATTAAATCAAGATAAGCCATGGCAGCAAAGACTTGACCGGTCCCTACTGATGGCGCCCGTTCACGAACATGACGCATAGATTAGCACCATTCAGCTCAACCATTTTGAACGGAGATAAATGATCCAACACATGCGCCACCATCAGCGAGACATTAGAGTGAGCATGACATACTCTCAGCCGCCAAGGCACATTCAAGTCAATGAAAGACGTACCCAGTAAATGGTAGCTTTATAGTATGTACATAGTACTCACATACGTTCTATGCAATTATACAATACTAGGAGATTGAATTTATATAATGCAAAAATAGTATTTTAAAATCTTCAGCAGCTCCAACAGTATGTAGGTAGGGTAGGCGTGTGAGAAGTAATTTCAAATGCTAATCAATTTATTTATGCGTCCTGTGGAGCAGGAACAGCGTTTAGCCAAGCATTTTTGTCAGCGATGTAATCCCCCAACTTATAATATGCTTGGCTGCATAGTGTGCGTTTTATGTAAGATTTGAATTTCGTTTCATTAAGTTGGAGTATGTGGGGAGGTATTTTATTGTAACATTTTAAACAGTACCCCATGAAAGATGAGTCTACTTTAGCCAGCCTGAAACCTGGTTGAACTAATTGCTCCCTATTTCTAGTGATATAATTATGTCTTTCACCTCTTTTACTAAAAAGATGTAGATTTTTCCTTACGTACATAATGTTTTCATAGATATATTGACAAGGTACCGTCATGATATTAATATCTTTAAACAGTTCCCTTAGAGAATCGCGCCTGCGGAGGCCATATATTGCTCTGATGGCTCTTTTCTGCAGAATAAAAATAGACTCGATATCTGCAGCCCGTCCCCATAGTAAAATACCGCAAAACATGATACTATGAAAATAACTGAAATAGACTAGCCTCGCGGTATCTACATTAGTAAATTGACGGATTGTTCTTACAGCATATGCTGCTGAACTTACCCGTCCTGCAAGAGATGTTATATGAGGACCCCATTGCATCCTTGAGTCGAGCGTTATCCCCAGGAAAACAGTTTTATCGACGAATTCTAGTTTCTCTTTATTCAATACTATGTCACAATCACTACTTTTAACATTCGGTAGAGTAAATCTTATGCATTTAGTTTTTTTCCCATTTAATACTAAATTATTAGCAGTGAACCAATTTTGCACCTGCAGTAGGGCGTTATTTACGTCGTCAAGACACGTCTATTTATCTTAAAAAATTAAGGAAGTACCGTCAGCAAATAACACCATTTGTGGTTGGTTTTTTAATAAATGGGGCAGGTCGTTTATGTATACTAAAAAGAGGAAAGGACCTAATATCGAGCCTTGAGGAACACCCGTTTTACTAGTAAACCAAGTGAATTGACACCATTTATTTGAACTTTTTGTTGTCTATCATGTAACGACAACACCTGATCGAAAATTCGTAAGATGGAGCTCGCGACAGGACACCTGACCTGATCGAAAATTCGTAAGACGGAGGGAGAGTAGACCGCATTCCAAAATATCATAAATGCACACCGTTCATATTCAAGTTTTCACTTCTGCCGGCACTCCCGGAGTGCAACCCGTTGATTTTTTTTTTAAATGTCCGACGAAAAATTTCGATGCTATGGGGTCTAAACTCTTGTGCTGAATCCATGGTTACAGTTTGCGCGACGATGTTCCTGCCACCTTGTACCTATATGAAAACTAATGCCCACGTAAACTATATAGCACACGTCTCCAATACTGGAACCATCACGTAGGCACTTTCCACAAATTAATTTATTAACGCAAATACTACATAAATTTGTGGCCGTCAAGTATACATAATAGACTTATACAGCACTATAATAGGTACATAATTTATTGGCGGGGAGGCTACTATCCTTATAAATATGTACGGGTATCTACCATGAGGGTTTGTTTGACCACTCGCGAAATATCAGGATAGTTTATAGAAACAATTTTTGGCGTTATTAAAGTAGGTACCTATAACAAGTAGTTATTAAAAAAGAACATAACTGTATAATGCTTGTTGTAGATACTTAGTGGTCGTTGATTCGAGCACACTATCTCACTGTTGCCATCCAAACAAATCAAACCATCTGGGCTCTCCGCTTTTTCTCAAGCATTGCAGTAAGGGACTTCATACACGAAAGATGGCTCAGACCCTAGGTCTTAGATTAAATATATAATTCAACTTTCAAATTAATAAATACCGTATCAAAATCGCTTTAACCATTATTTTGGGTGCTACAAAGCTAAGTACACACGGCTACACGTCAAGCTATACAAAACCAGTTTGTCTTGGCCTCAATTTGTATGATATTTTCTCACATTGAACGGTCAGCCAATACTGGTTTTTCATAGCTTGATGTGTAGCCGTGTGTACTATGGCTGCTACGAAGCTACAATGTTTACTACGATAAAAACCGAGATAGAAACGAGTGACAAGGGATCACTCCTTTTGCGTCGAGTTTACTCTGTTTTAACCACATTTATATCTAGTACTTTGGTTAGGTACAAACACGGTTCGTTTCTTTGTAAAAAAATGACACGATTGTGTTTGCTATAAGGTAAAATGTTGCGTTCCTTGTGCTCTGGTGTCCAGTTAAGAACAGTCCACAGCTCCAAGCTGTGTCTGCCTATGGGTGCCGCAAAAACGACTAACAGTCTTTATCAAATGGACGAACGAAACCCCAGTGATTATATCTTTTTGCGATTACCAATCTGCCTGCCAAGCACTGTGATTACGGCATTATCCCCCAAGACCATTGTGGAAGCGTTTTATGGCCGAGACCCATATCTAGCAACGGACGTTTATAGGATGCGATTGTAATTTTCAGCGTTTTAATTAAGGAAAATGAAACAGACTTCATAAAAAAATGTCGCGATCAGATTCAGCAATCAAAATGAATTTATATTATATATGTAGGTAGAGTCTGTAGTAGAGATTTCAACGATACTAAAAACCGCTAAGTGCGTGTCGGACTCGCACACGAAGGGTTCCGTACCACAAGGCAAAAAACGCTGAAAAAATTTGTGTCTTGTATTAATTTTTTTAACTTTATTCTATTATTATTATTTATTGTTATAGCGGCAATAGAAATACACACTCTTTGAAAATGTCAACTGTCTACTTATTACGGTTCCTGAGATACAGCCCGCTGACAGACAGACGGATGGACAGCGGATGCTTATAGTAATTGGGTCCTGTTGGCACCCTTTGGGGACGGAACCCAAGAAAATAACATACGCTTCGAATAGGAAATCTCCTTCGGATTTATTGGAAGTCGGTTAAAAATGATACCCATCAATACGTACTTTCACAATCTCCTAAGTCCCCTCTCGCAGCAGTCGGAAGCTCTTCGACAGTATAGGATATTGCCGTAACGATTATTCCTGCTACATAACAGACTTAAATGTGATCGCTGTTAGATACAATTTGTTCCTAATTGCCAGTGATAGCAGCTGCCAATCCTATTAACATTGTACGTGTGGGTAATTTCTTAGAGCTCCCATGGGAACAGGCTTATTCGGAACTGGGCACCACGGCGCTGTACATGACATGTACCTCATAAATATTGGTTACGAGTGCTCTAAGTTATTACTGAGAAGAGGTCTTTGGGCTATTTATGGAGTAAGAAGTTATTTTGGTATTCTGTGATAATATAGAAAATAAAATAAATATTAAACCTAATATGCATAGAAACTAAACAGACATTAAATAATTATGACGTGACGTAGTGTTTGTAGCAATTAGAAAACTTTAACGTTTGCCATACATCATCACAATTAACTGTTTTGCTTGTTGTACATACTTATACACAATCACCTTTAATACACATAGCGTATTTCAGACATGTTAACAACTACCATCTTATTTGTAAATAATTAACACAAGTGAATGCTTTATCGAAATTCAATTTGGCAACGAACGATTTGTCACAGGTATAATTTGTTGACGTTCGTTCCACCGAAAAGATCGCTTTACCGATAAATCTGTTTCTTCATGTAGTGAAGTGTAAAACCAAATTGATTTTCCTTGCGCAATAATATGACGAGTTCTTGGAAATAATGTCCTAACTGGCCAATCACTATTTCACAGGGGGGGGTTAGCTAAGTTTGTTTCTGACGATCTTTCTCTCATAAAAGGGGTGCTCTAGAATTGTAGGAACTGTTGAATAGCGACCCGTCAGCACTCGACAAGTCGTCCATTGGAAAATTACACTTTCAGTGAAAACTTTCTCGTTTCTCGAGCAATCGATGCTTGGGCCAGTTGAGATACAACGAACTGTTGTGAATAGCAAGCGTTCTTTATACAACAATGCTTTTAAATGCTCTTTAACAATTTCATATTTAGATTAATAGAAACATGCAAATAGTAAGAAGAGAACTGGCGTAAGTACTAGGTAGGAACACGTTTTAAGTTGAACTGTCTCAACTGAGAAAACATCACACACTATTTAAATTCAATTCGGTGAACTAAATACGAGTAAGTATTATCGTATACGAGCAGATGGATTGATTGTGTGTACATTTAAATCGATTTTTGACTACTCGTACAAGACTTAATAATGGCTTACGATAGAATTGATCTATTTCTCAGTACTGCCTGCTTAATAGGTGTTGTCAGGTAACCTAGATTACCTCGTAATAACGTGACCATCTGCACACAATTACTGCGGGTCAGCACAAGATGCTATCCAATATAATTTATGGATAGTAAAAATAAGATTGGATCAAAACGTGATCCCCGGAGATCGCACCGGCACGAGGTCATTACAACCATTGAGTCGTGTCTGTTTTATCACTACCTACGCTTTAACTCTGTTCCCTCAAGTATATCGGGAAATAATCTATTATTTCACCTCTCACTGTATGTAGTTTTGTTTCGACTAATGATTTATTTTATTGAAGACGTTGTTATAGACAGATTCAATTTGTTGTATTACAATAAAGTATTTTCCAAAACAAATGTTAGCACATCGAGCGGAAATAACGAACGCGCTCCAATGAAGCGGATAATTTTACCAATAAAATACATTAACACTGCGAGATGCGTGGAAATTATAATCTTGATTTAGCACAAACAGCACGACAAGCATGCACGCTAGTCCCAAAGGTTTTGGCAGAAGTGTACTAAGGTCCACCTATAGTTCTCCATAATAGTATTAGCTAGCAAACCTAGTGCCATTTATAAGCCAACATTACAATATACCGGCTATAAATAAGATTTTTTCTTACAGAAAAATGCGATTATACTTTTACCAGTCCTTGGAATCAAACCCAGGATCAGAAACTGCAGCCCTGCTCGCTGCCATAACACCAGAATCTACGTAAATAAAAGTAGTTTTAAAAAGTATGAAAATGTTACTGCTAGACCATTAAATGAGCTAATTGGAAGCGAATATGACTCTAAAGTATTTACCATCAGTTACGAACAAGCCCTAGAGAATGCACATCTCACATCAATTAACCAAAATTACTTTAATTCTCTTCTCTTATACAACATCGTCCTTATTCTGAATTCTATATTTACTCAACTATTAAGACCGTCGAGGTAATCTTTGAAATGCTGGTAATGTAAACGATTGCGCTAATCTTAATGCCCGTTCATAAACAATAACAAAAATGTCAATAAATAACACTCACGCACGTACTATCGACATCTGCAATAAACTACAACATATGCACGCCATCGCCGAAACTCATTTAGCAGCATGGCTAATTTTCACGCCAACGTAATTAACTCGCTAGGTATACACGATATTATATTCATCGTGAGCTGAATTAAGGGCAAAACTTTAACACGGACTTTGATGTCAGCTTAAGTAAGTATACCGTCTTCGTCTTATAACGTCTTGTTTAAGTATTAGGATGCCATTCTTGAAGAGGGCTTACCTCCTATAACTGTCACCAGAAAGTTTCAATAGATATCCGTTTAATAAATATAGCATCTATGTAATTAAATCGCCTAGGAGCCCATATATCTACGAACGGGCCATAGCAGCAGGTACCTAAATTTTCGTAAGCACCCACTGAATAAATTCCTGCCATAAAATGTCACGAAAACAGCTTTTACTTAACCCAAAATTATTCCTAATTTTGTATGCTTAATTTGACATTGAGGTCACGTTATATGTACCTACTTTCACTACTAAATATTTACACAATAAGCTATCCCTTGGGGAGAAAAACAATAAAACCCCTATTATACTTGAAGTAGATAAAAAAGCTGTTTGTTTAAACGCTGTGGATATGCACATCCATTATTACAATAGATTGAATCCGAAATCGAACGAAAAGCTTATACAAAGGTCACATAACACGTTGGTAGTAATTATTGCAACTATGCAAGAGATTTTATTGTAATGATTTATGTATTTTGTACTAAGTATATAATATAATTAGAATAGATTTTAATTTTAATAGGGTGCGGTATCTAACTCCCACTCGAATAGTTCATTAATATGTGGGTTGAGTATCCGATTCCTTTGTTCTTGCTTCATAGGCCTGATTGTGATCGTAAAGTTGTATATTAGTGCTAGTTTTTGTTCTTAATATCTGTGTAGATAGATATAATTCCTGTATGAAGCGTAGCGTAAGTGAATCAAATTAAATTATACAAAAAAAAATATGGAACCAATACGTATAGAACCAATTTTGCTGAAAAAGTATTCTGTGATATTCAGACGAGAAAGTATTTTAGTACAGCTGTGTATTTATCCACGTATGTTACGTTACGCTTCGTAAAGGGTAGCAACTATCCAATTTCATAAAATGAAAGCTGACGCGTAGCGGTTGGTACTTGGTATAGCTAGAAGTTATACGATGTTTGTGGATAGGACCGTCTCCACGGCAAGAAGGCAAGTTTATCGTCGCGATTTCATCGCGTTTCCGTCGTGTTGATAAACTGAACTGTAGTCGCGGCAACGAGCGTTTACTAAGCATAACGCAAGCAACTTGCTACCGTATGGCTCACTGCATTAACGAATCAACATTCATTTTTGCTAAAACAGTAAAATTAAATTTCATATTTTAACGTAAAACATAAACCTAAAGCTTTGGATAACATTTAACAACCGCTTTCAGTCAGTTTTCCTTCTAAACGATGCATTATGTGGTGGTAAATATTGTTGTATTCTTAGTACATGTTAGAAAAGCATTAAGTTTGGGTTGTTGTGGTGGTAATTATCTTTATAGCTATAAAATTACTGTAGGGGTGGTTTGCTTAGTTTTGTTTTGTATTTGAGTCCTACATCGGACGCCGCGCCGAGGCAGTGGAATTGTTTTGAACAAAGCACTCGGACTCCATGGCACGCGATTTTATTGAATTTTACTCCGCAAAAAAGCCGTTTGTGCTGCAAAGGCAACTTTTAAATAATGTTTGTATTTTTGACAAGGGAATTTAGCTCAGATAAATTAAATCATATACATTAAATGCTACCTTATTGTCGTAATGTGGGTCAAACGTTATAAATATTAAGTAGGTACAGAAATCTGATAAAAACGGTAGGTGCAAAATACATAACATAATTGTATTTCTACTCTTACGATAATAATAGATGGTTAATGTTTTAATTAGATATCATATAATAGTACATTTTGATGCAAGTGTTCGCACACGAGTGTCAAACGATGGTGGTGGTTTTTTTGTGTACTTACGAGGAAATTAATAAATATAACACAGACTAATTTTGTTAATGAAACAGTTACTTATTTGGTGCGAACACACATGTTGGTTCTAGATACTTCACAGCGTGCTGCAACAGGCTGGTATATTTTTGCCAGTTCATTGAAATAACCCAAAAATACATTCTTAGGAAAATACTGGGCATTTCTGCTGTTTCCACTTCCACTGTATGAAATTTTCGAAGGTTTCTGGTTGTATTTTTTCTCTGATTTGATGGCAAAAGACTATCGCTTGCATTTTGTGCCTCAATAAGTACCTAAACCGACGGCGTCGAATCGTTTTTTTTAACTCTTCGTTTTACGAAAATCATTTGTGAATGCTTTTCTCGCGTAGCCGCTAAATAGCCTTAAGTAAAAACAAAAAAAAAATTAAGCTATTTGGTGAGATTAAAAAAAAACACACTTCTATAACTAGTCTATCGTTATCTGTGGCGTACTTTCCAGCTTAGAGCGGGAATGTAAAGCAAAACGCAAACGTGTTCAATTTATTTTTCAAAAGAATTTTTCAACACACTTGGTAGAAAACTGGGTTTTATTGCACCGCTTTTAGGTTCACAATAGAAGATAGCGCTACTTGTACTAAGTAGTCAAAGATGCGCGACATATTATATTTAATAAATTTTAATATTTTTTTTCTCGCAAGTGCGTTGAAAAGCTTCATTTGATACGTGTAAGTATTTGTCATTGTACACTTGCCTCAAAATATATTATTCCTGCTAAACACATAGAGCTCACTTTGTACCGCCCAGATTCTCCACAAGATCCCACTGGACCGGATTTTCTAGAACCCCTTATGTCTATACCACAGCCTGTACCCCTGGTCCTGGAAGATGGTCCCGCTACATACAAGATCACTGGCTATTCATATTTTTAGGGGTTGGTATTCAGTTGCGTCAGCAGCCCAAACGTTATCCATTCGCTACAGGTATAGTGTAACGTTCATTTTGGATTTTACTTGTACCTACAGTTCCTCTTAAGGTCAGACTTCTGGGGTTGCAACTACCTCTCGTATATCAGTAACCTTGTGCAATTTTGCTCTAGGTGCGTAAACACGGGCGTAACAGCTATCGGCACCCTGTCCAGTTCTAGGTACTGGCTCCTAGTACTAATTCTACATTTTGAAATCTGCCTTCCTGCGCACCATATAAATCATAAACTAAGCCTATCCTACACTCGATCCACTGCTGTATATAGACACAACTGCTGCGCCCTATCCTCCGTTTTTCCAGCCACCTTTTCCAGGTCGTCGGTCCATCTAGCTGTACCACACTCGTTTGCCGATACGCGGTCTCCACTCCAGGACTTGTCTGCTCCACCGACCATCGGTCCTTCGACAAACATGGCAACCCAGTGCCACTTCAGCTTGCTGACTCTGCAAGCGTCGGTAACTCCGATTCTTTTCCGGATAACTTCGTTTCTGATTGTATCCTTCAAAGAACCATATATAGGTACCGTCATATAGGTAGTTACTAAATCTAACGTATGCTCCTTTGTCATATTATTGCGCCGCCAACGCATTGTATATTCTTGCATAGGTACTACCTATTTAGACCACCAACTTTGACAAAATGGTCTTAGAACAGGGTGAGCTAAATTGTAATACGAAAATCTTGCATTTCAGTACTAAACAATTATTATTATCGTTTGTGTTTTAAATGTTTTATATTAAGTATACGCAACACGTTAAATAAGTAGAAAGCCCACATATACCGAAAAAAAATTAGGTAGACTAAAATTAAATATAGTATCTACTTCGGAATATATGACACAACAATGAGTTTCAGTATATCCAGTATCCACCACTGCTGAATAAGGACCTTTCCGAGAGACCGCTATAGCTTATAATCCTGGGGGAACAAGGTTGTAATAATTTACCGACGTTAAAATTATTTTAACTGCCGCGATTTTAGCCCACAATTGCCCTTCCTAATATTTAAACCTGAGTCTTTGAGTAGTGAAAAGGTAAGGACACCGACAGACCGACCTTACCTACTGCGTGCAATTCGACGGTCTGCACGTTTGCAGTTAACAAGTTACACTGCAATAGAATACAGAAACTATAAAGAACTTGCGATAGTTGCAATCCGTCTGAGGTCGCCAGCGAAATCGATCTGTTCGTGCTCTGTGATATGGATTTGAATCAATTGCCAGTAAATACTTGCAATTGATTCAAATTCCGTTTTAGTGAAAGTGTGATGTGGCTCGGTACAGTGTGGCTGCGGTATCGTTGCAGTGGTGCAACACCGACAGCAATTGATTTAATGACAATTGACATTTTAGATGAAGTGTGATGTGGCTCGGTTGAGCGTAGTTGCGGTGTGGTTGGTTGCAGTGAGTGTAAGAGTGGCGGCGACCGGCTGGCGACGCCGCGGATGTCGCTGCTTGGCAAACCGCTCAGCTACCGCGCCACGCGACGCGACGCGCGTTACCGCCGCATTCAGTCCAAGTTCTACAATTTTCTTGAACGGCCTCGAGGAGTTAAGGCTGTTCTCTATCACATGATCGTGTAAGTCTAACGTATCGTCGTGTCAAGCAACTTTCCGACCCAAACCACAAATGTTTTGTATACCTACCTAACTAACTTAAGCGTGTGATGTTTTAAACTGATTTGATAACAATTTAACATGTGTCATGACTGTGTTTTAACTGTTTTTCAAATTAATGTTATGCTTTAAAATATCGTATTTAATGCCACTATACCGCAATATTATTTTGATTAAAATTATTATATTCAATGAGGTAAGTATGTTAAGTAGTAGGTACTTTAGTACGTGTGAGTAGGTACTGACGTACCTATTCACACGTTTTTTAGGGAAAAAGCACTAAATCATAACGTTCCGATCGGTCACAGACAATAAAGCGTGGGTTCGTCGAAAGCCGGAAATTCAACGGCTAATATCAATGTTTTATTAGCATCAATCATACCTATATCAAGCGAAATACAGTCTAAAGGTCAACATAAGCACTGCACGGTATGGAGTCTCATAGAAAGAATCCAGAAAGCGCGGACGGGTTCGGGGCTCGAGTGGCTCCGATGCTGGCCAACATTCCTATTTCACACATTACAAATATCACCATTTATTTTATTACATGTAAGCTTAATGTGAATATTTTATACTCATAAAACTTCTGGAATTAATTCTCTAACTAAATGATGATGAAAACCGTATCCAAAACCGTTGCGTAGTTTAGAAGAACAACGCGGTTACACAGCCAGACACTAAAGTGAATTGTTTTATACTACACTGGCCTGTAAAACTAAGTATCACACTTTTAAAATTGGAATAACTTTTTAAGTACACAAGATATGCTTTCGAAATAAAAAGGACTCGAAAAAGAGTTTAATTTTGTATATTAAGACTTCATTGTAGAAATCCTTTTTTTGACAAATGGTTGAAAAGAGCTTTAAAAACAAAAATAATCATTTTCGAATTACAATTTTACCATTAATATTTTTGTTTCTGTTTTTGTTTTCAAATTGTTTCTTGATCGATGAGTCTTGTTACAAAAGCTAAGTTAGACAACGACACATACATTTTATTTATCATGCCTCTTTCACCTGAAGAATGTGCTACGATCATGACTTTTCTGGAACAAGGCATCAGTATGCGTCGTACTGCAAGAATGGTGTTTGTGACGTCACGAATGGTCCAGAAGGTGAAACGAAGGTACGAAGAGACTGGAAACCATCTGAGGAGACCTTGTAATGATAGACCCAGGTGACGAGACCGGTGGTGGTGGTGAGAAGACCGTTATATTGTTTCCACTGTGTTAAGAAATTGCCACCTTAATGCAGTTGAAGTCCAGCAACAGCTTCTTCAGACCCGAAGGGACTACTTTAGTGACAGAATAGTGAGAAGAAGACTTGCTGAAGTAAATCTGAAACCCCGAAGACCAGCGAGTGGCCCCAAACTCGAGAGAGAGCATCGAGTAGCGAGGCTGCAATACACCCGTGAACACATACAGTGGGATGAAGAAGAGTGGTCAAGAATTTTGTTCACAGATGAGTCTCGATTCTCACTTTACACTTCTGATGGAAGGCGAAGTGTCTACAGGCGGCGCGGTGAGCAATACCTTAAAGACTGCTGCTCAAAAAGCAGGGCCGTATTTAGCAAATATGGGTAATGGATCGATACTGATGCATGATAATGCCCGGCCACACTCGGCTCAGGTCATGCAAGAGTATATTCAGGAGGTTGGTATCAGCGTGATGGCTTGGCCATCAAGAAGTCCTGATCTCAAACCGATTGAGCACGCCTGGAATGAGCTAAGGAGGCTAGTCAGAAGCCGCAGACCACCACCTTCCACCCTCGGCACTAAAACAGGCCCTGATTCAAGAATGGGAGAATATTCCCTACATCGGCTCCGAAACCTTGTGTTCAATATGCCAAACCAGCTCGAAGCTATAGTCAGAGCCCGAGGAGGCAATACCAGTTATTAAAAATTAAATAACATGTATAACATACTTATAAATGTTAATTGAGTTTTTTGATACTAAGGTAAAAAATGGCTATTTTTATTGTTTTATCTTTTTTTTAAGTTAAAAATGTTACTAATGTATAGTTTACTAGTTTCAAAGAAAGCTGATAAAATTTGCTATAAAACGTTTTTATTTTTATTTTAAATCTCTAACTTCTAAAGTTTAAAAAAAATGAAATTTTAAAAGTGTAGAAGGTACTTAGTTTTGCAGGCCAGTGTATTTACTAGCGACCCGCCCCTGCTTCCCACGAATGCAATCTATTGATGTGGTGACGTGTCATAAAATAGAGATTTCTGTACTATATCCAAGTTATGTGTGATACACAATAAACCTTTCGGAATTAATATATACTCTATGTGATGGTGAAAACCGCATCAACATCCGTTTAGTACTTAGTTTAGAAAAACAACACGGTCACATACACGACCTCAATATGTATAGACTATTTTATATTAATAGAAATATACAGGATGGCAGGGACATCGACCAGAGTTACCATGGATTCAGTAGCTACATGATTCTGTATCTGGATTCATTTTTTTCCCCAATTTATAAATGAGTTGTTCCATACATTTTCGCTGCGTAGGTAGACTTTTGTAGGAAACAGCAGATTTTTTTAAAATAATTGTCGAAAAATTTAAACTCTGTGGCATCTAGAATCATGTACTGAATCCATGGTAACAGGTTGTGGGTCGATGTCCCTGTCACCCTGTATTATACAACCACACAATTAGCCGCAGCACAGTTTAAAACTTAGAAATTGTAATAATTAATAATTGACAATCAACAGGAAACGATTGATGAACGTTATGAATATAAATAGAGCATTTTAGTGAGTAGTTTTGCATTCAGGCTTAATAATAAAGGAAAAATCTTTTTAAATCAGAAAATATTTGGTATGAGAAGTTACGAACATATGGCGGTTATGAATGGTACTAAAATCATTTTAAAGCTGAAATTATTTTACAGAACGCTTAACTTAAAACAACTCACGTTTAATTAGTATAGGTATACCTACCTTGTATTTTTTATTCGCGTAGATTTCCAATAATACAGTTATGAGCACTGGTAACACCACCTTAATAATAGATTCGGCATGTTTCCATGTAATCACATCCATGCAGTTACACGCTACAGCTGCGAATTAAATCGTACGAGTTAAATAGGAACATTCGTAATCTTATTCGACAATCAACTAACATATTCAGTGTCGAAATTCGATTACGTCAGATTCTGATAGCTTCACCAGCAATCTAGTGTTCTACACGTTCCTTCCTACATATATGTGCTAAGGTCATAGTTCACATTCGTTTTAAAGTTATATTTTCTCTGCTCAGGTTTCTGATGGTGTTCATGTGTTTATCGCTGTCAGTTTTCTCAACAATTGAAGAGTACGAAGCAAAAGCAGGAATTGTCCTTTTCTATATGGAGACAGTAGTTGTAATTTGGTTCGCTATCGAATTCTTTTTAAGGTAAGTAAACTTTAAATACAATTACTGCTATTGTCTGATTTTTTTTTTCCCTTTTATAAAGTACCACAATTGGTGATACTTTATTTACATTACAATCTAGCCTATTAGCTAACAAATAATTTAAATTACTGCTATTGCCTGAATGTGATAAATATTGTGGATTGCGAATGTTGGCTACGAAAATGACTGCGCAAATCAAATCGTGCTGTAGGCAAGTTCTCTTTCAATACTATAAACGGTACGCGAAGAGCTGCCAATCTCTAGTTTCAATTCCGCTATCGTTTTACAGCGGCTGTGTGTTGTTTGAGAAGATACACACCGCAAACAACACTCTCATAGATAAGTTCTGAGAGCTTTGCGCGCGTGAAGTAGGTAATTCGTCACTCAATGTAGACGGATTACTCTGCCTACAGTGGGCTCCAAGTCCATTATTTTCGTTTTATTTATTTTACCTATCTATCAAGCGCAAGTGTAACACGGGTCAGCTGCAGAATGACAGTGACACGCCAATGTGCTCGATACATATTACGGGCGTTTTCTTTTCGATCAGCTATTTGCTACGAAAAGAAAAGTAACATTATGTTACTATGATAATTAATAGTGTTATATACCAAGGCGTGACCAGTTACTTCATTAAAATACATTATTTCAATATTATGTAAAACAATACGTCATCAAAGCTTGTGCTGTTTTTTTTTTTTAATTTCCATATTTCACTCGTTGGCTTCCTGCCATTGTTAATTTATTGGCATACTCATGTTTTTATGATTCAAATGTTATAATGAGTATTTAACTTTTTATTTACCGTTACTTGTATTCTTGTCTTTCTGATATTTGGTCTGTTTCTGTAGGTTATGGTCGTCAGGATGCAGGTCCCGGTATCAAGGCTCAATAGGTCGCCTCAAATTTTTGAGGCGACCATTTTGTATTATAGGTGAGTTCAATTATAATTATGTACTTAATTAAATTAACGTAGAATCTGAACTTAGGTATGTGAAATAAAATTATAAGCCTTTTAAATCCATGTTTTTGATCCATTCAACAAAGTATCAGCATGGCCAACCAGAATATACCTATAATGTAAAGCTATGTGTCGGTACTCCTCGTACATTGACGCCTGAGTGTCCATTTATTTATTTATATATACAGAAAATATATAACAAAACTACAACACATACAATGGGTGGCCTTATATTTTTATTTTGTGTAATATATACACAATGTTGTAATTTTGTGTAGTAAATGTATATAGTGTTATTTAATTTAGTTCCCCCTGTAAATACTCGTAGTTAGTTGTCCAATAATAAACATAATATTATAGTTTATTAAAAATGAACTAAGCCCTGAACTGAACACAACTATATACTTATCGCATTTCATGCGAGTAACGTAGACTGTCGAACCATTGATTGTAATTGTAACTAGATGTCCTCCGGGAGTTCTCGATCACTGATACTCAGCGAGTTGGACGAATTTATAACAAAATATATGCCTACAGCTTACGTTGTGCTGCTTCGCATATTTGAAGTGATATTTACGTAGCTCATATTAATGTTGAGTTTAGAAAACATTTTCATTTCGTTTTCACTACTAAAAATTGCTTCAGTGGCGTGTAAAAGGACAAACAATACCCCTGACAAAACTTTAGGTGACGGTATGAAATAAACAAACACGGCACACAAAGAACAAAACAGGAGAAACATAATTTTCAACAACCTTCAAGAATCGTCAAAGAAAATGTCTTGAGAATGCCAAACAAATATCATAAAAGAAGGGAGTTGGAAAAAATGCCGTAGTTCTGCGTTCTATGTACTTTCATCTTCAACATTTTCAAGTAAAAGTCACGTTTTGTCTATAAACCGTGACGAAGTGACCCTATTTCAGGTGCGAGCAATCCGCTATGACCTTCGCATTTTCGGCCTGTGCTCCCTTGACACCAGTTTCGTGCGACCGCTTTGCGCTCTCTGGGGAGTCGGCCGCTCGAGACCGTAGTACGCCACACATAGCCGCACGATACATAGCCGAGGACAATAAAATGAACGCTGCCATCGTCCCCCAATTATATATTAATGGTGCAGCACCAACATTCGCGTGGTGAACCATTGCCGCTCGTTCCAAATATAAAATTAAAAACTTGATTTCTGTTGCAAAGCCAATTAACGGAGAATGGGCCTTTGATAAATTTATGGAGGCTTAATAGTCAATCTTAATATTATAAAAGGCGAACCCACTTTACTGAAAAACTTGATAGGGTTTGGTACACGTGGCCACTGCCAATATCAAATAAACTTTTGATGGGATAGATCTTTTCTGGATTCCACCAATTTATTACTTGAAAGGGGAAAGGCGTTAAAGTGCTTTGTTGTTTTAAGCATATTCAATTTGTTACTTGCTAAGTAATTACCCCGACATCCTTGTTCGTGCATGCAAGTAGGTAGCTAGATACGAAGTGGGATACCTCCCGGCTCCCTGAATAAATATTAAAACACTCTGTTCTCTGTTCAAACTTTTCTTTGTTTGATTTTTTCTTTTATTTATTTACGGTCAAACTTTATAATGTTTAAGTCATGCTTTTGCAGAATGATTGAGATAGACCCCCAAAAGTATTTAGAATATAAATATTATGCAAAAGAATGAAGCTAGAGGGTTAATGAGGTAAAAAGCTCTATTGTAGTAGTAGGCTTTACTTTTGGCAGAGATTGTATGCGGTTTTTTCAAGTGGCCTGCCAATGTAACACTTTTTTTTTGTTGGTATCGGATTTGATATCTATTTCATGAATTTGGTTCCACAGTTTAAATAACGTAGTAGAAATTGAAATTGTGATGTTAGGTAAACACATTTCCAGTAAATAAGCAACAAAAAAAGCAATGAAAATTAAATTAAACTACTTCTATTGTACCCACATAGATGTGACCACAATACTGGCATCTGTGGTGGTTCTGGGCATGGGCTCGTCGGGGCAGGTGTTCGCTGCGTCTGCGCTGCGCGGACTGCGGTTCTTCCAAATCCTTCGCATGGTGCGCATGGACCGACGCGGCGGCACTTGGAAACTACTCGGCTCCGTCGTGTACGCACATCGACAGGTAATTCATTAACCGATACGATCATGATAACAAATAGCTTACATTCATTCCCTTACCATAATGACAGGTCACAGCACACACAAAGAGATAATGGAGTGAGTCACGAGTAACAATGAAAACATGACATCGCTTTGTCGAATAACACTGTGGGTATAATAACATTGGATTAGCTACTTTCTCTATCAATTGTTCACCACGGAACGCGGATCTTTGCTCTTTTATGTCATAATTTGGGAACGAGCGATGACATTATCTGACTCGACTGTTTGTCTCGGTTTTATGCCACATTTGGTAATGCGAAGGCACTGTGTTCTGGAGCTACGGAATACGAAATGAGGCACTCTAAGAAAAAGCTTGCATAGATATAGCATATGGTAAAATGCTAAAACATTGAAAAGCCCGAATATAAAAAAAAAAACAAAACACAGTGAACGTATCTCTGCACAAAATACTGGTATACAAAGCGCTACAGGCACAGCCGATGAAATCCCCCGCTGGGCACACAGTCCACCCATCAATACTCGTAATCTAATAGAACTGATTCAAACGGATTTGGACTACACGTATCTGCAAACCAGTTCCATATGTACCCTTTCCGTAGACAATATTGAGAAATTTACCAAGCTCGTTATAGATGAAGATATTTTTCATTCCGAAGAGATGAAAAAAAGCGAATGTCGTAATCAACCCCGTCGCTTCGAACAACAACAAAAACATAAAATAAAATGTCAGTCGATAGAGGGGATCTATAGAGTTGTACACTAAAGCACAAAACGTGTAGCTATTAAGTGACTATAGCTATACGTGTGTAGGCAGCAGTTCTTTGTGGAAGCGGAACGTTTTTCAAGAAATTTGCATAGCTAGGCCACGACCGACTGCGGAAAAACGAACGGAACCGTAATCTAGTCTGCTCGGCGTACAATAGGTTACATTTATAAGTTTCGCCGTGACGAAGGTAGGGCGAGCAACGATACACAACCTCGACACGTGTTGTGCGCAGGTTTCGGGTTCTAACATACAACGGATTATATAGACATGGCTGTATCCAACAGGAACCCTTTTTGTTTTACCTTCAGTAAGAAAGGTTGGTATTGGGGTCCAGCGTGAGTGAGACGTGTTAAGATATAGTCCGTTTCGCTTTCAAAAAAAATAATAATTAGGTATGCGAAACAATGATTAGGTAGGTTGGGTGCGATGTAGATGTATTTTAGTTGCAATGTTCTTAGGATTATGATTTGCCAGTCATATAATCTGCCCCAACATCTATGTACGCTTGTATATTTACGAATGGGTCTCTTTTTTAATTAATCTTCATTTTCCTCGCACCGCTAGCTGACTAAAACCGAGGACCGCTTTGAACTGAGTGGATCCGGCTGAGCTCGGTCTTGCTTGTCCACTCCTAACAACACTAAAAAACTAGATTGTTATGCACATAATCCATTATATACTACCTACGTTGACCGCTATACGCAAAATATTCAGAATTTTTTATTCATCTTAGCTTAGCTTGAACTTTAACATTTTTCAGTTGATGTTGTATACTCAAGTTCGTTGTTTCTCAACATGAAAACAACTTTAGATTAAAGTTCATGAAAACGTATTACATTCCACAATAGATGCTCGTATATACACATTGCGGTGTTGATCCGGTTGAAAAATTTGCATGATTGAGTGACAGGCTTCCGAAGTTATCGCTAACCTACAGCGACAGCCTTTCCCCTCAGCCGAATTTTACGACATGTTCCATTATGATAAGCGCCCGATATCATATATTCTAATTTTGCTATTACTCACAGCCCCGTACGTTTAACAGCACTATCTACTTATTCAATTACTAGCTGCGCCCACGACGTTCGCGTGTATATCGGAAACCAAATTGGATTTCATTGGTTTTAATTTCTTTTGCACGGAACCCTACTTATTTTTCTAAAATAAAAGTAGCGTAAGTTAGTCCTTATAGAAGATTTCGTCAATGCAATATACTTCTGCTTACTATTATTGACATCTAAAAATAAACATAATCAAAATTCTGCAGCCCTAATAGCTTAGCCGTCGGGGCGATCATTTATATAATCACAAAACTCTTAATCATTAGAGATTAAGTTTGCTTAATTTATCGAAGTAGGTACTTACTAACTAATTAAAAGCAGATTAATATCCGCGTAAAACATCGAACAAGACTCTTCTAACAAGATATATATGACTTTCCGAACGTAATTACATTGATTATCAGACGTAAAATATAAGTATGCCAACACCATTTCCGATAAAAAAATAAAAAGATTCTTATACTCACATACAAACTGTTTTTCTATTGGTGAGTAATCGTAAATAAATTGCTCTGAGTGTAGCACTTTTATATGAATTTACGTAACGGATATTTAACGAGATACTAATGAGCTGTAGTGATCCCGACCCTAAATATAAATAAACATAATGTTAGGAAGAGTATAAAAGTGCCAACGTGATTTTATTGCTGATATTTGATCGTAACAACTTACTTCACTAAATGAATTTTGCTACATATGATATGTTTCGTCAGCGATTCCATTACGAGAGCGGGGTAATACACTTTGTGCATCTCAGCTAAGATACATGCAGTATTCAGCGTATGGTTTTAGTTATTTGATTATCTTTCATGTTCCATTAGATAAATTACCATTTACAAAATCATTTCCAAATACAAAAGGAACATTTTAAATAATAATTCTTAGAACTATAACTACTATACAAAGAAATAAAGAGTTCTATCTTGTCAGCTGTCACAGAACTCGCCTTGTAATTTTGCGGCGGAAACTTGGTCTTTAATAATAGGCATGCTTTCCCCCGCCCATGTCTTCCTGATACGTCCGATTCTACGAATTACTTTGCTATTATTAAAGTTTAATGCAGGCATCAAAGCGTCATACGACGATATACTACACGTATGATGCATGTGCTGTGACGTCACGACGACCGTAAAAATCGTGGGCCGTGGAAATTTCATTAACCGATACCTACATATACTCGTATATATTACAAAACTGGCATATGAGTGAATATTTAAATAACCAAACGTTTAAATCATAATTCCGTTGTAAGCGATTTATTTTACACTGGTAACATACATTATGAATATAAGTACATATGTACATAAATAGCACCACGCGGTTTTCCCATGAGAAACACACTATTTTCGCATCTTCTACATTCATGCATATCTCATAAGCGAACGGCGCTTGCAAATACGGCGTACCTCACCTCTAACCTCATTTTGAAAGGTCATCAATATTACATTCTCATTGCTTACTTGCAGTGATTATGTTGTTAAGTTTCCATTAATATTGATGGGAGTTGCTGTTGGAACCCTATTACTAAGCCAGCGCCGTGTGTCTGTCTCAGGGTTGTATTAGTCAGTTTACTGCAGTAGGTATCCAATTGAAATTTTCACCTAATACGTATTGCTATGTTCTTTATCATGAGAATAATGAAACTTTATAGTTTTGCAGATCATAGAGGAATAAAAATAAATAATAATAATAGTTTTGGTAGCCGTTAATGCGCGAGTCCGACTCGGACTTGGCCAGTTTTTCGTTATACTTCTCGACTTTGAGTAGAGATGCAATAACTGGATGTAAAATATGGAGATATGCTGCGCTTTACATACATTTATGTCTGCTAAAAGTGCATCTGGAACCAGGACCTTCTCAAAAGCTTCACATCAGCTCATTGCTGAGCACTCCCCGTCGGTAATGTCCACTCCGAAGTAATGGTATCCGTCAACATTGAATGCATTCGAGTTAATAAACTAAAGTGAAAAAGAAAGCCGAAAAGTTGAGCGTTCAGCGGGGACAACGCTAAAGAGAGGAATGATGTAAATTAAGTCCCCACTGTGTTTTTTTATTTCCGTGTTACGAGTATTTTTCTCGTCACTAAATTATCTTCTTGCGAAACGATATTTTAACGACGTCAAAGCAAAATATTTTGCACGAAAGCCTCCTTTACTCATTTGATATTAGGATGGTTTTTAATATGTCAACAACCACAAAAGAAAAATATTGTGAACGGTAGTAAACGGAATCTTTATTATACCTAATTACTACTAAATACTTTTTAGCAAACCAAGTCTCGCCTTTTCTATCAAGTTACACTAGCTTAACTAAAATAATAAGTCGTATAACTTTATTCATTTCATACTTTCAAAACTTTATATAAATGAATACCCGTATTATTCCTATATTGAGTACTTACTTACTCTTTAAACATAATAATACTCGTTACCTTATTCCTTATAAAATACACAAAACACACGCATACACACTATTAAATTATGTTAGGAACGCCTACTATGTAGTCGCAATTGTAGCAAACGTAGCAGTCCGTGTTCGTAGCACCCGCTCGTAGCATGCGTAGCGGTCGTAGCAACAGCGGCGTAGAGGATCCGTAGAAGATGACGTAATTATTAAAATACATTATGCAGGTTTTCTTAATTAGCACCCAATTTTAACGTTTCGTTAATCGAATACTAATTTTTATGGGCATATTTTGTAGGTGTTGTTTTTCATTATTCGAATATTTTATAAAAACATAACTTTGCTTTCGCGAAGTCCGATAAGTAAGGTGTGATATAAAAAACTCACCTCTCGAATTAATGTTACCAAAACTTACGCCGCCCAGACCGAGCCGGCGTAGGTAATTAAAGTGGTGTATAAAGCCTTGCTGAGTAGGCATTGCCGACCCAGGTCGCAATTTCCTCCGTCCAAGTTGTGTGTAGGTAGGTGGCGGGCTCAATATCTACTCACAATCGCTTCAGGTTAAAGTTGCATGATCACAATGCAGAGCAAATAAACCGGAGCAAGTGGCGCGTTCCTCGCTGCTCCTACAATATTGACTTTTGGAACGCTTGGTTCTAAAGTAAACACAAACGCTGGCATCTCGTTTCAATGCAGGCGGGTGCTAATTTAATATCTAATGCCAGCTTTAATACGGACGACTTTTATTCGCCTGTTTACGTCATGCATAGTTTATACTTGTGCGGAGTGAAACCACAGGGGACGCGCCGCTACCACGCTGCTCGTACTATATTTTAGTGTTGAGCAACAATTTCAGCCGCAAAATTTCGCCTTTTAGACTTTATAGCTCTAAAGGTGTGCGGTCAGGAAATAGATATAAATACTTGGTTTTATTTCCAATTTTGTTTTCATCATAAAATTGTCTTACTACATCTCTATAAAATCTTTAAGACTTTATCCATTACTTTTGCGGAAAATATAGCTACCGAAAATAATATTATAACACAAACTTGCTTGGTCAGCGTACGTAGCGGCGATGAAAATTTATAACAGCCATGTCAGATTGATGAACAAAAGCTTTTGTTACTAAGTTGGTTAACATTTTTACTCGCTCTTTTGGGACTAATATCTTGTCACAAGCAGCAATTTGTGCTTGTTTTGTAAATAAAGCGTCTGGGTTCATAAAACAAAAAATTATAAACAAAGTATTTTGCAAAGAAATGGAACAGAGTAATAAGAAAGTAAACGATTAAATAACAGAGGAAAGGTCGATATGCTCGGTATTTAGAAGTCCTCATATTTCGTATCCCTCCTGACATCAGCGGACACAATGCCGCATTCTCCGGTACATATTTTACGTGCTCCAGAATTTCTTCTAAGACGTGCAAACTCGTAATGTTTTATTCGCCGAAGAACAAGTGATAGATATTCTGTGTATGTGTTGGTTTTTGCCAAAACGGCCACTTCCTAGACAACAGTGTGCATGATCTAGAAATCTAATCAGAATACTCCTACACTATGCAGGTAATGGTTCGGAATGGAGGCAGAAAAGTTCAACAAAGATTTTGTACTACATGTAATATTAAAGAAAATGTTTTCACAACCTCGGATCCTCGAAAATGTACAATATATTGCCACTTTCAGCTGGACTTTAGAAGCTTAGCCCTGAAACATTGATGACCTTTAGGCCTGTTGAAGTTTTACAAACTTGAGAAGCTGGTCGTCAAATAACAGCGACTAGCCTTAACACCCAAACTTAATATCCAGTATCTAGTTAAAGAGGTGCTTAGAGTCTACAATTCACTTCAAAGTTAAACTTCGGTTTGTGTAAACTTCACAATAAAAAATCAGATGAAGATAAATCTGATGGAAGCCTATCTCAGTTCAACAGCCCTTCATCGGGAATGGTTGCTTTCGGCTAAATGAACATTTAATTTTAGACTTGAAAGCTTAAATAAATTCGACTTACTGTGTTGTTGAATCATCATCATCATTAGTTCAATGATATCGAGAAGTTTGTAAATGGAATCGGATCTTTGACCCATGACCTTTGCGAGGAACGAACCCGACAGGCATTGCTACGAAGCTACGATGCTACGTTGCGCTACGGCTCGCCCTGCTACGTCACGCTACGCTTCTTCAATTAAACTTTAATTTCGTCCTGTTAGAAATGTAAGAATGATTTAAGATTGTCTGCTTGTAATTAATTACGGTTACAGGCTTCAAAAGAAGTAATTACTAACACTTGTAATAGCATATTTTTGTTCCAGGAATTAATAACTACACTATACATTGGGTTCCTCGGGCTGATATTCGCCTCGTTTTTGGTGTACTTAGCTGAGAAAGACGTCGCGGACACAAAGTTCAAAAATTTCGCTGAAGCTTTGTGGTGGGGTGTAGTAAGTGTTTCCTTTTATACTTTCATCAAAGGAAATTACCAAATTAGATTATATTTTGAAAAGAAACCTTTGGTGTTCTTTCATGTTATTAATTTTATTTTTAAATATTCTGTTTAAAAGAAGTTCAGTATTGTATTATCATGATTCAGCAATACAGTTATGTGTTGTGTCGATACAATCATAGACAAGTATATGTTATAGCGTATGCGTCAAGATGTTGTCACGCTGTAGATCACGCTGTGCACGGTGGGGTACGGCGACATGGTGCCGCAGACTTGGCAGGGAAAGTTCATCGCGTCCTTCTGCGCACTGCTGGGGATCTCCTTCTTCGCGCTGCCCGCCGTGAGAACCACTTACACTAATTCATTCATTCAATTATAATAATTCCTATATGCCTTGCCTTAATGATGCTAAAGCAAATTTTCCTTAGAATTGATTGGATTTCTTCTACATAAAATTTAGACATGTCACTACCATATTTAGCAATTGTGTTGGAAATTGTTAGATATAATCGATATAGGTATATGTTATGCACAGGGTATACTGGGATCTGGTTTTGCGCTCAAAGTTCAGCAGCAACAACGTCAGAAGCACATGATCCGTCGCCGGCAGCCGGCCGCTACGCTCATCCAGGCGCTGTGGCGCTGCTACGCCGCCGACGAGCACTCCTTGAGTGTAGCCACTTGGAAAATACACCAAGTGCCACTTCCCAGTCCACAAGCTAGGTAATTGTTTGCCCGTGGTCAACGTTAATAGATTTTCCAAGGAGCAACTCAAACGCGTTTCCACGAAGTTAATTACTTTCCTTACTTACTTTTCCTTATCAGTAATAAACTCCACAGTCAAAATTTTACGTGTAATTGCCGACGTTAACGGTGAAAACAAAGATTTGTACGAAATTTCCTCGATGTAAACATAAAATAAATTCAGACATTCAAGTGCGCGCTCCCACTTGCCATAAAACGTGCTGGAGGAAAACTTAACAGCGAGCAGTGACGAGTGTGTGTATATTTGACAGCCGAGTGATGAGTGCGTCGTTCAAGAACAATGCATCCTTTGTGTCGCGGCTGCCGACGATCCGCCGCCACAAGAGCACCTCCCTGCACTCCCCGGCGCCACACTCCAAGCCCGCGCACAGATACGATGTCAATGCCAGCGCTGAAAATCTTGGTAAGATTATTTGTAGCATATTTATTATTCTCATTCTCTTCCCTAAAGTTTGACTTCATCTTACATACCTACATTTTAAGCAATAATGATGACTCCAAATTTTACAATATAACTAAAAATTATCTTTTACTATTCTATCTAGGTACATTTAAACATACATGATGTAATTGCGATTAACAGACCTTTCTTTCACTTAATTTATGAACAACACGGGAAACCCTTACTAGGCACCGGACGATCTCACTCATTTTCATTAGAATCAACACACAGCATGGATGACGATCATAAGAATATAAGTAAATCACTAAAATAAATGATAACTATTAATGCAGACAATGTTCAGATAAACAAGATTATAATATTACCAACAAGAATCCAATTGGCTATAACTATGGGACAATAAACAATACGAAAGAAAACAAAAGAAGAGGAAATTCGAACAACAAAAGACAACGCATCGGCTAATAAATAAAGTGAGGAGATCGCTAAATAAGACAAGTTGGGAACAAAAATCAATTGAATACATAGTAGAATATTCGCCGCCACATCCATCATGTACATACTACAAGCCATTAACGTGGTGCACTCGAATTGCAACTTTTTTCAATTGCTAACACAACAAAAAGGACAAATATTCATCAACACTGTAGATTGACGTGCCGTTTTAATTAGCGCAGTGATGTGCAGTGTGTGTGACATGTGAAGAGTTTCGTGGAATGGAGTGTGATGTCATTTATTGCCCTGTTCCGTAGATAATCATACGTCGGGAGGGGACCGTGCGTGTTGTCTACTACATTGTTGGAAAAGCTGCTTTAAAGGTTCTGTTATAAATATTTTAGACGGCACTATGGCATGACAATATTACAGTCGATAAACTTCCGCTGCGTTTCTTGTTGATTCTTATTAGTAAATACTTTCCAGAATATGTGAATACACGAAAAGCGAACATGTTGACGTAGCTTTCAGCCCGGACTAAATGTGAACCTTCCGGTGATAATGGCTACGTCTCTTAGCTCCAGACACGATTGCTGACATCCTACTTACCTTCTACTTCTTTCTATTATTTTTCACTTTTTTTGGAATCAGATGCACCCGCGTAGATTAAAATATCGCTTCGAAAACTTTACAGTACTTACTAGTACTTGTATCGCAATCAGAAGCTTTATATACCTACATCTGACGGAGTGGCTTCTAAATAACATTTGCTTCCGCGTATTTTAACTGCTAAAGATAGAGAGATGAAAACATGAAATGTTAATTTCGTTAATTTCTACGACTGCAAGACTTGCGTTCATTTAGCATCATAGATCGCGGTTCACACAATGAATTTCCAGATTATACAAGCGACCTCATGTTACTGGAATGGCTTCCTTAAGAGCTTGTAATTTTAAGTTCGGTTACGTATCTTAAATAAATAATAACTACTTAAGTATTTACACTGCTTTGCATTTTTTATTATGCATGCCAGATAGTTCATAGGAATCCTGTAAAATATTTATAGGTATTTTATCATCACAATATTTTAAGTACGTGGGTGATGATTGGTGAGACTTTCTTAATAGGATTTAAAAATGTGGGATATATATTTACCTGTCAGTGTAACAACTGTAGGCATGTTGCAGCCTTCTTTATGTCGACAACCGCCTTCACTTGTCACAATTTTAAATATTTCTCTTCATGTTTATTTACTCTGTTTTAAGATAGATTATGATAATTATTCTGGGCACTAAAATGTACTTAGATCTTAGGGAAAAGTGTGAAAAATATTTAGTTTTATTCGGAATTTATGTACAAACAAATGTTATGATTAACGATGATGAAAGTCAAGACTTATGGTGTCGATAGCCTTTTAGATAAAGTTGATCAAACTAGAGTTGATCTTAAATACATCCATGCAGATAACTAAATTACCTACATATTAGTCTTTCCACAATACTACTTATACACAATAATTGTAATTATGTCTTTTGGGAACTCAGTTCATCGGTAAAATTGCATGTCAATATTAGCAATAGGTAGGTACTGTACTCTCTAGTGGATTCAATTAAAGTTAATCTTGGGGGGATTTACAATCGTATTCTGTTAGTAACGAAACGTGGATAAAATTACTTAGCTTTTGACTGCGGGAACTAAAGCCATTTCTGTCTTGGAAACTTTTATCGTAGCTCCTTTTATAAATCCTGAATAAATTAAAACATCTCTGTAACATTTTGTCTGATATTTCTATTTATTTGTAAACATTTTTGGTCTTTTTAAGTAGGTTAAATAAAATCACTATTCTCATTCGAAGGGCACTTAAAGACATGAGCAGTTTCAACAAGTAAAAGATTCTGACGTGTTTGTGTTACTTGTGAAGTTAATTCGTAATAAAACTTAGATAACCAACCCCTAGTAGCCATTCGGTGATCACAAAAACTCGAAGCGCCTTAGTGTGAGTAAACAACTTTTGCTGTCATAAAAACAGTCAGTTTCTGTATTTCCATTCCCCCTACACATTCCCGCACGTTTTGTTTGTTGAACTTATACATAGAAGAGTGAGTTTGTAGCACTTATTTATTTATCAACGCTCAAGCCCGTGTCACAGAACAGATAGCAGTACTTCATACTGCTGTGCAAGGTTTTTGACTTGTACCTTTAAAATAATTAAAATAGGTACAACTCGCTACTACAGGTAGCAAGCAGTAGCAACTAATAGGAAGTGACCTGATCATAACCGTCAATCACAACTTCGGGTTCAGTAGCATATTATTTGTAATTTGGAATATTGCTGTATATTATTAAGGTACAATGAGCTACATTCATAAAGCGTTTGCATATTAGTCAGAAAGAGACGAAGAACGGATCAATAGTTTGCCCGAGACATTAAATGGCAACCGCTGCATTGACCTCATTATTTAGGTGTTTCTTTGATGCAGCCTTAACAAATATGAAATTTATTTAAAAAAAGCACCATCCCATAAATTACTGAAATAAATGATTGATGTGACCACTTTCACATTTGTTACATGCGTTAATTGAATCCTATATAAATACGAAATCTCTTATGTCAGTCACTGTATCGTTATACTGATGCTCAGTGCTAATGACAAGCCTCCTCTTCAAAGGAGGTATAAAAGGATTCCCCATCCGAGACGTTTTACACAGCCCTGTAATATAAAACAAGATGAAAGACGAATCCTACTTAACATAAGCTATACGGTGCGGAAAATTTCATTTAAAAGGAATTAGATATTATTATTTAAGACCATTTTGCATTAGTTGACATTTCAAAAAGAAGAAATAGGATAATGCAAAACAAAGCGTTCTAATTTTCTAAAATGTATGTATTATCATAATTAACCTAAATGGGGGAATTTGAATGTTCTAGCTAGAAAGCGCCAGTTTTATACCTACTACATTTCTAAATCTGCTATAAATATTCATAAGTTTTAGTACTTATGGTAGGGGGAGCCCAGAGGATTTTACAGCAAGCTATTCAGCTCAAAAACTTGATAGCTAAGTAGGTGGGATGTGATGATAGAACACCGAAAATGTATTTGAAAAGTTTCAGAAAGGATCCATAAGCGCAGGGCGCTCTAAGATTAAAAAAAAGAAAAAGATTTTCACGGGGCCTGACGCAAAACGAATCTGACAAAGAAGAATTTTCCTAGCTAGGGATCGAATTCTATTCTACTTCACGTTGCAATCCAACGAGATATGAATGTAGACAAATGTATGAGGTGCCGTTAATTGTTTAAAAAACCTTACAAAAATGGAAAACAGTGGGTACCTACTTCCTAAAGATAACGAAATTGTCGGGACACTGTTCTATTCAACAAAAATTGTCATGCGCTCGATATCGTTACTGATATCGATCGATATCAGTAACGATATCGAGCGCATGCCAATTTTTTGCCCCAATTCGGATAGCTCATTTTTTGTGAGTTTTGTTCAATTAATTTCAACACTTCTGCCAACAGCTGCGAGTTAACTACAGATCATAAGATTTATTTTTAACCAACTTCGAAAAAAAAGAATGATCAATTCGTCTGTAGGTACACAGAAATATTTTTTTCATGTGAACATATGTGGTCAAACCCGAAACTATATGTGTAACTGCGATAAATACAAGCTTAGATTTTTTTTAATCATTTTCCTAGCAGGGATTCGAACTCCTTGATTTTGTGAAAAATGGTTAGTTTCAGATTTTTTTTTTATCGAGCAAATCACAATTTATCGTATTTTGAACCGTTAATTTCCCTAAAACAAGGATGTATGTATGACATAGATATTTTTCAGGACCTAAATACACAAATTTGACCATCTTTTTAAAATCTATTTTTATTATTTATTCACAACGAACTCGGACCCCAAAGTCCTAGTGTTTCAACCCCAAACGATTAAAAAAATTGATTTATTATCAACTTTTTAAATTGACTCTAAAACAGGCAAAGCCCCCCCTGATACCCCTTAAAAAATAAACCTTTTATCCTCCTCCTTAGTGATACCTACTATTACTAACTAATAAAGAATAGAGAGATTTTGGGAAGTACACACGGCAACGTAAATTAGAGTTGAGTTCGATTCCTAGCTAGGAAAATACTTCTTCGTCCGATTTGCCTATTTAAGTTTTTTGCGTCAGGCCCCGAACGAAAGATGAAAATCAACGGCTCTGAGCATCACGATATCTTTTGTCCTTTTTTGAAATCTGTAAGCAGCCTCTGCGCGCAGGGCTCCTATCTAAAGCTTTTCAAATACATTTTCGGCGTTCTCTCACCACACCCGACCTAATCAAGTTTCCGTATGAAGAATCCTCTAAAGACCTAAGAATAGAATACAAATAATAAGGAAATTATAGGTAGCATATTATTACAGTTATATTGTACCAGTTTTAAACCTAAAGCCACGTGCCCTTATACTAAAAACTTCCAACGTGATAATAAGTTCAAGACATATCTATGTATAAAAAATATCATAGGTATACACAAACTACGAATCGTTCAATATCGTCCCAACAGACAAATTTACATTACAAAAAAACTCAGCTGGCAGGAGGCAGTTTGATGTTTATGGGGAAAAGGCTGATGGTAGAGGGCGTAGATACGTAGTAATTACAATCAATCACTCGGTGTCTTATAAATATTACATGAGTTATGGTAATAACAAAAAATAAGTTCGGGGATCATCGGCACGGGGCTGCGGGGGTAGACCACGCAGCAGCTAGACGGGGTAGATGAGTGTGGGTCCAGTGTTGAAGTGAGCGTGTGTGTGGGTCGGCAGGCGCGACGGCGGGCCGGCCTGCGCGCGCGCCGCCCGCGCCCGCGGCGCACAGCGAGGACTCGGTCGCAGAGACACCGCTCTCCAAGAAAAATTCTGATGGTAAGAAGTGGAAAGCAACAAATATCTACAAATAGCTGTATTTCGTATTAGAAAATACTGTTTGTCTGTTGAGATGCTCTTCCTGTCGCTTCCGAGTAGATTAACATTTCTTCACTAGGTGTATGTACATACGTAGTGGATGTGGTTTGATGAGATTGTGTACATTTGAAACATATCACTACTTTCCGACACCTAGATTATTGAGTAATGTATCACTAAAGTTTCCACTTAGACCTGTAATTCTGTACAAAAACATAAACTAACTAAATCGCTATATTGACACGCGCTTTATGTACATAATATATATGTATCTAGAGATATCGGCACCATTGGAAACTATGTATTGGTATATAAATAAAAAAAATACTGTCAACTCTATCGGATGCACCTGTTACAGACATTATATAAACATCTACAACAATGTTTATGAATGTATTAGCCGTATGTAGTTATATGTAGCTCATTGCATTAAAACAACATTATATATTATAAATTAATTGGCAAACACTTTATTTATTTGATTTATTCCTGTAAAATGTTAAAACATTAATGTCACATAGTTTGACTGTTGTGAAAGCGTATATGTATATTAATATGTTAACTTTGAATATTAGACATTGATATCTATACAGCATGATTTAATGATCTTCCTAGGCACATTAACGCATGCTAAAATATGGAAATGCAATGTGTGGACTGTGAACGTGAACTTTCAAAACCATTAATTTCCGTAATAACCAAACTGTACTAATCTTATATGAAAATCTTTAGTTTCCTTCTTGTAATAAACAATGATTCGTGCACGCGGCAAAGCCTTCAGTCGCTGATTACAATAACCCATTTTTGTTATAGTTGTACATTACTTGGAATGGAATAGCCAAACAAATAAATTATCCCCTTATCCGCATTACATTCATCTCTACGGCCTTTGTGCCTACACAGCATATAAACCACGAAGACTCGACGATACCCGGAGAAAAATACGTTATCTCTTATACTCTTACTATTATATTATTCTCTTACTCTTTGTAGTTTCAAAGTCTGAGAAATACGAATGATTGTATTTCCAAGCTTAGTCGAACCTATCAACACTACAACCTTTAATCATGTGTATAATTGTTAAGCAAACAAACGACAAGTGAAAATAGACGGATTTTCTTGTAAATCTTCACTATTTCTTTTATTGAACGAGAAATTATTAAAAATTACTAATAAAACTTAGGAAATAACCTATAACAACGTTACTATTTAATTAAAGAAAAACTTCACTCAGCAGGTTTCAAAAAACGAATTCTGGTGTAAGGAAAATGAAAGGGTAAATATATGAATGGGTAGAAATTGCGTAATATTTACATATGGCGCACATATGGTACATTTATGTACATAACAAAGTTCGTGAACAGGCACTTTGCTGACAAACGCACTCCACATATAGGGGGCGTATTGTACTCGCCATGATAATTTTCCGACGAAAATTCTGATTATGCATGCAAGTATCAAGTACCTATCTAGTAAAAAGCAAAAATGAAGTGTATGTATATTCGATAAGAAGTCATCTTATTTAACATTAAAAGTGGTAAGCTATTTCCTTTCTGTATACATTATTGAGCTGGTGAACTTTTGTACTTGTTAAAATAGTATGATAGAGATACTTACAATAGATATTAGTCTGGTTCGTATATTTATACTTATACATGTGTATCTTTTGCTTTTCTCCTCTCCCTTATTTTTTTTATTAATAAATCAGTCATAAAGTATGGTCCATGTATGTATCGCGTACTTTTGTTGGGATAAACTCGTATTGTAGTCTCTAAACTATTTTTTCTCATAACTCTTTCACGAAGACTGAATTATTTGGGTACAAGTAGATACCTACATTTATTATATACATAGTTGGACGTGGGATAAGCTATGCTCAAGGGCTTTCGTGCTCGAGACAAGGGGAGAGTTCCTCGTTTTTCTTCAAAGCTAAATCCTTGCGACCGCTGCGAGTATTATTTTCATGCAACGAATATTTTGTAATCCTTGTGTCATAACATTTCTTTATCCAATATATGTTCTTCACAACGATGCTCATTAATGTGTTTACGTTTAAAAAGTTTGTTTGCTCCTCTTACGAACAATTTGCCCTAGTTCAGGAACCAGAGCACATGACTGTATAAACGCGGATATACTTACTTTATTAGATTATAAATTACTTATTTATACATTATTTATTTACTTATTTTGATACTGTCTTGACGTCATACAGTGAAAGGAACTTGAATCAATACGAATCCTAAATACACGAAGAGTATAATATATGTCAGGCTATCAGGCGGGCATGTAGCGCATTCCAACTTGTCGTCGACTCATAAATCTATTTCCCATTGCTAACTTAACTTTAAATGAAGCGCGGAGTAATAAGCTAACACAATCCTCTTTTTTCGAGGGTGATCTTTATCTCATTGTTGTTGACCTGATAAATTAGTATTTATTGAGCTACCCAAATAAATAAGCATATCCCAGCCTTGCTATCCTCTAGATATCATAAAAAAAAACACATCAGCTATAGGATCGGTATGTTTACCACTATACGATATGCTCTTGACAATTGGCCAAGATAATATCAGGGTGAAGATCGATTATAGTGTTTTATTTATTGTTATTACCGTTAGTTTTTGGGCCAAGCTCTACTAGCCCCGTTAGTTTTCAATAATAACCACCTGTCAATACGTGGCATTGCTGACCAGTTGACAACTAATACATAGATATTGTTTATGTAGGGTACACAAATAGCGTTACTTACCCATTGGTAGCAGCGCTTTGTAGCTTCGGACCCAGTTTAAAGTGAAGTAGAGCGCACAACTAAGGCACGCCGTGTTCTCCAATTGAACATTTGATTTCCTTAGTGATCATAGGAGGGAATGGCTTGCGAACGGCTTCGTTTTTATGACAGCTGATAACAAACTAAATGAGCTTGCTATTTAATGTAGTCGTCGCCATTTGCCTTCATTAATTCATATATTTACCTATAGGCTACAGTAATGCCAAACTTATGTATTTTATATTACCCACTCAGATTCCCAAAATTATACCGTGACCATGCTGCTCATCCCCCGCCGTGTGAACGGGGCCGCATAGTTTGCGCACAATAAAACAAACGAATTTCACCTCTTTTTTTTTTAATTTATATTCATATAAATATCTCGATTCCTGATTTCAAATCTCGAGAATTTGGACTGTGTTACTGTGTAAGTAAAGAAATTAATTATAAGTACCGAATGTTATTTTCTGTGAAAGAATTTATGTGTCTGTGTTGTTTTATGACATCATTGACCGTTATTGTTTGACCTGAGCTTCATTGTTATGGGGCAACGCTGGTTGCTATTAAGGTCCAGAGCTTAAAACAATATTTAAGCCCGATTGTTCGTCGACGAGGGGCGGTTCAACTCTGGTTCTATAACAAATTAAATCCAAATCTTCAGGCTTCGGGTTGAAATTGTATGGGAACTGGGCTGAAACCACCATTTACTTGTATCCTGTTAAAATGAAAATAACATATCAAAAATCATATTATTAAATCGAATAAAATAATTCATTAACGCACACATCGTTCAACTTGAGCGTAGTCAATTAAAGTAATAACTTTGTGGTACAATCCAAGTGTTAACTCTAAAGCCCAGCACAAACTGTAAACCGCATTGCGATCGACTGAGCCACGTACTTATGTGTAGTGTGTATGTGGTATACATCGTGTGGTCAATTATGCGGTTCAACAATTTACTACTCTGTGATGTCGTGAGGAACATAGCGTTCCTACTCAATTAATTGGGTACCCGTTTCTCTACAAATTGTAATTAGGGATTTCCTTTTGATGTTACATTTAATGAAAACCAGAACATGTTAATTGTCTTTTTGAATTAATAAAAAAAATATATATTCATCTACGAGTATATACATATCCAATCATTATATAATATTTACCAAAACAGCTACTACATCCTTATTAAAAAATGTATTGAATGAAAAGGTCATGTCTAAATAAGCTTTAACATTAAAATTTCGCCATAAACACCATACTCGCTTCGAATGGCAGTCACAGCTGATAGTTTCAGTCGACACATTTATCTAAAACCGAGCTTTTTGTGCAGACGAGGACGAGGAGCCGCGCTGCGTGACGTTGACGCCGCGCCACAAAGCTGCCATACGATTTATAAGAAAGGTACGTAACGTTCTGCTGAAATGATCAATATCTATATAATAGCTATAGAGAATATTAAATAACTGTCGACGCCTTAGTAAATACATAGTACATTCAAAATGTTAATTATTAGGTAATAGTAGCAGCGTGTTGTCATGAAATAACACAAAGTTTATGATCACGAATACCCACGTTCGCAAATTAACAGAGACAAACAAAATGTCGACTATTTTTAATAAAATTTTAGTTCAAGGTTCATGATTTCTGGCGCTGCAGAAAATAACTACATAATGCTCTCAACAATCTAAAATTATTCTTATGTTAAAAACAAAAAAGCGATATTTTTCCCAGACTGTTCCTCTTGACGTCTCGTCTGTAAGAGGCTAATGGCATCTATTATAAATTCATGGCCAATTTGATACTCCCAATCCAGTCTGAAAAAGTTTGTAAACATTTTCAATGACACAGGACACATTATAGAGCGAGGAGATCACATATTTATAATGCTCTTAATCACACTGAAAATGTAAGTGATTACAAAGTCAGCATAGGAAGTTGATACATTTGATTAGGTACAGTTTTATACTTTTACAATTAAAAACTAATAAGTATAGGTACAACGTATAAATCTTTTCATAAATGATTATTTATTATTAATCTTAAAATAAAGAATTGAGAAAGATGTGTCTCATTAAATACCAATCACCAACTAACTTAATTCACAAGAGGAAGTACCACAGAATATTGAATTTCATAACTTGATTAAGTAGTTCTTCAGCGTCAGTTTTGTTTCGGCACCTGAATAACGAGCTTTTAATGACGATATCTTACATTTAATTTGAGCACTCAAGATGGCGTAAAAGTTTAATTTAAATCTGAGAATAAACCCGGACTTTGTGTTAGTGAGAGTTTTGTGATAAATATCAATTCGTAACTTACTGACTTGTTAAATTCTAACAGATGAAGTATTTTGTGGCCCGACGTAAGTTTAAAGAAGCGCTAAAGCCTTACGACGTCAAGGACGTAATCGAACAGTATTCCGCGGGACACGTGGACCTGCTGGGCCGGGTGAAAAACGTCCAGACTAGGTACTGCAGCCACCAGCCAACCATCCACACCATGCACTACCATTTACTTTCTACATACCTACCTACTGTACTTTTCGTCTGGACTGTGTACCGACTGTGTCTTGTAATCTTCGTAGTCAAAGTTGGCATTGAACCTAATACCTTTATACTACATCCGTAGTTAGTGTGTGCAATGCTATACATAATGCATAACTACAGTACATTACCTGGCTGCCTCGAAATCGCTAAAATCTTTTTCTTACCACTTCAAAGAACACGTATTTCCAGTGTATGTTATTCGTTTGAGTGATAATAACATTTTCTTACAGAATTATTAAGCTCATGAAAGTCCTTGGTGCCAGTTTTATTTTGATTTATTCCAGATGAGGTAGTAATAAATAATATAAATTCCAATATAAGGCTTTAAGTATAGGTCGGTTGCGTTCTTCAAATAATTTTCAAACATTTGCAAATGTGTTTGAATGTAATGCAGAAGCATGATCGACTTCCACATTAAAAATGGTTAGTGGTATAGTATGACAGTCTTAAATTGTAGCGATTTTGAAGCGGTCCCTACACTGAAAACTTCAAATGAAATCTGCTCCCTGCCTTTTAGTCTAGATGCCTGATAGTTGATGTCAAGTCTTACACCGATTCAATGAGCCAAACTGTCCAACTTCACGGAATTTTTCAGTGCCTTAACTGACAGAAATAAAGTTAAAACTAAAGATTTTAACTACTTATTGTAATCAACAGTTAGACTTTATTAACAAATAGTTGCTCGGTACCAAAGCCTACTGCATGACCGCCTATTTGATTTAAGGTAGAGTCCTAAGTGATACATGATAAATATATGTACTTATAATCCTAAAATAATCGACATGTTCTTCTCTTTATATAACTAGTAGGTACCACCCAGCGACTAAGTGTGTATGATAAAATATACCCTGTTATTGACAGAGTGCATATAATATATAGTTCCTACTAAGAAACAGTGACCTACGTATATTCATCACCTACTACGACGAGCTAAACTCTCTACATTTCAAGCATTACAAATAGTAGCGAAACACACGGTTTTCATATAATTGTATATGTGTACTTGTGTAGGTGTTATACCCAAGTCAGTTCGCTCATAACTTCCCGTATTTTAATGTATGCAAACCTAACATTTGCAACTTTAGCTATCAGGATGTTTTATTTTGGTGTAGCTCAAGTATTTTGTCGCACGCAAGAGATTTAGAGAAGCATTGAAACCGTACGACGTCAAAGATGTGATAGAGCAATATTCGTCGGGACACGCGGACCTGCTAAACAGGACCAAGAACCTGCAGTACAGGTGAGATGAGAGAGCCATGCGCCTGGCGCACACGCACTGTCGTCGGTTATCGCCGCCGCTTCATTCACTGATCATCATCAGCTCGACCGCCTCCTTGTACAGCCACTCTCTAAGCAAACTTGTCCGAATGCTGACCGTACGGGTCCCCAGTAACCAAGACATTCCTCTCTAACTAACACGACCGCCCATTAATATAGGTAGGTATACCACTCCTAATAAGGAAGTGCGACATTTAACACTATGATGTATTTTTATGTGGTTTTAATTTATAATTATCATTTTTACTGTATCTGCATTGTGTAATCACATCCTTGTTTATGTGTTGTAAGTAGTTAATTTATAAATTCGGTTAGATTAATTTAATTTAAGATTAAATTCGTTCTTTGGTTTTGATGTAGGTATAAGAAATACTAGTATCTATGTAGGTGATGATTTACAAGTTGACACTTAGACGTAGATTCAACCCGAAGGCTTATTCAGAGTAAAAAATAACTATTAACAAAAAATTAAACCGCCGAAAAAACTGAAAACCAAAAATAAGAAACCTTTTTTATTTAACCTTAATAACTAAGTTCTTAAACTAATGTAAGTATACCTAAGTAATTTTGAGTCGGCGCTAAACAATCAATACTTAAACAAAGATCACTAAATTGCCTTAAATTATAACGGCGCCGACTCAAAATTATTTTAATAATATTTTTTATTATTAAGGTTAAAAAAAGGGTTTATTATTTTTTGGTTTTCAGTTTTTTCGGCGGTTTAATTTTTTTGTTAAAATGTTTTTATTTTATTTATTTTTTTGGCCATAATCTACTAATTGTTTGCCAAAGGGCAGGCATTATGTGGCACTAAGTAGAGTAATAATACACAACTCAGCATTCAAATCTGTGAGTGTACAATAAATCACCCCTATTTTCCCACCCTTAGGGTTGGAATTTTTTTTCCAACTGTATATAAAAAAAGAATTATCAAAATCGGACTACTCTGTAACAAGTTATACATAAAAAGAAAAAATATATAAACGCGTCGACTTGAGAACCTCCTCCGTTTTTTTTTTCGTCGGTTAAAAAGTCAAAGAGGTAGTACTCAGTTGTAGGGAAACCTGGCTCCGTCAAGGATAAAAGATTTTAAAGATAGGGTAGGTATATGAGTATTTTACAAAGCTAATGTTACCAAATAAATGTTATTTTGAGGCATGTGGCGTAATGCACTTACACGTTTGTACAAAAATTACTTATATGGGCCATTCTAGGGGACCGGACAATTTTTCAGACAGTGTTTAAAATTTACCCAATATTATATAGTATAGCCACGAGTTTTGTTATTTTGTATAAAGCTTTTATATGAAAAACTGTGTCTAAATGTGATTTTCTAAAAAATGCCGCTCAAACGAAACAAAATGTCACCTCAGAACATGTGATGTCAGGTAATGATATCAGCTGTAAGTAAATAAAGCGTATTTCAGACGTTTCACTTTTCGTTCATTTTTATGTTTCACTCGAAGACAAAAATCTCTGAACACAAAATGAATCAACAGTAAAAATGAATTAATTAGTGAACCGATCCAATTGTGATGGATTTCGGCATTTAGTAGCCTACTGAATAATTATTGAAACGACATGAAATCTGCAGATGATTCGTCGTTCATTCCTATTTAATTTTGTAGGTGTCGTGTAAACGTGGAATGTAACGAAAATTTACATTGACTCGAGTGAAGCGTCTGATATAAGCTTAAACGACCAATTAACTGAACCAAATGTTAATTCACCGATTTAGTTTTGTAAAGGTCATTTCGATGTAAGAACATAATAGACAATGAAAATAAATTTAAGCAGTGTGTTCATACTTATTGCTACAAAGTAGGTACTAATAGGTTACCGGTTATAGGTTAAGGAGACAAGAAGTGCACTTATTAGAATTTTCGATCGAACTATTCTTGTCCGAATACTTTTATAGTTTTATTTACAAAAGGAATAATCGTAGAAAAAGCATTAAGTTTTCATGTATGGTAATGTTTGTATAGAATGAATAGTTATCATAACTTCCTTGTGGTGTTTAGTTTCAGGCGAAGTACAGATTAAAAGTTAGAATAACTTGTTTCTTTTTTTTATTAAAAAATATAAATCTTTGTTATTTCGTAAGGCTAAATTTTAGATTTCTGATTAGTGTCCGGTTGCCCATTGCGTCGACAGACGATCACAATGTTCAACACTACTTTCTTTGTTACTAAATAAGTATCTAACTATAACTAAATATGATATGAAAACTTTTTTAAAATATTATGTTTATTGTAAGACTACAGAGCCGGGTGTACCTACATATATAACTACCACTTGCATGCAAAATTTTAGTTTAATTAAAAAAATTGCCCTTTTTAGAACCTAGTTATAGGTTTTTCGGGCGATAAAGATCACTCATTCGAATATTATGCATGAAAAGATTCATCACTTGATGTAGGCAACGACATCGCGCATGTACTGCTAAATATTCTGCATATTATGTTCATGTTTGCACATTTTCTAAATTCTTTCACCACTTTAATCTTTCGGTCTAAAGTTGCGGTAATCGCCCTGCGGTTGGACCACGGAGCCGCATGCGCCCAACCTCACCCGTTGTTCGTTATGTATAATGCTAAGTTTTACTTCAGAAAAGGGTTCAAGTCGTGTTCTGCAGCCGCTGCGTCAAAACATGTTAAGTGGCTTCATGTCTGCACTTTGTAATAGAGATTGGGTGTCCCCATGTTAAGGAATAATAGTAATAAGGTGTATTGACATCTACGAGGGCTAGTCTTTCCAATTTAAATGGGTATAGTACAAAATTAAAAATAGTTTGAACGGTAAAATGGCTGTGTAACTTCTGGACGGACGCGCAGACGGACGTGACGAAATTATAAGGATTCCGTTTTTTTCCATTTAGCTATACAGAATCCTAAGAAGAAAGTTAGTAAAACTATTATCTGTATTTAGAACGTTGCAAATGTTTGAATAACATTATGAAATTATAATTGAAAAATCGTCGACGGAAATTATCTCAATTTTCGTCGACGATTTTTCAATTATAATTTCACAATTTAATAAAAATAACCTTAATTTTAATGTCAAATAAAAACATCTTTAAGATAATATCAAAATTAGAATTTCAGGTTATGGATTCGAATAATCAAATCACTCGATCAATTTGTAAGTGGCACTGCCAATTGGCATCCACAGGTACGTTACCATTTTATTTTGGGACAGAGTAGGTAGTAGACCCGTTAGTTAAGTTCGCAAGTATGGTTGAGCAACACTTGATTAACGACCAAAAAGACCTTCTTTTTGGGTATAGGATACGTGATATTTATTTTCTAACACACGGTTTCTGAATTGATATTTTGAAGTAGAAAACTGTTCAAACCCAAACTGCTGTGCTGCTGGGGAGTTTGTTGCGCCACTTCTTCTTCCCAGCGATAGCACTAGGAAGTGGTTAAGGGCGGGCGTTTTTGGGGGACTGTCTTTTGTAATTTTGACGTTCGAAAAGTGCTGATTCTCAGCCTAATTTGAATAAATGACTTTTGATTGACTTTAGCATTACCTAAGGTAATCCCTCGAAATGTAGCCCTTGAAATTCTAAATTACTGTTTTGGCAAACACATTTTTAATTTCTCGGGCTACGTTGAAGGAGTCACCATAAAAGGATGCATTCTGAAAGTAGGCAACGTCGCAAATAGCAATATTTCGCTAAATAGTGCACTAAGATATTATGAATTGCAATAACTAATATCATGACGCTGAATATAGTTTGAGGTTTAAAAAGCACTTGAAAACCTTACAAATGCTATTTTTACATTTAAAATTGCTACAACACTTAAGTAATTAATTGTCATTCTTACAATTCTTAATCAATATTTTAGCACTATATGTAGAGCGACATTTCATACAAATTCATTTAGGTATTGATAAATAAAACAGTATAATCTGACAAGATTTGAATTTTCTTTGATCATTCATACAGAAATAGGAGTTATTTGTCGAGTTATGGAGAAAAACTCAAGAATAATTAGAATGTAGAATAAAACAGCGAGCGAAGCGAGCTCGAAAATAAATGCGAAAAAAAATCTCGAATGGAAATTAACTTTTGATAATTCAAACAGAAAGTTTAGTTTTTTTTTCGGGTTATTTGAGCACAAAAGCGAGCGAAGCGAGCTCGAAAATTATATTATTGCACCATCTGGGATAGGTTCGGTTTTCTTTTGGCCAATCGTACAAAACAGCGAAATATTTGACAGCTATTTGCGACGTTGCCAACTTTCTAAATACACCCTTGCGGTGTGCAAGAAGAAATGCTAAAGTAGAGTATGACAAGTTTTCTGCTTTAAATTCTCAAATCAGAAACCTTGTGTAAGTAACATCCGAGTGCACCGCGCTTTATGTGCTTACTCTTGCTTAAAATGTGTATGAACGCAAGCAATAATAAAAAGCTTAATTATAGCATTTTCTTATTCCTGCATTTCCACTTCAGCTAGCTTTCGAAGTGATTTATTAATAGTTGAACATAGTTCAGATGCAAGCAATTTATTTTCCTTAGAAATAGCTTTGTTATCAATCATTTCATTTTTATTTTACATACACATTTTAGATTTTATATAAGTACATTTGTGTGTTTTTGTCGGCTACCTAAACGTTTATTCCGCGAAGAGAGTAAAATAATGATTAGCAACTTTTTTTGATTAGTTAAAACCGCATGCTTTTATTAACATAGGTACTATAGATATAATTATTATTTTACTCCTCTCGCGGCGTGTGTACCTTTTTGTTTAAAGTTAAGTAATATTGGAACTTTTAGATGTTGGAATCGAATTTAACTTATGATTCATTTTGGTCAAGTGGTCTTGTTATTGTCGTTCTAAGCAAGACTCACACTTTCTCTGCAATATTATTTTACCTACCTGTTTTGTTTGTTCTGAGTTTTAATTACTTACTATAAAAATTGCCCGAAAGCATAGCATGACCACCGTAGAAACGAAACAAGTGTAAGACAAAATGACAAATTGTAGAAAGATTTCAACGGCGTTATGTCAAAAATGAAGAAATAAAGACTAATGAGAAATTGTATAGAAATACGAGTAAATATAAGTACGACTATTATTCGTCGTAGAGCAGATATAGAAATCATGCTACGTTTGCTGCAGTCCTTCAGCGTTGAATTTTCAGAACATATGTTATTTGCAACTTCAAGGCAATACAAAATAGGTTAATTTTATGTTTATGATTATCATTTGTTTTTTTTCCTATTGGCTATACTGATAAGTAACAGTATCACCTACCCTATAACTAGCCTTCTAATGAAAGGCATTAGGTACTTCCTTTGATAAATCGGATACAGCTTATAACAAATGTCTATATACAAAACTATTTTAGTACCTATGAAGTAGGTACTTTTATGACCAAACCACAACGAGCATTTTTCCGTACTTAAAGAATTGAAGAAAAATTGGAGTTTATTTTTAAATATGAAATTAATATTTACTTATACTTTTTTAAATATGCCAACAGGTTAGACCAAATACTTGGAAAACAAGGATCTAAAGCTAAAGATGTCTACGCATCAAAAATCAGCCTAGCTTCCAGAGTAGTTAAAATTGAAAGACAAGTAAGTACTTTTGTAATTCCTAACGTTTTGTCATACTTTGGTCTTTATGCTCATCTACTTTGGCTAAAGCCGATATCAAACACTTCACTCGAGTACCATTATCAGTATCATTCACTCACTTGATTGAATGATTCACTCAAGTGATAGTTCATTTTTGTTTCGTTCACACAGCACCTACAAAATTATATAGGAATAATGAACGTTCACCCTTTCATTTAATATTTTGATCATTCTATTGGTAAGTGAAAGATGCCAAATGAATCGCAGGAATGAAGAAAAGTAAAGCGTCTAATAACGGCTAAGTTACGAGCTACTAGAGAGAGAGGGTAGTAGAATTGTTAGTAGCTAATAAAGATCAAATTCGCACTGGCAGGTGGCGGAAACGCATTCTCTCGTCGGCCGCACTGTAGGCAATGACACATTACATATTCGTAAAGTACCTACCTATTTTGGAAATATCTACACAACACGAGTAGGTAATCACTTAATCCGGTTGGATCGTATGCATTAAGTATTTGGATTAAATGCATTAAATCATCGTTAAATGAAATAAGAAGGAATAATGGGAGTCATTGATCGGTTTGAATTTAGATTTTTATAAAATCATCTCATCCATTTACATATTAGTATTCTTATACCCAGTCAATATAATTTGTTTCAGGTAGATGATATAGAAAGTAAGTTGGATCATTTGTTAGAAATGTATAAGGAAGATAGAGGGGTGCCACGAAGACTACTAGGAGGTGGTTCCGGCGGAGGAGAGGGCTCGGGCGGCCCGTCCGGCGAGGGGGGGTTGGTGGTGCGGCACCGACCGGCGCTGGCCGACAAGCAGTGTTCGGAGCCTAACTCGCCGGTGTCGCGCACGTTCGAGCCGCCCCCGCCGCCGGCCGCCGCCGCCGCTCCGCTCGTGCCGTACAAGCGGCCCATGAACCGGGGCTACTCCGACCTCGGAAGTAGATTCATAAAAAAAAAAGTTATATTAAAGTACGAAACTATTATATCCATTACTATTATATCCATTAACACAATACAAAGTTCTACACCGTCAATCCATGTCCGATTATGTTTATTTCTTCATAATGTTGCAGCATATTCCCAAGTTTTTATTTAACCTAAGGCAGTCAGATAACTTTCATCTGAGAAATAAATATTACGTTTCGACAGCTTTTGTACAGAAAATATGTAAAACTGTCATAATTATTCTTCAGATAAAAGTTCTCTGACCATTGAAAAATCAGCCGTATGTAATTATAACAATGTACCTACATAAGCATATTTAGGAGCTTCTTGCAATCTTGTCAATTTTGCTGATGTGTAAATGCATAGCTGAATAACAAATGTTAGCAGGACAGCCAGTACAAGTCGCAACGGTGAATCCCCAAGAGACGATGAAGTAGTAATCGTAGTGCCGGACCGCGAGGTCACACCTCCCCGCCTCGTCACCGACAGCTCAGGTCGGTATCTGTCCCACGTACCTACACATGTATATACTGGAACAACAGCTCATCTAACTGCCCACACAAACCTATAATATTTAGTACCTTACCATACCTACGAATCCTAAACAGTCACAAATTATGAGATTACTAGAAATTGTTTGGAGTATTTGACACATACCTAGTCATCCTACCAATAATGTTTTATTTTATCAGATAAATGCTATCATTTGAATGAACTGTTTCAGATACTCTAATCAATGTCTACGTTGTCCACTGCGCCCTATGGAACCACTGACACATTAGTCGCAACGTAGAGTCACACTCGTGTGAATAGAATGCTGTAGTTAATGTGATGCTAACTTGACTAATTAAACATCGTTGCCATAGGTATAAATATGCGAATATTACAAAATTGCAGCATCTTATGAAGATTATTCGTCGTCGACTTCTCTCTGACCGATGACATGGGAGAGCCCCATAAACGGCCGCCGCCGGCTCCGTGAGTCCTACACCCTACCCCTATCGATGTGTGGAATGTTTATCATTTAATAGTGTCTCTCTGTGTCCTCCTATACCCTCCTACAGCTTACTCCTACCACATGAATGTACTAATGAAGGTGTCGTAGACTTAGACTAATCTTTATCTGATTTTATTTTTTATCCGGACATACAATTCATTTGTTACTTTATCAAAAATTTTGTATCTACCTTTTCAAACACATAATATATCGGTCTATATTTCAGACAAACATATATTTTCTCTAACCAACGGTTTCAAGCAGGTATCAGATGTTTCTGTACCCAAAAAACATGCAACAAATTTTATATCAGTTCTCACGACCCATAAGTATAAAGTACCTATATATAGATGAATGAAAACAACGATTGTCTCGGCAGTTTATGATCACACACAAAACCACTGTTACGATCTATTTGTCCGACAAGTTCCTGCTGAACGTGGCTTTGACCAATGCCGACTGACGCACAATGCATAAGAAATGAGGAAAAAATAGTCCCACGGGACAAGTGAGTGATTTATGTAACTAAGAATTCACAATAGTTACATACCTACCATAACATATACATAAACGACAAAGTAAGTCGTTTATATGATATCCATTAATTCTTACTATTCCGTACTAATATTATAAATGTGAAAGTACTTGACTCTGTCTGTCTATCGGTTGCTTTTTCACGCCAAAAGCACTGAAACGATCGTTATAAAATTTGACAGATCGGTAGCCTTGGAGAAGGACACAGGCATCCTGGATACTTTTATAAAAAAATAAAATTGTGAAGTACAAAATAGCTACACGCAAATGAAGCGCGGGCAACAGCTTATTTGACGACTTAGTTCGTTAATCCTCGATAGCAGTGGCACAATAATAGGTATCTTAATTATACATATGTATATACTTAGGTAAAAAAAACACTCGACTGCAACTTAGCACTTATTTTATATGTGTATAGTGATATTTTTAGTTGCAGTCTAGTTTTCTGATTTACATATTTTCTGCCAAAATATAAAAAAAAAAACTCAAAATTAAACACACTAAAAACTGTGTTATGAACAAACCTAGCATATAACCATCACACGACCTAAACGACCCGATAGACACGTCATGTAGGTACTGAAATTCACTCAGCGGTTTGGATGCTTCGAGGGTATAAAAAACCCACGTACATAATGACAAAAACCTACGTCAAAAACCCAGACGCCAGCAGGTCAAACTACCCGAAACTGTCAAATTTTCCCAATCAACCTTGAGCCTTAATGCTTTAGCGATAAAGTTGAAAATCTATTAAAGAAATTTGACAGATTGTAGTAGCTTGATGTGCTGTACATATTTGACGGCACGGTTGGTGCAGTGGTTAAGCGATTGACTGCTGCGCTGCGTGTCGCGGGTTCGATTCCCGCACGGATCTAATATTTGAATGACCTACAAGTAGGTAGTTGTTTCGGGTCTGGCTGTTTGTGTATGTGAGTTTAAATGTTTGTAAACGCACCCACGATACAGGAGAAATTCCTAACGTGGGATAACGTTTTTTAAAAAAAAAAACATGCGTAAAGAACTTAACCCTATCTTTGCTGTCGCGCAGCCGGTTATAAATGAGCCAGTTAGTAAAACTTGTGGCATGTTTAAGACTTCGTAAGACAAAAAACAATAAATAGGCTGAAATCTGTAAAGTGACGTAACAAGGTGTCCGCAGAAAAGATTAATCAGTGTCTAGAGCAAATCAACCATTTTCGAAGGTGGTGCGACACTACGACTGATTAAAAAGGATAAAAAGAAATAATTTAATCAATAAAAGAGATGACTCTATATTAAAATACAGCCAATACTTCTTAGTAGATTGCTACTATGGATATATTATATTAGTAGGTATCTACCTATAGGTACCTACGTATTATTATTTGTCTTGGTTGGTGCATGTTGGACTCGGGTACCTACAGCTTAAAAAACAAAAGTCTCATGTCTGAAGAAATAGAAAACGACAATGGAAACTCTTATAGTTTCCATTGTGGTTTACCATTTCTTCAGACACTCTTCAGACAAGATTGAAATAAATCGTCAAAAACGTAACTAAACATAACGCACGCTAGATTTCAGCCTAAGTACCTATACTCTTTATATATTAAAAAAAAATGCAAATATACCTACCTCTATATTTTTTTTATTTACAACACCTTCCATCAATTTCAGCATGTGTCTGTAATGTAGTTTTCTTATGTATTTATTTAGACATGTGTTATATTTAGGTAAAGTTTATCGAATGAAAAATGCTACAGCAGCAGCTTATTGTATACCTTTGCCTGACGGGTTTGCTTTAACGGTATTAGTACGGGTGTAGCTAGCGCCTTATCAACCGTATAACCGTACCCCCAAAATACAGGGGCCCCGACGTGTGTAAGGAAAAAATCGTAAGAATTTTTACTTTGGATAATATTCCAATACGTCAAATTCAGATTGATATGAGGCCCGGAATATGCCCGTAATTAATGAATACTAAATGAAAATTTACGTACCTAATTCTCAAATTGGTGCATACATTTAGTAAAATAAAATACCCCATTCGAGTCAGAATATTCCAATTTTCTAGCTCGCTTCGCTCAGTGGCAGTTTAACCTTCCATGTTAGGATGCTATTTCATTTATTTTGTAAAAAAAACAATACCCTTTGAGTTTCACCGCGGTCGGATAAAAAGGGCTCCGTACAAATTTTGACACAAGGCCCCTTTAGAACGAGCCACGCCACTGCTTTTTTATTTTATTTTATTTATTTGGGACAAAAACAGTTATGCGTTACAAACATTAATAGTTAGCTAAGGTACAATAGTAAACAAACGCACAACCCACACTATTGTCCACGGAATCATATCGATTTTAAAAGAAATAAGGAAACGGACGTATACAGAAAGGGACAGTAAGAAAATAAAAATAATCCTGAAAAGTCACACAAACCAACTCAAGACAGCGCTCCCCGTCCAGATTTAATCTGTAGTCACCAATTAGATCACACCATAACGTCAGCAAGAAGCAGTCATCGTTAAGGATGACCGGAAAGTAAACCAATAGCCATTTTTCTAAATTTGTTCTGATTAAGAGCGAACATATCTAAATTTATAAAATGTGAGTTGTACGTTTCTAATAATCGGCGGAGACATCGACGGAGAGAAAATATCTACTGCTAGTAGATATTTTCTGTTTCATTGAGATATGTACCTACCTAGGTATACAGCCCTACTCCACAATACACAGGTGGTATTGTGGAACCATTTACAGGGTTATCTACAGGGTGTAAGGGACATCAACGCGCAACTGTATCCATGAATTCAGTACCTACCTAATTCCAGATTAATTCCAACAGTATTCAAACTTTTCTGGGTTATTAAAATATCTAGGTAAAATCTGGAGGTATTATACTTTTGTATAAAACAGCAGATTTTTTTAACTAAAAATGTCTAGTATCATGTGCTGAATTCATGGTTACAGTTTGCGTGTCGATATCCCATACACCGTGTTGTAAGTATATTATGAAAACTGCAACACAATATACCTAACACAATCAATCCAATCCACGTCTTTGTCACACACGTTGAGCGACTTATTCGTAATTGATAGGTATAAGGCTAAGCAGCTTATTTCAGGATTTACGTTCTGTTTGTCCCTTGTCTTACAAGTGTGGCACCGCGGCACCCGGCGCCCGGGCCACATCAACCAACCCATCTCTCAAATAAGATTATCCAACTAAACAAAGACACTATAAAATACCCGTCAATCAAGGCTGAAAATTCAGATCTCAAGAATTTAATCATAAACTTAAAACATTTAGATTTCAGAAAATATTTAAATTTAGACATGATTGCAGAAGTTTGCGGAAGCGGTTCCGCGGGCGCGGAAACAGAGCCCCGGTCGATGAGCTCGGGCTCCGCGTCGTGGTGCGAGGGCGATGCGGCTGAGGAGCGCGGCTACGGCTCCGGGGACTCGCTCGCTGAAGACGCAGCGCTGCTCGGCGGTGCCGCGCACGCCTCGCAGCCGCGCGCGGCTCGCAACCCGCGCCGGGACGTCGCTGTCGACCTCCATCTGCTACGACCTGATGTCTAACACATACTTTTTAGTATCGTTAGATCGGCCGAAGGAAATGGGCCTTCCATGAAAATACCTAATTACCACCGTTATGACTTGTGATTGTAAATACCTACGTGTTCGCACAATATTGACGTGACACAATGCTGTCCATTCACATAATTTCCTTATTGATAGGTGCTTGTAATGAGAAAATGAGCAATCATAGTTTAGGTAAAACGAGTAGATAGGTAATCGATAAGGTGTCTTGTGCAACTCCAATAAATAAAGTACTTACCTATACAACGAGTTGATGTTGTGATGACCACTTCCACTCGTTTAGGTATGTATAAAGACCAAGGACTCGATGCGAGTAGTACGTACCTAATATTATTATTACGCTTACATTGTTTAATTACTTATTGCTTTAAAAGATTATGAGATTTACCAATAAATTAATAGAAATCTTTACTTTACCTATAAAAAATGTACCATACCTAATTGTTAAGGTGTACATATTTTTGTAATAAGTTATTTAATAATTATTATAGATCTATTATATTGTAAAGTTATTTAGGAAATGTTATTAGCAGTGAACGAAACCCAGATAAATCAACAATCCTGAAAGATAGATAGGCTAGATATTATAAAAATGCCTAAAACTAACAATTTATACCTACTACCTAGACATTTTATAAGTGGAACATCCAGGATTAGGTATGACGTTTGCAAATAATGTAGGTATTATATATAATTATATAGTTTCTATACGAATAGGTAACTTTAAAGATAACATAATTGACAAAGAAACTGTGATAGACATTCAGTTTTCCCATCGCGCCGAACAAAGCAGACTCTAAGATGATAGTATCCACTATAGTTCAAATTTCAGTAATAGGTAAGTTAGGTAGACAATATCTAGATTGACTACTGGTACATACCATATCTATTTATTTATTTTATTCGTCACTAAAGTCCTATTCTTGAACCAATTTTGAAATTTTGGACATGTTTCTTAATAAAAGCAGGGTAAACTTTTGCCTGAAAAACAATATAAATAATTAATAAGATTATAAATATTGGCACATATATATATATAAATATATATTTTAAAAAACATTCATATTAAGAACTGTGTATCAGACTATAAACTGTCGTAAACTCGTGACTGATGCTGTATGCACAATAACGTCAGCAGGAATCATCATCGGCGCAAATAGAACCTAGTAGAACCTCCTCCGTAATGAATTCTTATTCTACGCCTAATTATTTACATCGAAGAAGGCTTCCACTCTTATCAGATGCGGCTTTATCAGTATTTTAATAATGACGTTGGAATACGATTGTAAATTACTATTCGAAAGCGCATTTATTTGTACCTAGGCAAGATAATTCATCAGTTCAGTAAAATAATAAATACAATGGGACCTACTATTGCCTAACTGTTAGATCTATGAATTGTGATATGTTTATGAATTACTTACCTACCTAAGTCAATTTACACTGTATATAAATCAAAATAATGACTACTACTGGCAATATACTGTACCTATATATTTGTATATTACTGTGAACGTTCAGGCATCAACATTGCAGGTTCTAAGCATACGGTATTTCCTATTCGCTTATAAACCAAAATCACGTTGGAGCGCAAGCACGGTAAAGGTTATTTACAATTACCAAATTGCTTTCTGTCTAGACTAGACCATGGCTGTCCGAAACTGCATGTCACATTGCAGTTTTTAACCCCTGACGGAAACAGAAGGGGTGTTTAACGTTGACGTGAGACCAACCTGTAGGTCTAGATAAGTAGATATACCTAGGTAACTACTTACATGCTAGTCATTCTCGGTTTTGTATTACCTACTCAATACTAATGACTCAGTAGCGCCCAACTCCAAAAAAAAAGGAATTAAAACTGAAGTTAACTTTCGATGAATCCTAAATTGCCAAGGACCTTTGTTCATAAATCATTGTTTGGGTTTTCACAGTAATATACGTAGGTCAATGCCTAACAGAAAAGCTTGTTGCAGGGATATGGCCTAATCATACCTTAAAATCCCGAGCATATCTAGACTTAAAGCACGTACTAACCCTTCGCTTGTCAAATACAATGGTCGAAACCGATTGAATCGTTTTAATCGACTCAAGTAGCAACAAGCCAGCACAAATAAATTCATCACAGACAACATTTGAGTTTTTTCTGTTTTTTATTATTCCTTTAGACTGGCTCTTCATTCTCCACTCACTAGTGACTAGTGTCATGCGAAACCAAGGGAGCAAAGCTAAGCTATAAGACCCGTTGAAGATCTACTTTTTCCATTAAGACTCAATAATAATACGTAGGAGGATATTATGGTGCAGCTCAACCTCTTGAAAAAGGGACTGCACCCTGTATCAAGAGACACTTCAATTAATTGCTACGCGACGTGTACTTAGCTTTGCTACCTCGCAGACACCGCTCGCATCCCTCGCTATGGCGTGTATTACCTAAAGATCCCTCGCTTTTCTCCCAGAGCCCGATCTACGAAGTTGGGTAAAAAATCCTCGTACCTACAACCATTAAATTTTCCTTATCCGTAATTTGACTAATATGGCACGTACCGCGAAATGAAAGCGCATTTATTTGTAAGGAATATAATTGAAAGAAAAATTTATTTGCGGCAAACATGACGCATAAAAAGAACACAAACACAAAAAAAATAACAAGTTGGGGTAAACAGCGTCACATCCACGCAAAACGGCCATCGCTCAGCATAATGCTAAAACCCTATACGACAGAGCCGCAGCGCTGGTTTTCAACGACAGCCGGCGCTGACTTGATGACATCAACCAGTGCAGCATACGATTAGACATAAATAAAAACAGAAATCAAAATATGAAATAAAATAATCCAGTTCAGTATACGATTATTTATTTAATTCATCATAAATAATAAGTTATTTTTATTAAAATAACTCATATTATAAATGCGAAAGTAACTCGAATCTGTCTGTTACTTGTTCATGGTCAAGCCTAAAAGCACTGAAACCATCTTTAAATTGCACAGATAGGTAGCCTGGAACCCGGAGCTGTACATTAGGCTACTTTTCATCATGTATCTTAGAAATTTCCGCAAAAATCCTTGTATCTACAGCTATAACTTATATCCTGGGAGCCGTCATTTTCACAAAGAGAGAGCTGGAGAAAAAATAACTCATTGTTATGACGGTACCAGTGTTGCTAGTGCCCTGTCGTCAAAAGTTACCCAAGACTGTTCGAAAAGTAACGTTTTCACAAAAAAAGTAACGCTTTTTAAATTTTTTGTATTATAATACTATTTAAACAATTTGAATTGTATTTAGAACTTTTAACACCCTTCAATCACTCTTTCAGCATTTTTTAATGTCGGAACACCAATTAATGAAAGTGAAATGCCTATAGTACAGCCTACACACACCATAACATTATGGCAGGACAGGAATGTACAGACGCCAGCACATCAAGCTACTACAATTTGTCAGATTTCTTTAATAGACTTTCGACTCTAATGCCAAAGCATTAGGTTCAATGTTGATTGGGAAAATCTGACAGTTTCGGGTAGGTTGACCTGCTGGCGTCCGTACACAAACTTGCATTCATAAAACTCGCTCTTTTTGTTTGCTCATTATAGCAGTGCGATATAGAGAGAGAGTTTCATTTCAGTTTAGGTTGCAATGCCGCGTATTATTATTATACTCTTTGCAATGCCGAATTACCAACATTACGCACGCACGCAGGACACGACAATTGCTTGCGTTCCGTTTCAAATAGTTTTTTTTATTCAACTCTAAGCAATTAAAATTACCCTGAAAAGTAACGTAAAAGTAACGTTTTCAGCCGTGTAACGTAAATGTAACGTAAGAGGTTCAAAAAGTAACGCAAAACGTTACAAAAGTTACGTTCTGGCAAGGCTGGACGGTACAGCCCCGGATCCTGGGGGGGGGCAAACCAGAGCCCGTCCCCGGATGACAAATTCTAAGCGTCAGACAAGAGCACTGAGACTTGGCGATAAATGAGATGCACAACACTTTATTCTCTGCGGGTGGTGCATTGAGGAAATCACGCGGTGATTAGTATACCTAGGCATAGATTGCCAAACCGTTTTTAAAGCACATGCTCCACTTTTATTTGGCGATATAAAAAGGTTAGCTTACTATCTGTTGGAATAGCGAGTAGTCGCTTAGTTTTTAAGTTTATTTAAGGCCTGGCTGGAGGCTTTAATTCATGGAGGCATCCACAGGCAAGCCCGGTTAAGCAGACGACAACCTCATAGGTTGAACTGCGAGACGCCATAACGAAAAAAACAATCTGTTGCAACAGATCTATTCCGCGGTGAACCAGAGGCGTATGAGCGCGTCTGTGAAGAAAATAGCTTTTATTTTAGAAATATTACTTCACGTAAGCGCCGGGCGTCCCGCCCTTTCCGACTTTTTTGTACCACAGCACTGGCGCCCCTGTTGTTTTAACGATCGATAAAAAATATATCTAGGAAAGTGTTCGATCTCGCTTCTTACAACTCAGCGACTCTTAATTCTTAAAACTTTTCTGTATTAGTCGAACTTATCTGAGGCAGTGCTAAAATTTTCGCGTTCGCTTCGCTCGCTCGTGCATAGATTGTCTCAATTGGTGTTAAACGTTTCTGCATCAGTCGAGTCACGCGATCTTAGCAATCGAAAATCATGTCAAGACAATGGGATTAATTATGACAAAGCTATCGATTTTTTTGCCAGAACAAAAGGCTCGAAGAGTAAAATTGTAACTAATCTATATAAGTATAGCTACTACTTAATAATTAATACTTATTTTTTTGCATTTGATAGCTCAATTCTTGGGAAAGAAATATCGCGAATACCGTAAAAACGCTAAGCGACGAACTAAATAAAAGCGCGGGCAAGCGATGTGCAGCGACGAAGTCGCTAGCAGAAGCTAATGATAATAGGCGGATTAAAAAACGATTATAGTATCGTATATGCTATAATCTCACGATTTATTTCAAACTTTATCCTGTCGTATCCTAATTAAAATGTTCGACATGTCTATGTATATTTAGAAAAAATAAGGCTTCATGGAAAAGGTTTTGCGGGGCGGGGAGCGGCATTGGCATTTATTGCCATGCCTCTAAAAAAAATCTAGATCCGTGGCTATAACTCGAATTCAAAATATGTCTTAGGTTCGATTCCTTGGTCGGGCTTAGTCCTATGGAGATTTCCTGTGGCGAGGGTTCCTGCAAAATTAACAAAAATAAGCCTGTGTTTTTCAATAATACATAAACGATTGAAATTCGAAGAAAAAGAAGGGATGATTTAGTCACGATACCTATTACAATTTGCAATGTTCTTTCTAACAGTCTAACAGATTATACGATACAAGAAAGAGACGCCTTCCCTTACCTTAAACCAACTATTGTTAATCATTCTCTAACAGAGGTGCAAACAGAAGGCCAATTCTCGTAATTTAAAACGTTCAAAATCTAGTCGCAGTCTCATCTCGGCGACAAACAAATGTCAAAAACATGAAAAAATGTAGGGAAGATAGAGGTAGGTATTTTTGACAGATTGAGACTGAGATCAGACTGTGAACGTTCTTAAAATTACGAGAATTGCTCCTCTGATCACTGCGCACTATTACCACAAATGACCAGTGTTAGGTTAGGTTATGCATCATTCGAGTCTACCATGAAGTAGGCTTCGGCCCCCACTTCCAGCGGCTGGCGCCCAAGTTGTTGGGCGCGGCTGGGGCGCTATCAACGCTGCTTCCCAATCTGGGGGGCCCGGCCGCCGCCTGTAGGCGGCTCTACGTGGGGATCGTGCGATTGATGGCTCTGTATGGGGCCCCGGTGTGGGCCTCTAGCCTGACGGCCGGTAGCATCGCTATACTGTGGAAACCGCAGAGAGCGATACCCCCTGACAACTCTGACGGCCGTCAGAGTCGTCAAGGGGTATCGCACGATCTCCTACAAGGCGGCTCGTGTATTGGCCGGATCCCCGCCCTGGGACCTCGAGGCGAAAGTACTCGCGTCATTGTATCGGTGGCGCGAGAAAGCGAGGGCGCGGGGTGAGTGACCTATGCAGCGACACATGTAGCTGCGTCGGTCTTAGCTTCGCGAGGTCCTGGTGGCGGAATGGCGGGACAGGCTTACACGCCCTACCGCTCACCATCAAGGCGTTCCGGCCGGTGTTCGAGCGCTACTCACCCGGCCCGCAGCAGGCGCACCGGGCGTTGGCGGAGGGCGGACAACGCCCTCTTCCCTAAATGGGTCCAGGGGTGACGGACTCGAGGACGTCTGTCGCCCCCCACACATCGGGACCCGAGTTGGCGGCACGTAGTGTTCCACGCGCGCCCCTCTTAGACGTCGCGGGGGGAGTCAAACACCTAACTGCCCCCTGACCCGAGGAGGCCCGCGGTTAGGGTCCGGCACCAGTCGGGGGTTGCAGAAGGATCGTATGTTCCCGAAACCCCCAGCGTAGGTGTGAGATGGAACACTGGGGTGATTTTTAGTCAGTATACCTAAGTCTGGTAGACCCCGCCGCCCGCCCCAGGGCGGCGGGGTCGGCACATCCATGAAAAAAAAAAAAGGTTTATCCAACATATCCATTCATTCAGTTAGATCATCTCTTCAAAATTTTTTCTGCATGTATGTGGGCTCTGAACACTGGCTCTGGCCGACCATAGAACTATTTTGGATAATCTGGACCTCTGGTTAAAATATGTTTTTAAAGGAAAAGTTGGTGTTTCTTCACCCTAATGAGAATTTCGTGACGCTGCAACTGGGTAGAGCGAGTGATAAAGTCTCAATCGAGATGTATTTAGTGTACTCTAGTATAGTACTTACTTGATTCCCCATTGGTCTCGTGATCGCAAACGCGACTGCTGACCGTGGGTCCAGGGGTCGATTCCCAGAAGCGGTAGACAGTGGGTTAATTGCTCACGCTCGTTAGCGGGTACTCGGATCCTGCCGCTAATGGTGTTGTGGAGTGTTTTTGTTTTAATGCATTGCCTGAGCCTGTATGGTCGATAACTAATGAAAAAGCGTGGATTAAGACTAAATTGGCGGAGTGTGAAGGTTATCGCCAAAATGTCGGTATTTGAGCTTATTTAGCGATTTAGGCTGAATAAACGAACATTTTGGAATCTCTGCAGTGATCTAATAAGGCGCCTAACATCAGCGGGAATCCTTTGCGGCCATGGTTGCACATATTAGATGCAACGCCTGGATCTCTAGAAGAAACATAGTTACACTCAGCGTCACATCCAAGCAAGAACTCGCATTGAGCACTGCTTTGGATTGCTCAAATCACGCTGGAGATGTTTAGGAACTAAGGCAATGAACTTTGCATTACCATTCTGTGAAAGTTGGGAAAATAGTACTTGCATGTTCTGTCTTGCATAACATGGCCATAGAAGCAAGATTACCTCCTCCAACTACTCTAAAAGAAGAGGAGACTACAAGTGAAGAAGTCTCAGAGGATATCTCCAGCATAGGAAGTCAAAATGAGTTAATCCGGGACAGAGCTACACGAAACAACTTAATATTAAGGTTGCAATGGGAACCTAGTTATAATCTTCTTTTACATTTTCTTAATAGTATCTAATAAATACATGTGACATGAATACATGATACATGTGTTTAATGTGACATACTATAGCCAGCTATTAAGATTAAAAACGTATACAGGGTGTTAAAGAAATTGCGTGCCATAGATTAGGGGTAGGTTCAGTATCGATAAAAGAACCCATAAAAAATAAAAATACATAAAATACCATTAAAAAAAGTAAAAGAAAAAACAAAAATTATCATAAGATGAACCTGGTTTAGTACCTACTAACTTAAAATGCAATCGTTTAGAATTAAAATTATTTTATTTGTTTAAATGCTTTATTTACTTACCTACTATCGAAGCGTCTTTATTTTGTCCTTTACGTCTCGCGTCCGAATACTAAGGGCCCGGCCGGTGCATTATTTGCTACTGAAAACGGCTCGCGACTAATGGCGCAAAATGTGCGCCCCTAACGCTATAACGTGTATTACAATTCCAATTTTTAAAAAAACCCACTCGTTCTTCTACTGCTGCTGAATACCTACTAGTCAAACAAGATTTTTTCATTTGTAGGTTTTCATCTTGAAGGAGATAAGCACCTTAAAGTAGGAAAAAGAAATACTTGGAATTGTGATTTACATACATACCTACTTACCTATCCTGCACCCGGCGTTATCGAAGTGTTCGGGCGTAGGTATTTCATTGCGTTCGACAGTAGATAAGTAACTCTAGGAAATTATTTATTAGCATTTAAACAAAATAAAAACTTATTTTAACCAATTTTTTAATCAATTCTAAACGATTGCTATTTAATTAGTAGGTTCATCTTATAATAATTTTCGTTTTTTTAAACTTTTTTTATAGGTTTAAAAAAAGTTTTTTATTTTTACGGGTTCCTTTATCGATACTGTACTCACCTTGAAGGTATGGCACGCAATTTCTTTAACACCCTGTATATTTGTGTTTTTACTCATCCATTTAGAGCCTGATAGAGATTAAATAATTAAAACTAGTTTATAGTTTAATTATTAATCTAATAAAAATTTAAAATAGAAACAATTGTAACAGAAAATAAAAATATTTAGCACACTTTCATACTGAATTACTGAGTAATTTATTAATTATGAAAATCCTAACTTTATTACTGCTAGCTTATTATCTACTCAGTCATATTATAATAAACCTCATAATAACTCTAAGTACGAAAACAAATAAATAAACTCAAAATACAAACAAAACAGACGTTTGGGATTATTTTTTTCGTTCTCACGTTAACTTCCATATAGAACTATTATTTTCCTTTCGATTCGAAGCGTCTGGCGTGAGCTTGCTTCTTTGTCTATCATTTTACTCACTAACGTTACGCTACGCTAACGTTCAACCCGTAGCATGTGTAAAAAAACGTTCGGATGTATTTTGTGGCCTGCCGGTCGGGCAAAGTGTTATTGGGTTTCTCCACTAAGAATTTCTAAGTAGCAGACCGAAGTTTAGAAATTGGCGGTGTGATAATCCCTTAGATAGGTTAAATGTTCTAAGGATAATCCCTGCCACGTTCAGCACGTTTAACCGTTAGTCCTGCGTATGATCTATTTCAGTGCAGTCCCCTGTCACATCGGACTATGAGAGTATAGGGAGACAGAGTGTACCTGTCGGTGTCGCACACTTACACTTGCGCACTATAATATCTCTCGCGTCGATGGCTTGTGTCCAAGTACCGAGTACATACTAATTCCATTGTATTTTGTGTGTAACTGGTAACACCTCGAGGAACATTTTACCAGAGAGAATTGGTATCTCTATGTTGTCTGTGGAGAGAAAAGAAAGAGAATAATGACAGCAAATGACTCACGTCACGTCAGTCAAAAAAACAAATCACAATTCAATCAAACTGTCAGTGTCAAGTTTGAGTCCGCTGGCGTCTTGTCTGATTACATTTCTTAATTTATGAGTATTTTCTTCTGTAATATCATAAACATCAAGCTAATTTATATCTTACATACCGTGTGGAATTATGCCCAGCCAATATGAAGAAGAGCGTACGTGGGAAGCCCCAAATCACAATCAATATGAAGTATGTTGAAATTAATTTCTTGATTATTTTGTAAATTATTAATTAGAACTAATTTTATTTTTATAATATCTAATTCACAGTAACCAATAAATATCTATTTAATAAGACCAGCCAAGCCAGGTGGCTTGGCTGGTAATTATAACGCGAATACCACGCAGACTTCTCAAATTAAGAGGCACACTGTTAAAATCTTCTGATATTTTCCCTAATAATTTTTTCTATAATTTAGGAAGAAGGGAATGAAGACGTCATTGAAAATCCTGAAGAAGTCTTACATGAATGTCTTGAAAAATTTAAAACACCAGATTATATTATGGAACCAGGAATATTTGGTCAACTTAAGCGATACTTTCAAGCTGGGGGCAATCCTGAACAAGTGATTGAGCAATTATCTATAAACTACAATGCTGTGGCCCAAATGGCTAATTTACTAGCAGAATGGCTAATTCTCGGAGGTAGGGTTAATAATGATAGAATTTTGCTATTTTTAATAAACTGTTAAAAACTTTGTTTTGTTGATATCATTCTATACTTAAATAGCATAATCACAATAAATCAAGAATCACTGAAAAGAAGATAAGTACTAATATATTATAATCTTTAAATATCTCAACTTCCAGGGGTCAAAGTGACAGAGGTACAAGCAATGGTTGAAAATCATTTGAAAGATATGATTTTGAAAACATTTGATCCCAAAAAAGCTGACACTATATTCACTGAGGAGGGTGAAGTAAGTGTGGTGAACACTAATATTTTTGAACATGTTTTTTTTTATTAGTGTTACAATGATTACAATACATTTTCAGACACCAGCTTGGTTAACAGAAATGATTGAGCATCCAACTTGGCGGTCGTTAATTTATAGATTGGCTGAAGAGTATCCTGATTGTCTCATGCTTAACTTTACTATAAAGGTGAGCTATCGTAACACAACTAAATACAATATAGTGTTTCTTCAATTTAAACTGTTATGGGTGTAACTAAGCTTGAGTAAGTCCTAACTTGAAAATAAAATCACTTTTTATTCTTTCTCTAGAGCTTAGAGTAAAATGTGTTTCTTTTTTCAGGATCAGATTTGGTTGAATCTAAGGCAATAATTTTAATAAATATCTATGATTTCCAGCTGATATCAGATGCTGGGTTTCAAGGAGAAATTACAAGCATATCTACAGCAGCACAGCAAATTGAAGTATTTTCAAGGGTTCTCAAGTCGGCTATTGTTGGATTCTTACAAAGTTCTGATGATTGGCAAAATAGTGTTAATGAATGTGCAGTATGTATAAACTGTTTTATTTTCCTTTGTTACAAGAACTGATATAACACTCTATGTTTTTCAATCAATTTGAAAACTGATAAACTTTAATCTGCCATCTAATAATAGATACTTAAAAAATGCAGTTTACTATGTAACAAGATTAATGACATTACAGAAAATGGTCTGCCATGGTGCCCACACTTATGTGTACAGTCAAGTCATTGTGCATATACTTTCTCAAGAACCCAGAGGAGGTGCCATCATGAAAAGACTTGGCCAAGAAATAACTCGTTGTGCACAACAAAGGTAGGTTTTTCATTTTAAAATGTTTACTGTAACATCAGCCTGCAGCTGCCTCTCTTGTAAAGGCAAAAGCTTCTTCTCATTATGGAATTCAACCATATACTCACTAGCACAATGTGTTTCGTAGAGACCAGACCATAAAGTTCATATTTTCTAAGTTACAGAGTACAGCCACTTTCAGAGGTAGCTTTCGTTATGCAACTTCCAAAGTGTGGAATAACTTGCCAACATCTAGTTGTGCAATTGAGACAATCAATACACTAATTAGAAGCTGCGGATACGGCTGAAGCTGCTGATGCTAAACATAATCAATCTGAATGTTTCATTGATATGACTTAGGTACAGTCTAGAATCTGGCTAATAAAAGTTGATCCTGAAAAAGCGCGAATTTAAAAGACTGCATGGTTTGGTTTCACTTTTCTTTCAGTAGAATTTTCGGTGTTTGTAAGCATTCCAGTTGCACTATAAATTACATACTAACTCCATGAGATTACCTCATTTATCCATTACCCATACATGATACACACGTACGCGTAAAAAACTATAAAACCTGTATTTAAAATAGTAAATTCTACAAAGACCCATTTGGATTTGCAGTCACTTCCTTGTTCTATGTTTTAACTATGTTCATTGTTGCAGTGGACATGACGTGACTCCCATCACATTGGCTCTTACATCAGGCGAATCCTGGCGCAATGCTCGTACGGCATTGGCAGCCATGTTGTCACGAGGTGCACTCAACCCTGCTGATATTTCAGTATTATTTAGAGCTTACACACAACCAGAACCACCACCAGTACATTTATTAAGAATTCCTCAGTTTTTAGGTATGTTACTTGGATTAATTTCTATTTTTTAACTATCTAGTGTTGACTTGATCAGGTTTTCATTGATTATAAATAATTTGACTGTCCCTTTCAGAATCAGTGGGTCATGTCGTGTGTAGGTGTGGCGAGTCATGGCAAATAATAAAAGTTTATGTAATGTGTACTAGGTTAAGGTTTCTATGGGTCTATGCCACCTGAAATAAAGTTATTATTATCTCCTATAATTGATTGTAAATAATAAAATATCTATACTTATAATAAATCTGTAGAAGTGAGAATTCTGTACATTGAAAATATCAAAAAAATAATTTACAGGGGATGTTACTAGACCGACACCGAACCCAAAAATGTGATTAAAAAAATTTTTGTCTGTCTGTCTGTCTGTCGGTCTGTCTGTCTGTCTGTCTGTCTGTCTGTCTGTCTGTTTGTTCAGGCATCACGCAAAAACTACCGGTTCGATTACGATGAAACTTGGTATAATTATTCTTTAATATCCTGGGCACCACACTGGGTACTTTTTATCCCGGAAAAGTATATACAATAAAAAACAAACTTTTTTTTGCGGTTCGATCCCTATATCCGACTACCACTGTCTGTACCCGCAAATACTAAGTTTGTCGTAGGTTGGGTCACCCGCAGTGGAGTTCATTTTTATTCCTTTTAGTTTTTAGTGTTATTTAGGTTTATTTTTATATGAGTCGTAGGTATAGATTTTAATTCTATAGTATAGGTAGTATATTTGATAGTGTACGTAGTGACCGTAGGTTATTTTATAATACTGTTAGGTAGGATTAGTCATTCGTATAGATATTAGTTTTTAGGGATTTTGCTTATTTATTGAGTTTAGATTAGTTATCATCAGAAATAGGTTTATTTAGGTAGGTATTTAATTTTCTGTTATTGAGTTTTTTTTTAATTAGGTAGGTACTTAGGTAAAGATATCATATATGTACCCTCTTAATCACCACTAATGAGACACAATTGGTTTTCTACTGTAATTAGCCACAAAGGGCCCGCGAGATAGATGGCATTCTGGGGAAGCACATACATTTTATCCTGTTAGCACGTTCCCGTGGGATAATTTCCGACATCCACGCGGGCGAAGCCGCGGGCAGAAGCTTAATAAATATAAATTAATTATATTAATTAATTATATTTTTAAATATTTGAATATAAAAACATTTAAAAATATAAAAAATAGTAGCCCACCGGTATTGGGAACAGACTCCAAGCTACCGGTGTGGTGGTGTGTGGTAGTTATTATTTTCTTTATTTCATCTAATTACATATAATTTTCATTTTTCAATATTTTTTATTTTTCATGATAAAAAAACATTAAAAAATAGTATCCCACCGGTATCGGGAACAGGGTCCAAGCTACCGGCGGTCAGGGCTCCAGAGAGAGGAACCTCCTGACAATGCGAGCCGTGTCCAGAAGTACCGCTTTCTGAATCAAGCCCTTGATCCAGCTGCCCAACGAGAGCCTCCTCAGGTGTTGGTCGAGGCTCTTGGCTATTAAGCCATTGGCGGTCACGACTATCGGCACAATGATCGCTGAGTTCACATTCCACATGTCGACAACCTCGCGAGCCAAGTCAAGATACTTGATTTGTTTATCTTTCTCGGCTTTCACGAGGTTTTCGTCATGCGGGACGGTTATGTCAACAATCATTGCGCGCCGCTCTGATCGATCCACCACCACTATATCAGGCTTATTGGCAACAATAGTCCTGTCAGTGATGATGGATCGATCCCAGTACAATGTGATTTCCATTTTCGAGAACTGGGTCGGGCACATAACTGTAGTACGGCACCTCAGATTCGACAAGGTTGTATTTCAGAGCAAGTTGCTGATGGATTATCCTGGCTACAAGGTTGTGTCTATGCAAGTACTCTCCGTTAGCTAGACGAGAACACCCGGAGATAATATGCCTGATTGATTCTCCCGGCCGGTGGCATGCCCGACAGATGTCAACCGTGCCATCTTTCACAATAAATCTCCGGTAATTGTTCGTCATCATAACTTCGTCCATAATTGCATAGACAAAACCTTCGGTTTCTCCAAAGAGGTCACCGAAACGCAGCCAGGCTACGGACGCTAGTAAATCTACATCGGGTCCATGTAGGGCCCGGTAAAAGCGTCCGTGAAGCTCCTTACTCTGCCATACTTCCATGCGATCATTGGTGATCAAGCACTACTGGCTTGCGCCAGTTCTCTTTAGCCAAGGAGAGCGGGGTGAGGCCCTTGTCTACCGCGACCACATCTCGATGCATCCCCACGTCGGTTTGTAGGAAATATTCCCTGAGACTGCATATCTCGCGATTGTGGAGGGTCTTAGCGTTTAAAAAGCCACGACCTTCACATTTTCGCGGGATATACAGCCTCATTACCGATGACCGTGGATGATGCATTCGATTTGCAGTCAACAGCGTACGGACCCTCCTATCCAGAGCCTCGAGTTCAGTCTGAGTCCATTTGAGTATGCCGAAAGAGTACATCAAAACCGGCATGACCCAACCGTTGAAGGCACGCACCTTATTCCCGCCTGATAAAAGACTATTAAATACTTTTTTCAGGCGGCCAAAGAAGCGCTCCTTCAACGATTGCTTCATGTCAGTAGCATTGATGCCCAACGCTTCCGACATACCCAAATACTTATAGGTTTCGGCTGCGGAGAGGGTTCTAAGGTATGTGGAATCCGAGAGTTGGGTTCCCACGGATTCCACAATCTCCCCTCGCTTTACATGCATGACCGCACATTTGTCAACACCAAATTCCATCCTGATGGCGCTACTGAAAGTTTCAGTAATTTTCAGTAGCTCCATCAGTTGCAAATTGTTAGGGGCAAAAAGTTTTAGGTCATCCATGTAGAGGAGGTGAGATATAACCAGACCACCTCTCCTCAGCCGATAGCCTAGACATGAATCTTCCAGCAGCGTGCTTAGAGGATTCAAGGCTAAGCAGAACTAAAGCGGACTCAAACTGTCGCCCTGGAATATGCCTCGCTCGATCCTTATCGGCTCGCTATTCCTCTGGATATTTCGACATAATGGATAGCGAAGGACCGTCCTCCATTGCCCCATACACGTCATCAGGAAGGTGCGCAGAGTTGTATCTACTTTATACACCTAGTTATTATTATTATTATAACCATTATGTGTAAGGGTGTCCTGTCTAGATAATTATATGAAGAGAAAAAGCTTGTACCTGTTTGTCTGTTTTACCTTACCACATTTTTAATTTCACAGAGCTACTGGTCGATGCATTGTTTAAATTAGGAAGCAAACTAAATCCGGAACACAAATCAAAATATATGTATTTATTGGCGTATGCTGCAAGTGTGTGCGAGGGGCTCAGTCCCGGCAGGCCTGTCAAGGATGAATTAAAGGCTACAGTTCAAGCTATTGAAAAAGTACATGCCGTATGTTGCAGTTCTGCTAGTTCTAGTGAACTGATTGCGGAATTACCTACATTGTATCATTGCATAAGGTAATTGCTGAATTATATACGCTTTAACATTAGTGTCGAAGCAAACAGCTTTTGTAGAATTAAATGGAGGGTATACACTGTAACATCTTCATATTATGCTTTCAGGTTTCCCGTCGTTGGAATGGGCGTCCTAGTTTGGGTAGAATGTGTTGTGACAGAGCCTTCATACTTCAAGTTGTGCACAGAACATTGTCCTGTACATTTGGCTCTCCTAGATGAAGTTGCATCGTGTCACCAATTACTACATCACCGACTCCTGAGATTACTTGTGCAATTATTTGAATCTCCACAAGATGAATTAGAAATTTTAGTTCAGGTATAACCGTGTATAATTTAATTGGTGTGTGTCATACTCTATATACCTATAGGTATAAATAAACCCCTGCGCATAATCTCGCTTCCGGCCGTGGTTCAGTCCATGGTCGGCAGCGACCGCGCATGGGACGCCGTCGCTTCCTTTTGCGTGGACGTGATGGGCGCAAAGGGGGCGGGAGGATACTCCCTCCCGATCCGCGGCAAACATACCGGGCGCGGAGGGCATGCAATGATCTCCGACCGCCATAGAGGTTGGTCTGCGGGTGATAGACTTGGATAGTCTGTCTCCTGAACAGAGACAGGACCGAAGCGTGTTCCACGCCTCTCAAGAGGAACTGCGGCCGTACAGAGCCGCAGAGGGTAACGAGATCCGCATGGAAGTCATGCGGACCAATACTTAGCCGTGACTCGTGACAAACTGCGCATCTCTTTGAACACCCGGGCCAAAGGTGGTTGACGAACACCATGTGGTACTGTGGCAAAAGTCGTGACAGACCCCTCCGCCCGACCAAGAGCGGGGGACATCCATGAGGATTTCCCCACTCAAAAAAAGTCTAACTAAATACATACTATACCTACTACTATTTATTTTCAGTTGGAATTGAAGAAAATGTTACTTGATAGGATGGTGAACTTATTAAGCCGAGGATGTGTTGTGCCTGTCCTGCGTTATATAAAAGAGTGCTGGCGTCGTGATGACACCGACATTTCTTTAATTAGATACTTTATTACAGAGGTAAGTTTAATAGATAAAACCATCGTCTTTAACTTTGGTTTTTTTTCACATTTAATTTTGGTGGGTATCATGATACGAAAGGGCTGCCTTTTAAGTCGCGTCGTTTGCAAACATGCCGCAATTATTAAAAAAAAACATATTGCTTTTTCATCTTTTTGAATTTAGAATTCGAAAACAAAAGAATGTTTTTTGATCGGTCGAATAGTTTTATTGTAGCGTCTATTCAAAGGTGACAAATCGGTTGTTAAAATGGAAATATCAAAGGAAAATATGCGTGCGATAATTTTCTACAACTTTGAGGAGATCATTTGTGTTTAGTGATGCAGCACCATGTCTTAGGACTGTAGAACGCTGGTATTTAGAATTTCAACGTGGGCACTCTAGCTTCAGTGACAATCCACGTGAAGGTCGTCCAAAAACCGCCATGACGCAAGAGAATATCGACGCCGTGCGGCAGCTAATCGTCGAAGATCGTCATGTGACATACCGTGAAATAGAGGCAGCCGTGGGAATTTCAGGGACTACTATCCAAAAAATCCTGCACGAAGAAATCTGCGTAAGAAAGTTGATCTCTCGTTGAATACCACATTTGCTTAGCGACGACCAAAAAGCAGCCCGTGTTAGATGGTGTCGCAAAACTGCAGTGATTCAACCGAGGAGTCTTGGATATATGCTTAAGATCCAGATTCCAAGCAGCAGTCAACTGTCTGGGTCTTCCAAGATGAGCCAAAACCGAGCAGTCATACGCTCACGCAGCACTTTAAAAAAAATGGTTTCCTCGTTTGTGGCAAAGGGTGGTCACATCGCCACTATTGTACTAGAAGATCGCAAGACGGTTAATGCTGACTAGTATACCACTGTTTGTTTGCCACGAGTCATCACAGTTTCGAAAAAACAATTCAAGACGTCGTATGTACTGCACCATGATAATGCAAGTTCGCACACCGCCCGCGATACAAAGCTGTTTTTGAGCACCCAGCACCCGCCTTACAGCCCTGACTTGAGCCCTAAAGATTTTTTTACGTTCCTCAAAATTAAGCACTCTTCGTGGTCGACGTTTCAGCTCACCCGAAGAAGCTGTTGACGCATACAAATCGGCCATTTTGACTACCCCCACTTCGGAGTGGAATAAATGTTTTAAAAACTGGTTCGAACGCATGCAAAAGTGTATTAAATATCGCGGAGAATTCTTTAAAAACAATAAATGGTAATAATCTATTAGATCGTCTATACTTACTTATTTCAAACGATACAACTTAAAAGGCAGCCCTCGTATATCGGAGCTAAAAGATTTTACTAACACATTATTAATAAAAATAAGACTGAATGTAGTAAACTCAACACAGCAAAACAGTTATCGCTGTTTTGTAGACGACTTTTAGTATTTCTCACCCGTCGAATTGATAGGTCGCAAAATTGAATCTTCGTGGCAGGACCTTTCTCCTTTCTTTGGTATAAAATAGAATTAGTACTATTTTGCAGGGCCTTAGCTAAGAGTTGGCATAGTTATACCATCTAGGGATTTAGTAAAAACATTACCTTCAGTGTGGTCGTGCTAGGAAGTATCCCTTCTAAAATGAACAGGCAGCCTTCTAAAATGAACAGGCAGCGTATCTTCAAGATTTAAAGAGTACAAAGTTACAAAATAGTTGTAAAAATGTTCAAATTTAAATTATTTTATAACATCTAAAAATATAAGAAAATATCCAGGGAAGTGTCATAAAATACCACACAAAAAATTAGACATGCGAAATGTAGCTCACTGAAAAGAAAAGAGAGATATAGCTCTTTTGATCAAAAGAGCTATATCACTCTTTTAGCTCTTTAGCTCACCGAATAACTCTTTTAGCTCTTCAGCTCAATTGACTTACTTGCGAGCTACAGATCAAATCACTCTTTTAGCTCTTTAGCTCACCGAATAACTCTTTTAGCTCTTCAGCTCAATTGACTTACTTGCGAGCTACAGATCAAATCACTCTTTTAGCTCTTTAGCTCACCGAATAACTCTTTTAGCTCTTCAGCTCAATTGACTTACTTGCGAGCTACAGATCAAATTGAGCCGCGCAAGTCAAACGAGACAACTAGCTCAGTGGCTCTTTATAACCTTTGAAGTTCTTTAGTTCATTTAACTTAGTTGCGAGTTATATATAAAATTAGATTCAATATGTTGTTTTATTTTTATTACAAACAAAATATTAAAATTATGAAAGCCAATGATTTTCCTTCATACTTGAACAGGCTTAGGACTGTCAATCTAGATGAATAAATATTTAAAAAAGCTAATTAATTGACAGTTTAATGTAATGAATGGACGTATATCATTTCAAAATCACAAACTATTATTCCCTAAGGATTTTCATACTTATATAAAAGTGCTAAAGCATTTTTACCTTTATGACAACGAATATAAGAGTTATTTTACTATGACGTATTGAGCCGAAGAGTCGGTCAAGTGAGCTACACAATGCGAAATCGTTCACCGGCGAAGTTCGGGCATTGTCGGCCGCTGTCGGCGTGACGTCGCGTCGCCGTCGGTATCACTCTTTACTCGCATAGAGTGTAGAGTCAATGAGCTAAATGAGCTAGTGAGCTATTCCGTGATCGACTGAGCGACTGAGAGCTAGATTGTGATTAAAGAGCTAGTTCAATTTTATCTCTCATTCGCGAGCTACCCATGTCTACAAAAAATGATATAACATACTGGAACTAGAATGTTTACCACTTATTTGTTTTTTTTTTTTTTTTATAACAGGTTTTAGATGCGATAGCACCACCATATACACCAGAATTCGTCCAGTTAGTGCTACCAATGGTCGAGAATGAAGAAATTACTGGAACAATGAGAGCGGAAGGAGAAAATGATCCAGTTTCTGAATTCATAGGTAACAACCGTTTATTAAAACACATGCATGCCTACTATTTTAAAAGTTTATTGTTTTTGTTTGATGGTAAACTAATGTTTTTTTTTCAGTTCACTGCAAGGCGCATTATGTTGGACCGTAACTAATCATCTATGGAATAAATTTCACTTAGTAATTAAATCAAAGGTTTTTTTCTATTCATTCGTGCTAAGAACCCCTTGCAGCTTTCCTTTCATAATATCTCTTTAGAGCTTCTTCAAAAACTGTTCCAACAGTTCTCTTCTTCCAAATATCAATTTTTTCTTTAGGTTCTTCAATATGATCTTCATTATTTTCATTTGATTCTTTATTATCGTGTTCAAGCTTACGGTCCTTTTCTAATGTACTACCAGTGTCGCTATTTTGGCTCTTACTTTTCAATTGTTTTATATCTTCATCTTTACCATCCTTATCTTCGTCACTTGACTCATCTATTGAAAAGTCAGAGTCGGCATCGATATTATCTTGCTTATGCTTTTTAGCCATTCTGATATCGTCTAAATTTACGCGATTAATTTCTTCATCAGAGTCCTCTATTTCTCCTTCAGATAAACGAGCCCTATCGGATGATTTTCTCTTTCTGTAATTTCTCTTCTTTAATGTGTCAATATCAGATGTAGTTTCTTTAGATGAATCCGCCGTCTCATTGTCTTCTGGCAATTCCTCTTTTACTACCTCATTATCTTTTCCTAACTTCTGTTCATACAGGTGACGGTAGAAACCACCTGCGGAAAAAAGGAAATCTTTAAAAAAAAATTACGCACTTGCTCGTAAAGTGGCTGTTATTGCTCAAGTTTACGGTTCATACTGCAGTGTATTTAACACGCATACCAACACAACTAACTAACATAACACAACTTTGAATACCGCACTAGTGCGCCACAGTAACTATTATATATAGTATACACAAAGTTGCACGTCCTTTACATACGTTTTTTTTTAAAGACGAGGCAAAACTTGTATGCACTAATTACCTTAATGTAAACAGATACCGCATGAAATTATTGAACGTGCGGTTATGGCAAATATATACAATTTTTGCAAGTGCTTTTACAAACGTCGCATGATACGCGTGATCATTAGGCTCGGGCTCCAATACCCGCTCGAGTGCAACGATAAACTTTGCACACTTGCATTATAATGTACTATTCTTATGTCGCGTAACAGGCGTATGGTGAAACGTAATATTTTAATTCGTCGTATGTTGTTACATAATATCAGATAGGACGTGTCGCGCGCACGAACCGCGCATTTGCTAGGAACCTACTCCGCGTATCTTTTACCGTGTGTCACCATTATACGTTTATACTTAAGGAGTAGAAATCATCTCAAACAATTTAAAACCACGTTTTAGATTACGACCCCTTTACTCCCTCCAACAGAATCATGAAGATGCCCGTGTCCTAGCAACAGGAACAAAGCTGATTATGTAATAATATTATTTTCATATTTTGTAACAGTCGCTTACCATCAACGATTGCATCTCTGCTTTCCATCAGGCGGGATCGCAGTCAAGCGCTAGTTTATAACATTAAAAAAAAAAAAAAAAAAAGGTCACCTAAATCCTTTTGTTTCGTAACATCTCCGATATTTTCCAAATACTCTTCACGTTTTTCTTTCTCTTCTTCTAAGCGCATTTCCTCCAATTTCTTTTTATAAGCAGATGTTACAAATACTTCTTTATCCTGGAACTCATCACCTTCCTTTTCTCTTTCCTTTTGTACCTTTAAAATGATTATGATACAATAAATATTCTGATAAAAGAAACTATCCAAAATCAAGTACCAACTTCAAAAAAAAACACAACAATGTGGAAAATTCCTTTTTACTTTTTTTTATAAGAAAAAAATATACACTGGACAGCAAATAAACCGAGCCACCCGGTACCTTGGAACTCTGTTTCGATTTTCTCAAAAAGCATAAAACTTACAACTATCAAAGTTATACCTACAGAAAGTGCGTTTCATGATGATTAAAATGACTATAAATTTATTTTAAAGTACCTACCGTCTACTCACATTGTAATCAAGCAATAAACACAATGCTAACGATTTGCTCTGTTTTTGCTAGAGTTCACGATTAGCGTTATTTTTTTCTACAATGAGGTAGTCGGATATTTCTAATAATTTCTTTAGTTTTTATACATCGGCACAGCTTATGGATTGGACGTTAGAGCAGTGGGGTAATGTACTATTCACTGATGAGACCAGGGTGAGTCTACATGGAAGTGATCGACGTCAGAGAGTATATCGTCGCCCTGGAGAACGTTATTCTCAGTGTTGCATCGAGGAAACTGTTGCTTATGGAGGAGGATCTGTAATGGTCTGGGGCGGCATCTCGTTAACCGCACATACAGCGTTAGTTTTCATCGAACCGACGCGCGACGGGCCGTACACGTGGATTGACTTCTCATCGCTACATTACTGAAATCCTCGCAGACCATGTGGTACCTTACGCAGGATATATCGGGCAGGATATGCAGTTGATGCATGATAATCAGTGATAGGAATAGGTAGTGCTTATTTGCCTAAACTTCGAAGAACAGAGACAAGAAACGGAGACCTCCTTAGGACTAAATTTTTTTCTGGAACATCTGTCCCGAAATTCGGGACAACACTTTTAAATACATTAAAAAAATATGTTATTTGGAATAAGTAATTCGTCTATATCTCTCTCTCTCTCTCTCTCTGACTCTTCTTTGTAAAATCCTTAATAAATTGATTGATCCCAATGATTTCCATTCATTTTAATCATCATGAAACACACTTTCTGTAGGTATAACTTTGATAGTTGTGAGTTTTATACTTTTTAAGAAAATCGAATCAGAGTTCCAATGTGGTGGCTCGGTTTATTTGCTGTCCAGTGTACATTTTGGAATAGGTACCTAAATACTTTCGTTTTATTTTCTAAGAAAACTATAATTAGGTAACTTACTTGTCTTTCAATGCGGCGCTCATTCTCAATTTTTCGTTTGTTGGCAGCCTTCATTAAGTTTTCTATATACTGTGGTTTTTTTTCTTCTTTAGTCTTAACTTTAACCTTTTCCTTTTTGCTCGCCATTTCTTCGTATATTTCATCATACTGATAAACTGTTGGATCTTCAGTCAATGCTTTTTCCTGTGTTATTTTGGCCTGCAAATTTTAGATCAATGAAACATTTGAACAAGTACTGGGATTTGAGAAGTCTGTGCCATAATTACTTTATTGAATTTTTGGGGACTGTAAATCTGGAATCATTTCTGTCAAACAAAGCCGCAGAGTATACTGTAAAACTAAAATTTTCTTGGTTTTATGTTGATCAAGTTATGATTCACAAACGTAACAAATATGTATTCACAGAATAAAAAAAAAAAAAAACAAGCAAAAGAATCATAGGGCATCAAAAAATTCGCCCGCATCGCTGTCAACAGGAACAGTGCCCAAAAGGCTGGCAGCATTGCCACGTTGTATGGCGATGCTAATTCTTTGGGCAAGAAACAGGCCACCCCTGGTCACGTGAAGAGTCGACTAACCGCTTGGCGATATCTCGATAAACCAAGTGGGCACTCGGACCCCATGGCCCTAGTGTTTCAACCCCAAACGGCTCGAAGATATAACTCCCAATCAGGCTGGAATATTTTCGCCGTTTGAGGTTTTCTGCACCAGCAGCCGCTCCAGCACAGCCCACCGTGCTAGGAAGATGGGATGGCGCAAGGGTGTCGACACATGTTGCATCCCACACCAAAGGCCTGCCTAACTTCCAGGGCATTATGGTCATTCCGTCTGGTCTCTTTCCATCGTCCCGTGCCAGGCCGTTGGGTTCTAAAACAGCTGGCACCCCGGCAGTGACAAGAGCACGACGGATGATGTCATTAATGCTGGCGTGCCGTGCTATCCGACCTGCGCTCCTACTGCAGGAATTCACAGAATTATAATCACTAAGATCGTCAATACAACTATATAATATAAACAACAATGATATTTGATCAACATACAAGCTGATACTGCCCAACACTCTCCCGTTAGTCTGCCAGACAGCAAGGCAGTCTATAATCTTCAGGCACCAGAAATGAAGGGCCCCTTAATTTCTGAGCTTATGCTGGTACTGTTTTTATGTATGGTGAAGAGAATTAAGGCACATGTTGTTGGGTATTTTAAAAATCTTATATTTATTATGTTTGACATAGAGTAGTAATAGAGTTTGACATACCTGTCTAGACGTATTATCACTTGGTCGCAGCAAAGTTGGTTTTTTCTTGGATTCGTCTTCTGAATCAGAATCATTTCCAAAAACATTCCTTGATGCTTGGAATGTAGGTTTTGGTTTACCCGCATCGGATAATATAAGACCATACCTGTAACACACATAGAACAAAAGTACATTAAAAAGAAACTACATGCACACCCATCTTTAAACTCTCACCAAAAAGGAACTAATTTCTTTAAATTATTGCAGTGTGTTTAACAACATGTTAATGCATGTATTCTAGATTGAAGGACTGCGAAGACTTTGCAGCCCTTCAAGCTAAACTACAATGATAGTGTCGCCATGGAATATATAATTTATAGTAGAGATCTATAGTTAAATACTGATATATACACACTTTTTATTCGACATTTTGTCCAAGTTTTTTTCTTCACACTTCAGTTCAAGCTAGACCAAACTCGACTACAATGGGCCGCAAGCTGTAGGTATTTGCAATTTGGCATAAAAATCTTATTAAATATAATAGATTAATATGTAACGTTTTCAGAAGCATACACCTATATATTACTTTACTCTTTGAGCATACAACACGAAACAGCACATGACACCATACTATTATGTATGTACTAGGTACATGACGAATGACGACGACGACAATCGATCGACATGATGACATTGACATTGACAGCAGTAGCATACAGCTAGTCTTACTTAGAGTTGCCAGATGCGACGCGCTCCAAATCGCCAAAACCTTTGGGCTCAAGTCGCCCAATTTTTTTCAGTGAAGTAGCCAATTTTCGAATTTTCATACCCCATTTTTTTGCGAAACAAGAATAATTTCTAACTACAGTTTTATATGAAAAAATACCTGAAAATGTAAATGAACCAATTGAATATACCTAATTAATTTTAAAAACTGGATATTTGTTCTATTCCCATTCGTCCCAGTATTATTTGACGTCGTAAGCCTTCAATCCAAAAACCATACACTAAAACCACTAGAAAATCTTTTCAAAGTACAGACGCCAGCAGGTCAAGCTACCCGAAACTGTCAAATTTTGCCAATCAACCTTGAACCTACTTTGCAGCATTAGGTTCAAGGTTGATTGGCAAAATTAGGCGATAAAGTTGAAAATCTAATAAAGAAATTTGACAGATTGTAGTAGCTTGATGTCTGTACGTGGAAACATTTAACACACACCTTTACTATAATTTACATAATATCACACCACAAGTGCCTGTAGGTAATGAAAACAGACTTAGTCTAAAAAAGATTGCACATAGACTCAGCACAAGACTACTATTTCGATAGCACTAGACGAAATATCTCAGGGTATAATATAGAAGGAGAGTTGCCTCACAGTTTTCATCTTAGAACATCTTTGGCAAATACATGGGTCCCCGTATTTTGCAGTCAACAGCTGCGCATCGAAACATAATAATTAATTATGGGTAAAAGAAGTCGCTTGTTTACAAAAATGTGTTATCCTCATCCAACAAGTCAAATGCCAATGTCAACTTATTTCGTGCAGTGTAAAACAGTGTTTATTGTCCCTCTCTGATACGACGTCAAAATGGTTGATTTATTATTATTTATTTATCCTTCCACTAGAACGCCATACAGCAATGACACCAACGGCGCAAGTACTTCATGTGCATGTGTGTGTGTGTGTGTTTCCATCCATCATGTGATGCTCCTATACTACAGTTCGATCGCCGAGAGAATGCGTTCTTGACACCTGTGAATCTCATACAAACTATGGAGGCTACCCTCCATAATACAAACGAATACCTGTTTTGCTAATTTGATCTTTTTTAACCGACTTCAAAAAGGAGGTTCTTGTTTCGTTGCATTTTAGTACCTACAAACGAGGTGAATAGGGGTATATAAATGCTGGGGTGAACGGGTAACGGAATGAAACTAAAATGGATTCTAACGTTGAAATAATTTACCAGTCAACCGACCGATAAAATGGCGAAATGTCGGTCTTATCTGGCACCATTGCAGACAGCAGACCACAGAATATAATATACCCTAACGGTGGACACCGTTCGTAGATAGAGCATAGTCACAGTATAAAAACGGAAGTAAGTTATCTTCATACAAACGCACTGCGCGCGGCTTGTATGTGTGCGCCAAAGTATATATGACCGCCGCACGCAAAATTAAACAAAATCTCGACCCGTTTCTCAGTGCGCCAGTCGGGGCTAACACCGCACGAGTTTCGCGCGTCACGGCTTTTCGGCACCGCTAAATGAATGAAAAATGTGCCGGTTTGTTTTTATAAATAATACTGCTCTGAATCTTGAATACATTTCTGTATTTGTTAGGAAAACCATTGTTGAACTTTATTGACTAATGATCACTGTATTAGTTATACAGAGAAATCTTTGGCAAGGGCCGGGCTTTAAACTAATGAATTGGTGACACTAGTATCAGTAACCTACCGTTTACTCGTGCTCATCACCGCCCCGCGCCGCCCGTCTGCTGGCCCGTCGCTCTTTCTTTCATCGTGAAAGGTTTCATCATCGTTTAGGTAAAACCGACCTCACAAACCCTGTACCTAGACAATACAAGTAAAAAATACAACTTCCCGATCCTTGCCAATTTATAGGCATTGAATTAAAATTTAGCTAAAAGTGACAACCCTGAGACAGTAGGCAATTATATCGCGGATTGGGCCGGAGATAGCCTTATTGGCTCTTTATACTATGGCATAGTAATAGATACGCTGACGGCGTGTAGTACTTACCTACCTTAAAGAGCTTATCCGATATTTAGTCGTTCCTAAATTCAGGATAGTTTAATCGCATTTAGGAAGGAAGGATCCGATTTAGGGAAAAAGAGCTTAGAGCTTATTACACCTTCCTAAATATCGGAGCAGATATTTAGGATCCGATTTAGGACAAAAAATTCAGTCGCCGGGGCTCCTGATTACACGTTCACTGATTTAGGACACTAAATCAGTCGGTAAGGACGAGCGACGATTGACGGACGTGTCGAGTTAAAAAGAAGTGTGTCGAAATGGCCCCAATATTAACTAAAAACCAAAAAAATGGTATTATCGTAGCTGTTGGCTCCATAGAAAATAAAAAGAGAAAAAGAACGGGATAATTTTATTCATATAGTTTGGATCATTTTTGTTCCAATAATAATAATATTAATAAGTACACTATCACCATAAATTCAACACACGCTGCATTTACTTGGCTTTGGCCCTTAAATGTGGGTAAAACCAGCCTTAGTGCTGAGAAAAAAGAACACCCCCGATAATATTACATTCAGTTCCTATTAAATTGGTAAATAATTTACATAAAGTCTTAGAAATAACTTACAAAGGTATAAAAATGTTAGATGCCTGTACTAGGATAAACGTGTACAGGTGGCATGAGCATACTTTATGGTAATTGTAGGATAATAAAATTCTTAACAATATAAGGCAAGGCATGTCCTTAAAAAATAATTCCAATATATTTTGAATCACCTCTTTTTCTGTACCTAGTCATTTTGTGTTGCGTACTTATTACCTGTGCATACAATCAACTAAAAACATGCGCTCGCGACAGCATGCGGCAGGCGAGCGACTGTATATTAATCTATGGGCGAGCGGCGACTGAGCGTCCTAACTAAATGTGATTACACCGTTCCGATTTAGGATACGATATACATTTACAGGACGTCGGAAACCATTCTTGTCCTAAATCGGATCCTTCCTTCCTAAATGCGATTAAACTATCCTAAATTTAGGAACGACTAAATATCGGCTCCGATATTTAGGATGGTGTAATAAGCTCTTTAAGGTAATGCTCCAAGGTAGCCCGCGAAATTCAAATTTTCTTACGTTTTTTGCAATTTGCTGGTCAGTACTAAGTAAGTTGTACGTTCATTAAAATACGATTCGCGGCCGTAACAATTATGTAGGTATTTACAGAATTATAATCATTAAAGTCATCAACACAACTCTCTAAGATCAAGTAATCCTACTGAATGACTATTTCATGAAATCTTGACATTTTAGGATTATGCTAACTTAACAAGTTGTATTACTGATTCTAATGATTATAATTCTGTAAATACAATTCCCACTCAACGATATTATTTAACGCCGCCGGCACATCAAGCTACTACAATCTGTCAGATTTCTTTTTTAGATTTTCGACTTTATTGCTAAAGTATTAAGTTCAATGTTGATTGGGAAAATCTGACAGTTTCGGGTAGGTTGACCTGCTGGCGTCCGTACTCAAAAAAAAAAAAGTTAAAAATGAAAACCCATGGAATTAGTATGTGTACAAAAAGTAGGACTTCTTTTTATTAAAATAAAAACAAAAGGAATAATGCCCTGGGGACTTACCACCAGCTCTCATAGCAGGGCAGAAGTTTTACGGCACTGCTTTTAGTGGTAAGGCCCCAGTTCAACTTCTGCCCTGCTAAAAGAGCTGGTGGTAAGCTCCCATTGCTACATGCTTATTACTTTATATGCTGCTGAAGATAAAAGCACATCCTCTTTTTGGTAAATCTCGAAAACAACTGCGCAAGGCGGGCCGCGAGGACCTTATACGCTATTTTTGCTCATGGACGCACTGCAAAAAACAGCAAAAGTCTCACAAGGTCGGGGTTCGACGCCCCAATAAGCCCGCAGCCCTAGTAGGAGACGCGCCTTTAAGCTAGAGCCGATTGATATTTTTCATACTGTCAACTAGCCTATTGCCATAACAAAAATAGAATGATGTCAATTGTGATGTCTATAGATGTCAGTCATCAATGATGTGATCAATGTGATCATAGGCGGCCCGTACACAGTCAATCGATCGCGATAGTTAAGCTTTCATCGTGATCTGGGATCACACGATCTCGCTTTTCATCCCCACAGGGGTGGAGTTTAAAAAATTCGTTTGGGATGTATTCATAACTTGACTCAAAGATTATTTATACTAATTTTCGAGTTAATCAAGCCATGCAGTAAAGTCCTCCCCTGTAAAATTGACTACCCCTTTTCAGCCCGTCAGGGGTAATTTTCGCAAAACCCTGACACACATTATTCTTTCCTTTCGATCCTAGGTATAATATAATAATAATTTATTTATCTCAGACAACCTGTAGTCCATATTTTACACTCATACATTAAAATTACTTATACTTAAACTATTTAAAATTATAAACTGTTAAAAACCCAAAATAAAATTGTGACTAATTAAATTAAAATATTCATAAATAATAATAATTAAAATGGTCAAAATTATAAAAATGTCAATATAATTTAAAAATAAAATGTCAAATACTAAATTATCAAATCGTAAAATATTATAAAAATGTCAAAATATTAAAAACTAAAAATGATATAACTTTCAAAGAATGGGAAATAATTTATATGGGAAATGATTTTAAAATTTTTCCTGCCCCAAGCCCGATATACGGGTGCATGTAAGGCCTGCCAGTGCCACTGCCATAAATAGTGAGTTTCGAGATAATCGGACCACGCGCTAAAATTCTTCCATACTCTCAACTTTGAAACCCCCTAATCCCCTTTTAGGAGGTAGTTTAGAAAGAGATAAAATGGAAAACTTCATAATTTACTTAGATTAGTATTGGTGCCAAGTTTCATGTGTTTTTAAGAAAATCAATCTTTTGAGTAACCACTGTTTAACCCAGCGCCTTTTTCGAATGTTCAACGTTAAGACCAAAACAAGGGACACTACCGGTTTAACTTTATGTAAATCCATGACAACAGGTGTTAACGTGGCAGTTACGATCACAGAACATATACCCTAAAGGGGTTACGATACATGGACTGAAGAAATCAAGATTGACTGTGTAATGTTGTGACGAGATCGTGTGATCCCGATGCGATCGAGATTGACTGTGTACGGGCCGCCCAAAGACTACAATATGTATTGTATTGGGGCCGCCATCGCCATAGAGTAAAGGATGTGATTGTCAATAGAGATGGGTCGTCGACGTATTTGGCCGTTTGGCGCATTGACATAGAAAAGTATGGACTGGAAATACCTACAAAAAAAGGGTGCATACCTACAACTCATATTGTCGCATAAAATGGCTGCCATTGCTAGGGTTGTGTCAATCAAGGAACAACTGTTATCTCGTTGTTACTATAACGAGTAACGATACTATATACGAGTTTTACTAGTTATCACGTTTGGATCACGATGGATTTTGGTGCTGTGAAGTGTGAACCACAGGCCGGACCTAGCTAGGTCACTCGGACCGAATAAGACGCAAGATTATTTAAGTTAACATCGCAGAATATACTGATATCGTTCCAGCGGAGGAACTAGTTTCGGGTTGGCTTTGATATCGTTTGGCAGGATTTGGGGGGTAAAAGTGGTTAAAGCTGGTAGGGCTTGGGTCCCCGATTATAACGCTACCACTCTTATTACAAGGTAATGCATATTTTTCGAGAAATTAATGAAAAATGTTTCTAACCTCAAATCGGGTAAATAGCGAAAACGGAATGTTAAAATGGGCGATTGACAACCAAATCTGTTTCATAATATTGTATAGGGTGCGAAATGATGTGAAAACGAACGCAAAACGGAACGTAAAAAAAAGAAAAACTATGATAAGTGTCACTGTCAAGTGTCATGTCATGTCATTCGTTTTGTTCATTTCGTTCCGTTTCTCCTCGAGAAAGGTAGAAAATTATAATAACCGAACAATTAAAAATGATTTAGTTTATGAATATTTGTGGAGAACAGAAATAGAAAGAAATAAAAGAGATCCTTTTGAGGAATTAATTACAGTTATAAATTATGGTTTTAATCAACGAAAAATGTATGAATGTTATGATTCATTTCTTTTTATAACAACCTATAAATCCCCAATGTTACTACTGATACCAGGAGAATTTGGATGCAAGAGCGAGCGAAGCGAGCTCTGGACTTGGGGCACCCCGACACGGACAGGTTAGGTTAGAAGGGGATGGCGGGGTCGAGTGAGCGAGCGAAGCGAGCGAATCGACCCCGCCATCACCTTCGTGGTTATTTTTTTATAAACCACCCAGAAGTAGGAGCCCCGCGAAGCGGGGCTCCGTCGACCGGTCTTCCCTCGCCTGTGCTACGTTGAGTGTTTTGGGATTAGGTTACAATAATTGGTTTTTAAGCGACTATAAAAAGTTTTGAGGTTAGGTTACATTAATTGGTTTTTCTCAGGAATTATGCATTGCCTTTTCATGGGAGTGGTGCCAGGGGGGAAGGGGTACCCGCCCCCCTCCCCCCACCCCCCTTCCACCCCCCTCCGCCTGCCAAAGGATACTAAATTTTACCCAAATTCATGATCGCGTTACAATTGTATCATAGATTGTGTATTATTGTATGTATTAATGCATGAAAAACGGCTACTAACCTGTGCAACTACAATTGAGGTTGATTTTCATTCTTTCTTGCACCACACTTCACAATACAACACACAGGCATGTTGAACTTCTGTTTTCCAACATTTACATGCAGTTTTAAAAGGTAAAATCCTCGTAATTTTCTCGCAAATCTCAATAATACAAAAAACAAACAACCATTTGACAGCAAAACTACCACGAAACTCGTCACCTAAGATGGCTGCTACGGCACTTACCTACAACTGTCACTACCGTAAAATGGGGTTACATTGATTAATTTTGAAATAAAACTGACTGTAACTTCTTCAGTTATTTATAAAAAAATACAAAAAAAATACTGTAATGGCGACTCATGGTTTTTTATTGATAAAATTATTTATTTAATTTTTACGCCCTGTAGGTTCCGAGAAAAAAAACATTAAGTGGCTTATCATCTTTATACTTGATATGGGGTCGCTTTGATTGCCCCCGTTTTTTGTATGTAATAAGAAAGTAGCCCCTAACAGGAATAAATAAATTAAATATATATATATTAAATAATAATATATAATATGTTCAATATTGTCATGGAATGTCACAGCTTAAACCGCAGCCATTTTTAAGAAATATAGCAAAACTGTCAATGTTGCCAACCCAAAACAAAAAAAAAAATCTGCAGTCCATAGACTCCGAGATTTTACTAAAAAATCAACGAAAAAAAGTAATCATCAAAGACACCCCGCTATTCAAATGTCACCCCATTTTACCGTACGTCAAGACAAAATGTTGCCATAATTAGCAACAACTTAAAATATAGTTGTCTCTTTTATCAAATGAGATTATCTTACTAGAAAGAATGAGACATAACGATATTTCAAATTCTGAATCATATTTCACTCATATTTGTATAAGCAAATGTATATAGAGAATAACGCGGCATCTCCATGTTATTTCCTATCTCAATGGTTTGGCGTCAACGAAACTAGACCGTCCAATTTCTTTCATCGACTAGTCGATCAACTAGTTGAATTCGTCGACTAGTTTACGCGTTAACTTGGTAAAGACTTGGCCCAAAGACTACAATATGTATTGTATTGGGGCCGCCATCGCCATAGACTTAGAGTAAAGGATGTGATTGTCATGTCACTGTCACATTTGTCTGTTTGTCACTTGTCACTCAAAAAGTTGAATTGCAAATATTGCAATCACACACAACAACAGCACAGCTCCGACATTCGTATTATTATTATACTCTTTGCACAACAATCAGTTGAATTGAATGCAAAGTTTGATATACAGCTTGAATATCATCGTGTTATTTTTGAAATATTATTCTCAACCAACAGTTGAAGTTCAAACTGCCTTTTGTTTTGTTTAATTGGGATGATATGGAATCGAAGAGGAATAAACCAAAAGCTAATAAATTTCCCGAAACTGCATTAGCATTTTATATCAAACTATATTGTAAACAAAAAGGCTCATCTGAAACCAAGGTTAAAATCGTTTGTTTTCCATACTTTCATTAAACTGAGCATTCTTTGGTGGCTTCCCACTGGGGTCATCTTGAGGACTGCGCAACTTGTAACACAATCGCCGGGTACACTAATATGTAATGTACTCAAGGCATAGTGTACAAAATAAAGTTATTTTTTTATTTTCTCTGAAATCGAGCTCATGGCTCCTCTACTTTTCGTCACTGTGTCCGTTTTCGCCCTGAACTACGCATGATGACCTATCATACTATACATTTTCAGTATAAGCAGACTTCTCATTGAACGATAAACCAAGGTCAGCTAAAACTGGGAATAGCCTGATATGTGTACCTGTATTCAATGTTTTCAGAACAGCAAAAAGGGCAGATTAGTGTACTGTTTTTGTGTTGAGAAGCTTTGTTTTCCAGAGCACTGGGATTAAGAACCTGCACAAAATGTCCAATAATTCATTTTAATTCTGTGACTAGTTTTAACCTAGACCAGCCATGTGTTGTGTATGGAAGGAAAGGTAATCAACACAACATATACAACAACCTTTGAGTAGATGCAAATAGTCCCTGTAGCTAATGCCGATTTAAGCAAAAAAGTGTAGTGCCTTGAATGTCTGGTACAAGATGGTCTGAGTCCACCAAACTGTGTTTTTAGGACATGTATGTTTAAAACGGGGTTAAATATAATGACCACCATAAAATGTTTTGATACCCTTAGTTCTTGCACTTCAAATGATATGCGAACACTAAATGTAGTACCTGCTTAAATGATCACTAAATCTTAGCGAGTAAATAAATGCGCTAGTTCTGCCTAAATAAACCACTATGATTGCCATAAAATGTAGGTTTATTACCAAATAAAGTATTATGATGCCATATACAACTAACATAGGATAGGGTTACTGTTACTAACCCAATGGGATCTTTCATGTCCTGAAAATCAAATAAAATAAATTATGTCTCCGGCTTGCTGCAAACTAGATAGATGAGTTTTATTTTTAAAAAAAATGGTTAGTTTAGGTTAAAACTGTGACCTCTTATGACCCCTATACCCCAGAAACGAGTAGATTGTATAGAAAAAAAACATGGAAAAAAAGATTATTTTTTGCAGGCTGTCGAGAACCGAACATGATTTATTAGGACTCATTTTGCTTAAATAGAATAAATAGGATAGCGAGATGATAAATTAAAACTTTGGTTATAAGTTTACATTAAAATGCGGGTTTAATTTTGGTAATCATTTACTATTTTTGTCTGTTATATGTTACTATATCTGGTGGTAAGTTAAACATAAGCCGTTTAAAACTTTGGCTTAAATTCCAATTTAAACATTTTAAATTTGTAATTCCAGTATCAAAGTAATCTAATTGAAGCAACCAAATCTTGGCTATCTTTGACTGAAGAAGAAAAACAACAAGTTCATGAATCATACAAGGAAAAAGAACTTAAATTTAAACTACAATGTTTTAAACAGTTGAAAAATGCAGAACCTTTTATGAAAGTTAAGGAGCAAACCGGGTAAAGTAATCATTCACTTACAATATTATGAAAGTAGTTTAAGACCAAAATTCCCTTCTATACTTTTGGCAATAATTAGAGAGCATCAATAAATTCAATAATTGTACTAACTAAAAGCTGAACATGTACAACAGTCTTACTTTACACAACAGAGCAGACAGCGGAAGCGTCAGATGCTCATCAGCCGGGACAAACATTTTACTGTCCTGGAAATTTTAAGAAAGAAACCACTATCTGGCCGCTGTTGATATACACCAGCAGCTCCAAATTGCAAGAGTTTAATGTCAGTGAGCATATGGTGAGAAGACAAATGGAGGAAGTAAATTTAAAAGACCTTAGACCACCATGCAGTCCAGAACTCCTCAGACATCACCAAGTAGCTCGACTTCAATTCGCACGGGGACACGCCAGCTGGACCCACAAGCAATGGGTTCGAGTGTTGTTCACAGAGGAGTGTCATTGGTTTGGGGAGGAATAAGTTTCGATGGTCAGACAGAGTTGGTTATCGTCGATAACCGGCAAACTGCAGCCCGATACATCGAGGAGGTCCTCCAGGGACATGTTTTGGTATTTTCGGAATACATTGGGCACTACCAATTCCTCCTAATGCACGCTCACACGTTGCACATTGCGTTGAAGAATACCTTCAAGAAGTTGGTATTCAAAAATTGCAGTGGCCAGCTCTAGACGAAGTCGCGGGCAGGACTAGCTTCTGCCCGCGACTTCGTCTGCGATTTAGGATGAAAATAAACCTATGTCCTTCTCCAGGTCATGACCTGCTGCAAATCCTAACTATAAACACGGAACAAATATTTGTATTGCCTACAGGTAGTTGTTCCGGGTCTGGCTGTTTGTGTATGTGAGTTTAAATGTTTGTAAACGCATCCACGATATAGGAGTAATTCCTAGTGTGGGGCAACATGTAAAAAAAAAAAAAAACAGATTTCAATGAAATGTGGTAGGTACATGAGTAGGCCATGGCCTACATAAGTACCTACCAAATTTCATTGAAATTGTTCAGCCGTTTTAGCGTGTAAGCGTAACAAACAAACTTACTTTCGCATTTATAACATTAGTTAGGATTACAGATCGAGAAATGTGGAGTTAAACAGCAGCAGTTCAGTAATACAGGAGCCTGAAGAGCTTAGTGAAAAAGTGAGGTTACAAACAGAGACAGAATGTACCAATCAAATAGTAAATGATGAAGACATGCATTTAAGCTATGGTGGGGAATTATTAGCTGATACGTAAGTATCTACTGCTCTGTCAGTACGTAAATATTAGTTTCATAAATGGTGTTGTTTCTTAATTCTTAATACTCCAACCAAGCAAGCTGTCTGCCTATAATTCTACTTGGGACAACTCTTTTACAAAGAACGAATATGGTCGAATGGAACGAAGTAAATCAGTAATATTATGATTTGATTTGCAGTGGGCCTGAGCATGACCAGGAGGAACACATTAAAACTATAAGTGAGCCAATACAACATGAAGAGACACCTAGGATAATTCTGGTAGAGCCATTACCTCCCACCATAAAGTAAGTTTCAAGTTACAATACTTATATGTTTTATCAAAAAGGCATACCTTACCGCGCCTCATTAGTACATGATGGAGCTTTTATTAGCTTAGAAATATACCCAAAAACGATTTCTTGTGCAATCTGAACTCGTTGGGTTATAAATTTTATATTATCTAGAATCGGGTTTCCCCCTCTTTTGAGTGGAAAAAAACGGATGGGCCAATAAAATTTAAAAGATCAATATTATTTCAGATCTAGCAAAGATTTATTTTTTATGCTCAATCCAGCGGGCGGAGCCGAAAGTGTATCGTGGACAACATTACCAACATCAGAAAAAAGCCAATACAGACGTGCAGTGACTTTATTGAAAACTGACTACATTACCAAATATAAAGAATATTTAGAGAGTTTGACCCCAAGAGAATTATTCGATTATTACAATAAAACATTATTTTAACTGAAAATTGAAGTATTTTTTGCCACGTTTATTTTCATCGTGCTTGAGCGTGCCGCCGTATATTTAAATGTCTTTGCTGCCGGCACTCACCTACGCGACACCAACGCAACGGGTCACCCGCCGACACAATTAGACATGGGTTGCTCGTGTATACTGCGTGGGGCATCAGGTGGTATTCCGGCGATCAGGTCTGCAGGCAGCCGTAATTCTCTTCCAAAGTTTGCGAAAGCTGGTGTCACCGATGCACTTTCGTGAACAGCGCTTCGATATGACAACAAAAAAGGTTGTATGTGCTTGTCAATCAATCTCGTTGACGATTTTCCACAACTTTTGCTAGGTACCTCTCTAGTGTCTGATTAAATCGTTCCACCATTCCATCCGATTGTGGGTGGTAAGAAGTTGTTCTTGTTTTATGAGTATGAGTACCCATAACTCGACAAGTTTCCTGGAACATTTGGGACTCAAAATTGCTTCCTTGATCACTGTGAATCTCTAAAGGAACTCCAAAACGACAGAAGAGCTTCTTGATTTGGAATGGCGAAGACTTCCGGCCACTTAGTGAAGTAATCCATCACAACCATGAAATACTTGTCACCACTTTCACTTTCCGGAAACGGCCCCGCAGCGTCAAGGGCTATCCTCTCCCATGGTGCGCCAACATTGTACAATTTCAATGCACCTCTACTGCCAGTCTGAGGTCCCTTTACAGCTGCACAACTTGAACATTTGCGACACCAGTCCTCGATATAGTCCCGACAGTGGACCCAGTAAAACCGTTCTCGTGTCTTCAGTAGAGTCCGTTTTACTCCCAGATGACCTCCTAAACAACCATTATGGTACTTGAGCTTTAGGGACAACCATTTGCAAATTACAGCTGTCTCCCCGAGCATTTTCCCATTTACGGCACAGGACTCCATCCTGAATCACCAAGCTGTCCCATTGCGCCCAATAGCTTTTTGAGATCGAACTCATCGCTGAGACGTCGCTCCACCTGGGCTTAGGAGCTCTGGCCTTCATCCACTCCAGAATCGGTTTGATGTCCGAATCTTCCTGCTGTTCACGTTGTAGGCTTTAGTACAATGCTTGCAGTCTTCAGGACAAGGTCTTCTCGCAACATGTGCTTCTGGATTTTTGAACTGCAATAGCCATTTCAGTGCAGCATGGTCAGTTCGTAAGTGGAATTTCAGCCCTAGAAGATATTTGCTAAAGTGCTGCAATGACTTTACTACAGCAAGCAGTTACCGTTTCGTAACACAATAGTTCCTTACGACAATGACTTGCTGAAGTACGCTATCACAAACTCTTGATCGCCATTCGATCCGCTGAGACAACACACCGAAAAGTCCTATATCGCTTGCGTCTGTGTCAACTATAAATTCCTTGCCCGCATCAGGGTACCCCAAAATAGGTGTTTAGCACAAACGGTCCTTTAGCTCCTGGAATCATGGAATGCGATGTCTCAACTTCCATCCCAGCAGAAATGTCGCTTCTCCTCGATTAGCGTATGCAGGGGTTTGTGTGATCGAAACCCTTGGCATGCATCAATCCTTATAAAAAAATTAAGTCGCTTTTCCTTTGCTCTATACAAGCTTAAGAAAATAGTTAATCAGGCAGCTGTTAAAGCTGCATATTATGGCTATGTAGATTCCACATTACGCTACGGGGTAATTTTTTGGGCGAATTCCTGTGAGAAAAATGACATTTTTAAAGCACAGAAGAGGTGCATTAGATCGATGTGTAATTTAAAACCAACGGATAGTTGTAAACCTTATTTTAAATCCCTTAGAATATTGACATTGCCTTGCCTTTACATATATGAGGCTGCATTGTTCGTCAAGAAAAACAGTAAATTGTTTAAAAAAGCTTCAGAGGAACGTTATAGATCAACAAGACCAGAATATCGACACGAATTATGTCTAAGAGCCTCAAAAACGGCCCATATGCACAAAAACATTCTCTGCATGGCTCCAAAAATATATAATAAAATACCAAATGCTATCAAAGATTTGAATTTGACACAATGTCAACGGAAATTTAATGATTTTTTAATTAAAAAATGCTACTACTAATATACCATTGACGAATTCCTTCTTGACAAAATGTTATAAACTGACAGTTATATATTTATGCTTGACAATTTGACTATAATTATTGATTGTATTTGTAATGTTTGTAATAATAATTAATTGTATTTTAATTTGTATTGTAATCTAAATTTTGACATTTTTGTTTTGTATACCATATCAATTTTAAATTCTTATATTGTTAAAGAGTGTATGCCCAATGGGTAGCTTTTTGAGTTTTCATAAAATAACTGTAAGACCTGCTGTATCACCAAAAAGCACACGAATAAATACTTTGACTTTGGGGCTCTTTGAACATCAGCCAGCACCCGCCCCGCAGTCCTGCTATTATTCGTTTCCCTGCTGCTGGTGCTGGGCGGTGCTGTTAACTGCACTGCCCTCTGGAGATCGGCCGTCTTCTCTTTCTGCAGTTCGCTTGGGGCAACTCGATCGAAGGTGGTCCCTTTCTCCACAGCCGTAGCACCTAGGGCTGTACTCTTTATTGCGGTCGCGAACTGTAGCCACTGCAACCTGCCTGACGCGATGAGAACGATGATCCTGCCGCACGGCTTCCATCTCCAGTGCATGGGCCAAGGCGTCCTTAAGCTTCCCGTGGTGCCCGAGCCTCACAGCAGCTCAACTTCAAGGTCGCGGATGCCGTCAATGAATGCCTGCAACAGGTTCCCATCAATAAGCGCAGGTACGGACTGGTAAGCTTTACGCACCAGCTTCTCCACTTCAAGGGCCCACTGCTGCAGGTTTTCGTTACTGCGTTACACGCGATCCTTGAGCTGCGCACGAAACACGTGTTCCAGGTGAGCGTCGCCATACCGAGCCTCCAATGCCTCAAGGAGCTGCTCGTAAGTCACTTCCTTACCGAGAGCTTTCAGAACAGTTAAGGCCTGGTCGCGCAGGCCTAGGGTGAGGGCAGTCATGGCCTGACTTTTATTCCAAGCGTTCGCCTTCATGACAGCCTCAAACTGGATTTTGTAGGCCGACCAGGAAGAAGTTCAAGGCATTAAGTCCGCCTTTGTACCTTTTTGTGCGAAAAGTTTAAATAAATAAATAAGTTCCGTCTAACCGTGGCACTTTGAATTTGAGGTGTTGTAGCTACGGGAACTGGATTCCATCCCCAAGTTGAAGATAATTCAGCGTTTTCTTTACGTCAGCCATCACGGTTTTCTTTACGTCAGTCACAACGTTGTCAACCCGATTATTCATTTGATCGATCCGGATTTCAGCTTCCGACAGGCGGTTGTCATATTGAGCAACCTTATCCTTTACCTCCTTCACGTCTTTCCCGAAGGCAGCGTGAAGGTCTTTCATAAGGAGCATCTGGTCTTCCTGGCGGCGCGCTTGCTCCTCCTTATCACGTTGGAGCTGTTCTTCCAACCGACGAGCCTGTTCCTCCTGTCGGCGAGCCTGTTCCTCCTGTCGACGGGCCTGTTCCTCCTTGTCCCGCTGGAGCTGTTCTTCCAACCGACGAGCCTGTTCCTCCTGTCAGCGGGACTGCTCCTGCAGCATCATCATCAGGGCAGCAAGTCTGGTGTTGCTGATGCTAGAGCTGCTGAGGACGGGTCGGCCTCCGTGGTTGGTAGCTGGCCCTTCAACCCCTGCGGCATAGCTCCACCAAAACGTCTCTGGTCCGTCTCCTGTAGGCGTTGACTCCGGGTACGGATACCCTCCGTGTCGTCTTTAGGTAAAATCGGCATGATTTTAATCCCACTTCTGACACCAATTGTTACGAACTTCGGGTTCGTGAGTCGTGACAATAAAAACTGCCAATAAAAATGACCAAAACTTAAACTTTAGTTAAACAACTCTAATAACAACTCAAACACACTAATTATAAAACACAATCGCTCTTAAGTCGCACTTGAAGATCGCTTTCGATGTATTCGCCTGTATCGTTGATCCATTACTGATTGGTCGCTTTTTTTTTATTTTTTATAAATGGCATCTCGTAATTGACCTTGAGAGGTCGTGACTACTTAACCGGACTATCCTGTGGTTGCCTTAAGAATTCTTAAAGCCTCCAGCCAGGGCTATATCTAAATTAAAACTAAGTGACTGCACGCTAAGGGCACCCCCTGTGGGGTACGAACCTCGGCTTAGGGCGTCGCTGGGAGAGGGCAGCAAAGGGACAGGCTGAATCGAATTGGTATTATTAATGCTTTGATGAGCGCGGCGTTTCCTAGGACTATCTCTGAGAAGAAAGGCCGAAACAAACTCAGAGGTCTCAGTCGGGGGATTCAAAGCTACAGGCTCAGCTACGGCGCGGACTGGCACTTCAGCGGGCAAGGGTCGGGTTTACATGGGGAGAACATGCCTTGTACGGCGAAGTTTGCTAATTTTAGAGGGGATGTAGTTGGCGGCCGCGACAACCAGAGGGTTGCGGTGATTAGCGGCTGTGGCAAAGTAATGCTTGGAGAGGCGTTTTATGAACTGCTGGATAGTGGGGAGGGGATCTCGTTGCGAACGAACCAAGGGGAGTTTGTGGCCTTGCGGAGGAAGCGGTTCTGAAGGGTTTGCATCCTATGGATGTAGCGGGGCTTTGTATGAGCGAAGACTACGCAAGCGTAAGTCATTATGGGACGGATGCACGCTGTGTACAAGCGCATTTTGCAGTTGAGTCTTGAGAGTTGAGAGACAGCTTGCTACGTTCATTGAGGACGGAGTGGAGACAACCGAGAGCGAAAGCGGCGCGCGAGCGGACCGTCTTTATGTGCTCTGAGAGGTGGTGTTGGTCAAGGATAACACCTAGGTATTTGGCTCGCTTTTTCCAAGGGATCGGCTTGCCGAACATGGTGATGGGTGGAGGGGGGGTGGGTTGTCGTCTGGGTTTCGAATAGAGCACCGCGTGACTCTTATCGGGGTTGACTTCGATTCGCCATTTCCTGAACCAAGCAGCCAACATATTTACTGCGGGCTGGAGATGAAGCCGTAGTTGGATATGGCTGCGGCCAGTGTAATAGATGTCTGTGTCGTCTGCGAAAAGAGCCAGTTGGGACTTAGCATCTTTAGGGATATCGCTAGTGAACAAGAATGGGGCGAGTACAGAGCCCTGGGGGACTCCTGCTCTGATGGGGTGGGGGGATGACAGCGCTCCTTTGATCTTGTAGCGGAAGGTGCGGTTCGACAGAAAGTCTCGTAGGATGAGAACGAGTCGGTCTGGCACACCGAGTTGGTACAGCTTGTATAATAAGCCGTTGTGCCAGACTTTGTGTGATTGGTCGCGGCTAGTCCCGGCCTTATATAGTGCCGCAGATATTACCAGAACCTTCTATTGTAGAAACATCTAGAATGTTCGAGTACATACCGGCCCCGACTGACCAGATGTCGATAGTTCTAGTAAGTTCTAGCATCGAAATTTCTACTCGATAATAGATGGCGCTAGTGACTCTATTAGTTCTACTATTCAATAATAGATGGCGCCAGTGACTATTAGTTCTGCTACTCGAAACTAGATGGCGCTAGTGGTAACTAATGTAACCATGTATCAGGTATTATACCCCCTCCAAAATCAGCAAAATTCGCCGTCCAAGGCATGTTCTCGACGAACCCGATGACCCCATAACCCTCCTCCAGGAGAGCGATAGGGCAACCAGTACAGTTCACAAAAACAAACACATTCCGACCTCGCCGCCGAGGTCCCTCGCGACGTCCCCAAGTAAATTCTCCCCCCCCCCGACCCTTGCTCACTGAAGTGCCAGCCCGCGCCGTAGCTGAGCCTGTAGCTTTAAATTCCCCGACTGAGACCTCTGAGTTTGTTTCGGCCTTTCTTCTCAGAGATAGTCCTAGGAAACGCCGCGCTCATCAAAGCATTAATATTAATTCGATCCAGCCTGTCCCCTTGCTGCCCTCCCCCAGCGACGCCCTAAGCCGAGGTTCGTACCCCACAGGGGGTGCCCTTAGCGTGCAGTCGCTTAGTATTAATCTAGATGTAGCCCTGGCTGGAGGCTTTAAGAATTCTTAAGGCAACCACAGGACAGTCCGGTTAAGTAGTCACGACCTCTCAAGGTCAACTACGAGATGCCATTATCTAAAAAAAAAAAAAAGCGACCAATTAGTCTTGAATCAGCGATACAGGCGAATACATCGAAAGCGATCTTCAAGTGCAATTTAAGAGCGAATTACAGTTGTTTAATTAAAGTGTAACTTTTGGTAATTTTTATGGACAGTTTTTATTGTCACGAACCCGAAGCTCGTAACACTATCATGCGGGTAGCACGCGTGCGGAACGTGGAATGGTTGCGGGCGCGCGGCGCGTGTTAGATATTTCATTTTGATATTTATTTATTTTATTTTAAGAAAGCTTACAGACTAATAAAAAACTTAAATATCATGCATAAGTAGGGACATTTGCTAATTACAAGCTTCCACATGTACACATCTACTTAATTAAGAGTTACATTTATTTGTGTTGACCAGTTACAGCGATTTGAGTAAATAAACAAATTAGGTACAATGTAAACATATTGGGTGTGTCGAGATATTACGTAAGTCAAGTCGTGCAATATCAAAATCAAAATTAAAAGCTTATTTATGGTTGATGCCAAAATACTCCTTCGTTCAAAATCTTTCTTAATTTATGTGCGCTGGTGTGTTGGTAAACTATTGAAAGCTATAACACTACGTATGCAGAAAGCGTTGCGCCTGTACTTTGTCGACGCGAATGGTACATGGAGTAGCGGCCGTTTTCTCAGGTTATTTTGATTAGTGCGAAGAATTATTTTGCCGAGTAGTTCGGGACAATCAACCCAGCCATTTGCGATGTTCACTAAAAAGCAGATATCACTGATATTATGTCTTACTTCCAGCGGTAAGAAATGATAACGCTTACAACGGTGTTCATAGTCGTCTGAAAATTGCCCAGCCTTGAAGTCCAAGTACCGCAAAATTTCCTCTGAACAGACTCAATACGAGATTTGTAGATCTCATATTGAGGGTTCCATACCTGGGAAACGTACTCAAGGTGGCTACGCACTAGAGAGCAGTATAGAACTTTTAATGGTATTAGGGAATGAAAGCTAGAACAAGTTCTAATAATAAAGCCCAATGCTTTGAACGCCTTGTTGACAACGGTTTCTATATGGTCATCAAAAAGTAGCTTGCTGTCGTGCACTACACCAAGATCTCTAATACTGGTTTCTTTAATTATGTAAGTACCATCTAGTGTATACCCTGGGCCAATGATAGATTTCTGGCGAGTGAACACTACGTGAAAACATTTAGATACGTTTAGTTCTAGTTTGTTGGTTTTGCAATATTGTACGAATCATCAAAAATTTCATCAAAAATACCTGGTCGTTGTTGATGAACGGGATAAACTGCGGTTAGTCACGGATGGTTTCAATAACTGCAGTAACTTATATGAGGAGGCTTTGTGTAAGGTTAGGGACCTAGAAGAGGAATTAATTCATGCAAATGTACGAATTACTAAGTTACAGAAAGTCAAAGAATGTACTCAGGCTAAGGAAACTGATAACTTGTATACTGAATTAGCTAATACTAATTGCAACTCTCATTCCTTAATAACAATAGACCTTACTGAAGATTCTATACTGAAATATAATAATAACAGTTATAAAGTAAGTCAAAATAAAATAAAAAAATATGCAAAACTAAATAAAATCATAAATAGATGCAATAAATTTAGGAAACAACAAAAACTCAATTCCAATAATATTAAACTAAGGAAGGAACGTGTTTTTCTAATAAATAAATTAAAAAACTATGAAATTAAATTAGAAGATAGTAAAAACATTTATCACATTGACACTCAGCGATTACAGTCTGAAGTTGAGGTACTTGAAGAGTCACTACATTTACATTATATTAAGTATGTGAGCTCTCAAAAACAAATAAAGGAACACATCCTTGCTGCAAATGAGTTGGTGGAAATGCATAGTGATGAGGCAGGTAGAGTGGACCCGATGACTCTGAGCTCCACTCAATGTTCTTGTCAAAGGGAAACCAACCTTGAGGCTATCCAACCTGAGGCAACGGAGGACCCGTCCCAGTCTGGAGGAGCTCGGAACTGTATCCCCGATCAAGTTACACCACATGTTGTACAATGTTCATCTGAAGTAGCACAGACAGAGACTTATGCTGTCACTTCTTCTAGTAAAGTTTGTTGTTGTTCTGTTATGTTTTCAGATAGTTTAGGGAGAGGGTTAGGTAAATTATTGAGTAACAACCTGAGTCAATCTGCTGTAAATTATTGTATGCCTGGGAAATCCTACAAAGAGATAATGTCATCAGTAACTAGCAATAATTATGATCCAAATGCCATTATTTCTGTACTTGTAGGTAATAGTGCTAAGGTAAAAATAGATGACATCACTGACAGTGTCACTGAAATCTTAAAGATTAATTGTCAGAAGATAATATTGTGTGCTTTCCCATACTTTGAGCACTCATCAAGCAGGCAAAATTATTATATACATATGCTAAATAACCATATGCACTTCTTAGTTAATCACTATAGTGACAAACTCATATTTTTTGACACCAACACTTTTGTTGAGCCTTTTAAATCGACTAGGGATACAGCGTATCTGCCTATTAGTTTTAGACGTCAAATAGCAGGGCTATTAGCTTTTATTATTAACTCAGACATAAGTAGTATGTCGAAGTCTCATGTAATTAGCACCATAAAAATTAGTAATAATACTAATATTAAGGTGGTTAGCAACAATAGTTTAAACTAGTCAGTAAGACAACAGAAGGTACCAATAACAATATTCTTAATCTCACCTCCAACAAGGTATCTTCTAGCTCTCAATTAGTTAAGTGTAAAAAAGGGGCTAAGCAGAATTCCTTGAAATTGTTTCATCAAAATATTCAAGGTATTTCTTCCAAATTATTAGAAATTGAATTGTTTTTAGAAAAAACAATGTTTGATATTATTTGTATAACTGAACACTGGTTGAAAGATTATGAAATGCTAATTAATTTTGAGAACTACAGTGTGGGCAGTTGCTTTAACCGAAAATCCATGTTGCGTGGAGGTTCATTAATTTTAATTAAAAATTCTATAAAATATAAGACTCGTAAAGACATAGTTAAACTATCGATGGAACATAGCATCGAACTGTCCTGTGTTGAGCTAGATAAGCATTTTATAGTGTGCGTATACAGACCTCCAAACTATCAAAACTACTCTATTTTTGAGTCAGTAATGGAAGATGTCTTGGCAAAACTTGCAACTAGTAATAAATCAGTAATTATTTGTGGTGACTTTAATATTAATATTTTGGAAATCAATTCAAATAGCAATAGATTATTAAGCCTCTTTAAATCATTCAATCTGTCAAATGTGTTTTTGGAACCAACACGAATAACTACGGCTACTGCTACATGTATTGATAATGTTTTCTGTTGCTGCGAATATCTAGAGAAGGGCATTGTAAATTATCTCCCTTCTGATCACAGCGGTCAAACCGTTTATTTTAAGTCCAACACACCAATACAAAAAGTGCAGATTCAAAGTAGACCAATAACATTGAGTAATTTGAATAAGTTTAATATAACTTTAAATAGCAAGTTAAGTGTTCAGGGCCTAAGTATGACTAATGGTAATATTTTGTATAAAGAATTATTTTCATTAGTACAAACAGAGTTCAATCATTATTTTAAGAAGAACTCTAAAACTATTTGCCCTAAGTTTTTATTCAGTGACTGGGCAACTAAAGGAATCAGAAAAAGTAGGGATAGATTATTTGAACTGTATGGCCTTAAGCCGTATATTAACACGGATACTTTTAATAAGTATGTTGCTACTTATTCTAAAACTTTTAAAAATATCTGCAAAGCAGCTAAAGCATCATTCATTAGTAGCAAGGTTAAATCAGCAGACAATAAAATAAAGACAGTTTGGAAGATTATTAACAATGAAACGAACAGGAACAAAACACGTAATACTGATTTCACACTTAACACTGCCCGCGGTCTCATTAGCGATAACATCGATGTTGCTCAGGAATTTACAACTTTCTTTACCAATATCCCAATTAAAACTACAGAAACGTTAAATTCCTCGCCCGCACTAGCCATAGAATTATTGAGAGCGAATGTGTCAGCCTGTACTGTGGAATTTGAATTTAAACATATTAACCCTATAGTTATTATAAAAGCATTTAGGCAACTTAAGATCAAAATTACCGAAGATCTGTGGGGCATGTCTACTAAAGTTTGTCAATCCATTATTGAGACACTTGCACCCTACTTAGCTTTAATATTTAATTTGTGTGTAGATCAAGGGGTATTCCCGGATTTAATGAAGTACAGTAAAGTTATTCCACTTTTCAAATCTGGGGACAGCAAAGACACAAATAATTATAGACCCGTATCGGTTTTGCCGGTTTTCAGCAAGGTGTTTGAAAAAGTAATGTTAAATCAAATGCTCAATCATTTTAATCGTAACAACATCCTACACGATCAACAGTATGGCTTCACCAAAGGACGTTGTACAACTGACGCCGGTGTCACCTTATTAAAACACATCTTTAACGCATGGGAAGAGGCACAAGATGCAATAGGCATCTTTTGCGATCTATCCAAGGCATTTGACTGCGTGAATTACGAAACACTGCTCTTGAAACTTGAGCATTACGGACTGGGTAAACTAGCTGTTAGCTTAATAAAATCATATTTAAATGATAGATTTCAGCAAGTTCAAATAAACGGTGTGAATTCATTGGGTTTAAAAGTCAAAATGGGTGTGCCGCAGGGCTCAATATTGGGGCCGTTCCTATTTTTAGTATATATAAATGATTTACCTCATTTACTAAAAACCCGACCACAAATGGTGTTATTTGCTGATGACACATCACTGATTTTTAAAGTAGACAGACGTGCACAGGAGCTTGACGACGTAAATAATGCTATGCTTATGGTCCATAATTGGTTTACTGTAAATAATTTAGTATTAAATGAGAAAAAAACTAAATGCATTAGATTCGCTTTACCGAATGTTAGAAGTAGTGAATGTCACGTTGTATTGAATAGGGAGATACTAGAATTCGTCGAAAGTACGGTTTTCTTGGGGATCACGCTTGACTCAAAGCTGCAGTGGGGTCCTCACCTAACATCACTTGCAGGGCGGCTAAGTTCAGCCGCTTACGCTGTCTGGAAAATCCGTCAATTAACAGACGTGGATACCGCAAGACTGGTCTATTTTAGTTACTTCCATAGCATCATGTCTTACGGTATTTTGCTGTGGGGACGGGCTGCAGATATTGATTCTATCTTCATTCTGCAAAAGAGGGCTGTCAGAGCCATCTACAATCTCAGCAGACGCGAATCTCTAAGGCAACTGTTTAAAAAAATTAACATCATGACGGTTCCTTGTCAATATATATACGAAAACATTATGTACGTTCGAAAACATCTACATCTTTTTAGTAAGATAAGTGACAGGCATAACTTTAACACTAGGAATAGGAACAAACTAGATCAACCGCGCTTCAGATTGTCTAAAGTAAAAACTTCTTTTATGGGGTACTGTGTAAAATGTTATAATAAAATACCACTCGATATTCTTCAACTAAATGAGAAGAAATTTAAAACATGCATTAAACGCACACTATGTAGACAAGCATATTATAAGTTGGACGAGTATATAGTAGATAAAAATGCTTGGCTTAATGCTGGTCCTGCTCCACAGGCAGTTGGGCTTACAAGTTGATCACAATTTCAATATTTGGAGGAGATGCTTCCCCTTTTTGTTTTTTTTGTTTAGTGTTTATTTTACTCAATCAGGATTAATTTTTAATACATCAGTATTAAATACCTCTTCATGATTGGTAGTAATTTTTTTTTTCTCTCATCTCTTAAATAAATTGCAAACTATAGTTTTGTATAATTTAGAAGCATATTTGAAAATTTTGTAATTGTAAGAACAATGGATCCGTTTTTATGATATTTTGATGTTGACTTGAAAGAGCATGGCAGTTGAGAATATGTCATGCTCACTTAAATGTCTCACTGGTGGTGGCGCGTGTGTTGGATCATTCGGTTCCCTACGAAATGGTTGAGCTGGGTGGTGCTGATCCACGCGTCATGTTCGTGAACGGGCGCCATCAGTTGAGACTGGTCATCTCTTAACTGCCGGGGCTTATTTTTAATTTTATATTTTAATTTGTTTCTTTACATTGTTCTCACATATAGAAGCAATAAGAATAATGTACCCAGGATTTTGTAAAAATATCTTGATTTAAAAGAGTGTCCGTGGAGTTTCTTGCCCGTTCTTCTCCATAGAGATCTACGCTTTGGAATGGGCAACTAGCTTCAACTTTCTGACTAACTGACCGACTATTTAATAATTTTGACAATTCAAAAGTGCCTGTAAATGGTTTAATTGAAATAAATGATTTGAGTTTGAGTTTGAGTTTGAATCTGTTAAGATCAGACTGAAGTAGCTCAGTATCAGAATATAATTATAATATTAGTATATTGCAGTTGGGTAATGGCATCTGTCACATTTACGAAGCTTGGGATTGGCACCAACGTAGAAGTACCTAATTTGACTAGATATTGTGTTTACAAAAAATAACAATCTTATCTTGTAAAAAGGAACACTTAAATGTTATTACTATAAATGATTAAGTAATATTTGATAATCATTGTAGTACTTACATTTTATATTGCTATTTTAATATAATAGATTGTTTCAAATGATTGGTACAATACTGTCAGTTGATGTTGATATACTTTTTGATGATGTCTAAGAATTAAGAATCAACTCTTATTAAATTGATTAATTACCTTATAATGTTTTAAAATGGTTTCACTATATAAGATTTGTTTATTATTACCTGTGTTAGAAGATATTAAGCCAAAATATATGATGATCTGTGATTGGTTCAAAATGGCGGTAGATGTTTTACGTAAAAGACGTTGGTAGTGTATAAAAAGGATTGTAACGACGTTATCGATACACCCCCGCCGGGCCTCCCCCGGGTAACTGGGGGTCTCACCTGGCGGGGACCGACCGCCGAGGTGTCGCGAAGAAAACGACGCTGTGAGTCGGCGTCGTGACGCGCCTACAGAAAAACACATAGCAATCACTCACACGGGCGCGCGCAACTCACGCGCGCCCGACAGGCTATAAAGCCTTTGTTGCGGACCAAATGAGGGGCCCGTAGTTACGGGCCACCGTATCGCGTTCCGCGGCCGGGGGGCAACGCCTCGGCACCGCTCGCCTCACCCCCTTGCGGGGGTGACGCGACCTCCACATATCGATACAGTTGCTTGGTAGATGTTCAGTTGGTTAGTTCTAGTGCCGTTACTATGTGGAATAGATCGACCAGATGTCACGTAAGTTAATTAATTTGATATTATACCTTAATTATTGCTTATTATGAAAGTTCAGTTGGTTAGCTCTAGTGCCATTGTTATGTGGAATATATTGACCGTGTCACGTAAGTTAATTAATTTCATATTATACCTTAATTATTGCTTATTATGAATATGTTGTGTAAGTCGTAGTCACTCATGGACCGTTGTCCAAGAGATAGAATTAATTGTTTTCAAATAACGATAATTTATGATAACGTAAGAAATGTATTGATAGAATACTTTGTTACTGTTTCCATGGAGTTTCTTGTCCTTCTTCTCCATGATGACCTAGTTTTGCGAACGGACGACTAGTTTTCTGATAAATTACTGGCAAGCCTAAAATTAAAAGAAATAATAATAATAATTAATTAAGAAATTTCTTAAGAAATAAGCAGTACCTTTGTACTCATATTATGTTTATGTCATATCAATATGTATTTTACTGTGTGTACATAAATAAATAAAATAAATGTTTAGCCTTGTCTGTCTGTGCTTTATTTCATAAAACCCTTTTCCTACAAACCATATTCAATGATAACTTCCATACACAGTAAATAACTAACTAGTAACCATTCTGATATTTAAAGCTTGTTATTTGGATAATATGTAGGTACATATATGTCGGAGATGTTGAGGGATTTTTATCCGAAATTCCATCGGTGTCCGTCAGGTTGCACGTGGTTGGGTAGAATCAGTGCGCACACCCGGCGCGGTCGAGCTATGGGTGTCCAATGTGACATGTCGCTAACACACTAGTTGTTACGTATGGAAAAGGAATGATACTATTTTGTATGTACTTTACAATAAATAAATATCAAGGTCTTGTAACAATAGCAGTTATGATAAGTTTCCTAAGAAAATAATCAATTTAATAATGTTGTCCAACATGCTTACCACCGAGTAAAAGAGTATAGCACTACTCAAGCCACGAGTGTGATGGAGAGAGGTGATTTTCGTAAGCTTTCATCACCATAAAAGGCAATGGTTGGGAATCAGGCAGAATCGAGGCCACGCCCCAAAACGCGCCCTTAAAACAGGTCGACCGCGCGAGCAGTGTTGCCAATTTAGCTCTATTAGAGCTAAATTTAGCTCTATTTTCAATTAATCAGCTCCAAAAAAACAATTTTAGCTCTCCAGCTCTTTAATTTTTTAATTTTAGCTCCATTTGAATACATGAAAAAAAAAGCTTTTGGTGTTTTTTTCTTTCAAACTTTTAGGTGTGTATCCGAATTTCATGCAGACGACCAACGAGTAAATTAATACATAGAACCATATTTAGTCTATGCGTTGAACTACGGGGAATCCCCGTATTGTTTTATTTCGTTCGTTTCATTTAAGTACTTAGTTTCGATCATTCATTCCTTGATTTTGGTAATTGGTGTACGATCGTGGTGGAGTACTGTGTTAATTGTCTGTGTAGTTGTAGTGCGAATTAAAATAAATTATAGCAAAGTGCAACCTGCAAAATGTCATCGAGTAGGCCATACACACAAAAAATACTGCCACAACTATGAAGTGCCAAAAGAAGTCCTAAAATAAAATTGGTACCATGGCAACTTATGATGTGGAAAACTCAGAACCAAGCACAAGTGGATTAGAATTAGTGAATTTGACACACAATTTTGATAGTTCTGACGACGAATAATCGTATTTTTTAAATCTTTCTTATCAATCTAACAAGATAATATATAATATCATGAAAATTTTGATTTTTAAACTATCTTTTATTTTAGCTCTTTTTTTTCTAAAAATTCAGCTCTATTTTAGCTCTTTTTCGAAGGTAATCTAGCTCTCTTTAAAAAATTGAGTTGGCAACACTGCGCGCGAGAGACCCCAGTTGTTTTTCTAACTCCAAGACATGCGCATGACGTAAGCTGCGCCCGCGTTCGCGCGCCAATTTGTTACAAGACCTTCAATGTAATGAAACTGAATCACTCTCTTTTATTTTCACAACGTTCCCTATAAATCGTCGTCGAGTGAGTCGTGTACGCGACATTAAGCTGGTCCTATCGAGTCGGATCTCGACCTAGCGATCTACGCGCGCGTTATAGGGACACCAAAACCTGTGTTGCAGGGATGTCGCTGCTTCGCACACCCCCGAAGGGTGTTAGTGTAAAAACACGTAGTCAAACACGTGCTACGGAGCAGTTGACTAACAAAAGTGAAAAATTATCAGTGATGTCAGTTAAAAGCGAAAAAACCGCTTGTTCCTCGGCGGCAGCCCGCAGAAAGTTGGAGTTCGAAGCAGCTCAAAGGCAAGCTCAAATTGACCTAGAATTAGAAACAAAAAGAGCTCAAATAGAGAAAGAATTACTCTCAAAAAAATTGGAAGTCGATTTAGCCGACTTAGCAGAAAATGATTGCCGATCGGTGTCACAAAGTTCGAGAATAGTCGAATCGTGGTTTGACAAACAAGAGAGCATCGCATCGTGTACCCGAAACCAACGCGCAGAAGATGTCTGCCAACCGTCATACACGATGCCAGACGATAAGCATCACCAGCGTGACTTAAATGCCGAAACCGGGAATCACAGCAAGTATCGCCACGACTTCGTTTCCGAGCGTCAGCCGCACGACGACGGTATCACACAATTGACGGAGGCGCTACACCAGGTACTCAACAGAAACAATGTTCGCGATAATAACAGAGAGCTTCTTACACGCCTGGCAACATCTAAAGATTTACCAGTATTCGACGGCGACCCCATGCAGTGGCTGCAGTTCAAGGAATCGTATAAAGAATCGTCACAACTATGCAATTATAGCGACGCTGAAAATATCTGGCGATTACGGAAGTGTCTGCGAGGCGAGGCGAAAGAATCGGTGTCGTCGCTTCTTATCGGCAACACAACACCGCAAACAATAATTGACACCTTGGAATTACGATTCGGTAGGCCCGAATGCATAATAAATAAAATATTTACGCAACTAAAGAAAATCCAACCACTTCCAACTGCGTACCATACCGACATAGTGAATTTTGCCATTAAAATAAAAAACTACGTGACAACCGTTAAAGCTATCCAGCTACCAGAATATTTACAGAGTCCCGATACGACTGCATTAATACTTGCGAAGTTACCGCCCACGCTTATCAACAAGTGGGCCGAATACAGCTACGAAAAACGGGACAACTGCAACATACCTAAACTGGAATTATTATCCGAATTTTTATACAGAGAAGCAACGATCGTCGCAACTTCAGGAATAAGCTATGTCCATAGTCAGAACGAGAAAAAGAAATTTGACCACAATAATAGATCACAGTCAGTGTTTACATTCACTAACACCGATAACAATAACAAATGTATGTTTTGTCGTGCCTCTGCTCCGCACACACTAGTAAAATGCATCAAATTCAAACGCGCCATGAGACGCGACCGCTGGAGATTCGTAAGAACAAAACACCTATGTTACAAGTGTCTGGGCGCGCGGCATAATGAAACTACCGCTTGCAGCGCCCCTAACTGCAGCGAGTGTGGACATCCACATCACTCCCTGCTTCACTGGACGAAACCTACAGCTTCTAGAACGCCTCCAGCCATCCCGCAGCCGGATACGGCGCGCCCAGCAACGGACGCGGCCTGCGTGCTTCAGTCGGCGCCCGACGAACAGCGCGCCGAGCACACAGTTGCCCACGCCCACACCAAAGCGTCTACTAATGTCAGTGTACCGTCAGTGCCCAAAGTGTTGTTAAAAATAGTGCCGGTTACCGTTCATGGACCTAAAGACAATATTCACACACACGCGTTGCTGGACGATGGTGCTACGGTGACGCTGATCGCAGCTGACCTGGCGGACCAGGTAGGCCTCCACGGTAAGGCCGTCACAATGCGTGCGCAGAGCGCGTGGGACTCCGGTACGCTCGTATGCCAAACGGAAAATGTAAGTTTTGAAATTTCTAATAAGAAAGGAGAACGTTTTAATTTGTGTGCCCGTAAAATGAAAGAACTTAATTTACCTGTTCAACGTTTATCGTGTGTAGATTTTACCAATTATACAAATTATATTGACTACGACCTGTGCAAATGTGACGCACAACCTAAATTGTTAATCGGTCAGGATAATTACGATCTTATTGCCCCAGTGATGTGTTTAAAGGGCAACGGGAAAAATGAACCATATGTAACAAAAACATCACTTGGTTGGTGCGTACTAGACATGGGTAGCTCGCGAATGAGAGATAAAATTGAACTAGCTCTTTAATCACAATCTAGCTCTCAGTCGCTCAGTCGATCACGGAATAGCTCACTAGCTCATTTAGCTCATTGACTCTACACTCTATGCGAGTAAAGAGTGATACCGACGGCGACGCGACGTCACGCCGACAGCGGCCGACAATGCCCGAACTTCGCCGGTGAACGATTTCGCATTGTGTAGCTCACTTGACCGACTCTTCGGCTCAATACGTCATAGTAAAATAACTCTTATCGTTGTCATAAAGGTAAAAATGCTTTAGCACTTTTATATAAGTATGAAAATCCTTAGGGAATAATAGTTTGTGATTTTGAAATGATATACGTCCATTCATTACATTATACTGTCAATTAATTAGCTTTTTTAAATATTTATTCATCTAGATTGACAGTCCTAAGCCTGTTCAAGTATGAAGGAAAATCATTGGCTTTCATAATTTTAATATTTTGTTTGTAATAAAAATAAAACATACATATTGAATCTAATTTTATATATAGCTCGCAACTAAGTTAAATGAACTAAAGAACTTCAAAGGTTTTAAAGAGCCACTGAGGTAGTTGTCTCGTTTGACTTGCGCGGCTCAATTTGATCTGTAGCTCGCAAGTAAGTCAATTGAGCTGAAGAGCTAAAAGAGTTATTCGGTGAGCTAAAGAGCTAAAAGAGTGATTTGATCTGTAGCTCGCAAGTAAGTCAATTGAGCTGAAGAGCTAAAAGAGTTATTCGGTGAGCTAAAGAGCTAAAAGAGTGATTTGATCTGTAGCTCGCAAGTAAGTCAATTGAGCTGAAGAGCTAAAAGAGTTATTCGGTGAGCTAAAGAGCTAAAAGAGTGATATAGCTCTTTTGATCAAAAGAGCTATATCTCTCTTTTCTTTTCAGTGAGCTACATTTCGCATGTCTAGTGCGTACACGGTGTTGTCAATAACATACATATTACGAACATGTCAGCTGATTGTATTACTAGTGATAACAGCGCGCAACAGTGTCGCGATTCTGAGTTGCACGAAATTGTTAAAAAATCATTCGAGTTAGATTCTATAGGCATTTCAAATCAGCCACGGCCGAACAAAGACGATTTGCGTGCTGTTACCATATTAAATAACTCATGTGAATTAATAGATAACCAATGGTTTGTAGAGTTGCCTTGGAAACACGATAACTTTGTTATGCCCGAGTCTTATCAGAATGCCCACAATCGATTAAAATCAGTCGAGAGAAAAATGTCAACCGACAACGCTTACGCGTCGCGCTATCAGGAACGTATCCAGCATTTATTTTCTAACGATTACGCTAGGAAGCTGCACGAGTGGGAGGTTAGCGACCGAGTTTGGTACCTACCACATTTTGGGGTCGATAACCCCAATAAGAAAAAATTACGTTTAGTGTTCGACGCGGCCGCGAAAACACAGGGATATTCCCTTAATGATTTTTTATTAACAGGGCCGGATTTGTTACAATCATTATTTGGAATTATGTTTAGGTTTAGGGAAAATAAAATCGGAATTATTGCAGACATTAAGGACATGTTTCTGCGTATTAAAATTAAAGAAAAGGATCAACATACGCTTAGGTTTTTATTTAGAGACAAAAATACTAAAGAAATTAATAAATACGCTATGACGTCATTAATATTTGGCGCGAACTGCTCACCGTTTATCGCGCAATATATTAAAAATCAAAACACATTAAGATTTAAAAATAACTACCTACCTACTGTCTGTTGATGTTATATGCAAGCAGCACTACATGGACGATTACATTGATAGGTTTTCTGACGTCGAGTTTACGAAAAACGTCATAAAGGAAGTCTCCTTCATCCACAAACAAGGCGGTTTCGAAATACGAAACTGGGCTAGCAACGTGCCAGACGCGCTGGAAAGCGTGCCGAAGGAAGAATTAAGCGACAACGTCTGCTGCGCTTTAGATAAAGACCGTTCAGAAAGGACGCTTGGTTTGTTATGGTACCCAGTTACCGACGAGTTAGGTTTCGATCTGTCATTAAAACGTATCCCAGAAGAAGTTATAAATTTAAAAAGGAGACCCACTAAACGCGAATTGTTATGTATCGTCATGTCTTTTTTCGATATACACGGGTACCTTATACCTTTTACGATTAAAGGAAAAATAATAATGCGCGAAACTTGGAAAACAGATATGAGTTGGGATGATAAATTAAACGACGAGCTCAACAATATGTTTAAAAATTGGATTAATCAGTTAAAACAAATAAATAATATAAGAATACCGCGCTGGTATTTTTCCCACGGTGATTCGGACGCCATTATTGAAAATTTAGAGCTACACATATTTTGTGACGCGTCACCGACTGCGTACGCGACCGTCGCGTATTGGCGTAGGGAAATGAGCGACGGACGGATCAATGTGGCATTTATTGCCAGCAAATGTAAAGTCACACCTACGAAGTCAATATCCATACCCCGACTGGAACTACAGGGTGCTCTATTAGGATGCAAATTAGGGAACAACAAAAAAAAAGAACATCGTTTAAAAACAAATTCAGTTTATTACTGGACGGACTCAACAACCGTTTTACACTGGATAAGAAATAATTGTAGAACATATAAAGTATTTATAGCCAATCGACTAGGCGAAATAGATGAACTAAGCAGCGCCACCGAATGGCACTACGCGCCGACGGATGTCAACGTAGCAGACTTTGGCACTAAAAGTACCGATCACGTGATTAGCAGCGATTCATCATGGTTTACCGGTCCGACGTTTTTACACCAGCCACGCTCTTGCTGGCCTAAAGGTATCGTACAAGCCGTGTATCCCGGAACTGACGGACGCGTAAGAGTTGTCGATGTTAGGACTAAAAATGGGCTACTGAAACGTCCTGCAGCTAGGATAGCAACATTTTAATTATTACTACATAGATTGGCATAGGCGTACATGCGTTTGTCGGCGATACGCTTTCCATTTATACCTTTATTTTTTATGGCGTCGTATGTCTGGATACTGTGGACCCTGAGGGGCGATTATTGTTTTTGCAGAGTAGGCCGGGCATACTGACTACCCTTAGATATAAAATTGTTTATTTATTTATAAGAATTTAAAGTCGGGCTGTACTAACAGTACCGCAGATGAAGCTGGAAGCGATACTTATTGTATTAAAGTGATATGCTTTCCATTTGTATGTTTATAGTGTAAGTTGGGTTTTGAGTGTCGTCATCATAACGACACTGAGGGGGAGAATGTTACGTATGGAAAAGGAATGATACTATTTTGTATGTACTTTACAATAAATAAATATCAAGGTCTTGTAACAATAGCAGTTATGATAAGTTTCCTAAGAAAATAATCAATTTAATAATGTTGTCCAACATGCTTACCACCGAGTAAAAGAGTATAGCACTACTCAAGCCACGAGTGTGATGGAGAGAGGTGATTTTCGTAAGCTTTCATCACCATAAAAGGCAATGTATGTCGAAGTCTCATGTAATTAGCACCATAAAAATTAGTAATCATATTAATATTAAGGTGGTTAGCAACAATAGTTTAAACTAGTCAGTAAGACAACAGAAGGTACCAATAACAATATTCTTAATCTCACCTCCAACAAGGTATCTTCTACCTCTCAATTAGTTAAGTGTAAAAAAGGGGCTAAGCAGAATTCCTTGAAATTGTTTCATCAAAATATTCAAGGTATTTCTTCCAAATTATTAGAAATTGAATTGTTTTTAGAAAAAACAATGTTTGATATTATTTGTATAACTGAACACTGGTTGAAAGATTATGAAATGCTAATTAATTTTGAGAACTACAGTGTGGGCAGTTGCTTTAACCGAAAATCCATGCTGCGTGGAGGTTCATTAATTTTAATTATAAATTCTATAAAATATAAGACTCGTAAAGACATAGTTAAACTATCGATGGAACATAGCATCGAACTGTCCTGTGTTGAGCTAGATAAGCATTTTATAGTGTGCGTATACAGACCTCCAAACTATCAAAACTACTCTATTTTTGAGTCGGTAATGGAAGATGTCTTGGCAAAACTTGCAACTGGTAATAAATCAGTAATTATTTGTGGTGACTTTAATATTAATATTTTGGAAATCACTTCAAATAGCAATAGATTATTAAGCCTCTTTAAATCATTCAATCTGTCAAATGTGTTTTTGGAACCAACACGAATAACTACGGCTACTGCTACATGTATTGATAATGTTTTCTGTTGCTGCGAATATCTACAGAAGGGCATTGTAAATTATCTCCCTTCTGATCACAGCGGTCAAACCGTTTATTTTAAGTCCAACACACCAATACAAAAAGTGCAGATTCAAACTAGACCAATAACATTGAGTAATTTGAATAAGTTTAATATAACTTTAAATAGCAAGTTAAGTGTTCAGGGCCTAAGTATGACTAATGGTAATATTTTGTATAAAGAATTATTTTCATTAGTACAAACAGAGTTCAATCATTATTTTAAGAAGAACTCTAAAACTATTTGCCCTAAGTTTTTATTCAGTGACTGGGCAACTAAAGGAATCAGAAAAAGTAGGGATAGATTATTTGAACTGTATGGCCTTAAGCCGTATATTAACACGGATACTTTTAATAAGTATGTTGCTACTTATTCTAAAACTTTTAAAAATATCTGCAAAGCAGCTAAAGCATCATTCATTAGTAGCAAGGTTAAATCAGCAGACAATAAAATAAAGACAGTTTGGAAGATTATTAACAATGAAACGAACAGGAACAAAACACGTAATACTGATTTCACACTTAACACTGCCCGCGGTCTCATTAGCGATAACATCGATGTTGCTCAGGAATTTACAACTTTCTTTACCAATATCCCAATTAAAACTACAGAAACGTTAAATTCCTCGCCCGCACTAGCTATAGAATTATTAAGAGCGAATGTGTCAGCCTGTACTGTGGAATTTGAATTTAAACATATTAACCCTATAGTTATTATAAAAGCATTTAGGCAACTTAAGATCAAAATTACCGAAGATCTGTGGGGCATGTCTACTAAAGTTTGTCAATCCATTATTGAGACACTTGCACCCTACTTAGCTTTAATATTTAATTTGTGTGTAGATCAAGGGGTATTCCCGGATTTAATGAAGTACAGTAAAGTTATTCCACTTTTCAAATCTGGGGACAGCAAAGACACAAATAATTATAGACCCGTATCGGTTTTGCCGGTTTTCAGCAAGGTGTTTGAAAAAGTAATGTTAAATCAAATGCTCAATCATTTTAATCGTAACAACATCCTACACGATCAACAGTATGGCTTCACCAAAGGACGTTGTACAACTGACGCCGGTGTCACCTTATTAAAACACATCTTTAACGCATGGGAAGAGGCACAAGATGCAATAGGCATCTTTTGCGATCTATCCAAGGCATTTGACTGCGTGAATTACGAAACACTGCTCTTGAAACTTGAGCATTACGGACTGGGTAAACTAGCTGTTAGCTTAATAAAATCATATTTAAATGATAGATTTCAGCAAGTTCAAATAAACGGTGTGAATTCATTGGGTTTAAAAGTCAAAATGGGTGTGCCGCAGGGCTCAATATTGGGGCCGTTCCTATTTTTAGTATATATAAATGATTTACCTCATTTACTAAAAACCCGACCACAAATGGTGTTATTTGCTGATGACACATCACTGATTTTTAAAGTAGACAGACGTGCACAGGAGCTTGACGACGTAAATAATGCTATGCTTATGGTCCATAATTGGTTTACTGTAAATAATTTAGTATTAAATGAGAAAAAAACTAAATGCATTAGATTCGCTTTACCGAATGTTAGAAGTGGTGAATGTCACGTTGTATTGAATAGGGAGATACTAGAATTCGTCGAAAGTACGGTTTTCTTGGGGATCACGCTTGACTCAAAGCTGCAGTGGGGTCCTCACCTAACATCACTTGCAGGGCGGCTAAGTTCAGCCGCTTACGCTGTCTGGAAAATCCGTCAATTAACAGACGTGGATACCGCAAGACTGGTCTATTTTAGTTACTTCCATAGCATCATGTCTTACAGTATTTTGCTGTGGGGACGGGCTGCAGATATTGATTCTATCTTCATTCTGCAAAAGAGGGCTGTCAGAGCCATCTACAATCTCAGCAGACGCGAATCTCTAAGGCAACTGTTTAAAAAAATTAACATCATGACGGTTCCTTGTCAATATATATACGAAAACATTATGTACGTTCGAAAACATCTACATCTTTTTAGTAAGATAAGTGACAGGCATAACTTTAACACTAGGAATAGGAACAAACTAGATCAACCGCGCTTCAGATTGTCTAAAGTAAAAACTTCTTTTATGGGGTACTGTGTAAAATGTTATAATAAAATACCACTGGATATTCTTCAACTAAATGAGAAGAAATTTAAAACATGCATTAAACGCACACTATGTAGACAAGCATATTATAAGTTGGACGAGTATATAGTAGATAAAAATGCTTGGCTTAATGCTGGTCCTGCTCCACAGGCAGTTGGGCTTACAAGTTGATCACAATTTCAATATTTGGAGGAGATGCTTCCCCTTTTTGTTTTTTTTGTTTAGTGTTTATTTTACTCAATCAGGATTAATTTTTAATACATCAGTATTAAATACCTCTTCATGATTGGTAGTAAATTTTATTTTTCTCTCATCTCTTAAATAAATTGCAAACTATAGTTTTGTATAATTTAGAAGCATTTTTGGAAATTTTGTAATTGTAAGAACAATGGATCCGTTTTTTATGATATTTTGATGTTGACTTGAAAGAGCATGGCAGTTGAGAATATGTCATGCTCACTTAAATGTCTCACTGGTGGTGGCGCGTGTGTTGGATCATTCGGTTCCCTACGAAATGGTTGAGCTGGGTGGTGCTGATCCACGCGTCATGTTCGTGAACGGGCGCCATCAGTTGAGACTGGTCATCTCTTAACTGCCGAGGCTTATTTTTAATTTTATATTTTAATTTGTTTCTTTACATTGTTCTCACATATAGAAGCAATAAGAATAATGTACCCAGGATTTTGTAAAAATATCTTGATTTAAAAGAGTGTCCGTGGAGTTTCTTGCCCGTTCTTCTCCATTGAGATCTACGCTTTGGAATGGGCAACTAGCTTCAACCTTCTGACTAACTGACCGACTATTTAATAATTTTGACAATTCAAAAGTGCCTGTAAATGGTTTAATTGAAATAAATGATTTGAGTTTGAGTTTGAGTTTGAAATGGTTGGGAATCAGGCAGAATCGAGGCCACGCCCCAAAACGCGCCCTTAAAACAGGTCGACCGCGCGAGAGACCCCAGTTGTTTTTCTAACTCCAAGACATGCGCATGACGTAAGCTGCGCCCGCGTTCGCGCGCCAATTTGTTACAAGACCTTCAATGTAATGAAACTGAATCACTCTCTTTTATTTTTCACAACGTTCCCTATAAATCGTCGTCGAGTGAGTCGTGTACGCGACACTAGTCTCACCATGACATCTGACAGATATCAAACGCCACACGCGACAAGACATTGACAACCCCGACTCGAACTACTGACTCAATGACAACTGTTTTCGATTTGATTAATCGAGTAAGGTATCTTAAACGCTAATAGATGGCGCTACTAGTACGTAATCAAACCTTTTAATTCACTCCTCCGACATATATTTCTAGTATAAACTATACTAAAGAAAATCTAACACGCGCGTGCCTGCTAACCGGATGCGGACGGCGTTCTTCTGCCTTCAGTGTTATTTTTACTGTGACGCGGGTTGCACGCATGGAGTACGTTCATCTTTGTGCATAAGTTAAAGTCACTGGTGACACGCACGACACTGCAGCAACAAACGCTATCTTTATCCTGCGTGTGGCCAGGAGCGTTATCACCCGCACGCGGGCGATAATACGCATGACAGGAAAAGCGCCTTAATGGAAATATGTAGTAATATTTTACCTGTTTACTATTTTACCTGGTAACTCCTAGAGGTCTCCTTACTGACGAAGTAAAACGCCGTTATAAAATAAATTAGATTTTATTAGTAAAGATTATATCTTACATTTTTTTATTCCTAATCAAAAAGATCACTACAAGCTTTATTACCTACTAACAAGTTTAATAATTATGTTCGATTTTATAATATTAATACCTACTTACTAAATTTTGAATGAGATACAATCTGCGAACGCATAGGTTAAATTTTATATATTAGGGTATTATGTATAATCCAACTGTATAAATGTCTAATAATATAATATCGTAACAAAACGTTGTCAACATGTAGGAGATAGTTGCCTACCTTGTATATATACCTATGAATTTGAATGATGTACCTACATCAGAAATTAATAATATTGACGGATCTATTTTCCGCACAGGAGTCCAATAGCCATCCCGGCAACAAACGATGCCATAAAAACGTGAGATTCGGTAGCACGATAGTGTTCTCCTCGTGTGATGTTGTTAATCAAGCGTTTAGCTTTAACTTCCTTTTTCTTCAATAGGTCTTCAGCTTTATCCAGTTTACGGTCCACAAATCTCTCAACCTTTAACAAAACATTTTCGTATGTAGGTAAAAATTCACTGAAATACACATTTAATAACTTGGTACTATGGAGATACTTGATACGGTGGTCTACATTATTACATTAAAATGTATATATTTACATTCTTACATAATATCTACTAAATTAAACAAGTACGGTTGTATACTTTTCCATGATAGGATAGATTAGTGTATAACCTGGCATTCATTTCATTGTCACAATGATACTAACAATATCTCTGAATAAGTTTGAAGTTTTGGTAATTTACCTAACCCATCGATCATAAAAAAATCGAAGGTGAATCAAAAATCGTTGCGTAGTTTTGAAGAACAACGCACTCATGCAGACAGAAACGCAAAGCGACTTTATCTATCTATACCATTGATATATAAAAACCCTTATAATAAATCTGTAGAAGTGAAAATTCTGTACATTGATAATATCAAAAAAATAAATGGCAGGGTGTTACTAGACCGACACCGAACCCAAAAATGTGATTAAAAAAATTTTTGTCTGTCTGTCTGTCTGTTTGTTCAGGCATCACGCAGAAACTACCGGTTCGATTACGATGAAACTTGGTATAATTATTCTTTAATATCCTGGGCACCACACTGGGTACTTTTTATCCCGGAAAAGTATATACAATAAAAAACAAACTTAATTTTGCGGTTCGATCCCTAGACCCGATTACTGTACCAACCACAAATAATAAGTTTGTCGTAGGTTACGTCACCCGCAGTATTATCTGTGCGACCTTTTTATTCCTTTTAGTTTTTAGAGTTATTTATGTAGGTTTATTTTTATAAGTCGTAGGTATAGATTTTAATTTTAAAGTATAGGTAGTATATTTAATAGCGTACGTAGTGACCATAGGTTATTTTATAATACTGTTAGGTAGGATTAGTCATTCGTATAGATATTAGTTTTTAGGGATTTTGCTTATTTATTGAGTTTAGATTAGTTATCATCAGAAATAGGTTTATTTAGTTAGGTAGGTATTTTATTTTCTGTTATTGAGTTTATTTTTGGAACGAAGTTCCTTATCGCGCGTTGCAAAAGGGGGCTAGACGGAAAAAATTAAGACCAAAAGTTGGAACGACACTTTTTGCTATAGTTGTAAGCCGTGCGGCGTGCGCGTGTTTCTCTGTCTCTCTCTCTCTCTCTCTCTCTTATAGAAAGCAAGCCAGTTATACTTCGTTCTATCCGGGTGTCCCTTGACACCTCTCAAGTTTTTTTTTTTAATTAGGTTGGTACTTAGGTAAAGATTTCATATAGGTAGGTACCCTCTTAATCACCATTAGTGAGACAATTGGTTTTCTATTGTAATTAGCCACAAGGGGCCCGCGAGATAGATGGCATTCTGGGGAAGCACATACATTTTATCCTGTTAGCACGTTCCCGTGGGTAAATTTCCGACATCCACGCGGGCGAAGCCGCGGGCAGAAGCTAGTTTATAATAAACATAGTTGTCTAAGTAATAGAATTCGTCATGATTATGATTGAATGTGTCAATCATGTTCAAGTTTGTCATGACTAAATAAGTCTTAATTAATTGATCAACTGATTGAAAAAAAAGTTGATTTACCCAACACTGCTTTTAGCAACCTCGCAATAGTGCAAATAAGGGTTCTAGATATTTACTAGGTCTCTGCCTACTTAACCACCTCGGCAGTAAGTTCACAATAAGCTACTAATGAAACTTACTTAACTGCCATAGGGCAGTTAAGTAAGTTTCATTATTAGCTAGACTATTAGAGATAGCTCTAGTAGTCTAGCTCTAGCACAGCCTTTCCCAAAGCGGGCGACCCCCTTGTGGGCGCTGCAAAAATCGGGGCGTTGTGTAGAGGCTTGGAGGGCGATTTTTAATTTCATCTACTAAGAGGACTCGTAGACACCGACTGAGCTCTCGACTCTCGACTACAACTTGTGAACATCAACTAATAATAATTAAGAGATTGCTCAAACTCGGTTCGATATTTCTCTCCGCGTACGTGTAGTTTGAATATATCTGTCCTGTTTTATTGAATAAACTAGCTTCTGCCCGCGGCTTCGCCCGCGTGGATGTCGGAAATTATCCCACGGGAACGTGCTAACAGGATAAAATGTATGTGCTTCCCCAGGATGCCATCTATCTCTATGCCAAATCAAAAGTTCAGTGGTTTAGGCGTGAAAATGTAACATACAATTTCAAGTCCAAATCCTCCCCTTAAAAACTGAATTACCCCTTTTTGTCCCGTCAGTGGTAAATTTTCGACAACTTTACATACTTATTATTAATTATTTTCTGTCAAAAGTATCAATACTGAGTTTCGAGTTACTCGGACCGCGCTTTCAATTTCTTTCACACAAACTTAACACCCCTATATCCCCCTTTGAGGGGTAGTTTTGAAAAACTTATAATGATAAACTTTATTACTTACTTAGGCAATAGGCAAGTATTCTTGCCAAGTTTCAAGTTTATTAATTAAATGAATAAGATTTTTCATATAAACTGTATCCCCCGCTTTTCACCCCCACAGGGGTGGAATTTTGAATAATCGTTTGGGATTATTTATACCAATTTTCGAATTAATCAAGCCACGCATTATAATCCTCCCTTGTAAAATTAACTACCCCTTTTCAACCCGTTAGGGGTAGATTTTCGAAAAACCCTGATACATGTTACTCTTTATTTTTGGTCTTAAGTATAAACACTGAGTTTCGAGTTAATCGGACCGCGCATTCAAATTATTCCACGCAAACTTCAACACCCTTATATCCCCCATTGAGGGGTAGTTTTGAAAAACTTATAAGGATAAAATTTATTACTCACTTAGGCGAGTATTCTTGAAAAGTTTCAAGTTTATTAACCTAATGAAGAAGATTTTTCATATAAACTGTATCCCCGCTTTTCACCCCCACAAGGGGGGAATTAAAAAAAAATCGTTTGGGATGTATTCATAACTTGACTCAAAGATTATTTATACTATTTTTCGAGTTAATCAAGCCATGCAGTAAAATCCTCCCCTGAAAAATTGACTACCCCATTTCAACCCGTCAGGGGTAGATTTTCAAAAAACCCTGATACACATTATTCTTTACTTTCAATATTAGGTATAAATACTCAGTTTCGAGTAAATCGGACTGCGCGCTAAAATTCTTCCATACAAACTTTGAAACCCCCCAATCCCTTATTAGGGAGTAGTTTAGAAGAAAAAAAAATGACAGTCTTCATAATTTATTTAGATAAGTATTCGTGCCAAGTTTCAAGTTTATTAACTCAAGGAATAAGATTTTTCATACAAACGAATTCCCCCCTTTTCACCCTCTTAGGGGTGGAATTTCGAAAAATCCTTTCTTAGTGGATGCCTACTCTTCACGAAGAACACACCCTCCAAATTTCATGTCTCTAGGACCAGCGGTTTAGGCTGTGCGTTGATCTATCAGTCAGTCAGTCAGTCAGTCAGTCAGGACTTTGAATTTTATATATATAGATAGATAAGATAAAAATCATGTCAATTGGTCGCTCCGTTTCGAAATGTAAGTAGACACAAACAAACAAATAAAAAGGCAACAGATACACTTTCGCATTTTAATAGTTATTAGTATTCCTAATAGGTAATTTTCGTAGACAACAGACCGCGGGCAATCATGTTTTAACAAGCTTTTATTAAATAACCCGATTTGTGCATACCTGTAATAAATTGGCAGGTTCATAAAATCATTGTTCTTACTTGTTGAGTATGATTGAGCGTCGAATGGGATAAATGAGTTTATGCATGTTTGTCTTATTCCTGACGGTGCGCGCTGCTTACGCAATCCTATATAAACAAACTAATATTAAATTGACGACACCGTTGGCGCAGTGGCTAAGCGATCGACTGCTGCGCTGCGTGTCGCGGGTTCGATTCCCGCACGGAACAAATATTTGTATTGCCTACAGGTAGTTGTTCCGGGTCTAGCTGTTTGTGTATGTGATTTTAAATGTTTGTAAACGCACCCACGATACAGGAGTAATTCCTAGTGCGGAGCAATGTTTTTTTTTTTTTAAGTAAAAAGTAAAGTACCTTTGTAATTTTATTTTCATTTGCGGTATCGCGTGTAATAGATAAGCAGTACTTAAGTTCAACACTTACGTATTTCTTAAAACAAAACAATTGCGGAAGTAAAAAAGAAGACGGCAATACTGTGCGGAATATATTAAATTCGGATTCATTGAAAATCCCACAAACCGTCGTCGTCGTCGCCTTTGTGCCTTCTATGTCTAAAACATTTTCTAATGAAGCAATGAAGCCTTCAAGACTGCAAGATCATTTGAATAAAATGCAATCCAGATAAGAAAGACAAGAATGTAGCATATTTTCAAGAACTAAAGAAGAAGCATAATACTCAGCCAAGTGTAGCAAAACTATTTTCGGGGCTGCTAAGCAAGATGACGACGGATTTCGAGCTTCGTACAATATCTCTTTGTTAATTGCTCAAAAAGGCAAACCACACCACATCGGAGAAGAGTTAATTTTGCCAGCAATAAAGGAAGTACTAACTACTGTGCTTTATAAACCGGCCGCATATATTATCCGAAAAATTCCTTTGAGTAATTATTCTGTGCCGACGAATTGATGAAATGGCTGAAAACATTGAAGAATCTTAGTGCAATCATCTGAGGACTGGTCAATTCTCAATTCAGCTCGATGAGACCACTTTACCAACTAATGAAGCATTGTTGCTGTCTTACGTAAGGTTTATTAAAGATAAGAAAATATGTGAAGAACTGTTGTTTGCTAGAAATTTAGAGACCGATACAAAAGGCGAAACCATATTCAATCATTGCAAAAGTTTTGAGATGAGAAAGAGATTCCCTTGAAAAATTTTATGTCAGTTGCTACGGATGGCGCTCCGGCTATGACAGGGTGCCGCCATAAAGGATTCATAGCGTACATACAAAAAAAAAAAAATCTAGATGTCCTTGCTGTACATTGCGTTATTCATAGACAACATTTGGTTGCTAGAAATTTAAGTGAACGACTATTTCAATCACTGCAATATGTCATCAAAGCAGTCAATAAAATCCGTAACAGCTCTTTGAATGATAGATTATTTCATCAGCTTTGTGTTACTAATGAAGAAGATTTCAACAGTTTGGTGTTTAATACTGAAGTCCGTTGGCTATCAAGAGGCAATTGTCTGACTCGATTATAAAACCTGTTTGACTTTGTGATAAAGTTCTTGGAAACTAAAGATACAGAATTGCGCAACAAGCTCATTACATCAAAGAATGATATAGCTTACATGACAGACCTGTATAAATTGTTCAACGACATGAATCTCCAACTGCAAGGCGATGAACTAAACTTAATCAAAACAAAAAATGTCGTTGCTGCTTTCACAGCCAAACTGCTTCTACACAAAAAGAATATGGGCAGACGTGAGTTTCACAATTTTCCGAATTTATCAGTATCCTGCAGTAACGACGACTTATTTGCCTACTGCCAACATTTGGAAAACCTACACATTGACTTCACCGAACGATACCAGGACATTTTGAACTTGGAAATACCAGACTGGGTGGTGGATCCGTTTTCAAATGTCAACACAGCAATATCACCTCAGCTGGAAGAAGAGCTTATAAATTGAATTGACAACGAACGTGGAAATAAGAATCAAGTTAAAAAATGGCTACCAAGAATTTTGGCAACAAAAACCGATCCCGCAATTGTACCCTGGATTGTGGTCAATCGTTCAACGATTCTTGATAGCATTCCCATCGTCATATTTCTGTGAACGTGGATTTAGTGCTGTGGCAACGCTGCTTACTAAAAAGAGAAATCGTTTGCATGTTACCGAACGTGGCGACTGCGGCTGTTCTTGAGTAAATTGAACCTGATATCAACAAACTTATTAAAAGGCACCGGATTCATCCTTCACATTAGTTTTTATATTAGAATCGATTATGTTTGTTTTATTTTGAATAAAAGATACTCTGTCTGAATACTATAGAGTTGCGTTTCAATAATCATTCTCATTGGCAGGTGTAGCCCGTAGGAGTTAACTTAAGACCTGAGCGCCGTTGTGTACTATCTACTGCGCTCAGGTCTCAAGTTAACTCTTGCGGGTAAAAGTCTCGTTTAGAATGAATGTTTAATCTCCGCTAGTATAGCTCACAATAATTAATTTAATTTGAAGTTATAGTGGTTTTTAAGTAGGTAAAAAAATGGGGGCGCTAAAAAATTATTTATTCTCAAAGTGGGAGTAGACAAAATAAGTTTGGGAACCCCTGCTCTAGCATAACAACGTTACCTACGTATTTTTTTGTATCTTTTGTTTGGTACTCTGAGCCAGAGATTTATAAACGTTACTTAGTACGTACTTTGGCTAAACTTTATTCCTGTTAAAGTACTCGTAGGTACAAGTGCAAGATAGAGACGGGAACATGTCTAAGCCTAAGCGTTTATAGATCTCGGTCTGAGACTCGTGAACTCGATACCTTGTGAGTAGAAAAAGGATCAACTCTGAATGAAGTTTTTAATTAGTTATTACATAGACAAAAGAACCGCACACTACTCTTGCCACGCCCCGGTGGGCGTGACAAGGGTAGTAGAAAAACCGAGAAATGACATCCCGGTCACTTCTCAGTTTTTCCCAGGTTATTCCCGGGACTGATGGTAATTTAGTCGAAACTAGGTAGTTAAAATTATTGTGTTTACGTAGTACGTACGTTCATTAGTAAGTAGGTAAGTACTTTTATTGCTACTATTGGTTGGTCACTTTAGACCTTAAATGTAACAACCCGGGGTGCTACACATTCGGGTCGGCACATTCGACTCGTGCGAACTTCAAGTCCTTGGCGAGAGGCTCCTTAAAATCGTTTCGGGCCAGAAGAATGACAACCTCCTCCTTTTTGAAGTTGGTTAATAAAACTGGGTTTATTTCGCACCTACGTTTATTACATAAATTGAAGTTAGTAAGTATGTATAAAAAAGCAGCATTCTACTCTTAACGCTCCATGTCCTTTGATTTATGGTCCACTGGAGAGTATATTGGAATTTAAATAAGAATACAAAGACTACGACTTAATCAAAATAATCAAAAGGAGGAATACAGGTATATAATAATATAACTTTACAAACTCACACTCTATTTAAAATAAAATCATGATGAAGCAATACCAAAAAAGAATCCTCCAGTAAACCCTGCCGAATAATAGGTATTATTTTTGACAAATAACAATACCTGTAACAAATAAACTTCATTTGAAATATTTATATAAATGCTGACTTCTCCATACTATAATGTATTTTCAATTTGTATGTACCTAAAGTACCCACCAAAAATTTAATTGAAGTTTATTCACATTAGATGTAATATCACAATGTCGTACGCTGGTACCAGCGGAGGGTTAGGTTATAAAGTTTTTATTGATTAATGATACTGGTTTTGGCAAATCGATCGCCAAATCGAAACCGCCTGGAAAACTTCATGAAGATGCGAGTAAAGAACAATCTGCCGATCTCCCCGAAGCGCAAACTGATCGACATTGTGTATCCTGCCTGTCAACGCAGCATTATGGGCATAAAAGACAGAACTTGAAATACCACGCTGTGTTCCATGACGGGCATAATGGACGTAGACCAGGGGGCCTACTCCGAAGTGCAAAGTGCGAATGTTCGGATCGGACTGACACATGGCCGAACCGAATATTATTGAAAAATACGAAAAAAGTTCGGATCGGGTCAGTTGGATCGGGACCATAGTCAATATTCGAAAGGGTGTAGGATCGGAACCGACCGAACCAAATAGTAACTTCGTAGCAGGAAATGGCCGAACGTTCGGCCGATACTACTTCGGAGTAGACCCCCAGGACTTGCTATAAAAGCTGAAAATCAACCTTCCTCATCAGTACTGCGCTCTAACAATATAAAACATCGAAGAAGTGTACTATCTACTACTACGAAAAGAAGAAGATGAAATCGTATGTGGCGGAAAGATTATTTCATGTTAAAGAAGCAGCGATTCTGAATACAATTGCCGGAGTAGGTACCGAAAGAGTAGTCACTGGGACCGGTCTTGTACACAGTATAAACTGCAGACCTCGTACAGGGTGATGAGGTACTATAGCAACATTTGCTGATGACACCGAAATACTGGCAAGCCACACAGGTCCTACCATGGCCTCACACATGCCGCAAGGGAGTCTCGAGCAATTAACAACATGGCCACAAAAGTTGCGGATAACGGCGAGCGCAAGCAAATGTCCAAGTCGCATTTACGCTGCGAAAAGCTGACTATCCACCTGTACATCTTGAGAATGTCACACTATCTCACCATGAAACCACCATGTACCCTATGTACATAGGGTATATTTGGACAGACTTCAACGTGGAAAAAACATTTAGATCGAGAGACACAAACTTAATCTTGAAGTCAGTGTGGCTCAATGGAATTCAACTGTGGGTAGCACCTGTGACTCACACATAGACTTAATACAGAGAATGCAGAATGCTATTTTTCTTGGCTTGTCACGAACGCCGAAATTCACAAGGAATTAACAATGGATACGTCACGTTCAAATAAAAAATATCAATAATAAAAAGACAAGGCCGCCTGCCGCAATAAAAACAAGGTTGTTCGAGAATATGTTTACCTTGCAAGCAAGCTATGGAGTTTGGTACGAACAACTTTGAGAAGGAAACTAACAAAAGAATTCAGCTGGGCTGGGCAGCATTTGGGAAGCTTCGTCGAGTCTTCTTATCGCGTATTCTGCGGAGCCTAAACACTTGTCTTCAGTCAGGGCGTCCTGCCTCTTATGACTTACGGAGCCGAAATGTTGGCAGTTGGAGTCTCTCTGAGGGAAAGAAACGATCAATAGAATGAGGTGATCGAACCAAAGTTGTCGACATAGCTCACAGAATAAGCAAGCTGAAGTGGGAATGGGCCGGCCATAATAGCCGTAGAATAATCGTCGGGGTGCACGTATTCTTGATTGGAGACCGCGAATCGGCAAACGTTAGGTAGGACACTCTCGGGCTACGTGGAGCAACGATCTTTGCGAATAAGAAGTAGATGGCTCGCTGGAGTCACGATCTTTCCGCCAATGTTTACCTCCTAATCATATGCTAGAAGTATTCGGAATTCGCCACTGCCACTCGAATAATGTGTTTCAGCCGCATAGTCGCTTCATCGCTTGCCACACGCGTCCAAACTCATGTCACGTACATGAGTTTGGACGCGTGCGTCGATACGTGAGAGCGAATGCTAATATCGGTACTACGCCATAGGTTTAAACGCTGCTAAAGTGAATAAACTTTCAATTAAATTTTAGAGGGTAATATTTATAAGAAAATTACAGATGAACCCAATGTGCAAATGAAGAAAGAAATAACACTACCTAGATTTATTAATAATAGAGACAAGAGTTTGTTCCCCCTAACTTATGACGTTAAATTAAGAGAGTGCATTCTGAATGTTGGCAATCTTGCAAGTAGCTGTCAAATATTTCACTGTAATTTCACAATTTGTCAATAAAATATTGCTCTGTAGTGCACTAGAATATTGATTGTTAATTGCATTCATAATCCTGAATTAAGTGTTGTCTTTTTTAGGTTTACACCTAAGATGACTACGAAGAGAGTAATCAATATTTTAGAGCACTACAATGTGTACTTTCATAATTCTATTTAGTAATCTTGATAATTAATCAAAACAATGAATTATTTGACAGTCATTTTGTGTCATTGCCAACTTTCATAATGCACCCACTTAACTAGGAGAAAATACGCTTTTTACAATTGTTTGTTAACAGTGCATATTGTGAGCTTGTTTTGACAGAAACACACCTATTTTTTTTATTTACCAACTAGCAATTCAGAACAGGACCTATCCAAGAGATTCCCACCTTTTGATAACATATTTGATATGTACTGAGACAATATTATATATAAACTCAAGCCTTTAATATATTGGTGTGCTCCAATAAGCATGAAGTGATGAGAACTTTAAAAATACCATACCAAAATAGATTAAGAAATTTTAAGATAGTATACTTACTCAAGTATACTATCAGTAGAAAAATTACTCATTAAAAATTATGGTACTCATGTACCATTGCATGCAATTAGTGAGAATATTGAAACAATTTAAGAATAAATGCTTAACACGCTCAGCACCATGTGTATCTTTTGCGATACACACTGTCTAAACACTTGTGTATCCTTTTTGATACACAAGCACCATTCCAGTCTAAGCGCCGTGTATCGCTAACGCGTACACTCTCCATACATTTTGTATACAAAAAATGTTGCCCTGGCCTAGGGAATTTTCCAAAAGGCCAATTCTCGTAATTTAAAAAGTTCAAAATCTAGTCGCAGTCTCATCTCGGCGACAATCAAGTGTCAAAAACTTGTCAAAATGTAGGGAAATTAGAAGTATTTTTAGACAGATTGAGACTGAGATCAAACTGTTGAAAATTACGAGAATTGCCCCTCAGGTGTAGTGGTATTGGCATATGGGCCATGGCACTGAGCGTGTTAATTTATGCACCCAACTTATAAAGGACAAGGGTGAAGATAAACAAAGATAACTTACTTTCTCAAACCAATCAGGTGATTTTCCAGTTGCTTCCTTCTCAATTTTGTCACTGATTTTATCGACTTTCTTGTTGATTTTATCCCAATTTATATCAATGTATCCTTTCTGGCTGGCAATATGTAATAGTATAACACTGCCACCCAATCCTACTGCAGCAACTTTTCCAATCTTCATAGAAATAAAACCAGTTATCCTGAAAATATTATAATTAACTAAGAAGTCAACAATCAAAATTTAATAAATCAAAAATCGAGACGAGGATTAGATCGTACATTATGAATCATAGCAAAGAAGGCCCTATTATCAAGTCTATTCGAGAAATAGAAGCGAGTTGGTCAGTGGGGTTTCATTATAACAAACAGTAAAAGTGAGCAAACAAAAGAAACAAATACACATACAATATGAATCATAGCAAAGAAGGCCATATTAGCCATATCAAGTCTATTCAAGAAATAGAAGCGAGTTGGTCAGTGGGGTTTCATTATAACAAACAGTAAAAGTGAGCAAACAAAAGAAACAAATACATAGATCTCGAGACAAATTAATGTACTTACCATCCTGACGTAGTTCCTAAAATTAACTGCTTTGTTGCTGATGTTTTCCCAATATCTGATATCGCTTTTTCAATAAAATTCTTGGCATCGTCTACTATTTTCTTTGCATCTTCTGAAGCGTCATCTTTTCCTGGCCGTGCCATTGTTGTAAAATATAACTTTATCAACAATTTACTACTTTCCTTTAAAATATATTACTGCAGATATTACGACAGAAGACAGAACGCAGATATATAATAGTCTACTGTCTATGGAACGCAGAATCGATATTAATACTTTTAACTTTACTCTATGCGCCTTAGACAAAGAAAAGTACACCTACTCAGCTAGTAGTAGTAACGTAGACAGAGAATGCTATAGACTAATTTGATATCTTTGGTCGCATTCACACAAGAAAAAGAGCGACTTACGCCGATGTCGTGTAAAGAAATGAAACAGAACGATGAGATTTTTTGTTTCACGGTGCGTGCCATGTTTTTCAAGGTTAGCATACCTACTACTTTGCCAAACAAAGTTTGACAGTTAACGTGCAGCTAGGTATCATCTTTCTTTAAAATACAGTTTTATGTGCTTTAAAGTTAAATAATGTATGGTATATTTTATTGTGAACAATGTAGACATAGTATATAAACCATTTTTAAAAAACCGGCCAAGTGCGAGTCGGACTCGCCCATGAAGGGTTCCGTTACGTTACGATTTATAACGTACTAGCTTCTGCCCGCGGCTTCGCCCGCGTGGATGTCGGAAATTATCCCACGGGAACGTGCTAACAGGATAAAATGTATGTGCTTCCCCAGGATGCCATCTATCTCTATGCCAAATCAAAAGTTCAGTGGTTTAGGCGTGAAAATGTAACATACCATTTCAAGTTCAAATCCTCCCCTTAAAAACTGAATTACCCCTTTTTGTCCCGTCAGTGGTGAATTTTCGACAACTTATGTAAAGTTGTCGAAAATTCACCACTGACTTATTATTAATTATTTTCTGTCAAAAGTATCAATACTGAGTTTCGAGTTACTCGGACAGCGCATTCAATTTCTTCCATACAAACTTAACACCCCTATATCCCCCTTTGAGGGGTAGTTATGAAAAACTTATAATGATAAACTTTTTATTACTTACTTAGGCAAATTTCAAGTTTATTAACTAAATGAATAAGATTTTTCATATAGACTGTATCCCACGCTTTTCACCCCCACAGGGGTGGAATTTTGAAAAATCGTTTGGGATTATTCATAACTTGATTCAAAGATTATTTATACCAATTTTCGAATTAATCAAGCCACGCATTATAATCCTCCCTTGTAAAATTAACTACCCCTTTTCAACCCGTTAGGGGTAGATTTTAGAAAAACCCTGATACATGTTACTCTTTATTTTTGGTCTTAAGTATAAACACTGAGTTTCGAGTTAATCGGACCGCGTATTCAAATTATTCCACACAAACTTCAACACCCCTATATCCCCCTTTGAGGGGTAGTTTTGAAAAACTTATAATGATAAACTTTATTACTTACTTAGGCAATAGGCAAGTATTCTTACGAAGTTTCAAGTTTATTAATTAAATGAAGAAGATTTTTCATATAAACTGTATCCCCCGTTTTTCACCCCCACAGGGGTGGAATTTTGAATAATCGTTTGGGATTATTCATAACTTGATTAAAAGATTATTTATACCAATTTTCGAATTAATCAAGCCACGCATTATAATCCTCCCTTGTTAAATTAACTACCCCTTTCAACCCGTTAAGGAGTAGATTTTCGAAAAACCCTGATACATGTTACTCTTTATTTTTGGTCTTAAGTATAAACACTGAGTTTCGAGTTAATCGGACCGCGCATTCAAATTATTCCACGCAAACTTCAACACCCTTATATCCCCCATTGAGGGGTAGTTTTGAAAAACTTATAAGGATAAAATTTATTACTCACATAGGCGAGTATTCTTGAAAAGTTTCAAGTTTATTAACCTAATGAAGAAGATTTTTCATATAAACTGTATCCCCGCTTTTCACCCCCACAAGGGGGGAATTTAAAAAAAATCGTTTTGGATGTATTCATTACTTGACTCAAAGATTATTTATACTATTTTTCGAGTTAATCAAGCCATGCAGTAAAATCCTCCCCTGAAAAATTGACTACCCCATTTCAACCCGTCAGGGGTAGATTTTCAAAAAACCCTGATACACATTATTCTTTACTTTCAATATTAGGTATAAATACTGAGTTTCGAGTAAATCGGACTGCGCGCTAAAATACTTCCATACAAACTTTGAAACCCCCCAATCCCTTATTAGGGGGTAGTTTAGAAGAAAAAAAAATGAAAATCTTCATAATTTATTTAGATAAGTATTCGTGCCAAGTTTCAAGTTTATTAACTCAAGGAATAAGATTTTTCATACAAACGAATTCTCCCCTTTTCACCCTCTTAGGGGTGGAATTTCAAAAAATCCTTTCTTAGTGGATGCCTACTCTTCACGAAGAACACACTCTCCAAATTTCATGTCTCTAGGACCAGCGGTTTAGGCTGTGCGTTGATCTATCAGTCAGTCAGTCAGTCAGTCAATCAGTCAGTCAGTCAGTCAGTCAGTCAGGACTTTGAATTTTATATATATAGATTAAAAAAAAACTACTCACTAGATCTCGTTCAAACCAATTTTCGGTGGAAGTTTATATGGTAATGTACATCATATATTTTTTTAGTTTTATCATTCTCTTATTTTAGAAGTTACAGGGGGGGGGGACACACATTTTACCATTTTGGAAGTGTCTCTCGCGCAAACTATTCAGTTTAGAAAAAAATTATATTAGAAACCTCAATATCATTTTTGAAGACCTATCCATAGATACCCCACACGTATGGGTTTGATGAAAAAAAAAAATTTGAGTTTCAGTTCTAAGTATGGGGACCCCCAAAATTTATTGTTTTTTTTCTATTTTTGTGTGAAAATCTTAATGCGGTTCACAGAATACATCTACTTACCAAGTTTCAACAGTATAGCTCTTATACTTTCGGAAAAAAGCGGCTGTGACATACGGACGGACAGACAGACAGACAGACATGACGAATCCATAAGGGTTCCGTTGCCATCAGTGGCGTAGCTAGGTAACTAAGGGCCCTGGGGCAAATAAAAAAATGGGGCCCCACTGCTATCTAAACTGGTTAGGGTTTATCAAGTAAAAATAAGAAATATACAAATAATTTAAAAATGCTAAGCTACTTTATCATCGGCTCTTTTTCGTGCACTGCAGGGCAGGTAATAAAAATATTAAACAGTATCAACATAAATTACAATTAATACTTGGTGTAAGTATTGGGCAATAAAACGAAATAGAAAAGATTCAAGGGTTTATTATTTGAATGAAGGTCGGACCTTACCAACTGACTAAATAACAATTATATTTACAATCTTTTCCTAGCTTTAGTTTTCGCAAAAGTATCAATGACTTCGGTTAAGTCCAGGGGGTCTACTCCGAAGTGCAAAGAGCGAATGATCGGATCGGACCGACACATGGCCGAACCGAATTATATTATTGAAAAATGCGAAAAAAGTTCGGATCGGCTCAGTTGGGTCGGGACCCTACTCAATATTCGAAAGAGTGTAGGAGTGTAGGATCGGGACCGACCGAACCAAATAGTAACTTCCTAGCAAGAAACGGCCGAACATTCGGCCGATACGACACATTCGATCAAGATTTGTTTTCAATTGCTCTTAGCGATAAATATCGGAGTCGAGTTTGGCCCATACTATTTCTTAAATATTTTTTTATTACTTTTTAATTGCTAAATGACCTTTCAGCTGCTGCAGAAGAGACAGGAATTGTAAAGAATAATAACATTGCTGTAAATTCTTCCGTTAGGTCGCATTCTAGCACTCCATATTTGCTCATTATTTCCTTACAAAATTTGGTGAACAGTCCATGCTTGAGTTAATTGAGGTAAAACTAGGTGGTAAATATTAATAATATTTTTAATATTTTTTAAATCAATATTTTTGGCGATAAATAATGTAGTCACTTGGTTGACTAAATCTGCCGTGCCATGTTTGATGGCTGCATAAAAGCCTAGAAACACTTCTTTTACTTCTATATCAACTGGCTGTCCATTTTCTGATCTGGTTATTACTGCATACCTCACAACAATGCTTAGCGAACAAAATATTAACGATGCTACTGCAGGTGACCTGCATTTTTGCAAAAATCTTGAATTCACAATAAAACGCACATCGATGAATAATAAAACGCACATATCGCTATCCGTCAAATTGACAATACTGCCAACCCACAGAAAGAATTTAGGGGAATTCCCTAGGTATAACTTTCGAATTTCTCTCAACTGAGCTGCCATGATTAAAGTCCTGTGTGTGGTTGCAACCTGTCATATTTATTTTGAAAAAATGGGAGAAATTTTCAAAAGTTCAGTTCGATCAAGATTTTCTGGTAAGGATTCGGGGGCCCCCTGAGCTTGAGGGCCCCGGGGCACTGCCCCGCCTAGCCCCTAGGTAGCTACGCCACTGGTTGCCATTTGGCTACGGAACCCTAAAAAACATGGTGCGTTGTAGCGTTAAAGGGTGTAAAAGTGATAGTGGAACGAAAATGCCAGACTTATCTTTTCATTCGTAAGTATACCACTCTGTATCAATTAATATATGATGATAACATTTTATGGTGTTCATATATTGTATATAATGTACCCTAGACACTAGACATAAATTCATCGACAAAAAAGCACAATAATAACAATGATTAATTCTAACCTATGAATTTTAGTGTTGCCAATTTTTCTGTAAATTAATACCCAATATTATGGGCAATGTGTATTAATTATATAGTATCTGAAAGATTTAATGACTTGTTGCAGTTTTCCTGAACATGATAATTTACGTCGGAAATGGATTGTAGCTACAGGACAGGACGAACAGATTGGACACCAAAACCGTCATCAAAAAAGAAGAAGCTATTACCTAAAGGGCAATAACGTGCTAAACCAATAAAAGCTAATTAAAAACAAACAATGTTGTATTATTTACTCACAAAGCCAGAACCTTCTATCACAAAATACACGCTTTGACGTGGAGTTGCGGACACCAGCCCGCTATACAATACAATACAATAACATCCATCGTCATCCTGCCCTCATCGCAATTTATTAATCGAGTTCGGCAGCACATCCATACACCTTTATTATTCCCCCGCATCACATGCCTATACCGATAATAATCGATAATTATAAGTGTTATTTTCAGGCTCTCTTACATAATAATTTCTAATTCTATCAATTCGTGGAACACCACCTTATTTAGAATCGCACAAATTGTGGGGTAAATTTTTCCTCACACGGTAACCCTAAATATGATGACGTTATTTTTTTTTTGTCTCTTTCTGTGACACGCTTTGCAGGTGTCTATAGCATTCTCTGTCTACGAGTAGTAAGCTATATGGACTATGGCGTGGCAGATATCACCATTGAGATAGGATATCACACACACTGATTTATAAATAATAGAGTGCAGTGTTGCCAACCTAACCGAAGCATAAAGCAGCAGATCAGCTGACAGACTTAAAACAGAATTTGTAACGGAGAAACTTTGCATAGTTTCAAAGATATACCACTATAACTTTTTTTATGGTAATCAAATTTGTTCGAAATTAATGCACTATTTGCGAAGGTGTTTTATTAACATGATATTAATCAAAATCCAAATAAATACGTTACGTACGTTATTCATCACAAGTATTTATTTGTGAACAAAATTGCCCTTGACATCACTTGATTTCAAACATCTTATGAGATATCATCAATGATATTGGATATCATAATTTTAAAATAACTCCGCAACAAAATCTATATCTACTTAATTTGTTTGTTTGAACGCCCTAATCTCTGGAACTACCAGTCGGATTCGATAAATTCTTTTTACATTTGATAGCCCAATTCTTTACGAAGGCTATAGGCTATTTAATATCACGCTAGAACTCTTAGGGGCCGAGCATATAGAAAAAAAAGTCAGAAAACCAAGTAGATAATAGCGCGGGCAGGCAATGCAAGACAGATGTTTTTGTGTGAAAGTTGTACGGTGCATAGTAAATGCAAGTACGGACGCCAGCAGGTCAAGCTACCCGAAATTGTCAAAATTTTCCAATCAACCTTGAACCTTAATGTTCCAGCAATAAAGTTGAAAATCTATTAAAGAAATTTGACAGATTGTAGTAGCTTGATGTGCTGGCGTCTGTACAACGTAGTAGTACGTTCTGATTTATATTGCAAATGTGTGCGTGACTGTATCTATTGCTTTTACTGAACTACATGTGTAGTAGTGGCGCGGAACTGGGATCGTCTTAACGATATGGAATTCTGATACATTTTCAACTACAGGGCATACATATCTCCTTCTATCTTATATCCATGGTATAGGCTAACAAAAAAATAAAAGCTATTCTCAAACTCAAACTTAAATCATTTATTTCAATTAAACCATTTACAGGCACTTTTGAATTGTCAAAATTAAATAGTCGGTCAGTTAGTCAGAAAGTTGAAGCTAGTTGCCCATTCCAAAGCGTAGATCTCTATGGAGAAGAACGGGCAAGAAACTCCACGGACACTCTTTTAAATCAAGACATTTTTACAAATCCTGATTACATTATTCTTATTGCTTCTATATGTGAGAACAATGTAAAGAAACAAATTAAAATATAAAATTAAAAATATAAAATTAAAAAAGCCCTGGCAGTTAAGAGATGACCAGCCTCAACCGATGGCGCCCGTTCACGAACATGACGCGTGGATCAGCACCACCCAGCTCAACCATTTCGTAGGGAACCGAATGATCCAACACACGCGCCACCACCAGTGAGACATTTAAGTGAGCATGACACATTCTCAACTGCCATGCTCTTTCAAGTCAACATCAAAATATCATAAAAAACGGATCCATGGTTCTTACATATACAAAATTTTCAAAAATGCTTCTAAATTATACAAAACTCATCATCTGCCTAGCCTTTTCCCAACTATGTTGGGGTCGGCTTCCAGTCTAACCGGATGCAGCTGAATACCAGTATTTTACATGGAGCGACTGCCTATCTGACCTCCACAACCCAGTTACTGGGTAATACGATACCCCTTGGTGACACTGGTTGTCAGACTTTCGGGCTTCTGACTACCCGTAAAGACTGTCAAAGATCCACGAATGACAGCCGGGACCAACGGCTTAACGTGCTTTCCGAGGCACGGAGGGGTCTCGGTATGTAAAGATGGTCACCCATCCACAGACCAACCGCGGCAAGCGTAGCTTAACCTGACCGATCGACCTGTGCGGCTGTTATTATTTAGCCACGGGCCCCTCTAACTCTAATTATACAAAACTATAGTTTGCAATTTAATTAAGAGATGAGAGAGAGAAAAAAATTACTACCAATCATGAAGAGGTATTTAATACTGAAGTATTAAAAATTAATCCTGATTAAATAAAATAAACACTAAAAAAAAAAACAAAAAGGGGTAAGCATCTCTTCCAAATATTGAAATCGTGATCAACTTGTAAGCCCAACTGCCTGTGGAGCAGGACCAGCATTAAGCCAAGCATTTTTATCTACTATATACTCGTCCAATATGCTTGTCTACTTATTGTGCGTTTAATGCATGTGCATTGTGCAATGCATTTTAGCATTTTATAGTCACTGCTACACACAGTGCCGTTCCTTCCTGGCATTCGAGCCAACCGGAATGATGCTTGGCGGATTTGCGCGGCTTGTGCCGGCGACTTGTATTGCCGGCGGCATAGCCGCTCGGCATAAACCCGGCGGCATTGCCACCGTCACTGTGTGTAGTAGCCCTAGTCATGAGTGTCATGTCAAGTGTCAAGTCAAGTCTGTCAAAGTCAACTGTCACTGTCAAAGAGTAAAGTATAGCTGTCAACGTCAAGTACTGTTTGTATGTAACTTTGACTTTGTATTGATTTAATTAAAGTTGTGTCGCCGAATTTATATAATTCTGCAGTTCTGCACTACCGAATGGATGAAGCGAAGTAGGAAACTGAGCGCAAATAATATTTTATCTCATCGGCTCCCTAAAAAGAAATAAATAACAACTTTCATTTAAAAAAAAAGAAACCTTATTCTCGTGAAGGTTTTTAATTTATTGACGACTATTGTGTATTTCGATAAAAACTATGTCAGTTCTTCAATTGAAAATATTTCATACTTACAATTATTATCCGAGAGCAAGCCTATTTCGTAATTATCTATGTTATGTTTTTAGAAAGAAAAGTAGTTTAGGGTTATGGGTAAGAGTTATTTAATATACTATAACATAACACATTTTACCTTTCTATCTAATCATATCTAAATGCTGCCAAATTTAACTATCCTTTATGTAGCTTGGTCAGAGAGAGAGGTGGAAAGAGAGTAGGGAGGCCTTTGCCTAGCAGTGGGATATTAATGGATATTTAAAAAAATATGTACCTTAAAGAATAAGCGCATTGTGAATGCCAGTAATTATTATCTCCACCGTCTGCCTCCACTTTTCTTGAAAGACCAGCAACATCCTACTGTTTTCTAGTAACAACATAAATACATGATCAACAATGTATCTGCAGAGTGAATGCATGTCCAGCAGTAGATCCAGCATGATCAACATCGCGCATCTTCTATTTTATGTTTATATTAAAATAATAACTCTACTATTATGTGAGGTCTTTCTGAATGTAATGTTATGCTCAATAATTTTATTGTATATAGGAAGAAGATATAAGCACAGAAATCAAACTAAATATAGAAAAACATTGGTCAAATGATGTTGTGAAAAGATCAGTAAACAATTGTGACAGAAAGCCATATTATGTGCTGCCAATGTTTCCATACCCATCAGGGAACTTACATATGGGACATGTACGTGTATACTCTATATCAGATACTATAGCAAGATTTGAACAGCTGAATGGAAGGAATTCTATTCACCCAATAGGATGGGATGCCTTTGGTCTACCAGCAGAAAATGCAGCTATAGAACGGAATATCCCACCTCAAACTTGGACAAAATCAAACATAAATTCAATGAAAATTCAGCTGCAACAATTGGGGTTCAATTTCAATTGGAATAAAGAAATCTCTACATGTGACCCTAACTATTACAAATGGACTCAATATATATTCTTAAAGTTATTTGAAAAAGGTTTAGCTTATCAAAGTAAGGTAAGAGATCAAGTCATGAATATTTTTACCCAGAATTAACTACTAAAGCAGCCAACTAAAATTCAAGTGCACTGGCTAAAAAAACAAACTTGATTAATTTTTAGGGTTCCATACCTCAAAAGGGGAAAAACGGAATTCTTATATTGTTTGTCTGTACTCACAAACCTTTTTCTTAGGTCTATGTTGGAAGTATCAAGTTAAAATTAATATCAAGTATAGTTACCGGCAAGTAAGTTGGCAAGAGATTTTGTAGTGGGGGAAGTTCGCGCACGCACAATTTCATACATTTTTACATGCGCGAACTTCCCCCCACTACAAAAAACCCTTGCCAACTTACATGCCGATAACTATACTAAGCTCTGCAGTCTCTTGGACAGGTAAAAATTCAAGATTCTAAGTCAACACTAACAGTAATCTAGTAATAGTGTTAATTATGTCACATACTTTGATGGAATTATCACACTTCAAAACCTTTAGGGTACTTCCCGTTGACTTAGCATGAAATTTGGCAGGAAGCAAGGTCTCATAGTACAAGTAAAGGAAAAAGTCCGATATAAATATATTTTTTGCGATTTCAAACTCACATTTGCAGTTGGAGCATTGACTGTGAAGGTATGGGAGAATATTTTTTTTCAATTGCAAAGTTCAGTTGGCCCTTCAATGCAGTATCGCAAATTCTTAGGCTGTGTCACACAGATTTGAGGCAGAACTCTCAGATCTGCCATATGTAACTCCTTCAATTACCCTAGGCTGACAAAATTATGTTAAAGTTAATGTTTAGGTAAGCTTCCCTCTGCTCTACTTTCCAGGCACAAGTGAACTGGGATCCAGTAGATAAGACTGTTCTGGCCGATGAACAAGTCGATGATTTTGGGTGTTCATGGAGATCTGGTGCTAAAGTTGAAAAGAAATATCTTACTCAGTGGTTTATAAAAACTACGAAGTTTGCCAAAGAATTGTATGATGGACTTGACAATGGAGGTTTGGAAAATTGGAAAGATATTATTAATTTACAAAAACATTGGATTGGCGAGTGTGATGGGGTTGTTGTAACTTTTAAAATGAAAGTCAAAACTGAAATTAAAACTTTTGATGTTTGGACCTCCGAACCCTATAAATTTATTCATGGAAATTTTTTAACTATGAATTCTAGTCATCCATTGGTTCAGGAATTGAAAGGCCATGAAGATGTTGTTCTTACAAGTTATAACCCAATATCAGATCGGGAATTACCTGTATATATAACTGATAACATTAATTACCCTATGGGTAAAGATGTGTTTATTGCGTGTCCTCGTATTAATAAGGATGACAAAAAAATCGCGTTATCATTAAATATACCCATTAGCAGTGATCAATATGAAATCGATATTGAAAGCGATAATCGTAAGGCAATTGATATGGCGCTTAGCAAAAATGTGGGAGGACATTTTGTCAGCTCTAAACTCAAGGACTGGCTTATATCCAGGCAGAGGTACTGGGGAACACCTATACCAATAATCCATTGCGACAATTGTGGTGCAGTTCCTGTTCCTTATGGAGAACTTCCTGTTGAGCTGCCTCAAATTCAATCTTTAGAGTCAGGTATACAAACATTAGAGAAATTAGAGGACTGGACTAGGTGTAAATGTCCTAAATGTCAATCCAATGCTAAAAGAGAGACTGATACGATGGACACATTTGTTGATTCTTCATGGTATTACTATCGATATTTGGACCCAACCAATCAAGAAAGGCCTTTTTCAAAAGAAAATATTCTTGATCACATGCCAGTTGACATATATGTTGGGGGCAAGGAACATGCCGTATTGCATTTATATTATGCTAGATTTATGAGCTATTTCTTACATTCACTTGGTTGGACACCAACTAAAGAACCATTTAAGAAACTGGTAGTACAAGGAATGGTTATGGGGCAATCATATAAATTAAAGGGTTCTGGAAAGTATATACCATCAGAACAAGTAGTGAAAGACGGAAAAGAGTATAAAGACAAGGCCACAGGGGAGACTGTGTTGACCCAGTGGGAAAAAATGAGCAAGTCTAAATACAATGGTGAAAACCCTGAAAGGTTGCTTGCAACATATGGATGTGACACTACTCGGCTGCTAATCCTCGCTGATGTCCCGCCAGCGACGCCCAGGCGCTGGTCCGATGCAAGTAAGATTTCAATTAATTTGGTAGGTATCTAAAAATTCCACGGTGCGCGACTTTACGGGCCAGTAAGCACATTTCACAAGCTACTTTACACCATATTACTAACAAAAAAATATGTTAATTAAAATAAATTTGAAAGTTGAAGGTCCATGGGCGTCTATTCTGTGGTTTAATATGGCCCGGAGTGTCCCCGACACTCTTCCTGCTATTTAGTCTACAGAGTTACATTTTTGTGTAAATTCGCTTGGACAATAGGCTTATGCAAATATTATGCACCCGTAAAATCGCGAACTGTTTAGCCGCATGATCTGCTGAGTAAAGCTGCGGTTGCCGCTGTCAAGTTATAGATGAGTGTTGGTTTTTACACACTAAGAATAATTCTCATAAAGTCGGTGACCATGATCCTTCGGTGGGTCTTGATATTCCACATTGAAACTTACCTGGGACATATCCAATTTTTCAAAACGTACAATTTAACTAGCCTCTAAGTATTGTCTCTTTTGTTAAAGCATTACCTGGCGTGTTAAATTGGCAACACCGGTTGTGGATGACCATGAGAGAGTTTTTGCAACACCGAAATAATATTCCCGCCAAAAATACTTTGACTTCTGAAGAATTTAATAAGTATGAATATAAAATATGGAACTCAAGAAACTATTTAATTGCTACCACAACATACCATTTTCAATACACTCAAAAACTAAGTGTTGGCATTTCAAGACTGCAGAGTTTAACCAGTGTGTTGAGGGTAATAATAAGTTTGTTATTAACAGTACAGGCAAAAGTGATACTTATATTTTTGTTTTAAAGTTTTATTTACATTAAAATTGCGGCAATTTACATAGAAAAAGCTTATTCTATACTTAATAATAATTATTATAAGTTTGGCTTAAAACATAGATATTAATTTCAAATGACTCTTTTTAATTTCAGAATAAGATACCACCAGAAGTAATAGCCAAAAGTAAAGAATTTGAGAAAGCCTTAGCAGTTTTAATAATAATGCTGGCACCAGTGACCCCGCACTTTTGTTCTGAGCTTTGGGCCGGTATCCAGTCTGCACCACATAGAATGTGTGACTCATCTAATTTGGTCGATTGGGAGAAAAGTGTCCTTGAACAGACATGGCCAAAAGTAGATGAACAGTATGAATTATCATTTTTATGTAAAGTAAGTATTCAAGATTATTTAACGGAAACCCAGTACCTACCGTCGTCAATGTACAGTCATAGTAAATAAAACCTTCGTTACCTTAGATCTATTTTTGTTTAGTATATAGTGCAAGATCTATCTCAAGTGGTACAGTTTGAGACTGGTATTTGTCCATCTTTCAGTAGTCATGATTCAGTTATGTTCTCTGATAGTATAGGAAGAGGTTTAGGTAAATTAATTAGTGACAACCTGAGTTATTCTACTCAAAATTATTGTATGCCTGCCAGGGTCAACCTACAAACAAATAATGACATCAGTAACAGGAAATTTAACGTTGTTCCAGCAGGAAAATTCTAAACGAATAATCGGAGAGAGAAATATTGTGCATGGCCAGAGAGCTTATATTTGTGTAAAAAAGTGCACTGAAAACAAAATTTGTGCGCCTTTAGGTTTTCAAGATAATTATTGCATTTCCTGCTGGAGTAACGTTTTGCAGAATCGTGTACCGCTAGAATAAACATACACGAGTAGCTCCTTATTTGTGCGTATTTGCGACAGAATTAAATTTAAGAAAATATTTAGAATTTTCAAGTAATCGCGGTTTTTTGAAAACCCGAAAAAATATTGTAGCGCCTAAATGGGAAAACGTATAAGCTCGCTGAAAACTGTATTCGGTCCTTCTTGACGCTTATAATAACCATAAAAAGTTTCATAAGTGTACATGCATGCATTAGGTATTGAATAATACGGCAGAATACAAGAAACCGGCTCAACCCCAGATGTGTAGGTGTAAACGAATTTGTGTATTTAGTCAAAAATATATAGTGAAAAAATTTAGCTTGGAATGTGTCGCATTAAGTAAATATAAACAAAAGACCTAACATGTAAACAACGGTTGGTTATCCGACCAAATTCGAATGACTACAAAAAAGCGACGGATTCGTACATATCGATGACCTTCTTTACTTTACTCACTAACCGGTTGAAACGTGTTGTGCACTGAAGTAGAAAAGTAGTTATAATAAAATACACTCTAGGAGCTACTTTCCTGCTGGGGTACACCATGAAAATCAACAACTTTTAGTATATGATCGCCTCTGGCGAATATATGAAAAAAAAACCGGACCAGTGTGAGTTAAGGGTTCCGTAGTCCAGATTCGTTTCATTAGTCACAAAAATAATTTTATTTTAGTACCTATTTCTCGAAAAAACGCTGTACTGGAAATATCACAAACACTATTGACCTTAATAATAGAAACATTATAATCTTTTAAATTATGGCATCCATCAGTGTAGGTACTGTTCAAATCCCAGTACCAGAAATCCCACACACATAAGCGTGACCCATAGTAAAAGTTGTACATAATTATGAGCACAACAACCTCTTAAAAGATTAGGGTTTTAAACAAAACTTAGGTTGTAGTTTCTATTTAATAGTCTGCTCCATACCGTAGCTTCAAAACGTACTATGTGCCTTGAATCAATAAAGGAAATACTTGGAAAACTGATAAAGGTTTTCGGAATGTAACTAAGTTCCTACAGTATCCTGTCATAAAATGAAACATCTTTAGCTATATCTATTTTTTTTTAGTTCTTCTATTTATAGCGCGACATCGTCTCTGTCTGTCTTACTTTTGTATAGCTCGGTTTATCATATTTACGAACAGGCGGCACAGGTAATGTAGTCATACGTTCAGACTGTGTGCTCTTAAGGATTCCCAAACTTTCATGCATAAGTGACGAGCAATCTTTTATATACAACAACATGGTAAATCATCTCGATTGTTTCAGGTTGACGGGGCAGACAGATGTGAACTTAAAATAAAGGCGAGCGATCTCCTAAACCTTAGCCACGAAAAGGCGTTACAAATGATGCTAAATGAGGAACCTGTCAAAAAGAGACTTAAAAGTGATATACATAAGACGAAATTTGAACTGTATCCGTATTGTCGTGCAATATTACATATATACCCGAAAAAGAAGGTTAGACAAGTTGAAGTAGAGGAAACTATTGTAGACAATTAGTTTTTCCAAAATAGTTTTAATGATTGCTGTTGAATAAAATCAATAACTTACACAAACATCTGTATCAATACATAATATACTATACCTACTTATTTATTTACGGCTTCTTATTTACAAATGGCTAATTATTTTTGAGGCGAATAACAACTTATTAGGCGACTAACTACTTGGTTACAAAAAAAATAACTTGGTAGTGATTAAATATTTTTTGCACAATTATAATAAATATGAGCTACAAAAGGCAAGGATCTATAAAAACGAAATAATGGCTGCTACTATAAGATAGCAAATATATTAAACAGGGCCAATGAAAAAAGGTAGGGAGGTATTAAAAATAATGACTGGCGGCTAATATTAACAGTGGGATATCAAACATTGTATTATTGGCAACTATTGGCTTTGGGTGTTTTATTATAAATTTTGTAACTTGAAAGAGGCAGAAGATTTTGTGAATTCAAAATCGAAACGGTTAGGTTAGGTTAGAACTGTGACCACACAACACAACGCACGAGCCGAGCGAGCGAAGCGAGCGGTGCCGCGGCAGCGGCCGGCGAATGCAAGAAACTAATTTATGAAAGCCAATTTTCTACTTTTTATCCGCCGTCAATTTGTCGCCTAACAATAAATTCAGTTGCCACACCAAAAAGTCACTGCCAATTTAAATTTATAAACAAAGCTTACAACTCAAAATAAAGCTGCTACTTTATACTTAAAATGCTACTTCACTGTAGCTGCCAACCTATTATTTTTGCTACCCATTTAAATTATTCTTAAAACCCTAAATCAGATTAGTTTGTCGCCGCGTTAAATACATGCCTTTACTTTAATGTTCTGTCGCTAATCTATTGGTTTGAAGTCACTAATAACAGAGTAGAAAAATCTGATTATATTGTAGACATAATTTATAGTGAGCTTCATGACAAAAAAAAAACCTAATGAGATTGAGTTGTTAAATCTTACAAATGGCAAATTCATTCAATTATATTGTATTATTTTGTAAACACTTTTTGCGCCTCAGTAGGTACACTAAGCGAATCAAATATTTCATTCTATTTGCAGAAATCAGCTACTGTAGTCCACATGATAATAGTTAACTATTATCATGTGGATAATAGTTAACTAGTACTTAGTAGGTACCTAACGTACGACGTACAGACGCCAGCAGGTCAAGCTACCCGAAACTGTCAAATTTTCCCAATCAACCTTAGAGATAAAGTTGAAAATCTATTAAAGAAATTGGACAGATTGTAGTAGCTTGATGTGCTGGCGTCTGTACGTACTACGTAGTAGTAATGTACTTATATGAAGTTGCCAGCACATTTAATTAATTTCAAGTACCACACCGACTACCGACGCAATAATAGCAATAGTTCTAGTAGTACGTACTTAAATTATAAAGCCTTATTAAACAGAGACATCTTTACAAAAAGTAATTCTTCAACATCCCCATTCATTTATGTGCTATCCTGTGCTTCTCGGTTTCTTTCCTCGAAATATTTCGTCCTTGTACATTCTCATATTTGCTGCTGAATCCTAAAAATAAAATGATAATAAATTAGTTTCACCATCGCTTTGTATTATTAATTATTAGATATCGAGCACGAGCTTATTATTTTTTATACAAATTGATTGAATTAGCGATCGACGTGATAAAAATTATAATTAATAACTGTTATGTTAACGTTATGATGTTTGTTTCCCTTCATTATCCAATGGGCCTCTTCCAGTGGCGTGCATTGCATAAAGGCATATAAGCAGTGCCTACCTCGAAAAATCACCATAATCCTGTTAATTACATTGTAGTGTGTGTGCCCCACAATTAGGAAACTCAATTCGCACATTGTCATTTGTCTTTACTCGTTCAAGTTAATACGAAGAAATTAAATTCCTGCCTACCTGTTTTGAAAACCAATGCACGCCACTGCTCATCTCATACAGAAAAAGCGAGAATTATCTACATACTACTACATGTCGGAGATTTCACGTTTTTCTTCATCGTTTGCCACATGTCCATTCAGTCCATTAGGTATACTTAGAAAGTATAAAATTGTCAAGGTTTACCACGTCACGTACAGACGCCAGCACATCAAGCTACTACAATCTGTCAAATTTCTTTAATAGATTTTCAACTTTATCGCTGAAACATTATGGTTCAAGGTTGATTGGAAAATTTTGAAAGTTTCGAGTGGCTTGACCTGCTGGCGTCCGTACCTACGTAGTTTCCATGTTGTAACTTTGTCCTCGCGATTGAAGCGGCATCGGCACCCTAATTGCGTAACACACGATCAATCGAAATCTGAATCATTTAGAAGCAAATTGCTAATCCATTGCTTCATAAGTTCGAAAAATTTGTCTGCTCAACACGTAAATAACGCAATGAATGTTGTTGAACTGTCAAAATGAAACCGATTCCGATTATCGTGAGTTACGCCATTAGGGTGCGGACCATTTAATCCCCAGGCCACCATTGAACTAAAAACCGTTACCTTCTTCGCTTCCCGCCACTCTAAATTGCGAAGTCGATTCAATCCTTTAAGATTACGGTCGAGTATTTTAAGGAACTCGGCTCTTGTAATTTTCGGTGTCTCGGTGGTACCATTGTTTGACGGATCTGGAGGCGTCGTCACGGCCTGTATTATATTTAAAATCATTAAGATATCATTTAGTACTTAAATGCCATATCAAATTCACCAAATATGTACGCTAATACTATACCTATGTACATATACCTACACACTGCATGGACAATAGATCAATGTTTAGAGTCTAAACATAAAACTATCGTCCATGACCATTGGTCCTAGCGGGTGAATTTAAGGGGGACGTGGGTAAAAATTAAAAACAAATCACGCGCACCTGACCGCATAATAAGGTACCTATTGCGTTTTCAAAGATGAGTTTACAGATTACTTAATGAAATATTTAAAGTATTACATTTATTTGCATATACTAAAAAAAAATATCTACTTATACTTAAAGGTGCTCCCACACAGCAGTTATATAACGTTAGAGAATGTTGCATGACATTTGTTGTCTAACTTTTTTTAACAAATTGTAACAAAAGTTATGAATTGTTAGTGATGTTATAGAACTTCATTGTAACAAAATGTTCTCTGTTCTTTCGCTTTCAGAGTTCGACACATCCAGTAAGAGCGCCTTTTCTTTTGTTTTTTCAAACAAAAAAGTAAAAGCCAAACCAATGGAGCTAAAACCAAGCCAATAAACTTTTGTTTTAGCTCCATGGCCAAACCAATGCCTAAGCACTTCCTCCATTTAGAGCCACTACCAGCTTCCTCGAAAGGCAGACCCAAAGTGATGGTTACAGAATGTTATACGAGTTGGACCAGTGATGTTGTAGCAAAATGTTACACACTGTTATCGTGCTACTTACACAATGTTTTACGAGTAAGTATAACGTTATATAACTGCTGTGTGGGAGCACCTTTACGACCTATGCCCATGACTCGCCCGTGTATCAAGTATAAATCTATATCTAAACATAGTAAACATATTAAAATTAAAGTCACTTTTTGTATTCGTCTGTCGCGCGTTGTTCTTCTAAACTGCGCGACGGATTTTTATGCGGTTTTCACCATCATTAAGAGCGTTCGCACGGCATACAATCGGTGACACAACCCGATTTTATGTAGGAGCTAAATGTAACAGTAGAGAACAAACAAATGTATAGGGTAAACTTGCCTAATTCGTACTTACGCCAAATTCGTACTCCACTTAAAACTCGGCTTTGGTAACAGCTATCAGCGCCTCTAGTGTCAAAACATAGAAATAACAGTCAGCCATTTCACCACCTGACAGATAACACTTGTGCAGCTGCTCTCGACAAAAAAATTGAAAAAGTAAGTTTTTTTCAACTATTGTTGTAATATTTTTACACATTTCGTAAGAGTTTTATTCAAATAAGGTCGTGTACAACCTATTTTACGATTTGATACGTATTAATGTGTATCTTTGCGATTTCATCTGACGTGTTATCATACTCGTAACTGTTGTCAATTTTTTTGACGGTATATTTAAAATTTGTTTGGGTCTTGCTCCTATTTCGTACTCGAGTTAAGTTCTTAGAACGTACTGGTACGATTTAGGAAAAGTATTTATGAATCTGAATTTCAAAGATTATAACTGCGATGATTGCCGAGAATTGGCGAAGACTATCCGTCGAATTTGTTAAGAATTACTACTTGTTTTAATAACACATTGTTGATTATGATGCTGATTCTCAATACTGTATACCAATGAATAGATCTCAAAGTACGAATTAAGGATATAGCAGTACGATTTGGGATGAATGGTCTCAAATCGTACTTTTTTAGATTTTTTTAAAATTGTTTATTTTTGAGAAGTTTATAAAGTTTATGTTAAATTTGATTATAGAAGCAATAAAGCATTTAGCAAACAAAAATTACTTTTAATTAAAACTAATTTATCTTTCCCAATTTTCTAAATATGATGGTTTTCTCTTAAGGGGTACGAATTTGGCAAGTTTACCCTAAACGCGTGCGTGTTTATACTTACATTTGATCTCTACTGTTACCTGTTGTTCTTGTATCTATGTAAGTCCTACAAAACGTAGGACATACATAGATACAAGAAATCGGTACATGACCCTATTGCCGATGGAAAATGGAACGTTCGGTTTATGCGATATCTAAGGGTGCGTACCTACCTACATAAAGACGCGGGTTCCCGGTAAAGACAAGCCGGTAGGTACCGATAGGTGCGGTCCGCCGCATTAAAAAAAGAATGACGTATTTGATTTCGAGCTCTTGTGCGTTGAGTCGGTCACAAAAGCGGTGATAAAACTTGGCGTAATAATCTGACCAATTGTAGGACCTACAAACAGTATGCCATGTGCGACCGCGCTTACAGAACAAAAAATAAATAAAAAAATACTTACAAAAAAATAAACAATTCACATAAGTGAATATGAGTGAAGTGAAATTATGAGAATATATATCAATAAAGTTTAAGTTAAGTTATAGTACAGACGCCAGCACATCAAGCTACTACAATCTGTCAAACTTTATCGCTAAAGCATTAGGTTTCAACGTTGATTGGGATTTGGCAGTTTCGGGTAGCTTGATGTGCTGGCGTCTGTACCAACATGTCATGTAAAACATGTTTTCTTAAAAAAAAACTTTGACTACAATATTCTCCGTAACCAGTCGGTTCCCAGGTATGACCCAGAAAAAAACCACAATGACGGGGAGTGACAAGTGACTCTCGGCTTCCTTTAGCGTCTTTTTGCACCCGTTAAAAGGTCCAGAAAGTCAGCTTATTTTGAAATTATTTCGCACCCCAGTCGCCCGCGTGAACCATGGGACTGTCACCAACGAAAATTGGGCCTATAGCTCGGCTCCTATATGCACTTTTCCTTCATGAAATGGTTAATTTTGAGTACCTAAAGATGAACTATAATGTCTGTAAATCGCTGTCCTTTTACCGGGTAGTCGAAGTACCCGGATTAAGCTTACCCATATGAATATACCTTTTTCTGATCAGCTTGTTGTCCCACTACTGGACAAAGGTCTCTGCTATCATCTTCCACTTTCCCTGTATTGCCGACACTTCTGATAAATCTCTCAATCTAATAAACAAGTCATCCATCACGCTAGGTACCAGCGTATCTTAGGCCTGCCTTGGCGACGACGATATCGTCTATTACTAGTTCTGGGCCTCGTCTGGCACATGTCCATGACGAGCAGCCGGACCCTGACAATGGTTCTTACCTGAGGATTCCGGCTTTTGTGATCCATCCCATCCGTGCCGAGCAAGTGACCTTCAACCTTCCATCTAGGTACCTGACCCAATCGATACTTGCAGAAATGTTGACTCATTGTGTCATTGACTAACTCGGTTTAATAATCTATTTCAAATGATGTAAGTATGTAGGTGATTATGTTTGAGTCAATGATGCAATGATTTGATGACTAATTTTAAAATATTAACTGTAAGTAATTAAGTTAAATAAAGCCGAACCTGACTTATTAACAAATAGTTCATTTTATGAAATCGTAGTTTCTAATTAGGAAGCAGTTAACGATAACACTTGTTTTGACTCTTCCGTCATTAATCAAAAGAAAATTCTTTATTCAAATACCTAGTGAAAGAATCAACAACGATCCAAAAAAATTAAAATAATAATGTTCAATTGCGGCGATACTCTCTATACGTACTTGATCCCTAAACACTTTTCCATGTATGTCATCTAATTATAATTTAAAAACAAAACACGTTAAAAAAAAAATACGTTTTTTACGAGTCTTTCTCAACGTGAACTAGAAGTAAATGCGTAGGTACCTATTTTCTTTTTCCTAAATATACCTACAAACGGGGTTAAGAGAGCTACTTTCAGGTCTTTCTAGAAACAATATTGTCACATTTTACCATCGCTTTTAAAACTAGGCATATAGTAGTAGCAAAAAGGCGGACTTGTCGAATGCTTTTAGTAACATTGAGAGAATATTCTATTCTGTCATCCTCGATTTCTTTCCGTTGTTTTTCATCATTATTATCTTTGTACAAGCGAGTGGCAGGTATGGCCAGAAGTTCTCTGAAATTCGACGATAGTCCAATCCCGAAATTAAAATCGTTTAAAATCTAGTTGCAAACTCATCTCAGCGACAATGTCAAACATTTTGGAAAATTAAAAGTATTTTTGACATCGTCGAGACTGAGACACAGATTACTAACTGAGATAAGAATGCGAACGTTTTAAAAAATTCGGGTATCGTCCGTCTGGTAATTGGGGTCCCACAAGGTGGTAGACTTTCTCCCTATTTTATTCTTTGTCATTATTTCCGAGCATAAATATTCATGTTAGGTAACTAATCAGGCTGTTCTACCATGACAGGTGGTAGGTAATAAGAGCGAAACTGTTACTTACATTGTCATCGGCAAATTGATTGTTTACCAATTCAGATATTTGACTGTATGCACTTTTTGTGTCGTTGATTTGCTGCAAAAAAGAAGCATGATTCATAAAGGTCATAAAAAATAATATAATAATTACCTTATTACTGAAATAAGATAAGAAAAAATAAAAACTTTAATCTTACGAGTGGTACAGCTACCGAAGTAGAAGTAGGTACTACTTATAATTCTTACAAACAAATGTTTTAAGTTAAGCGTTTTCATAATATTCATTCTTAAAATATAATATGTGTTCTGTCTTTTCAAAGGAATAAGAACCGAGACTGCGATGACCTTCACAGTTTCCTTTACCTTTGAACTTTATACAGTCACCATTCACTGATCAACGGTAGCTAGCATACACCGATGCACGGAATAATTACTCGCGTGTCTTTAGGTATATCACATATTTTAATCACAGTACCTCCGTATTATACAATACGTACTTACTATTGTTTATTGTTTACTTACCTCTAATATGACGTGAAAAATTGTTCCAAAAAAACCCCATTTTGGACCTGCAGCTATATGTCTACCAGTTCTAATCGCCGCTGCCCTAGCAGTTCGATCTTTTTCTATTACGTCATCTGCTGTTGACTGAAAAAAATCACATAACGGATGTATTGTTCCTAATCACTTTAAAAACAATAAAATATTTACTTAGTTAAATAATATTTTCAACGCACTCGCTCGAAAAGCGAGCTACTTTCCCGTACAAGTGCGGGAATGCATTCGGCATTCTCGCACTAGTACGGGAAAGTAGCTCTACCCAACAAAATGTAGCTTAGATATATAGGTACAGGATGTCCACAGAAATCAACGTCAAGCCAGAAAGGGGTGATAGGCCAAGTCGTAACAGTATCAAAAATATGCGATTTAAAAAAATCTCAGCGAAGAACCTTCATGCCTTTTTATGCCTGAAATTTTTGTGAAACTGTAGGTACCTCACTTAATAAAATATGATAAAGTAACAATATATTTATTCAAATGATGTATTTTCGTCAACCAATAAGTATAAACGGTCAATGAAGGTTGGTACTTACTGGCTGCGCACTGAAGCAGGGTGATATAATACCGACGAATAAGATCGTGACAAGGACATAGTACTGCACTCCTGGCGCCATCGCCATTGCTATTCCTCGCCGTGGTGCTGTCGCCTTACCTGGATAAATCATCTTTGTTTTAACTACCTACTCTAATTTATCTAAAATCTTCGTAAAGAAATTTAGGAATAAGCTTTTTATCAAGATAAATATGGACAAAAACCAAATAGTAACAGTTGTTGGCCGTCCCTCGTGCTTTTATTCGCATTTTCATTCGCGTGACCGTCTTGAAACCAAACAAAAAGGAGGATATAAGTACTTGGCTATTTATTAATTTTAGGGCAACAAAATGGTTTTTTTAAATATATCTATTATATATCTAGGTATATAATTCAGTCCTGATCCTGACTGACTGACTGATACATCAACACACAGCCTAAACCGCTGGTGCTAGAGACATGAAATTTGGAGGGTGTACTCTTCGTGAAGAGTAGGTATCCACTAAGAAATGGTTTATCGAATTCACCCCTAAGAGGGTGAAATGGGGGGATTTTGTTTGTATGGAAATTCTTATTCCTTGAGTTATAAACTTGAAACTTGGCACAAATAATAATCTAAGTAAAGAAGTTTGCCATTTTATGTTTTTTTAAACTACCCCCTAAAAGGGGATTGGGTAAGGTTTCAAAGTTTGTATGGAGAATTTTAGCGGGCGGTCCAATTAACTCGAAACTTAGTATTTATACCTAGGATCGAAAGTATAGAATAATGTGTACCTACTTATCATGATTTTCCGAAAATTACCCCTGACGGGCTGAAAAGGGGTAGTCAATTTTACAGCGGAGGATTTTACTACATGGCTTGATTAACTCGAAAATTATTATAAATAATCTTTGACTCAAGTCATGAATACTGTGGGGGTGAAAAGCGGGGGATACAGTTTATATGAATAATCTTCTTCATTAGGTTAATAAACTTGAAACTTTTCAAGAATACTCGCCTGAGTAAGTTATAAAGTTTGTCATTCTAAGTTTTTCAAAACTACCCCTCAAAGGGGGATATAGGGGTGTTGAAGTTTGTGTGGAAGAATTTGAATGCGCGGTCCGATGATATCGAAACTCGTTTATACTTAAGACCAAAAATAAAGAAAACCTACATAAGAAGTATCAGGGTTTTTCGAAAATCTTCCCCTAACGGGTTGAAAAGGGGTAGTTCATTTTACAGGGGAGGATTAGGTATAATGCGTGGCTTGATTAGCTCGAAAACTGATATAAATAATCTTTGAATCAAGTTATGAATACATCCCAAACGATTTTTCAAAATTCCACCCCTGTGGGGATGAAAAGCGGGGATACAGTTTGTATGAAAAATCTTATTCATTTGGTTAATAAACTTCAAACTGGGTAAGAATACTCGCCTAAATAATAAAGTTAATTATTATAAGTTTTTCAAAACTACCCCTCAAAGGGGTAAGGTATAGGTATAGGGGTGTTGAAGTTTGTGTGAAAGTAATTGAATGCGCGGTCCAATTAACTGGAAACTCAGTATAGTTAATAATAAGTATCTAAAGTTGTCGAAAATTGACCCCTGACGAGGCAAAAAAGGGTAATTCGCTTTTTAGGGGAGGATTTGAACTTGGAACTGTATGTTACATTTTCACACCTAGAAAAGCGGGGATACAGTTTATCTGAAAAATCTTATTCATTCAGGTAAAAACTTGAAACCTGGCATGAATACTTGCCTAAGTAAGTAATAAAGTTTATCATTATAAGTTTTTCAAAACTACCCCACAAAGGGGCCCTTGGGTCCCGGACCTTTGCAATTTTGGATGGCGTATGAGGCGGGCCCGTTCTGGACCGGGAGCTCCTCCTGGAAGCCTCGATCGTGCAGGCCTGGGTGTCTTCACCGGACAGGTCTGCTGATATTGACGATGAGGCGGAGTGGTTCCGGGAGGCCATTTCCGAGATCTGTGACGTGGCAACCCAACTAGCAAAAAGTGGTTTTTATACTATCCTAGAACCATCATTTATTGAGGACTATATGAGACTTATATCCACATATAAGTCGCGAAAAGGGCCCACTTTATAAGTCTACTTTTACTTATAACGTATTTATATTAGACCGCTGAAATGCCATATATACGCCTATATTGCTCCTGTAATTGAATTACGTCAATGCAAATACTCCTGTTAATAACAATATAAGTAAGTTATAGTAAAAAAATAGATTAATACGCGCCTAGAAATGCTTCCATAAGCTCATATATTGTGAACAGTCAAAGTGAGTGTATCGGAACTTTTGTGCTCTGTAAAAAAATATTTTTAACATCTTATTTATATGAAACAGAATTTGTTAATGTCAACCATAGTTGAAAAGCAAAATGTTATTGTTGTCAAATTGTTAGTCTTATAGCTTATTCGTAAGGGAACATGAATTTTCCGTGAAATCTATCATGGTTTTTATTACAATTTTAAAGCGCCTCTTGGAATTTGCTTATTTACATTTTAGTATTAATTAATATTAAATTAATATTATGAAGGCAGCTGACATTTTCTTAGTAAGCATTTCCAAGTGTGACATAGTGCTAAAATAAGTATTTTTAGCATTTTCAAGTGTGACATAGTACCAATATGAGTATATTGGTTCTATATTGGGTTATCTCAAAACCGAAGAAGAGTCGCCATTGTTTGCAAAACTATATAAAGCGTGTTTTCGCCTTGTACTGGTCGTTACAAGCAAAAGTGGTTTCTTAAGAGTTTTAACCAGGATTGTTTGAGATTACTTAGACAATAACACTACTGTGGAATGCCTATATAAATATGTCTAGGTTTAAAACGGCATACGATAAATCTAAAAAAAAATATATAGAGAACATTTTATCCTACCGAGTGCTGTTATAATCTTGGTGATTTATTATTTTTAAAACGTGGATATGAAATTCATATAACAGTTACTTCTAAGCTTATGTTAAACCAAACCAGATACATAAATTACTTACAGTAGTTTAACTTTAATTTACTTATATTGGCCACAAAATATTAGCTTGTATGAGACTATAGGTAAAAATAACAAGAGTAATTGCTCCTCAGTGCATATCTTCCTGGTACATGCTCCTACAGGAGTATTAAGATTTAAATGGCCCGCAGATGTTATCTTATAGGCGCATTTAAGTCTGACTTACCGGAGTAATTACTCTTGAGTGTAATTACTCTTATTTCATGCTTTTATAGGAGTCTTGATCCTATATTTGTCAGGAAATATGATCCTATATACGGATATAAGTACAAATTATAGGATACAACGTACTTGAGTAAAAACAGCATGTATTTATGCTGTTAAAAGCGTAGTAGCAACCACCAAAACCTTCATCGGAGCTTTATAAGTCCACGTAGCATTATAAAATCGCATTCCAGGATTATTTTGCTAGTTGGGAATGCCCCGAGTCCGGCCAGGATGCGCCCGACGTCGGGTGTACTGGTGGTCGCAGGAGGTGGAGGCGTTGCGCAAGGCGTGCGTCGACGCGCGACCGGTACACCAGGCACCGCAGGCGCCGCATCCGCCCTCCGGATGCGGAAGCCACAGAGGCGGAGCTGTACGAGGGGTACAGAGCGGCGAAGACCGCCCTCCGAGAGGCTATCCAGCGGGCCAAGGACACGGCCCGCGAGGAGATGCTGGAGACTCTGAACAGAGATCCATGGGGGCGCCCTTACAAAATGGTGCGGAATAAACTCCGCACCTGGGCCCCCCCGCTGACGCAGAGTCTCCGCCCTCAGCTGGTGGAGGAGGTGGTGAGCGCTCTGTTCCCTTCACGCGGGGAGCATACTCCCCCGCCTATGGCTCCGCCACTTACGGTGCCCGAAGCGGACCACACGGACGACGACGACGACACCCCTGAAGTGACCGGGGTAGATTTGAGAGCGGCGGTAGGCAGGCTGAAGGCCAAAAACACCGCCCCAGGACCCGACGGCTTGCCGGGTAAAGCCTGGGTCCTGGCCTCGAGGGCTCTCGGGCCTCGACTGGAGGCGCTCTTAAGCGCATGCATGGAGAGAGGCCAGTTTCCACTCCGTTGGAAGACGGGGAAGCTGGTCCTCATTCAGAAGCCGGGGCGCCCTGCGGACTCTCCGCCCGCATACCGGCCCATAGTGCTGCTAGACGAGGTTGGCAAGCTCTTTGAGAGGGTAATTGCGTGCCGCCTCGTCGGGCACCTTGTGGGGACTGGGCCGGATCTTGCGGATTGCCAGTTTGGCTTCCGCAAGGGGCGCTCTACGGTGGACGCCATCATGCGCGTAAGAGCCCTCACGACGGGGGACGCGGTGTCCCGGGGTGGGGTGGTCGTGGCGGTGTCACTCGACATCGCCAACGCGTTCAACACCCTGCCCTGGAGCTGCATTGGGGAGGCACTCCGGTATCACCGGGTGCCGACCTACCTCCGTCGAGTAGTCGGGGCGTATTTGACGGACAGAGCCGTCATCTACCCCGGTCGCGACGGGAACTGGAACCGGCGAGAGATGTCGTGCGGTGTCCCACAGGGATCGGTTCTGGGGCCGCTCCTGTGGGACATCGGTTACGACTGGGTGCTGCGGGCCGACCTCCCTGAAGGCGTCAGCGTAGTTTGCTACGCTGACGACACGCTGGTCCTGGCGCAGGGGAGGTCGCATCAGGCGGCGGCCGACGCGATGACACGCGGGGTTGCGATAGTCGTGGAAAGGATCCGGCGGTTGGGTCTCGAGGTGGCATTGCACAAGTCTGAGGCCATGTCCTTTCATGGGCCTCGGTACGGGCCACCTCCGGGATCCCAACTAGTGGTAGGAGGGGTTCACATCGGCGTCGAGACCACGATGAGGTACCTGGGTCTCGTCCTCGACAGCCGATGGAACTTCGTCGAGCACTTCCGACGTTTGGCCCCCAAACTGGAACGGGCCGGGGCCGCCCTAAAGCGGCTCTTGCCCAACCTGAGGGGGCCAAACGCCTCCTGCCGGAGGCTTTACGCGGGGGTCGTGCGGTCCATGGCCCTATATGGGGCCCCGGTATGGGCGCGTTCACTGCGGCTTCGAGCCGCACACTACCTGAACGCGCCCCAAAAGGTGGTAGCCGTAAGGCTGATCCGGGGCTACCGCACGATCTCGGGCGAGGCAGCAAGCCTCCTTGCCGGACTGCCACCATGGGATCTGGAGGCGATAGTCCTCGCGCGCCTATATGATTGGCGCGCGGAGGCACTACGCCGGGGGGAAACTCCGCATCCGCGGCAAACCGCGGCGGAGCGGACGAACCTCCGGCGCGATCTCATGGTGGCATGGAAGGAGCGACTATCGCAACCCAGCGCAGGGCACGCCACGATAGCGGCGGTAAGACCCCTCTTTGAGGAGTGGCTAGAGAGACGTCACGGCGCTCTCACCTACCGCCTGACGCAGGTCCTCTCCGGACACGGATGTTTCGGGAGGTTCCTGCACATCATCAGGCGGGAGGAGACGCCCGGGTGTCACCACTGTCAGGATCGCCCAGAGGACACGGTGGAGCATACGGTGGAGGTCTGCCCTGCTTGGGCAGAGCACCGCCGTGTCCTCGTAGAGGCGATCGGCAGCGGCGGCGACCTCTCGCGTCCGGCCCTGGTTCAAGCCATGGTCCGGGGTGAGAGGGAGTGGGAGGCAGTCACCTCCTTCTGCGAAGCAGTCATGCTAGCGAAGGAGGTGGCGGGGTGGGCGAGGGAACGCGCCTTGCGCACCTCACGCCTCAGCCGCCGCGGGAGACGCTCCGGGCGTCGGGAGCCGCGTGACGACTCCCGGCCACCGTAGGCGCGGGCCTGCGGGCGGAGAGTAATGGGTAGCTCTCCGTCCGATCAGGACTAGGCCCGTGCCGGACGGCGTGTTCGTGTTCCACGCGCGCCTCAAAGAGATGTCAGCAAAGTGACGGGGCCCCACGGCCGAAGCCTGCCAGGGTAGCGGGAACATCCGAAAGGGTTTACCGCTGCCCTGGAACATAAAGGGCTAAGGAAGGAACACGGGTGGGTTTTAGTCAGTAAGAGTCTGACACTCCCTCCTGCTCCACCCAGAGCGGGAGGAGTCATTTGATGATTTCCCATCCTCAAAAAAAAAAAAAAAAGGCGGGCCCGTTAGACGTTTTAATGAGATGAAGCCCCAACCGACGATTATCCCCACAGAACAGATAAAAGATCTAGTTCTGCGATTATCCCTGTTCGCACTTTGCAAGTGCACCCAAGTATAGGTGTAGGACTATTGCAGAATATGGACACAACGATATTCGAGGGTTTGGGTGGCTAAAGTGAACTGGTTATCTAGGACTATGGAAAGACTGGCCCCTACCTGACCAATGTTTTATACGAAATACATACCTACACAGATAAAATGGCAGGGGAATTTTCGGGGGGCAAATCAGCCCCCCTAAAACGGCATTAGCACATGTTGTCGTAGCGACAAGGAGGACATGTTACCCCCACCTCAGTGGAGAGGTATTCCACGGCTAACAGGACAATTCCGGAAGTACGGTCACGATCCCTACTAGCATCTTACTGGAATACTTCCTTCCTCCGAGCAAGTTTGCTCTTGCGAATCCCCACTCAAGCCGACCAGTAAAGTAAAGCCAGAGATGAAGAACAAGGAGAGGGAGATAGGGTCCGTGGGATCGCTACTACCCAACAACTTGCCACATGCTGCCCTGCGGGTTTACGGAGATATGTGGTACTTAGTCTAATTCCTCACCCAAGACCTGTATCGGCAAAGTAAACTCTACCTGCATAGATCTAGGAGTAATTATTAAAAAGGATTCGGCCGGGTTCGATATCCGGATGCGAGGAAAACGACTTTTAAAAGAAAAATGTTTTCTTTGAGTAAAATAGGTTATCTTCAATATTTAAGGCCTACCTTCCCTTCCCACCTGGGCCCGCTTCAACTTTCCGCCCTTTATCCTGTAGGTAGGTATTTTTTTTTACCTACCTACACCTACTGTGATAGGATAAGACGTTTTTGTTATTGAGAGACATTCACTTCCACGATCATGGATAGAATGTATAGTTACGCATATAAGACGACATTTACTTATTGCTTGCGAAAATTACCTCCGTCATTACGATGTCGCAAGTAGGTACCTACCTGCTGTCGCAAACGCCACGGCCGTCTGAGGTTTGTACGTAGGTAAGTAGGTAATATTGTAGTAGGTTAACGTCTGCGTCTGCGGCTATCTCCCAATGTTTTTAATAGGTAGTCAGTCATGTTCAATAACCTGAATATTCATGATTAATTAATTCTGTACTCTGAACATTTTTTCAATTACAATTTCTTATTCGGGGGTAAGTAGATAGTCTTAGATTCTGTACTACTGTCCATGTCGGTATAATTAATAACCCTTGATAACAATTTGACATTATGAGCCAATGTCATCAGTTGGTTTTTCCGTGTAAAATTGACTCTTTTAAATTGACCCACAGTTTGCAAAGCATTTTATTTCTTAGTTTCGTTAGTACCTACAAACACTTTTAAACGCCAATAATACATATATATTTATAAAAACCGGTCAAGTACGTGTCGGGCCACGCGCAGTGTACGGTTCCGTAATTTTTATAACAGCCAAGTGCGGGTAGTATTCGCTGACTGATACCTAGTTTCGTACCATGCTCTAACTAAAAGCCAAACATGACTACCTACCTAATTTGACTTCCTATACAAATCAACACCTGATCCGACAATTTTGCACGGAAAGTTTTTTTTTTTTTTTGAGATTTGGATAAGACTTACAGAGAGATACACTCACTCGTCAAAAAACATATTATATCACAGAACATATTATATACCCAAAACTACCTAAGGTTTTGCCGGTAACAAAACCATTGTGAGATCTAATTCGACGACAACGCCATCTAGTTAGAAAGGAAGTACTAATTGTTACACAAAACTGAAAATGAATACTTAACTTAAATGAGATCTGGTTTGACACAATCCTCAACTAATTTAATTACTTAGACACAACTAACTATAATTTTACTGTTTTTTTTTTTTTATAAAACTTATTTAGGACTGAAACAATAGCGCGATACAACTGACGCTTAGCGCCCTCTATTGACATTTCTATGGAGTTGTTTGAAATTTTCGAGTGAAATACAATTGGTCGACTATTACCTACTCGTAAACTTGTAAAGCCCATTTAAGTGTGATAGTTTTCCTTTAAACTTCGTTATATATAGGTAGGTACTACTGCCGTGACATTTGAATTTCTAACTACAACCGTTTAGTTGGTAGAGGGGACTTGACTCTAACGAAAATTGGTACGTTAAAGCTTAATAAGTCACGAACGGTTTACTTAATCAAAAAACGGTCTTTCTAAACCCCTAATATTTTGAAAGACCTATCCAACGATATCCCACACTATGGGAAGGACGAAAAAAAAAAATTATCATCCCCACTTTACATGTAGGGGAGGTACCCTAAATAATTGCTTTTATTTTTCAAAATTTTATTTTCCCACTTTTCGGCGTCATTAACGTGTAGGTATACCTACTCATGCCAAATTACAACTTTCTAGTACCAATAGTTTTTGAGCTAAACCGTGGACAGACAGACAGATGGACATGGCGAAACTATAAGGGTTCCTTGTTGACTACGGAACCCTAAAAACTAGATTATAATAATAGGTTTATTCAATCCGTTCTGCCGTCCCTTCCCCTACGGGTTTCGCAGTTGCAGCAAGTTGAAGTGTAACTGACGCGGACGTGCGATTGATTATACGGACATGAGGGAAAACCCTCACAAAGTCGCTACACAACACTTATTTAAGTTGTAGTCACAGTCAGATAGGTAGGTGTATAGGGGAACCCTTCTCTAAGGTCCCGTCGCTGAACGTGACGTGCGTGACCCTGTCCGGGACGGTTTTTGAGAGGCGAAAAAGCATTTCATCTTATCGGTATGCCTAGGTACCTACATTATAAGCAATTTAAATAAATGATTTTTGTTTTAGGCAGCCTGTACATATAATAGGTACAGTCAGCATAAAATAGAAATCATTCCCTCTGCCAGGGATTCCCTAATAGGTAATAGTTCCTACTCATGGGTGGTTAATTCATCTAAGTATCAGCATACCTATATCTACCTACTACCTATTCAATTTCTTTAGTAACACAGAAATGCGGAAAACAAACCTGTCTTACAAGATCAACTTTTGGTACTATTCCGAAGTTACACTTATATGATATACCTACTTAGGTCAGTTCTAAAGAACGTTTGATGTAACACCTTGACAGCTGCGTGAAATTATAGTACAGTCAACCGCATAACAGTGGTAACAATTTGACATCGACAGCGCCATTATGTCGTAGGAGTAAGAATGCTTTTAGTATCGCAATGCTAGTGTTATATGCTACCACTAATGTGCGGTTGACTTCACAATTATAATACCTACTATAGATAAGTACTTCCTAGTAGATAGGTACCAAAGAATACATAATAGTACCTACAAGTAGTATAGGATGCTAGTCGGTACATAGAATAGGATGCCGCTGACACAACATGACACCGGTGGCAAAGTATGTCAATGTCAGTGTCACATCGTAGGTACTTGTCGAATAATGTTATTATGAGTTGAGGCTTTCGTACCTATTATAAATCTCTAGTATATTCAGGATCATATCAAACTTCTAGGTGCCAGATATTTCATCGAAATCCATCACATCCATATCCGCTATATTGTGGCAGTAGGTATCTGTGGTACCTACACTCAATTGGCACCGTACACGGTACAGGAATGTAATGATGTATGTATTTTTTATTAAAAAGAATTATGTAAAGGACAATGAACAAAAGTCGTACCAAAAGTCTCATTCAAGATCAAAATACTATAGTAGGTCGGGGATTTGATTTTTGAACAGGGAATTTAATTTAAAGTAAAAAAGTGTCGATAGTGTTTTATTCCCTTTACATGACGTTCCGTTTCAAATGATATGATTAATATCACCTTGAATTTTAAAAGTGCCATAATTAGGTACGTCTTTCAAAAAACATGTAAAAAAAATATACTTTGACGATTCTACTTAAACGATTATCATTTTTTAGAGCAATAATGGCCGTTCGTGTATGACATGTCAAACAAAATAAAGTAGGTACAGACGCCAGCACATCAAGCTACTACAATCTGTCAGATTTCTTTAATAGATTTTCGACTTTATTGCTAAAGCATTAGGTTCAATGTTGATTGGGAAAATCTGACAGTTTCGGGTAGGTTGATCTGCTGGCGTCCGTACCTACCTACCTAGTTTTCAAGTTATTTCGATTTTTTTTAAAATCTCCGAAACCAGGGTTTTGTTTACAAAAATATATTTTGTAGGAGAGTTAATATGATAAGCTAATCTATAAAAAACAAAGTTTGACTTTGATGCAGCATAGTACGGGATTCCATACATCCGCATTGTCCTTTATCATGGAAAACTAAGTAAAATTATACTTTATGTACACTTCATCACTCATTGTCCTTTAACATGGAAAACTAAGTAAAATTAAACTTTATGTACCTACACTTCATCACTTGACTCACCGTCACCACCACCCTTGTTTATAATTAAAGATCACGCGCCTGTAACAAATGAAATGAGACTGTATTTCTTGGAGTGTATTTAGGTACAGTCGAACAACTAATTTGGTACTTATACTAATACCTACAGTCAGCTAACTTGCAACTAACTTACAACTCTGCTTTTAAATTAAGTAGTTACCAATTACCTACTTATGACAAATGCGAAAATAAATGTTTGTCTATCTGTCTGTCCGACTGTCTAGCTTATCCTACCATAACGGATGAACGGATTTCGATGAAATTTTGCACACAGGTATGCCCATTAACTGCCCCGCTGGTCTCATCGACTGCTGAGCATGGGGTCTCCTGGGTTCGATTCCCAGGTCGGGCAAAGTGTTATCGGGTCTTGTAGTACCGATACAGTAATTTAAATATATTATAGACTAGCTTCTGCCCGCGGCTTCGCCCGCGTGGATGTCGGAAATTTACCCACGGGAACGTGCTAACAGGAAAAAAATTTATGTGCTTCCCCAGAATGCCATCTATCTCGCGGGCCCTTTGTGGCTAATTACAACAGAAAACCAATTGTGTCTCATTAGTGGTGATTAAGAGGGGCTCGTGGCTAAATAATAACAGCCGCACAGGTCGATCGGTCAGGTTAAGCTACGCTTGCCGCGGTTGATCTGTGGATGGGTGACCATCTTTACATACCGAGACCCCTCCGTGCCTCGGAAAGCACGTGAAGCCGTTGGTCCCGGCTGTCATTCGTGGATCTTTGACAGTCATTACGGGTAGTCAGAAGCCCGAAAGTCTGACAACCAGTCTTACCAAGAGGTATCATATTACCCAGTAACTGGGTTGTGGAGGTCAGATAGGCAGTCGCTCCATGTAAAATACTGGTATTCAGCTGCATCCGGTTAGACTGGAAGCCGACCCCAACATAGTTGGGAAAAGGCTAGGCAGATGATAATGATGATAGTGGTGATTAAGAGGGTACCTATATGATATCTTTACCTAAGTACCGACCTAATTAAAAAAAAATAAACTCAATAACCTATTTCTGATGATAACTAATCTAAACTCAATAAATAAGCAAAATCCCTAAAAACTAATATCTATACGAATGACTAATCCCACCTAACAGTATTATAAAATAACCTACGGTCACTACGTACAGTATCAAATATACTACCTATACTTTAAAATTAAAATCTATACCTACGACTTATATAAAAATAAACCTAAATAACTCTAAAAACTAAAAGGAATAAAAATGAACTCCACTGCGGGTGACGTAACCTACGACAAACTTATTATTTGCGGTTGGTACAGTAATCGGGTCAGGGATCGAACCGCAAAATTAAGTTTGTTTTTTATTGTATGTACTTTTCCGGGATAAAAAGTACCCAGTGTAGTGCCCAGGATATTAAAGAATAATTATACCAAGTTTCATCGTAATCGAACCAGTAGTTTTTGCGTGATGCCTGAACAAACAGACAGACAGACAAAAATTTTTTTAATCACATTTTTGGGTTCGGTGTCGGTCTAGTAACACCCCCTGCCATTTATTTTTTTGGTATTTTCAATGTACAGAATTTTCACTTCTACAGATTTATTATAAGTATAGATTGAATTTTATATAAATAGATAAGTACAGATAGTTAAAACGGTCGCGAATGAAATCTATATACTTATAATAAATCTGTAGAAGTGAAAATTCTGTACATTGAAGATATCAAAAAAATAAATGGCGGGGGGTGTTACTAGACCGACACCGAACCCAAAAATGTGATTAAAAAAATTTTTGTCTGTCTGTCTGTTTGTTCAGGCATTACAAAATCAAAAATCAAATCAAAATCAAAAGTCATTTATTAAAATTAGGCTGAGAGTCAGCACTTTTCGAACGTCAAAATTACAAAAGACAGTCCCCCAAAAACGCCCGCCCTTCACCACTTCCTAGTGCTATCGCTGGGAAGAAGAAGTGGCGGAACAAACTTCCCAGCAGCACAGCTGTCTGTTCAGTTAGAATATAGTTGCATGTATACAATACTAGGAACATATGTTCAGTAATTAACATTACAAGAAACTTAAATTATTTGCCATAAAATATGTCAGCTAGCCACGCCAATATACCAACAAATATAATAAAAACTATACGTACTTAAGCTGAAAAATAATTAATTAAAATGGAAATAACTACTTACTACCTAAATAAAAGCCTCCAGGCATAAAGGGTACGTCAAAACTACCGGTTCGATTACGATGAAACTTGGTATAATTATTCATTATTATCCTGGGCACCACACTGGGTACTTTTTATCCCGGAAAAGTATATACAATAAAAAAACAAACTTAATTTTGCGGTTCGATCCCTAGACCCGATTACTGCGCCAACCGCAAATAATAAGTTTGTCGTAGGTTACGTCACCCGCAGTGGAGTTCACTAAGGTTATGCTCTAAATGTAGTGCTGAAGGTTGAATTTGGCTTGCACCGTTCGCAGCACACGCGTGGCGCGCGGCCGCTTCGGATCGCTACCGTATGTAAGGACATTTTTTGATCTTTGATATGAACGGACGAGGAGGGGCCCGTGGCTAAATAATAACAGCCGCACAGGTCGATCGGTCCGGTTAAGCTACGCTTGCCGCGGTTGGTCTGTGGATGGGTGACCATTTTTACATACCGAGACCCCTCCGTGCCTCGGAAAGCACGTTAAGCCGTTGGTCCCGGCTGTCATTCGTGGATCTTTGACAGTCGTTACGGGTAGTCAGAAGCCCGAAAGTCTGACAACCAGTCTTACCAAGGGATATCGTATTACCCAGTAGGTAACTGGGTTGTGGAGGTCAGATAGGCAGTCGCTCCATGTAAAATACTGGTATTCAGCTGCATCCGGTTAGACTGGAAGCCGACCCCAACATAGTTGGGAAAAGGCTAGGCAGATGATATGAACGGACGTGTCGAGTGGCGAGCGTTCGTTCTTATTTTAACTGCTACTTGCAATTCTAAACCGTGCTTTTCAGTGCGACCTTTTTATTCCTTTTAGTTTTTAGAGTTATTTAGGTTTATTTTTATAAGTCGCAGGTATAGATTTTAATTTTAAAGTATAGGTAGTATATTTGATAGTGTACGTAGTGACCGTAGGTTATTTTATAATACTGTTAGGTAGGATTAGTCATTCGTATAGATATTAGTTATTATGGATTTTGCTTATTTATTGAGTTTAGTTATCATCAGAAATAGGTTTATTTAGGTAGGTAGGTATTTTATTTTCTGTTATTGAATTATTTTTTTTTATTAGGTAGGTACCTAAGTAAGGATATCATATAGGTACCCTCTTAATCACCACTAATGAGACACAATTGGTTTTCTATTGTAATTAGCCACAAAGGGCCCGCGAGATAGATGGCATCCTGGGGAAGCACTGCATACATTTTATCCTGTTGGCACGTTCCCGTGGGATAATTTCCGACATCCACGCGGGCGAAGCCGCGGGCAGAAGCTAGTAATTAATGAAATTGTTTATATTATATTTTTTACCTGACACAACAACGAACAGAAGGTCCTTCTGTTTTATAATCAGAGTGATTTGCTAATTGCAAAAAACTTAAGAAAATTTCAATTTCGGGAGATTTACTTATCTTGAAATATGAGATATATCGCAATCGCGTTGCGTACAAGGTTATCGAAGTCTCGACACTCACACCTCAGGCAAGCAAGGATACAATAAGAATGCGTTATTTTTATTTGGGCGTTTCCACATTTCATTTTACTTAAGGTCAGAAGTTGTGTACAGAGTAGGTACCAGTTTACATAGCCAGCAACGAAAGTCTAAACGAAAACATGTCGTTTTTAAAGATTATTGTTTTTTTTTATTTGTAAACGGAATGTATTTCGGTGAGTAAATGATTATTAAGAATTTAGAATAGGTAGGTAGGGGTAGTAGGTACATTTTGATTCAAGTGGACAAAAGACAGTAATAAACTAGTCGGTATACCTACATTTAAGCGGAAATTGCAGTTATTTCCAAAATCAATTTTTTTTAAAATTTCGTGGAGTCATCTATTCTCAACACATCTCTCCCTTGATTTTGTATATATATTATAGTAATAATATGTATGTGTATATAACCTATTTATGTATTTGTGTACCTAGTTTTAAGAGTTTTATTATTATTATTGTCTCTCTCAACCAAAGCACCTGCCATCTAATCTCTTCACCGCCCTTGGTTTACTGGTAGAGAGCCTAAGGCATTATGTCCGCCTTTGTACCTTTTTGTGCGAAAAGTTTAAATAAATAAAATCGAGGCGGAATTGCAGCCCGAGCCAAGGCGAGGGTGTAATGGAGCCAAGGCCCGAGAGTGAAGCGAGTGTGATAAAAATGATTCCCAAATTATTTGCCAAACAGCCTAATATTTCATAATAAGTAGATATAATTTTTTGTCAACAGATTACTTAACAACAAACTATCGTTCTATAAACAAAAATATTCCGTTTTTATATTTTTAATATTAGGCTGATTAGCGCCTTCGATTCAGTGCTCTCTCTCTCTTCTTCGGTCTCTCCGTCAAAAGACGAAGGTTCAGCGATCAAAAAAAAAAATCTCACAAATATTTTTTCTAAAATATTGTTTATAATTTTTTTACTTCTTAGTGTGCTGAAAAACTTCGTTTGATATGTGATAAATGCGAGCATTTGAAATTCATGACACTCTTGCAAACTTGTATCAAAATGCACTAGGTCGGTATTACATAAATAAAGGTAATGAAAAGCCTACATAGGAACCTACCTACTACTACTGTCGTTTCTGATTGTAACTACGTTTTTCGATCAGTTTATGTGCATACAAAGTAAAAATACACCTGAGCCGCGCTGAGAGTCCCTGAAAACTATGTGGACGTCAGCCGTAACAAACATACTAATTAGATAGGTACAAACTCGTTATCTAGACACCCATCTAAAAATAAATGGGTATGTATTAAAAACCCATCCATAATAAATCTATTCTATACTTATAATAAATCTGTAGAAGTGAAAATTCTGTACATTGAAAATATCCAAAAAATAAATGGCAGGGGGTGTTACTTGACCGACACCGAAACCAAAAATGTGATTTAAAAAATTTTTGTCTGTCTGTCTGTCTGTTTGTTCAGGCATCACGCAAAAACTACCGGTTCGATTACGATGAAACTTGGTATAATTATTCTTTAATATCCTGGGCACCACACTGGGTACTTTTTATCCCGGAAAAGTATATACAATAAAAAACAAACTTAATTTTGCGGTTCGATCCCTATACCCGATTACCACTGTCTGTACTGTACCAACCGCAAATACTAAGTTTGTCGTAGGTTGGGTCACCCGCAGTGGAGTTCATTTTTATTCCTTTTAGTTTTTAGAGTTATTTAGGTTTATTTTTATATGAGTCGTAGGTATAGATTTTAATTTTAAAGTATAGGTAGTATATTTGATAGTGTACGTAGTGACCGTAGGTTATTTTATAATACTGTTAGGTAGGTTTAGTCATTCGTATAGATATTAGTTTTTAGGGATTTTGCTTATTTATTGAGTTTAGATTAGTTATCATCAGAAATAGGTTTATTTAGGTAGGTAGGTATTTAATTTTCTGTTATTGAGTTTTTTTTTAAATTAGTTAGGTACTTAGGTAAAGATATCATATAGGTACCCTCTTAATCACCACTAATGAGACACAATTGGTTTTCTATTGTAATTAGCCACAAAGGGCCCGCGACATAGATGGCATTCTGGGGAAGCACATACATTTTATCCTGTTAGCACGTTCCCGTGGGTAAATTTCCGACATCCACGCGGGCGAAGCCGCGGGCAGAAGCTAGTAAGTAAATAAAATAAACACAGACACAAACAGGCAGATGAATTCACTTGTGTAGGTGCCACAATCATTCACAACAATAACTTTGTAGAGTAGATACGTTTTAAGAATCTACTTATCACTGAAACATTTAACACATTTTTTTTACCAATATGATGTACTAGGTGCTAATAGAAGCGATTGCACCCCGGCTCCGCGGACTAAGTAGACGAGTGCACTGTATAGCACGGTATTCACACTAAGCGTGCGAAGCCCGCGCAAGCACAAGCACCATTGGTGCCAAGGCCATCGCTGGCGCTGATTGCGAAGTAGTTATTCGTTATGTCAGCTTGTGTTCTACTTATGCAATGCTTACTACCATTACGGTGCAGTTCGATGGCCCGATGATTCTTCATGCAATATTAGTTGTGCTGCTATTAGTGCTATTTAAGGTTGGACTCATTGTTTTGGTATTCTCATATTTGTTACCCGACTGTGCGACAGCAGAGACAGGACACGGTAGGTAATGTTTTGAACTTTTTATTTGCCGTCGGATTTTTTTTTCTTTTTTTTTTACAGATGACCAGCTGTAGTTTTTTTATGAACTGGTAAATAAATTCACCTTAATATTTTTTTGGTACCTACTGAATATGGCTGGATGATCTACGGACTATGGTTCATACAAAAGTTCATGAAAATTCCCTGTCTCCCTATGCGAAAAATCATATGGACATGCACATTCTTCCCATTTAGTTAATCCCAGACAGAGATATTCTAAAGTGCAAACTCAAAGTTAGCCAACTTGCGATGGAGCAATACCTATACTAGGAGTCAAATTACCTAATAGACCATATTCGCAACATCACACCGCTCTCAACAAAACCCAAATCACTGACGTTGCTCGAGAGCAGCAACATTGAAGTGGGACTGGCGTAAGAATAAGAAATCAGCACCAGAACCCTCACTTGCCAACGCCTATCAGCATGTTAGTGGCCCTAGCCCGAGTTTTTCTACTCGATGGCTGGTAATCACATCCGGATTACCAGCCTATCCTTAGAACTCTCAATACCTGTTTAATCGTAAAGCTAAGGGTACCTAAATAATAGCCGCCCCATGGGGTTAGACCAAACTTAATCTAAAATCTCTAGCGCTCGCACACTGTCTTTAGGTCTACACAAGAAATCCCACGTGAACTGTTAATAAAATTGCATTATCAGTTTATCAAGTCTCATTTATTAGAGTAGGTATATTATGCTTATTCAATTAGGTAATTTATAAAGATTCAAGAAGTTACTAACTCCATTTTTCTATATTTTTTTCTGAGTGTTGATACAGGATCTTTAAATAATATTGGATCTAATCTTAATACGGATCGCATAAGCGGCATATAGCCCCAAGCAGTAGCAAATGTGTTGAGACAGGATTGTCTTTGAACAAAGTGCTCAGGGTCGCTCCAAGATGATCTGTAATATGAATAGTATTTAATAAATTATAGTTAAAATCCATTTAAAATGATAGGTATTATTCGGCTGCCCCATTTGAAAGTCCAGGAGAGCACAAAAGCATAAATTGATGTAACCCACGTTGGCAATAAAATTAACCATGTTAAATCCTAATAAGTTCCAAACAATTACTAGATTTTGAAATGCTCAAACTGAACTTACTTAAACTAGCTTTTTTAATAGTTTTGCGAGTTGTGGAAAACTTACCAAGTTTAGTATAGCTTTTTATTAAATGTCCCTTAATGGATCTTTGAAATGGGGCAGTCGTATTTTAGACGAATAAAGTTTTACTTGTATCTGTGTTGCGTTGCTTTGTAGCGTCGACGCTGTGCTAGTTTAAGTGGTGGACGTCGGGTGAGATGTGAAGCGAGACAATTGAGTAAAATATCCTCGCAATTGCGCGTGCGCCGCACCGCCTGGCGCAACGCCGGCGCCGCGGCCGCGTACTGTGCCAGCACCGCACGGTGTACTAGCGCCGCGCCCGGCAGCACCATGGAATACGAGTCGCCCCACTTACTGCTGTAACCCCATGCGCCCTGTGACAAATAACCATTTATTTAGTAATTGCTATCAAGGACAATTAATCCAATGAAATAATTAAAAAATAAGTAAATAAGAAACCTTTGCCTCGTCCCAGAAGTGAGTTCGAGCCGGATAGCCGACTATCCGCTCCGGAAAATGTTGCCACACGCGAAAGGCAAAGTCAAGCTCTTCGGCCAGTAGCGGAGCATCGCCGTCTAGAGAAAACACACCAGCCGTTGGAACTGCCCACAGGGGTTGCCACCTAGCAGAAACTCCTTCCCTAAAATTAAATTCTAAGTAGTTTAAGTAGGTACCCTAACAAAAATCGGAAGTAAGTCGGAAGGATTTAAGGAGGACAAATTACCCAGGGTAGTGAGTGGTGGCGTCAACGACGAGCACGGGTAACGGGTCGCGCGTGTCACCAGCTAAGCGCGATAATGACTTTAGCGAAGGCGCTGCGCGCTCGCTATCCCATACTAAAACAACCTACAACATACCTAATATTTAAAAATGTGTCAGTTAAAACTTTAATATTACACATAACATAATACATTAAATTATTCTTCTCCATAGGAACCTACGGCGCTTTGGGCAAATAACTTGCTCTTTCTGACTGACCGATTGCATGACAATTCAAAAGTAAATGGTTTGATTGAAATAAATGTTTTGAGTTGAGTGTGATAACATCACGCTTGTTTCCCCGAAGGGTTAAGCAGAGGAGTACCTATAGTAGGTACACCCACATTTCATAACATAATATTATACAAATAAGGCTATTGGGTACTATACTAATTTCTATATTACCTTCTCACAATATTCACTGCTCGCTATGTTGGCGAGTAGCTTATGTAACGCTGCTGATGTAGCTTGAACGTATAATAAGGCTGTATACATATTTCCCGGTGTAGGCGGTGGCGCTGCCAGAGGCACCGACGGGGCAGGGAGAGGAGACAGCGGGGTGGATGGACAGACCGGGGCTTGGAGAATGGGGGCCGCAATAGGGAAATGAACTCGGGAATCACCATAAGTTGCTAAAGTTCCCAGAGCGCCAGGAGATGCATTCCAAATTAAAGCTTCTCGTTGATTGGACAATCTGTGTTCTAACACACGCTCCAATAAAATCTGTAAATAAAATAAACTTTAAGTACGTCTAGCCTAGTTCTAAAAATACCTACAAATTATGGGATTAACACTTGCACGAAAGACATTTGTGGAAAACGGCCATAAACGCGAATTTTCATTTGCGCGAAGGCCATTTGCGCGAAAAGACACTTGCGTGAAAGAAGCACGAACTGCACAGTAGACACCTAAAGGTAAAGGTAAAGCTAGATGAAGTAAAAACAGCAACAAAACTGGGGTGCGGAGTTTTAGTCCTTGTGTAAGCTGTGCAGTTTCACACACCAAGCGCAATGCGATGTTGTTTTGTTTTTCTGACCGTCCGTTTTGTATGAAACGCCATATAAGCCGAGCCAGGCCTCACCACGCCGCACCGCAACGAGCTTGATGTGTGGAGCTCCTTACCGACACTGTGTGTGGTCGTCTCAGAAAATATTACCACAGATAAATGCATTAAAATATGAACCTACAGTGCATTTTTTCTTACCCGACATATTTTATTCATAAAATCACGCGTTTTCGCATCACTCTATCTCTAGGTAAGACAAAAACGTGTTTATTTTTGTAAGAAACACCATACGGTTTTAATTTACTTCAAATACTTATCTGCTTCGCATTATCATTTCAGCACATTCATTTTCTCAAAATTAATACATATATTATATAATACAGGGTGTCCAACACTCAAAAATTGGCGTCACTATGTCTCGCTCGCACTTCATAAAATGACTTTCTTGGTATTTGACACATTAGCGTCAATAAATGTCTCACTCACCCATTAGCATGTGAATCGAAAGCGTCACTATCTTTCTCACTCACACTGCATGGAATGATTCTTCTTCTCGCTAAAACTAGAATCTTAGTTACGCTCAAGGCAAGCTTTGTTTACACTAAAATCATTTTTAGTAGATAAAAAGATTTTTTTCTAAACGGGGATTCTTGAAGAATTTTTTTTTTTTTCCTGTAATCTAAGAAATAATGTAAATTGTTCTAGCAAGTGCTATACCATTTTAGAATCCTTATTAAATGGGTTACTTGCCAAACTGGCTTAGTACATTTTTTTTCAGTACTGTCAGTTAAAGTTGGGCGAAGTATTAATTTTTCACGTACGGATAAATGTGACATTTTCTTCTAAGTTGGAGCAGTTAGCTAAGAATTTAAAACAACAGGTTACACAAGCACTACTTAAGATTACACAAAAAAAAAACGAAAAAAAAAAGTAAAGATTTGTAGCTAAAGGACATAAAAACCGGCCAAGTGCGAGTCGGACTCGCGCACGAAGGGTTCCGTACAATTAATTCACGTCTGTTGTATGAGAAATATTAAATATTTATTTTATTATTTATTGTTAAAGTAAAAATGCAACTGTGTATTTTGTGAATATTTCAAGTGCCTACCTGTTGCCATTATTGATGTGACTCAGGCTGGCTGGACAAATCTTCAAAATAGCTCGCATTTAACAAGGTCAATAGCGCACTTTATGTGACGGCTAAACACCCTTATTTCAGAATTTGTAACACTACAGAATCTTAGATAATCGATCTAAAACGTGTCTAGCCAGCTTAAAAAACCACTTTTGATACCTCCACGCGTTCCTGAGAAAAAGGGTATTGACAGACGGACGGACGGACAACAAAGTGATCCTATAAGGGTTCCGGTTTTTCCTTTCGAGGTACGGAACCCTGAAAAGAAAGAAATTACTGTAATTTAAAAAATACATGACTAAGATTGTTTTTTATATTTTTCTGGTGGAACTATTATGATTTGTCCTATCACCCGATTCCGGCTTGACGTCGACTTCTAGGACACCCTGTATAATCTATACGCCATATTTTCTTTACCAAATAGGACAACTTAAGAAAAATACACTAGTTATGTATATATAATTTACCTCTATTGTTGTGAACACAATTTTTTCGATTGAAGAAAAATACTGCTCCCAGAGAAATTGAGTTTGTTGCCGCAAAGCGAGAATACGCTCAGAAGTAACAGAGCGTACCAGCTCCGGCACCTAAATAATAAAAATTGAAAGTTAGGGGCCTACTGTACAAAAACAAAATGTCTGATAAGTATTGAATTTTCTCAGTAGCATATTTCTTTGTGTGTGAAGGAGCTCGGTCAGAACAAGTCGTTGGGGGGACTTCCCTGGACGGAAATATTATGTGTTGTGATTTGAATCACGATTTGAATGGTATATGTATAAACCGTGTGATATATCCGTCGGCTGGAATAAGGAAAATTTGACATTTCACCGCTCAACCAGAAGATTAAATCTAAAGAGCCGATTACTCAAGTAATACCTGCGGGGTAATTGCGTAACACACTATCAGTAGTAATGGGTTTCATTTTGACAGTTCAACAACATTCATTGCGTTATTTACTTTGTTGAGCAGACACATTTTTCGAACATATGAAGCAATGGATAAGCAATATCCTTCAAAATGATTCAGTTTGAGATTGATAGTGTGTTACGCAATTAGGGTGCTGAAAAAGGACGATGTCGCATGCCCGTCAAAAAACGATCTTAGTTCAGAAATCTAGCCCAACTATATTTTATAATACATAATATGAATGAATATTACATAATATACAAACAGTCACCAACTAGCTGTAGGCTACGAATATTGTTAGTCGTCTTTAGGTTGTAGGTACAAATATTTGTTCCGTACATATCGAACCCGCAACACGCTACGCAAACAATCGTTTCGTCACTGTACCAACCGTGGCGTCACATTGCATTTACCTGCAATAGAAGACGTTCATCTGCCCAAATGACAGCACGGCGCCAATCGATGCGTTCGTCAAAAGGTAACCGCCAACCATTGCTTAATAGCACAGGTATGCATCCTGCTGCTAATGCCTCAAGAAAGCGATATGAGCCCAAACGCCGTCCTCGTGCCACAAGGCAAAATGTTGAGTTGGCTAATAACTGCTCATAATCAAATCTGCGAAAAGTCAAGTTTAATGATATAATTGTTATGTAACTAGCTGTTGGTCGCGACTTCGTGTGCGTGTATTTTGTATTTCACCATTAAATTTGTCAATCCAATCGTGGACAGAAGCGACATAGTTTTAACATAAATTTACAACAGTTGTTAAGCTGGGACATTACCGGGGTTAAAAGTATATTATGTGTTAATCCACGTTGTAAATTATATGTATGCCCATCTAAATAAGATCAGCTGTTTTTGCTCGATTGAGTAACAAACAGCCAAACATACAAACTTTCACATTTATAATATTAGTAGGATATAAGTCGTCGACCAAAATACGACGACAAAGACGATATACAATCTTGCCGAATTCGATTCGATTCAATTGTTGATATCATAATAAGAGCAGTAATTTAGGAATAGGAGTGTAGATAAAAGAAAATTTTGATGCTGGTGGTTTTGAGTAATTAATTTTTGTGACAAAGCAGGTCAGGACGCAAATTAAGCTTAATTAGGAAAGATATACATACTTATCATATTCTCTGTTGTCTTCATCACACCTTTCATCACGTAAATCCTTCCAAGATTTTCCATGACGACATGTGGTAACCAGAATTAAATGATTACCATCATGTAAATGCCATAAAGAATTTCTTGTTTCACTACCAATACCATGAACATATCTTTTGCCTTTAAACGCCAACAAGTGTCGCCTTGGTGCTGGGAAGGGATTGCTAGTGGCAGCAGGTGGAACTCCACCACGCTCTGGATGTTCCTTGTGAAACAATGGCAATGAAATATCAAATTCATCCCTAAAGAATGCTTCGGAGGCACTAGCTCTAGCTAAAATTGCCTCTCCTGGGCTAAATCCTATTGCACTTTCAGCATAATCAGGCCATGTCCCAGCATACAAATTAAATATGAGATGATTTCGACCATTGTTCCAATAAGGTAAACGAGATAGGCGTGATGCCACATCTGGGGCATGCTCAGGAGACAGTGGATCGGCATCTAACGTATCTATAGCAGGCACAAAGAGGCAAGCTTCATTTGGATCCCTAGTGGCATACCGTGACTCTCTGATGACTGATAGTACTTTACGATATGACGCACTGACTGGGCCATCACTAGGGTAAATGTAAATTTTTGGATCTTTACCACATTTGGAGAAGTCGAAGCATGTCTCCATTCTACAAGGAATCGTTTCTGTTATCAACTTTCTATGCGGTTGAGAAGGCAATTCGGACAGCTCTTCTAAAGAAGCAAAACTGGGCAATTGACTCAGTCGGCTGTTTTGAGTTCGTTCTGACTTCAAATGATATGTACCGAAATAACAATATACCAAGACTCCACAGGTAAAAGAGAGAAGAACAAAACGTTTCTTAGCTTGCATATTTAACACTTGATAATAAAAATATTTATACGAATTGAGAACGAGTCGGTTAAAAATTGGTTTCCTTAGCAGTTATCATAGTTATGTTAGTAAAATTGTTATTGAAAATTTATTCCTTGCGATACAACGCCCGTTAATTCTGTATTCTATCACTCGTAATTCGTAAACCAACACCAACAACTAGCCAACATAATATTATAAACATTTCATAAGACTTGACACTGACAACAGACAGACAAGTTGACAGTGACCACCACAGACTACAATATAACCACTGACCAGTGCATTGAGATAGTAAAAACACATTGACATAGAAAAGTATGGACTGGAAATACCTACAAAAAAAGGGTGCATACCTACAACTCATATTGTCTCATAAAATGGCTGTCATTGCTAGGGTTGTGTCAATCAAGGAACAACTGTTATCTCGTTGTTACTATAACTTGTAACGATACTACATACGAGTTTTACTAGTTATCAGGTTTGGATCACGGTGGATTTTGGTGCTGTGAAGTGTGAACCACAGGCCGGACCTAGCTAGGTCACTAATACTTTAGCCATAAATTCATGATCGCGTTACAATTGTATCATCGATTGTGTATTATTGTATGTATTAATGCATGAAAACCGGCTACTAACCTGTGCAACTACAATTGAGGTTGATTTTCATTCTTTCTTGCACCACACTTCACAATACAACACACAGGCATGTTGAACTTCTGTTTTCCAACATTTACATGCAGTTTTAAAAGGTAAAATCCTCGTAATTTTCTCGCAAATCTCAATAATACAAAAAACAAACAGCCATTTGACAGCAAAACTACCACGAAACTCGTCACTCAAGATGGCTGCTACGGCACTTACCTACAACTGTCACTACGTCAAGACAAAATGTTGCCATAATTAGCAACAACTTAAAATATAGTTGTCTCTTTTATTAAATGAGATTATCTCACTAGAAAGAATGAGACATAACGATATTTCAAATTCTGAATCATATTTCACTCATATTTGTATAAGCAAATGTATGTATAGAATAACGCGGCATCTCCATGTTTTTTCCTATCTCAATGGTTTTTCCTATCTCAATGCTGAAACCTGACACCTGACACACCACAACAGTGTTGCCACATTCGATTTTTTAAATTTCGTAGGTTTACGCTGATAATATTATTATGTCTGTAAGATCCGTAGATAGTGAGAAGAGTCCCACCGAGTGTGTATCCACGTTGTCGTCGTGGTGGGGCTTACGTGTCTCGATGATCTTTGGGGCTATACCGATAGAGCCACTCAGCCGGGCAGGTCCAAAGGGAGAGACCAGGCTAAGAGAGACACACGGAAGGGTCGCTGCTCCTTATCGCTCGACGTCAGTCAGACGACAGATAGGAAGCGACCTGGGCGACGAGTCTGGCCAATTATTCTGGGCGGACATCGGCTTCGGCTGACAGTCCCGAGGAAGACAACCTCCATAAAAAAATTACTAGGAGTGAGTCCGCCGGGCCTTTTGGGCTCTGCAAGCTCATAGGGGTGACGGATATGGTCTGTCGCAGACCACCGATTGGTCCAACGTTGCTGCGATGCAGGCGCACTTGCATTAGCGTTTGTTCTCTGCTATTATAGGAGCAAACTTTCGGCGGGTTTGTTGAGTCGGGTTAGGATTTAGGACTCCGGACAACGAACGGAGGCATGTCCAATGCCGCCGTCGGGGGCTTGGCTTAATTGCCTGACCCAGAGGAAGGCTACCTCTTAGATAAAAAACCACCTAATCCTAAACTTAGAAGCGCGGCGAGAGGATGAATGGCTGGAGGGTGTCCAGTTCCTAGCGTTTCCCCTGCAAAGTACCTGCCGCCCTTTGCAGTATTAGGCTTACCCACGATATGAGGCTCTGTCTGGATGGACTTTTATTTCCTTCTTACTTGTGGGAACAAAAATGGAAAACGATTATTTAAAAGAAAACGACGAATACCTAAATAATGATGACTTATGGCATGAATTACGAACATCGATTTGTGATGCAGATGGAAGTGCTGCGGACGTGGCGACGGGCATTCCTGCCATTTCCACGCCCACGGTGAACAGTGAGGAGCGGGCAGCTGCAGGAGGCAGCTACTCGGCTCAAGAAGGCGAGGAGGCAAAGCGTAGCTCCAAACTTTAGAGGAGGAAACGCTCAGCCGTACTGAGAGGATCGGAGGGTTCGTCCAGCGAAGACAACATGCCAGCTCCTAAAATGCCGATGGCTAGACGAGGACGTGGGCGACCGTCCTCAGCTCAGACAGCTGCTGCGGGGACAATACGGGACACCAAAGGGCGCCTTTTCAAGCGTCCCGTCACGGCCACGCCCAGACCTAGTGGTGAGAGCAACGGTGGAGGCTCCAATGGGTCCCACATGTCCTTCGAGTCAGTGACCGGGCTGCCATGAGAGGCAAGGATGGCAGAGGAGAGATCACCCGCTCCATCTGCCACGGAAAGGGAGGCAGAAGAAATGACCGCGATGAAGCTGAGGCCGAGGCTTCACGACGCAATTGCGACTATCAAATCTATCGGAGGCTACGGAGGCGCTCTTGTCGCCTCGCAGGAGACGGCTCGGCTTCAGGCAGCTAACACGCGCCTGTTAGCACAGATGGTGGAGCTCCAAAAGGAGCACGAGGTGATGCGTGATGAACTGGCTGCCTTTCGCCAGGAGCGCTGTAATACCGAGACCACAACCAGTATTGTACCAAAGCAGCCAATCCAGCCCGAAGAGTCGGAGTTGCTTCGCCTTTTCCGATCGGAGATTACGAGCCTATCATCTCGCTTTTCGGCACTGGAGCCTCATAGTTCTGCGACCTCCTCTGGGCACAGGAAAAAACTTAGCACAAGCGTCGGCGCCAACTTACGCAGAAAAAGCAGCAGTATCGCGCTCCTCCAGGCCTGCCCAGGCCTCAAAGGCTTCCGTGCCCTCATCTCAGAAGTAAGCAGTGACCTATCGCTGCCGGCCGTGGTCGAGTCGATAGTCGGCAGCGAAGAGTCCTGGGACGCGGTGGTTTCCTTCTGCGAAACGGTCGTCTCGCAGAAGGAGGCTGCAGAAAGGGAGAGGGAGATCTCGTCCACTCACCCGGCCCGCAGCAGGCGCACCGGGCGTCGGCGAACGGCAGACAACGCCCTCTTCCAGCCCCCCTAAATGGGTCCAGGGGCGACGGACTCGGGGACGTCTGTTGTCCCGCACACATCAGGACCCGAGGTGGCGGCGCGTAGCGTTCCAAGTCGGGGGTTGCGGTAGGATCGTACGTTCCCGCGACCCCCGGCGTAGGTGCGATGGAACACTGGGGTGGTTTTTAGTCAGTAAGAGTCTGACAGACCCCGTCGCCCGCCCCAGGGCAGCGGACATCCATAAAGATTTTCCACCATGGAAAAAAAAAAGGCCTCAACGGCTGAAATATCTACGGCGGCACAAAAGAAGAACTCCAGTCTCCAAAAGGCAGGACGCTACGGCATTGGCCGAGGCCTCTTATTCGGCCCAAGCCACTTCCCCGACTCAGGCTTCTTCTTCGAACCGGGTTTCGGGAGGAGACCAAAAAAAAAAGAAGAAAACAAAGGCGGCGCTCTCCTCCACGGCTACAGAGTCACAGGAGCCTCCTGCGGTCTCCCACCGTGGCCAAGGAAGGGAGGTCTGGTTGGCAGACAGCAGGGGCCAAAAAGGCGGAAAAGAAACAGAAAAAGAAGGCAGCCAAAAAAGTCGAAGCTGACAGGAGGAGGAAGGCAGCCATACTTCGCCCTTCCAGTCATCCAGTTCTACGGCAGTGGTCATCACGCTGCAACCCGGGGCAGTGGACAGGGGCTTGACCTATGGCGAGGTTTTGGCCAAAGTCGAGACCACAAATACATTTGTGGTCTTATTTCAAATTAGTATGTTTTTAACCTTATTACTTAGACTTTAAGTTTCCTTTTAGAATAAATGACTTAAAATTTAAAAATAGAATGATTTTATTTTCAAGCGACATTTTAAATATATTTTGCAATGTTAATTAAACTTTATGTTTAAGCTTTGAGGTATAATAAACTGAAGTTGTTAATATTATTAAACTTTTTTCTAAGAAATGCGGATGTTTACGTGTGTGCAAACGTGGCCACTTGAGCGACTGATTTTTGTTCCTGATCCTTAATCTAGTACTACTATTGATCGAAGATTTGCCCAAAGAATTCAAAAGAAGAAACCAGTGGGAGAAAGCCCCCAGAAAAAACAAATTAATAAGTCCAAAAATCGGAGATGTACTCGCAGGTCCGGCAACGCTACAGCACAGAGAGAGCAGAGAGAGGAGAGAGAGAGAGAGTGACCGTCTCTCAATTGACAGCAAGCTATATACATAAGAAAGAGGGGCCGGCGACCGACCTTTACCTGACCGACTTTTCTATTCTAGTGTAATGACTTCATTTTTAACCGACTTCAAAAAATGAAGGAGTGTCTCCATTTGGATGTTATATTAGGTTGGGGAAAAAGTCTTTTCGCATTATAGTAAGTATGTATGAACTTGTAATAAAATCTCTTTGGCTATACTATTTGTATCTGGCTGGTTTTGGTATCATTGAAAGTTATTTTTATTTTTTTTATCTCAATTTATTTACGGGGTTTTTTCTTTACAGAATATGTCTCTCCGATTATTGAATACAACTTATTTATAAATACATATAATCTACTCGCAACCTTATAGCCAAAATAATAATATGATAAAGCGTTCTAGTCTCAACTGATAATGGTGAGGCCAGGACGTATACCAAATGCCTTTAGTTAAAGACCTTTTATCAAAGTATTCTGACCAAGATTCAATACATCTGTCTCTAACCAAGGGTAAGAGCTCGGTATGCCAAGGAAACACGGATAGGTTTCCCCATCCGACGCAGCCTCATTTGCCAAACGATCAACCACCTCATTACCCTCTAATCCAACGTGAGAAGGAATCCATTGCAACTCAATTTTTATATTTTTTGCAAAAAAAAACCAAAGTTTAAAGGATATCAACCACATTGTATGGCGTTTGGGCTTGAACATGAACATAAAAATATTGCAATATTATTAATTTTATTGAGTGGTTTACAGTACAAAGAAAACATATAGATAAGAAGTTTTGTATCAAGTTGGTTAAATAATACAAAAAAAAAAAACTTCAATACTACACCGCATTTATGTTCTAATTAACCAAGCCAGTTCAGCTAAAGAGTATGCCAAAGATCGAAAAAAAAAGTCGGCACGGTTGGCGCAGTGGTTAAGCGATTGACTGCTGCGCTGCGTGTCGCGGGTTTGATTCCCGCACGAAACAAATATTTGTATGACCTACAAGAAGTTGTTTCGGGTCTGGCTGTTTGTGTTTGTGACTTTAAATGTTTGTTAACGCACCCACAATACAGGACAAATTCCTAGTGTAGGGCAATGTCTAAAAAATTCCACAATGGGCTTGTACACTATCTTACACCCACAGGTTGACTGCGAGAGATCTCTGCTAGAGATAAGCATAACTTCGTAAACTCCGCCCCTAATATGACCCACTGACCATCGTTGTTGTAAAAATGTATTTTTTATTTATGTGCAATAAAGAGTTTTATACAATGGTCGGCCAGAACCTTTAATTAGTGATGGATTTTTAGCAAACTCAAATATTCAATTATGTACATAATCATCTCAGAAGTTGGACCTTACCACTTGCGGTGCGATTCATTGCAGTATAACTCGCTGCAATTTCACAAGATTAACAATGTGTCTTCTCCTTTCTGTGAGTGATTTCAGTACCTACCACAATTTATACAATGTATAGATTCACTAGGCAAAATCGGAAAGTCCATGTTCACGCGCAAGTCTTTATGTAAAGAGGGTTCATTATACGAAGAAATGTCAACTGTCCGGACCGAGCCCAAGTCGTCGACGGCGCGTAGTATTCCACGCGCGCCTCAAAGAGATGTCAGCAAAACCGTAGGAGCCCAGCAGGGCCGATGTTCGCTAGGGCCGCGGGGGATTTCTGAAAAGGAAACCCGTGGCTCTAGAACGCAAGGGGCAACTGAATGCAGAATGACACATGTGTGGTTTTAGTCAGTAAAAGTATGACACGCCCTCCCGCTCCATCCTAGAGAGGGAGAAATAATTGGATGATTTTACCAACACAAAAAAAAAAAATCAACGTAAACTTTATCTTTTTATTTATGTAAAGTTAAGATGATGATGGTGATGCTGATGATGAACCCTCCAACGGCCAGAGCAAAGCTCGGTCTTCCAGGAAAACATTTTAATGTTTCGAAGCTCTCGAATCGAAGTATCAAAAATATCGATATTATTTTTTCTGTGATTTTATTCTTTAGGCAACCCTAAATTAACGCGCCCCGCACATCATTCATCATCGCAAATCAATTAAAAATCTTTTTTATTCGTTTTTAATATTATTTTTTTGACACTCCCGAATAGGGACCAATGTTCAGTAAATATTATTACTCAATTATTTATGAATTCCTTTTTTCCCAATACGGTTGGTTGTACACGGTTAGCCCGTTTTGGTTGATGTCCTTTAAAGAACATAATTTCAAATTAGGAAAATGTGTGATTTTCATTTGTTTTTCGTACATACCTACTGTCAAGATGAGTGAATCTTAGGCCGCGCTCACTTTGGATACGTTTTCGTACGAATTCCATGCGTGCATAAACGTACGAACACGCACGAACATTCCCGACCTTCTGAGTACTATGAAAGCGCTCACACTGCGCGCGAGTTACTCGTACGTATACGTACGTGCAAGTCCGACGTCCGCAATCAATTTGAACTTGTTGGGATTTTATTACACGTTCGTGCGTTCATCATCAATAATGGATGTAGAAAAGTTAATTAACTTGGTTCACAGGCACCCATTCGGTTCAACGACGACGGCGCGCGGCGTCGCAATCTACGGTTTAGAAGATGATTATCCAAAAGATAAAGATTATTCATCGTAGCAAAGATGACTTCACGTATGCGCTAACACCGGTACTCTGTCTATTTGACGGAGAAAAACGTATTCAGTGTGCGCACTCAACTCGTACGAACAGTATTCATACGTTTACGTACGATATAATTCGCATCCAAAGTGAGCGCGGCCTAATGAAGAAATTCGATACATTTTAAAATTTTACTACAAAAAAGGTAAAAATGCAACGCAAGTTTACGCAAGCCGCGAAATTTGCGATGTTTATGGACCTAGTGCAGTGTCTGTGAGAGTAGCACAAGCGTTTTCAATCCGGAAATTTTGATGTCAAAGATGCACGTCGCTCTGGTCGCCCTATCACGGATAAAATGGATGCCATTTTTGAAAAAGTGGAGCATGATCGGAACTGGGTAGGTTACACAAAAAACCTCGATATTTGGGTACCTCACGAGTTCACTGAAAGAAACCTAATGAACCGTGTACTCATTTGTGATTCTTTATTACGACGTAATGAAACCGAACCATTTTTGAAGAAGCTGATAACTGGTGATGAAAAGTGGATCACGTACAGACGCCAGCAGGTCAAGCTACCTGAAACTGTCAAAATTTCCCAATCAACCTTGAACCTTAATGCTGTGGAGATAAAGTTGAAAATCTATTAAAGAAATTTGACAGATTGTAGTAACTTGATGTGCTGGTGTCTGTACATACGACAAGAACGTGCGAAAAAGGTCGTGGTCAAAGGCCGGTCAGGCTTCACAGACTGTGGCGAAACCCGGGTTAGCTCGCAACAAGGATGTTGATGACGCAACTGGCTCAGTTATGGATGCTTTATGTTAGGTGGTTACGTAGCATCTCTATGTAGTCTGATATTACTACGTCTTTCTTCCTTCAGCAGCTTCTTTTTATATTATAGTTATCTGTGCTTCTTTCTTCTATAGTCTGTGGCAAAGCAAAGAGTAACGTAATTTTGGTCTGTGGACTGTGACCGTAATAAGGCGTCCAGTGATGCCAGATTGGGGGGAATCCCCCCAAATTTGGGGGTTTTTTATAGTTATGGGGGGAGAATTGGGGGGACAATATTATTGGGGGGATATTTGACTAGGGGGATTTTTATTAACATAAGTAGACTGGGCAAAGCCGCGGCTAGCATTGATGATTAAATATAATATTATCTGAATGCATCGATCACGAATAGATCTATGTGTGAACGCGATCAAACCACTAACTAATCTTTGAAAGCACACACACGAAAACAAAATGCTGCTCACGATGATAGCCGAGTGACTCCGAAGTGGCCGCGCCCCCTCGCCCCGCGCATAGTTCGCGTCCGCGTCTACGACTCTACGTCTCGGGCGGTCGGTTGCTCGCCCGTCGGGTCGGGGGGCCGCTCTAATTATTAGCCTAACGTTCTGTTAAAGTTTAAAATAGTATGTAACTAGCGGTCTCCCGACGGGACAACATTTAATCAAAAAAATTCATACGTAGGTACTTACGGGTCATAATTTCAAGGTTATTTTTTTCTTTTTAAAGGGTTTCACGTTTATACCTTTTTTGTTCTATTTGTGGCTATTTTTTTCAATAGTTTTTTTTTATTATTTAAGGCTTTTTACATTCATACTATTTTTATTATTATTTCGCGTCGGGGTTAAAAAATAAATAATTGATTAAAAAAATATGTTGTCATTTGTGGGGGTTTTTTTTCAAAACCTTATTTTTTGGGGTGATTTCGGGGAAGGTTTGGGGAGAACGCGAGACGGTCATCTGGCAACACTGAAGGCGTCCGTCCGGACTCCGGAGTAGCGTCAAAGAGGGTATTAGTGTTCTGTGGTCAAAGACATTATATTGTAGTCTGTGGTCAAAGAGTAAAGTAATATTGAGTAGCGTGCTTCGTTCGTCCTTGGCTTGTGCGAATCATAGTTTATTCACAAGAAATATTGTGCAGTGATTTAGAGATATTATCTTATTTTTAATAGTATACGGTGAGTTAATAGATAAGTTTAAAAGAAATACTCATAAATTTGATGAATCGGTATCAAATCTTGGTAGATTAGATCGTGCAGATCGACGCCATTTTCCGTAACAATTGAAGTGACTGCCGCCCGGTGCCGGTGGTGATTGGTGTTGCGTTGCGCAGTGTCGGTCTCAAGAACGCTAAATCGAACGTAAAATAATTGCAGGATCATGAATTTGGAGAACATACGTATTCTTGAAAACTAGTTTTAATTTTAGGACGTCGTACTGGAAATAACCTACCCGAACCGACGCGACGCCGACGAACGTGGCCGTACCTTCTGTATTTTAATGTGTTCAATTTACTTTATAGTCACGTAAAACGAGGTAATTAGTTTAATGTGCATCTAAAATTAAGAGCAATACTCAAGGCCCCTCGAATACATTTACCATTCCATGTAAATACTTTAATTTTTCTAACATCTTTTAAGCCTACAACCCCAGAAGGTTGTAAGCAGTTCAGTAGCACTTATGTTGTCTACTAGGGAACAGACAATCATTTGCGTTTTGACACATACAAAAAATCAAGGTTCACCACGCCATAATTTTAATTAATAATCAGTACTAAGTTGTATGATTCTAAAATCCAAATATGATGCACTATCAAGAAAATGGTTCTGCCCCACTTGCTCTATATTAGGTTGGAAAACATTTACGTTTCAATGGTATTGTTTATTTAGACAAAATTATTCATTTCTTAGATGTCGTCTCGAGGAAGAGGCTATGGAGGTAGGGGCAGCTACAGTGGTGGCAGAGGAAGTGGCTATAGAGGATCCTACAGAGGAAGTAGCAGTCGAGGCTCTTATGAGAGTCGGGGGGGACGTGGTGGAGGTTACTCTTCATACAACAATGACTCCAGATACACTAGTGGCAGTGGAAGTCGATACAATTCCAGTCGTGACAGGATGGAGGACTCCTATAAAAAAGCATATAGATCTGTGAGTATGGCAATAACATCAAATTCTCAATTATATCAGAAGAGGTGGCAAAAAAAAATAGTATTTCTTGTTTTCGTTATCATGCAATCAGTCAAATGACTAAGAGCAGTTGCTTGGTAGTTTGTTGTGCTACTTCTTCCCAGGGAAAACACTAACAAGTGGTGGAGGACTGTTATGTAATTTTGACATACTGGTATTATACTTCTGCATTTTTAAAGTTAAATCCTAATAAATTTGAGATTTTTAGCCAAGCAACAAAATGGATGTACTGTAAATAGAAAGTATACTTTTTTTTAGGAAAGTTCTGCTGCTTATTCCAACCGTGACTACGGTGGTCGCTCTGGGTCTCCAGACCGAAAGAGGATGAGGATGGAGGTCAGTATATTGTGGTTACAGGTTATTTTGGCTTATAAGTTTTACAAACACTATATATTAATGTATATTTCGACAAAATCAACGAAAACATGAAAATATAAATGAAAGTAATGGCCGTCATAAAAACTGTATATACAGTAAGACTTGCTAAAACATACAGTTATAAATGACATGCTCATAGAATTATCACAGAATTTTGAAACATAAAATATAGCTATATAATATAATACCTTCCTTATGGAAATCAAATTTAGAGGAAAATTACAAGATATTCACTGATACATTCCTGACAGGCTATAAAATAAGAAATATTTGGCGAAGTTAGTGATTTATATAGCTATGTGTGGGTTATCTTGAATATAGAGAAAGTGAGAAAAATTGTGGTATATTCACTTGTTGGATTTGATATGCAGATCTTTGGGTAAGCCATGATTTACATAACCAGATAATATAGAGATGCATACAGGCGTGAAGTATACTTCAAGAATTTGACAAGGATACCGATAATTTTGAACTATTCAAGCTGAAACAACTATGAGTATGATAATGCTATATCTCAAGGACTAATGAATAGTTAGAATTATTAACCTTCCAGACTTTATCTAATTTAGATATGGACCACCCTATTCCTCTAATACAATATGAATGTGAGCATGTGTGATGTAAGACTATTTTTTTTATTCATGTGCCTGAGCGTCATTTACTGCTAGGCGATAACAATCACAAAGGAAAGAAATATTTTAAAAATTGTAAAAGTGAGATGATGAATCTAGAGAAAAAAAAGATTCAATCGCATTGGACTTTGGCAATAACTTGTAAAAGGATTTTATTGGTGCCTAAGACTAGTGTGTTTACACTTTGGCGAGGGCTAGAAAAGAAGAATAATACAATTTCCATCCTCATTAAACACTTTATTCTATTTCATATGTAAAGCGTGTCGAAAGAACAAAAGAGAGTTATGTACAGGGCTCCTCGAGCGATAGACGTAGCCATGATGGAGGCGGCCATTACGGATCATATGGCGCTCGACAAGAGAGTTACAGCAGCGAAAGGAGATCGTTCGGTGGCGAAGATCGGAGACGCTCGCCAAACCGAGAAAGCTACCGCAAGCCGAGCGGAATGGGCCCGCCGCGAGAGGTGGCCAGGCCCGCGACGCGCCCGCGCGCTGTGCGCCGATCTTTCCGCGGCCGCACCATGCGCTCGCGGGCCTCCTTCCGAGGCGCACCGCGCTCTCGCGGTACATTTACCTCTAGGCGATACACCGAAAGATCGCTCGGTTACACCCGTGCGTTCCGATCTCTCAAGGGCCGAAGGTAATTCGATACACTGAGTATGTACCCATTGCTTAAATTTAGTTTATTTTTTCACAAAACAACGAGAGTACCAGATATGAGTGAGGCCGAAATCGACACCACGATTGAAATATTAAGATGCTAAAATCGCTGATGGTGAACCGATATTGAAATTAACATCCGTCCATGGAGATGCTCTAAGAAATGTAGAAATGAGAGCTACTAAGATGGTACAGCGGCTGTTGTAATAAAAGTAGAATAAATTATTGGATATTGAATTTTATAATGAAGAATGTGTATGTATTGCAATAATTATAATTATAACATCTTCTTAAATTTGAGTTTAAGTTACAAACAACTATGTACACTAATATATTTTGAATTATCAACAAGCAGCTCTGTCAAGTCTAAGGAAGAGGACGCTTCCTCAACAGAAGAGGATTGGGATGCTGAAGAGAAGGAAGAAGCTACTGAAGAAAAAAAAGAGACCAAAATCAAATCTCCAAAGGTAATATTAAGATTATTTAATAGTATGTAGTAAACAAAATATTAATCTATTTAAAAAGGGAATGTACATGTAACTTTGTTTGATATTATTATTTTATTTTTATTTCTTCAGGACAACAAACTATTGCGTAATAATGCTTAATACTAGTAAAGATTGATTTTAGAACATTTAGGTAATAACGCAACCAGCACCGTTATCCACATAATAATACAGTAAAAACACACAAGGTTAGGTTAGGTACAAGCAAACTTAAGCAAACAAAAGGCAACTGTTATAATGTGATTTATACAACACTTACTTTTAACAACCGACTTCGAAATTCGTCATCAGATTTTAACAAAATTGAAATGCGTGCGAACAGAAAATAATTATGGAAATATATCTATATGTATATGACGGAATTATGTCCGAACATACAGAACAAAACACACTTAAAGAAAAAGATGAACATCCGAATTGAGAGCCTCCTCCGTTTTTGAAGTCTGTTAAAAATATACACAAGCAAATCTGTAAAATTTTGACATTATGAGGAAGTGTGATTAATTTTTTCACAGATACATTTCTTGAATTGGGTAAGTACCTACCGAACGGACTTTCATACGGGTTTCACCAATGGACGGAGTGATTCATGAGGAAGGTTTAGGTGTATAATATTATTCATTATTGTGTAAACTGTCTAAAATATGACGATGATTGTTGAAGATGTCGGAAAAAATCATGCCGACTGGGAGTTTTAAAGTTGTGCGCCGCGTAAACCAATAGAGTTATATGAAATAATGTGTTACGGAATTTATACATTATTTACCTGGATTAACGCATAGGGTTGGTACTTTTAATTCCAGTAGTACGTTGATGAAATATTTTCCGACATCCACGCCAGCGATAACTCGGGCAAATGCCAGTTAATTAATATGTGGAACGGGAGCTTATTTAATTCTTACGGAATCTGTCTATGAATATCCACCCGGCGGCAGTAAATGTGCCCCAAGCCGTAAATACGAATTTGTAAACAAATTAAACCTGTTATTTGAGGATTTTTTTATCGAGTTCAGGTGGTTTAAGTAAATAATTTTACGTTGGGTTAATTTAAAATTGATTCGTTCAGAAATTATGCCAGAGCTGTATTAAATATTGCATCTCTGCTTTCCATCAGGCGGGATCGCAGTCAAGCGCTAGTTTATAACATTAAAAAAAAAAGAGCTTTTTTTACTTCAAGCTGTACAATGACTATAACTTCTGTGTGCAAATTCGAAATTGTCCGGATTTTAGGGTTCCGTAATTACCTCAAAAGGAAAAACGGAACCCTTATAAGATCACTTCGTTGTCTGTCTGTCTGTCTGTCCGTAAGTCAAGACCCTTTTTCTCAGGAACACGTGGAGTTATCAAGTTGAAATTAATATCAAATACTCAGGGCTACAATCCCTTGATGCAGTGACAACATAAAATTTCTAACTCAACGTAATCAAAAGATACGCGCGTTTATGTTCCGGTATCAAAACCTATAGGGTACTTCCCTTTGACCTAGAATCATGAAATTTGGCAAGAAGCTGTCATGTAACATAACATAGCTTGCCAAATTTCAGGAAAAAATCAAAACCTATAGGGTACTTTCCGTTGACCTAGAATCATGAAGTCATGTTACATGATGTCAGGTTCTTTCAAATAAAAAAAAAATAAAAAAAAAGAATGGAAATATCCGAAAACCGTATTAAAAATATGTGATTTTTTTACTTATAATAAATCTGTAGAAGTGAAAATTCTGTACATTAAAGATATCAAAAAAATAAATGGCGGGGGGTGTCACTAGACAGACACCGAACCCAAAAATGTGATTAAAAAAAATTTTGTCTGTCTGTTTGTTCAGCCATCACGCCAAAACTACCGGTTCGATTACGATGAAACTTGGTATAATTATTCATTACTATCCTGGGCACCACACTGGGTACTTTTTATCCCGGAAAAGTATTTACAATAAAAAACAAACTTAATTTTGCGGTTCGATCCCTAGACCCGATTACTGCGCCAACCGTAAATAATAAGTTTGTCGTAGGTTACGTCACCCGCAGTGGAGTTCACTAAGGTTATGCTCTAAATGTAGTGCTGAAGGTTGAATTTGGCTTGCACCGTTCGCAGCACACGCGTGGCGCGCGGCCGCTTCGGATCGCTACCGTATATCATTTTTTGAACTTTGATTTGAACGGACGTGTCGAGTGGCGAGCGTTCGTTCTTATTTTAACTGCTACTTGCAATTCTAAACCGTGCTTTTCAGTGCGACCTTTTTATTCCTTTTAGTTTTTAGAGTTATTTAGGTTTATTTTTATAAGTCGTAGGTATAGATTTTAATTTTAAAGTATAGGTAGTATATTTGATGGTGTACGTAGTGACCGTAGGTTATTTTATAATACTGTTAGGTAGGATTAGTCATTCGTATAGATATTAGTTATTATGGATTTTGCTTATTTATTGAGTTTAGTTATCATCGAAATAGGTTTATTTAGGTAGGTTAGTATTTTATTTTCTGTTATTGTTTTTTTTTTTTTATTAGGTAGGTACTTAGGTAAGGATATCATATAGGTACCCTCTTAATCACCACTAATGAGACACAATTGGTTTTCTATTGTAATTAGCCACAAAGGGCCCGCGAGATAGATGGCATCCTGGGGAAGCACATTTTATCCTGTTGGCACGTTCCCGTGGGATAATTTCCGACATCCACGCGGGCGAAGCCGCGGGCAGAAGCTAGTTAAAAATATGTGATTACAAACTTATTTGCAGCTGGTAGTTAGACTAAGTGCGACCTATGTCGGTATATGAGGACAATTATAATAGTTTACTCACGGCAAAGTTAATTTTGTCAATCCAGTTTATCTTTTCGCTAGAGCAATATTCAGTGCTTTCATAGTTTATGAACTTTAGTAATGTTACCTAATTATTTTGGTGAATGTAGCTGTACATTAACGAACTGCTTACACTGTTATATGTACTTATTCTATCTAACTAGCCTGTACTGTCCCACTGCAGGGCAAAGATATCCCTCTCCCCTTTCCACACAATTCTGTCTTTTGCGAGTGCCGGCCAGTCCCTATGGTAGGTGTCAAGCTCGTCCCGCCAACTTCGTCTCGGTCTGCCACGATGGCGATGTGCTGTGTAAGTGGGACTCAATCGGTGGTTCTCTTAGCCCAATTGTCATGACATGCGGTAGACATGTCCGGCCCAGTCCCACTTAAGTTTAGCGGTTTTCTGGGTAACGTCTAACCGGGGGGAATGGGTAATTTCTAACCTCATACGGTTAGAAATTCGAAACCCCAGGATACTGCGCTCCATGGCTCGCTGGCAAACCTCGAGCTTGGACCTCTGCTGAAGTGTTAGAGACCAGGGCCCGTATTCCCGTAATTTAAAACGTTCAAAATCTAGTCGCAGTGTCATCTCGGCGACAAAGAAATGTCAAAAACTTGTCCAAATGTAGGGAAATTAGACGTTTTTTTGACAGATTGAGATCAGAATGTGAACGTTCTTAAAATTACGAGAATTACCCCACAGGTTTGAGCACCATATGTGAGATTTACCATATTCTCACGTACTTATTATTAAACTAGCTTCTGCCCGCGGCTTCGCCCGCGTGGATGTCGGAAATTTACCCACGGGAACGTGCTAACAGGATAAAATGTATGTGCTTCCCCAGAATGCCATCTATGTCGCGGGCCCTTTGTGGCTAATTACAATAGAAAACCAATTGTGTCTCATTAGTGGTGATTAAGAGGGTACCTATATGATATCTTTACCTAAGTACCTAACTAATTAAAAAAAACTCAATAACAGAAAATTAAATACCTACCTACCTAAATAAACCTATTTCTGATGATAACTAATCTAAACTCAATAAATAAGCAAAATCCCTAAAAACTAATATCTATACGAATGACTAAACCTACCTAACAGTATTATAAAATAACCTACGGTCACTACCTACACTATCAAATATACTACCTATACTTTAAAATTAAAATCTATACCTACGACTCATATAAAAATAAACCTAAATAACTCTAAAAACTAAAAGGAATAAAAATGAACTCCACTGCGGGTGACCCAACCTACGACAAACTTAGTATTTGCGGTTGGTACAGTACAGACAGTGGTAATCGGGTATAGGGATCGAACCGCAAAATTAAGTTTGTTTTTTATTGTATATACTTTTCCGGGATAAAAAGTACCCAGTGTGGTGCCCAGGATATTAAAGAATAATTATACCAAGTTTCATCGTAATCGAACCGGTAGTTTTTGCGTGATGCTTGAACAAACAGACAGACAGACAGACAAAAATTTTTTTAATCACATTTTTGGGTTCGGTGTCGGTCAAGTAACACCCCCTGCCATTTATTTTTTGGATATTTTCAATGTACAGAATTTTTACTTCTACAGATTTATTATAAGTATATAGATATAAAATAACTTTGATTTCCAATTTTCAATTTTACTTTCAAAGACATTAATATTGTAATTATACGTTTTGGGGACTGAATTTGGAGGGAAATTCATAACATAATCGAAAAAAACGGGGAAAATATTCGAGACACGATTCCCGTTATAAACTATTTACATCCCTACAAATTTGTACGGAACCCTCGGTGCGCGAGTCCGACTCGCACTTGATCGTTTTTTTTTTTAAAGTTTACTTTACACTTAGTATATTTAATTCATAGGTCGAAGAACCTGAAGTGTCAGACGGCGAGCAAGTGGAGGGCGGCGAAGATACGGACAAAGAACCCGATGCCGCTTCGGACACTGCGCCGCCACGCCCACGTCCCTATGTGCATCTAGCCTGCGTGCACTGCAAGGAAAAATGTGCCACATTCGCGGTAAGTTCTCAAACTATTTCTTCAACAAGGAGGAGGTATCAAAATCAAAAGTCATTTATTCAAATTAGGCTGAGAGTCAGCACTTTTCGAACGTCAAAATTACAAAAGACAGTCCCCCAAAAACGCCCGCCCTTCACCACTTCCTAGTGCTATCGCTGGGAAGAAGAAGTGGCGCAACAAACTTCCCAGCAGCACAGCTGTCTGTTCAGTTAGAATATAGTGCATGTATACAATACTAGGAACCTATGTTCAGTAATTAACATTACAAGAAACTTAAATTATTTGCCATAAAATATGTCAGCTAGCCCACGCCAATATACCAACAAATATAATAAAAACTATACGTACTCAAGCTGAAAAATAATTAATTCAAATGGAAATAAAAACGTACTACCTAAATAAAAGCCTCCAGGCATAAAGGGCGTGACAGCTTACATATTTATGCATAGCTGGGTTCTGGTCACATAGCTGTCACTTGAGTCACAGATGAAAAACTAGGCCCATCGAAGTAAAATAAATAAATAAGTTAATACTAATAACAATAACCTGTCAGTAAGCTGATTCTGGAGAAAGAACATGAAAATTGTCTTGAGTTAATTAGGGCGACCAACTATTCTTATCGTGTAAGTAGTTGTTGATGGAATAGTAAGCCTTTGAGCAAAGGTTAGATTTTACTTGAGCTTTAAACGCATTGGAAGGCAAGTCTAGCAAAGAAGAGGGTATCTTGTTATAAAAGGTTATACCAAGCCCAACAAATGATTTATGAACCTTATGAAGCCGGTGAAAGGGGGCACGTAGTTTGCCCTTATTTCTAGTGTTAACACTGTGAATATCACTGTTTTTAGTGTACAAGTGCAAATTTTGCCTAATATATAAAATGTTGGCGAAGATGAATTGTGATGCAACCGTGAGAATACCAATATCTTTAAAAAAATCTCTTAGAGAAACTCTGGCACCTAGCTGGTAAATTGCTCGAACGCTCGAAGCTCGTTTTTGAAGGACAAATATATTTTGTATATCAGCGGCTTTGCCCCACAGCAGAATACCGTAGGACATAACACTGTGAAAATAACTAAAATAGACTAAAACAAGCTGTATCAACGTCAGTGTATTGTCTTACTTTCCTGACGGCGTAGGCAGCCGAACTGAGCCTTCCTGCTAGACTTGATATATGAGGTCCCCACTGAAGTTTGGCATCTACTGTTAGTCCTAGTATAGTTACTAAGTATAGTTAAGCCAGGGGCGTAGCCACCGCCGTATCAGCCGTATCGACGATACGGAGCCCACGACGCGATGTGTGTAAGCAAAAATTCGTAAAATAATATCTAGAACTTAAAATTCTTTTTGATAAATGATATTATTATTTCTGTAAATGGTTTAGTTGGTTTTATTTGGTTATGTATGAGCTTTTCTATCATTTCAAGCATTTAATTGATTCTCTCAATTTATTATAACGGACACACACTTCCCTATGTGTTTGTTATTCCAGCGTATGGCACTCGTGGGTTGCAGCTGAAAATTAGCGTCAGGTGGTACACTTGTGTTGTCATCTGACATTATGCTGAGATGAGGCCCTTATGGCATTATAATCTTAGTTTTCTGTTTTTATTGTTCCCTTGCAGGACGACAAGTTCAGCAGCGTATGCTGTGAGAAAAATCCGTCAATTTACTGATGTTGATACCGCGAGACTGGTCTATTTTAGTTACTTTCATAGTATTATGTCGTACGGTATTTTACTATGGGGCGAGCTGCAGACATCGAGTCTATTTTTATTCTGCAGAAAAGAGCCATCAGAGCCATATATAGCCTCCGCAGGCGTGACTCTCTAAGAGAATTGTTTAAAGATATTAACATCATGACGGTACCTTGTCAATATATCTATGAAAACATTATGTACGTAAGGAAAAATCTACATCTTTTTAGTAAAAGAGGTGAAAGACTTTAGTTCAATTAGGGAGCAATTAGTTCAACCAGGTTTCAGGCTGGCTAAAGTAGACTCATCTTTCATGGGGTACTGTTTAAAATGTTACAATAAAATACCTCCCCACATAATAGAACAGAATGAAACGAAATTTAAATCTTGTATAAAACGCACACTATGCAGCCAGGCATTTATTATAAATTAGGGGATTACATCGCTGATAAAAATGCTTGACTAAACGCTGGTCCTGCTCCATAAGGACGCATAAATAAATTGATTAGCATTTGAAAATACTGTTGGAGCTGCTGAAGATTTTAAAATACTTTTTTGCATTATATAAATTCAATCTCCTAGTATTGTATAATTGTATAGCACATGTGTGAGTACTATGTACATACTATAAAGCTACCATATACTGGGTACGTCTTTCACTGACTTGAATGTGCCCTGGCAGCAGAGAGTATGTCATGCTCACTCAAATGTCTCGCTGATGGTGGCGCATGTGTTGGATCATTTGGTTCCCTTCAAAATGGTTGAGCTGAATGGTGCTAATCCATGCGTCATGTTCGTGAACGGGCGCCGTCAGTAGGGACTGGTCATCTCTTTGCTGCCAAGGCTTATTTTAATTTAACTTAATATTTGAATTGTACTTATTTTTATTTTTTTAAACATTTCATTACGGACGCTTTTAACGTTCTGCATCGTTCTCACATGCATAATTTAACATGAATGATGTAACCAATACTTTGTAACCATAATTATATTGATTTACAAGAGTGTCCATGGAGTTTCTTGTCCGTTCTTCTCCATAGGTACCTACGCTTTGGAATGGGCAACTAGCTTCATTTTTCTGACTGACCGACCCCTTGACAATTCAAAAGTGCCTGTAATTGGTTTAATTGAAATAAATACTTTGAGTTTTGAGTTTGACGTGACGTTACTGACCCAGGCGTACGTGAAGCACCTCGTGTCCAGCAAGCACCGCGCCGCCATGAGCGCCGTGGCGCGGCGCCACAAGGCGCAGCTGCTGCGCATGCGCGTGGCGCAGCGCGGCGCCCAGCGCGAGCTGGAGGCGGCGGCGGGCGCGCAGCTGGCGGCGCGCACCACGTTCTGCCCCGTGTGCCGCCTCAACCACCGCACCACGCGCCACGCGCACAACCTCACCGACACGCACCGGGCCATGAAGCGCTTCCTGATGCCTTTCTGTCAGATTTGTCGGCTTACCTTCCGTTCACCCATGATTTACGAACACCATATATGTTCTCTGGAACATCTAAAGGTTAGCTTCGATTTTCGAAGTTGAAATTACTGAATACCTGAATTGGGGTCATTGTACTTATCATTATGAACAAATTTCAGGTGCACAGTTAATGTTCAACCACGTTAAACATATTTTTATCATTTAAATTCCTTATAATAACATCTTTATGATTCAGAGGAAGGCTAGCCAATCAGCGCGCCGTGTAAGCCCCAAGGCTGAAGCTAGCGGCGACGAAGGTATGGATGTGGATTTGGACAATTTCATGACTCTTGACTCAGTGGGCGATGTAGATGGTAAGTCAAAATAAGACCAAACATTGCGACAATAGTCATGGCTTGGAAGTGCCTTTCATTTATATCTATATATTTTACAGAAGTTGAAGACGACGACTCCGGAGGCGAAAAAAAGGATGAGTCTTCTCCAAAAAAACCTAAAGTTGAAATTAACATTGGCAGTGAACATATTAAAAAGATGGAGGTACGAATGAACCTACAAACCGATACAAAGGGGAAAACCGAATGTGAAAAATCCTGATGAATCTGAATTATTTCTGTTGATGTTCTGCTCGCGATGCGAATGATTGTGAAACAAATTCACGAAACAACAGCATCAGAAATCATAATGTAGCAGTTAGAAATTATAATGTAGTTTTTGTTTTCCCTTAAATCTTAAATCGCAATTCCTTTCTTTTCATTGGTCTACATACTTTCGGATTTCGCCAGCGAAAAATAACTGTTTTTCTCATGCCCAGAATATTTTGTAATCTAGGTTTGGTGGTGTGAGTTATGCCGCGTATACTTGCCCCGGGTAGAAGCAGGCGGCACGGAGGAAACCGAGGCACTGCGCCGTCACTGTCGCCTACGTATTCATCTGGGCCGCTACGTACAGCATCGCGACACTCGTACTCTTCGTAAACACGCTGAGAGAATTCATCGCCAGTTACATCAACAAAAAGGTAGGGTGAAATGTATGAGTGTTTGTTCTTAATTGCTATACAAAATTACAAAGTGTAATTTATATAACTCGACACCCAATGGGCCACCGGAAAAGAAAGAATCTCTGTAAAATAAAACCATCTTTCAGTAAATATTTTTGCTAAAATAACAATGATTTTATATGTGATATAATTAAATCAATGGATAATATTATCAACTAGCAGTAACATTTTTAGTCTGTGCCTCGAACGACACACCAATCACAGTGCAGTGGTGTTGTTAATGTGGAAAGCTATGGTTTCCTAGAAGAGCGGTGGCCGCACGCATTATCTAAGAAACTAAGTTGGTGTGCTTTTCAGCATTTATTGACACCGTAAAGTTAAACCATCATTTTCATGACGGCCGTTGTGTGGCTAAACAAAAGACTATTCCAAAAAATTATATTTTTTTATGAGTTTCATCTTTGTTTTTAGAAGAAGAGAAAGAAGCTACTGCTGAGGCTGGGGACGTAATTAAACCAGAAAATGTTGAGGCTGTTCCTGAAGAAAACAAAAAGAAACTCGACAATGGTGCTGATAATTCCACTGCATCCGGTTAGTAAATTTCCAGAGCACATAATAATACAGATGAGCACTCCGCGCTTTAGGTACGAAACTGCCAGTATAGTGGCAAGCCCATGGCCGAGCCTCGCCCGGTAACGGCACGTAGGCCCGCGATTTTTTTTTTTTTTTTTAATATTCCTGGACATTTCACACAGCGCCATCTAGTCCCAAGCTAAGCAACCTAATGCTTGTGTTATGGTAAGAAGATGGCTGATAAACTACTTATATACATTTTTTTGTTGTAAATACATACATAATTATTATAGATAGAAAAACACCCAGACTCAGAACAAGTAAATGTAGGACTTTACAAATATTTGTTCTGTGCGGGATTATGCCCAGGATTTTGTCAAATACTCGGAAAAACACAAGACAGAAAAAAATTGTTTGAACTTATCCTATACAGGATACACAGGTGACATTTTTTAGTCTTGAAAAAAATAGGGAAATTTTACATTTTTTTATTTTTCAATTACATGCAAAGAAATTGATCTAGCAATAAATACTACATACCTATACTCCATTTACAATAGCATTAGAAAAAGTTAAAAAAGGTTATTTTTAATGCAGTTTGTAACAAAAGTACAATAAACATTACATTACGATAGACGCTGGATTTATTATGATCTATTTTTACAGCAGCTGTCACACTTAATTGTAACCATTTTAACTATTTATCTTATGAAATTATGTGGCTTTCATTTATTTATATTATTTAACTCCAATTTAAAATTACAGTGTCATGATGAACAATACCTGAGACGTTATTCTTTTCACTATAATTAAACTGAATTTAAAAATTAACGTTTGTAAAACTTCTTCATCTTCATCATCAGATGATAGTGACTAAATTAGATGATGAAGACGAAGAAATGTCACCAACGTATTGTGTTGTAAGTTGTTATTTAAAATAAAATATTTAATAAATTGATTATTATTTCCATTAGTCTTAATTTTTTTTAAATTAAGACTAATGGAAATAATAATAATAAAATCATCATTGTGATCGGTTGTTTCATTAATTCATTTTGTTGTAAGTTTGTAATGTGTGATGAAGACTTTACTATATATAAAGCATAATTTTAAAATCCTATTTTTATTTTTATTATACTTCCATATTTGTTAAAACAATTTTAATTAAGGTGGATGCGCTGCAGTAGCCCGCGAAATAATATAATAATAATATTCCTGGACATTTCACACAGCGCCATCTAGTTCCAAGCTAAGCATCCTAATGCTTGTGCTATGGTAACAAGATGGCTGATAAACTACTTATATACTTTTTTTTTTTTTTTTCAAATCAGACGAATTCGGAGCAATTCTAACTTATAGGGATGTATTGATGTTTTTTAAGATTAAAATTGTATTATTACCTACAATCCTACATATTTCTTATTGTCGCGCATCATATTATTTTGACTATGATAAAACCTTACACTGACCTGCAAATTGCAAAAAACGCAAGAAAATTTGAATTTCGCCAACTACCGCAGCGCATCCCCCCTTAAAATTGTTTTATCATAACTTTGAAATAAAATGTTTTGCATTCCTGCTTCTACGAGCCTCTTTTTTCTAATGCTAAATGGACTATAGTTGATGTAAACTATTCATACTAGATTAATAAAAACAAATTATGAAAAAAAAAAAAAATATGATTATAAATTATCGAAATTCAATACGCACCGTACTAAATGCACGGAATCCTATACTTACAAATATTCACGTGTATGGCTTTTGCTCCACACAACATACCATATAATTTTCGAGATGGTAAAAAATTTTCATCCGTTATATGGCATAGTGGCAATTTAATAGGTAAGCACCTAATATATATTATGTATGTTTCAGGGAGTGAGGATAAATTGTGGGCAGATGTTGACAAAGACATTGGAGAGTTGCTACGAGAAGTAGACCCCCAAGGCAATGAAGGCAGTGACGACGATGAGGACCTTGGAAGGTACTTCAGCATTTTAAAATTTTCGTGTACACTAAAAATCGTACTCGTAGTCAGCGGCTCACGTTGCTGCACTTTGTATGAGTCGCTGCACTTTTTGCCTTTCTGCGGGTTAATTAGTATGCAATTGACGTCTTCTGTTAGAGCACAAGTTTCATAATAAAATCAGACGAAATGTAAACAAGAGAATAACATCCTCTGATCTATGGAAGAAAAAAAAAATACGGACATTGATTAAAAAACCTTACATACACAATCGCAACTATAAAACATGCCTGAAAAAGTGTCAGGACTGTGGGAATCTATATTGCTCAGAAATGGTCAAAATCTCAAAAGTGAACACCAAATTGTACCTCATATTAAATAAAATTAGTACTTCGTGGAAAATCAAGTTATTGCAACAGTTTCACCTGTACGCAAAATACGCGCATTGATTTGGAGTTGCGAACACTAGTCCGTATTACCTACCTAGTTTCGCAGGTAGCAGATTTGTGTCCGGTTGATAGGAATAGGCTGAAACCCTGGAATAATAATCATGATCTTTTCATTCATGATTTTAGAATCACGAATTATTTATTGGACGTTGATACATTGGTTGGTAACAAGTTATTGTTTCGAAGAATCAATTAAATTTTTAGGGTTAAAAACTGAATATATACAAATCTCGGTAAACTAAGTAGATAATTATTACCCCTAATACCGAGTCAAATGACACTTCCCCGTTTAACGCCGACGCCGATACTACCGGGGACGAACAAACTATTTTTCGACTTGGCACGTTGACGTGGCCGGGGCACCACCAAGCCTTCCGTATTCCCGCTCCTAGAACGGTGCGGTGGTACGTACCGCGTGTCAGTCCCGCATCAATGTTGACTAGTATGACCGCGTTCGCAACATGCCGCTTAATAAGTAAGTGATAATGGGATAAGAAGAACACTACCTCTTCGAGCAACACTTGCGAACGAATTGTTGTGGGAGATTATTCTCGGAACATTTACGTAGATGTCCCGCGGCATTTTGCTGCAATTATTGCAGTCAATCCCAAACTTAATGAACTGAAATTGGGCATTTGGGCCAAGTATAGGAGGCTGCTGAACTCCTATACTTGGCCCAAATGCCCAATTTCAAAAGCAGCTGAATTTCGGTTTTTCTTAAAAATATTCCATATTCGAATTAGCCCGGTCAATAACTTGTGTTTCTGATTTTAGGTACGATAAGTTTAGGAAGAGTGACAAGAAAACCAAAGCTGGCGAAAATGGAGAAAATCCCGTTGATGCTACGGATGCCGTTAGTGAGAAAAGCAATATCGAAGTTAATACAAATGCCTAAAAAAATACGTAATTTTAAGAATTAATTAGTAACTTTATTGTCTTTATGATTTGCAAGTTGCAACACACCTGTATGTTAGTCAGCTAACCTAAATGAATTAAATACGTGGTACCAAGATGATTTTTCTTTATTTATCTGTTTATTAATTGCATTGCATTATCAGCCTGTGGACCTGAGCCTTTCTCGCCACAATCCTCACGTGATGCGGAACGCTTACATTTTTAGGGTTCCGTAGTGAACAAGGAACCCTTATAGTTTCGCCATGTCGTCTGTCTGTCTGTCCGCGGTTTAGCTCAAAAACTATTGGTATTAGAAAATTGTAATTTGGCATGAGTATACGTTACGTTAATGACGCCGAAAAATTAGTAAAATAAAATTTTGAAAAGCTTTTATTTAGGGTACCTCCCCTACATCTAAAGTGGGGATGGTAATTTTTTTCTCGTCCTTCCCATTGTGTGGGATATCGTTGTGTACGTTACCCCAGCAGGAAAGTAGCTCCTAGAGTGATATGAGTGGAACGAATAATTAGTGTAGAATCCTGTGAATGTGCACCACATAAAAAAAATTGTGTGCTTTGTCGTTTTGAAAAAAAAAACTGAAAAAACGATTCCTGCTGGAGTAACGTTGTTCCAGCAGGAAAATTCTAAACGAATGATAGGAGAGAGAAATATTGTGCATGGCCAGAGAGCTTATATATTTTTTGTGTAAAAAATTGCACCGAACATAAAATTAGTGCGCCTTTAGGTTTTCGAGATATTTCCCGCAGGAGTAACGTTTTGCAGAATCGTGTACCGCTAAAACCATAGCATGTGCGCCTGTAGAATAAACATACACGAGTAGCTCTTTATTTGTGACAGAATTAAATTAAAGAAAATATTTATAATTTTCAAGTAATCGCGGTTTTTTGAGAACCCGAAAAAATATTGTAGCACCTAAATGGGAAAACGTATAAGCTCGCTGAAAACTGTATTCGGTCCTTATTGACGCTTAATAACCATAAAAAGTTTCAAAAGTGTACTGGTCTTGCATCAAGCTATGCAAGGCCAGTATTAGCTGACCGTTCATTGTGAGAAAATATCATACAAAGTGAGGCCAAGACAAACTGGTTTTGTAAAGCTTGACGTGTAGCCGTGTGTACATGCATGTATTATTGAATAATATTGCTAAAAGTCAAAACGACGCGACGGTGTCATAACTTTGACGGCAGAATACAAGAAACCGGCTCAACACCAGCAGTGCGATTCTGTAACCATCTCGCCGTGAAAACTTAGGTGAAGTGAGCGTGGAGTGAGCTGTCATTCCAAACTAAATGCTAGGGATTGACACTATTGACAGCTCACTCTAAGCTCACTTCACCTAGCTTTTCACGGTGAGATTTTTACAGAATCGATCGGCAGATGTGTAGGTGTAAACCAAAAATTAGTGTATTTAGTCAAAAATATATGGTGAAAAAATTCGTGTCTGTTTCAATGGCGCGGCCACGTTTTTATTTTTTAAAAAAAACCATGCCTATATTTTGTAACAATTTGTAAAAGTTGATTCTCAAAACCATAAATTTGTCAAAGCTATGGTTAAAAAGTTACAAGGGTTTGAACGTGGCCGCGCCATTGAAACGCGGCGAACCGCGCGGCCACGGAGATCTTTAAAACTAAGCATTGCAGAAATGCAGAGACCTGAAAAGGTAAATAACAGATTGTAGCAACACCGAACGTCTACAGCTACGCGCCACACAACACCGCTGCGTCGCGCGTCGAGACGTTGTGTCCGTTTCAATGGCGCGGCCACGTTTTTTTTTAAAAAAAACCATGCCAATATTTTGTAACAATTTGTAAAAGTTGATTCCCAAAACCATAAATTTGTCAAAGCTATGGTTAAAAAGTTATAAGGGTTTGAACGTGGCCGCACCATTGAAATGCGGCGAACCGCGCGGCCACGGAGATCTTTAAAACTAAGCATTGCAGAGACCTGAAATTGAGGTAAATAACAGATTGAATTTGTAAAAATATAGGAAAAATTCCTGGGTTTATATTTTAGGAGCTGCAAGACTTAAAACCTCATGGCCGCGCCATCGAAACGGTGTGAAACACGTTATCTCGCTGAAAAAGCATCGCAGACGTCTGAAGTTGAAAACCTAGATTTGAATTTGTCAAAATAGGTAAAAATGCACAAAAAAATCCTAGGTTTACATTTCAGGAGCGGGTTTCCATCCATCCACTCCTTACCATGAATGAGCATGACGGTATCGTCCGCGTAGGTTATAATTTTAGCGTTAGTTAGAGCCAGATTACATAGGTCATTTATGTACACAAGAAACAGGGTAGGTCCAAGGACACCACACTGCGGGACTCCGTATGTTAAAAATTGCTGTTTGCTAACGTGATTTCCTATCTTTACGGTTTGAGAACGCTCACTCAGGTAATTCCTAAAAGTGTCTAGACACACTCCTCTAACACCAGCCCGCTCCAACTTTTCCAGCAAGAGGGGAACAGAGACTGTGTCAAAAGCTTTTGAAAGGTCTAGCAAAATTGCTATTGTTTTGAGTTTATTCTTCATATTTTTTGCTATACTTAGTTCCAGTTACTTCTAAGACTGCATCTTCTGTGCTTCTACCAGATCGAAACCCGTATTGGTTCGCTGAAATTATATTCTGTGAGTTAGAGCCGGTTCACATTAGGTCGGACCGACAGTTTGCCGTTCACCGACTGCCGGGTGTTGCTGTTCACACTAGACGCCGCCGACCCGACCTAATGTGAATATAACTGTCGGTACGGTCGTTTTACTGCCTCCCATCTGGGTCGTCACAAAACAGTTGTGAGTTGGCTATCGTATTGTTGTGAGTTCGCTTTTATCCCACAGTAAACTCCTGTCTTCCACAAGAGAAATCAAAACTTCTTTGGCAGGCGGGTGTCGCCACCGCTTCGCGCCGACAAATCTGAACGGCGCCATACCACAGATTACTAAATAGTTACTACGTAACCTTAGAGCATTTAACATAAACATAAAATGCTCGTACGTAAGTACGAGTACGAGTAAAATGCTAAGTACGTAACAGATACTTCACTCAGTAGAAAATTTCCAATACCTATAGGTACTGCTATCTATACTTATAATAAATCTGTAGAAGTGAAAACTCTGTACATTGAAAATATCCAAAAAATAAATGGCAGGGGGTGTTACTTGACCGACACCGAACCCAAAAATGTGATTAAAAAAAATTTTGTCTGTCTGTCTGTTTGTTCAGGCATCACGCAAAAACTACCGGTTCGATTACGATGAAACTTGGTATAATTATTCTTTAATATCCTGGGCACCACACTGGGTACTTTTTATCCCGGAAAAGTATATACAATAAAAAACAAACTTAATTTTGCGGTTCGATCCCTATACCCGATTACCACTGTCTGTACTGTACCAACCGCAAATACTAAGTTTGTCGTAGGTTGGGTCACCCGCAGTGGAGTTCATTTTTATTCCTTTTAGTTTTTAGAGTTATTTAGGTTTATTTTTATTTAGTCGTAGGTATAGATTTTAATTTTAAAGTATAGGTAGCATATTTGATAGTGTACGTAGTGACCGTAGGTTATTTTATAATACTGTTAGGTAGGTTTACTCATTCGTATAGATATTAGTTTTTAGGGATTTTGCTTATTTATTGAGTTTAGATTAGTTATCATCAGAAATAGGTTTATTTAGGTAGGTAGGTATTTAATTTTGTTATTGAGCTTTTTTTTTTAAATTAGTTAGGTACTTAGGTGAAGATATCATATAGGTACCCTCTTAATCACCAAAAATGAGACACAATTGGTTTTCTATTGTAATTAGCCACAAAGGGCCCGCGACATAGATGGCATTCTGGGGAAGCACATACATTTTATCCTGTTAGCACGTTCCCGTGGGTAAATTTCCGACATCCACGCGGGCGAAGCCGCGGGCAGAAGCTAGTAATATAATAAAAATATCCCTTGACATTTCACACAGCGCCATCTAGTCCCAAGCTACGCAACCTTAACCTTACATATGAATTTTTGTCACCAAATACGATAGGCACTTCTTTTTAATAACCTAATACTTAGCTGTAGGCCACCGGTACAATACCATAGGTTTATCGCCTAGTCAAGCGTAACTGCAATGTTAAATAAGAGTTTTGCCTTTATTTTTTTGTCAGGCACTAAAAATATTGTTATACAACACTTTTGTCGATATCCTTATTTCCGTGATAGTTACAGTATTATCGTTGTAAAACGTTGAGAGAAGCAAACGGGAAGTAATTAATGGCCACCGTGAATTTCACTAATTCTATTTAACAAGGACACTACGACTTGGTGACCGGCCGTCCTGACATCAGAATGAACGGTCACTCTTAAAATGTTTTTTTTCTTCTAGAATACTATGGAAGCAATTGTTTGAGAATAGGAAGCAATTAGAAGCAATAGGGAAGCAATTGTTAGGCATAAATTCAACGTTAAATACGCCTAGTGACCATTCATCCTGATGGAGACCCTACTTCACTCCTTTCTTTTTTGTGTACAAATAGTTTACCTGTATATAAATGTATAGCTTCATTCATTACCATTAACAATATTAAATTGTAATATATTGTTTCGTCAACTTATTGTATATCGCCATTCATTATTACTATAGTTAGTTATTATCCTACTCATCCTATAACCTAAATTCAGTAATAAATAATATTAATAAATTCCAGTTTCCCTACCTTTGTCTCCTACAATGAAAATCCTTATAATTATAACAAATATTAACATGACATTGGCTAAATGCACAAATTGTGGGAAGCCAGAAAAAAAATGGTTTTTCTTTTCAGGTTTAAATTATTTTTTAAGTCGGAAAAGTGAAACTTCTGTTCAAGTTTTTTTTTAATGGTTTTTGGAAACTCGTCCCCTAAGCCTCCTGAGATCCCATCGACATCGGGGATACGGCTAGAAACCCATAAACTAATTTTAATTTAGGTTGATTAAAAAAAATAAGAAAATGTAGAAAAAAAGAGTTTTATATACTTATACATTTATTTTTTATCATCACTTCTTAGCTTTAGTTTCTTTAACTGCAGTTGGAGCTTTAGTGACGTCATCAGGATTTTCCGCTGCGTCCTTCAGACGCTTAGCACGAATACCGACAAGCTTAGCAATGGAACGAGCCTGTGAAAATAATATTTTGTTAATATGAGAACCAATTTACAGTCTAATTTGAAAACAATGCAAGATTGAAAAATAAACATACTCCTCTCAGGTATTGGTATGCCTTGAAGTCCTTTTCTTCTTCTGTAATAGCACGAGCAATAGACTTGGGTGCTGGCTGCTGTACTGGCATCAGTGGTCCGCGGAGCTGGGTGGCAAGCTTGCGTTCTTCTTCATTTGCTTCTCCCTTCAGTACCTAGAGGATAACAAATACATAAAATTAAGTTTTACAGATTACAAAGATTAAAATGACATTTTACAGGATGGTTGGTGATTTAATGCAACAGGTCCCGGTCAATCCGATCATGTAAGTTCTCTTCATCAGGTGTACTTTTACCTATGCTATCAGACAGTGGAAGTAGTTACTGTCTTCTGTTTGAGCAAGATTGGGACCAGCCATTGGAAAATCGCAATAGTGCCTTACTGCAATGCAATATGGGCAGCAGTTTTATAACATACCTTCTTGCCCTTCGGGAACAGAATCAGTCGTGCACGGTATTCCTTTAGCCTTTGAACATTGACTTGCAGAGACTCCACAGATTTGTTACGTCTGCGAGGATCCACAGCAATGCCAATAGTTCTGGCAAAAGCAGGGTTAAGACCGGATGCCTGAAACATAAATATTGAAATCATCAAACTTTGTTATTCATTAAATTTTTAATACCCCTATTGAAGTTGATTTAGAAATTGGAATGCTTTCACTGTGTCAGTACCAAAACTTCAAAGAAAATAGTATAGAACCTTCTTTAGCAAAAATAGAACTAGAATTGCTTATAGCTATTGTGATGATTTGAATTGATAATTGTTTTATTCTAGCCATTTTGTCAGACACAGCACCTTTTACATTGTTATAATCAGCAGCTTAAATGTGTCATACCATGTAACTGTCCCAGTCAAAGAACTGGTATGACATATGCTATATTAAACCAGGTACTGCATCAATTTAAATTTATGGCTAATTACCCACTTTGACTATAATTACATTGCCATAATCAGTAGCTTAAACATGTCATACCAGTTCTTTACAGCCACAGAGATATGAAACTATCAATCCATTCACGGCTACATAATAGCAATTTTTTAAACCATGGTGCTACATTTTTACTATAATTTTAAATGTGACAAGGTATCACAACTTTATCAAAGAATGATGTAAGAAAATTGATTTTCTTGTTTCTTCACTAACTGCACCTTAATTGCGTAATATACACGATCAATCATAATCTGAATCATTTTGAAGCAAATTGCTAATCCATTGCTTCATAAGTTCGAAAAGATTGTCTGCTCAACACCTAAATAACGCAATGAATGTTGTTGAAATGTCAAAATGAAACCGATTACGATTGATTGTGAGTTACACAATTAGGGTGCTGTTTATTTGCAATGGCGACACATACACACAATAATTGCATTTGCATTATCACATAATTAATTCTTGATATGTTTTAAAAACCATTTCATACCAAATGTTTCATTAGGAATGGCACATCATGTTTTTACATGTTTCAATGTTTACAGTGTTCTAAGGAAAACACTAAGCCTTGCCCTAAAAGCTATGGACAAGCTGTGACAATCAAACAAGACAAATCTCTACATATAGTGTTGTGTGAATAAGTTTCTGAATAGTGTGAACCCAGTAAACAACAAATCTTGAATTCTAAAATATTCTGATATTTGTTTCTTGAGAAAAGTTTCCAAACACACACAACACGACACACATGAGCTACATGTTAATGAACAATTGCTCAGTAGGTAGAAAGTTCTGCAACTTTGTACTGAGCAGTTGCAGCTACAATGTTTTTAATTTGTCAGCATTTCAAAAGTTGATAGTCTATTAAGTCTTAAAAACAATAAAACTTACTCTGATTTCACGAAGAGTAAATCCACGACCCGCACGGACCTTAGTGTGATACCGAATAGTTGGGCATCGGACAACAGGTCTCAATGGGCCAGCAGCAGGACGTGGAGCAATGGCCTTAGCTTTCTTGATCCTGTTTTGTTTTCTGCGGTAACGTCTTGCTGGTTGGTTGAACCAGGTCTTCACAAAACGTTGCCAATCCTTATGGAAATGCCCATTAGGGATCATATTATTTCCCTTCCCCATGTTTGGTTAACCACAACTTCACACCTAGAACACGGAAACACGAAATAGAGAAGTAAGAATCTAGCATATGAGTAACAATTTTATAAACAAATAACAGATTTGCGATATCTTGCAGGATTTCTGTAAAATACTTTGATTAATAAAAACACTGACCGGTATCAAGCAGAAGAAGTGCTAAAAGAATATCAAATTCGTTTGACACATCGATGGCAGATGACAGCAGTGTTGCCAAATCAGAATTTCGGATGTATTGAAGATTTTATTAAAATTAAATTATTAATTAAATAAAAAAAAGTTTTTTAAGAACAAGCTTTTATTACTTGTTACTAAAAAAAAACTAAAAAGTTAAAACAAAATAAGAAATAAATAGCAAGTAATAATAGCTTGTATTCAAAAGTTATTTTTTTAATTTTATTTTTAACTTTTTAGTATTTTAATGCGAGATTGACTACGGAGGCGGCGTAGTTCGTAGCACGTAGCGATGTTTTTCCGTTATATGCGTTTACTGCACTTAAGCTACCTGTACATCACCCGACCTGATTACCATCTAGCACCAAAGTACTCGTCAAGACGAATCAAACGAGCCCAAACTAGATGGGGTTATGTCGTTTAGTTACAGAGTTTCTATGGCCATCTTCCAGCTCCATCATCAGACCCTGATTACCATCTAGCACCAAATTTCTTGTCAAGAGGGATCAAACAAGTCCAAATTCGATGGAGTTGTGTCGTTTAACTACCATGTTCCTATGGCCACCTTCCGGTTCCATCATCAGATCAGCCCCATGTCATAATAATTTTACATTGTCATCTTATTTACACATGCATGCAAAATTTCAGCTCAATCGGTTGAAGATCATCATTTTTCATCATTCTCCTGCCCTTATCCCAATTTATTTGGGGTCGGCGCAACATGTCTTTTTCTTCCATACTTCTCTATTACTCGTCATCTCGGTAGTCACCCCCATTCTAACCATATCAACATTTACACATTCCATCCATCCTTTCTTTGGTCTTCCCCTACTCTTATAGCCATCGACATTCATACTCAAAACTCTCCTCACGACATTTTCCTCATTTCTCCGTAACACATGACAACCGATTTCCACACAACTTTTCAGTTACCGGTGCCACTTTCAGACTTCCTCTTATGGACTCATTTCTTATTCTATCCATTCGTGTAACACCACACATCCCTCTTAGCATTCTCATCTCAGCTGCATGCAATTGCCTTTCATTCATCCCTTTTGTGGCCCAACATTCTGATCCATACAAGACAGCAGGTCTAATCATGGTTTTATATATCTTCCCCTTAAGTTTAAGGGGAATGCGGGAGTCGCAGATTGTTCCCGTGGCCTGCCGCCCGCCATTTCATCCATCCAATGTTAATTCTGTGCATAACCGTCCGATCTACTTCACCATCGCTTTGCACGAGTGAACCGAGATACCGAAAGTCGGAGCAGACTGGGAGAAGTGCGCCATCAACATCAAGCGCTATGGTTCCAAAACTGGAGAGACCGCCGAAATCGCAGAACATATATTCCGTTTTGGTTCTGCTGATTTTCAAGCCAACATTCTCCAGCTTCTGTTGCCATTTCTCCAATCTGCTCTGGATCTCAGGTCTTCAAAATTGAGTTGCAAGACTCCACCCGAACAAACATGGTTACATACATACATCGCAAGTTAAATGCTTGTAAAAAATATGGATTTTTCTGCGAAGCTGTGGCCCAGGATGAAATACTTCTACCCTACTCCTATCCTACTCCTACTCTATTCCTACCCTACTCCTAACCTACTCCTACACTATTCAAAACCCTTAATTTAATACGTCCTTCAATTCGAGTGGACCCGAGTCTACCGTACCGAAGGGACGATCGTCAAATGTTTGATAGGAAAGTAGGTAGAACAGTTCATAAGGAAAAATGAAATTGTTGTTTTTACTATCTTCCTCGCAATGTTTCCATATTTTCAACCTTTTAAACCTTCCCTGGACTACGAAAAACATTTCAAAACCAAAATCAGCTAAATCGGCCCAGCCGTTCTAGAGTTTTAGCGGCTCAAACGAACAGCAATTGATTTTTATATATATAGATAGATATAGTTTTAGAGATTTGTAAGTTGTCAAAAAATAAAAGGCTCGTTTTGACACTAACGAATGCGTTCTGGACATCTGTCAGTTTCATACAAACGAATACGTGTTTTGCGAATTTGATCTTTATTATCTACTAGCTTCTGCCCGCGACTTCGTCCGCGTAGATTTCGGATTTGTGACAGGATTGCGTATCTCAAAAGGAAATCAAAATAACCCATAAAAATACAAAATATATTTTTTAAGTAAATAGAAGATGTATTTTTTAAACTTTGCGAAAAATGAAATCAAAATAACCCATAAAGATACATAATAATTTTTTTTTAAATAAATAGATGTAAGAAGATGATGTTTTTAAACTTTGTGAAAATTATGAAAACTTTATAACACTATACAGATCATGGATGTGATGTAAATAGTTATATTATGACTTGATTTTGTAAACTTATTCCTGCACGTGCACGGCCTTGGTGACGCCCACTTCGCAACGGGCCGTGCAGCAGAAATCGTAATATTTTAATTTCGCCATAACTTCAAAACCAAACGACCAATTTTAATCATTCAACGACCAAATATTATCTACATAAACTGTACTTACTGATAAAATAATTTATTTTGATAAGGATGAATAGCATGAGTAAAATAAATGCGTATAAATGTAGTCCAAAAAAATTCAAGATTTTTAAATAAAAAAATGGTTGTTGTGCCTCACTCGACATAGATAGGTATAGTGTGTCGCGGACTTTTTTGTAGATATTTATAAGATCTACAATTAATTTGAACATTTTATGGTTCTATCTTTTATAGTTTAGGCAGCGTACGCAAAATAAGTAACTTTTCTGGTTGATTTTTTACACCTTGCGTCCGAAAAACCCAAATATCTTACGGAACCCTATTTTTTTCCAAAATAAAATTTAGTCTATGTTACTCATGGATAATGTAGCTTTCAAATAGTGAAAGAATTTTTTAAATCGGTTTAGTAGTTTTTGAGCCTATTCATTACAAACAAACAAACAAACAAACAAAGTTTTCCTCTTTATAATATTAGTATAGATAGTATAGATAGTATAGACTAGAACTGTCAATGTCGAAATGGGCCTTTTATTTTTTGACAACTTTAATCTACCTTTTTTATTTAATTAATGCATAGCCTTTACAAAAGAAAATTAGATACATATTTGCTCACCATACGTAAGGGTAGAATGTAAACGGGCCATTTAAGTTTTATGATGATGACATTCTAAATCTTTCTTAATTAAGTGCATTTTAAATATTCGAACATAGTTTTAATTACCAACCTTGTAATGCCATATCTATAGCCGCGTCCCCACTAGGGCCGCGCAGCTCCGTGCCGTGAGGCCAAGTGGCGCGGCCGAGCCTCGTGAGTTAATAATGGGGATGCGTTGTAAACAATACCAAAAGCCTCACGAGGACGCACGGGCCCTGCGAGGCTTTTGGGGCCGCGCGGTCTGAAGTGGGGACGTGCCTTTACGAATATGTAACTAAACGAGTCACTGTGTGTATTTCTAGCATAAAACTATAAAATAAAATAAAAGGTGGAATTATGCGATAAAACTGCATTAGAAGATTTTGAGAAGTCGCGAATCTGAACGTGGAATTTCTCAAAATAAACAAAGCATCAGAATTAAATTTAGGTCTATAAAACATTTGGCGATTTTTCCGTATTGCGTGCAACGCAACCTAACGGTTTTCCATTTATCACGCGGGACAAAAAGCCGCAATACAGCCCTGCTAAAAGACAGAGTTTTAGTATCACCCAATGTAAAAAAAATTGGTCATCATTCCAAAGAGAACAGATTCATTCATAGTCATAGGAAATAGGAAATTGAAATTCTCAAAAATTTTAGGTAGGTAAATTATCTTTTAATTGAATAAGTTGTGTGTAATTATGGAAGACGCCAAAGCTACTCAGTCTAGTGATTATCATAGAGAAACTGAGGAAAAGCATCAGAAGAAGAAAAGTAAAAATAAGAAAAAGCGTAGCGGCGGGGATGGCGACCACGGCGTTCCAACTTTGCCCGATGGTCTAGTCAGTGTGCCTAATTCTAGTGATGTTCATCAGAACATATCTTTAAAAGATTTGAAAATGGCAATGGAAGTTTTAAATCTCCAACAAAAACCAGCTAAAACTACCGAAGAAGCACTGCACAAGTCATATCAATTTTGGTCCACCCAACCTGTTCCAAAAATGGATGAAAAAATTATGTCCAATGAACCTATAGAGCCTCCAAAATCTGTTGAAGATATAAGGTCGGAACCTTACACCTTGCCAGATGGATTTCAATGGGACACCTTGAATTTGAATGAACCTTTGGTATTAAAGGAATTATATACACTGCTTAATGAAAACTATGTTGAGGATGATGACTCTATGTTTCGATTTGACTATCAAACTGATTTTCTCAAGTGGGCCCTTCAGCCACCCGGCTGGAGAATGGAATGGCATTGCGGAGTTCGCGTAGTGAAGTCTGGCAGATTGGTTGGCTTCATATCTGCAATTCCAGCACAGTTAAGAATATATGACCATATGCAAACAGTTGTTGAGATCAACTTTTTATGTGTCCATAAAAAACTTCGTGCCAAGAGAGTTGCGCCTGTTTTAATTAGGGAAATAACACGTAGAGTAAATCTGACAGGTATATTCCAAGGAGTTTATACTGCTGGCATTGTATTGCCAAAACCAATAGCTACTTGTCGTTACTGGCACAGGTCCCTCAATCCAAAGAAGTTGATTGATATTAAATTCAGTCATTTGTCCAGAAACATGACAATGCAAAGAACACTTAAGCTATTTAAGCTCCCAGATTTACCTAAGACTGCCGGATTTCGCAAAATGGAAGTTCAGGATAGTGAAAAGGTGGTTAAATTATTGAATGATTATTTGGGAAAATTTGATTTAGCTCCAATATTTTCAGAAGAGGATTTCAAGCATTGGTTTATGCCTCAGTCTGGCATAATTGACAGCTTTGTTGTTGAAGCTTCTGATGGCAGTATAACAGATTTTGTTAGTTACTATACTCTGCCCTCCACAGTGGTGTATCACCCTGTACACAAAACTTTAAAAGCAGCTTATTCATTTTATAATGTATCGACTAAGACTCCATGGACAGACTTAATGCTTGATGGATTGATTACTGCGAAAAATTCTGGTTTTGATGTTTTTAATGCATTGGATCTGATGGAAAATAAAGAATTTTTGGAGCCTTTGAAGTTTGGAATTGGAGATGGGAATTTGCAATACTATTTGTACAATTGGAGATGTCCAAGTATGACACCTAATAAAATTGGATTAGTTCTGCAATAATACTAAATACACATGTATTCAGTGATAACATTAACTAGTTTATTTTGGTATTTTTCACTTTGTGTAAAGTGTTTTATTGGTTGGAAATATAGCTTTAGTTCATAATAAAGTGGTTGTTATTAGTAACTGTTTTTAAACATTGAAATAATTATAATATTTATATATTGCAAAATTGTAAGCAGAGTTTAAAAACTAAATATACAGCCTTTTCCATGTAACTACAGACTATGATTCAAATGTGTTTTTTGATGCTTTAGGCTGAATTTAAGGGCCTAGTGTATATAGATTCCAATGGAGACGTTCATGGGCCCTGCCAGGATTATTTTCTGGGGGTGCATCTTCAGCAGCATTAGATGAGGTCGAAAACTGAACCCCACCACAGGTAGTTTAGCCCACCAGTATCGGGAACAGGGTCCAAGCTGCCGGTGGTCAGGGCTCCTGAGATAGGATGGCTGCCATTGAGGAACATGATCGCAAGCCCGACTAGGACATTCCCTCAGCTGGTTATCTTGGTCCATTAGTATGTACTTTGTAGTAGCAGTGTGGCCAATTTTTTTTCCGAACCATCTAGCACGGTACATTATACATCCATCTAGCGTGTGCATTACCCCAGCCAAATAATGTCGAAAATAGTCATTTAAATCTTATAAATAATTAGTTGCCCAGCTTCTGTAATTGTTGCGCACATTTTTAGGGTTCCGTAGCCAAATGGCAAAAAACGGAACCCTTATAGATTCGTCATGTCTGTCTGTCCGTCCGTATGTCACACACAGCCACTTTTTTCCGAAACTATAAGAGCTATACTGTTGAAACTTGGTAAGTAGATGTATTCTGTGAACCGCATTAAGATTTTCACACAAAAATAGAAAAAAAAACAATACATTTTTGGGGTTCCCCAAACTGAAACTCGAAATTTTTTTTTCATCAAACCCACGCGGTGGTGGGTTATCTATGGATAGGTCTTCAAAAATTATATTGAGGTATTTAATATCATTTTTTTTTTAAACTGAATAGTTTACTTCCAAAGTGTTAAAATGTATGTCGCCCCCCCTGTAACTTCTAAAATAAGAGAATGATAAAACTAAAAAAAATATATGATGTACATTACCATGTAAACTTCCACCGAAAATTGGACTGGGTCAGGATGACTGGACCAAGAGATTTTTTGAAGTTTGAGCAATACCAAGTTTTAGTACCTATTTGGTACCAGACATCAAATAATTGGTACCTCGCTAAAGAGGGAAAACTATTAGGTACGAGGAAAGTGGCCAGCCATTCTGACTTCAGAATGGCTCGACCAAGTCGGCTTCACCTAGTTGTAGGTGTTATAACTAGTTCATCTTTTCCTTAAAATTTAGTACCTCATTGGTACCTCAAATATGTTTTTCTTAAATTTTTTCGATAAGCCAAAAATAAGTTACACCTAGAAGGAATTTTGCATGTAATCTGGAGCACGTTGATTTCACCTAGTTGTAGGCGTTATAATTAGTTCATCTTTTCGTTACAATTTAGTAAGTACGGACGCCAGCAGGTCAACCTACCCAAAACTGTCAGATTTTCCCAATCAACATTGAACCTAATGTTTTAGCAATAAAGTCGAAAATCTATTAAAGAAATCTGACAGATTGTAGTAGCTTGATGTGCTGGCGTCTGTACCTCATTGGAACCTCCACATATGTTTTTTTTAGATTTTTTCTTTTAGCCAGAAATAAGTTACACCTACAAGAAGTTTTGCTTATATAATAATGTTTATTTTTGTACTAAGACAATTAGGTACCCTAAATAAATCATAACACAATATTTATGTAAATATTACGTAGGTATATTTATTCATTGATTGATTAATGAACAGTAAATACAGGACTATTTTTAAATCATTAACTAAATCACAGACTGTTCTACCCATGAATATGAAAATATTCAGGGACCAACTCTTAAGAGGGTGCACACGGGTCCACTACCGCCACTCCTTTAAAAAAATATCATCTCGTGACTGAGAAGGAATTATGAAAATCTGTTCAATCAGCGACCTCGGTAAATGTGTCTAGAATTTTCTAATACCGTGTATTCATCTTTCAATAAATATGGATGTAAACCTTATAAGGGTATAAAAAATCTTTTCGTTAATGTATTTTCTTTGTCCAAAAATAAACTGCTAAAAACTACTAAGTACTAAAAACTGATAAAACTGTTTTTTTCTGATACGCCTTTATTGATAGAAAACTGGAGAGGGTTGGTTTAGCTACAAAGAAAAAACAGCCAAAAACAAAGATAGGAATGTAACATTGTTGAGAAATGGTTCGATTACACCGTTTGCAGATAAACTCGATAATCGATGTCGAAATTTGCATTTAATGATTTACCTAAAAATATAACATTAAAAGGAATAGAGTGCCACCTTTTGTCTGTTATAGAATTTGTGCCATATCCGACCGAAAAGCGTGAGACATTACAAATTACATTGCCGCAGAGGATCCAAATGGCAATGTTACGACATGTCAAGTAGAATCATAATTAGAAAAAACAAAATATATGCACACTGTTATTTATATGCAAAAAAACATTAATGTGTCAATCTGCTGCTATCAAAAACATATGTAACCTGAACAAAAAAGCAGCGGGCAAACTTGAGTTATTAAATGCTCATGACGACCAGGTTACCTCCCTTGATATCGCTAACAATTTTTTCGCTAACGTTGGCGAGCAACTTCCTGAAAACACTATGAAGCGACTTAAAAAAAATGAAACTGATGTAGTGAATATGGTAACCCAGTCTAATACCGACTCATCTCTTCGAGAGTCTTTCTTTATGTATCCCACAGACGAAAATGAGATCGGTTCAATTATATTAAACACTAGCTTCTGCCCGCGGCTTCGCCCGCGTGGATGTCGGAAATTTACCCACGGGAACGTGCTAACAGGATAAAATGTATGTGCTTCCCCAGAATGCCATCTATGTCGCGGGCCCTTTGTGGCTAATTACAATAGAAAACCAATTGTGTCTCATTAGTGGTGATTAAGAGGGTACCTATATGATATCTTTACCTAAGTACCTAACTAATTGAAAAAAAAACTCAATAACAGAAAATTAAATACTACCTACCTAAATAAACCTATTTCTGATGACAACTAATCTAAACTCAATAAATAAGCAAAATTCCTAAAAACTAATACCTATCTATACGAATGACTAAACCTACCTAACAGTATTATAAAATAACCGACGGTCACTACGTACATACACTATCAAAATACTACCTATACTTTAAAATTAAAATCTATACCTACGACTTAAGTATATAAAAATAAACCTAAATAACTCTTAACCCTTATATGCATGATTTTTTATTTTTTCGTAAAAAAAATATATATTATGAAATGAGGGCTCTAAAATATGAGAAAAATAATAAAAAAAATCACGGATGTATTTAAAGAATATTTTTTATTGAAAAAAGGTTGTTATCATTTTTGATAAATTATGCAGTAAGCTCACAAATAAACTAAAAAATTATATAGTGTGGAAAAAACAGTTATTGTTTCGGTTATCACAGAGTGATACACGGCATTTCTCACACATGACTGACGTAAGTTTTTTACACTGGGCATATTTACACTGGTTCCTTTTGGAACCATAAGATTTTTCATGCCCAATACCATCGAAACGAATGTCATCAGGGGGTAATGATTGGGCACCATGCTTTGGTCTCTTCTGCTTGATTGCAGGGACTTCAGTTTTATTTAGACTTGGGCGGCCTCTTTTATTTTCTGATATGGTGCTGCCATAATTACATAAAGTTTCCGCAAGTTCAGTTCTGTAATCAGCCAGTTTCAAAATATTCTTAGGATTCGTGCCCTTCTTCAGCAAAACTTTTTTATATAAAATCCAACTATTGATTACCGCCATATCCAACATGTGATAAAAGAGCCTATTTGTCCATTTTTTGGATTTCATTCTAATTCTATATCTACCCAAATAACTATCCATTGTGTCAACACCGCCCATACTCGCGTTGTATTCGCGTATAGCTCTTGGGCAGGCTATGGTAACGCTCTTCTTTAGCTTTTTGTCGTATCTTTTTATTGTGTCTACAGGTTCTGAGCCCACATACGTGGAAAGCAATAACACCTGTTTATTGTCCTTCCAGCTTATGGCAGAAAATTCTACCCCATCAAATGTAGTAACATTTTCATCATATGATCCTCTTGCTACTGATGGTTTGAGAATGTCTTTCTTCTCAGGTAGTTTGCATGTTTTCCCCAGTCTATTTTTCTGTACTGTACCCAAGCAGTAAATTCCTTCTTTGAATAAGTAATGAAATAGTGATAAGTTCGTATAAAAGTTATCGAAAAATATTATGTGGTTTACATTCCTCGGTACCGGTCGAAGCAAACGTATGACTGTGTTTGAAACTACTCCCAAGTCGGGTTCATTTGGTAGTCTTTGCATATTATGAGTCCCTGAATAAATTTCAAAGGCATAGGAGTAGCCCATGGGGCAACAAAGTACGTACAGTTTGAAACCCCATTTGTGTGGCTTTTTCGGCAAATATTGTTTCATGAAATGACCAATCTTTGTCGCGCACATCTGTTCATCCAGGGATAGGCGATGGTCAAACGGAACTGACATGAATCGTTTATTGAAATGATCTACTACTGTACGTATTTTGTGTTTGTACGTATTGGTTGCTATTGTCGTTGAAGTGTATTACTTGGCGAATCTTTTCGAATCTGTTTACTGTCATTGTGTCTGAAATTGGATGGAATTGTACAGATCTTGCCCAATACGATCTGATGCTGGGGTAATGGTATACTGAAGTGTATATCAGGATGCCAAGGTATTTTCGAAGTTCCAATGAGTTGATAGGGTCGGAAAAATTTGGATTCATTTGTACAGCATATTTATTCGACTCAGAAACGATTACTTCTTGTAAGTTTTTATCAAAAAAATAAGAAAAAAATTGGTATGGACTGGATAAATCTAAAATATGTTGAGGGTAGTCTGTGACGCCAAGAAAGGTAAAAGCTTGATCAACCAAAGGCATATTTTTCCTTTTCCAAACTAAATTTCTTACTTGAGTATAATTAGTGTGCCTTGATTCATTTTCAGGTAGATCCCCAGAAATCAATGGGGGATCACAGTCCAGATTACCATTTGAGTCCGTTTGTTCTTCTTCTACTTCCTGATCTACATCTTCAAGGTCGTCGATCAACTCATTCACACCATCATAATAATCAATAACATTTTCATCGATGTCTGCTTCATCCTCAGAGATGTCGCCATTTTCCAGTTGCCTTAGCAGTGTTTCAATATTTCTGTCATTCATGTTTTACTGTCGTATCAATAGCGATCTAAAACCATAGGAAACCATGCAACCCAACACCAAAACACATATAACTTGCATCAAAAACAAACATTGAAAAAATATTCATAAGCATCCATAGTAAGAAAAAATTATACCGGTAATGCATAGATTATCATTTTTGATAACAACATTCCAAAGCAAAATAAGTATCATGCCACAAATATTTTTTGTAAACTAAACACATCATAGCAAAATATAGATCCTTACCTTTCAGAAATGTATTTTTGTAGAAAAATAACACTTATTTTTAATTAGATGTGAACCGATTTATTTAGTCAAGTTCGTACCTATGCAACTCTAACGACCTTTCAGTTTGTAATGTCAAATTCAACCAATCACAGCCCGAATAGTGTTTTGTCATGATGACAGATGATAAAAATGACACATGAATAAACGTTCAGAAACATTACGTTCATTTAAACATCTTTTGTTCGGAAGTTATACGCATAAAAAAGTTTGTTATCATTTTTGATAAACTATGCACTTAAGGGTTAAAACTAAAAGGAATAAAAATGAACTCCACTGCGGGTGACCCAACCTACGACAAACTTAGTATTTGCGGTTGGTACAGTACAGACAGTGGTAATCGGGTATAGGGATCGAACCGCAAAATTAAGTTTGTTTTTTATTGTATATACTTTTCCGGGATAAAAAGTACCCAGTGTGGTGCCCAGGATATTAAAGAATAATTATACCAAGTTTCATCGTAATCGAACCGGTAGTTTTTGCGTGATGCCTGAACAAACAGACAGACAGACAGACAAAAAAATTTTTAATCACATTTTTGGGTTCGGTGTCGGTCTAGTAACACCCCCTGCCATTTATTTTTTTTATATTTTCAATGTACAGAATTTTCACTCCTACAGATTTATTATAAGTATAGATGAAGAACGAGTCCGCTCCGGGCAGCCCGGGCCCTTCAATTTTTTTTAGGCGGGGCAAAATCTGAAAAATGCCGCCCCCGCCCACTTACATTTATTTTTACCTTTATCATCCATATAATTTCAGCTATCAGATGTCCACTAATTGATTGAAATTTGGACATAACCTACATAGGCCTTCCGGAAATAATGCATCCATCGCTGTTGTTTCTGTGTTAAGCCTATCTATTTACAGATAGACATAAACGTGTAGGTTATATATATTTTATACACAGCACAGGATAGGATTTAAAATAAAAATATGTATAATAAAAATAAAAATCAAATATATTACTGCACTAGCTTCTGCCCGCGGCTTCGCCCGCGTGGATATCGGAAATTATCCCACGGGAACAGGCTACCAGGATAAAAAGTATGTCCTTCCCCAGGATGCCATATATCTCTTTGCCAAATCAGAAGTTCAGTGGTTTAGATGTGAAAATGTAACATACAGTATCAAGTTCAAATCCTCCCCTTAAAATACGAATTACCCCGTTTTGCCCCGTCAGGGGTCAATTTATTAATTATTTTCTGTCAAAAGTATTAATACGGAGTTTCGAGTTTTAATTGGACCGCGCATTCAATTACTTCCACACAAACTTCAACTCCCCTATGTCCCCCTTTGAGGGGTAGTTTTGAAAAACTTATAATAATAAACTTTATTACTTAGGCGAGTATTCTTGCAAAGTTTCAAGTTTATTAACTAAATGAATAAGATTTTTCATATAAACTGTATCCCCACTTTTCATCCACACAGGTGTGGGTTTAAAAAAATAATTTGGGATGTATTCATAACTTGACTCAAAGATTATTTATACTAATTTTCGAGTTAATCAAGCCAAGCAGTATTAAGTCCTCCCCTGTAAAATTGACTACCCCTTTTCAACCCGTTAGGGGTAGATTTTCGAAAAATCCTGATACATGTTATTCTTTGTTTTTGGTCTGAAGTATAAACATTGAGTTTCGAGTTAATCGGACCGCGCATTCAAATTCTTCCAAAAAAACTTCAACACATCCCCCTTTGAGGAGTAGTTTTGAAAAACTTATAATGATAAACTTTATTACTTACTTAGGGGAGTATTCTTGAAAAGTTTCAAGTTTATTAACCTAATGAAGAAGATTTTTCATATAAACTGTATCCCCGCTTTTCACCCCCACAGGGGTGGAATTTAAAAAAATCGTTTGGGATGTATTCATAACTTAACTCGAAGATTATTTATTAATTTTCGAGTTAATCAAGCCATGCAGTAAAATCCTCCTCTGTAAAATTGACTACCCCTTTTCAGCCCGTCAGGGGTAATTTTCGAAAAACTAGGGGAGTTTTCGAATATAGCTTCATATCTTTCGCACGCACGGTAACCAGACGCGTGCTGCCGCGATCTGTGATTCCTGCGGGCAAGCGGGCGCGTATTTTGAACTATAACGCGCCTCGCGAATATTAAAATGTTCGTGCAGCACGTCTCACTCTAAGCTCTGGGTATCGGTCGAGATATGGCCATGAAATTTCTGTACTTGTACTATTTTATTTATTCCGTGGTCAAAGTTAAGTAAATGATGAGTTGTCCATTCGTCTGTAAAGTGTGAATTTGGCCGCCCTCTGAACTTGCCGCCCGGGGCATAGGCCCCGGCTCGCCCCCCCCCTAGATCCGGGGCTGGCTCCGGGATGGGATAAAATAACCAACCGTGTTGTTAAATTAGGTATAAAGAGTCTAGTGGCCACAATATCGCACATATGCAATTTAAGTATCGCAACGGAGAAAGTACCAGCACAAATGAAAATAGCTAATGTGTGTCCAATTTACAAAGCAGGAGATTCTACGGTGGCATCCAACTATCGACCTATCTCCTTCTTAACATCTGTGTCAAAAATACTCAAAAAGCTGTTGAACAAGAGACTTAAATTACCTGCAAGGATAAAACTTACTCTCATCCAATCAGTTTGGTTTTCGCAATGACAGGTCGACGGAGGACGCAGTCACCAATTTGGTTGACTTCGTGACTGCTAAATTATACATTGGAGAGAAGTGTGCGTCTTCCTCGACCTGGCCAAAGCCTTTGATAACGTTTCCAGGCCAATACTATTAAAAAAACTGGAATGTGCGGGTATCAGGGGCACTGCGCTGGACTGGTTCGCCTCATACCTCACTGACCGCAAACAAAGGGTTTGCTTAATTGATTACCAGAGTTCTCTTGTGCACGTTGAATACGGGGTGCGTCAGGGCAGTCCTGGATCCCACACTGTTTCTTTTATACATAAACGGTCTCTGTTCCAGTTAAACAGGGCACAGATTTTTGCATATGCAGACGACACTGCTATCATTTTTCATGGTAAGTCGTGGGATGAAACCTATAACGCTGCGGAAGCCGGAATGCAGACAGTATTTGACTGGTTGCAGCACAATCTACTAACATTGAACGTGGAAAAACCAAAATCATTAACTTCAGCGTAACAAAAAAAAAACATTGGCCCCATCACTGTTCACAGTTAAACTACATACATGCGGCTATGTTCTGGGTAATACTTGCAACTGCACAGAATTTGAAGGAGGGGTGGATAGTATCAAATAACTTGGTGTTACTATTGACCAGCATCTGAAATGGCAGAAACAAATCGAAACGCTAAGTGCTCGAGTCAGAAAGCTGCTTTATATATTCAAGAGACTAAGATCGCTGGCAGAAATTTCGACGCTTAAGATGATTTACCATGTTCTTTGTCAGTCAATCCTAGGATACTGTATCTTGACCTGGGGATCAGCAAGTAAAAGTCATCTTATTACTGCTGAGCGGGCACAAAGAGCAATTCTAAAGGTAATGTATAACAGGAGAACTCGCCACCCAACACACTTACTTTACCAAGAGTCTAGTGTTTTAACGGTGCGCAAACTATGTATACTGGCTGTTATCCTTAAATTTCACAAAACTGCGCACTATACTATTTTTGATCATACAACTGGCAACACTGCCCGAGTGACATGTCAAAATTTTGCTCCGTATTTTAAAATTAGTTTTATTTAATTTTTAAGTGTTTTTAAGTGGTAATAGTATATATAAATGTAAAATAACAGCTTAAATACTCTGGACCATTGTTTTCCTGCAAGTTTTACAAAGTTAAACACAGTATTTGGTTGCCTACCGTTACCGGTAACCTCTCACGAACAGCTGATTGTGCAGCTGATGTTCGACCTGCGGATTTAAACGGGGAGTATTGTTTACTTTTAATCTATATTTAACTCACGATCGTCATCTAGACTGTAATACATTCATTGATCCCAATTATTGTTGATTTGTCACCCGGCACTGGGTCTATGTCACTTTGTGTAAATCAGTGTAAATCATAACGAAACTTAATAAGTATTGTGAAATATTAAAATATTGAAATTCTATTAGTGTTACATAACAACAATAACGATAACTATCTTTATTTTCAATATTTGTAATCTTAATGCAAAACTAGATTTTTCTGTCTGGGCCTACCCACATAAAAAAAAGTTAAATCTTAAATCAATAGAATCAATGTAACTGTGTACTTTATCTAATCATATCAGTTGCATTTCAATTAGATTCAGCCTACCTTATTCTACCTATAATTCTACACTAACTTCTCCAACTTTTCCTTTCATTTCTAGCTTTTCTTTTCTGTTTGGCTGTTTTACTGGTTCTTACCGTTTCTTTAATTTCACTTTCAGTACTTATTCCTGAAACCATGCCTGTGATGACCCGTAAGGCTGCTGCTCAGGACTTGGAGCTTAAATTGAAAACAACCACTCAAGATCTTAAGGCTTCAAACAGTAAATGTGATCAGCTGTTGCAGGAAATAGAGGATAGTGAGAAGGAAGTCGAGAAGGTTGTTTACAAAAATACAAGCTTAAAACAGGAGCTAGTAGACCTTCATCAAAAATACCTGGTCGTTGTTGATGAACGGGATAAACTGCGGTTAGTCACGGATGGTTTCAATAACTGCAGTAACTTATATGAGGAGGCTTTGTGTAAGGTTAGGGACCTAGAAGAGGAATTAATTCATGCAAATTTACGAATTACTAAGTTACAGAAAGTCAAAGAATGTACTCGGGCTAAGGAAACTGATAACTTGTATACTGAATTAGCTAATACTAATTGCAACTCTCATTCCTTAATAACAATAGACCTTACTGAAGATTCTATACTGAAATATAATAATAACAGTTATAAAGTAAGTCAAAATAAAATAAAAAAATATGCAAAACTAAATAAAATCATAAATAGATGCAATAAATTTAGGAAACAACAAAATCTCAATTCCAATAATATTAAACTAAGGAAGGAACGTGTTTTTCTAATAAATAAATTAAAAAACTATGAAATTAAATTAGAAGATAGTAAAAACATTTATCACATTGACACTCAGCGATTACAGTCTGAAGTTGAGGTACTTGAAGAGTCACTACATTTACATTATATTAAGTATGTGAGCTCTCAAAAACAAATAAAGGAACACATCCTAGCTGCAAACGAGTTGGTGGAAATGCGTAGCGATGAGGCAGGTAGAGTGGACCCGATGACTCTGAGCTCCACTCAATGTTCTTGTCAAAGGGAAACCAACCTTGAGGCTATCCAACCTGAGGCAACGGAGGACCCGTCCCAGTCTGGAGGAGCTTGGGACTGTATCCCTGGTCAAGATACACCACATGTTGTACAATGTTCATCTGAAGTAGCACAGACAGATCCTTATGCTGTCACTTCTTCTAGTAAAGTTTGTTGTTGTTCTGTTATGTTTTCAGATAGTTTAGGGAGAGGGTTAGGTAAATTATTGAGTAACAACCTGAGTCAATCTGCTGTTAATTATTGTATGCCTGGGAAATCCTACAAAGAGATAATGTCATCAATAACTAGCAATAATTATGATCCAAATGCCATTATTTCTGTATTTGTAGGTAACAGTGATAAGGTAAAAATAGATGACATCACTGACTGTGTCACTGAAATCTTAAAGATTAATTGTCAGAAAATAATATTGTGTGCTTTCCCATACTTTGAGCACTTATCAAGTAGGCAAAATTATTATATACATATGTTAAATAACCATATGCACTTCTTAGTTAATCACTATAGTGACAAACTCATATTTTTTGACACCAACACTTTTGTTGAGCCATTTAAATCGACTAGGGATACAGCGTATCTGCCTATTAGTTTTAGACGTCAAATAGCAGGGCTATTAGCTTTTATTATTAACTCAGACATAAGTAGTATGTCGAAGTCTCATGTGATTAGCACCATAAAAATTAGTAATAATACTAATATTAAGGTGGTTAGCAACAATAGTTTAAACTAGTCAGTAAGACAACAGAAGGTACCAATAACAAAATTCTTAATCTCACCTCCAACAAGGTATCTTCTAGCTCTCAATTAGTTAAGTGTAAAAAAGGGGCTAAGCAGAATTCCTTGAAATTGTTTCATCAAAATATTCAAGGTATTTCTTCCAAATTATTAGAAATTGAATTGTTTTTAGAAAAAACAATGTTTGATATTATTTGTATAACTGAACACTGGTTGAAAGATTATGAAATGCTAATTAATTTTGAGAACTACAGTGTGGGCAGTTGCTTTAACCGAAAATCCATGCTGCATGGAGGTTCATTAATTTTAATTAAAAATTCTATAAAATATAAGACTCGTAAAGACATAGTTAAACTATCGGTGGAACATAGCATCGAACTGTCCTGTGTTGAGCTAGATAAGCATTTTATAGTGTGCGTATACAGACCTCCAAACTATCAAAACTACTCTATTTTTGAGTCAGTAATGGAAGATGTCTTGGCAAAACTTGCAACTGGTAATAAATCAGTAATTATTTGTGGTGACTTTAATATTAATATTTTGGAAATCAATTCAAATAGCAATAGATTATTAAGCCTCTTTAAATCATTCAATCTGTCAAATGTGTTTTTGGAACCAACACGAATAACTACGGCTACTGCTACATGTATTGATAATGTTTTCTGTTGCTGCGAATATCTAGAGAAGGGCATTGTAAATTATCTCCCTTCTGATCACAGCGGTCAAACCGTTTATTTTAAGTCCAACACACCAATCCAAAAAGTGCAGATTCAAACTAGACCAATAACATCGAGTAATTTGAATAAGTTTAATATAACTTTAAATAGCAAGTTAAGTGTTCAGGGCCTAAGTATGACTAATGGTAATATTTTGTATAAAGAATTATTTTCATTGGTACTAACAGAGTTCAATCATTATTTTAAGAAGCACTAAAACTATTTGCCCTAAGTTTTTATTCTGTGACTGGGCAACTAAAGGAATCAGTAAAAGTAGGGATAGATTATTTGAACTGTATGGCCTTAAGCCGTATATTAACACGGATACTTTTAATAAGTATGTTGCTACTTATTCTAAAACTTTTAAAAATATCTGCATAGCAGCTAAAGCTTCATTCATTAGTAACAAGGTTAAATCAGCAGACAATAAAATAAAGACAGTTTGGAAGATTATTAACAATGAAACGAACAGGAACAAAACACGTAATACTGATTTCACACTTAACACTCCCCGCGGTCTCATTAGCGATAACATCGATGTTGCTCAGGAATTTACAACTTTCTTTACCAATATCCCAATCAAAACTACAGAAACGTTAAATTCCTCGCCCGCACTAGCTATAGAATTATTGAGAGCGAATGTCTCAGCCTGTACTGTGGAATTTAAATTTAAACATATTGACCCTATAGTTATTATAAAAGCATTCAGGCAACTTAAGATCAAAATTACCGAAGATCTGTGGGGCATGTCTACTAAAGTTTGTCAATCCATTATTGAGACAATTGCACCCTACTTAGCTTTAATATTTAATTTGTGTGTAGATCAAGGGGTATTCCCGGATTTAATGAAGTTCAGTAAAGTTATTCCACTTTTCAAATCTGGGGACAGCAAAGACACAAATAATTATAGACCCGTATCGGTTTTGCCGGTTTTCAGCAAGGTTTTTGAAAAAGTAATGTTAAATCAAATGCTCAATCATTTTAATCGTAACAACATCCTACACGATCAACAGTATGGTTTCACCAAAGGACGTTGTACAACTGACGCCGGTGTCACCTTATTAAAACACATCTTTAACGCATGGGAAGAGGCACAAGATGCAATAGGCATCTTTTGTGATCTATCCAAGGCATTTGACTGCGTGAATTACGAAACACTGCTCTTGAAACTTGAGCATTACGGACTGGGTAAACTAGCTGTTAGCTTAATAAAATCATATTTAAATGACAGATTTCAGCAAGTTCAAATAAACGGTGTGAATTCATTGGGTTTAAAAGTCAAAATGGGTGTGCCGCAGGGCTCAATATTAGGGCCGTTCCTATTTTTAGTTTATATAAATGATTTACCTCATTTACTAAAAACCCGACCACAAATGGTGTTATTTGCTGATGACACATCACTGATTTTTAAAGTGGATAGACGTGCAGAGCAGCTTGACGACGTAAATAATGCTATGCTTATGGTCCATAATTGGTTTACTGTAAATAATTTAGTATTAAATGAGAAAAAAACTAAATGCATTAGATTCGCTTTACCGAATGTTAGAAGTAGTGAATGTCACGTTGTATTGAATAGGGAGATACTTGAATTCGTCGAAAGTACGGTTTTCTTGGGTATCACGCTTGACTCAAAGCTGCAGTGGGGTCCTCACTAGGGATTGCAAATATTCGATATTTTTGGTATTCGAATATTCGAATAATTTTTCAGCCTTATTCGAATTATTCGAATAATATTCGAATATTTCAGAAAAAAAGTATTTTTATAATTTCTCACGTTTTATTGCCTTAGAAACTAGTAACATATTTGTTATGTAAGTAGGGCAACATCCCAATCAGACAGAACCAATATTTAAACAAAACTTTTAATCAAATAAAATATTTAATTAACAAATTTTTAATAAAGTTAGATGTAATATGAACTTCGACTATGGAAATATGAAATAAAAAATATTAATTTTTAAACAATTATTGAAAAACTACTTAGTAGAAAACACAATTAAAATCTCACTAGCAAAATCAAATAACATGTTAATAAACTTTATACAACACAAGTAAAAGTAAGAAACAAAAAAGTATCATGATATTGCACTATCAATTTCTTAAGAATAACTAAAGAGAAACGAGATCAAAGTCACAATAAGAATGCACTGCGCGGGATAACTAGCATCTAAAGAGATATGCAAATTGCAAGTGCACGCAATCACTTAAATTGAAAATTATGATCCCACGGGCCACGCGGATTAACGGGCACGGGCCACTTAAGTAACAATTATGGCACGTCATAGGCCTGACTTAGGTGTATTTGTCTGGGCGTACCTGTATCATAAAATATAGAGCCATCTGCATTTTTATTGATGTTTCTAGATCATGAATTCACGATGTTCAAGAGTTGCTGTGGATGTGGAAGGCACTGCATACATTTCGTCCTCTATCTTTTTCTGCATCTGTTCTTTCATTGACATATTTGAGATTCTTGACGCTTCTTCATTTTGATAACACTGAAGGTCTAATATAGCAATGTCGTCTTCGTCATCAGAAACGCCAGTGTTAGTTGTCGCAGGTCTTTGCTTAAAATATTTTTAGTTACCTGACTGACACTTCACTTTTACTTTAATTATATATTATATTATTTATTATATATATACAATGTGAGTCTTTATAAAGTGCACATATTAAAAAGGGTGAAAATATAAACAATTTTGTCGATGGAAAAAGTGTCAAAATAATTTTTTTTTTTTATAATAATAATAATAATTTATTTATTTCAGAAAATTCAATTCCGTTTTGTAGGTACAATAAATTACATTAAAATGATATATTATAAAAATGACACAAAAAAAAAAAAATAATAAAAAATAAAATAAATATGACTTTTAATTTTTTTTACTCTCGTCTTGGTACCCCATGCAAACAAACTGTAGACTGACATTTTTTGATAAATTTTACATTTTTTGCAAAAATTGGTAGAAAAACGGTAAATTTTCTTCAAAAAATCATTAATAATAAATTTAAGGGGTTTATTTTTCAAAAAATTATGGCTTTATTAGCTCGGCTTATTATTAGAGATCATTATTAATTTTGTTTTGTTTTAATATCACATTTAGTTTAAAAGTAGTAACAGTTTGTTTGCATGGCTAGATTCACACTGTATATTAATTACATATATTTGTGAAACTCAAAATTGCGGCGAGTTGCAGTCAGCAGAGGAATGGTGGCCGTTGATTGGTCGGATGGCCGCTGTGGTAATATTCGAATGTTCGAATATTTTGTAATTTACTATTCGAATATGAATTTCAAATGTATATTCGAATAATTCGAATATTCGAATATTCGATTGCAATCCCTAGTCCTCACCTAACATCACTTGCAGGGCGGCTAAGTTCAGCCGCTTACGCTGTCTGGAAAATCCGTCAATTAACAGACGTGGAAACCGCAAGACTGGTCTATTTTAGTTACTTCCATAGCATCATGTCTTACGGTATTTTGCTGTGGGGACGGGCTGCAGATATTGATTCTATATTCATTCTGCAAAAGAGGGCTGTCAGAGCCATCTACAATCTCAGCAGACGCGAAACTCTAAGGCAACTGTTTAAAAAAATTAACATCATGACGGTTCCTTGTCAATATATATACGAAAGCATTATGTACGTTCGAAAACATCTACATCTTTTTAGTAAGATAAGTGACAGGCATAACTTTAACACTAGGAATAGGAACAAACTAGATCAACCGAGCTTCAGATTGTCTAAAGTAAAAACTTCTTTTATGGGGTACTGTGTAAAATGTTATAATAAAATACCACTCGATATTCTTCAACTAAATGAGAAGAAATTTAAAACATGCATTAAACGCACACTATGTAGACAAGCATATTATAAGTTGGACGAGTATATAGTAGATAAAAATGCTTGGCTTAATGCTGGTCCTGCTCCACAGGCAGTTGGGCTTACAAGTTGATCACAATTTCAATATTTGGAAGAGATGCTTCCCCTTTTTGTTTTTTTTTCTTTAGTGTTTATTTTATATAATCAGGATTAATTTTTAATACTTCAGTATTAAATACCTCTTCATGATTGGTAGTAATTTTTTTTTCTCTCATCTCTTATTTAAATTGCAAACTATAGTTTTGTATAATTTAGAAGCATTTTTGAAAATTTTGTAAATGTAAGAACCATGGATCCGTTTTTTATGATATTTTGATGTTGACTTGAAAGAGCATGGCAGTTGAGAATATGTCATGCTCACTTAAATGTCTCACTGGTGGTGGCGCGTGTGTTGGATCATTCGGTTCCCTACGAAATGGTTTAGCTGGGTGGTGCTGATCCACGCGTCATGTTCGTGAACGGGCGCCATCTGTTGAGACTGGTCATCTCTTAACTGCCAGGGCTTATTTTTAATTTTATATTTTAATTTGTTTCTTAACATTGTTCTCACATATAGAAGCAATAAGAATAATGTAACCAGGATTTTGTAAAAATGTCTTGATTTAAAAGAGTGTCCGTGGAGTTTCTTGCCCGTTCTTCTCCATAGAGATCTACGCTTTGGAATGGGCAACTAGCTTCAACTTTCTGACTAACTGACCGACTATTTTATTTTGACAATTCAAAAGTGCCTGCAAATGGTTTAATTGAAATAAATGATTTGAGTTTGAGTTTTGATGACAAGCGTTCACAAAGAAGATGTAAATGGAAAAGACCAACCTGCAAGCTGAGTTTTGGCAAAAAAGCTTTTGCTTTCAGGGGCCTGACCTATATCCAAAAATAAATAAAGAAGTGAATATAAATAAATAAAAAGTGAATACTCGACTAGACATGTTTGTAAGAAAATTGTAATCAATTGACTTCTAGATTTGGATTATTTGAACACTGAAAGTATAATCACTATTGGCTGAATCAAAACACACACAAACACACCCCAACACTCACTCTCTCACAACACTCATTACACTTACACACTATACTTAACATAAACACCCCTTTCATTTTTTCCATAACATGTACACAACTATTTCCGTAAGTTTAATTTAATTTACCTATTACCTATGTATACTTAACTGTTGATCTGAAAAAAAAACTACAGCTAATACAAACTATGTGATGAAAGAGACTGGACCTCACGACACAGGGTATCCTAGTGTGGGGTCGTGTTACTCGAAACCAGAATGTAAACTTTTTTTTTGAGATTAAATAAATTATTATTTAATTATTATGTCCTTTATTTATTTATATTTCTTATTTTAATACATTTTTAAATATTAGTATAAAAAAAAACATTTAAAAATATAAAAAAATAGTAATCCACCGGTGTCGGGAGCAGGGTCCAAGCTACCGGTGGTTAGGGCTCCAGAGACAGAAACCTCCTCACAATGCGAGCCGTATCGAGGAGTACTGCCTTCTGAATCAGGCCCTTGATCCAACCGCCTAACGAGAGCCTCGAAAGATGTTGATCGAGGGTTTCGGCCATCAGGCCATTGGCCGATACGACAATCGGCACTATGACAGTCGAGCTCACATTCCACATGTCAACAACCTCGTGTGCTAAGTCAAGATATTTGATTTGTTTATCTTTCTCAGCTTTCACGAGGTTCCCGTCATGTGGAATGGTAACATCGACAATCATTGCGCGGCGCACTAATCGATCTATCACCACTATATCAGGTTTGTTGGCGACAACAGTCCTGTCAGTGATGATAGACCGATCCCAGTACAACGTGACATGGTCATTTTCGAGAACTGGGTCGGGCACATACTTGTAATATGGTACCTCAGAGTCGACAAGTTTATATTTCAAAGCAAGTTGCTGGTGAATAATCCTGGCTACTTGGTTATACCTGTGCAAGTACTCGCTGTTAGCCAGACGAGAACAACCAGAGATAATATGTCTGATGGACTCACCCGGACGGTGGCATGCCCGACACACGTCAACCGTCCCGTCCTTCATAATATGTCGCCGGTAGTTATTCGTCAAGATAACTTCGTCCATAATTGCACAGACAAAACCTTCAGTTTCCCCGAAGAGGTCACTAAACCGCAGCCAGGATACGGACGCTAAGAAATCTACACCGGGCTCGTGAAGAGCCCGATAGAAGCTTCCGTGAAGCTCCTTGCTTTGCCATATCTTCTTGCGGTCATCGGTAGTCAGTACTACAGGTTTGCGCCAGTTCTCTTTTGCCATGGAGAGCGGAGTGAGCCCCTTGTCCACTGCGACCACATCACGGTGCATACCCACTTCGGCTTTTAAAAAATATTCCCTGAGACTGCACACCTCGCGGTTGTGGAGGGTCTTCGCATTTAAAAAGCCTCGACCCCCACACTTCCGTGGGATATACAGTCTCATCACCTATGATCGAGGGTGATGCATCCGGTTTGCGGTCAGTAGTGTACGGACCCTTCTATCCAGGGCGTCGAGTTCAGTCTGAGTCCATTTGAGTATGCCGAAAGAGTACATCAAAACAGGCATGACCCAACCATTGAAGGCGCGCACCTTATTTCCGCCCGAAAGAAGACTAACTAATACCTTCTTCAGGCGACAAAAGAAGCGCTCCTTCAAGGATTGCTTCATGTCAGCATCGTTGATGCCTAACGCTTCCGACATACCCAAATACTTATAGCTTTCGGATGAGGAGAGGGACCTAAGGTGTATGGAATCTGAAAGTGGAATTCCCTGTGATTCCATAATCTTCCCCCCCTTTACATGCATGACTGCACATTTGTCCACACCAAATTCCATCCTGATGGCCCTACTGAAAGTTTCAGTTACCTTCAGTAGCTCCATCAGATGCAATTTGTTGGGGGCAAAGAGTTTCAAATCATCCATGTAGAGGAGGTGAGATATGACCTGACCACCTCTCTTCAACCGGTAGCCTAGACCTGAATCCTCCAGCAATGTGCTTAGAGGATTCAGGGCTAAGCAGAACCAAAGAGGGCTCAAACTGTCGCCCTGAAATATTCCCCGCTTAATCCATACAGGCTCATCATTCCCCTGGATCTGTCGACACCCTGGATAACGAAGGACCGTCTTCCATTGCCCCATACACGACTCAAGGAAGGTGCGTAGAGTTGCGTCTATCTTGTACAACTCCAGCACCCTCATGAGCCATGTATGTGGCACTGAGTCGTAGGCCTTCTTATAATCTATCCAACATGTCGACATATCCTTACGGGATCGGCGAACCTGTTGGCTAATGGCCATGTCTATGAGGAGTAGCTCCTTAGTACCGCGGGACCCTTTCCTACATCCATTTTGAGAGGCAGACATAATCGAGTTACTGTCAATGTGTGTGTTAATTTTCGCTCTCAAAATGGATGTAAGAAGTTTATAAACCGTCGACAAACATGTGATCGGTCTATAATTCTTGGGTTCCGCGGGACTACCTGACTTATGGAGCAGGTGGGTAACGCCTGTTGTTAGAAACTGTGGTAGCGACCCAGACTCTAAGGATGACTGGAACTGAGATGCCAGGCAAGTTTGAGAACTAATTAGCCATTTTAACCAAAAGTTATGGAGTCCGTCCGGTCCCGGTGATTTCCAATTCGGTAACGGACGGACTGCTCTGGCTACGTCTAATGGTGTAATTACGACTGGTTCCATTTCTTCTATGGTTCCACACACTCACTCGATATCCCGCATCCAGCCACCCTCAGCGTAACAGACGGGCACCGACCAGATGCTGCGCCAGAATGCACTCGTGGTGGCATCATCCGGGCGGTACACGTCCGTCACGTTTTGTTCAGGTCGCTCCCAAGCTCTATATACCCACCTCTCATCGCTCTGGAACATGCGATTCTGCGTGTACCGATCAACTCGCCGCTTATACCGCCGAATACGACTCGCCCATGCACAAACTTTCTGCTTCAGGAAGTCGATGCGCTCTGTGACATTGGACATGTATTCCCGAGGGCTGATTCCAGTCCCCGAAAATGCCTGTCTTACAAAGCGCATCACTCGTGGTCGTGTATTGCCCTCCCTGAAGCAGTATAGTTTGCCGATGAGTACCCTGGCCCCATCGATACGACGCTCGATCCTGCATTGCCAGGCTGGTACGGCTAGTTTTGGTCGAGTAGCTGCGTCACAATTGGGAAACTTGACGTTAGCTAAACGACATGCCGCTACAGCTGCGCAATACAGGATCGAGTGTGTATCAACAAGATCCTCGCTGCTCTCGAAGAGCTTCGAGTCCAAGGCACACACCAGCGCCCTATTTTTTTTGTGCATAGGTAGCCGTGGTATTCGGGGTCTAAGTTCGGTTGGAGTGGACCTATACTCGCGAAACGCATCCTCCAGTGCGCTCCTCAGTCGGACGTTGCACTGGCTACTTACTGTGTCAACCCTATCATCTTGTTCTTCAACATGATTGGACCGCGGCGGGATGGCATCAGTAGTTGACGCTTGTGCCGCGGTTTGTGTCAGAGTCGAGACGATTTGGTTGCTCAGTACCTCTGAGCGCAGCCTATCAAGTGCGCTATCATCCAACCTGTGATTACGTTGGATGACTCGCACCTGATCCGAGTCGTTGGGCTGAGACGTTGACGGTTGGTTCCAGTTCCTGGAACAGAGACAGCATCCTATCACGGTACGCAGTGAGGTTAGTTCCCCCCTCTGTAGACCTGTAATATGCGCGCATGACGTTCTCGTTCATAGACTGAGTCCATCACATGCGCTGCACACAACCACCGGTAGCGGGGACCCGGCTCGGGGCCGGATGGCCCCTAAGTCCCAAGCTCCTCGGTGGCCGGCCTCTCCCCTGCCGACGTACAGGTGTAGGCGACGTCGGCGGAGAGAAATACTCGTCGCTCGAGTTCGACGCAACTGCCGCGGCCGGTGTCGTCACAGCACTCACAGTGGGGCTGGGTACCGGCGGCGGCGAGGCGGAGCTGAGCGAAGAGTCCGGAGGTGGTGGGCGTGCACGGCGAGCTGCAGCTGCTGCTCTTGTCAACATTTTCTCATATTTTTTGTCATTTTCAGTTTTTCACCGGAGGCGACATGACAGATGTCACCTCCGATTCGGCAGATTTTGATACAATTTTATGTTTATATTGTTCATTAGATTAATTGAAATGATATTTTATATGGTCTGGTATGGTTATGGTAGGTATATTTTCACGGATATATTAGAAAACAGCTTCTAAAAAATTATATATTCATTAAAATTTAAGAGATGACAAATACATGACTTGTTGACTTAAGTGTTGCTAGCTAATTATTATTTTGGTTTTTAAATTTAATTTTCTCAGGTTATTATTACCTGCAGTGCGATTCTGTAACCATCTCACCGTGAAAACTTAGGTGAAGTGAGCGTGGAGTGAGCTGTCATTTCAAATAATGCAAGGGATTGACACTACTGACAACTCACATCAAGCTCACTTCACTTGAGTTTTCACGGTGAGATTTTTACAGAATCGACCGGCTGGTATTTTCAGAATCTCACGGGTGTGAACCAAGGTGAGATTCTGAAAGGATAATTATTATTATTATTATGTGTGGTGCCCAGGATATTAAAGAATAATTATACCAAGTTTCATCGTAATCGAACCGGTAGTTTTTGCGTGATGCCTGAACAAACAGACAGACACAAAAAAATTTTTAATGATATTTTTGGGTTCGGTGTCGGGCTAGTAGTAACACCCCCTGCAGTGCGATTCTGTAATCATCTCACCGTGAAAACTTAGGTGAAGTGAGCTGTCATTCCAAATAATGCTAGGGAATGACACTACTGACAACTCACATCAAGCTCACTTCACTTGAGTTTTCACGGTGAGATTTTTGCAGAATCGACCGGCTGCCATTTATTTTTTTGATATTTTCAATGTACAGTCGCCAGCACATCAAGTTACCCCACTTTGACCTTGAACGCGTTATGAGCAACAACAGCGAGAATCGTGCGAAAGAGATGTATAGCTTTTTGTCTGTTCTTACTTGTAATATTTCGTGCTGCAGCGCGTACATGAGAGTGTGTGCGTGTGCGCGTCGTGGTGTACTTACTACTATGCGATAAGAAATGCGTAGCAGTTGGGTTGAATGAATACTTTTGACTTGAATCGAATCGAAATAGGTAATGGAATGGTAATAAAAACAGGCGGCCCGCGCAATGCCTTAAATACATACGAAAGCTTATAATCAATTTGTTTTATTGAAATGATATCTTCTTAATCCTTCATTTTTACATATTATTATTTGTTTCTATTACCTATACCTAAGTATTAAGTAGGTATTAGTATACTCATATTACCTACATTTAAACAGGTAGGTAGGTACGGTATACACCGTTACACAATTTTATTAATTATCATCAGGTAGGTATAATCCGATGTGAGAAAAACATTTTTTTTTAAATTTCAAGCAGGTTTAAATAACCTTTTGCGGGTTTTGTTACCTACTTACTGGCGGGCTGGCGGTCAACTGTTTTCGTGCGTTCCTTGCTCTCCTATTCTAAGTATTTTTACGAAATTTAATGCTGAAAACCCATAACACAATTGCGTGAAATTTTGAAAAAAAATATGGATACTTACCCCGTCACGAACCTGTGTAAGGTTTAGCCAATTAATTATACCTATCAAGTCTCTTGTCTGCCGCCGGCCGTGTTTGAGATTAACGTTACGTCCGCGACACAATCTTTTTACTAAAATAATAAGTTTGAACTTAGTAACGGAATTATCTATACCTACCGAAGTTTGCTTTTACATGCAAGTTCTAAGTAATAAGATACGATTTCGAAGATTATGAATTTTCAAATAAAATTCTAATCTATTATTATCGTTATTTCATCATCATCATCAGCCTATAGCAGTCCACTGCTAGACCGATGTCCAGCCGTGGACTATGCCGTCTCTCCTATTGCACGCCATTCAACTGGATTTTCGGAAAGAAAAGGCCATGGGTTCTCGTAGGAACCTATTTCTATGGGAACTCGAGCGGGGTCTTTTACAAAAAGGACAGTGACGTTTTCAACCGACTACAAAAAAGGAGGAGGTTCTCAATCAGACTGTATTTTTTTATGTTTGTTACCTCAGAACTCCGTTATTTATAAGCCGATTTGCAAAATTCTTTTTTATTTGTAAGGATATACTTTCAGGTTGGTCCCATAGAAATTTCATCAAAAACGGTTCAGTAGTTTGTTTACTATTTGTTTACTGGTAAAAGTTACAACTTAAAAGTGAAAAATAAAAACTTTTTTGGTGGCGAACAACGAAAATGCGAACCCAGCGATACCGACTTTCGAAATTAAAGTTATTTTTCACTTTGTAGTGTCTTTTTTGGAAGTCAGTTGTTTTTTTTTTCTCAAAAAAGTTTTTATTTTCACTTTTGAGTTGTAAATTTTACCAGTAAACAAATAGTAACCAAACGAAGTACTAAAAAGTTTTTTTGAGTAAATAAATGTGGCGTCGTCGGGGCCCCGTATAATAGATTCTATACGGCGCTAGCTCCCCCGTGCTTTCGGCGCCTTAGCTACACAACCGATCATCATGGAATTTTGCATACCTACCTATCAGAAAAGGACATAGGAATAGGATAGGTTACTACGGGAACGCGTGTGAAAGCGCGAAAAAATCTCAAAATAAAATGCGGAATAAAATAATCTTAATCTTTTTATTTAATATACCTAATTGAAAACTAAAAAAAACAAATACCTACTCTAAAATTAAATATACTTACCTACAATAAAATTTATAAAACCAAACTATACAATGGATTAAAAATAAGTAGATAATATTTCTTTTTTACACGCTTTTATTTTTAGAAAGAAAGAAAATACGTTTATTTGCGGTAAACATGACGCGAAAAGGAACATAAACAAAAAAAAACAATTATTAGTATTAGTTTTATTAATATTTGTAACATTAATTATACAGTTACATCTGTCACCAATGGTTGCCAAGCAAAATCAAATGCTGCCGCCAAACAAAAGTAAGCTTTTACCTAGATTAATATAATTGGACTGGGTTGTATAAGACCCGGTACCCACAGGCGGCACGGCACGACAATTTCATTGATATGTCACAGCCTGCTTTGGCATCCTTCGGGACGTTCTGGCATGCCGTGGCATCCCGAAATGTGAATGCTAACCATGATAAAATAAGATCCCAAATCATTTGCGCTAATCCCTTGTCGTGCCATGCCGCCAGTGGGTGACGGCCCTAACTTAAATTATAACCAACAATTAGTAGGTAATGGAAAAATGCTCAAGAATATAACAATGGTGAATACCTTTATTTTGATAAATAAAATAATTACAATATTAAAATACAACTTATGGATTGTAAAACTGTGCTACTATTTAATGTGAAAGTTTCTGAGAATGGATGGCTGAATACATAGGATAGGTTCGTACGGAAACCCGGGTGATTGAAGTGCATTATTTACTAGTGCCGTATCATCTAATGGTAAGTTTAGGCTACGACACTATACGCCGTGCACAGTGTCTCTGTGTGTGAACACTTATAAACTCAACGAATACCTACACCTTGCGACACCGAGTGTCTAAGTGTTCAGACACGGTGTCAGACATTGAGTGTACTGCCTATAGTGTTGTAGACTAAACTAAGTTCGATCGGGTCTTATTAGCGCGAAGAATATGACATGACCTAAAAGAGCCCAAACTTGACCTCAGAAATACGCAAGATCGGCCTTTCAGTTGTTATGAAATATAACTACTTACATGGGAGCGTAAATCGTTGCCAAACCAATATGTTATTATTAAATGATAAATAAAAAGTTATTTACATAAATTAAACTCTAATAACTATAGATACCTACTGTAAAATTGTAATAACATAACAATACAAATATAAGCAGATATAGGTATTTATTCAGGCCATGGCAGGCGGATGACGTCATCCTGTGCCGCGAACCACGCCTGCACCACCCTGCAGGTGTGCACGCGGCACGGCGGCAGTTGTCTTCCGGCTTCCCCAAGGCGGGCTGTGTCCATTGAAATCTAAAACAAAGAAAATTTTGTCAATTTAATACTTACCTAGGATTCCTTAGTATGACAAATAGTAGGTACGGGCCAATTTAACTATTATCTGCATTCGCGATTTATTTGCAGATAATGTAAACAAATATGAGTTTATGGAAAAATAACTTTAATTCCTACATCATAAAGTTTAGTTTACGTTAGAACTTCAAACATTTTTATAACTGCTAGTCTAGTAGTGCTAGTCACTCTGAAATCAACCTAATTACCATTGAAATAAAATCGATATTTGTTTAACTTGAAATCAATTTGAAGCATTAGTTGAATAGACTTTAAATGAGTACGGGACGGTTAAAAAATCTTCAAAATATAAAGATAAACAAATTTGTCGAATTGAGAACTTCCACCCTTGTTGAGGTAGATTGTAAAGAACTGAAGATTTATCTAATACATCATCTGCCTAGCCTTTTCCCAACTATGTTGGGGTCGGCTTCCAGTCTAACCGGATGCAGCTGAATACCAGTATTTTACATGGAGCGACTGCCTATCTGACCTCCACAACCCAGTTACTGGGTAATACGACACCCCTTGGTAAGACTGGTTGTCAGACTTTCGGGCTTCTGACTACCCGTAACGACTGTCAAGGATCCCCGAATGACAGCCGGGACCAACGGCTTAACGTGCTTTCCGAGGCACGGAGGGGTCTCGGTATGTAAAGATGGTCACCCATCCACAGACCAACCGCGGCAAGCGTAGCTTAACCTGACCGATCGACCTGTGCGGCTGTTATTATTTAGCCACGGGCCCCTCTCCACGGGACCTGTGCGGCTGTTATTATTTAGTCACGGAAGATTTATCTAATACATAGTAGGTAATAATGTGAGCGCCGAGCGCCCTTCCAACTACCTACCTACATTTCTATTAGGTAGTAAGTAGGTATCATTTATTTTAATCAATTTTGTTATTCACTTTTTAAGAAAACCATATTTTATGAGTGATGAATAAGTTGAGGTGATATTTATGATTACAAGCTACACATGGACTTACGCTGTACGAAGTTGATGTTATTCGTGTGGTCAGAAAAGGATCGGCAGAGTGTGCGGCGTCTGCCGCCCGGTTGGCGGCGATGGGCTCCTATGGTTCCTCTTTCTTCCCACCGCCAGCCAGAGAGAAGCCAGAAGTAAACAGATTTTTTCTGGAACGAAACAAATAGCTATAGTGTATTTGCCCATAATTACTCAATTACTATGCAAAGATGTAATACTTATAATTCCCTACAATAATAGCTTACATAAAGTGATTAAGTTATTTATTTACACACTAACATCGCTACCATTACAGGGTTACATTACACCCAATGCGATAGCGTGGTAACTAGATTCTAACTAAGCAGGGGCTGCAGTCTCGACATTCATAGCGATCGCTTTACGACCGAATTCGGTCGCCAAGCCCTGTCACTCCATACATTACACCTGTCAATCCGGGACTTAGCGAGTTGCGACCGAATTTGGTCGTAAAGAGATCGATATGATGGTATTTTAAAATTATTTTTAAATTATTAGTAATTAAGTAAAATTAAGGTGTAATTTTATGTGTAAACGTAATTTAATTGCATAAATACTCAGGATTATTGTTTTCCTGTTCATAGAAAGAGTAATACTGCCGTGCTAGCGATAAGAGCAGTAAGTATGTTTTGCATAGTTTTGAGTAATGGGCGCGTAAAGTTTTTGTTACAATTTTGTTTCTCCGGACTTCTTTTTTTAAGTTGTATTAATTGTGATGATTGAAACGTGTAACCCAAATAAAGCGCTTTTATATTCTCTACTCAATAAAATTGTATATATCTTAGATTCGTTTTAAATGACGAAAATCCTTTTATATCTAGTGTCAGTTGAAGCAACTGAAACATCGCTTGCTTAGAATAATAGCAGTAAGTAGTAAGTTACTGCTTTTATTATAAGCAACTCATACTAGGTTTAGGTTCTAGTCGATTTTGAGCTGAATTCAGGAAATGTTCTTGATTTCAGATACTTTAACTGTAAAAAGTCTAAACTGTCTTTCTTTATTCGTCAGCATGGTTAGTTTTGTATTGCAGCGTGAAGTCTCCTCGATTTGCGACTAAAACTATAATATCTTAATAAACGGAAGTGATGATGCAGTTACCAACATCAACATTTTTTTTGTGGACCTTTCATCTGCCTACGATACAGTCAACCTCAAACGGTGTCTGTGGAAGGTGGAGACATTGATCAGCGACCAGAACTTTGTCCGAATACTCCGAGAACTCCTCCATAATCGTCGGTTTCAGGTACACCTTCTCTCGGAAAGAAGTCGTTGTATTGTCCTGGCACCGCTCCTTTTTAATGTCTACACCAACGACCAACCGTTCAGTCCAAACACGTCCCGCTTCCTCTATGCATACGACCTTGCCCTCACGTCCCAAGCCACCACCTTGGAGGAGGTTGAGGCCCACCTGTCAGACGCTCTTGGTGACTTAGCCACTTTTTACTCCTCAAAATCCCTCAAGCCCAATCCGAGCAAAACCAGTCTTGCATATTTCATCTCCGTAATAGAGAGGTGGGTTGCAAACTTAACATTGTTTGGGGTGTGGAATCCATCGCGCACAGCAATTCCCCTAAATATCTTGGTATTACGCTGGACAGATCTTTAACATTCGGCAAAAACTTCAAGAACATAAAACAGAAGGTGCACACTCGCAACAGTCTTCTCCGTTGAGTAGTCTCATCGAAGTGGGGTGCTTCGCCTGACGTTTTGCGGACTACTGGACTGGTGCTATCTTTTTCTGCGGGTGAATTTGCGTGTCCCGTGTGGAGTCGTTCATGCAAAGCTAGTGGATACAGCTTTGAATGAAACGTGCCGGATCATCACTGGTTGCCTAAAACCGACCCCGGTACAAATGCTGTATCCACTGGCAGGAATAGCGCCACCAGTGGTTCTTAGAGCGGTGGCAAGCTCCAGTAAAAGAGCCAAAATGGTGTCCGACACACAACACCCCTTGCACGACAACTTCTTTGTGCCACAAAGGCCTAAAAGTCGAAACAGCTTTTTAAAGTGTGTCGTCCCACTCACTGGCGAACGATCGCAAGAAAGACTGAAGCTGTGGCGAGACTGTGCTTCCTTACCCAAACCTTTCGTCCCACCCGCTGAAAACCTCCCAAATGGACATGAGTTACCTTGGGTCACCTGGAAGTCTTTAAATAGACTCCGGACCCAGGTTGGCCGAAGCAAGGAAAACTTGTTCAGGTGGAGATTCATAGACGACTCCACCATGGAGTGTAAATGTGGTGCTGTTCCACAAACGATGGGACACTTAATATCGTGTCCTGCGTGTCCTGTCAGCTGCACGTTACAGGAACTGATGGACGCTGGTGATGGTGCCAAACAAGTAGCCGAATTCTTGGTCGAGTCCATTTAGATTGCTATCGACACGCTAAGAAGAAGAAGACTCAAAATTATAGTCCAGTTTTTATTTTGTGCAGAATAATTATCCATCCATAATACGATATGATCAGCATCACGTTTATGTAAAAGAAATGCATTTAGTGTCGAGATATTATCTTCCTGTTTTCTTCCATTTATACTCCGTTCTTCTACTTCCGTTATAGTCTCGTTCCAGACGGCTGCAAAAGGCACGTAATCTTTTTTAGACCTTCCCAAAGGTACAAAGCTTTCGTTGAAGGCAATGACACGTGGACAAAATATTGTGCACTTAAATTGCTCCATTCGCAGTATCATTATTACTTTTTGATCTACGGAGTACTAGATGGAACCTGTTTCCTTTTCAGCTTCTTACAAGCTACAGTCGTGTATATCTGGATTTATGGATTGCAAAACTGTTGCAGAGCTCACAATCATTGTTACGTAATTCATGGTTTTTATGGAATTCTAATTGGGCACATACTTCACATTCCTCATTTCCCAAATGTGCAAAAGATATACTTATTCATTTCTTCCTGAACGACTTTCCATACCTCAAAGGAAACTACTTGTTATGGAAAAGCATTACAAACTTTTTGATGCATTAAAGTAATGGTTATGTCGCTTAGTAAATATAGTCGAAAGGGTTCATGTTCACGCCTGTAATTTGAGTTAAGAGGATTGTATGTAATAATAAAATGTGAAGTAGACCTTACTTATAATATCTGCAGTAACTCATCACACTATGGTTATAGTGTGATGAGTTACTGCAGATATTATAAGTATTTAAGGCAGAATAAAAAAACATACCTTACTTGTTATATCTACAGTATGTTTAATTACTGCCGATATTCTAATCAATTAAGGCCAAATAAAAAACTAACGCTACTTATTATATCCACAGTATATTTAGTTACTGCTGATATGCTAAGTGATTAAGGCAAAATAAAAAAACATGCTTTACTTATTATATCGACAGTATACGCAGTTACTGCACATACCTTAAGTAAAAGTAAAACCTAAATGATAGAGCTTTACTTGCAAACCCGGGGTAACTATACTTACTGTTGTTATGTTAAGGAAGATTTCTCATTTATTGGACTTACTGCCTTTATCCTTAACTAAATTTACCGGTTCCCGATAAGCTATTAAAACAGCTGTCAGCACATCTGGTAGAGCTCATTGCGCTGATTCAGGATCAATATTTAACTCATTTTGTCAAAAATTGCACTTACTGCTGATATCGCTAGCGCGGCAGAATACACAGTGTTTGTTACACACCGGTACCGGTAACCTAAAACCAACAGCTGACGTTCGTACTGCGGAATAAAACGGGGAGTATTTGTTTACTTTTACTTTATAATAGCACACAATCGTTATTGTAACTCTGTTACATATATCCTCGTGACCTCTTAGCATAAATAGTTCGCTGATTTAGACCTCTGCATTGGGTCTAGATCGCATTGTTTACATCATAGAAAACGAAACTTAGCAAAGATTTTGTTATTCCCATTGTGATCCTTAAGATAATACACAAGAATAAAAAGGTTCATGATCTTTATTTTTGCATTGCTGTTATACCTACTGTATTATTTAAACAAAAAATAACTTTAAAATCTAGGCAACCTACCCACATAAAGAAAAGTAAAATTCGTAAGGCAATAAAATCATCCAAATTTGATAATATTACCTTACTTACTGAATTGGCTTGAGCTGTTTTCAACCCCAACCTAATTTCTTCACTGAACTACGCTAACATCTTTCATTTTCCCTTTCATTTCCAACTTTATTTTATTTGTCTCCTACTTTTTCTCACCGTTTCTCTATTCTACTTTCAGTAACTAATCCTGAAACCATGCCTGTGATGACCCGTAAGGCTACTGCTCAGGAGATCGACCTTAAATTGAGAACGGCTCTCCAAAAACTTGAAGCAAAGAAACTCCAATATGACCAATTGCTACTGGAGAATGATGAAAGTGAGGAGCAGTTCAAGAAAATTGTTGACAAAAACTCAAGCCTTAAACGGGAGCTAGTAGACCTACATCAACAATATCTGAATGTTGTTGATGAACGCGACCAATTGAAGGTGGTCACGGATGGTTTCAACAACTGTAGTCTTTTGTATGAGGAGGCTTTAAGCAAAGTTAGGGACCTAGAAGATGAATTATTTCATGCTAATAGTCGCGTTAACCAGTTAGGAAAACAAATAGAATGTAATCAGGTTAAAGAAAAAAACCATTTATATAATGAATTGTTAAATAGTAATTGTAACCCTCATTCCATAATAACTATTGACCTTACTGAAGATTCCTTGCTGAAACAGAATTATAATTATAGTTATAAAGTTAGTCATAACAAAATGAAAAAATATGCAAGAATGAATAGAATAATTAAAAAATGTAATCAATTTAGGAAACAACAGAAGCACTTTTCCAAAAATATTCCACTGAGGAAAGAACGTGTTGATCTAATAAATAAATTAAACAATCAGCAAATTAAATTAGAAGACAGCAGAAAAATCTATGAAATTGATACACAGCGCTTACAGTCTGACATACAGGTACTTGAGGGCACACTTAGTTCCCTTTACATTAAATACGTGGGTTCTCAGAACCAAATTAAAGAACATATTCTTGCTGCTAGTGAGTTAGTTATGTGTCAGTGTACTTGTCAGGTTTTAAACCCTGTTGTTGTCCAGCCTGAGGCAACGAAGGACCCGTCCCAGACTGAGAGTTTGTCTCAAGACTGTAACCTTAACCAAGACTACCTAATATAGTGCAAGATCTATCTCAAGTAGTACAGCTTGAGACTGGTATTTGTCCATCTTTCAGTAGTTATGATTCAGTTATGTTCTCAGATCGTATAGGAAGAGGTTTAGGTAAATTAATTAGTGACAACCTGAGTTATTCTACTCAAAATTATTGTATGCCAGGGTCAACCTACAAACAAATAATGACATCAGTACCTAACAGGAAATATATTTAATCCTAAAACCAATATTACTGTATTTGTAGGTAACAGTTCTAATGTCAAAAAATATTAAATCACTGACTGTGTAACTGAGTTGTTAAAGTTAAATTGTAGAAAAGTAATATTGTGTGCTTTCCCATATTTTAAGAAATTGACAACTAGACAGAACAATTATATTCATATGCTTAATAAGCATAATTGCACTTTTTAGCTAGTCATTACAGTGACAAGCTTGTATATTTTGACACCAACAGTTTTGTGGAATCTTTAAAGTCGACTAGCTAGGGATACTGTGTATCTGCCTGTTAGCTTTAGACACATAATAGCAAGGCTATTAGCTTCTTACATAAACTCAGACATAAGTAGTATGTCGAAGTCTTGTATTATTAACACCATAACAGTTAGTAATAACACTAATAGTAAGGTGGCTGACCTAAATAAGTGTAGCTCAAATGCTATAAATATTTATACAAATTGTACGAAGGAGGTTCCATTTCCCTTAAGCACTATGAGCTCACTGCCTGGTGATGACATTGAAGTCTTGGGATTAACTCCGAATAATCATTTAAACTAGTTTGTAAGACAACAGAAGATACCAGTAATAATATTCTTATACATATCAACAACAACGTATCTTCTTGCTATAAATTAAGTAAATATCAAAAAGGAGATCAGCAGAATGCCTTGAAACTATTTCATCAAAATATTCAAGGTATGTCTTCCAAATTATTAGAAATTCAAATGTTTTTGGAAAAAACAAAGTTTGACATTGTTTGTTGTAGGTACTGAACATTGGTTAAAGGATTACCAAATGCTAATAAATTAGTTATGAGAACTATAATGTGGGCAGTTGTTTTAATCGTAAATCTATGCTGCGTGGAGGTTCTTTAATCTTAATTAAAAATTGTTTAAAATCCAAAACAACGAAATGACATAGTGGGTTTATCGATTGAACATTGCATCGAACTGTCCTGTGTTGAGCTTGATAAGCATGTTGTAGTGTGCGTTTACAGACCCCATAATTATCAGAACTTTTCGTTATTTGAGTCAATAATGGAAGATGTCCTAGCGAAACTTGATGTCGAGACTGCAGCCCCTGGGGCCCGCTGGGCACGAGAACACATTTGACCCAGCAATGTTTCAACGGACAAAAAGAAAGTGCGTAATTGCTTAGATATTTACTTTAAAATCCAATCACTACCTACTGGATTAACTTTTGTTTAGAATGGTTCATGACTAAACGGAATCAAAAACAATAGTTCATCGAATTCTCTTTACATATATAAAACTCTGAATTTACGCTTTACGCTTGGAACAGCGCGTAGCGCTAACTATATTTCGAAAATTCTGTAGAAAAACACCATTGACACATGTTTTCATAGCCTTTCTTTAGTTTAATTCAAAAATTATGATTACAAAAAATATTACTCACCGTCACCGTTATGCCCGTCTGCCGACAAATATCTATCACCCGGCATCCACTCAATCGAAGCACTATGATGCGCCCTCCTTGAATTTGCGTCAACTGAGGTGCCACAATATTATATTTATAAAATGTTTTAAGAAATTTCACAGCACAGCACACAGTACGATTTTATATCACAGAACTTAGATACCCTAACGAACGGGTTTCAAATACGTACCATAGATAAGGATCAAGCGCAACTGACGTAAACGAACGATGTGACTTTCGTTTAATTTCGTAAAGGATCGGGAGAACTCGGAAGCAGCGGCGGGCGCGCAGGGGCGAGTGGGTGTGGCTTATTCCTATTGGGGCATGTTACATTGTCAATAATATCACGATACCGTGGTAATATTGATGGTATAATAGGCCGTATCACGGTATCGTGCTCAATAATTGCGATATCGCGATATTAGTATCGTGATAATATTGACAAATGTGACATTCCCCAGTGAAACATGATGATTGGCTCCCAATTATTAGTATGTGCAACCATTGGGCAATTTTAAAAACGTTGAAAACTCCACCAATCATGCCGAGGATACTTTCTTTCTAACACTCCACGGCGCGTCGTAGTTATATTTATGTATAGAGTTTACGTTGATGTGCTGGCGTCTGTACAGACGCCAGCACGTCAAGCTACTACAATCTTTCAAATTTCTTTAACCCTTTAAACGCCAAGATTTGCTACCTTTGGCTTACCTTCAGCGCCACGTCACTTTAGGTATAAAATGGAACAGTGTTGGGAATACTTACTATCGATGCATACATTATTTATTTATTAATAAAATAAAAGTCGGAAACATAATCAATGTTTTATTTACTTATTATCAATCTTACACGTGCTTATAGAGTGACAATATCAGTACTCAGGAGATGGGCACGTCGTTCGTTCTTCTGTTGGTGAGGACTCTCCACGAGCATGTCGTATTAAATTAGTAATTATTAATTATCTTCATGTAAACTTCTGAGCGAATTTCTGGCCGCACAGTTTCTTCGAAATCTAATGTTTTTTCATTACACAATAAGTACTTACCTAGGTATCTTTAACCTATTACTAAGCTGATAAATTTTAATTAAATAATTCCAGCTCATGAATGTATTTTTTAATTTTGGTTTATACACATCATGTAAGTAGGTATAAGAAATACAACTTCTTGTCGAATAATCGAATTAAACATTAAATTAAACTTACCAAATCAACATTACTATCTGCAGAACTGTCGTCACTTGGTAATTCATTATTGGATTGCAAAATATTTAATAATTCTTCGTGTTCCAGCATTTTTTTGCAATTATTAGACCTAATACGAAAAAGGCCTACAACACTAGTTACTCAGAGCGATAAAACTTAAACGTGATTTCACGGTGACGGCGCTGAGGCAACTGACAATATGGCGGGATTTAACCTTGAATGTCTTTGGCCGCACGTAATATTACGGTGACGGCGACCGGTGACTGTCTGAACTAGTGAGGTTCTGCATTGTCGAGATTTCTATATTTTTATCGTAAAAATCAAATAATTTCCAACTTTAATCCACTTTATTGTATACAGATACTTGGACTAGAGTAATACTATGGTTATTTTGTAATGAAAGTATCCACTTTCATTGCAAATGGTGATAGTAATTTCAATAGAGCCTTGTTTATTCTTAGCAACCTTTTTAAGTATTTTCCGAATTCGCCCATCTCTAGTACCCGTAAAATTACGTGATTGGCGATACAGGTAAGGCACGCAGTGATCACACTGTATTTGAACCTCAAAATTCACAGTATTTATCATTCGAAACATTAAAAAATATACTTATCAATAAAGATACACACCAAATCTTTAAATTGACAACAGTTTTTATGGAGTTTGTGCGCATTAAGAACTTCTTCAATAAAATAACGTAATATTACGTGTGTGGCGATTCGGGCATTGTTTTCAGAGCCCGTGATATTACGGTGTCGGCGCTTAAAGGGTTAATAGATTTTCAACTTTATCGCTAAAGCATTAAGGTTCAAAGTTGATTGGGAAAATTTGACAGTTTCGGGTAGCTTGACCTGCTGGCGTGTACAGAATTTACACTTCTACAGATTTATTATAAGTATATACACAGGGTTACTGGTAATTCGACGTATATCCGTCAGGGGCTGATAAGGGGGCCAAAATGCAACAAATTGAACCCCCCATATGTATGGCCGAAATTCAATAGTTTTCGAGATATTTGAATTTTAAGGGTTTTTCGATATTTACCCAAAATTTGACATTTAATTCCAAATAAAAAAAAAACTACATATTTGAATGGGTACCATTAAAAATGATGTTGTAGCTGGCACTTCAAATTAAGCTATGGACATAATTAAAACTACTTAAAAGGGGGCCGTGCCAGCCAAACGTTTTCAGCACAGCCCCCTTTTTTTGCAAATATCTTCAAAAGTACAGAGGTACATTGAAAAAGAAACCAGTACATATACTCCTAGAGGCGAGTACATTGCATTAGTGCACACCTAAAACACAAATTCTGGGGGGCCGTGCGGGGCAAACGTACATAATAAAAGTATGCAGTTTGCGTTTGCGAGTTTAACGAAGTCATTAATGGGTCCGTTCCGCTCGCGGTGGAAACCGGGCTTTAGTCGCAAATAGGGTAGGGCAGGGTTCGGCAATTATTGGCAGACCGCGGAGAGCACAAAACTGAAGTTTTGTTCCTCTTTTGGCATATCATCATTTTCTTATCTGAACTTGTTTCTTTTTAAATTCGGACCCCAATTGCCGAACCCTGGTGTAGGGGTATCGAAGAATATGAAATAAAAAACAACTGGTTAATGTGCTTTCACAGAATATATGTAACAAATCATAAGTATAGGAATATTGAATCAGCTACACGAAGAGACCAAGTTTACAATTCATGGTATCATACAAATGTAAAACCGATTTTAAAGATAAAAGAATTAAATTGAAAGAACATAAGCCAATAACTCCTCTTCTTGAGGTACGATTGAAATAAAAAGATCAATGAAAAAAACTAAAACCAAAACTTCTGTTATTGTAAAAAGTCTACGAGTTCAGAATACTCTCTCAAATATAGAAATGTTGACAGTTTCTTATTTTTGTTTGCAGATTTGCACTCAAGTATTATGTATAATAATGTTATTATATAATTATTTGGAAAGAGTGCAATCCACTTTTTGTGTTTTTTTTCAATTTTTATTTATGTATTTTTTATGAGCGGGATTAACAGTTAAGATGTTCAAAGCATTAAAATTAACAAGAACATTTATGGGTTTCTTGTAAAATCTGGTAAACTATATTTTATTTTGGCCACTATTGTTGTGGATATCTTACTCCTTTTTAGTAGCTTGCTGTTTGGCCTGATGGGCTTGCAATACAGCAACGGCTTCATCCACTTTAGCTTTGAGTGATTCTCCATGTTCCAGCATATGAAGAAGTTCTGAGTTGTCAATTTCCAAAAGCATTCCGGTAATTTTTCCAGCCAAATCTGGATGCATTCTTTGAATTAATGGGAACAAACGCTCACCCAGCATTTGCTTTTGTTCTTGCAGTGGAGCAGCTGCCAACATGGTCGATGTTAACGGTTCTTGACCCTGGATGTGCACCGCTGGTTGAGGCGCTGGTGGGTTACGCATGTTAGCGGTGTACTTATAACCTGCCGGGCGCCCACCCTGAGTTACAAGTGGCGCACGAATAGAGGCTGCAGTAGCAACGCCTTGCTGACCTGTAATAGGTCTAGCTCCAAGAGATGTTCGAAGAGCAGCTTGAGTAGGAGCCCTAGGTGCTGGACGGAATGGCGCCTGCATATTAGGGTATCCTGATGCGGCAGTCTGAGTGCTGGGCCTAACTGGTGGCTGTGCGGTCCAACGGGGTGATGGTCGGATCTGTGTCATCTGAGCAGGACCATAGAACCTTTGAGCGGGCGGTATGGTTGGCACAAAATATCCCCCAGCACCGCCTGGTTGGAAAATTTGACCCATTTGCTGCATACGCATGCTGGCCATTCTTTGCATATATTGAGAAGTCAAATGGGCTTTACGATCCTCTTTGCGCTGAGCCAAGGCTACATACAAAGGTTTAGTACCAACAATACGACCATTCATTTCTGTTACAGCTTTTGTAGCTTCCTCTGGAGATGAGAAGCAAACGAATCCAAAACCTTTACTACGACCATCCTCCAACATCACCTGAAATAAAGTTGACATATGAATAAACAGGAGTCTTTCCACCGTCCATTTCCACCGGCCTCCTCAGTGTCCGTGCCGGGAGGTCGGCTAAGTCAACAAGGCACCGGCCTAGGGCCTCAGTCGGCAAAAGGGTTTTAAAATAACATATTAATCCGGAAATATACACGTAGCTGGTCATTATCGAATTCACCAATCAGAATTTGTTATAACAGATGGCCTGCAAGCTACTTAGTACTTACATACTATTGTGCAAGTTACAGGGGATTTAAGCTAAGAAGAAAGTGCATCATAAACAAAAAAAAAACATGGGGCCCTCCAACAATTCATACTATTGACAAAAAAAGATAAAGTCAATCCAAGGCGGGTTGATCAAATTTTTGCGCTCGCTCACGTATCCTAGGTTGTGAAAAGGTGAGAACGCCAGGGCAGCCCACAGAATTCAAATATAAGTTCTTTTTTTGCAATTTGCAGGTAAGTGTCAGGTTGTGTGTTAATCAAAATAGGATTCGCGACCGTAACAAATGTGTACAGAAATATTAATAATCATTAAATTCATCAATACGTTCAAATCAACCTATTGTATGACTATTTCATGAAATCATGACAATTGAGGTCAATTCTAATTGGATTTTCAACGCACTGCATAGCGCCGAGTGTTGAAAGTCCGGTGCGATAAAAAATCGTTATGCATAGGTGCTTATGCTAACTTCGGACATGTTCCTTTATTTATAAGTATAGAAAAGTTAAAAGTCTAATCGATAAGAGGCACTCGTCCGGCGATTTCACGATAAATTCCTACAAATACGCGCGCGCTCAGTCATTTAATAGAAGGGCCCGTACATCATCGTGAAAGCATGTTCGTCGCGCTCCGACACTTCTCGGCGCTTGCGTGACGCGTTGATATACTCGATGTTTCCCGCCTATAGATTGCGAAAAAATTACTATTGGCAAAAAGATTCTGTTCAGTACCCGTATCAATGAAAAATCGGTCGAGCGTTTAGCCTACTAAACTAGTTTTAGATTAACTAAAGTTAATATTTCGAGTAATGGATTAACTTTTAATTTAACTTTCCATAAATCCGTTAATCGTTAATTAAGTACCTACTCTATCTACCCGCGTAGACTGCGCCGCGCAGCTAGAAACAATTATGCACCTTATGTCAGATAGTGATGAATGTCATTTAAGATAAGATTGTGCAAAGATAACGGCGCCGATTCCCTTGTTCACAAACTAAACTAAATTTAAGTTCAGTGCATCTTCTTCATTCTATTTCAATAAGAAAAGGACAGAAGATAAATATTAGTTTAGTCCTGTCAAATTAAGATACCCCATAGACAGTTTAGACGTGATTAAAAACGTGGTTACTAAAAATATGTCAATTTACGTCAGGTACTGACTAATTTGACAGGACTAAACTAATATTTATCTTCTGTCCTTTTCTTAAAGAAATAGAAAGAAAAATATGTACTGAAGTTAAATTTAATTTAGTTTGTGAACAAGGGAATCGGGCCCTGTGAAATATTATTACCACCAGCGATCTTCAATTTTAACCCTTGATCCCGTCGTGGTAAACCCGTCAAATTCAATATTTCTTAAGAATTTTGCAAATTGCGCTGTTTTATGTTGTGGCGGGTATCACATCTCCGCCGCGAAATCATAGCAGCGAAACCGCAGTAGTTTCGCCACGACTTGTTTATTGTGCGACAAGCGAAACTGTCTCTTCTAACGCTCAGATTTGATTATGATCTATCTCTTTCCCCGATCTGCCGGAAAGCCAGTTAATCTCCGCGCTCAGCCCGCTATTTCTTTGCGGTACCGCGTTTGTTTGGCACGTACACATTTTTTTTTTTGTAAAATGTCTGTTTATTTTACGGAAAAACTAATTTAAGTGATCAGAAGTAGACCTATATTTTACTAAGTCGAAAGCGACGACATTTTGCTCCGATTGCTACAATTCAACTGACTCTCATGAATCGCATCGCGATATAATGTAGTAATGTTTCCTAGCTTCATTTTTCTGACTGACCGACCCCTTGACAGTTCAAAAGTGCCTGTAATTGGTTTAATTGAAATAAATACTTTGAGTTTGAGTTTAGCAGAATTCGTAAAGCAGTTTCCCAACATTCAAAATAAAAATCAATCCAAATCAAACCCGAGGCAAGAATGAAATAAAATGATTTATTACATTACATTTAGAAAACATAGAAACATATAATTACTGTATTATTAACAGGGTTCGCTGATAGATATACAGGGTATTAGGCGGAGGGTTAGCCAAACAAAGGGGGTTTGTAGGTAGACCCATTTAGGATAATTATACATATTTAGTTTGAAGACCCTAAAGGTTAACAATTATTTACTTGTATCAGAAATAGGGAGGCGTATTTGAACAAAATTTGTAATTTTTAAATACTAATAATAATGTTTTGATTCATTTCGCTCCATTTTCCCCTAAATTATATATTTTATTTGTTTACAAATTCATAGGTCACTGTATTACATGTAGCATACAGTTATAATTAACAATAACTACAGAACTTTTTAAAAGCATTTAAACTCCTAGATCCTTCTTATTTTTAGGGTTCCGTAGCCAAATGGCAAAAAACGGAACCCTTATAGATTCGTCATGTCTGTCTGTCCGTCCGTATGTCACAGCCACTTTTTTCCGAAACTATAAGAGCTATACTGTTGAAACTTGGTAAGTAGATGTATTTCGTGAACCGTATTAAGATTTTCACACAAAAATAGAAAAAAAAAAACAATAAATTTTGGGATACTTAGAAATGAAACTCAAAATTTTTTTTCATCAAACCTTTACGTGTGGGGTATCTATGGATAGGTCTTCAAAAATGATATTGAGGTTTAATATAATTTTTTTCTAAACTGAATATTTTGCGCGAGAGACACTTCCAAAGTAGTAAAAACTGTCCCCCCCGCCCTGTAACTTCTAAAATAAGAGAATGATAAAACTAAAAAAAATATACTTCCACCGACAATTGGTTTGAACGAGATCTAGTAAGTAGTTTTTTTTTTAATACGTCATAAATCGTAAACCGCAATTTACCTTTCATTCAATCAACTCATGATTGATTTTTAAACCCTTCGTGCGCGAGTCCGACTCGCACTGGGCCGGTTTTTTTTAGTTTGTTAAATTTGGGCTTATTGGTTTTTACTAAATACCGGATATATTATAAATATCGGATTTGTACGAACCCTGATTGTTAAATGTTTAAACATATAAAAACAAAATCTGATCACATATATTTTTAGCTTTATATTGATATTTAATAATATGTCAATATAGGAAATGATTTAGTTAAAATGACTGGGAGTCCACCCCATGATATTGTACGGTACTCTAGGTACGCCACTGTTACATAATATAGAGAACTTAACCTTTCGAATGGAATCGAAATGACATCGTCTTCACATAATAATATGATTATAATATATAATTAATGTATGCAAAATATTGTAAAACATTTTAAAAGAGGTGGACGGTGGAGTTTCTTGCCCATTATTTTCAATACGAAAACTACCGTTTGGAAGGGGCGACTATAATACATTTTATTTTAATTTTTGACGTTCAAAAGTGCCTTTTATGTGCCTATTTGAAATGAGTGATTTTTTTTTTGAGGATGTGATTTGAAATTGACTGAATCAGGGGGATTTATGTAATAACTGACGTCTACAATATGTCTCGAGAAGCGGTTTTAAAGCAACCGTTTTAAGGGTTCCGTAGCCAAATGGCAAAATACGGAACCCTTATAGATTCGTCATGTCTGTCTGTCTGTCCGTCCGTCCATATGTCACAGCCACTTTTTTCCGAAACTATAGTAGCTACTACTGTTGAAACTTGGTAAGTAGATATATTCTGTGAACCGCATTAAGATTTTCACACAAAAATAGAAAAACAAAAACAATAAATTTTGGGGGTTCCCATACTTAGAACTGAAACTCAAAAATTTTTTTTTCATCGAACCCATACGTTTGGAGTATCTATGGATAGGTCATCAAAAATGATATTGAGGTTTCTAATATAATTTTTTTCTATACTGAATAGTTTGAGCAAGAGTCACTTCCAAAGTGGTAAAATGCCCCCCCCCCCCCCCCCCCCCCCGTAATTTAAGGGCATGAAACAACAAATAAATAATTGTGCGATTCTGAATCCAATAACCACTTACCTTAGCGGAAGTAATAGTTCCAAAGGGAGCAAATTCTTTACGAAGACGTTCATCATCAATTGTGTCATCTAAGTTTTTGACATACAAGTTTACACCTTGATAACGTGTCAGACGCTCAGATTTCAACTGCTCGAATTTGCGCTTCAACTCCTTTTGACGTTCAGCTTTCTTTTGAGCGCGTCCTACATAAAGAGGCTTTCCTTCAACAAGTTCTTTGCCATTTAATTCCATGCAAGCTCTCTCTGCTGCATCTGGGTCTTCAAATGCAACAAATCCAAAGCCTCTGGAGGATCCATCATCTTTATACATTACTTTATGGCTGGTAATGCGGCCATACTTTTCAAACATGTCTTTAAGCCCTTCATCGCTGAAGTCTTCTCCAAAGTTCTTGACGTACACATTTGTGAACAACTTTGCCTTCTCACCAAGTTCCTTTTCACGCTCTTTACGGGGGATAAATCTGCCCACGTAAACTTTTTTTCCATTCAACAGCATTCCATTTACTTTTTCAATGGACTTATTAGCCGCCTCCTCAGTTTCAAAATGAACGAATCCATATCCTTTGGAGGCACTATTTTCATCTTGAGCAACTTTGCAACTTAAAATGTTTCCAAACGCAGAAAAAGTGTCATACATAGCTTTGTTGTCAATGGTTTTGTCAAGATTTTTAATAAAAACATTCCCGACGCCAGATTTGCGAAGAGATGGATCTCGTTGGGACCACATGATTCTAATAGGTCTTCCTTTGATCATATCAAAATTCATAGTGTCCAAAGCCCGTTCAGCTGAAACGAAAAAAGAAATTGCTGTTGTAATCAAGAACGAAATGAAACTAACCCACTTAACCTATCTGTGTATAGTTAACATAATACACACGGAGGTCACTCCATTCAATCTCGGCCTCGGGAGGCTGTGGCTTATAAGACTGGACAGAGGGTAGATGTGAGCTTTTTAGATTTGTTGGGTATGCAGAGTTGTGTGGGTCTCTGAATTAACCAACTTAGGGCTGGTTTTTCATCTGTAGTTAACTCAACCAATTGTTAAAATTAGTAACTAATGGTAAAATTTTTGCAAAAGGTGTTTTTTGATCAATTGTTAGTTTATCTAATGATATAATATCATTGCAAATGGTCAAATAATCACAAAAACTGGCCCTTAGCCAATCTTTATATAGTTAGTGATAGTTATTTGTTGCAAATAGCGGACCCATTTACAACAATTAACTATCACACAATTAACCAACTTAGCTTATCTGTGTATAGTTAGTTAATTGTTGTAAATGAGGGGACCCATTTGTAAAAATTAACTAGCTATCACTAACTATACACTGTGACTTGTACTTTGTCTTATTCCTTCCAGGACGTGATGTTAGTTAAAACTCATGGGATTCCAGAAAACACACTTCTTATGTATTTTTGTAAATTTCCCAAAAATCGTTACTAAATCTCAAATATTAATGGAAAAAAGAAAAAGATGCACTGAACTTAAATTTAGTTTAGTTTGTGAACAAAGGATCGGTGCCAATTTCCACCTGAGAATGAGACTGAATACTATTAATTTAGTAGATTATTGAATAGTGTCATATTCAGTGAGAGGGACATATTACCTTACCAATCAGTGTTGTTCATCTCAAGACCATTATTTTTGAATGTCTTTTGGTAATGCAACAGAAACTATGTCTAATGCATAAAATTTGTTTCTATTTACAATTTGAAACACAGTCAATAATGAAGAGTGACATGTCATGCTCTAATTTGTGTTTGATTTGGAAAGTTCCATTGTCAAAGTCCAAGTCATTATCAGATCTTCACCAAATTAATATGGGACCATACTGAAAGTAAACCCTTTCAAATCCTCCTCCTTTTTTATTGTATATAAAGAAAATGATTTCATATCTGTTGTCTACAATAAATTAATTACCATTTACCACACATTATATGGACTATGACTCGAGCTTTTTCCCATACATGAGTATTCATCTTTTGCAACTAAGTTGTAAAGGGTAGGTAGAGTTTCAGCATTGTAAATAAATAATTATGTTCAACAGAATATTGAGATTTCAGAAAAGATAGCTGTGTGAAGTCATATTTTGATTTTTCATAGTTATGTCCTTACTAGTCTCACATATTGGAAGTTTTTTTGGCAAAAATGTTACATGTTGGGGCACAGCTTTGCCTTATTTAGCTTTGAATAATGAATAGTTAACTAATTACATAAAATTAGGTTTGACTTTAGATGTAACACATTTTTAAAAATTCATTCAATATTTATCTTTAGCCAGAGCCATCACCACATTCCTAACCTATTTAAAACCCCATGACAAGTATTTGAAGTTAAAAATAAGATAAGATACCAAGTTATTATTTTAAGCGACTTTGTATACCAAGTTACAAGGTTTTTAACCATTCACAAAAAGAGTATGCAAGTTTTATCATTTGTAGTTTAAGTAAAAAGTACACTAAGACTGCTTAAATTCAATTTAAAAGAAAACCATGTTGATATTTCATGGTTCATGGTTACAGTAGTTTTGGAAACTTCTGATCCTCAGGTAAAATTTTTCAGCAAGGCTAGCTCAACATGAATTTATTGGGGAAAGGCTTAGCAAATTCTGATCACTACATGATAAATTAGAGGTTAAGTACGGTACCAAGCCAAGTTTACACTTGTGTTGTAGCAGGGCATAGAACCCTAAAATATCGGACCAGGGGTTTACTTATGCTGAAGACATCATTTATGGTATAAATGCCAATACCTCGTTTAAATTAGTGCTATGGTATGATTACGAATAAAGATAGGTATAGAAAAAAATCAAACCTAATTAGTCCATTACAATATAACAATGTTGTTAAACAGCTAGAGGATTGATTTTTTTTTATTTGTAAAATATTAAAAAATACATGATGATGAAAATAATGGTCAGTCATCTTAATATTATGTCAAATGAAGTACAATATAAGAAAAATAGAAAACGAAAAAAAAAATTTACTCACCATCTGCGGGCTGCTGGAAGTTAACATAAGCATAGCCAAGGGATCTACGAGTAATCATATCGCGACATACGCGTATAGAAAGAACCGGACCAGCGGTAGAAAATTTTTCAAACAACATGGCCTCAGTAATGTCGGAGTGTAAATCCCCGACATACAACGATGCCATCGGGTAATTAGGTGGACCAGGATTCATTTTTCAATTTCACTGCAGCGGTTCACGTCGACATTAACTTAAACGTAGGCAAAGATCAACTTCACTTTCTCTTTTATAATGACTATCGCATTCCTCAGACCACGTTGCACGCTTACGTACACTAACTTAAAATCAAGTGATTCCCGTTAAATTTTTGTTATTTTACTATTTTTTTGGGTTTTATGTATTTTTTTGTTTTTTTTTTTTATTTTACAAGAATATTTCACGAAATTCTGAGGATTGTGTGACCTATTAATGAAGGGAACACACAACCTCGCGTGAACACACCTTGCTCACCAAAGGAAAGGGTGACGTTTGATGAAATTCAAGATGGCGACACTAAGCCATGTCTGGCCAGCCTCTATAGTTTATTGAATGCAGTGCAGTGATGCCAACTTAAATGTTGGCCAATATTTAAGTTGGCACATCAACCAATAGAGACTCCGTAGTTTACTTGTGTAGAAATATTAAACTGAATAAAAAACTAAATAAAAGCTTGTAAAAAAAGTATTTCACCTAATGACATGCCATTAAAAACAAAACAATAAAATAATGAAACAAAACAGTTTTTTTTATGTTTAAAAAAATTAGTTGTTAGAAAGAACTAACTATTTTTCCATTTCGTAGTATTTACAAAAACAAAACGTTTTATTTAAACCTCATAAAGCATATTTTACACGATGCCAGTTTCTATTTCATCACCACTGCTCTCTAAACGGTGAAGGAAAACATCATGAGGAAACCGGCATGTCAAGACATGTGACATCAACCAACCCCCACTGGGCCCACGTGGTTTAAGACCCACTTCCTCTCACAGAGAGGAGGCCTGTGTCCCAGTAGTGGGAACATTATAGGCTGATTGTGAAGTGTCTGTACAGTTGCATACAATAAAATGACTAACATCGTCTGAATAATATGTAAAGCTGGGTACAGAAAAAGCAAACAAAAGTGAGCAAACCGTAACGGAGGAATGCGAATGGCGTCGTGTGAGCATGTCACCGAAGATGAGCGAATTCATCGGTCTGTACAACATAACATCGCGAGATTGTTCAAAACTGTTGGAACGAATTTCTTTATCGCGCGTTGCGAAAGGGGGCTAGACGGAAAAAATTAAGACCAAAAGTTGGAACGACACTTTTTGCTATAGTTGTAAGCCGTGGGGCGTGCGCGTGTTTCTCTGTCTGTCTCTCTCTCTCTCTTTGAACTTCGTTCCATCCGGGTGTCCCTTGACATCTCTCAAGTTTTTTTATTTGTATACTACCGGAATGTTTTGGCGCGTGGCCAAAGTTAAAACTAACGATAGTACTACTTTACAAATCAATTTCACAAAAGTTTACAAACTGACCCCCCAAATGTCAACGTTAGTCAAGCGCCAAATGATCTTTTTATTTGCAATTCTAACATTAATTTAGAAACCTTTTGTTATTGTTGACAGGTTTTGTTGTGACCCCCTTAAAAAAAAATTTGTAGTGGGTAATTCTTGAGTTCAATATTAGTATTAACAGACCAGCCAGTCTGCAATCACCTTATGAGCATATACCAGCGTCGGGTTAGAGCACACCCAGGGCGCCAAACATTGTTATTTTTTATTTTGTATGTTAATTATTAGTTTTTTTTTTCATTTTCGCACTGTTTTTTTATGATTTTACAATAAGTATCACGTTCCAGAGCATATAATGTTTCTGATGCACTAAAACACAACATAGTCCCAGTTTTGCTTTAATTAAACACTCGAGCGTTTAACTTTGTTATTTGCAGTAGTTAAGTTGAGATAACATTATCACTAGTTGTTTGCACTGTTAGAATTATATTAACAAGAAAATCAGAATTAAATAACTAAGTTTTATATTTTTAAGAGAAAACACACACGGAGCGCAATTTTTACATGACGGCCAGCGCCATCTGTGTCCGGACTTCATGCCTAAGAATTTATTGAAACGCGCGAATGGGGTTACAAACTGAAAGTTCGTCACAGGTAGCAGCACTGTTATCCGTCTACAACGGTTGTAGACGGATAACAGTGCTGCCACCTGTGACGAACTTTCAGTTTACAACCCGCCATTGATGTATATGTGTTCACTGTTGTGTCGATTACAAAATAAACGAGAACTAGATAAAATGTTTACGACTCGAACTATAGCACTGTGAAAAGACGAGCTAAGGAAAAGGGAAGCGTCTACCACTGTAAAAAATCAGCTTTAGTGGAAAGGTTAATAAAATAAATTATGAACGTTTTTTATTTAATAGGTTATTTTATGTTTGTTGACTCTTAGCTCTGGAGGCGTACGACAGGAATAACGTGATTAGAGTCGAAAACCAAGACGAGGATGATCTTCCTGACTGAAACACTTCAGAGGTGTTAATTTTTAGCACTGGTCCAATATGATAATATGTATAAACACACACCACACACATTTGCCTGTAGGTAATGAAAACAGTCTTAGTTCTCTTGGGAGCATCACCTGTGTACGAATTAATTCTTGAGGTTTAAAAAGTATACTCTCTTTACTTGTGGCAAACAAGTGTGAATGTCTTTGTAAGTGCAGGAGCTGTCGGTACTGTACGGGTGAAATCGGAAGTTTGTGTATTATGTGCTGACGCTACTTGTCTTTACGCACACATTTACAACATGTAATAACATATTAATTACCACAAGTATAGCGCGCGGCGCTTTGTAAGATAAAAATATCGTAGGACATAACGTCTCAACGAAATTTTGGGTTCCAATTTTTTTTCAGAGCTTTCACCCACAGGCCACAATTTTCGTCTTTTAACATTTTTGGCGAATACATGGGTCCCCGTATTTTTTCAGTCAACAGCTGCGCAACGGGGCATACTAATTAATTATGTTGTTTACAAAAAAAGCCTAGCCTTTTCCCAACTATGTTGGGGTCGGCTTCCAGTCTAACCGGATGCAGTTGAATACCAATATTTTACATGGAGCGACAAAAAAAAATGTGGGTAGGGATTGGTAGGGATGGATTAAAAATGTAATGACAGCTAGCTGTCAAATGCTTTGACTTGTGAGTATATAAAATGTAGTCTGTGGTAGCACGTGACGCCTCTAAAGCATTGAGATAGGAAAAACATGGAGATGCCGCGATATTCTGTACATACATTTGACAAATATGAGTGAAAAATGATTCAGAATTTGAAATATCGTTATGTCTCATTCTTTCTAGTGAGATAATCTTATTTGATAAAAGAGACAACTATATTTTAAGTTGTTGCTAATTATGGCAACATTTTGTCTTGACGTAGTGACAGTTGTAGGTAAGTGCCGTAGCAGCCATCTTATGCTACGAGTTTCATGGTAGTTTGGCTGTCAAATGGTTGTTTGTTTTTTGTATTATTGAGATTTGCGAGAAAATTACGAGGATTTTGTCTTTTAAAACTGTATGTAAATGTTGGAAAACAGAAGTTCAATATGCCTGTGTGTTGTATTGTGAAGTGTGGTGCAAGAAAGAATGAAAATCAACCTCAATTGACTTTGCACAGGTTAGTAGCCGGTTTTTATGCATTAATACATACAATAATACACAATCGATGATACAATTGTAACGCGATCATGCATTTATGGCTAAAGTATTGATATTTGGGTTCATTTCCATATAACAGGCCTTTTTATTATATTTGTTAATTCATTCGTTTGTTTACAAACAGATGTCATAATGGAATAGTGTTGTACCGTTGCCGACTTACCGTAATAGTTTCCGAAACTAGTTCCTCCGCTGAAACGATATCCGTATATTCTGCGATGTTAACATAAATAATCTTGCGTCTTATTCGGTCCGAGTGACCTAGCTAGGTCCGGCCTGTGGTTCACACTTCACAGCACGAAAATCCATCGTGATCCAAACGTGATAACTAGTACAACTCATATAAAGTATCGTTACTCGGTATAGTAACAACGAGATAACAGTTGTTCCTTGATTGACACAACCCTAGCAATGGCAGCCATTTTATGCGACAATATGAGTTGTAGGTATGCACCCTTTTTTCGTAGGTATTTCCAGTCCATACTTTTCTATGTCAATGCTCTAAAGTGAGCAAGTGGCAATTGCACAGACTACAATATAATCAATCAAAGAATATGTGCCGGAAACACTGACCCATATTATACTACGCTGTTTATTATAGGTCAGTGATCGGAAACAATTATACTATCACACACGGAGTGACTTTAGTTGCCGGTGAGCTGGGGATTTCAAATCTCATAACCACACTGATTCTGACAGCCACTTAGTCGTTAGCGCTAAAATACCGCTACCGCGCTTTTACCGTCAAAATCCGTGTGCGGACGTGATGTTTTGAAATCGCACAAAGTCGCTACGTGTGAGCTACCTAGCCTAAGGCAGCCGTAAGGCGCTCAATCTGACTGACGGCATTTGATTGATCTTTAATCACGTACTTTGAAGCTAGACTTATGTGATGCCTAGACGATCAGTCACGAAAATCTTCAGTCAGAGTCCAAAATCCGACTGGAGAACATGGATATTACTAAAGGTATAGCTATAGCATGCATTGCGCGCATCCTTGCAATATCTATAAAACATCGTATTCAAGGAAAAGGCTGGGTGGAATCGTGACTGCAACTAAGAATAGAACGTGCTTATCTTCTTCCTGACGTCATCTACGGTCGATTGCAGTTTAAATAAAAACTTTTGGCCTTTTATGCCTTCTTGTGTTTTAAATGTGTTTCACTCAAAATAGAAAAATAAGACGCACGAGATTACTTACCTAACACGTGTAAGTACAGCCAAAAATGTTAATTTGTTGAAAGCTATAATTACGTTTTTGTAAGAGCGAGATATATAATATAAAACAGGGGGTCTACTCCGAAATAGTATCGGCCGAATGTTCGGCCGTTTCCTGCTACGAAGTTTCTATTTGGTTCGGTCGTTTCCGATCGTAGCAGGAAACGGCCGAACATTCGGCCAATACTATTTCGGAGTAGACCCCCTACACTCCTACACTCATTCGAATATTGACTATGGTCCCGACCCAGCTGAGCTGATCCGAACTTTTTTCGAATTATTCACTAATATTCGGTTCGGCCATGTGTCGGTCCGATCCGAACATTCGCACTTTGCACTTCGGAGTAGGCCCCCAGGCGTGAGAGACACCATGCGATGCATCGCGCGACCCTCATTTACGCTACCTCAATATCATTCATAATTGTAAACATCCGCACAAGGACGCGAAGCTGAACGTAGCATACACACTATTGTGTATTATACTATCGCGTATCCAGCGTGCTAGATGTAATCGAACGAATTAAATGAGCGCACATGTTTTATTGACTAGGCTTTAGGCGAGATAAGGCATAGCATTGGCAACACTGCCTTACCATGCATGCTATCCAAGTCCAACTGTTCTACCATTGCGATTCTCGAATGCTTCCGTATTATTAATCTCTGACTTATATATAGTTATCTGTGATTATTAGATTACTCTTTGCTCGACTGGTAGGTTACATGCTGTGGCATGGAATGCTGATTGGCTTGCGCTTGGCATTACTCTTTCACCGCTTTCACGCAGTATTTCTGTGCTGTATGTAGTCTGTGGCATTACTATGAAATCTGCCTTATCTGTGTGATGTGATTGGTTTGGTTGGCAAATTTGGCAATACCCGGAAAAAAAATTATTACAAGATTGTTGTATTGAAATTGAAAAATTTGATGAAGTTTTTCTACTTCTTTGAAATTTTGTTGCAGTGAGGTAAGAATCATTACATGTATTACAATGAATTGGAAATTATTTTTCCGATAAAGTATTTCAATACCTTTTTGTCGTAGTGAAAGTAGGTAAGTATACTGTTTACAATATTTGCTAAATGTTCTGATTTCTCTTGCTTACGCGTCACGAATTGTTTCAGGCAAATTTTTCAGGATATCTTTTTGTGATATTCAACAGGAATAGCTATTTAGTTTTTCAGTAGGTACGCTTCAAACTGCAGTTTGCCAACTGACGATACTGCCACTACTTTAATATGTATCACCGGCATTTTCATTGCGGCAGGTATATAAAAAATTAAAAATATTTATCTAACGATTCACTTTAAATATTTCGTACCACATAAATTAGAAACGGTTCTATAAACTCCAGCCACCAATGCTGTGTTTATTTTGAATATTTAAATTGAGTATTTCTACGCTTCAGTTATATTTACAATAATATTTCATACTGAGCGACCACTTCGAAGATAATTCTGAGTGTTTATCAACAGAGCCATTTTTAAATGTACATCTATAAATGCATACGGAATGTTGAGCAGATCTTTTTTTTTTATTTTAACCAACTTTTTTTTAATAACCACTTACTTCTACAATAAACGCTATTCTCTTCTACATTTTATGGTCAGAAAATAACAGCACTGTCTTGTGAGGGAATTTAGTCTGATCATGTATTTATTGGCTTTTTCCGCTACGAAGGATGTAAAGACCATTTAGGGCAAGTTTACTCTTTGCTGTAGTACTAGGCCTGTATTACAGAACCTCATTCAATACTCAAGCATTACTAGTTTAGAGCCATTTGATTGGTTGAAACTTTTTTTAAGTAATGCTTACGTCTTGAGTGTGGTTCTGTAATAGGAGATTTAGCTTTTAATGCTCTTTCGATTTGTTAAAATTACGGTAAAAACAGTAACAAAAAATTGGTTTTTACTACTCAACATTTTCTTAAAGCAAAACATCACTTTTTCGCCGACTGAGTCCTAAAAGACATTTATTTTACATTACGACAGTAAACTTGGGGTAACTACAAACATACATATTTTCTCGAATGACAAAAGGATGAATGATAAAACACAATAACAAAACAAATTGTGCCATATATTCAAGAATACGATTTTGTAGGGTTTTTAAATTTGAGTCTATAGGTGTTTGAGTGTTTGTGATTTCTGTTTAATGAAACGAAATTGTATTATTATAATTGATTAAACTAAAGATATTTACTTCTGTATCATAAATTATAATATACTTTATGAAACAGAAGTAAATTTACTTCTGTATCGTAAATTATAATATACCCCTGTGTGTATGTAATTTAATTGCGTAATTTATAACACTCTTTTTTATTAGCTTCACTTTAACTACCATTTTGAGAGCAGTGGTGATGAAATAATTTACAGAAAGTAAGGTGCCTGTCTGGGTTCTAACCAACTACCTATACCTAAATCGCGGCAATTACCACTGGGCCACCACTGCTCTTCTGCCAAATTAGAAGGGGCAGCTAGAATCAACTCTTTTTTTGTAATTTTGATGTCAAAAGTGCCTTTGTGCCTATTTGAAATAAACGATTTGACTTTCATGCATCTTCGAATTTTAAATCAACAAAATGAATGTACCTGGGATAAATAATAATATTTTCCATTAAAAATCTGAAAAACTTAATTATATTAATTATGAAATAGTGAATAAAATATTATGATACCCAGGGCCCAACTTTATTACCATTTGTGATTCAAATAAGTGCAGAAAGTATACTAATTAATAATAAATACGTATTGATCTTTTAAACCCTTTATTTAGTTTTTACTCAACAATCATTATTTATATTAAAAATATCTAAAATCCATCCTTATCAAATAAAATACTACCCATCCTTATTATTTAAAATGTTCATAGAGTCATTGCATAAATATTAATAACAGGCTGTATTTAAACAGGGTGACTGGTAATTTGACGTATTCCTTCCAGGACGTGACAGTAGGACCCATTTGCAACAATTAAGCACTTCATAATGCCTAGGCGAAAATTTATGGGATTCGAGAAAAACCAAATTAAACATTTTTTTGGAAACCCAGATTTCGTCACTAAATATCCCTTTTCTCTAAATTTTCTAATTGAATGACTTTTATTGCTATTCCGTTAGGTACCTAATACGTTATCACACCTTTTGGTGTAACCAAATTTTCTAAAACATCAAACAGTTAAAATTTAAAGAAAGAATTTTACTAACTATTTTCAAAAAAAAATTACGTTCACGAACATTGACAGCAGTTATCTCAAAAATGTACTATGACATTAAGGGTACCAGTGGCTGTCGCCTCTTGCTGCGGTGTGTGCGTTGAATCAATACAAAAAGTATGAAAAAGCATGTGAACTGCTTGTCTCTGGGCTATCGGTGGCTGTGGCCGGTGGCTCGTTTGCGCGTAGCCTAAGCGTACAAATTACGGGGAAGACATCTTTTAATCAGCTATCTAACGAGGTACAAAAATTAAAATAATATTTAAAGATGCCAATGAAACAGTCGATAATGCTGGCAAAGGTTGAATTTGCAAATTGTTGAAACATTTAAAAAATTTGTGATAATTGAATTAATTAACTGGTTTATGTTATCCCTTTACCTCCTCACCACCCAGCAATCCATCCTACGTCGTGTAGCCAGGCCGTCGCGCCAGGTGGCAAGTTAACACACAACTTTCAAGTGGTTATAGTATTGCTCGCAGTCGATTAGCTAATCACTGCTCACCTGTTGCTCAGTTCGCGTGTTTTTAAACTACTGCGTACGTACACACGTCTACACGTCAAGCTATGCAAAACCAGTTTGTCTTGGCCTCACTTTGTATGATATTTTCACACAATGAACGGTCAGCCAATACTGGTTTTGCATAGCTTGATGTGTAGCCGTGTGTACAAACTCTTAAATTATAAACATACTTCGGTTTTTTAGACTTCTGACAAGGAATCTTTTATTTATCATGTCATTAGCCTGCAATGTAGACTCTTCACATCATATTTTTGTCGTTTAGAGAAAGATCAAGAAAAAGCATTGCCTCTATGGCGACGGATTGGTGATAGTTGTTAATAGTAGAAAAGAGTTCACTGCTGTGCTGCCAACTTTATGCCTATGACAAGTTTTTACAAAGTAATGGTCCAACCCTCCAATCAATTAACTTAATCTATCGCAATTCACAGCTAGACCTTGACTTCACCCAAGCTACTTGCAAGAAATAAAATGATGTGCTTCTCAAGCTCTTTAAGAAATTATGAGTGTGGTTGCTGTTGGTTACTTATTAGGGCATCTAACTCGTCTGATTTAAAAATAACTATTTCTTTTACAAAAGTCTTAAAATTTTATGTTCATTAAAAAATTAAGAGTTAGTACGTGCACAGCAGCTTAATGACATGTGAACCAAGCGACAAGTGATCAGTGACTACGAGTAATACTAACCACTCGAAAGTTGCGACTCAACTTGCAATCTGGTCGCGAGAATCTGGCTACATGACGGGAATGACAGGAATGATTGCTGGGTGGTAAGGAGGTAAAGGGATAACATACTATATACCAGTTAACTAATTCGATTATCATATAATTTTTAAATATTTCAACAATTTGCAAATTCTACCTTTGCCAGCGTTATCGACGGTTTCATGGGCACCTCTAAATATTTATTAAACTTTTGTACCTCGTTATATAGCTGATTTAATGAAGAGTCTTCCCCGTAATTTGTTTGTACACACGGCTACACGTCAAGCTATACAAAACCACTTTGTCTTGGCCTCACTTTGTATGATATTTTCTCACAATGAGCGGTCAGTTAATACTGGTATTGCATAGCTTGATGTGTAGCCGTGTGTACGCTTGACATAGTAAAACTATGAGATAACTTGTGTCAAAGTTCATGTATGTAGATGATTTATGAAAATGGTTAATTAAATTCTTCCTTTAACTTTCAACTGTTTGATGTTTTAGAGAATTTCGTTACACCTAAAGGTTTGTTAAAGTATTAGGTACCCAATGAAATAGCAATGAAGGCCATTCAAATTGAGAGTTGAGAGAAAATGATATTTAGTGACCAATTCTGGGGAATTTTCAAAAATACATAAAAATAGGGTTTTCTCACCATGAATTTTCGCCTAGGCATTATGGAGTGCTTAATTATTGCAAATGGGTCCCACTGTCACGTCCTGGAAGGAATACGTCAAATTACCAGTCACAATGTATATTTTGCCAAGAAAATATGGTTATACGTTTTTTAGGGTTCCGTAGCCAAATGGCAAAAAATGGAACCCTTATGGATTCGTCATGTCGGTCTGTCCGTCCGTCCGTATGTCACAGCCACTTTTTTCCGAAACTATAGTAGCTATATACTGTTGAAACTTGGTAAGTAGATGTATTCTGTGAACCGCATTAAGATTTTCACACAAAAATAGAAAAAAAAAACAATAAATTTTGGGGGTTCCCCATACTTAGAACGGAAACTCAAAAATTTTTTTTCGTCAAACTCATACGTGTGGGTTATCTATGTATAGGTCTTCAAAAATGATATTGAGGTTTCTAATATCATTTTTTTCTAAACTGAATAGTTTGCGCGAGAGACCCTTCCAAAGTGGTAAAATGTGTCCCCCCCTGTAACTTCTAAAATAAGAGAATGATAAAACTAAAAAAAATATATGATGTACATTACCATGTAAACTTCCACCGAAAATTGGTTTGAACGAGATCTAGCAAGTAGTTTTTTTTTAATACGTCATAAATCGTAAACCGCAATTTACCTTTCATTCAATCAACTCATGATTGATTTTTAAACCCTTCGTGCGCGAGTCCGATTCGCACTTGGCCGGTTTTTTTTCAGGTTTTTAGGGGTGTAACTCCATGCTAACTTCGTTAATAAAACGAGGCAAAAAATACCGGCAAAATTTAGCATAAGCATGGTTAAATAGTATAGCAATGTGTTAGGAAATAAACCATAAAATTTATACAGTTTATATTAAAATCTAGTGTCGAGCCATGAGCCATATTAATATTGCTGACACTGGGAAATGTGGCTGAGAAGCTGAGGAGCTGAAGATTGCTTAGCAAAGCTATTAAGAAGTATCTTTAGCAGTCCTTTTGTTGCAGGTATTTAGCTATGGCTGACAAAGAGCAAGTTATCCAAGCTTTGAGAGCTACTCTGATATCTGTTAAAGGAGCACTAACAATAAAACAATGTAACAGTAAGTTTTATTTATTGTTTTCTAGCTTTAGCCCGCGGCTTCGCCCGTGCGGAGTCCGTAAATCGTACAACGGGAACGGATTACCGGGATAAAAGTATACTTGTAAGTTTATCTGTTCTCTGTCTGTTTTTGCATGATTGAGTAACAAATTTCCAAACATACAAACATTCACATTTATAATAATAATATTAATATATTATATAGCTGGACAGTAGGTAATAGTATATTTAGTATTGCAATCAGAATATCGGCAACGTCGCAATTAGGCTGTCAAATATTGTGCTGATTTGATTAATTTTTCAATATAAATGAAAGTATGAAATATTGCTGTGTAATTAATTAAAAGTAATTAATATCGTAATACTGAATATTTATTTTAGTCTAATAGAACCGTTTTTGTCACGAATTATGTTTTTATCAACAGTTAGGTCGTAACCTAAAACTGTCCTGCAAATTGCAAAAGCTGAAAAAAAAATATTAATCTCGACCTTAGCTTAAGCGAATGCCGCTTTAGCTGTTAGTCTACACTCTACATGATATTCCGAACAGGACTACAGGAGACTTATCGCGTACAGAGACAAAGGTTTCGCTATTGAATAATAATAAAACCGTGTAGATTTTAGGACAAGTTTTCCTTTGAGAAGTAAAGAAAAAAAATTAACATTCGCACAGTAAAATAGAACTAAGTTAATTTTATCCATTAAAATTGCATGTTGTTTTACAGGAGACTATCGAGAGCTACAAGGAGAATGGATACCATTCAAAAAACTTGGCTATCCTTCGTTGGATAAATTATTTATTGATGTGCCCGGTTTTAAAGTGACTCAAGTAAATGGTGAATGGTATGTTGATGCAATAGCTAGTCAAGAAACACAACATATTGCCACAATGGTCTCACGACAGAAACCAAGCAAAAAGGCGACGCCGAAGTTGAGCTATCTAGTGAGTTTATGATAATTTTAACTATTTGGAAGTTTTGCATTCAGTATCTTGACAGTAAGGGCGCGTTCACTTGAACGCGAATTTTACCGGCATGGCTCCGCGTTCTCCTCTCACAGAGACTAATGTAATTCATAATAAAAAAAATTACGGATTTTAACCACCGTTGGGGTAGACGTGTTTTTCAGTGGAGACCGCGAATGCAAAGGTAAGGTAGGGCGCCTTCAGGCTAGATGGAGCGGTGATCTTAACTCAAACTATTTATTTCAAATAAACCAGGGGGTCTACTCCGAAGTGCAAAGTGCGAATGTTCGGATTGGACCGACACATGGCCGAATCGAATATTATTGAAAAATGCGAAAAAAGTTCTTATTGGCTCAGTTGGGTCGGGACCATAGTCAATATTCGAAAGAGTGTAGGCTCGGAACCGACCAAACCAAATAGTAACTTCGTAGCAGGAAACCGCCGAACATTCGGCCGATACTACTTCGGAGTAGACCCCCAGGCACTTTTGAATTGTCAAGGTCGGTCAGTCAAAAAGATGAAGCTTGTTGCCCATTCCAAAGCGTAGTGGGTACATATGGAGAAGAACGGGCAAGAAACTCCATGGACACTCTTTTAAATCATAATAATATTGTTACAAAGTATTGGCATCCATGACTTAACAGACCATATTGTTAGAAACATGGATGGTGGGCGGAAGGTTTTGGGTATTTTCCTCGATTTGGCAAAAGCCTTTGACACCGTCTCTGCTTCCATCCTTATAGAGAAGATGGAGAGCATGGGTATAAGGGGAATGCAATTAAAGCTTTTCGAGGACTACCTTACAGACCGTACACAGACCGTAAAGATAAACAACCACATAAGTTCCGAGAAATTTATTACACACGGAGTTCCACAGGGCAGTGTGATTGCCCCTACTCTATTTTTAATTTATATTAACGATCTCTGTGCGCTCAATCTCGACAAAGGCAAAATCTTCACATTTGCGGACGACACTGCCCTAATATTTAGTTCTACCACGTGGCGCAGCGTTTTCGAAAGTGCTCAATCTGGCCTGAATAAGGTGTCAAAATGGTTGCATGACAACGTCCTTACCCTAAATGCAGACAAAACCTAATATATAAATTGTTCTATGCGAAACGTTTCTCAAAGTCTAGGGCCTCCATTATCTATCACCGCGCATAAATGCCCTATCCCCTACAGCACGACCTGCACGTGCACCTGCTTAGAGAGAACAAACTCTATAAAATATCTTGGGGTGGTGCTGGATGCTTGCCTAGGCTTTCAACCGCACATCGACACACTTACCTCCAGAGTTCGTAAATTAATTTATATATTTAAGAACCTAAGACACGTGGCAGGTGAAGGCCTTAGGAAGACGGTCTACTACGCACTTTGTCAGTCTTTATTAACCTATTGCATAACAACATGGGGTGGCGCACCTAAATCGACTCTAATCCAACTTGAAAGGGCTCAGAGAGCAATCTTAAAAGTATCGTATTTTCGGCCATTTCGCTACCTCACAACCGACCTGTACCGGGAAAGTGGGGTTCTCACGGTTCGCCAACTATTCATTCTACAGACCACCCTGAAGCAACACGCACTTCTTTCTTATAGTCCCACACCTATGCTCGGCAAAAGACGCTACGACCCCGTCGACCGGTCCGTTAATAGACTAGCAACTTGTTTCTCTGAACGATTCTTCTGTTTTCTTGGAGGCTACCTCTATAACAAAGTAAACAAAGTTCACAACATCTTCCCACTCACAAAACACCTGTTCAAGAAAAAACTTAATGGATGGCTTATGACTTTTGACTATGACACAACCGAAAATGCAAAAATAGTATTTTAAAATCTTCAGCAGCTCCAACAGCATGTAGGTAGGGTAGGCGCCTGGCGTGTGTGAAGTATTTTCAAATGTTAATCAATTTATCTATGCGTCCTGTGGAGCAGACCAGCGTTTAGCCAAGCATTTTTGTCAGCGATGTAATCCCCCAACTTATAATATGCTTGGCTGCATAGCGTGCGTTTTATGTAAGATTTGAATTTCGTTTCATTGAGTTGGAATATGTGGGGAGGTATTTTATTGTAGCATTTTAAACAGTACCCCATGAAGGAAGAGTCTACTTTAGCCAGTCTGAAACCTGGTTGAACTAATTAGTCCCTATTTCTAGTTCTATAGGTGTGTCTGTCACCTCTTTTACTGAAAAGATTTAAATTTAACCGTTTAAACTCAAGTCACACGAAACGTTATACTTTTCTCAGAGACAATTAATTTAATTATTAAGAATCAAAAGATCAGTCGTGATGAAATAAATTGCACAAAGTTGTCTGCCCATGACCTACAACTCTTTTAAGTGGTGGCCCAGTGGTAACAAGCCAGGTTACCACTGGGCCACCACAACTCCCACTGCACTACCACTGCTGCCACGTATTCTTTATTACGCTGCAAGCATAATAATATATCTTTTTACAGAATCGATTCCCAAAAAAACAAGGATCCTGGCGAAAACCAGCTTCTGGCTACACACCTAACTATAACAACCAGTACTCCAATCAATATTACAGAGCAAAGGGCAATGCCCCATATAATAATAACACACAATATTATAAGGTACATAATTATAAATATTTTTAATTTTTCTTGACAGGTTTTTGATTATTCTCCCTTTTATACCGCTATCGTAACCAGTGTAGTTTCAAAAATTATACAGTATTTACTAACACTTAGAAACATCGAACTATTATTGCACTGTTGGATTTTCCCCCGCTGGGCCATAGCCGAGAGTTGAAAATTCAACAGTGCAATTTTGGCAGATAACTTCAGTTTCTGCAATTGTTTTTTTTTTACAGACGAATAAATACAATTCAAAGTCGAACGAAACGAAATTAGTGTCGAATGTGAAACAAACTACAAAGCCGTTGAACGACCATGTAGAGAGGGTATCAAAAAGTTCCAATTCATCATCACAAAGCTTGAGAGAAGCTAATAACATACACACTGAAGAGGTATGTATAAAAATCTTAATCTTAGATAATTTATGCCAACAAAGAAATATCACTGCCAAAATGACACGTTAGTGCAAAACATTTGGTGAGCAAATTCAAAAGAGACTATTTGACTGCTATAAAAAAAGCAAAAATAATTAAAATTGTAAAGGTACATCGACCATAATAGCTAAAACATTGATTAAGAGCCTGCGCGCACTAGCGATTTAAGTTTGCCGATAGTTCAGTCGCAATCGTAATAGTCGTACAACAGTTAATCTTCAAGTGCGCACACTGCCATATAACTCTATACTGATCCTCTGACCGATCAAACTATCGTCCAACTTAAAATCGCTAGTGCGCGCAGGCTCTAAAAAAGTTGTTCGAAGTTTCAATAAAAATCGGCGACTTCATAGGTCCTAATATTTTTCATTTACCGCAAATATTCCTTTAACAAAATTTGTTTGGTAGAACATTATTGTGGTTTTATGATAACCTATAAATAAACGAATGAAATATTATTTTATTCGGATGGCAACAAGTTTTCTGTCTCCATTATTAGGGAAATTCCCCAACTGTATTATTTGTGTGCGTTTTGTTGAGTTGTTGTCAAACGCAATGTGACGTAGATGTTTGTTTTTCTTAAAATAGACAGGGTATTTGTTTCTGCGGCTACAACCTATTTAGAAATTTACAGTGTACAATGGACAGCCCGAATTGTGTTGTCATGTCACAATACAGGATGTCTTCCGGAAGACTTCCAGTATATTATTGTATTATGATCATTGCTATTATATTGCATAAAGATTGGATTTAATAAATTATCTGGTCAATCAATTTACTTTTTAAAACAACAAAAAAAGTTTTAGTTTTCTCCAAAATCAAGCTCATGACATAAATCCAAAGCAATGATAAAGCGGTAACAGGTACTTTATAATTTTTTCGGATTTCGCCCTGAAGGTCCATCAGGTTTTCGCTGCTCGACGTGTTTTAATTGTATTTGTTTGACACTGGATAGTACATAATCAGTTTTTTATCTCCAGTTAAAGCAATCAGCACGCACGAACCATGATATGGATGTTAAGCACAGCGGAAAAGTTTCAGCGTCGCAAAGACTTTCAAATTTAAGGGATCGTCTTAGTACGGTGGATCTTATTCCTTTGCAATTGCCAGCTGTTAGTAACGAATGTTTGGTAAGTAGAAAAACCTAAAACCCCGACCAAGTGCATAACTGACCACGCTCTGTGAATGGTTCCGTAGTCGGGATGAATTTTTGCGTATGCACAATATTGATTTTATCAGCAGAAAAAAGACTAGTTTGTATGAAATGAGTGCGTCACGATGGCCCGAACTCACTTAGTATCCGAAGAACGTTCGCCCGAATGATCTTTGGACGGATGAATTGTCGATCGAAAGAACGGTTGACCGAAGAACGTTTACTCGAAAGATCGTTTGACCGATTAACTGTCAGTCTTAAAGAACGCACTAAAGGACAACCCCCGGTTGGTGCACGATTATTGCAGGCTATGGAAATAACGATTTTGGACGTTGGGTATGGATGTCCAAAGTTGACTGGTTATCTAGAACTATGGAAGTACCTTGTCCGCTGTTTCACCAATGTTATTATAATACACGGGTAAAATGGCAGGGGGTGACTTGCATACTTAATAATAAGCTTCCGAAAACGGTCGCTAGCACAGTGACGTAGCGACAAGGGGGCAACATATCCTGAGATACTTGAGGAGTTGAGGGGTATTCTACGGCTATCAGGACAGTCCTGGAAGCACGATTAAGATCTAGGGATCTGGACTGGAGTACTTCTTCTTCCAAGCACGTTTGCTCTTGCGAATCTCCACTCAAGCCGGCCAATAAAGAAAGAGGCGGGAGCCCTGTTTCTCGTCGGTTTTCGCTCGGACCGGACAGTAAAGGCAAGCCAGAGAACGAGCAAAACTTTTTCTGGAAAGTCCGTGGGGTCGCTCCGTCGCTACTGATCTCTCTTAATCTGGCTGCTATTACTACACCTGTTTCGGAAAAGTAAACTACCGGCACGGGTTTATTGGAGCTCTCAAGCCCCACCTGAGGGGCAATTCTCGTAATTTTAAGACCGTTCACAGTCTGATCTCAGTCTCAATCTGTCAAAAAATACTTAATTTCCCTACATTTTGACAAGTTTTTGACATTTGTTTGCCGCTGAGATGAGACTGAGACTAGATTTTGTACGTTTTAAATTACGAGAATTGGCCTTCAGGTCGTCAACATAAAGATAATAATAATAATAATAATAAGTATTTATTAGCACAATACAAGTTTGACACATTAAAATTCACATAATAGTCACTAGTGTACATAGAAATTAAGAAATAGCAATAGTGTACAAGAGATGGGAAAAGTACAGTCAATACAAAATTTGAGCCCTGACTCCTAAACTAGGAAGATCCTGTATCTTAGGAGGCAGTGTCTTCGCATAAATAGAGGACGAGTAAATTATGAGCGTACTAGCAGACTCGGCTAGTCACAAGCAAGTTATAGACTATAAGGTAGGAAATTTATCTATATACATTTTTAATTAATTAATTGGTATTAATATTATATTATTAGTATTAGTAGGTAGTTATGTTTGTATTAAGTGTGTGTGAAGTGCATTTGTATCGTGTCATGTGCAGGTGTTGTGTGTGTATGTGTAAGGGAGAAGGGTGTGTGGAGTGATGCGATGTAGTGAGGTGTGAAGATACGGCGCGGCGGTTGCGTTATTATTATTATTAACTTGATTTTCAGTTTCTATGAGATACATTATAAAATCAATATTGTGCATGTCGAGTGAGGCGGTTTTTATTAACTTTTTAGTTGAATCAGGTTCATTGATAATTTCCATTATTATCTAGAGTTATAAACGGGTTTAACAATAAACGGGATTAGCGATTGTTTAACCATACATTTTTGACGTTAAAAACGTGACTTAACTTTAGGAAACGTTCATAAATAAACCCCATTAACACAAAACCTCATTTAAAAGGAAACTACTCAGATTCAGTATCTAAAGAGCTGAGTCCACCCCCCCCCTTGAAAATCTGTTTTGGTTCAGGAAAGCAGTGGTCCTGTAACAAATGTGGTGCCGGCTCATAACTTAGAACCTCCACCTGATTCCACATCATCCGTTGACAAATTGGAATGGACTTGTAAAAAACTTGGGCTTCCAGAACCTGTGTATAAGGTACATGAGATACGGCCTAAACGGGGGCCTGTAAGCTACGACTGCACAGTGAAAGTAAGTATTTCATAAATGTGCAGAGTGTGGGAATAGAATATTTAACGTACATACTTACGATATTACATGTTCTGTTCCCTTTTAATCGTTTTTGAAGATATGTAGGCACGTAATGAAAAAGTAACTGCCTATCTAAATAAAGTACTCAATAGTTGTACGCCCATAATCTTTCAATTGCGTTTTGAACCCTCGGTTGAGATGTCAAGGAAATATGTCAGTTTGAAGCAAGTAATTTATTATTGTTATTGTTTTGGACGTCACCAGCCGAGTCTTAGATTTTCCTTTTTCATCCAAAGTGTGCGAACGGAAATATTTCTACAAAATATTGCACCAAGTCTAATTTACGTGATATATTCAAGAAATAGTCATCAATTAGAACTTAGAGAGATGATTATTATTTTAATAAAAACATTCGTTACTGTTGCGAATCATATTTTGATCAACATACAACCTGATTCTTCAAATTCCAAAAATAGTAAACCAATTTGAATCTCTGGCTACTATTTAAGAACATTCTCCATAACATTTATTGGTTCAAAGCCTTCCCTTACAACCTTTAAAAGTTACCTTTGACCTGGTTATTTTTAATCCATAGGTCGGAGCATCGTATTGTATTTGCTCGTATCCTGACTCATCACCATCCGAAGAATTGACGAAAGAAGTAGGTGCTGTCAAGTTACTTGCAGTCATAGAAAGTTCCGAAGCTGGCGGGATGCCTACTTCTTCAAGCAGCAATGCTATAGCATGTCTCACAGAACTGGTGTCGGAACATGAAGCTGGACTTTGGGCTAGTACAGTACCACATCTGTACAGGTGAGTGCTCTTATTTTTATAGGTAGGTAGGTTTTTAGAATTGAATACTCTTTATTATGTATACCATAAAAATTCTATTATCTAAGTAATCTTCTATTTATTTATTTTTACCCCACAATCGCAATCTTTATTGCGGACCTCTTAATACAGAAACCAGACATAAGCCTACTTTAGTGCAGACGGGCATTATCTTTTTCTTTTACTCTTTTCTTTGTGTTTACTACTGTATAAATGATTTTTATTCTATATTCTTTGTTTAGAGAAAAATACAGAGAAAATTTACCAAGTAACTGGCAAGAATTAGTTGAGAACTGTCCGAAGATAATAAAAGATAGAGTTGTGAATGGACTTTTAGTGCTTCTTCCCAATAACGAGGTACGTGTCATATGAGTTCATAACCTAAAAAAAAAAAATCATGTTGAGATCGTGTTTACGTCTTCGGCATATTGTATGATTCGTCATTATACAAAAGGCATCGTCCGTTTGCAAACGTGGTTTATGAAATGTCAAAGGCAAATTGTAAAATGCCAAAGCGAAATTGAAAAGGCCTCGACATGTTGAATCCCAAATCACGATAATTACGCGCAATAAAGTTATTAGCATTGGCAGCATGCCAGTGACCACCGCACAGTCCAGTTTTGATCGGAACCTTAATTGTGTGAGCCCGACTCGCTCCCGATCGGTTTTTTCTTTCATAGAAGTTAATATTTACATTAGTAAATCAAAACATGATAAAATGTATGTTACTCTTTTTGGTTTCCCTAACACTGACTCTCGGCAAAATGAATACGATTAGAAGCATCAACAATTTGTCTTTGGCAGTTTGCAAGCGGATGGCGGCGTTTGTATAGTGACGGATCATACAAGCTGCCGACGATATTTACACTAGAGAAATCATAATTATGTAAATCTCACCTCAAACTTACGAATCGTCGCGTCAAGTGAACGATCACCGTTCACAATAACTGCCTGACGAGTTTTGCTTGAATGTAAACACGGTGCGATAATCGTCTGGCAAGTATCTCCTACGAGACTTGCATGGACTTTCTCACCTCAACAAATAAATTAATCCAATTATTTTTAATTTATAAACTTTGCCAGCAGGAAGTGTCTACTCCACATATCGAAACAACTGTATTAGAAGATTCCATGGACAGTGACTTGCCACCATTACAATTTCCTGATGATGACTTCTGGAATGTCTTCGTGACCGTCGCTAATTCGACTCTTGAAATTTGGCTTCGAATAATTGGAGTACAATATAGTGTGAGTGTTGTAAAAAGTAGTATTACTAAGCAATAATGTAGAAAGTATACTACTCAACAAAATCTAGGGAACAAGGCAACTATATCAATTTATTTAAAAAAAAAAAATCAGGATAAATACTGTCACAATTTTTTTAAAGGTAGATTATAATAATAATAATAATAATAATATCCCTGGACATTTCACACAGCGCCATCTAGTCCCAAGCTAAGCAACCTAATGCTTGTGTTATGGTAACAAGATGGCTGATAAACTACTTATATACATTTTTTTTTTTTTTGTAAATACATACATATTATAGATAGAAAAACACCCAGACTCGGAACAAATACATGTAGGTCATACAAATATTTGTTCCGTGCGGGAATCGAACCCGCGACACGCAGCGCAGCAGTCAATCGCTTAACCACTGCGCCAACCGTGCCGTCGAAACAAACTGTTTCAAATAATTATTCGAAAGAAAATCTGAATTGGCTAAGATTGTACAAATGGCTAACACAGTACAGTGTACTTATGATTATGCACAATGAGTGGTCGTCCGCGGAATTATCTAAAAATATAATTATTCCAGTAATGAGATCTGCAAGTAGTTTATGAATCTGTTACATGGAAACCGTGGCCTCCCAAATGTTCTAAATGGAGAAGTGCAATGTATTCGGTTCGGTAAGTATGGAGGGTACTCTTCTGCTGAAATGAACTTCGAAAAGTGACTTTGTAAGAAATGTTGCGTCAGGTGAGCTTTGTGAGATGGTCCCGAGTCCTGTTGGAATGTCCAGTGGCTTGTGTTAATTTGGTATTGTGCACGTGGTATCAATTCCATGTCCCAGCTCTTTGAAGATTAAATGTCTTTTGAGCTGGAGTTAGCTCCATATGCAAACAAGAAAGCAATCTTGCGGTCTGCCAACTTGCGTTGCACTGTCTTTAATCATTTGACTGTTGCAGCAGTGTTGAGGTGATAACACTTCCAAGTGAAGGACCCTGCAAGTCTGATTGTCCATCATAAATTCGCGTAGTCGTATACGGAGTGGCGAGATTAAGCTTTTGAACCCTTTTAGATTCCTGTTAAAAAAAACTACTCAGAGCATCCTTCTTGACAAAACCTAACATGAAGGAAAAATTAAAGCAAAAATTACCTATTGTATATCCATAAAAAAAAATTAACTACTATAAATTGTAAATTAAATCTATTTATGTTTCAGGATACCTTCGAAAGCCTTTTAGCTGACATGTCTAAATATTATGACCATTCTGGTTCACCTGTGGACAAATCAATGATTATCAAAAACGCTTGGTAAGACCGCTTAGTTTCTTTTAGATAAAATAAGCCTATAATATTTGAGTTTTAGCATGGCAATAGAGGAAATTGACCAACCTAAATTTATGGCATTCTTCATTTAAAAAACGGAAATAAAGCCCGTTTACACTCTGAATATTGTGAAAATCTTCGTATCAAATCTCAAATCATCGTAAAAAAAGTACACAAAAAAAAAACAAGTTGGGGGTAAACATGCGTCACATTCACGCAAAACGGCCATCGCTCAGCATAATGCTAAGACCCTATACGAGACAGAGCCCCAGCGCTGGTTTTCAGCGGCAGCCGGCGCTGACGTGATGTCGTTAACCAGTGCAGCATGCAATTATCTATACTTATAATAAGAATGTAAAAAAGTTGTGTCTGTACATTGAATATATTTTAAAAATAATAATTGAGGGGGGTTAAGAAACAGTAATAGAACACGAATCTAATAAAAAAAGTCTGTCTGTTTGTCTGTTTATCTGTTTGTCTGTTTGTACACGCTAATCTCCGGAACTATTGGTCGGATTTGAATGAAACTTTTTTTATTATCTAGCTATTAAACCTGGGCAACATATAGGCTATAATTGATTTTGGAAACTGGAACACCTGATGCAGAACCGCAACAGACCAGCTAAACTATAAGAGTTACATAAATGGCGCCTTAGAAAAAAATGTTGTGTCTGATGAGCATTTTCTGCTGAGAGAATAAAATTGAAGATCGGGAACACCTGATGTGGAACTCTTAGAGCATAGCTAAACTATAATATATATAGGTTTGACATCTTAGCAAACGTTATTCAGTCTGATGAGCATTTTCTGCTGCGAGAATAAAACTCGAAGATCGGAACATCTGATGTGGAACTCTAAGAGCACAGCTAAACCATAACATATATAGGAATGACATCTTTGCAAAAGTTGTTCAGTCTGATGAGTATTTTCTGCTGGGAGAATAAAATTCGAAGATTGAAACATCTGATGTGGAACTCGGAGAGCACAGCTAAACTATGGCATATACAGACATGACATTTTAACAAAATTTGTTTGGCCTGATGAGCATTTTCCGCCGAGATAATAAAAATCAAGGATCAGGAACATTTGATGTGGAAATCACTTTATACTAATATATTAACATAAGCTGGGAGTACCTCCACGCGGTGAAGGCAGTAACAGTTTGGGACTTCTTTTCGATGACGATGGTAAATCATTGAAAACTTGGCTTCACTGGCTAAATCTCCCATTTATATATATATAATAGATATGCCTTCGGGCTTGTGTTATTTGAGTGTTTAATTTCCTTTTCCAAATGTTCGAAAGGAGCTAAAAGATTGAAGATTATTAGATCCCAAGAATCGAATGAAGAACGCCAGGCAAGACTTGATGCTGTTCGACAACATAAGGCTGTATCTCGCCCGGCGGAAACTTCTTCGGATCGTGAAGCACGACTTAGCGCTGATCGTGAGCGTCATGCATCGTCTCGCGTTTCTGACACTTACACACAAAGAGAATCACGCCTGCGTTCTCAGCGTATTTACGCATCTACATCTAGGTCTCTAGAGACCAGTGAGGATCGTGATGCGCGACTGACCGCTGATCGTGATCGTCATGCATTGTCTCGCGAGTCGGGAACGTTAACGGAAAGAGAATCACGCTTGAGTTCTTAGCGTATTCTCACGTCGACTTCTAGGTCTTTAGAGACCAGTGACGAACGTGAAGTGCGACTGGCCGCTGATCGTGATCGCCATGCATTGTCTCTCGAATCAGAAACGTTCACAAAAAAGCATCACGCTTGAGTTCTCAGCGCATTCGCACGTTGACTTTTAGATCTCTGGAGACCAGTGAAGAACGTGATGCGCGACTTACGGCTGATCGTGGTCGTCATGCATTGTCTCGCGAGTCGGAAACATTCACGGAAAGCGAATCACGCTTGAGTTCCCAGCATATCCGCACATCCACCTATAGGTATCTAGAAACCAGTGAAGAACGTGATGCGCGACTTAAGGCTGATCGTGATCGTCATGCATTGTCTCGCGAGTGAAGACAGACACTGAAAGTTGCTGGTGTTGATTTGAGAACCGGCTGTTTTTCTCATGGCCAACTTTATGTTGCTTTCTCAAGGGTTAGCAACGCTTCCGGGCTTTATATTCTGGCACCCGACGGAAAAACCAACTATATAGTTTATATAGAATTTTTTTAGAATAGTAATGTTATCTAATTGATATTAATTTCGCTTCATAATTTCGGAATGAAAATAATTCTACCTTTTTATTTTAATGGAGTTATAACTTATCCAGTCTACAACACTTAATCTAAGTTATACCAAACTTAATCGAAATCTTTCATCGGTTTTGACTGATTTATTGGCTGACATACCAACGCACAGTTCAAACTCTTGCCGAAATTCCTATCGGAACGAGAAAGGGACTGGATCCGCGCACGAAGTCGCGGGCAGAAGCTAGTACATAAATAAATAAAATCAAAACATGAATTAAAATAAAATAAACATACATTAAAAAAAAGAGATGGTGAAACATGAAATATAATGATGTGTTAACATTCCGGGCAACGAATCTTGCGCCGCCGCCGGGTATAAGTAATCTGTAATTTGACGTTTTGACATCTTGAACGTAGGTAATCAAAGACTACATTAAATGAACGTAATAATTAGCAATAATATGGCTATATTAATCAATATTATGATAGAATTCTATTCTGATGTATTAAAGGACCAATAAATATTAGGGACAGGACAATGACCGCTATTGCCATAATTTTTTTTCGGTTTTTAAATCATCAAATAGCTTCTCCCGCTCACGGCGGAGCGGGAGACAGACTTTTACTGACTAGAACCCACCCCTGTTCCTTCAGGTGCCTGTGCCAGGGGCTACGGTAACTCTTTCGAACAAACCGCGACACTGGCAGGAGGCTATAAATTGCCATCTTTAAACGCAAATATGCACTACAGGACAGCTTTTTGCAAATGCTGGGCTTTTAGACAAAAATAAGTGGACGGTCGATATTCAGAAGTCTCTGATCGACCTTCGGTTCGGTTCGGTTGTGGGATTAATACATTAAGTGTTGGTATAGTTACCGGCACGTAAGTTGGCAAGAGATTTTGTAGTGGGGGAAGTCCGCGCATGTAAAAATGTATGAAATTGTGCGTGCGCGAACTTCCCCTACTACAAAATCTCTTGCCAACTTACGTGCCGCGTGCTGTATTTCGTTTACACACTAAAATCACCACTAAGGTTCACCATGCCTGGCCTAATAAAGGCCCGAGCATGAACCAACCAGATGGCACGAGTTTGGTCACCTGGTTGGTTCATCTTGATTTTTTAAGAAAACATGGAATAATAATTACAGAAAAATGCTTTGTATAATCCAATTTAAGACTTCTCGAATTGAAATGCAGACATTGGCCCGGATTCCCTTGTTCACAAACTAAACTAAATTTAAGTTCTGTGCATCTTTTTCTTTCTATTTCACTAAGAAAAGGACAGAAGATAAAATATTAGTTTAGTCCTGTCAAATTAAGATACTCCAGAGACAGATTAGACGTGATTAACAACATGGCTACTAAAAATACGTCAATTTACGTCAGGCGCTGACTAGTTTGACAGGACTAAACTAATATTTATCTTCTGTCCTTTTCTAAATTAAATAGAAAGAAAAAGATGCATTGAACTTAAATTTAGTTTAGTTTGTGAACAAGGGAATCGGCGCCATTATAGTATATTAGCGTAGTAAACGAAAGGTCCTCATTATCGCGGCACCAAAACAGAAATGAGTATGTTGTCATTTATGTAAATACAAATTTATGAAGCAGCAGATTTTTCTTTTCACGATTTCAGAGTTGGTCCGAAAAAGAAATGACCTCTTTTCAGATGTAGGGTCAACAAAAACTAAACTTGTATAGGCTACATACAGACACGCCTTTTTCCCATAGTCGTAGGCAGACTATTTGAGAAGGATTAAAAATTGTTAATGTTAAGCATAGACGAAAAAATACATTATAAGAATAAAATTATTCTAAAGATGTCACAGCCATATCATTCTATATGACGATATCATAGCCATATCATTTAGACGGCACGGTTGGCGCAGTGGTTAAGCGATTGACTGCTGCGCTGCGTGTCGCGGGTTCGATTCCCGCACGGAACAAATATTTGTATGACCTACATGTATTTGTTCTGAGTCTGGGTGTTTTTCTATCTATAATATATATGTATTTACAAAAAAAAAATGTATATAAGTAGTTTATCAGCCATCTTGTTACCATAACACAAGCATTAGGTTGCTTAGCTTGGGACTAGATGGCGCTGTGTGAAATGTCCAGGGATATTATTATTATCTCCTTTATTCCATTTAAATACTTACAAATAAATATGAATAAAATTATTTTTTCTACAGGTATGCTGTAAATCTAGATGATGGAGGCTGGCAACGTGCTAAAATTTTGGAGATTGAAGATGATACGGCGACAGTCTTCCTCGGCGATCACGGCGACGATGACGTCGTGTATATTAACAAAATAAAGATATTAGAACCGCAGTTCCGGAAGCTCCCAGCACAGGTGAGAATTAATAGCGCTTCCGATCCACTTTAATCGTGTTAAATGCAACTCCTACTAATATTATAAACGTGAAAGTTTGTATGGATGGATGGATGGATGCATGTTTGTTAGTTACTCTTTCACGCAAAAACTACTGAACGGATTTGGATGAAATTTGGCATACGGATAGTTTACAACCAGGATTAACACATAGGATACTTTATCCCGATATTCCCACGGGATCGAAACTTATGCGTGTGAAACCACTCGGCGCAGCTAGTACATTCATCATTATCAGAGATTCATCTTCACTTTTGAACAAATGATAACAAGATTGCGGATTATAGAGCAACGCGCACGTATAAGCACTGCACAGTTCAATATCACAAAAACAAATCTGTTTGAAATAATAGGGGTTAAAACATGAAATTGCCGTTTTATTGTAATAGGTACTTCGAATTGACATAGAACCTTCATGGTTTGAGATTTTTGAATGAAACTTTTTTCACATGGTACCTATGAAGTTCTTCTTTTAAAAAATGTGCAACATTTGATTATCGACTTTCAGTTGTTTTTTTTATTCAGCTTAGACAAGAAAGATGGATACTTCGAAAATTCGAGTTATTTTTGAATACGAGTTCCGACGCGGAACTAATGCGGCAGAAACAGCTCGCAATATCAACGTTTGGTGAGGGGACTGCTAATGAAGGCACCGTGCGATTTTGGTTTAAACGCTTTCGTGATGGAAACTTTGATTTAAAGAACGAACCACGTGGAAGACCAGGTGAATAACAATGAATTGAAAGAGATGGTGGAAGCCGATCCGAGCCAAACTACCCAGGAATTAGCGGCATGGTTTAACGTTACCTTACCAACAATAATGACTCATTTGCGTCAAATCAATAAAATAAAAAAATATGAGAAATGGGTGCCTCATGATTCGACTGATCTGCAGAAAGAAACGCGTGTTGAAACTTGTGTTGCCTTGTTGAATCGATACAGAAGTGAAGGAATATTGGATCGAGTTGTGACATGTGATGAAAAGTGGATTCTTTACGATAGCCGAAATGCAATGGCTGACCCCAGGTCAAACGCCGCAACAGTGTCCTAAAGCAAAGCTTACCAATAAAAAGGTAATGATAACTGTTTGGTGATCTCAGCATGGTGGTATTCACTATAGCGTTCTCCGATCTGGTCAAGCAATAACGGCAGATGTCTACTGTGCCGAACTCCGAACAATGAAAAACTAGCAGTGAAACAGCCCCGACTCATGAATCGATCTTCACCATTATTGCTCCATGATAACGCGAGACCATATCGTACAGCACGAGAAACCGTTTTAACTCTACAGGAACTGCAATTAGAAACAATTCGTCACCCTCCGTATTCGCCAGACCTTGCTCCAACGGACTACCATTTTTTTCGTGATTTGGACAATTTTCTACTTGATAAAAAGTTTTCTTCCTAGGAGGCAGTACAAAATGCTTTCACACAGTTTGAATCTATACTCCATTTATAATAGCATTAGAAAAATGAGGCTCGTAGAAGCAGGAGTGCAAAACATTTTATTTCAAAGTTATGATTAAACAATTTTAAGGGAGATGCTTAAATTCTAATTTTCTTGCGTTTTTTACAATTCGCAGGTCAGTGTAAGGTTGTACCTTACTAAAAATAATATGATGCGCAACAATAAGAAATATGTAGGTAATCTTTTATCTGTTCTGTGGGTAATAATACAATTTTAACCTTAAAAATCATCAATACATCCCTTTAAATTAGAATTGCTCCGAATTCGTCTGATTTCGCGGGCTACTGCAGCGCATCCACCTTAATTAAAATTGTTTTAACAAATATGGACGTACAACATAAACAAGTAGGTTAAAATTATGCTTTATTTATAGTAACGTCTTCATCACACATTACAAACTTACAACAAAATGAATGAATGAAACAACCGATCACAATGATGATTTAAAAATTAAGATTAATGGAAATAATCATGTTTTTTAAATATTTTATTTTAAATAACAACTTACAACACAATACGTTGGTGACATTTCTTCATCTTCACAAGAACAACACACAAGAAGTTTCACCAACGTTAATTTGTAAATTCGGTAGAATTATAGTGAAGCGAATAACGTTCCAGGTATTGTTCACCCCTGCTTCTTTTAGGTTTTTAGCATTGACACTGTAATTTTAAATTGGAGTTAAATAATATAAATAAATGAAAGCCACATAATTTCATAAGATAAATAGTTAAAATGGTTACAATTAAGTGTGACAGCTACTGTAAAAATAGATCATAATAAATTCGGCGTCTATCGTAATGTATCAATATTTATTGTACTTTTGTTACAAAGTGTGCATTAAAAATAACCTTTTTTAACTTCTTTCTAATGCTATCGTAAATGGACTATAGATCAAGAGAGTTCTATCGCAAAGGCATAAATGACCTTCCTATTAGATAGCAGCAATGTATAGATAATCATGGTAATTATTTTGATTAAATAAATATGTTAAATTAAAAAAATAAACGAATTTCAATTTTTCGGTACAAATCGGCAATTTCATACTTTAACCCCTAATACTTCTGTTCTTGTTTGCCAATTTTTTTAGTGAAAACTTCTTTAGCGGCGTTGTGCACTTTTTTGTGATGGGTAAAAAATTTTAAACTTGCTTCAGGACACGTGACCTGATCGAAAATTGGTAAGACGGAGCTCGCGTCAGGACACGTGACCTGATCGAAAATTCGTAAGACTGATGGAGAGTAGACCGCATTCCAAAATATCAAAAATACACAACGTTAATATTCAAGTTTTCACTTCTGCCGGCACTCCCGGAGTGCAACCCGTTTTCTTTTTTAAAAAGAAACCGTTTTTCGTTTGCCCTTTGACATCTTGCTTTGTATTACGTTATGTTTAGGTGGCGCAATCGACACGCAATCTCGACCATATTGGTCGAGATCTCGAGATGAGCGCGCGCGACTTAGCACACTATGCTTTTTGAGAAGCCATTTTCATCATAATAATTAATGGGTTAATAGTATGCGTAAAGTATGTGTGCTGATTTATTGCGTTATGTATGCGTAGTGCAGATGATTATACATAAATAAACGTTTACTTTTTAGTTAGATTTGACCCACTTCTGCTTTGAAATAATTTCTTCCGATATGAAATAACTAAATTCCAAAAACTGGCGCTATCTTTGATTTCACACATAATATTCCTTTACAGTATTTGATCTTTGTCACCTACATTATCGATAAGTGCAATAATACCGGGAGAAGAAACCCTTAGTTTCGGATTTCGCCCAGAAGTCCGATCGATAAAATCCTGTATAAACTGATTTAACTCCGCCGGACTTATTTTAAGCTTTGTCGCCATACAAAATTTCACTCTTTATGTTCCTGATCACAAAGGTTTGGTACACGTACCCCTGAGATGTTGGTGGCTCTGACCAAAGTTCGTCCCACTTTCCATGGAAGGTCATTGTCTACCGTTCCTGCAGTTCGCTTAGGGCAACTGGATCGAAGGTGGCCCCTTTCCCCACAGCCGTAGCACCTAGGGCTGTATCCTTTATTGCGGTCGCGAACTGTAGCCGCTGCAACCTTTCTGACGCGATGGGAACGATGATCCTGTCGTACGGCTTCCACCTCCAGTGCATGGGCCAAGGCGTCCTTAAGCGTCCCGTGGTGCCCGAGTCTCACAGCAGCTCTAACTTCAAGGTCGCGGATGCCGTCGATGAATGCCTGCACCAGGTTCCCATCAATAAGCGCAGGTACGGACTGGTAAGCTTTACGCACCAGCTTCTCCACTTCAAGGGCCCACTGCTGCAGGTTTTCATTACTGCGTTGCACGCGATCCTTGAGCTGCGCACGAAACACGTGTTCCAGGTGAGCGTCGCCATACCGAGCCTCCAATGCCTCAAGGAGTTGCTCGTAAGTCACTACCTTACCGAGAGCTTCCAGAACAGTTAAGGCCTGGTCGCGCAGGCCTAGGGTGAGGGTAGTCATGGCCTGACTTTTATTCCAGCCGTTGGCCTTCATGACAGCCTCAAACTGGATTTTGTAGGCCGACCAGGGCCCGTATTCCCGTAATTTAAAACGTTCAAAATCTAGTCGCAGTGTCATCTCGGCGACAAACAAATGTCAAAAACTTGTCAAAATGTAGGGAAATTAGAAGTATTTTTTGACAGATTGAGACTGAGATCAGACTGTGAAAGTTCTTAAAATTACGAGAATTACCCCACAGGAAGAAGTTCCGTCGAACGGTGGCACTTTGAATCCACGTAGCAAAGGTGTTGTAGCTACGGGAGCTGCGATTCCATCCCCAAGCTTAAGGTAATCCAGCGTTTTCTTTACGTCAGCCATCACGGTTTTCTTCACGTCAGCCACCACGTTATCAACCCGATTATTTACTTGGTCGATCCGGATTTCAGCTTCCGACAGGCGGTTGTCATGTTGAGCAACCTTATCCTTCACCTCCTTCATGTCTTTCCCGAAGGTAGCGTGAAGGTCCTTCAAAAGGAGCATCTGCTCTTCCTGGCGGCGAGCCTGTTCCTCCTGTCGACGGGCCTGTTCCTCCTGTCGAAGAGCCTGTTCCTCCTTGTCCCGCTGGAGCTGTTCTGCCAACCGACGAGCCTGTTCCTCCTGTCGGCGAGCCTGTTCTTCCTGTCGGCGAGCCTGTTCCTCCTGTCGGCGGGCCTGTTCCTGCAGCATCATCATCAGGGCAGCAAGGTCTGGTGCTGCTGATGCTGGAGCTGCTGCGGGCGGGTCGGCTTGCGTGGTTTGTAGCTGGCCCTCCGACCTCTGCGGCATAGCTCCACCAAAACGTCTCTGGTCGATCTCCTGTTGGCGTTGACTCCGGGTACGGATACCGTCCGTGTCGTCTTTAGGTAAAATCGGCATGGTTAATCCTTGCTTCTGACACCAATTGTTACGAGCTTCGGGTTCGTGACTGTAAAAAGGCCGATAAAAATTACCAAAAGTTACACTTTAATTAATCAACACTAACAACAACTCGAAACACACTAATTATAAAACACAATCGCTATTAAGTCGCACTTTTTTTTATATACACTGACATAAATGAATTTTACATATTCTATGACATTTGCTTACTTTGTAAAGTAGGTATTTTATTATTTTAATTATTGTGAATGTGAAGACTACGTGGGTCATTTATTTATATTATTTTCTCTCTGTTCTCTTAGTTTTTGTCATGGTCTGGCAGTTTGAGTAATTAATGCGGCCTACCCAAATGTCCTTTCTTTGGTATTGTTCGTCGGATCGTTGAGCTCCTTAAGTTTTGAGTTGAGCTGCACGATTTCTGACAAATGCGTGCACTGACTGGACAGGTCCTCTCAATCTGTGTGGTTCTTTCCTCAAAAGACCATCTCAGACATCGACCTACATGGTCTTCATATGATCTGACCAAGATTATGTCTGGACTTTAAATCTCAGAATAGTCAGATAGGAAACGCCGACCTCATCTAGTTTTAAAATATGATTGACGTGTAAAAGTGTTTGTACAAACCTACTTAAAAAATAAAATCATTTATCATTTTATCATTTAAGATCGCTTTCGATGTATTCGCATCTGTAGCAGAACCAAGTCTGATTGCTCGCGGCTAATCCCGGCCTTATATAGTGCCGCAGATAATTCCAGAACCTTCTATTGTGGAAACGTCTAGAATGTTCGAGTACATACCGACCCCGACTAGTAAGTTCTAGCTTCGTCACATCCACTCGTCAACAGATGGCGCTAGTATTAGTTCTACTATTCCACAATAGATGGCGACTCTATCAGTTCCGCTATTCCACAATAGATGGCGCTAGTGGTAACTAATTTCACCATGTATCAGGCATTAATTGCGGCGCGTAACAATACCCTAGCTTGTTATACCCTGTTGGATAGCTAAAGAAACGTAGATTTTATTAGGTACATCTGCAGCATAACTGTCATAGACTTTTTTTGTAAAATATTCTTTAAAAAAAAATGTTTATACAAATTTGTTTATTTTTTAAACTTTCAATTGTCGACTACTACCCAGTTGGTTCAGTTACCTGATTTTTTTTTGTGTTGAGAGTAATAAACAAATATAATCTACTACACAAAAGTAGCAAAAACATTATAAATTAGAGGCACATTGTACAGATTTGCAAAATCAACTCAAAAAAGGCTTTAAAATCAGTAAATAGTATCAACCTGGTGCAATGGTGCATCAAAATATTCAAGGATTTATGAACAAAGATTTAGAAGTAGAATTATTTATGAATTTTAATAGTATTGATATTCTTTGTATAACAGAACATTGGCTGAAAAACCACCAGTTCTTGTTCAATTTTAATAATCACCAGGTTGGTAATTCGTTCAGCAGAATAAATGCTATACATGGTGACTCATTAATATTAGCAAGTAACCAGCTCAAATTTAAAGATCGTAACGATATTGTGAGCCTATCTGTTGAGCGTACAGTTGAAATTGCCTGTATAGAATTGGAGCATTTTGTTGTATTAAGTGTGTACAGACTCCCATCGGGATTGTATGACTGCTTTGAAAAGGTAATGGATGAAGTGTTCGACAGGATTTGTAACTCAAACAAGTCTGTTATCATTTGCGGTGATTTTAATTTTAATTTATTAGAAAACTCAGGTTCTTGTAGTAAAATTATAAGTCGGTTTCAGTCCTACAATCTTGTAAACCTATTTTTGGAGCCCACAAGAATAACCCCTACCAGTGCCACATGCCTAGATAATATTTATACAGATATTATACCAAGCCACAAGGAAATTATAAATTTACTAGATTCTGATCATTGCGGGCAAAGGATTACTATTCAAAATCAAAACAAAATAGTGATTAAAAAAGATATCACTGTTAACCCAAAACTGCAAGTCGCTTGAAGGCTTTCAAAAGTAAACTCACTGATAAATTACCAGTTTTGTCAATTCATGCGGATCCTAATCATTTATATGATATTCTTTTTTATATATACTGTAAACAATTTAATTCAACCTTTATTCTCAAGGCTATCTCGTTTAATAGTAACACATGTTTGAGTGATTGGGCTACCATTGGTATTCATAAAAGTAGAACGCGGCTTTATGAACTGTACAATGAAAGGACTTATGTAAACACTGATGAATTTAATTTGTATATTAGAAATTATTCAAAATTATTTAAACAAGTTTGTTATATGGCCAAGTCACGTTATTTGGGTTCAAATAATAATAATATTTTATTCAGTATTCAATTGGTAAAATATTTACATAAAGTCTTAGGAATAACTTACAAAGGTATAATAATGTTAGATGCCTGTACTAGGATAAACCTGTATCATAGGCGGCATGAGCATACTTTATGGTAATTGTAGGACAATAAAATTCTTAACAATATTTAACATTAGAAGTCTTGATATAATTACAAAAAAATATTAATTAGTTATTTTACACCTAGTTTACTTAAATACTACATATTTACCTTAAAGATCAAAATAACAATTAGGCTTATACTGTACGTAATTATTTAGTTTGCGTAAAATAGTTTCTTGCACTTTATAACCTAGGAAAACACACATGATATGATTTTGCGTCAGCAAAATCATGATAATCAATAATCATGATATGATGTTGCACAAAATTAAATCACGTTCGAGGCCATGTGTTTATTCGAGTTCTGCTGCGCGCGACTGCTCAAACATAAAAAAAATCGAGAGTTTGTAGGCCAGTGTAGTATTTAGCTGAGTCAGCAGCAGGCCTTAGGCATGACGCACTAGGCGCCCTCGTAGTCGATAGAGTTGATGTACCTGTATTCCGCTATTTTCCTAGCAGGGCACTCAGCATCTCCCGTTTTGTGGTTATTGGGCTTTTTAAAGCGAGAGCAAGTTGCACATTTTGGTGTGTCAACTTTCTTCGCGCACTCTGAGATCGGGTGTCCTTCTTCACCGCAGTGACCACAAGTAGATTTCAGCTCTCTGCATGTTTTTGCTGCATGACCATATTGTTGGCATTTGTAGCATCTGGTAACCAGGGTGAAGTCCCTAATAGGGCATGACGTCCAATTTATAAAAAGCCTTGATTGGGATAATAGGGCTTTACGTATATTGGCTGTAACTTCAATGACGTTGTTACAGGTCGACGAATCTTTTTTCCCAGATTTGTGGCTTAATTTAACCGCGCTCAAAAAGGACTCTATAGACATTGCTGGAAACTTGTCGGCTACGTTCTGTTCATAAATGCATCTGAAAACTTCAGTTTCAGCCAAAGTAGTCGGCACACCTACAACCACGATCCGAGGTTTGCGCTTGCTTGGTTCGTCGGCGGTAAGTCCGGATGTAGAGAGCTGGACTGCGTGCTTGAGTTTGTCAGCATCATGTTTGGTCTCTGTACTAATAATAACGCCTCCATTTTTGGTCTTTCGGACACCACGTACTTGCAGCTTCATTTGATCAGGGCGAATGATTTTTTGCACAAGGTCTTTTGTTTCTTCACTTGACTTCAATTTATCATTAGGATAAATAGCTACAGAGCTTAAATTATTCGGTCGAATGAAATCCTTTACTCCCTTCTTCACCATATCGGCAAACGAAGCATTTCCCGCAGAACCAGAGTCCTTAATCGTCTGCTTGAGCTCCGAAATTTGTTCCGTCAGGTCGCGCTTTTCCTGAAGGGCATCAACTGCGTTATATGCGTGGATGGCTTTCTGCTTGAGCGACTGGTATAGGACTGCCATTTGTGAGGTTCCAGATCCTACTTTACGGCACAGGGTAGAAATTTTCATTTTCTGCTCAGAGTTGAGTTTGCCATCCGCGGCAATAGCGCAAATTTCATTTAAGTGCTGTTCAATGGCTGACATCCATTTTTGAATCTCGTGCGTTGAAACAGCATCAGCCGTAACCGACTCAAGGGCTGGCTTCCGCGACGTCGTCTTTGATGGCGAGGAGGGGCTGTTATCCATTTTGTAATTTTTACTAATTCGTGTCCATTATACACTGAAACTACACACTAAGCTAATTTACCGTTGCATTACGTTGGTAATGCACTAAAGGAGGTCACTATATTTAAAGTAGGTGATTATTAAATATTGCTAACGAGCACGTCTGTACACTGCGAATGACCACAATGCATTCAAAGCAAAGATTAAAAACAGCAGTAATGTAATTAAAACGACTTAGAATTTTATTAATAGTAAAACGGGAAGGTCTAGTAATCGAAATACTGACTACAGCCTGTCGATTAATGACAGCATAATAAAATCGGACTCGCAAGTCGCCGAGGCATTTGAAAATTTCTTTTCAAATATTCCCGTTTCAACTACTAAATCCCTAAACTCATCTCCTTCTGTTGCTGAGTCTTTGCTTATGGAAAATGTTAATGGTTGCGATTCAGAATTTCATTTTGAACATATTACCTGTAGAGATATAATTAAAACCTTTCACACTTTAAATGTAAAAAAGACTGCAGATCTGTGGGGTAATTCAGTAGAAGTTGCTAAGTCTGTTATTGACATTGTAGCACCTACTCTAGCGCTTATCTTTAATAGTTGTATTGAAGGTGAGGAGTTTCCTGACCTCATGAAAAATAGTAAAATAATACCTTTGTTTAAATCGTGTAGTACATCAGACCCTACAAATTATAGACCTATTTCTGTACTACCTACCTTTAGTAAAATTTTTGAGAAATTAATTTTAGAACAAATGCAAAGATTTTTTAATAAACACAAATTATTACACAGCAAACAGTTCGGTTTTACAAGGGGTCGTTCAACTACTGTTGCCAGTGTTGAACTTATAGGACATATTTATAATGCATGGGGAGACAAATGCGATGCCTTGGGCATCTTTTGTGATTTGTCCAAGGCATTCGATTGCGTTCTTCACGAAACTTTGATTTATTTTTTTATTTACTTAGGACAACAAACTGCAGTGTAATAATAAGTAAACAAAGGTTAAAACTTAATAATAGAGGTAACAAATACACTACTCACAACGTTATCCACATATTACTATACAGATCTACTAGTTGTTAGAAGAACGATATAAAAGTAAGAAAAATAAAAGTAAACATAACATTACTTAATTATTAGGGTTCTGATCACTTAGAATAGTAACAATTTCTTTTCTATATATAGCCTTGCTGAGAAACATAATATCAGTTGAGCCAAACTGCCTATTGTAGGTGTCAACTAATCGATGCAGCGGTGAGCGTAGTCCTAAGTTGGTTCTACAAAAAGTAGTTGCAAAAAAGTGTCTCGAGCGAACCTCTCGACCACGTACGCTACGAGGGACCAGGTAGCACAAACTGTTCACTAGATCAGTACAGTCGACTTTATTACGACATATACTAAATAGAGTCATCATCTCAAGTAGGGTGCGTCTGGATTTCAAAGTAATAAGTTCATATTTTTGTAGCAATAATTGATGAGAAATTTTCTTTTTAAAGCATCTATAGTGCATTGCACGTAGGAATTTGCGTTGGACCAATTCAATAATATCAATATACTTTTTATAATAAAGGTTCCAAATAGGTACTGCATATTCCAGTTGCGGTTTTCCATTTGATCAGGAAACTCCGCCACTACGGGATCCGGAACGCTGCTCTGGATCTTCTTACTTCATACTTGAGTAAGAGGATTCAGAGCGTTGATGGTTGATAACCAAATGCATTAAGTTTACGCTACCTCACGTTAGGCAGGTGAAAACCAATGTGTTGATAAAGGGCGAAGAATTGAATCCTGAAGACAGCACAGATTCTTGGGCATAACTTTGGATGCTAAGCTTCAGTGGGGTCCACATATAGATAAATTGTCAAAAAAGCTAAGTTCCGCAGCATACGCTGTTAGAAAAATTCGTTATTTAACTGATATAGAGACAGCCCGTTTAGTGTACTTTAGCTATTTTCATAGTGTAATGTCGTACGGTATTCTATTGTGGGGAAATGCCGCTGATATTCAGACTATCTTTGTTTTGAAGAAGCGAGCTGTTCGATCAATTTATAAATTAAGTCCGAGACACTCGCTCAGAGACAAATTTAAAGAAATTAATGTTATGACCGTGCCTTCTCAGTGGGCATGGGCATATAAAAGATTTTCATAAATATAATCTTTTATATGCCCATAAAAATATAAAATTGTTTAAAAAACACAGTACAGTGATATCCATGATATAAATACTAGGAACAAACACAAATTTTTTGTACCTACAACAAGGCTCAAGAAAATAGGTGGCTCGTTCAGATGCCAATGTATACGCTTCTACAATAAAGTTCCAAGCCCCGTTCGAGATCTAAGCCTTAATAAATTCAAATCATTCATTAAACGTAAGTTGTGCCAGAAAGCCTTTTATACCGTTAAGGCTTATATCGAGGACAAAAAGGCTTGGGATTAAAGCTGCTTCCAAGTTTTACATATTGATGGTTTTTATTTTTTTGTTTTGTTGTTATTTTTTTTTAATATAATACACTTTGACATTAAATACTGGTATTCAGCTGCATCCGGTTAGACTGGAAGCCGACCCCAACATAGTTGGGAAAAGGCTAGGCAGATGATGATGACACTTTGACATTAATGAATTTGATATATACTATGACATTTGCTTACTTTGTAAAGTATTCTATTATTTTAATTATTGTGAATGTGAAGACTATGTGGGTCATTTTATTTTTTATTTTTCTCTCTGTTCTTTTAGTTTTTGTCATGGTCTGGCAGTTTGAGTAATTAATGTGGCCTACCCAAATGTCCTTTCTTTGGTATTGTTCGTCGAATCGTCGAGCTTCTTAAGTGTTGTGTTAAGCTGCACGATTTCTGACAAATGCGTGCACTGACTGGACAGGTCCTCTCAAACTGTTTGGTTCTTTCCTCAAATAACCATCTCAGACATCAATCTACATGGTCTTCATATGATCTGACCAAGATTATGTCTGGACTTTAAAAGAGACTGTGACCTCTGAGTTTGTTTCGGCCTTTCTTCTCAGACTAGTCAGATAGGAAACGCCGACCTCGTCTAGTTTTAAAATATGATTGACGTGTACAAGTGTTTGTACAAACCTACTTACAAAATAAAATCATTTATCACAAAATCCGAAAAAAGGACAATTATACAAAAATCTTCATTTTATTTAAAAAATAATCAAAATCCAGTATCTCAATATGGGTTAGGTTTGGGGTGGGGTGTTTCATAGTCAAATCAGATAGGAATGATGAAAACTAAAACCTCTTAAAGGATCACTTATCCTGTAACCCTGTATAGAGATTTTCATGAGTGGTGCTATTTCAATTGCCCATGTAAGCGCACTACTATGGAAATGGAGCAGATTTTTCGCACTGCGAATACATGTGCCAGCACTAACGGCGTGACGTCGGCAGGCGGTCCTGTGCCGGCTGGAGGGCGCGGAGGAGCTGGCGGCCAGCGCGCTGGGCGCGGAGCTGGTGCGGCGCCGCCTGCCCGGCGAGGTGCTGGTGGCGGCGCCCGGCCCGCGCCACGACCCCGCCGACCCGTCTGTGGCCGTCGTGCTGTACGACACCTCTACGCAGCGTGACCTCAACCTCAACAAGGAGATCGTGCACGACTTCTGCATTGCTGGAGCCTTTACCATTACGCAGGTACCCTTACAAATAATACATATATTATGTAGGGTTTCGCATCGACAAGGTACTGTCACGAGCATAAATACATTACTACATATGAACAGTTCGGTAATTATATCTGATTTCATGATTCTGATTGATAAATATCTGTTCTCAAGAAGACAGCAAATATATGTATGTATGTAATCGTCTGTGGGAGGCATGTATGTACCTACAAGTAGTGGCATAAATATGTGACATCGAAGAAACACCAAAACTATCTGAGGAGACAGGCGTAGCCAAAATATAAGAAACGGCATCGGCAACGGCTTCAAAAATGTATGTACCTCTCAGAATGGATAAATAATAGACATGTCTTGTGTTTTAAATATCTGCCTACTCAGTTCAGTTAGAAGAATGTGATACATCGTTATGATCACAAATATCTGACGCCACTTTGGTAACATATAAAACTGACGGTATAATGTTACAAGTTTTCTTCTATATCGCCGTATCAGTGCCGCTCATATTGCAAAAATGTGTGATCACTGGAAAATTTAAAGTTCTAAAACAGGTAAGATATTCAATACATATACCTACTTATCTCAATCAAAAAATTAAAATGGAAATTTTAGGAATGGATTAAAAGAAAATTGAATGACGAGGGGCCCGTGGCTAAATAATAACAGCCGCACAGGTCGATCGGTCAGGTTAAGCTACGCTTGCCGCGGTTGGTCTGTGGATGGGTGACCATCTTTACATACCGAGACCCCTCCGTGCCTCGGAAAGCACGTTAAGCCGTTGGTCCCGGCTGTCATTCGTAAATCTTTGACAGTCTTTACGGGTTGTCAGTAGCTCGAAAGTCTGACAACCAGTCTTACCAAGGCGTATCGCATTACCCAGTAACTGGATTGTGGAGGTCAGATAGGCAGTCGCTCCATGTAAAATACTGGTATTCAGCTGCATCCGGTTAGACTGGAAGCCGACCCCAACATAGTTGGGAAAAGGCTAGGCAGATGATGATGGGTTAAAAGAAAATTGTCCTGAATATGGCACGTAAACCAGCAATTCAATGCTTAACAGTTACGACGTGTTATCAACTAAATAAAATAAAAAATGGTTTTGGTCAAGCTTCATTGAAAAATGCTGCGCAAAACCTTCGTTTCCTACACGATGGTTTTGCAGATCAATTGTCTGTTGTTATGCAAAACTGAAAACCTCCTTTGAATTATGAAATATAAAAATTTGATAGATCGATCGAATGACTTGCTGAACTGAACCATTCTGTTAAAATCTCATCGTGAAAACTTGGTGAAGTTGTAAATTGTGTCAATCCCTATCATCAGGTGGAATTAAACCTCGCTTCACCTAAGTTTTCACGGTGAGATTTCTGCAAAATCGAACGGCAGTAGGTACCGGAAACCATTCCGTAGCTCAACCACGTGCGTGACTATCGTGCAGAAACCTTGCGAGGTGGAGGTGGGTTGCGTGACGGAGGAGGGCCGCGTGTGGGTGTCGCGGGCGGGCGGCGCGGCGCTGGTGCGCAACGCGCTGGCGCTGCTCACGGCCGGCGCCTACCGCCGCCCGCTGCCCGCCGCGCCGCAGGCGCCCGCGCCCAACGCCGGCACGCTGTACATCGTGCGCACGCTCGCCGGAGACTGGTACGTGCCCTACACGCCGCATTTTATTGTACTTTAGCATCTGGATACACTGGAAGCCGACCCCAACATATTGGGAAAAAGCTAGGCAGATGATGATGAACTTCATTTCAGCCCGGAATCATCCATCATGCTGAGTATAGGCCTCCCCTTTCTTCTGCCATACTTCTCTGTTCTGTGCATCTCTCATCCAGGTGCTTCCCGCGACTTTGATGATATCGTCAACCCAGCGCGCTTTTGGACGGCTTTGGTTTCTTTGGATTAGAAAAAAATCAAATTTCGAAAGCGAATAATTGAAATGTTAATAATCTAGTAATTGTTGTATCATAATTACACAAGGTAAAACAGCGCCCAATTTGCAAAAAACTTTACTTAAAATATTTTAAGTTTCGCAAGATACATTGAAGAAAACACATTACAATATATACAATTACAATGCATTTAGTTAGCGAAAGTGTGTTATTTTATTTATTTATTTTATTACAGTTGCTCGTGCATAAAATCTGTCTTACATTACAGTACTATTTTTTATTTCATAATTAGTACTTTACAATATGAGCGTAGATGTTTTTTTTTTGTTTTTCCTAATCTGAAGCCTAGGTGAAAACAACGATACATTTATATGATATTATGCTAAACTTTGGACGTAGGTACGATGTCAATCACTGAAGGAAGTGAAAAAAAATCGACGAGCGCGTTCTTAACAGCCTTCTTTCCCCCATAGGGTTCGCTGCACCATTATAAGCGGGCTCGACGGTGAAGGTACTGTGAGGACGCAGCTTGTGGACAGCGGCCTCATTTTGAGAGCACCTTTGTCGTCTCTCGTGCCACTACAAACTTTTTCACCAGCTCTTAATGCATTCCCATATCAGGTTAGTACACTACATTCTTAATGAGGGGCAATTCTCGTAATTTTAAGAACGTTCACAGTGTGATCTCAGTCTCAATCTGTAAAAAAACTTCAAATTTCCCTACATTTTGACAAGTTTTAAGTTGAGTTTGTGAGTTTTGTTAGTTAAGTTAAGTTTCTAAGCTTTTGACATTTGTTTGTCGCAGATGACACTGCGACTAGATTTGAACGTTTTAAATTACGAGAATTGGCCTTCTGATTGTAACGATCCGGAGTAAACACTATCCGATAGAGTTAACATACGTTATTCGACACAATTTTCATTAGTTGTCTATATTATTTCATTCAACACGTCAAAATCAAATGATGAAACTGTCTATTTGAGGATCAAACTTCTATAAGCAAAACTGGCGTTCGACCGTCATTTCTACACTAAGGAGCCTTCTAAACTGGCAATACTTTTGCTGCTATATGTGGCTGCAACATTTGCAAGTACGGTAAAATCTGTTGTACCTCCGTCAGTTTTCAAATTATGTATTTCCTTTATCAAATTAGTACACATAATACCTTTTGGGGCAATGGCACTGAGTAGACTTGCATAGAAAACTATACTTAGGTATTTATTTTGTAACATCAATCAAAATAGCATACAATTTTGTCGAGTTAACATAAACAATGCAACTTAGTAGCCTAACATTTGAAAATTCTCTGCCCAGAGATGCAACCATTAAGATAGATCTTATCGTCAATAGTAAACTAGTATCGCGATCAAACAATCTGTCCCGGCATCAAAAAGATACGGTCATCAGAATGAGGAAAATTATATTTCAGTGAAATCGGTCAAAATTGTTTTAGATTAGGAGGTTTAGGCAGAGGTGTACCCCACCTATTATAATACACTCACGTTTCCTCAGTTGCGTTTAATAATATAATAATAATAATAATTGTTTTATTTTGGAACAACATAGGAACCACTTTTGTTAGTACACACCTTAAATACTACAACTTATACACTAGGGTTAGTAACATAATTTAGGGATGAACTCTTAATGAGTCATGTACTTACGAGGCATTTCATGCTGACAATGATTTCGCATGAGATGCCTCAGCACAGGAGCTCTCGGGTCCTCAGCCACGACCCTCAGGATGCTATTGTTACTCCCTCGAATCCTCCTCACAAGCGATGCTACCTTTTTCCTGATGATCGCATGGAAACCATCTGTACGCAATTGGGCAAACATACCTGAGGCACTACAGAATCGAGGGAGTTTCAACATCATCCTAAAAACATTATTGTACTGGACGCGCAAGGCATTTAGCGTCCCCCGTGAGCAGCCGAACCACAGACTTCCCGTGTACAGGCCCTGGCAGTATGCTTTAAACAAGGTTATTTTGACCTGATCGGTACAACGGAAAAATCTGCGCGCCAACATGTTCCCGCGGACCGCCAACGCCCTGCGCTCCCTTTCCACGTCTTCATCGTCTTTAAGGTCGTCGACAAGTATATGGCCCAGATATTTAAACTTGCTCACCTGCTTTATATTAGCGCCGTTCAAGGTAATTGAGGGGATGGTGCCTGGGCACTTGCCGGCGGCCTTGAAGACCATGAACTCGGTTTTACTTATATTATAGATAAGACCATGTGATGCGGCGTATTTTTCACATACCTTCATCATTTTCCTGATTAACCTCACAGTCGGGCCCAGCAACACCATATCGTCCGCGTAGCTGATGTTGTTCACACAAACACCCCCCACCCGGCAACCGACACGCATGCCGCTGAGCTCGACTATGAGGTCATTTACGTACAAGTTAAACAGCGTTGGAGAGGACAATCCCCCCTGTCTCACTCCGCACTCCAACCTGTATGACTCTGAGAGGCAATTTGCCCACCTAACACAATTAGTCTGATTTGAGTACCAGAATTGAAATATTCTCAACAGTCCCGCCGGTATACCCCTATCCTCCATCTTCCTCCAAAGCACTTCATACGAAACGAGATCGAAGGCTTTGGAGAGATCCAAAAAACAGGCGTATACCGGAGTCTTCCGTTCCGTGTAGTATTGTACAGTGTGCTTGAGAGCTAGTATCGCGCTTTCAGTTGACAGTCCAGGTCTAAACCCAAACTGTGCGTCATGTATGTTTATGTACTCACTCAGACAAGACTCAAGCACACTATCCAACAGTTTTGCTACAGTCCAGTCAGTTTTGTTAAGCCCTACCTAATTAATTGATACCGTAGAAGATATTATTGAAATAACAAATAATCTCTGTTCCAAAAGTATCTGATAAAAGGGTAAACGAACTTTGTTAAATACTTACGCAATCACTCACTAAAAAAAATTAAAAAAATAAATAAATAAATTGTAACACATTTATCTATATTTAGGTTTTAACTTTATATCATTACAACATTTTCCAAGTATAATTTTTTTTAGTAACATTATGTAAATGTAATAACAGATAATGTTATTTAATAACAAAATACCTATAATGACAAAAAAAGGTTATAGAATTAACCTCGATTGTCAAATGAAAAACGTCTTTAAGGTTATAATTTCTGGTTAAAAAAAAAACAATTATTGAAATGTTCAAATCAAAGCACTCGATTTGTAAATGGCACTAAAAATTGGCATCCATAGGTACGGTACCATTTGTTTATATTTCGTCAGATACTTTTGAAACAGACCACAAGGTCTAAAGGAAAACAGCAATCCGGCAATGTATAAAGTGTTTCCGAAAATATTGCTCGAAGTATTGCAGCCACACAGCGCGAGCATGCCTCAGACCGTGCCGTGTTCCCAGACGCTGTCGGTGCGGCTGGGCCCGGCCGAGCGCGCGGCGGGCGGCATGGTGGCGCGCCTGCGCGAGCTGCTGCTGGGCGCGCGCGTGCTGTGCCGCGCGCTGCCCGCGCCCGCGCCGCAGTCGCCGGGCGGCGTGCCCAGCGTGGAGCTGTTCGTGCGCACCGGCCCGCAGAACATCCTCGCCTCCGTCAACAACGCCATCCTCATGGAGTACGATTTCCTGCAGCAGTGCGTGTCGCATCGTTCCGATCTCTACGAGTATTCGCGATTCGTTCGATCGAGATCGTTGCCGACGTACGCTTCCCGTCTGCGAGCGCGAGCGTACTCTGCATACCACTCGAACAATATTTAAATTATCCAAGCTTTATTTATGGAACTTACTTTTTAATGATTTCCCTATGTATTTATTTTCATTTGAATAATTTGGATTTGTGCGCACGGATTCGCCTCGGCGGCCGCTGCTAGAGACGATAATAACAACACTTTCCATACAAAGGCAAACCAATCGTGGCAGTCATAGATCACGGAGACGCCTCGGGTACTGCTACTAGAGACGGTATTGTCAACACTTCATACATATCCGTTTGCTCATTATAAACTGACAGCACGTGACAATTCTGACAATGCTTGTGACAGCCCAAATTGCGTTTACTGTTAATTGCGCGGGCACGAATATTATTAGTATTGTCGTCTCTAGTTGCTGTTAGCGCGAGAATAGGGAAAATGCATAGAATTTTTAAAATACGCCAATTTCAGCTATAGAAAAGTTTTAAAGATGAAACAACTAATGACACTAACATTGGTTGAATTAAGAAAACGCATGATGTGACGTAATTATCCACGATACTGCTTTGATTACAATCTCTTTTTTAGACCCTTTTTTTTATTAGCCATTAATGTCCCACTGCTGGGCAAAGGCTTCTCTCTTTCCACCTCTCTGAGTATTAGAGCTACAAAGGACCAATCTTTATTTAAGGAGTCCAGCTCATCCCGCCATCTCCGTCTGAGCCTGTCGCAATGTCGTTAAATGATAAATGATTTTATTTTGTAAGTAGGTTTGTACAAACACTTTTACACGTCAATCATATTTTAAAACTAGATGAGGTCGGCGTTTCCTAACTGACTAGTCTGAGAAGAAAGGCCGAAACAAACTCAGAGGTCACAGTCTCTTTTAAAGTCCAGACATAATCTTTGGTCAGATCATATGAAGACCATGTAGGTCGATGTCTGAGATGGTCTTTTGAGGAAAGAACCACACAGATTGAGAGGACCTGTCCAGTCAGTGCACGCATTTGTCAGATATTGTGCAGCTCAACTCAAAACTTAAGGAGCTCAACGATTCGACGAACAATACCAAAGAAAGGACATTTGGGTAGGCCACATTAATTACTCAAACTGCCAGACCATGACAAAAACTAAGAGAACAAAGAGAAAATAATATAAATAAATGACCCACGTAGTCTTCACATTCACAATAATTAAAATAATAAAATACCTACTTTACAAAGTAAGCAAATGTCATAGAATATGTAAAATTCATTTATGTCAGTGTATATAAAAAAAAACAACAACAAAACAGAGAGCAAAAAAAGTAAAAAAAAAAAAAACATTCAATATGTAAAAAATTGGAAGCAGCTCAATCCCAAGCCTTTTTGTCCTCGATATAATCCTTAACGGTATAAAAGGCTTTCTGGCACAACTTACGTTTAATGAATGATTTGAATTTATTAAGGCTTAGATCTTGAACGGGGCTTGGAACTTTATTATAAAAGCGTATACATTGGCATCTGAACGAGCCACCTATTTTTTTGAGCCTTGTTCAACAAATTTGTGTTTGTTCCTAGTATTTATATCATGGATATCACTGTATTTTTAAACAATTTTATATTTTTATACGTTTGCCACTAAGCGGGACCCACTGGGTCGTAAGTTTGGCCTATTGATCATCTGACATGCGGCAGATGTGTCCAGCCCAATTCCATTTTAGCGTGGCAGCTTTCCGAGTCGCCGCATCAATTATTCTAGTAATGAAACGGATTGTTGTATTCTTAATCCAGTCCACAAGTTTAATAATACCCAGAATACTCCGTTTCATAGTTCTCTGGCAAACCTCAAGGGTGGATCTCTGAAATGTCAAAGACCATTTTTGAGAACCATGCGTGATGATGGGAAGAATACACGCCCCTCATTTAAATTAAATAATTTTTGTGCTTTATTCAAGCAGAAATCGCAATTTCTTACCTTAGTGAGATTTCAAGCAGTTTGCTAAGAATATATTTACAGAATAGAGTTGATGTATTCACATGACTTTTTACGTCATTTTCGGCATTGTCGAAGACGAAACGTTTCGAGTTTGCGTTCCGTTCCATAAAAAAAACAACATAAAATAAGGAACTGTAAAATAAGTAATGCATAAAAAAATAGCAATGTGTTTCTTGACTCTTATACAAAGTATATTATTTGAAACAATGAAAATGTTTTGAATTCGTTGCATTTTCCCTGTTCCGTACTCTGCGCGTGTGCCTTCAAGTCGCGCTGATGACTATTCGTGGTATCAGTGTAAGTCTTGGCCTTTGACATGATTCGTTTTTACTTTCTCTTTTAGTGGCAGACTAAAGGAGGACGAAAAGGATACCACGGACCATGTGGAGGCACTGCACAAGAAGAAGGAACGCATTTTCCGCAGTCTGTCGATGTTGGGCGACGAGCGCAGCGCGCCCGGCGCCGCGCTGCCCGCGCCGCCGCTGCCGGCGCCCGGCAAGTGCTTCGACGTGTACATCGCCATGGCTGCGAACCCGTGGAACTTTGTGGTGGGCAGCCTTTTCAATGCTTCATTCTTAGTACCTAAATATATTGCACTCCACAAACAAGTGCATAAAAAGTGATAGATAAATGAATTATTAGGGAACGGCTCATTTTGAGGCAGCCTAATGACATCCATGAGGTAACTTTAAAGTTACCTGCCAGCCACGTAAGGCCAGCGTCGACTTTGTGTAAAATTACCGTCGCCAAACTGGCTTTAGGTTATTTTAGGGCCCGACCAGGTTTTTGAGCAAGCATATGCAGGACGAAAAGTTGATAGCTGCTGTTGCTAGTTGATTCATTAAGAGAATACCGAAAATATATTTGATAAGTTTCAGATACGAGCCCCAATGTCCACCCACCACTCTCCGGTTCAGATCCACTTTCAGATTTTCAAAATGGATAAAAAATTACGTGATCTTCAGGGTGTCCTGTCATTTGACAAAAAACGAATCACAAATTTTCGTTTTAAAAATAACGTTAGGTAAATTTATACTTACTAAAGTTATCACTTTACAAACTATTCTTTGTATAAATAACTCGTTTGACAAATAATTGAAAGACGACATTTCATTACATCAAAACATCATTTGACAAACTAATCCTTTTATAATCATGTTCATTGGTAAAACAACACAAAGCATAAATAACGTTTGACAAAATGCATTGCTTGATAATTACTTACCATACTTAATTTACCAAAACTTATTTTAAGTACAGAAATCTTTTGGAACGAAGTTCCTTATCGCGCGTTGCGAAAGGGGGCTCTCTCTCTCTCTTATACATAGAAAGCAAGCCAGTTTTTTTTGTCTGTGTTTTTATTTGTTAATAATAAAAAAAATATTATTATAACTTAAAAAAAAAACTTGAGAGGTGTCAAGGGACACCCGGATGGAACGAAGTTCAAAGAGAGAGAGAGAGAGACAGACAGACAGAGAAACACGCGCACGCCGCACGGCTTACAAACTATAGCAAAAAGTGTCGTTCCAACTTTTGGTCTTAATTTTTTCCGTCTAGCCTCTTTTCGCAACGCGCGATAAGGAACTTCGTTCCAAAAAAATTATTACAATTCCTTCACTAATTAATCGAAAGGAACTTCGTTCCATCCGGGTGTCCCTTGACACCTCTCAAGTTTTTTATTTTTTCAGTTTAAATTGGGTGATTGACAACCAAATCTGTCCTAGTCAAAGACATTAAATTATTTACTTGACAATAGACAGGACATAACGAACAAAATCGTAATCCAATACTTTTACGATATTGCAAATCTTGTTATGGTAAAACAACCGGACCTAACTTCGGTTTATTTACGCACGAATTATTTATTTTCACTCAGTAATTAAAATTAAATAATTTTCATAAAGAGATTTAGAAAATTTGTTAATTTTGTAATAAACGCCCTCTATTGCTGAGTAGTTTTACTACTGCCTTGTTGAGATGTGATGTTGTTTATCGATTTTGTTATCGATAATATTTATTAAGGTAAATAATACATAAATAACACATGAAATATAATACTGTTTGAAAATAATACCGTATGACAGAACTAAGTAGTATAGTAAACGGGCTATCTCTAAATCAGTTAAATCACGATTTTTTCTAACAGTGTATGCTGCAGAGCTAAACTTTTTTGACAATCTATACTAATACTAAAGCTGAGTTTGTTTGCTTGTTTGTTTGAACGCGCTAATCTTTGGAACTACCAGAACTATTACTCTTGTTGGATAGCTAAAGAATCGTAGATTTTATTTAGTACATCTGCAGCATAACTGTCATAGACTTTTTAGGGTTCCGTAGCCAAATGGAAAAAAACGGAACTCCGTCCGTCCGTATGTCACAGCCACTTTTTTCCGAAACTATAAGAGCTATTCTGTTGAAACTTGCTTGGTAAGTAGATGTATTCTGTGAACCGCATTAAGATTTTCACACAAAAATAGAAAAAAAAAACAATAAATTTTGGGGGTTCCCCATACTTAGAACTGAAACTCAAAATTTTTTTTTCATCAAACCCATACGTGTGGCGTATCTATGGATAGGTCTTCAAAATGATATTGAGGTTGCTAATATCATTTTTTTCTAAAGTGAATGCGAGAGACACTTCCAAAGTGGTAAAATGTGTCTCCCCCCCCTACACTCGGACACTTCTAAAATAAGAGAATGATAAAACTAAAAAAAATATATGATGTACATTACCATGTAAACTTCCACCGAAAATTGGTTTGAACGAGATCTAGTAAGTAGTTTTTTTTAATACGTCATAAATCGTAAACCACAATTTACCTTTCATTCAATCAACTCTTGATTGATTTTTATAGATAATGGTACGGAACCCTTCGTTCGCACTTGGCTGGTTTTTTTTAAATATTCTTAAAAGAAAAAAAAATATACAAATTTGTTTATTTTTTAAACTTTCAATCCTCGACTACTACCCAGTTGGTTCAGTTACCTGTTTTTTTTTTGTGTTGAGAGTAATAAACAAACTAATCTACTACACAAAAATAGCAAAAACATTATAAATTAGAGGCACAAAATCCGAAAAAAGGGACAATTATACAAAAAAATCTTCATTTTATTAAAAAAAATAATCAAAATCCAATATCTCAATTTTATTTGGGTTAGGTTTGGGGTGGGGTGTTTCATAGTCAAATAGCTAGGAATGATGAAAACTAAAAACTCTTAAAGGATCTAGGTCGACTTAACCTGTAACCCTGTATATTAGGTTTTTCAAGCTTTATCCATGGGTTGAAAATCGGATCTGGCAACACTGACTACACTGGCCACCTACCGAGCGATAGCTATATTTTAATAAATTTAATTCATTTTTACTATTTGATGTTCTCAATTGCCGCTCTAATTTTGCTATATTATACTAGATGGCGTCACAGACATGGGATCACAGTTTTTCTATGACATTTCTTTGCATAGCCTCTCTATTTACCTATCTTAAATCTCTTTGGTTAGTATATTGTCCGTGGTGTAAAATGTCGTTCAAAATCGATAAAACGAAACGTAAAAAAAGAATTATGAATGTTTTGTTGTTTTATTTGTTTTTATAACAACCTAGAAATTCTGCTCAGAAGAAAGTTAGTGTAGCCCCACTGATTGTATGTATGTACAAAAGGTAACGTTACTACTGTTACTGGGAGAACTTAGGATGCAAGGGCGAGCGAAGCGAGCTCGGGACTTGGGGTACCCCGACTCTGACAGGTTGGGTTCGAAGGCGATGGCGCGTCTAGTGAGCGAGCACAGCGAGCGAACTGAAACCCCGCCACCCCCTTCGTGGTTATTTTTTATTAAACCATTGAAGTTCCGACTACGCCTTTTAAGCAACTTTAAAGTGTTTTGAGGTTAGGGTACAATAATTTGTTTTTCTCAAAAAACGGTGCCTTATCTTTTCATGGAAGTGGTGCCAGGGTAGTGCCCCCTCCCCATCCCCCCTCCTGCCAATCGATACTAAATTTTTACCGATACAACAACTACTCACTCACTTTAAATAACAGTTCAATAAAATGAAATAGTTACGGCAATTTTAAAATTTATTAAAGTACCCACCACTTTAATAAATTTTATTAAATAACTATTTATCTACCGTCATTTTGTAAAATCGTAAATTTGACAAACGAAGTACTTGGTCAAAAATTAATATTTTTCGAATGATATTTTAACATTGGATATATGTATTTGCAAAGTAAAACATTTGCGAAATCTGTATTTTGTCAAATGATTAGGTACTTATAAATTAATATGTTTGCGAAATGAGATGTTTGTCAAATGATTAGTTTTTATAATGTTATTTTTAAAATGATCATTTTGTCATTCGTTTTTTGTCAAACATTAGTGAACTAATAATAATAATAATATCCCTGGACATTTCACACAGCGCCATCTAGTCCCAAGCTAAGCAACCTAATGCTTGTGTTATGGTAACAAGATGGCTGATAAACAAATACATGTAGGTCATACAAATATTTGTTCCGTGCGGGAATCGAACCCGCGACACGCAGCGCAGCAGTCAATCGCTTAACCACTGCGCCAACCGTGCCGTAATCTTCAGAGCCTTTGATTTTCATATGATCGTGTGCGGCCTGACGTATAATGACTTAAATAGTCTAATCTGGTGAAAAAATTAAGACAATTTTTCAAAGGATTTTCAGGATGAATAAAATTTATTGTGTAATAATGTAAGATGTCCTGAGTGTGAATATGTAAATATCTGATGGATCGATGTAGCCTTTAGGGAAATATAGTGAAAGGACATCATTCATTTCCTAACCAAAAAATAAAGTTGCAGAGAAAAAAAAAACGGTTTTCTTATGGAATTTAACATCTTAAACATTTTTTTTTTATATTACAACGTCAGTCTTGTAATGTAATGTCGTGGTAGCCCCTTTCCTATCTGATTCGCATCTTATGCCCTAATTGCAAGTTCAAACCCAGCAAGCGCTAATGTGACTTTATCAAAGTTACACTAACTACTTTCTAAGTTGGTTAATTTTCTTAGACTGATGGCGAAAGAAAACGCGAGGAAACCCTGAACTTCGGTCTGAAATCACCAACCCGCACTGAGCCAGCGTGGTTATCAAGCTCATTCCTTCTCTGTATAAGCCTTAGCGCGATACCTGGGACATAACAGGCAAAAGAGTACACCATCGGATTGTATAAACTAATGCAGCGGAACTGACGTATGCCTACGTTGTATTATGAAACATGCAGCAATACACTTTTCATCTGAAGGATGGTCATGCTCTAGTCAAACAAAATCATCGAAGTTGGCGTCTTTTTAATAGTTGCTGCGCAGTTACTATAGGCTGACTTTCGTTGGTGACAGTTCCATGGTTCACGCAGACGACAAGAGACGTACTGCGGGGGTCGTCACAAGACGTGTCCATTTCAACCGCGCGGCCAACTCATAAAATTGGATGAAACTTTACCAAGAATTAGTGGTAATTTGTTACTATACATACCTTTTTTCCTGAATTTGTTGCAAAAAAAACTGAGATGCTATGACCAAAAATAGTTGGCCGCTAGAACCGCCACTTGCCGTAGTCATCGCCTGTGATTACACAGAAACTTAATAATGCAGATAGGCGAATGGTACATCAAAAGAAAGGTCTTAATTTGTTGTATTTGTTGCAAAAATAAAAAGCATCAAAACGTAAATATACAAAAAGTTATGCTATATTTAGTTTCCAGGTTATGGGTAGGTACTGTATCTCACCATAAATATCAAATTATTAGAGGCTTATGTGTATGGACAATTAGTTGCTAATTTGTTGCAGCGAATAAACAAGAAAAATACTAAAAAAATAGGTTCAATAATTTGTTACAGTCGATTTTAGTTGGCCGCTCGGACGGCAATATGCCTAAAATACAATGGCGTTTATTTCGTTATTAAAAATAGGTTCAAGCTTAGTTAAAGTACTAATTGACAGGTAACGTAACCTAAATTGGATAAATGTGGCGAAAATAACGGTGTAATTCATATTTTAGGAGATATCCACTAAAATGTATAAGTATGAAACTGTAAGAGAGTAGGGTGACCATGAATTTTCACAATGACGTGAGACTGAATCGTGATTATTGTAATGTTCGATAGTCATATCTTAATTTTTTAAGGCGAGCGACTTTAAGGCATCCTATAGCATACTTTATAAAAGTCAATTAAAATTTCTTTGTTTAAAATCAACACAAAGGCAAAAAAATCAAGTAATAAAAGTCAACAAGATAAATACAAAATCTTTATAAACTAACATAACATTTATAAATTAACTGACACAAATATAAGACAGAATGTAGACATATTTTCTTACAGGTAGGTACTTATTTCAATTTTAAAAGAATTGTCGTCGTAACAGTAATATGTATTTTTATTTAAAAAATGACATTTATAGTGGCCTATTTTTGTGCCTGGTATAAATTCTGTAGCACCAACTAAGAAATAATATTTATTTTTAATGTTTATAGTAATCGGCAGTTCAGTGAGTAAAACGGAGCCTGCAGCTCCGTTTAAATCAATAGTTATGATCTGGCCTAACTTAAGTTCACCTTTTAACTGTATGTCACATTTTTGACACATCGTTTTAATTGTTTCATCAAAACAAATTGCTTCTTCTAAGCTTGTTATTCCAAAAAACTTCAAAACATCCAGGTTAATTAAAATAAATACATGGTCTCTTCAATTGTATGTAATTACAATTTGTACAGATTTTCCAGTATTGAGCACTTGTAAAATATTTTATAAATATTTTTTCAAATATATAAGCCACATTGCAACTGCAGTCATTATTTTGGAAAAAAGTATTTGATATGTCTGATCTACAGTTGTAAATTTGCTCTATAGCATGTGCTCCGTTCAAAAGCATAAAAATGTATTATGAGCTGATCTGATGATAGAGCTGGAAGGTGGCCATAGGAACTCAGTAATTGAACGACACAACCCCATCGAGTTTGATTGATTCGTCTTGACGATAACCTTGGTGCTAGATGGTAACCAGGGACTGATGATGGAGCTGGAAGATGGGCATAGGAACACAGTAATTAAACGACACAACACACACACACACATTATGATTGTAAAAGAAAAATAATGAAGGTGTAATATACTAAATGTTCTTTAATGTTCCATCAAAATTTAACACGCTTTTATTAAGTAGGTACCTATATAATGGTATTTTTCTTATCAGGTTTAAATTATTTTTTACTTTTTAAATCTTTTTATTAACAAGTAAGAAAAGCTTGTTTTTAAAAAGTTTTTTTTTTAAATTTTTTACCTATCATACTTTAAAAACGTGCCTTCGTACTTGTGTAATCATTAATCATGGTCACCCTACTCTCTTACAGTTTCATACTTAAATATTTCAGTGGATATCTCCTAAAATATGAATTTCACCGTTATTTACGCCACATTTATCCAATTTAGGTTACGTTACCTGTCGATTAGTACTTTAACTAAGCTTGAATCTATTTTTAATAACGAACTATACGCCATTGTATTTTAGGCATATTGCCGTCCGAGCGGCCAACTAAAATCGACTGTAACAAATTATTGAACCTATTTTTTTAGTATTTTTCTTGTTTATTCGCTGCAACAAATTAGCAACTAATTGTCCATACACATAAGCCTCTATTAATTTGATATTTATGGTGAGATACAGTACCTACCCATAACCTGGAAACTAAATATAGCATAACTTTTTGTATATTTACGTTTTGATGCTTTTTATTTTTGCAACAAATACAACAAATTAAGACCTTTCTTTTGATGTATCATTCGCCTATCTGCATTATTAAGTTTCTGTGTAATCACAGGCGATGACTACGGCAAGTGGCGGTTCTAGCGGCCAACTATTTCTGGTCATAGCATCTCAGTTTTTTTTGCAACAAATTCAGGAAAAGAGGTGTGTACCTATAGTAACAAATTACCACTAATTCCTGGTAAAGTTTCATCCAATTTTATGAGTTGGCCGCGCGGTTGAAATGGACACCACAAGACTACGGACGGTGGGACCGCCTGGCTTGAGCATCAGTCGCACGCCGTGCTCCCAGGCGGCAACCCGTGCTCTCAGATATGGCTGCGCATCACAAAATGCACATTCCATCTTTTGATAGTATACTGGGTGGCAGGGACATCGACGCGCAAATTATAACCATGGATTCAGCACATGAGTTTAGACCCCATAGAGTCGAAATTTTTCGTCAGTTATTAAAAAAATATTGCTGTTCCATACATTTAGACCGCGTAGGTATTGCACTTTTCTATGAAACTGAAGATTTTTTTTTTTATAAGCGACGAAAAATTTCGACGCTATGGGGTCTAAACTCATGTGCTGAATCCATGATTACAGTTTGCGCGTCGATGTCCCTGCCACCCTGTATATCACACATCCTTGACAACGCAAAACCTTGTGCGGTCGGCTGCACATTAATTGTTTTTACCTGCGGCCCCTTCACCCGCTAGGGCCATGGGAATGTCCCCCAACGAAATTTTCGGCCCATAGAAGACTTGATTACTTCACGTTTTTATTTACAGGTACAGCCAAATAGTACGAGGCACACTCTTCAAACGATGATGGCGACGTTACAAACAGAATGTCCGAAATTGTCCGAGTCGGATGCACCCGTCAATCCAGCTAGTGGAGAACTATACACAGTGTACTACGAAAAAGATTCATCATGGTACAGGTACGTGCTTACCAAACGCGTCAAATGAATTAATAATTTGCTGTGATAGCGTACAGTTAAAACAGAAAAGGCCTTCGGTAATCTTCGTGTTTGAATTAGAACAAACGTCGCGCCAGGGGCAAAGGTTAATAGTTGTACTGCCGCGCTTTGTAGTAGTGCACCTATCATTGCGCGTTTGTATGAAGCTTTCTCTCTGCTGAGTTGCCTACTCCGGTCGCACCTCGTCATCAGACACTGAAATGTTTTGAGTAGTCTTTTGGAATTACATAGAGTTCATTTCAGCCGTAAGACGTCGACACTTCGACCGGTTCTGTGCTTCTCGCATCCAACGGGTCCCTGCGGCCTTCACAAGGTCGTGGGTCCACCTTGTGGGAGGCCTTCCAACGCTACGTCTTCCGATACGCGGTCGCTACTCCAGAACCTTTCGGCCCAATCGGCCATCTATTCTGCCAGCAATGTGCCCTGCCCACTGCCACTTAAGTTTAGCAATTCTTCGGGTTATGTCGGTTACCTTGGTTCTCCTGCGGATTTCTTCATTTCTGATTCGATCACGCAGGGAAACTCCAAGCATAGCCCTCTTCATTACCCTTTGGGTGACTTTTAGCCTTCTAATAAGGCCCATTGTGAGCGACCACGTTTCAGTGCCATAGGTCATTATTGGCAACACGCACTGTTCAAAGACTTTCGTCTTGAGACACTGCGGTATGTAGGACGAGAAGATATTGCGGAGCTTCCCGAACGCTGCCCAGCCGAGTCGCATTCGACGATGGACCTCTTTCTCAAAGTTGGACCTACCCAACTGGACAATTTGTCCTAGGTAAACATATTCGTCCACAACTTCGAGTGTAGCGTCTCCGATCTTCATGAGAGTTGATTTTAGATGGACATTTGACATGACACTATACACTATACTGAAGACATCTCGGACATCAACATGTACGAGATTAGGATGGCTCTGAGGCAGCTCAAAAACTACTAGGTGCCGAGTGATCACGGAATTATGGCCGAACTCCTGAAGGTCGGCGGAAAACCCTTTCTTAAGGCCCTTCAGAAGCTGTTTGGTTCCGTCATACTAGAGGGTAAAACACCGCAGGCATGGAACAGAGGTGTGGTGATACTTTTTATTAAGAATGGCGACAATGCCCTTCTTAAGAATTGTCGGCCCATCTCTTTTCTGAGCCATGTCTACAAGCTGTTTTTAAGAGTCATCACGAACCGTCTCGCGTTCAGGTTTGACGATTTCCAGCCTCCCGAGCAAGCCGGATTCCGTAATAAAGGCCTTAGGCTTACACCGTAGACCACATACATACGCTACGACAGTTTATACAGAAGACCGAAGAGTATAATCTGCCTCTCTGCTTAGTGTTTGTGGACTACGGGAAAGCCTTTGTGATTCGATCAAGACATGGTCTGTACTGCAGTCTCTTGAACGGTGCCAGATCGACTATCTGTACATCGAAGTGCTGAAGTGTCTGTATGAAAACGCTACTATGTCAGTTCGACTCTAGGATCAGACCTCGAAACCTATCCTTCTGCAGCGAGGTGTGAGACAGGGAGACATTATCTCTATCGAAACTGTTCACCGCTGCACTGGTCTTCAAGGTTCTGGACTGGAAAGGGCATTAACATAAATGGCGGGTACATAACTCACCTTCGGTTTTCCGACGATATTGTAGTCATGACTGAGACTATGGAGGACCTCAGTAGAGCCTACGAAAGAGTGGGTCTTAAAATGAACATGGACATACATAGAGTTGTTAATCTCAAATTTTGTAATTATGGTAATATTAAATAGGTACTTCGATGGTTGTAGCAGCTATATAAGATGGCGCGGCGCGCGTTCGTATTTCTGAGTATAGACGATGATTGCCGAAGCGCTTACTTTTTCTGGGAGATCAGTAGTATTCATTTTGCATTGTTGAAAAAATCAGTTTTTCTTTTTCTTAGAGTGACAGTTGCTGGGACTGTTTCATCAGAGATGGTTTCTGTTTATTTTTGCGACTATGGAGATTTGGCCTTATTCGCACCTAAGGACTTGCGGCCTATTCCTCTGGCCGCCCCTTTAGCACGCTCGCTACCACCTCAAGCTATTAAAGCTCGATTATATGGTAAGTACTAAATAATTTTACTTGCATGTCTGAATTCGTTATTGAACCCATGACACGCACGCATGCAGTGTACAACTCGAATATCTATCGGTTGGTGGTAGAATATTTTTCGGCTAAATTTCAACCTTGTATAAATGTAGGTTAAAGTAGCACCAAAAGGTTAAATTAGTTAAATAAGAAATAATTATAATACATGGATAAAACGACATAGGGTGACTTGCACGCTAAATAATGGGTCGGCGAAAACGGTCGCTAGCACATAGTGATGCAGCGTCGCGGGGGCGTTACATCCTGAGTTGTTCGAGGGGTGGAGAGTTTTTTTTTTACTAGGAATTACTCCTATATCGTGGGTGCGTTTACCAACATTTAAACTCACATAATTATACATACAGCCAGACCCGGAACAACTACCTATAGGCAATACAAATATTTGTTCCGTTCGGGAATCGAACCGCGACACGCAGCGCAGTCGATCGCTCAGCCACTGCGCCAACCGTGTCGTCCAATATATTCTACGGCTATCAAGACAATCACAGGAGTACTGTCAAGATCCCTACCAGAATTTTAGTGGAATACTTCCTTACTCTGAGCATGTTTGCTTTTGCGAATCTCCACTCAATTAAGGCAATTAAGGCAGAAAGAGGTGGGAACTCTGTTCCTTGTCATTGTTCACTCCGACTAGTCAATAAAGACAAGCCTGAGATGAGGAACAAGACGACTCCCGGGAGATCGGGCCCGTGGGTTCGCTACTGCCCAACAGCTTATTATTACCCTAACACCTTGTACTTTTCAATGACAGTGCCGAAGCGCAAAATCTCACGTGTCTTGTCTAATTCCATCTTGTCACATATAATGTCCCTATTTCAGTTGTTAAATTATTGTTTTATATTTATTTCAGATGTTTGGCCTTTACACCAGGACTGGACTGTAGAAGACTGCATTAGGTTTCAAGAATTATGTGTAGAGCAGCAATTTGTTGGCATTTGTAAAGATGTTGGGAAGGATCCGTTAAATCCAAACGAACCTTTACTAACACTTGACCTCATTGATACAACTACAGATGAAGATATATATTTAAACAAACAATTGGTTGCTGAAGGTAGAGCTCGTCTTTCATCTACTTCTTAATTTAAATTAATTTATACAATGGTTTGCTACAATACAAGGTGTAACAGACTACTCTTTAAGATACTATTCAGTGTTAATTTCGTTATTTATGAGAGAGGATAGCAGACTGAGTTACGAAATCAACAATACAGTCCCTGCATAACATAGACGAGTGATACATTCTGAAACAAATATAAGTATAGCAAATCTAATTTTAAAATTGCGTACTCCTTCACCTCTTGTTTCATACCCTACATATTTAAATGGTTTGTAAAGAACATATAGTGGACGTGTGCGCAATTTGAAATATGGCGATCTATACCTATGTATTGATTATTTATATGTAAAGTAGCAGAACGAAAAGGTTAGGCAATTTTCTAATACATTCCGTTTGCGTAGAGCTGGGCATGTCGCCTTTTCAAACTCATTTTCATGCAAAATGTAGTCTCATGCAGAAGTAAGGCTCGCTTGCACCACAAATCCCTGAATACGTTCAGCGCTAAAAATATTTTATCACCATTGATTGACAGAAACAGCGATGATTTAAATGCGTTTACTGGTAAACGTATTTAGCGATTTGTGGTGGACGAGGGCCTAAGGCATGTGCACTTCTCAGTAAAAATTGACCTAAATATGCTAAACCTTTTCATTCTCTGGCTGTCCTATTTAATTGTTGTGTAACTAAAAATATTTTTGCGTTATAACTATAGGTTTACTCTTTACTAGGTATATTACTTGACCACCGGGACAAACATTGCCGCTTTACAATTCACTACAAACGTATTGGTCGTTCTAATGCCCTAATGAAAGTACTAAAACCCACTCAAAGTTTAAAGCAAGACTATTTCGAAGCACGGCTGCACGTCAGTGGTAACAAAACCAGTGTAATGTTCTATTGACACTTCGTACTGCGCTTAGCCAGCTCATGGTCAAAATACTACCACTGACGTGCGGCCTATTGTACATAGACAAGAAGAAAAAATGTACGAAGTTCTCTCATACTACGATCAATATTTTTAAATAGTACCGCGTGATTCGACTCAATCGGTTGGTTGTGAAAACCCTACCTTAAGGTAGTGAACTACCGACAGAAATTTTGTCGTCTACGCTAATGGTTTTTGTGGCCAGAACTGGCACTGAATTACTATTACACAGCTATGTATACATGGGATGTCACACATTGAATCTTATAAGATTTGCTAATTCGGGTTAATAGTCGGGGTAACTCTAGCGTCATGGAAAATAATATAATTACTGTATTAGAATTATTTTGTGACAGACCTCACAAAACACATTTTCATTAGAATCCCGCTAGGAATTCGCCTCAGTTATTGTCCAGCATAATTCATGTCTAGGTATGACATAAGATTAAATAAAGCCTGTTGCACACGATGTACATGCTGTAAGTACTAGCCATTAGCACATCAGTGCCCAAACATAGATGATCACTCGCACTTTTATCAAGCAAAAAGTGTTTAAATGATGAAGTTTCATGCACATCGGCTGCAACGGGTCAAACTTTAGTTATTAAGCGAATTTGTTATAAAATGACAATTTTACAAAATAATCTCTAAAAAAAAAAATTGTGTAATGTTAGTGAAAACGTAAACAGAACTGGTTTATCTTGTTTTGTAACAGCTGTTACCCGCGATTTTATTCACGTCCTAGGGACACGGTTAAAAAGTATCCTAAATGTTAATCCAGATTGAGTCTACATGTGTGCCAAAGGGTAATTGACAAAAATGTATGGAAGCTGGTCCTCAAACCAATAACAACCACACATATGTCATTAGATAGGTCATCATCATCTGCCTAGCCTTTTCCCAACATGTCGAGGTTGGCTTCCAGTCTAACCGGATGCAGCTGAATACCAGTATTTTACATGTAGCGACTACCTATCTGACATTTTCTGATATGTCATTGGATAGTTATTTTAATATAATTATAATGCAATAACTGCTATTAGCGATGTTTCGTAAGGCTGGTCTGGACGGTAGATAAAGGAACCCTTGAATAGTTAATCATTTCTAGTGGTCTTAGTCTTAATATTTGCAAATGTATGCATTTCGATAATATGTGTATATTATGGAACTACCAAGCTGGTCTGTTGATGGTCCCGGATGCTAGATAACGGAACCCTTCAATGGTAATTAGCAAACCCATCTTGTGTGGGCTCACTTAAATGGCGGTGGACGTCAAAAGGGGTCATTGTACTCATCACTATGTAGACTCTTAATAATGGACCAAACCTGAAATTGTGATAACAAAATCAGCTAAGCAATTTTACAAGTTGTTCATAATGATGAGTACAAAGGCTTCTTTTCAGGTCCAACTCCATTTAAATTACACCTTGTATGTATGCATCAAATGCATGCTGAAATCATAAATTAACTAGAAAATCTAAAGCTAAATGTGGTATGACGTAGTGTTGCGTAGTCTTTTCACTAATTATATAACTCTGCAGTGATTAAATAAAATAGTTCTTACTTCTCTTGAAACCTTATCTCCTTTTGCAAATCCTATTTGTTGGAATTGCACCATACTCAAAACTCAGATTTTTATAAGAGTTCTCTTTCTAATTTTGGTGGTATATAAGTTGTGAGGTACCTAAATATTTTGTGTTAGAAGCAATCTTTTCAGTCACATTAAATTTACATTGGTGCGTCATCGAAGATCATTTTCAAAGTGTCATTTAGTAAAAGTTGAATTCTGTATTGTAATCAAATAAATGATTGTTATTATAAAGCTTTGAACTAAACGAGCTAAGTAGCTGGTCCCAAAAGTTGAACTAAATATTGGCACCATTATCGCTAATTTAGCAACCCGAATAGTACCTATCTCAGCGTCATAATCTTCATTATATCCTCGCGATATATCTTCAGGATGATTCACAGTACACCGTGCACGGGCCGGGATATGTCTTGGGGCGAGGCACAATCAAAAGATCTTGCGTCTCAACACACGATCTTTTTCTTTTCATGTTGATATTTATGAATTTATAGCGACTAGACAAGTTATGTGACCGTATAACGTTTTGATCGTTCGTGACTCGCATATAAGTTTCCATTATTATTTACGCGAAAGAAATGGGTACGTTGCCCTATAATTTTATGACACTTTAAAAATTTGCTGTTAATTGTTAGCCGAATAAACTAATTGAAGTTTGTTATTAAATAAGACCATGAATAGAAAATAAATAGCCAAGGGTATTCACACCATTCTACTCAAGACATCAGACCTAAAGCAGAAGCTCCATAAGATTTGTTTTGTTGTTAAAATTGTTGATTAAAACTAAGAATATTTTGTTAGACATTGAATCATACTCATTTGTAATGTACCTAGGTATTTTGTTAGCAAGAGATGATCTTATCGACATCATATTGCAATTAGTGCATATAAAAATACTCTTAAAAAAAAACATAAAGAGCAATATTCTTTTAACTTTTTTTTTTTAGTGAAAAGTATAGTTAAGTGAGATTTTCCAAACAGCTTATCTTTGATGATTCAGTTAAGCCATTGTATGTAGGTATCTCATGCACGATTCTTATAAGTGTAAGTTCGATAGCAGCAGACACAACTTGACAATTTTGAATATAATGTATAGAGTCGATATTATTATTTATAGTAGGTAGGCATCCAATGTACCACAATATTTCCTGTGTGATATATATTTTATTTATGTCTGTGAAGTAGTTTTAAATACCTAATTATTCTTTAAAGAAATGTATCAACACAATAATTGTTGTATCTTGTCTACCTATGAAGTAGTTTTATTAATACTTCGAACAACTGCTACTTCTTGGGATATAATCAATAGTATGAATACTGTAGTATCTGTATTCATTACATTATAATCAATTCCAGCTTAACAACATTCAACCATTGAGCATGCAAAATAAACATGTAATCTCAGTTTGTGTTTATTATTTCCGTGCCATGATAGAATAATACCTAATTAAAATTATAATCGACCGGCGAACATCCGGCACAGCGCAGAGTATGCACGCGCTGTCGCGTTACTATGTCCTACGCCTCTCTTCGTCTCTTGTCACTTCTATGTTCTCGAAGACATGATCAAAACTGTCGCGTTTTAGCTCGACCCACCTACATTTTCTAGCATTTTTGGAATGAAGTTCCCTAACGCGCTTTGCGAAAGATGGAAAAAATTAAGACCAAAAGTTGGAACGACACTTTTTGCTATAGTTGTAAGCCGTGCGGCGTGCGCGTGTTTCTCTCTCTCTCTCTCTCTCTCTCTCATAGAAAGCAAGCCAGTTATACTTCGTTCCATCCGTGTGTCCCTTGACACCTCTCAAGTTTTTGGAACGAAGTTCCTTATCGCGCGTTGCGAAAGGGGGCTAGACGGAAAAAATTAAGATCAAAAGTTGGAACGACACTTTTTGCTATAGTTGTAAGCCGTGCGGCGTAGGCGTGTTTCTCTCTCTCTCTCTCTCTTATAGAAAGCAAGCCAGTTATTTCCGTTTCGTCTTTCTATTTCGCAGTGTCCGTTTCAATGGCGCGGCCACGACGTTTTTTTTTAAAAAAAACCATGCCTATATTTTGTAACAATTTGTAAAAGTTGATTCCCAAAACCATAAATTTGTCAAAGCTATGGTTAAAAAGTTATAAGGGTTTGAACGTGGCCGCGCCATTGAAACGCGGCGAACCGCGCGGCCACGGAGATCTTTAAAACTAAGCATTGCAGAGACCTGAAATTTAGGTAAATAACAGATTGAATTTGTAAAAAAATTGTAAAAATATAGGAAAAATTCCTGGGTTTATATTTTAGGAGCTGCAAGACTTAAACCTCATGGCCGCGCCATCGAAACGGTATGAAACACGTTATGGCCGATATCTCGCTGAAAAAGCATCGCAGACGTCTGAAGTTTTTTGTAAAACCCAGATTTGAATTTGTCAAAACTAGTAAAAATACAAAAAAAATCCTAGGTTTATATTTCAGGAGCTGTGTACGGAATCATCAATACGTCTTGAATATGTCGATAGGGTGACCATGGCTTATTGTTTACAGAACACTTTCCACCTATTTTTAACCGACGAACAAAAACACAACTTTTTACAGAGTAGTCCGATTTTGATCATTCTTTTTTTATTGGAAAGGGTATTATACCCCAAAGTTGGTCCCATATAAATTTGGAAAAGAAATTCCAACCCTAAGGGTGGCAAAATAGGGGTGATTTATTGTTCACTCACAGATTTGCATGCTGAGATGTGTATTATTACTCTACTCAGTGCCACATATGCCTGCCCTTTGGCAAACAATTAGTACCTAGATTATAGCCACAAAAAAATATGAAATAAAAACTTTTTAACAAAAAAATTAAACCGCCGAAAAAACTGAAAAGCAAAAAATAATAAACCTTTTTTATTTAACCTTAATAACTAAGTTCTTAAACTAATGTAACTTAGTTATTAAGGTTAAATAAAAAAGGTTTATTATTTTTAAAGAAATGAACATAGTTTTGAATCTTATCGTTTCAATAGATTTTTTCGACGGCTTCGCTCGCGTTAACTGAGAATTTGACAATAAATTTGGAAGAAAATATTCTTAAGACATGTGGCGCCATCTACGATAAAAAATCACGTTTTGATTGTTTTTTTCGGAAACTACTTTTTTCGGGATAAAAGGTACCCTATGCCCGTCTCCGTACACCTAAAAATCTATATGCAAAGTTTCAGGATGATCGGTTCAGTGGTTTAGGCGTGCATTAGTAACAAATAAACTTAGGTACTTTCGCTTTTATAATCTATACTTATAATAAGAATGTAAAAAAGTTGTGTCTGTACATTGAATATATTTAAAAAAGAATAATTGAGGGGGTTTAAGAAACAGTAATAGAACACGAATCTAATAAAAAAAGTCGTCTGTTTGTCTGTTTATCTGTTTGTCTGTTTGTACACGCTAATCTCCGAAACTACTGGACGGATTTGAATGAAACTTTTTTTGTTAACTAGCTATTAAGCCTGGGCAACATATAGACTATAATTGATTTTGGAAACTGGAACACCTGATGCAGAACCGCAACAGACCAGCTAAACTATAAGAGTTACATAAATGGCGCCTTAGAAAAAAATGTTGTGTCTGATGAGCATTTTCTGTTTAGAGAATAAAATTGAAGATCCGGAACACCTGATGTGGAACTCTTAGAGCACAGCTAAACTATAATATATATAGATTTGACATCTTAGCAAAAGTTATTCAGTCTGATGAGTATTTTCTACTGCGAGAATAAAACTCGAAGATCGGAACATCTGATGTGGAACTCTAAGAGCACAGCTAAACCATAACATATATAGGAATGACATCTTTGCAAAAGTTGTTTAGTCTGATGAATATTTTCTGCTGGGAGAATAAAATTCGAAGATTGAAACATCTGATGTGGAACTCGGAGAGCACAGCTAAAATATGGCATATACAGACATGACATTTTAACAAAATTTGTTTGGTCTGATGAGTATTTTCCGCCGAGATAATAAAAATCAAGGATCAGGAACATTTGATGTGGAAATCAGTTTATACTAATATATTAACATAAGCTAGGAGTACCTCCACGCGGTAAAGGCGGTAACAGTTTGGGCCTTCTTTTCGATGACGATGGTAAATTCATTGAAAACTTGGCTTCACTGGCTAAATCATAATATAATAGATATGCCTTCGGGCTTATGTTATTTGAGTGTTTAATTTCCTTTTCCATTTATCTTCGTGACACGGTAGCCTACCCGGTAATGCAGGGGAGCAATCACTTAGATCTTAATTGCAAAGTTATTAAAGTACTTACATTAATAACCATAACCATGCCACGAAAGAGGTCAAATCTTTCGCAATGTTCGAAATTTAAAGATCATTAGATCCCAAGAATCGAATGAAGAACGCCAGGCAAGACTTGATGCTGTTCGACAACATCAGGCTGTATCTCGCCCAGCGGAAACTTCTTCGGATCGTGAAGCACGACTTAGCGCTGATCGTGAGCGTCATGCATCGTCTCGCGTTTTAATGTTATTATTCGATTCTTGGGATGTCTTCTTTTCTTGGGAAGTGTATTTATACTCTTTTATTTTATACCATTTTCATTCATGTCCGCGACCGGGTCGGATTACGCCCAATGACCTTTCACACAAATCGGTTCAGTAGTTTAGGCGTGAAGCAAAGACAGACAGAGTTACTTTCGCATTTATAATATTAGTTTGGATGATAAAAAAAATAATACCTACTGTCGGTAACTCTACATATTCATAGGTGTTATTTACAAAAAAAAAGATCTCGCTATCACTTACTTTCATCGAAAGAGAATCACGACTTATTTCTACGCGATACCGTACCACAGCTCCTGAAATGTAAACCTAGGATTTTTTTGTGCATTTTTACCTATTTTGACAAATTCAAATCTAGGTTTTACAAAAAACTTCAGACCTCTGCGATGCTTTTTCAGCGAGATATCGGTGATAACGTATTTTTCACCGTTTCAATGGCGCGGCCATGGGGTTTTAGTCTCATAGCTCCTGAAATATAAACCTAGGATTTTTTGTTGTATTTTTACTAGTTTTGACAAATTCAAATCTGGGTTTTACAAAAAACTTCAGACGTCTGCGATGCTTTTTCAGCGAGATATCGGCCATAACGTGTTTCACACCGTTTTGATGGCGCGGCCATGAGGTTTTAAGTCTTGCAGCTCCTAAAATATAAACCCAGGAATTTTTCCTATATTTTTACAAATTCAATCTGTTATTTACCTAAATTTCAGGTCTCTGCAATGCTTAGTTTTAAAGATCTCCGTGGCCGCGCGGTTCGCCGCGTTTCAATGGGGCGGCCACGTTCAAACCCTTATAACTTTTTAACCATAGCTTTGACAAATTTATGGTTTTGGGAATCAACTTTTACAAATTGTTACAAAATATTGGCATGGTGGTTTTTAAAAAAAAACGTCGTGGCCGCGCCATTGAAACGGACACATTTCGCATTGAACAGTGTGGGGTGGGTGTCGCGACGATTATTTTTGTTGAGTGTATACAATGATATTATATATAAATCTGAGGAGTGTATACAGGTTTTTTGTACATAATAAATAATAAAAAAAAACTTGAGAGGTGTCAAGGGACACCCGGATGGAACGAAGTATAACTGGCTTGCTTTCTATAAGAGAGAGAGAGAGAGACAGACAGAGAAACACGCGCACGCCGCACGGCTTACAACTATAGCAAAAAGTGTCGTTCCAACTTTTGGTCTTAATTTTTTCCGTCTAGCCCCCTTTCGCAACGCGCGATAAGGAACTTCGTTCCAATAATAATTAATCTAAAGGAACTTCGTTCCATCCGGGTGTCCCTTGACACCTCTCAAGTTTTTGGAACGAAGTTCCTTATCGCGCGTTGCGAAAGGAGGCTAGAAGGAAAAAATTAAGACCAAAAGTTGGAACGACACTTTTTGCTATAGTTGTAAGCCGTGCGGCGTGCGCGTGTTTCTCTGTCTGTCTCTCTCTCTCTCTTTGAACTTCGTTCCATCCGGGTGCCCCTTGACACCTCTCAAGTTTTTTTATTTCAAAAATTTAAATCAAGACCGTTAAAGTCCAGAATCAATACCAATCGTGATCTTCAACATGTTCTAATAACGGTTCCTACGGAGAGATATTGGGGAAAGGGCAATTTTTGTGAAGGTCTCATCATCTGCCTAGCCTTTTCCCAACTATGTTGGGGTCGGCTTCAGTCTAACTGGATGCAGTTTCTCAGAAGTGGGTCGAAATGCATCTAAAATTTGTACTTAGGTACCTACCATTTGTTAAATATTTAGTAGTACCTCGTGGGATAGCAAGTTAATGCGATAGTTTCATACAAAAATACACCAGCCAACTTGACGTCAGAATGGAATTGGAATTGTAGCCAAGATTAATCTGCAGCCATTTTTATAGGTATACAGGTTTATTTGACACAGAGTGTAGGAAACTGCGTATTAATTGACTGCGAGACTCGTCGAGCGAGATCGTTACATTCGATCGAAAACCCCCACTTCCGAAGCACGATTTTGCTGTCACGCGTCAGTTGGTAGCTCATCTTCTATACTTATAATAAATCTGTAGAAGTGAAAATTCTGTACATTGAAAATATCAAAAAAATAAATGGCAGGGGGTGTTACTAAACCGACACCGAACCCAAAAACGTGATTAAAAAAATTTTTGTTTGTCTGTCTGTTTGTTCAGGCATCACGCAAAAACTACCGGTCCGATTACGATGAAACTTGGTATAATTATTCTTTAATATCCTGGGCACCACACTGGGTACTTTTTATCCCGGAAAAGTATATACAAAAAAACCGGCCAAGTGCGAGTCGGGACTCGCCCATGAAGGGTTCCGTTACCTTACGATTTATGACGTATTAAAAAAAACTACTCACTAGATCTCGTTCAAACCAATTTTCGGTGGAAGTTTATATGGTAATGTACATCATATATTTTTTTTAGTTTTATCATTCTCTTATTTTAGAAGTTACAGGGGGGGGGGGGGGGGGGGACACATTTTACCACTTTGGAAGTGTCTCGCGCGCAAACTATTCAGTTTAGAAAAAAATGATATTAGAAACCTCAATATCATTTTTGAAGACCTATCCATAGATACCCCACATGTATGGGTTTGATGAAAAAAAAAAATTTGAGTTTCAGTGCTAAGTATGGGGACCCCCAAAATTTATTGTTTTTTTTCTATTTTTGTGTGAAAATCTTAATGCGGTTCACAGAATACATCTACTTACCAAGTTTCAACAGTATAGCTCTTATAGTTTCGGAAAAAAGCGGCTGTGACATACGGACGGACAGACAGACAGACAGACATGACGAATCCATAAGGGTTCCGTTGCCATTTGGCTACGGAACCCTAATAAAAAACAAACTTAATTTTGCGGTTCGATCCCTAGACCCGGTAACTGTACTGTGTACTGTACCAACCGCAAATAATAAGTTTGTCGTAGGTTACGTCACCTGCAGTGGAGTTCATTTTTATTCCTTTTAGTTTTTAGAGTTATTTAGGTTTATTTTTATATAAGTCATAGGTATAGACTTTAATTTTAAAGTATAGGTAGTATATTTGATAGTGTACGTAGTGACCGTAGGTTATTTTATAATACTGATAAGTAGTATTAGTCATTCGTATAGATATTAGTTTTTAGAGATTTTGCTTATTTATTGAGTTTAGATTAGTTATCATCAGAAATAGGTTTATTTAGGTAGGTGGGTATTTTATTTTCTGTTATTGAGTTTTTTTTTAAATTAGGTAGGTACTTAGGTAAAGACATCATATAGGTACCCTCTTAATCACCACTAATGATACACAATTGGTTTTCTATTGTAATTAGCCACAAAGGGCCCGCGGGATAGATGGCATTCTGGGGAAGCACGTACATTTTATACTGTTAGCACGTTCCCGTGGGATAATTTCCGACATCCACGCGGGCGAAGCCGCGGGCAGAAGCTAGTTTTATATATATTAGTCTATGGTTGGTAGTGAGGACAACCGCTGCTAGACACCTCGTTTTTATTATTTATTATTTTCTATTCTATCTATAATATGTATGTATTTATTTACAACAAAAAAATAGTAGATTTTACAACAAGTGCACAAAACAACCATTTTTATCCGAGACTTTTAGCAGCCCGAGCCGAAGGCGAGGGCTGATAGTAATGTCGAGGATAAAAATGGTTGTTTTGTGCACTTGTTTGTGGACGAGTTATAAACTCTGCTTTTCACTTCGATTGCGAGGAAATAAAACAGTAGTATAACATAACATTTCTTTAATTAAAATTATAATAATAATAATAATATCCCTGGACATTTCACACAGCGCCATCTAGTCCCAAGCTAAGCAACCTAATGCTTGTGTTATGGTAACAAGATGGCTGATAAACTACTAAATTCAAAGTAAAATTAGAACAGTTTTGAATACTGAAGGAAATTGTTTTTAAATCTTACGACATTGATACCTACACGGCCTACTATTAAATTAATTTTGTAATAATAATTTTCTTAAATCAACTAACCTACCGTACTTGAATTAATGAACTTCTTATTGCATTTGGCTGTATGGCTCATTTTCTTTGCCTTAATATAATACATTTATGAGTAGATACGTTAATGCCCTTGTGCACAAAATTCGATTTTGTGCAGCCTATACCCTGCACAAAGAAGCACTTTCAGAGCATGAGAAGTGAAATAGTAGATTTTACAACAAGTGCACAAAACAAACCATTTTTATCCGAGACTTTTAGCAGCCCGAGCCGAAGGCGAGGGCTGATAGTAATGTCGAGGATAAAAATGGTTTTGTGGACGAGTTATAAACTCTGCTTTTCACTTCGATTGCGAGGAAATAAAACAGTAGTATAACATAACATTTCTTTTAATTAAAATTCAAAGTAAAATTAGAACAGTTTTGAATAGGTACTGAAATTGGGAAGGAAATTGTTTTTAAATCTTACGACATTGCTATTAGGCTGCAGACCTATACAGCCTACTATTAAATTAATTTTGTAATAATAATTTTCTTAAATCAACTAACCTACCGTACTTGAATTTAAATTTTAATATCTATTATATCTTAAAAAACACATAAGGCAAATAAATTAAAGTAAATATTATATAATAACAAATTCTATCTATGAACTTCTTATTGTATTTGGCTGTATGGCTCATTTTCTTTGCCTTAATATAATACATTTATGAGTAGATACGTTAATGCCCTTGTGCACAAAATTCGATTTTGTGCAGCCTATACCCTGCACAAAGAAGCACTTTCAGAGCATGAGAAGTGAAAAATGTATTTATGTAGTTTATCAGCCATCTCGTTACCATAACACAAGCATTAGGTTGCTTAGCTTGGGACTAGATGGCGCTGTTAAAAAAAAAATTATAATTATTATGTAAACGCGGGTTAATTATATTCCTTCATTACACTGATTTAATGTTGTTATTATAAACTACCTATAAGACCAAAGAGATATAAGATAGGTATCTACTGTCTTTGTATAAGACAGATGAATCCAGAAAAATGGTAATATGATTTTGTTTGAGATTATTACTTCAGAACGTGTTGATGTCGTTTGCTTTCCTGAAAATAATAATAATAATATCTAATATATATAATAATAATTTTCCCAATCAACCTTGAACTTTAATACTTTTGAGAAATAAATTCGGAAATCTATTAGGGGATAGGGTCGAAATTTCATGGCTACCATCAGAGCCACCACGTATAATATTGCTAATTTTAGAAAATATTGGTTGGAAAAACGTATTGTGGTGAGAAATAAACAATTTTAATTTTTTTTTTTTTTTATTATTAAAGAAATTTGACAGATTCTAGTAGCTTGATGTGCAGGCGTCTGTACTTGACCCTTCTCATAAATGTACACTAATTACTGTATTAATCAACTTCCTCGATATTTATCGCTTCTCGGCCTTTTGGCTAAGATCAAAGTGTAACTTCCTCGATATGATGTAGTCAACACCCCGGACATGTAGGTAGTAAGTCGAATAAGTGTGAGCAGGGCCGTGAAATGCTCGAGCATATTCCTCGCTTTCATGCTCCAACATACATTCATACAACAAGAATTAATATACTTAACAAAAAGTAAAAACTTGGTTGATTCTCCCCGGTCTCCCCTAAGCGTAAGGCCGCACTGCGAAGTATTGCTGCACTTTTTTTGTAATCCGCGTGTAGATTACAAATATCTGTGTGCTGTGTTTTATTAATTATTATTCAGTCTATTCGCTCTAATAAAATTAATATTATTATGATTTTCATTTCTACCTAATTATTTTTGTTAAAAGTCACGTCATTGCTTATCACCATCAGGAATTCTCAGTAGCAGCCGGGAGTGTGTACACACGGCTACACATCAAGCTATGCAAAACCAGTATTGGCTGACCGTTCACCACATAAAAAATTAGTGCGCTTTGTCGTTTTGGAAAAAACGATTCCTGCTGGAGTAACGTTGTTCCAGCAGGAAAATTCTAAACGAATGATCGGAGAGAGAAATATTGTGCATGGCCAGAGAGCTTATATTTGTGTAAAAAAGTGCACCGAAAACAAAATTTGTGCGCCTTTAGGTTTTTGAGATATTATTGCATTTCCTGCTGGAGTAGGTACCTAACGTTTTGCAGAATCGTGTACCGCTAAAACCATAGCATGTATGTGCGCCTGTAGAATAAACATACACGAGTAGCACTTTATTTGTGCGTATTTGTGACAGAATTGAAAATTGAATTGAATTTTGTGAAGAAAATATTTATAATTTTCAAGTAATCGCGGTTTTTTGAAAACCCGTAAAAATAATAGCGACTAAATGGAAAAACGTACTTGGCTGAAAGCTGTTTTCGGTCCTTCTTAACGCTTTTAATAACCATAAAAAGTTTTCAAAAGTGTAGGTACATGCATGCATTATTTAATAATATTGCTACCAGTCAAAACGACGCTTTCATGGCAGAATACAAGAAACCGGCTCAACCCCAGATGTGAGGTGTAAACCAATAAAAACTTTTTTGCAAAAAAAAAAAATCTACCGACTTCCAAAAACGACACTACGAAGGTTCGCATTTTCGTTGTTTGCCACCGACTTCCGAAATTAAAGTTATTTTTCACTTTATAGTGTCGTTTTTGGAAGTCGGTTGAATTTTATTTTGCAAAAATGTTTTTATTTTTCACTTTTGTTGTAATTTTTACCAGTAATTTTGGTTTATAAACCAAACTACTGAACCGTTTTTGATTAAATTTCTATGGGACCATTTGGGAAGTAAACCCATTCCAACAAAAAAATAATTTTAAAATCGGTTGACAAGCGACGGAGTTAGGTATGCGCGAACAAACATAAAAAAAACATCCGAATTGAGAACCTCCTCCTTTTTTAGAAGTCGGTTAAAAACTAGTGTATTTAGTCAAAAATATATAGTGAAACAATTCAGCTTGGAATGTGCCGCAATAAGTAAATACCTTTAAACAAGAATAAAAGACCTAACATGTAAACAACGGCTGGTTATCCGACCAAACTAGAATGACTACAAAATAAATAAGCGACGGATTCGTACATAAGTAGGTACATATCATATATTTGATTGCGTGCACCATGACACGCTTTTGCGTAAGTTACGTCATTACGGTGTCCGAAACGTGGCTCTCAACGTAATAATTTCTTATTTACATAATAGGGTCCAATGTGTAGATGTTAATGGCGCGAAATCTTCCGGGCTACCAGTTCAGTTAGGTGTTCCGCAAGGCTCAATACTGGGTCCATTTTTGTTCTTAGTATATATCAATGATTTACCATTCCATTTGAAGGACATCTGTGACGTTGTACTGTTTGCAGATGATACCTCTCTTATTTTTAAAGTAGACAGGAATAGACAAGATTTTGACGACGTAAACAGTGCACTCTCAATAGTTACAGATTGGTTTACGTCAAATAACCTAGTTCTCAATGCCAAGAAAACGAAATGTGTAAAGTTTGCTTTACCGAATGTCAGAAATCTAGGACCCAACATCGTCTTAAATAAAGAGGTGCTTGAAACAGTAGGCTCGGCAATTTTTCTAGGACTAACAGTAGATGCCAAACTTCAGTGGGGACCTCATATATCAAGTCTAGCAGGAAGGCTCAGTTCGGCTGCCTTCGCCGTCAGGAAAGTAAGACAATACACTGACGTTGATACAGCTCGTTTAGTCTATTTTAGTTATTTTCACAGTGTTATGTCCTACGGTATTCTGCTGTGGGGCAAAGCCGCTGATATACAAAATATATTTGTCCTTCAAAAACGAGCTGTTCGAGCAATTTACCAGCTAGGTGCCAGAGTTTCTCTAAGAGATTTTTTTAAAGATATTGGTATTCTCACGGTTGCATCACAATTCATCTTCGCCAACATTTTATATATTAGGCAAAATTTGCACTTGTACACTAAAAACAGTGATATTCACAGTGTTAACACTAGAAATAAGGACAAACTACGTGCCCCCTTTCACCGGCTTCATAAGGTTCATAACTCATTTGTTGGGCTTGGTATAACCTTTTATAACAAGATACCCTCTTCTTTGCTAGACTTGCCTTTCAACGCGTTTAAAGCTCAAGTAAAATCTAACCTGTGCTCAAAGGCTTACTATTCCATCAACGACTACTTACACGATAAGAATAGTTGGTCGCCCTAATTAACTCAAGACAATGTTCATGTTCTTTCTCCAGAATCAGCTTACTGACAGGTTATTGTTATTAGTATTAACTTATTTATTTATTTTACTTCAATGGTCCTAGTTTTTCATCTGTGACTCAAGTGACAGCTATGTGACCAGAACCCAGCTATGCATAAATATGTAAGCTGTCACGCCCTTTATGCCTGGAGGCTTTTATTTAGGTAGTAAGTTTTTATTTCCATTTGAATTAATTATTTTTCAGCTTGAGTACGTATAGTTTTTATTATATTTGTTGGTATATTGGCGTGGCTAGCTGACATATTTTATGGCAAATAATTTAAGTTTCTTGTAATGTTAATGACTGAACATAGGTTCCTAGTATTGTATACATGCACTATATTCTAACTGAACAGACAGCTGTGCTGCTGGGAAGTTTGTTCCGCCACTTCTTCTTCCCAGCGATAGCACTAGGAAGTGGTGAAGGGCGGGCGTTTTTGGGGGACTGTCTTTTGTAATTTTGACGTTCGAAAAGTGCTGACTCTCAGCCTAATTTGAATAAATGACTTTTGATTTTGATTTTGATTTTGATATCGATGACCTTTATTGGACGTAATAAACCTAAGCTGTTGTCTACACTGTCGCGTTCAAATGTTTCTTGGCAATTACATGACTGACCTAATTTCGGGGGCTAATTAAAAATTATATTAGTTGCATCTTGTCCTTGTGACCATTTCAAATGATATAATTTTTTATGTGGTGCACATCCACAGGAGGTTATGCACTAATTATTCGTTCCACTCATATCACTCTATGAGCTAATTTCCTGCTGGGGTAACGTACACGCCGGGAGTTTGTATTAGGGGCCGACATTACCCTATTAGGTAGGTACATGGGATGATGAAATTTAAACAATGTGTCCCTATCTAGCTGGCCCCCTGAGCCTCAGCAACGAAACCGATGTAGTAGACTGTTAGCTTGTTGACCAGTGGCGTAGCTCATCCTAATGGGGCCCTGTATCAAATTTTTTTGGGGACCCTTTTTACCCAACTATGAAGCTACAGAGGGTGTTGCTTTTACAAAATGAAGAATATAGCATACCGACTTAGAAGGTGAGGGGCTCGTGGCTAAGTAATAACAGCCGCACGAGTCGATTGAAGGTTAAGCTTTTTGCTTATACACGTCACGTCGGGGGCCCCGAATCATTGATACGGCTGATACAGCGTTAGCTACGCCCCTGTTGTTGACTGAACCTTTCTAATCTCTCAAACATTTTCAATGTACTTAGGTACCTCCACCAAAAGACAGGAATGGTCCCCTAGCCCCTCGTTATTCTATTGCTTAGATATTTGACAACTTTATTGGAGACTAGCTTCTGCCCGCGGCTTCGCCCGCGTGGATGTCGGAAATTTACCCACGGGAACGTGCTAACAGGATAAAATGTATGTGCTTCCCCAGAATGCCATCTATGTCGCGGGCCCTTTGTGGCTAATTACAATAGAAAACCAATTGTGTCTCATTAGTGGTGATTAAGAGGGCACCTATATGATATCTTTACCTAAGTACTGAGGTGATATGCCTATTGACACGACCTCCTTGGCTGTATGGTGGTTTGTGCTGTCAACGACAATGTTATACATAGTGTCATGGATACATATTCAATCTCTGCCTATCTGTAATTCTTTAGCTAAATAAAGCCACGTTCTATTTGGTATTACGCTTATTATGCTACAATTTATTTAGCTAAAGATGCCTGACGAAAAATTAGGCAAATCATCGCTATCAAGATATCTCCGACCCGATAAGTTTGACGTCGAACCTGATGTCGCGGACGCTGACGCAAAATGGCTACATTGGAAATCAACTTTCGAAAGCTTTCTCGCCGAAGAAAATACAGAAGAAGTATCGGATTCTCTCAAGTGTAAGCTGTTAATCAATCATTTATCCGCATCGATCTACAAACATATCAAGTCTTGCACGACTTATAAAGCATCTATGAAAGCTCTAGAAGACATCTATGTCAAACAAAAAAACACGATACTAGCTCGACATGTCCTATTCAATCGAAAACAAAGAACGGACGAGACTATTTCAGAATATGCTAGAGCCTTTCGATTGATGGCTAATGATTGTAAATTTGAAGAAGTCACTGCGACAGAACATGAAGAACAGACAATTCGTAGTGCTCTTATCTCCGGCCTGCTCTCAAGAAAAATCCGTGAACGACTCTTAGAAAACTCTACGCTTGCTCTTACTGAAGCTCTTAATCAAGCCATCACCTTGGAAACTGCTGAGAAAGATGCTCAGACAATCGGTGCTAACTCTCCGCAACTAAATGCTGTAACTGAAATCTCTCGAGAAAAAGAATCGGACAATCTAGCGGTAGCTTCATCGTCACGAATGCCTCTGAATGTTTCGGCCGCACCGTCCTCCTCGTCACAATCAGCCAAGCGCTGTTTCTTCTGCGGCGGAAATGTTCATCCTAGAATAAGGTGCCCAGCTAGCAAAGCTACTTGTAATAAGTGTTCGAAGAAAGGCCATTTTGCTAGCGTTTGCAGGTCCGGGCATAACATAAACTCTGTGTGGAATGATGAACATCCTAGGCCCAACTCAAGCAATGACCAGTTTTATAACGGGGCTATTTCCGCTGCTTCTCCTTCAAGTCTTAGGAGTGCGACAATCCTTATCACAATAAACGATTATAAAGCTGATGCTCTCGTCGACACTGGAAGTTCAGTCAGTTTCATAAACAGCAAAGTCGCCCGCATCATGAAGTTGCCCAAGAGACCGTACAAACAAACTGTCAATCTCGCCTCTCTTAACCAAATCTCGTTCGTTGAAGGGGTATGTTTCGCAACTATTAAAATGAATCAACATACTTACAAGCAAACACCTCTTTTAGTAGTTGACAACCTCTGCGCAGACGTTATCGTGGGTCACGACTTACTTAAGCAACATTCAAGCATCCAATTCAATCTGGGAGGTCCCTGCGAGCCCTTACAAATCTGTAATGTTCTGCAAGCATCAGTTCCGCCGGCCTCCGTATTCACCAATCTTTCGCCAAATATCCAACCGATTGCTGTCAGAAGCAGGCGCTACACTAAAGAAGACGCTGACTTCATAAAAGAGGAAGTGTCTAAGTTGCTCCAAGATGGGGTAATTGAAAAAAGTATTTCCCCTTGGAGGGCCCAAGTTCTCGTAGCGGGAGGAGGGGCCCATCGAAAGCGGCTCGTGATCGATTATTCAATGACAATCAATAAATTTACTGACCTAGATGCCTTCCCCTTGCCAAACATCGAAACGGTTGTGAACAACGTATCCAAATTTAAAGTCTTTAGTCAGATAGACTTAAAATCAGCCTATCATCAGGTTCCGATCCTAGAAAATGAGAAGATATATACAGCGTTCGAAGCGAATGGAAAACTCTATCAATTCACACGCATTCCGTTCGGAGTTACTAATGGCGTAGCTGCCTTCCAACGGACTCTTGACTTCATAATATCTGAAGAAAAATTAGATGGGACGTACGCTTACTTAGATGACATAACGGTTTGCGGCAAGGATGTTAAGGATCACGAGCGCAATTTAAAACGTTTTATGGACGCCATTAAAAAGTTCAATCTTACTCTGAATGAAGAAAAAAGCGTTCTAAATAAAACTAAGATCAGTCTTCTTGGCTATACCGTGGAAAATCATATTATCCGACCTGATCCAGATAGACTAAAGCCTCTACTAGACCTCCCCGCACCGACTAAATCAAGTGAACTGAAACGAGTCCTAGGAATGTTTGCGCACTATGCAAAATGGATTGGGCGTTTCTCGGAAAAGATAAAACCCCTCACCAGGGTCACAAGCTTCCCGTTATCGAGCGACACTCTCAAATGTTTCGAGGAAATAAAGCAAGGCATCAAGGCGGCGGCACTAGCAGCGATTAATGACGAAATCTTCACCGTTGAAACTGATGCTTCAGAATTTGCTCTGGCGGCTACACTCACTCAACAAGGACGACCTGTGGCATTCTTTTCACGAACTTTATCATACTCCGAATGCAAGCAATCCTCAATCGAAAAAGAAGCTTGCGCAATAGTGGAAAGTTTAAAAAAGTGGAGACACTACCTTATTGGCAAACATTTCCTTTTAATAACAGACCAACAATCGGTAGCCTTCATGTTCAATCAGAATCATAATAGTAAGATCAAGAACGAGAAAATCTTGCGTTGGCGATTAGAATTGTCTTGTTTCAAATATGACATTATTTATAGACCAGGCTGCGAAAATGCAGCTGCGGACGCTCTATCCCGTGTGTGCGCCTATATGAATATCAGTAAGCTAAAGGAGCTCCATAACGCACTCTGTCACCCAGGGGTGACAAGGATGTATCATTGGGTGAGATCCAAAAACTTGCCCTATTCAGCGAACGATATCAAGAAGATGACTGCCTCGTGCCCGACCTGCGCCGAGATAAAAACAAGGTTTCTCAAAATTAAAGGACACTTGATCAAAGCTATGGCCCCTTTCGAACGTATCAACATAGACTTCAAGGGGCCATTGCCGTCTAACACCTCCAACAAGTACATATTAACCATAATCGACGAGTACAGCAGATTTCCATTTGCATATCCATGTAAAGATATGACATCTGCCACTGTCATCAACTGCTTGAAAGATCTCTTCCTTACGTTTGGCCAGCCTCTCTATGTTCATAGCGATAGAGGCTCATCGTTTATGTCAGAAGAATTCAAGTCATTTCTAAGAAAAGCAAACATAGCCTCATCTAGAACGACACCTTACAACCCCCAGGGTAACGGACAAGTGGAACGTCTAAACGGGACACTCTGGCGAACTATCCAACTCAGCCTCCGGTCAAAAGGACTATTACCGGAAAACTGGGAAGTTGTACTTAAGGATGCATTGCATTGTGTACGTTCTCTTTTATGTACAGCTACTAATGCCACCCCACATGAAAAACTTTTTACATACCCTAGAAGATCCCAGAACGGAGACTCACTGCCGTCTTGGCTTACACCAGGCCCGATATTGGTAAAGAAGAATGTCCGACAATCTAAAACAGACCCTCTAGTCGAAGAAGCTGAACTCCTTGAAACTAATCCTCACTATTCTCTTATTCGACGGGACAATGGGGAAACATCAACAGTATCGAACCGTCAATTGGCACCGTTCCCGAATACCGTTGACTACAGTGGAAATGATAGTTTTCAATCAGCTTCTGAAGAGATGGAAGACAGCACTACAACTCCACCCGAAACTGACACCCCGTCACTATCATCGCCGCAACGTTCAGAGGATCTACGTGGCTCGCCGCCTTCTCCGATACTCCAGATCGAAGCTCTCCCGCGGAGATCAAACAGGACCAGAAAGCCGCCCTCCTACCTAAGCGACTTTGTGGTAGATGGAGAAGGGAGGAGAGAAAACTCGACCGGGGAAGAATGAGGTGATATGCCTATTGACACGACCTCCTTGGCTGTATGGTGGTTTGTGCTGTCAACGACAATGTTATACATAGTGTCATGGATACATATTCAATCTCTGCCTATCTGTAATTCTTTAGCTAAATAAAGCCACGTTCTATTTGGTATTACGCTTATTATGCTACAAGTACCTAACTAATTTAAAAAAAAAACTCAATAACAGAAAATTAAATACCTACCTACCTAAATAAACCTATTTCTGATGATAACTAATCTAAACTCAATAATAAATAAGCAATATCCCTAAAAACTAATATATATACGAATGACTAAACCTACCTAACAGTATTATAAAATAACCTACGGTCACTACGTACACTATCAAATATACTACCTATACTTTAAAATTAAAATCTATACCTACGACTCATATAAAAATAAACCTAAATAACTCTAAAAACTAAAAGGAATAAAAATGAAGTCCACTGCGGGTGACCCAACCTACGACAAACTTAGTATTTGCGGTTGGTACAGTACAGACAGTGGTAATCGGGTATAGGGATCGAACCGCAAAATTAAGTTTGTTTTTTATTGTATATACTTTTCCGGGATAAAAAGTACCCAGTGTGGTGCCCAGGATAGTAATGAATAATTATACCAAGTTTCATCGTAATCGAACCGGTAGTTTTTGCGTGATGCCTGAACAAACAGACAGACAGACAGACAAAAATTTTTTTAATCACATTTTTGGGTTCGGTGTCGGTCAAGTAACACCCCCTGCCATTTATTTTTTGGATATTTTCAATGTACAGAATTTTCACTTCTACAGATTTATTATAAGTATAGATACTCCTTCCAAATTATCCATTTATATTCAAGAACCTTGGATAGTGCAGCAGAAATTACAATCGAAAGTTTTTGTTGTATCCAGTTGGGCTCTTTCTATCTTAAGTAAGTGTAAGTAGTAGGTAGGTACCTACACCAAATTAAAGCTTTTTAAATGTATTGATACATTTTTTTTAGAGGCGATAAGTAGGTACAGATGCCAGAACATCAAGCTACTACAATCTGTCAAATTTCTCTAATAGATTTTCAACTTTATCGCTAAAGCATGAAGGTTCAAGGTTGATTGGAAAAATTTGACAGTAGTTTCGGGTAGCTTGACCTGCTGGCGTCTGTACCTACCTATACGATTGTATTTTTTTAAATTCCTCTACACAGACGCACTGGATGGCCTGAGTTGGCATTGTGGTTTGCAACAACTGGCCGAGGGTCAGCAGACTAAATAAACTTATCGAAAGCGAAATATACATATGTAGGTAGGGTCAGCAAAAAACACTAAAAGGTAATGTTTGGAACTTTAAACTGTGCCATAGTATAAAGAGAGGAAGTAGGCTATCTCCGGCACAATCCGCGATATAATTGCCTACTGTCTCAGGGTTGTCACTTTTAGTTAATTTTTTTTTAGTAAACATTCAGTGTCAATAAATTGGCAAGGGTCGGGAAATTGTATTTTTTACTTGTATTGTCTGGGTACCTAAACGATGATGAAACCTTTCACGATGAAAGAAAGAGCGACGGGCCAGCAGACGGGCGGCGCGGAGTAAACGGTAGGTTACTGATAGTACTGTCACCAATTCATTAGTCTAAAGCCCGGCCCTTGCCAAAGATAACACATATCTCTGTATAACTAATTCAGTGATCATTAGTCAATAAAGTTCAACAATGGTTTTCCTAACAAACACAGAAATTTATTCAAGATTCATAACAGTATTATTTATAAAAAAAAGGATAAAATAAACACCCAAACACACAGCAATACGTTCTCCTGCGATTATCACTCATTTTTCATTCATTTAGCGGTGCCGAAAAGCCGTGACGCGCGAATCTCGTGCGATGTTAGCCCCGACTGGCGCGCTGCGAAACGGGCCGAGATTTGTTTAAGTGTGCGTGCGGCGACGCATAGATAATTTGGCGCACACATACAAGCCGCGCGCGGTGCGTTTGTATGAAGATAACGTACTTCCTCTCTTTATACTATGACTGCTGTGGCACTGACTGAAGCCGCCAAACAGCCTAATATAACAAAAGTATTTCGTTGCTGCAGCTCAGGATAGGAACCCTTGTGCGCTGTCACTGGTACGCGGCTCGCGAGGACATGAGAATGTAAGCATGTCCAGCGGGCTTTACCACCATGAACGTGCGTTTAACTGTTACAAGAACAGTTATAGGTAAGACAATTGATACGTCAACTTATTTAATTTTCTTATTTCCGACTGCTTGGCGAGTACGTATTTCTTTGTACCCAAAATTACTAAGAAATTCCCCAGTTAGGCATTCAGTGGCCAAAAAATCAAACAATAATTTATTTGCTTATGGATAAAATTTATTTTCGAAGATCCTCGCTGGAAATTCCATACTTCTTTTTCAATGCATCTATCTCTTCTTGTTTCTTCTCAATATCCATACCTTTGAAGGCTTTGTTTGACCTGTAGTACAATACTACTAGGTACCTATTGCAAACATTAAAGCCTGACAGGTGATCACACGCATTTTTGGCATCAAAAATATCTTCATATACTATAAAAGCAGTTCCTCTTGTCTCCGGAGTATTACCTCTGCAAATAAAATAAAAAATCTTTAATATATTGAGTGTTCAAAAGATAAAAATACTATTTTAAAATTGCAAGTATTTTAGCTGTGGCTTGGCTTGCATGAACCACCTTGGAAAACTTCATGGGTGTGTACAATGATATTGTGTGTGTAAAAATCAAAAGTCATTTATTCAAACTAGGATGAGAATCGGCACTTTTGGAATGTCAAAATTACAAAAGACTGTGATAAATGATTTTATTTTGTAAGTAGGTTTTTACAAACACTTTTACACGTCAATCATATTTTAAAACTAGATGAGGTCGGCGTTTCCTATCCGACTAGTCTGAGAAGAAAGGCCGAAACAAACGCAGACGTCACAGTCTGCGTTTGTTTCGGTAAACCATAGAAAATATATCGATATCCATATAATATCTTTGGGCACATGGCTTTGGACTTTACGAATCTTTTATAAATGGCTAATTTAATCGAACTAAATCAAGAATTTGAATCTGTATCACGGGCACAATCATTCTGTTGTTCTCCAGAAGAATGTAAAATATACTTACCCACAAGTGACAAGGCTATTCAGATATTGCACCTAAACATTAGAAGTATAAACAAACATTTCGATGAGCTAACAATACTACTATCTTTAATGAATATTAAATGTGAAATCATTATCTTAACAGAGTGTTGGTTAAGTAAGGTTCACAAAATACCTGTTTTGGATGGATACACATCGCACTACACCATGCGTACTCAAAATCAAAATGATGGTATAGTAATTTATGCTGCTGATAGCATAAGCTGCAAGGTATTAGAGCCTGAGTTTAAAGACGCTAATTGCCTGGTCTGTAGTGTATCCAATAAATTGGCACTTGTGGCCATTTATCGTTCACCCTCGTACAGAAGTAGACAACATTTTGATAATTTCATAAATAGTCTAAACAATGTCTATAACACATTAACTGAGTATAACAGCATAGCGCTCGTGGGAGACATAAACATAGATATAAAACCAAACACCTCGGATGAACGATGCAATGATTATCTCATATTGAACGCGTCACACGGGTTAATACCAGCTCATACTTCTCCCACTAGACTTAATAATTGCTTAGACCACATTCTACTTAAGTCTGCACTACCAGCTACTGGAATAGTCCTCAAAAATTCCATCACAGATCATGCACCCGTTATGTTATCTTTAAAAAATGCAAGCGTTAGTCATAAACCAAATAACCTAATAACTCGGATTGATTACCAAGCTATTAAAAAAGAGTTAGAAGAGATGAACTTTACAGAAGTGTTACAGATTGAAGACGCAAATAAATCAACAAATAAATTCATTTCTCTATTAATGACGGTAATAACTAAACATACACGAACTGTCCTGGTATCCAGAAGAAAAAATAGTATAAAACCCTGGATAACTCCGGGACTTCTACGCTGTATTAAACACAGGGATAGATTACATAAGAAATCATCTAAGACTCCTGACAACTTAATTCTAAAACTCACATACACTCGATATCGAAATTTTTGTAATCGTCTATTAAGAAAACTAAAAAGGGAATATGAAAGAAAAGAGATTGAGAGAGCCGGTCATAATCCCAAAGCCCTCTGGAACGTCATCAAAGATATCACTCATACTAAAAAAGTATCTTCATCACCTATAGAATTACTTAACAACCAAAATAACCCCAGGATTGCTGTTAACCAGATATGTTCTTATTTTACAAATGTTGGAAGTAACCTAGCAAATAAAATAATAAGCGAGAATCAAGGTAGACTGTCAAATAATCCAAGGCAAAATGAAAATCCATCTCCCGGTAACTCGTTTCTTCTCCTGGAAACTGATGATGCTGAAGTAGACTCTATTATACTACAATTGCGTATTGACTGCGCCACGGGTTGGGATAAAATATCAACCAACATACTGAAACTATGTAGACAGTCATTAACTCCTCCCATAAAACATATATGCAATCAGTCCATAAGAACAGGTGCATTTCCCCAGGCATTTAAAAAAGCCTTAGTCCATCCCATCCACAAGGGAGGGGACAGAGACTGTGTTAACAACTATAGACCAATATCTGTATTGCCCGCCCTGTCAAAAATTCTAGAAAAAATTCTGAACTCAAGGCTAAATAGTTTTTTGGATAAGCACAACATTATTGCTAGTAATCAGTATGGCTTCCGTCGCGGCATATCCACTGAAGATGCCGTATTAGAACTGACACAGTTCGTTGCAAGACAACTTGATACAAAAAACAAATGTCTTGGTATCTTCTTGGATATGGCGAAGGCATTTGACACGGTCTCTGTCCCCATCCTGCTGACCAAACTCGAACAAATAGGAGTCAGGGGTGTACCTCTTTCGATGTTTAAGAGTTATTTAACCAATAGGACACAACAGGTCATTATTAATTCCTTACTTAGTGAGGAACAATCTGTCACCTTCGGCGTACCACAGGGAAGTGTATTGGGCCCTACTTTGTTCAAAATATACATCAATGACCTTTGCAAAATGTCACTTTCGAATGCAACAATGTATACGTATGCAGATGACACTGCCATTGTAGTTTACGGGCCCAGCTGGGAATTCGTTAAAGCTCAGGCCGAGAACTGTCTTAGAAGAATAATGAACTGGCTAAACGTTAACCTATTGACTCTAAATATTAAAAAAACGAATTATGTCACCTTCACGATAAGGAAAAATGGCAAACCATCGGAAGAGTTTAATATAATGGCACATACATGTTGTTATAATACTCAGACCTGTCAATGTCAGACACTTAATCCTGCCAGTGTTGTTAGATACCTAGGAGTGCAAATTGACGAACAACTACGGTGGGATATACATTTAAGTAAAGTGGTTGCTAGGTTGAGAACTATGATTTACCTGTTCAGAACTCTTAGGGAATCAGTCTCAAAAGAGCTTCTTATAAAAATATTCGTTGCGTTGTGTCAGTCTGTGATCAGCTATTGTATCCCAGTATGGGGTGGGGCTGCAAAGACGATGTTTCTTGACCTGGAGAGAGCCCAAAGAGCAGTTCTCAAGGTCATCATAAAAAAGCCTTATCGATACCCTACTAAGCAACTGTACATGGACAGTAAGGTGCTTTCTGTTCGTAAGCTCTTTGTGCTCCAATCTATTTTAAGAAGGCATCGCACTGTTGCTCTGCCCGGTGCTGGCAGACGAAAAAATTCACCAGTCTGTCCCAGTGTTTCACACAGCACAACCTTCGCAAAGAGACAATACTTTGTTTTAAGTTCCTATCTGTACAGTAAAGTCAACAAAAAAACCAACATAGTTAAACTAGGCACCTATAATGCAAAAGCTGCGGTTAAGAGGTGGTTATTGCAATTAGATTACTCAGAAACAGAAAACCTCCTTACCTTTATTACCTAACCTTAAATAACATATCCACTTACAAACTCTCCATATAGGTACACACAAACATACATGTACATACATTTCTCCCCCTCATCTCTACACTTATACAGCACACCCTTCAAAATACACTACACACCACATACTTACTGTACACTTACACGCCACACTATTCAATATACACCTACACGGTACGCCTCCCATACCTACTTTTCACACACCACTTGCATAGAGTATACAAGAAAAAAAAAAAATTTTTATCTCAATAATCTCTAAATAATAGTAGTGGCACTCGGTAAAATTTGCATAATCTATGGCTGAACACTACCCCCTGAGATACAGGTTCCCACCTAGTTCAGGGGATAGGGTCAAAATTTCATGGCTACCATCAGAGCCACCACGTATAATATTGCTAATTTTAGAAAATATTGGTTGGAAAAATGTATTGTGGTGAGAAATAAACAATTTTATTTTTTTTTTTTTTAAGTCTCTTTTAAAGTCCAGACATAATCTTGGTCAGATCATATGAAGACCATGTAGGCCGATGTCTGAGATGGTCTTTTGAGGAAAGAACCACACAGATTGAGAGGACCTGTCCAGTCAGTGCACGCATTTGTCAGAAATCGTGCAGCTCAACGATCCGACGAACAATACCAAAGAAAGAACATTTGGGTAGGCCACATTAATTACTCAAACTGCCAGACCATGACAAAAACTAAGAGAACAGAGAGAAAAATAATATAAATACAATGACCCACATAGTCTTCACATTCACAATAATCTATACTTATAATAAATCTGTAGAAGTGAAAATTCTGTACATTGAAAATATCAATAAAATAAGGGGGTGTTACTAGACCGACACCGAACCCAAAAATGTGAATAAAAAATTTTTTGTCTGTCTGTCTGTTTGTTCAGGCATCACGCAAAAACTACCGGTTCGATTACGATGAAACTTGGTATAATTATTCTTTAATATCCTGGGCACCACACTGGGTACTTTTTATCCCGGAAAAGTATATACAATAAAAAACAAACTTAATTTTGCGGTTCGATCCCTAGACCCGATACTGTGATCAACCGCAAATAATAAGTTTGTCGTAGGTTACGTCACCCGCAGTGGAGTTAATTTTTATTCCTTTTATTTTTTAGAGTTATTTAGGTTTATTTTTATATAAGTCGTAGGTAGGGTTGCCAACTCTTTTTCAGTCAAAAATAGTAGTTTTAAAATAATTACCCAAAAAATATAGTAGATTGCAAAAAAATGAAAAAATATATAGTAGGTTTATTTATATAAATATATAATACTTTATTTCATAGATGAATATTTTTTGCTACTTGAGCCTTCTTAACTATTAGTGCCATTTAAATGACTAAATACCATTAACTCAGCTCAGCTTTAATTAATTTTATACTGGCCCTAATGCGCTCATTGCCATTTAATTGGATGTTGCCGGAATTAATATTATTTTTTAAATATTTGTAAAATCTGCATCACTCAAACACAGAACACTATTACTCCTAGCACTCAAAACTAAAAGGTTCTCCGAAGGGCACATTTCGACCATGTCAATCGCATAGGGACCAAGCTTGCATCCTACCCTTCGGGTAGTAAGCAGTTCTGGTCCTTGTCCAAATCGGTCGAAACCAACTTCGGCCGTCCCATGCTGCCTCCTATGCAGAAACCTGGTGGTTCACTGGCTCACTCCGCTACTGAAAAGGCAAATTTATATGCTTCTTTATTTGCGGAGAACTCGCGTCTAGACAATCGCTCCAAGCGCCCTCCAACCCTGCCTCGATGTGATTCTTTCATGCCGGAGATCACAGTGCGTAACAAAGAGGTTCGAAGGGTGCTGCATTGTCTGGATGTGGGCAAGGCTAGTGGGCCTGATGGCATTCCTGCGAGAGTGCTGAGGTGTTGTGCGCCTGAGTTGTACTGTACCTGTACTGACTCGCCTCTACCGCCTCTCTCTGAAAACTGGAACTGTCCCCAAATGCTGGAACCTTGCAAATGTGCAACCAGTACCCAAGAAGGGTAGTCGTGCCGATCCCTGCAACTACCGACCGATCGCCATTACCTCCAATCTCTCCAAGGTAATGGAAAAGGTTCTCAACAGCAAGCTGCTGACATATCTTGAGCAGAATGATCTCCTGAGTGACTGCCAATATGGCTTTCGCCGCGGGCGCTCCACTGGAGATCTTCTGGTGTATGTCACACACTGCTGGGGCGAGGCCATCGAGAAACACGGCGAAGCTCTGGACGTGTCTCTTGATATCTCGAAGGCCTTCGACAGGGTTTGGCACGCAAGTCTGCTGAGCAAGCTTCCAGCCTATGGAGTCCCAGCTGGCTTTTGTTGCTGGATATCTGATTTCCTGAGTGAACGGTCAATCAGAGTAGTCATTGACGGCTGCTCCTCTGACCTCATGGCGATTGATGCTGGCGTTCCTCAGGGGTCTTTTCTCTCTGCGACTCTTTTCCTGCTGCACATAAATGACCTACTGATACCAGGGGGGCAATTCTCGTAATTTTAAGAACATTCACAGTCTGATCTCAGTCTCAATCTGTCAAAAACTTCTCTAATTTCCCTACATTTTGACAAGTTTTTGACATTTGTTTGTCGCCGAGATGAGACTGCGACTAGATTTTGAACGTTTTAAATTACGAGAATACGCCTTCAGGTATTGTTGGGTATGCAGATGACAGCACCGTCGTGGAGAGATATCTGTCCAGCGCAAAGGCTGGAGGGGAAGAAGTCAGTTCCTTAAGAGGGGCCCTGGTGGACCGAATGAATGCGACCTTAAGTCTTGTCTCCCAGTGGGGTGACAACAATCTGGTCAGCTTCAACTCCACCAAAATACAGGCTTGTCTGTTCAGCGCGAAAAGGAGCCCTTTTGATCTGGCTCCTACTTTCCGGGGTGCAGCTGTACCTGTGACGGACAACCTCGAGCTTCTTGGCATGAAATTGACAGCAAATCTCAATTTCGGCGAAAACATTGAGTCTAAAGCACAAACGGCGGCCAAAAAGCTGGGCATCCTGAACGAGGTTAAGCGGTACTTCACACCGGGACAGTTTCTGACCCTTTACAAAGCACAAGTCCGATCGTGTATGGAGTACTGCAGTCACCTGTGGGATGGCTCAGCTAAATACCAACTCGCCACTTTAGACTCAGTGGAGCGCAGAGCTAAGAGACTCATTGGAGATAAAAAGCTGGTGGAGGCAAAGCTTCACAGTAATTTGGCTCACCGGCGAAGTGTCACCTGTCTGTCCGTCTTCTACAGACTGTACTTCGGGGAGTGTGCTCAAGAGCTACATGAGCTCATCCCGCCTTCACCTTTCTACCATCGAGAGTCCAGACGCACTGCGGGATACCACCCCTATTTGGTTAATATACCATATATACGCACTAAACGCTTCTCGTCATCTTTTCTGATGCGCACAGCTAAGGAGTGGAACCGTCTGCCTGCGTCTGCATTCCCGAGTTCATACAACCCGAATCTCTTCAAGGCGAGAGTGAATAGGCTTCTTCTGGGCAAGCTCGTTCCACCGTAGATCTCATCCCTGCCTCTGGGCTGGATTGAGGTCAAGAGTGAGCCCATTGTCAATAAAAAAAAAAACTTGTTGCCATTTTTCACCTGTACTTTTTGAAAAAAAAATTCTTCAGAAAAAAATGAGACCCCCCCCTGGCTCTAAATGAGATCTGATTACTTTTTGACAGTGCGACATGGTCTCGTCTTGGCAACATTTAACATGAATTAATGTTTTTGTGGGATTTCATTTCTTTTTGTAAGTTGCTAATGATTTACTAAAAATCCTGAAATACATATCTTATTATTTATAACAAGGACACCCTATACACATTTTCAGACCTCTAGCATCAAAATTTACGGAAGTCTCATACAAACTTTCACCCCCTAGTTGGGGGTTGGGGGGGTAGAAGTTTCAAGTTTTTTTTGTTGTTTGTGTATTACTACTACTAGCTTACATACCAAATTTCAGCTTTCTAGGACTTCAGGAAGAACCTTAAGAATATTGATGATCATCATGATCATCGGGGTATTTTAGATATCAATAAAATCTAAAGTATAAGAGCTATGCAATTGAAACTTTATCCGTCTTATTCCAAAACACGATCTAAATTTAGTACTGGGATTGTTACTAGGTTTAAACCGTGACTAAATAAAACGTTATTACAAAATGAAGTTTATCACTAGTTCTTGAACTAACTAAGGTACTAAAGTTAGTCCGCCGAGACCCCTAGTTTAACCATGGATTTGACATCGGTACTAAATTATTTGAGGTTAGCATTGATTATTATTGTGTCTTTTTATTTACAAATCGTCAAAAATGGATATTGTTATAATTGATTTGATGGATTTGGTTATGCTGGAGACGTCTCGGCGACCTTACAGATGTCGTCATCATGTAAATCCTTTTAAATTGAGTGACGAAGATTTTAAATATAAGTATAGGTTCACAAAACGTTTTCGGGAAAAAATTGTGGATGTTTTACGTGAAGATTTACTCCACGACCCTCGAGGATGCCCATTGAGTCCTGAAGTGCAAGTGGTTTACGCATAGGACACACGCGTACCCGCGTAGCAACGAAATAACGCTGTCGGGATTATTATATTATTTTGTAACATTATTGTATTAAATAAACCAGTTCCTTATTGATAATACAGTCCACTTATTCCGCAAGGATCCAAACCCAACACTTACACAACTGGGCTCGCCATGAAGTAAGTACCCTTGGTCAATGCTAACATTACATTAAATAAAATCCAAATAATATCCCAATATTATTGTTTTATTTGTCATATTAAAATAACAGAGACGAGTCTAAAGATCTAATATGCGGTCACTTTTCAGGCGGTTTGTGATGCTGGCCTGAAAATCATGGACATTGTTACCAGATGACGTGGACCATGACTCCAGAATATTCCGAGGATGTAGATTGAAACAGAGGTTTGAGGCTGGCGCTTTATCTGGAATATTATTCGGTGGCTGTGGCTATCACTGCACTCCATATTTATTTACACCATTTCGTAACCCCAGAACACCACAAGAAGAGAGGTATAACAGCAGCCATATATACCCGGAAGACGATGGAGAGGTGTTTTAGTTTAATGAAGCAACCAACGGTTTCGTTGCCTATTACGAGGCATAATCGGACACATCCACTCACGAACAAACCATAACGAATAAAAATAAGAATTGTATTATTTGTTTCTTCAAAAGATAAACATTCGCTTCAAATGACGCGGGCTGTCGCCGAATGTAATTCGCTCCATTTCACGCTAGAGGTGTTAAAAATATAACAACTTGATTATGATCAGCGCGCCAAAAGTACAAGTTGTTCTTGTTCATTATATTGTAATCCAAACAAAGAACCATTTATGACATATTTTTGTACTGATAAATAATTATTAAATCATTTCAAGTGTTATTATAATATCACTATTTAGAGAAACAGAATGTTGCTTCAAATAAAGCCTGTACGAACGAATGAAAGAATGCCATTTTTATTTCTTATCTGTGGATATTATTTGAACCATGGACTTACTTTGGTACTAACAGATTAGACATGCGAAATGTAGCTCACTGAAAAGAAAAGAGAGATATAGCTCTTTTGATCAAAAGAGCTATATCACTCTTTTAGCTCTTTAGCTCACCGAATAACTCTTTTAGCTCTTCAGCTCAATTGACTTACTTGCGAGCTACAGATCAAATCACTCTTTTAGCTCTTTAGCTCACCGAATAACTCTTTTAGCTCTTCAGCTCAATTGACTTACTTGCGAGCTACAGATCAAATTGAGCCGCGCAAGTCAAACGAGACAACTAGCTCAGTGGCTCTTTAAAACCTTTGAAGTTCTTTAGTTCATTTAACTTAGTTGCGAGCTATATATAAAATTAGATTCAATATGTTGTTTTATTTTTATTACAAACAAAATATTAAAATTATGAAAGCCAATGATTTTCCTTCATACTTGAACAGGCTTAGGACTGTCAATCTAGATGAATAAATATTTAAAAAAGCTAATTAATTGACAGTATAATGTAATGAATGGACGTATATCATTTTTCAAAATCACAAACTATTATTCCCTAAGGATTTTCATACTTATATAAAAGTGCTAAAGCATTTTTACCTTTATGACAACGAACATAAGAGTTATTTTACTATGACGTATTGAGCCGAAGAGTCGGTCAAGTGAGCTACACAATGCGAAATCGTTCACCGGCGAAGTTCGGGCATTGTCGGCCGCTGTCGGCGTGACGTCGCGTCGCCGTCGGTATCACTCTTTACTCGCATAGAGTGTAGAGTCAATGAGCTAAATGAGCTAGTGAGCTATTCCGTGATCGACTGAGCGACTGAGAGCTAGATTGTGATTAAAGAGCTAGTTCAATTTTATCTCTCATTCGCGAGCTACCCATGTCTATAACAGATCCTCAGATAGTCTTCGTTTTGTAATCGGGACACATTTTGATCCTGGTACTAATCTTAATACCGTCACAATCCTAGACTTTTTAGTCTTGGTTTAAACCAGTACTTAAGCAATTTTTTGTAATAAGACCTTTAAGGTTTAATAAGTCAACCACTGACATCATATCCCAAAAAATTTGTTTATCTGGTATAATCCAAACCCAAGTTAAGAAGGTTCAAAAATACGACGAAGTGCTTCGAGAATAGGTAGGTAGTGCCCTTGCGCTTTGCTTGGCTCGTCTTAGCGAGGGCACTCCCGTGCCCCCAGATTATTGCTTAGTGGGTTTTACCTATGCCTAATAATATAGTAGTTTCGCCTACTATATACTTTTTTCAGAAATATAGTAGTCGGGCCTCTAATATAGTAGGATACTATATTATATAGTAGGGTTGGCAACCCTAGTCGTAGGTATAGATAGTTAATTTTAAAGTATAGGTAGTATATTTGATAGTGTACGTAGTGACCGTAGGTTATTTTATAATACTGTTAGTAGGATTAGTCATTCGTATAGATATTAGTTTTTAGGGATTTTGCTTATTTATTGATTTTAGATTAGTTATCATCAAAAATAGGTTTATTTAGGTAGGTACTTAGGTAAAGATATCATAGGTAATATAGGTACCCTCTTAATCACCACTAATGAGACATAATTGGTTTTCTATTGTAATTAGCCACAAAGGGCCCGCGAGATAGATGGCATCCTGGGGATGCACATACATTTTATCCTGTTAGCACGTTCCCGTGGGATAATTTCCGACATCCACGCGGGCGAAGCCGCGGGCAGAAGCTAGTTAAAATAATATAATACTTTACAAAGTAAGCAAATGTCATAGTATATACAGGGTGACAGGGAAACTCGACGTGTTCCTTCCAGGGCGTGATATTTGCAACAATTAAGCACCCCATAAAGCCTAGGCGAAAATTCATGGAATCCGAGAAAAACCGATTTTCATGTTTTTTTGAAAATTTTCCAGAATTCGTCACTAAATATAGCTTATCTCTAAATTCTCTAATTGAGTGGCTTTCATAGCTATTCCATTGGCTACGTAATACTTTAACACACCTATTGATGTTACCAAATTTTCTAAAATTTCAAACAGTTAAAAGTTAAAGTAAGAAGTTTATTAAATATTTTCAAAAATCATCTACATACACGAACTTTGACACCAGTTATCTCAAAATTTTAGTAAAACAATAAACGTACAAATTACGGGGATCATTTAATTATCTTGTCTATTCTTGTTTAATTATCTTGAACGGGGCTTGGAACTTTATTATAAAAGCGTATACATTGGCATCTGAACGAGCCACCAATTTTCTTGAGCCTTGTTGTAGGTACAATAAATTTGTGTTTGTTCCTAGTATTTATATCATGGATATCACTGTATTTTTTAAACAATTTTATATTTTTATGGGCATATATAAGATTTTCAGTCCCTCAGCACACCCGCCCTTCACTTTCACAGTGTAATAATGTTTATTTATCTCAACAAATTACATTCTTATACATATTAAGTTGTCAGGTATTTGTGTGCATATCTGCCATTCACTACGATTGAACGAATCACTGTCCTAACATGTTGTAGCCACAAGTGCCGGATTAAGACTACCTGATGCCCTAAGCAATCCACGCCTGTGGGCCACCCTATCCACTAGTATCGGTCTAATATTTTTTTATTACAATGAGGAAAATCATTACGTACCTTAGAATATACATACGAAAGTATATTTTTTTTTTATTGATTGAAATGCGACTTGCGACTTTTACGGACATTAAATTCGCGTACAATAGTTTTTAAAGGTTCAATGTTTTTAGCAATCTGCCTCTATATACAGGGTAACTTGTAGTTTGTAGTGTTCCTTCAAAGACGTGATAGTGGGACCCATTTGCAACAAGTAAGCACCCCATAAAGTCTAGTGAAAATTCATTGGATTGGAGAAAACCCAAATTTTATGTACGAGTATTTTTTAAATTTAGCCAGATTATGTCACTAAATATTACTTTTCTCTAAACTTTCAAATTGAATGGCCTTCATTGCTACTCTTTAAGTACTTTGCAAACCTTTCGATGTAACCAAATTTTCTAAAACATCAAACAGTTAAAAGTTAAAGGAAGAAGTTTATTAACCATTTACAAAAATCATCTATGTAAATGGATTTTGGTAGCAGTTATCTCAAAATTTTAGTATGGCACGAAGTGCAAAAATTACGGAGAAGACATCTTCATTTAATCAGCTATCTAATGACATGCAAAAGTTTAAATAATATTCAGAGGTGCCGAAGAAACAGTTGATAATGCTGGCAAAGTTCGAATTTGCAAATTCTTGAAATATTAAGAAATTGTGTGACAATTGATTTAGTTAACTGGTTTATGCCATCCCACTATTTTCTAACCTCCCAGCACTGCAAAATATTACTTTTCTCTAAACTCTTAAATCAAATGCGATGCGAGTTTAGAGTGCTCTTATTACATGCTCTTTATGGCTAGTCAGAAACTGGTAGCCACACTAGGTAACTTATTGAATCCAATAATATAGTACTTACACACGTATCTGTCGGATTGCACCATATTTTCCAAAAATATCATACATTTCTTCAGCAGATATTTTATATGGTAAATTTCTCACATACAGTATTCTGTTTACTTCAGGTGGTAATCGAACCTGGAACAGTAAACAATATGGAAATTTTAATAAGTTGTGACCAGCTGATAGAATGTTGTCTAAAATGCAGCTTTATCTGTGGTTACAAACTATATGTATCTAAAAAACATAAAGCTAGTGATCTCATTAGAAAGGATTTGACCGAGACTGAACTCCTCTGCATAACCATTCAGGAAATGCAGGCGTGTTGACAGAGAATAAAATGAGCAAGATGAAGTAAGAAATACGAAGTGTATGTTTCTATTTATATTGTAAAAAATTAAACAAAGTTAAAAGTTATTTTCAAGTTTCATTTTGGTCTGCACCCCTATACTCGTATATGTATATTAACACGTTGCGGGACGGTACTGACTTTTTCAAATTCTGCGATATGACAGTAAAATTGTCCATACAAGTTCCGACCACTGCTTTATCCATACCGCCCTAGAGCAATACTAAAGAATAATATACGATGACAGTACTTTCATAGCCGTATTGATGTGGTATGACAGTATAAAACGGGTTTCCTTGTTCCTCTATACAAAATTTCGCTGTAATGCCCGTACCTCAGTTCCGGCGGTGCCCGTACTGTCATTTTCAACACCGACAAATCTACTGCTAATGCAGTGCGTCCCGCAACGTGTTAAGCTATTTGTACAGCACCACCGCTGCACAGTTTATGTAGGAATATATATCTATTAGATTAAGTGTTCACGAAATTCATGTGTTAGATATTATCTAACACATGAATTTCGTGAACACTTACAGGAGTACGATGTACCTTCATAAGCCAGTCCAACTTACAAAAGTGTATGTTCTAGCAATACAATAGGTACTGTATTGACTTGCCTTTAACAAATTATAATGGCAGTTTATTTTCTATAATTTCGGTCTAATTAATAATGATGACTAAATAAAGATGATTTCCATGTTATTGGTATACAGTTCACGCAGATTACTTAGCATTATTCTGATACTTACATTGGCTCTTCTTTGGAGGGCTAAAGCCATATTTTACAGCGGCTCAATTTATAGAAGTCACATACAATATATTACCAGGATTTAACTTTCTATTGTTGTTGTTTGAATAACAATATACACTAAGAATGTGCTGAAAATTATAATACGGTTTTTATTAAAAGTGGACGCACAACACCAGTGACAGTGAGTGACAACAAACGTCCGTCCGGTCCGTCAAACAGGTTACATGCTCTTTTTTCCTAACTCAATGGTCTGTCTATGCGTCAAACGACACGACACCACAAGCCGTAGACAGAGAATGCTATAGACAAATTGATATCTTTGGTCGCATTCACACAAGAAAAAGAGCGACTTACGCCGATGTCGTGTAAAGAAATGAAACAGAACGATGAGACTTTTTGTTTCACGGCGCGTGCCATGATTTTCAAGGTTAGCATACTACTTTGCTAAACAAAGTTTGACAGTTAACGTGCAGCTAGGTATCAACTTTCTTTAAAATACAGTTTTAAGTGCTTTAAAGTTAAATAATGTATGGTATATTTTGTTGTGAACAATTTAGACATAGTATATAAACCATTAAAAAAAAAAACATGGTGCGTTGTAACGTTAAAGGGTGTAAAAGTGATAGTGGAACGAAAATGCCAGACTTGTCTTTTCATTCGTAAGTATACCACTCTTTATCAATTAATATATGATGATAACATTTTATGGTGTTCATATATTGTATATAATGTACCCTAAACATAAATTCATCGACAAAAAAGCACAATAATAACAATTATTTATTCTAACCTATAAATTTTAGTGTTGCCAATTTTTCTGTAAATTAATACCCAATATTATGGGCAATGTGTATTAATTATATAGTATCTGAAAGATTTAATGACTTGTTGCAGTTTTCCTGAACATGATAATTTACGTCGGATATGGATTGTAGCTACAGGACGAACAGATTGGACACCGTCATCAAAAATTTGCAGCAGACATTTAGAGAAAAAAATGTTAAACAAAAAGAAGAAACTTACACAACTATTACCTAAAGGACAATAACGTGCTAAACCAATAAAAGCTAATTAAAAATAAACAATGTTGTATTATTTACTCACAAAGCCAGAACCTTCTATCACAAAATACACGCTTTGACGTGGAGTTGCGGACATCAGCCCGCTATACAATACAATACAATAACATCCATCGTCATCCTGCCCTCATCGCAATTTATTAATTGAGTTCGGCAGCACATCCATACACCTTTATTATTCCTCCGCATCACATGCCTATACCGATAATAATCGATAATTATAGTGTTATTTTCATGATCTCTTACATAATAATTTCTAATTCTATCAATTCGTGGAACGCCACCTTATTTAGAATCACACAAATTGCGGGGTAAATTTCTCCTCACACGGTAACCCTAAATATGATGACGTAATTTTTTTTTGTCTCTTTCTGTGACACGCTTTGCAGGTGTCTATAGCATTCTCTGTCTACGCCACAAGCCATGCCATAGATCTATAGAATATATCCACAGAGTACATTTTTATATTCCATAAATAAAAATGTATTAAACCTATCGTAGACAGAGGATCTAAAGACAAGCTGTTAAAATAATAATAATTACGAAAGTGAGATGACACATGTCAAAATGTGTATATGTGAGTGACCGATGGGACTCCCCGCTGCTCGAGAGATGGGTGAAACTACATACAGGCAAGTAATCTCATGCATGCTGTGTTTGCGGGGCGTTACATCGGACAGCATAAATAATAATATGTGTCAGTCCAGGCATAAAGGGTCCAGTAGTGGGGTATTGAGTTAAGACTGGATTCGGTATCTAGAATAGTCAATTGATAGTATGGATTGAAAAAATAATCAAAAAGTAGCACACGTTTTTTTTTTATCAGACATTTGAAGTTGAAATTCTGAAAAAGCTTGATTTGAGAAAAAGCATTTTGAAAGTTTGAGTGAAAAAAAAACACACTTTTACTTGCTTGTTACGTAGATTTTTATTCATTATTGTAGATTGATATGTTTTCCATAGAATCAACTTATAATTATACTTTTGACATCAAAACTAAAACAATTATTATCAAAATAAAAGAAGGATACACAGTCTAGTAAAAAAGGTCCACTTGCCGATATTTAATAAAAAGTTAGTTATTGCGATAGTAATTAACAATAAAAAACTAAAATTAAGTATTCTTACTCTATTTAGGAACTAACAAAATAACAAGACAGGCTTTTTTCAAACATTACTGCAACAGAATAATGATTATTTTAGCCACTGGTACCTTTTATGTAATGTCATAAAAGGTACCAGTGGCTAAAATAATCATTATTCTGTTGCAATAATATTTGAAAAAAGCCAATACAAACATAAAAATAAAACTTATTCTATTTGGGACTCCAACTTACGTTTTGGACAAAAATAAATTCCTCCTCGCACCTGATTCCTATGACCAACCTGTTTGCAGTACGAACATGTTGGTTTTTGTCGAATACTCTTTTCAATTGATGGTTTCTGAAAAGAGTACTCGACAGATGTTGTTGGGACAGAGTTGTGGTCAACATCAACATTTGGAATGGGTTTCGGGCATAAAATGTCTTTAGATTCTTCACGTACAAATTCACGAATCTTATTATAAAGATACGATTTTCTTTCGTACGTCATGCCTGCAGGGGATTTTTCTAAAGGAAAACCGTATACTTTATTCGGGTTCAAAACCTTTGATACAGTTGGTTGACTGTCAGTATATTTTTTGTAACATAACATGTGCCCTCTATTATCTTCATTTGTTTCAAAATGACTAAAATGCAGAAGTTGGTTAATAGTTACACAATCAGGTTGAAAAAAATTGGCCCAGTCGTAAGTTTTCACAAAAGTTTCTCCTTTCTCATCACCAGTTAGAACAGCTACTATAGATTTTGTTTTCGGACAAGCTTGAACAGCAGCTGCAAGAATATCCTTTAAGTTATTGCATTCCCATTTTCTAAAACTTTTTTTGAATAGACCGAAATACATGTCGGGTGCAAACTTCGTATGACCCACGGGAAGGAAAGATATACGGAAACTTCGGTGTCTGCCTGTTAAAACTCGCCATGTTGCATATTGCATGACATAGTTATTTTTATTTTGTCCAGCACAATTATCTGCATGACAAACAACATCTTTTTCGCCTATACCAAAATTTTCGAAAAAATGATGTAGCATTGAAATTATTACATTAGCTCCTTTCCCAGTAGCACAGGGTTCAGGAATTACGTACAAAACGAACTTTCTCAAAGGCTCTGCAGCAACACCAAATAAACTGACTTTAAATCCTGTCAAGAAATACAGTGGCCCAATTTGTTGTGAACTGTGCGGCAAATGCACCTGTTGGGCAAAATCAAAAGAGTAATGCATGACGCCATCATAAGAACATGGTTCATGAGGTCCAAGAATAAGAGTAGAGTCCGTTATTGAATCAGTCGCAACTTTGATTACATTGTTATAATATTTTCGTTCATTTTGCACTAAATCAAGGTGCTGCCTCGACTTTTCTACAAGCTGTATTTTTTCCTTTTCATCTAAACCACCCATTCGTCCCAACGTGGTCACGTTTTTCTGACAAGTTGCACATAGATCTGTTTTCGGTTTCTGTATAACGACATATGGACAAAAATCTTCCCAAAGATCATACCAACTACTTCTACTAATAGGAGTTTTATCGAGTAAAGCTATAGTTTCCAAATATTTGTTGTACACATACGCTTTAGACATACTACAAGGTAAAATTATTAAATCAGATTTAAATTGGTGGCCTGGTAATCGGCCCGGCAATACTAAACCGTTTTCATTAGCAAACTGTCTTATAAAAGTGATTGCGTCTGATCTAGTTTGCAAATTAATACAATTGTAAGGTCGTTTACGTGACCCGTGGACCTTTGGAGCAACACCGCTGTCCAGAAAGTTCTTTTTTACATTTTTTAACCTTTTCAAACCAGTGGCATATACATATTGGAAAAAAATCTTGCATACTGAAACACCTCGAAAGAAATACTTTACCGTGTATTCTTTTCGTTGCAAGTTTCTGTTTTTTGAATGTAATGTATTTTCACTTGTACGTAAGAGAGCATTTAAAGCTCCTTTCAAGACCAAGTGATGATGATTGACTCCTTCATTACAACGTGAATTTAATTCGATACAATCTAACCTACTACTTAATATTACATCTTTTTGAAATTTGGACACACAATTATTATTACATCCACAGCCAGTATCTAAGAATGAGGCCTGAGTTACATCGTCTAGAATTAAAGGATCATCATCTAGTAAAATATTACCAATTTGCCGCTCTTCGAGCGGCTCACAAGCACTAAATTCGATGTCACACGATAATTCTGTACCCCGTTGACTTTTGAACTCTAAATTAAAATTTTCATAGTCTTCATGTTCTACAGACGCTGAATAGCTAAACTCTGAAAACAAATAGTTGAAATATACATACTACACAGGTCATTTTTTCATACTATGTCTATGACATAGGTACCTAACACAACTTCTTAATTGGTATTAGAGTCCTTGCTGTAGTCATAAAGAATATGTACTATTGCATGCATACAATGATCACGTCGATCTTTTTTGATTTTACACAAGGCTCGGCTAACTATTTTAGCAAAATCATAACACTCATGTATTTCATCTTCACTGATTGCTTCTGTATTAGTGCTTTTTTCATAATACTGATCCGTTTCATCCATCTCAGATGTCGACTCTGTGAAATTATTTTCTAAGTTGTAAGTACCTGAATAAGGTGCAACGGTTTCTTCTTCTGTTGGTAAATCCGGCGTTGTTGCGGTCGAGGCCAAAACAGGTAGTGTGTTTACTTCCACCTCCATAGAAAGTGGTACAGGTCCATCAGAATGCTTAGATTCATCACTAGAGCTGGAACCTTCGGTTGAATCTTCAATAATTATGTTACCTAAAAACAAATTTGAATTTAGTATAAATGGGATGAAATTATGACTAATTGAGATTCATTAGCCTATCAACTTTGTCGCGGTCAGTTTTCAGTCTATGTGGATGCAGCCGAATTATTATGATTAAAGCTGCTCTCTTTTAAAATGTAATAAATAAGTAGGAACGTAACGTAATCTACGCTTAATCCATAAATCTCTAAATCTCTAAAATCCATAAAAAATCGAATTTAAAGACGACTGCTGTCTGTAGGAGGCTTCGCCCCTGTCGAGGTCTAAATATGAAAAGTAGGTAACAGCTGTAGATACACACAAGAACTCCGTAACATTCCGATACCCCGGTTTATAGAACTAGCTTTTCGACCTCGGCCCCGCTAAGCGTAATAACGTTAATAATATTATAGCCTATGACTGAATAATGCAGCTTTGTATTGGAGAAAGAATTTTCAAAATCGGTTCAGTACTTTTGGAGCTTATTCGATACATAACACAACACGTAACAACAAACATAGTATTAGTAGATATAATAGACAACGTAAAGACTTACCTTTATTCATTTTTATGCGCACTTTTCACTCACTCAATTTAAAACAGCTAAGATAATAAAAACTGCTATATTTACACAAAGACTGTCGGATATTGTTTCCTTTCCGGTGTCAAATGACAAATAAATTATTGCATCACAGGCAGATCTATTTATAGGACACGTAGGTAGCAAAAAACGATCAGGGAAATCCCCGCTATGTCGAAGTGAAGCAAAGTAAATCCCCTTAGTAGTTGCATAGTAGCAGGGAGTTCCCCGCTTTAAGGGACCTTTTACACGTAGTTTCAACATTTTAATCTTAAAATATAATTAAATTATTAGAAGTGATCAGTACGGGGTATTGAAACGTATTTTATTCCCAGAATATCGACATGCCACCCACTGGTACCTTTTTAGTAAACTTTTTTCATAAAGTTTCTGGTACTTAGAAACATCGTATATAGTCATTTACTATATGAAATTGTAGATAATTGAGCATTTATTTATAACCAATTAAAATCGCGAAATGCAATTTTTATACCCAACTTTACAAAACCTCTTATATCTCGGAAACTAAATGCCGCGCACTGGACCCTTTTCGCTTGGACTGACACATATATTGTGTGATAATGTTTTACTAACACTAGTTTCTTAAGTTTTTTCTTGTAACTAACAAAAATATGGATATCTACTGGTCCGAATTAAAAGTTTTTATTATTATTATTATTCTTTACTTTCAATATTAGGAATAAATACTGAGTTTCGAGTCAACCGGACTGCGCGCTAAAATTCTTCCATTCAAACTTTGAAACCCCCCAATCCCTTATTAGGGGGATGTCAGTCAGTCAGTCAGTCAGTCACCTTTGAGTTTTATATATTTAGAAGATACTTTTCCGGCATAAAAAGTACCCAGTGTGGTGCCCAGGATATTAAAGAATAATTACACCAAGTTTCATCGTAATCGAACCGGTAGTTTTTGCGTGATGCCTGAACAAACAGACAGACAGACAGACAGACAGACCGACAGACAGACAAAAAATTTTTTAATCACATTTTTGGGTTCGGTATCGGTCTAGTAACACTCCCTGCCATTTATTTTTTTGATATTTTCAATGTACAGAATTTTCACTTCTACAGATTTATTATAAGTAATATAGATATACATAGATAGCTATCTATCTATACTTATAATAAATCTGTAGAAGTGAAAATTCTGTACATTGAAAATATCAAAAAAATAATTTACTGTTAGTGTTACTAGACCGACACCGAACCCAAAAATGTGATTAAAAAAATTTTTGTCTGTCTGTCGGTCTGTCTGTCTGTCTGTCTGTCTGTCTGTCTGTTTGTTTGTTCAGGCATCACGCAAAAACTACCGGTTCGATTACGATGAAACTTGGTATAATTATTCTTTAATATCCTGGGCACCACACTGGGTACTTTTTATCCCGGAAAAGTATATACAATAAAAAACAAACTTAATTTTGCGGTTCGATCCCTATACCCGATTACCACTGTCTGTACTGTACCAACCGCAAATACTAAGTTTGTTGTAGGTTGGGTCACCCGCAGTGGAGTTCATTTTTATTCCTTTTAGTTTTTAGAGTTATTTAGGTTTATTTTTATATGAGTCGTAGGTATAGATTTTAATTTTAAAGTATAGGTAGTATATTTGATAGTGTAGATAGTGACCGTAGGTTATTTTATAATACTGTTAGGTAGGATTAGTCATTCGTATAGATATTAGTTTTTAGGGATTTTGCTTATTTATTGAGTTTAGATTAGTTATCATCAGAAATAGGTTTATTTAGGTAGGTTTTTAATTTTCTGTTATTGAGATTTTTTTTAAATTAGGTAGGTACTTAGGTAAAGATATCATATACCTAGGTACCCTCTTAATCACCACTAATGAGACACAATTGGTTTTCTACTGTAATTAGCCACAAAGGGCCCGCGAGATAGATGGCATTCTGGGGAAGCACATACATTTTATCCTGTTAGCACGTTCCCGTGGGATAATTTCCGACATCCACGCGGGCGAAGCCGCGGGCAGAAGCTAGTTATTAATATTTATTGTCGATGTTCGGCGAAGAGTGATTCGCTATACCGTTCTGAGCTCCTATTAAGAGGTAACGGGACTGCCTCCATGTGCTGATGGTGATCATCGGGGTGGTTTTAGTGAGGCTTTTTCGCCAGTCAAGTCCAGGCGCGTTGTGAAGGATACCCCCGTAAAAGAGGCGGTACCCTTATCGTGTAGTCGCTTAGTTTTTAAGCAGCATTTATTGAGGCATCTACAGGCAAGTTCGATTAAGCAGACAACAACCTCGAAAAACAACGCAGGGTGGTTTAGAATCATGTTCTGAATACATGGTAACCGTTTGCGCGTCGATGTCCCTGTCATGTATGTTATGAGCAGAGGATTTCCTATCTGACTATCCCTGAGAAGAAATGGCGAAACAAACTCAGGGGTTAAAGCCTCTTTTAAGGACCAGACATAATCCTGGTCAGATCATGTCGGTTTTGTGGGACTTAGTTTTAGTTTCTGAACTTATCTTCTATATATATATATATATATAAATGAATCCCTATTTCCCTTGGTCACGCCATAACTTAAGAAAGACTTTACCGATTTCATCCATCTTTTTTTTACAAGTTTTCTAATACTTTGTAGAAGGTTCTTACGGAAAAAAAAAAGTTGCTTTACGCGGACGAAGTCGCGGGCAGAAGCTAGTTAGTAAATATAATGAACGATTGATATGATTTTAAAATAACAAATTTTTATAAGCATAACATACATTAAATATAAAATCATTTGACATACCACTCAAAAGTTAGAAAACTTATTTGGTCTACTATTTATTCTTTGTAAGTTCTATCGTAGTTATAGGTAATAGTAACCTAAGTAGATATTAAACATAACTAGTAACTGATTACCACCTGTGCTAAGATAGGTCGACGGAGCCCCGCTCTGCGGGGCTCCTATTTCTGGGTGGTTTAAAAAAAATAACCACGAAGGCTAAGGCGGGAGCTCCGCTCCGCTTCGCTAGCCTTAGCCTTCTAACCAAACCTATCAGAGTCGGGGTACTCTGAGTCGGGGTGTTAACCATAATGACGTTTTTTATATGTATATTTTATATTAAACGTTAGACCTAATGATTTTCGATTAAATAAACAATATACATATTAAACGTTAGACCAAATGATTTTCGATTACTTACATAAACGTTATATCAAACAACGTTATACTAATTAAGTTTTAGAATAAATAAATGTTATATGTAAAGAAATTATATCAACAGTTGGTATATCTCACGTTGATTATATCTTATGAACGATAATAAAATGAAATTAGACTAAATGAGTTTATACGTTATGAGACGCACCCCTTGCATCCGCATAACTTCAAGCTAGTGACGTGATCGGCCTCCTTTCCCACAGAATACCCAGCCTCCGAAAGCCCACCACACCCTGGTCACCTAGATATATAATAGCCGCACCTAGTCACCTATTATCATAATACATTGTTTTTAGGCAGATTTATTTAACAAAAATAATAAAATACGGCCTTATCGCTTTAAAATTTATTGTAATCTTACACATCAAGAATATGAGGTACTTAGTGATGATTTTCATCATCAACAGTAAATCGCCGCGACTTTTGCCTGTGCAATATTATAGCACATACAAACAGGAGTAACAGGAGTACTATTGTGATTCCACACATCGCAAACACACCACCCCGAAGTCGATTTTCACCTAAAACAAGACGTACGTTTATTATTGATAAAATTACGTCAACACATAATCACATCTGCAGGTAGGCTAAATAGGCACTTTCACTTTAAACACACATTATAAACGACGATTAAGTGCCCTGTAAACGATCAAATTGTTTGTCAAATTATTTGATAGTGTACAGTCACGAGCAAAAGTATATATATATACACTCGGCTTTATTCAAACGCGATTTATTCCTTTATTTTTTAATGAAATGTTATGTTGTTACTAACATAGCATTTTCGAACCCGTAGGTTTATGTAACGTGTCGTATTTCAGCGTTGCATTCGATAGTTCACGAAAAAATCGAAATTTGCCAAGTGTTGACAAATTGGTGCTCGTGACTGTACAGCTGTGTTTGAGGCGTTTGTCAAACAATCTACGTGTTTGTCGCGTTTGATGAAAATCTGGATTGATGTCGAGTTTGACAAACAGATTTGAACGTGAACGGCGGTGTTTGTCAAACAAGATCTCACTCGTTGTGTTGGCATCATGGAGGACGTTACGCCCAGTGACGATATGCTAAGTGGCAATATTACGGACAAAGAATTTACGTTGCATTTCATATCAGTCTGTTTATCGTGATATGGAAAACAAAATCAAAAGATTATATGGACAAGAACAAGAGACGCACAGCAATAAAAAAAATTACAAAACTGAAGATGTGTCGCCGGAATATTACGGAGGAAGACGTGAAGAAAAAAATTAATAGGTATTCTACGTACCTAAGTGTTTTAAGCGCGAAAACAACAAAGTGAAAAAATCTATCATAATATAATCACGAAAGGAGAAACCCGAATCTACTAGAAAGTTAACTTTGTTTGTTATTTGGTTTGATCGTTTAAGCTATTGTTTGATGAAAACGTAAAGTTTGACAAACAAATTTGTCTAGCAAAGGACCATGGGCACTTTTGTATGAACACTGGGCCCACTTTTTCAACATTGTTCAACAGTGATGAAACCTATGTCATATGAAAGCTCTTGGCGTGTACTTTATTTCATTCTATGGCAGCTAAGTTCAAATCCAGCGCGAAGTTGGTGTTTTAGTACGTTAAATGAAAAAGCGAAAAAAAAATCGTCTAAATGTATTGCTGGTCGATGGAAGCCATCACCATGCCTACCTAGTCCCAAGTACCATATTATGGATATGACATGGGCACAACTTCTGATAGTGCGTCTACCCGTGAGACATGTACAGTAGTATTGTTTAATGGCGTCTTTGCCTACTTGGTCATGGTCAATTAAGTCATAGGTATAATACATCCTCGATCTAAAGTGTCGTGACTGCACACGTCCCCTAAGCAGCCATACATTATTTTGATGAATATTGCATTGCTCTAAATCATTTAAATTGTTTTCACTTTTTCAACATTGTTCAACAGTGATGAGTTATATGTCATATGGAACCTCTTGGCGTGTACTTCATTTCATTCTATGGCAGTTAAGTTCAAATCCAGCGCGAAAATGTTTTTTTTTTGCGTTTTTTTTTTATCTGTTTTATTTTGATATTAAATTATAATAAGCTGTAAGTCAGTAGCTTGGATTATAGATAGCTCGTGTTTGACTAAAATACACTAAACAGATAGACCATTTATTGCTCTGGAACGTTTTATTTTGATTTGATGAATCTATCATTGTGACCCTGGGTAGCATATGGGACTGTTTGCAATGGCAGAAAATTGCTGTATTATGTGTTTGCGCTCGCATGTTTTGCGGAGAAGACGCCATATTTTAGGAGATAAAACTATTATTCATACACCAACTTTTTTTATTTATGAATATATAATTATGAATACCTAATTAGGTCGATATTGGGTACAAGAAATGTTTTTTATTTTTTTTTATTTCTTAAAAATTAATAGAGGGTTTTTATCCACATGGATACGCCAACCCCATTGTACCTTATCACTACTCTTACACCACTAAAATTAACATAAAATAACAATATTCTTATAATCCTTATTATTCTATTATTTAGCTATTCATTGATCAAGCCGTTGTACTAGACCACACAATTTTTTTGCAACATTTGATTTAGGTTTCGCTAAAATAGTGAAAATAAGCCCAAGATCTAAAATATTTAAACCAAACTCCCTAATCAATGAATCTCTTTCATTTTTGTTCTTTACACATTCCATCAGTAAATGTTGTACGTCTTCTATTTTGTTGCATTCTTCGCAGTTTGGAGATGCTGTCTTACGCATTGGGAAACCAAATTTTGCTGATGGAAAGTGCCCAGAACGCAGTCTTAAAGCTACTTTGACGTAACTCCTACTTACAAGAAATGTTAAAATATAATACACTGATAGGAAGGTATGTACGTAACTCGATCAACGCATTCTGTTGAACATATTCAGCAAACTGTGGACGCATCGTAGGTAGATTATCTCCTAAAATATGGCGTCTTGTCCGCAAAACATGAGAGCGCAAACACATAATACAGCATTTTTCTGCCCTTGCAAACAGTCACAATCCAATTAAATCAATGTCCATATGCTAGCCAGGGTCACAATGATAGATTCATCTAAAACGTTCCAGGGCAATAAATGGTCTATGTGTTTAGTGTATTTTTAGTCAAACACGAGCTATCTATGATCCTAGCTACTGACTGACAGATTATTATAGTTTAATATCAAAACAGATTTAAAAAAAAAGAAACATTTTCGCGCTGGATTTGAACTTAACTGCCATAGAATGAAATAAAGTACACGCTAAGAGGTTCCATATGACATATAACTCATCACTGTTGAACAATGTTGAAAAAGTGAAAACAATTTAAATGATTTAGAGCAATGCAATATTCATCAAAATAATGTATGGCTGCTTAGGGGACGTGTGCAGTCACGACACTTTAGATCGAGGATGTATTATACCTATGACTTAATTGACCATGACCAAGTAGGCAAAGACGCCGTTATACAATACTACTGTACATGTCTCACGGGTAGACGCACTATCGAAAGTTGTGCCCGTGTCATATCCATAATATGGTACTTGGGACTAGGTAGGCATGGTGATGGCTTCCATCGACCAGCAATACATTTAGACGATTTTTTTTCGCTTTTTCATTTAACGTACTAAAATACCAATTTCGCGCTGGATTTGAACTTAGCTGCCATAGAATGAAATAAAGTACACGCCAAGAGCTTTCATATGACATAGGTTTCATCACTGTTGAACAATGTTGAAAAAGTGGGCCCAAAATGACGCATGGTCCTTTGACCGTTAACGCTTTAAAGTTAAGTGTCGATCAAACGTCAAAAAGGTGCAAAAAGGTATAAACAGGCGATAACGTTTATGAATCAAGTGGAAATTGTAACTAACTCAAAAGGCATATTATTCCATATAGGTACCTAATGCAAGAAAAATAATGTGGATAAATTGTGCGGTAAGAAATAGTTAAATGCACAGCATTTTTAATCTGTGATTATGTTTGTCAGTTGTAAATATATTTCAAAGGCGACCATTGATATTGGGCCCAAAACCGAAAGTAAAAAAAAAGTTTTTAATCTGTTTGGGACATCTTTGTAGCGGCTATATAAGTTCAAAAATCAGATTTCTCGTATGTACACATTTGACTTAAACATAAATGTACATATATCATTTGAGTACACGTGGTTAAGTCTAGTGAGTCGTCATTCTAGACATTTTTAACCGACTTCAAAAAAAGGAGGTTTTCAATTCAGATGTTTACATTTTTTTTAGTACCTACGGTTAGTTATCTAAGCCTGGCAGGAGAAATTTGTCGTTTTTCGAGGAAGAATTCAATCCCCCGGCACGTCACTGCGAAAAGCCATTATGTTTGTGTCTTTTGACAGGACATTGGAGGGTCAAAATGCAGTCTAGTCACTACTATTGCATATGCAATATTGGAAAGAGGACAGTAGGATGTTTTTCATACGTAATGTGCGTTGTGTGGTTTTTAACCTACGGGCAGTATAGGTAAACCAAATGCGAGACGCCCTCCAGCTATAGAATTGGAAAATTTTTTGGTTCGACCTTTGAAATAGTATTAATAAAATAATTGAAAATAGTATTATGAAGTTGCTGAAGTGCGAGGTGCTGAAGTGTCTGTACAAAAACGCCACTATGTCAGTCCGACTACAGGATTAGACCTCGAAACCTATCCTCCTGCAGTGAGGTGCGAGACAGGGAGACGTTATCTCTCCGAAACTGATCACCGCTGCACTGAAGGATATATTCAAGGTCCTGGACTGCAAAGGGGCCGGCATTAACATTAATGGCGAGTACAGAACTCACTTTCAGTTTGCCGGAGATACCGTAGTCATGGCTGAGACTATGGAGGACCTCAGTACAATACTCGGTGACCTCATTAGAGCCTCCGAAAGAGTGGATCTTAGAATGAACATGGCAAAACGAAGGCATGTCAAATGCAACACTGTAACACCCGCTGTCATGAAGATCGGAGACACTACCGAAGTCATGGGCGAGTATGTTTACAACAAACTGTCCAGTTGGGTAGGTCCACCTTCAAGAAAGAGGTCAATCGTCGAATCCGACGCGGCTGGGCAGCGTTTGCGAAGCTACGCAATACCTTCTCGTCCCACATACCCCAGTGTCTCAAGACGAAAGTCTTTGACCAGTGCGTGTTGCCAGTGAAACGACTTATGGCATTGAAACTTGGTCGCTCACAATGGCCCTTATTAGAAGGCGTAAAGTCATAGACGTAGCCCGAAGAATTGCCAAACTTAAGTGACAGTGGGCAGGGCACATTGTTCGCAGAACAGATGGCCGATGGGGCCGAAAGGTTCTGGAGTGGCGACCGCGTACCGGAAGACGTGGCGTTGGAAGGCCTCAAGGTGGACCGACGATTTTGTGAAGGCCGCAGGACCAGGTACCCGTTGGATGCGAGAAGCACAGAACCGGTCGAAGTGGAGGTGCTTGTGGGAGGAATATGTCCAGCAATGGACGTCTTTCGGCTAAAATGATGATGATGAGTATTAAAAAAATGTTTGCCGACCGAATTAAAATATTGTGTACTAGCTTCTGCCCGCGGCTTCGCCCGCGTGGATGTCGGAAACTATCCCACGGGAATGTGCTAACAGGATAAAATTTATGTGCTTCCCCAGAATGCCATCTATCTCGCGGGCCTTTTGTGGCTAATTACAATAGAAAACCAATTATGTCTCATTAGTGGTGATTAAGAGGGTACCTATATTATGATATCTTTACCTAAGTACCTACCTAATTTAAAAACAAAACTCTAACAGAAAATTAAATACCTACCTACCTAAATAAACCTATTTTTGATGATAACTAATCTAAAATCAATAAATAAGCAAAATCCCTAAAAACTAATATCTATACGAATGACTAATCCTACTAACAGTATTATAAAATAACCTACGGTCACTACGTACACTATCAAATATACTACCTATACTTTAAAATTAACTATCTATACCTACGACTTATATAAAAATAAACCTAAATAACTCTAAAAACTAAAAGGAATAAAAATTAACTCCACTGCGGGTGACGTAACCTACGACAAACTTATTATTTGCGGTTGATCACAGTATCGGGTCTAGGGATCGAACCGCAAAATTAAGTTTGTTTTTTATTGTATATACTTTTCCGGGATAAAAAGTACCCAGTGTGGTGCCCAGGATATTAAAGAATAATTATACCAAGTTTCATCGTAATCGAACCGGTAGTTTTTGCGTGATGCCTGAACAAACAGACAGACAGACAAAATTTTTTTTAATCATATTTTTGGGATCGGTGTCGGTCTAGTAACACCCCCTGCCATTTATTTTTTTGATATTTTCAATGTACAGAATTTTCACTTCTACAGATTTATTATAAGTATAGATAGATAGGTATTAACTGATTAAAATAGTTTTAAGAACATGTTCGCCATTGTTTTATTTGCGAGAATTAGTAAGCTTGCAGAAGACATGGTATGCACAAAACGTAGAACACAAATATAGTAGGTATTTAAACTCATAATCTAAGCGGAAAATGATTATTTCCGTTGGCCGGCCTTTCGATTTTGGGCCCAACTTTGTATGAGACCTGAATGATCTCCATTAATATTAATAAGTAGGTACATATGACATATTATTATGTTTCTAACATTTTAAATGTTGTAAACAAATTTTGTAGCAAGTTTGATAGAGGATAGTTTTACTCTGTTAGCTTGTCATTTAATTTTTAACAATAAAATTTTACATTTTAAACTTTTTTTTTTGCATTAAATTGTAATTTCTATGCTTCTATACTTGATATTTGTACGTCACTATTGTCACTAAAGGCAAAAAACATAGAGATCTCAGTACAGACCTATTCTATTTCAAACACCTATGTTTAGCAATTAAAAAAGCTTTGACTTACTTTATAAAAATTACTCTACAAGTGTAAAAAATTCGTCTGCTCGACAAAGTAAATAACACAATTGTTGCTGTTTCAAAATGGAAGTCATTGTGTGTTACGAAATTTTCCCGCAGCATAATGTTAAGCATTAGTGTTCTGTGATGTTAAGGCTGACGTGTTCCGTCGTGAGTCGTGATAGATATATACTCGTGATGCATCAGTAGTGGTAGAGGTTTTTCAGGAAGCATATTCAGCAGGAAAACTTGATAGCTGAGTAGGTGGGGTGTAATGCACTGCGCAGAGTTTCCTCACACTTCCTTCTTTTCGTCTGTTCTTACACTCGCGCTTACCTACTCGTAAACTTGCATCACGCACCCCTAGAAATTTTTGCTCACTATAATTTTGTCAAAACTAGGTGTACCTATATTTGAGGGCAATTTACCAAACCTACCGTTGTTATCTGTTAGTTTTCCTGTTTTTTCGGCAGAATTCAGAAGATTGTAAAGTTGTGGCAAATATTGAAGCCAAAATTTGACGTCTCTGTCAGCGCTGTGGTAGTTAGTATTGGCACTTCTTGCATCGCGGATGTCATATATGTTGGCATCACCCGTCTTGTATCGTTGCCACACGCCCTCTTCACCAGGTGATCTGTTTTAATACAACCATGTTAACATTGTAGGTATAGCTGTACTTTACTATTTCTATCATGATAAGACTGGGTCATAGGTACAGGTAAGAATGTAGCTTCTGCAAGTATAGTCGAGTGCACGTCATTGGTAACAAAACCAGTATCAACAGTAGGATAATTAGCTGTCCTAAATTGAAGCTTTATAGAATTATAGGTTGCTACTACGCTAGTACTAAGTACTAAGCTAGGTCAGCTCAAGTTCAAAATGTAACCACTGACGTGTGATCGGCTGTGTAACCAAATTGTGCCTTTTTTTTCGTCGGCTTCTAACAAAACTTCATACATTTGGAAACCTAGGTATAGGTATCGTCTTAAAAGTGTCAGCTACCAATAACAATAGACATTAGAGCCAATCAATTCGGTATTCAAATAAAAAAGATTAATCTAATAGGTATTCCAAATGACCTGCAGTCTAAGTCAAATCACCATTTTGTTATTTTTTTATTTTTATTGCAATTTTGAGCACTTTTTAACCGACTTGAAAAAGGAGGAAGTTTTCAATTCGACAGATATTTCATTTATTTAATTGTTTATTGATATGTCTTTTGATAATTCTCGGGACCCTGGGGTCCCGGACCTTCGGAAGGTATACGAGGAGCTGAAGCCAACTCGCAGAGGCCCGTTACACGTTCTTAATTAATTGAGACACCAACCGACGATTATCACTGTTCGTACTATGCAACAAGTGCACCCAAGGACAACCACCGGTTGGTGTAGGACTATTGCAGGACATGGAAACAAAGATATATATTGGATTAAGAGTTTGGGTGGCTAAAGTGAACTGATTATTTAGAACTATGGAAAATCTATAGCCCCTGCCTGACCAATATTTAAAATTTCACAGATAAAATGGCAGGCGGTGACTTGCACACTCAATATTTGATTGATTGTGATTTGCATTTATCTCGTTCTCGTTTTTCGTAACTAGTGATTTTAATATGGGAGAACCCGAAATAAATGGATATTATTTTTATTTATTTAAAATAGGCCCCCGAAAACGGTCGTCGCTAGCACTTAGTTTCGTAGCGACAAGGGGGCAACATGTCCTGAGGTGCTTATGAGGAGTGGAGAGGTATTCCACAGCTATCAGGATAATGCCGGAAGTACGGTCAAGATCCCTACCAGAATCTTACTGGAATACTTCCTTCCCCCGAGCACGTTTGCTCTTGCGAATATCCACTCAAGCCAGCCAATAAAGGCAAGAAAGAGGTGGGAGCTCTGTTCTTCGTCATTGTTCACTATAGCCGGCTAATAAAGGCAAGCCAGAGGTGAGGAACAAGATTTCTACCGGGAGATAGGGTCCGTGGGGTCGCTATTGCCCAACAGCTCGCCACATGCAGCCCTGCGGGTTTCTGTATCTCTCTTGGTCTGGCTCCTCACCCTAGATCTGTTTCGGCAAAATAAGCTCTTCCGGCACAGGCCTAGAGTTCGGAGCGCGCAACTTTAATAATATATCATATCACTGTGGTGGGGACCACAGTGATATAATATATTATTAAAGTGTGTGTATAACTCCAGCTTCCTCATAATGTGATAGAATAAAATTCTACCTATGCCAATATTTAAGGCATAATAGCTGCAATCAAAGCTTCCAGTCTTAATTTAGCTGCCACAAAGATTTCGTTAATATGAGTCGTTTAGTGTGTGTTAGCTGGAGTGAAGTCACCCCAGCTTCCTCATTTAATACAGACAAATCGGTGAGGTTAGGGTTTTGGTATAGTCAGAAAAATAAGGCATAATAGCTGCACAAGGAAGGAAAAATCTGAACGATAGGTAATACTTAAAAAGTGTTGAAACTACGAACAAATACGAGTGTAAGCTGGAGTGACGGCACCCTAGCTGCTCTCTGGGCTTTGTAGTTTCCACGTAATAAACAAAAAAACAATTTTCGCGCCAAAAACATCAAATTATTGCTTCGGAGAAGGTAAGGAGCAGCGTTGCCGTTCCGTGCGCTACATTATTACAATTAATTTTGAACTTATGAAGCATTCTATTAGAAGTCATTTTAGCTTGCGCTCAAAATTATTTTAATTTTGTATATTGAAGATATATACTGAGAGCCGACTGAACTTTAATGGAACTATGAATGTAATAAAAGAAAAAAAACTTTTTAAAAACAAGCTTTTATTAGGTACTTGTTAATAAAAGGAACTAAAAAGTTAAAAATAATTGAAATCTGATAAGAAATAAATAAAAGCGTGTTACATTTTGACGGAATATTAAAGAACATTTAGCATTAATTATTTACACAGGTTTAAATTATGTTTAACTTTTTAGTTCTTTTTACTAACAAGTAATAAAAGCTTGTTTAAAAAAAGAAAAAATCTTTTAATTTTATTTTTAACTTTTTAGTATTATTGATGCGAGATTGACTACGGCGGCGGCGTAGTTCGTATCGCGTAGCAGTGTTTTTCCGTTATATGCGTTTACTACACTAAAGCTACCTGTTCATCTTTAGTCTCTGGTTACCATACCAAAGTACTCGTCAAGACAAATCAAACGAGCCCAAACTCAGGGGTTATGTCGTTTAATTACCGAGTTCCTATGGCCTTTTTCCAGCTCGATCATCAGACCCTGGTTACCATCTAGCACCAAATTACTCGTCAAGACGAATCATACGAGCCCAATCTCGATGGGGTTGTGTCGTTTAATTACCGAGTTCCTATGGCCACCTTCTAGCTCCATCATCAGACCCTGGTTACCATCTAGCACCAAAGTACTCGTCAAGACGAATCAAACGAGCCCAAACTCAGGGGGTTATGTCGTTTAAATACCGAGTTCCTATGGCGTTTTTCCAGCTCCATCATCAGACCCTGGTTACCATCTAGCACCAAAATACTCGTCAAGGCGAATCATACGAGTTCAAACTCGATGGGGTTGTGTTGTTTAATTACCGAGTTCCTATGGCCACCTTCCAGCTCCATCATCAGACCCTGGTTACCATCTAGCACCAAAGTACTCGTCAAGACGAATCAAACGAGCCCAAACTCAGGGGTTATGTCGTTTAATTACCGAGTTCCTATGGCGTTTTTCCAGCTCCATCATCAGACCCTGGTTACCATCTAGCACCAAAATACTCGTCAAGGCGAATCATACGAGTTCAAACTCGATGGGGTTGTGTTGTTTAATTACCGAGTTCCTATGGCCACCTTCCAGCTCCATCATCAGACCCTGGTTACCATCTAGCACCAAAGTACTCGTCAAGACGAATCAAACGAGCCCAAACTCAGGGGTTATGTCGTTTAATTACCGAGTTCCTATGGCGTTTTTCCAGCTCCATCATCAGACCCTGGTTACCATCTAGCACCAAAATACTCGTCAAGGCGAATCATACGAGTTCAAACTCGATGGGGTTGTGTTGTTTAATTACCGAGTTCCTATGGCCACCTTCCAGCTCCATCATCAGACCCTGGTTACCATCTAGCACCAAATTACTCGTCAAGACGAATCAAACGAGCCCAAACTCAGGGGTTATGTCGTTTAATTACCGAGTTCCTATGGCGTTTTTCCAGCTCCATCATCAGACCCTGGTTACCATCTAGCACCAAAATACTCGTCAAGGCGAATCATGCGAGTTCAAACTCGATGGGGTTGTGTTGTTTAATTACCGAGTTCCTATGGCCACCTTCCAGCTCCATCATCAGACCCTGGTTACCATCCAGCACCAAATTACTCGTCAAGACGAATCATACGAGCCCAATCTCGATGGGGTTGTGTCGTTTCATTACTGAGTTCCAATGGCCATCTTCCAGCTCCATCATCAGACCCTGGTTACCATCTAGCACCAAAGTACTCGTCAAGACGAATCATACGAGCCCAATCTCGATGGGGTTGTGTCGTTTAATTACCGAGTTCCTATGGCCACCTTCTAGCTCCATCATCAGACCCTGGTTACCATCTAGCACCAAAGTACTCGTCAAGACGAATCAAACGAGCCCAAACTCAGGGGTTATGTCGTTTAACTAACGAGTTCCATCATCAGATCAGCTCCATGTCATAATAATTCTGCATTGTCATCCGATTCAGCTCAATCGGTTGAAGATATTATATCTGCTTCAAAATTGAGTTGCAAAGTCCACCCGAACAAATATCATACATACATACATCGCAAGTTAAATAAAAGCTTGTAGGTAATATTAAAAAATAGATTCTTATCAACTTTACACGACATAATATATCATATCTTCTTATACATGAGCAGCTGGGGTGACGTCACTCCAGCTTACACACACGTTTTTGATCGTAGTTTTAATACTTTTTATGGCATAATAGCTGCACAAGGAAGGAAACCACTGAACGATAATACTATCGTTCAGTATTTTCCTTCCTTGTGCAGCTATTATGCCTTATTTTTCTGAATATATAGTCCAAAACTCACTGGTTTGTCTGTATTGAATGAGGAAGCTGGGGTGACGTCACTCCAGCTAACACACACTAAACGACTCATATGAACGAAGTTTTCGTGGCAGCTAAATTAGGACTGGGAACTTTTGCAACTATAATGCCATAAATATTGGCATAGGTAGAATTATTCTATCACGTATGAGGAAGCTGGAGTTATACACACTATTAAAGTTAAATAATTTTCCAATAATTTATGCTCGGTTCCTATAAATAAAAACGAATCGTTTTGCTTACCAATGCTAGAATTTATTGTTGCCAAACTGGGCATATAAATAGATTCTTCAGCTAATTTCACCTGTGACAGCTACTTCCATATGGGAGGATCTACTATGCAAAGCTATGAGGTCTTTGTTTCATTATTGGTAAAGATACAACAGTCTTAATTTTAACTAATAACGGTTAGTAAATTATAGGAATCGGCCATTAATGCGTTTTTATTGAGCTAATCCGTTTCCCTTTCTATTTATTCCCAAAAAACAAACTGCTATTCAGAATATGCTGCACTTCCTGTACTTTTGTGATGCTACTGCTAATAAATTACCTACTAACTAGACTATGTTATTAAACTTAAGTTTATATTTTAGAACATGTAACAAACCCAAATTTAATGAAGTTGATTATATGCCTTCTTAAAAGCAACGATACTCGTTTCTCGTCTTGAGTGGCTGGTCGACGAGCTACTTGGAGCATTAAAGCATCTCCTAACAGAGATACCAAATCGGACCCGTGGATAGCCCCTGCCGAAATAAAACAAATTAAGTACTATGAAAATAATAAGTACGTGGAGTCTGAGAGAGTTGGACCCCCTTTAATTTAGTTGGGCAAAGGTCTGCCCCAATTAAGTCCTTTCAGGAACTCTTTTCCCGCGCCACCTGGAATCAGAGGGTGCCTGAAGATGGACGGCGCCGCCGAGAGCGGCTCAGAAAGAGGTGGTTTCGGTAAGTACAAATAATTTGGTACATTTTGTGCAACATTTACTGGGTTGTGCGAACTACTAATTTACCTAAAAATTTGAGTACAAAAAAATAACGACTCTCGTGCTAGAGGAGAATCTTGTGTTAGTACAGAATGTCCCCTGAAATTCCTAAACACAGGATTCTCCTTGCTAATTAAAAATTATAATAAACCTGTAAAATTATACTGCCGTCCCTGTAGGTCAACTCCTGCAGGTTGTGAGTATCTATAGACATACAAGCGGGCCACCCTCCTTGCCAAGCGTGCTGCCATCAGTGCGATTCCCGCGTTCCATTTTGCACTCGATTCCACTCGGCCAAGGGCCTCTATATTATCAAGAACGTCTTTTGCATTTCTTGTTTTATCTTTCCAATATTCCCAACGTACTGCTTCCGTCAACTGTGAATCATGTTGCAATTAGCAGTCTCCATTATGTATTAGGAACATTGAGTAGGTATATCCTACCTATAATTGTCTTCATTAAGGGGGAAGCGCCAGGGTAGCCAGTGAAATTCAATTTTTCTTACGCTTTTTTGCAATTTGCAGATCAGTGTCAGGTTGTATGTTGAACAAAATATGATTTGCGACCGTATCAAGTACTTATATATGTATTGTTACGAGCTTCGGGTTCGTGACAATAAAAACTGCCGATAAAAATTACCAAAAGTTACACTTTAATTAAACAACTCTAATAACAACTCAAACACACTAATTATAAAACACAATTACACTTAAGTCGCACTTGAAGATCGCTTTCGATGTATTCGCGTGTATCGCTATTCAACACTGTGTCAGTCCCTTTTTTTTTTGGAACGAAGTTCCTTATCGCGCGTTGTGAAAGGGGGCTAGACGGAAAAAATTCTTACGAAAAGTTGTCACGACATAATCGCTACGAGTGCTACGTCGTAGCCGATGCGTAGATTATCCGCTACGCAGCTACGTCGTCGCAGAGCTACATAATAAATTATCTGCTCAACAACGTAAATTGATTTATAGAAGATTTTTATTGGAACGAAGTTCCTTATCGCGCGTTGTGAAAGGGGGCTAGACGGAAAAAAATCTTACGAAAAGTTGTGTGACACTTTTTGCTTTAGTAAGCTATTGTAAGCTGTGCGGCGTCGCATGTTTCTCTGTCTGTCTGTGAACTTCGTTCCATCCGGGTGTCCCTTGACACCTCTCAAGTTTTTTTTTTATAAATGGCGTCTTGTAGTTGACCTTGAGAGGTCGTGACTACTTAACCGGACTATCCTGTGGTTGCCTTAAGAATTCTTAAACCCTCCAGCCAGGGCTACTTCTAAATTAATACTAAGCGACTGCGCGCTAATGGCACCCCCTGTGGGGTACGAACCTCGGCTTAGGGCGTCGCTGGGAGAGGGCAGCAAGGGGACAGGCTGGATCGAATTAATGTGTCAGTCGCGGCTAATCCCGGCCTTATATAGTGCCGCAGATTGTTCCAGAACCTTCTATTGTAGAAACATCTAGAAGGTTCGAGTACATACCGGCCCCGACTGACCAGATGTCGATAGTTCTAGCATCGAAATTTCTAGGAGGTTCTATTAGTTCTGCTACTCGATACTAGATGGCGCTAGTGGTAAATTAGTTCTGCTACTTGATACTAGATGGCGCTAGTAGTAACTAATGTCACCATGTCCTAGACATTAATTGTGGCGCGCAACACTGCCCCCTCTTAGGACATGCTCGTCCCGAGAATTATTATCGGTTCCATAATAACGCGCCAGTTGATCGACATGGGCGATCTTAGGAGTACCTCTTGCACCTTTCTGTAGCCGGTAAGTTACGTCATTGATCTTTGTCACAATCTGGTACGGTCCGTCCCATTTAGCTTGAAGCTTAGGAGATTTCCCTTTGCTGCGAACTGGATTGTGCAACCACACTAGTGAACCTTCGTCGAACCCCTTATTTTTCATTTTGCGGTCATAACGGGCTTTCATCTTTTCAGACATTTGCTGGCCCGATTGTCTAACGTGCTCATAAATGTCATCCATTTTGTTCCGCAAGTTATTCGCATAATCGATTATACTGCGTGGGGCATCAGGTGGTATTCCGGTGATCAGGTCTGCAGGCAGCCGTAATTCTCTTCCAAAGTTTGCGAAAGCTGGTGTCACCGATGTAATTTCGTGAACAGCGCTTCAACTATATGACAACAAAAACGGTTTTATGTGCTTGTCCCAATCTCGTTGCCGATTTTCCATAACTTTTGCTAGGTATGTACCTCTCCAATGTCTGATTAAATCGTTCCACCATTCCATCCGATTGTGGGTGGTAAGAAGTTGTTCTTGTTTTATGACTACCCATAACTCGACAAGTTTCCTGGAATATTTGGGACTCAAAATTCCTTCCTTGATCACTGTGAATCTCTAAAGGTACTCCAAAACGACAGAATACTTAATAAACTAATTTATGTGCAACTGTCGAAGCTTCTTGATTTGGAATGGCGAAGACGTCCGGCCACTCAGTGAAGTCATCCATCAAAACCATGAAATACTATTATTATTATTATTTATTATAATACTTGTTATCACTTTCACTTTCCGGAAACAGCCCCGCAACGTCAAGAGCTATCCTCTCCCAAAGTGCACCAACATTGTACAATTTCAATACACCTCTACTATGAGTCTGAGGTCCCTTTACAGTTGCACAACTTGTACATTTGCGACACCAGTCCTTGACATCGTCCCGACAGTGGACCCAGTAAAACCGTTCTCGTATCTTCAGTAGAGTCCGTTTTACTCCCAGATGACCTCCTGAACAACCATTATGGTACAGCTGTAGAACATCCGGTACTTGAGCTTTAGGGACAAACATTTGCAAATGAAAGCTGTCTCCCCGAGCATTTTCCCATTTACGGCAAAGGACTCCATCCTGAATCACCAAGCTGCCCCATTGGGCCCAATAGCTTTTTGTGATCGAACTCATCGCTGAGACGTCGATCCACCTGGGCATAGGAGCTCTGGCCTTCATCCACTCCAGAATCGGCTTGATGTCCGAATCTTCCTGCTGTGCACGTTGTAGGCTTTCCGTCCACTCGTTGCTGAGGTTTGTTTTGAGCATCCTCACAGGTACGACTTCTTTACTTTCTTGCCTAGTACCAACTAGTGTGCCTTTTTCTATAATCTGTTCCAGATCACAAAGGTTCAGCACACGAACCCCTGAGATGTCGGTAGCTCTGACCAAAGTTCGTGCCACTTTCCATGGAAGGTCATTGTCTACCCTTTCTGCAGTTCTCTTAGGGCAACTGGATCGAAGGTGGCCCCTTTCCCCACAGCCGTAGCACCTAGGGCTGTATCCTTTATTTCGGTCGCGAACTGTAGCCGCTGCAACCTCCCTAACGCGATGGAAACGATGATCCTGTCGCACGGCTTCCACCTCCAGTGCATGGGCCAAGGCGTCCTTAAGCATCCCGTGGTGCCCGAGCCTCACAGCAGCTCTAACTTCAAGGTCGCGGATGCCATCGATGAATGCCTGCACCAGGTTCCCATCAATAAGCGCAGGTACGGACTGGTAAGCTTTACGCACCAGCTTCTCCACTTCAAGGGCTCACTGCTGCAGGTTTTCATTACTGCGTTGCACGCGATCCTTGAGCTGCGCACGAAACACGTGTTCCAGGTGAGCGTCGCCATACCGAGCCTCCAATGCCTCAAGGAGCTGCTCGTAAGTCACTTCCTTACCGAGATCTTCCAGAACAGTTAAGGCCTGGTCGCGCAGGCCTAGGGAGAAGGCAGTCATGGCCTGACTTTGATTGCAAGCATTCGCCTTCATGACAGCCTTAAACTGGATTTTGTAGGCCGACCAGGAAGAAGTTCTGTCGAACGGTGGCATTTTGAATCCACGTAGCGAAGGTGTTGTAGCTACGGGAGCTGCGATTCTATCCCCAAGTTTAAGGTAATCCAGCGTTTTCTTTACGTCAGCCATTACGGCTTTCTTCACGTCAGCCACCACGTTGTCACTTGTCAACCCGATTATTCACTTGGTCGATCCGGATTTCAGCTTCCGACAGGCGGTTGTCATATTGAGCAACCTTATTCCTCCACATCTTTAATGTCTTTCCCAAAAGTAGCGTGAAGGTCCTTCATAAGGAGCATCTGCTCTTCCTGGCGGCGCGCTTGCTCCTCCTTATCATGTTGGAGCTGTTCTTCCAACCGACGAGCCTGTTCCTCCTGTCGGTGAGCTTGTTCCTCCTGTCAGTGGGCCTGTTCCTCCTTTTCCCGCTGGAGCTATTCTTTCAACCGACGAGCCTGTTCCTCCTGTCAGCGAGCCTGTTCCTCCTGTCGGCGGGACTGCTCCTGCAGCATCATCGCAGCAAAGTCTGGTGCTGCTGATGCTGGGGCTGCTGCGGGCGGGTCGGCCTCCGTGGTTGGTAGCTGGCCCCCCGACCTCTGTGGCATAGCTCCACCAAAACGTCTCTGGTCCGTCTCCTGTTGGCGTTGACTCCGGGTACGGATACCCTCCGTCGTCTTTAGGTAAAATCAGCATGATTTTAATCCTTGCTTCTGACACCAATTGTTACGAGCTTCGGGTTCGTGACAATAAAAACTACCGATATAAATTACCAAAACTTACAATTTAATTAAACAACTCTAATAACAACTCACACACTAATTATAAAACACAATTACACAAGTCGATCGACAATTACACTTGAAGATCGCTTTCGATGTATTCGCTTGTATCGTTGATCCAAGTCTGACTGGTCGCCGCTAGTCCCGGCCTTATATAGTGCCGCAGATAGTTCCAGAACCTTCTAATCTCCTAATTGTAGAAACATCTAGAATGTTCGAGTACATATCGGCCCCGACTGACCAGATGTCGATAGTTCTAGTATCGTAATTTCTAGAAGGATCTATTAGTTCTTTTTCACTTCTTTACTTCTACTTCATACTAGATGGCGCTCGTAGTGAATTAGTTCTACTACTTGATACTAGGTGGCGCTAGTGGTAACTAATGTCACCATGTAGCAGGCATTAATTGTTGCGCGCAACAGTATTTACAGAATTAAAATCATCAATACAACTCCCTAAGATCATATAACCCTTTTGAATGACTATTTCATGATATATCAATCAAAGGGGTCACCCTGGCGCTTTCCCCTTAACTTAAAAAAACGTTTTTTTTACCATAGGTAAAGTTTCCGATCTGTCCAAAGAAAATAGCTGAAGGCTTTCAGGTATAATCTTATGATTCGCGATCTCAGATGCGTACAGTTTGCCTTGTTTAGTTAATTCTTCGAATTTGACACCTGGAATATGAAATTGACCTTTATAGTTAACTCGACGGCAGAGAAGGGATTTTCACGCAGCTATATTTTTTTGTACCTCGTGTACCACACTAACAATTAATGCAATTGCGTAACACACTAACAGTAGCAATGGCTTTCATTTTGACAGTTCAACGACATTCAATGCGTTATTTATCATTTTGAAAGATATTGATAATCCATTGCTATACTTATATTCGAAAAAATTGTCAGGTCAACAACGTAAATAACGCAATGAATGTTGTTAAGTAGTTAAGAATTTGTAGTCACCGCAATAAAAACTACGGCCATTTACGTCGCATATTTTGACACATGGAAATAAATCAAAACCTAATAAATATAGGGTCAAGAGTTCTTAAATCGCACATTAAAAAACACTGCGATTACGGTCCTTCAACCCAGTACCTAATGTACCTATTGTAAATTCATAGGCAGTGTAGTGTCCCTTGTACTTTAGCTATTTTCATAGTGTAATGTCGTACGGTATTCTATTGTGGGGAAATGCCGCTGATATTCAGACTATCTTTGTTTTGCAAAAGCGAGCTGTTCGATCAATTTATAAATTAAGTCCAAGACACTCGCTCAGAGACAAATTTAAAGAAATTAATGTTATGACTGTGCCTTCTCAGTATATTTATGAAAATCTTTTAAGTATATGCCCATAAAAATATAAAATTGTTTAAAAAATACAGTGATATCCATAATATAAATACTAGGAACAAACACAAGTTTGTTCTACCTACAACAAGGCTCAAGAAAATAGGTGGCTCGTTCAGATGCCAATGTATACGCTTTTACAATAAAGTTCCAAGCCCCGTTCAAGATCTAAGCCTTAATAAATTCAAATCATTCATTAAACGTAAGTTGTGCCAGAAAGCATTTTATACCGTTAAGGCTTATATCGAGGACAAAAAGGCTTGGGATTAAGCTGCTTCCAATTTTTACATATTGAATGTGTTTATTTTTTTTTTATTTTTGTTTTGTTGTTGTTTTTTGTTTTTTTTTATATACACTTTGACATTGATGAATTTGATATAATACTATGACATTTGCTTACTTTGTAAAGTATTCTATTATTTTAATTATTGTGAATGTGAAGACTATGTGGGTCATTGTATTTATATTATTTTTCTCTCTGTTCTCTTAGTTTTTGTCATGGTCTGGCAGTTTGAGTAATTAATGTGGCCTACCCAAATGTCCTTTCTTTGGTATTGTTCGTCGGATCGTTGAGCTCCTTAAGTTTTGAGTTGAGCTGCACGATTTCTGACCAATGCGTGCACTGACTGGACAGGTCCTCTCAAACTGTTTGGTTCTTTCTTCAAAAAAACCATCTCAGACATAAATCTACATGGTCTTCACATGATCTGATCAAGATTATGTCTGGACTTTAAAAGAGACTGTGACGTCTGAGTTTGTTTCGGCCTTTCTTCTCAGACTAGTCAGATAGGAAACGCCGACCTCATCTAGTTTTAAAATATGATTGACGTGTAAAAGTGTTTGTACAAACCTACTTACAAAAATAAAATCATTTATCATTTGAGCGAAGCCGCGAACAGCCGGCCACAGATTTTATTAACCCTTAGGAAGCTCAGACTTGTCCGATTTTTTATAATTCTTGTACAGTCGTTTGTGTAAGTTGAGTAATCGCCTTGTGTTTTTGACTGTACCCACCAGCAGCAGGACAAGGATAACTCTAGAAGTTAGGTAATCTTATTATACAGTTACCTACCGTTGTCATTTAACGCTTCAAGGTCGTTAGCTCCTAGGATTACGTCGATTTGCATATTATTAGGTTGCGTAGATGTGGACAAAGCTACCAGCAATGAATTTGGTAAGAACTGTTCAGAATCGGGTAAAAAAACATCAGATATCGGTTGCATAACTCCGCTCCAGGTGTTGTTCTGCAAAAGTAGGTTTCATTACGTGTCAAGTTTCAATTGTTACATCTATAAATTCCACATAACCTTGAGTATTACCGAATATAATGACGTAATTTCCGACAAAGGGCGTTCTCGCATACAATGTAGAATTTCATGATCTGTGTCACTGTTACAGCCGAGCAAACTTGCAATTTCACGAGATATTCGTTCAACTTCAGAGGCTTCAACAACCTTTTGTTCATCTATTGCTTTCCAGATATCAATAGGAGACATTATAAGTGCCCTTTGAAATAAACCTGTCGATGGAAATCCTAAATAAATGAAAGCTTACCTAAGTCCCTATGTATATCAAGTAACTTGTGATATTGTCAGTGAAATCAGAATAATGGCATAAAGCTAGATAGATAAAACATTTATTCAGTGCGCACAAAACAGATAGCACAATACACTGAAGCACAAGTAAATGATGACAAACAACATATAAAAAGAAGGTGTAAATATACAAAAAGAAAAATGAAAGAAAAACATAGGTACTTAAACAAATAAAGTGACATACATAGCGCTATGGTAACTTACCGATTGATCGAGGCGATGTAATATGATGCAGTACACTGTCAGCACCAGCAGAATGACCAAGCAACGTGATTGCAGTAGGGTCCCCACCAAATGCGGCAATATTGTCACGCACCCACAGGAGTGCGAGGTACTGATCCAACAGTGCAAGATTACCGCGAGCCGATAAAGAACGAAGTGTGAAAAAGGCAAGCAAGTGTAAGCGATACATCACTGTGACGACCACTACTCCTTCAGCGGCTAACTCTTGGCAAGGTAAAGATACACCACCCCTTATCCAAGATTCGCTGTATAATATAACAACCACTGGTACGGTTTTACCATCGGAACGCTACCTAGAACAACGTTACAAACTGGTAGGATTAACAACATTTGTATATTTAATCTACGAGTGGCAGTAGGGGACATCGACGCGCAACCTGTAACCATGGATTCAGCACATGATTCTGAAACACTGCGTTGAAATTTCTCATTGGTTATCAAACAAAAATGAGAGAGAACGTTGTGTTTGCGATGTGGCCAGCTGCTAGTGCGCGGTCTCGCTGGTGGTTGTATTGTGCCTGCGACGTGGCCTTGATATGGTTGGTATCGTTGGTTATTTTGACAGCACAATGTGGTCTGTGTGAATGAACTATTCATTTTCATACAAATTAGCGCCCGTGTTGTCGTTGTGGTGTGATTGTGGTACGTTGTGTGGTTGTGTTTGCCCACGTCCGCATGAATGTAAAAATATCGCGGCGGGATTTTATTGCGCGTTGTATTTTCATTTTTTGGTGTTGAGCCGAACATCAATTAGAGCGAATCCCAGTGCGTCAAAAAACACTGTTAGATTTTCAATTCTCGGCGCTTAGCAGAGCGTTGAAAATACAGTGCGCTAAAAAAATCGCCGTGGTTAAAATACCCGTGTGAACCTGGGCATACGCAATTTTGGCCTCATCGTAGTTGGGTAAAAAGAATGTGTAACTTACCACAATAGATAATGTTGGATGCGAAGATAATAAAAATAAGCCTTACCCTAGGTGTCCATATATTTAGATATAGACAATCTTCATTGTAGTTATCGTTAGTACCATCTCCGACGTGAGGACAATGTGGAGGTATTCGATGGGCAAAAAATGTTCGCCTCCAACCCGTGTGTCGTTCTGGAGCCTATAACAAAAATCCATAGGTACTAATGTTATAAATGCACATTTTACTGAGTTTTTCTTTTGCTGTGAGACCTTGCTTCTTGCCAAACTTTAAGATTCTAGGACCTAGAATCATAAAATTTCCTAGACTCTAGGTCAGGGATCTACTGAACAGACAGCAGTGCTGCTGGGAAGTTTGTTGCGCCACTTCTTCTTCCCAGCGATAGCACTAGGAAGTGGTGAAGGGCGGGCGTTTTTGGGGGACTGTCTTTTGTAATTTTGACGTTCGAAAAGTGCTGACTCTCAGCCTAATTTGAATAAATGACTTTTGATTTTGATTGGATGGGGAAACTACGGCCCGCGGGCCATCTCCGGCCCGCGAAGGCTTGAAATCTGATTTATAATTAGAGTTTAATATTTAGGTACATTAATTATAATATTACAGAATCGTCATAATTAAAAAACAATATAGTCATTTACTTCTCCTTATTAACAATTTACAAAATCATGAAAAAATAAAGATAACGAACGACGAACGAAATGACGTAGGTAACGATATTTAGTAATAATGTTATTAATTTTTACTATAGGTAGGTACTTATTATTTTTTTCGTTAATTGTTAGTGTGATGTTTTGATTACGTACTTATAGTAAATATTAAACTCTGATTTAACACAGGTACTTTTATTCTAAGAAAGAGGAGAGGGGAAACCTATCTGTATCGCAATTCGGGTTATGACAGGAACGATACGTAGGGTCAGGTTAGGAAGAGGTTTACGCTCGGAATAAATATTAACATTTTTTTCAAGTTCCTAACCTAACCCGCGACCGGGTTAGGATTTCGGGTCAGGTTCGGAATAAACCGAGTATTCTGGATCTTTGTTTTGGGTACGGAACCCTTAAAATAGTAAAAAGACATACCGAAAATCTGTATCGGCCTTTTGGGGGCGTCGCATATGGTACACCGTAGTAAATTTCCACCGGGGTGGCGGAACTTTCCGTAAAAGCTTTTATCTGTAATTAAAACCCATAATTTCATCCGTATCTTGGGACATTTAAAACAACATGTTAATATTACGACAAATTTTATGGCCCCTCTACCACAAAACTTTACAAGTCTACAATAAAATTGTACTTAAGGCAGTATGTTCCGACGGAGACCGCGCTTACTAGTTTTTTGAATCCATGGGAAACATAAAAAATAGTACATAATATAAAAGTCTGAAAAAAATATATCATATTTAAAGATCTGGTGGACATGTATTCGCTTTTAATAACACGATTAGATTAAAGCAACAATATCGTAGACTTGTCACTACACTTTACATACTTGTAGGTAAGGTTTTTCCGTTACAATAGTGTGGCTTAGAGTTTTGTATTACACGCACTTGTAATATATTTTGTAAATTGTAACTCATAAAGTGTAGGTAAGTAATTGACTTACAAACTTTACAATTTGCAAAGCTTTGTGGTATAGGGCCCTGTCCGCCCAGTATCGGTGGATCTTATTGCTCCGTCTCTAAATCCCACCGTGTTCCTTTATTTATAATTGAGGGTATTCTGCTTTGAAGTTCTTTAAAAATAATTTATTTTATAGGTACCTACCGATTAGAAGGCCGCACGTCAACTTCGTCCTTGAGCTGTCCACGACGACGTAGCGTAAAAACGGTGGTCTAGCGTAGTACGAATTTTCAATACCCAACTCAACCGCGTCCTAACCAAAAGCTATAGTCGCGCGAGATGTGCATTTGGATTGAGTGATCTTTTTTTATTTCGTGACAAAATGTGATTGTACATTTAGTCAAAAATAGTCAAAACTCATAGCCCAAAGTAAAAAATTTGTCACTCTCAAGGGTCTTCAGTTATTGCCGAAAATGTGGATCACTCAATTCAGACATTTTGCAAAAACGGCTATGAGCGAAATCTCAACAAACACTTACTCTACTGACCAAATTTATATCTTAAAAATTTGTAAAGAATTAGTCACAACAGTTTTTAAGCCCATCAAGGCATTTAAAGCTTCTTCCAGGTATCTTTGGACAGTATCATTGGATCACTCAGTTCAGACACCATTTCGTCTGAGAGATCTTTGTAATAAGGTTTCAGATGACTTTTTCTATAGATCTATTGTTTATCCTAAAATGTACAAATTCCGAAAATATTTGTACAATAAATATCATAACACAAATACCTTTTGTTAAAAATTTATGAGTAATTCAATGTTTTTAAATTTGCTGAACTGAGTGATCCATAAGAATGCTTAGAGGTAACTTACCTGTTTCGTAATGATTTACACAAACTACGACAAATTTTTGTACAAATTTTTGACTAAAGTTTTACATAAAAATAATTTACGTAGACAGCTTAATTTACGAGATATTACATTTTTAATTTATTGTTAGAGAAAAGTGCAGTAGGGTGACCATATAATATGAGATCTTAGGAAATATAACTGATACAGTAAGTACCCACCCATATACTCGTCAGTTGTAATATCAATTAATGTAACCAGGACTTAACTTGACTTTACAGGAGAGGCAAAAAAACTAAATTCTGTTCACAAAAAGAGTGGTAACTTTTTGTGTTTTCATCCTATTGCAATGCTGTTTAGAACATTTTTCTCTAAATGTTGTTATCTAAAAGAAACCATAATGAAACGTATTTTCAGATCATTTAAACTAGAAATCAGGAAATTACAGTTCTTAAAATTTTATCCCAAGCTACAGAAGGGCAGCTTGGGACATAAGGAGTGCCTACTTAGTCCCACAACGCGCGTCCGCGAAAACGCCCGCGTTAACCCCCTGTATGAAAGGCTGGCCGAAAATATGCAAAAGGGAGAAATAAAGATATTATTATTCTCACCGCGTTCTTACTTTTACCAATTTTCTTACATTAACCTTATAAAACGCAATCAAATCTTGATAAAATTACAAAAAATTGTGTTTCGACATGACACTTCTTAGTGCTGACCACCCAACCAATTTTCTTATTTCGATTCAAAAATTTCATAAAGCCTAATCGATAATCGGAATTTGCAAAAAAATAAATAAAAAAGGTGTAGAAACTGTATAAAAACTATTTGGTATATTTTTCATGAATTAATTTATTTTTGAAATTAATCATTTTAATTACCCATTTTAGTACGTACGGTGTGGTTAGGTGTGTAACATTTTATGGTTCCGTACGTCCAAATGAAAAAACGGAACCCATGCAAGATCACTGGTGTCTGTGGGTCTTGTCTTTTCTTATTTAATTCGAATCTACTGGACCGATTAAATTGAAATTTGGTACACATATGAATTTCTGTGACGCAAAAACGGACGTGTAACGTAAATTAATTAATTTTGAATATAGGGTCACTCTTGGGGGGCAAATTAGAAAAGAAAAAAGAAAACAAATCCTTGCTGTACCTCCGTGTGACATATCAAATGAAAGGGCTTGTTATGGGGGTTTTATATATATTTGCTTAATAACTAAAACGAAAAGTTATGTGGCCGTCTGTCTATGTGCCGGTCGGTCTGCCTCTTTGTCCGTCTGTAGAAACCTAAACTAACCGTAAAATCTACATTTTGACCAATTTGCACCAGCCAGCCTTTCATACAGGGGGTTAACGCGGGCGTTTTCGCGGACGCGCGTTGTGGGACTAAGTAGGCACTCCTTATGTCCCAAGCTGCCGTTCTGTAGCTTGGGATAAAATTTTAAGAACTGTAATTTCCTGATTTCTAGTTTAAATGATCTGAAAATACGTTTCATTATGGTTTCTTTTAGATAACAACATTTAGAGAAAAATGCTCTAAACAGCATTGCAATAGGATGAAAACACAAAAAGTTACCACTCTTTTTGTGAACAGAATTTAGTTTTTTTGCCTCTCCTGTAAAGTCAAGTTAACACGTTGACTGCCAGCCTACGAGTATACTCGTAGTACAAGATCTGGGCCCCACTGCCAACTACGAGTATTCTCGTAGTTGATTGTATGCGATTTCTAACGAATTCTAGACAAGTAGCAGTGAAAGGAGGGCGGGGTTACATTTTTTGGCATTTGAAGTAAAACATTATTTAATCAGAAAAAAAAGTTTAATAGAAATTTTTTTGGGTACATCACTGTGAAATCAAAAAGGAGTGATACATTTTAAAACAATTTTCTACGCATAAGGCAGGTTTTTCAGGACATACCGGACAGTAATAAATTGTTTCTTTGCGTTTTTTTCTTTTGTGCAGACACGACACGGTTTCGTCGGTTTCTGTTTTTTTTTGTGTGGGTGGTAGATGCTCTAAATAATGTAACTTACTTGTAATCCTTCTCGTTTTTTCTGATCGTGATGACTATACATTGCAAATGTTTCGCCTAAAAGATGTTTTATGACTTCATCTTTGAACGAAAGGGCATCCAATTTCTATTCCGGAGGAAGGTTGGCTTATTGGTTGTAGATCATGCAGGCGTTGTGAATGTAGATTTCAAAAATGTGTATCGCTAGTTTTTTGTACCAAAACAACGTCTTTCTAAGAGCTTAGTAATATGGCAGCATTTGGTCTGAAAGATCGATCCCGGACATTTGCAGTTGCACGTTGACAGAGCAAGGGAGCGCACTTTTTCGCGCCAAATTATCTACGACTATACTCGTAGATTGGCAATAGGTAATAAAAATCCTATCTCATTGCCATACTACGAGTTAACTCGTAGTTTGAACTAGGTTCCACTGCCAACTACGAGTATACTCGTACCTACCATTTTGTATGGTGGCAATGGGCATAAAAAAAAGTTACTACGAGTATACTCGTATGGCAGTCAACGTGTTAAGTCCTGGTTACATTAATTGATATTACAACTGACGATTATATAGGTGGGTACTTACTGTATCAGTTATATTTCCGAAGATCTCATATTATATGGTCACCCTACTGCACTTTTCTCTAACAATAAATTAAAAATGTAATATCTCGTAAATTAAGCTGTCTACGTAAATTATTTTTATGTAAAACTTTAGTCAAAAATTTGTACAAAAATTTGTCGTAGTTTGTGTAAATCAATACGAAACAGGTAAGTTACCTCTAAGCATTCTTATGGATCACTCAGTTCAGCAAATTTAAAAACATTGAATTACTCATTTTTAACAAAAGGTATTTGTGTTATGATATTTATTGTACAAATATTTTCGGAATTTGTACATTTTAGGATAAACAATAGATCTATAGAAAAAGTCATCTGAAACCTTATTACAAAGATCTCTCAGACGAAATGGTGTCTGAACTGAGTGATCCAATGATACTGTCCAAAGATACCTGGAAGAAGCTTTAAATGCCTTGATGGGCTTAAAAACTGTTGTGACTAATTCTTTACAAATTTTTAAGATATAAATTTGGTCAGTAGAGTAAGTGTTTGTTGAGATTTCGCTCATAGCCGTTTTTGCAAAATGTCTGAATTGAGTGATCCACATTTTCGGCAATAACTGAAGACCCTTGAGAGTGACAAATTTTTTACTTTGGGCTATGATATTTGACTATTTTTGACTAAATGTACAATCACATTTTGTCACGAAATAAAAAAAGATCACTCAATCCAAATGCACATTCGCGCGAGTACCTACGCGATCGTTTGTCTTTTTAACGTTGCCCCACACTAGGAATTACTCCTGTATCGTGGGTGCGTTTACAAACATTTAAACTCACAAACACAAACAGCCAGACCCGGAACAACTACCTGTAGGCAATACAAATATTTGTTCCGTGCGGGAATCGAACCCGTGACATGCGGCGCAGCAGTCGATCACTCAGCCACTGCGCCAACCATGTCATAAAAACCACACGTTAGGTTTTTACGAGTCACGGCCTTAGGACGGTTGTCCACTGACATCGTCAACAGGACGTAGAATACATACACTTTTAATATGGCCGCGTGCCCACCGTCCACCGTCACAGAGACGTCACGTCCAGTTAGAATTTAATCTAGTTTCTCGTTGACGTCCCGGTGACGGCTGCGGCCGGAATAAACGGTGTTGGGCTACTGACGTGGGCCTACTGAAATTCTTAGCCAACTACTTCTATAAAATTAAATGAATGTATTGCAAACACTTACCCCTACAATTCGTCCTTGTGGTAAATTAGCCACCGGGTCTTGAGTTAAAACAGTACTTAAACCTAACGTACACCAGATACTTATTAGCGATAGTAAATTGCACATTGTGCCACTAAACAATAGGGTAAAATTAATATCCGAAACAGGTACTGTACTGCAGAAACTTATGGCCTGCTATTTTTGTTTTCGTATTATAATACCTAGGTATTAGGTAATATCGCAGACGGGCTCAATATATGTTGCATTGCGTGTAGTGACCATTTGACACTGATGATGTGCCACTTTGTATTCAGTATGTAGAGTGTAGGTATGTATGTCTGTGTTATCGACACAACAAATTTGATCGTACAATGATTGTGCTTCAGTCCATGACGAGAGAATTGTAACGATGACTGATCACTATTGTTCTAATTTCACCTGGAATTCACATTTTAGTTTGTGACAAAACAAAACAAAAAATACCGGCCAAGAGTGAATCGGGGTCGCACAGTGAAGGTTCCAAACAAAAGTAGATACCATAGATATAGGATAGAAGCTGTTTTTTACATTTAGTTATGTACCTAATTACTTCATGAATAAAGCTGAACTAGCTCCTAAACTATACATCTACAGGGTTACAGGTTATGTCGACCTAGATCGTTTAAGAGGTTTTAGTTTTCATCATTCCTAGGTAATTTGACTATGAAACACCCCACCCCAAACCTAACCCATATTGAGATATTGGATTTTGATTATCTATTCTTCTATTCTATCTATTCTTCTATTCTATCTATACTTATAATAAATCTGTAGAAGTGAAAATTCTGTACATTGAAAATATCAAAAAAATAAATAGCAGGGGGTGTTACTAGACCGACACCGAACCCAAAAATGTGATTAAAAAAATTTTTGTCTGTCTGTCTGTTTGTTCAGGCATCACGCAAAAACTACCGGTTCGATTACGATGAAACTTGGTATAATTATTCTTTAATATCCTGGGCACCACACTGGGTACTTTTTATCCCGGAAAAGTATACAATAAAAAACAAACTTAATTTTGCGGTTCGATCCCTAGACCCATTACTGTGTCAACCGCAAATAATAAGTTTGTCGTAGGTTACGTCACCCGCAGTGGAGTTCATTTTTATTCCTTTTAGTTTTTAGAGTTATTTTCATATAAGTCGTAGGTATAGATTTTAATTTTAAAGTATAGGTAGCATATTTGATAGTGTACGTAGTGACCGTAGGTTATTTTATAATACTGTTAGGTAGGATTAGTCATTCGTATAGATATTAGTTTTTAGGGATTTTACTTATGTATTGAGTTTAGATTAGTTATCATCAGAAATAGGTTTATTTAGGTAGGTATTTAATTTTCTGTTATTGAGTTTTTTTTTAAAATTAGGTAGGTACTTAGGTAAAGATATCATATAGGTACCCTCTTAATCACCACTAATGAGACACAATTGGTTTTCTATTGTTATTAGCCACAAAGGGCCCGCGAGATAGATGGCATTCTGGGGAAGCACATACATTTTATCCTGTTAGCACGTTCCCGTGGGATAATTTCCGACATCCACGCGGGCGAAGCCGCGGGCAGAAGCTAGTACTTATAATAAATCTGTAGAAGTGAAAATTCTGTACATTGAAAATATCAAAAAAAATAAATGGCAGGGGGTGTTACTAGACCGACACAGAACCCAAAAATGTGATTAAAAAAATTTTTGTCTGTCTGTCTGTTTGTTCAGGCATCACGCAAAAACTACCGGTTCGATTTCGATGAAACTTGTTATAATTATTCTTTAATATCCTGGGCACCACACTGGGTACTTTTTATCCCGGAAAAGTATATACAATAAAAACAAACTTAATTTTGCGGTTCGATCCCTATACCCGATTACCACTGTCTGCACTGTACCAACCGCAAATACTAAGTTTGTCGTAGGTTGGGTCACCCGCAGTGGAGTTCATTTTTATTCCTTTTAGTTTTTAGAGTTATTTAGGTTTATTTTTATATAAGTCGTAGGTATAGATTTTAATTTTAAAGTATAGCCTGTAGTATATTTGATAGTGTACGATGTGCCCGTAGGTTATTTTATAATACTGTTAGGTAGGATTAGTCATTCGTATAGATATTAGTTTTTAGGGATTTTGCTTATTTATTGAGTTTAAATTACTTAGTTATCATCAGAAATAGGTTTATTTAGGTAGGTAGGTATTTAATTTTCTGTTATTGAGTATTTTTTTTTAAATTAGGTAGGTACTTAGGAGAGATAAAGATATCATATAGGTACCCTCTTAATCACCACTAATGAGACACAATTGGTTTTCTATTGTAATTAGCCACAAAGGGCCCGCGAGATAGATGGCATTCTGGGGAAGCACGGCATACATTTTATCCTGTTAGCACGTTCCCGTGGGATAATTTCCGACATCCACGCGGGCGAAGCCGCGGGCAGAAGCTAGTTTTTTAAATAAAATGAAAAAAAAAAAGATTTTTTGTATAATTGTCCTTTTTTTCGGATTTTGTGCCTCTAATTTAGAATGTTTTTGCTATTTTTGTGTAGTAGATTAGTTTGTTTATTACTCTCAAAGTCTCAACACAAAAAACTGGTCAAGTGCGTGTCGGGCCTCGCGCAGTGTAGGGTTCGTAGTTTTTATAACAGCCAAGTGCGGGTCGTATTCGCTGACTGATAGTTTCGTACCATGCTCTAACTAAAAGCCAAACATGACTAACCTACCTAATTTGACTTCCTAATACAAATCCTCACTGATCCGATAATTTTGCACGGAAAGTTTTAATTTTATTTTTTTTTGAGATTTGGATTAGACTCATCATAGCCGGTGTAGCGAAAGTTTTTTTTTTTTATAAAACTTATTTAGGAACTAGCTTCTGCCCGCGGCTTCGCCCGCGTGGATGTCGGAAATTTACCCACGGTAACGTGCTAACAGGATAAAATGTATGTGCTTCCCCAGAATGCCATCTATGTCGCGGGCCCTTTGTGGCTAATTACAATAGAAAACCAATTGTGTCTCATTAGTGGTGATTAAGAGGGTACCTATATGATATCTTTACCTAAGTACCTAACTAATTAAAAAAAAAACTCAATAACAGAAAATTAAATACCTACCTACCTAAAAAAACCTATTTCTGATGATAACTAATCTAAACTCAATAAATAAGCAGAATCCCTAAAAACTAATATCTATACGAATGACTAAACCTACCTAACAGTATTATAAAATAACCTACGGTCACTACGTACACTATCAAATATACTACCTACACTTTAAAATTAAAATCTATACCTACGACTCATATAAAAATAAACCTAAATAACTCTAAAAACTAAAAGGAATAAAAATGAACTCCACTACGGGTGACCCAACCTACGACAAACTTAGTATTTGCGGTTGGTACAGTACAGATAGTGGTAATCGGGTATAGGGATCGAACCGCAAAATTAAGTTTGTTTTTTATTGTATATACTTTTCCGGGATAAAAAGTACCCAGTGTGGTGCCCAGGATATTAAAGAATAATTATACCAAGTTTCATCGTAATCGAACCGGTAGTTTTTGCGTGATGCCTGAACAAACACACAGACAGACAGACAGACAGACAGACCGACAGACAGACAGACAAAAATTTTTTTAATCACATTTTTGGGTTCGGTGTCGGTCAAGTAACACCCCTTGCCATTATTTTTTTGGATATTTTCAATGTACAGAATTTTCACTTCTACAGATTTATTATAAGTATAGATATAGATGAAACAATAGCGCGATACAACTGACGCTTAGCGCCATCTATCGACATTTCTATGGAGTTGTTCGAAATTTTCGAGTCTAATACAATTGGTCGACTATTACTCGTAAACTTGTAAAGCGCACTTAAGTGTGATAGTTTTCCTTTAAACTTCGTTATATGTATATAGGTACAGTCAACAGCAAAAGTAGATGATCAAAATCAGAAATTCAATACTAATGAACGGAGTTCGCGTCAGAACTGTGTGGCGTCCAAGTGATTCAAAAGTATGTAATTGTAAATTATACCAAACATTTACATGTCCGTAAGGATTGAGGAGCCACATCAGATTTTTTAAATCTGATCTCACCATTATTTAGCAGCAATGTAGCTGATTTTGCAGCACGAATTCTAGATTTAGCAGCAAAATATATCACTAGTTATTTTAATGCAAAAGTGGCTCCTCAATCTAAACATCTGAATTGAGGAGCCACCTGGAACTCGTTAAGTAATAGATGAATATTTTTGAAAATTTGGTATCATTTAGCAGCAATTGTGCATATTACCTTCTAAAAATTTAGCTTCTGTAGCGCTAAAATGAAAGAAAGTACAACACTTTTAGTATGGCTCCTCAATCTAAACTCAAGAGGTGAATTTCTATTGGATGTGAGCGATCAATTAATATATTCGACATAATGATCATTTAGCAGGTGTTGTGTTTGTTTTTGCAGTATAGGAATGAAATAGTAAAACTGTTTAAATTTTCTAGAAGAACGCATTTTCTTTGGCTCCTCAATCCTGACGTTCTAATTATATATGTTTGACTGTAGCCACCTGAGATCTCAACGGAATCTAAAGCCAGAGATACTAACATTTAGCAGAAATGTCTGCTAAATATATCTGCACAGTTCAGCAATGTACATACTTTGGATTCTGAAAAAAACAATACTTAACTATTTTCTTGTAAATTCAGTGTGAAGGGTGACCATATTTTACTCGTATTAATGAAACCAGGATAGTAATTTATTAAATTTATATTTTCATAACAGGTTATATCTATCGTACCTACGATTTGGTTATTTAGCAATCACTTTCGCTATAAGTTATAGAATGAATGAATATTGGCTGATCAGTGCTTCTCCTGACGGTGATATACACAAAATGACACATTCTATCTTAGCTAACAAACATATATAATTAGAACGTCAGGATTGAGGAGCCAAAGAAAATGCGTTCTTCTAGAAAATTTAAACAGTTTTACTATTTTATTCCTATACTGCAAAAACAAACACAACACCTGCTAAATGATCATTATGTCGAATATATTAATTGATCGCTCACATCCAATAGAAATTCACCTCTTGAGTTTAGATTGAGGAGCCATACTAAAAGTGTTGTACTTTCTTTCATTTTAGCGCTACAGAAGCTAAATTTTTAGAAGGTAATATGCACAATTGCTGCTAAATGATACCAAATTTTCAAAAATATTCATCTATTACTTAACGAGTTCCAGGTGGCTCCTCAATTCAGACGTTTAGATTGAGGAGCCACTTTTGCATTAAAATAACTACCGGTAAAACCGGCCATCATTGCCCTTAGCGGGTATGTTTGCCCGAACACGAAAAATAACTAAAATAATGATTTGTAAATAATTGTATTTAGCTGACAACATTATCTAATTTTTAGGGTAAATTTAAACATTTTTCTGGCAAAATTAAATATTAGCAACGGTGCTAACTTCACTCAGTTGTCAGCGAGACATGTTGAAAGGAGTACTAGTGTGAGGTGGTGCCAAAATCTTGTGTTATGTTTTTACTTACTGTCAGCGTACTACATCTCTCAGGTAAGTTATTTTAATATCAGAGTAATTATAAATATCGCGCTTCATTTTAATGCTACTTTGAGACCTTTACAACATAAAATCTTGAAGATAATGGAGTGGGCAATGATTCCCGAATTTGCGCGAACATAAGAGTGACAACATTGCCCACTACAAAAATAATGTTAGGGTTGGCACCCATCAGCACTCAGTTGACAAATATAAACTAGGTACCTACATTTGGTTTATTTGGTTGCAGTATGGGAAAGCCTAAGAAAAGAAATCGCAGAGTCCTCGGGTCTCGGCCTCGGGTTGACATGCATTGCAATCATGTTGCAATGTTTATTTTTCTTTTTAAGGATTGTTTTACCATTTTTGTAAGTTTTTTTTGTAAGATTTGATTTAAAACCCTTTAGGGCATAAAGCTCATAATGGTAGGTACTCATAGTTTTATACCTGCAATTTACAACGATTGTACTTGACTGATTATTGATAATAAAAGAGAGTTTATATTTGAACAGATTATTATTTATCACATTAATATGTATCAACCCTAATCCACTGTTTTACTATGTATGAAAAAGTCTCTGGTGTGTAGTGTAACATTGCCCACCTCAGTAAAATAAAAAGTAATATGTTTTTGACATATTGAACACGAAGGATGGCAACTTTGCATAATTCACTAAAACTATACCCTATTACCCAAGCTTTAGAACTGATAATTTTAGAGAAATTAAGGTTGAGCAATGTTGGACGGTTGTGCGTATAATTTTGCCCGGCTATTTAGGCGCCTTTTTCTTGGATTCTGTTAAAGTTAGAAACACTTTATTTTGTGATTTTAGGCCTATAACAGTAATTGCTACCATGGTCGACTTTATTACGAGTTCTGGTGAATATTTTTTGCAAAATCTCAAAAATACGTGGAAATGCGGGCAATGATGGCCGGTTTCACGGTAGTGATATATTTTGCTGCTAAATCTAGAATTCGTGCTGCAAAATCAGCTACATTGCTGCTAAATAATGGTGAGATCAAATTTAAAAAATCTGATGTGGCTCCTCAATCCTTACGGACATTGATTTACTACTAGTACAGCTGCCATATAGCTGCGAACTCCGTTCATTAGTATTGAATTTCTGATTTTGATCATCTACTTTTGCTGTTGACTGTACTACTGCCGTGACATTTGAATTTCTGAAGTGACTACAACCGTTTAGTTGGTAGAGGGGGGGGGGGACACTTGACTCTAACGAAAATTGGTACTTTAAAGCTTAATAAGTCACGAACGGTTTACTTAATCAAAAAACGGTCTTCCCAAACCCCTAATATTTTTAAAAGACCTATCCAACGATATCCCACACTATGGAAAGGACGAAAAAAAAATTATCATCCCCACTTTAGATGTAGGGGAGGTACCTACCCTAAATAATTGTATTTTTTCAAAAAAAAATTTTACCACAATTTTGATGGTGTCATTTACGTGTACATACTCATGCCAAATTACAACCTTTTAGTACCAATAGTTTTTGAGCTACACCGCGGACAGACAGACGACATGGCGAAACTATAAGGGTTCCTTGTTGACTACGGAACCCTAAAAACAGGTAACTGAACCAACTGAGTAGTCGACCATTGAAAGTTTAAAAAATAGTCTTTGTTTAAACATTTTTTTACTTTTAAGAATATTTCAAAAAAAGTCTATGACAGTTATGCTGCAGATGTACATACTAAATAAAATGTGTCCGTTTCGACTGCTCGGCCACAATTTCGTAGAAGCAAAACGACTACGTCAACATTACGAAGGAATTTGTAAAACACTAACAATGAAAGTCGCAAATTCGTAGATCCAATATTCAGAAAGTTGTAAAGGTTTAACCATGGCCGCGCAGTCGAAACGTGGAGAACTGCGCGGCCACGCAGTTCTCTTAAAGTTCTCTTAAACGGAGCTTCGTAGAGGTCCCATTCTTTTTGCTAACCACTGATACGATTTCGAAGAAATTGTAGACAGTATGAATAAAGCCCTAATGTTTAGAATTCACGACCTACAGAACTTAAATGCTATGGCCGCGCAGTAGACACGTGGAGAACTGCGCGGCCACGCAGTTTTCTTAAAGTTCTCTTAAACGGAGCTTCGTAGAGGGCCCATTCTTTTTGCTAACCACAGATACGATTTCGAAGAAAATGTAGACAGTATGAATAAAGCCCTAATGTTTGGAATTCACGACTTACAGAACTTAAATGCTATGGCCGCGCGGTTGAAACGTGTAAAACTGCGCTGTCACGCAGTTCTCTTAAACGGAGCTTCGTAGAGGTCCCATTCTTTTTGCTAACCACTGATACGATTTCGAAGAAATTGTAGACAGTATGAATAAAGCCCTAATGTTTGGAATTCACGACCTACAGAACTTAAATGCTATGGCCGCGCAGTTGACACGTGGAGAACTGCGCGGCCACGCAGTTCTCTTAAAGTTCTCTTAAACGGAGCTTCGTAGAGGGCCCATTCTTTTTGCTAATCACTGATACGATTTCGAAGAAAATGTAGACAGTATTAATAAAGCCCTAATGTATGGAATTCACGATCTACAGATCTTATAACCTATAATGCAAGTAGAAAAAGGGTGACCAAGATTTATGGTGCGTCAATCAGACATTTTCAAGCGTCGTTTTTATACCACGTAGCCTATTATCATAATCTATATCTTCTATCTATATCTATATCTATACTTATAATAAATCTGTAGAAGTGAAAATTCTGTACATTGAAAATATCCAAAAAATAAATGGCAGGGGGTGTTACTTGACCGACACCGAACCCAAAAATGTGATTAAAAAAATTTTTGTCTGTCTGTCTGTCTGTCTGTCTGTCTGTCTGTCTGTTTGTTCAGGCATCACGCAAAAACTACCGGTTCGATTACGATGAAACTTGGTATAATTATTCTTTAATATCCTGGGCACCACACTGGGTACTTTTTATCCCGGAAAAGTATATACAACAAAAAACAAACTTAATTTTGCGGTTCGATCCCTATACCCGATTACCACTGTCTGTACTGTACCAACCGCAAATACTAAGTTTGTCGTAGGTTGGGTCACCCGCAGTGGAGTTCATTTTTATTCCTTTTAGTTTTTAGAGTTATTTAGGTTTATTTTTATATAAGTCGTAGGTATACATTTTAATTTTAAAGTATAGGTAGGTAGTATATTTGATAGTGTACGTAGTGACCGTAGGTTATTTTATAATACTGTTAGGTAGGTATTTAGTCATTCGTATAGATATTAGTTTTTAGGGAGTTTGCTTATTTATTGAGTTTAGATTAGTTATCATCAGAAATAGGTTTATTTAGGGTAGGTATTTAATTTTCTGTTATTGAGTTTTTTTTAAAAATTAGTTAGGTACTTAGGTAAAGATATCATATAGGTACCCTCTTAATCACCACTAATGAGACACAATTGGTTTTCTATTGTAATTAGCCACAAAGGGCCCGCGACATAGATGGCATTCTGGGGAAGCACATACATTTTATCCTGTTAGCACGTTCCCGTGGGTAAATTTTCGACATCCACGCGGGCGAAGCCGCGGGCAGAAGCTAGTACATATAATAAATCTGTAGAAGTGAAAATTCTGTACATTGAAAATATCAAAAAAATAAATGGCAGGGGGTGTTACTAGACCGACACCGAACCCAAAAATGTGATTAAAAAATTTTTTGTCTGTCTGTCTGTCGGTCTGTCTGTCTGTCTGTTTGTTCAGGCATCACGCAAAAACTACCGGTTCGATTACGATGAAACTTGGTATAATTATTCTGTAATATCCTGGGCACCACACTGGGTACTTTTTATCCCGGAAAAGTATATACAATAAAAAACAAACTTAATTTTGCGGTTCGATCCCTAGACCGATTACTGTACCAACCGCAAATAATAAGTTTGTCGTAGGTTACGTCACCCGCAGTATTATCTGTGCGACCTTTTTATTTCTTTTTTATTTCTTCCTTTTAGTTTTTAGAGTTATTTAGGTTTAATTTTATAAGTCGTAGGTATAGATTTTAATTTTAAAGTATAGGTAGGTAGTATATTTGTTAGTGTGCGTAGTGACCGTAGGTTACTTTATAGTACTGTTAGGTAGGATTAGTCATTCGTATAGATATTAGTTTTTAGGGATTTTGCCTATTTATTGAGTTTAGATTAGTTATCATCAGAAATAGGTTTATTTAGGTAGGTTATTTTTTTTTAATTAGGTAGGTACTTGGGTAAAGATATCATATAGGTACCCTCTTAATCACCACTAATGAGACACAATTGGTTTTCTATTGTAATTAGCCACAAAGGGCCCGCGAGATAGATGGCATCCTGGGGAAGCACATACATTTTATCCTGTTAGTACGTTCCCGTGGGATAATTTCCGACATCCACGCGGGCGAAGCCGCGGGCAGAAGCTAGTGAGGGAATAAGTATGCTTCATTGGATGGAGAAGTACCAAAGTAAGTAAGGTAAGTACCTTTTTGTAAAAAGGATTAATGATTGACATTTAATAAAAAATTGGAAAAAAAACAAACTTTTGTTTAGATCTAGGTAAATTTTATTCTAAGTTACTAATGCGACATTTTGAGAAGGTGTTTTATCCTATCTCGGCAGCTACTGAGCCGCGCGAGCGAGTGCGCCCGCGCCTGAGCACCCTCTGCTTGCGCGTCTTTATCAGTGCAGTGATAAATGGTTCATCATGGATTGTGTAGTAATCGTGATTCTGCACTGGATTTGGATTCTTGGATTTTAGATCTGCCTACATAAAAATTTGATTCTGTAAATCTACTATTTGCTACCTTTGCACAAATTTTAGCTACCTCAACGTATACGTAGTTATTTAACAGTATGTTATTTAAAATCCTTGGTCCCTCCATTTTGACGTCAAATTGAAAGGACCATATGGATAGGCTGGTCGGAGGAGTAACCTACCTATATAGTATTACAATAGGTACCTTAATTCTAGTTTAGAAATATGCAATTTGATGGTCCCTAACATGAATCATTTGAGAAATATCGGCAATAAATGTTGGTCCCTCCATAATGTGTCCGTTTCGACTGCTCGGCCACAATTTCGTAGAAGCAAAACGACTACGTCAACATTACGAAGGAATTTGTAAAACACTAACGATGAAAGTCGCAAATTCGTAGATCCAATATTCAGAAAGTTGTAAAGGTTTAACCATGGCCGCGCAGTCGAAACGTGGAGAACTGCGCGGCCACGCAGTTCTCTTAAAGTTCTCTTAAACGGAGCTTCGTAGAGGTCCCATTCTTTTTGCTAATCACTGATACGATTTCGAAGAATATGTAGACAGTATGAATAAAGCCCTAATGTATGGAATTCACGACCTACAGAACTTAAATGCTATGGCCGCGCAGTTGACACGTGGAGAACTGCGCGGCCACGCAGTTCTCTTAAAGTTCTCTTAAACGGAGCTTCGTAGAGGGCCCATTCTTTTTGCTAACCACAGATACGATTTCGAAGAAAATGTAGACTGTAAGAATAAAGCCCTAATGTTTGGAATTCACGACTTACAGAACTTAAATGCTATGGCCGCGCGGTTGAAACGTGTAAAACTGCGCTGCCACGCAGTTCTCTTAAACGGAGCTTCATAGAGGTCCCATTCTTTTTGCTAATCACTGATACGATTTCGAAGAATATGTAGACAGTATGAATAAAGCCCTAATGTATGGAATTCACGATCTACAGAACTTATAACCTATAATGCAAGTTAGAAGAAGGGTGACCAAGATTTATGGTGCGTCAATCAGACATTTCAAAGCGTCGTTTTTATACCACATAGCCTATTATCATAATGAGGTAATAAGTATGCTTAATTGGATGGAGAAGTACTAAAGTAAGTAGATATAATAAAATAATACAGTTATAATATACGAAACTATTTTATCCGTTACCGTCAAGATGGAGGGACCAAGTCTTGGATTTCAAATCAGCCTACATAAAAGTTTAATATTGTAAATCTACTATTTGCAACCTTTGCACTAATTTTTCAGTACAATTAGTACTTTTTTTAAGATAAACTTCACCGTAAGTCATTTGCATAAACCCAAAGGTAGACTAGACGGCGGTGGCGGTAGGGGGACTAGATGGCGCTGTGTGAAATGTCCAGGGATATTATTATTATTAAATTCTTCGAAAAACCAAAAAAATACTATCCATTAACATGCCTGACCAAATTTTTGAATTGTGATTATGGAGGGACCAACATTTATTGCCGATATTTCGCAAACGATTCATGTTAGGGATCATCAAATTGCATATTTCTAAACTAGAATTAAGGTAGGTATTGTAATACTATATAGGTAGGTTACTCCTCCGACCAGCCTATCCTATGGTCCTTCCACTTTGACGTCAAAATGGAGGGACCAACGATTTTAAATAACGTACTGTTAAATAACTACGTATACGTTGAGGTAGCTAAAATTTGTGCAAAGGTAGCAAATAGTAGATTTACAGTATTAAACTTTTATGTAGGCTGATCTAAAATCCAAGACTTGGTCCCTCCATCTTCACGGAAACAAAATATTAACACCGTATTCGTATAAATACTAATTTTAACAGTATGCTAAAGAAAACACTCATTTAATCAAAAACTCATTTATATTTTTGTGAATTAAGTATGAAACGTCATAAGATTTGAGATTTGTATACAATTATTTTGTTTAGGTACCTTCTTGATCATCAAGAGATTGACACTCTTTTGTATTTCTGACAAATATATTAATAGGTATAGGTTTCGGTATCAGAGTTGAAGTGAAAGGTGAATTTTAATAGAATAAATAGGTCTGATTTCAGAATGCTTTCGCATCGATATTTGTTGCGGCACTGTGTGCGATATCGTTATCACTGACTTCAGCTTTAGCACCGATACGTACTTAAAATAAAAAAAATAGATAAGGAAAAAAAAAACTAAATAAATGCAGGTTTTTTCAAAGCTAAAACAAAATTAAACAAAAAAAACAAAACAAAACTAAAAATTAAACAACAACAACATTTTTAAAATATAAAATTATGTATTAGACAGAAAGTTTTATTAAAATAGACTCTATATCACACATATTTCAACAATCGCAGTTCGTTTTCATAATTGTAACTACAATTATAATTTAACAAGTAATTACCTATCTACGTTGTTGTATTGATTGAAATTCAACTCAACTCAAATCATTTATTTCAATTAAACCATTTACAGGCACTTTTGAATTGTCAAAATTAAGTAGTCGGTCAGTTAGTCAGAAAGTTGAAGCTAGTTGCCCATTCCAAAAGTAGATCTCTATGGAGAAGAACGGGCAAGAAACTCCACGGACACTCTATTAAATCAAGATATTATTACAAAATCATCAAATCAATTTTTTTTTTTAAACAGTTCGAGATTCGCGTTTGCTGAGATTGTAGATAGCTCTGACAGCCCTCTATTGCAGAATGAAGATAGTTGAGTCAATACTGTCTAATAGACCAGTCTCACGGTATCCATGTCTGTTAATTGACGAATTTTTCAAACAGCGTAAGCGGTTGATCTTAGCCGCCCTGCAAACTCAAACTCAAACTCAAATCATTTATTTCAATTAAACCATTTACAGGCACTTTTGAATAAGCAAGTGATGTTAGGTGAAGACCCCACTGCAGCTTTGAGTCAAGCGTGATCCCCAAGAAAACCGTATTTTCGACGAATTCAAGTATTTCCCTATTTAATACAACGTGACATTCACTACTTCTAACATTCGGTAAAGCGAATCTAATGCTTTTAGTTTTGTTCTCATTTAATACTAAATTATTTACAGTAAACCAATTATGGACCATAAGCATAGCTTTATTTACGTCGTCAAGCTCCTATGCACGTCAGCCTACTTTTGCATCTTGTGCTCCTTCCCATGCGCTAAAGGTGTGTTTTAATAAGGTGACACCGGCGTCAGTTGTACAACGTCCTTTGGTGAAACCATACTGATGATCGTGTAGGATGTTGTTACGATTAAAATGATTGAGCATTTGATTTAACATTACTTTTTCAAACACCTTGCTGAAAACCGGCAAAACCGATGCTGGTCTATAATTATTTGTGTCTTTGCTGTCCCCAGATTTGAAAAGTGGAATAACTTTACTGAACTTAATTAAATCCGGGAATACCCCTTGATCTACACACAAATTAAATATTAAAGCTAAGTAGAGTGCAATTGTCTCAATAATGGACAAACTTTAGTAGACATGCCCCACAAAGCTATTATCAAAGAACTTAATTATCAATAAGACCATAAGTTATAAGTGATCTTATAAAGGTTTCGTTTTTCCTTTTGAGGTACGGAACTCTAAAAACATTAAAAACAAACAGTCATTATTTGGAAGAAAAAGGTGATAACCTAAGAGGTAAGGTTTTAACAACAAAGGTAATACTACTGCAATACATAGTCGACGTCTTAAAATGTTTACCACCATGAGGTCTATAATTCCATTGTCATTCTATTAAGCAAGTACTACTACAATATAAATTAATACTTAAGCGATAAACATTTTGAGACATTTTGAATACTTACGGTTTGGTATGATACAGTTGATATGTTTCCTTCTTCACTTTCTTGTCCAGCAGCACTTATGATAATGATGTGTTTAAATAATGAACGTCAAGATGACGGGACCCCGTCAGGTATTTCGAATATCACGTGAATAGGATTTAGTACAATATTTCTACTATTTCATATTAAAATTCTACACTCATAAAATTTCAAATATTCTACAAAGAAAGTGGTCCCGCTATTTTGATATCAAAATGGCAGGACCAGTATTCAGTTAATGAAAAAATACAAGGCGTAATCTTAAACTGAACACACCTTTTAATATGATAACCTGGCGGGGTCCCGTCATCTTGACGTTCATTTTAAATAGCCACAACAGTGCAGAATCACGAGCACACACAATCCATGATGAACCATTTATCACTGCACTGATAAAGACGCGCAAGCGGGTGGTGCTCAGGCGCGGGTGCACTCGCGTGGGAGCCGCCGAGATAGGATAAAACACCTTCTCAAAATGTCGCGTTAGTAACTTAGAATAAAATTTACCCAGATCTAAAAAAAAAGGTTGTTTTTTCCAATTTTTTATTAAATGTTTACAAGTTATAGGTAGGTAGATACTAATCGAATAAATAATCATTAATCCTTTTTACAAAAAAAGGTACTTAGATACCTACCATCTTGACGGTAACAATATTTTCGTATCTACTTACTTTGGTAATTCTCCATCCAATTAAGCATACTTATTCCCTCATTATGATAATAACGTGGTATAAAAACGACGCTTTTGGAAATGTCTGATTAACGCACCATAAATCTTGGTCACCCTTCTTCTAACTTGCATTATAGGTTTTAAGTTCTGTAGGTCGTGAATTCCATACATTAGGGCTTTATTCATACTGTCTACATATTCTTCGAAATCGTATCAGTGATTAGCAAAAAGAATGGGACCTCTACGAAGCTCCGTTTAAGAGAACTTTAAGAGAACTGCGTGGCCGCGCAGTTCTCCACGTGTCAACTGCGCGGCCATAGCATTTAAGTTCTGTAGGTCGTGAATTCCATACATTAGGGCTTTATTGATACTGTCTACATATTCTTCGAAATCGTATCAGTGATTAGCAAAAAGAATGGGACCTCTACGAAGCTCCGTTTAAGAGAACTTTAAGAGAACTGCGTGGCCGCGCAGTTCTCCACGTTTCGACTGCGCGGCCATGGTTAAACCTTTACAACTTTCTGAATATTGGATCTACGAATTTGCGACTTTCATCGTTAGTGTTTTACAAATTCCTTCGTAATGTTGACGTAGTCGTTTTGCTTCTACGAAATTGTGGCCGAGCAGTCGAAACGGACACTCCATAATGACGATTCAAAAATTTGGTCAGGCCTGTTAATGGATAGTATTTTTTGGTTTTTCGAAGTATTCATGTTTAGTACCTATTTTCTACCTTTGGATTATGCAAATGACTTACGGTGAAGTTTATCTTCAAAAAGTACTAATTGTACTGAAAAATTAGTGCAACGGTTGCAAATAGTAGATTTACAATATTAAACTTTTATGTAGGCTGATTTGAAATCCAAGACTTGGTCCCTCCATCTTCAGGGTAACAGTTTCGTATATTCTAACTGTATTATTTTATTATATCTACTTACTTTAGTACTTCTCCATCCAATGAAGCATACTTATTCCCTCATTATGATAATAGGCCACGTGGTACAAAAACGACGCTTGGAAATGTCTGATTGACGCACCATAAATCTTGGTCACCCTTTTTCTAACTTGCATTATAGGTTATAAGATCTGTAGATCGTGAATTCCATACATTAGGGCTTTATTAATACTGTCTACATTTTCTTCGAAATCGTATCAGTGATTAGCAAAAACAATGGGACCTCTACGAAGCTCCGTTTAAGAGAACTGCGTGACAGCGCAGTTTTACACGTTTCAACCGCGCGGTCATAGCATGTAAGTTCTGTAAGTCGTGAATTCCAAACATTAGGGCTTTATTCATACTGTCTACATTTTCTTCGAAATCGTATCTGTGGTTAGCAAAAAGAATGGGCCCTCTACGAAGCTCCGTTTAAGAGAACTTTAAGAGAACTGCGTGGCCGCGCAGTTCTCCACGTGTCAACTGCGCGGCCATAGCATTTAAGTTCTGTAGGTCGTGAATTCCAAACATTAGGCTTTATTCATACTGTCTACAATTTCTTCGAAATCGTAGTGTGTATAACTCCAGCTTCCTCATATGTGATAGAATAATTCTACCTATGCCAATATTTAAGGCATAATAGCTGCAATCAAAGTTCCCAGTCTTAATTTAGCTGCCACAAAAACTTCGTTAATATGAGTCGTTTAGTGTGTGTTAGCTGGAGTGACGTAACTCCAGCTTCCTCATTCGATACAGGCAAACTAGTGAGGTTAGGGTTTTGGACTATAGTCAGAAAAATAAGGCATAATAGCTGCACAAGGAAGGAAAAAACTGAACGATAATACTTAAAAAGTGTTGAAACTACGATCAAAAACGTGTGTGTAAGCTGGAGTGACGTAACCCCAGCTGCTCATTCATATCTTCCAAACGAATGAAGATATGATGATGTATTATAGCTTAAAAATTAAGGCATAATAGCTGCCATTGGCAGCAAAATTTTCAAATCTCTGGTCAAAATAGTCTATGAGTTATTAAACCGACAAGTATGTGTAAGCTGGAGTGACGGCACCCCAGTTGCTCATGCCATATCTTCCGAATGAAAGAAGATATGATTATGTATTATAGCTCAAAAATTTAGGCATAATAGCTGCTATAGGCAGCAAAATTTTCAAATCTGTAGGCATTGTAGTTTTCACGTAATAATAAAAAAACAGTTTTCGCGCCAAAAACATCAAATTTTTGCTTCGGAGTAGGTAACAAGCGGCGTTGCCGTTCCGTGCGCAACATTATCAGTTTGAAGTAGTTTGAACTAGATTATAGACTGGGAGCCGACTACATACTTTAATCGTACTATCATATAATCGTATTGAGGTTTTTTAAAGTCATATTGTGTATCATAGGATGAAAGAAAAAATCTAAGTGTAAAAATTTCGTATATTTTTATCATAAATCGAAGGTACGGTAATCATCACTCAGATCAGTTTTCTTTACAGTCACAGAATTATTTTACCTACCTATTCGTCAGAAATTAGCATTCATTTTTTTTCAATGTAACGTACCCTATATGGGTACATTACATAAAAAAAAATACTGTTCCCGAGGAAAATAACAATAACAATTGCTTTAGGAGGCTAGATGGCGCCACGTGTCTTTCGAATCATGATCGAAATATGACCCGACTTTCTGAGCAGTATTTGAACAAAAAGTAGTATTCCAATAATTAGTATTATGCTTTTAATAGGATTTGGATGAAATTTGGCACACAGATAGTTTATATATGTTACTGTAAAAGCTCGAACTGCAGTAAATCCTAAGATATTCCAGTAAAACCTAAGATCTACCAATTCCTAATGGTAAATGTCCAAAAAGATTTGCGATTCGAACTTTTACCACCATTCCGTTGGTAAATCTTAGGATTTACATCAATGGCATGGTAAATGTTGAAAAACAAAACATGTCATAACGTGCTCAGCGCATCGACTTGTAGCTTGCCGCCCCCGCTACCCGCGCACCGTCTCCGCCACTCCGCTCGCCTCAGTCGCTCGTTTGACATATGACAGAGATTGAGATATTCAGATATATACGTTATGTGTTTTTTCAAAATAATTTAAATAAGTTGATATTAGTTTGTACTTGTTAGGTACTATCATTATGATATCTTTATAATACTATGTACCGGTTTTGTCTAATAGTTCAAAGTAAATAATTAAGAATTACTCATTGTTTTATTCCTAAAACCAACATCTACCAGCTGACAGTGGTAAAACCTAGCATATACTGAGTTCGAATGGTAAAAGCTCGAAAAAATCGTCGTATCTTCAGAAATACTTACATTTACCAACTCATGTCGGTAAATCCTAAGACTTACACTTAAATCTTAAGATTTACCGTAGTTCGAGCTTTTACAGTAACATATATAACGATATAGGTACATCTTTTGAAACATATTTGATCAAGATACAATCTGACAGTGACCTGTAAATTGCAAAAACGTAACAATATTTTAATTTCGTGGGCTAACTTTGCTCATTCACCTTAACCGAACTACAGTGAAGAAGTCACAAAAAAAAAACAATAATAGTAGTTGTTTAAAGTTGATATTAATATTACATTAATTATAGTTCCAGTCGGCTCTCAGTCTATATCTTCAATATACAAAATTAAAATAATTTTGAGCGCAAGCTAAAATGACTTCTAATAGAATGCCTGCTAAGATCAAATTTGGTTGTAATAATGTTGCGCACGGAACGGCAACGCCGCTTGTTACCTACTCCGAAGCAAAAATTTGATGTTTTTGGCGCGAAAACTGTTTTTTTATTATTACGTGGAAATTACAAGGCCTACAGATTTGAAAATTTTGCTGCCTATAGCAGCTATTATGCCTAAATTTTTGAGCTATAATACATAATCATATCTTCTTTCATTCGGAAGTTATGACATGAGCAACTGGGGTGCCGTCACTCCAGCTTACACATACTTATAGGCTTAATAACTCATAGACTATTTTGACCAGAGATTTGAAAATTTTGCTGCCAATGGCAGCTATTATGCCTTAATTTTTAAGCTATAATACATCATCATATCTTCATTCGTTTGGAAGATATGAATGAGCAGCTGGGGTTACGTCACTCCAGCTTACACACACGTTTTTAATCGTAGTTTCAACACTTTTTAAGTATCATCGTTCAGTTTTTTCCTTCCTTGTGCAGCTATTATGCCTTATTTTTCTGACTATAGTCCAAAACCCTAACCTCACTAGTTTGCCTGTATCGAATGAGGAAGCTGGAGTTACGTCACTCCAGCTGACACACACTAAACGACTCATATTAACGAAGTTTTTGTGGCAGCTAAATTAAGACTGGGAACTTTGATTGCAGCTATTATGCCTTAAATATTGGCATAGGTAGAATTATTCTATCACATATGAGGAAGCTGGAGTTATACACACGAAATCGTATCAGTGGTTAGCAAAAAGAATGGGACCTATACGAAGCTCCGTTTAAGAGAACTTTAAGAGAACTGCGTGGCCGCGCAGTTCTCCACGTTTCGACTGCGCGGCCATGGTTGAACCTTTACAACTTTCTGAATATTGGATCTACGAATTTGCGACTTTCATTGTTAGTGTTTTACAAATTCCTTCGTAATGTTGACGTAGTCGTTTTGCTTCTAAGAAATTGTGGCCGAGCAGTCGAAACGGACACAATAAAATCTACGTTTCTTTAGCTATCCAACAAAGTATAAGTAGCTAGGGTATTATCACAATTCTTAGAAAAAACTTTCATAAAAGGGTCCCAGGTAGTAGCAAAAATTATGGTACTGTAGCGGTATCTACAACGCCACATGCGAACAACGCGTCATACTGACGTCACGCAAAATCCTGCATCTCGCAAGCAGAGTTTACCGCGCAGTTAGCATAGATACAATTTCCCAACATCAATCGTTGGGCAATTGCCCGCCAGACACAACACCCGTCTGGTCGGAGGATCCTCCCTTTTCTATGGAGGTTGAGTGAACTTTACACCCTGTTCCTCATGCCTCTAAACTGGTGACCCCGAGTATGAACGTCAGCGCAGCCTTCGTGCAAACACTTCAGCGTGACGTCATCATCATCACTCCCGCAAGCTACAGCGGCGAGTCACTCAGCCAGCCAGCATCCACGGCTTCAACGGGTATCCTGACCACCAGCATGCAGCGTCCGCGCATATACCTGGTCATCACCCTCAGCCTCTATTTTCCTTCGATGGAGCTGTAGTGCGTGCAAGCGGGACGATTTATGTAGGTGTGAGCGAGATAGATTATTATCGGCCTTTTTGTTGTTATTCTGTTTGGTTTTAGTCTGCTTACGCGGTCCGTAGTAGATGTACAGTACATACATTTTCGTCCGACAGATTCGTGATGAGTTAGTGCCAAACTGTTTTATGTTTTGATGCAAAATAAAGCTCTATTACAATTGAAATTTCTATTTGAATTAATATAATATACCTAATTATCACATAAACGTAGGTATAATATAACAATATACATTAAACCTCTGTAACCACTGTCTCACAATAAAGATCTTTGACTTCTCCGTCACGTATATGTCGCAGATGGATTGTAGAATCCACTGTTTTACAAAACCGCTAATGTTTCACAAAACAGCTCCGTTATGTAAAACAACTGAACAACGCACGTATGTATAGATTAGTACAGATATATGGCATATTTTTTATGCGAGGTGGAGTGGTATTTTCAAGCTCGCTTCGCTCGCTCATGCAGCCTAGGTTCTCTCCATTTTTAAACTTTTCTGATTTTTTCTGACTAAGTAACTCCAGTTACTGAATCAAGAGCCAAAGGAAATAGCCTATCCGAGGAGGAGTGCTAAAATTTTCAAGCTCTTAATAATGATGAGCATTAGGGAAGGATTTTTTTTTAATTCATTCCGTAACGGGTATGAACGAGTATGGAAGTTCGTCTGTTTTGAAGTCGGAAACGTGGAAGTTGGTAGGTATGTACTTATTTTTGTGTTTACAAGTAAAAGTTGATTGTACTTGTCTACCTATCATCGATTTTTGGAAACTCATTGAATCCCCAAAGGCTGCTGCTGATGGGAAATCCCATCGGGCATAATAAATTATGCCCACATGGTGTTTAATAAAATAAATTTGTATGTAGGTACAGTTTGAACAAATTTTAATATTAGATATATGAAATATAAGTTTTCTAAAAAAAAAAAAAATGAATATAGTATCGCAATTAAGTAGTACTTAAAATTTTACTTTATTAATCTAAAACAAATGCTGACACTAAGGGACCTCACGCATTACGGCCACGACCGCGCCGCGCCGTGGCCGCACAGACTAGGGTAAGCTACAGTCGCATACTCGACAACTGAAATAGTGAGGGAAGGAGGCAGAGACGTAATTTTGCTACGCTACTCTTCATGCCACACGTCATGCTACTCGTCATCCCACCGCTCCTCAGATAAACTTAAGTGGAAGATACGGTACGCTCTAACATCGCAATCACTAAACCAGAGGGGCAATTCTGGTAAATTTAAGAACGGTCACAGTCTGATCTCAGTCTCAATCTGTCAAAAATACGTCAAATTTCCCTACATTTTGACAAGTTTTTGACATTTGTTTGTCGCCGAGATGAGACTGCGACTAGATTTTGATCGTTTTTAATTACGAGAATTGGCCTGCTGGGCTCGGTACATAACTACATGTAGCGAAACCCACACATATCTGTGCTTACAGTTACCGATAGACAAGGACAGAGATGGGTCCCTACACAGTTGTGCGAGCGCAACGGGGCGTTAACCGCCGAATACTTGCAATTTTGAGCGACATTGAGGTAGCTTTAGGGAGTCGCACGATGCGTCGCAGCGTGTCTCTCACAACAGTTTTGTATTATCTATCTTGCTCTCACAAAAACGGCGAAGCAAACCATAAATAAAATTATAATTTTCAACAAATTAACATGTTTGGCTGTACAGTCACGAGCACCAATATGTCAACACATGGCAACTTTCAATTCCGATTTTTTCGTGCAATTACGAATGCAACTTTAAAATACGACACATTACATAAACCTATGGGTTCGAAAATGCTATCTACGTAACAACATAAAATTTCATTAAAAAATAAAGGAGTAAATCGCTTTTCAATAAAGCCGAGTGTATACATACTTTTGTTCGTGACTGTACTTATGCGTGAACAATAATCCCGTGTCTTATTTTTCTTTCTTTAGTGATTAGAACACTTAAGTACACAAGAAGTCAATTTGATGCATACAAAAACTAAATTTATTGAGTTGTATCGACATGCACTGTTTAGACGACAATGGTCAGTGTGTGGCTGAGCGCTGTACTGTGTCCATTGGATTTGGTTCAGTAGGACCGCGCGATGTGATCAAGTAACGTATCTTTTGCTTTAAGTTTATCTAAGCACTGCGCCCTATTTTGTAACTTTTTTGTGCGTGATCAAAGGACCGGCAATATGCACGTGAGTAGCCGGCCACATAGTTATAGTCATGTACAGTCGACGAGTGGCGTGAAGTAATGCGTAAAAGAAGCAGAAACGTAGCGTATTGTGGCTGCGTCACGCAACATCGCGGCACCGCGATGAGCAGAGTGAGGAGCAGCGTAAGGAGCAAAATAGTTTAGCTAAGGGGAACGACCAACTGATCGCACGACCGGTAGTCCGACTAATTGCGACCAAACTTCGTGTAGGTACTTTAGTATGAATATCCGCATCTTGATCGACCTAGGTCTTGGTTGGTTTCTTTCTTCTGCGATAGAGGCTGCGACCGACAGCCAGTCGTCGTGGTCGTGGTCGTGAGGTGCGCGAGGCCCTTAAAGACTCGTACTAAAAAACATCACACTTTTACAGAACTGTATGCAATATCGAGCTTTTTTAATAGTATTTTGTAGTAATAGTGGATCGGTTGATTGTTTGCGAAGCCTATGGTTGCCAACATTAATCCGTAGCCAAGAAGAATAGAAAAAAGCTTGTGCCTCGCAAGCCATTGACGCAGACCTCCAACTGAAATTATAAAGAATGGGTAAGCTTACAATCAATCTTATTAGAAAATAAAATTACGCTACTACTGCAGTGATGCTGGCAAAATGCTAATGTTTCGTATGGCAACAATGTTGCGCAAATATTATAAGCAATTAGGTATTGTATACATACCTAATTGTTTACAACATTGTATACAATAATGTATAGAATATTTGCGAAACATTGTTGCCAACAACAGATGTTACGGGACAATTTTAAACCAATGTTCTGTTGCATATCTATCTTTCCAATGACTACCAGGCTTTACCGGGGATCGAACATGAAACGATGTCCAAAAGCTAAGGTAAGGTAGGTAGGTATATATAAAATGGTAAAAAAGTATCTGTAGGTACTTAGTGTGACGCAATCACGACTCACGCAACTTGCAACATTATGTCGCAGATGGATTGTCGAATCCGCTGTTTTACATAACCGCTAGCAGTTTTACAAAACAGCTCCGTTTTGTAAAATAGTTGGAACGACGTTTAGCGATTTTCCATAAATGAGGGCTACCGTTTTTGTGTTCACCAGTTGGCGCCACTATCAATCAAGTAAGGTCCTGAAGTATAGCTCTCAAAGTTTGTTATTACGGGCGTGAAAACAAAGTTTACATTTAAATCATATTTAAACAAACAAAAATGTGCTTGTTAACAGTTATAAACAAACTAACCTCTGATTGAACTAGCTGTTCTTTCAGCCCGCTTAATACTGCACCTCTTTTTCTTAGCTCCGCTTTTAAAGCACTGACATTCATTAACCCGTAACTCATATTTGGCATAATTAATCTCAGGTATTGCAAAATATTCATAAAATTATTCTAAATAGAAATAAACACGCGTAGCTCACCCACAAACAGTGGCATTTGACATTTCGGAGACCTCACGCTACACTAGTGCCGCTAGCGGCGAATTCATTCGCGAAAGCCCTTATTAATTACTGAACTCGCAGAATTTTATACATATTTTGTATTTATCAATGTAACGGGTTAACGATTAGAGGTTATGTAAAACAGCGTGAAATTAAACGTCAGATTGTAGAACGTACGTTTAGACATACCATTTCTATTGACGCTTGCTGTGGGGAACCTCATCGTTGCGGGCTGTTTTGCATACACAAGCATATATCGCACTCTGACTAGATCACAATTAGTAACGATGTATTGTGTCATTTGTCCGTCGCAGCCTTGCTCTGTTAATAACTTGCTTTTCTCATCTTCATATAAACCATCACCTGAGATTCGAAACCATTTTATAATTAAATAACATTGAAGTTTAGAGAATAATGCGAGAAGAACGAACCCAGCCCGGGACAGAACACCTAGTAGGTAGCTATTTGTGATGCCGAAAGATTAAATACCATCTCACCTTCATTAGAAACAGGCTTTTGGTAATTTATTCCTTCCGGAGCGTCTATGACTTCGCACATGGCTATGCAGGACAAGTGACCACCAATGCAGCTCGCGCCCCATCCGAATCCTCCATGACTGTACGGCAAGCTTATGTTCAATTCAGGTGACAAGTATACGCCATTACCCAGCAATGTGTTCTACACAGTAAAGAATGCGATGAAAGGTAGTAGGTTAAAAAGTAAATTGGTCCAGTAACAACGTCGCAATCCCTGTTTAGTGTTTAGATAATAAATTACAATTTATAATCACTATTTCAGAGCGATATTTCATAATTTCATTCAGTAAATATTTACTCGAATAGGTAGGTACCTAACTGTTAATGAAACGGAATCTATATAGTAAAATAATAATTGATTTTATATAAAACGGCCTGGTAGGTATTAATTTCTTTCAGATCCACTTTCAGATTTCCAAAATGGTCAAAAAATAACATGATCATCGGAGTCTTGATTTGAGAGCCTTGTGTGTACCACACAAGGCTCTAAGTACACAAATATCAGTGTACATAAATATCTGACGGATTGATGGAGCTTTTTGGGAAATTTAATAACATTTCATTGATATAGGAAAGTAGGTACTCAAACGTGGTCGTAATTTTGAATAAATTACATCTAAATCAACGAACCCAATAGATTTCCGTTTCTACTTCTTCATTTTCGTACCTACTTCGACTTGAGCCCTTTTCACGAACTTTATGATCAGGGTTTCATCGTTTTTTTTTTCTTATATACCTACTAATTAAGTAAAAAAAAGGTAACATTTTTAAAAAGATTCAAAGGTTAGTTGATTTTGACCAACTGCTTTATCTCCATAAAGGTGCAATTCCGAAGCCGACTGCAACCGCAAACCGCAACGGCAAAACTGCCAGTCGTGTCGCCGTGGTTTGCGGTTGCGGTCTGCTTCAAAATTGTACCTTGAGGTTGAGACTCTCTCGAGCTAAAAAAAACACGGTATATAATTGTTTGAATTGACGTACCTACCTTATTTAAGTGTTGTTGCAAGCCAAAATTTAGAATGGTGTAAAAATTGTCCAAACGGTTTCCATGATAGGCGTAGAATACGTGATGGTTCTTAGCCAGCTCTTTCCATTTAGTTTCTGCAGTGGACTTACAGGAGCTTGAAACTTGGAATATATATTGTGGCTTCGGTGCAGATATTGTAGAATGTGCGTTTGCTAGGACGGTCTCATGCTGAAAGTAAATATTCATTTTAGTTAAGAGGAAACGGGGGCGGCGTAAAATTTTAAAAATAGGTTTTTAGCTGCAGTGCGATTCTGTAACCATCTCACCGTGAAAACTTAGGTGAAGTGAGCGTGGAGTGAGCTGTCATTCCAAATAATTCTAGGGATTGACACTACTGACAACTCACATCAAGCTCACTTCACTTGAGTTTTCACGGTGAGATTTTTACAGAATCGACCGGCTGATTTATATGCTGTCCCCTCCCGCAAACCTACTCGCTAGTGACCACTAAAGAGTTAACTACAGCTCGGCCTGATTATTTTATTTATTCAGGGACAATAAACAGCTACAGAATATGTGTTGGAACAGAGGAAAGATAGTTTACAAAACATTAACAATATTGCAGCCCATTAATATTAACAATTTTGATGCATATAGATGCAAAATAAATGAAATCATAATCTCACATCAATTCCCCGTTTTCTTCTTAAAAACTGGAACGATTTTAATAGGTAGGTATATTTTTCTAAAATAATTTATTTATGAAAGACTAGCTGTATACTTTTTTTATTTTTAACCGACTTCAAAAAAAGGAGGAGGTTTTCAACTCGGCTGTTTATATTTTTTAATGTATTTTCGGGCATCACTCATATACAACACTAGCTTCTGCCCGCGGCTTCGCCCCCGTGGATGTGCGAAATTATTCAACAGGAACGTGCTAACAGGATAAAATGTATACAGTGAATCCCCAGGATTCCCCCTTCCCCTTGGACCGCGAAAGCGAACGGACGTGAATCCCGTATACAGTGTTTTGAGTATTTTTTAAATAAAATTAATTTTTGGCATAAAATTAAATCGCAATAAAATTCACAAAATACTAGGCGCGCATAATACGGCGGTGCTGCGCAAGACTCGGCGCAAAAAAGTGAGCAGGACAGCAACAGAGCTGTGCTACGACTGCGAGTGTGTGCGACGTCATCTACTCCGCTTACCATACAACAGCTTAGAGCATTAAAACAACAGTGTCTCATTGTACTAAAGAGGGGTCAAGTTAGGCTGGCGGATAGGAAAAATGTACTAAATCCTCGATCGACGACCAGTATAGGGACCCCTACGCATCTAGCGTCGGTGTAACCTGCTCATAAGTACTGGACGCCTGGTACTTCTACATCGAGTGAACCATCCAACATGCCTCTACAGCGCTCCCCACCGGCTACCTCACCCGCCCCCGCGCCCGCCCCTGAGCCCGGCCCCACGCTCTCTGAGGTGAGTGCGCCTGATATATATGAATCGGATACTGCATCTGAGAGAAGCGCTAGAAGAAATGTCAGTGTTAGACAGAAACGTAGACATGGCGATGATGATATCAAGGAACTCAAAGTGTTGATCTCGTCCTTATCCTCTAAGGTAGACCATAGCTTCCTTGAACTCAAGCAGAAAAATGAGGAGCTTAAAGAAAGTCTGCAATTTATGTCAGATAAATATGACTTAATTTTTAAAACACTTCAAAACCTGCAAGAAGATAGGACAGAAGATAAGAAGATCATTCAGAAATTGGAAGAAAAGATTGAATTCCTTGAACGTAAAAGTAGGTCGGCTAGCTTAGAGATACGAAATGTGCCCATCTGTTTGCGAGATGACAGAAAATTTGAGTCGAAGGAAGACGCCAGTTTAATAGTGAAAACCTTGTCGAGAGCTGTCGAGGTGGATATCCAAGACTGTGACATAAAAGACATATACAGAATCCAAACCCACAATCAAGGCAGTAAACCCATCATAGTTGAGCTGAACAGTGTCCTAAAAAAGGACAAAATAATGCAGGGGGTCAAGAATTTCAACAAGAAGAAACTAAATGAAGAAAAATTAAATACTGGGCACCTCAGTATACCCGGACCTGCCAAACCTGTGTTCATATCAGAAGCCCTAACAGCTAACGCACAGAAACTATTCTATGCAGCTCGACAGTTTGCAAAGGAAAATGGTTACACGTACTGCTGGACTTCACGTGGTTCCATATTCCTCCGTAAAGCCGAAGGTGAGCCTCAAATTCGAATCGAATCCGCAATAAATCTAAAACTCTTAGCTAAAAAATGACTACCCTGTACAAACTACCTCAATGTCATTTCTCACAGTTTATTCATTATACACTATTTTTATTTTTATTTTAGTATCACAGTAAATGGTCTTCTTAGTTCGCTGGTAACTTGTATAGCGTATCTAAATGGTATAGTTAGTCAATACTTAATAATTATTTGTTATTTGTATCCAAAGTATGTAAACATCCTTAATTTATCTAATTTCTCGTATGTAAAAAAATATGTTACTAATCACAACGCAACACTATTGCAGTTACACACCCAAAATTATCACACCAAACATTACCACAAATTCGTTACTATACATAGACTAAACACACTAAATTCCAAATTCTACACTACAGTACTTACACAAATGATACTCTGCAGCATAAACTGGTCATTAGCATCTAAAATTATAAATTCGATAAGGATAACCTAAATAAATTTATTGATTCTGTAGAATCATTTAACATTTCACGGGCGTATGTGAGTCTGCCGGACCAATGCTTGAAGCATTTAAACCCTACCCAACCAACTTTGAACATACTGCATGTTAACATTAGAAGCCTAAATCGCAACTTTGATGGCCTCACTGTCTTAATACATTCCATGGATGTTAAGTGTGATATAGTAGTCCTCTCTGAGTGCTGGTTAAGCAAGGTGACAGATGTTCCTGTATTAAGTGGATTTACCTCAGCTAGATCCTCATTTAACAACCAAAATGATGGGGTAGTAGTTTATGTAAGTTCTGATGTGACTCATAAGGTAGTTGAACCGGTTTTCCAGGACGCTAACTGCCTTATTCTGAGGTTAGGTCTAGATACGGCTATTGTTGCAATATACCGTTCACCCTCTGTCAGAAATATAGAAAATTTTCTTAATTCTTTAAATAATATTTTAGAATCCCTAGCGTCAATAGCAACTGTAGTAGTGATTGGAGATTTAAACATAAATATTAGACCAGACAATAATGACCCAAACACTGAAGAATACTCAAATACAATGGCTTTTCATGGGCTCCTACCTGCCCACGTTCTTCCCACTCGCATTGAAAACTGCCTGGATCATGTCTTTTTAAAAACAGATAAACCATCCACAACTTTGGTCCTGGAATCATATTTTACTGATCATGCACCTATCCTGTTTTGCACTGAACGAAACCCTCTTAACGTTACAAAACCTAAAAGTATGATACGGCATTTAAATTTCCAAGGTATTGTTAACTGCTTAGAAAACTCCGATTTTTCAAGTGTTTTAACTAGCACTGACCCCAATGAAAGTGCGGAACAACTAATCTCCATTATATCAGGCGCAATAAATCAACACAGTACGCTAAAAAAAGTCCCCAACAGAAAGCAGACTATTAAACCATGGATGACCACTGGCCTCCTGAGGTGCGTGCGAAATCGAGATCAACTTCATAAAAAAGCAATGCAAAATCCCAAAGACCTTACTGCTAATCTAACATATTCTAGATACCGTAATTACTGCAACAATTTACTAAAAACTATTAAATGCAGTTTTGACCAAAAAGAACTCCTGAAGGCTAATGGTAACCCCAAAGCAACTTGGGACATCATAAAAACTATTAGCTACAAGAACACCTCACCCATAAGTAAGTCAGGAGAACTCCTTAATATGTGCAGCGATCCAAACTCCTCTGTCAATGCTATAAATAGGTATTTTGCGAACGTTGGAGCTGATCTTGCTAGGCAGGTTGCGCAGGGTCAGCGTGTAATTCGTTCAAACTTTGAATTTGACAGCATTATAAATCCTCAAGGTAACTCATTTGTATTGCTTGAAACGGATTTCTCAGAAATTGAAAATATAATTATAGAACTAAAACAGAATTGTGCTGTAGGTCACGATGGAATACCAGCCTCAGTTATTAAGTCTGCCAGACACGTACTTGTTCCGGCAATAACGCATATCTGTAATTTATGTATCTTAACAGGTATTTTCCCTGACACTTTTAAGAAAGCATTAATTACACCAGTATTTAAGGGTGGGGATGGTGACCGTGTCGAGAACTATAGGCCTATATCTGTACTCACCACACTGTCCAAAATTATGGAGAAGATTCTGAACAAAAGATTGCTTAGCTATCTTGAATACAACAACATAATTGCGCCAAACCAATACGGTTTTAGGAGAGGCGTATCAACAGAGGATGCTGTTCTTGAACTAACAAGCCAAATTGTTAAGAATCTTGATTCAAGGACTAAAACTATAGGTATATTTCTTGATTTAGCCAAAGCTTTCGACACGGTCTCTACTCCCATCCTTCTACGTGGCTTAGAAAGCTTGGGAATAAGAGATATCACCCTAAACCTCTTCCGTGACTATCTCACAAACCGTAAACAACGAGTTAAGGTAGACAACTACATCAGTGACGATGTCAATCTAACCTTTGGCGTACCACAGGGCAGCGTGCTGGGTCCCACCCTTTTTCTCCTATTTGTGAACAGATTGTGTCAGCTCTCTATCCCAAACTGCAAGATACTCGTATATGCAGACGACACTGCGCTGATCATAAGTGGAGAAACTTGGGAATCTACTCACCACGCAGCTGAAAATGCTCTTGGCATAGTGATGGATTGGCTTTCATTGAACTTACTTACGCTAAATGTCTCTAAAACTCACTATGTCCCTTTCTCAGCTAACTCTACTACACAGCCTAGTATGCCAGACGTTAGAGCCCATAGTTGTCACCCTTCGCTGAACCCCTGCAGCTGCCCTACTATTCATAGAAGCTCTTGTGTTAAATACTTGGGGGTACACATTGATAACACATTGAGTTGGCAAGAGCATACCAGTGTGACAGTTTCGCGAGTGCGTAAACTAATGTTCCCTATGAAGAAACTAAGAAGAGTAGTTGCCGATCGACTGTTAAAGACGATTTATTTTGCCTTGGCTCAGTCACTTCTTACCTATTGCATATCTGTCTGGGGCGGTACACTTAAAACGTATCTGCTTCGCCTTGAGAGGGCACAAAGAGCTGTCTTGAAAGTCATGCTTCACAAACCTTATCGGTACCCGACTACCCAGCTCTATAAAGACATATCGGTACTCACTGTACGACAGCTCTGTGCACTTAACATCACTTTACGTGTACACTCATCATTGACCTATGACCCACGGTTACTAGAGCAAAATAAAAGACGTAAAGATCCTGTATGCCCACCTGTCTCCACCAAAACTGCTCTGGCGAGGCGAAGCTACCCGTGTCTTAGCAGTCACCTTTATAACACTATAAACAAATCCTGCAACGTATATTCCTTACCTAAATTTAAATGTAAAACTGTAGTCAGTAGTTTTCTTCAAAAGTTAACGTACGATGAGACTGAACAACTCTTTGCAAAAAAATCTTACTAACGCATCTAAATACAGATTTAAATTGTTCCTTCATTATTTATTTTATACTGTGACATATTACGAAATACACAACTAAACATACACACACACACACACCCACACGTACACCCACACCACACACCCATTCCTTGCTTACATAAATTTTAATGTTAAGTACTAATGTTTAAATAAGTTTTACGCCTACCAAGTGCAGAAAATTGTCAATGAACTGTAAGAGGAAGGCGCCTGTGTCTGTAACACAGTGTATACTAGCACAGACACAGACGTTCACTCTGTCTCAAATAGTGCATAGCGGTGAAATTCATTGTTTTATGTTTGATTGAGATGGACCAATTGTATTTGGCTTTTTGAAATAAAGTTTATTATTATTATTATTATTATCTCTATGCCAAATCAGAAGTTCAGTGGTTTAGGCGTGAAAATTTAATATAGTTTCAAGTTTTTTAACTAAATGAATAGGTAAGATTTTTCATATAAACTGTATCCCCCGCTTTTCACCCCCACAGGGGTGGAATTTTGAAAAATCGTTTGGGATTATTCATAACTTGATTCAAAAATTATTTATACCAATTTTCGAGTTAATCAAGCCACGCAGTAAAATCCTCCCCTGAAAAATTGACTACCCCATTTCAGCCCGTCAGGGGTAGATTTTCAAAAAACCCTGATACACATTATTCTTTACTTTCAATATTAGGTAAGTATAAATACTGAGTTTCGAGTAAATCGGATCGCGCGCTAAAATTCTTCCATATGTCGTGGATAGATGGCAACACAGTACAGCGAACAGCGCCATCTAACAATTTGATGGGTAAACGAATAATCATGTGATCGGAAACGCAAGCGAGCCCTACCGCTTGGACACGATCGTCGGTGGAGGGGATGCAGCGAGGACTGGCGGAGAGACCGAGTGTGGCGACAGGCTACAGAGGACAGTCGAGCTCGGACAGTCTTGGCAAACGCTCAGTACCGTACGCACGTGTTTGTTTCCGACGCAAGTGTGCGTTTCGGTTGATAATCGCTAACTTATTAAAGTTACTTTAAATTCAAATTATCTTTTCGTTCGAGTACCCGCTACGGTGCCCACACATACGTAAACTATGTCGGATCGTGAAGAAAACCCAATGTTTCGCATCTCGGCCACCCAGTGATGCGACATCAGAAGTGGGATTGGACCTCAATGACTCACGTGTTAAAAATAAGAACGCTTCAAGTGAAAGTGACCGTTGACATTTGAAAAACAAAGTGCAAACATGCGAACGCTAAATAATCGTGTGGATCTGTCCAAGTTCGACCTACACAAAGGAGATACGGATGCGCAAGCATGGCTGTATGCAGAAATACCTTTGCCAAGTGACGCGACAGTTGCGCCTACCGCCATGTTTGAAAAATAAAGAATAACCGGCGTTTGAGTTCGACGTATCCCGTTCCCGTGTTTAGAACACGCGGAATGACTTTAAGAATCGAGCCAAGCAGCCCTGCAGCCGTCAGCGAAGCCCTTCCTGTGCTGCAAGTGAGGGAAACCAGGACATATCGCAGCCTGGTGGACAATGTGCTGGAAGTCGTGAACGGCGAGTAGAAGTCGTACAACTACCCTCAGACACTTTGGAAAATAAAGGTGAGCTGTATTGTTTTCGATTCTGGTGCTGAATGCTCGTTAATAAAAGCGAGTTGTGCAGCCAAATTAAGTGGCAAGCTGGTTAATAATGTTGTTGCGTTAACAGTTATTGGTCAAACACGTGTATTCAGCACAGACAAAATCATATTAGCGTTGCAATTAGCGAGCAACAACTTGAGATTTTATTACATTTCTACCCGACATTTACTTGCAAAGTAATATTATGATAGTACGTGAAAAATTGAACCTATTGTTATCAATGATAGTTTGGATCAGAGTATTACTAACGAATTTGAGGAAAGTCTTGAAAGAGAATAATCTATATTTAGATAAGTATTCGTGCCAAGTTTCAAGTTTATTAACTCAAGGAATAAGATTTTTCATACAAACGAATTCCCCCCTTTTCACCCTCTTAGAGGTGGAATTTAGAAAAATCCTTTCTTAGTGGATGCCTACTCTTCACGAAGAACACACCCTCCAAATTTCATGTCTCTAAGACCAGCGGTTTAGGCTGTGCGTTGATCTATCAGTCAGTCAGTCAGGACTTTGAATTTTATATATATAGATCACACCACCAAACGAGTAGAATACGGAATTTCGACGCACAAAATATCGATAAATGCTAATACGATGCTACAAAATTGAGATGCACTTTACTGCGAAAGACCGTCTCTGCGAAGCCACTACACTTCAATGCACGTTAGGTACCGCGATAGATCTTCACTGTGATACTAGTTGACTTCGATGCACGTTACCGCGAAAGATTTTCACTGCGATATTAACCTGACTTAGATACACATTACCGCGAAAATTCATTTCTACAGAGCCGCGGGCAAAAGCTAGTGTACCAAGAAAACTAGTATAAGTACACGCAAGTAGGTACACATAGTCGCATACACGACGTACAATGGTCTAGCGTAGTATGTACAGTGGGGGTTAGAAGTCGAGTGGCATTTTCACGAAGAAATAGATTGACACTTTTGTTTAATTTACGACCTTTTTCTAATGAGTAATTTCTATACTCTATAGTATAGGTACACACACACACTCTTTTCACACACTCTCACATTCGTTTGCAATTACTTTGAATAATCACGCTATTGACTACAGTACCTTAGAGGGGCCCGTGGCTAAATAATAACAGCCGGACAGGTCGATCGGTCAGGTTAAGCTACGCTTGCCGCGGTTGGTCTGTGGATGGGTGACCATCTCGACATACCGAGACCCCTCCGTACCTCGGAAAGCACGTTAATCCGTTGGTCTCGGCTGTCATTCGTGGATCTTTGACGGTCGTTACGGGTAGTCAGAAGCCCGAAACTCTGACAACCAGTCTTACCAAGGGGTATCGTATTACCCAGTAACTGGGTTGTGGAGGTCAGATAGGCAGTCGCTCCATGTAACATACTGGTATTCAGCTGCATCCGGTTAGACTGGAAGCCGACCCCAACATAGTTGGGAAAAGGCTAGGCAGATGAGATGACTACAGTACCTTGTCATGTTCGTCTTGTTCACTTATTCGTAAAATTTTATGATTATACCCACAGAAATCGAAATATACAAATTATAAGGTAGACGGATGCAGTTAACTTATGAGTCATTCACCAGAACTATTTAGTCGCGGTGAATCACCGGGACTAAATAGAACGTTAGGTATTTGTTTTTGGTTGGTCGTTATACTTGTTATTGTAGATTAGTGACGTGTGTTTAATCTATTACCTAGCGGTGTTGTAGTTCATTTTGAAATGCAAGGAAATTTAAGTATTGAGATGAAAGCAGCCGATCGATTCTGTAAAAATCTCACCGTGAAAAGTTAGGTGAAGTGAGCAAGAGAGTGAGCTGTCAATAGTGTCAATCCCTAGTATTATTTGGGAATGACAGCTCACTTCACCTAAGTTTTCACGGTGAGATGGTTACAGAATCGCACAGCAGATATTATCGCGCTGCGTAAAAGTGGACTTAAATTATATCAGAGAAATCTGATGAAACCGGATTAGTATACCGTGTGAGTATTATGATTTAATTATTTTATCGATTGTTTTTCTAATTAAAGTATAGGTAACTGCTGATCCTTTTAGTTATTTTTTTAAACGTTTTATATTTATCATAAAGCATAATTAGAAGAAAAGAAAATTAATGATGAACATAAAATATAACATTAAGTACTTATAATAATAATAGATATAGGTAATAATGTAACATTTCTATTTTCAAAATAATTTGGTTTCAAATTGGTAATATTCGTATTTTGCTAGTAGCCTAACAGTACTCTTTTTTTGTTTTAGAGAAATACCTACTGTGAGTCGGAGGGTCAAAAGATATCATGAAAAGCCTTAAATTGCCAGTCGAAAGCAAAGTGGAAGGCCTCAGCTAGTCAGTGAATATGAAACAAGTGGTTTCATACCAACGAGATATTTTGCCGAATTATTCGACACATCTTTACGAACCGTTCGCCGTGCAAACCGTTCGCCCATATTTGATTGAAAAACATAAACAAGAACGTTTACATTTCGCGATACAGCGATGGGAAGCACGGAATGAGAGATCTGATGAGCAGTTGAAGTTGCATTTGAAATATGGAAACATTTAAGAGGAACAGATATATGTTTCAACTAGCTTCTGCCCGCGGCTTCGCCCGCGTGGATGTCGGAAATTATCCCACGGGAACGTGCTTACAGGATAAAATGCATGTGCTTCCACAGGATGCCATCTATCTCTATGCCAAATCAGAAGTACAATGGTTTAGGCGTGAAAATGTAACATACAGTTTCAAGTTCAAATCCTCCCCTTAAAAACTGAATTACCGCTTTTCGTCCCGTCAGTGGTAAATTTTCGACAACTTTACATACCTACTTATTATTAATTATTTTCTGTCAAAAGTATCAATACTGGGTTTCGAGTTACTCGGACCGCGCATTCAAATTATTCCACACAAACTTCAATACCCCTATATCCCCCTTTGAGGGGTAGTTTTGAAAAACTTATAATGATAAACTTTATTACTTACTTAGGCGAGTATTCTTGAAAAGTTTCAAGTTTATTAACCTAATGAAGAAGATTTCTCATATAAACAGTATCCCCGCTTTTCACCCCCACAGGGGTGGAATTAAAAAAAAATAGTTTGGTATGTATTCATAACTTGACTCAAAGATTATTTATACTAATTTTCGAATTAATCAAGCCATGCAGTAAAATCTTACCCTGAAAAATTGACTAACCCATTTCAGCCCGTCAGGGGTAGATTTTCAAAAAACCCGATACACATTATTCTTTACTTTCAATATTATGTATAAATACTGAGTTTCGAGTAAATCGGACTGCGCGCCAAAATTCTTCCCTACAAACTTTGAAACCCCCCAATCCCTTATTAGGGGGTAGTTTAGAAGAAAAAAAAACTGACAATCTTCATAATTTATTTAGATAAGTATTCGTGCCAAGTTTCAAGTTTATTAACGCAAGGAATAAGATTTTTCATACAAACGAATTCCCCCCTTTTCACCCTCTTAGGGGTGGAATTTCGAAAAATCCTTTCTTAGTGGATGCCTACTCTTCACGAAGAACACATCCTCCAAATTTCATGTCTCTAGGACCAGCGGTTTAGGCTGTGTGTTGATCTATCAGTCAGTCAGTCAGTCAGCCTCAGGACTTTGAATGTTATATATATACAGGAATATTTTTTAAGCAATGCGCAAAAAATTTTTGGTGGTTCAGTATCAGTAATAGAACACATTTCCATTATTTGTTCAAAACTTTTTTATATTTTTTTATCCGACTTTAAATCAGCAAAATATGGACACTATCTATTCGTAATAATATCAATGAACGCGGGCGCCGTGTTACGAGTGATGTTGCAGAGGGGGTGAAACCCCCTTCCGGGCGGCAGGGTGGCGCCAGGCGGCGGCGGCCGGCCGGGGGCGCTCGACAGTCTGCATGCGCTTGCGCTGAAGTTACGTCGCGTCGTCTAGTCGCTTTCCCGCGCAGTGCGCAACCCGCGCGTACTCGTGTGTCGTACTTACGATGTCGGATTTTAGTAACCGCGAGTTCTATGTGATGGTGCGGGTCTATTTATTATGTGGTGAAAGCCTACGAGCAGCTCGCAGAATGTATGCTAGGGGTAAGGACCCCACGGTCCGTAATGAAAGGACCATTTTAGCAGCCACTCAGAGGCTGCTTGATCACGGTCAGCTCAGGACCCCAAATCACGCACTAGGGTCTGGCAGACCTCGACTGGCGTAAATGTAAGTATCAAGTTTTTAAAATTGCCTTAATTTAATTGATTATAATGCGTTATTTTCTGCATTTTGATGGTCCTAAGCCCATAAAAGTATGAAGGAAAAATTGGAATTACTCTTCAAATAACTTGAGATCACGGCCTAATCTTAAAAAAGTCTAATTCGAACCTGATAAAATCAGCGATCAGTACATTGTATGTAACCCACGTAAATATCTATCTACCCACGCCTATGCACGAAAAACTTCCGAGCGCTGCCGCGCCGGGCGGTGCGTAGTGGCCAGAAACTCAATTTCAAAATAGACATCTTTCGTTAGCGATAACTTTATTTTTTTGTACTAAGACTTATCAAAATAAAAAATAGGTGTTTAATAAAACTCATTTAAGTTTAATTTGTCAAAGTTTGCGCACTGAATAAAAATTATTCCTGTATAGATATTGTTGGATTCATGCGCCAGCGTTTACTTGATAGCATTGATAATAATGGGGGTTAACAAAGTATTAAGTTGTAAATAGTTATAAATTACAAACGGATTTTAGTAATTTAATTAAAATAATATTGTTTCATATCCGTAATAAGGATTATTTTGAGGTTTAGCTTCAATCTTCTTTTCATAATGAAAATGAATAGGTACTTAAGCTATAACCGCAATAAGTCCTAATAAATACGATTTGTTAACTTTGACGTTTGAGATAGGCAACTAAAGTTAAAACGAACGAACTGGCAGTAAAAATAGTACTTCTGAGTAATTTAATTGTCTTGTGACAAGGAGTCCGCACTTTTATTTACGTGGGTAGATTTGCTAGTTGTAGTTTGTTAGAGTACCTGCTTTACTTCAATAAATTGTTTTTTATGAGAAAATAAACTGTTTTAACTAGAATTTTATTTATTTCTAGTTTATAAAATTATAACGAATAAACAATTTGAAATCACTTATAAAACATTTTTATTTTTATCCCCATATTACAATAACAATATAATAATAAAAATATAATAATTTATTATTCTCGTTTATTAATCTATCGAATAATAAAAAAACCGATAAAGATTCTCGTTGGAAAAGAAAAATAAAATTCACATCTCGAGATTGGAACCCAGACCTACGCGTTCAATGATCCAACACGTAAGACTATTAGCTATCGGTACTTGATATAACGATTTGAATTTGAGCAATATGGTATGAACCAACCAAGGTCATGCGTAATTACGTAGCCTGTGTGCAAAAGTGACTGTATGATTTTGGTTTCGTTCGACGCCAGCCAGTGTGCGAATTCTGACTTTCTGAGGTGTGCGTTCTGTGTTGATTTGATATATCACTTATACACACAGACGTAGGTACGGCCTTTACCGCGTGTTCACAGCAATACAGTCAGTCCTTAAGCTGATAATGAATTAATGACCCCTGACTGTACCTATACTTCATTCATTTTGGTTTGTTTTGACTGCACAGCAGAAGGGTGACTGTAATTTACGTAGTTATAATTATTTTTGGGATAAAAAAAATCCTATATTAAAAATAACCGAAATCGATTCAGTAAACAATTCTGAACAAACTACTTTCATAATGTGCATTCAGTTAGGTACACATTGTATAGACGGATTTGCGAAATTCTTTTTTTGTTCGAAACAGGTAAAGATCTGATGATGACTTTCGGAGACAGACAACGGGACTCTTCAATAAATGCCAGCAAATGAACCGCGATTGCTGCTACATATAGCTGATTTTTATTACCGACTCTTTCGGTATAAAACATTTTTGGTAGGTACTTAAGTAGGTATATAATACAATATTAACATACCGCTTCCGAGGGTACTGTTTTCAATGAGGGTTCCTTTAATCTTACGAGCACGTAAAACAACAAATCAATAATATCGCTGATATTCGACAAATTATCTAAGTTATCCAGCTGCTGTAAGACCAAATCTAAAGCAGGCACGTCGGTTATCACGCAAAGCTGAAATTTAACAAGTTATTAGTGCTTTATAGGTACTATAGGTTAGGTGTTAGTAGTGGCTCTTGCTGTTGGTCACTTAGGTACTGCCAGTGCACGCAACTGCAGGGCGGTATTGATTTGAGGACCGCAAAAATAAGTTTGTATTCCACAGTATTTATTTAGTATGAAAAATGTATGAAACACGGAGTTATTTCTCATCATAATTTTAACCGAAAACATTACATAACTCACAAACTATTGACTTAAATAAGAAAGTCACTTCACTACACATTGTCCAACTTCATCGATATAATTATACCATTGACAATATAGTCTCTGAATAAAATGGCTGTTTGACTTCTGGACAGACGCCAATTACGAAATTATAAGGGTTCCGTTTTTGCCCATTGGCTACGGAACCCTAAAAAGGTACAGAGCTTAAGCTGAACTGAACCTATATTTGATATTTCCTTTTAAAAACTAAGTAGGTAGGTACAGTCAGCGTCAAAAATATCGGGACGAACAGACTGTTCAAAATGATCTCAACAACTAAGAAAATTAAACTTTGTCTCAATTGGATAAAGTTCTTGTCAGAATGTCAGTTGTCGTGTACTGTCTTCATTCTGAAACATTCCTTGTGTCATTGAGTTAATGTTTCATTTTCATAGTTGCTTAGATAATTTTGAACAGTCTGTTCGTCCCGATATTATTGACGCTGACTGTACATACTACTTAGTTTGTCTTAAATGGGTACAAGAAAAAACATATGCCACCGAAGTCAACCAAATAGGTAATGAGACGCCTGATAATGACGTTCATTTTTTAGAACAAGAACAGCAAAAATATCAATTTGAAGATAAGCATACCAATTCATCCATATCCTTGATTCCATTTTTCAAGAAAGCTGGTGGAAACGGTCTCAAACAGCTCTCATATCTAAAACTAAAAGCTGCTGCTACAAATAGACTCCATTTTATATCTGCAGCTTTAAAATCCTTCTCCAATACTAATCTGAAATAAAGTAAACAATAGTAGTACAAGTATCTAGAGGGAGTGTATACGAAGACGTTCTTCAACGTATAGGTACTTCGTACTTTATTAAATAAACTATGTTATACAGGGCGTCCCACGGCTATGCCACATGGATGGAAACTACCTTGAATATTGTAGATGGAACATTTTACTGAAAGAAGGCATTATTTTAATTTAAAAAACAATTTAAACTGCATTCATAGATTTTTAAATAATTACATGGTTGAACCGGGAATCGAACCCGCTACACGAGAAAAAAAATACCCAGTAGCTTTATCAATATCATACCGATCGAAAGGCTTCATCGTAAGGATTATTTTTTGCTAAAAAACATAGTGTCAGAAATAAAAGGAAGACCATAAATTTTAACATTTTTAATACTAAATTAATCAATTTATCAAATGCTCAAAATGAGTCTCATACTGTTGAATACAAAGTCGCACTCTTTAGATTATTTCACTCCCTGTCAATTTTTTGATCTTGTTGTGGTGGAAATTTAGAATAATACGTCTAAGTTCTGTTTGTAGCTCGTGGACATTTTCATACTGCTTCTTGTAAACTAAATTTTTTACATAACCCCATAAAAAATCTAACGGGGTTTAGATCTAACACCAGATACCTACTAGTTACGTAGTTATTTCTTTATCATTTTATCATGCACTTAAATTATAATAGGGAAGTGATGCGTACTTCTCAAGTGGGTAAATTTATTAGTAACTAGCTTCTGCCCGCGGCTTCGCCCGTGTGGATGTCGGAAATTATCCCACGGGAACGTGCTAACAGGATAAAATGTATGTGCTTCCCCAGGATGCCATCTATCTCGCGGGCCCTTTGTGGCTAATTACAATAGAAAACCAACTGTGTCTCATTAGTGGTGATTAAGAGGGTATCTATATGATATCGTTACCTAAGTACCTACCTAATTAAAAAAAAATAAACTCAATAACAGAAAATAAAATACCTACCTACCTAAATAAACCTATTTCTGATGATAACTAATCTAAACTCAATAAATAAGCAAAATTCCTAAAAACTATATCTATAATACGAATGACTAATCCTACCTAACAGTATTATAAAATAACCTACGGTCACTACGTACACTATCAAATATACTACTTACCTATACTTTAAAATTAAAATCTATACCTACGACTTATAAAAATAAACCTAAATAACTCTAAAAACTAAAAGGAATAAAAAGGTCACACAAATAATAGGTACTGCGGGTGACGTAACCTACGACAAACTTATTATTTGCGGTTGGTACAGTAATCGGGTCTAGGGATCGAACCGCAAAATTAAGTTTGTTTTTTATTGTATATACTTTTCCGGGATAAAAAGTACCCAGTGTGGTGCCCAGGAAATTAAAGAATAATTATACCAAGTTTCGTCGTAATCGAACCGGTAGTTTTTGCGTGATGCCTGAACAAACAGACAGACAGACATTTTTTTTTTAAATCACATTTTTGGTTTCTGTGTCGGTCTAGTAACATATCAAAAAAAAATAGCAGGGGGCTATTTTTTTTTTATATTTTCAATGTACAGAATTTTCACATCTACAGATTTATTATAAGTATATAGGTACTTATGATAATGTCAGTTGTACGTCATTACGGCAATGTCAGCTTTTCATTTTTCTGAACAAAACATCACACCCAATGTTAAAATTCATGGTCTTCCTTTTATTTCTGACACTATGTTATTTAGCAAAAAATAATCCTTATGATGAAGCCTTTCGATCGGTATGATAAAGCTACAGGGTAATTTTTTTTCTCGTGTAGCTGGTTCGATTCCAGGTTCAACCATGTAATTATTTAAAAATCTATGCATGCAGTTTAAATTGTTTTTTTAAATTTAAGTAATGTCTTCTTTCAGTAAAATGTTCCATCTACAATTATATTCAAGGTACTTTCCCTCCATGTGGCATAGCCGTGGGACGCCCTGTATAGATATAGGTACCTACCTATAATTACAGGCAGGTAGGTACAGCTTTTAAACGTTCATGTAAAACAAAATTATTTGTACAACTCAGTAAGTTTGTTGTTTGTGTTTATGCACAATAAAGCCTATTTTCTATCCGACCTATTTGTGTGCACTTTTTATAATACTTTCATTAAGTAGGTAGGTTAAATACCTATTAAGACTATTACTACTTATTATTACACAAGTGAGTTACCTTAAATGAACAGCTTTCTTCTCTAGGGAATCTAGTTTAGCCTGATTATTTTCCGACAACGTTTCAGACGCGGATGCCAAGTTACAATTAGTCGCCGTATCAGATAACGCTTCATGCTCGCCGTCCATGATTTATTTGGTCTTCCAGAATATGTATAAAAGTATTAAATTATATGCATAATTTTGAATTCTTTCTAATATATTTGCACATCATTTTATTTCATTACGTAAGTCCATAGTTGTCCAAATCATAAAACAATAGACGGACAAGCGGCCAGTAACGTAATGAGGTCTATGCAGTTATGTCGTCTAAGTTTTTATTTGTTAACAATGTGTAAGAAAAATATTTATTTTTATTTATCACGTTTTAGTTGTTGCTACCCCGCACAAATTCGTATACAGTATTGAGTTTTTTTTTTTTTTTTACTATGGCATCTCGTAGTTGACCTTGAGAGGTCGTGACTACTTAACCGGACTATCCTGTGGTTGCCTTAAGAAAACTTAAAGCCTCCAGCCAGGGCTTATTACTAAAAATTTAAGTGACTACACGCTAAGGGCACCCCCTGTGGGGAACGAACCTCGGCTTAGGGTGTCACTGAGAGAGGGCAGCAAAAGGGATTCGGCTGGATCGAATATTTATTATTAGTGCTTTGATGAGCACGGCGTTTCCTAGGACTATCTCTGAGAAGAAAGGCCGAAACAAACTCAGAGGTCACAGTCATGAATTTACATTTACATTTAGCACAGCTACCGCGCGAGCTGGCACTTCACTTAAGAAGGATCGGGCGGGTGACTCTACGCCAATGACTATTCTCTTTGCTCTACGCGATGGACCTCGGCGGCGAGGTCGGAATGTCGGATTTTTTGTTTTGTATTTGGTGCTGGTTTCCCTATTGCTCTCTTGAAGGAGCGTTGTGGGGTCGTCAGGGTCAGTGAGAACGTGCCTTGGCCGGCGAAGTTTACTAATTTTGGAGGGAGTGTATTTAGCGGCCGCGACAACCAGAGGGTTGCGATGTTTAGCGGCTGTGTCAAAGAAACGCTTTGAAAGGCGTTTCATGAACTGTTGGATGGTGGGCATTTTGAGGTCTAGGTGGAGGATCTCATTTCGAACGAACCAAGGGGAGTTGGTGGCCTTTCGGAGGATGCGGTTTTGAAGGGTCTGCATCCTATGGATATGACGGGGCTTTGTGTGTGCGAAGACTACACAAGCGTATGTCATTATTGGACGATTTTTATCTCACAACCCTCTCTTTATACTATGTCGGTATCGGTACCGTCCGAGACAATGGCAAAATCGGAAGTGTGTGTGTGTGTGCGTTATTTGCTGACGCTACTCGTCTTCACGCACACATTCACGCGTGTTATTCAAGCGTGTTTGTACACTTGGATAACACAAGTAAAGGGCGTGTCGCGTCGTCAGATAATAATACTATACCGCTACTTGCTATGTAAACAATATTGACAAGAAATATAACATCATCAATATACCTACACAAAGTGGAATGGGGTTAAAAACTGAAAGCTCGTCATAGGTACTATTGTTAGTCAAACCGCCATTGTTGTGTATGTGTTTACCTACTGTTGTGTTGGTCACAAACATAGATATAGGAAAGAACAATGTAGCACAAATGAGATGGGCGTCGGGTAAATACCCGAACGGGACTAACGCAATCTTGTGCAAAATAAAATATTTATTTTATTAAAAAGCACTAAGGAAGATTTTTTTTAATTGTCCTCTAAAGAGGTTGAATAGGGAATGAAGTTCGTATGGAAGTTTGGCAATGGGTTCTAATAGAGTAGTGACTAAGACTTATCACTATATTAAATAGGCTTTATTACCAACTCAGCCTATCGCAGTCCACTACTGGACAGAGGCTTCTGGATACTAAGTACCCTATTGTAGCTTGATAATAAATAGCCTATTGTAGCTGGATAGTAACTATGTAATGTAATTGACCTATTGTAGCTAGGTAGTAACTAGCCTACTGTAGTCGGATAGAAACTGTAGTTGACCTGTTGTAGGTTGTAATTAATATTTGCCCCAGTCAATTACAGAGGACATAGGGGGTGACAAAATTAATAAGGTACATTAATAAGGTACCTAAGATAAAAAACAACCGCTGTCGGATTAACTTGAAACTCGCTACTAATACATAGTGAAACCAAAAATGAAAAAAAAAATGTGCTTTAGGGTTTTTCAAAAATCGACCTCTACCGAGGTGGAACTTATTTATCTAAAAAAGTGAAAAAGATCGTAAAAATACATATATATAGCGGAATTATTAAATCCATAAAAAAATGTCTGTAGAGATGGTGAACGATTTTTTCGCATCAATTGGCAAAAAGTTGGCTGGTAATACTCATTCCTGTTTAAACCCTTCCCATAGTAAATTAAATAAAGTGCCCTCACAACTGGTTTCAAATTCTTTTGTATTCCTGGAAAATGATGAGTCTGAACTGGAACGTTTAATTTTGAACCTGAAAGATGCGTGTTCCGTTAGTTGGGATTCTGTACCAAATAATTTCCTCAAAGAATACAGACACATTTTAATCCGTCCATTAACGTATATTTTTAACCTCTGATTAACTAAAGGTCAGTTTCCTTCGATGTTAAAGAAATCAGAGTATACCCAATTTATAAGTCGGGTGATAGAGACCGTGTCACTAATTATAGAACCATCTCCATATTGCCTTCGATCTCCAAGCTTATTGAACGTATAATAAATAGTAGACTGATTGATTACCTGGAATCAAATAACTTTTTATCCAACAACCAGTTTGGTTTTAGAGCAGGCAAGTCTACTAGTGATGCAGTCCACGAGCTCCAAGACTATGTGGTAAAGAATATCGATTCAGGTAAAAAGACAATAGGCATTTTCCTTGACCTAGCCAAGGCATTTGACACGGTCTCTACGCCTTTGCTGATTCAAAAATTAGAACGCCTCGGAATCAGAGGAAATCAACTACAACTTGTAAAGGACTACCTCTCTAATCGTTTTCAGTGCGTAAGATTAATGAAACTATCAGCAGCGATTTGCCAATCACTCACGGAGTTCCGCAGGGGAGCATTCTGGGACCGACGCTCTTCCTCGTATACTTGAATGACCTCTGTAAACTAGACCTTTGAGGAGGTAAAACTATATCTTATGCAGAAGATACCGTTCTGTTGTTTTCTGCTGATACCTGGGACAAAGTATACAGGGAGGCGCAGGAAGGATTCAATGTGGTGACCCACTGGCTGCAGAATAACTCCCTGTATCTTAACCCGGATAAAACCCTGTATATGATATTCTCGATGCGAACTCAAAATGAGCTGCTCCCTTATACCCCCTCGATCATAGTTGTTGTAATAGCTTAGTATGCTCTTGTCTAAAACTAATAAAGACAGCGTCAATTAAATATCTTGAAATTATTCTAGATTGTAACCAGGATAGGTTACAATAGAATAATTTCAAGATATTTACCTTCTTTATTCAGAGACTATATTCACCTTCTTACATCTATGACAAGAAAACGATCTATGTTTTCAAGAACCTTAGACATGTTGCGCCCCAAAAATTAGTGAAGCAAATATACTTAGCACTCGTACAGTCCATTCTTCAGTATTGTATCACCGTTTGGGGAGGTGCACATAAAACTATATTAGAGCCCCTAGAAATTGCCCAGAGGGCTGTACTAAAAGTTAGTAGTTTTCGCCCTTATTTGTACCCAACCCATCTTGTTTATCAGTCGTGTGAGGTCCTGACAGTTCGTCAGTTCTTTATATTTCTGGTAGTTTTGAAGCACACACACTCTTTACTACAATTCTCAAAAAGTGATCTAAGAAGACGAAACATTATCAATTTATCAGTAACCTTGACCGACCTTCTTTCAGACATGCTTACGTAAACAAATACTTTTGCTTCTCGGGACCGTACAATTATTTAGTAAGATAAATGACGCTTTGGAAATATACCCGCTAAATAAAAAAATATGTAAAAGTAAACTCTTTAAATATGTTAGTAAACATGCATATGAAGAGACAGAAAACTTATTAAAAATAGTTAAATAGAAAATCTCAAAATCAAAATCTATACTCACCCTCTCACACTCTTTCACACACTACTCACCGAGAGGTTAACACTCCACACACCGTTTTGTTTATTTTGTTTTAATTTTGATCCTAGATTTTTCATTGATACTAGATTCAGATACTAGATTTCATTGATACTAGATAATCCAATTTGTGTCGTTGTAAACGAATATCGGCTGTGGATGGCGAAATGGCAGCGGAGTCAGGACATACCGCAGTCGATTTCTGACCTTATTTTAAATTGCGATATCGAGAGGTATCCTAATATAAGAAAATGTTTATGTATTATGGCTACACTACCTGTTAGTGTAGCGCCAGTGGAAAGATCTTTCTCTACTTTACGAAAAATCGAATCGTGGCTAAGAGCTTCAATGGTTGAAGAACAACTAACCGGACTGGCACTTCTCCACGTCCATAAAAACGTACCCATTGAAGCAGATGAAGTGCTAACGTGTTTCGGGAGAAGACGTAAAAGAAAAATTGATTTTGTTATTTAAATATAGGTAGGTATTTTTAGGTGTAATGTAATGTAGTCCTTTATTTAGTTTCGGACATGTAACCCCGCGTTATGTAGTTAATGTTTTTAATACACTATTGGAGTTTTCTGTGATCTCTTCAAAGCCTTTGATTGCGTGCACCATGACACGCTTTTGCGTAAGTTATGTCATTACGGTGTCCGAAACGAAGCTCTCAACGTAATCATTTCTTATTTAAATAATAGGGTCCAATGTGTAGATGTTAATGGAGTAAAATCTTCCGGGCTACCAGTTCAATTAGGTGTTCTGCAAGGCTCAATACTGGGTCCATTCTTGTTCTTAGTATATGTCAATGATATATCATTCCATTTGAAGGCCATCTGTGACGTTGTACTGTTTGCAGATGATACCTCTCTTATTTTTAAAGTAGACAGGAATAGACAAGATTTTGACGACGTATACAGTGCACTCTCAATAGTTACAGATTGGTTTACGTCAAATAACCTAGTTCTCAATGCCAAGAAAACGAAATAAGGTTCGCCTTACCGAATGTTAGAAATCTAGGACCCAACATCGTCTTAGATAAAGAGGTGCTTGACACTGTAGGCTCGGAAATTTTTCTAGGACTAACAGTAGATGCCAAACTTCAGAGGGGACCTCATATATCAAGTCTAGCGGGAAGGCTCAGTTCGGCTGCCTACGCCGTCAGGAAAGAAAGATAACACTGACGTTGATACAGCTCGTTTAGTCTACTTTACTTATTTTCACAGCGTTATGTCCTACAGTGTTCTGCTGTGGGGCAAAGCCGCTGATATACAAAATATAATTGTCCTTCAAAAACGAGCTGTTCAACAGCTAGGTGCCACAGTTTCTCTAAGAGATTTTTTTAAAGATATTGGTATTCTCACTGTTGCATCACAATTCATCTTTGCCAACATCTTATATATTAGGCAAAATTTACACTTTTACACTAAAAACAGTCATATTCACAGTGTTAACACTAGAAATAAGGACAAACTATGTGCCCCCTTTCACCGGCTTCATAAGATTCATAACTCATTTGTTGGGCTTGGTATAAACTTTTATAACAAGATACCTTCTTTGCATGCGTTTAAAACTCAAGTAAAACCCAAGCTTTTTTCAAAGGCATACATACTATTCCATCAACGACTGCTTACACAATAAGAATAGTTGGTCACCCTAATTTAACGCAAGACAATGTTTATGTTCTTTCTCCAGAATTAGCTTAGTGACAGGTTATTGTTATATTACTTATTTATTTATTTTACTTCGATGGTCTTAGTTTATCATTTGTGACTTCAAGCGACAGCTATGTGAACAGAACCCAGCAATGCATAAATATGTAAGCTGTCACGCCCTTTATGCCTGGAGGCTTTTATTTTAATTTTAATTAATTATTTTTTGGCTTGAGTACGTATAGTTTTTTTTATATTTGTTGGTATATTAGCTTGGCTAGCTGACATATGACAAATAATTTAATTTTATGTTCTGGTCTTGTAATGTTAATTAAGTACCTAGTATTGTGTACTATCAAGTATTTTTTTTAACTGAACAGACAGCTGTGCTGCTGGGGAGTTTGTTGCACCGCTTCTTCTTCCCAGCGATAGTACTAGGAAGTGGTGAAGGGCGGGCGTTTTTGGGGAACTGTCTTTTGTAATTTTGACGTTCAAAAAGTGCTGATTCTCAGCCTAATTTGAATAAATGACTTTTGATTTTACTGACTTTTTTTTAATGACTTTTTTTTTGTATCTATTATTTTTAAAAATAAATTATAACTTCTTGTGACTGTGACCCCCCCCCTGGCGCCAAAGCTGGATCCGCCCTTGTATCAGAGGCCGGTGGGCCTCGGAGTCCTAAGCTGGCCGGTGGTCGGCCTCTTCCGCATCTTCTGCCGGCACTCCCGGAGTGCAACCCGTTTTTTTTCATAAATCAACTGAGCCTATCGTCAGAGGCCGTGTAGCAACCTCAATAATGTATTAATTTTAAGTATGATAAAGAAATTGTATAATGATGGAGAAAGGGCGTCTTGTCTACACCGCACAGTTTGGTTGTCCATACAACGTGTTGGGTAACAAGCTGCGACTGCGTTCCACCACAGAATACCTAAAGCCACGTCCCCCACTAGGGCCGCGTAGATTCATGAGGCCAAGTCGTGCGGCCGAGCCTCGTGAGTTCTTATAATAGGGATGCGTTGCAAACAATTGCAAAAGCCTCATGAGGCCGGGCCACGCAAGGCTTGGAGGCCGCAGTGCCGCACTGCTCGTAGTGAGGACGCGCCTTTACAGTACAAGGTTCCACGTACTTTTGATTTAATAGTAGAAAATAATAAAATATTATTATGGCAACATTTACATGTGACGTTTTTGTGTGTGGATTGTTGCAAATGGAAAATGGCGTTTGTGTTGTATTGAAGAGCTGTAAACATACGTATTACTTACTTTGTGTGTAAATTAACGTATTTGTTGTGGAATTGAACTGCCTAATATTTTAATATTTGCTAGTGATAACTATAACGTGGACTAATGAGTTTACTGACCGATGTCTGCCGTGGCTCCCACTATCCCCGGTTGGTGATAATTTTGTTGCTTTGAAGAAATCCACGCACATTGATAATAGAAAATAATGCAATACAAATTATTAGTTATTATGATTGCAAATAGTTATGATACTTTAGTATTTGATAATAAGATTTTCGCTTGTAAACTACATCTTAAAGTTATCGACCTATTTTTTCAATTTGACATTGCACCGCGTGACGCGTTGTGTTAGTAACTCAGCAAGTTAGAAATGGAAATTTAATTATAGCTAAGAATTAACGCATTCCACGGGCAAAAAAATAAATCATTTATTTACAAAGCACCTCTGATTATGATTCTCAAAATATTCATGACAAGAAATTTTATCCACAGCAGACTAATATTTTTATGTACCAATTTTGTTATTTGGCAGAAACCAGAGCTAGCTTTAGTATTTCGTTTTCTTAAAAGGTCATGTTTATATTCATTTATGTACACAGTAGCGCCCTGGGTCAGTAAGTCACCTCAGGGCTCAATATTTTGTGTGAATTGAGACTTTCTTTTAAAATGTTACTTTCCTTTTTTTATATTAATTTTCTATTTTAGTGACCTTGATTGAATTGAATTTAACTTTTTCACTATGTAGTTTGTCAGCTGATTAGGGTAAGGTCTTGGTTTGTCGGCAAAAACACTTTCCCAGTAAGATTTATTCCCCTTGTTGTGGGTTTTTCAGCAACCCTTTAAACAATTAGACAATGCAGTCTATAAGTTCATGTGGATACCTGCTTTTGAGTAAATAAGGATTTACAAGAATATAATGTGTTTATGAAATATATTACTGTTTCCATATATTATACAATAAAATTAAATACAATATATTAACCCATTTTTTTAATTTAAGTATCTTGACTAAGTTATGTAAAATTTTGTAGCAATCTTTTAAATAAATTGAATGCAATTTTTATAGGGGCTGACCCATCAAAGGATATACAAAAACGCCGTGCTGGCAGTGTTGGGTGAGTTTCTAAGGAATAATATATAATAAACTTCATTTCTAAAATAAAGAAGGGCTCCTGAATTTTAAAATAAAATCTAATGCTTAGTGTTCTTAATACATTGATAATGATAGTGGCAGTATTGACTATTATATTATATTAGAGTAAGCTATTTATCATTTTATCATCATCATTGGACTAATAACATGAAAATCAAAATGTAATTTCATGAATTAGTTAGCTACATTATTATTCCCATTCACTGTAAAAACCTATCTAGATAGGGATAGGACATAGGAGTGTGTCAAGCCTAGTTTGGTTGACGAAGAAAACTGTGAAACACACCCGTGTGTTACCTTACATGAACCATTTCTAGCTAGTTTTGATCAGCCCATCAGAAACTATTACAAAGTTGCATGCCTATTAAAGGTCCCCCCAATAACATTAATAATATTCTCTTGCCCTTATCCCAATTTATTTGGTGTCTGTGCATCATTTCTTTTTCTTCAATCATCTAATATACAAAATTAAATAAATTTAACTTTTATTGTTCTTAATAATAATTATTGCACTTAGACCAAATGCCGCAAACAAACATGTGTCAATGTGTTGTATTGCTATTTCTTTCAAACTTAATTGGACACTCTGCCTCTTCCTTGTATTTTACAAATAATGTTCCTTTGCAGTATGATCCTTATCAAGAAAACTATCACAGTATTAAAAATACCTATTCCTCAACCAAGAAAAAGCTTTTAAAAAAAAATCTAAGTGCCTTTTCTCTGAAATCATGGATCCTGTGACCACTTTGCTCTCTACCACCCATAACTTTGGAAGTCCTATCTTAAAAATCACTGAATACAATGTCACCCCTCTTTCTTAATTCCATTTAAGTAAATAATAAAATATCATTTGACTGTTCCTAAGTAGGCTCAGTCACTGTTCTGAACTTTCGTAAACTGATAAAATTTTCGTTTTTCCTAATTATGTTTATTTTAGTGTTAAGATCATCCTAAATTACCTTAGGATGACTGTCACTTTAATTTATTAACAATTAATTTGTTACAAATTATTTGTATTCTTGGTTGATTAAGTTAATTATTATATTATTATTATTATTTCAAATTCAAAGGTCTTATTATGATACAACATTACAATAATCAAAAGTGCTTTGTGAAAACGCTAAATGGTTGTTTTTACCCATCTACGGTGAGTTCCATATATGGAGGGGTAACATTGATATTGTCAAAATGGTCTAAGGCAGGCTGTTTATTAAATTATGTCAAACGGTCATCTATACTCTAATATTATAAAGAGAGGGAGCGCATTTTGTAAGTTTGTGTTAGTAGAGGATGGAACTGGAACCACGCCCCCCTAATAATATTATGGTGATCATAGAGCAATTTCCTAAAACATTATCTTCTCATCATAGGTCAGATGAAGACGACGCAAGTGGTGGGAAATATACAAGGATGGAGGAGGACAATATTCAGGATAAGGAAAGATTTGCAAGGTAAGTAATGTATCATATTTATAAGTGGTCAGCGGTGGCGGTGCAACCCCAGCTTACTGCAAAACGCTACTTGAAAACACCTAGCAACTTTGAGAAAAACGGGTCTTAATAGAATTTGACCCTTGCTCGAAGAGTTCAACTGGACATCAGTCATTTACCGGTGAATGACTACGCCCAGATCATAAAAACCCGACTGCAAAAAACAACTAAATAGTTTAAAAGAAGATCACTCTTCAAACTGTCACGTCGCTTCGCTGCAGATCTTTTTGTTTTTAACTATAATGCCACACCGGGATCTGCCGCATCGGACTCAATGTGGTAGATCCAGGTGTGAAATTATAATTACTTTTCAATACTCTGAATTTATGAAACCTTGTTAGATTGGTCAAAAAGCTCCGTCGATTTTTCCCCTCTATCAAGACAAGGTACTATCAGGTAGAATAACTATTATTCGTTCTGAATATCCCTTACAAAAATGAATTTTTCGAAGTCGTATTTACCATTTTAAGAGCTGATTTTTCCAACGCCAGATAATTTTATCTGAGGAATAATTTTAAATTTTTGATAGTTCTTCCATATAAAAACTGTCAGATGTCAATTTTATTCTACAAATAAAAATTATCTGGCGTTGGAAAAACTAGCCCTTAGGTTTTGATTGAGGCCCCGTACGATGACTTAATTGGCTGTCAGTCTCGCATACAATTTTTTATTCTGTTTGTTTTAGCTGTAAGTTATCCATAGTTTTTTTTGCCCTTTTTTGAAATCTGGGAGCCAGAGGTTTCTATATCAAGTCTGTTTCGCGTTTACGTCTGTTTAGAATATCGAAATTATATGTTTACGGGTGTCTTATTTTTAGATAATAGGATGGGGAAAAGTTTCTTCGCATTTTTTAAGAAAATTCAAAACATTTTTTAATACTTACGTTTATTTACATTTAACTAAAGTATGTAGGTACCATTTTGTTCGATAACTTTTTGCCATCTTGTAGGTAGGGACATGATCCCATTGCAATAGAAATGTTGGGACTTTTGATCAAAATACCGCGACAAGTGGTTTTGGCAGTCCTCTCGTGATGTTAACCTGACACTGCCCAAAGAATTCTGAAGAGACCGAAACAGGTGGAAATCTGAAGGTGCAAGGTCAGGACTATACGGCAGATGCATTAACACCTCCCAGCCAAACTCTCTTAATTTTTTCTGAGTGGCTAAAGATGTGTGAGGTCTAGCGTTATCATGATGAAAAACCACACCCCTTCTGTTGATTAATTCCGGCCGCTTTCTCTCAAGTTCTTGCTTTAATCTCATCAGTTGTTCGCAGTAGAGTTCAGAATCGATGGTCCTGCCTGGTGGTAACAGCTCATAATGAATAATGCCCTTCCAATCCCACCACACACACAGCATCACCTTGTTGCGAGTCAAAGACATTTTTGTACCTATCTTAAATCTCTTTGTTGCGAGTTAACCCGGGTTTCGCCACAGTCTGTGAAGCCTGACCGGTCCTTGACCACGACCTTTTTCGCACGTTCTGGTACGTACGTGATCCACTTTTCATTAACAGTTATCAGCTTCTTCAAAAATGGTTCGGTTTCATTACGTCGTAATAAAGAATCACAAATGAGTACACGGTTCATTAGGTTTCTTTCAGTGAGCTCGTGAGGTACCCAAATATCGAGCTTTTTTGTGTACCCAGTTTTTCCCAAATGCGCCAAAACTGTTTTGTGGTCAATTCCCAGTTCTTCAGCTACGTCGTAACTACTGATATTTTCAAAAATGGCATCCATTTTATCCGTAATAGGGCGACCAGAGCGACGTGCATCTTTGACATCAAAATTTCCGGATTGAAAACGCTTAAACCAAATTTGTGCTACTCTCACATGCACTAGGTCCATCAACATCGCAAATTTTTTTCGCGGTTGCGTTGCATTTTTACCTTTTTTGTGGTAAAATTTAAAATGTATCGAATTTCTTCATTAGATTCACTCATCTTGACAGTACGAAAAACAAATTTAAAATCACACATTTTCCTAATTTGAATTTGGAATTATGTTTTCTTAAATTTAAACTTTCAATGATACCAAAACCAGCCAGATACAAATAGTATAGCTAAAGAGATTTTATTACAAGTTCATACATACTATAATGCAGTGGCGTGCACACAGTCTTAAGACAGGGTAGGCAGAAAATTGTACTCACCAAAAATACTACACGTTGGTTTTGGTTTGTCGTCTTTTCGATTGATGATGTAGGTAATTGCCAAATACCAACTCAAATATCCATAGATTGACTGATTTTATAGACATATCAATTTACGGATATTCGAAGTGGCCTTTCGGCGCGTTTGTTTGATGTTTTGTAATGTTTGTGTGATTTGCAAAATTTAAATAAAATCATTGAAAAGATGGTGGTGGGTGTGAGTAGGTATACTAAGTATATAGGATTGTTTTATTTGTATATTAAATCTACACGCCTATCTTTCTGTAAGAATATCTGCAATATGGAATCGTAAAAGTTGGGAAGGCGTTTTATTTCCGTAAGAAGGTTTTTTTCTATTGAAATCGTGGAAAGATCTGTAAGTCGTTGCTGGCCTTGTGTATTTCTTAAGTAGGTGTGTATACGTTTTAGCGACGAGAATGACCTTTCGGTTGAAGCACTGCTCGCGGGAACTGTAACAATTAATTTTGCCAAACGCAGTACTTCGGGAAAAACTGTATTTATGTTATTTTCGTAAAAATGTTCTATAATTTTGTAAATACTAAGGTTTTTGAATTCAGCAGATTTATAAACACATTTGAGCTCATTGATAAGGCGGTCTAAGTTAAAGTCGTATAATTTATAAACATTTACGAATTGCGATACTAATTCAACCGGAAAATTGTCATTATATTTATTGAAATTTTCGCATGAAAGTAGTCCAAAAAATTTTAACTCTTTCAGATTTTTATATCGGTCGCGACATTCGATGGATATATTGTCTATAATTTCAATAAAAATCCGCTTAAAATTGGATTTCGCGTCCACAACATTACGTTTTTGTTTTGGCGGCCCTGTGATTATTTTTACGCCTTCAAAAATTAATTCAAACCTAGATCTGAATGATTCCAAAAACGATTCAAAGTCCCTAATTTTTTTAATACAATAAGTCACATCTGATGTCTTTTTTTGCATAATTTCGTAAAGCACATCAGTTTCTGCGAATATTTCGTTAAACACATGAAGTAAAAACTGGAATTGAAAGTCTTTTAAATTGTGTAACAAATACGAAACTTGACTTAATGTCTCACCATCCCAGGAGTCTTCGTTTTCAGCCATATCCTCAAATAATTCAATTAAATGTAAATAAGAATTGAAAATTACATTTACAGTACGCGAATTGTAAGTCCATCGAGTGTCAGCAACGCGAGGCAATTTTTTCATATCAGCCATTTTATTATAGTGGTTTTGCCTTTTGGTACTATTATTAAAGAAATTGGCTAATGTTTTTATGAGATTGAAAAAACGTTTAGTTTCCGGGATACGTTCGCACGATTTGGAAAGTACCAAATTAAGGACATGGGCGGAACACCAAACGTATTCAGCAAGAGGACATTGCTGGCGAACCAGCGACTGAACGCCGTTCCGTTCAGATGACAGGACAGCTGCACCGTCATATGTCTGAGCTACTAATTTCGACAAACAGTTAAATTCTGATAAAGTCTGCAGTATGATGGCACTTAAAGTTTTCGCGGTACGGTTGGAACTTACGTCAATATATTTTATAAATCGATCAAAAACTTCTGACTTATGAAAATATCTTAAAACCAGTACTAGTTGCTCTTTGCCACTTACGTCTGGTGTTTCATCGACCATCACAGCTACAAAATCAGTGGAAGCGATTTGTTGTTTTATTGTTTCGATCATTACAGACGCTACACTAGAGATCAGGTCATTTTGAATACGATTTGATAAACCCGTAAATGAGCTAGTGCAATTTTGTAAATGGTTTTCCAACACTCCGTCGTATTTCGCGAGCACGTCGACCATTTCTAAATAATTGCCCTTATTCACTGACGAAGCAGATTCGTCATGTCCACGAAAAGCGAGCTCTTGTTTCCCCAAAAAGCAAACAATGTCAATAAGTCGCTGAAAAATATTTCGGTTCCGATCGACTTTCGCGTTATGTCTATCGATGTCGATTTGTATCTGAGAGTTTAAACGCGTCTCTATACGATTTTTTCCAAAGGTGTGATATTTAAGGGAAGATTCCAAGTGTTTTTCAGATTGTTCATGTTTTCTCGCGGCGGTAGGAAAATTATGAATACCAGCGTAACCGATGTCGTTCCAGACGGTTTTATTATTTGAAAATAGTAGACAAACGAAACAAAATAACCGATTACTGTGTATGCAACCTGTCAGCCAATTATATGAATCATATTGTTTTTTATTGAATTTACGATTGACTTTACCTTTAGTTTGTATTAATTGCAAATCCGGTGTAGGACGACCTATCTCGATAACTTGTTTTTTTTCACTAAAAGATAGTTTTGAAAACGCGTCATATTTTATTTTATCAATACACACACCATCTGAACAACTTTCACAGACAATATTATCCATTTTTCACTCTAATCACAATGTTAAAATCCTAAATATCTGATAGCGTAAGTCACAAACACAACACACATCAAACAATAATGGCTACTATTGACTATTGAAATTACGTAGTAAAAAGGAAAATTAATACGACCAAAAAATGATGGCCACCTAAATATATAAAATTCAATGAAACAATGTTACTTCTTAAAATATTCGCATTGCATAGCAAACTTTCGTCGGAAATGTTCGGTTAGGATCGTAATTTTTCGTGAACAACTCGAACAAGACACTGGCTTTTCATGCAGTTGTGTGCGTGATTTTTGTCATTGTGTGTCAGCAAAGCCCACGTAGCTATAGGAACGCACACACATAAAAATACGCATGACCACGAGTTTCCACGGAGCACACATACAAAATATTCAGAGACGAATAGTTTGTGTCTTTGCCGTGGCATAGGCGAGGTGGCGCTAGTGCAGTAAACTGTATCGATCTTAATGATAACACCGGCACTCGATAGGTGGAGCTGATTTATGATTTAAGATTTTTATGTTGTTTTGTTTATTGATAAAATAATATTAGATCTATTATCAGAACTAGGGTAGGCAGTGTCTTTCTGTCTATATGGAACGCACGCCACTGCTATAATGCGAAAAGACTTTTTCCCCAACCTATTATTATAATTTCATTTAAGGTTGTTTTTTCAATAGTCAGATAACTTTTATCGGAGAAAAAAAATATTGTGAATTGACAGCTTTTGTATGGAAAATAAGTCAAACTATCAGATGAAAAGTGATGATAAAAGTTGTCTGACTATTGAAAAATCAGCCCTTAAGAGTATTAAAATATAGAAGCATCTTGAAAATGTATGAAATGTTGTCAAATACATCCTCATTTCTTAGAAACACAGTGTACCTACATTACAATGAATAAGTAATTGCTTGAGCAGTTAACGGGTAATTGAATACAAATCTTAACTTCGAGGCCTGTGATTTTCCCATAACCACGACACTTCTTACTAGGTTACTGTGTGATGATTGAAAACGTGTCTTATCACAGTTATCACGCACACTGAACAAGTGCGCGCTTTTTCTCTTAAACTAATATTTTAAATTATCCAATTTTGCTCACACCTCAGGGGCCTTAGTCTCTTACTCCGTCAACGAAAATACGGGATGACTGGTCCGTCCGAAAATAGTTCGAAATTTCGAAGTGAATCCCACATTCGTTTAATTAACTTTTTGCAAAAACACATCGGGAGTAGGGACAATTTATTGTCAAATCTTGGTGTCATTCAGTTTTAGGTCGGGGCCTAAACTAATTCTATGTCCGTAAGTGATACGGAGCAGGAATCGTCCATAACTTCGGCTGAGACTACGGACTTCGTGCTTAGGGAGTAGGCCCCCTGATGTGAGCTCCTTTTAATATTCTTGTAAAACAATCCTCTTCATTCTCTTATCAAATAATAGTTATTTGTTATACAAGAGTGCAAAGTTGCTTTTTAACCGCGTGTTCAATTTTGATGACCGAGCAAGCGAAGGATTCTAAAATTGAATCACGAGCGCAGCGAGTGATTCAAAATTAGAATCCTGAGCGTTAGCGAGGGAATCAAAAGAGCACGAGGTGAAAAATCTTTGCACTCGAGTGCAACACGTAACTTTTCATTCCACCTCAGCGAGGAAATGACTAAATGCAAAAAAAAAACGTTTACAATCACAAGATAGGTACACTTTTATTTCAGTTTAGGTATTAATTACTACATTATGACAGGTAAGTATTACAGAATAATCTTTAAATTATAACAAAATAATACTAAGGTATAATTAAGAAAATTTTAAAGTAACGTTGCTACAGTTATTTAAATTGAGTGTAATATTTTTGTTTGGTACTGTAATATTGGTGTTAGTCACTTGTGTACTGTTTTTCGGTAAACTATCTGTCATACTTAATAGTTGTACCGATTCATCGGATTCCCTTGGCGTGAGTTTGGAGAGAGAGGGAGATGGTTAGGTGTTTCATAACGGCTTATTTTGGATGTAGAAGGGCCAGTCCAAGGATCCGATTTTCACTTGTTTTCAAGTTTCTTGTTTTTAATTTAAGGTTTAACAATGACGTGAAAAAATGCCGCGTAAAGAACCGCGTACAAAGCAAATTGAAAAAAGAACACCAAGAAGGTTCCGAGTCTGAGTTTTTAACAAATTAAAAAAAAGTTGTATAATATATTCGGCACCATAGAGGTAGCAGTAAATAGGTTTAATGTTTTTTTAAATTCACAAACTTAGTGCACACGATGTTCTAAATTCAATTTACTTTATCCTCTAGAGAATAAAAACGGCTTTTCCACTCAGATATTGAAGATTAAAAATACTCTTTCCGAGATGGTGGGATGAAAAAATAATTTAACGGTCTGTTATCCAATAACCATCAAGTATAAATAAGTTGACCTGATGTTTGACAGTAGTTATAAATTATTTTAGAGAATCTTTGAATATCTAAAAATATCAATTTTAGTTAATACTAGCTTCTGCCCGCGAATTCGTCCGCGTGGAATTTCTTGTTCTAAGATAAAAATGTATCCTATGACAGTTAGTGAAAGTATTTTCGTAATCGGCGAATATGTAGTTCCAAGATTACCCCCTACATACAAACTCACAAATTACACCTACTTCTTAATGTTATTTCCTGGGAACTATTGAATCGATTTTGTTAATGATTAGTATTTTCGTAAGCGGCAGATATGTAGTTCCAAGATTACCCCTACATACAAACTCACAAATTACACCTACTTCTTAATGTTATTTCCTGGGAACTATTGAATCGATTTTGTTAATGATTTTACTAAGTAGATACTAAATCCGTACATTTCTGGAAAGATCATAATATATGTAAGTACTACTTTTTTTCAATAATAATCATTTTATTCACAGCCGCGAGAACCACTGCGAAATTGAACGTCGCCGAAGAAACAAGATGACAGCATACATTACGGAACTGTCTGATATGGTTCCAACATGCTCCGCCCTCGCGCGGAAGCCGGACAAACTTACTATACTGCGTATGGCAGTAGCGCATATGAAAGCCTTAAGAGGTATATACAATGCACCATCAAGTTTATTAGTAGAATAAACAGCAGAGTAAGATATGATAAATTATGCACAAGTTTCTTAAAAATGTTTCTCTTTGTAGGCACTGGCAACACTTCAACGGACGGTACTTACAAACCATCCTTCTTAACTGATCAAGAACTAAAACATTTAATTCTTGAAGCAGCTGATGGGTTTTTGTTCGTTGTAAGTTGCGACACTGGACGTATTATTTACGTCAGTGATAGTATAGCTCCAGTACTGAACTACTCTCAGGTATGTTAGTTTTATATATCACTAAGTTGTTGTTGCCCGCGATTTCGTTTGCGCGTATTTCTTCATGTTTAAGGTTCCATAGCAAAGTAGTAAAAACAGAACCAATACGATTTCGTCCTGTCTGGCTGTTCGTGCGCGCGATCATTTAGCTGACGGCAACTTGATTGTTGTAAACACGTCGATTGCCATGGTGGGTAAAAATGACCGGCACTTCAAAGACTCGGACTAGTCTTTTACGTGCGATCTGTGTGCGCGTCAACATTATGCCAAAATTTAAAAAGAAAAGTAACCTCTGTGACAGACGGTCACAAAAGTGATCTTATAAAGGTTCCGTTTCTTATAAAGTTCTAATCCCTAAGTATGAAAAAATAAAGACAGCCATTATTTTTATCACATGAATTTTGCTTAAAAGATACATTTTCGGAACCTAAAGGTCACAGCTCATTACATCCACCCGGCACCCACCCCGCACCGCCTCGTCGCACGGCGTCCACTCGTTGTCGACAGGTAGTCCACGGGTGGACGCCGCGTTATCACCAATAAACGTCGCGCGGTCAACCAGTGGACCCCGCGCGGTCAACGAGTGAACGCCGCGTGGTCAACGAGTGGACGTCGCTTGGTCCACGAATTTTCGAGTAGTCTCGCATCGCCAAGTATCGTCCTTGCGTGAATCATTCGCGGGCAGCGCGCGGTCCACTCGGGACCCGCGCGTTGGCAATGCGCAGTCAACGCAAGGCAAGCATGCGAGCAGCGAGTTGTCACCGAGTAGTCCACCCGCCGTCCGCGCGTGGAGGGCTTACGACCGAGGCGATCCGGTGACGCTACGGAGTTGATATAGTGAGCGCATACCCATACGAGTCCATATAAAGAATACTATCCGCAGGAGGCGAGGCGGTGCGGAGTGGGTGCCGGGTGGCTCTAATGAGCTGTGACCTTAATAGAGACAGAAATGTCTCTCTAAAGTAGCCGCAAAAGAAGATTGTGTTTATTGAAATTGGGACCACTATTTGCGACACGCTGTGATGGCCATTTTGACGTTTGGCCCTCCCATGAAGATTCGTAAATCCATCATAGCCTGCCACAATAGTAGTATACACTCCTGTTTCACATGTATTATTTTATTTTAGGGTGAGTGGTACTCTTCTTGCTTATTTGACCAAGTACACCCAGATGATGTAGAAAAAGTTAGGGAACAGTTAAGCACTCAAGAACCTCAAAACACGGGTCGTATTTTGGATCTTAAGACTGGAACAGTGAAGAAAGAAGGTCATCAATGTAAGTAACCTATTTAATTTATTAGGTACCTAAAAATACTATTCATTGTATTTAATAATCTACATAATTAAAAATATTTTAATATCAATTACAGCGTCCATGCGTCAAGTTATGGGTTCTCGTCGTGGTTTCATATGTCGTATGCGCGTCGGTGGATCCGCGGAAGGTGCTCACCTAGGCAGACTGCGTGCTCGCAACTCACTAGGGCCCTCACACGATGGTCATAATTACGCCGTGGTGCATTGCACTGGATATATAAAAAATTGGCCACCTACAGGTAACATTGTACATCCGCGAAAGTGTTTTTTCATAATTCCAGGTATCCTAACTAAAACAGATTTTTTTTAAATTACCTTCGAATAATTTGTATTTATTGCTCTATTATGTGTCACGCAGCTTCTAAAAGTATACTTCGATGAAATCAGTTTGGTTAGGGTACGGCGAAATATGACGTATAAACAAAAGTATAGGATTTATTACATGTAGGTAATGTTAGGGATATTATTGTTAAGCAAATTTGCTATCAACTTATATTGTCTACTAGCTTTTGCCCGCGACTTCGTCCGCGTAAAGCAACTTTTTTTTTTCGTAAGAACCTTCTACAAAGTATTAGAAAACTACAAAAAAAAAATCAGCCAAATCGGTCAAGCCGTTTTCATGTTATGTCGTGACAACGGAAAACGGGTTTCATTTTTATATTATATAGATAGATATACTGAAATTACTACAGATTTTCTTGACAGTTGAATGAAATTGCCATAACACGGCAAACTGATGTAGGGTAATTTGCTTAACAATAAATTCCCCTGACTGTACTTACATATAATTACCCTGTTAAAATTCCAAAATAAATGCAATAATTTATTTGTTATACATAACATTTGCTATGAATTCTGTCTAAAAACATGAAGAAACATAGTTTTATGTATGTTGGCATATCAGATCTTTTTCCAGGTATGCAGATGGATCGTCCCATTCAGGAAGATCTTGACACATCTCATTGTTGTCTAGTTGCGATTGGAAGACTACAGGTAGATATTTTACTGACTTGAAATTATTAATATAATTATTTAAATAGTTCAAATACATAAATCGTTGTAAATGTTACTAGGTCACATCAACGCCGAACTCTTCAGAAAACAGTTTGTGTAGCGGTGGAGTCGAGTTTGTTTCGCGTCATTCAGTGGACGGTCGTTTCACGTTTGCCGACCAACGTGCAACGCAAGTAGTCGGGTATGCGCCTGCCGATCTATTGGGGAAGCTTTGTTACGAGTTCTATCATCCGGAGGACCAACAGCATATGAGAGATAACTTTGACCAAGGTAACTTTATATTACTTTAACTTGCATTATTATTTAAGTGATATTGTATACGATAGGCAATAACCAGAGTAAATTACTTGTTACAGTGTTGAAATTGAAAGGTCAAATCATCTCACTGATGTACCGGTTTCGCACCAAAAGTAGAGAATGGGTTTGGTTAAGAACTTCGGCCTTCGCCTTTTTAAACCCTTACAATGATGACGTGGAGTACATCGTTTGCACTAACACACTGGCGAAGTATGTATTTAGGTTATTACGTTTTGTTTTTTTTTTTTTTTCATTAATATTTCTTACAAGTTAAGTATGTTTTTTTTACCAGCCGGTCGTTAGGAAGTACTACCGGTGAACCGGCTCCAGAAGAAAATTACGATTACCATCTACGTCACCGTGACGTGTATCAAGCGCAAGCGCCTAATCTTCATCAACAGCACCATGCACCACCAGGTAATTATAGTCAGACGGAAATCATTTCGAGAATTTGGATGGTCTGAATGACGGACCATACCCGCACATATAGCAGCTATCTGAGCAGAGAAGTTATTAAAGGTTTTAACTTCCATTTAATATCAAATAATACATTTTTCGCAGGTTTTAGGTTGCCTCCAGTATGCAGATTTTTATATTACAAACAAAAATAGCTATTATCTTAAAATTTTAACCACAAAAAAAATATGTGACTTTTTCGGCTCAACGTTCGTAGTTAGTGTAGTTACTTGAAACACTACAAAAAAAAAATCTGTATCTTATTTTTTTGTTAACTTCACAGTCGTGATATGTACCCACGACAAAAAAAAAATATCTTTCATGTCACTAACTCCGTCAATCTATCTATCATAGATCTATAGGACCTTAGACTATCAAGCTGGCAATAGTTAAATTCGTGATTTTGGTAAAATAAATTTCAGATTGATTGTGCAATGTTTGACGCAAAATTTCCGTAAATGCGTACGTAATCAAAATCAATCAAATTAATCGCCTAAAGTCCCCCCCATACAGCAATCGAGATTTGTCAGGGCGATCATTATATTAACAGATACAAAGCATAATCAGTTAGTAAATAAGGTAATTTGGGGACAAAGAACGTATGAACAAAACTGTAAATATGCAAAGCTTTGTAATGATTTTACACAGTCTTATAGCTGGTCTGATTTTTCGTGTAATGGAACTTCTTGTAAAGATTCTCATCACTGTTGTTTAATTGATAAGTATTATAAACAAATTGTAAACATAATGTCTAGGGCTGCCAAGTTATCCTATCAGGGAAAATCGTACATTAAAAAGAGAACGATAGTTGGGTGGAACTATCATGTGCGGGAGTGTCATCTGGAGGCTCGGCAGAGCTACACATTGTGGAATTTTAATGGTCGCCCCTCGCAGGGAAAAATGTATGATGACATGATTCTTAGTAAAAAGGCTTTTAAAAATAAAATCAAATGGTGTCAGTCAAATGAAAATAAAATAAAAATGGATATTATAGCCACTCACAGATGCAATAAGCAGTTCGGAAAATTCTGGAATGAGACAAATAAATTAAATTATAAAGCTAGTGTGCCGGTTAATATAAATGGTTGCAATGACCCAGGTGTTATTGCAAATATGTTTGCAAAACAATTTAACTCTGTTACCGTATCTACGGCGGCAAATAGCGTGAGTGTGGGCAGTGTGGCCCGTGGTGGGTCGGCGACGCCTCCGCCACGGTTGTGTGAGAAAAGTGACCATGATACCAGCAAGTTGCACGTCACTGCTGAGGAGCTGTATCTTTGTGTAAAAAGTATGAAACGCGGTAAGTCGCCGGGCCACGACGGGCTCAGTGTCGAGCACTTTATGTATGCCCCTGAATCACTATTTATTCGATTTTCTGAACTGTTTAATGCATGTGTTGACCATGGCTATTTACCAGATAGTTTCCTAAGGACCATAGTCGTACCAATTGTAAAGAATAGAACTGGTGATGTGTCTAGTATGTCTAATTACCGCCCTATATCTTTAGCGACCATATTTTCTAAGATTTTTGAACGCTTAATTATTTCTCATATAGGTGAAAATAATTTCCCTATAAATAATGCACAGTTTGGTTTCCGAAAGGGCATGTCGACTGATTTGGCTATATTTACCTTAAAGAATACAGTGTATAAATACCTACAAAGAAACACGAGTGTATATGCGTGCTTCCTAGATCTTAGCCGCGCGTTTGATAGTATCAATTATAAGTTATTATGGGATAAATTAAGAAATCCGGATTCTAAAGTGCCGTCAAGAATTGTAGACCTTCTGGAATATTGGTATGCAAATCAATGTAATCAAGTGAAGTGGAATAATGCCCTCTCGGATACGTACAGATTGACGTGTGGCGTGAGGCAGGGTGGTCTCACCTCACCGATTTTATTTAATATGTACACTAACCAGTTGATTGAGGAACTGAGCAGTACCCGAGCCGGTTGTCGTATTGGTGATGTATCTGTGAATAATCTCAGTTATGCGGATGACATGGTTCTGCTCAGTCCCTCAGCTAATGGGTTAAGGAGACTTGTTGCAATTTGTGAGAAATATGCTGCGGAACATTATCTCACCTATAACGTTAAAAAATCGGAGGTTATGGTATTCAGATGTGGTAAGGGTCCTGATAACATCTTACCGATTAACTTGGGTGGAACTGCCCTGAGCATTGTAAATAAATTTAAATATCTTGGTCATATAATTAGGGATGATTTATCAGACGATGCTGATCTGGAACGACAGAGGCGCAGTATCGCATGTCGAAGCAACATGCTGGCTAGACGCTTTTCTTACTGTTCTAACCAAGTCAAAGTGACTCTGTTTACGGCTTACTGTCAGTCGTTCTACACAAGTCAACTCTGGTACAGGTACACGAAGTTTGCTTACAACACTCTTCGTGTACAATATAATAACGCCTTTAGAGCTATTCTAAAGTTACCCTGGCGGTGTAGTGCGACTGGCATGTTTGTTGAGAGCAGAGTTGCTGATTTTTACGGGCTGATGAGGAGACTCAGGGCGTCTTTCCAAACTCGACTGTGTGCATGTAATAATCGTTTAATAACTGAAGTATTTAATTGTGTATACCTGTTAAGACCGGAATTAGTGTACCTTATGTTGTGAGGCTTGGCTGTGCTTATGTATTGATCTCTGAACTACTGATTGTTATTTTATTTATTTATTTATTTTGGACATTGTATTTTATTTATTTTATAATTTTTGTTTTGTTTTTGTTTTTAATTGTGTTTTTATTTTATTTTTGATTTAATTTATTTTAATTTAATTGATATTTTTGTAGATTTTTATGTTGATCTTTGTATTTTTGTGTTGATTTTATTTTTATTTTTATTGTGTATTACTTATTTTAATTAATTTTATTTGTATTGTAATTTTGCTATGGGTTAAATACCTGAAAATAAAAAGTTATTATTATTATTATTAAATGTGTTTGTGGCAGTGAGCGGCGGCGGCGGAGTGAGCGCGCGGTCGCCGGGCGAGGCAGGCGTGGCGCCGGCCGCGCCCGCGCCGCCCTACGCGCCGCACTACGCGCCCGAGTACTCGCCGCACCGCCCCACCAACACCCCGCCGCACACCACCTGGACCACCCTGCGCACCGTAAGTATTCCATGAATTAACATTTCAGTAGTTAGTCATTTAATAAACGTAGTTCTTTTAATGGTATTTTTCAGCTAAAAACGGCTTGACTGTATCAATAAAAAATCTGATAAATATATATTTTTATGGATATGTTTTTAATGTTGTATTTGTTTTGGCAGAGCGGCGGTGGCGGCGGCGAGAGCTACGCGTACAGCGGCGAGGCGGCAGGCGGCGCGACTGGCGCGGCGGACGCGTCGCCGGCGCGCTCGCCGCCCGCGCCTGCCTACCTGCCGCCCGCCGCGCACTACCACCACAACCACCACCCGCACCCCTCGCACGGTGAGTACCACTCCACTAGCACACACCAGACACACGCGTACAGCGGCGAGGCGGCAGGCGGCGCGACTGGCGCGGCGGACGCGTCGCCGGCGCGCTCGCCGCCCGCGCCTGCCTACCTGCCGCCCGCCGCGCACTACCACCACAACCACCACCCGCACCCCTCGCACGGTGAGTACCACTCCACTAGCACACACCAGACACACGCGTACAGCGGCGAGGCGGCAGGCGGCGCGACTGGCGCGGCGGACGCGTCGCCGGCGCGCTCGCCGCCCGCGCCTGCCTACCTGCCGCCCGCCGCGCACTACCACCACAACCACCACCCGCACCCCTCGCACGGTGAGTACCACTCCACTAGCACACACCAGACACACGCGTACAGCGGCGAGGCGGCAGGCGGCGCGATTGGCGCGGCGGACGCGTCGCCGGCGCGCTCGCCGCCCGCGCCTGCCTACCTGCCGCCCGCCGCGCACTACCACCACAACCACCACCCGCACCCCTCGCACGGTGAGTACCACTCCACTAGCACACACCAGACACACGCGTACAGCGGCGAGGCGGCAGGCGGCGCGACTGGCGCGGCGGACGCGTCGCCGGCGCGCTCGCCGCCCGCGCCTGCCTACCTGCCGCCCGCCGCGCACTACCACCACAACCACCACCCGCACCCCTCGCACGGTGAGTACCACTCCACTAGCACACACCAGACACACGCGTACAGCGGCGAGGCGGCAGGCGGCGCGACTGGCGCGGCGGACGCGTCGCCGGCGCGCTCGCCGCCCGCGCCTGCCTACCTGCCGCCCGCCGCGCACTACCACCACAACCACCACCCGCACCCCTCGCACGGTGAGTACCACTCCACTAGCACACACCAGACACACGCGTACAGCGGCGAGGCGGCAGGCGGCGCGACTGGCGCGGCGGACGCGTCGCCGGCGCGCTCGCCGCCCGCGCCTGCCTACCTGCCGCCCGCCGCGCACTACCACCACAACCACCACCCGCACCCCTCGCACGGTGAGTACCACTCCACTAGCACACACCAGACACACGCGTACAGCGGCGAGGCGGCAGGCGGCGCGACTGGCGCGGCGGACGCGTCGCCGGCGCGCTCGCCGCCCGCGCCTGCCTACCTGCCGCCCGCCGCGCACTACCACCACAACCACCACCCGCACCCCTCGCACGGTGAGTACCACTCCACTAGCACACACCAGACACACGCGTACAGCGGCGAGGCGGCAGGCGGCGCGACTGGCGCGGCGGACGCGTCGCCGGCGCGCTCGCCGCCCGCGCCTGCCTACCTGCCGCCCGCCGCGCACTACCACCACAACCACCACCCGCACCCCTCGCACGGTGAGTACCACTCCACTAGCACACACCAGACACACGCGTACAGCGGCGAGGCGGCAGGCGGCGCGACTGGCGCGGCGGACGCGTCGCCGGCGCGCTCGCCGCCCGCGCCTGCCTACCTGCCGCCCGCCGCGCACTACCACCACAACCACCACCCGCACCCCTCGCACGGTGAGTACCACTCCACTAGCACACACCAGACACACGCGTACAGCGGCGAGGCGGCAGGCGGCGCGACTGGCGCGGCGGACGCGTCGCCGGCGCGCTCGCCGCCCGCGCCTGCCTACCTGCCGCCCGCCGCGCACTACCACCACAACCACCACCCGCACCCCTCGCACGGTGAGTACCACTCCACTAGCACACACCAGACACACGCGTACAGCGGTGACACTGCGGGCGTTATACAATCTCATTTGGGGTCGGCTCGTCATTTTTCGCCAGGCATGTCGTCGAGACTTTCACTTGTGTCTCCTAGGGCATTGTTATTTATGTTCATTTTCACACCATCTGCTTGTTAATGTCAAATTATATGTATGTCATGGAAACCAAACCTAAAGTAAGTTATTATAACCCCAAGGTCTAGCCGCGCAATAATATTGAACTGATTTTCCTGGTGGTCAAGGTGATTTTAATTTTTAACACCAATTAAAAATTCGAATTAAGTTTTCATTCGATTTGTTTATAAAAAAGAAAAACGATTTGCCTCGCAGAAGGTGTAAAAAGTATCTCCTAAGGGTGTCTTCGTCTTGGGCTGCACTCAGGATTCAATAAAGCGTCTGTGACATAAGATACTGCTTTATCCCCTCGGTAAATAGTATAAGTATTATAGAAAAACAAAAAAAAAATGTGTTTATTGCATCATCTTAAATAAATTATTCTAGTTACAATGGGGAGAATCAATTTATGCAATTAGCTTGTGTTAGGATATAAAGCCAACTGTCCGTAATAAGATATTTAAATTCCGAACCAGCCTGTCCCTTGCTGCCCTTTCCCAGCGACCCCCTAAGCCGGGTCCGTACCCCAGCGTGTACTCGCTTAGTTTTTAAGTATTTTAAGCCCTGTTTGGAGGCCTTAATTCATTGAGGCATCCACAGGTAAGCCCAGTTAAGCAGACGACAACCTGATATGTTGAACTGCGAGATGCCATTCCCAAAAGAACGTAATAAGATATAAGTAAGATTATGAAAAAGTTATTTACGGACTTGTATGCTAGTCCATGCTCATTCCGGTGGCGCTGTGTTGCAGGCATGTGGTCGTGGCAGGGCGGCGCGGGCGCGGCGGGCGCGGGCGGCGCGGAGGGCGCGCACGCGCCGCACGAGCTGTCCGACATGCTGCAGATACTGGACCAGAGTGGGACTGCCACCTTTGAAGATCTAAACATAAATATGTTCAACTCGAACTTTGAGTAATTTTAGTTGTATAAAGTATGTACCTAATTTGACTCGTGAATTTAAGAACTGAAAATAGGCTGCGGTTTCAACAATGATGTTAATAATTATAACGACGCCATGGCGTTATAAGTTGCTGCATGTCTCACTTCAACAAAAGTACAGACTGTCAGAAATTTTGGATTAAACTTTAATATTTCGATTGTAGAGTCAGGTTCAGGATACAATAATATTAACAGGTCTGTTGATACGTTATAACTTAAGTATAAGCACTGCCTAAATTATATGATAAAGTATATTTTTTAACCGTAAAAATGTTCATTAATATAGTTAAAATATGTAAATAATGCTCTAGTAAAAATAAATTCAGTGAAAGTAGAGAGAATTCATAATTTTATTTAAAATTTATCCTTAAAAGAAAACAAACGTAAACGAAATAAATAAAGTACTTTAGCTCAATTTTATTCTTCTGACCTTAATCGAAATATTAAATCCGTAGCAGAGTAAAGGTGATTCTGCATAGTCTTTTCTAATTGAATATTACATTTAGTTAGGCTACAGTTGAATGCTTAAATTTTTTACTGTGTAAATAGTATTATTTGGCAGCTACCTTTATTTGAACAGAATGTGTGGAGATTTTTAATCAACATTTGACTATACAGAGTTAGCTTTACTGGTACATCGATCTTGTTAGTTTCCGTGAAATCACGCGTTATTACTATATTCAAAGGTCTACGCGATTTCCGTTCAAATGGTGCAACTAGCTAAATTAAGTTTATTAAAATTGTTTTGTATTAATGTTATAGGTGGTCTTTTTAAGTTTTGATTAAGACTCATTTAGAACATAGCAATATAAATAAGTATTATTTTTTTAGATAAAACAAATCAAATGCTTTCGGTTGTAAGCACTGTATTCACCATTCCACTATATCGTCACTTTAAGAAAACCAAATGTCTGCTCGTTGTTGAGCACTGACGGCAGATTACACAGATTTGAAAAATTGAAATAATAGTGACGTAATACTCATTGTATTTTTCTTATTTTTTACCATCATCTTTTTGAAATTCAAAACAGTTTCCGCCACGAATCCAAAGACATGCGAATTGTGAAGCCTTGACGGGACAGCACCTATCGTCATCTGCGTCTATCGTCACAAATTAATGCGTGCCAAAAGTGCGCCTGTTTTGTTTGCTAAAAAGTTATCGTGCCAACGCGGTGGACACATTAGCGGCTTCGTAATTAAAGTAACGTAAATGTTTTTTTTTATTTAGAAATTATAACAAACTAGCTTCTGCCCGCGGCTTCGCCCGCGTGGATGTTTTCAGTACTGAATTGATGCCGACTCTTGACCAATAGATGGCGCTGTATGTCCGGTCCGGAATAAATTTTATTTTTTATTTTATTTTATTTTTTGTAATAAAAACTATCCTATGTCCATTCTCAAGTTCCAAACTATGTCTGTACCAAATTTCACACAAATCGGTTCAGTAGTTTAGGCGTGAAGCAAAGACAGACAGACAGAGTTACTTTCGCATTTATAATATTAGTTTGGATTGGCATAAGAAACGATTTTTGCTACAAAATTTAATAACTGTAAAGTCTGATGTATTGTCACTCGTGGGATAACTGGAGCGCAAACAGATCTTTTGTTCCGATACCAATAGTGGTTGGTTACATCGAAGTGTAATCATGTCGTAGCACGAAGGTTCAGTACGATAGACGCAGTAGGGGAAGGGGTAGGACACCGCATTACGTCGAAATGGTTTTTGCTAGTTTCATGATTGGGCAAATGTGTCATTTTGTATTTACATATTTTAGCCAGGCTAGAAGATGTAGACAATGCTTTCAGATATTTTAATCGGCTTACCGATTAAAATATATACCGAACAGAAACCAGTCTGCTAAACGGTAATATCTTAATATTACCGTTTTGGTTGGTTTCTGTTTGGTTAAAATTATACACACTCCTAGCCAGGTAATTTTAATGTCAATATGGAAACAATTTCTCGAACGAAAATGATCGCAAAATTAATGTGACAAATTGTTAAGCTCGCGAAACTGAGCGTAAAAGTTGCAAAACGTATTTCAATTTCGCGAACAGCACTTTCGCCTTAACAAATGCAAAAGTCGGTTAACAAAAAACACAGCCAGCTCAACGATTGTTAAACGAGCAATTTGTTTCCCGAATATAAATAGTTTTTTTTTATTATTTAAAATTATACCTAATTTAAGATATTATTGGATTATATTTTTATGTAAGTAATGCATTTACGAGCTCGTATTTTCGTAAATAAATTTTTATTACTTTTAATTGGTTGAATAGGTATACCTGAATTTTGTAAAATGATTTTTTCATTAAATATTAACGATATGGACATTAATTTGGTTTTTATTATTAATGCAGCAAACTTATGCTATAATTCCCATTTACACGAGAGGTATAATGGTCGAGTATAAAAATATGTCATCAGCAAGTAGCTAAGGGCCGGCGCACATCAAGCGAGGCGCGGCACTGCGCGGTTTTCACTTGAAAACAAATATTAACCTTGCAATTTCGGCGTAATTTCGTTATGCTTGACACACTAACGCATCATCGGTTGTGGTTTTTTTTTATTCTCTATCTGCTTGTTCTGGCCGACTCCACTGTTCTGCTGTTAAAAGTGACTGACGATACGCGAAGGATATTTGTTTGGCAGGAAAACCACGCTCCGTAGACCCAGCTGCATTTCACATATATTATATTCCAGCGCGCACTGCATGTGAACTACACTTAAAACTAGTTTGTTTTCTTAGGATGGCTGATCGTCTGTTTCGCCTAAGGGTCAGCTGAGACTACTCGATGAAATTGCATGAGTTTAGATAGTGTATGAAACCCCTGATATCGCCCCCTACAGGAAAACCAATTATCTAACATGAACCTAACTTTATAATACAGCAATTTGAAAGTTTGACGCTATAAATAAGTACTTAAATGTAGTAATTCTTGTGATTGAAGATTTAATTATGAAGGAAACACAAACAGTTATTGAATTTAAATATGAATAACTTAAGAAAAATTTTCATTCAATCGACTCATGATTGATTTTTATAGAAAACTAGCTTCTGCCCGCGGCTTCGTCCGCGTGGATGTCGGAAATTATCCCACGGGAACGTGCTAACAGGATAAAAAGTATGTGCTTCTCCAGGATGCCATCTATAGATATAGATGGCATCCTGGGGAAGCACATACTTTTTATCCTGTACGCCTAAACCACTGAACTTCTGATTTGGCATAGATATGCCAAATCAGAAGTTCAGTGGTTTAGGCGTGAAAATGTAACACACAGTTTCAAGTTCAAATCCTCCCCTTAAAAACCGAATTACCCGTTTTTGTCCCGTCAGTGGTAAATTTTCGACAACTTTACATACCTATTTATTATTAATTATTTTCTGTCAAAAGTATCAATACTGAGTTTCGAGTTACTCAGACCGCGCATTCAATTTCTTCGACATAGACTTAACACCCCTATATCCCCCTTTGAGGGGTAGCTTTGAAAAACTTATAATGATATACTTTATTACTTACATAATCAAATTTCAAGTTTATTAACTAAATGAATAAGATTTTTCATATAAACTGTATCCCCACTTTTCACCCCCACAGGGGTGGAATTTAAAAAAAAATCATTTGGGATGTATTCATAACTTGACTCAAAGATTATTTATACCAAGCCATGCAGTAAAATCCTCCAAACTTTCATCCCCTATTTTATCCCCTTGGGGGTAGAATAATAGAATTTATCAAAATCCTTTCTTAGCGGATGCCTACGTCATAACATCTACCTGCATGCCAAATTTCAGCCCGATCCCTCCAGTGGTGTGGGCTGTGCGTTGATAGATCACTATGTCAGTCAGTCACCTTTGAGTTTTATATATTTAGAAGATACTTTTCCGGCATAAAAAGTACCCAGTGTGGTGCCCAGGATATTAAAGAATAATTATACCAAGTTTCATCGTAATCGAACCGGTAGTTTTTGCGTGATGCCTGAACAAACAGACAGACAAAAAAATTTTTAATCACATTTTTGGGTTCGGTGTCGGTCTAGTAACACATGCCATTTATTTTTTTGATATTTTCAATTTACAGAATTTTCATTTTTACAGATTTATTTATTTACTAGCTTCTGCCCGCGGCTTCGCCCGCGTGGATGTCGGAAATTATCCCACGGGAACGTGCTAACAGGATAAAAAGTATGTGCTTCCCCAGGATGCCATCTATATCTATGCCAAATCAGAAGTTCCGTGGTTTAGGCGTGAAAATGTAACATACAGTTTCAAGTTCAAATCCTCCCCTTAAAAACCGAATTACCCGTTTTTGTCCCGTCAGTGGTAAATTTTCGACAACTTTACATATTTATTATTAATTATTTTCTGTCAAAAGTATCAATACTGAGTTTCGAGTTACTCAGACCGCGCATTCAATTTCTTCGACACAAACTTAACACCCCTTTATCCCCCTTTGAGGGGTAGCTTTGAAAAACTTATAATGATAAACTTTATTACTTAGGCAAATTTCAAGTTTATTAACTAAATAAATGAATAAGATTTTTCATATAAACTGTATCCCCGCTTTTCACCCCCACAGGGGTGGAATTAAAAAAAAATCGTTTGGGATGTATTCATAACTTGACTCAAAGATTATTTATACTAATTTTCGAGTTAATCAAGCCATGCAATAAAATCCTCCCCTGAAAAATTGACTACCGTAAAATGAGGCTACTTTGCTCCGTGAAGGTAAATATGCACCAAATTTAAAAAAAGATTATTTCCATCAAATCTCTAAAACTCCAAGGAAATTGAAATATTTTTGAACACATTCGGTAAATGTCTTCTATGGTTGGCAACACTAAATATGCACTTCCGGTTTCCGCCATTTCTTTTCTTTGCTAACAGCCATTGTTTTGTAGTTAAAGTTTTGTTAAAAAAATAATAGTCTGCAAAAGCCACCTCCATTGAAGAATCTACTTGGATATTTAAGGTAAGGAGGGTTTAATGTAATCGGGTATGTAATTAGCTAACGTTATCAGGTAATATTTAGTTAATGTGTAGATTTATTTGAGATTCTACCCTCTTTTACTTTCACGTTCCTACTTTGCACCACGTTTGGGGATAATTTGCTCCTGGAGCAAAGTTACAAATTTTGTTTTTGAATATTTAATATTGTAACTGCTACATAGCGCATAGTGCATCAAATAGTTTTTTTTATAGGAAATATGCCACGTAAATATGTTAAGAAAGTACTACAAGAAATTATAAAAATTATTCAGAAGAGACTTCGGGATTGTCTAGCAGTAACAGAAAACAAAGAATTTAGTCAAAGAAAGGCCAGTGAAATATATGGGATTCCAAGAAGGACTATAATAAATTAACTAAGACTTTTAAGACACAACGAAACACCAAGGCCACCAGGAACACCTACTACATTTACTCCCTTTGCCTTTCCATTTGACCCTGGGAAAAAAAAGATACTGACGAGGAGAGGCACCAAATACCCCGAAGTTAGAGATACATCCAAAAGTTCTACATCGATCATGTTTGCTGGAAGTGCTGAAGAAGAATTGCTTCAGCCATACGTCGTGTACAGATCTAAGCAGCTGTGGAATACTTGCACAGAAAATGGGCCAAACAATACTCGCTACAATTGTAGCCCTTCCGGTGGACATGAATATATTCAATGGCTGGTTTTTCTCACTTGTCCTGCCAAAGCTCAAAAAACAGGAAGCCCCTAAAATCCTCAAGGCGACAATCTATCGTCACATATTTTGGTGGACTGCGTGCGAAAGTTGCGAAAAGTTTACATGATTCTTGATAGATATTGCCTTTTGCGGTTTTAATAGTTTATTAGATTATTAAGAGAAAATGATTCTAAGACTGATTTAACTGATAGTATGTACAAATAAAAAAGTTCCTTCATTATAAATTTAGAGTTTTATTTTGTTCAAACTATCTAGATAAAACGAGAAACACGAAATTTGCTGCCATATTTGCCTTTGCTGCCTTTATGTTTGGAGCATATTAATAGCTGAGGCTGTTAACTTTGCTACTGTCTCAAAAATGTGCCTGTTTTAGTACAAGTTAAATGTAGGAGCAATGTTTCCGAAAGGGTGGGTAACATTGCTCCATAATTAAATTTAAAAAAATGAATGAAAATCAAAGTAAACAATTATTTTTGTCATTGAAATATTAGAGCCAGGATGTTATATAAGCTGTGGAAATATTGGCAAAAGCCATAACAAAGAAGGATTTTACGTCAGTCACACATTTCAAAATTTGGAGCAAAAAGTGGGGCAAAGTAGCCTCATTTTACGGTACCCCATTTCAGCCCGTCAGGGGTAGATTTTCAAAAAACCCTGATACACATTATTCTTTACTTTCAATATTAGGTATAAATACTAGATATGAGCGCCGCGCCGGCGCGCCGCCGTCGCCGTGAGTTCACGTCGACGCGTCGTCGCCGAGTGGCGCACGCGGTCGGCGCGCCGTCGCGCGTCTTCGCGACTAGTCGCAACTAGCTTCAGTGTTGCCAGGTCTCCTGTTTTTACAGGAGATCTACTGCTTTTGGGGTATGCCTCCTGTTCTTCTGTTTTTTCAACAGCGTCTACTGTTTTTTAGAAGATTACAAATTTTATTAAACTATTTTCCTATTTTTATCAAATTTTGCCGTATAACAACATACACAATCGGATCAATCGTCAATCGATGTCAGGCGGCTATAAACACGATCGGAAAGTGTAAGCCTTCTTTAAATAACAACAACACACACAATCGGATCAATCGTCAATCGATGTCAGGCGGCTCTAAGTTAGGTGTAAGCACTGACGTATAAAATTTATTTATACGGCAGTGGGTGTAAGGTGAATCAGAATGAAATAAAATAAGTCATCATCTGCCTAGCCTTTTCCCAACTATGTTGGGGTCGGCTTCCAGTCTGACCGGATGCAGCTGAATACCAGTATTTTACATGGAGCGACTGCATATCTGACCTCCACAACCCAGTTACTGGGTAATACGATACCCTTTGGTAAGACTGGTTGTCAGACTTTCGGGCTTCTGACTACCCGTAATAACTGTCAAAGATCCACGAATGACAGCCGGGACCAACGGCTTAACGTGCTTTCCGAGGCACGGAGGCGTCTCGGTACCTATGTAAAGATGGTCACCCATCCACAGACCAACCGCGGCAAGCGTAGCTTAACCTGACTGATCGACCTGTGCGGCAGTTATTATTTAGCCACGGGCTAAATAATAACTGTGCCTCTAGCTAAACGAAATAAAATAAGTAAAATCATAAAACGAATGTGACATTGACAGATGCAAATGAACTTCAAGTCTGTGAAAAGCCTACAATAGAAAACTTGCGATTAGGTAAGTTATGTAACCTAACCTAAACTGCACCAATGTTTATAATAATTGATCAACAGAGTTTACCAGTTAATTAGAACTTGAGTTTTATATCATATTGAAATATGTTTTAAAACTCTTAGCAGTGAATGAAGATGATGTGATTGTTTATAAAATCAATAAATCGAGGAACAAAATAAATACATCTTGTATTTGGGTATGTTTTTTGGAACAAATTGATTCTACTGTTTTTATTTCAAATTTCCTGTTTTTTAGGTCTAGTATCTTCTGATTTTTTCAGATTGGACCTGGCAACACTGACTAGCTTTCCCGCAAGCACGCGCGTCGCGCGGCCCGCCCGCATTAGTTCGTCTAGTCGCCTCGCTACGCTCACTCAGTTGCCTTTAGGGTATATAATATGTTCTGTAGACATGGGCGTTTTCGTATTTATTTGCTAACGGATATGTAACCGATATTCAGTTTTCATATCGATATCGAAAACCGTTTTCAGATATCGATATCAGTAGTACGATTTGCACAAGTAACTGAATCGAACGAAACGCAAACTAACGACAAACGCAAACTCACACTTTTAACGTTAATACATTGATTTAGATACTTTCGTTGTTTAAAGTTTAGTAACTAAATAAATAGAAACTAGACCTTATTGATAGCGCATTAGGATATAGATATTACACACGCACTATTATTAACCAAATAACAAATCACTAGCCGAAGTTACGTAATATTCGCTTCATCACTTTTACGCCAGTAAAACATTGAATGGTAAGACAGAGACAAAGCGAATGAAAACCGTCGATGTCATATCGGCTCGTGATGTGAAGTTTGCGTTTTCGTAGTTCGTTTTCGTTGTTGCGTTATGGACAGATATGGATATGGATGAAACCATAGCTCGATGAAGTTTTTGTGAAAACGGTTATGTATATTTAGATATCGATATGGTATGATACTAAACACATATCCGATATAAGTTACGTTTTGATATATCGAACCCATGCCTAATGTTCTGTGCTCAGTTGAGTCGAATATTTCACCGAGTGAACGTGTATTGTTGTTTAGTGTTAACAATGGCAGCAACTTCGACTACTATTGATGTTTATAAAACGAAAATAACTGCGGTGGAGATGTTGTACAGTATTAAAAAGACAGGAAAACTTCTATGCCTGCACTGTATGCTCTTACACGCCCAATTTTGAATATACCAGCCACCAGCACGCCCCGTGCGAGAGAGTCTTTTCCACAGCTGGACTCGTGATAACCTCGAAACGTTCACGACTAAATCCTTTGAGGCTAACTAAGATAGTATTTATCCATGACAGCTATGTATTTTGCTTTTTGGTGTAAGTATGTAGGAATTAAAGTTACGTCCGTCATATCTTATTATAATTATGTGGTTGTTATTGAAATTTTGATATTTTAATTTTTCTATATCAAGAGCCAGCAATACCTACTCACTTAGATGATACTACTTTAATTACTTATAAGTATTATGATTGTTTTATGTTCTTAGTTTTTTACATTATTATAGAATTTACTTAATTATACCTACATATTTAACAGTTATGTTGAGAAATATTTAGTTTTTATTATAGATAGATAGTGATGTGATTAAAAACGCTCAGTGTCTCTTCAACTGAAATTAATGAAATTATTAATTTTCACTAAACGTGATCTCCAATTATTTAGAAGACTGTTAAATTGTAATTAACAAATACGTTCCTTTATCAAAAAATATAAACCTCTCCCTGGTAAAAAAAATATCTAAGGCCCACAGCCGGCTACGCCGCGCCGCCGTGACGCCGCCGCCGCCGTGGAAATTTTCAGGCCACGCCGCCGCCGTGGAGTTGGCCATCGGCGCTCATATCTAATAAATACTGAGTTTCGAGTCAACCGGGCTGCGCGCTAAAATTCTTCCATACAAACTTTGAAACCCCCCAATCACTTATTAGGGGGTAGTTTAGAAGAAAAAAAAACTGACAATCTTCATAATTTATATAGATAAGTATTCGTGCTAAGTTTCAAGTTTATTAACTCAAGGAATAAGATTTTTCATACAAACTTTCATCCCCTATTTTATCCCCTTGGGGGTAGAATTTATCAAAATCCTTTCTTAGCGGACGCCTACGTCATAACATCTACCTGCATGCCAAATTTCAGCCCGATCCCTCCAGTGGTTAGGGCTGGCCGTTGATAGATCACTATGTCAGTCAGTCACCTTTGAGTTTTATATATTTAGAAGATACTTTTCCGGCATAAAAAGTACCCATTGTGGTGCCCAGGATATTAAAGAATAATTATACCAAGTTTCATTGTAATCGAACCGGTAGTTTTTGCGTGATGCCTGAACAAACAGACAGACAGACAGACAAAAAGTTTTTTAATCACATTTTTGGGTTCGGTGTCGGTCTAGTAACACCCCCTGCCATTTATTTTTTTGATATTTTCAATGTACGGACGCCAGCAGGTCAAGCTACCCGAAACTGTCAAAATTTTCCAATCAACCTTGAACCTTAATGTTCCAGCAATAAAGTTGAAAATCTATTAAAGAAATTTGACAAATTGTAGTAGCTTGATGTGCTGGCGATGGCGTCTGTACAGAATTTTCACTTCTACAGATTTATTATAAGTATAGATTATTATTTATTTAAATATAGATTTATTTTATTATAAGTATAGATTATTTTATAAAGTATCGCATTAATTGTAACTATTGTTAGTTTTCAAGACAACAAGAACTACACTTCAAAGAATGTTAGAACATGTAACACTAGAAAACCTGGTTAAAATGAATGATTTTGGAATATTTCGTTGGTTTTACTTGCATAAACTTTAAAATTTACTAAATGAAATCCAATTATTTACACGCCTTGTATACTTTTGTGTATGTTTTAAATTTTTAATCGAAATAATAACATAAGTTACGAACTATGCTTTACTGAAAGAAACAAGGTAAATAATAAAAACCAGGAATTAAATCACTAAACATCTTTATTTAGCTTAAATCTTAGTAGGTACTTACTAACTTAAAAAACCTAAGAGCCTGCGCGCACTAGCGATTTTAAGTTGGCCGATAGTTTGATCGGTCAGAGGATCAGTATAGACATAGTAAAAGCAAACAAGTACGACATCTTCATACATTCGCACCGCGCACGGTTTGTATGTGAGCGCGCTCGTACGTATGCGTCGTCGCACGCACACACTGACAAAATTTATCGCTGCTAAAGGTGCGCCAGTCGTGGCTGCAAAGAGTATAATAATAATACGGGCGTGGCTGTGACGCCGGTAATATCGCCCGCGCCCGCGTACGCTTCGCCGCTGCCCTGCTGCTCGTAATAAATAATTTGTACGTGTACCTACCTACCTCCTTTAACTACAAAGACTTCATAATCATTTCATTTTATTTGAATAAATACATGATTCAGTAAAACCACGTTTTTATTAGTCATATTTCGATCGCAATTTTTCAAATAACTAAACAGATAAGATGAAATGAAAAAAATGTAGTCGGCTTCTGGTCTATGTACTTACACACGGCTACACGTCAAGCTATAAAAAACCAGTTTGTCTTGGCCTCACTTTGTGTGATATTTTCTCACAATGAACGGTCAGCTAATACTGGTTTTTGCATAGCTTGATGTGTAGCCGTGTGTAGAAAAAATAATTAAAAAAAACTTTGTATTAAAGGTCCCTGATGCTTACCCTATAGGGGAACATTGTTTTGTATAGAGATTGACTATGCATTTTTGACGATTGAATAAAGTATAAGTGACAGCCCTACGAGTTTAGGCTATTATCGCTCGCTCGGGGCTTGAGTTGGCCTACTTGTTTGCTTTTATTATGGTATAGAGTTATATGGCAGTGTGCGCACTTGAAGATTAACAGATGTAGGACTATTACGATTGCGACTGAACAATCGGCCAACTTAAATCGCTTGTGAGCGCAGGCTCTAAGAAGAACCTGTGAAGCACAGGTTTATGACAAGACCCAAGTAGGGAGGGAATGCAATTCGAACTATCCGTAATCCGAAAAATCCGGGTATCCGCACATTTTTACTAAACTTGCAAATCCGGATTTTTTGAATAATAAGAAATTGTTTAAAAAAAATCGAAACGAGCGAGTACCTATGCTGTTCGCGCGTCGCGTCTTGCGAATGTCGCGAGTGTGTGTTACACAGCACGCTAGTCACAGACTGATTATTTTAATAAGAATAAGTACATATTATAGCAATAACACCATAATTCCATAATTGGGCGCTGTCATTTTTGACAGCGCTCACGGTGATATAATTTTATGGCGTTGACGGCGTTATCGCAAGATGGCGCATGTTATGACGTCATCTATGACAATTCACGGGACATCGCTATCGCGCTCACGCTAATTCGGAACGGCGATAAGCACTCTCAAATCGTTAATAGCGCAACTCGGAACGACACCATTGACATAGAAAAGTATGGACTGGAAATACCTACAAAAAGGGTGCATACCTACAACTCATCTTGTCTCATAAAATGGCTGCCATTGCTAGGGTTGTGTCAATCAAGGAACAACTGTTATCTCGTTGTTACTATAACGAGTAACGATACTACATACGAGTTTTACTAGTTATCACGTTTGGATCACGATGGATTTTGGTGCTGTGAAGTGTGAACCACAGGCCGGACCTAGCTAGGTCACTCGGACCGAATAAGACGCAAGATTATTTATGTTAACATCGCAGAATATACGGATATCGTTTCAGCGGAGGAACTAGTTTCGGAAACTATTACGGTAAGTCGGCAACGGTACAACACTATTCCATTATGACATCTGTTTGTAAACAAACGAATGAATTAACAAATTTATTAAAAAGGCCTGTTATATGGAAATGAACCCAAATATCAATACTTTAGCCATAAATTCATGATCGCGTTACAATTGTATCATCGATTGTGTATTATTGTATGTATTATTGCATGAAAACCGGCTATTAACCTGTGCAAAGACAATTGAGGTTGATTTTCATTCTTTCTTGCACCACACTACACAATACAACACACAGGCATGTTTAACTTCTGTTTTCCAACATTTACATGCAGTTTTAAAAGGTAAAATCCTCGTAGTTTTCTCGCAAATCTCAATAATACAAAAAACAAACAACCATTTGACAGCAAAACTACCACGAAACTCGTCGCATAAGATGGCTGCTACGACACTTACCTACAACTGTCACTACGTCAAGAAAAAATGTTGCCATAATTAGCAACAACTTAAAATATAGTTGTCTCTTTTATCAAATAAGATTTTTCCTATCTCAATGGTCCACACCACACAGAGAACATTTTTGATTTTTTATACCAAAGAGTAAAGTAATATTGTTTTATACCATTACCTGTCAATGTCAACTAAGACCAACAAATCACACAGACCATGAGACCAGTCACAGATTCGAAATTCCGAATATTTTTTGGTGATTGATACGGAATTGCTAAATCAATTAAATGATTTATCTATTTTATTGATTTCTAAAGATTGATTCTGTATTTATTTAGTGGTCTTTTGGTGTTAAAACAGTTTTAAGTGTGAAAGGAGCCATAGTAAATATGGCTAGATTGGGAAAAACAGCGCAAGAATTTATTCAGGACTCATTTTCACCCATAATCGCAGTTCTGTGCAGTCCAAAAGTGGAAAATGTCGTTTCTAAGAATAATTTGTCCTTTACTGAATTGTTACTACCCTTCACAACAATGGACTGGGAAGGTATGCTTAATGTTTATTGTTCTATTGTAGCTCTACTGGGGGTGTTGTTCATAAGCTGAGTGTTCATTCACAGGCTGATAAAATATTCTGCTTTATAACTTTTCTTTGATGTCATCCTGGGGAATTAAATCCACCCTTATGATGACCCTCTGGCCAGGAATTGTTTACTGTGTTTTTTGTGGGTAGAATAATGTACAATGATTGAAGTTTTCAGAAGGGTCAATTCCTTCTGAAAACTCCAATCATTGTTCATTTCAATACTAAGTCCACCCCATTTTGTGAATTGCAAGCCAGTTACTAAAATAATAAGCTCTACTTAAAAACATAGTTTGTGATAGTAATTATGCTTCAATACCTTAAAGCTTTTCAGCAAAATTAAATTCTTTTTGATCTTTGGTGACAGTACGTTGGCCCACTTACAGGAGCCAAAGTAACTGAACAGACTATTAGTGAACCAAACAAAAACCGAATTGATCCTCTTCACAAAAAAGAGGAAACTTGCTACACTATAACTTCCACGATTCTTTGGCACTGCCCTAAGCCTATCAACTGAAACCAAATACCTGGGCATCTTTTTGGACAAACAGCTGAATTGGGAAAAACACACCAACTACATCACCACAAAGGCCAGCATATCCCCTGTGGCTAGGGTTGCCAGGTCGCCAAACCTAATAGCCGGACAGACCAGCCAGTTTGGCCGGACATTTGGGTGGAAAGGCCGGACACCCTACATTATTGAGGATTTTGTATCTCAGTATTAATAGGTACAACAAAAAAATTGTACTTTTTTTATTATTGTCATAATAAGTCATCGGCGCTCGCACGTTTGCGAAATGTAAAAAGCCTAACAAAAGCCGGACAAGCCAGAAACCGTTTATTTTGGCCGGACACGCAATCAAAAAGCCTACCTATGTCCGGCTTTATCCGGATGCCTGGCAATGCTACCTGTGGCAATGCAAGAAAATGCTTGGGAAAAACTGGGGGATTAGCCCCAAGGTCACCTACTGGCTTTACACCACAGTTATCCAACCATCATCATCTGCCTAGCCTTTTCCCAACTATGTTGGGGCAGATTCCAGTCTAACCGGATGCAGCTGAATACCAGTATTTTACATGGAGCGACTGCCTATCTGACCTCCACAACCCAGTTACTGGGTAATACGATACCCCTTGGTAAGACTGGTTGTCAGACTTTCGGGCTTCTGACTACCCGTAACGACTGTCAAAGATCTACGAATGACAGCCGGGACCAACGGCTTAACGTGCTTTCCGAGGCACGGAGGGGTCTCAGTATGTCGAGATGGTCACCCATCCACAGACCAACCGCGGCAAGCGTAGCTTAACCTGATCGATCGACCTATGCGGCTGTTATTATTTTAGCCACGTTATCCAACCAATTATCACATACGGCTCACTAGTCTGATGGCCCAGAACAGACCTGAGCACAACCCAAAGACATCTCGAAAAGCTGCAGCGATTTGGTTGCGTGGCAATCACTAGCTACTTGAGAACTGCACCCACCGCTGCCCTACAGGCTATGCTTGGACTGCCCCCCCTACACCTTATCGTGCGGGAGGAGGCGGCCCTGTCTGCCTTCAGACTCTATATATCAGGAACCCTAAGCAAAGACTCGAGGATCAAGGACATACGCCTAAAGGACGAGGCGATCAAACGGCAGCCAATGATGGCATCACCCTGCGACAAAGGCCCTAAGCAATACTGCTTCCTAAAGCATTACAACATAGTGCTTAAAGAGGAGCAGTGCGACCACTCACTCCTGTCACTCCATACATTTCACCTGTCAATTTGGGACTTTGCGACCGAATTCGGTCGTAAAGCGATCGCTATGAATGTCGAGACTGCTGGGGCAGGAGAGTTACGGACCCTCATGTTCGTATACTCTCTGACAGCGCCTCAGTCCTTCAATCCCTAAAGAAGGGATGCATCACATCAAATCTAATACTACAATGTCACAAAGCGCTTGAACAGGTAAGTGTATCGAACCGCAACACAGTGACACTACAATGGATAATAGGACACAGTGGATCACTAGGTAGCGACGCGGCTGACGAGCTGGCCAGAAGGGCATCCGTCACGTCAATCTATGGACCGGAACTAGTCGTGCCCATCCCCTTCAATCTACTACGCAGGTGGCTACAGAAGAACACCCACACACAAGCAGAGAATTGGTGGGCCTCGTCACCGCGCTGCAGGCAGTCCAAGGAGGCCATGCCATCATTAGATGGCAAACTAACCAAAAGATTACTACCCCTGGACGGGAAAGGCCTGCGCCTGATGACGGGACCATCACGGGACACTCCTCACTAAACAAACACTTCCACATGATAGGCATAACGGACAGCCCCGTTATGCCTATCGTGTGCAGGGCTTGCATGGAGGCTGATGAGACCGACGCGCATGTGCTCTTTGAGTGCACAGGCGTCACCCAGATTAGGTCGGAAACCCTCGGGACACCCAGATCTTACACAAATGTTCTCAACAGACCAGGGGGCCTACTCCGAAGTGCAAAGTGCGAATTTTCGGATCGGACCGACACATGGCCGAACCGAATATTATTGAAAAATGCGAAAAAAGCTCGGTTCGGCTCAGTTGGGTCGGGACCATAGTCAATATTCGAAAGAGTGTAGGAGTGTAGGATCGCAAACCGACCGAACCAAATAGTGACTTCGTAGCAGGAAACGGCCGAACATTCGGCCGATACTACTACGGAGTAGACCCCCAGGAGACTAAATAAGCTTCAGGAGGGAGGTGGGCTGGTTGGAATAACTACTGACGGCCGCCATGGTCCACGCACAATAGTCCACCTGAAGGACTAAGTGCGGAAACCAAACCCGTAACATAGAACAGTAACTGAACAGACAGCTGTGCTGCTGGGGAGTTTGTTGCGACACTTCTTCTTCCCAGCGGAAGCACTAGAAAGTGGTGAAGGGCGGGCATTTTGGGGGACTGTCTTTTGTAATTTTGATGTTTAAAAAGTGTTGATATTTAGCCCAATTTGAATAAATGACTTTTCATTTTGATTTTGAAGAAGTTGCATTGTAACTTGCAGGTGGCCTAAAGACAACAAGTAGGTATAACAAAACCAAAAACAGTAACTCTGGCATTAAAGTAGGGTCTTTAGCATAGGTGATTATTGAGTAGATGCAGCCAGGTAAGTAGCTATTAGAGATGATTTAATGGTGATGCAGCCAGGTAAGTAGCTATTAGAGATGATTTAATGGTGATGATCTAAAACCTTATCAAAATAAAAATATATTCATAGGTGTGCTTTTATACTGGTATTCAGCTGCATCCGGTTAGACTGGAAGCCGACCCCAACATAGTTGGAAAAAGGCTGGGCAGATGATTCTGGCAGATTAATTAATTGTTTTTAATTTCAGGTCAATTTCGAGACTCAAGTGGAAACACATGTTCTATTAAGAATTGGAAGTTAATTTTAAGAGATGTCAATTGGAAGCCATTACAACCTACAGAAGCAAGAAGACAGTTAAACAATGCTGTATTACACAATTATCATGACAAAACTGTATCTCTTGAAATAGGTAGGTAGTTAATGTATCAGATGTGTTTTTGTTTCATCCATATACTTAATGAAATCAATGTTAGCATGGTACATTTATAACTTCTAATTATTGTTTGCAGACAGCCGAAAATTTGATGTTCCTCAATCAACATATTGGTTTGATGCCTGGAGGGAGACTTACTTAGAAGTCCAGTTTCCCTCAGATCATGAATTTACCAAACATTTTATATCTTGTATTATAGTAGGTACAACATTGGATGAGAATGTGATAGATAGTTTTAACCATTTAAACCAACAGTATGCTCAGTTACAAAATGTTGCTCCACCTAAATTACCTAAGTGGTTCAACAGTAGTGTGTTGAAGTCTTATCTTCTTCTTCATGATGTTTCTGCAGTCCCTAAAGAAAAGTAAGTCTACTGTAATTACTCTTTATAAACAACTTTTGAATGATTGAAAGGTAATATTAATTTGTACAATTTGTTACAGGGCAGATGCAACATTTGAAACACTGAAACAGACCTTTGGAGCAAACAACTGCTTTATGCTATCAATAAACTCAAAAAGTACCTTGGATCAAAATGTATCAACAGATCTGTGGGCTCAGTTTGTTAAACTATCATCACAAGCAAATGTAATTGTTTTTCTCCTCATATTTATGCTTTTTATTTGGAGCAGCTAGTAACAAAATTTCTATTTTTTCCAGAATGAAATGTCTTCTTCACTCACTAACCTGCCTACCACACCAGCTGAACCTCAACCAGTATTTCCACCCGTTGCAGCAAATAATATGTCAGGTTAATATCCATGCATTGTGTTCTAACTAACAAAACTATCATAAATAGCACATCTGAGAGTACTATGTACTATAAAGGAGTGACCATACTTATGGAGGCGGAATCGGCTTGAGCTGGTCAGTATGAGCTTTATGTCCATGCAATAAAAGCAATAGTGACTTAATTCGGCTTGTTACGGGTGGGATGACGCGACTCGATACCGCGTCGAAGTATTTGCTTGTATGCTTGCATGGACAATAACCTCTTACTAACCGACTCAAAATGATTCCGCTGATTTCGATTCATGCATGATGTAACTCAGTTTTCAGAGTAACAGAGTTTCCATGGTGTTTCTTGCGTGTTCTACTCCATAGGAAGTATAGGAACCTACTACCCTATGCAATGGGCAACTAGCTTCAAAATTTCTCATGGAACAACTGTTTGACAATTCAAAAGTCTCTGTAAATGGTTTATTTGAAATAAATGCTTGAAGTCTTGGGTCATATCCATTTGCGATATTCTTTTTATTTAATTACAGATGAGAACACAGTTATTTCTGCAACTAGCTCAGAAACTGCTCATCCACTAACAGCTACTGAAACAGATGTTTATGATAATGCAAATAGTTTACAGGTAATACAATTACAAACACATTATTTTAAAAGATGAATGCATAATCATGTTGAATAAATAAAATAAAATATTTTTCAGACTCATTCATTCTCGGGAAGTTCCGAAAGCATGAATGTAGCTAGCAAAGGCCTAGATTGTTCTACAGAAGTTCATGGGACAGCTCTGAATGCAAGTGATATTGAAGGCATCAAGAAATTTTTGCAAGAGTATGCCTCTAAGGCATTGTTACCTTACATGGAGAAACAAATATCACAGTTATCCGAAGTGGTGAGTTGTACATTTTTATACTTATATTAAACACTTGAATTTATTACAACTACTGACACTAATTAACTAATAACAAAATAATACCCTGAATGGGTATTATTTTGTCTTTTAAAATCGTTTTGGCTTTTAAAATCGTAATGAAAATCAAAAGAGTAGTAATTCAGCTGGGTGGGTTTTTGTTTTAAAAACTTTGCATAGATTCTACATGAAACATTTCACACATATAACAAATATACCTAACAATATTCAAATAAAAAATTACAGGTAGCAAACAGAAAGGGTGTGAGTAGATCGTTGCTATCAGCCACAAAACGGTGGTTTGGCACTGGAAAGGCCGGCAATACTACAGGCAACAGCACTGTCATGTATGTGTTCATTAAATGAAAACCACAAGCAGCACTGTACACTAAAAATATATAAACTATTAAATTTTTTTCAGATATACAACGGACTGTCCTGAGTTACAATTACGTCGGTTAGGCGACCTCTGGTTTATGTGTCGGCAATGGCAGCGTGCGTTCGATGCATACCATACCGCGAAGAGAGAGTTTTACGCCGACAGTGCTTGGCTTTGCTACGCAGGCGCGCTTGAAATGGCGGCAATAAGTGCGTTCATGGCTGGAGACTCTAATCGGAAAACTCACGGCTATATGGAAGAGAGCATTGTAACTTATCTGAACACCTGTCGGTTAGTAGTGTTCTTCTGCATTTTCTTAAATTCATCTCTGTACACACGGCTACACATCAAGCTATGCAAAACCAGTATTGGCTGACCGTTCATTGTGAGAAAATATCATACAAAGTGAGGCCAAGACAAACTGGTTTTGTATAGCTTGACGTGTAGCCGTGTGTACATATCTATGGTATGTCCCAAAAGTATTTGATGAATATGTACGGACGCCAGCAGGTCAACCTACCCGAAACTGTCAGATTTTCCCAATCAACATTGAACCTAATGCTATAGCAATAAAGTCGAAAATCTATTAAAGAAATCTGACAGATTATAGTAGCTTGATGTGCTGGCGTCTGTACACAGATGGATCAGAAAACACAGGTACGTTTTCTGATCCATCTGTGTACATATTCATCAAATGCTTTGCCATTCCATGCCAATTTGTAGTGTCAATTACAAATTGAGTGCTTTGACTTGATTATGTGAATAATTAAACACCGAATTTTAAATCACATTAATAGCACTTTTTGACGCAAATCTGGAAAGTATTTCGGCTCCATTACACCCTCGCCTCCGGTTCAGGCTGCAATCCCGCCTTGAGTGCAATGAAAAATGTACACGAGTATCAAACTATATTTTCACCACTTACGAGGAAAAAATAAAACACAAACTTATTTGCAGTACCTAAAGATCCCCCACAGACACAGTGCCAGTCTAACAATATGTAACGCGGTACAATTATATTACAGGATGGTTCAGTATGCTGTAAGAGCCACTTTATTGTCAGTGCTTTGCTTAAGTGGCTCAGGTTCGCATGGTGAGGCAGCTAAACAACTGATCCGTATGACGTCAGAGGACAGCGACTTGCGTAGTGCTATGCTACTTGAACAAGCGGCGCTATGTTTCTTATCTGGCCCCGCATCTAAAGGCATGTGCAGAAAATACGCATTCCACATGGTACTTGCGGGCCACAGATTCTCAAAAGCAGGCCAAAAGAAACATGCATACAGATGTTACAAACAGGCTTACCAGGTGATTGTTTTTTCTGTATTTGTACGTATACGTATTAGAGCGATCGAAGTAAATAATAATCCTACTAAAAACATTAAAAAATTAGTAGTTCAGGTAATTGAACAACAATACAATTTCAAATTAAAACTGATAAACAACTTTCCAAACATTTAACGAGTATCTCTAAATATTTTTTGGACTTTCATGGCTTGTTGGTAGCTGGTTAAATGAGAATGTTTTTATTAAAATCTGTATGTTTATTGTTATAATAAAATCTTGAGATAAATGGCGTTCTTTCACACGTACTTAGACGATTTTAGGAACTTTCTAAGCCTACACCGTCGGTATCTTTTAAAACCGTAATGGCGATATTGAGTGTGACGTACAAACTATCACAAAGGTCAACGTACAGCGTAGCTCGGAGATGGCCCGTTGAAACGTTAACAGAATATGTGTATCTATCACCGATATCATATTAATTAATAATCAATTTAATAAGCAGAAGAATCAAACTTCGACAAATTCTAGTGCAATCTGTGTATAAGCTTGCGCGTTAACAAAAGTAGGTAACTATTTCCTAGAGATGTGAAGTGGTACGGAACTGTTAATGCGCAAGTCCGACTCCTATTATCTTTCTCCTCAAGCCATTTCAGCTGTCACGATGTTTCGAATGTATAAATAATCCCACGTACACAGGGCCCAGTTAAATAATTTACATAGCGCATACATCGGTAACTGTCATTATTATTATGTGGGTATACTTAATATACACATGCGGTTAAAGATAAAATAAACGAGTACACAATGAAGGAATATGAGTCCATATTTTAGTCTGATATAACAAGGTTCCCATAGCTAAGTGGTGTAAGCGCCTGCGATAGCTACTGATGCAAGCTAGACGACGTGAGTTCGATCCCAACTGAGGAATTATGTTTTGCTGCTTTTTAGGGTTCCGTAGCCAAATGGCAAAAAACGAATGATCATCCATAAGGGTTCCCCCTTGTGGATTCGTCATGTCTGTCTGTCTGTTTGTCCGTCCGTATGTCACAGCCACTTTTTTCGATAGAAAAAAAACAATAAATTTTGGGCGTTCCCCATACATAAAATTTAAAAAAAAAAACATCAAACCCATACATGTGGGGTATCTATGGATAGGTCTTCAAAAATGATATTGAGGTTTCTAATATAATTTTTTTCTAAATTGAATAGTTTCCGCGAGAGACCCTTCCAAAGTGGTAAAATGTGTGTGTGTGTGTGTGTGTGTGTCCCTGTAACTTCTAAAATAAGAGAATGATAAAACTAAAAAAATATATGATGTACATTACCATGTAAACTTCCACCGAAAATTGGTTTGTACGAGATCTAGTACGTAGTTTTTTTTTTAATACGTCATAAATCGTAAACCGCAATTTACCTTTCATTCAATCAACTCATGATTGATTTTTATAGATAACTAGCTTCTGCCCGCGGCTTCGCCCGCGTGGATGTCTGAAATTTACCCACGGGAACGTGCTAACAGGATAAAATTTATGTACTTCCCCAGAATGCCATTTATCTCGCGGGCCCTTTGTGGCTAATTACAATAGAAAACCAATTGTGTCTCATTAGTGGTGTACGTACGTACACTATCAAATATACTACCTATACTTTAAAATTAAAATCTATACCTACGACTTATATAAAAATAAACATAAATAACTCTAAAAACTAAAAGGAATAAAATGAACTCCACTGCGGGTGACGTAACCTACGACAAACTTATTATTTGCAGTTGGTACAGTAATCGGGTCTAGGGATCAAACCGCAAAATTAAGTTTGTTTTTAATTGTATATACTTTTCCGGGATAAAAAGTACCCAGTGTGGTGCCCAGGATATTAAAGAATAATTATACCAAGTTTCATCGTAATCGATCCGGTAGTTTTTGCGTGATTTCTGAACAAACAGACAGACAAAATTTTTTTTAATCACATTTTCGGTATCGTTGTCGGTCTAGTAACACCCCCTGCCATTTATTTTTTTGATATTTTCAATGTACAGAATTTTCACTTCTACAAATTTATTATAAGTATAGATAATGGTACGGAACACTTCGTGCGCGAGTCCGACTCGCACTTCGGTTTTTTTTTTTTTTTTACTTCGTTTTTTACAGGAAACCACTGAACAAACGGGCATTTTTATATTTTAATCACGATCACGGTCGAAAGCCCACTAATTCGCGAAGACGGGCATTTGCCTAGTGTATGATCACTACGTTAAACACGCCTCCTTGCCACTTCTCCTGTTTTTGGAAATGTAAAATAGGGCGCTTGAAAACATTTTTTTTTTAAACGGTCGGTAGTTATTTTCTAAAGGGTCAAAATAAAATGGCCTGAGAGTTCCGTGGCTGTCTCAAACGTTGCAAACTTCATTACTCATCCATGAAAGGGATCGAATCGTTATAAATTCAACTTTTAAGTAATGTTTTAACAAAATAATGAATACAAATAGAAAAAGACATTTGCTGCACACATGGTTTGAACTTACGACTTCTTGTTCAATGACCAAAGACGGTAGCCATTGCGCCAAGGTCGCAATAGTAATATGATGCGAAATATAACTCATTCAGTAACATCAATGAATGATTACTATCGTGCCAAACGCACACTACTAAACACAGAGCTCGCCTGTTTTATTTGGTGTTTGTGTGCATAACCGTGACTTCACCCACACATATAATATGTAAACTAAATACGTTGGTCGACTGTATGCAAGAGATATAAATACGCATGAAAAACGGAACCCTGCCTTTCAACCCCGATAAGAGTCAAGCAGTGCTCTACTCTAAACTCAGACGTCAACCCACCCCCCCTCCACCAATCACCATGTTCGGCAAGCCGATCCCTTGGGGGAAGCAAGCCAAGTACCTTGGTGTCATTCTCGACCATCACCTCACCTTCTCAGAGCACATAAAGACGGTCCGTTCGCGCGCCTCTTTCGCTCTAGGCTGCCTTCATTCCGTCCTCAATGAACGCAGCAAGCTGTCACTCAAGTGCAAAAAGCGCCTGTACACAGCATGCATCCGTCCCATAATGACTTACGCTAGCGTAGTCTTCGCTCACGCAAAGCCCCGTCACATCCATAGGATGCAAACCCTGCAGAACCGATTTCTCCGCAAGGCCACTAACTCCCCTTGGTTCGTTCGCAATGAGATCCTCCACGTAGATCTCAAGATTCCCACCATCCAGCAGTTCATGAAACGCCTCTCCAAGCGTTTCTTTGCCAAAGCCGCCAATCACCGCAACCCTCTGGTGGTAGCGGCCGCCAACTACACCCCCTCCAAAATCAGCAAAATTCGCCGTCCAAGGCATGTTCTCGACGAACCCGATGACCCCATAACCCTCCTCCAGGAGAGCGATAGGGCAACCAGTACAGTATACAAACAGAAACAACCGACATTCCGACCTCGCCGCCGAGGTCCCTCGCGACGTCCCCAAGTAAATTCTCCCCCCCGACCCTTGCCCGCTGAAGTGCCAGCCCGCGCCGTAGCTGAGCCTGTAGCTTTAAATTCCCCGACTGAGACCTCTGAGTTTGTTTCGGCCTTTCTTCTCAGAGATAGTCCTAGGAAACGCCGCGCTCATCAAAGCATTAATATTAATCCGATCCAGCCTGTCCCCTTGCTGCCCTCTCCCAGCGACGCCCTAAGCCGAGGTTCGTACCCCACAGGGGGTGCCCTTAGCGTGCAGTCGCTTAGCTTTAATCTAGATATAGCCCTGGCTGGAGGCTTTAAGAATTCTTAAGGCAACCACAGGATAGTCCGGTTAAGTAGTCACGACCTCTCAAGGTCAACTACGAGATGCCATATTCTAAAAAAAAAAAAAAAGAACCCTGCCTTTACTGTCGCGCAGTCGTGTAAAGAGGGTGGACATGAAACTTTCACGTTAAACGTTTCAGTAATTTTTGTAGAGTTTTCTTATTGTTCTCCATGTATAAACGTAAATTACGAACTTAAGGCAGTCTTAAATAAAAGTATTTATCCTGGAGCTATATCTTCATGAAAACCAGATTCTATAAGTCATATACATGGCAGGTGTACGAGAGCAGTGGTTGGCGACTAGCAACAGACCACGTGCAGTTCGCGCTGGGCCGCCTGGCGGGTGCACTGCGCCTGCCGCGCGACGCTCTACGCTGGCTCCGCGCGCCGCTCGCGCCCGCGGGCCCGCAGCCGCCGCAGCAGCAGGACGCCTTCCTGCGCGAGTACATGCTGGCGCACCAGGTGACACTCAGTATTCCATTCCATTCCCGTGTAACTATAGTCAAAAACACTGCAACATTCCATGTCGGCACTTGCCAGCAAACATTGTCATCCGCAATACAAAAACATGTTGCCGAAAAAATGTTGCACAACTTTGTTTCCCAATGAATACTCGGCATAAGTGCAGTGACTCACCATATATAAAAAAGAACGGAATTAATCAAGTAATTTAACAGCAATTAATTCGGAAGTGGTGAAACAGGCCCTTACTTATGAAAATGTAGTGTAGTGCAAATTGTAATAAATTGGTCGCTCATCTTCATGAGGAACACATAACATGTAATAATGCGGCGAATATAACAACAGCAATGGGTGGAAAGCAGCGAGGAGCCTCGGGAGCAGCTGGAAGTTCTGCCACTGCCGCTGGTGGTGGAGCGCGACACGAGCGTGCTGTGCGTGGGCCCGGCGCCGCTGGGCTCGCCGCGCCGCCGCGCCGCCTCGTCGCTGTCGCTGGCGGGCGCGGGCGGGGGCGCGGGCGGGGGCGGGGGCGCGGGCGGGGGCGCGAGTGCGGGCGAGGGCGGCGCGGCCGGCGCGTGGCGCACGCTGGAGGAGATGCTCCTGCAGGTGGCGCAGGGCGCTGTGCCCATGATATTCAAGCCCACCGTCGACCTCTACACCGATGCCACCGACTGCGAACCGCTTGTGCCGCAAGGAGGTAATCGCAGCATTTAGAGCATAGCGTTATGAAAACATTTGTATTTGCATGCGTGACGAAATAATGATTTGTTATTTTTATTAAATGAAGAATTTTTATAATATTGGGTTTTAAATTGAATTCAACAATAAAAGAATAAACATAAACCTAAGTTCTGGATGTTCATTTGGATAATCAATCACTTAAATGTAATGTTGTTTATTCAATTTCAGAACCAATACAAATCTCGGTCACTTTATGGAATCCCCTGAAGATTTCGTTAGTTTTGAAAGATGTGGAACTATTGTGGCGATTTGTACTGGCTGCTGACGATGATACGCTGGGAGATGAAGAAGTACTGAGCAATGAGCAGGCGGTGTCTGCGGGACAAGCGTTGGAGAGCAACATTATATTTAGTCAGAAAATTAAATCCGTCCTCCTGGAAGGCGATTGCAAAAAAGTACTAATTTTCACTTTGACACCCCTTAGGGTTGGACGACTAAATATTCATGGATTGGCGTACAAGTAAGTATATTTTATTATTATTAGTCATTAATCAGTATGCCGTATGTAGTTTCTCTAAGTATTTTCTATTTATGCCCAATTTCACTAACACCTAGCAGTGCAGCTTAGAGTAAAGCTTGGGTTTCCTAGGAAAGCGGGTCCATCATATTGTTACGTGACAATAAGAAACTGCCGATAAAAATTACCAAAAGTTACACTTTAATTAAACAACACTAATAACAACTCAAACACACTAATTATAAAACACAATCGCTCCTAAGTCGCACTTGAAGATCGCTTTCGATGTATTGGTCGCGACTAGTCCCGGCCTTATATAGTCTGCTGACCTGTAATACAGGTTGTTGTACATACCTACATCAGGCAGCAGTCCCTCACAAAGTTAGCTTTAAATGTTTAGTTATTAAGTATTAAAATAGTAAAATAAAACTTTTGTGATGGGAAAAAAAAAAAAAGTGCTGCAGATAGTTCCAGAACCTTCTAGAAACATCTAGAATGTTCGAGTACATAAAGGCCCCGACTGACCAGATGTCGATAATTCTAGTAAGTTCTAGCATCGAAATTTCTACTCGATAATAGATGGCGCTAGTGACTCTATTAGTTCTGCTATTCAATAATAGATGGCGCTACTGACTCTATTGGTTCTGCTCAGCGACCATATAACCCCTAGGCGCCTAATAACAGGCGACCGATGTCTGTCAACACATCAGACTTATAGATCTGATATAGGTAACCACCTAACAATTTCGATTCAGTTTCGACCACTTCTGTGAGCCGTAAACACTTCCGCGATATTGAATAAAAATTGGTGAAAATAAATATTATAATGGCCCCATGCACAATACGTTGGTGTGGTAACAATAGCCAAACTTCGAGTTTCCCAAAAGATGGCATAACATTTCATCGGTAAGTTAATTGTTATTATAATCATAATTAGAATTATTTTCTAATGTTATTTTTCGGAGTTCATCTTATACTGGTCATACGTGTAGGTGAAAAAAGGTGCAAGGACTCTCGTTGATGTCTTTTTATGTTTGTGTCCCTTTCTTCTGAAAGTATTTTGTTAGCCATCTCTTTTTCTCTATTATTTGGTAAACATAACTAGTGTTGCACCAAATCCTATGACTCAAATTACTCGATAAAGCAAAAACCTATACTTACTTTTTCTACGAACATCTTTTGAATCACTAGTTACAATAGAGACATTAATTTTATTGTGAAACGATAATTTATTTTAGGTGGGTACAAGATCATGATCTAAAAAATAAATGGATTATTGCAACCAAGCGATAGAACTGGTTCCCATCAACACGTCATAGTGTAATATGTTCACGGCATTTTACTGAAGATTGTTTTATGCCTATGAAAAACCGTCGCCGTCATATGTTGTTTTTTACATTTTTATTACTTTAAGTATATTAATTTTATTACATTAAGTACATGTTCAAATAATATTAAGAAATAGGAAGGTAAAAAGCCAACTAAATATAGGTGTTAATAAACATTTTATTATGTAAAATTATTTAACAGAAATATCGATACCTTCGTGTTTTATTTAAACCTGTCCCATTTCTAGTGAGTCGTAATGACCTTGAAAGGGCCAATCAGAACGCAGTACCCCGCTTCCTCATACCTCAGCTAGTTGACAGAATTGTTTTGGTGTGTTAGATCAAACATTAGGCGTCTAGGGGTTATATGGTCGCTGGTTCTGCTACTCGAAACTAGATAGCGCTAGTGGTAACTAATGTCACCATGTTTCAGGCATTAATTGTGGCGCGCAACAATATTATAATGGCCGTATGAAAATCTGTCATTTTCACATTACGATCGCATGTGGGGGCCACTGATCTTCTAGGAAACCGTAGCTTAATTGTGTGGCCGTTCACTGCTTTCTTAGGAAACCATAGCTTTAGGTAATTGATAAACCTGTAAGAGTTGTCTAAACATTACGCATCGGCCTAACCGGTGTCGGTCGAGTATTTGGTGATTTGTTTTTTTGCCCTAGGTAACCGTGCAAAACCTTACATTTGATGTTACCTAATGTTAGTGAAAACTCCTACAGGGTAGAGATAAATAGATTGAATACTTAGACAACCTTTGGATGGACTTGATAGAAAAGGAGAAACTATATGCATGTAGGCCGTGGTGTACTATTTTCATATGTACATATATACAAAAGATAACTATTCGAATATTACATGTGTAATATATGCAAGATGGCAGGAACATCGACCCGCAAACTGAAACCATTAATTCAGCACATGCTTCTAGACTCCCTAGCGTAGAAATTATTCGTCGGTTATCAAAAAAAATATACTGTTTCATAGAATAGGGAAAACCTACGCGGTCAAAATGGAAAAACAATTTTATTTTTTTAAATAACTGACAAAAAATTTCAACGCCCACTGCGTTGAACGTTTTTAGTCAGTTATTTGAAAAAAAAAAAACGGGTTGCACTCCGGGAGTGCCGGCAGAAGTGAAAACTTGAATATTAACGTTGTGCATTTTTGATATTTTGGAATGCGGTCTACTCTCCCTCCGTCTTACGAATTTTCGATCAGTTCACGTGTCCTGACGCGAGTTCCGTCTCACGAATTTTCGATCAGGTCACGTGTCCTGACGCGAGTTTAAAATTTTTTACCCATCACAAAAAAGTGCACAACGCCGCTAAAGAAGTTTCACTTCAAAAAAAACAATCATGTACTGACATCCATGGTAACAGGTTACGGGTTGATGTCCCTGCCGCCCTGTATACACCTGATTATCATTAAAAAGCAAAGAACTAATGACGACAACGAATAAAATGACGTTTAAGAATAGAAGAATAGTGATTCCTGACCGTATTTTTAAAAGGAGATAAAGTTTGTGTACGTCTAACCGACACCGGTAAATCATTGCATAGGCGAACTGCTTTAACTGTCAAAGATTTATCGTAGAAATTGGTGGAATGCATCAAGGCATCTCTAGCCTTACGTTTTCCACTGACCTTAGATATCCATTATACAAAGTTGATACGACAGAGGGGCTTTCCTTTAAACTGCCTATTCTAGGTACCATTTTCAAGCTCTGTACCAAAAATCAATTAAATAGGAGCAGTAGTTTAGTCGCAAATGATTTTTTAAGTTTTTGCACCGTTTGAACACGATGTATCTTTCCTAACAGCTGATTATGTCTAAGCATAGGTCATGCATCTTACAACGATAAAGACGTTGCCACTTCGTTACCTAGGTATCTAAGGTCAGTCAAAATTTACAAAGGGTGGGTGCGTTTTTTTCTGATTTGTAAGCCATTTAGTTTGTTTGAAAAAAATATTTTCTCATTTTTGGCGCTTTTTATTCTTATGTCGTATCGAATTAATACTGAACACGTATAGTATACGTAGTGTAATTTAATGCCCCTCTGTCATATCAACTCTGTATGTGTCATGAAGTAACTTGAAGCGTTCTTTAATATAAGCGGGGGTTGTAGTATTGAACAGAATACTATAAAGTAAGAAGCAAATATTTTGCGACTTACCTCTTACAGTTGACCCCAAGACAGATGTTTGTCAATCCAAACCCCAAGGTTCTAAAACTTCTCACTTATGGGAATAGCAGTACCGTCGATTTTGTCCCTGAGGAACATCCTGCTGGCAACAACAATAACCTGGTTCTTCGACGGGTTAATCATCAATCCATTTGCTTCACACCATTCGAAAATTGAAGCCAAATCCTTGTTGACGATGAAATTACAGTGCAGCTAGTGGGTTTGTCACAACTGCGATTAGTTAGCCAGTAGGATGACCTACTTCTGGGATAAAGTACGTCTTAACCCAAATCCTTTGTCCAAAAAATAAAGGTTGCCAAAGCTTCCTTGGAGTACATGGTGTGTGTGTACCTTTTAATGATGTTTAGAAATGGTCAAAATGCATATTCCCAAAGTGATGAATTGCATTTTGAAAATTTCTAAAATACAAATTTTATTTTTAAAGGCTTATCAATACCGGAGAAGGTGGTACCGAAAACGTAAACAATGTGGTAATATCAGGAAAAGTGAACCTTACCCCAAGTGGGAGAAGCCCCGATAAACGACTACAAATTACTGTCATTCCAGAAGCTCCTTGTTTACAAGTAAGTTATTTTCATAGAAAATTCGTTTCGATTAATGAACTCGAAAGATAACATCAACACTGGGTGCCTTGGTACATAGTGGTAAACTGTTAAAGAGATTCAGAACTCGCTATTATTTAATGTTTTCAATTCTCCGTCATAAACTTGTACCTATTCATTTTACAATTACAGATGACCTTTTCGGAAATCAGTCCGGAAATCATAAGCGGTGAAATGAGAACTGTCGACGTCGAGTTCACAAACGTAGGACCTGTCGATATGAACGACCTCTTTGTTGCTGTCTCCCATCCCGATTGCATCAATCTTATCACCGAAGACGAAGAGGATGATTTTAAAGTTTTATATGACGAGAAGTATCGTAAACCGCCCGCTTACTCAGGTAATAATGTTTAATTAAAGTTTTATTATCAGTAAAATCTATTTTACTTATATTTTGTTGGTGTATGTTTTTATATTTATTAAGCCTACGGCACATGATATTTTAAGTTGCGCCGCGGCAAATCGATTTGTAAGAGCGATCACGCCTCGTGTGAGCCTGCTCCGCGACGACTCATGATATCACACACCGAGGATTGTTGGGTTATAGTATCAATATCGAATGTAGACGAGCGGGCGGCGCGCGCGGCGGGCTGGCGCGCGGCGGCGGCGCGGCACGTGCGCGGCGTGCGCGCGCGGCTGGCGTGCGGCGCGGCCGGGCGCGCGCGCCTGCTGCTGCGGCCGCGCGCCGAGCTGCGGCTGCTGGCCTACTACGGCACCGGCCTGCGCGCGCGCCCCTACCGCCTGCTGAGGCACGTCTTCCGCTTCAAAGTCGCTGTGAGTACCTTTTATGAATACTATTCGGTGCCCGGTCGGAGACGACGGCCGTGTCGCGAATCCGTCTCAAACTTTCAACTACGGAGTGGGTGAAACTAAACCGTTATAAACTGAACCACTAGCATTTACTAACACATAACATTTAAATAACTGGAAGGTTATACCTTAAATTTGAAATGCATATTATTTAATTTAAAACGGTGCAGTACTGGGTTTATCTCCAACTCCCCACGACCCTAGCTCTTTCTGCTGAAATTTTAGCTGGCTGGCAATATTAAGATATAATTAAGGACACCTACTTCACTTGTTAACTATAAGGTAAATTAGTTCTTTAAGGTTCACCGTTTATTGATTTAGATTTATTTTTGTACTAGCTTCTGCCCGCGGCTTCGCCCGCGTGGATGTCGGAAGTTATCCCACGGGAACGTGCTAACAGGATAAAATGTATGTGCTTCCCCAGAATGCCATCTATCTCGCAGGCCCTTTGTGGCTAATTACAGTAGAAAACCAATTGTGTCTCATTAGTGGTGATTAAGAGGGTACCTATATGATATCTTTACCTAAGTACCTACCTAATTTAAAAAAAAACTCAATAACAGAAAATTAAATACCGGTAGGTATTGAGTTTTTTATTATTGTTATTGAGTTTTTTTAAATTTAAATTTAAATAAACCTATTTCTGATGATAACTAATCTAAACTCTATACTTATAATAAATCTGTAGAAGTGAAAATTCTGTACATTGAAAATATCAAAAAAATAATTTACAGGGGGTGTTACTAGACCGACACCGAACCCAAAAATGTGATTAAAAAATTTTTTGTCTGTCTGTCTGTCTGTCGGTCTGTCTGTCTGTCTGTCTGTCTGTCTGTCTGTTTGTTCAGGCGTCACGCAAAAACTACCGGTTCGATTACGATGAAACTTGGTATAATTATTCTTTAATATCCTGGGCACCACACTGGGTACTTTTTATCCCGGAAAAGTATATACAATAAAAAACAAACTTAATTTTGCGGTTTTTTTTTTTTTATTTTATTTAAACAAATACAGTCTTAATACAGGTTAATGTTTGTTTTGTACCATTAAACCAGAGATGGTTTGTATTGGTACTCACATTCGCTAAAACAACACTGCTTAATCACTAAACAATTAATATAAGTAAAAATGTAGGTACATGAAAAATATTTTGCACATAACTATTTTAGCCGTAAACATCTATCAGTAAGTACGCGAGTCACAAGTAATGTTTTGAATCTAAGCTTGCTTGCTATTGGGCCGCTCATTAGAAAGCCGGTTCTATTCGATGTACACTCGTATACAGGCTGTTACTTTTTTTTATTTTTATTTTTTTTATTAGTGTTTTGCACAGTATTTCCTTAAACTAAGTTGTTTATGTAGTTGTAATAGTATTTTTTGTATTTTTGCTTAAAGTTTTTCACGTTTATTTCTTTTTTTATAGATTTTGGTATTTCGTTCATTATTGTGGGAATAAGAAATTTTACTGTTCGCCTGCCATAATAATTTCTGGTCTGAGGTACTATTAATTTACTCTTGGTTATACTTCTTGTTATTATTTTATGTGAAATGGGAATTTGAGTGCTTTTGTTGTTAAATTGCTCAATTAATAGGGCCATTTCGAATCTAGTCTGCACTGGCAAAATTTTACAATATTTAAACAATTCGATAACATTATCTTTACATTGGTGCTTTATTTTTCTGGGTACGATAAGTTTTAAAAGTCTCACTTGCAGTTTGGAAATTCTTTCAGTGTATGTTTTAAAACTTCGCCCATAGCTCGTTATTCCATAAGCTATAATTGATTCCGCTAAAGCAATGTACATATTGAGCAGTATTTTGAACGGCACTTTCGGTTTTAAAATGTAGAACTTTGCCAGTATAGCCCGCAACTTATCACATACTGAGTCCACGTGGAAAGTCCAGCTAAAACGATTGTCCACGACTAATCCAAGGTAGGTGTGGTGTGTTACTTGGTCAATTGTCTCACATCGACATTTCGTACCCAACGGAGTGGAGTGAAGACAACTGTGATTGTGTGCGATTATATTAAAAGGAGTAATGTGCTTTAGATGGCTAGAGTGGACATGGATGATTTTGGTCTTACTTGCGTTGAGGACTAGTCCAGCATCATGTGCCCACTTGGAAACTCGAGTAAAATCCTCCTGTAACCATTGAGCTGCCACTTTTACGTCTCTGTGGGCAGCTACAAGGCATGTGTCATCTGCGTATTGATAAACGGAACAGTAATTGACGACATGTTCCATGTCGTTAACATATGTCAGATAGTGTAATGGTCCCAGTACTGAACCTTGAGCTGTTCCTTCAGTGACTTTAATGGCGTCACTGGTTTCATTACAGATCTTGACCTTGTATCTACGGTTATTAAGGTAGTCCTCACACCATTTGAGTATTGGTCCTCGAACTCCAGAATTATCTAATTTTGTCAGCAACGTGTCGTGTCTAAGCGTATCGAACGCCTTGCTGTAGTCGATAAATAGTAAGATTACATTATTTTTATCATTGAGAGATTCGTTGACCTCATCCGTGAATTTAGATAATAACTGTGAGGTGGACTTATTGGGTTGAAAACTGTATTGTGTGCTGGACAACACGTCATTTTTTACATAGAAGTCTTGTATCTGGTTACAGACGTATTTTTCTACTATTTTGTCGACAACGGGTAGAATCGTGACCGGTCTATAATTTCCATAGTCGGCAAAACTACCTTTCTTATGTATTGGGCGCACTACACCAGTTTTTAGTACTTCAGGGTATTTTCCTTGTCTGACACTAGTATTGATCAATTTAACAATAACGCCTGTCATCTTGTCACAGATGGATTTTATGTCAATACACCTAATGTTATCTACTCCAGGAGCTTTATTTACATTAAGGTTTTTAATTATTTTACTTACACTGTTGTTTGTAGCCTTCCTGAAGTACATGGATGTGTTATGGGGAAACGTATATTCTGATTCGTTCAATAGGCGACGGTTACATTTGGGCAAGATGTTTTTGACACTATTTTTAAATTCTATGGCAAACTTGTTAGCTATTGATTTTATTTCCAAATTATTGTTTTTGAAGGCTTTCAAGATAGTTTCATCAACCGACTTTTTATTGCGACCTGACAAATTATTTAGTATTTGCCATAGCTTTCTAGGGTTAGTTTTGTTATTATTTATTTCTTCAAAATAATGTTTATTTCTAGATTTTTCTATGATTTTATGAGTTCTATTTCTTATACTATTATATTCCAGTCGCAGTATTTTATTCGTTGAATCATTTTTCCATTTTAAAAATAATAGGTCCTTTTTTTTACACATGTTATTAATTTTATTATTTATCCAAGGTTGTTTATTTCTTTTACTATTTATATTAATTTTTCTGTTATACTTTGATTCCTCGTAACATTTATGAAATTGATTTTTAATGTAATCGTAAATTGTATTTGGACACTCAGTATCATCTATTTCGCTCCATTTTAAGTTGTTAAGTAAAGATTTAATTTTAACGTTATCAAATTTTTGTATTGTTTTTGTATCAACCTGTATTCGTGTTGGGTCAAGTCCTGCGCACGACAGTATTAACATACGGTGATCAGCCATTACAGTTCCGAGTGCGGCCGAGTACATATCTAACGAACGCGATCTTATAAAGATGTGATCTATACAGCTACGTGTGGTGTTATTTCCGCGTGTTTCAATTCTTGTGTAGTCAGATATCGCGCTCGTTAGGCCACACTCGGACATGCTATTCACGTAGTATTCTCGAATGTTGTCGTATGTCTTAAGGTCTATGTTTACGTCTCCTAGCAAATAAGTGTCGTTTGACCGAATAGTAGAACTGGATAAGACACTGCTTAATTCTTTTACGAATAGATGTTTACTTTCGCTTGGTGGTCTATAAATTGCACAGATATATGCGTGATAGTTGTGAGGTGTAGTGATTTGACCAATAATACATTCACAGTGCATTAACGAGTGATTCATTGGTGTGAATACGTAGCCATCTCTGGCATAAATTATTATTCCACCGCCTTTTCTGTTTTTACGCAACTTTCTGTGCATTTCATAGCCATCAATGTTGTACATATGAACAGTGTTTTCATTTATGTTAACTTCTGTTAAAATTAAGACATCAATATTTTTGCTGGATGAGCTAATTAATTGTGTTACATAGCCAAAGTTTTTAATTATAGATCTGATATTTATGTGAACAATATTCAGATTACTTTTACTAGTGGAGGGTATAAGCTTCCAAAAAACATTAACATTTTCACAGTCAAATAGTTCTTGGTGATCGGGAGAGAGATCCGGGATAACTTATTTTAAAACTATTACCGATAGGTTTTTTGATGTCCTGCCTGCGTTGTGGTCGAAAGCCGATCGATGTCCGTTTCGCTCCGTACGACTGTAGGCTTATCTTTTTCTTCTCTGCGTAGCAACACCTTTCCATCCTGGAACCATACATACTTATATGCTGGACGCAATTTTTGTTGGGCCAGCCACAATAGCGATTTATTAGATTTTGTAAGGGCCCGACGCAGGATCACTTTTGAATTGGACATTTCTATAGGGGCTTCCGATACAACTTGCTCCAGCAGAACTTCTTCCTTTTTGGCTGCACGCACCCATGACTGTACCTGCTCTGCTTGTTTCAACTCAACCTGGATGTTTCCTTCGCGTTCATTTCGATCTCCCACACGTTTAACATTTAGTATCTGTGATTTATCCACGTTGAGTGTTTCAGCCAGCTTGACAGATATCAATTCAAGGTCTTCGTTTTGAGCTTTAGGGATTCCTGTCACTTCTAGCACGTTATCTAGGCGCTGTTGCTCTACATTACGCACATATTGTTTAAGTGAGCTGATTTCTAGTTCAAGATGAGTTTTTTCGTTGGTAAGGTAGGTGTACTTCTTCTCCAGCTCCTGTATGTGCTTATTTTGGTTTTCCACAGTTTTTGTCAGTTCATCTACTTTTTTACTGCAGAGGCTTACTGATAATTCGATTGGTTGTAATTCATTCTTTAAAACTTTTTTTAGTTCGGCTGTAATGTCCTTCAGAAACTTGTCGCTGTCTATGTTGCAGTTAACTAGGTTTCTACTGGAGCTTGCCACTTCTTCATCTTCGTCTTCCTCATCCGGAATAAAGAAAGAGGATTTCCTGTTTGGCGAGTTATGATTGCATTCATCACATATCCAGTCTAGGCTGTCCGCATTACGAAGTGCAGATAGTTGTTTCGCGGTAAGACCAGAGCAAGCTTTATTTGCATGAACAGTCTTGGCACACGATCTGCATTCTAATCCTGGTGATCTGCTGGTTATTCCTTTATTGCAATTATCACACTTGGTCATTTTCGTTAGAGTAGGCGGTAGTTAGCGCACAAATAACTAATACGTTGACACCGGACCGGTACGTACGACAGAGCGTTAGCGAATGACAGAGCGTTAGCGAATCTTTCGTTCGATCCCTATACCCGATTACCACGGTCTGTACTGTACCAACCGCAAATACTAAGTTTGTCGTAGGTTGGGTCACCCGCAGTGGAGTTCATTTTTATTCCTTTTAGTTTTTAGAGTTATTTAGGTTTATTTTTATATGAGTCGTAGGTATTTACTAACACATAACATTTAAATAACTGGAAGGTTATACCTTAAATTTGAAATGCATATTATTTAATTTAAAACGGTGCAGTACTGGGTTTATCTCCAACTCCCCACGACCCTAGCTCTTTCTGCTGAAATTTTAGCTGGCTGGCAATATTAAGATATAATTAAGGACACCTACTTCACTTGTTAACTATAAGGTAAATTAGTTCTTTAAGGTTCACCGTTTATTGATTTAGATTTATTTTTGTACTAGCTTCTGCCCGCGGCTTCGCCCGCGTGGATGTCGGAAGTTATCCCACGGGAACGTGCTAACAGGATAAAATGTATGTGCTTCCCCAGAATGCCATCTATCTCGCGGGCCCTTTGTGGCTAATTACAGTAGAAAACCAATTGTGTCTCATTAGTGGTGATTAAGAGGGTACCTATATGATATCTTTACCTAAGTACCTACCTAATTTTAAAAAAAACTCAATAACAGAAAATTAAATACCGGTAGGTATTGAGTTTTTTATTATTGTTATTGAGTTTTTTTAAATTTAAATTTAAATAAACCTATTTCTGATGATAACTAATCTAAACTCTATACTTATAATAAATCTGTAGAAGTGAAAATTCTGTACATTGAAAATATCAAAAAAATAATTTACAGGGGGTGTTACTAGACCGACACCGAACCCAAAAATGTGATTAAAAAATTTTTTGTCTGTCTGTCTGTCTGTCGGTCTGTCTGTCTGTCTGTCTGTCTGTTTGTTCAGGCGTCACGCAAAAACTACCGGTTCGATTACGATGAAACTTGGTATAATTATTCTTTAATATCCTGGGCACCACACTGGGTACTTTTTATCCCGGAAAAGTATATACAATAAAAAACAAACTTAATTTTGCGGTTCGATCCCTATACCCGATTACCACGGTCTGTACTGTACCAACCGCAAATACTAAGTTTGTCGTAGGTTGGGTCACCCGCAGTGGAGTTCATTTTTATTCCTTTTAGTTTTTAGAGTTATTTAGGTTTATTTTTATATGAGTCGTAGGTATTTACTAACACATAACATTTAAATAACTGGAAGGTTATACCTTAAATTTGAAATGCATATTATTTAATTTAAAACGGTGCAGTACTGGGTTTATCTCCAACTCCCCACGACCCTAGCTCTTTCTGCTGAAATTTTAGCTGGCTGGCAATATTAAGATATAATTAAGGACACCTACTTCACTTGTTAACTATAAGGTAAATTAGTTCTTTAAGGTTCACCGTTTATTGATTTAGATTTATTTTTGTAAATATACGGTGTTCGATGTAGTATGTTGTTTCCTTGTGTATCAATACCTAATCACCTGTCCTTTGAGCTTATGTCAGCTTACCGTAGGAGGCAACAAATTTTTAATGGTAACAACCACTAGCATTTCAAAAGACCTTTCATTTCAAATAGTTTTAAGCCATAATTTCAATGAATAACCTATATTTACATTTTACTACATTTAGAAATATTGTTTCCAGGAGGCTGTCGAATTGGCTGTGACCCCTCGTCGAAGTCTTCGGCGTGTCGAAGGGGAAGTCGTCGAAAATATGAGTTTAGCGGTTGAAGTTAAAAATATTTTCGCTGAGAAGGGCGAGGAGCTGCACGTGGAGGTGTTGGAGGCGTCGCTGTTGAGTCGCCAGTGGAGCCTGACGGGGCTGGTGGCGGCGCGCGGCGCGGCCGGCCAGCTGGGCGCGCGCGAGAAGCTACACTTCGTGCTCCGGGCGCGGCGAATACTTGCAGAGCTACCGGAAGGACAAGTTCAATATACGCGCGTCAAAATCAACGAGAACCACCCCGACGCTGTGGCCGATATTAACGTGCCTCCCTATTCTAAATTCGTGGTGGACGGTCAACATTCTTTCATTGATGCCCCCGACGCAGCCATGGCTCAAGAAATATCTGGTATACGAACAGGACTTATACAATCCATGTTTGTCCTTCGTTGGAAAGTGCATGAAAAAACCAAAGGAAAGGCTGCAGTCGGTCAGCATTGTTTATGGCTGGATTGTTTCACAAAAGCTGTATCCCGAGAAAGGGAATATATACCTGGAGAAGTGGCACCAATACAACTTGACGAATTTGAAAGCAAATCAGATTTACGTGACTCTAATACTAAAAGTAAAAAAGACAATGTCGTGATATTTAGACTGGAACATTCCAATCACATTAACCATGATTTTAATGAAATGAAGCTTTGCTTGATTCCAATTACATTAAATATTGTCAACTGTTATGGAGTTCCTGTTAAAGTGTTTATAGACATGTCAAAGCAGAAAAACAGGTAATTGACATTTTATGCTTGTTTTTAATTTTTCGGGTATCACCGAACAATAATAAACATGTCAGCGTAATTACGACACCGCGTTTTATGCCTTGAATATTTTATGTTACTAAGTAAAACAGTCAGTACGTATTCGGATAGCATATCGGGCGCGAATCAATCGCATCTCATTCACCTCATTAGTTTTAATCTTTATCCCATTTGTGTTACTGAAATATACCTATCTTTATAATCTTTCATTAATTTATCCTGATCTCACCCCAACCCCGAACATTGGCCCTTCGAGCCGGATCTGAACCAGCGACCTATGGATGTACAGTCCACTCCTTATTTTTCGGTGATTGACCTGAACATTAATATTGAATAGTGTCATAACTAGAGCTCAAATCCTCAAGAAACAAGGCAGGCAGCCTGAACGACACGAGTGAGGTAGATACGTAATAGCTGAGAGCATTTTTGCAGATAGTGATTTTATTTAAAGAAGCTCCTAGTGTCTTCCGTCCATTAAGTTGACACAATAGAAAATAACTTTTAATAAAATTTCGTTTTTGTTTCAGAGAGTTGTCCGGAGAGCTTGGTTGGGCCGGAGCACTCAGTTACGGATGCGACGTGGAAGCTAAAGAGCTGGGCGTTAGTGTGAATCTAGACAAGTTTGAGTCCAAGCGGGTACAAGTGCGAGGCGTTTGTGCTGCACCCGGCACTTATCTCGTTGGCTCTGCATTCTTAGTCTCTACTACCGGAGAAGATGCTAATCTCAATGTTTCAAATGTTTCCAACAATACTTCTTTATTGGTAGTTGAGCAAGCCGCATAGATATTTATAATCTACTACCGCTAGTAGATTATAAATATCTATCGGTTCCGCACCCGGCAGACGTCCTCCATCCAGGAACCCATTGAAATATACACACAAAATGTCATCCAAATCGGTCCAGCCGTTTAGGAGGTTTGTCAGGTTACAAACACACGTACAGAAGAATTATATATATTAAGATATAAATAAAACAAAGTCGGGTTAGTTACACTATTTATAACTCCAAGAACGGCTAGACTGATTTTTATGATCTCTGATTTGTTGAATTTTTCTCCACCCCGAAAAGCAGAATAAAGGTTCCCGCAGACAGGCGCGACACGACTCTAGTAAAACAATTTCTATGAAAACTTAATGGCAATTGTTTCACCAGAATCGCGACACACCGTCACGTCGCGCCTGCGTCTGCGGCAGCTTTAACTATTAAAACATGGGAAAAAAAAACACGAAAAAATATAATGAAGATAATTATTTTTCTCATACATTCATTTTTATTGATTCTAAGGCAGTACGACGTTCGCCGGGTCAGCTAGTATGACAGTTTGAAACAAAATAATGTTACGATACTGTACTAAAACTGTAGTGTTGGGGTAGTAAAGGAATTTGCGAATAGAATTAATGGTAAAAATAGTTGAATCTAAATAAATCCCAAATAATGTGTTTGTTATTGAAATATTGTAAATAATTATAGGTATTTAACCTGATAATGCTAACACCTTTTTTTAGATCATCAACTTTTTTAAACATGCAATCGGTTATTACTCATTGTTTTATTACTCATTATAACATAAGTTATGTTATCATTGTCATTACTCATTATAACATAAGTTATGTTATAATAAACGAATATAATGTGTTTTCAAGTTTAATTAATTCAATTAAAACTATGCACATAAGTAGGTACTTATATTACAGGTAATTTATTTTACCAGTAGTTAATTTAATTTCGCTCATTCAATTTTTTTATCCTAAACTGGTATCCCACCAACTGTCAAATTACTAAATTGCTTCGTTAAGTTCTTCAGGTATGTACCTATAATTTTGCAAAAAATTGCTATGGCAAAAATTTCCAAACTGGCCAACATAATTATTATGACCAATCATTCTCGTTTGTCAGGTTACTTTTACCTGTTTTTTTATTATAACTATAATTAACATGATAAAAATACCAAAAAGGATTGTGGTGTCCATCCACGCGACTACAACACGATTAAGTCTAACTTAGGAAGATTACAAAAGAAATTTACGTGGCGTGGCTTAGATGGTTAGTCCAGAAGCCATAACGTTCTGAACTTTTGCTGCTGCACCGCCATAGGTGGTGGTAAGCGCAACGAGAGTTGTAAATTGTTTTTCATTATATATTTACAACCCACGGGGCTCGCATTTGGTAGTTTGCTGATAAGCTACTCGATCTCAAAGCTAAGAAACAATAGCACGATTTCTGTTCACAATCGCTAAGACATTTTGTTTTGACCCTAACGAGGTTTTTGTTTTGGCGTGAACTTCCCATTCAGTTGATCATGATCGCTGACTAAAATTTCTAAGCATGGTTCCCTTTCCATACAAATTTGTTTGTGGCCTATGCTAAAGGAGTGTATAGGCCTCTATAGATTATACTATTTTTGCCACGATGATAGCGTCAAACAAATATCCGGTTTTGTTGAAATTTCGCGAGGGGATGGTACCCAAATTGTTGTATTTAGAGTATCTCCATTGAAACTAATCGAAATTTCAAATAAATCGGAGATTTTGCTATCTGTAGCGTGTGATGCACGATGATATATATAATACTAATACTTGATATATATAATACTTGTAGTAGTTTTTAATATATTGTATATTATTTTTGTTAACTTCACTTCGAAAATATATTCTTGAAGAGCACGAAGTAAACTGTATATTTACCTGTGTAATCTTAGGCATGTAGGTTTAATTTGATTGCTTGTTACGCGTTTATGTTTTAAGGTATGTATGTAAAATATTATTATTGCAATAATTATAAAAATGCCATTAAAAACTTATTTTTCTTACCGCATCCATAGACATTTTACTTCTATGTATGTATGTATATAAAGCAATGTGTTCGCCAAATGGAGTATATTTTATTGGTAACAAATGTTATTATCTAAGCACAATTTTATCGTTTTCTCCAACGACTGGAACTCTTATATAAATCTTTAAAATAACCATGGTAACATATTATTTTTACTGTGAAAAGTTTTATTTTCTTATTTTATTATGTGGTGAGTTTCTTTGGATTATACTAATTTATATTAACTCGATATTTTCTCGTATGGTGTTGATCTTTGATAGAATAGAATAATGTTTATTATCTTCAGTATTACAGCTCGTAGTAGTAAGTACGTACACAAAACTATAATACCAGTAGCATAAGGTTTCATCGATGTTTATTATGCGCCCTCTAGCTATATTATTGGTTATAAGTAAATATCAAATTTTTAAGGTACGGATCAACTCAGGATGTATGAAATGGCGACAGGTCACAGGAACAACTTGCGACCCACGGATGCCCCTCAAGTTAAAGGGGAAAATTTATAAGTCCGTGATAAGGCCTGTCGTACTTTATGGGTCTGAATGCTGGGCTGTGAAGAAGACGGATGAAAAAAGATTGCATGCAGCGGAGATGAGAATGTTGAGATGGATGCGTGGAGTGACGAGAATGGATAAAGTAAGAAATGAGTATATAAGAGGAAGTTTGAAAGTGGCGCCAGTGACAGAAAAGTTGAAAGGAAATCGCTTGGCTTGGTATGGGCATGTGATGAGAAAGGACGAAACGCATGTGACTAAAAGAGTGATGAATATACATGTTGATGGATGGAGAGGGAGAGGAAGGCCGAAGAAAAGATGGATGGATTGTGTGAGGAATGATATGAAAGAGAAGGGAGTGAATGATAGCGTGACGGCTGACAGAGGAGAATGGAAGAAGAAAACGTGTTGCGCCGACCCCAAGTAACGTGGGATAAGGGCAGGAAGATGATGATAATCAAATTTTTAAGGTTTCAGACTTAATGGAACTTTTATAACATCGCTTTTTTCTGTCTGTCACAGAGGGTTATCTCGAGATCTATGCAACGTAGGAACTAGGAATTTGAATTTTTCCATAGTGACTGGGTCTCGGGATTTTTTCCTTGACACTTTCATTTAGTTTAGATGTTAGTTCAGGAGGTAGCGCAGGTTTAAATACTACTGCTCAAGGTAGTTTGATTCGAAGCCTTAATTGCGTGAGCCCGACTCGCTCTTGACCAGATTTTTTATTAGTGAATATTATTCTGTTCACTAATGTAGTTGTAACAGAACGCCGTTACTTCAAACAAGCGTGGCCGATGTAACATGCAGTTGGCCCCGTATGGGACAAATACCCTAAATAGGTACACTAAATCGTGGACATCGACGCGCTAACTATTATCAGACGAACCAGCGTAAAAAATTCTCGATAATAAAAACAAAATCTGCTGTTTCATACAAAAGTGTAAAACAGTTTTTTTTTAAATAACCGACTAAAAATTTCATCTCTGGTGGGTCTAGAATCATGTGCTGAATTCATGGTAACAGTTTGCGTATCGATGTCCCTTACAAATGTATATTGAAGTTACCAAATAGTATATAGCACTAGGTTGGCTCCTAAGGGCCGTAGCGTGCTGTTAAATAGCCTTTAACCTTCCTCGAGAATTGGGCTATTGAATGCAAACATTATCATTGGAGATAAAAAGCTGGTGGAGGCAAAGCTTCACAGTTTGGCTCACCGGCGAAGTGTCGCCTGTCTGTCCGTCTTCTACAGACTGTACTTCGGGGAGTGTGCTCAAGAGCTACTCATGTAGCTCTTGAGCACACTCCCCGAAGTACAGTCTGTACTAATAATAAAGCCGAAGGAAGAGTTCATGCTCATCCCGCCTTCACCTTTCTACCATCGAGAGTCCAGACGCACTGCGGGATACCACCCCTATTTGGTTAATATACCATATATACGCACTAAGCGCTTCTCGTCATCTTTTCTGATGCGCACAGCTAAGGAGTGGAACCGTCTGCCTGCGTCTGCATTCCCGAGTTCATACAACCCGAATCTCGTCAAGGCGAGAGTGAATAGGCTTCTTCTGGGCAAGCTCGTTCCACCGTAGATCTCATCCCTGCCTCTGGGCTGGATTGAGGTCAAGAGTGAGCCCATTGTCAATAAAAAAAAAAATTCAAATCCGACTAGTAGTAGTAGTTCTCGCGATCAGCGCGCTTAAACAAACAAACTCTTCCTTCAGCTTTATTATTAGTATATAGAATAGATGGATAAAGATACCTAGATAATGACATCAAGGACATTTTTGAAATGTCGCTTGCCTCACCTGGTAATCAAACAGACCCAAATACGGTAAAAATACATCCTGTCCTGTATTGTTATGGCACCAATCGGTGGGGTCTATTATCGAATATGTACTGGATCAAATCTCTGCTACGGCCGCGCGAAAGTTTTCGTCGACGCCCAGGCATTCCATTCCCCTCCCTACCCGCTCCAGTGAGATGCAAGGTCGCTTGCTCGCTCATTTAATTTAAAGCTTAGTTGCTAAATAAATAAAGCACTTCTACATTATTATTCGCAGCACATTAACAACCGTTTTAAATGTGGCCTTGGACAACCGAGCGTGGCTTCAAGCCACACTACCCATCCGTCCTGTCCTCTGTCCACAGCACCGAAAAGTTGACCGGGAAAATTTTAGCCTCCTGTCTGGTTGACTGAAGTGCCTTGCTTGACCGACGCGGTGAACGCCTAGAAAGCGGCTTGCCCGGATACAGATCGGCCCGTAAACCCATCTTCCCAGAGACAATGGGATGAGCCGCTCTGCAGATTGGTACCTACGGAATAATCTTATCAATACGTCCACCAATACTGCTGAGCGTGCCCGCCTGCAGGCTGTGGGTGAGTGGGAGTCGGGGCTCTGGCTTCAAGCACTCCCGTCACCCAACATTAGGCACTATGCTGGGTGACACCACATTCCGGTCGCTACCTGTTTGCGTTTGGGCGCTCCTTGTAGGTCTCCGCATTACTGTCAGTGTGGTGAACCTGTCGACTGCCTCGGACACCATGGCCTATCTTGCAATAGGAGCGCAGGTCGGATAGCACGGCACGCCAGCATGCGTTGTGCTCTTGTCACCGCCGGGGTGCCAGCTGTTTTAGAACCCAACGGCCTGGCACGCGACGATAGGAAGAGAACAGACGGAATGACCATAATGCCCTGGAAGTTAGGCAGACCTTTGGTGTGGGATGCAACATGTGTCCACACCCTTGCGACATTTTCATCATCCCATCTTCCTAGCACGATGAGCTCTGCTGGAGCGGCTGCTGCAGAAAACCTCAAACGGCGAAAATATTCCAACCTGATTGGGAGTTATATGTTCGACCCGTTTGGGGTTGAAACACTAGGGCCATGGGGTCCGAGTGCCCACTTGTTTTTTCGAGATATTGCCAAGCGGTTAGTCGAATTAGCTTCGCTATACAACGTGGCAATGCTGCCAGCCTTTTGGGCACTGTTCCTGTTGATAGCGATGCGGACGAATTTTTCGTTCAGGGGCAAAAATGTCCAATCCCCAAAATGTCTAATGGTCAAAATGTCCAATCTTTGAGAATGTAGCTTTGTTCAATAACTCATGAAAACAATTTTTTAATACTTATGACAAATAATAAATAGAAAATACTGAAAGAATCAAAATATGTTTTATTTATAAATAACAAATTAAGACCAGAGAAGACCACAGCAACATACCCGAAATCACTATTTTTGTCATAATGTAGGTAATATATAAAAATACAGTAATCAACATTATAGTTTTTTATAATTATAAATTGAATCAAACATTAAACATAGTTTTATATAACCAAGGTTATACATAAAAAAATACTTTATGTGCTACCTTGCTTAGTCAAGCAAGTAATAATAAATAATTATTTTTATAATATACACCACATTACGTTTCACTTTTTAAACAAGCTAAGTCTCAAAAAAATTATTGAAAATGAGAAGAAATTATTATTATTAAATGAGAAGAAAGATATTCTTGGGCATTTTTGACCGGGTACCTCGAAGTACGCGTCCATTATTGAAATGTAGTTTGTTTTGAAGGTTTAGGGTTAACAATTTACGAAATGTATTTATTTTAATCCAAATGTATGGGGGAAAAAAGTTATAACTTGATGTTAAGTTAGTCATTATTGGTACCCACGTTGGGCGCCAATCTAACGGAAGAGGAAATGTGGGGAGATAGATAATAACCACGTAAAGTGACAACATAAAATGTTTATTTTAAAAAATAAGGAAGATTAAAGAGGGTGTGGGTAGGTCTAATGGCCACTATGATTTCCTTAGTTTCCCTTGCGAGTAACACAGTACTCTCCTGGCTCAGCGACGAGCTCTCGTGCATCTTCTCCCGGAGAAGTCAACATATACCAAATCAGCCTGTACTGGATCAGCCACCTCAGCTAGTTGAAGCAGAACCAGATCACCAAATCGGTGTTGTGGAACCTCGAATGGATATTTTTTATTTTATTTTTATTTATTAAGGGATAATAAACAACTACAACATATGTAATACAAAAGTTTAGAAGGTAATGTTGCAGTCCACTGCATTAAGCGCAGATAGGACATTTAAGAGATCAGAGGTTGCCACTAGACGAGCATTACCTAAATTATGTATTATAGGATATGAGCTTTATTGCGCTTAATGGATATAGGCGTGCATCTAATACAAGGCGTTGTATATTACGAAACTGCCAGAATGGCGGTGGCACATAATGTCCCATTATATGCCAGGTTCTGTGGGCTGCACGATCATAATTTTTACATACCTCGGCTAGCCCGGGTATGCAATAGTCATTTCACAGCTAATGGATGGGAAGACTTACTGGATACAACCCATGAAAACTTCAATGGCGACCATGTACTCGATATAATAAACGTATATACAGGGTTATTTGTAAAACACCAGCAACCTCTTAAGAGGTCATTGTACTCATCATTATGAACAACTTACTATGGGACCAAACCTGAAATCGCAAAAAAAACAGCTGTTCCCTACATTTGTGTTCGCATAACTCGTTAAAATATAGGGAGCAGCTGATTCTTTTTTCGAGATTTCAGGTTTGGTCCTATAGTAAAAGTTGTTCATAATGATGAGTACAATGACCTCTTAAGAGGTTGTTGTTGTTTTACATATAACCCTGTATAAATGGGGCTACGAAAACAAAAAATATTATTGTTCCTGTATACACGGCCGTCGTACTGTTGGAAGCTGCTCGCATATCGCGAGTGTGGTGTACTACTTATCGTGGGCAAGATATCAGGAAGGAATAGATGCACCAGCAAGGTTTTTAGACGATGTTATGATTGATATTGATGGTGTAAATAATGTAGGTAGGTAACCATGTTCAGGTTTGTTCAGAGATTACTCATAAACTAATATTTTTATAAATGGGAGTTTGGAATGACGCGGGAGAAACTGCGGGGAAGAAGATAGAAAAAACATTCTTGCTCCTAAACATTCTTGTGCCTTTTTAGGAAGATGTGTGTAAGCATTCTATATATTATAATTATTATTTAGAAGGATATACTTTCCCATACTGGAAAGACAACCCCAACATAATTGGGAAAAGGCTCGGCAGATGATGATGATACTTTCCCATACTTTTAAGGAATGCGACTCATCTCATTGGGTAATATTCATGGTCTTTAACATACTCCGACTAGTTTCGTTAATGGTCGCAGGTGGGTCACAGGTCTGAACAAAATGCCCATTTACCTTTAAAACATGCATTAAACGCACACTATGTAGACAAGTATATTATAAGTTAGATGAGTATATCGTAGATAAAAATGCTTGGCTTAATGCTGGTCCTGCTCCATAGGCACTTGGGCTCACCAGTTGATTACAATTTCAATATTTGGAGGAGAGGCTTCCCCTTTTTTTGTGTTTCTGACATTACGAACTTAATGTTTATGTTATTCAATCAAGATTTAATTCTTAATACTTGAATATTAAATACCTCTTCCTGATTATTCCTATAGTTTTGTATAATTTAGAAGCATTTTTTAAATTTTGTAAATGTAAGAACCATGGATCCGTTTTTATGATATTTTGATGTTGACTTGAAAGAGCATGGCAGTTGAGAATATGTCATGCATGCTCACTTAAATGTCTCACTGGTGGTAGCGCGTGCGTTGGATCATTCGGTTCCCTACAAAATGGTTGAGCTGGATGGTGCTGATCCACGCGTCATATTCGTGAACGGGCGCCGTTGGTTGTGATTGGTTATCTCTTAACTGGCAGGGCTTATTTTTAATTTTATATTTTAAATTGTTTCTTTTTTCATTGTTCTCACATATAGAAACAATAAGAATAATGTACCCAGGATTTTGTACCTAATAATATCTTGATTTTAAAAAGTGTCCTTGGAGTTTCTTGCCCGTTCTTCTCCAAAGAGATCTACGTTTTGGAATGGGCAACTAGCTTCAATTTTCTGACTAACTGACCGACAATTCAAAAGTGCCTGAAATGGTTTAATTGAAATAAATGATTTGAGTTTCAGTTCAACAACTGGTCACACGAAGGTATTGCATCAACGTCATCAATTTCCTTACGTTTAATAAAATAATGGACGTACGGCGTATAAAAATTTCAAACATACCCACATTAAAGCAACTTAATTATACTTTTATCTCAGGATGCGTTCAGTTTATGCTTAGTATTTAGATTTTTTGTTTTGGTTCTTATAATATGACTAAAAAATATACAGTAACAAAGTAGGTAATTGAAATACCAGAAAACTTGGCTTGGCACATCGCAGTCTAAAGATCGCGATGTGTTTTTTACCCGACTACGGCGAAGCAAAAAGGAGGGTTATGATTTTGACCAGTATGTACGTATGTATGTTCATCTGTTCCTTCATAACTTCTAGCTGTATTATCATATTTTGACAAGTGAGGTATCGTTATAGGTATCGTATCGGGAGCGTCTTGATTGTTCGCTGACTATGCGAAGTCATCTAGAGGGCATAAAGTCATGAACTAAAGTATTAAACAAGCGTTTCGATGAGTTATTGAACAAATTTGCTACATTCTCAAAGATTGGACATTTTGGGAGTTGGACATTTTGAGAGTTGGACATTTTGAGAATTGGACATTTTGAGAATTGGAAATTTTGGGTATTTGGACATTTTGACACCGTTGGACATTTTGAGAATTGGACATTTTGCCCCTGAACGGAATTTTTTGATGCCCTATGATTATTTTGCTTATTTTTTCACATGTTCATAATATTATCATTATTTTAAATGTTAGCTTATACAATGAAATATTGACAAGTGAATAATCAAGCATCTCCGATACATGAAATATTTATTACTTAGTTATTTCTACAAAAATGATTAGTAAGTGTCAAACTTCAGTCTCCATCTCAAATTTCAATGAAATAACCTCTCAATCAAAGAGATTTAAGATAGGTACAATAATTTAATGTCTTTGCTCTCAATATACATTTTATTTTTTAACAAAAAATCATTAATCTCCTTGAATAAAAATAAAAACAATGTAGGTACGGTATCTAAGTTCCCACAATAAACAAAAAATTAAACATAGAACAATGTGAAGTAATTTTTAGTCACATAAAAAAAACAATCCCGTAAATCCCGGTTTTGTGAAATTTTTATCCTGATTTTTTTCGGGACCCCAAGCATATGCTCGGAATCTCTATATCCCTTTAGCCCTGACCTTTAGCCATTTAATCGCACCTACTCGTGATCCCTGTGGGCTGTGGAAGTATGCCACAACACCTGCACTCTATAAGACCTTTGCGAGGCCAATGCTAACGCTGTCGACGTGGCTAAATGTTGCTCGAAAGACGTACATTATATATATGTATACCGATTTCAACACACTTTTCAGTCACCGGTGCCACTTTCGAACTTCCTCCTAAGTACTCATTTCTTATTCTATCCATTCGTGTAACATACGTCCCTCTTAGCATTCACAGAGGGATGTGTACCTGCCGCTGCTAATATTTTATTAATGACTGAACAAAATTATAACTATACTTAATATTATAAAGAGGTTGGTTTTGTTTGTATGTATGTAGGGGGTAATCTCTGGAACTACCGTTTTATGCTATCTAACATCACGCAACGACCCTTAGGAGCCGAGCAAAATGAAAAAAGTCGGAAAGAACAATAAGTGAAATCGAAGTAGTAGCACGGGCAAGCAATGAGATGCGACGTGATGGGCCTAAATTTCATGCGGATGATGTCATGGGCAATAGCTAGTGTAAAATATAAGTAATCCTTCCTACCTAAAACAATTAATTCCAAAAAATAACCTGGTTTATGGTGTTATTTTATAAAATAAATAAATGTTCAAATCTTTTAACCAAACTGTTTTGTTTCGCCATATTTATATTACTAGATAATTGGAAAAATTATATATTTGTGCGATTATTGTAAGGTTTCGATGTTTCCAATCCATAAAATAATCTTTCTTTACATCAATTTACACCTTGCACGTTTCTGGCCTTCTGGTATAATAGTACATACTAATTCCATGGGCACACAATAATATTAAAAAAACAAATATTGTTGTTTGTACTTATGGTATGCCACAGACAATTAAATCGCACAGTGTAAATTAGGCTTAGTAATAATGTAAAAAAATACATGGCAACATTGATAGGAATAATGATGCTGGTAGTACTGGTAGGGTAGGTAGTAATTTAGTAAAGTAGTGGATAGGTGGGCGTCCATCTTGAAATTTTACTGGGTTTGAGCCGGTTTAGTTCTAATAAAAGTGTATTTTGTAGCTTGGAGTTCATATTAATCGTTAGTTTTCAAGAAGTTTTATGTATGCCGAAACTATTTATCGTTTAAAATAGGATTAACTACAGTTATGCTTTAGGTATGAACGTCTGCTAAAACATTTAATCGTTTGACGAGTAATGGCGTGCGTTTTTCTCTTTGAAGACACTTTCATATTTTATTCCATGTCGTCAGATCCTATGAATAGTAACATATAACGCATGTGATCTATAATTGTGTAAATGTCTTTAATAAAAAGAAATATGTTTCAATAATTATGTTAGTTGGACAGTAATTGTAGCTGGATGTCGTTTTTAGGTTATACATCACAATACTTTAATTGAATAGTGACTTGTAATCATAACCGCCTATGATTCGATTCGTCTGGTCGAATCATTATGCATGAACACATTGCAATTAAGTGGAGTTCTTCACCAACATGAATATATGAAAGTGACGTAGAAAATATTTATTCGCAGTATCGTTACTCAAGACATACGCGATTTCCGGAAAGACTATCGCTGATAAAAGCTTAAATTGGCGGAGGCATAGCACGATGGCAGTGCCGAGTAGAGCGCGGGTATATGCCGATGTCAACTCACAACGTCCAAGAGAATACTGGGACTATGAAAGCTATGTGGTGGACTGGGGCAACCAGGAGGACTACCAGTTGGTGCGTAAGCTTGGGCGTGGAAAGTACAGTGAAGTATTCGAGGCAATAAATATCACAAATAATGAGAAGTGTGTAGTTAAAATATTGAAGGTGAGTCACATTAATACATAATAAATATGCCTAGAAGTAGTTCTTCATTGTTTACATTGTATGCATAATCTAACGACTATGTCGTACTATGCTTTGAGAAAGCATAAAAATCACTGTTATATATGCCCTAATTACAGAATTTTATTCCAGCCTGTTAAAAAGAAGAAGATAAAAAGAGAAATAAAAATATTAGAAAACTTAAGAGGAGGCACAAATATAATTACTTTACAAGCTGTAGTCAAAGATCCTGTTTCTCGTACTCCAGCACTCATTTTTGAACATGTGAACAATACTGATTTTAAACAGCTGTATCAAACACTGTCAGATTATGATATAAGGTAAAAAACTATCTCAATAAATAATATTAAAGTAGCATTGGTGGAATTGCTCACATAGCAGTGAATGTTAACATAATTAATTAAATAATGCTATCAGTTATATAATTGTACAATCAATGTTTACTGTATTACAGATATTATTTGTATGAACTGCTGAAGGCATTAGATTATTGCCACAGTATGGGCATCATGCATAGAGATGTGAAGCCCCATAATGTGATGATTGATCATGACCACAGAAAGTTGCGTCTCATTGATTGGGGGTTAGCCGAGTTCTACCACCCTGGGCAAGACTACAATGTTCGTGTTGCTTCTAGATATTTTAAGGTATGTAATTTAATAATGATCTTGTTATAACTAAAATAATTTCCCTGCATAAATGTGCTTTTAAAATTTACTTGTTAATCTGTTGTTAAGTAAAATTCATGTTATAGTTAACATAAATTTAAACTTGTTTTAGGGTCCAGAGCTCTTGGTGGATTATCAAATGTATGATTATTCTTTGGACATGTGGTCATTAGGATGCATGTTAGCATCAATGATCTTCCGCAAAGAGCCATTTTTCCATGGCCATGACAATTATGATCAACTTGTGCGTATTGCTAAAGTGCTTGGCACTGAAGAGCTATTTGAATATTTGGATAAATATCATATAGAATTGGATCCTCGTTTTAATGATATACTTGGCAGGTATGTTGTCTGGTTATTATATTGAAGGAATTAAAAAAGTAATTGAGTTAGTACATGTTCTTATCATATCTTTTTTTAAAGGCATTCTCGTAAGCGATGGGAGCGGTTCGTGCACTCTGAAAATCAACACTTGGTGTCTCCTGAAGCATTAGATTTCCTAGATCGTCTTCTACGCTATGATCACTATGAGAGATATACTGCTCGTGAGGCAATGGAGCATCCGTACTTCTGTAAGTAAAATTTGATGATTTATGTTTCAATTTATCACACCAAGTTTGAAAAACAATAGTTATACAAAGTTAGAGAGAATAAGTACAACAACAAATAGAGTACAATAAGTATATGTATTTATTGAAAAAAAAAGTACTAAGTTTTTCTTGTTTTTTGTTAACTCAAGCTCATAATTGTTTACTTTAATGCAATTAATGATTTTTCTTAAATCATAAACCACTTGTAGAAAAATTTTGGTTTAGGTAATTGTCATGCTGGAGGAATCATCCATAATTTTACTAAGATAACATGTTGGCAATGTCATTTTTTATGGAGGTCTGTGACTATTGTTTGCATGTGCTGAAACAAATGACCTACTTCATCATTGTAGACGCCGCTATAGTGGCATACCACTGGAGTTATTATTTTATTGAGCCTATATTATCCACGTCCAGAGTCCTTATTCTGGACGTCCATAATATATGCTCAATATAGGCGACTGTGTCACACATTAATCCGCCGCGTGCGTCAATGAAGTAATTAAGGCAGAGATGGCATGGCAGCCTGGGGTCTAGCAAAGGGCGGCGAGTGTGCAATAGTTTCAGACATCTATCTGCTCCTTCCAGCCACAGTGACAGGTCTTGCTAAAAATCGTAAACACTTCCAACTAGACCCCCTATTGCCTGCTACAACAACTCGCATTGCACTGCATTCATGCTGCTGCCACCTAAATTTTATTATTTGGAAGATGTGATAAGTACCATTAGACACTTGTTTGAAGTTCTAAATTGCCAAATGCTAAGTTATTAAGTACCTTTATCTTTCATGTGCTCTCTTTCTATGTGGTCTCTGTCTTACCTGAAGTTGTTTAGTGTATAAAATAAGGCCATGTTGCTCCAAATATTAGAAATTATTTTTATGTCTAACACATTATTGCTAACCACATAATAATCAAAATCGAAAGTACGCGTCTGTAGAGACACTCGTCCTGCTATTTCGATTTTTATGACATTTGCAATAATTTGTAAATTCCTTTGTATATGGACGTGCGTGTCCGTACAATCACACAACGTGGGTGCACATGTAAAAAAGTCATGTAACCTTTATTACATGCTAAATCATACAGCTGGACATTGATTAATGGTAAAAGTTATATTTTAACAGCAGGATTTATTTGATCCTTTTCAGCTATAATACTTTTTATGAAAGTGAGTGAACTACCAATGACCATTTAAGATATGCCACCAAACAATTACAACTTTCGTCAACAATGAAAAACTATTTATTTTGGTATTTTGTTACAGATCCGATTGTGAAGGAGCAGGGGCGTATGGTTTCTTCCAATTCTCCAACTCCCAATGCATTGCAAGGACCAATAAGTACTACAGAATAATTGTTACAAAGAGGTGTTAAATGCTCTTTATAATGTATTGATATGATATACTTGTACAAGATTCCGGAAGAAAAACACTGTAAAAATAACACCAAAAAGAGGCCACTGATGGTGTAAATACATACACAGGGACAGTGAAGGACTCCAATTCTGTTTAACAAACACTGATAATATAATTCCAATGCTTGATATAAATGGAATAATTTGGAAAGACAATATAATTTAGTGTTTAATATTAGTAAATCTGGTTTATTCATTGTTTTAAAAGTGTTTTTTATCTCTGGTATAAACTGCTGACATACATTTGTGAAAGTGCTCGTGTACTCAAGCTGAGTAGATATCTTGTGGTGGGAGGGGTTCAAATTGTCAAAGTAAATTCTGAAACATCCATTTTTATATGAAATTCGATAATAATTAATTATTGAGATAAAGGAAAATGCATCGAGTTTCATTGCACTTGATCTTTTGCATTTATTAACCTATGGTATTGATATTGTAATTACTTGTATAATATATTGGTAACACCTGCATACCATTTGCAAATACTGGTTAGCAGCTTTTCGTTGGTACTCTACTTATTAAAATTTTGTATTTATGTAATAGAAGTAAAATGTAGATATGTGTGATATAAATACAAAATTTTAAGATGATTAATTAATCGTTTTCTTTTATTACGTATTTTATAAAAGAAACCAGCTACTTCTAACATTATTAGATATTGTCGGATTTAAACATTGTTTTCTATTAGTATATTTTTAATAAGTTACGTTAGCTGTCCTCATAAATATTATACATAGCGAAAATCAAATCGTATCTTCAATTGGAAGGTGAGCCTCATGGAGTATAATTTATTTTTAGTGTGATAACTTCAAGTTGTTGCATAAAATTTTCTGAATAAACAATACTAACTTTGCCTGGAAATGTTTTGGATTATTTACGTTCGAAGATCAAAAACTTCGCATCCTTATAATATTGATTGTTTGTTATGTTGGTGTTAAAATTAGTTTTGCGAAAGGGCGTAAACTTAATAAATGGTTGACATAGATACATTTTCATTCCACAGCTCGAGAGTTTTACCTTTTTTTGGTATCAATCATTACTGGTTGTGAGTTATGTTATGCGGCTATTACAGGCATAAGTAAGCTTTATCAAAGAGTTATAAGGAGTGAAAAGGTGTCAGACCAGGCATCATTTATAAATACAGGGTGGCAGGGACATAGACGCGCAAACTGAAACCTTGAGTTCAACACATGATTCTAGAGCCCCCCATAAGGTAGAAATTTTTCGTGGGTTATAAAAAAAAAAACAACTGATTTTGCATAGAAAAGTGCAAAACCTACGCGGTCAAAATGTATGGAACAGCTTATTTTTTTTTAATAACCTTCGAAAAATTTGAACGCAGTGGGGAACCATGCAAGTATTGAATCAATGGTAACAGGTTGCGCGTCGATGTCCCTGCAGCCTTGTATTATTAGTATCGATAAATCCCCGATACGGCACGTCCTAATGTTTATCTTATGTCCTTTGCTTAATCAAATAGAAAGAAAAAGATGCACTGAACTTAAATTTAGTTTAGTTTGTGAACAAGGGAATGGGCACCAGTACCAAACTATCACACTAGGTGACGCATCATAGCTGGTGTGGTTTACCTGTCAAACACCATTATATATTTATTCATGTTAAGTATTTAAATTATCATTAAATTATTCAATACAATGCCTGTATGTACTGTACTGCATAACTGAATTGTACCACCAGCATCGATGATAGGGAAAATATTACTGCACACAAGCATAGTGGTGGCCCAGTGGTAACGGCCGCGACTTACGAGTTTTAAGTCGTGGGTTCGTACTCATTTCAGGCGCTTTACTTTGTGTAAATTTTTCATCACCACTGCTCTCAAAACACTGAAGGAAAACATCGTAACGAAACCGGCATGTCCTAAAACCAAAAATTCGAAGACGTGAAATCTATCAAACCGCACAGCCCGCGTGGTGGATTACAGCCCACTCCCTCTCGAAGAGAGGAGGCCTGTGTCCCAGCAGTGGGAACATATGTAATGAGTGAGTTACGGTGAATAAGATTGGAGAATTGTTTGTGGACAAAGGCCTCTAAGATAGGGCTTAGAAACCTTAGCAAGTGCCTTTGTTGCCCTAGTTACTACCAATTTTATACTACCAGTTGTAATACCGTTAATTTTGATTACCCTTCCTACTACTCCAGTATTGGGTTGTTAGAAGGGAAAAAATAAATAGCCCGTGTTACTATCGTAAATACCTACTTTAAGAAAACTAATTTTATTTCTAATTTATTTTTTCTTTATAACTTGAACATAAAACTATTCTAAAATAAAAAAAAGGAAAATCAGCGGAGTTTGTCGAGGGCGTAGCCTACTGAGATTCCTGCATTTAACAACTGCATCTGAATATGTCGTATATTGTCGTCGTTTACAATATCGCAACTGCTTCTTTTGTTAAATTGCTGTGCAATAATTTTAACAAGGCTGTCTGATTACGATTAAAGTTTTATTCGTTAAATTGCTATCCAGACTCAAAGTAAACCTCATTTGTAGTACTAAAAACTTAAAAAAAAAAAACATGTATAGCTTATGAAGGTTCAATAACGTCTTATTGTTCTTATTCATTCTTTTATTTAACTTGGCATGATAGCCCTTTTTTTTTTTTTGAGGATGGGAAATCGTCTAATGACCCCTCCCGCTCTGGGTGGAGCGGAAGGGAGTGTCAGACTCTTACTGACTAAAACCCACCCGTGTTCCTTCCTTAGCCCTTTATGTTCCAGGGCAGCGGTAACCCTTTCGGACGATCCCGCTACGGCAGGCTTCGGCCCTATCGGGCCCCGTCATTCGTGCTGACATCTCTTTGAGGCGCGCGTGGAACACGTACGCGCCGTCCGGCACGGGCCTGGTCCTGATCGGACGGTGAGCTACCCATTACTCTCCGCCCGCAGGCCCGCACCTACGGTGGCCGGGAGTCGTCATGCGGCTCCCGACGCCCGGAGCGTCTCCCGCGGCGGCTGAGGCGTGAGGATCTCTCATCCATCCCGCCACCTCCTTCGCTAGCATGACTGCTTCGCAGAAGGAGGTGACTGCCTCCCACTCCCTCTCGCCCCGGACCATGGCTTGAACCAGGGCCGGACGCGACAGGTCGCCGCTGTTGCCGATCGCCGTGTCCTCGTAGAGACGAGGACACGGCGGTGCTCTGCCCTAGCGGGGCAGACCTCCACCTTATGCTCCACCGTGTCCTGGCATGATAGCCCTCAAGAACATTATTTGTTCTGTCTCATACCAAAAACACTGAGCAAATTAAATATCTAACTAAAGGTTGGCCTTATATAAGAACAGAAAGTGAACACCTTTCTGTTGAAAAATTTATAAAATACGTACAGACGCCAGCAGGTCAAGCTACCCGAAACTGTCAAATTTTCCCAATCGACCTTGAGCCTTAATGCTTTCGCGCTAAAGTTGAAAATCTATTAAAGAAAGGACATCAACCAAAATGGACTAACCGTGAACAACCGTATTGGGAAAAAAGAAATTCATAAATAATTGAGTAATAATATTTACTGAACATTGGTCCCTATTCGGGAGTGTCAAAATAAATAATATTAAAAACGAATAAAAAAGATTTTTAATTGATTTGTATTTGTATGGTGACAGGACAGTTGCGGCGCGGCGTGTGGGGCGCTTAGATTTAAGGTTGCCTAAAGAATAAAATCACAGAAAAAATAATATCGATATTTTTGATATTTCGATTCGAGAGCTTCGAAACATTAAAATGTTTTCCTGGAAGACCGAGCTTTGGTCTGGACATTGGAGAAAGAAAAAGAAAGAAAGAAAGAAAAAGCATTTATTTGCGGCAAACATGACGCATAAAAAAAAGGACAAAAACACAAAAAAAAACAAGTTGGGGGTAAACATGCGTCACATTCACGCAGCATTCATCATCAGCATCACCATCATCATCTTAATCTTTTGAACGCCAGAGCATAAACGCACGCGCGTGCCCTCCACGCCAAGCCACGATTTCACCGCAAATACCTACAAAAAGAACAGGGATTCCAAAATGATTTAATTGTTTATTTCGTGATAAAGTGCACCGCATTTTTTGTCACATATTTGTGTCGTTGGCGTACTGGGCACGCACTTGCTTGTCACGTATATGTGACAATGGCGTTCCAAAAGTTAATCTTACATAAATAAAAAGATATAGTTTACGTTGAACATTTTTTTTTTGAGTTGGTAAAATCATCCATTTATTTCTCCCGCTCTAGGATGGAGCGGGAGGGCGTGTCAGACTTTTAATGACTAAAATCACACATGTGTCATTCTGCATTCAGTTGCCCCTTGCGTTCTAGAGCCACGGGTTTCCTTTTCAGAAATCCCCCGCGGCCCTAGCGAACATCGGCCCTGCTGGGCTCCTACGGTTTTGCTGACATCTCTTTGAGGCGCGCGTGGAACACTACGCGCCGTCGACGACTTGGGCTCGGTCCGGACTGTTACTGGTCAGCCGGGCGGCGAGCTACCCATTGCTCGTTGTCCGCAAGCCCGCGCCAAGAAACAAAATAGCACAGCACGATGGAATCGATTTCAAATCGAGTGCTCGACTGACAGTGCAGAGAACTGGCAACACCGACCCAGACCCGATTGGCGCTCGATTTTCAAATTGTCAATGTCATTCGCTTTGCGTTGCCGCTCTTTTTTGTATCGTATTGTGAATATTATTTCAACTTTAGCTATTTTTGACGACTTATGCTGTTCAAAATGGATTCTGATGATTTTCTATCCGACGACCCCGGCTCACTCTCGGACTCAGTACCCGCTTCAAACGTTAACCCTGACATTTCTCCGTATCATGAACCCGCTTTACATAAAGTCTTGCGCGTGAACATGGACTTTCCGATTTTGCCTAGTGAATCTATACATTGTATAAATTGTGGTACTGAAATCACTCGCAGGAAAGAGAAGACACATTGTTAATCTTGTGAAAGTGCAGCGAGTTATACTGCAATGGATCGCACCGCAAGTGGTAAGTTCCAACTTCTGAGATGATTATGTCCATAATTGAATATTTGAGTTTGCTAAAAATCCATCACTAGTTAAAGGTTCTGGACGATCATTGTTTAAAGCTCTTTATTGCACGAAGAGATCTCTCGCAGTCAACCTGTGGGTGTAAGATAGCGTACAAGCCCATTGTGGAATATGAAAAAACTTAAGAGGTGTCAAGGGACACCCGGATGGAACGAAGTATAACTGGCTTGCTTTCTATAAGAGAGAGAGAGACAGACAGAGAAACACGCGCACGCCGCACGGCTTACAACTATAGCAAAAAGTGTCGTTCCAACTTTTGGTCTTAATTTTTTCCGTCTAGCCCCCTTTCGCAACGCGCGATAAGGAACTTCGTTCCAAAAAAACATACCGTCGAATTGAGAACCTCCTCCTTTTTTGAAGTCGGTTAAAAACTGGGTGGAGTCGAAAGTGTTACTTAGACTTAGATTCATATAGAAGCACACCTAGGTATCTAAGTATGCTTTCTCGACTTGTCGAAAGCTTACGATCTAGTGGCGTATGATGGGTTGTGGCAGAAGCTGCCAAGGGATACTGACTTTCCGCATGAGCTCATAGCACTCCTCAACACTGGTGTGGCAACCAGAGCAATTACCTATGTAAGGTGGTCGGGATCACTATCGGACGAGTACAGGTTGCAATGTGGGGGTAGGCAGGGCGGGGTGAGCTCGCCCTCGACTTTTCATGTAGGTTTGCCCCGCACGGCCCCCCAGAATTTGTGTTTTAGGTGTGCACTAATGCAATGTACTCGCCTATAGGAGTATATGTACCTAGCTGTTTCTTTTTCAATGTACCTCTGTACTTTTGAAGATATTTGCAAAAAAAGGGGGCCGTGCCAGCCAAACGTTTTCAGCACGGCCCCCGTGTAACTTGAAAAATATAAAAGCGTATTAAATAGTGTTGCCTATCGATAGTCGACTATCGCTAAACTATCGATAGTCTATCGATAGTTGACGTCATATCAATAGTATCGATAGTCTATCGATACTATGATACAGGGCAATAGTATTGATTTACAAAAATAGTATCGATACTATCGAAGACCAGCATATGTTTAGGAGCAATACTATCGATAGTATTGATAGTATCGATAGCTCACACTATCGATAGTTTTATAAGCAGCGATAGTATTGCCTTCCAATATTCAATTCATTTATTAGGTAAAATCATATGGATATTAATTTAAAATATGTTTAACTTACCCATCATTACAATCAGCTACCAGTTTTGCTAGTAACGGTGACACAACATAAGGCACAGTAAGTGAGAATAGCTTAACACTACTTGCTATAATTGGGAAACGATACTATCGGCGGTTATTAAACTATCGATGGTGTAATACTATCGATAGTTTTACAAACTATCAATAGTATTGATAGTTTTAATTATTTAATACAACGATACTATCGATAGTACCGATAGTATTACTTTAAAAAAATCGATACTATCGATAGTATTGTAATGTAATAGTATCGACTCTATCGATACTATTGCTTCCAATCAATAGTATTAGTTAATTTGTGATATCGATAGCACTATCGATATTGTTACTAGTTTTCGAGGTCACCTATCGATAGTGAAACATCGATAGTTTTGCAACTCAGGTATTAAAAAGTTTCTTAAACTCAAGGAATGTATTCTATTAACACGTTATACCCGCAACAGATATTGTGAATTCGTAATGACAAATAATATATAGATGTGGATAGGGGGCCGTGCTGGAAAAAAAAATTATAAGAAAATATCTAAAAAAGACAAAACAATCTTAGCCAAACACTATTAAAAAATAATTGATGTTTGGCAAGTAACATATGTACCGCATTGATTTCTCATACAACTTGCTAAATATGAAAAATAAACCAATTTTAGTTCATTCAGCACGGCCATCTATAGTTGCCTATATCTTTTTAAATATGACATGATTGTTTACAAAATTCGTCTTTCTGAATTATGTAGAGTACGGACGCCAGCAGGTCAACCTACCCGAAACTGTCAGATTTTCCCAATCAACATTGAACCTAATGCTTTAGCAATAAAGTCGAAAATCTATTAAAGAAATCTGACAGATTGTAGTAGCTTGATGTGCTGGCGACTGTACATTCGTTCTAAATTATGTGACTACATTGAAATAATAGTAGATTGTACAACTAATGCATAAAAGAAGGGATAAAATAGCTCGTTTAGTTAGTTAAACACTGCTTTTCACTTCGATTGCGAGAAAATGAAACAGGCATAAAGTATATAACAGTATTTTAACTGTTCAAAAATGTTGCAAAATTGAAGATAGCTAATTCTCGCCACGAAACTTTATAAAAGTTTTTTTTTTAATTTTCATCATGATTTTGTTGTGTCATTCGACTTGGGTACGGACGCCAGCAGGTCAACCTACCCGAAACTGTCAGATTTTCCCAATCAACCTTGAACCTAACTCTTTAGCAATAAAGTCGAAAATCCATTAAAGAAATCTGACAGATTGTAGTAGCTTGATGTGCTGGCGTCTGTACGTACTTCTAACTTCATACTGCCAAGTCATAAAAATGTTTCTTTGCGTTTTTATATAATAAATGACCACTATTTTATCTGGTTTTATTAAATTATCGATACAAAACACGGAAGTGATATAAATTAAAGCAAATGAAATAAAATAACGACTTAATCTGCAACGTTTTATTGTACGTGTGTTGGGCTTGATTATCTTGGCTTAGAAAAAATGCAACGTAGGTACATGACTTTTCAACCCGTACACGGATCGTCTGACTCGTGAGCTCAGCAGCGCTCAGGTAGGCTGCTCTATTGATGGTGTCTTGGTCAATAACATTAGCTATGCCGACGATATGGTGCTGCCTGAACTCGTTCAGGGTGCTGATGGCCGATGGGGCTGCCGCGCTTCTGCAGCGCATCAGGAATGTTCGCTGACGCACTAGTAGACGGATTCGCGGCAATAATGCGCAAAAGATCTGCGTCCCTGATAGGCCGGGTGCGCGACAGCTCCAACAGCTATGTACATCTCATTGCTGAGAGGTCGGACTCAGACTGTCTCTTTATGGAACACTGGAGAGATGAGCGTATATTGGGCTCTCGTGACTGGTGTTCTACGTGGCTATTTTTAATTAATTTAATTTAAATTTTAAATACTTAGTATGGACTATCTAATTTATGTTGTGTGTACTAAGTATAATTATTGTTGTCTGAAATAAACGTATTGAATTGATTGAGGCAACATACTATATTATTTCAACGTTAAAATCCATTTTGAAGTTTCGTCCCGATTCACCCCTGCATCCCTATTCACCCCGTTTTACGTAGGTAGTCCGCTAAAGTTTTAACAGGACTTTCGAAAGACACGTAGCGCCATCTAGCGTCCTAAAGCAATTGTGACCGTCGAAAGTTATTGTTCTTAATCTCGGGATCACCACTTTTATTCAGCCGGTCGATTTTGCAAAAATCTCTCCGTGATAACTCAAGTGAAGTGAGCTTGATGTGAGTTGTCAGTAGTGTCAATCCCTAGCATTATTTGGAATGACAGCTCACTCCACGCTCACTTCACTTAAGTTTTCACGGTGAGATGGTTACAGAATCGCACTGCTGGACTAGCTTCGCCCGCGTGGATGTCGGAAATTATCCCACGGGAAGGTGCTAACAGGATAAAATGTATGTGCTTCCCCAGAATGCCATCTATCTCGCGGGCCCTTTGTGGCTAATTACAATAGAAAACCAATTGTGTCTCATTAGTGGTGATTAAGAGGGTACCTATATGATATCTTTACCTAAGTACCTACCTAATTAAAAAAAAAAACCTCAATAACAGAAAATTAAATACCTATCTACCTAAATAAACCTATTTCTGATGATAACTAATCTAAACTCAATAAATAAGCAAAATCCCTAAAAACTAATATCTATACATACGAATGACTAATCCTACCTAACAGTATTATAAAATAACCTACGGTCACTATGTACACTATCAAATATACTACCTATACTTTAAAATTAAAATCTATACCTACGACTTATAAAAATAAACCTAAATAACTCTAAAAACTAAAAGGAATAAAAAGGTCGCACTGAAAAGCACGGTTTAGAATTGCAAGTAGCACGTCCGTTCAAATCAAAGTTCAAAAAATGTATTGCGCGCGCTCAGACTCCGTCCTTATATACGGTAGCGATCCGTGGTGCCAACGCCACGCGTGTGCTTCGAACGGTGCAAGCCAAATTCAACCTTCAGCACTACATTTAGAGCATAACTTAGGGGCACTGCACACGACTAAGATACTATAATATTTTACTCGCCATACAAATTCATCTTAAGATACGAAAATATTATTTATTATCTTCGTCGTGTGTGATAGTCCATTGAATTGTATGGCGAGCGATATTGTATCTTAAGATAAAATATTATAGTATCTTAGCCGTGTGTAGCGCCCCTTAGTGAACTCCACTGCGGGTGACGTAACCTACGACAAACTTATTATTTGCGGTTGGTACAGTAATCGGGTCTAGGGATCGAAGCGCAAAATTAAGTTTGTTTTTTATTGTATATACTTTTCCGTGATAAAAAGTACCCAGTGTGGTGCCTATATTAGAGAATAATTATACAAAGTTTCATCGTAATCGAACCGGTAGTGTTTGCGTGATGCCTGAACAAACAGACAGACAGACAAACATTTTTTTAATCACATTTTTGGGTTCGGTGTCGGTCTAGTAACACCCCTGCCATTTATTTTTTTGATATTTTCAATGTACAGAATTTTCACTTCTACATTATAAGTATAGATGAAGGTACACCCTATGTCCGTTTCTGTTCCCTTGACAACGTATATGCAAAATTTTATAATAATCGGTTCAGTGGTTTATGCGTGAAAAGGTAACAAACAGACCTTCGCATTGATAATATTAGTTAGGATGTCAAAATATCGGACATGAGATACCTACACCTACTTATATCGTTTATGTATAGTGAAAAGTTGCGATTTTCATTCTATATGTGGTTTAGATAGGTGTGTTCTAGTTGTAGAATAAAAGTTTGTTTATGTTTATCTGACATTATTATAATGGTAAGTACCTAATAAAAACATAGTCTTTGATGAATAATTACTTAATCAACACAACATAAATAACAACATATTATAGTTTTTTGTTAAGTACTGCTAGGGTAATGAATCTGCAAAATATCTAGTTTTGACAATAAATAGTTATTAATTAATATATTATACCTACACTGGTTTTTAGTCTAAGTTATTCAGCCGAATAAATGGTTTTTAAGACTTTAAAACTTTTTGAATATGTAGTGGTAATTTAGATTGACTCATTTCTAAATGATTCCTGCTGCAGCCATAACATAGATATTTATGAATTAGCGGAAACATGGAGGGATTGACGTCATGAAGATTGTTGAGAAGATCTGGATTATTGACTAAATCTTGCTTTAACTGAGTATTCCCAAATGAAACTGTTCTTGATAAGTTAGTTGCTTCAAGAGCTGATAGTTTCATATCCTTTGTGTGCAGGTCGCTCTGAAAAGGATTAATAAATAGTAATAATAAAATATTTATTTCATCAACGTAGGTACAACAATTTCACTTAGTATAAAGGTTTTGATGATGAATGAAAATGATTGAATGCAAATAAATTAACATTATCTAAGTACTTGCTTCTGAGTCATCAAATTCTGAGTATTTAGGTAGAGTCGTAGGTATGTCATCAGTCCATGGCAATAATTTGACTTTGACATACATCGCAAATTCGAAGACGTGTTTACGTATTTAGGAATCAAACGCAAAATTTAAATGAATGTTCATAAAATAATATCGTATAAATTTAATAAAATCGGACCCTAGTGATCGCAGATTATGAACTCTAGCATACAGTTACACCCAGAGCACGGAAACGCCTCGGCACCTATTGTCAACACTTTCTATTCCACTATTATAGAAACTGAGGGTTCCAAAGTTGGTCCGTGACAGAAGTTGTGCGCTCAACGCACGTTCGGCGCCACGAATTTTATCAGTACTGCCATTGCGGCCTGTACAGTCACGATCACCAATATTCAACACATGGCAACTTTCAATTTTTTCGTGAAATAACGAATGCAACGTTGAAATACGACACATCACATAAACCTATGGGTTCGAAAATGCTATGTTCGTAACAACATAAAATTTCATTAAAAAATAAAGGAGTTAATCGCTTTTGAATAAAGCCGAGTGTATACATACTTTTGTTCGTGACTGTACAGGAATATGAATTAAATAGGTAAATGTAAAAGGGGTGCCGTTTTTTTAATGGCCGTAAAATGACGCCGATGTTTGACTTTACGGTGTCTAAAAAGCTCTCTCTGGACGGCCGATACATGACGGCTCCGAAATTTATAATGCCTTTGAAGAGAGGTTCGCTTCTTTTTTAGATTCTTAAAGTTCCGTTGCGCGACTGAAAAGGCGTCAGGCACTAATTTCGCAGTCTTTATGGTTCGCCATAGTAGTGGCCAAGACTATTACACCATTATTTTACAGGAATTTGATAAAAAATAAATAAAATAAAAAATAGTGTCAGTGGTCAGCACACACACTCCCGATTCGCCATTGTCTCGGACGGTACTGACAGCTCCTCCTACACACATTCACAGCGTGGTTGTACACTTGGTAACCACTTTTTTTTATTCTGATGCAATCTGTCCACCTTTGACATTTAAGTAGCATCTTTTGTGTTGTTTTAGTGACCAGAAGTCAAACGCGCATTGCTTCGTGAGATAAAAATACCGTAGTTTGTCTTAACTTATAAAAAAACTTTTTACAAAAAAAAAAAACCGCCTTCAAAAAAAGACAAACAAAAACGTTCCTGCACTAAAAAGTAAAAAATAAATAATTGATTTCCTGTAAAGAAACTTAATTTAAAGGTAAACTTATTTGACATTAATATTTTGCAAATATTCAAAATTGTTTACTTCTTTTTGGAGTCGGTGCCAGCAGTTGTATCCTGTGCCATTTATTTTTTCAATTCACGATTATAAAATTTTAAAACAGATGCTTACAAACATAATGCTTCAAAAATTTCAAAGTACTTAAAAAGTGGCAGGGGATTTTTATACGTATTTATAATTATTATTATTTAAAAGAAATTATTGTGAAAATTGTGTCAATTTGTTTTAGAGTACAGTCTAGTCTGTATTTGTGTTTTAATTATTCTAGGTATGCAATAGGTATCTTGGTAGTTTTATAGTAAATGTTAGAGGTCGTTTTTCGAGGTATTGTTGCCCATACGTATTTCCTTGCCTTGGCTGGCACCGACTCGAAAAAGAAGTAAACAATTTTGAATATTTGCAAAATATTAATGTCAAATAAGTTTACCTTTAAATTAAGTTTCTTTACAGGAAATCAATTATTTATTTTTTACTTTTTAGTGCAGGAACGTTTTTGTTTGTCTTTTTTTGAAGGCGGTTTTTTTTTTTTGTAAAAAGTTTTTTTATTTCTAGCCGTTTAGTGTATTTTTTATTATAATATAATGGCAACGTAGTTAATATCTTTTCTACATAGAATATTATTTTGAAGAAGTACCAATATCATACAAGTAGGTAGGTATTTTGAAGTTCTCATGCCAACCTTCCACCTTCCAGCTCCATCATCAGATCAGTTCGATAGTAACTTATAGCCAAAGTGCATTTCATGACAATTCTAATAAGCCTAAACACGGCTAGAATACGTTGATTAATTACGGAGTTCCGGTACCTGTCTTCCGGCTCCATCATGATCATCAGATCAGACGTCAATAACTGTGGTGGTTTTCAATCGTCAATAAAAATTGGCGTCGGATCCAGAGTCATGTTAAGACGAAATATAGCAGTCTCAGAAGGGCTAGTAAATGGAGCTATGGGCATAATAAAAAAAATCAAATGGCCGGCCTTAAGAAGAGATCAACTGGAGGAGGGGAAACGTGTGCATACTACCAAGAATACAATTTTATTTTAGTAAATAATAGAAGCGATTTTTTTTTAAACATTGTAAGCAAAATGCCTTTAATATTTCAGAAGTTGTTTTGTGGACACATTGATGATAACATCAAAACTAGATTTTCAATGGCACCTTGTATTCAGAGTGCATCTCATGACAGTTCTAAGCCCAAATACTGCTAGGATACATTGTTTTATTTTGAAGTTCTCATGCCAACCTTCCACCTTCCAGCTCCATCATCAGATCAGTTCGATAGTAACTTATAGCCAAAGTGCATTTCATGACAATTCTAATAAGCCCAAACACGGCTAGAATACGTTGATTAATTACGGAGTTCCGGTACCTGTCTTCCGGCTCCATCATGATCATCAGATCAGTTCAATGATAACATTTTCAATATAACTATTCAGGATTGTATGTTTATTTGTATTGTCATAGTTGCTTAACTATCTTGATTGTGATATCTATGCGAGTGACAAGTTCCGTTAGCCATATCTGATCTTCTTCACCAGTTCCACTTCATCAAATGTTACTTTTTGACTGTAAACGCTTGATTTCTCGATGAAAATATTAAAATTACTATATAGTTGCCTATAATATTTGAGGAGTTCCCTCGATTCCTCATGGATCCCATCATCAGAACTGGATTTTGAAAAAAATGGGACCAATCTGGAAGCATGTCCTTTAAAGTAAAAAAAAAATTTTGCAAATCGATCCATAAACAACGGAGTTCTGAGGTAACAAACATAAAAAAAAAAAAAAAAAAAAAAAAAAAAAAAAAAAAATACAACCGAATTGAGAACCTCCTCCTTTTTTTGAAGTCGGTTAAAAACCACTTTGTACATTATGAAACACAATAAATGAGAAAAAAAAAAACATTAAGTAAGGAAATTGAAATATACCTCACAGATAATGCATCTCTCATGTGTTTTGTATTCATTATTATGGTCACCAATTTTGTCAGCAGTTTTACAAACAGTTGATATAGTGGCCTGGAAATTCTCTTGAAGATCTGATACAAACGAAGAGATTACTGACTGCAGGCTGTTGTTCTTTATATTGCTGCAGTATACAGGAGCCAACTGCCTTATGTCAACATAGTAGTTCAATTCTTCATTACTGATATCTTTTATTGGTTTTATTATTTTCACATTTTCATCACGAACATCACAGAATCCCTGGAAATAATATAAAATTGGCAAGTTTATTTACATGTCTGTGTTCTATACATATATACGTTTTTTTAAGTAAAAATTACAATTGATTGCTTATACTAATCTACATACAAATTATACCTACATGTGTTTACTTACATGTATTAACTTCTGGATTATATATTTTATGACTAGCTATGCCCGCAACTTTGTTTGCGTGCATGTCAGAAAACAAATTCTATTTCGTAGGTTTTCATTTTTTTGCACAGTACCCTAATTCTTTTCTTAAAATAAAAGTAGCCTAAGTTACTCATTATAACATAACCTATCTGTCAGTGAAAGTCCCATGAAAATCGGTCCAGGCATTCATCATCTGCCTAGCCTTTTCCCAACTATGTTGGGGTCGGCTTCCAGTCTAACCGGATGCAGCTGAATACCAGCATTTTACATGGAGCGACTGCCTATCTGACCTCCACAACCCAGTGACTGGGTAATACGATACCCCTTGGTAAGACTGGTTGTCAGACTTTCGGGCTACCGACGACCCATAACGACAAATAAAATCGGTCCAGGCATTAATGACAAAAAAAGTAAAAATATACTTTCTTAATTACATTTTGATTTAGTCAAAATAGTTGTTATTTTCACATTACAAACAGACACTTCAACTTTATTTTTTTGTATAGATGTATAGACTATGCATGTGATTACAACTTCTACCTATAAAATGCTACCTATAAAAAGTAGTATATTGGTACTTACAATATCATTTTGAACCTGTGATCCCCTACCAATAGCAAGGTTGGATAACAAGTTAATTGCCAAAGTATTTGTTGTTTCTGCAGTGAAAACAGCATTACATTTCAATTGCTTTGCATATTCAATCAGCAAATTACGTTTAACTTTCAGCAGAAAATCTGTAGCTGCTGATGGAGGCATGCTGTTTAACATGTCATGAAATGCTATTGTTTCCTTTTCTTCAACATCTGGTATAAAGTTTGCTTCAGGTAATTGATAATTTGTGTTCATATATACTGCGAGGTGGACTATATAAACATTAAAATTATAATTTTGACATTGTTTAATTACTGATTCTGCTAAATCTTTGCTGTTGTCATCTGAAATTTACCAAAAAAAAAATGTTTATTAACTTACCTGACTTTAGACTATCAATACCTATCAAACTTCAATTTATTGTTTTAGGTTTTCATGTAATTAACATTTTAAAACGTAAAAATATTTGATGAAAAGCTATCTGCTTAGTAATAAACTTACCAAATAAATGTATAAAGAATGGGACTATCCGTAGTTTCTTGGTATTTTCTAATGATATGCCATGGTGGACTAAGTCTAATAACACTGTAGAGCCCACGCCTCCTGAGAGACCGATTAAAACATTTTCATGTGGTGACAAAATCTTATTCTTGCCAATACATGCACGAAATTTGTGGTTAGTGCTAACCATAAAACAGTCGTCACAATAATAGTCCTTTTTTCTCAGTACAACTGTTTTAGGAGACTCGCACTTTTTGCAGGTCATGTTTATATATTTAAAACCACAACTCAATTCCGGTTGATTTGGGCTTTTATTTTAGATATAATAAATATGTTAGGTTATGTTGTGCAGTGAGTTTGTTATTATCACTCGACAGTTGACACTGTCACTTGTCAGTGTAAAATTTAATAAAACATATGGTCGTTAAATATGGAATTAGTAGGTTCTAAGATAGTAACTTGAAACTGCTCTTGTAACACTACTACTAGAAATGAGTGTTGCCGTTGATACCAACTTATATACATTTTAATAACAACAAATAATAGCATATAATTTGTAGTTATTATATTGTTACTATCAAAATGTAATACGTGTAATATAATAAAACACGTGTTGCATACATAGGTACTCCAACCTGCTTTACGAACTACAAAATAATATGAATGTCTATTAATTCATAATTGCGATAAAACTACCACACTAAATTTGTAACAGGCATCGAGCTAAAACTTTTGTGATACGTACAGCGGTTTAGTAGAAAAATGCAAAAATCCGTGTCCAGCCAGCTTGAATTTACGCACTTCTGGCGTGTGCTTCTGGCTGGCACTTCCAAATCTCAATAACAGGAGCGTTTTCGAATATGGTTACTTTACTAACATTTAGTGACGCAATTTGTAACAGTAATAACGTTTGATTTATGGCGTCACATGTAAGGGTTTACGAGAAATCAATAAAAACTTAATGTCCAGCCAGCCTGAGTTCAAGCTGGCTGGTCACATGTATCTCCGCAGCCTGATAATCTACGGCCTTCGAAATGTGTTCAAAATTGTGTACCGGGGACTATAATGATAACCTGAATTTGTAACGGAGAAACTTTGCGTACCTAGTTTCAAGGATATTGATCATTTAAATTTTCCCATACAAACATCCATTAATATTGTGAGGTGACCATAGTTTTTACATATACTTAATAAAAAAATGAAGACTGATGCTAAATGTTATGATTGATTTTGTGTAATAATTCTATTTTATAAATTGGTATTGATGAATATTTTAGTATATTCAGCTATATATGATTAAAATGCGACCACTGACATCATTTGCGCTTTAAACAAAAACAACGTTGTGGTAAAAGGCGGGGGTTACTGAAGCGCAAATGAAGTTGATCGTCGTCATTTGAAACGCTGTATAAGTAAATGTACTTTAAACAAATAAATAAATGTGATTTAATTTACAGCAAACATTATTTTTTCATTTACCTAAATACCTTAGAGCATCTTAACACAATATCCTATGTATCCTGACACAATATCTACCTATGTACGGACGCCAGCAGGTCAACCTACCCGAAACTGTCAGATTTTCCCAATCAACATTGAACCTAATGGTTTAGCAATAAAGTCGAAAATCTATTAAAGAAATCTGACAGATTGTAGTAGCTTGATGTGCTGGCGTCAGTACTTACCACGAAAAACACCAATACCTGCCTACTAAAAAGAGTAGATATCTGCACGTAAATAATCAATAACATTAAATTACCCCCCTCCCCTTCCTCACTTCTACACTTTTGTCTTCTATTGATTTAAATACCTACAGTTGTTCGTATGAGTTAAGTATCACGAATACACGGATTTTCGTTCATTAAAGAAAACACCTTAAAATATACTTAGTCCTACATAAAACCTACAATATTGGTAACCCTACTGCAGTGTTTGTATGGAAAAATTTAAATTATCAATAATATCTTTGAAACTACGCAACGTTTCTCCGTTACAAATTCAGGTTATCATTATCGTCCTCGGTACAAAATTTTGAACACATTTCGAAGGCCGTAGATCATCAGGCAGCGGAGATACGTGTCCAGCCAGCTTGAACTCAGGCTGGCTGGACAATCAAGTTTTTATTGATTTCTCGTAAACTCTTACATGTGACGCCATAAATCAAACGTTATTACTGTTACAAATTGCGTCACTAAATGTTAGTAAAGTAACCATATTCAAAAACGCTCCCGTTATTGAGATTCGGAAGTGCCAGCCAGAAGTTTTATACGTAAATAATTCAAGCTGGCTGGACACAGATTTTTGCATTTTTCTACTAAACCGCTGTACGTATCACAAAAGTTGTAGCTCGATGCCTGTTACAAATGTAACGCCCGTTGATATGCAAAAAGTCGTCAAAATCACTTCCGTTAGGTACCTACCGAGATTGAGAGACCAGCGAAAAGTGGTTTTTCAAGCTGGCTGGACACGTTTTCAATCGATTATCTGAGATTCTGTAGCGTTACAAATTCTGTAATAAGGGTGTTTAGCCGTCACACTTAAAGTGCCCTATTGACCTAGTTAAATGCGAGCTATTTTCCAGCCAGCCTGAGTCACATACAAAAAGTAGGTATGCAGTGTACGAGCGCCCATGACGAAGTTATGAAATATGATAAATTTTACTAACATATTGAACTGCAAATCATAAGACAATTTTTGGAACGAAGTTCCATAGCGCGCGTTGCGAAAGGGGGCTAGACGGAAAAAATTAAGACCAAAAGTTGGAACGACACTTTTTGCTATAGTTGTAAGCCGTGCGGCGTGCGCGTGTTTCTGTCTGTCTCTCCCTCTTTGAACTTCGTTCCATCCGGGTGCCCCAGTGCCCCTTGACACCTCAAGTTTTTTTTACTGTTAGGGCGCGTTCACATTTAACGTCCGTTTTACAGGTCCGTTAAAACGTGTGTTATTAGCATATGTAGTTGTATGAGCGAGTTCACACATAATACAGTATTCCGGATCCAGTAGAAAATACCGATCCGAAAAAATAAGCAGCAATCCATTTTACAGGTCCGTTTAAACGTATGTTATTAGCGTATGTAGTTGTATGAGCCAGTTCACTATGTGTGAACTGGCTCATACAACTACATATAGTATTTCGGATCCATTATACTGATCCGATCTCTTAAAATCAGTCCTGTGTGAATACTGTCTCCAGTAGCGACGGATCCGTTAAAAAGGATCCTCATGCTGTGTGAAAACTATCTCCAGTAGCGACGGATCCGTTAAAAAGGATCCTGTAAAAACGTACGTATATGTGAACGCGCCCTTCTTCTACCAAATCAAAGGATTTTGTTAGTCTTTTCGTTTCTCAGGTACAGTCAACTGCACATCAGAGGGTAACAACACTGACAGCGCCTTTATGTCGTAGCAACAGATTTTCGTAACCCAAGTGTTTGTTACCGCTACTGTGTGGTTGAATATACATTCAAGCTAGGAAACATTATTTTGAAATACATGGAATTAAAACAGCATATATTGAGAAAAAAGGCACATTTATTATCAGTTCGTTTTGTAAGTAACTGAACCTAATAAGGTTTTGTTATACTTTATTAAAGGCAGCGATGTCAACACTTTGAACCTGTAACAATGAAATCATACGAATAGCATCAACATAGGATACATAACTTAGACATAATAGTATCTATGTCATCAGGTATAGTTTATGGTAAAGTTTAGTTTCAAAGACATGAAGGAGGAAGAGATTTTAGGTTCCAAAACTTTTTGATAATAAACCAACTCTGTTCAGGTACCTAAAGTTCTCATGGGAACTAGTAACACTCATCTGAATTTACATCTTACAACATTTTCCAAAAATTATTGGTTTGAATTTTGTAGCTTTCTGCTTATTCATCTCTGAGTAACTTGTTCTCCTTGCCTCTAGGAACTTAACAAATAAGTTTTATGAAAATATATCCACTCTAAACTTGGTTCAATTTTTTTAAGCTCTTGACTAGGTACTTACAATGTATGACCCATTTATTTACATTTTTAGTGTTTTGAGATAGAGACAAAGTGTATACATATATTATTCATTAATTGTAAGTTGAAAAAGAAAGCTTATGCTAGGAAAATAGGCTATTCAACTTACAAAGTCTTCGGCTTTTTCAATTTCTTCAGTTAACCAATCTATAGAAACTTTGTCATCTTCTACGACACAAGATATCTGTAGCTTGTGAATTCCATAGGCTAGTGGCACAAGCTTAGCTGCACCCCACAAAAGGCCATCAGTTGTAATTTCTCTTACTCCCTTTTCCAATGCTGCCATGTCTGTTTCATCATCCCATGGCTTAACATCCAAGATTATGTTAGATTTTGCAATGAGGACTGGCTCTATAACAAAGAGTTAAAAACAAATATTATGATAAATTGCTAGTTTCTTTCTAATTAGTGACAAATACTTAATTATTCTACAAACTTTTGGCTTTCTTAGCGTTATAAGCTGCTAGGCGCTCGTCTCTTATTCTTGCAGCTTCTGCACTCTCTTCTTCATCATCAGAGCCAAAGAGGTCAACGCCATCATCATCATCATCATCGTCTTGAGCTTTAGCAGCTGGTGCCTTGGGTGCTGGGGCCTAATAGATTTATTATTTAATAAGTAAAGTGATTATTAATTAAGCCAATATTATTTTTGTTAAAACTGGAACAGTAACTCACTTTGGAAGGTTCAGTCTTGGCACCACCACCTGTTGATTCCAAAGTCTCTACTCTGGCTTGAAGGCTAATGACCAAATTACGTAAGTCATTTATAGCTTTCTTCAGATCACCATTTTCTTTCTCCAGCGAGTTGACTTTGTTAGTGAGTTCTGGGTTAGGTACTCCTGCCAAGGTAGCAACACTGTCCATCTGGAAATATTTAGAAAGTATCTTATTAGTTTTTCAAATAGTAAACTTCTTTTTTGTATAGAAAGCAAAAACTTTTATCTACTTATTTAAAGTTCTATGAACCAAAATAATTTTATTTAAATAAAAAGTGTAAGACAATGTGTGAATATTAATCAAATAAGTTTACTCACACATTCTAAAGAATCTTTGATATGTTGTCTAGCCTTAGCAACTTCACTGGCCAAAGAAGTGCGAGCTACTGAAAGTGGAGTAGCTTGGACCTACAAAGTTTTAACATAATAATGTTTTAACAACTTCGAAAATGTAAATTATGTCATTTCAAAATAGGTAATTTCTTATGAAAGAAAGGTATTAAAAGCTGATAATTATACAAACCTTAGATAATGATTCATAATAATTTCGTTCAGCATCACCATAGATGTTTTTGTCCAACCAAATCTTTTCATGTATTAGGGCAGACATTCTGAAAATAATGATTAAACAATGTTTACAATATTCTTGGAGGTATATTATTACTAAATGGTTATCAGTATAATTGTTTCAAAATTTCTAATACAAAACTATTATTTGCAGTCTGCAATAGGCAGCGACTTTACCTAACGATAGAGTGTGCTAACTGAGCCTGAGCACTTAAGAACAAAATTTATTCATTACTTTTAAATACTCAAAACACGATAAGTTTTTAACATAATTTGGATTATATAAATCTCTAGTTGGCAGATTGACGGCGGCAGATAAAACTTTCAAATTTCGACAACCTTTTTAGGTTATATTCTCATTGAATATATTTCATTTTTGTAATTTAGATAATTAACAATATAAAACTTACTTATTATATTCTTTAAGAAATTAAAGAGTTTTTAAATTAAATGTATCACAAAACTATTGAATTCTAATCCGAAGTTTACAACAGGAATGAAAACCGTACTCGTCGGTTTTTTGGTGGGCGCGAAAGAAAGGGACAGACAAAATGAATGAAAGCGATACACAGTCTGAATATTTCAACCAATCAATGGAGCAGTAAGTTCCACGCGACACTTCGCACACGTTGACTCGTTGATTTTTTTATTGAACTTTGCACAGAGTAAAAACTAAGTATAAGACGTTGACGTTTATTATTACTTTTTCCGTTGGTAACTCGTACTTGCTTTTATTTTGATTATAGGTATCTTTTAACTTCTAGATATTCGTACACGAAATATTTTAACAGATACACTTTTAGGTGGCAAAGAAGCCATAGAAACGGAAAAAAATGAAATTTAAGTATATAATTTAAAAAATTGAATCATTTAAAATTACAAAACACATGTATTTTATACTGGCTCCTTCTTATTTTTTTAATTGCATGTTCCTACATAACTAGGATCTTTTGGCGCGTGGCTAAAATCGTAACATTCGTAACGCTATCACATTGCTTTTTTTGTGGTGTGGCCAGTTTTCAATAAAATTTCTGTTCATAATTTCACAAAGGTTTACATGAAACGTCACCCTTTCAATGGCATTCATTGCCTTACTAATATTACTTACTTATTCCATGGTAAAAATCTCCTTAGTTGGTACTTAAAATTAAAATTGTACAATAAACTCAAAAAACTCAAACTCAAATCATTTATTTCAATTAAACCATTTACAGGCACTTTTGAATTGTCAAAATTAAATAGTCGGTCAGTTAGTCAGAAAGTTGAAGCTAGTTGCCCATTCCAAAGCGTAGATCTCTATGGAGAAGAACGGGAAAGAAACTCCACGGACACTCTTTTAAATCAAGACATTTTTACAAAATCATGGTTACATTATTCTTATTGCTTCTATATGTGAGAACAATGTTAAGAAACAAATTAAAATATTAAATTAAAAATAAGCCCTGGCAGTTAAGAGATGACCAGTCTCAACCGATGGCGCCCGTTCACGAACATGACGCGTGGATCAGCACCACCATTTCGTTGGGAACCGAATGATCCAACACATGCGCCACCACCAGTGAGACATTTAAGTGAGCATGACATATTCTCAACTGCCATGCTCTTTCAAGTCAACATCAAAATATCATAAAAAACGGATCCATGGTTCTTACATTTACAAAATTTTCAAAAATGCTTCTAAATTATACAAAACTATAGTTTGCAATTTAATTAAGAGATGAGAGAAAAAAAAATTACTACCAATCATGAAGAGGTATTTAATACTGAAGTATTAAAAAATAATCCTGATTAAATAAAATAAACACAAAAAAAAAACAAAAAGGGGAAGCATCTCTTCCAAATATTGAAGAAATAAAAAACAACCTCATGTTTCAACATGATGGTTGCCCAGCACATTACCGGATTACTGTCCGACAGTGGCTAGACGAGAGATATCCAAACCGATGGATTGGGAGGGGAGGGCCAATTCCGTGGCCAGCACGAATCCCTGATATCACACCACTTGATTTTTACGTCTGGGGTCATATGAAGGAATTAGTTTATGTGACCCCAATAAATGCAGTCGAAGAACTTCGACAGCGAATAATAAATGCGGCGCAACAGATGAGAACAACGTTCACATCAAGAGTGACGAAAACCGAAGTTAGGAAGAGAATTCGAACCTGCATTCGTAATCGAGGGGCTCATTTTGAACAAGATGTGTAAAATTTTAAAAAAAAATTGACGTACATTTTTTAATGCATTTTATTTCATACAAATACAAATGACCCTTTCTCTCCCCGCGCCGATTCAAACACATGCCATGCCACGAATTATGTATTTTAAAATAGGCTTTTATACCTTTTTGGAAAGCTTACAGAATAGGCAAGTTGTTTTAGTTATTTGTACGATTAATGTCATAGAAATTTTTGTGACGAGACAACATTTTTGAAGCGTAAAATGAAAATATTGGTAAGATATTATTCTCATATCGCTCATTATTTTAATTATTTTGTTTAATTAAGTAGTTTTAATTATGTCCATAGCTTAATTGAAGTGCCAGCTACAACATCATTTTTAATGGTACCCATTCAAATATGTAGTTTTTTTTTATTTGGAATTAATGGTGGTGATGGCTCTGACAGCCCTCTTTTGCAGAATGAAGATAGAATCAATATCTGCAGCCCGTCCCCACAGCAAAATACCGTAAGACATGATGCTATGGAAGTAACTAAAATAGACCAGTCTTGCGGTTTCCACGTCTGTTAATTGACGGATTTTCTAGACAGCGTAAGCGGCTGAACTTAGCCGCCCTGCAAGTGATGTTAGGTGAGGACCCCACTGCAGCTTTGAGTCAAGCGTGATACCCAAGAAAACCGTACTTTCGACGAATTCAAGTATCTCCCTATTCAATACAACGTGACAATCACTACTTCTAACATTCGGTAAAGCGAATCTAATGCATTTATTTTTTTTCTCATTTAATACTAAATTATTTACAGTAAACCAATTATGGACCATAAGCATAGCATTATTTACGTCGTCAAGCTGCTGTGCACGTGTGTCTACTTTAAAAATCAGTGATGTGTCATCAGCAAATAACACCATTTGTGGTCGGGTTTTTAGTAAATGAGGTAAATCATTTATATATACTAAAAATAGGAACGGCCCCAATATTGAGCCCTGCGGCACACCCATTTTGACTTTTAAACCCAATGAATTCACACCGTTTATTTGAACTTGCTGAAATCTATTGTTTAAATATGATTTTATTAAGCTAACAGCTAGTTTACCCAGTCCGTAATGCTCAAGTTTCAAGAGCAGTGTTTCGTAATTCATGCAGTCAAATGCCTTGGATAGATCGCAAAAGATGCCTATTGCATCTTGTGCCTCTTCCCATGCGTTAAAGATGTGTTTTACTAAGGTGACACCGGCGTCAGTTGTACAACGTCCTTTGGTGAAACCATACTGTTGATCGTGTAGGATGTTGTTACGATTAAAATGATTGAGCATTTGATTTAACATTACGTTTTAAACACCTTGCTGAAAACCGGCAAAACCGATACGGGTCTATAATTATTTGTGTCTTTGCTGTCCCCAGATTTGAAAAGTGGAATAACTTTACTGAACTTCATTAAATCCGGGAATACCCCTTGATCTACACACAAATTACCTAAATATTAAAGATAAGTAGGGTGCAATTGTCTCAATAATGGATTGACAAACTTTAGTAGACATGCCCCACAGATCTTCGGTAATTTTGATCTTAAGTTATAGTAGTAGAACCATCGATATATAATGTACTATAACTTTATGAGTAGAACCCTGTGAGTACAACACAGTAGTATGGAGGGTAGAGGTAGGTACCTTCCATACACATTAGGCAATCTATGTAGTAGAAGTGATAATTTCTAAAAGAAAAAAGGCATATTTTGTAAACTGAGTGACATAAGCTTAGTTATCGATGAAGTTACCTACTGATTTCACTAAATTAGGCCGCGGAATTCAAAATTGCTTTCGTTTTTTTGCAATTAATTGCAGGCCAGTATCAGGTTATAAGTTGTTTTAAATAATTATTATGATCCGTAACAAGTATTTATTTATAATAATTATAACCATTAGAACATGCAAAACAAATCTACGTACTAAAACTACTACGTAAATGTATTGAGATTATCTGTCCGCCGATATCGATAACAGCTAATGTGTATGTGTTGTGTTGTAACAATCAATTTATTTTATTAATGAAACACAGACAAAATTGTATTTTTAAATGCAACACAAGCAGTAACAAAACAAAACGTGGAAAAAGACTTTCATCTTATCGCACAAACATTTCACGAATGAAATGTTGTAAACATTCATAAAGGCTCGTAATGAGTAGGGACCTTCCTTAAAGGTAATAAAAGTTCTTAGTATGGGGGTAATAGGAGCACCATGCATTACGGTTATCATGAGTCTTGGTCCAAAAACTTCTTCAAGTCAGTTCAGGTGGTGCCTCTTGCAAGTTCTTTGAACCTTTTCCATGAATACTTCTAAGTGCGTCGATGGCAAAAAAAAAACTCATGAAATACGAAAGTAGGTACCTAAGTCTGTCTGCCTGGTAGTCTGTTACATTTTCACGTCTTAACGGCTACTGCAAAAGCGAGGCCCTGGGCGGTTGGTCTGCTCGCCACCTTCTAAGGCCGCCATTCGTCAGAACATAGGATTAGTACGATCCCAGTAGTACGTTCCCGTGGGATAAATCAATTGAGCAATTAGCTAGAAATAGCTATAGTTATTACTATATATTATAAAACAAAGTCCCCCGCTGCGTCTGTCTGTCTCTCTGAACTACCGTATTTCACCAATGGACGGGGTGATTCATGAGGAAGGTTTAGGTGTAAAATTCATTTAAAGGTTTTATAAATTGGCTGAAATATGACGATGATTGTTGAAGATTTGATGAAAGAAACATTTGATGAAATTTGGCACACTGTGTGTAACCTGGATTAATTTATACGGTACCTACCGAAATCCCGGTAGTACGTTCCCGTGGGATATTTTCCACCATTCACGCGGGCGAAGTCGTGGGCAAGGGCAGGGCAAGGGCAGGGCAAGGGCTAGTCTATATATATAAAATTCAAAGTCCTGACTGACTGACTGACTGACTGACTGACTGACTGACTGATAGATCAACGCACAGCCTAAACCGCTGGTCCTAGAGACATGAAATTTGGAGGGTGTGTTCTTCGTGAAGAGTAGGCATCCACTAAGAAAGGATTTTTCGAAATTCCACCCCTAAGAGGGTGAAAAGGGGGGAATTCGTTTGTATGAAAAATCTTATTCCTTGAGTTAATAAACTTGAAACTTGGCACGAATACTTATCTAAATAAATTATGAAGATTGTCAGTTTTTTTTCTTCTAAACTACCCCCTAATAAGGGATTGGTGGGTTTCAAAGTTTGTATGGAAGAATTTTAGCGCGCAGTCCGATTTACTCGAAACTCAGTATTTATACCTAATATTGAAAGTAAAGAATAATGTGTATCAGGGTTTTTTGAAAATCTACCCCTGACGGGCTGAAATGGGGTAGTAAATTTTTCAGGGGAGGATTTTACTGCATGGCTAGATTAACTCGAAAATTAGTATAAATAATCTTTGAGTCAAGTTATGAATATATCCCAAACGATTTTTTTTTAATTCCACCCCTGTGGGGGTGAGAAGCGGGGATACAGTTTATATGTAAAATCTTCTTCATTAGGTTAATAAACTTGAAACTTTTCAAGAATACTCGCCTAAGTAAGTAATAAAGGTTACCATTATAAGTTTTTCAAAACTACCCCTCAAAGGGGGATATAGGGGTGTTAAGTTTGTGTGGAAGAAATTGAATGCGCGGTCCGAGTAACTCGAAACTCAGTATTGATACTTAAGACCAAAAATAAAGAGTAACATGTATCAGGGTTTTTCGAAAATCTACCCCTAACGGGTTGAAAAGGGGTAGTTAATTTTACAAGGGAGGATTATAATGAATGCGTGTCTTGATTAACTCGAAAATTGGTATAAATAATCTTTGAATCAAGTTATGAATAAACCCAAACGATTTTCAAAATTCCACCCCTGTGGGGGTGAAAAGGGGGAAATTCGTTTGTATGAAAAATCTTATTCCTTGAGTTAATAAACTTGAAACTTGGCACGAATACTTATCTAAATAAATTATGAAGATTGTCAGTTTCTTTTTCTTCTAAACTACCCCTTAATAAGGGATTGGGGGGTTTCAAAGTTTGTATGGAAGAATTTTAGCGCGCAGTCCGATTTACTCGAAACTCAGTATTTATACCTAATATTGAAAGTAAAGAATAATGTGTATCAGGGTTTTTTGAAAATCTACCCCTGACGGGCTGAAATGGGGTAGTAAATTTTTCAGGGGAGGATTTTACTGCATGGCTTGATTAACTCGAAAATTAGTATAAATAATCTTTGAGTCAAGTTATGAATATATCCCAAACGATTTTTTTTTAATTCCACCTCTGTGGGGGTGAAAAGCGGGGATACAGTTTATATGTAAAATCTTCTTCATTAGGTTAATAAACTTGAAACTTTTCAAGAATACTCGCCTAAGTAAGTAATAAAGTTTACCATTATAAGTTTTTCAAAACTACCCCTCAAAGGGGTATACCCCTATGGTGTTAAGTTTGTGTGGAAGAAATTGAATGCGCTGTCCGAGTAACTCGAAACTCAGTATTGATACTTTTGACAGAAAATAATTAATAATAAGTACCTATGTAAAGTTGTCGAAAATTTACCACTGACGGGACAAAAATGGGTACTTAAGTATTTCAGTTTTTAAGGGGAGGATTTGAACTTGAAACTGTATGTTACATTTTCACGCCTAAACCACTGAACTTCTGATTTGGCATAGAGATAGATGGCATCCTGGGGAAGCACATACATTTTATCCTGTTAGCACGTTCCCGTGGGATAATTTCCGACATCCACGCGGGCGAAGCCGCGGGCAGAAGCTAGTACATTATAAATACGAAAGTTTCTGTCCGTTACCTATTCACGCCTAAGCCACTTAACCGATGGTTATGAAAGAAGATAGGTAGGTAGCCTGGGACCTGGAGAAGGACATAAGCTACATTTCATCCTGGTTATTTGTATTAAAAAACCGGCTCAGTGCGAGTCGGACTCGCACACGAAGGGTTCCGTACCACAAGGCAAAAAACGCCGTAAAAAACACGTTTCTTGTACGTACCCCCTTTAATTTTCAGTATTTGTTGTTATGGCGGCAATAGAAATACACACTCTATGAATATAACAACTGTCTACCTATTACATTTCATGAGAACACGAGACAGTCAGACGGACGGACGGACAGCGGAGGCTTAGTTCTGTTGGCGTCCTTTGGGTACGGAATCCTAAAAATGATGAATTACAAAATCCATGCAGAAGAAGTGGCAGGCTGCAGCTATTAATGTACTAGGTAATTAGAAAGTAGGTACAGAGGCACATAAGTCATCAAGGAGTTACTAACTAAGTAACTACTTATAATAATAATAATAACTTAATTTCGGTTGGCATAGACCCATAGAAACCTTAACCTAGTACACATTACATAATCTTTTATAATTTGCCATGACTCGCCACACCTACACACGACATGATCCACTGATTCTAAAAGGTACAGTCAAAACGTACTGCTATTGCGTTCAGAATGCCGTTGTTGCTACCCCGTATACGGGCTAGCAGGGAAGCTGCATTTTTGCGCATGATGGCCTGGAAACCATCAGTGCGCGCTTCAGCAAACATCCCAGACGTGGCGGTGCAGCGCGCACCGCCACGGCAGACCCAACAACATTCTGAACGCATTATTGTACTGAGTGCGCAGGGCTCTGTAGGTTCGCTGCGTAGGTATATCTCACCCACAGACCGCTTGAGTAGAAGGACTAGCAGTAAGCTTTGAATAGCGTAACTTTCACTTCTCTCGTGCATCGTGCGACCTGCGTGTGAGCATATTGGCTCTCACCGCCATAGCCCTGCGCTCCCGCTCAATCTCTTCATCGTCCCTGGGATGTGACCCAGATATTTAAAAGTTTAAACCTGCTTTAAGGCTATTCCATTGAGAAATACAGGAGGCACATGGGTAGGCTGATGTTTGTCTGATTTAAATATTAAAATTTCACTCTATTAAGAGTTATATCATAACCCATGCGCCTCCGCGTAGGTACTTTTCACAAATGGACAAGAATTTCCTTAGCCCGCTTAAGGACGGACTCAGCAGCACCATATCGTCTGCATATGCGTCTGCATTTTTATTTACTAATACCTATTAATTATTAAGTAGGTATCACGTAATAAAATAAATCTCATGGAGATATTTTACAGTTGGTTTTTAAATATTACGTCATGTAAATTGAATGACAGACATTTGCAGCCGCACAATGATGGCCTCTTTCGAGAGGATTTCTCATTACTTTCCTGACAATATGAGCAGCAACCGTATTTCAGCTCGAATGTTTAGCTTCAGTGGCTCGTTTGTCCAGCCATGTGTCCTGGATGCCTATGTCAAAAACGGAACCTAGTCCCAATAATTGGATTCCACGAAGAGATTTCCATCGTGTGTAGTTGATGAATTGATCAGTCATTTCTCTTTATAGTATAGATCTTCTAGGGTGAGCAAGTATTCCTGAATATAATATAATTATAATCAATGATTGTCTTAAAATGCAATTTATAACGGCATGTCATTATATGGTACTTTCGTGAAATGGTACTGTATCTACCCTGTCCGACGTCCGTAATGTGTTACACACCTGTTTTGTGTAGCTTTCACCGCTCATTTAAACAATTCTTGGAAGTTAAATAAGTGTCCGCGGTCTTGTGTTGGTCGCTACACTGTTTCGAGATTCATATTAAGATTGTCTATAAGTAAATACAAAAGGGAAGAAACTCTGTTAATTAATTAATAATTACAGAGTTATAGTAAGTAGGTAGTAGGTAAGTATATTATTCTTTAAGTCCCCATCACCGATAATTTCGGTAGAGAGCTACTCAAAACACTCAGGTTATAAAATGAGCTCTAGTATTCATTAAAAATATTATTAATACCTTTACCATTACATTATAGGTAATAAGATTTTTTAATGAATACTCAATAGCCTTTATAAATTCCCTTTACACAATATGTGATTTCTGGGTTAATATAATATAGTAGTATATACTATATACTACTATATAGTATACTACTACTAGTGTATACTTATTAGTCGCTAGTTAGTTTGACGACACGGTTAGCGCAGTGACTGAGCGATCGGACTGCTGCGCTGCGTGTTGCGGGTTCGATTCCCGCACAGAACAAATATTTGTAAGTCCTACATGTATTTGTTCTGAGTCTGAGTGTTTTTCTATCTATAATATGTATGAATTTACAAAAACAAAAAATGTATATAAGTAGTTTATCAGCCATCTTGTTACCATAACACAAGCATTAGGTTGCTTAGCTTGGGACTAGATGGCGCTGTGTGAAATGTCCAGGGATATTATTATTATTATTAGTAGTACATAGTCGCTTTGGAGTACAAACACGCTACACACTTTACTCGTACATTAAATTCTGGGTACCCGAGCCCTTCAAACTTCATCACTCCGTCAGCACATCTCACCCTGGACACGAACTGCAGTAACCAATCTGGCTCTTAATCGATGGCGAACTGTGAAAACAATCTGGCCAAATTGGGTATCTATGACTCTTCCCAAACAAGCAGTGTCAGTCAATCTCCTCACAGACTATGCCTTTTTTTTCGGGTGGGAAATCATCAGATGACTTCTCCCGTTTTGGGCAGAGCGGGCGTGTTAGACTTTTACTGACTAAAACCCACTCATGTTCCTTCAGTTGCCTGTGCCAGGGGTCACGGTATCTCTTGCGAACAACCCGCGGCCCTGGCAGGCATCGGCCCTAGCGGACCCTGTCACTAAGTGACATCTTTTTGAGGCGCGCGTGGAACACAACGCGCCGTCGACCCGAGCGTGGTCCTTACCGGGCGGCGAGCTACTCATTAATCGCCAGCCGAAAGCCCGTGCCTACGGTGGCCGGGAGTCGGTTGTTGACTCCCGACGTCCAAGGCGTCTCCTGCGGCGACTAGAGGCGTGAGGCGCAGAGATTACCTCTCCCTCACGCGCTCCGCCTTCTCCTTTGCGAGCAGTACTGCTTCTCAGAAGGAGGTGACGGCTTCCCATGCACTCCCGCCATGGCATGGACCAGGGCCGGACGCGAGAGATCGCCGCCGCCGATCGCCGCCACGAGGACGCGGCGGTGCTCCACCCAAGCCGGGCAAATCTTCACCGTATGCTCCACCGTGTCCTCCGGGTGATCCACACAGTGGTGACACCCTGGCGTCAGGCGGAAAGTAACGGCGCCGTGGCGCCTCTGCAGCCACACTCCTTAAAGAGGGGACTTATCGCCGCAATTGTGGTGTGTTCACAGACTATGCCTCACATTATTTCCTGCTCATCATGCAAATGGCTGAGCTTTCCAGGTAGCTACAGGTCGGACATGAGTAGTAGGAATGAGTAAATCGACACGAAAAGAAGAAGACTATGCATATTGCATTTACCTACTGGTACAAAAATAGTCAGACAGCTTTGGGAACGATGTCCAAGCAACTGAGTGTCAGATCTTCAGAGAGAAGAATCTACAGTCAGCAACAAACTTCCCGGTTGGGGTTCTATTTAAAAACTGGAGTGGACGCTCGTATCCAGTGCATCACGTTGTGAGTCTGAATTTATTTAATTAGGCATGTCGAAGCTACTCATCAAGACGGATTGTCCAGTTTTCTTCTGACAAAAGCAAACCATCAAAATACTTTTTTCAGGCAGTCTAAGGAGCGATTCTTCAATGATTGTTGTTCACAATAATGCGAAATGTTTCCGACACTCAAAACACTATGTATATGTTATGGGCCAAGTGATTAATGCGGGCAGTATTCATAATGCCCGGGCAGTATGAATAATGCCCAGCCATATCGGGCCAATTGATTAATTAAAATCTAAACTCACCTATTTATCACATTGCCCGGGCATTATGAATATGGCTACATGATGATCGGGCAATGTGATTAATAGGTAAATTTTTACGTGGTGCGCTGCGGTGCGGGCCCGGAAACAAACACGTGACGCGCGCTAACCAATCAGAGACTGAAACGGGGCAGCGCGTGACCTTGCAATAGCAGCACGATGCCACTTCGGCTCATTGTTTTGATTTAAATTCGCATTTCGCTGCAGCTTGGAAGCGCGCTTACTCGCAATATCTTTTTTTTAAAATTAACAATGGGCTCACTCTTGACCTCAATCCAGCCCAGAGGCAGGGATGAGATCTACGGTGGAAGGAGCTTGCCCAGAAGAAGCCTATTCACTCTCGCCTTGAAGAGATTCGGATTGTATGAACATCTACCTACATGTGAGTGAAAGCGAGTGCGAAATACTTCCAAACTGCATTGAAACTACAGTATTTATTTTTAAAATTTAAATAATCAGAATTCGGTTTTACTTCGATCAATTTACGTAGCCCTTCGAAACTATAGTCTATAGTTACTATAGACTATAGTTTCTAAATGTAGCCCTTCGTAAATTGATCGAAGTAAAACCGAATTCTGATTATTTAAATTTTAAAAATAAATACTAAACTATAAAACATGTTTTTATTATTACTCTACCCGATAATTTCATTACTTGTAATGCTCGGTCTATCTAACTAAGTATTCATTTGAAAGTATTAAACATGCTTTACATCACTCTGCCCAATAGGCACTGGGCATTATTCATAATGCCCGGGCAATGTGATAAATTGATTAGTTATAATCACATTGCCCGCTCTTATTGGGCATTATTCATATTGCCCGGGCATTATGAATAATGCCCGATTAATCACTTAGCCCATAACATATATATAAACTGTATGTATAACTGTATGTACTACCATGTATTTAATGTAAATTGTAAAACTTGATGCAAATAAATTATTATTATTATTATCTCCTTTATTTCATTTAAATACTTACAAAATACATTTTTAAATATTTTTATAAACAAAAGGATAAAAAAACATTTAAAAATATAAAAAGTAGTAGCCCACCGGTATCGGGAACAGGGTCCAAGCTACCGGCGGTCAGGGCTCCAGAGAGAGGAACTTCCTGACAATGCGAGCCGTGTCCAGAAGCACCGCTTTCTGAATCAAGCCCTTGATCCAGCTGCCCAACGAGAGCTTCCTCAGGTGTTGATCGAGGCTCTTGCCTATTAAGCCATTGGCTGTCACGACTATCGGCACAATGATCGCTGAGTCCACATCGCACATGTCGACAACCTCGCGAGCCAAGTCAAGATACTTGATTTGTTTAAATCTTTCTCGGCTTTCACGAGGTTTTCATCATGCGGGACGGTTATGTCAACAATCATTGCGCGCCGCTCTGATCGATCCACCACCACTATATCAGGCTTATTGGCAACAATAGTCCTGTCAGTGATGATGGATCGATCCCAGTACAATGTGATATTTCCATTTTCGAGAACTGGGTCGGGCACATACCTGTAGTACGGCACCTCAGATTCGACAAGTCTGTATTTCAGAGCAAGTTGCTGATGGATTATTCCTGGCTACAAGGTTGTGTCTATGCAAGTACTCTCCGTTAGCTAGACGAGAACACCCGGAGATAATATGCCTGATTGATTCTCCCGGCCGGTGGCATACCCGACAGATGTCAACCGTGCCGTCTGTCACAATAAATCTCCGGTAATTGTTCGTCATCATAACTTCGTCCATAATTGCACAGACAAAACCTTCGGTTTCTCCAAAGAGGTCACCGAAACGCAGCCAGGCTACGAACGCTGGTAGATCTACATCGGGTCCATATAGGGCCCGGTAAAAGCGTCCGTGAAGCTCCTTACTCTGCCATACTTCCATGCGATTATTGGTGTCAAGCACTACCGGCTTGCACCAGTTCTCTTTAGCCAAGGAGAGTGGGGTGAGGCCCTTGTCCACCGCGACTACATCTCGATGCTTCCCCACGTCGGTTTCTAGGAAATATTCCCTGAGACTGCATATCTCGCGATTGTGGAGGGTCTTAGCGTTTAAAAAGCCTCGACCTCCACACTTTCGCGGGATATACAGCCTCATTACCGATGACCGTGGGTGATGCATTCGATTTGCAGTCAGCAGCGTCCGGACCCTCCTATCCAGGGCGTCTAGTTCGGTTTGAGTCCATTTGAGTATGCCGAAAGAGTACATCAAAATCGGCATGACCCAACTGTTGAAGGCACGCACCTTGTTTCTGCCTGATAGAAGACTATTAAGTACTTTTTCAGGCGGCCAAAGAAGCGCTCCTTCAGCGATTGCTTCATGTCAGTTACATTGATGCCTAACGCTTCCGACATACCCAAATACTTATAGGTTTCGGATGCGGAGAGGGCTCTAAGGTTTGCGGAATCCGAGAGTTGGGTTCCCACGGATTCCACAATCTCTCCTCGCTTTACATGCATGACCGCACATTTGTCCACACCAAATTCCATCCTGATGGCGCTACTGAAAGTTTCAGTAATTTTCAGTAGCTCCATTAGTTGCAAATTGTTGGAGGCAAAAAGTTTAAGGTCATCCATGTAGAGGAGGTAAGATATAACCTGGCCACCTCTCCTCAGCCGATAGCCTAGGCCTGAATCCTCCAGCAGTGTGCTTAGAGGATTCAAGGCTAAGCAGAACCAAAGCGGGCTCAAACTATCACCCTGAAATATGCCTCGCTCGATCCTTATCTGTTCGCTATTCCTCTGAATATTTCGACATCCTGGATAGCGAAGGACCGTCCTCTATTGCCCCATACACGACCTCAGGAAGGTTCGCAGAGTTACATCTACTTTATACAAATCCAGAACCCTCATGAGCCATGTATGTGGCACCGAGTCAGGCCTTCTTATAATCTATCCAACATATCGACAGATCCTTTCGGGGACGACGAACCTGTTGGCTAATGGCCATATCAATGAGGAGTAGCTCCTTAGTACCGCGGGACCCATTTTTACATCCATTTTGAGAGGCAGACATAATGGAGTTTTTGTCTATGTGTTTGTTAATTTTAGCTCTCAAAATGGATGTAAGAACTTTATAGACCGTCGGTAAACACGTGATCGGCCTATAATTTTTGGATTCCGCGGTGCTACCTGATTTATGGAGCAGGTGGGTAACTCCTGTCGTTAGGAATTGGGGTAGCGAACCAGACTCCAAAGCAATCTGGAACTGAGATGCCAAGCGAGCGTGTGACCTTGAAAACCATTTGATCCAAAAGTTGTGCAGCCCATCCGGCTCTGGAGATTTCCAGTTAGGTAACGGACGGACTGCTCGAGCTACATCTTGGGGGCAGATGGTAATAGCCTCCATTTCTGGTAATAGATCACAGGCTCGCTCGACCTCTCGAGCCCAATCACCTTCGGTGTGACTGACAGGCGCCGACCAGATATTACGCCAAAAGGAACACATGACATCATCATCCAGCAGGCATGTGTCAGCCACACCTCGGTCCGGTTGCTCCCAACCCCTATAAACCCACCTTTCATCGCTCTGGAAGGTACGATTCTGAGTGTATCGGTCTACTCGCCGCTTATACCGACGAATACGGTTCGCCCATGCATACACTTTCTGCTTCAGGAAGTCGATACGCTCTGTGACACAAGACATATATTCTTGAGGACTGATATCAGTCCCTGAGAACGCCCGTCTCACAAAGCGCATCACTCTAGGGCGAGTATTGTCCTCCCTGAAGCAGATTAGTTTGCCGATGAGCGCCCTGGCCCCATCAATACGGCGTTCAATCCTGCACTGCCAAGCTGGTACGGCTGGTTTCGGTCGTGTAGCTCTAGAGTCATTGGCTTTGACGTGAGCTACACGACATGCCGCTACAGCTGCGCAATACAGAATTGAATGAGTATCGATGAGGTCTTCGCAGGTATCAAAATAGCTTGACAACTGCGAATCCAGGACCGCCACCAGCACCCTATTTTTGTTATGCATGGGCAAACGAGGTAAGCGTGGCCTAAGTTCAGGCGACATGAACCGATATTCCTGAATTGCACCTTCCAAAGCACTCCTCAATTCCTCATTGCACTGGGTACTTACGTTTGTAGCCCTGTCATTACTCCCCTCGTCAGCATGACTTGTGTTGGACTGCGGTAGTACTACAGCAGTCTGCGACTGGGGGGCGATGACATGGCTACTCTGCATTTTATTTCGCAGGCGATCAAGTACAGTGTCATCTAGCATGTGATTACGCTGGATGACCCGCACCTGATCCGATAGTCGTTGTGCCGAAACGTTAACAGCTGGCTCAAGCACCTGAAAAAGAGAGAGCATCTGAACACAGTACGCGGTCAGATTGTTTCCCCCCTCTGTAGCCCCATAGTATGAGCGCATGACATTTTCATTGATGGAGTGTCCATCTCATGCGCTGCACGCTTCCGCCGGGAGCTGGGACCCTATCAGAGGCCGGTGGGCTTCGAGGTCCTAAGCCGTCCGGCGGCTGGCGTCCTCCCCGTCGACGAGCAGGTGGTGGCATCGTGGGCGGAGAGAAATTTTTATTATTATTATTACTTGTAGGGTTCGGATGAGAATGGCGATTTAAATTTAATGGACATAATATTATTACTGTTAGCTTTAGTTTTAAAGATCAGCATCATTTCCTCTGCGCAAAGTTCAAGTATTACCTACAGTAATACATTACTCTTCTGCCTTCCACTTCTCCCCATTTTAAGAAACTATATAATTTTCTATATACCTTCATAGTGAATGCTCTACAACTTTATATAGGACAGAATTAAAAAAACTGACGAAGGTAAAGACTTGACTGTATCTACATGAGGACCTTAACTTAACAGATGGAATCTGGGTGAACGATGGGTATATTTCCACCTAACCCTTTCGGAAATGGATGTCATTACGTGTTGTTATATGTTTTAATATTTATATTTATTTATTTAAATAACATGGGAGACTTACAGCTAAAACAAGTAAACTCAATAATTAATTTAATTTAAAGTCATTGTTGGTGTGTTTGATTAAGAACGAACAGATAAATCAAAACTGTTCTCTTTCTTAACAAGGCCCATTCGCAACAGTATCCGGATCCGAATCCGTATATTCAAAATAAAAATAAATGACTTTTGATGTTTGATTTTGAATACGCTCATTCGGATATACCTACTACTGATCCAAAAGGTTTCTTTGATAATCGCCGTTCTACATACGGTTGTGGGAATGCAGCAGAATCACGCTCAGTGAACGCGAGAGGGTCGATCAAAATACAAATTAATAATGACACTATCGGTTTAATTCATCGCAAAGATTAAAGACAGATATAAGTAGAAGGTAAATAAACACAAATGATTTTTTAAATACACCAATTCATCATATCAGCCACACAGTTGTCTGTTACAATCATATTATTTACTTTGTGGTTAGCGCTAATTACCACTATAGGTATAAAACGAAATATATGTATGAAGTTAAAGTATAAAATTAGAAATACCTTAGATGTTTAGGTCATTGGGAAATAAACCAAAGGAATGTCAGTAAAATTATAGTGAGAGCTACATTGCCATAATATTTAACCACAGGGACCTCAGAATGTTACTTACCGATAAAATTTTAAATCTAGATTTAATAGGTATATGATAGAGCTGCATCAGAACTGCTTGGGTATAAAACATATATGTCTCTATACATATTATGAATTAAAGTCGCTTTTCGTGTCTGTCTGTTTTGATGTGGTTTTCTCCATCATTTAGAATGAGATCGGGATGGTTTATGTATAACTGTATTATACAGTAATATTAAACTTACATATAATAAAGAAGTATCGATTTTTTGTCAAATCGCCACGCAGGGACACGCGCCCCTGCGTCGCACCGGTTTCGGTCGCACTATTTTGAATTTTTGTGTTCACAAGCGTTTGCAGCGATGGTCCGTGGATGGGTGGCAACTTTAGATACGCAGACCCCTCCGCGCTTCGGAAAGCACGATAAGCCGTCGGTCCCGGCTGTCATTCGTGGATATTTGAGAGTCGTTACGGGTCGTCAGAAGTCCGAAAGTCTGACAACCAGTCTTACCAAGGGGTTTCGTATTACCCAGTAAGTAGGTTGTGGACGGCAGATAGGCAGTCGCTCCATGTAAAATACTGGTATTCAGCTGCATCCGGTTAGACTGGAAGCCGACCCCAACATAGTTGGGAAAAGGCTAGGCAGATGAAGTGGATGTTACAAATGCGACTGCTGGTCGTCGTCTTGGGTTCAAGTCCCAAACGTGCGTAACTGCACACTACACACTAACAGTAGCAATGGCTTTCATTTTGACAGTTTAACAACATTTCGACGGCACGGTTAGCGCAGTGGTTAAAAGCGATTGACTGCTGCGCTGCGTGTCGCGGGTTCGATTCCCGCACGGAACAAATATTTATATGACCTACATGTATTTGTTCCGAGTCTGGGTGTTTTTCTATCTATAATATGTATGTATTTACAACAAAAAAAATGTATATAAGTAGTTTATCAGCCATCTTGTTACCATAACACAAGCATTAGGTTGCTTAGCTTGGGACTAGATGGCGCTGTGTGAAATGTCCAGGGATATTTATTTATTTATTTATTGCTTTATTCATGTTGTTGAGCAGACAAAACAGAACATTGTTGAATATTTAAACTGTGATTTTTTGTTTAAGGTTATGTCGTTGTAAAGTTTATATTAATTACTCTCCGGAAGAATGGGACACAAAAAATTACATGGCTTTTCTATCTCCCAACGTGCTCGCAACCGTGTGAGGAATGATAGAAACGGGAGTAAATGCTAACAAGAAGGTTGACAGTGGAGAATGGAAGAAGTAAACATATCGCGCCAACCCCAAGTAACTAAGACAGGAAGATGATGATGTGTATCACCCCTGGGGTCAAAGGCATTCTGAGAGCATCTAGGGGTAGTAAGTAACTAACCAGTACTAAACTGTAACATTCATGAATTTTTAAATTACCCAGATGGTTATGTGCCGTCTCGTTGATGCCGTTGCTAATAAACTTCCTAGCCATATTAAAGAAAACAAATCATTTTTAAAGCAAAGACTACACTACCCTGTTTTTCAAAACATACAAGTCTACACGTTCACAAGTTCTGGGGGCACGGGAGTGCCCCTGCCAAGACGAGCCAAGCGAAGCGCAAGGGCACTACCTACCTTTTCTATAAGCACTTCGTCGTATTTTTGAACCTTCTTAACTTGGGTTTGGATTATACCAGATAAACAAAATTTTCCGGGATGTTATGTCAGTGATTAACTTATTAAACCTATAAAGTTTCAATTGCATAGCTCTTATACTTTAGTATTTATTGATATCTAAAATACCCCGATTTCGTCACTGACTCACTGATGATCATCAATATTCTTAAGGTACTTCCAGGAGTCCTAGAAAGCTGAAATTTGGTATGTAAGCTAGTAATACACAAACTGTACACAAACAACAAAAAAAACTTGAAACTTTTACCCCCCCCAACCCCTTAAACTAGGGGGTGAAAGTTTGTATGAGACTTCCGTAAATTTTGATGCTAAAGGTCTCAAAATTTAATTGGGGGGTGGGGGGGTCCTTGTTATCTATATATATAAAATTCAAAGTCCTGACTGACTGACTGACTGACTGACTGATAGATCAACGCACAGCCTAAACCGCTGGTCCTAGAGACATGAAATTTGGAGGGTGTGTTCTTCGTGAAGAGTAGGCATCCACTAAGAAAGGATTTTTCGAAATTCCACCCCTAAGAGGGTGAAAAGGGGGGAATTCGTTTGTATGAAAAATCTTATTCCTTGAGTTAATAAACTTGAAACTTGGCACGAATACTTATCTAAATAAATTATGAAGATTGTCAGTTTTTTTTCTTCTAAACTACCCCCTAATAAGGGATTGGTGGGTTTCAAAGTTTGTATGGAAGAATTTTAGCGCGCAGTCCGATTTACTCGAAACTCAGTATTTATACCTAATATTGAAAGTAAAGAATAATGTGTATCAGGGTTTTTTGAAAATCTACCCCTGACGGGCTGAAATGGGGTAGTAAATTTTTCAGGGGAGGATTTTACTGCATGGCTAGATTAACTCGAAAATTAGTATAAATAATCTTTGAGTCAAGTTATGAATATATCCCAAACGATTTTTTTTTAATTCCACCCCTGTGGGGGTGAGAAGCGGGGATACAGTTTATATGTAAAATCTTCTTCATTAGGTTAATAAACTTGAAACTTTTCAAGAATACTCGCCTAAGTAGGTAAGTAATAAAGGTTACCATTATAAGTTTTTCAAAACTACCCCTCAAAGGGGGATATAGGGGTGTTAAGTTTGTGTGGAAGAAATTGAATGCGCGGTCCGAGTAACTCGAAACTCAGTATTGATACTTAAGACCAAAAATAAAGAGTAACATGTATCAGGGTTTTTCGAAAATCTACCCCTAACGGGTTGAAAAGGGGTAGTTAATTTTACAAGGGAGGATTATAATGAATGCGTGGCTTGATTAACTCGAAAATTGGTATAAATAATCTTTGAATCAAGTTATGAATAAACCCAAACGATTTTCAAAATTCCACCCCTGTGGGGGTGAAAAGGGGGAAATTCGTTTGTATGAAAAATCTTATTCCTTGAGTTAATAAACTTGAAACTTGGCACGAATACTTATCTAAATAAATTATGAAGATTGTCAGTTTCTTTTTCTTCTAAACTACCCCTTAATAAGGGATTGGGGGGTTTCAAAGTTTGTATGGAAGAATTTTAGCGCGCAGTCCGATTTACTCGAAACTCAGTATTTATACCTAATATTGAAAGTAAAGAATAATGTGTATCAGGGTTTTTTGAAAATCTACCCCTGACGGGCTGAAATGGGGTAGTAAATTTTTCAGGGGAGGATTTTACTGCATGGCTTGATTAACTCGAAAATTAGTATAAATAATCTTTGAGTCAAGTTATGAATATATCCCAAACGATTTTTTTTTAATTCCACCTCTGTGGGGGTGAAAAGCGGGGATACAGTTTATATGTAAAATCTTCTTCATTAGGTTAATAAACTTGAAACTTTTCAAGAATACTCGCCTAAGTAAGTAATAAAGTTTACCATTATAAGTTTTTCAAAACTACCCCTCAAAGGGGTATACCCCTATGGTGTTAAGTTTGTGTGGAAGAAATTGAATGCGCTGTCCGAGTAACTCGAAACTCAGTATTGATACTTTTGACAGAAAATAATTAATAATAAGTACCTATATAAAGTTGTCGAAAATTTACCACTGACGGGACAAAAATGGGTACTTAAGTATTTCAGTTTTTAAGGGGAGGATTTGAACTTGAAACTGTATGTTACATTTTCACGCCTAAACCACTGAACTTCTGATTTGGCATAGAGATAGATGGCATCCTGGGGAAGCACATACATTTTATCCTGTTAGCACGTTCCCGTGGGATAATTTCCGACATCCACGCGGGCGAAGCCGCGGGCAGAAGCTAGTAAATAATAAGATATGTATTTCAGGATTTTTAGTAAATCATAAGCAACTTACAAAAAGAAATGAAATCCCACAAAAACATTTCATGTTAAATGTTGCCAAGACGAACGAGACCATGTAGCTCCCACTGTCAAAAAGTAATCAGATCTCATGTAGAGCCAAGCTTCTAACTCTTCACGCCCTAACTCTACAAGGCCTAACTTCGCAAACTCTACACCTTAGTAAAAATATATGGCTTGGTCGTTTGGAAGTTCTAAAATCAAAAATTGAATATACTTGGAAGTTCTAAAATCAAAAATTGAATATGCTCTACTTAAACAATAAAAAAAGTACTAGCGACAAAGTCTGCAACGTAGTCTTCAAACATTACGGTATTAACGGCCGCTACAATACTGCCTTTTGTTACATACGGTATTAACGGCCGCTACAATACTGCCTTTTGTTAAATACCATACTGTTTCTGAAATGCACCATGCATTTCAGAAACAGTATGATATTGTACACCACGCATTTCAGAAACAGCATGGTATTGAACTCTGGTTCCCCACTAATGTAGAGCAATTTGTAAAATTTATTTGGTTGACAGGGTGTTGTTTCTGTTTGAATTTCTTTTTAAATGGCTACCCAAAATGTTAATTAAATGTTCCAATTTTTCAACTTTCAGTCGAAACCTGTCGTTAAATTCTCATCTCCATATAGGAGCGCAGACAATTCTTCTTTTATATGTTCTCGGTTCAGTTATTCTAATATTTTCTTCATCGCTTAAATCAGTTGACTACATTTTAAAAAAGAAAATCGAATTTAAAAATTGATTGCGGTATCAAGCACGACACTCGTAAACTTGTAAGACGGAATGGAGAGTCGCCGACACTCAGGATTTGTCATGATTTTACTCTACAAATTGTAACTTACAAGGGATTCTTTGATGAACCAAATCACGAATACAAGTAAAATTATACGTGTGAAATAAATAACGACACTTGTAACCCGTAATTTACACGTGTAGTTTTGATAAACACAATGAATTTTTTTACAGGAAAAATGCTTGTAAGTTTTCATAAACAGGGCACAGAAAGCTTTTTACACGGTTTTGTATTCACCTGCAATAATATAAATACATGGGAAAATCCTGATATATTTACACATATCTTTTGTGAGGAATATACCGTAGGTCATTATATTACGGGTAGTTTCTTGATTACCTGTCAATTTGAGTACCAATTAATGTAGCCTATCCAAATGTCCTTACTTTGGTATTGTTCGTCGGATCGTTGAGCTTCTTAAGTTCTGATTTGAGCTACATAATAACTGACACATGCGTGCACTGTGTGGACAGATCCACTCAAACTTGTGTGGCGCTTTCCTCAAGATACCACCTGAGACATTATTAACCTACATGGTTCTCATACGATCTTACCATCACAATGTAAATGTATGGAGTTTAAAAAAATAGTTCGTTTGTATCTCTTCTCAGGGTAGTCCGCTAGAAAACATCGACCTCTTTTAGTTTTATTTAATAGAATGATGTGTTGTTTTTATACAATTTACAAAATAAATATCATTTATCACAATCATTTAAAAGCCGTTGATCAGCGGCAGTAACAATATGCAAAGTTGGCTTCTACAGTGCACCTATTGTAAAGTCGACCTGTGTCACCTGTGTATACCACCCGTTGTTTTGCAAAGTCGGAGGTCCACACATACGGGTGTACATACATATGCAATCTGGAATCATAATATCAATGGTTACAAAATTCTCGATATCACACTAAACAGTCATTTATCCGATATATCGTTGCATGAAAGTTCAATATGGGAAGTTGCGTAAAGTTGGGCAATCACAACGTTGCAGGTCCCAGATTTTGTAACGGCTGTAACTGACGTCGCTGCGGCCGCATCGGCTCGCGAGCCATCGAGACGCGGCGGCGTTTCTTGCCCCGGGCGCTGACGCGGCCGCCGCGCCGCCCCGTCGTCGCTGCGTCCGCTCCACAGCTATGATGTCGGTTACAACAGGTAGAAAATATCATTCCATGTAAACAAAGAACGAAGCATTCTTATAAGTTCGTCTTCTCAATCAAATTTGAATTATGCTGATGCACCGACATAAAATATCGACATGAATTTCTGTTAACGAGCCACCCTGGGCAACGTCCTCGAGTAGGAGGGCCAGCAGGCACGGAAGATAAATTCGTCGTTTTGGTGCGTGCGAGAGCGCGGCGCGGGCGGTGCGGGGAGGCGCGGGGGCGGCGGCGCCGGCGTGCGGAGGCTGCTGCGCTCAGAGCACCTGCGCCCGCGCTCCGTAGCGCCGCTCGCCGCGTGCTCGTGTACCCGCGCTCGCGCACCGGCCCGCGCCGTGCTCAGCGTCGTGACGCCGCCCACGGTATGTGAAACGCCGGTGGCGCGTCGGGGTCGGGCGGCAGCGCGTCCGCCACTGCGCTGCGCCGCTTGCTGGCGCAGTCGGTTGCGCCGCCCGGCCGGTTTTGTAATTTCGCCTGGCGGGCCGTGACGTCACGAGACTAGTTTGAGGCGCGTGCGTGACGGCCTGCGCCAGGACGCCCGCGCCGCTGCCGCCCCCGACCTTAGTACCAGTGCAATGACGTGCCCGCTTGTCTCCTCGGCTAGAGTTGCTAGTGATAACAATAGTGCATCTGTATTCAATACGACTCGCATCACTGGTTTGTCGAGATGTTCTCACTTTTCAATTTCCTACAGTTTGTTTTGAAGTTTTGCATTTGCGACTTAATTCGAGATTATCAAATGATATTTCATTAAATTCAAAAGTCTCTGTCTCAAATTATGTAGATACATAATTAAAATGTTTTCTAGATACTTGTGTCTATAACGTAAACGTGTGTGCTGTTCGTATACTATACGCTAGTGTACAGTCATGACCAATTCACTTCTGCGTGTGAGTAAATTATGTGCGCTTATGTCTTGTAACGACGTGTTCGTCGAGCTTCATCTGTCTATGTGTGCGCGCACACTTTGACGACTGCGCTCAGCGGCAGAGCCTTTTTGTAATTTTATTTTTCCTCCTTCAGTTCAGCGATGTAATGCTCCTCGCAAGCAAATTTTTCGATTGGACAAAGATGGTGTCTTTATTTTATGCTTAAAGCTTAAGCATCGTTAAAAATATCTGTTTAGATAAATAGTAGTAGTAACTTACTGTCTACATACATTTACTTAAAATTGTTTAATAAAGAAAATATTATGATGGAAAATTGTTACTGGGTTTTAATAATGGATATGGAAACATTTTTGTTGTTTGAGGGTAGTTTAAAAGTTTTGTTGACAAATTTTTATTTACATTATAACAACGCTTTTAATCGTAATAGCATGTAGGCACCTATAGGTATATTTTCGAACATAGCCAGTATAACCTCACATTAAGAACCATTTGTCAAATTAGAATGTTTACGATTATTTAAATGGGTGTTGAATGTCAACAGACGAAAGACAGTGTTTGTTAATTTCATGTGTATTATATGTAAATGTAATTTACATTTTGTTGTAAATAAAGTCACCAATCATAAAGAGACAAAGAGCAAAGTTTTATATCGTGAAAAATTCCTTAATGCACACTCGCCCATACGTATTATACCTATAGCAGTCTGATGTTGGTCACTTTCAAGCTCACGAGTCGGCCGTATCTCCGTCTCACTCGCGCGCTCGAGCCGCAGCCTCCGTAGCAATGCACCGAGAACTCAGTATCCCTCTCAGTACAGCTTCTGAACCAATACGATTCTTTTTGTCTTTTTACAAAATGAGAACGAAAGCTAGATTTAGTGTATCCAGGAGTTGTGGGTATGTTTTTAAGTCTATCTGTGTTTTGGCACTATCGGTATTTTCGTTATTTCGTTTATCAATACAATATTAAATTGTTTCATTTGGATGCCTTGCATGACTGTAACAAAGACTGTTTTGCGAAACAGCCAGTAACTGATTTGTTTGTAAATAATTGTTTACTGACAAGTTTGACAACCACGTGGATACAATAGTTACCAGTTTGTACCGTTCGGTGGTGCGTCTCGTTTCGTACGGCGCCGGCCGGAGCAGGGGGCTGCTGAACAAGTTCGGGCGCTTCTCGGCGATCAGGTGCCACTTGATACTCGTTCTTTTCTAACTGGATTTAAATCAGCTGTTACTTACTGCTTGCCCTTGGCGTCTTAGACACGCACTCTTTGCTAAGAACCTATTAAGAATGATTTTCGATTCTTATACCAATAGTGGTCTTCTGTTCAACTGGTCTATTTGTATTATTTTTGATTTAATATGAACGTTCCTTGGTTTATGAACACTGATATTTGAGACAAGCGAGCGTCGTCCTTCACTGGTTGTTACGATTCTATACGATATTTCATACTGCCACAGTATTCACAAGAGGTTATTTTTCAGAAATTGAAGTCAGGGGAGTCGAGTGTTGAGCGGGGTGCTCCAGTTCGGAGCCTCCGCCCTCACGAAGACGTCGCCGACCGTGTCTCGGTACGGCGGTATGTCCGCGTCGGCGTCGCCGTGCGAAGAGCGCGCGCGCTCGCCCCGCGCCGGCGCATCGCCCTCATCCGCGCCGCGCTCGCCAGCGCCCGCGCACGCCGTGCTGGCCACCATGACCCCCGTGCAGCCCGCGCACGAGTACTACCCGCACAAGGTCGAGATGGACTCTGATGACGGCTATCCCCCGGAGGCGCACTCCTACCGCCACTCGCCGCACGAAATGGCAGCATACGCCCCTGATAGCAAAGTGTCCGTACATCCCGATGTCTACGATCAGGGCATGGAGTCCATGGACGAGAAGACTCCAATAGATTTAATATACGAAGATGAAAAGCAGACCGTCATATATACAACAACCCCGGATCAAAAGCGCGTCGAGATGATCAGCGGGCAGCTGGATGACGGCCATCTGGTCAGCAGCGGCGGGCAGCTGGTAGACGGCGGCGTGTCCGTGGTGGTGGGCGCGCCCGGCCAGCCCACGGTGCTGGTGCTGGCCGACCACGTCGTTGACGAGCTCGGACAGGTCATCACCATTCCCAGGTAATGCAGCTCTTCCAATCTGTAGCACGCCGATGTCATTGTGCAACTCCAGACACCTTTTTGTGTTTCGATTCTTACCTACTAATATTTAACATCTTATAGATAATATGTACCTACATATTATCGAACTTTGTCTAAATGGTTATTTCCATAAACATCGATGTATTATATCGTATTTTATAGCTTCAAATGTATAAGATGATATGGAAATACCGCGGTGCCACTGTTGCCAGGTGTCTTTAATAGTGGGAAATTCCACTGTAGTCGAATACAGTAATTCCTTCAACGTGTAAAATACAATCTTTATAGTCTTTTTGTGTTAGTAAAATATAGTTCTAATAAACATCATCTAAACAATTTTTAGGGTTCCGTAGCCAAATGGCAAAAAACGGAACCCTTATGGATTCGTCATGTCTGTCCGTCTGTCTGTCCGTCCGTATGTCACAGCCACTTTTTTCCGAAACTATAAGAACTATACTATTAGAAACTTGGTAAGTAGATGTATTCTATGAACCGCATTAAGATTTTCACACAAAAAATAGAAAAAAAAAACAATAAATTTTGGGGGTTCCCCATACTTAGAACTGAAACTCATTTTTTTTTTATTTATGGGTAGGTCTTCAAAAATGATATTGAGGTTTCTAATATCATTTTTTTCTAAACTGAATAGTTTGCGCGAGAGACTTCCAAAGTGGTAAAATGTGCCCCCCCCCCCCCTGTAACTTCTAAAATAAGAGGATGATAAAACTAAAAAAATATATGATGTACATTACCATGTAAACTTCCACCGAAAATTGGTTTGAACGAGATCTAGTAAGTAGTTTTTTTTAATACGTCATAAATCGTAATAATATGTAATAATCGTATTTACCTTTCATTCAATCAATTCAACGGAACCCTTCATGGGCGAGTCCGACTCGCACTTGGTCGCTTTTTTTTACAATACTTTTGGTAATTTATGCATAATGGATATCTAAATTGTGTTGAATAATAGCGTAGATAAATTAATTTATATTTTACATCCCATAATTTGGTGGGTGTTAAGAGCGTACGGGTCACAAGTCACAACGAGTTCATCTAATTAATTCATTAACGTGTTAACATGTGATCGTGAAGATTTGGATAGTTAGAAACAATTGATTGTGTGTGCAAGTGAGTGGTGTTTGGTTAGCTTAGAAGAATGAGGTGTTTGTGTCGGAGGTCCAGTCTCGGGTGTAACGGTTGTGCGCGTTAGGAGCGGCGCGTGTGGGCGGAGCGACGCGCTCACCTTGAACTTGCCGCGAGAGCCGCGTCCGCGCCCGCGTCCGCGCCACTGCGATGCTGCGATCTTGCCAATTGTATCGACACCAGCTTGCCATTATAATGGTAATCTCAAACGATCTTACCTTACAAGACAACCTTAGTGGTCCCAACTTTGATTCAGAAATTTGATATTTTTTCGCGACTATTAGGGGAAAGCCGGCAAAGGAAATGAAAGGAAGGGTTAGGAAGTCCACAGTCATGTACAAATCATACAAATGCAAGAGAGAAGTTTAATCGTGTTAGGGCAGACGAGGTATAACTTCTCACTTGCTACTAAACGAATTTCCAATTCTCAAGTTCACAACTAATGAGGTGTAATGTGGATTTTTCTGGATCTGGACGTGTTGTTATACAGGGACTTCAATATGGCAGACTATATGATGCTAAATTCCTTTGTTACTGGGTAAAATTTTCACTACTTTATATTTCCAATCGGAACTTTATTATTATCAGCATTCTATTGGTCAAATAAGAGATAGAAACAGAGATATTGGTAAACATTCTTTGTATTACAAAGTCTCTTCAGCCCAGTTTGACATCTTCATGCTTGTTACCCACTAACAGAATTTATGAGCGCCCTAAATTTCTGTAGGATATATCGTGACCTTAACTCAATTGTTTTTTGTCTAGTGAGTTACTGAAACGTAGCTCACGGAGGTGTCATTAAACACGGCGGTTACCGAGTTGAACGTAACCGTCGCAAAAAGCCTCCGCCAGCGCCATGTGCTTGCATGTCATTCATATCGCATGACGTTCGTCTACATCTCGCGGCGCTTGTAGTAAAATTAGTTACGTCTGTTTGCTGCCCAGACGAGTTTCATAACCGGCACCTGTGTATTAGTTTATTCTAATGTAGAAATAATACGCGGTCACGCCGCAACGATGTAATACGGTAACGGGAAAATTATGAACGCGTACAATTAATCAATAGTGTTAGACTAACTAATAAGACTTAATATCAATAACAAGAAATATAACGATAATACTCGCAATCATGTGGCAAAGTAACATATATTACAGTTCAATTCAAACCATTTAAACTTCTAGATTAATAGGTATATAATATGAATTCATTCTTAAAACAGCTTACAAAGTAGGGTTACGTAAGTAAATCTTGTACTTACGGAACGTTAAAGCTGTGCTACGTCACTATTTCAACACCGTGAGGCATTCGAACGGCTGTCCGTAACTGTCTCCCAACTAAAATCACTTACCATAATCAAGTCTTCCACTAGCTAATCTATAAATTATAGATATGTTATCTCTTTCTACAACCAGTTTATGGAATATATTAAGAAAATGGACTTAAAAATAGGAGAGAATCTATTTCATGTTCATGAGATATCGTGCGTGAGAATGGCGAATGGAATGACCAGAAATGATTTTTATTTTTGTTTTTGAATCAACGTTGATAGAGTTCGAAGCAGTTTTATAAAAATAAACTTAATGACGTCATTGTTATTGGCTGATAAAATAATATGATATTCGTATGTATACTAAAAGTATATTTAATGGGCGTTCTTCGGATTATTATTTATAAAAAATACTTATCCGATATGTTCTGTATCAGATTTCTGAAAAACATATAGGATGTCCAGCTTCATATATCATGACTGTATAGTTTCGAGAGTACTCGTATTAATGCTGATAAGGGAATTTAAAACGGGAGAGCTCTTAGTAAAAATGAATAAATAAGCTCGATATGGATTGGTAAGTGATAAAAACTCGGCTGAATCGTTTAGGACGGAGCGAGAGGCTGCGAGTCTCACCCGCCGCGCCTCCAAGACTTTAATGATGACTTTTTGTTGCATCACGGTACCTACCAAAGGCGGCGCGCGGTACTATAATACATACATTTTAAGAAATTAACATTTCTCTGGGTTCTCATCAGAAGTTATTTTCGGCTCACGTATTTAGTGTAAGGTTTGATAAGAAAAAAATATATAATTGCTCCAAGCTTAGAATATTAATTTTTCAGATAAAAACACCACGTCTAGAGTAATTCAGAAGATCATTGAAAATTTACCTATTAGTATCATATTCAACACATAATGTTAATCAGACGTGGTATTTGTATTTTAACTCCTTTGTGTAATCCCAAAAATCGTCGTAATAAGGTATGTCGTCCAGCTTCAGTGTTTTTCAGAAACGCGTCATCTTATAGCTTGGACCTCTGCAAGACGACAGGCCTCGCTCCCCGCGCCCCCGTGCCCCGCGTCCCGCCACAGCCTTATTTTATTACCTCGCTCGCGCTCGTTGCGGCGAGCCCTCGAGATGAGCTTACCATCGCTCGGGTTCTCGCCCCAATCATTATTTAATGTAATTATTTGGCCGGTAAACTGCTTTTTTGGAAATCATAACAGTTACGTACACTTTTTATCGGGCGGCTTCGGGTTTAGTTGGTTTCATGCAAGTTGCCATATCGTGAGCATCACAACACGGCAACGGCTTAAATTGTAAATGTGATTTGTTTTAAAGTTTTTTAATAGTATGTTAAGGGCATAGTAGGTATTTTAATCCTTAAAAGATTGCAACTTTATTCGTTTCTGTTTGCAACAGTTCCACACCTGCATAAAAGCTTTCTTTCTAGTAGTTTTTTTTTTGATTTTATAATATTAATATATAATATAGTCGCTTTTATGGTCTGTCTGTGTGTCAGCCTAGTTCTTCTAAAGGATTTTTTTTGATGCGGTTTTCAACATCACTCAAGTCATTTATTCCGGAAGGTTTATGTATACAAGATGTCGTTTTGCATCATCGTCAAATTCAAGGAGGTAACTATGCTACTGATTCTCGATACAAATCAATAATAAAATAAGTAGGTATTTTTTTTTCTAATTTTCGGAAATCGGCATGTGTGAGACCGCACTGTAACTGCCCTTTTACACACACATAAAAACGCGGCCGCTTATACTATACCATAACGCGATTCTGTTCTTTGAAAGTGGTGTATTCTGACATACTGTCAAACTTAAATAATTAAAAAAAAACAAGTATGTATTCATTATTTACCAGGGATTGTAATTTTATTTGATTATTTATGTCTTTCAAAAAAGCCTCTTGAAATTTGACGATGATGCAAAACAACAGCTTGTATAATATTTAACTTCGATATAGCACGAGTGCTGCTGAGCTGTTTCACCTCATAAAGGATGAGGAGAAATATACGAAGTTAGCCAGCCTTCAGTAATTGTAGAGGCATCAAAAGAAGAGAATATCACAGAAATCTCGATGTCTGACATGTCACCACATCAGTACATTGCATCCGAAGCAGAGCGGGTCGCTAGTATACAATAAAATAATTTGAATCTATCTCGTTAAAACTTAGTGTAAGTTTCTCGTAGCCGAATAATATCAGTCGTAGCATACTCATAGTTTAGTGTAGCAGCCGGCAGCCCGAACACGTCCCGCTTCCTCTATGCAGACAACCTTGCTCTCACGTCCCAAGCCACCACCTTTGAGGAGGTTGAGGTCCACCTGTCAGACGCTTTTGGTGACTTAGCCACTTATTACTTCTCTAACTCACTCAAGCCCAATCCGAGCAAATCCCAGTCTTGCATATTTCATCTCTGCAATAGAGAGGTGGGTTCCAAACTTAACATCGTTTGGGATGGGGTGTCCACCGAGCACTGCAACTCCCCTAAATATCTTGGTGTTAACCTGGACAGGTCTTTAACATTCGGCAAAAACTACAAGAATATAAAGCAGAAGGTGCACACTCAAAACAGTCTTCTCCGTCGACTAGTCTCATCGAAGTGGGGTGCTTCGCCTGACGGTATGCAGACTACTAGACTAGCGCTGTCTTTTTCTGCGGGAGAATTCGCGTGCCCCGTGTGGAGTTCTTCCGCCCATGCAAAATTAGTGGATACAGCTTTGAATGAAACTTGCCATCACGTGATCATCACTGGTTGCCTAAAACCGACCCCGCTACAAATGCTGTATCCACTGGCAGGAATAGCGCCACCAGTGATTCGTAGAGCGGTAGCAAGCTCCAGCGAAAGAGCCAAAATGGTTTCCGACACACGACACCCTTTGCACGACAACATCCTTGTGCCACAAAGGCTTAAAAGTCGAAACAGTTTTTAAAAGTGTGTCGTCCAACTCACTGGCGAACAATCGCAAGAAAGACTGAAGCTGCGGCGAGACTGTGCTTCCTTACCCAAACCTTTCATCCCACCTGCTGAAGACCTTCCACCTGGACATGAGTTGCCTTGGGTAACCTGGAAGTCTTTAAATAGACTCCGTACCCAGGTTGACCGAAGCAAGGAAAACCTGTTCAGGTGGAAATTCATAGACGACTCCGCCTTGGAGTGTAGATGTGGTGCTGTTCTGCAAACGATGGGACTTAATATCGTGTCCTGCGTGTCCTTTCAGCTACGCGTTACAGGAACTGAGGGGCAATTCTCGTAATTTTAAGAACGTTCACAGTCTGAAGGCCAATTCTCGTAATTTAAAACGTTCAAAATCTAGTTGCAGTCTCATTTCAGCGACAAACAAATGTCAAATACTTGTCAAAATGTAGGGAAATTAGAAGTATTTTTTGACAGATTGAGACTGAGATCAGACTGTGAACGGTCTTAAAATTACGAGAATTGCCCTCTGATCTCAGTCTCAATCTGTCAAAAACACTTCTAATTTCCCTACATTTTGACAAGTTTTTGACATTTGTTTGTCGCTGAGATGAGACTGCGACTAGATTTTTAACGTTTTAAATTACGAGAATTGGCCTTCTGATGGACGCTGGTGATGGCGCCAAACAATTTGCTGAATTCTGGGCAGAGTCCATTTAGATTGCTATGGACACGCTAAGAAGAAGAAGTGTGGCACTATGTGTATCTGTAATGCTGATAAGTGATAAATATACAATATACGTATGTTAATAATACATAATCTATGTATCAATATTCGTCTGCCAAAGAATCGAACGTTGGACTATGTCGGCTACGACGAGAAGTCAATAAACTCGTGAAAGCGCGCGATATTAAAAGCTCTTAGCAAAAGACATCAACGGGCGCTCCAGCACACTCCCGTAGCGCGATGAGGCGATTCGTAGCACTTGCTGAAAACTGTGCATTTTTTATTTCTGCGTATTCTTGAATTAGTGTTTGGTTTAATGTTATCATTTTTAAACTAACATGTTTTTGAAACATAAGATTTTTGATTCTATTGATGTCGTAAAGTATAACATTTTCAATAAGTTTTTATGTATGTCTGTTATAAAAACCCAGAAATAACACTCTCTGTTTACCTACCTCATATTGAATAGTCACTGTTTTCAAACTCAAAGATCAGTGTGTCCTTTAAAAATTAACGATCATCCTTTCTACCTGATGCCGCTGTCCGAGTGCAAATAAAAAACGGTTTCCCCGCGTAAAGGGTTCACTTCCCATCACATGGAGGTTGAAGGTACCCGCACGCACACACAGACACACACACACACATTCATTCGTTGCTATGTAACTTTAGGCACCGACGAGCCAGCGTCCGACAGAAATCTCAACGGGGGATAAAATTTCTTCAGAACTAAAGAACATTGTGGATCGATTGATCAAAAATATATTATTTTTAGCTATATTCATTACAATTCCGATCTGTTTGAGATTCTATAAGGTATAGAATAATGACTTAGCACGGAAATTCGGAATAAGTTAATTTAGTATATTTCCTCAACTTTTCGTTGATGACGCATTTTGTTTGGATCAATTTATAATTTGACCTTTTGTTGAGTTTTTTATGAAGGTTTATAATATAAATAATACTTAGAGCACAAACAATATCGGATAAAAATAATGTTTACGAGTAAATTTTTAATGGCAGTGTATAAGCACTATATTTTTTATGAAGTCAATGAATTTCGAATGGAAAGTATCACATCCACACCCAGAAGTAGATAAATATTTCATTCTTTTTTTTTGTAACCACGACTACACAACAGCAAATCCATTATAGGATTTTATTATCTTACATCAAGGTTTGGAATCGAACATCAACGGAGTGTAGGGTCACAGCAGCGAATGAAAATAGCTTCTATGTCTGCAGAGCTTACGACTGAAAATAAACCTTCGGCTGGGAAGGGAAGTTAAATATTCATATAGATACGCAACTTTTTTTGTGAGTTAGGGGATTCCTTTGTGGTTAGCCTCTTAGTTGGTCGTGGCCACATTCAATCCCGTTGTTTACCCTTTGTACATAGTGATTGTGCCGATAATTAAACGTGGTCTTATTCTAGACTGACCAATTAATACTAAAGTCGTTTTAAATACATTCCATTTAAAGGCCGTTTTTTATTTTTATCGTAACTAATTTAAAACCAGTTTGTTTGTGACAATCTTACTTTAATATCTGAAGAGATTATGGTCATTTCTGTGGTCCTTGCTTGTGATAAAAGAAGAATCAAAACTGACTATCAGACGGTTTTTGCTTTTGTGTTGGGGCTTTCATAATCATACGAGTTCAATAATGGATCGTGCTTGAATTAATTTTCTAAAGGAACTCTTCTATTATTTCAGCCACCTCGTATGGCATATTCATAATGCGATGGTCGGTATTATTTTCGCTCAGTCATGATTTAGGTACGCTAAGGCTGTAGGCCTCCTGTAGCGCCAACAAAATACGTATTTGGCTTTGAGATCGATCGATCAATGTATTACAATTTTATTTTACATCAACATTCTCAGAAATTACGAGGAGCGGTTGACCGTTAATTAGAATGTTTCTGTAAATTGTCGCGCGACTTTTTCTGTTTGATTGCGTTTGTAAATCAACAATGTCATGTAAGATCACCCGATATCATTCTTTTGCGAGTTGATGTAATAGTTAATAGCTGCAGGCTTTGTTCAAGTATAAACCAATGTTGCTGTCTTCACAGTTAAGCTGTAGAGCCTTTAGTGTTGAGTTACAATAATGAGATAACAATAATAGCCACTGACAATAGTAATGTAATTGTCTAATTGTTGCGTCAATTTATAGACTGTTTTATTTTTTAAATTCTTTCCCAAGACCACTTAACTATTTCAAAATCATTAACCAACTTTGCATAGATAGGTATCTATAATCATTGAGTCGTAAAATTGGAGAAACTGTTTATTCATCACATTGACATCGATGTACACACACAATGAAACATTGTGGACGAGTGCGTGGAGGCTGCGCGTGTGTTGTAGCTTATTAGTGTGATAAGGACAGAGCATGCTATTGATCTGTGTGACAGAGAGAAACGGACGTCAACAAGGCTAGCTTTACCTTATAAGTATATGAATGTACGTTTTTATTAACTTGATTCGTTATACGGCTTGCCATTATAATAATATATGGGTACATATAATCACAATTCAGTCCAATTTTAAGATTACCGTCTTATGAAAAATATAAAAATAAATGCATATTATTTTTTGGTTGACATTTTTAATAAAACATAAACAAGTTATAAGGAAAAAATCTTATTTTTTATCCAATATTATAAATAATTGAACAGATTGGATAAGATTCTTTGAAGTAAAGCAAATCTTGGAATTCTTTTGACTTTGCTCAATAAACATCAAGTACCTATAACACCTACTGTCAGTTCTCCAACACGAACTATCAGTATTTTCATGCGTTTTCTTAAAAAAGTTGTTCCATTGGAAAAGATTTCATGACGTCACCACACCGAGTCACTGGACTCACACAAAGACGAAGTTTTCGTGGAAAGGAATGTGCATCTTATTGCTATGTATTTATATAAATAATTCTAAATTTTAGGACATATTACGCTACAAGGTGAAGTGGCCAATAAAAGCCGTTATTTTCTGTGCACGTTACGTTATAATTAACGACTTAAAGATTCTGTCATTGTGCATTCTACAATTTTAGAATGCGATCACGAATGATAATGATTATGGAATATCGTCATCTCTCAAACTCTTGAGACATTTCATTGACGCGATCTGTTATGAGGCCAATGTTCTATAGTGGACGTTTATGGTCCGATATGACATCACGCAACAGTATTAGATACCTTATACCTACATAATATTATGTAGTGTAAAACTATCTAGATTCTAGAACTTCGCCAATTATAAATGCTGAATACCATTCACTTATTCACTACGAAGTCTCTGAAATGAAAAAAACCTGAATATTGGTATTGTAGTATTACTAAAAAGGGATTGAAAAATTTAAAAATTATCATATATCCAGTAACTTATCGTATTACCCAGTAACTGGGTTGTGGACGTCAGATAGGCAGTCACTCCATGTAAAATACTGGTGTTCAGCTGCATCCGGTTAGACTCGAAACCCTAACATAGTTGGGAAAAGGCTAGGCAGATGATGGATTGAGAAATTAAGATTTCTTGCAAGGAAAGTCAAAGGAATAGCTAGTATTTATTTAGTTTAATGTGACATTGAAGTATTGCTTACAGATTTATTATATTTCGTAACTTTAATCACCTTGGAACTTGGTTTTGGACAACATGATTTAGATGAGTCACACAACATGCCACAAATAGTTGGTGCATTTACAAAGTAATTAAGTTATAGCATTTCGGCGCTGTTAATTTAATTTTTATGTAAATCACTATTTGTAAAGACTATTTCATTCTTTAAACAATAGGTTTGTGGTGGTGACTTTAAGTTGCCTTTTAAAACTTAATAATTTTAATATAACTTAAAGAAAATATTAGCTTGCTATGACTTATTGCTGCTATAAATAACTTAGTATAATTGGGTTCGATTAAATAGGAATCAGACGGCGACTTTGGCTCATTAAAATTATTAATCGGCTCATGCAAATATGTAAAGTTCTGTAATTTGTTTAAGCACAGAGTATTACAATCTTTTTGCTTTAATATTATTTTATTTTATATATAATTTTATTAGATATTTCTGATATATAGCTATACCTTGTTTATGCTTGATTGTTAGGTAAGTGCTTTTGATGCGTCAGAAATAAGTAGATATATTTTTTTAATAACGACATCAGCTGCTTCTTGAGAACTATGTTCATCTTGTTACTTTACGTAAATACTTTAACGAAAGTACGATATAGATATTTTCTTTTGTTTCACAATTCTCCTGTATCCCATTCCTATGTTAGACCAAAAAAAGGCAAGATGGAAATGTCGTTGGAAAAAAATCATGGTAAAACTATACATACTTTCAAGTTTAGTAGAAGAATGTTTTTATCCTTAATCACTTCACTTTATGTAGATACCTATCACAGATCAGTTTAACGACATAGTCACTAGAAAACATTATTTCACCATACCAATGTAATAAAAATAACATAAAACACCCGAACAGCGTTTCGAATGAAAACGTCTATAAGCGTAAATTGTGCTTATCTGACGAAGATAGCAGTACGTAATAACTGTTAATTAGGAAAGTGCAGTATAAAACTATTCAACGATTTAAACATGTACATACATTCTCAATTTGTACATCCGCATCGTAAAATCCATTGTATCAACGGTTTCAACCTTTCTCATATTTACGTACTATAAAGAAGCAGTAAGGGCCTCTTTTGTAAATATCAGTGAGAAATATTTGGGAACGTTACTCGTGTGGTATAAACTTGAAAATATATAAACGTGCATCAATGATTGGTCGTCAGTTACTGTTGCACAAAATATAGTGCGCTATAAAACTGTTTAAGTTGTAAAATACATTTTGTATATCGTGGAGCTAAGTTGCGAGAATAATGCACGAGTATAAAATGTATACCTATAGGTATATAATATCATGTTATACATTAAATTTTATGTACCATATCATACTTTTCAAATATCAAAACGGCTCAATAGATATTTTAAGTTTAAGACACACAAGACTTACAACCTTAAAAATCTTGAAAATGGCTTCTAATATTATGTTTATATTCAGTTTAATTCCCGGTGTAGGCGAAGAGAAAAAAAATGGTTCCAATAGTTAATTTGATAGATACTTTGTCTCTGATTTGAAAATTTCATGATCACTCTTCTTTTCCCTTTTAATCACATAACAACGTATTACGTGAGTTTAGGTTGATTGTTCTATTAAACCATCATACATTTACCAATTTTTGACAGAAATGACTTTACTTTGATTTCAGTAAGGCACATGAAATTAATGCAGGCAGAATGATAATGTGCGTGTGCTGGGATACACTAAACTAAGTATTTCCATTTCCTGTAGCACGTGTTATGCTAAATTTAAGCTGTAAATTGATGTTAATGTAATGCATTTCTGATACCGATTCATAATTATTGCGTTTGTATCTATTTTACAATTCCCGTGGACAGCTAACATAAACTATTCGTTATCTGTGTAATTGGAAGTCGATAAAGGCGGCAAAAATATATGTAAATTGTTGGCGCAGGTAAAATGTAGGGATAAATGACTTTATACTTCAACTGAGCTTTTACGTTTAGGATTCCACCTGGAATAATAAAAATAGTTGGTAATAATGGTAAGGAAACATTCAGGATACGATTTCTTTAATAGTGCCGTAAACCGCGTCTTAAATAAATGACAAATAACAATAATTTGTATGTCAAGCATCGTTTGAGATATGATCGCTTTCTTGGAAGCCCCTGTCGTTATGAATTTTATAAGTTAACGTTAAATAAATTATGGAAATAATGTAATCAATTTCTCCTGTCTTGTAAAATATGCATGTAAGAATATTTGATTTGCGAGGGAAACAATTTTTTTAGATTGTTCGCTGAGATTGTTGAACGTTCCAAGGTATAGCAATGAACCTTATCTAACGTAAGCGTAGGCGATTGTATATGTAATTATATCTAAATATGAACTAATGGATACCGTGGTCGTGCCGTGGTCAATTTAATAGTTGATCGATGTCTGCTAATTGTATACAGTAGGAATATTTTTATAATACCTACTAGTAAACGCTGGATGCTTCGATTTATATTTTGTGATTGTAGATGATAATTCGTCTCAGGTGTTAAAAAGCTACGAGGAATAGTTAGCACTACATATCAGAGATATGATGATCCCTACTTTCTTTTAATTATTGATACGTGTGAAAGTAAGCTAGTCTGTTAGGCTGGCGCTCATCTTGTTCTGTCCTAACTTCGGAATCACTGATGATTCAATTTAACGCGGGGTTAGTCTCTGAAAGTTGATTGGTTTTCAGGCGAACGGAACCCTTTGACGCCATCAGTAAAGCTAGGTGGCAAGCAGCTATGAAATAAATATTAGTATAGGTATTTTAAACACGGTCGCGGTACTCACGATCAAAATAACGACAATCGATACTCGACTCAATCGATATAATATAAAAACCTTTATAACGACGAATCCGCCAAATATAGAACATAAAAGTCTCAGATTCATTTTATAGTTTTAATGTCGGGTGTGAGGCAGGACTTAAGGTTATACATTCTCTCAGATAGCTCGACCTCGAGAGCAGGGTGTATGGCCGGGGTCCGAACTTACGACGACATTGTGGCAAGGACCGAGGCAAGGGCGCGCCTCTCACTCGCCTACATACGTCACACGAATGTTTTTCGGATGCCAATGTAATTATTAAAGTAATCGATATTGCTGGAGTTGCAAAGAATTAATGACTTTTAAGCATGTTTTTTATTCAGAAAAGTCCATTTTCTTATAAGTAAACATAGTTAATCACAATCTGTCACGCTAGGGCTGCCACTAGCCAGTCGTCTGATTTCATTATTTATAAAGATCTGAATTATGATAAGGCATTTAAAGTAGCGTTGACAGATTATTTTACCTTCCTTTTTAATACCTAGTAGGTAATTCGTTGAAGTTTTAAATCAAACTGTTATGTTGTGTTGGCAAACTTATCAAAGTATGTTGAGCTGCGAAGTTTTTTGTTAATTAAGAAAATGCGGGTTCGTTAAATGTCGCCTTTAGACAGAATATAATGAATACGTTTCTTTTTATGGCACATCTCTTCAAATAAGTAAATAAAGATAATAGGTAATATAATGTATTCTTATTAGTAAAAGTATTAAGTACCTACTCATTAAAACTTAGTAACCCTTACGTCGTCCATTAAAGGTTTAATCTTTATGAGTAACGGACTAAGAAAAGACGTTATCATTTCTCAGTTGCCTAGAAAATTATAAATTAAATGTGTTTTGTTAGGAGAACCTCTAACTACGGCATAAAGTACGCAGTACATTTATTGTAATGTTAGTAGTCTATCTAACCATAAATTAGGGATTGTGTGCTAGCTCCATAGCCATCGTTAGTTGGTTTGTCCATTACTTAGATAGCGTATTATTTAATGTTTTATATACCTGCTACTATATGAAAGATTTTCATTTTGTTAGTTATTTACTTTTTTATACAAATCAATCACCAAGTATATCTTTAATTAACCGTTAATTGTTAAATAAATTACGTTTTTTATGAACGGTCACTACGAAAGAATTTTTTAAGTTTTTATCGCCTACCTACTTGGTAAAGATAAAGTTTATCTTTTAAATTGAATGCAATCTATGGATGGACGTTGTGTTGGATCATTAAGCGAATACTTGGAGTACATTTAAAAAAAAAGAAAGCCTCAAGGAGCAATATGGAAGGTTTTTTGTGTGGCGCAGTGGGTTCCGTACGCGCCACTGACGCACATACAAGGAGTTGCGATGCACTACGTCCGCTGCGTCGCGATGTAAATGATCCCCTTGAATAATGTATCCCTTTCCCGGCCATCTCTCTTCTACCACCAACGTATAAGGCACACGACAATCAACCGTTACTTCTAACTGCTCTCCTTCTTCGTCAGCTTATAATGAAATAAGCAAATTGTCGACGTGATTACAATAACCGCTATAGGATTATATATATTAGTACGTCATTTTTCGTCTGATGTGTAGATAACGTACTTCTACCCATAAATGAGTGGTTGGTACTACTAAATAAAATAGTAGTAATACCCTACTTATATTAAATAGTTTATATTTTTACAAGCTTTTATTATGTATTCGTTTATAAGTATTTTTTGTAAGTTGGGCCCTAATAGTTGCTTGAAATAAATGAAAAGGAAATGAAATGGTATAAAAAAATGGCTTCATATAACACAAGTCACATCGCAAGTCAACACTTCGATAGTTTATGAGCTAGGTAAGTGCAAAGTGTATACACATAGGTGCAATAATTTCGTGTTACGTTGTCTTCGGTCCCGAGTTCATGGCCTTCGGAGGAATTCAAATGCTTCGCACATCTGTTGAAATTACGTATTATTGTTTTTAGTTTAACTTTGTTCTGGTTTATGAGATGAAAAATACTGAGAAGCTGGGTATTTATCATTGGGTTTGTGGCGACATCTATATTGCCACATACAAACTACATCTGACGTCACTCAAAAGCTACATCGCGCAAGAAATGTTATCCGCGTAGTAAGTAGGTATATGACTATGTAGTACTGTAGAGGCTTGTCTGCCGAAAACGACATAATATGTTGCAGGCCGGCTATATTTTAGCGCGGGTTACATTCGAACGTTCAAGCTAGTGTCAAATATTTTATATTAGGATTTTTGTTTAGAACAGTCAGTGGTAATTTAGACAGAAATATGTAAAGGCGTTCTTTCTTTATAATATAATCTTAAAGGAGTCGTACCGTTGTTTGATTCCTCACGTTATCTCAGAGGCCTCTTCTAGACCTCAACAGTACCTATTTGCAAGAGTTATCAACAGCCAACAATCTTTAGGATCCTCCCTTTTTGTATGGAGAATGAGGAGCTTAACCCTGTTACTCATAACTCTAGAGGTTCCACACTGCACCGGTGTCTTCATGGTCGTTTATTCTAGATGTATAGATGTAGATATACCCCTTTTAAATATAATACACAAATCTAAATATTTTTCAAAGACTACAATGCTTATTACATATAATAACTTCATGTCTTTAAAAAGTATTTAACAGTACTGATACTGTACCTAATGACGATATACTTATCTAAAATGTTGTTTGTTTAGAGGCTAGAATGTTTATATCTTATAAATATTGTAATAGCAATATAGGTTATTATGAAACTTCGCAAATAAAACCGTCTATGATCTCAGCGAGTCGCTATTTGGTGTAGGTTCGCACTGACTCATTTTTGGTTGCGGAAAACGAATTCGTTATTTTACTACTATAGCGAACAAGCACGTTAGAACCTATTATGTTAATGATAGGAAGAACGGTATGTAGCAATCAAATTATACAAATAAGGTATCATAACTTAATTGCAACTTCTTACTTAGAATTACTAATTGTTCTAATACAAAAAATCAAGACGGTAGGTACCTACGTGATCAAAATTCAGTCGTTTATAAGATTCATACCTCGTCACGATTCGCGATTAAGGAATGTTCTATCTTGTCATGAATATTAAAGAAAAGGTATGTAGTAAATGGTTCGATATGAATTGAATTGATTATTATTACGCATGCAGTTGCCCTTAGAAAAGCATCTGGCTTGTCTAGAATTAAGAGGCGACATGCCCTAGGAACGGGCCAGAATACCGCCAGTGTCGCATTAGATACAGCCGAGACATTGTATTAAGATATAAGTACAAATGATTGTGTACTCTATAGTCATTTTCATTGATACGAAAATTGCAGAGTGTTGTGTTAGGCAAGGCGCGCGAGCGGGTCACGACTGACGCGCACGCGCGTTCGTGACCTTGCCGCGCGCGCCTCGCAGAGGTCACACTCTTGTGTTGATGCTCACCACGCTTTCCATAGTTTCAAGCGCATCTTGTAACCACCGCAAGTAATCTTCAGGACAACATTTTCTTGGTATTAGAACTAAATTAGTGATTTGCGCCTTACAAAGTGAACGGAGCATTTCTGAGTAATTTATTCACGATATACGAGTAGGTAACAGTTAATGAATTATATAGAAATGTATGTCTATCACTGCATCATTGTTTAGAACATAAAAACTGAATAAGTAAATATTTTTTATATGATAAGTTTATTATTCTAGGGTCTGAACACTATCGTAATTACCGCACCTTATTTGCACTTAAGTGTTTTCAATTAATTTTGTATACAACAGTTCCGGGTCAATTACCTACCGTACATTGTTAGGTTGATATCTTTAGTACCAATATCTAAAGAATGGTGCTACTGATATTTAACTTGCACTATAAGAAATTATAGCTGTACTTGCAATACCGAAGTGACATATTTACGCGAATAATAGGAGAAAAGGCACTGGCGGAGGAATGAGAAATGCCGCCATAACAGGGCTTTGCGCACTTTCTCCAGTCGAGGCTCTCACTCGGTGAGTCGGTGCACCCTTTAAAGAGTACAGTTAGCGTGAGGGCTATATGAACAATAATCAATTAATTAAATTGGTTGTATCATTTATTAACTTGTTGTGTGGATTTGGATAACATCGGGCTTAAGATCAGAGGGGCAATACTCGTAATTTTAAGAACGTTCACAGTCTGATCTCAATTTGTCAAAAATACCCCAAATTTCCCTACATTTTGGCAAGTTTTTGACATTTGTTTGTCGCCGAGATTACACTGCGACTAGATTTTGAAAGTTTTAAATTAGGTAGGTATATCTTCAGGTTACAATCACCCCCAAGAACAATATAGAAGGCGAAGGAAGAGGTTCCAAATTGTTTACGTTTGCAAAATAAGTAAAGATTTATTTAAATAAGATTTTTCTTGTAAACTGAGTGAATCACATAGTCGATTAGTTAACATGTCATTGTTGTTAGATGATACTGAACGTAGCGTAGTAGGTAAAAGCGAAAATATTACTCATCATAGGTATAAGTAATATTTTCTGAGGACTAACGTCAGATCTAAATATAACCTAACTATAAATAAAAAGAAATAATAAACAGCGGCTTATTTTTTTATAACATTATTACAAATTATTTAATTGTTTGCGGAAATGTCTCATTAGCGGTGAATGTCATCTTTGACTAAACAACCTGCTTTTAAGAATTTCGCAATGACTAAGTACGGTGCGAAACGAATTAAGTGGAAGGAAGTTGCGTTTCTACTCATGTACCTAGGTATTTATTACCTGTTACGTTATGTGATATTCTTAAGAGGAAGTCGCACCGCATTCATACCTATCTGCTCCAAACTTAATAATTATAGCTATGGTATTCAAGTTTTCGAAATGTTTGTACCTACTATTTTAGATATACTTAGACGTTCATCGTTCGTAGGCGTATATATACAGAGTGTTAAAGAAACTGCGTGCCATAGCTTAGGGGTAGGTTCAGTATCGATAAAGGAACCCAGGTAAAAAAATAAAATAAATAATAATGCAAGATCAACCTAAATTAGTACCTACTAACTTAAAATAGCAATCGTTTAGAATTAAAATTATTTTATTTGTTTAAATGCTTTAATTACTTACCTACTATTTAACGCGTTGTCATTTTGTCCTTCACTTCTCGCGTCCGAATACTAAGGGCCGGCGCATTATTTGCTACGTACTCTGTGTTTGCTTCCGAAAACGGCTCGCGACAAATGGCGCAAGATGTGCGCCCCTAATGTTATGAACGGTATGTAAATTACAATTCCAATTTTCCCTTCGTACTAATAGGACCGTCAAAATACAAAACCTCAAAAAAGATTTTGTTTAACAGAAATACGAGAAGGTATTGTATTATGAAGAAATAAGTAGATTCTTGGAATTGTAATTTACGTACCTATCCTTCACCCGGCGTTATCGAAGTATTCGGGCGTAGGTATTTCATTGCGTTCGACATTAGGTACGAGTAGGTAACTCTAGGAAATTATTAATTAGCATTTAAACATAATAAAAACTTATTTTAACCAATTTTTTAATCAATTCTAAGCGATTACTATTTAATTAGTAGGTACTATATTAGGTTCATTTTATGATAAATTTCGTTTTTTTTAAACTTTTTTTAAAGGTATTTAATTTTTTATTTTTTACGGGTTCCTTCATTTATACTGAACTTACCCTGAAGCTATGGCACGCAATTTCTTTAAAACCCTGTACCCAAACTTAGGTTTTCTTAAAAAAATGGTATCTTATTGAATATTTATTTATGGTTATTTTAAAACATGATACTTACATAATAAAACAATTAAACAAAAACAATAAAATCAAATATTTGCGTTATACACTTATATTCAAACCTTGAACTTTACAAATGCAAAATCGAGTGGCGAGCAGACAAAATTATTTGTGATATTTATTGTTATATTTTCACACACACCAGAGGGGCAATCCTGGTAATTTTAAGCACGTGCACAGTCTGATCCCAGTCCCAATCTGTCAAAAAATCTTCTAATTTTCCTACATTTTGACAAGTTTTTGGCATTAATATGTTTTTCGCCGAGATGAGACTGCTACTAGATTTTGAACGTTTTAAATTACGAGAATTGTCCTTTTCATATGCAATTTCAAAAGTAAAAATTCTTATGAAAAAGTATATCGGGAAAGCAATGTAAGGCAGAAACAGTTGCTATGACAAAAACCTTCGGTGTTAAGGGCATGTAAGTACAAACAAAATTTAAAAAATACACTACTGCCTTCAAGCATAACTCTAAAGTATCTCAGTTCCTTGCATTGTAAGCTATGGATATAATACAAAAAAGTATACGATCGTACGTTACAGACAAAGTAAAAGCAAAAACAGAGCGAAACATAAATACATGTCGAAATACTTTTGCAAATGAGTTTTGTAAATCATGAAAGAAAAGCGCTCACCGTTACTGCCGTACTTGGTCAAAAGTTGTAATGAGTGCCACAAATGGTATCGGTCCGAGGCACGTCCACAGCTTGCACACGCTAATGTTCCTCATTAAATACTGGAACATCAATTTGTATCTGCACCACGTAGAAGAGCACCGATGCCATCCATTTTTATTGCGCTGTTCCATCGGGACATTCGCAGACGCCGATTTAAAAGAATATCATCTCTTATCTGATGTTATTCATATAAACGTATTTTATGCAAATCCATTCATATTATTATTCTTGATAAATGATTAACTCCATGACTTCTGCAAATTATCAAGAGTTCAAGGGCATCAGCATCATGAATTAACTTCGGAGAGGCTGTTAAAACATATGGGTGTAGGTATTATGTTTTCTAGTCACTGCTAGCTGAGGCTTAAAAAGTATAATTTGATATAATCAAAACAATATCCGTGATGTTTGATGCATGAATGCAAGTTGACTGGATTGGATGTATTCTAACAAGCAACAGGTTTCGATACGATAATAAACTCGATAATTTTTCTGATGCACCCCACGAGATGCGAGTATTCCGGTTAGTTCCGTTAAGTCTTCAACTAAAGTGGAATGTCCACTTATTACTTTACGCTCATATAAAATGTATGTTTCACCCTTTAGTTCAAGCTTGCACAAAGTTGTTGTGAAGCTACAATCACATATGTATAAAATCCAAGAGATATAACGGAATAATGGTTTTGGATTAGTAGATAGATAATGTTGTCCAGAAATGACCTGTGGCTAAATAATAACAGCCGCGCTGGTCGACCGATCAGGTTAAGCACGTTAAGTCGTTGGTCCCGGCTGTCAATCGCGGATCTTTGGCAGTTGTTACGGGTCGTCAGAAGCCCGAGTGTCTGACAATCAGGCTTACCAAGGGGTATCGTGTTACCTAGTAACTGGATTGTGGAGGTCAGATAGGCAGTCGCTCTATGTAAAATACTGATATCCAGCTGCATTTGGTTAGACTAGAAGCCGGACCCAACATAGTTGGGAAAAGGCTAGATTGATTTTGCTGTCCAGAAATAATTTCCATAATTTTATTAATTTCAATAGGTGTGTTAGTGTTAGACTAAAAGTACATAAAATAAACCTTATATTCGTAAGATAATTCAGAATTGGGGGAGTCCTTTTTTGAACAGTGGGACAGTATAGACTAAATATAAAAAATTACGTTCTGTTATATACCTACGCATTACAGAATTAATCTTCTGTTCTTCTTTTTAAATATATCCACTACTTCATTCGCATCAATTTCTATCCCATAGTGAATGTTCATGAGAGCCAAGCCGTTCAGTCTGTTTTCAGTCGTTGTGTTCCGCAAGTAGTTTTTAAGTCTTCTTAGGCTTGAAAAAGTCCTTTCTGGGGTAGCAGTGGAAACAGCAGTGCGATTCTGTAACCATCTCACCGTGAAAACTTAGGTGAAGTGAGCGTGGAGTGAGCTGTCATTCCAAATAATGCTAGGGATTGACACTACTGACAACTCACATCAAGCTCACTTCACTTGAGTTTTCACTTTCCCAACTATGTTGGGGTCGGCTTCCAGTCTAACCGGATGCAGCTGAATACCAGTATTTTACATGGAGCGACTGCCTATCTGACCTCCACAACCCAGTTACTGGGTAATACGATACCCCTTGGTAAGACTGGTGGTCAGACTTTCCGGCTTCTGACTACCCGTAACGACTGTCAAAGATCCACGAATGACAGCCGGGACCAACGGCTTAACGTGCTTTCCGATGCACGGAGGGGTCTCGGTATGTAAAGATTGTCACCCATCCACAGACCAACCGCGGCAAGCGTAGCTTAACCTGACCGAACGACCTGTGCGGCTGTTATTATTTAGCCACGGGCCCCTCAGTGGAAACAGGTATGGTAGCCAATATTTGCAAAAATATCTAAACTTTTCGGGGGGGTTTGAACCCCCCCCCCCTGGCTACGCCCTTGGAGTATGGTAACGATATATGGTGTATTCTCTTGTTGCTATTAATTATGAATAATGGTTAGCTGAAGCCTATTTAGTAGTTTTGTCAGGTTTTGTAATCAATTCCCATAACAATAATTTAGCACAACACAAAATAGCTAATTAAGCTGGCGCCGCGGGTGGTGTTTTTATGTTCCCACTGCCTCAATATTATGGATGCTAGCTAAAGCTTTATGTCAATAATATATTGAATTCGGGAAATGTTTACGACTCTGCGTTTAAAGCTATAATTTACATTTAATAACTGACCTTCGTGTGAAAAAAACGATTTCATGTCAGATAACAGATTCTTTTTCGAAAATTAGACATGACGATTCGTGTATGAAGTTTTTGCCTCGTGTTTTGACCGTGGATCGTACACGTACATCGTATATTAATTATTTAATAATTGAAAATGTTTTATGAATCCATAATTTATGTCTTCACAGTTTTTTTGGAAACTTAAGACATATTTTAAGTAATAGATATAGATGACGTTATTTACTGTTAGGTAAAGAATTTTTTTAATACGGGTCAAGACACTGTGGCCAAGCCATATTAAAAAAAACATATTTTTTATAAACAATCGGAATGCACTTAACCCTATTAGGCATTACCTCTATAGATAGATAGATAGATAACAAGTTTATTTAGGTATAGGTAGGCATATCCTAATTATTGGTTAGCATCCTTACGTACGCATTAAATTGTAGCTTGTGGAATTTTTACGAATATGACCTATGCGAAGTGTCTGCTTATTGACGTGTTTTGCAATAAACAAATAAAATTATTTGTTATTTCCGACGCTCTGTGGGAATTTTAGCTTAACGGAGCGCAATGGCAGTAGCTGATGGAGATTAGAGTCGCAGTAGTCGCCACGAATGACGTCCTGCGTCATTTAACTACACCCTTTTAAGCTGAGCTCACTCCAAGTAAGCAGATAAAATTTATTTTTAAACTGCATACATAGATGTAAAGCCAACTGGTTCTGTATTTATACCAGATCCAACATACATGCAATCTGCAATGTTAGATTCGTAATGGATTTGATTATAAATGCGTTAAGTAAAACTATTATACAAGTGAAAGCAACTTGTATGAAATTCAATAAATATTACATAAAAAATTTCTCGTTTTAACTACTAAATGATCATCTTATTTTATTTAAATTCGGCTGTTAATGCAGTTTTTATATAAAAGGCAATGAGACATCATCACCCAGCAGCCCAAAACGCTCAGAGTATTCAAAATTTGATTAGAACCTGATTATTTTTGTGAACCACTAAGAAAGGATTTTTGGAAATTCTGCGAATTCTAGAATTTCGTTTGTACGAAATCTTTTTCTTGGGTTTATAAACCTGTAGTACAAATAATTATCCAGGTAAATAATAAAGATCGTAATCAATAATTTTCCAAAACTACCCTTTAAAAGGATGTTCTCTACGAACTTCAACGCCCTCACTGCGTTGAAGTTCCAAGGGTAAAGTTTGAAATCTGGTCTGACCTATGTTTGATCGATCACGTCGTGTTGATAATCTGATGGCTTCGTATTGAGAGTAAAAAACGTAGGTTATCTTGTTAAATAATTAATTTTGGTACCTGATCAAATGTCTTGTTCTTTTAGCAAGACGTTTTGTGAACATAAATAAATAAACACCATATAGATTTATTAGGATTAATGCAAATTTTAAAAATAATGTCGTATTTTATTCATCGAAAGATTTATGTTTATGTAGGTATATCTGCTGCGAAAAGGGCAACGCGATAACATATAATGGTTGGAGGGCTCGATAATCTTTTTATACAAACTTTGTCTTATAAATAAATGGGTAATCAATGTATATTAAGTATATTAAACTGATTGGTGATCGCTTGAACAAAAAGAGCTTTACCGTTAATGTGTGCGGTGGATCATGAAAACTACATGACTGTGCGCCGCTGTGACTGTCGTACTAAGTTTCTCTTCCAGTTAAATGGTTTAAAAAAACACAGTCTTAATTAACAGCCAAGTTTTCTATTTAAGAAGAGCTATAAATCACTAAACAAGCTCAATAATCTGCAGGAAGTTATATGATTAAAGTTTGAACGTTTAATATGTTAGTGTCGATGAACTATGAAATGATTCAGCGAAACAGTCTCATATCATAAATGGTTATAGACTTGTAGGTACAGGCAGCTCTATTAATATACCTAGCGAACTAAACGGGATCATTGATAAACAACCTATCTAATTAATATTTTACTTTTGTTAAACGTTCTTGTCTATGAAAGAAAAAAATAAGCTTCCTTTAGAGATAGAGATTCTATAAAGATAACTTGAGTACAATTAACACCAACAAGGTAAGATAAGTTATTTAGACCTGACCTTCTGATTCAACGTGACCTGAAGTGTACTTGTTTTTTTTTGTAATTTCTCCTTATGCATTTTTGGCGGTTTACAAACGATTTGCAAAACTTCTAACAAATAGTTTTAAAACTGTATATTTTACGAAGATGTGAATGACGAAAATATCTGTAACATCAAACAAAATATGTAGGTTATTCGAAATGATTGAATTTTTAACCCAATTGATTTGTAAGAGATTTGTTGATCAATTAACTTGAAGCTACTTTTGTCTTAAGCCACAGTCATAGCTTTTCTTTAATAAGTTTTAATGGCTTGCAGCTTAATAAGAAGAGGCGTAAAACAGATTATCTCGTTTGAGCTGAAAAAAATAAAAAATTAGAATCTTGGCTGAGTAATATAACAAAGATTAAAAACTATTTTCTATAATTAATACAAACCGTTGGAAATAGTTTCTCTATGCCTTTTATTATAGTCTCAGTCCAAGCTTAGAAGTTAAGATTTGATCTACGAATTACCATAATAGGAGTAGCTATATTGATTGAATGCGTTTTTATCTGATCGATCGCAAGAAGCGTATATGTACGCAACGTCTTTATAAGGATAATGGATTCTAGCAAAATCTTGTCATTTCCTTAGCATAATGAACAATATTAAGAGGCCCGCTAAGTGTAATTGGGGCTTGAGCAGCAAAGTGCTCGGTTTATGCGGCCGCATAATTACGTATAATAGGCGACTTTTGCAACGCACGCGCATTCAGAATGTTTAACTCCCCTGAGACAGAAGTTTTGAAACACTGGCTAATTATAAGTTATAAGGTGAATAATATGCGATTTACTTAAATGTTGCCTTTGTATTTACCGGTTCGGTTAAAAAATATTTAATCGATAGTAGTTTTGAGAACACCGTTTATTTTTGGTATACCTACAACTACATACGATGGTTAACTCGGATTTTAACTGCAACATAGTCATCAAATGTTCGTTTACCAACTGAATGTGTGTGTGAGGCCGATTGAATTACCGGTTTTCAGGGTTCCGTAGTCAACAAAGAACCCTTATAGTTTGGCCATGTGCGTCTGTCCGCAGCTTAGCTCGGAGTCTCTTAGCACTAGAAACCTATAATTTAGCATGTATATACATATTAATCACGCCGACAAAGTGGTAAAACAAAATCTAGAAAAAAAATTTTTTTAGGTTACCTCGTCTGCACGTAAAGTGGGGATGTTTTTTTTTCTCGTCTTCTTCATAATGTGGGGTATCGTTGGACAGGTCTTTTATAAAACAACTTTTCAATTCAGGGATGCGTTTGTGAAATATTAAGCTTTAAAGTGTTAATTTTTGTTAGTCAATTATCCCCCTCCTGCCAGCTAAATGGTTGTTTTCGGATATGTGGAAAAGTTCACGGTGGTAGTATAGGTATATAACGAAGTTAAAAGGAAAACTATCACAGCTAAGTAGGCTTTACAAGTTTAAGAATAATAGTCGACCAACTTACATTTGCATGTATGGGAGAACATGATTTTCAACTACAATGTTAAGTTTGTTCTTGGGATACATTAATTCCAACTACGGAACTCTTCATTGTGCATGGTCCGACACGCACTTGGCCGGTTTCTTTTATTGAGATCTCTGAAAGATTTTGAAAAAAACAAAAATATACATATACAAGTTATTATATTATTCATGGTTTTTCCGGTTACTAAAATAAACGATAAACGGTTCCTGATAAAGGGCTCTCCTTGCGAAACTTATAGGTGATTTGGGGGTAAACCTGAGCCTTATATGTTCCACTCGACTAAAAAAAAAACAACTCTTTTCTTGATAAAACTTCAGGACTGCCTACTACCTCTAAAAGCTCATGGTTAAAAGATGTAAGCAGTTTACAACCTTGTCATACTCAGTTTAAGTTTGCCCTAAAGTGATATCAGTGTATTAAAGTCACCACAAATAATTACTGATTTATTACCAGTTGCAAGTTTTGCCAAGACATCTTCCATTACTGACTCAAAAATAGAGTAGTTTTGATAGTTTGGAGGTCTGTAAACGCACACTATAAAATGCTTATCTAGCTCAACACAGGACAGTTCGATGCTATGTTCCATCGATAGTTTAACTATGTCTTTACGAGTCTTATATTTTATAGAATTTTTAATTAAAATTAATGAACCTCCACGCAGCATGGATTTTCGGTTAAAGCAGCTGCCCAAACTGTAGTTCTCAAAATTAATTAGCATTTCATAATCTTTCAACCAGTGTTCAGTTATACAAATAATATCAAACATTGTTGTTGATGTGCAGTAACCTCCCGAAACATCCGTGTCCGGAGAGGACCTGCGTCAGGCGGTAGGTGAGAACGCCGTGACGTCTCTCTAGCCACTCCTCAAAGACTGGTATTCAGCGGCCTTACCGCCGCTATCGTGGCGTTCTGACAAAAAATGAGCAAGATCCCGCAGACCCCGCGGGATTCCGCATAATTTATGTGCGGGATTAGTCTCGCAAAAAATGTGCGGGATCCCGGTATTTCGCGATCCTGCTTCGAGAATCTACATTTTTAATTAACCAAAATTGATACCTTTTTCAGAAATGAAGATGTACCTATATAATAAACAAAAAACAACCACAGCAATTACTTTGTTATTAACGAGGAGTACTTACTTAGGTAGGTACACCATGCTAATTAAACCATTCAAGTATTGAAAAAATGCGCTATTTATAAGTTGATATTAATATAATTCAATCAATTATTTATCACTCATGTATAACTTCAATATGCTAAAAACATGTTTGTCTTTAGTTTCAGGCAGGCTATGCTATTTTTAATTGGGTCATAAGTCTCACACGTAGTCAATATTTGATCAGTGTTTATGAGGTTGCTAATGTTGTTATCAATTAGTGTTATCACAACGTCAGTCGTATCAGTAACACCGGTGGGCAGCAGTAGATATAAGTGAGGCTGGGTAAGGCTTTTGCAAAGTATCGTTTATTTAATGTAAAAAAATCGTTTTAACACCATAGCTAACAGTTATTTCGTGATGCATTTACCTTTAAAGGAAATAATTATAGCGTAATGCATCTCTATACCAGACAAGCTGCGTTGACGCGGAATTTATTCGACACTTGAATGCTATAATTATCACTCTCTTCGCTGTATAGAGATAATTTAAAGATGTTAACTACCTACCAACAATACTTTACGACTATTAATAAGAGTACCCGTTGATTAAATATGAATTTGTTCCAACATGCTATTTAGTTTGATTAAACTTGTTGAATATCTTGGACGATGATAGGGTAGGTAGTACATACTATCATAAGTTTTAAAAAGATTTCTCTTTCCAACCATAAAATGAACAGCTAGAGTTTTATGGTACCTACCTACCAGCCGTTATACTGCTTGTATGAAAATATTTGTTCATGCTGTAGGTAGATGGGCTATTGACTGATTGCCTGTTTGGCAAAAAAGCTCAGCTCCATCAAGAATGAAGACACCGGTTCCGATGACTGCTCTCGCGATAATTAATTTTGTCGCCTTTTTCGGATCATTGTTTTTGCTCGCATATTGTATCGAGGCCAGTACTAATCGGGACACAATTACGAAGAACTACGTCAGTATTTCATACATTTCGTTAAGTTCCAGTAACATAAATCGAACTATGCGACTCTAGAATTAATAGGTACGTGTATTCCTCGAAATATTCATAGTGGCTCAGTAGCATCGCCCTCCCTATTACGGACACTAGTTATACGGTAAGCAGAAAAAAACTGAATGTCGAAGTGCTTAAACCGAGAATCGATCGCAGATATCTTGTAGAGTGGTGTCAGGTATGATTGTAAAATAACGATATATTCTTCCATTCGCTATTGGATACCACTGTAAAAGTTTTGAATGGCACATTATTTCTTGTTTACTCTTTAATGTTCTTGTTTTTATAGTAAATTTATAAATGTTTGGATAACTCGAAAATGTAGAGATCGGAGTGATTATTTTAAAAGAATTTACCAAATAACTATCTGATTAGGAAGAGCAGTATAAATTGATGACTCAAAATCCTGAATGAGGACGCGTACAACCGAAGGGGTTTAACGAGATGATGCGGTGCGTCAGTGCATTCGTTTTTGTACCTACAGATAGCATTTTATTTAAAACAATAGTGGACGTGGTCAGCATATTTACGGCGGCGACCGCGACAGACTTGTCTTACTCCGCCAATCAATGGCTGGCTTAACAATGCATTTTATTTTTATATACGAAGAGGATATAGGCCCCAGCATAATTTAGTACCTAGGCCTTTACCCAATAAGCGGTGAATCTTAGCCACTGATTGATTGATACAGTCATTAGGTAAAAAGTAAAGGCATTTTCCTCATTAGGCCGTGACTTTTTTGTGGGATTGTTAAAGAGAATACCTACCCCGGCATGTAAGCTACTTACAGTACCTAATGTGGATGTTACTGTCTTCACTCTAGTATCTATTATGTTAAGTTCTATATTAGTATAATTGGTGTTTAATTACGAACTCAATCAAGGTCTTCTATGGATAATAATACCTGCTTACCCAATTTAATTTCGCACCACAGTTACATTCTTGTCTTTCGCATCCCCAGATACAAGCGTAAATACCATGTTTTCTTTTTGCACCTAAATCTATAGGAACCGAAATCAAACAGGCTACTTAGGTGAAGTTCAAAAGTCGTTCATAAAATCAAAAGCCTTTAGTGTACCACTTTTTGACGATAGAGTGGTACTATAAACAAGTGAAAGTTTCACCATAGCCATCATAGATGTCTCTCGTGTGCATGGACATCGTTGTAGTTCTCTTATTCGGCAACAGGTGGCGCTACGTGTAGCATTTTAAACATCGATTGAGAAAACAAGACAACGTTGTTTTCAATTTATGGATTTCAATTTATGGTACTCATACCTATACGGTTTATAGTCTATGCTACCACATTTTTTTTGGTAATAAAATTTATTACTGACGAGTGACGTGATATAGTTTGATTTATTATTAAATCCATCGTTGTTCGCATAAATTATACCTACTTACCTACTCATCTAAACTTTAAGAAGGAACTTGAATATTAATTAAGATCAATAAGTGCCGAGTTTGCAATCGTCAGAAAACTTTTATCTGAAGAATAAATATGGCGGTTTGTCTTTTTCAATACAAAAGCTGTCAAGCCATAACTTTTGTTCTCTAAAGATTGGAAAATCGACTTTATGGTATTAATTACCTAATGTAATCTAATTATGGTCTTGTTGGATTGGATTGAGGTCTTTGTCTACACCAAAAATAAACTTCAGAAATTAGTTATTATCTAGACGACATAATAAAAGGCAAGTACAAAACCACCCTATTCCTCTAGACACCTAGGTACCTGCCTATACAAAAATAAACCAATGGTCGAAATTAATGTAATAACCTTACCTACCTACTGGAGTTGTGCCTAGTAGACAGGTATTGTTTAGGCAAGCCACCGTAGTCCATGGCCGTAGAAGGACACAATAAAATAGATTTTACCGGGTTCTATTTTACCTTTTAAATTATTTATAAAATCAGTATCTACAGAAACCTATTAAGCATGCTTAATTCGCATGTAGTTCGAGATATTATTAGACTATTAAATTGCACCGGAAACTCTATAATTGGTGTCTATTATAACTTTATAAGCGAGTACCTACGATACTTTATCGTCATCGTAAGTACCTACCTACATAGCGCATATCGTGCTGACACCTGAGCCAGGCACAAAGTGCACTAAGGTGCGTATCGAACTAAACCGTGCTTGACGTTTTCTTAGCAGTTATCATATCCATCGCGTTATTGACCTTAATCTTTACAATTTATGGTCATTCAGTACACACTACCATAAACGTTTTATTGACAGTCGTTATTTGAACCCGTGGCTAAGACGGTTTTATAGCGATTCGCTGTTCGTATTTTATTAACGCCAGGGGCAACAGCGCAGTCCCCTCAGTGCTTGCATATTCAGTTCGCTCCAAATGTGTCCGGCGTTCCGCAAAAATGTTCACGAAAGCACTTGAAACCAATTAAATTACATAACAGCCAAACTTAATTTATGCACGGTTAAGTTATAAAAAAAGCCAGTGCACGATTCTGCAAGAATTGAAAACAAAAATGTGAAAACAGGCTTTAGGTAAAATCAATACAAACAAAGGACAAAATTACCAATCTGTTACGATTCAATACAATGAATCTTATTGCAAAAGATTTGTTGATATACTTTTCGCAGATAACGAAGTATTTCTCGATATTTCGGCGATCGACTCCAAAAGGAACGCTGTAAAGAGTCAATGTGACGGTTGTTTTAGTGCCTTTTGCAATATTGCCAATATTTTAAGTTCCGAAGGAGAATATCATGTTTCAAGAGTTGTTTTTAATAGTTATATATTTATAGGTTTGTGGTATTTCCTTGTCGAATGAAGAGAATGTACATTACATACGGGTCTTATTCTGTACGCATGCTGTACAGTCAATGTAATAAATGGATGCTATGTATCTCCATCTGAATCCCACAGGTACGTACTGGTCAACGCAAAGGACCCAGCAGTAATAATACATCGGCGAGATCGCCAGTACAGTCACGTTTCCATTGTTCGTGGGCGGCAGATAAAAAGTTCACAGAGAACTAATAATTAGTTTCAGGATCGAGAGTGAGCTCGAGAAACAAGAAGCTTAATTAGCACTCATAAAATAACTCGCAAAGGCAGGGCCTATAATAGTACAGGGCTGCTCCTAAGTAACCACGCACCGGTGAACAATAGCACTGTAATTTGGGAACATGCGGAACCTACGCACCAGTATAAAGAAACAAAAATAATTTATTATGTTGAGATATTGGCCTTTGCCCAGCAGTGGAAAACTATGTTATAACAAAGAAAAAACTGAAATAATTTCTTATTGCTTAATCGTAAAATCATTGGAAATATATTATGGCAAGTGAATATTATCACGCGGAAAATCATTTAATTATTCATATACAATCCTAAAAGCAGCTGTCGCTGGTTGTTGAAAGACATTTTTGATATATTTTAATTTTTTAAAGCTTTACTATTTATCTTCATAGTTATTACTTTTAAGTGTTTTGTGCAAGTACATAATTAAATCAATAAATAGTAACATGGGTCTATCATAATTGAGTATAATGTATCAATGAATAATAAAAGACCCTTTCAACGTATCTTATATATACCTATTACCAGTAGATAAGTTAAAAAAAAGCGTGACCATTACTTGTGAATCATAAAAGTAATTAAGGTTTCGTAGCGAATTGCAATCTGGTAGATTTATATTTTTTCCCCAAAATCCCATTTATTTGAATGGTAGCTAATGTCATAATCCACTCCGAACAGCAAATAATTGTCCTGCTACGCAGTACACTACACTCCTCTTCAGTATCTTCACAATTTAGGATTTTAAAGGGGGTCTACGAAAAAGCTATGAAAAGCCTACGAAAATTCTACGAAATAAGTAGTCTGATATTTACTCGTATTTTAACCACAAAATGTCATCGTCTTATTAATAAAATAGTTTTTAGGGTTCCGTACCTCGAAAGGAAAAAACGGAACCCTTCACTTTGTTGTCCGTCCGTCCGTCTGACTGTCAAGATCCTTTTTCTCGGGAACCCGTGGAGGTATCAAGCTGTTTATATAAAATACTCAGGTCTACTGACCCTTGGAGCTGTGAAAAAATCAAACTTCTTAGCCTACGCAATCAGAAGATACAGCCGTTTATGCCGCAAAAATCCGCAAATTTTCGACACTCGCAAGGGAATCAAAACCTACAGGGTACTTTTCGTGAACTCAGAATCTTGAAATTTTGCGAAAACTGTAAATTTTTACTTATATAATTTGTTGCATCATATAATAAAAATATTTAAAAAAAAATTAAATTGTACGGAACCCTCGGTGCGCGAGTCCGACTCCCACTTGGCCGGTTTTTTGGAATTGAATTGGTTACGGTCATGTAAAAACAACAATTTATTGAATCATTCCGTTTATTACCTTCCCTATCTTATTACATTATGCTAGGATATTTTAATGCAAACTCATTGTTTTGTTCTGTAAAATATGTATAGATCATCAACAAGGCTGTTATTAAATATTTGAGATGTTATTTGTGTTTAAAACAACTCGAAGGAGGCATTAACTTGTAGGCATGTCAGTCGATGACTATCAGTCCTACACACGACTTTGGCTCCAATTGTATGACATTGTGGGAGGTGCCATTTGTAATGTCGAGCAAAGTGCAAGCGCGGGCGCATGTCGCGTATCAAGCAGATCGCTGTAGTGATAGGTCACCGCAAGCACGCGACTGTCGCTCGTCTATGGTGCTATGCTCGGGCCCCGTTTCGCCCTTCGCGCTAATTTACTCCGAGCATAAATCTCGGAAGATCGAGTGCTGCATGTTGTCGCCATTCGTCACCGTTGTAAGGTCGTGGACTGAAAAACGAACGTGATTCGGTTATTACAAAGCTTTAAACGAACCACTTAGATGGCTCATTAAATAAATTTATTCCATTCGATAGTGATTCGATACGATTGCAAGTTAGCCGTTGGACGATGTTTGATTAATACGGTTCGTGGCGGCGGCGCGGCGATAGCTTTTCGAGTAAACGTGTAACGTGAAGGTGTAAGCATTTCTACGTAGGTGCCGCTATCCAGTTCTTGCCTTACCTATTCTCTGCTGATTTTATGCAAATTATTTCATGTGTAATAGAAATCTTAATTTTCGATAATCGGCGCACGTTTGAGTTCGCCCGGAATAATTGCGTGACTAAGTTCCGAGACGTAGGTTCTGTATCAGGCTCGCAATTCATTCATGTCGACGCGGCTCTGTAATTAATGAGACAATATATTAGAAACGAATTCGTTTTGGATCGATAACTAATGTTAAAATATATCTTTAAGTTTTCTAAAGATTGTATGCAATGAGTGAATTAAACGACACTGTAAGTTATTATCTGACAACTTTTCAGAACAATATGAATAATGAAGCTACGTTGTGTAGCTAGAACTAAATGTTTGTAACTAAAAGATCGAGTTCGCTAGGACTGGCTAGGAGTCCCCGCCATGTTTGAACTTTGATTGGATTTATCGATGAATATAAAAGTTAGTTCGTCATCTTATTGACAGTTATGTCTTTTATTTGCTTGATGTCTAATCGATCTTGTTAATCTCCTATGTTAATTTTCTGAGAATTTGACCTAGCAAGCACAAACTCATAAAATCATCCAATTATAAAAACTAATTTTATGACAACGTTCGAAACGTTCCTCATTAGTTGTGCTACCTTTCTTTAATAAAATAGTCTCATACCTATGTAAATTTAAATAAAAGCTTTTTTTTATTTAATATGAGCTTTACACAATACAATATTTACTGTATTTGTTATTTTAAACAGATGCACGAGCCATCATAGATCGTATTTTACAGTGAGCACTAACTACCGCGGAGGTTTCCGTGAGTCGTGGTGTCCATGATAAGCGGCCTGACCGTGCAGCGCCGGGTCACTATAAATATTGCTGTGTTGAGTCCCGTTTAAATTCTCTATTGATTGGACATGCGCCTCATTAATACTTTGGCACCTATAACTTTCATACTAATAGGTATTCGTCTACTTCCAAACGGATGTCGTCTTGTCAAAGACTAATTGAAATAAAATATACTCATTTGTGTGGATCGATGCTAATTATGGTGCAGTATATACCTCAAATTACTTGTCCAGAAGTTTTATCACTCTCTCACGATCGGACTTTTCTAACGGCTATCACATTTTTTTTAATTAGCTTCCAAAATAGAGCCCTCATAAATTTTATAGCAACACAGAGGTGTAATGTAGCGTCGGGCTCTGCCCGCTGCGTGCGCCCGCGTCGCCGCCGGCGTTCATTTGGGTATCACAGTTTTACGATAGCATTTATGATTGATTAATCAGTGATCCCAAATTTGATCGCTTCCGCACTTATTCTTCTGATTGCAAAACATTTTATTTCGTCTACTCTAGAGTGACTGTAATTTGTCTGTTTACGAGCATGATCTTAAAATTACTGCCTGAGGATATTGACATAGTAAAATTAAAACTGTCGTTTGATCAGATTATTATTCAGTGGTTTCATTTGAAACTGTCTAGTCAACAATATCATATATAAAGGGGGGCGGGAGCTATGTACTGATACTCGTTACTTCAAATAAGGCCAAGCGCTATTGTTCTGCTATTGTGTCTCATAAACGGCAAATCGAGTTTTCGTTACGTAAGATTAATGGCTCGTATTTACATTACATTTGTTAGACGAAAATTGACTTATAATTCAACTTTGTTCTACTTTTGAATCATTTACATTCAGTAGGTAACTAGTCTGATTCATTTAGATTGTTTGAGCTTACTTTACGATACTGGCTTTCGTAATGCAACTGTCATACGTGGAGGTAAGTCATAAATAATTGAGTTCAAACATAGCTTCCGAGATAAGTATCTGGTCCATAGAATAAAGGTTCGAGTAGTGCTCTGCGGCTGCTCTCGAATGAGTGACGGCTACCGACGAATATGTGCGGAGCAGATAACAAAGCTCAACTCATCTCTGTTAGCATAGTTCCAGCCTTATCTACTAGATGAAATTCCAGTTGTTAACCGAGGATGACCGAAATGGATATAAATGTGTAAAATATTCACAAAATTAATTTATAACAAAAGTTTATAGCTAAGCAGCACGTTAACGGCACCTATCACTATCACAGAATTTTTATGTTTAACGATAAACACTAAAAAGTTGTAAAAGCGGCAGGTCTCGTCAGTGTAACATAATATCCTCGTTTTCTAAGAAAACTTAGATGTTTGATAAGCGTCAAATGTTAGGCATCATACGATGTACCCCCTACAATTTTCTTTGACCCTGTGTATGGTATCTTCTGAGGACAAAAATTATACAGTAGAGAATACGTTGATATCAGACGGGCATCTGACCGTATAATATTGCAATAGCCATTACGGACACACCGTAGCATCTTCAAAGTGCCTCGTAAACGCGCTACACGGCTACTAGAAATGTAATTTAGCGGTACTGAGAAAGAAACGATGGCTATCTTCAGATGAATGAAGCAGTGTTAGTGCACCGTCACACTTTTTTTACTGCTTAAGGTGTTCTGGAAACTTATCTCTCAATCACTTGCCGTAACTGTATGTTATAAACTTATTTTTCAGATCTGCCCGCCTTGTTCTCGCTCCATAAAACTTTCGCAACTTGTAACACATACGACTCATACGCAATGCGCAACGCGCATGCCTGTACTATCTGTATATATACATTTATTATTATTGCCTCGTTGTTCGTTATGTGGCATGATTGTAACGTTATTTACTTATTTTCCTCTTTTTTGCCTGGTCCGTACACAAAGGAGTTCAAAACAGAGCTTGAATTAGTAACCAACCTAAGCTTAGAGTTTTGTTTTTGACATTGGCTATTGATTTTATGCATACCTTTTTTGCAACAGCTGTTTTGCGATATAATTATTGGTTTCTTATTATTCCTTACAGTTTGTATTATATCGAGCCACAGTCTACATACTTGAGTATCTTTCTGTGGGAACGTCAAACAATGCGGTGCTAGAATGTATCGATAAAAAAAACAATACATTACCTACGTGAAACAAATATTTCGAACACAAACAACGAACAACGCGACAAAAACTAGCGATACTTTAATTTTATTTTAATTGGTTCGGGCGAGAGTGACATTCGAGGCTGTCAGATTTAAGTCGTGTTCAAGGTGATAGTCTCTCTCGCGTCGAACTAAAATGGCGACCGAGTTGGCATTTAAATGCCATGCATTTTTAAATTCATTCGACGTACGCAATTAACAATTCGACTTCGATTACTTTGTCATAAATGTGCGCGTGTTTATCGACGTAGCCCGTTAGGAAGCTGTTTAAGAATTCATGACACTATTAGTGTGGAAATTACCTTTATGATTTCTGTGAATATCGAAAACGTTAGCAACAAAGTTTACGAGAAAGATATTAGACTCTTGCATTCTTTGTGCACAGCAAAGCCTGCATAACTAGTGTACTTACGTACAACGACGGGCGAGTTCCATAAAATAGGATCAATTTAACATTTATGTTGAGTTGAGTACTCGCCTACAAATAATTTTGCTTTACACTTTATTAATCGTGGTGCAAAGTATATGCGTTGAACTCCCGTTAATTATGATTATTCGTGTAATTTAGAGCTAGTACAAGTGTCTGTATTAAAGTAACTGCAGGCTGATATTGTTATAAGTTTTGAAATACGAACATGCTGAACGAATACTTCACGATTCTGATCACGAAATCGTATTTTATCTGAACCTTCCATGTTTGTGTGCCAAATGGTATCAATAGTCTGTATTGTAAATTTAACTATTTTGGCAATTAATGATATGGTTCGTATGCACACCAACCGTTTGCTAGTTGATAATAATCATATAATGTGGGTTGTTCACTCCTAGTACACGTGTGTATATCTACATAGTTGACTAAGTAATCTAAGTAAACTGAGTTTTACGTACACGGAGCGAATTCCTAGAATAAACTGAGATGCTAAGAGTCTGGAAGTCAATTCACCTCGCAATGATGCAATAATCTACATCTTTAACGTTGCTTCAATGTATAAATAAAACTCGTCTCAGATACATAACTGTATCGTGGATGCTTTTAACCCTTACGACTTGAATAAGTCAAGTTCCAGGTATTTAAAACACCTTTATAATATTTCCAGCGACATATATGTACATACTTAGGATTTAAAACAATTTCAACGAAAACACCTGCTAAGTAAAATTAATGTTTAACGACGACAAGTTTTCTTAAAACATTAAAAGATAAAAACACGAGTTTTCATTATTTTTCATCTTTTAACTATATCTAAGTTGTATAGTGATGCATTACTTTATGTATCGTGAATACCTATGAGTCATCCGAGGATAATAAATAATGAGTTAATTAACGTTAATGGCACCACTGTTGTTCTATGTTGTGACAATAAGTGCGTACTATTTGAAAGTTAGTCTTTATTGAGCTTGTCCAGTGTTACAGTGACTTTCTTAGAGGTCAGCCAGACAGTTGGGGTGATCAACTTATCTATTTACATTTTTTCTGTTTTCATGCAAGGATTTGTTTTTGATAAAGCTTACTAAGGGCTGATTTTTCCAACGCCAGATAACTTTATCGCAGGAATAATTTTGAATCTGACAGTTCTTCCATACAAAAACTGTCAGACGTCAATTTTAAACCACGAATAAAAATTATCGTTCGATTGAAAAATTAGCCAATTCTAGAAACTATTGATAGATAAATCCTGATATGAAAAGTAGGTAGATACATGCAGGCCAGTCCATAGGATTTATTTAAGCTTGCAGTGACTCATCAACATGTTAACTTCCTTTTATTTGTCAGCGATCAGAGTCAGAGCCCTGATAGTAAAAAAAAACATTGCCTGTACGAGTTTCCAGAAACATTTGTCCGTAAACATTTTTATCGTAGAAGCTCGTAGGCGCTCGTACGTTGTGCATTCATATGACGCTGCAACAATTATGCTAAGTCTGTTTATCATCTGTGTCTGATTCACTACAGCGTTCCCTTTTATGGTAAACGCAATTTATTTAGTATTTTAAAAATTCGAATGGCGCCGAACAGGCAAACATTAATAGTACTAACATATTACGTTGACATAGTCCATTTATTAGTAAGCGCTTACTCGCGGTTATAAGAAGACAGTCGCCGCAATTTAACACCGAGGGAGGATGGCCGCGACACATCCCGTCCTCGCCGACAATCAATTATCCACAATCCATAATCACGAACAATTAATTTTTTCTCGACGCAGTTAATAGGACTGCGCTTTCGTCGGTTATTTTCTCGATAAGGGTCAAATTGATCCGCCCGCGGCCTATGTGAACAAAACAAGCAATTTACGGCACTCGATACATTACGGTTTTTATTATTATTCTACTCTGTTGCTTATCTTGTTACAGCGGGTTCCTCGCGGTAATAACAGTGCGCGTTGAGCACTGACTGCTTATATTAGTATGCCTGCTGGAACGCTAAGTAGCACTTCATCTGCTGAGTTAGTCGGGCTCATCCTATAGGTACCTACCCAGTCAGTGTGTTCTCGTATAATTTCACTATAAATACAGCTGAACAATACACAAACCGTGACCGTTTGACCCGCTTGTAGTATTTCTCGGGAGAACATAGATCGTCACGTGTACACAAAGGGGGTCTTTTTTGATAAATCGCTGAAAAGAAACAAAGGGCGCATAAATTTATCGTCGGCTGGTGGCTTATCATGATCACGTCGACTTTCTCCGAGTGCCGATACAGCGCATGGCGTATAGCAGCATCACACACGGCGCTCCGTCTGCCCCCACCGCCTGCGCCCGCGCCCTGCCTCGACTCTCAGAAAGCTACATTGATCACAGGGTACCTAAACTACCACACCATGTAACTGGCAGTTACTTGAACTTGTACCTTTAATCCCAACCTTTAATAATCAATGCAGATTGATGGTCGTATTTTAAAAGTCTAGCTCTTTAGGTAGGTTTTGCAACGATTTCCCCATCTCACTTGGTGCCTGCCCAAGTATGTATGTAGGTACATTGTTGATACAATAAATTAGAAAAGATGCAACAAGAATCCAAAATATTTAGATTCTTATTGGATAATATCCACTTGGATTTATTGTCTGTCAGTTTTTCCGGTCAAAAGCATTGACATTTTTTTTCTTTTTTTTTTCTTTAATGATATATTTTTGATTGGATTCCTTTAATTACCTGATACTTATACATGACACGTAAAAAAAACTAATAAGATAATTCCGTATCAGTTATTTTTAGTTAAAAATTCTGAATAAATACGAGTAAGAAACCGTTCCCACATAAGTAGGTATTACGAAGCACTGCTACGATCGGCCGGTACCATCGGGTACAATTTGAAAAATAGTTTTGTAATGCTACACCAAGTGTCTACCTGCATATTAGAAGATGAATGGCGGCCGTTTGCACAATTTAAAGGGGTGTCGCACTCCCAAGTCCGTCTAGCAGTATTTCAAAAGATATAATCCATTCAAAGTGAAAAGGGTTGTTTTTTACTGAGGAGACAATGTGTAAACAAAACATTCGATGACCACCGATAACCGGTACCCGTGAATGACCAGTGTGGGAAGCAACGTTTATTTCTCTGTGAAAGCTTGACCCTTCCTTTGTGTCACCCGTTATAGATGAAGTTTCATAGTGCAAAAGCAAAGGGTCAGTTCAAAGAAAGAATACTCGGTACCTACTGTGATTGTTTATTTTTTGCACGGCTTAAAACGGTTAAGTGAATTAATAAGAGAGATAAAAAAATCTCGTCGGAACTTCCCATGCATGTATTTTTCCACCTATAATTACGTGAACTCGGCATGGACTCCTCGAGATATTTTCGTGCGCACGACGTGAAGGGCTTGCACAAGAACTGTTCAGGCGTTTCGGAGAACAGCAATGTGATAAATCGGACCCTCCAATTATTATTGCATTCGGTACGCGAAAGTACTCACTACACTTATGGTGATTATTGACCAAATCGGTACTTGTTCTCGTTACGCCAATCACATACTTGATATGTACGGAGCGTTTTCATATGACTACTTGCAATATTACAGGTAGCAATACCAATATGTACCTACGGTAGGTAGGTAATTATCTAGTACGTATATAGCAACCAAAACTTATCTCAAACTAAATTGGTGGTTAATTATGGCGTTACTATAAATATATTTCTAATATTGTGATTATTATCTACACCGATTAGAATCACGAGCTTCTACAAAAATATAATATTAACAATTATGTGGGGCTTTTATGTTTAATTGAGATGTGCAACGATGTAAAATTGTAGACATTTCAATGTACTCATTGAAATGTCTACGAAGCAAATCTTATTAAAAGCAGTAATTACATTTTAATTTGACCCAGAATAATATCAAATTCATTCAATTACATTAAAGCAACTATACTACTAGACCTTTGCGATAAGCAAAGATTTTAGATCGTTTACTTATCCAAACAAAAGTCCATTATACCTTCAATGGTATGGGTACATGATACCAAATCTATTAAGAATCATATCGGACGGGCCATTAGCGATCTGATTCACTAGTTAGTGTTATTTGGCTACTTAAAAAACGAACATGACACATTATCTGTGGCCATCCGTCTCGGTCAAGCGTGCTCCTCTAATTCTCTCATTCGCCGCTCCGAGTGGGCGCGCCGGCTGGCCGGTACACACACGTACTCATAAATATAAGGCATAATTTTGTAATTATGTAAAACGGTAAAAAAACCAAGTCTAAATCGTTTGCTATCTGTAACGCAATATAAATTAATGGCCGTTATAATAAAATTCGTAGACGGCAAATGTTTGAAGCATTTTCGGTTCCAATCGATTGATGTAAGTGTTCTACTTTTATCATTTTATTAAAATTAGACGAAATATATTTGACTCGTTAGACGTAATTATAAGTCGTGATAGTATAGTTGCAGTCTTACACACTAATCACGTTAAATTAGTTGCTAAGTAGCCAAGAATATAAAACAGTATCTAATGAGATACGATCACTCATTAATCATATTTTATATGGAGTATTCAAATACAATCTAGTTGTCAATAATCTTATAGTACCTATATTATGGTAATAAGATTACTTTTAATTTTATTTAACTACATTCACCCAGTTGTATTAATTATCCATAAAATCCGAGGTTTTATATTAAATCGTGAAAAACATATGCACGAGTAAAGCCGGAAGGAGACGTTCCAAATTTCCAAGGACTTGTAGTATTGTAAGCGGCGGACGATAAGTGTAGATCTTTTATTGTTTTGTAATGATAATGCTAAGTACGAATAGTATGACGGCGAACGTGAATTAGGTATTTGCATTTCCAAATGTTGGAGGTTTGTTGTACAGTGGCGCTATAGCATAATTATAGTAACGCCGGTGACTTCCGCGTCGCGGGCCCTCCACGCCTCTCGACTTCACTCAAATTTGACTTCTAATTACTTGACCACTGCCGACATTTTATGTTTCCTTAGGCCATAACTTTAATTAATTCTTACATCGTCCGAGCTTTTCTCACGCTGTATTATAGTAATTAAATTGTAGTGTTAAGGTTCCTTATGCCATTCAATTTTACCTATCTACAACATATTATAATTTTTATTTGGTAGGTCCCTACAGTAAAAAAATGTATTAAGACATTGTACATTAATTAATTATGCTATTTGTCATACTATACGACACTTGCATCATACTAGTTTTGCGTATAAACCTGTAGGTGATCAAGTTTATAATTCATGGCTGTTCAAAGTATGTTGCCTAAAGCAACCCGTGCTACGATTACGCTACGCAGCGGAAAAATGGCGAAATTGGCGACTACGCACTCTCGTAGACTCGTAGCAAGCAAACAAAGCAAAGAGCTATAAATAGTTAAGTGTACTCAATGTAATGTTCGCTCTAAACTAAGTAAATAAGCTTATAGCAAACTTCAAAGAATAAAACATAAAAAAATATGCTTTAAACTTAATCCAAACTTGGCATGCACCATCCCAGTGAATAGGTACTGGCTACGAAGCAAAAGATTTATGTATAGTCAATGGAAATGAGTGGTATTTTGGTTGACTTCCTTCCTGTATATATACCAGCTAGCAGCTCTATAAAAAAGAAAGCTCTTGTGTCACTTAAATGAGTTACGATTATACTATCGACTGTCATTTAAGTGATCGACCTCGATCAATGTAGATACATACATACATACGAGTATCGTGTGGCTCGTTGAACTCTAATGTATGGAGATTTGGACTCGAGCTTGAGATTTTGATTCTGATAATTCGTAGATTATAAAAATATTAATAAATGATTTAAATGCATCATATATTACAAATAAACGCATACAGCGTGTACGGAAGGTCTTATTATTTTTTCGCTAACGGTTTCGGCGACTAAGACATTACAAATAAAGTTGCATACAAAAGTTCCTGCTCAAACAGTCGGCAACCCTTTGTCAGCGAACAAAGAGGAAGAGCTGCGGTGTCACCCTTCTCCGAGCGGGTCGAGTGAGCGTTCGGCGGTCGTGTGGGGCGAGCGGCCGGCGACGCAGCAGTAGCGAGCGACGCCGCACCCGGACCGCACCACCGCCGACCGCGCACTGAACCATCCGATCACTGTCCGCCGCGAACCTGTTCCAAAATCGAACCCCAACCGACGTAGGCCGTGGGGCAGGGTGGACCGGACACTGTATTGTGCACAAGTGACCCCTATTGGACGAGCGTGACAACTGACCGGTACCTGACCGCGTCATGCAAAACGCCCTCGGACGTTGATGCGGGGTTGCCCAGCTGCCCCCTTGGCGACCAGTTCTCAACTTGTTCCACAGGTATTTTCGATTATTGTCGTGACCTGTTCTTCTTGACCATTGCTCAAGCTACGTATTGAATAATTATGATAACATCGTGAGCCGTAACGTACGGATGTGCGATATCAGATGTACCTATATAATTGCTACTTATTTGACACTTTATTTCCCGCAACCTGCCACTGAATGTGTAACGTGTACCTGGCTACTTGTTATCTAGTATAACGTTATATTATAAATCAGACGAGTCTTTTTATAAAAACAATGAACATTTTATGTAATACAACTCAATTCGGACAATTGAATCTGATAAATACGATTATTTATTTCATGAGTGAAAGAAATAATCGTATTAGTCAGATTCAATTGAAGTTGTTGTGTTAATGATCGAGATTTAATCTAAAATAAAGTGGCATTAAATCTATATATTGAAGATTAAATCTCAATCATTAATCTACATTTATGTTAAAACCGGCTTTTATGCAATGTATAACCTAATTGTGTAACCCTAATGACAATAATTAATTAAATTTATTTTATCAATCAGTGCTTTGCACTTATTAACTTATGTAGGAACTTTAAATGATTTTGTTTGACTTGAAAACACTTTACACGTGGTTGCTACCAAGCCTGAGAAAACTTAACGGGGGTGCTTTATATCTTAAGTAACGACAAACAATTTTTTCAGTAACTATAGTGATTTAGTGAAGTTTTTATGATTAAATCAACTGGGGCTGAGGGGAAACTCTGAATGTGATGGTGGCTTTTCAAAAATTCATCGAAGATACCGTGTGTAGTAATTATCCCTTAAAAGATTTACAAGCCTCTTTGGAGGTAGGGTTTGGCAGGAGCCTATGCTTTATATTCCGCTGCCAATGTTTTCTCGAGGAAAGTATAATGATGCATGAAAATCTGAAACAACTTTTAGGAAGTAGGTACTTAATCCTTTATATATTTTGTCCTTTTTGAGTATAAATCTTAGATATGCCTAGTATTTATTGCAAAGGCCGATTAGATTTCACACATAGGTAACTGATGCGATAACATGTTTGTCACAATAATGGTCATCGATTTTCATTTTACTCCAAATATATAATATGTCTATTGTCTGTTTTCTATTTAACTTAAGTTTTTTTTGTAACATCTGTTTTGATCTTTGGAACAGGAAAACTACACAAACAACATTCTGAACTTGTTTTTATTTGTATTTAAACGAAAAGGAAATAGTTTGATTTATGTGATCACTATATAATGTATTGACTAACTTCACGATGAACGTAGAAGATAAATATACTACCTATAGCTAAGGCAAAGTGTTTTTTACAGCTAACATTGGAGGTTTACCAATATTTTTGATATGTTAATTTTGTGTCACCTGTCAAATGAGTTTGAGTTTATCTATATATATAAAATTCAAAGTCCTGACTGACTGACTGACTGATAGATCAACGCACAGCCTAAACCGCTGGTCCTAGAGACATGAAATTTGGAGGGTGTGTTCTTCGTGAAGAGTAGGCATCCACTAAGAAAGGATTTTTCGAAATTCCACCCCTAAGAGGGTGAAAAGGGGGAAATTCGTTTGTATGAAAAATCTTATTCCTTGAGTTAATAAACTTGAAATTTGGCACGAATACTTATCTAAATAAATTATGAAGATTGTCGGTTTTTTTTTCTTCTAAACTACCCCTTAATAAGGGATTGGGGGGTTTCAAAGTTTGTATGGAAGAATTTTAGCGCGCAGTCCGATTTACTCGAAACTCAGTATTTATACATAATATTGAAAGTATAGAATAATGTGTATCAGGGTTTTTTGAAAATCTATCCCTGACGGGCTGAAATAGGGTAGTAAGTTTTTCAGGGGAGGATTTTACTGCATGGCTTGATTAACTCGAAAATTAGTATAAATAATCTTTGAGTCAAGTTATGAATACATCCCAAACGATTTTTTTTTAATTCCACCCCTGTAGGGGTGAAAAGCGGGGATACATTTTATATGAAAAATCTTCTTCATTAGGTTAATAAACTTGAAACTTGGCAAGAATACTTGTCTAAGTAAGTACTTACCTAATAAAGTTTATTATTATAAGTTTTTCAAAACTACCCCTCAAAGGGGGATATAGGGGTGTTAAGTTTGTGTGGAAGAAATTGAATGCGCGGTCCGAGTAACTCGAAACTCAGTGTTGATACTTTTGACAAAAAATAATTAATAATAAGTATGTAAAGTTGTCGAAAATTTACCACTGACGGGACAAAAAGGGGTAACTCAGTTTTTAAGGGGAGGATTTGAACTTGAAACTGTATGTTACATTTTCACGCCTAAAACACTGAACTTCTGATTTGCCATAGAGATAGATGGCATCCTGGGGAAGCACATACATTTTACCCTGTTAGCACGTTCCCGTGGGATAATTTCCGACATCCACGCGGGCGAAGCCGCGGGCAGAAGCTAGTTTAATTAATAAGAAAGTATTCACTCGTGACTGCAGTCTGAACTATCTTTACCTTAATCTGTAACTGTATTAATTTTAAGCTAAAACAGCAATTGAAAAAAAATCTAAGTGCGTGTCAGATCACGTACAATAAATATAAATAAAAAAATGATTACTAGAAGAATGGGTAAATCTTCTTAAAAACAAACAAACTTGGTCTTATGTAATAATGTGCACTTAGATGTCAAAGGAGTGCATTGAAGGGTTCCGTAGGATGAATTTATCCCAAAAATAAACAACAAACGATCAATTTTCCAACTGCAAATGTAAGTTTGTAAACGCAAAAAATATTTTTATAGGTATGTGATGAAACTATAGATGAACGATTTTCGGACTTTACCTTTAGGTACTTGTGCTGTGCAACCTTGCTTCTTGCCAAATTTTATGATTCTAGGTCAACAGGAAGTACCCTATAGGTTTTAATTTATTTGTGAGTGTCAAAATATGTCGCATAATGGCCGTATTTTTTATTGGGTTGACTTAGAAGATTCAATTTTTAGAGCTCCAAGAGACCGTAAACATACGTACTAGATATTAATTTCATCTTGATAACTCTATGCGTTCCTGAGAAAAAAGGGTCTTGACAGATGGCCAGACAGATTGACAACGAAGTGATCCTATAAGGGTTCCGTCTTTTTCCTTTTGAAGTACGGAACCCTAAAAATAACGTAATCTATATATATAAAATTCAAAGTCCTGACTGACTGACTGATTGACTGACTGACTGACTGATAGATCAACGCACAGCCTAAACCGCTGGTCCTAGAGACATGAAATTTGGAGGGTGTGTTCTTCGTGAGGAGTAGGCATCCACTAAGAAAGGATTTTTCGAAATTCCACCCCTAAGAGGGTGAAAAGGGGGAAATTCGTTTGTATGAAAAATCTTATTCCTTGAGTTAGTAAACTTGAAACTTGGCACGATTACTTATCTAAATAAATTATGAAGATTGTCAGTTTCTTTTTCTTCTAAACTACCCCCTAATAAGGGATTGGGGGGTTACAAAGTTTGTATGGAAGAATTTTAGCGCGCAGTCCGATTTACTCTAAACTCAGTATTTCTACCTAATATTGAAAGTAAAGAATAATGTGTATCAGGGTTTTTTAAAAATCTACTCCTGACGGCTGAAATGGGGTAGTAATTTTTCAGGGGAGGATTTTACTGCATGGCTTGATTAACTCAAAAATTAGTATAAATAATCTTTGAGTCAAGTTATGAATATATCCCAAACGTTTTTTTTTAAATTCCACTCCTATGGGGGTGAAAAGCGGGGATACAGTTTATATGAAAAATCTTCTTCATTAGGTTAATAAACTTGAAACTTTTCAAGAATACTCGCCTAAGTAAGTAATAAAGTTTTCCATTATAAGTTTTTCAAAACTACCCCTCAAAGGGCGATATAGGGGTGTTAAGTTTGTGTGGAAGAAATTGAATGCGCGGTCCGAGTAACTCGACACTCAGTATTGATACTTAAAACCAAAAATAAAGAGTAACATGTATCAGGGTTTTTCGAAAATCTACCCCTAACGGGTTGAAAAGGGGTAGTTAATTTTACAAGGGAGGATTATAATGCGTGGCTTGATTAACTCGAAAATTGGTATAAATAATCTTTGAATCAAATTATGAATAATCCCAAACGATTTTCAAAATTCTACCCCTGTGGGGGTGATAAGCGGGGGGGATACAGTTTATATGAAAAATCTTATTCATTTAGTTAATAAACTTGAAACTTGGCACGAATACTTATCTAAATAAATTATGAAGATTGTCAGTTTTTTTTTCTTCTAAACTACCTCCTAATAAGGGATTGGGGTATTTCAAAGTTTGTATGGAAGAATTTTAGCGCGCAGTCCGATTTACTCGAAACTCAGTATTTATACCTATTAATGAAAGTAAAGAATAATGTGTATCAGGGTTTTTTGAAAATCTATCCCTGACGAGCTGAAATGGGGTAGTATTTTTTTCAGGGGAGGATTTTACTGCATGGCTTGATTAACTCGAAAATTAGTATAATCTTTGAGTCAAGTTATGAATACATCCCAAACGGTTTTTTTTTTAATTCCACCCCTGTAGGGGTGAAAAGCGGGGATACAGTTTATATGAAAAATCTTCTTCATTAGGTTAATAAACTTGAAACTTGGCAAGAATACTTGCCTAAGTAAGTACTTACCTAATAACGTTTATCATTATAAGTTTTTCAAAACTACCGCTCAAAGGGGGATATAGGGGTGTTAAATTTGTGTGGAAGAAATTGAATGCGCGGTCCGATTCGAGTAACTCGAAACTCAGTATTGATACTTTTGACAGAAAATAATTAATAATAAGTATGTAAAGTTGTCGAAAATTTACCACTGACGGGACAAAAAGGGGTAATTCAGTTTTTAAGGGGAGGATTTGAACTTGAAACTGTATGTTACGTTTTCACGCCCAAACCACTGAACTTCTCATTCGGCATAGAGATAGATGGCATCCTGGGGAAGCACATACATTTTATCCTGTTAGCACGTTCCCGTGGGATAATTTCCGACATCCACGCGGGCGAAGCCGCGGGCAGAAGCTAGTATAATATAGAAAAGCGACGATATGAGATCCTTGGCCAATGCACCATTTGAGTAGCCAGAGCAATATAAAATCATTTGTGTTTTTTTGCACTACACTTGTTGTTTGCGTCGTATGACTTGCATTCAATCAAATTGTGGGAGAACATTTTTTCCCTTAAGCTTCTAACGATTCCGTGTGATTAGCAAGATTGCCGCGTCTTGGAAGTAACAAAAACACGCGTATCCATTTAGTAGTGACGCATAATTCGAAATATATTCTGATTCTCGGTTATAGCAGATAATTAGGTGGTAATATCGCAGCACCACTTCCGCGTCGCGCCGCGCCGCGCTCGTCAACAGATTTATAGCGAGTTTGACCGTGAGACCTCAAGCGTAGCCGTTTTTTACCTAATGCGTTATTTATTAAAATTTGATTATAAAACAACCGAAGTTAATTCTATAAGTTGGACTCGTGTCAAATCATAGAATATAATACATTAATATCGTCAACTATTGGGTGCTTAATGAATATATGTATGTGCAATGTTAATATATTTGTTTATGCATAACAAGAGACCTCAATTTAGCTAATTACGATATCAGATGTGAATAAGGATGAAGGTTGTTCATAAATGTAATTGCCAGCATCTAGGTTCATAGTTTTGACTGTGAAGTTTTTATGTCGACAGGAAAATTCATTACAAGTTTTTGGTAAAATTCCTCAATTCACATAGGAAGATAATTTCGACGAATATAATTAATGTCTATATTTTAACTAGGTAAGTTAGTACGTGTAATAGTACACAGCATTAGTGTTGCTAAGCGATTGATGTTTTAACGTTAAAATGTCACGTAATATTATTACAAAGACCAAAAGAGCCGCGCTAAAGAGCCTGATGCCTCGAGTGGTGCCATGTACCACGACATACATTAGAATAGTATTTTCGAATATCAAATATTGGTTTTGGCGGCGGTCGTTGTGCAAACAATTAATGTTTATTTCTCTAAAAACATCGGCGCGCGACCGCTCACGTTTTTGTTTAGATAATAATTGATTTTTTATTTACTCCTTGAGTGTTGCCGCACGAAGACAACGGCAAATAGCGTCAGGCACATTTTCTCACGGAACGCGGATAAGCAGTATCACTGTCCGAGTCCGTTATACTTTTCTTGCGAAAAACTCTCGCAGCTAATATTGCGTGCGGCGCGCGGCGTGCGGGGCGCACACGCCGGTCCGAGCGCGCTCGTGTGTCACACGTCAGATCAAAAACACGAGATAAAACTAAAACTAATGTACACTCTACTCAAAGCTTTTCACAATCACCGGTGAGGGCAATAAATAAAGCTTCGCCGAAGAACGGGAGCAATTAATATGGGCGCGCCCGACCCGCGTGAAAGTAGCAGACGAGGACCACATGTGTGGACCGTGGACGAGACGCCTGCGCCTGCGTAGACGTGTGTTGTGTATACTGTCAATAGTATAGGTACACGACACATTCGTACGTGTAGGTGGAGCTCAATTGCATTGCGAGATATATTATATTTGTTATAATATGTTAATCCACTGATAGAATACATTGTACATAATGTGGAGGTGTTACACTTCTAGCATTTGAGAAATAAATTACATATTTTATATGTTTATAAGGTACACAAAGTCGTAATGTCTTCCAAATACGGATAGCGGTCCAGTGCAAATAGTATAATTATTTGTTGGGGAGATTGTATTATTGTTATTGTGACATTTCCTTGTCATATCTTTAGCCGCGCCGAGGTGAGCTTAAAGCCTTACACGAGGAGGTTTTCTCGACAGTCGAGAGGCGAGAATGTTCATGCGAGATACGTAGGTGAAAATCGCACAGTAATGTATAGCGTTCATCTTTATTGGATATTCAAAAGAACATATTAAAGAACCATATGGGGTTGGGACGTCAATAAGAATATTAAAAAAAAACTAACTAACCGTCATTCTACAAACAAAAAATCAATCAAATACATATTATATAATATCCAATTCGTCACTGTATATTAAAAGAAAGCAATTTATGTAATAAAACCAGCTAAAAAGTGAGATTTGTTACAAATACTGGTCTGAACATTCAGCTACACAAACTGCAGTGAAATTCCGCGGACAGATAAGCAGCTGATAGCGTTCTGCTTAACAAAAGCCCATAACTATTAGTATATCTATATAGAAGTTAACTACGCAACGAAGTATAAGTAAAAGCCGAAGATGGAAGTATCAGTACCTGGTGTACACATTGAAAGCATTTATCTTTCTAAATTGCGACTAATAAAGAATAAATCATGAACTGGTATCATAATAACAGACCATGGTGCAGTAAAACATAAACGGCGCATAGGTGTACAATTACTTCCACATCCAATTACTTTGTTGAGCTGATATTCGGCTGACCCACATTTAAACATTTTGCGATAGTACCTCCTACGCATATGAGCGACATGTCGATATTGGCGTGTCGGTGATTTCAATATGGCAACGTGGAGCCCCGGCCGAGTCACAGAGTGTATGCTAATTTGTGCCGCGGGCGAGCGCGGCAGGGCGCGTCGCGGCGTCGCACTATGTATGTAACAGTGTACACATGCTATGCAATTACCATTTTATTAGATGGTTAGCTGCCTTCACTACACTTGACGGAATTTCACTAAATATGTAGGTGTATCAAACTACGCTCAATCGCCGCGAGAATATCATGTAGCTAACTTTAAAAATGGTTAATTTTATTGCCGGTTTAGAAGAAGATAAACACATAATTGAGGTTTTTTAAGAATAGTTAAGTAACTCCTTCATATGGTATATCTAAGTAATTAGGTATCTTTAATATTATCGAAGGTCTCCGTTAGTTGAATACATTTTATGAAAACATAATAATATCATGTCTACCGTCATATCTGCCTGCTACGTTATAACTTCCTCAATTCTAGTTCAAATAGTATCGTGTAAACGTCATATTTAAAGGTTTCTAAAGTAGGGATATGTAATTACGTGGGTGTTCATTGTATCCTAACGTAGCGTGGTGTTTTTGTGTTTATTTAGCGTGTTCCCGAGAATCCCACGCGCGCTGTGTAAGTTTTTCTAGGTATGATGCGTGAGTGCAGCGCGGAATGCGGCCCACAAGACTGCGCTCTCTCGGACGCATTCAAGGGTAGGCAAGGCTCGAAATGTAGCCTCATTGGTCTTTAGAAACCGTATATTAAGTGGACTGATGTTTACACATATTACAATAAAGAACCGTAGGTTTAGGAACACTGTTACAATTACGTATTTACTAGTTTAAGAAAGAAAAGTTACAAAAGTTGTTGTAAAAACTTATATAACTGTTATTTATATTTTAACATCGATCAATTTTCACGGTTACAAGGGTCCGATGGTCAACGCAATGCCTCGCACGCTGATACATACGTGCGGAGCGCGGCGCGGGCGCGGCGGCGTGGCTACGGGCTACGCGCCGTAGATCATAATCGGACGAGTATTTATTGGTGCGCGCTTTCTAAAGCCCTGCACCATCCCGCGACTGTAAAGCTGAATACTCACGAATGTCAAGTGACACGCGATATTACATCCAATGTATTTTATTGCAACTTCGGGTCGTCAACATTATCGGCGTCTAAATGTGAATAAGCCTGAGTGGCAGGTGTACGTTTGGATTTATTACTAACTTCCTTTTTAGTAAAACGTTCGATGGCAGTTATTGTTGGACATTACTCATTTATCGAACGTAATTAAAAATAATCGGCTACCATGGGTTACAGTCCGAGTGAATTTTATTATTTCTTATTGAGTAACTTTAAAGCTAAATAAGAAATTTTCAAAAGGTCGTGCTGGTACCTATAACTATTTGAATAGCTATCATTGCTTCGGTGATAGCTGTAGTTATTCACACAAGAAGTCATTTGTAACAATTAATTTTAAAGTAATAGATAATTTTAATGTTGTAGGTATGATGCGGCTCTTGTAACGGAACTTGTAATTTATTGCTTTCTTATATTTAACGAGTTTCAATCTCTTAAGATTCGACATGTTGAGTTTTAATGCGAGACATCTAAACATTGTAAATAAATAAACATTGTTACCCGTTACCTGAGATGATTAATTCAAATTATTTAAGCACTAAAATGCTTACATTTTTTTATTATTAAAGGAGAGTTGTCAAAAATGTAAGGATGCTGGTCCTGGCACCAATAACAACTACACACAGTCATTAGGTAGTTTATATACAATAACTACTATGGTGGCTCATTTCAAACCGCTGCACAGTGTGTTATTGAGACCATTTTTCGGACATCGGCTTTTTATGGCAGAAACCTATAGAAATAATCATTTAAAATGCAAGAGTAGAACTCCCGAGTGGCAATTATGTTTAAAAAGCGAAAAAAAAAAAAAACAAAAATCTTTAATTTTAATCTTGATAATAGTTTAAAAAAATCTTCAGTCAAATATAAAAACAATACAATTGAATGATATAGACAGTTTAAAAGTAGTTTATAAGCTTCACATTTTAAGGCTATAACAAAACTTACCACTCCCTTAAAACTAGAGAAATTATTATTTTTAGATTTTTGTTTTTTCTCAAAGAATCCGCTGTTTCGGGAAAATATATTTATATGAAAATTTAGGTCTTTTATTTATCTATTCGTCACAAAAAAAATCACATCCAAATCTTGTGAAGTTAAGTTACTACAGCCTGATTACATTATATCCGGATTTTTTAAAGTCAGGGTTGTCACTTTTTTGATAAATTAAACTACCCGGATATGATTTTATTATTGATTTTTTTATATCCAATGATACGTTATGTGTGGCATGGGAAGGGTCCACCTTCGTAAGGTATTTCGCTAAAACCCCACGCCAATACATGTAACGTTGAGGGACGGGGGTGAGGCATCATGCAGCCGTACCAGACCCTTGATGATGCTTCTATTTTCTAACTGTAATTTGCAAAAAATTGCATATTCATGATGCTTATAACTTACATAAACATGTATTGAAAATTTATGCATGTTATATACAAACTTTGTCACTACGATGAAAATTTAACTATGTATCCGAATGCAGAACTGACAAACCTAGCAACAAATAAAGAAGTGAACACATTATTTAACATAAGTATTTCAATTCCACGAATTCCAATAGATTAGAATAAATTTTCCGATACAATATTTTATAGATACTCTTTTTATATCCGGATACAAAAGTGCCAACCCTAACAAAAATATATTACTGACTATAACTTTTAAACTCCACAAGATTTGCATGTCTTTTTTTTACGTTGAATAGAATACGTTAGGACCTAAATTTTTATTCAAATATCGGACCACTCTCGAGGGATTTACTAGTAGTAGTAGAAGATTAGTAGTAGATTTTTAGCTTTAAAGTACACTACTACAGGCCCATCATCAGACCATCTTACTGTTGTTATCATCGGAATGCATACATTTGCGAATATTCAAATTAAGACCACTAGAGGTGATTAACTATTCAAATATTCCGTTACCCACCGTCCAGGTACGTCCTACGAAACATTGCCATATCTTTTTCACACAGCGCAGCGATTTGAAATAAACCGCCAAAGTAGTAGTTATTGCTCTATATAAAAATGCCTATCTAATATGACATTTGTTTGGTTGTTATTGATCGTGGGGACCATTTTGTCCGGTCCTCCTTTACTTAAACAATTTAGGTAAGTATCGAAAATAGCCATACAGTAAAAAGGCGAATGATTATTGACTGAAGTTCATTTACATTTATTTTACCTCTTGCATCAGCAACCTAACAGCAACCTTATTGTAACGAGAATAAAGATCACGATGATTTTGACAGACTTGTCAGTGAATGAATGACTTTTTACAAAGAAGTCATCAGATTCTATACTGAATAATTTTATAGTGAGACGATTTTATTAGCCCGATCATCATTGACATAATTAATATTATTGATTCACATTCGGAGTCGAGACTCAATTAAAAACTCATTAGTGAAGTAGGTAAATATTTATTGCATTAGTGAAGTCTGAAATGTCACGCTTGCGACTTATTTGCGACACGTATGTTATTAACACCCAAGAATTAATTCGGTATACACCGAGTAGGTACCAGATAATATTGTCAACAATTGCTGAAAGTCTAAGCCACGATTAAATTAAACAAATCATCGTCAATTTGTATTCAACTTTATAACATTAGTACGCAATTAATAATAATCGTATTATTAGCAATCACAGTGTATGAACAACGTTATTGCGGGTCCATCAAAATACTGCACCTAACTAATCTTGACATTTGCGTTTTGAATAACCCTCGATGTTATTCAAAGTGACATATCGGCTGTACTGTAAGCGCCAAATGTGTCAAGTTGATTTTTTGTTTTGTTTTTAAAGTTTTATAAAAACATACATTAATTAACTCGTGCGCGCAAGAATATTGTTTGGGTTTGAACAATAACCTTTTTTCTTTTAAATAATGTTCAAGTAATCAATAATGATGGAGGTTATAAGCTAAAAAGCACATTTGATCATTTACAAGATAAAACTTAGTGTAAAAATTTGTTTATTTTTTCCATGTCTATCTACTAAATAAGTAACATCAATCAATAAAAATATTAAGGTGTATGTGTGTGTGTTTGTAATTGAATATAGCTGAACAAAGTATCCTTAATCAATTTACTGCACTAACTTTAAATATCAATTTTTAATATGTAATTTAGAAATATCTCCAATAATTTAAAACAAATGGTTGTCAAAATGTATGCGAAGTGTCTAAACATGTAGGTCGCGGTAGAGTAGCGCTCGGTGGTCGCAGGGCGGGCCCGGGGCTGCGCGCGGTGCCTCGGTACCTGCCGAGAGCGTGTGAAGTCCGGCGCAGGCAGGGGGTGCACGCCACAAAGGAATATTCAAATGCGCTCCTGGACGTGGCTCGCATGAATGTGCATTACCCTATGACCATATTATTTTTAACATGCGAAGATAATGGCTCATCGGGGCGATTCTTAATTTTTTGTCGCTTTCTTATACGCGACCCTTTATTAGGGTTCGCAACGCTTTATGGTTTTTGTGCAACCGACGAATGTTGTCATTAAAGCGAAAATAATTAATTATTTACTCGCACCGTTTAAATATCTTTAAGCTGAACATTTGAATCAGGTCAAAATATTGAATTAACGCTACATTTTTTGTTGTATCCTTCTAAAACCTACTTTTAAAGTAAACATGTATAAAACGTCTCAATAATATACGATAAAAACTCATGTGGACCAAAATGGCAAAATGCCAGCCATAACACCGAGTTATTAATAACGATAACAAGTTTTTTCAGTTAAACAAATATGTTGGATGATTATATCTACATACTAACACTGATCAATTATCGCGGTTTGCGGTCTTTAACTTTGGCGCGTAATTAATTCCCGGCGTTAGATAAAGTTCAAATGCGGTAAACAACAATAATGAATTAAACAGTGTCCCGTCGGTCCACAACCGGTACTTATGACACTTTACCCTGTAATTTGGCAATCAGTGGTGTGCCCACTGGCTGCGCAGTGCGCACCGAGCTATTGTGCGCAGCGCCACGCTGACATCAGGAGCCTGTAATTTGCGGTTACTTGCAGGTGTTTATTACATTATAGCTGTGACGTGAGACTAAGTGAAACGAATAAACTGCACAGGACACGTCGGTTAGGCTTTCCAAATTTTCAACTAACATACCTACCTACCGCGCGAATATATTCGCGCACTTTCTAACTTGGTCTTGAACATAACATTGTCATCGGTGAAGGAAAACATATACCTCAGTCTGAAATCACCAACCGCATCACCGCTTTGATGATCATGCCTTCTCTGTATAAGAAGAGGCCTTTGCCCTGCAGCGGGACAGTGATAGGGTTGTACTCGTGTTATAGTAGTATTTTATTTTCTTCTTTCGTGAAATACCACTCACTCCCTAACTTAATAATCACAAAATCTCAAGAGCTATTAAACCTACATTCTTGAAATTTGGCCAGTATTTGGTGCCCACTGAGGATAGGTTATTGGATATTACACAAGTTAAATAGGGGATAAAAATTTGTATGGAAGTGTTTTTGTGTATATTTAGGAGTTCTAGACTCTATATTTCAATTCTTCATCAGATCCTCACCACATATTATATGAGATCACACTGAAAGTCAATCAATCTGCCTAGCCTTTTCCCAACTATATTGCGGTCGGCTTCCATTCTAACCAGATGCAGCTTAATATCAGTATTTTACATGGAGCTACAGCCTTTCTGACCTCCACAACTCAGTTAATGAGTAACAAGCTACTCTTTGGTAATAATGGTAGTCAGACTTTTGGGTAGATCTCATTGGAAGTATACAAATAAAAAAAAATCGGTAAAAAAATGCCGGACATAATAACATACGCAAAAACAAAATGGAATTAAGAACTTCTAACTGCTTATTTTGAGTCGAATCTATACTTATAATAAATCTGTAGAAGTGAAAATTCTGTACATTGAAAATATCAAAAAAATAAATGGCAGGGGGTGTTACTAGACCGACACCGAACCCAAAAATGTGATTAAAAAATTTTTTGTCTGTCTGTCTGTCTGTCGGTCTGTCTGTCTGTCTGTCTGTCTGTCTGTCTGTTTGTTCAGGCATCACGCAAAAACTACCGGTTCGATTACGATGAAACTTGGTATAATTATTCTTTAATATTCTGGGCACCACACTGGGTACTTTTTATGCCGGAAAAGTATATACAATAAAAAACAAACTTAATTTTGCGGTTCGATCCCTAGACCCGATTACTGTTCCCACCGCAAATAATAAGTTTGTCGTAGGTTACGTCACCCGCAATGCACAGCTATTAATAATAAGTATGTAAAGTTGTCGAAAATTTACCACTGACGGGACAAAAAGGGGTAATTCAGTTTTTAAGGGGAGGATTTGAACTTGAAACTGTATGTTACATTTTCACGCCTAAACCACTGAACTTCTGATTTGGCATAGAGATAGATGGCATCCTGGGGAAGCACATACATTTTATCCTGTTAGCACGTTCCCGTGGGATAATTTCCGACATACACGCGGGCGAAGCCGCGGGCAGAAGCTAGTTAAGTAATAAAATGTTAGACAATGTATAATGTTGGCATACTAATATTATAGATGCGAAAATAAATTGGCATGTCTGTCTGTCTGGTATCTTTTAACGCCTTAACGGCTGAACGGAGGCACATGGATAGACGATGACCTGGGTTAGGACATAGGATACTTTTTAACTAGGTAGTACGATACCGTGAGATAATTTCCAATCTCCACGGGGGCGAAGCCGCGGGCAAAAGATAGTGTCCTACATGAACTTATGAACTTTAATTGTATAATAACATCGCAGAATTTAATTTCAACAATTAATCAAGTTTATGATACGCGATCGTGACAAAGCTCGCATCTGATTATCTCGTAGAAAAAAGCGAATTAATTTATTCCGTTACTTTATAAGGCCATCTCGCATATAAATAGTGTTCGGTGATTTCACACGGTGAGCGGTGCACTGACCATTGTCTCCCCTATCATTAAAAAGAAAATTGCGAACCGCGCCATTGTTGTATCTTCAACCCTTTCTTTGCCCGGTGTCCATGAGCGTCACGGCGACCCGAGGTAATATCTCACAGTTTTGACAATCGCCCGATGGGGAGACACTCATTGTTTCGCAGCATCCGAGGGTCCCGCAGAGAATTTATGCTCGCCTGTCATAACAGAATGAATTTACGCATTGTGAATCAATACAGTGATTTCATCAATAGACAGCCTTTGTTTCTGGGTGTCGAGCTTACGTAATGTATTAGGATATGTCAGCAAACAGTAATGTGTAAGTGGATACTTTTAGTTGAGACAATGGCCACTCATTTATATTGTGCCAATATTTATGATAAAAAATCCGGTCAGCTATAAAAGCTCGACGTAGCGACGACTATGCTGTAAGTACCTATCTGCAGTAGTTATGGTAGTATTATTAAGTTATCTAAAAGTAAAAGAATTTTTCGACGCTATATTTTAGTTTGTAAATAGTTTTAGTTAATTTAGGATATTATTTTGTTTTTTTAGTGTTATCTTAGAAAAATACTAACTAGAAATTAATACCTACGTTGCAAAATAAAAGTAATTTAGATAAATCGTTAAAAAAAAAGATATTAATAATACATTTATATTGTTATAACAGTATTAGGAAGTTTTAAATATAAACCTAATGAACTAAGTCGGCAATACATATATTAAAAACCATACCTACAAAAGTCCGCGATCTGTAAAACCAAACATTTAAATTCTATTAGATGATGATAAAATATACACAAATCATGAAATCAGATGGGACATGTTACAAAAAAACGAATCCTTGAATTTATTACGATAATTTCCTGATTGTAGGTATAAAACTACACAGGTACAAGTCGATTTGATCGCAGTCCGACTCAATGTTTTCGGTGAATAAATTGTATGTAATTTATTGGACATAGGGTTACATTAAAATGTATAGACGCAATTTATTGCGTGTGTACGTAAAGTTTTGCCTCTCAACAATTCCTGTTTACACTCAATACTGTAATTTCATAATTCAAGCGTTTAAATGCATAGCTTTTCGTGAGCGAACGCAAAAAAAGCGCAGAGGCTCGCTGGAACGGCGATTACGGCCCTTAAAATAACATCGTACGTTTAAGTTAATGACAGACACACCGACAAAATGCACTTATAATTGCTTTTACAAAGAGTTTTGGTGAAAAATTATCATGTATATGGTATTACGACGAGGTTCTCCCACGGGATGGAGAGGAAGCGCTTTGTTTCTCCTACGCGTGGTAGGCATAGGTAGTGTACGAGTATTACAATGTAATTAATATTGTATGGGATTAGGCTGAGCAGAGGCGAGGCATACCTCGAGCTACTCGTACGTTTGTGTTGAAATATTGTATCGGATTTACTGATTCCAATCGTGCACAAGTACTAATATTAATTAATTTATTTACACTGCATTAATAAATAAACATATATATCTATTATGAGCCAAGGGCGCCGTCTGTTTTGCCACATTAAATACCAATGTGACACTCGGCCTGTATACTCACTAGATTTGTAGTCACGAGAAATATCCATTAGAACCTTTAATGAATCTTAAAACATGCGTTACTATTACAAATTAATTATATTTGTGATTTTACTTAACTTACTGTATAATAAATATTTAAATTATGTATTGATTTTATTAGATCACAAAATATTAGAAATCTCTTGTAAGAAATAAGGATTTGCATTAGGTATTAAATACACTTGGTTACAAGAGATCAGCTTTATAGACATTGCACATTAAAATAAAACAACTTTGAAATAATTATACTCTTTCAGGGTTACTTTTTCACTAATTGTAACGGAGCTCTTTGGTTCTTAAAATATCCGTCGATCAATTAGCCTATACAATAATACTAATGTATAGTATTAAGAATGTAGATTTGCTCTACAAATTCTAATATAGTAGTTTATTTCGAGTGTAAATCCTACCAGATGAATAGCAAAATATTTACAAGTTAGTTCAAAACACATTTTTCTAATAAGCAACAACTAACTTCGACGAACAATTGTAATTAATTATGTGAAGAATTAGAATGCTGACAGCTACAGATACCGGTGTCGATAAACAAAACTAAAAATTTTGTCATTATATAATGTCGCAGAGATATTTAATGTTTCAAACATTGCATAAGCAATTAGCAGCCGTGGACATACATCAGTAACAGTAGCTGTAGGTAGAAGCTAGCGGCTCTGGCGATAAATTCCCGCAACTAGTCGGTGGTTACTAGCCAATAATCGACGTTGCATATTTGCATAATTGTGCCCGCTAAGTGTCTGTATCTACATAAAATTGCGTCTTTTTCATGACTCCTCTATATTTAACCATGATGAAAATCGCTTCGATCAAAATATTTCCTCTGGACCTCAAACCTCTTAATTAATATTTATTTTGAATAAATTTCGACGGCGATCATTTTATAATGACGGAATGATTTTGATAATATCATTAGTCATTAAAGATATTTTGTTCAACATGTAGGTTCATGAAACTTTAACTTTATGAAGTATTTCTGTGAATATCAAATAACAGATAGGAATCTAATGAATTATTACGTACTTTCATTTGATTCTTAACTACGTCTTCTGCGAGCGGCGCTGGCTTTACTAATAACTGCTCTTATTGGTTTCATTGAACTGTGAATGACGAACTAATTAGACTGTCGGAAGTCGGTAATAACCTTAAATCGTTAATCGTTATTAATACCAATAATAAACTAGAGCATTGGTATAAAGTTAAAGGGTTTTTTAAACTTTTATGCTAATATGTTTCGATTTTCATTCCACACGCATATTGATTATGGCGTTGTTGATGTAAGCAGGGTGCGAATGAATATTTATCAGTTTATAATGGCCTGAATTGAGATGTTAATTAGATTAAAGCATATTAACGAACACTTCAAGTGCAACTGTTAGATTGGTGAGTTTTTTTTTTTAAATAATTAAAGTATAAATACTTAAAAACGTTATTCAAAGTTTTGAGAAAAGCTAAAGTTTACGACTTAATATAAAGTGCAATACATAGTTATGCGGCATTATTAGTAATAGATTATATGTTCAATGACATCATGACACGACATGCGGTAAACGAGAACGGAAGATAGAAAAAAGTGTAACAGAAAACAATTTTATTACAGAGACATTTCCGTTCGGCTCGATCGGAGATAATTTTTAATCTTGAGACCTGAACAGCTAATCTAATTAGATTCCAACTAGTGGAACTAGTCGATAAAAACGGTTATGAAGTTGGAATGGACGCCGCTACCGAGCGACAATTATGTGTGGATATCTGATTGCAAGTGAACACAGCTTTTATGATTCGATACTAAAACAAGTACATAGAAATACCGCTTATTACGTCTAGTTAAAGGCAATTGTTGATTTGTACACTTAATAAAAGCAACATGAATGTACTATCTGTTGTGGTACATATACATATGTATACAAGATTAACTTTATGATGTATGTTTTTATTTACGTAAGCGTATCAAAGAATAAAAGAAAAAAAAATGGTGTCTAAACTTATCACAACAACAGAGATTAGTAAAAAATGTTTGCTGCACGTGCATTTGGTGTGACGTCCGAGATTGTTAAGATGCATTGCAACAAGGTATTTGTTAAATGTTTACGCAGCTACGGTAATGGATACAGTCACTGGATACCAGCACCAATGTCCGTTTGCGCTTGTACTACACTAATGATAAATGGTTCTGGGGATTGCGTTTCCTTAAGCACCTTTTGCATTTAGGTTCACTTCAAGGCTCTTGAGAACAGACATAATTCCCTTGTCGTTATTAGTTTAACTAATAACTGTTACAAATATAACCGAACATACTTGTAAATAGACTCCTTAGTTTTGCGCAGGTTCTTGTTATTGATAATACATAGTATGAAGTTCCTTTTTTGCAGTAGTGTCGTTATTTGAAGACCTATATTTATCTGTCTTTGGAGCACATGTAATTCTTCTGAACCTAATTATACTCCATGTAATTTGTGTTGGCATAATTGCATTGTGAAATGGTATGATAGTGTAGTGGTGCGTCGCACAGTCGCGCCCGAGGGCGACTCGGACGGATAACGGAGCGCGGCCCGTGAGGCTGATTTATCGTGGACATCCACCGAACCTATCCGATTTGCATTTAGATAGCGCTGCGGCGCGGGCGGCGGGCGGGGCCGGCGCGCGGCGACCGAACACGCCGCTTTACTCTATCGCACGTAAATTAACTATAAAATTATATTTCTGCAAAAAAACGACAACGGCTATTCATCCCACTAATAAGATTTAAACGTTCTCGTCGATACTCTATCATCAAGCTTCGGACCTTTAATAGCGCAGTTAATGATGTTAAAATTTCCTTAGAAAGTTGAGTAAAGTTGGTTTTACCAAATGGGAAAGAAGTCTTCCCGATTATCTAGACGTAATTAGTAAAGTGACACCTAGGTATACGACACCAAATCATGACGTAGAGTAAATTGATAGCCGAATATTATTTTGATTCATGGTTTTTGTTTGTGACCATTATCCTGGAGTGTGCGAAATTACATTTCGCTGGCACATTCCTCGAGGGCCGTTACGTTGTGGTGGCGGAAGGCTGACGATGACGGCGCTAGGTTGTTCAGACTGCTCGTAAATTATCTACCTCCGCAATTAGTAGGCGCCGATTTGGCGCATTATACGTTTCCTTCACCAACAAGCAAATATCGACTATATTGAACAGTCACCGACTTTATCACTTAATAGTTTTCTTAATAAACATAATCTGTCTTTATCTAAATAACCTAGAATTGGTACCTAAGTAAATATCTTTACATAATATAGCATCTAGCTCAGACATGGTTGTTTCTCGCCAGAGCTTTTAGAAAATTAACAAAATAAGCAGGATGCTAAAGCATTTTATAATATACATATATACCTATATTTCCAATTTTCGTTATCAGCAACATTATGAAATATGAAAAAATTATAAAGATTGGAAGTTGGAGCTTTCATCCATTGAAAAAGATTCTGCTCAACTTATATCTTATATTCATGGGATGGTATAATGATCGCTTTATACAAATTATTGTGAGTAAAATGTAGTTATTTTAGTGAACCCCGAATTCAATTACAATATCTAACAAAACTTGTCTAAACAAGACAGTTAGCAATGAAACGCTAAACATACTAATAGGCGCAAGCTTATTTCAGATTTGCACGCTACTTTATAAAATGCAAATCGTATTCTATACAGACGTACCTACGTATTAATCGAAACTCGGAGTATAAAATATGGTGTCAGTGGACGTTGCTAAATGTTTTACAAAATGGAAATCGCAATCCAGACGGCTCGCATGTGTGGCGCGCAGCTTATTGCAAATTTTCTTCGTGAGAGCATTTAATCTTTCCGTCAAACAGATGTTATCCATTGCAACAAACCCAACCACTCTGAGGCGTAAAAGGAAGAAGCACACGCCCCTAATTGCGATATATCCCCGAGTATCTCCTACAATATGTAAATAGGCGTTGGAGGTAATTAAAAGCTTATCTCGCGCCCTGCCATCGCGGCCATCGCGGCCTCGCTGATTGCTTCGTAAAATGATTGACATGCTATTTTAACAGTGTACCGATAATGAAAACGTTCCTGCGCAGTTTAATTCATACTTTATTTATTGTTGACAATTACTATTTGCACAGGATAATTGATCGCGTTCTCACAATTGTCAGGCTGCTGACGAGTTGTTTGCGATTTTTTAAAAGCTGCGTAGCCGCGAGGCGCCTGTGCCGCCGCCGGCCGGTGTCCACGCACCGCCACTTACTACGACTACACTACTTTTTATTATTTTTGTGTCACTTTTTTCGTACAGAATTCCCGATAAATTATCTTAATACGACAAATATTTACATTCGTTTTACAAAGCTTATTGACTTGTCTATCTGTAGGTACAGGTATTTCTTAATCGTTTTGAAGAAGATTTTTTAGGCAGTGCGTGGTTAGAACGGTTTTACGTATGAACTGCTAAATGACGGTGTTTACTTAGCGGTCCGGATGATCGATCCGAGCTAAGAATGGAATTTGTAAATAACTTTAAGTGTCTGGCTGGTAGGTACGTAGCATAGTAAGACATCAATTAAGATCGTGTTCAATCTGTTACAGCTGACTAATAGTTGCTCAATTCTTCAGGGCCTTAATAGTCTCGCCAGTTCATCTAAGTAAAACAATGCGATAACAAATCTGAATGCATTAAATCAGCATTGCCATATTTCCGTGGGCAGTGTCGCAGAACTTGTAGATCTTTGGGGAATAATGGCTTTGCGGTGTAATTATAGTCGCAGGAGTATAACATAATCGGGCATAAATCACGTTATATAGATACCTGCCAACCACAACCTGTTTCAATTGGCACGGCACAATGCGCGCGCCGTATTGTGCGCCTGCGCGAACGCGGCGCTCCTAATTTATACCTTCATGGTGATTTAACGACAGCAGCCGAATCTATCCAAGAATACGCATCAAAGTTTTTACTATTGCTGCTTTATAGAATAAAATTCATTTGTAGTGTCATTTATAGGTTTTTTATTCGTATAGTTCGCATCATGAAATTTATAGATATGGTCTCTTTGTTCAGTTGGTCGTTCGGTGAATATCACGTTTAGCACACAATCGAGAGCATTAACATTTCCATTGAAACGTGCAGACTTTAATCAGCCGATACGAGTCGCTCAGCCCAAACATGACTAACTGACAGAAATACGCCGCGGACGCAGCTTCCCTTGAGAATATTGTTCTTCATTTGTTTCTCGAGATAACGACATCTACACAACCATCCCAACTTATTACTTCACGAAACCATTTAAGTTATTATTCATTTACACAATTTATATTGTTTACAGGTTTATACTGCTCGTAGGTCTGATTTATAATAAAGGCTCTACAAGCTATTAAGTAACGCCTTCTCGATGAACATGGACCACACACAGCATTCAAATTAGAAAAGTCAGACAAAACGGAAACGATGCATTTATTTTGGGTTTAGAGAGGAGCGGGCGCCGCGGGCGTTCCTTCTTTCTACGCTCGTAACTCTTCTAATAAGACACTTTACGCGAGCTTAACTAGAGCTTAATGCGTGCAACTTCGATTGTATATATCATTTTGATTTGTAGTGAAACCGAAACATTTGTACGTCTCGCGTCTCGACCGTTAAGACGATTAGTGTAATATTTTTATGTGGCCGTTCGTGCTTAGAAACATTCTCAATTTACTTCTTTATAATTTCCCGATAACATAATAATATTTACCTCGTACGCCTTTTTAAAACGGGATGTTTATTTATTGTTAAATGGTAGTTAAAGATAATTCGTTTTGAAATGATCGATGATAAGTGCTTGTTCAGTTTTTTGTCGTGTTCGCGCGGTGAAATAATTGCGAGCATATTCGTCGCAGACAGGCGCAGGCGGCCTTCAATACCGTCTCTATTTCCGCACTTCCTCTCACTGCTAAATGGCACAAATTGTCTTTTACATGCATGTCGTATGTAATGTTCATTGTTTTTTTTTTTTGCTAATGGCTTGAGTTCAGGGTTTGTAATTTAGGATATGCGCGTACGTAGCTTCTGTTAATGTGAGCCTGTAAGGAAGGCCTGTAATTTGGCTTTACATAAAAGTACGTATGAATGATTCTAAGATATAGTGTATATGAAAATTCAGCGCCGCATGTAAGTGATGTATAAAAAGACAAGTTTGAAAAGTGAAGTATAATTTTCAATTATAACAATTATTCTTCTTTGTAAATGAAGTGCGTATTGATGGTGATGTCAGTGACGGCTTCACGCGAGCGGCGACCGCGCGACCGAGCACGCACAATACAAAGAACACTTCTTATAATCGCGAGTTAACGTCGCATTCAACCGCCGCACAGTGGACGGAAAAACAAGCTTCCCTTTCATAGGATTTTTGAAAAAAAAAATGTTCTATTTGATAGTTTTAAGTATACAGTTTTGTCGAGTACATTAAAACATTGAATAAATTAGTAGTTACGGGTTTTTTTTTAAAATCTATACCATAAAAAAATGACTTTATATATTTCAAATGTATGAAAATGGAATTAGTTTTCCTCATATCTTCTGTCTGTCTTGGATTGTAAAGCTGAAACTTTTAGGTATTGTTGCCGAGCCTATACCAAAGCCACCTGACCTTTGACCTTGACCCCGAACTTCCCCGTTCAAAAGATATGAATGAATTAAAAATGCATATTTGGACGATGTTGTAATACGCGGTTATGTACCTCAAATTTAAATTTATAGGATTCAATTGATAAATATCACATCCCATATCTTTTGTTGTCTGCCTCAATGTAATATATTGCCATTTTGACAACTTTAGTGATGTTGACATACCCAGTGCCTTATCTGTTGGCAAAATTCGTTTAGTTGAATTCAGACAAGCTCGAAGCATCGGTGCATTCTCTGGATTTTTAATTAAATGCTTCACTAATTCTGCAAAGTCCATTTGATTTTCATTTTCACCAGCTTTCATGACAAGAGCATAAGCTAGTGTATCAAAATCATTTTTAGCTAGAAGATCTTCAGTTCGTCTTCTTTTTTGAAGTGGACTTAGGTCCGCAAATTCTTTCCGAGGAGTAACTGTACCTAGTGGTTGACCTCGACACAGACACAGTACGGGGCATAGCGAACTCTGTTGATGTACTAGGTGCTGTTACTGTAGAAACACTTGTTGAGACATCGACACATCTCAATACACGATGGATCTTCAGTTCTAAATTGATCAATGTTTACTTGGAGAAAGTCAGGCCATTTTACTTCTGAGTCTAACCAAATCGCAAATTTAAAAAAATAAAAAAATCTGTTGTCATATGAGATTATTTCCATTTTCGCTTAAGGTTACTCGTATACTATGTAGCACAAAATGATTTAAGCTTTGTATTTTCCTCTTCAGATAGAGAAATGTTCACAGAAGTTAACACTTTTTGTAATAACATGTCCACATTAAAAGAATTTTGCTTCATGAATAAAAATATATCGAGATTTGACGTAATTCCCTCCATACTGAGCAACTCAAACAACAAATTAGCGCAAGTAAGTGAAATGAAGTAAAGATGCTCTTAATATTTATACTGCTTTAATTTAGAATAGAACTCCAATCCATTTCCAGAAATGATTGTCTAACCTTAAGTGCACTTAGGACATAATGTTCCCATTATTTGACAAAAAAGGAATCTAATTACCCTAATTAGCAAAACCAGAACTCTAATTCATTAACCGGAATCATTGTTTGATCTTTCATGAGATGTACAGTCATCTACCTAGAATAATAACAAAATTCGCAGAAAAATGGTAAGTGCACTTAAGTATGGTACCATTATTTGATAAACAATGAACCTAATCACCCTAATTTTTGGTCACACCTGCGCAATTACAATGGGAATTGAGGATAGGTGGTGACTATTGTTAAGTGAGGCAGTCTAGTTTGACAAATATATAGGTAGGTAATTAAGGAATTCTTAGTAGAATACAATATTGCGGCTTTAACAACCATTTTTACCATGAAAATCTCCGAAATATAAATTTTTAATTAATTCATACGTTTTGAATAAGGACGGTTTTCGTCAAGATCAATAGTCACATATCTATGCTGTCTATCAGGGCTCAATACTGGGTAAAATAAATATATAAATATATATATTTTGATACATTACCGCGTATTACAACGTCCAAATATGCATTTTTAAATCATTCATATCTTTTGAACGGGGAAGTTCGGGGTCAAGGTCAAAGGTCAAGTGGCTTTGTTATAGGCTCGGCAACAATACCTAAAAGTTTCAGCTTTACAATTCAAGACAGAAAAAAGTTATGAGGAAAACAAATTCCATTTTCATACATTTGAAAAATATAAAGTAATTTTTTTAGGGTATAGGTTTAAAAAAATAACCCGTAACTACTAATTTATTGAATGTTTTAATGTACTGGACAAAACTGTATACTTGAAACTATCAAATAAAACATTTTATTTTTCAAAAATCCTACGAAAGGGAAGCTTGTTTTTCCGTCCACTGTGCGCCGCGTCAACCTACTGAGCGTTGTCACTCAACGGTCACTCAACGGTTTTAAAAAGAATTGTGAATAACAATTTTATGCGCTCTGAATTAAATTTTATTTCCTGCCAAATGTCAGATTTTAAATAAAATGCTATGAGTGACTCTATAAAGAGACGTGAATACGGTCAATCATATTTAAAAAGAATTTCGAATTCTTATTCTTAATAACGATTGGATAAATAACGGTCTTAATCTTTGAATAGAATATAAACAATGATTGAGATTTGACTATACAATGTATATTTATGGCTTTCGCTAATAAAGAGAGAACCCCAACAAAACGTTATCGATGTGTCAATATCACCCCTTTTATTTATAGTCTTTCGTTAATTTAAATTGGAAATTGAATACGAGCACACCTAATAATAATTCATAGATACCGAAATTCTAAATGTATGTAGATGTATAGCCTATTGTCGCTTGTTTAGGGCCAGTAATTGTAAGCTTCAGCGCGTAATTATAGAGCGACGTTAAACTTTCAGAGTTGAATGCTACTAGTTACGCAGACAGGAGACATGACTTATTTAGTGCCCATGTTGCGTTTCCATCTTTAATCTGCGTGGGCGCATATTTCTGAGAAAACATTTCTTGTTGACCGTACATAATGCTGCCAAGAAAACAGAAGTAATAATGTTGGCCATACTTGTACGGTGAAGAACTCCGTAAATGAATCATCGCATATGCGTTCCTCGTCAGGACGCAAAAAGAGGTTTGTCGAAAATGCTCCTCGTTTAGTTTAGCTCGGCGTGGTTGCGTTCGCGCTCGCTGCTCCCTGTACTCATCCCTTATTTATTTATACTGGTATGAAGAATGTACATTTTTTGTGCTGCCATAACAGTGTGCGTCCAGCGCTGCGACAATCCAAGCCAGCGAATTCTTTAATTGACAAAATGCAGCGAAGTTACATTCCACCTCGAATCGTTAGCTTTAATGTGGGAATACAAAATGGATTATTAATGACACATTTTCACTTTTGCACTAATAGGAACAATGCTTTTTTCAAGGTTTAAATTTGCGATTAGCATAATATTATTTTTGGAACTAGGTAATTGGAATTTTAGTTTTCTGTTTTTTTTATAAGTATAAATGGAAATTTCTTACATAATAGCCGTGGGAAAAACTTAAAAATAATGATTACGTAGTTATATTCCTCTTAGTTTTTAGAAGTATGCTATTCCTACATATACCTGTTCGCAACATAAACTTTTTAATGTTTAGTAAGTACGTATTGACATAGGTTAATATATATCAATTCACCTCTCAATATTGATTGAATTTGTTGAGCTTCCTAAAAGTTTTCAAGAAGCAAGTTTTAATTAAAATAGCATTGAAGAGCTGGTTTCAATGTAGGTAGGTATGTGCATACATAATATGTAGGTAGGCACTACTTACGAAGTAATTTATGGTCTAATGAAAAATAATCGTTTAAATCATCAGTTTCTATCACGTCTCGCTCAGCGCTAGTAATGAGTCGTTAGTTGCGATAGGTACTAGTTTCTCTTATCATCAATGATAAAACATGCGTAGATTTGAGCCGCGCCCTGCACTTTCCCTTGAAGGTAGGTACTGCACCTGCCGGGTGAGCGAGGTGAAGCCGCGCGGCCTGTTCCGCCGCCACGCATGATTCAATATATCTGCAGTGCGACAACAACGTTTATGGATTTGTATCTACGTGAGGTTATTGCATAGGTATGAGACAGGTTAAGTAGATCTACGTGAAAGTTTGCATCGTTACACCATGAAAGGACTACATGATTATAATGGCATTTTAGAATGTAGGTTCTGGTAGATTGGATAAAGATAAATTTAACTAGTCTACAAATAGATCTTACTGCGCATAGCTATTACGGAACTATCGAATATTTCCTTTATTATAGTTTCTCGGATTTTAATTAAGAGATTAATAATGAAGCTGCGAGCTGCGACTGCAGTGCCAACGACCGCCGAGGATAAGCTCGGCAGGCGGGCGGCGGGCGCGCGGGCGCACGCAACCCTGCCAGACATGCGTGCCGCTCCGTTACGACACCTACACCAAATTTTTCCACATGCCCGAGCAGCAGATAAGCGGCGAGCGACGCCAACGTGTTATTTATTAACGAACCGAATGATCGATAGTTGGACGCGTCACCGGACGTGGACGTGGACGAGCGCCGCCTTTCGAAACTCGCCGCCGCCGACTGATCGTTTCGCTGTAGGTACGCTGTACACCTCCGATAAATCCATCCCGCAATGTCTCCGACTCGACCGAGCATGACATTCATATTCTTTGAGACAACTTCATAGCCGAGCATTCACTCAGGCGTATCTTCAGAAATATGTTATGTTTTTTGGAGTGAATAAACATTCCAAGTTTTAGTTGCTAGGAGGTGTTTTCATTCTAATTGCAAACAAAAGAACAGCAAGATTGTTCCTTTACCAAGATGGATTTTGTAAGATGTCTGAGAAAAGTCGTGCACGCTGCGTCCATGTCGAATGCATTGTTTGTGTTACCAAGGCTTCTCCATCTCCAACCCTTTGCCAAAGTCATCCGTTCCGCTCTAGCATACGTCACGTCTCGTCGTGACAGCTGTGCGCGATACTTTCTAATCGCTCCATTCAATAGTCAACACCAAACAAATACACAAGGAGTAGGCAACTTGCGAAACATTAAATGGCTCGAACAATTGACAGCTAGAAAAGAGTGATCAATTAATTATTTATATAGGTGCCAGTCGAGCGAAGCTTTGTCAAAGTGGTTGCACAACGCCATGCTCCGAGTACTCCCAGAATATAGGCAATCGAATGAGCTTATAATGTAAACAAGCTCGTGTGTTTACGTGTATCGATTCGAGGCAAACGTGATAGGAAACGATCGGAAATTCGAGGTTCGGCTGCACAGGGCAGGTTAGACCAGTCCCGGTGGCCTCGCAAGGACCCCAGCAAACCTGTTAGATTCGTTGCACGATTTTTACGTGCGCACCTACCGGAATCTCATTCACGTGGTGCAGCCGCGCCGCCCGCCCGGCCCCCTGCGCCTCCGCCTGCCAGTTAACTCGTCAAATGACTCACGCTTCGGCTGGTTAAATGCCAGAAGCTGGCTTTTCCAGTTCTCAGATCCAATTCGCACATTCTATTCTTACTTGACACTAACCCGACATTCTGTAGCCGGGGTTAATTCATTGATTGGGTAATGATGTGAGGTAACACGATAATGACTTATTTAAAAGTTCTCGAACTTTGTAATTGGAATACCCTGAATAACCTCATTTCATAGGTACAAAATTAGCACTGGGTTTATGAAACTTTTGTTGGAACTTTAGTTTTTGTATGTTTTCTTTTTTGACCCGGATTAAACTGGCAACTTGGTTAAGTCTATGGGTAGAACCAGGAAAATCTTTCGAGTCGTAGCTGTCCGCAGCGACACCACCGCCACAGGAAAGTAGGAGCGTATAAGTATGTCACATTTCACACAACAAATGCCAAGATGTATTAACACACCAGGAACAGGAATCAGGTAGAACTACGATCCGGTCAAACCCGTCCGACGCGTGCTTCCAACATTTTTTATTTATTTGTCTGCATCGTCGGATACCGCTGGGTGTGACGTCAGACGACCTAAACTGGTTAGCGAGGGAGCAGGGATTTGCCTCGTATCCTTCCGGTTCTGCGAGTGGTTCAGACCTGTTCTACATCAGGTTGCGCCAGCAGGCGACCCGGCCGCGGCCGCGTGACGTATGGGTACTACGGCGAACTTGCATAAAATCACCCGAATTAGACAACGCCCCTGCGTGTGTCGACGCTCGTTCCGATAACTAGTCATTTGACTCTCGCACCAGACACCAGCAGTGCTGACTCATGCTCTGTGTACGCAACAATTAGCAAACGTAGCGTCACATTATGCGATGACCGCGGTGGGTACCATCAAAGGTCAGTATCCGTACCAAAATGGTCACGCCTAATAACTGGTTCGTAAGTTGTAGTCGACTCATTCGTAAAACTACAGTGGTTTTGTGTACCAGTATTTTACGCTATGTTTACTCGATTTACACTAAACTACGGAATGAATGAAGCATTACAAAATAATAGTGGAGCGATAAATTTTGCGAAGAATAATCTATTCAAGTTGATGAGTGTTTTTGTTGCATTTGTATAAAGTATGTTGTATTGTTGCAGAAGACGCAAAGAGGTGATGGAGGTGAGCGGGGAGTCGTGGCGCGCCTACTACTCGAGCGCGGAGCACCCGCTGAGCGCGGCTACGTCGGTGCTGGGTGCCGTGGCGGACGACGGCCAGGGCCAGCCCATCGAGTACTACAAGCTGCCGCCACTCGGCCAGGATACGCATCTCAACCTGCACAAAGATGCCAAACTTGTCGATGTCTGGCCGTGAGTCCTATATACTATGTTTTCCTTAGTGTGAATTTTGCATGAACCGCACAACTCATTAGTCATATTTTTACTAATTGGCTCTAGAGTGTTTACATATTATCATTTAGCTAACTGTTACTTGGAAATATATGATCGGTGTAGCAGTTAGGCATGTCACATTATATCTGAAATATGACTTTACAAAACATTAATATTTATTATAAATACGGTGTTAAGTATTCCTCTAAACACATACACATCAAGTGTAATTAATTACTCATAAATACGAACTTATATATCAAGAATACATAGAAAAATAATCGAATATGCAAATCCAATCACAAATATCGATACCTAACAATCAAGTGGAATCAGAAAATGATCGCGGAAAATCAATCGTCGATTCTCACGGCCGTACATCAAATTGAACGTTCGTGTATCGGAGCAATTATCATTATAATCGCCGAATTTCGTGGCGCGGTGAATACGGAATGAATTCGCGTAAAATTTATATGTAAACTATGGTAATATGCAATCTTTGTGTAGTAGAGTTTTTGTGCACGTTGATAGGCAGGCGGAGCCGGGGGTTGTGTGTGTTGCCAAGTCTCACGGACGAGTACACTGAGACAAGACGCCGCGTGGCTTCCGGCCCCACCGAAAGGTGTAAGAATAACAAATAATAAAAATGTTAATGTTCCACTCAATAAATCATGAGCGCTCATTTGAATACCTATGGCGGGATTAACGAAATGGCAGTTCGCAACCCGCGAACCCCCCGCAACCCCCGCAGCCCCGCGCCCCTCGACCTGCCTGTGTATATCATTCGGAAATTAACATATTTTTGCTATTTGAATGCCTTTGCAAAAGAAACACTTGTTTTTAGAATAAATATTTTGGGATTAGCTGAAAATTATGACTTGTGTCAACGTTTAATTAAGTATTTATTGATAACTAGAACAACTGTTTAAAATGAATAAATCAAGCACTTTTTTCTATTTTCATTGCAAATTTGAGAAACAATAATTTGATTCTTTATAAAATTAAATCCCCAAAAGAATGAAACTAAACAGACACATATTTTTTAAAATCTTCTAAATAATTATAAATACAGTCGGTGCATTCAAGGAATTCCCATAGAAACGCGACCCCGATCAAATTATACTCGCTCTTTGAAAGAGGTTGTTAACAGCATCCTTTGAATAGCGACGCAAAAATGAGCAAATGCCGTGTCACATTCTTAATACAAGGAGTGCATAATGTTAACTTGACCCTATACAGACCATTTAAACTTTTATGAATGTTTTATTATGTTCCATAAACACTAGTTATAAAGGAAACTAGTTTTGAATCCGTGAAAATGTTAATTTCTGAATTTAATTTTGCTGTCAACAAAAACTACATTTAATATTGAATAATGTGAATAACTGGTATGTGTGGAAGTTGGCGTTGTGTTATGTAAGTTATTCACATAAGAATAGAGTACTGTCGAAGTGGGAAAAGCCTCCCACGTGTCACCACACACGTCGGGGCCGCGCGCCTGCTGCCGGGCCCGCGGGCCGCGCTCCAGAATGTGACACTTGGTCGACTCCATTCCGCCCGTCATGCTCGTCACTGTTTACGGGAGTGCATAAATACAAATAATGACAATAGACGGATGTGGCTGGAAGCGGCTCACATTGACAAGGACGCCCAGGACTTGTCGCGAGTCATTGTCGGCACGCGTCCCACGCGCTCGGTTCAACGCGCGCGCCACTATTGCTCATTCATACATTCAAAATTATAACGAATGCTCTCAGTCGCCCGCACCCATACGCGCGTTCTGTGTCTCCGAATGCGTTTGTATGCTAATAGTTCAGCACCAGTGCATCGTCAGGTTTGAAGCACACTATTTGGTGTCTAAATCGCTCGTATTATTTGAATTGAATGCTTGATAGATGTAGGAATGAACTACATAGTTCCGTCTGTATTTCTTCGAGATTCGTTGACGTAGGCGTGATAGCGTTTCGTAAACGCATTGCGTAGTGCGCGGGCGCAGCTAACCGCGCTCTAAGCACAGGACTACGCGGATGTTACGGGTATTAAATGGAAACGGCGGCTATAACCATTAATAGTTGTCGGAGGCTGTCGAATGCTAACGCTAAGATTAGCATAGAAACGCGCGGCGGGATGCCTCTAGGGAGGGCCTCGCCCTCTTGACCCTGTCACTGTTCGCACTTGCTGTACTAACGGGAAGTTGGTTTCTCCACACTAATGTACCTAACTTATTTTACGAGCTAATGATAGAAATTATCTACGTATTTAATTACTATGTAGGTAAGTACGCAGGTAATATTTACTAAATACAATTTAAATATTCGTCGTTAACTAATTTAGGTATATCTAACGTCAATTTGTATTAGAATTGGATACTTAAGTAGGTAAGTGCAGAAATAATAAACCTATCTATATGCTAAAAATAAAAGGTGAGTAGTGTTATTTAGCGAGCGGGCTGAGCGCATGTGTCGTCAATGTCGCAGTGGTTTAACAAAAACTCAGGGAGTTGGAACCGTGTGACCCATTTAGGACTAGAACCGGTTTCCTCTTCAAGATACGTCGTTATTGTTAAAGACTCAGTAGTTAATACCATTCAATTCCCTTGGATATAACGGACCCTCTTATGAGGATAATGCATAAAAAGATGGTAACATCGTTATGTCCCTGACAGTCTCGGTCATCACGTAGCGAAAATTTTAAATGGGGATTGACCATTCTTTCTTGACCATTCTTTATCATGCGAATATATTCACAACAGCTGCGCAAAGAAGTCGTTAAAGAGTGGTCTGTCAAAAGTCCAGCCCTAGATTATTATTCCAAACTTAGTCGTTATATATATACTTTCTTAGTTAATTACGACTAAGGGAATAGCTTATCGGGAAAATATAATGGCCTGAGACAGTTATATGTAATCTAACACCCGATTTAATGAGTTAGACAAATGGCGAAGTCGTTTTCAATTAAAGTTTTTGATAATATATTATGTATCCGTGAGAAAAGTAGCAATAAACCTACATTTAGTCGAATGATATATTCAAATAGAATGAAATTACGTCGGTCGCATCCGCTGCAAGCGCCTCCTTCGTCTCGTTTATCGTTCGGTAGATTGTAATCTATTCGTCAAACGATGGATAAACTGTCGCCGCTTCAGATTTTGATATAGATAGAGCCCGCTGCGCATATGTTAGCTTATTAAGTTATTATCAAAGGTTCCGTGGAATTACATGAGAGTTTTCAGCATTTAATGTCTGAGATAACGACTGTAACATATTTAGAATAAGCTATGGAGCAAGAATCTTGTAGAGCAGTAAATATAGGTACTATCTTAAACATATCAATAATAATAAATAGGTAACTATCTACCTCTAAAGTGTGTAGCTAAAACCGCTGAAAAGTTATGATTGAGTTTCGATATGATGATAGCTACCAAGATTTTTCGAAAAAAAGTATACAGATCAAAAATAAAAAAATATTATGAATGGTGTCCTTTGTATACCGTAAGAGGTATTTCGATAAACGCATTGAGCGGTGCGACCCCTGCACCCTTAGCATCGTATTGTCGAGATCTCATCATGTGTGAAAGGGTGTTAAGTAAACATTGCAAATAATTATAATGGCAATTGCATCCGAGCGACGAAGCGATCCCGCTTTGATAAGAAAATTTATATTTGCATGTAAAATGTAGCTCACAGCTAGAGATGGTGATCATTCTTACCTTTTATTACAGTTACTGTTATGCTAATCGTAAGCAACATGACACTGATATCAGATTAACGGTTTGGGAAATCTATTCCGCTACCTGATCGACTTTGAGAAATACTTACACACCGGCAACGTTAGGGGAACTTGTGAGGGTGAACTTTAACATTAATGTTAAAAAATCAATCTTTTTTAGAACTGTCTTCGATTTGTGAAATATGACAAGAGTTTTCATTTAGTCTCATGAAAATGTGAAAAACATGGTAAAGTAAGAAAGAAAGTCATAACAACAATGTTTTTCTTTTTCGTTTCGTCACTACATCTACGAGTATGTTTCTTATAAACATATTGATTTTGTTGTATGTTATTATTATACTTTAGCGTAGCAATAATAATTTGCATAGATTAACATATGCATCGTATCATTGAACATTATTTTTATTAGTCACAAATTCCTGTTGAACGTATTTTTATTTTAGAAGCTAACAAGTGTATTTTTGTGATGTTGGACTAAATCACTCCATAGGAAGTCGGTGGGTTATTTTGTCAGTATTCGTTTTTTTTAGTCCAGAGTTTTTTTTTTATATTTGTAGGAAAATTTAGTTTTTCTGCAGTAGTAAAGGTCCCTTTTCTGAGATGAGTACATAATTATGTAATAAAATGAAAACACTAAAAACAAATTAATTAAAAAAAGCTGTCTCGGTGATTTATTTAATTAGCTCTAAAGTGTTATGTTTTGCTATAAGATCAATTTGGAATGTAAATAAAGCAGACTAAGGCAGGCATAAGAGAGACTTTCGTAAGCAGCTCGGTATCGACTCCATAGTGGCAGCACCCACAGGGCTCGAAGCGTCAGCTGTCAACGAGGCGCGCTTTGTCCCGTTTGTACAAGCGTCAACAATGAGCGACAAGCAAACACCGTATTGTGCTTCACGCATATGAATAACGATATCTACGCGACGCCGCCGGCATACCGACCTCGGATTAATACCAATAATTTAATTTGCATGCGTCGCAAAAAGTTGGCGGTATAAACCTTCACAGCATCAAAAAGTCACAACTACAACTCAGTTTGTTTCTCGTGAAATCACAAATTCGTTTCACTTTTCGCATGTCGCGTTGTTAGTTAATCCACTGCGGAAATTTGGCGATACATACATACAGAAATATTTTATACGGCTGAGCTTTATCTTATCGAATGAGCGATTTCACACTCATCGCGTTTCTCTTACAAATCGCGTGCATAAATCGTTAAGAATGAGCAAAGCGAGAATTGCAATCGGACACGGGCGAGGAGCGTCCGCGGCTCGGCTCGCGGGAGGTCGCGCGTCCCGACCAATTCGGACGCATGAAATAGTGCCGCGAGAGTCTCTTATCTAAAATAAACATCTGAGCGCCGGTGAAACATGTCTTCAATTATCATAAATCGGCGCGCACTGACAACGGCCGACGAAAGCCGCGCCCCGCGCCGCCGCCGCGCCGCGCCGCGCCGCTCGCGAGGTGCGCGCTTACATGTAAACAAATCAAAACTCTCCCATGTAAATGAACTTGCAAACGCCATTACATGTAAACCGTCCTACTTGTGACGTTCATGGTAAATATGCAATTGTTTTATATTTATGATGACTTCGTTTGTTCCAGATATACAAATAGAAACCTCCCGTTTTCAATTGCCCATTTCAAAAGAATCACGTTAATACAATAAAATCACGATGATCATACTGTTAGCCTGTCGGTTCTTTAATTGTCCATTACAATAACAGTATAAGTTTTGAATTTTTGACAGTTTTTCCTCCAAGGATAAAATATATCTGACTTTGGTAAAATCAGCCCTAAACCGCCGAAACGTAGGTACCTACCTATTCTTTTATTTGAGCAATTTAGTGGAACCTCAGATCATTCCACTAAATAATGACATTCCACCTTGTTTGTTGTGTAAACATACTATTATGCTGCTACGGACGTATTCGTTACGAATCGGATCTAATCGGTTGCCGTTGTTCATTTATATTCTTGTGGCAATCAAGACTGCGTACAATAAAAAGAAAAAAGAAATGTATACTGAACCATACGTTATACTCTAACATAACACCACCATGTCCCAAGAAAGATACCATGTTGTACTTATCGACTTTCACAGAAATCATTAGTAATTACGGTCTACGAACTGCTACGAATTTCGTAGAACTTCGTAGCAGTTCGTAGAACTTGCTAAGGGCACTTTAATTAATCTTTTTTTTTACCAATTATCAATTAACGCCTAATTTAAAGAACAAATTGTAATGATTAATAAGGCAGATGGTGACTGGTAACATAACTTAGGACTTAACATTGCTAAGCGTAGCACTCGGCCCATCTGCAATTGAATTGCTGTCGAATTTTGGCTGCGTAGCGCGTTTTCTCTAGATTACAAACTATAACAATATAGATAATATTTAAATGTGTAAGTATGCTAAAAGAGAAAATTTTGATCATATATTGGAGTTTTTATTTGACGCAAAAAATATGTAATTTAGAAAAAAAAACTGTTTTAATGAAAGTATAATGCTCTGTTCTGTCTCCTGACTGTTGAATCTATAAAATGTAACTGAATGAAACGTGTACATGTAGTGATATTTTTTCTCACTTATTGTAATGTCAACCATTCGCGCTCGTTTTCAAAAAAATTCTCAGCTTTACTAATAGATGGCAGCACAGTGTACAGAATGGTGATCGATAAGATACGGTAAAAATACTAGAAACGAATACGAAATCACTTGTAATGGGCAGTTATATTATTAAAATATATATTTTATTTAATGAAATACTCTGAAAAATGTTTTCTTTTTTAGTTATTTATATGAAATTCAGAAATTTGTATCAAAATGAGTTATTTAAAAATTGTAACGTGCACCAAAAATTACTCACCACACTGATTGATTGTTCCTTAACAAAACGAATAAAAACAAAGATTTCAAAATTATTTATTTAAATTAGTTACCATAAACTTAATGCGACCTTTATTGGCTATAAATTAAGCTTAAATAAATAGTTGTAGTGATACAGTGTCAAGAAATGTTAACAATTTTAAATTATACGGTTTGAAAGTAGGCTTCTATCTTAAAATACCTTTTTAGGATTGAGTAGAGCGTGCAGGCCAGATATCTGTAAAATAACTTTATCTAGGATTAGATATTTACTAAGGAATATACTGTAAACCTTGCAATCATGTAAATAATATTGCAAACTGCAACAAGTATGATAATTTTATTTGTATTTTGATTGCTAGGAAAATACCATGTGACAATTTGACAGTGTGTAACACCTAGAGCGAGAATGATAGTATGACGAGTTAGCGCGCGCATTGCGAGGTCGGGCGGACTCGTAGCAGCGCGCGCGCACGTCGCCAATCACGCCTGTCTCCCCTCCGCAGGGCCGGCGCAGCGCTGAAAGCGGCCAATGGCGCGCATGGGGCGGAGCTGGCGGAGCTGTCGGGGCTGCTGCACGCGGGGCTCGTGAAGCGCGAGCCCGAGGACCTCAGCCGCAAGGTGGTCGACGAGCCCGAGCACGCGCTCAAGCCGCCGCGACACAAGGTGCGTCACACGTCCGCACGCCGCCGCCGCGCGCGCACGCACTCACACACTTACTGTACCGGTCACTCATGTATTATTTATCGCGCTTGTCGTACGATGCGCCGAGCACCGCGCTCGCGACGCACTAGCCGCGCCCGCCCGCGCCCAGTCCGGCCGGCAGTGCTGCCCGCCCAGTGCATCGCCGACCTCGGCGACTACCAAGGACCATTACACTTTTTCGGGATTACACACATTGATAATCGTGAACGTGATACGATCGATCGACATTAGTGTACGTGAAGCTGTGAACTGTGCTTTGACGCGGCATGTACGCATCGACGTTGCGGAGCGGACAATTGTCGTGGGAGAGCGCGTGTAACCGGCGCGTGTGTCCGCAGGTGGCGGTGGGTGAGCCCGGTGAAGCGGCTTCGCCGTCGCCGGCGCCGTCGCGCGCCTCCTCGGCCGGCTCGCTGCTGCCGGACGCCGCCATGTACGCAGCCCAGATGTTCGCGCCACCAGGCACCCCCAGCCCCACCCCATACGGCGACCAGTACTCGCGCCAGCCGGCGACCTTCGCCGGCGAGCCCTACTACAGAGAGTACTTCGTCGGCGAGGGTTACCAGCAAAGGGCTGCGCCTCCTTATGCTGATGCGGAGTCTGCATCCGCGTCCGCCTTTAGCGATCGATACGCGACCCCTCGCTATCATAGCAAGAGTGTAATCGCAGCTGCTGGGCTCACAGTGGACCTGCCATCACCAGATAGCGGCATCGGAGCCGACGCGGTGACTCCCCGAGACCACGCATCAGCCGTTCAGCAGGTCGGTGCACGCCACGGGCGCGGGCGGGCGGGCTTCATACATACACACGACAATAACACTACACACTAATGTATCGATGTATTTACAGATCGTTTCCATACTATCGTAGGACTCATTCATGCATTCAGTCATATCCTTAAAGATACATGCTGTGAGGAATCACAGCATGTCTCTTTCTGGCTTCACATAGAACATTAATTTAATACCATATGGGAGACTTCATCTCTATTTTTCACTTTGAAAATATGTCTAGGTACATTTATACATTTGCATGTAAATATCGAGACTGTAACCCATGTAACGTTAAAGTTGCAAACTGACCCATTTCTTTGAAGTGGTAGATTGCACAATCGCCAAAGCCCACCCGCGCTCTATACTATTTTCATTTTGTATGTAGTACTAATATTTATAATAAGTAAACTAGCTCTTTTACATTACTCAACCATCAGTTAGTACTAAGACTCAAATGTATCAGAGTAGTCAGGACAGAAAGCTCTGCCGAGTGGCTTTCATGAAACTGCTTTGTTATAAGATCATATTGCTTTACGATAATAATGAGCTATTCACATATTTTAAAAGGTGACTAGGTACTTGTACCTTTTGTGCTCGTTTTCAGCAGGTCGATAAACTTACAGTAGAGAATGTAATCGCTAAGGCAAAAACTGCTTTAGAGTCTTCCTGAGATCTTCTGAAAATTGTGAAAGTAGTTTGTTCTGGTGGGAAAGTTTACATCTTTAAGATTTTTTAACTATAAAAATACACGATAGGTATGTAAAAATATAAATTATTTATACCTACGTCTTTGCATAGGTTCATAGGGAGTTTAAGTTTGAAGAAGTAGGTAAATATACCATTCTAACCAGACTCCTTAACCAATATTAGTATAATGAATAAGCCTTATTAGAATACCAGCGGTGAGTAATTGGCTAATAGATAACACAAGTATAATAGCTAAGTCCACTAATTGCTGTGCGTCGATGTTCAGACAATAGAGTCGAGACCTTCAACCAACACAATTGCGAACACCTCGCATTTGACTTGAAATTTATGAGTTTACATATTAAAATAACAAATTGACATGACCGGTAATCTGGTTAAGCTAAGTGGTTTTGAAGGACTTAACAGTTCCTAGGGCGTGGCGATCACGAGCATTGAAACTACTTACTTACCACCCGACTGATCTAGATTGCACATTTGTTATTTTGCCTTTTGTTAACTCGACGCAAAAGAACGGCTACTGGACTGACACTAAATAAATTAAACTTGACACCTAGCTACTGAACATTGTTCCAAACTTGTCCATCGACTTCAAACATGAATGTTACATTCCTATAAAGCTGAATACATTATCTTGGTCAAATACATAATTCCTTATTTGTTATCAGTATCCCGAGCCCAACATTTTCATGACATAACTGTAATTAGTTTCAACGTTGTGAGCACAGGTAGTGACGATGACGTAATTACAATGATATTTTAATGTTTAACCATTATCATAAAATAGTTGCCAATTAGATTTAATTTATGAGAGATTGCGACATTAAATACCTCTTTACAAGTTTTGTTTTTACAAAAATCCAGAGGCCGTACCTACCTATCGAAATTGAAAAAAACAAATGACATAAATTCAGAATTAACAATGTTAAACAAGATTGAATTGGTTAAAAAAAATAAATATAATAAGCACATATTAAAATTTAGTACCACAGTGTCAATCTAATAAGATATGCAAATAAGAATGTGTTAAATGTCATAAAAGATGTTGGGTTCCATGTTACGTGGAAATATTTTCTAAGCAAAAGTTCGCTAGAGTTGGGACCTAACTACCGGTACAGGCTCGCATATTGGATGTTTTTGTTAGCGCCGTTGATTACAATGTTTGTTATTGTCCGCGCAGTCGTTCGACTACACGGTGATATGCCAGCAGCCGGGCGTCGGCGAAGACGGACGAGGGACGCCGTCGGCGCACCATTCACCTGCGCAGGCGCCACGCACCAGGCCCTGGCACGACTTCGGCAGGCAAAACGATGCCGACAAGATACAAATCGCCAAACTGTAAGTACTAACTTAACCCTCCATGTTTGGTTCTCTGGTAGCTCTGAGTAGCATCGGTGGTGTTGATCTCAGAATGTGCTAATGCGATCGAAAGGCACAGGAATGTAAGAGCAATTCTCGTATAAAGTAATACAGCATTCATTCATACCCAACCGCAGCAATGTCATTTTTTATGCACAGTATCGAAAACAGGCTGCCATTTGATACGAGTTCGACGAATTAGCATTTTATTATTTTTACCTAAAATGCTCAAAGATTCTGGGTAAATTACTTATTATGTTAAATCATTCAAAATTAAATATTTATAAGATACTCGTATCTAATTTAGACAGTTACTTAAGTAAGTCCTCAGCCATAGTAACACTGACCAACATGAAACATTTTATTAAAGAAAATTCTCACAGTTAATTAAGTACATCGTATTCTTAAAAGGGATAAAAAGTTTATTTAATATACATACATAAAGTTAAGTATATTAATGGTGGCCATTAAACAATAAAAAAACAAAGTATCCTACAATTTAACTAAATTGCGAAACATTTTTTCTTATTTTCAAAGACACAATGTTAATTTCGGTGTATATTTTCTTCAGAGATTGGTTAACTACCTACAGAAATTGCCCCTGTATAGTTTCGGACAAAAAACCAAACCACACGCGGCTGGTATATACACGTAACGTAAACAGTCAATTCGTTTTGATCAAACCTTTTTTGTAATATTTAAGTAATTTGCTGGTGTGAGTGGTCCGAACGACAATATTGACCGAGCACTTTGCACCTCCCCGCATGACGGTTATAATGTGGCCCTTTCTAGGAAACGTAGGCATTTTGTGGTCACTGCGGACACACACATTGAGAGAGACAATGTAACTGCGTCTAAAACTACACAAACGGTTTAATATGTTCAACTCCTACATTGTTCACATTTTCAAGTGAAATTGATATTACCTTAGCAAATACTGGTGATGAATTGCGCTTTGGCAGAATAGAACACAATACAAAACATACTTTTTGTTTGGAACCGTTAGCTATCAATATGAAAAATAATGCTTAGTCCATTCGAACAAAAGACATCAACGACATCTTAATTTATTATTATATTTAATTATTCACTTTTTCATTTATTTTCTTGCAATAAATTGACCAATTTGTTAAATAAAGTTCTACCAACAAGAGCTAACCTTTCTACTTATAGCTCAGCTGTTACTTCCAAAGTACACGATTAGACACGTCAAGAGATCGTTAAAGTATATAATACCTTACCTTATTAATCAACTACCTATATTATTGAGGACAAAATAACTCAGAAAAACGAAGCAACGGTTTTTACAAAATATAAATACCTAATATGACCAATTTACGTATAAAGTAAAACATTAATAAAAAATATATTATTTAATTCATTATAGATAAATAATTTAAAACAATAATAGAGCAAAAATAATACCTAACAATAATATCATAACACAAATAAAATTTAAAATTAACTAACACTAGGGAGCTAAATACTTTATAAAGCTACTGGAATTATTTCATTTACAGTATTAAGCTATGTAAATGAAGTAGCAACAACAAAACTACTGCGCTGTTTTGCTTTGTCTCTTCCATTCTATGCGTATTTTCTTTCACATAGGTACTCTGTGTGTTCCTTTTTTCCTGTACACTGTATTAAAAAAAAAAAACTTGCGGTTTGCGGTTCTCAGGGTACCGACACATATCTGTCTAGATTTTAATGACATAAGTGTTGAAAATTACTAAATAAAATGTGATATAATTTAATAACAATTTTTTTTTCAACATGTTTGGTTTACGTGCGTTAGAGTTTTAAAATTCAGTGACACGTATTAATTTGCACATTATAAAGTAGCATTATTTTATTAGAATCTCGTGACATTCAATTAATATAAAAATAGAACCGGTATTCATTTGATTTCTATTATTAACCAGTTACTAATTTACCTAACCAGTAATGATATAATAAGCTGTTGGATTTCTATCTAAAACTGCGCAGACCGCACGCGGTGCGTAGCGGAGCGACACAGCTAAGGGGCAAACATGTGTGTTTACTGTGGGAACCTATTATGTGTCTATTAATTTTATATTTATGCTTTGCCCTAGTTATTTTTAAGGATTTTACTAATGTGACGATACTATAAAAGTGCTACGCTAAACTAAATTTCGCTACGAATTTTCATGTTTGAACTGTATGATTACCAAAAATGATTTATCCAAACAAACTCTTCAAACATTCTGCTGATTTTAGTTGGTAAAGTGGCACTGAAACACTATGTATTCAGACATATTGAATCACGTGTACAATGGGTGCCGGCACCGACTATTTTCTTCCGTTCCGTTGTTAAGTTACTAGGATAGTTCTTTAAGAGGTGCTAACTCACATTTCGTGATCTTTGAATACAACCAGTAAAAGCAGGTGTGAATTAGTAATTTCCTAACTGACAAGTTAATTTACTCGAAGGGTTCGTCTTAATTATTTTCCTCGAACACGTACCGTGCCGTGTACAAATCACGTCCTAACATATAGGACGTGATTTGTTTGAGGGTTTGTTATGTTACTGGTTCAATGGACTTGAAGTAAACAAATGTTGTCTTGTTTTTATATTAATTTTGAATACGTTGTTTGTGTCCCAGTGTAGTTAGAAGTACACAAATATTTTAGTAAAAATGCATTTAAATACATCCAAATGAAAACCTTCTTGTCGATTTGTTGCGAATGCTCGCGATTCCAGGACATCCCAAGCCTTACATAATACATACGTATGGTATAAAAGGACTCAAATGCGTACTTGCCTTGATGTACATTTTTGTACTTTTTGTACATTTTAAATGAGTATGGATGTGCCACAAAGTTATCAAAGGAAGTACCTATCAGCAAATGTTATTCGCACAAGTACCTACTCGTATAAAATTGGTATTTATACAATGACTCAAAGAGTAAAAGTTGATACATTTAATTAAGATTATTTCTTTCAAACAAAATTACCTTAGAATTAACTTATTTTATTAATTATATATTCTTATATCCGACGACTTATATAGGCGTTAGGATTAGGATTGCTCTAAAGTAGCTCAAAAACTCCTAAAAGCCGGCGGAAAACCCGTTCTTAAGGGTAAAACACCACAGGCATGGAACAGAAGTGTGGTGATTCTTTTTTTTAAGAAGAGCGACGAAGCCCTGCTTAAGAATTATAGGCCCATCTCACTGCTGAGCCACGTCTACAAGCTGTTTTCAAGAGTCATTATGAACCGTCTCGCGCGCTGGTTTGACGACTGCCAGCCTCCCGAACAAGCCGGAATCCGTAAAGGCTTTAGCACCGTAGACTACATACATACGCTACGACAGGTTATACAAAAGACCGAAGAGTATAACCTGCCTCTCTACCTAGCGTTTGTGGACTACGAGACATAGGCTGTGCTGCAGTCTCTTCAACGGTGCCAGATCGACTATCTGTACATTGAGGTGCTGAAGTGTCTGTACGAAAACGCCACTATGTTAGTCTGACTCCAGGATCAGACCTCGAAACCTATGCTTCTGCAGCGAGGTGTGAGACAGGGAGACGTACTGTTCACTGCTGCACTGGAGGATGTCTTCAAGTTTCTGGACTGGAAAAGGGCTGGCATTAACAGTCACCTTCAGTTTGCCGACGATATCGTAGTCATGGCTGAGACTATGGAGGACCTCAGTACAATACTCGATGAACTCAGTAGAGCCTCCAAAAGAGTGGGTCTTAAAATGAACATGGACAAAACGATGGTCATGTCAAATGCATGCGCCCGATCTTCATGTAACATGAAGATCGGGCGCTACACTCGAAGTCGTGGGCGAGTATGTTTACCTAGGACAAACTGTCCAGTTGGGTAGGTCCAACTTTGAGAAAGAGGTCAATCGTCGAATCCGACTCGGCTGGGCAGCGTTTGGGAAGCTACGCAATATTTTCTCGTCCCACATACCTCAGTATCTCAAGACGAAACTCTTTCACTAGTGCGTGTTGCCAGTGAAAACCTATGGTACTGAAACATGGTCGCTCACAAAGGGCCTTATTAGAAGTCTTAAAGTCAACCAAAGGGCAATGGAGAGCTTGGAGCTTCCCTGCGTGATCAAATCAGAAATTAAGAGATCTGCAGGAGAACTAAGGTAACCGACATAGCCCGAAGAATAGTCAAACTTAAGTGGTAGTGGGCAGGGCACATTGCTCGCAGAACAGATGGCCAATGGGGCCGAAAGGTTCTGGAAGAGAGAAGATGTAGCTTTGAAAGGCCTCTCACAAGATGGACCGACGACCTTGTGAAGGCCGCAGGAACCCGTTGGATGCGAAAAGCATAGAATTGGTCGAAGTGGAGGTTCTTGGGGGAGGCCCATGTCCAGCTGTGGACGTCTTTTGGCTGAATCCTGATGATGATTCTTATATCCAAACATTTATGGTGATATCACTCACAAAAGTTAAATCAGACAAACAATAATGTGAAAATGTTGTTTACATAAGATTTCGTAAAGTATACAATTTTCTGTCATATCATACTACCATAGTCCATTTATAGTGCTAGGGAAAATTGCAAGAGCAGCTGTTTCTAAATTATTTCAATAATCGCGCCATGATCGACACTGTGCATGAATTATGTCCAGCAGCTTATTTATGAGTACTGAAAGCTGTATTTTACTGTAATATTTGGTGTAACATTGCGCAACAATGCACTGGGCACTGGTAGTAAGCTCCTCGCCTACGAGCCAGCAACTTGTTTCCCTAGTTGGTACAATTTGCGCGGGATGATAAACTGCTGATACTGAATGGTTCTCTTCCATTTCTAGATCAAGATGTGTTTCCACATAAAATAATGATCGTAGGAGTCAGCGGTTTTACCCAACTTTTAGGTGTCGCGAAGTACCTACTCGCACTTAGTAGTTACTTTTTCATGTGCATGTTTCTTTGTGAACTGGTCTTGTTTCGGCGTCTTCGCGTAATACTTCTATAGAATACTAAAATGACTTTACTTACACGCTGCCTAATTGGATTGAAGAAAAGGATCGGATGTAAGTAAACTTAGCAATGATAAGTAATTACTAATTTAAATGTACCTTTATAAGTGATCTAATAACTATATTGAAAACCGACCATAATTGTAAGTATACATTTTTTGTTTATTACAAATAAGTAAATGAGTCGTTGACCCAAGATATAATTCCCGTTTTTTGAATTATGTATATGGGATGTGAATAACAATCGTCTTTAGCAAACTGGGATCTAAGTAGAATAACAAACTCCTAAGTTATTCATAAAATCTTTTCCAAAGTAACTACATAAGCTTTCTAAACTTTAATTACAATAGATTTGTAAATAAATTGTATGATTTAACTTAAAAGACAAACATCAAAATACCCTTCAAATGAAATCGTTGGAAAAAAACACCGCGTCGCCGGCGGAAGCACTCGTCGACATGATAAGTGCATTAGCATTATTATCTCGATAATTACTTGCTTGCATTTGGCCCAAATAGCGCGGTCGCTTCTACCGTCTTAAATTACCTTCGTCGTCGATACGAACCCGCTCGCCGCTCGCCTCTCGCTCTGTCCGATTACCAGCCCTCGCCAGCGCCAGTAATTCTAACGCCCTCACAAATGTTTGGTCTATTACTTACCGGTCAGTTAAGTACACCAATGCCTTTCGATGTATCAAACAGACACTTTATTTACCTCTCGAATTCTCAACACAGGAATGAGCTTTTAAAGGTATAGTAACTTAATCAAGTAATATGTGTCTATTTGATTATCACTTTATAAGGCACCAGCACACATACTTATCTGGATCACAGAATTAATTAATTAACTGATAAATAATAACATAACGACTTTTTGTCTTTAATTTATTTCTATAAATATGTATTTCCATTTTACGTTTGATAACGTTAATGCGCATAATGTTGTAAAGTTAATATTTAATGAAAAACGCCGTTATTTTTAATGTTTCTTAATATTACAAGTTCATTACCGGAGCTTATAAATGTAGCAATATCGCAGCAATGCTTCAGGATTGCGGTACACACGCGATCCTAACATCTGTCCGCTTTAAGCCAAATTAATGTATACTTTAAACAGCATTCCTCTGCCTCTGTTAAGTATTGAAACGACGTTTTCATTCCGTTTGCTCGATCACTTGGAGAGTTGCAATCTACTTATCTGTTTTATTGTCTCATGAACTGTACTTTACAGGCAAACCTTATTTGCCTTTATTATAATTTTCACATTGAGTAGCGATTAAAACGTTTGGTGTTGGGACAGTTACAAGCGCGTGTTTGTTGCAATTCTTGCGGTTGGTAGGAAAGGTTCCATGAATCGTTTGCGGGAATAGTAGCAGCAAATAATAATAGTTTGGCTATGATGATAGGGTTGCGTCGCCGCGTGTGTCGGTCGTCAGCCGCACCCGGCAATCAGCGCGGCGCCATTACGCTGGCTAAGCGTTCTCATTAAGGAGCCGCGTGCATGGTGCACCAGCTCCGTGCCACCGCTCCGCGTAGCGTGTAACGTGCTATCTCCTGTCCACCGCACACCGCCCCTAGTATTAAAAGATAATATCTTTTAATTTCAATGATGTTTCGAACAAACCTTCATCATCCTCCTTTACAAATAGACCTGCTGGTTTATTGCTTGGCTTGAAGATTGTTGTAGATTTTATCAAAACCAGCTAAAATATTTTTAAAGCTTGGGAGTAGCACAATTCTTGAGAAAAATATTCGCAAGTACCTTTGCTGCGAGATTTTGTGCAATTTGCAAACTTTTAAAGCTTCGTGTCCCTCACAGTAGTATTCATCTCAGCACACAATGGTGTTCAATTTCCATCAAAGCATGATACTGAGCGATGCGGCGCGCCTCTGTCTCGTATATACTTGTGGGTGAACTACATTTACATTCTATAATTTGCTCAAGACCTTGCAATGTGACGTTTCAGATATAAACATAGTTTTTATCGTTATTTATATGGGAAACAAAACCAGTAGACTGTCGACAATAATTAAGAAATATCCGTATAAGTAGATACATAGACACTTGCATATTTTATCCCTGGGCCTGATGACAAGGAAAAAAGAGTAAAAATGTTAATAGCCGCTAACGAGTCATTTTTACGGGTTTTTAATACCAACAGTGTCGCCCTGCTGCGAATTCGCTTGGTTTCATGTGACGTCAGGAATTTCACAATTGATTCCAAAAGAGTCGAAGCTTTTCCAGCAATTCTAAGAACTAGACTTGTTTTTCTGCACGTACTTACATTGTTGTTTTACTTACGAGTTAGTGGCGCTTGGCCCTTTAGATTATGTTATTTCTGGGATTGTAGCTTTCCTTTGAAATTGCTTGTCAACCATGATAGAGATATGGTATACGAGTATTATAAGTGTTGTTGAGCAGTACCTAGACTGATGTTGAAAAACTGCAAGAAATGATTGTACTGTCCAATAAGTGGCGTTTTTGCCGCAAGTGTATATGGTTATAGAGGGTTCGTATTTATGCGCATCTAATTTGGGCCGCAGCGCTCGGAGGCTCTGCGGGACGCGAGCCTCTCCGTCTCTTATCGCGGCATGCGTTTTTATTGCGAGCACTTTGTTGTCGCTACGTTCCAAGACTTTTTGCGCACTCATCAATTTCCGCGCCTCGCCGATTGATTTATTCATGAAAGGCTCTTGTCTCCACTCAGGAAGTGTCTTTTTTTGGCTGCTTCGCCACTGAAATTTGTAATGAAGCTCATTCGAAAACAATGTGTTATTTATTACTGAATACAAAGAATTCATGTACGCACACCGCCTGCACGTTATACCTACATACATATCTATCGTGCTCTTTGTCTTTTTAGCCATTGCTTTTGTATTTATTGATCGGGAAGTATTGCAAAATTATAATCTTGCTAGTAGTACGAACAGTCCATCAAGTGTAAGTAAACAAAGGATAAGGGTAGTTGAAATGACAATACAAAGCAACATTGCAAATGTAAATTGTGTTCGGAATCACTTAGAGAGCATCAGATAGGCGAGCGCCCGCGCCGCCGCGACCGATCCGTCACTGTCGGCCTGCGTTTGCATTACACGGCTTTTATCTTCACAAGCTCGGTTCAAATCGCAAACATCAGCGGGGCTGTTTACCAAATTGTTTTCAATAAGCTTAAGTAATGGTGTAACCGTAGAACTAAATCGACGCAAACTGCTTTATCCGCATTCCTCGGACAGATTTAAAGGATTAAACGTTCCATAACGATTTATTACTTTTTATCATGTTACATAAGTTAAGTCTGTGACACAATAGGCTGCTCCGATAATGACTAGTTAGTTTGGTGGTGCAGTTTGTAAGCGCGAGAGTGGCGCGCGTGGGCGTCGAGATCAGCGCAGTGACAAGCAGCGCGCGGCGAGGGCGCGGGGTGCGCGGGCGGCGTGCGCGTCGCGCGGTGTCGCTAACGAGCCGCGGCACGCGATCACCGCTAAATTAGCGGGGTTTTCCTTCCGTCGGTCCAGCACTCAGGAAATCGCGAGAAAACACAGTTTTTCATTGCGCACTACGAACTGGATCTCCGCGCCTTTATGTAACGACGCCGCTGACAAGCTGTACCGCCTGTGCAATTAAGATTTCCACTTTTTGCACACTTTTATTGCTTTACTTCATGGAAACTTTATTGTCGAGAACGTGTATCCGTAGATAAGTATCTCAAAGAAGAAATCGCACTTTTTCTAAATGTTACAGAAACCAGGTCTTATTGTGCATTTTATGTTCCTACAAACATTAACGACAAGTCGCCTACTGCGCTACTCCGTAATACGCAAGTTTTTGTGTGTTTATCTTAAATCTTGAAGTCGCAGGTGTTGTACATGTCATAGCGACTCGTCGTTTCTCGGTGGCGATATAAACACTTATTCTTGTTTGTGGCAGGTTTTCCCCGTACGGCTTCAAGTACCACCTGGAGACCGCGAGCAGCAGTTCGCAGAGGCGTGAGGATGACCGGATCACATACATCAACAAGGGCCAGTTCTACGGCATCACGCTCGAGTACATCCACGATCCTGATAAACCACTCAAGAACCAAACAGTCAAGGTGAGTCTTTTAATAGAATTGAACGAATGAAAAATCTTAGTTTAAAAAGTCAATGAAATTATCGACATTAACGGTTAAGTGGCCGGATGTTTACTTGTAGTGGACCTTAGAAAGCTGCGGCAGTGGTCACTAAACGTACTCGCATAGGGAATCGTAAAACACGCCGCGCCTCGGCGTCGCACCGCCGCGCGCCGTGCGCCTCTCCGCGAACATCTCAATTTATAACTCCACTGCGCTACTGCTGAAATAAAATGAACCAAATTATTGCTCCTGTACGGAAACGTAATCAATGTACTTTGTACAATATTTACGAGCAGAATGTAGGTAACATATAGGTATGCTTCATTTTATTAGATAGTAGGCTATCTCCCTCACACAGAAATCATTAGCTTGGACTCAACCTACCATAGATTGTAACATCAGGTACCTATAAAAACGATTTTTCTACTGAAAACAGATATTGATTTCAAAATCCTGAATCGATTCCTCCGACTATTTCGAAAAGCCAGAAACAAATACGTTTATCCATTTCAACTTACGATGTGCCTTCTTAATATTCCGTTCATTACGATAACATTAAAATGAAAACGAATAATGTGTTTTATGTAGATTTACGTAATAGCCGGTAATACGTTGCGAGATAATTGTAACAACAGCTACTGTAAGTAGTATGTAAGTAAGTGGTGGTAAGGAGATAAGTGGGAGCGGTTCGCCGGGAGACCGCAGGCGAGCGGCTCAGGTTCACCCTGCTCCCTAGCACCCAGTTCACCTTCAAGTATTCACTTTCATCATATTTCTTTCTCCAGCTACTTGAATTACCAAACATGCAAAAAATCTCGTATTAATTTATACTGAGCACTTGCGGTGAAGTGCAAAACGAATAAGTTAATAACAATAAAACATGTTTTCACATTTACGCACTGAAAAACCCGTGTTTAACTCTGATGACTTGGTTTTCTATTATTCTCAATCTGGTTTTTTTCTGCAATCGATTTTCAGAAGCGACACAAGTTCCAAAGTAAAATAAAATAAACACATCGATGTCCTCCCTTTCAGACAGTAAAGATATAATTTGCGATCATCTTGATACGCCTGCGTAACATATAATTGCTGTAGCATAAATACGAACAATTCAATATCTAATGATACAATGACGTGACTAAATTAAGCATTTAACTCGTGAGAAACTTTGTTTAGACAAAAGATTAACCGCAACGATTATACCCACGTGGTATCGTGTCGGCGTGTCGTGGAAATCGGAAATCCCATCATTATTGTTTCCTGACACTTCCCTGAAAAACGTGATGATGAATAGTACTTACCGAGAGAAGGTTGACACAATAAAATTGCACCATAATACACATTAACTATGTAATCTGGATAAACCAGAAATTCCACATTTGGTAATCTGGTTAATCTGGTTTAGATAATTGAAGTAGGTTTTTTTGTATTGTTTTGATTTTAATGTTATTGTTTGTACTGGTTATGAAACGGAACGTTACTCATACTACAGTAAGAGGCGTCATAGATGTAGGTATGCTTATCAATTTCGTTTTTATTCAATGTTGAATTTTCCGTTTTTTGACAGCGACTAACATATTCAAACACGTTTTATCTCTATTCAATGGGCTTAGATCGGAATAATCAGAGATACAATGCGACATGCGTTTGAAGTTATTATTAAGGCAGTAAGTGGGCCGCGAGTCCGGCCGGTGTATCGCATTCAATACGGACTCAGATAGGTGTACCGAGCTTATCTCGCCGCAATCGAGTCCGCATTGTATAGCCGCGCCCGATAATTAAGACGACGCTTTTGACATTCGCCATATAGGAATACAATGACCGCCCCGGGAGTCCGTGCCTCCGCTCGGATAATATCGCTCCCTTTAAACAATAACCATACTGCATTATGATAAAACAATTTCAATGCGGCAAACATCGTGTTTTCTTAACGAGAATTCTTTAATGTTTCCAAAAAGAAAATAAAGGTTAAAGAATCTCATGTTAAACGCCTGCCTACTGGTGAAACTATGGCATGTGCAGACGAATTAGCTTAACAATTTAGAGAGAAACCCGTGTGAAATCTTCCTTTAACCTACAGTATTTTTCTAGCATTTTGGGTTTCATGGCGTATTTTATATAAATAAAGAATTGTTAATGGCTACATTTAAATCCAAACGAACACAAATTGATAACCATGCCTACACTATATCTACGAAACAATTTTATCGCGTTATCAACCGTAACTAAAAAAGTTTAATACACACGCGAAGCGAATTGAATACGTTTTGCGTGCCAAAAAGCGGTTAAGGGATTGTAAGAAATTTTAGTAAACAGAGAGATTTGGCCTGCGAGTGGCCTACGAGTGGCTGCGAGTGGCCGGTGTGCGTGGCGGGATTGTAATTACGGCCGGCACGCCCCTGTTTCGGCAGAGCTTTGCCTTCGTCTGCGATAGCATCGCCCCGGCTTTCCACCGACGAACACACGACACAACACGAATTCCAGATTCTGCACCTAATTAAACACCGTACAAAATACACGATTGACTTAATCTCCTCTTAATATTGGAAGCGTTCACACGCCACGGCCGTAACATTTACATAAATATTTAATGACAAATATCATTTTAAAATGTTATCTTAAGACGTTAGGCAAGTTGAATAGATTGAAATGTCGTTCCGCAAAAATAGTTTACGTGCAAAAAACATTATGAAAAGAGCTTAATCAATCACAGCGCATAGTGGCAATTAATCATCCCGCTAGTAACACGGAGACGTTGTTTGTTATTCTGCATCATTGCAAGGGTTGCGTCGCGCAGTCGCCCTACATCCTCGGAGCAAATATGTTAAGGTGTATTTTAATGATATCCGTCGTCATTAATCACACCTCATACTAGAGTAGAAATAATACAGATGACTCGTCTCGTCTTATGGTAATATGATAAATCTAATTAAAAAATTACCTCGAGAGTTTTTGTAATGTTTATGAATACGAATGAGTCTAGATTATAATTTTTATAGTCATTTAGATATGTGGAATAGATGGGTGTGTTAAAACAACACTACAATTAAAGTTCAATCAATGTGTTTTACATGCTGACATTATGCACGCACTTTAATCGCTACTAATAAAGTTCCGTTCGATCTGTTTATTGTGAACTACGATGAAGCCATGTGTTGCGTGTCCAAAGCGCTTCTACTCATTCAGAGCATTTTTTACTCGGCTTTTTATCGGCGCACTGACATCATTGTGTTCACTTTCGTAGCAACGGAAACTCACGTAACGAGACACGTCTTGTTTATTTTCTTTTTATAATATTTTGCGACTTTAATGATTGCTCCCGTTTGCCTTTTTAAGGCAATCGTTAATGATGCCTTTTACACTGAACATATTACGCTTGATGAGGGATTATAACGGTTTACATTCTGAGTGCGCGGTTCCTACCGCCGCGCACCTTTCGGCCGACTGCATCGATACAGACAAGTGAAGGGCTGTCATACGAGACCGACTGAATGTTCTCACAGGAGGCACTCGGCTGTAATGAAATTTTCGTACTCGAATTCGCGAGAAAGGTTTCACAATGTTGTACCTACAAAAAATGTATGCAAAAATTTGCATGCGCTCCGTTGAGAGTTGCAAGTTGCCAATCACGGCCGCAATCAATCACGTGTTGAGATGTCTCAATTTAGCTTGCACCCTCGTCTCAAGTTCGGCGCGGCGAGGCGCACCCCGCGCCCGCTCTCAGCCCTGTCGAATCAGAAAAACGTTAATGATTATAAATTGCAGAATTATACAACAGAAAGCTCTTGATAACGGCATTTCTTTAAATCTTTAAATTACTTGCGATAGAAATTCTTTATCAAATTTAATTTATCCAATTTTTTATCATGAGAAATAATGTATAATGGCTTATTTATTCCAAAATGTTTACTCATATTTACATGATTTGTATTATTTTGTAAGGATTAGTTATTTGCAACTTTGATTATTATAAATCTACATTATTCCTGCGTAAGGCGAAAATGTACTCAATAATCTATAGGTACCTAACTATCTGGCATATCAATATGGTTATTTATCAGCGGAGCGGTCTCCTCTCAAGTTAATGTACTTTTTCTGCCGTTCCTTATTTTTTAAAGAATAATTTATGGGATTTTAATGTACCTAATTGCTTTTTTCGCCTTTTTTGTTTCTCATACTAATAAAAATTTCGGTAATTCCATTTTAAGATAAAAAACGGATAATTGCGTTTTCTGCAAATGAACAATCCCGTTAGCGGCAGAAATTCAATTAGTATCTACAATATATAAGTATATTGCATCCATTATGGAATTCTTTCATTCAGCGAGCGAACATTATAAATACAATGTAATTAATATGCTTTGGCAATCTTTATTTTATTGAATATCTCCGAGCGGCTTCAGTCGGTCCGCTGCACACACGTGGTTAAACATGGGTGTGTAATAACGTGTTACATTAATTATAATCAAATGCACATGTAGATATATAGTGACACGTATTTTGTATCCAAGCAAACAATAAAAAACCCCCATGTACTTACGTTGTACGCTAATAAGAGCGCACGGCGCGGCGAAGCTGGCGAGCGCGCGCCGCTCGACCGAGCGTGAATTTTCCACGTTCGGTTTCAGGTTCGCATAACGCCACTCGATAACTATTACACTTTCGAAATATTACGTATTATTCGGTAATATGTTTATACGTAACCGCTGAAACTGCATAACTAGTCGTAATTAGCCCTGTAACATTTTTTTTTGCATTTATAATAGAGCACTTTCTTCGAAATGCGAATTAATATTCACGTTGGTAATTGATTTATAGAATAACGTTAATTACAACTTTTTTAGATCAGGCATACAATGTACCTCTTTGTAAAATTAAACACATTTATAATGAGAATTCAGAATATTAATTGATCTTATTACAATTATCAAACTGTGGTCCGATAGTTTACTATCGGACCTCAGCATGCCTAGTTGCTGAAGAAGGAATTAAGTTATCAATACACGGAGATTGCCTCTCTGGTATTTAAGGGCATTTTCATTCAGTGTGACTTTCACCAGCGGATAGTCTTGTGACAGTAGAGCTAGTCGTAAGTAGCGTTACGTAATCCGGTCCGTCATTGTTTCGATATTGGTGGTGTCACGGCGCGGGCGTATTTAGCGTCAATCCTTGATACCATCGCCGGTTGACAACCGCCCGTAATCAGCGACATTAGGGTGATATAAGATACGATTATGCAATGCCAGAGTGACTCAAAGCTGTTGTCATCGATGCTTATTCAGCTTTATGGATTTGAGACAAAAAAACGTATAAGTATCTACATTTACCAGCTTAGTTAGTTTTCCCATTTCACTGAATGATTTGATTAGTTCCGCCGTTAGTGCGAGAAGTGCACCTCCGTGATTGAAAGCTGTGCCCTTCGCGGTAGGTACCACATCTTAAGCCGCATCACGCTTCGTCTTGAGCCCTGCACATTACAATCTGACATATCCTTTCGACATTTAAGCAGATTAGTGTTACAACGCGGCTTCGGATGTTAATCCGACGCTCGACGTGTCGCGGGAATTGCTCCGATTTAATCGAGATTTAGCGGTCAGTGCGCACTGCGCAACGCCACCATTAAAGCTATCAATACGCTCTCTAACCATCTATTTGCAAACAACTACTTCTATTACGCTGCAAATTAAAATGGTCGCTTTAATTTGAAAAAGTATACAGGCATGAATGTGTCATTACAGAAGTATTGGTTTACGGATAAGCTCTTCTCACGCGATCCTGATAATATCACGTTTACGAAGATATATTGCAGCTAATACAATCTTACGTGGTTAATATTCAATTATAGTAGGTGGCTGTAACTGCGGCGGATGTGCGAGAACACTGGGCAATTTGTCCGGCGGCGGAAGCTGCACATCTCTAGCAATCTCCCGTAGCTCGCGGCGCGCTGCAGACGCCGCCCCGCGCCCTGCCGATAGACGCACGCACAACATAATGCGCTTTTTAATATGCCCCTCCAATACTTAAAGCGTTTTCACTACATGGTACCATACTTAATTTGAATATTCTTGAGCTTTTCTACAATGTCTATCTATAAGTAATTGCGAAGGCTATCTTCTCATCTCAGATTGAGATTAGAAAGCAAGGCATAAAGTCCTACATGAATATTATGCTAGTTAGCGCCTACGAAGGCCCGTTTGAATAAAAGTCCGAGGAAAGGAAATACGTATACTGTTATCGCTTTGTTTAAGGGGCAAAAATGGTCATTGATATATTTCACCTGATGTGAAATAAATACCGACACGTAGGCAACTGCGCGGCAGTTACACCCACAGTTTCGCTCAGAATTTATGTCGAAACCGACATTCACTGCGGAGAACATTCACAGCAAATAACCTAGGCGTTAAAACAACTAGCACAGACAACTAGCGCACTTAACAAACAGACGTATCCGTATCAGATATAGCCTATCGAGACGGCAGGACATTACTTCTGCGCTATCGATAAAGCTCAACGGTGAGCGAAATAGTTTTGCCACGCAGTGAACATAAATAATTGTCATAAAATAGATAGGAGCTGATGGATGGGCGCCGCGCCCGGCCGCCGCCTAACGAGGAAGCGTTCATGACGAGCAGGAACCCACTGACCGCCAGGCCCGTGCCTGCTGCGTGAGCACGCACCCACTCGCGGATTTACGTATCTGACGCGTTTACATCACAGAACAGATGATGCGCTGACGAGTGCGCCTGATTACGTTCCGCTGGTTATCGCTATGCACTACTTGTGCGTTTATGTACATGACGTAACTCAAGATTAAATCTGAAGTAATTGTTACGTTAACGATGCTATTAACTCACGATTTATAGGTAACAATAAGACAGGTGTTAGACTCGGAGAGAGGCCCTTGTGGACTTGCCGACATAACAACAGCATCAGTGAGAAATAGACATCGATATAGAAATAAAGTGAAAACATGTTCGGGCGCTATACTTAATTAGATCATTTATCTCCAACATGCGAGTGAACCTTGTCGCTCGATATTATGAGTTTAACTTGCATATTCAATAAACATTGAATACATTTTGTAGAATTTTGTCTGGTCTAGTCGCAGTTTTAGGTGACGACAATAACTGTGCTGAAATTCAATACTGAACTACACTGAAAATAAGTTGGAGAAAACTGTTTTTCCAACTTATTTTGTCTTACAATCGTACATGTGTGAGTTTTAGTAACCCCAAATACGACTATTCGTATTATGATTTTAATAAAAAGAATATAAAGAATGCCTTTTTTCAACCTCCACGCGACTTCGTCGGAAGAAATATTAACTGTATTTTCTAGAATCGAATGCATTTATTTGATTAAATTGCAATTCAAATGAATGCTATGGTCCAGAATCGAATTCTGTTGTTTATTAAAATTCTTTCAAATTCAAATGCTTTATTTAGTGGCTATTCCTGATAAGATTTATATGCTCGCTAGCTGTCACATGAACAGTCCATCTGATTGCGTGTATGTGATATAAATATGCAATGGTTTATTTATTCAAATAGAGTGACGAAATTAAGGCAGAGTGGTTGTCGGAGCGTAATCGCATCGGCGGCCGACACTTGGGCACAACAGTCCCCGGCGTGTGTGACACGCGGCGAGAGAAAGCGTGCTTAATCAGATAACTCAGATTGTCAACCGAGCTCCTGAAATCGGGTCGAATGTCGATACACTCGATTAATTAATTGACGGTCCGAAAAGTTGGAAGTAACTGGTCCACGAAGCCAAAACCGTAGACGTCTTGTGAAACTTGCGCGTTGCATTCATACCAATGAAACGGTAATACTACATCATTATAAAAGGCGATATTCAGGACCGACTTTGCTTCCAATTGATGCAAATTACTAAGAAAATCCAGAAGACTAAACACATATGCTGAAGATAACGTATACCCATCTTTAATTGATTATAACAAAAAATACTCATTTATCGAAAATATGGCAACTACAATTTCAAAATGTTCTCAAAAAGTTGCATCAATATTCCACGAAATAGTCGGTTTTATTACATTAATAATGTGCTTAAATTGTTGTCCAAATTATAATAAAACATTATTTACAGTTATGAGTTGAACGTGATATAAGTTTGTGCTACAAGAACACATAATTCTGTCATTTCGGATTAAAAATCCAATTAACGCGCGGAACAAGCGCGGCGCCCACGCAGTTCGCCGCTTACACGGCCAATAAGCACCAACATGACGGAGCCATCCGATCACCCGATACCTGTCCTAATACTTACGCATCCGAATCACAACTTTGCGCCAAATGATAAAACATTTTTACACTATAATAAATAACTTTTGAAATTCATTAGTAACGTCGTAAAATATACATACAAATTAAGTTTCGAAGAAAAAATTATAAAAAATAGATTAAAATCCTTAGCAAGATATTGATTAGTTAAACATTTATTATTTATGGATATCATTATATTTAATTGTGAAAGCCATGCCACGTTATTGCAATCAAAACATAACTGATGGTGTTAAAACTGCATGTTTAGTTAGTATCTCAGTTAGGTTACAAGTTAAGACCATATTTTCTATCAATAATTATTTAAATAGTCGTACCCTTAACTCAGCAAAACTGTAAAAAAACACAGGTATTTTTTTTTATTTAAGATAAATGCTACGATATTGACGATTGATAACAATCATTAATATCGTAGCTTTTATCTCAATTTTTTGCTTATACATATAAATGTGAAATAAATAAATTAACGCTATCTAATCTTGAATTGAATAACATACATCTACATGACATTCCAATCCCACGGAACTTCTCAAATGAAGTGAATTAACATACAAGCAGCGATTAGTTAAATCTTAATGCAATTGTTGCCGGTCTTATGGTTTTCGCAATAAGCTCCACAAACTTGTACCTACATAATGTCAAATTAAAGTCGTTAATGAAATCAAAATAAAGCCTGTCTCTGATAAATTGTGCGGTAAGTCAAACAATTATGATTGCCAGTTATTACAATGTATCTTTGTCATGCAACAATAGCCAACATTGTTCAGTACCAATTGCAACCAGAAAATAGCCACTAAATTACGTAAACCGTTACCAGTCGGACTTTAAATTAGTTAGCAAGTGTTTATGAATCATTAGTTCCAATACAATAAACAAAAGTGGCCAGTTCAGTCAGCGATTAGCTACAACACATAAATAAACAGTGTGTTTGTAGAACATTAAAAACGGAACAGTTTTGAAAAGACCTCATTTAATTTGGCTTCAATTTGAATACCACTGATGCTATATATATTAACTAATTCAAGTTTACAGTTAGCATTATGTATTTCGTCAAATGCTTACTGGCGCGCGGAATTCTAATAAAGTAGTAAATGTTTATATTTATTTATTATAAGCGCTGAGACGGTGGGTAGAGGCGGTGTTAACCGTTACAATTTTATACATGGGCTATCTATTAGTATGCACGGTTCCGTTGGGTTTACGCGTCGCGCCCGATCTCCGGAGAAAGCCCGTGTCCCGCTTATAGACTCGCTGAACTATTCACCGACACAAATTACTCGTAAATTCATCGATTTACAGTAAAATAGTATTTTTTATAGCTCCGAGCCAACACTGTAACCGCGGGTCCTTGCTGTATTTAATTGCAATGCGAGCGTAATTGCCGTGTGCAGACGCCGAATACTTCATCTTATTTAGCTTATCTTTTCCTATGCATATTCATGATTCGATAATGACGTCTAAGTCACAGTTAACTTGTAAATAGGCATTGGAGCCAGGGACGGTTATAGAGTCACTTCTCTAAGTATTGCAGTTAACCGGGAGGAAGGGTGCGTCAATCTACATACGTCTGCACTCGGCACACACGCTATCTATACTTATACTTATAATAAATCTGTAGAAGTGAAAATTCTGTACATTGAAAATATCCAAAAAATAAATGGCAGGGGGTGTTACTTGACCGACACCGAACCCAAAAATGTGATTAAAAAATTTTTTGTCTGTCTGTCTGTCTGTTTGTTCAGGCATCACGCAAAAACTACCGGTTCGATTACGATGAAACTTGGTATAATTATTCTTTAATATCCTGGGCACCACACTGGGTACTTTTTATCCCGGAAAAGTATATACAATAAAAAACAAACTTAATTTTGCGGTTAGATCCCCGATTACCACTGTCTGTACTGTACCAACCGCAAATACTAAGTTTGTCGTAGGTTGGGTCACCCGCAGTGGAGTTCATTTTTATTCCTTTTAGTTTTTAGAGTTATTTAGGTTTATTTTTATATGAGTCGTAGGTATAGATTTTAATTTTAAAGTATAGGTAGTATATTTGATAGTGTACGTAGTGACCGTAGGTTATTTTATAATACTGTTAGGTAGGTTTAGTCATTCGTATAGATATTAATTTTTTAGGGATTTTGCTTATTTATTGAGTTTAGATTAGTTATCATCAGAAATAGGTTTATTTAGGTAGGTAGGTATTTAATTTTCTGTTATTGAGTTTTTTTTTTTAAATTAGTTAGGTACCTACTTAGGTAAAGATATCATATAGGTACCCTCTTAATCACCACTAATGAGACACAATTGGTTTTCTATTGTAATTAGCCACAAAGGGCCCGCGACATAGATGGCATTCTGGGGAAGCACATACATTTTATCCTGTTAGCACGTTCCTGTGGGTAAATTTCCGACATCCACGCGGGCGAAGCCGCGGGCAGAAGCTAGTCAAAAATATATGCGTTCCAACTGACATGGACAATTGGAATTATACTAGATAAACTCATGAGCTAATAAATAGCCCTTGCATGGCCTGATCTACGAACTTAGTAAACGTTTCGTTACCAGTGATTCCAGGGGAAAAGAAAGGAAGTACCCAATTGGGTCTGCAAAGGAATGCCAACATCCTATATTCAATCGATGATAAGTAGTTGAACAAACTCCTGTAACTTATCCATAATATTAGGTTGGGGAAAAAGTCTTTTCGCATTACAGTATGTATGAACTTGTAATAAAATCTCTTTGGCTATACTATTTGTATCTGGCTGGTTTTGGTATTATTGAAAGTTTAAATTTTAAAGAACATAATTCCAAATTCAAATTAGGAAAATGTGTGATTTTCTTTTGTTTTTCGTACTGTCAAGATGAGTGAATCTAATGAAGAAATTCGATACATTTTAAAATTTTACTACAAAAAGGCAAAAATGCAACGCAAGCCGCGAAAAAAAATTGCGATGTTTATGGACCTAGTACAGTGTCTGTGAAAGTAGCACCAATTTGGTTTAAGCGTTTTCAATCCGGAAATTTTGATGTCAAAGATGCACGTCGCTCTGGTCGCCCTATTACGGATAAAATGGATGCCATTTTTGAAAAAGTGGAGCAAGACGGTATCAGTAGTTACGACGTAGGTGAAGAACTGGGAATTGACCACAAAACAGATTTGGTGCATTTAAAAAAAACTGGGTACACAAAAAAGCTCGATATTTGGGTACCTCACGAGCTCACTGAAAGAAACCTAATGAACCGTGTACTCATTTGTGATTCTTTATTACGACGTAATGAAACCGAACCATTTTTGAAGAAGCTGATAACTGGTGATGAAAAGTGGATCACGTACGACAACGTGCGAAAAAGGTCGTGGTCAAAGGCCGGTCAGGCTTCACAGACTGTGGCGAAACCCGGGTTAACTCGCAACAAGGTGATGCTGTGTGTGTGGTGGGATAACTTACTACCACTTACCACCAGGCAGGACCATCGATTCTGAACTCTACTGCGAACAACTGATGAGATTAAAGCAAGAAGTTGAGAGAAAGCGGCCGGAATTAATCAACAGAAGGGGTGTGGTTTTTCATCATGATAACGCTAGACCTCACATATCTTTAGCCACTCAGCAAAAATTAAGAGAGTTTGGCTGGGAGGTGTTAATGCATCCGCCGTATAGTCCTGGCCTTGCACCTTCAGATTTCCACCTGTTTCGGTCTCTTCAGAATTCTTTAGGCAGTGTCAGGTTAACATAACGAGAGGACTGCCAAAACCACTTGTCGCGGTATTTTGATCAGAAATCCCAAAATTTCTATAGCATGGGATCATGTCCCTACCTACAAGATGTCAAAAAGTTATCGAACAAAATGGTACCTACATACTTCAGTTAAATGTAAATAAACTATATTAAAAAATGTTTTGAATTATCTCCTAAAAAATGCGAAGAAACTTTTTCCCCAACCTATTATTCAGATATTTCAATGTATTCGCCAACATGCACCTTGATAACTGACATTCGTGAATGAAGATGTATAGAAACAGTTTAATATGTATAATTTTAATGTGGAAATAAATATTGATATGAATCGGAACAAAATGATCTTTAGATTTTATGCATAGATTTTGTTAAATAATACTGAATAACTTTATTTTATCACTGCTGTAATCAAATACCTAAAATACAAACATGCTAATGAACGGTCCAATTTGGAGACAACGGCACAAGGAGGAAGGAAGGACAGGCGCGGCTGCGCATGATGCCTCGTCGCGGCGATCCATCAATCCGAGGCGACGATCGGAGGTGCTTTCTCGTCGTTAGCCCTATAAGGCACGGTCGGTACCACGCCTCGCGCAAGCCACTTCTTTTTCACTTTATTTTCTAACGCGTTGATAGAAATCGTCTTAACAGCATATTTCACTTTTTCATCTGAACGGAAACAGCCAAAGGTTTCACGTTACTTTTTAAGAGCATTTAAATGCGTATGAAATTAAGATGCCCGCCGTAACGACGTAATCGCGCTCGTTTAACGTAATAGCTGAGAAACGCACGCCGGTAATCGCGTTTTGCGTATTCGCGAAATGCTCACGGCGCTTCGTCTGTACTTTCGTCATTAAAAGTTGGCAATAAATAAAGTAGAGGCATAGCTGCCCGATGTCAGGTGTTTCTAATGGCCACCCTGCCTGTTAATTTATATACCGCCTTATTTACAGAGGATATTACTTATTTAAACAGTACTACGTAAGAGATTTATAGCATTGCTTGAAAACTAATTTGTACTAAACATTGTATGTTTGATTTGTTTCAGAGTGTAGTAATGTTGATGTTCAGAGAAGAAAAATCTCCTGAAGACGAAATCAAAGCGTGGCAGTTCTGGCACGGCAGACAACACTCGGTCAAACAGAGGATACTAGATGCCGGTGAGTATTATTTGATTGCTACCAACATTTATATTATACTAATCAACGCGTTCAATCTTGCGTGAGTGATGATAAGTGAGTATTTATGCAATTATCAAATAAGATAATTTGAAGAACAATGACTGTTCAGTTTTTTCTAAGTATAAGCTGTATAGTAGCGCATACAAGGGTTTAAGACACGATACCCGTGCAAAAACAGAGTCGTGCTCGAGGCGACACAGAAACATGGCGCAGAGGTTGCGTGTGGTGGCGGGCGGTGGCGGGCGCTCGGCACGCAGGACCTAATTACCGAGCTGCAGGCAGATACCGCGGAGACGCACCCGCGCACCCCGCGCCACCATTATATCTCGTTAGGACATTTGCATAAATAACGCGCACGACGGCCGCGGCCCACACCGACCGGCGAACCTATCAATCGCTGCGACTAAAAATAAACACCTCTGGCGCCGCACCACCGCACCGCCTAGCTGGACGCATCGCCTGCGCCGGACGCGCCGCGCTCTGCTCGCAGCTTTATATTACGCTACCTGTAATGACACATTCCGACATTAACCAGATTATAGATATAAAACTAAATGTGAAGTTTCCCCGATGCAGGCAAATGAAACTATGTAATAAAGATATCTGACACGATGAGCTCTATGAGACCGAGTAACAGGAAATCGTTAAAATTCGTGAGAAATCTCTTCGACGCTGTAGAAACACCTGCCTGTTTTGTCGCTGTTCGTTTTGATAGGCATAAAGTGGAGGTTTCAAAGACGTAGCTCGGCTACCTTAGACTACGCGTGTCGAATGTCTACAAAAAGGATAAGACATATAAGCAATCTTACAATATAGTCGCGCGCGGACATAATTACAGCGATGATATCGGGGAGCGCGCTCATTAGCATGTTAATTGCGCGATGGGCCTCGGCCTGCGCCAGCTCAAGCGCTCTGCCTTAGAAAATTATTGTTTTGATCATTTTACAAAGTCGCAATTTTCCTATCTTCGCAATATCAATAAACTTTACAAGCGAGATGAAGCGAGGCTTTGCTATTGCTTAGAATTAGTAATGGAAATCAATTATGGTGCTTTTTTTAACCATTGCAAAGCGAGTTAAATAATACATGACTCTTATTTAATAGATATGCGTTAACCGATTTGTTAGGGAGTTACGTCATCAACAAAACGTTTATGCCTCGAAGTAAACAGCACTGATATATGACACTTTACACATTCTAACATTACTTAAGTGAGGCCTGTAGCATTTGTAATGAGTGACTCCGCGGCCACAAGCACTGCCTATAAATTAAATCTCAAGGAAAATAAAAACATGGAAGCCATTAATTCGCGCGGTCGAGCCAAGTTTAATGTCAAGGTTTTTTAGCTTATCTCGATGTTAGTTAAGTTTTATTTTTTCATTTGTTGACGTTATTACATAGGATGAATTAATGTCTAAACACAAAGGAATTTTGTATTTTATATCTCAAAAGACTGAGTTAATGTATTTGTTTTTAGTTTTATTATATCCGTAAGCGTTGTGGCTCCGATTTCATGGGCTCATTTGTTATGAGGTTCAAACCATAATTTAACATAGTAGGTATTTTTCTCAGAAACATCTGATTACCTACTAATCTCGTATATTTACATATATGACGGAAGTACTAAGATAAGAAGTGGCGAGGGTAGGCAGAGAGGTAGTGCACCATGAATGTATGCGACGAACTTGGGAGCAGCGTCAAGGGCGACACCGGATACCTGTGCGCAGGCGTGTGAAAGCGCGGCGGGGCGAGGGGTGCGTGCGGGGGGGTGCGGGGGGATCGCAACGCACTGCGCGCCCGCACAATGCCTTCTCCGATTACCTACATGTCTTCGTATATCGCGTGTCCGCGTTCAGCGCAGCTTCTTTGCCTCCACACTTATTTCTTTTGACAGTTTTCTTATATACCACGCCTCACTGATTCGACAGATTACTCTTCAGTAAGTCGTTGTTTTGACGATATTAAGGAATATCCGTTTGTAATTTTATACATCGATGGTCATAATCATAACAGACCATTTATTTTCTTATTTACATTTTATATCGTCCTCGATGATTCTGTTGCCTATTTATGAGAACCATAAAGTATAAATTTAATATTAAAAGTCAATTATATAGTTTTTAATCGTTGATTTAATTTTTAAAAGCTCTGTATAACTATCACCATGTAGGTAGAATCTATAGCGAATACACATTTGAATACCTTACCAGAAGTTCTTTTCTGCAGTCCCTTAGTTATTCAAATTCTTTATTTCAGACCTGAGTCGATAGTGTTAGTATCAACAAAATAACTTAACAACTAGTGTTAGTAATAAGAGACACATACTTAAATACAAATATCAGCTGGTATGGATTCTTACCCAGTAGCGCAGCATAGGGGAATCCCACCGATCTGAGAACACGGTCAGGAGACCGTTGGAGGTGGCGCGTAGCCGGCCGGCTATGGAGGCGGTCCTTTTTCTTATTATGGCGTAAAAATCATCTGTGCGCGCCTCCGCAAACACTGTGGACGTACTACAACGCCACGACAGCCCCAACAGTATCCTAAACACGTTATTATATTGGACACGCAGATCGCTGTATGTCCTCTGCGTAAAACGGGTCCGAAAAGACTGCACGTGCAGAAAGACTGATAGAAAGCTTTGAGTGGCTTTGACTTGATTTGTACAACGTGCAAATCTTCGAACCAGCAAGTTACATCGAACAGCCAACGACCTGCGCTCCCTCTCCATATCCAAATTGTCCTTAAGATCATCAGTGACCCAATGACCCAAGTACTTAAACTTAGTCACCCAAGCCAAAGAAGTGCCACAGAGCGAGACACCAGAGAGGCAATTTTCGTAATTTTAAGAACGTTCACAGTCTGATCTTAGTCTCAATCTGTCAAAAATACCTCTAATTTCCCTACATTTTGACAAGTATTTGACATTTGTTTGTCGCCGAGATAAGACTGCGACTAAATTTTGAACGTTTTAAATTACGAAAATTGGCCTTCAGGAATATCAGAATAGTTTGTTCCTATGGCATGTTTTTACAAGAAAAATGAATACTTGCATACAAAACTGTGTACATAGGAAGTTTTTGTGTGGGCGGATTTATTAGCACATAGCAGGATGTTGCGTGGACTCGTAAATTTGTAAGAGGCTGTTAAAACAATAAGGTTGTCGGAGGGCGGCGTCCCCCGGCGGCTCATAAACACGTCAGCGGCGACGTCGCCTGCGCCCGCACAGATCGCCGCGCCAGCGCCCGACTGATAGCCCCCGCCCACGCGCAGCAGACAGACACTCACGCGCCAACCTACTAACACCCGCGCAAACCTAACACACTGCTCCAAATACTGCAACACTGACAGAACTCATACTTGTATTCAGATAACTCATAAATAGGTATCCCACCCCGCCAATGACCGTAAAATAATTAAGAAGTAGACGTTTAACTAACCACGATTGAACTATAAACTAGCTTAATGACAGTCATTTTGCAAACTTCTAATGAATTTACCATTAAATTCTTGCAATAGAGAAGACAAAATTATCAATTAAAACAGACATAATATTTATATTATTAATAACCCGACTACCTCGGGTAACATGACAGGACGTCGTGAGCATGAATGATGCCATACCTTTAATAATAAAATAAAAGCTAAATAAATACAGCAGGATTTTAATAAATAATAAAATAAGATACCTAGACGCGTAGGAGAAAAGGTTTCCGGAATATCAGCTGGAATTTATCTAGTCCATGTGCAATTAGTGCAGAATGCAAATCTGCTAATTACTGCCCATAAACCTCAATCTAGGAAGGGCAGAAATGGAAACATTGCAGTCGTCAATAAATTGATCCTATCATGTGATTATTCACGCCCAGCAAATAAATTTCCGTCCTCGATGACGTATTGTGCGTTGATATCTTAATCGAAATCTCCGCCGCCATTACTGCACAGTTACCCGAAGACAAGATTAATGACAATTTGTTGTTTTGTTACAGACACGAAGAACAGCATCGGCCTGGCGGGTTGCATCGAAGAGGTGGCGCACAACGCCATCGCCGTTTACTGGAACCCGCTCGAGAGCGCCGCCAAGGTACGTCAGAGCATCACGACCATTCTTCCTTCCCAGTACCGAACTGTCACAACACAACCACATGAACCGCAGATCTTATTCCTTCTCGCCAATTAAGCATTAAAAATGGAAGTTACTTTGTTCATGTACAAACACTAATGGGCTAATGTGTCTTTCTGCCAGTGTGACTGCGCCGAATGACGACTCAGCTCACTGATGCAAAAATATGTGCATATTTAAAGTGCATATATCGCTGCCAAGCATCGTGATCATTATAAACGTACAAAATTAAAACGCAGATCATGATATTACACTTATTAAAGTGTAATTAAATAGAGTCCTGCAACCATATTTGGTCGAGTGGGTTTACCAAATGAAACAAAAAGCTCGTGGGGCGCGCGGCGATGGCGAGCGGCCGGGAGCGCATGCGCAGGGCTTCAGCGCTCCACCGTGAACACTCATTATATTGTTGAATAATAAACAACACTCTGTGTTTTTAATTGCTTACATAAAATTATACAGTATCTACTACTAGCGGCACAAAAACGTATACTTCATTGATAATGTTATGTATGTACATAGCCTTTTAAATATTCATCAAACAATTAAAAGTCCGCGTGAAATAGCCTCAATTCTATGACAGTATGCTAATGTTAGTCGAGGGGGCAATTAACGTTTAACGACTTCTACATGGAATCACAATTTCGATTTTAATCATAAAGTTAATGGCTGCTGCTAAAAATTAACCTTGCTGTTTTAAAAGCGTTTCGAATTGGATTAAAGTTGTTTTTTCATTGATTTATGTTATTGCTGATAATTAGTTGGGACGGAGTTGCGGCTACTGGTCGGTTATCCATATCCGTAATTATTTATTGTTGGCCAGTAAATGGTAGGATGCGAGTTGTTTGCGACAGTTAATACGCGTACGGACAGCCATCGTCACGGTGTCGGCGGCGAGTAAAAACGCGAGAGAGTCATTTGCATAGACCGCGGTAATGAGCGGGCAGCGCGCATACCGCCCTCCGCGACCACTCGCTAAGCTAAACACGCCCTACGTGCCAGTGTACACTCCACAGTAGACACTGTAACTGCACACACCACAAACTCAATGAGTTTCATTGAAACGCCTCTGGCAATGTCCACTTTTTATTCATACAGTTCTCTACGTATATTATTTTCTAACTTTATCTTGTTGTGCATTGCTCACGACACGACTACCGTGGCGCCTGTCTTTGTACTCGAGATATTTATATGCAAACATAATATTTATACACAACTATGTCTCGATTACCTATTAAGTTAGTTCTTACTTTCAACTTATTTTTGAAAAATACTTTATTTTTTTTACAGATCAACATTGCAGTTCAGTGCCTTAGTACAGATTTTAGCAGTCAGAAAGGAGTAAAGGTTAGTCATCTATCAAAGTAATCTAAACGGATTGTAGATATAAATCTGTAGGCTTAATTAATAGATAAATTACTATTGTTACAATGGTAGATTATTTTAATGTATGTAAATGCACGTCGATGAAAATAAATAAAGCTGTTTACATATTGCTCTTGAGTCTTGTTGAGGAAAATTACGGTAATTTACTTCTATATTGCCGATCGTAAATAATTTTACATTTTATTTCATCGCAGTGTTCATTGAATGCGTTGTATGTAGTGTCCATATGGGCTAAATATGTCGTTAGGTAGCATTTTAATAGGCGTGGGAATCGAAGACGAGTAGGCAGTAGGTACCCTTCTACAAATGTCATTTAATTTATTTTGTATTGCAAAATGTTAATTAACCTTACCACATTGAAAGTATGTAAATTAAAGTTACGATACGTCGACGTCAAGGCATGAGGTCGGTAACCGCGTTGTCGCCGGAGACGCCTCGATAACCATGGAAGCGACACACGGGCATGGGCGACGCGGCCGGCGGGCGCGCGGCGCGGGCGCAAGGCACAGTAGCTTCGCGGCGGCGTCACTGAAACGCTTCCCATTCTCAATATCAACCAGAGCTGATAGCATCTTGTTTGTGTCTAGCTAACTACCGTGTGGCACTGCAAGCTACAAATTAGTCGTGTGCGACTGATCACCCCTGCATGTGATCCGCTGTAAGCGTCGCTCTCGAGCCGCGTTTGTCCATCGCCTGATATGAAACCAGTCCGCTATCAGCCTCTCAATTACCTATCCAATGCGCAGTGACGGCGCCGCAACACCGACCTCGAACGAACGCAATTAAGACGTTTTAACGCGATTCGATTCAGACACGTGCATATTTTTTCCTTATTCGTAAATTTATCGCAATTATCCCTTATGAACGTTTATTAAAACTGTTTTTTTTGTTATCATTCTAAGATAAGTGTAGACTTCAAGCGTGAAATTGCTTGACTCAAAATATTATAGTCGATTTGTTTATATGACTATGTATGAGATCATGTGGATACCAAATAGCGTGAGAGATGTGTCTTCGAGTAATTGGTCAATTAGTCCTAACCTTCTTTCTAACTTCCCATTTGGCTAAAATTGACACAAATGGATTAACATCATTTTGCAATTAGAAATCAAACATTCGAAAGTACGTCGGTAGGTATGATTGTGTTAGACTATCAAACTTTATTTCTATTATTTTTTCGTTACAGGGTTTACCGCTACACATACAGATTGACACGTTTGAAGACCCCCGGGACCAGCAAGTTTATCACAGAGGCTACTGTCAAATCAAAGTGTTCTGTGATAAGGTAAGATGCAAAGCAAAACAACTGACTACTACCCTCATTATTAAATATTAACCAAATAATCAGCATACAATAATGTAATTGCATTACTTTTAAATTGAAGGGTGCGGAAAGGAAAACAAGAGACGAGGAGAGGAGAGCAGCGAAGCGGAAAATGTCGGCGACGAATAGGAAGAAATTGGACGAGATCTACCACCCGGTGACGGAGCGCAGCGAGTTCTACACGATGGCAGACCTGGGCAAGCCGCCCGTGCTGTTCAGTCCGGCCGAGGACATCGACAAGCTGGCAGGGATGGACATCCAAGGCTTCTACGGACACGACGACTCGGCGCTGGCCGAGGCGCACCTCAAGGGCGCCTCGCCCTTCCTGCTGCACGCCGCCAAGCCGCAAGCGCCCGCTCTCAAGTTCCACAACCACTTCCCACCCGACGCGCCAGGGTATGTACTTTAATAAATTTTTGTCACTTTTGCGATCACTTATGATTTTACCGTCGACATCTTTAAACAACAATATAATTTTACTAAATTCAAAGTTGTACATAATAGGCACACAGAGAATGATCCCGAAGCTTTTCAATAAAATGAAGTCACTCGGTAGTTATATGCAGTCTACAAATAATACTTTCAGAAAATTATGCGATTCTTGAACAAATCACATCTCAATATTCTAAAGCAATTTATTGTTATTATCTAATTTATTCATATGTAGTTTGTGTTATTATGTTAATATGTGGACAGAATAGGTCGTGGAATAGTTAATAGGAATATAGATGAACATTAATGAATTTCATACATATGACAGAGGTCTAACGATTACGAGCTCTTTAAAATTATCCGTGGTTATAGGTACTCCTAAAGTCAATATTTGGCTATTAAATGGTTTTGAGGAACTGCATTGGCAACTTTGTTGCCAGCAGTAAAATTGTTTTAATTGGTTTTATATTGAAAGTTTTATTGATTATTGGCTGTGTTATAGTGTTGTTTAATGGATTATAAATAACACTTCTATTTAATTTGTAAAAACCACTCACCGGCCACCTTCAAACTGTCACCAATGTTTACCTAATTTAAGTATAATTTCCGTCAAAAGCTTCTTGTATGTATCATGGGGTTGTAATATCTGTAATTATGGTAATTTCTATCTGTTATTACTGTCACAGAGTAGGTACATCCTTAAATAATATGCGGTCAGAGGTACTTTCCTTGGTAGTGTAGCTCTCGTGGCTACGATAAATATTCAAAATATTTTACACCTCTACGATAAAAAAGAAAAAGATCGAGAAGTTTAATATAAAATGTAACATCTGTGTAGTTACCGGGAGGTGGGAGGCCTCTCGCCGTACAGCGACCGCAAGGACTCGCTGGAGCTGGAGGGCGTACTGGGCAAGCGGCCGCGCGTGAGCACGCCGCCGCTCAGCGAGCGCGTCATGCTGTACGTGCGCCAGGACACCGAGGACGTGTACACGGCGCTGCACGTCGTGCCACCCACCACGCAGGGCCTGCTGCATGCGGTGAGTACCACACCTTATCTCACACTTATTATGTTATTTATCTACTGCCGTGCACCTCGATACGTCAAGCACTGGGCTTGTGTGCGACGTCTCTGGGTGCACCTTCAATAACCTTGGTGATGTCAGCTAACCATAGAACACGAGTGAGCGAGATGGACTCCGTCGCTTTCTCGGTTTCTCGTCGTTCGTCAATGAATTCATTGTATACTTGTATGTGAAGTAAACACAAGAAATCGAGACGCTTCGTCGGCGCGCGGGCGCCGGTCCGCTTGCCGGCCGGGCCGCCGCCCGCCGCTGTAACCGATTGGACGCTTTATAACCCCGTCTAATAAACACACGATCATCATAACCGCATGTTGTAATTAACATCCGCACGGCCGGCCGCCGCGCGCCGCACCGGACCTCCGGCGGTCCTCGCGCGTATTGTCCCTCAGAATACGAAACCACTAGACCGGTTACTGAACTTTCGGTTCCGTTAGACGAGACGTCTCGGTTCAAAATGGCGAAAGGCCCATTTGTAACTCTTTTGTTTTTTGCTTATTTTCAGATTGAGAATAAGTACAAAATTTCAAGTTCGGCAATTAATAATCTTTATCGAAAGAACAAGAAAGGGTAAGTGGTTTTCATTGGCCTTAGACAAATCTGACAGCGTAAACGCACCGGCCGCCTCGCGTTAATGCAGCATCGCTTGTCCCGAGGGCGCGCCACTAACTGATAACTACGCAAAGCTTTACAACGAACACTCCCGTATAACTATCTAATGAGCTTCATAATAGGTGCCAGTCACTTAATCGCCTCCCCTGGTCCGAAACTACACCTTAATCTGGATCCAAACCTAAGCTGCATTGCTGGCAAACACACGCACCTAATTAATGTTAATGAGCACACAATTACCTTAATAATTTGCAACTAAAATATTATTTTTTGTGTCATACTGTAGCTCTTATGAAGAATCTTCCGATTCATTTGCACGTGTTTTGGTCGATTAGTCAGTACCCCACCTCCAGCTGAAGACCACGAGTGCACTTACTGACATGTGTTGTATTTCAGGATTACGGCCAAAATTGACGATGAAATGCTGGCATATTACTGCAATGAAGACCTGTTCCTGCTGGAGGTGCGGCCGGCGGGCGCCAGCGAGGACGAGCGGCTGTACGACATCACGTTCGTGGAGCTGCCGCTCGACCCGTAGCGCGCGCTCCAGGCACGTGTCTTGCCAGCCTCCAGAGCCCTCCGGACGGCAGTTCTAACTATAAGCGTTCCCGATTTACACTCGTTACGTGAAAAATCTTTATGGGATAAGGTTGTATCAAAAGTGTCGATCTCAGGTTGAAATTTACTCGTAAGCGATTCACCCTCTCTATTTTGTCTGAAACGAAATGTTACAGAAACTTTCAGTTATCGTTGTCAGCTAAGCGATCGAATCGAAATCGTTGTGTAAATATCTACTTTAGTGCCTTATGAAATTACATCGTGATTCGATTGCCCGGTGATGGCGAACAAAAATTTAGATGTTTGGTTATCAGAAAAACGAAATGTTTCGTTAATTTAATGTAATTTAATTGTAAATGACGATGATCTGTTGCTGAATATGAACGCGTGTGCCATTCACTCGGTTATCATAGGTATGTAGTTAACATTTCAACAGGTACCTTTTATTCTTGCCATGATGATAAAGTAATAAATTCTTGTCACAAACTTATACGTAGGTATAATAATATATCTACACTGAGAAAAGCATGAAGTGCCTTCGTCATAATAATTAATGTTATAATAGCATAATATAAGTGAGTTAAGTCAAATTAAATGCCATCCACTTTGTTAAGTTTTGTAAGCCTAAGTTTGCTTTATAAGCTCGCTCAATTCTTACAATTAGTAAAGTTGATATTATTTTTAGGTTCAAGCATGCGTACATTGCTTTCTCCAAGTGACTAGTTCCGTTTCATTCTTACTATTTATTGAAAATGCAAAACTACTTGAATTATAATAAAGTAACCGGATGTGTGTATCTTAATTAGTTTCGAACGATGCCACGAATCAATCAATGAATCATTAGAAACGGAAGCAATGACGTGAATTACAATTTTATGAGATAGAGCCGAGGTTCCGCATAATGTTGGATGTATAATAGTCATTTAAACATAGTCACAAAATCGTCCATCCGAACAACGTTTACATTATCATCGATAGGAGTGGTTTGTGTATAATTTTAAGATTTTTATTAATAATACATTTGTTATAATAAACGAATTTCGATACGTAGGTTATCGGGCCATGACAACAATTAGTTTATGAAGTATTTTATGTCCAAGACTTATTTATATTATAAGATTTCGTGCCGGATAGGACCATAACTTTCTGTAGCGTTAAGTCGCTACATTTTATTTGTTTTTAAAAGCTCTCCATAATGAATACATAGAAAAACCCGTAATAATTCGATATCAGAAATTGCGTAATCATAATTAATAATTTCTCAAGAATAAAGCATAAAAATATTGTTAAGTTATTTCCACCGATTATTCAAAATCCAGAACAAGGTTCTGTATCAGTGTATGCGTGGTCGCGCGTCGCCGCCGACAGCGCGCTGCGCGAGTCGCGAGTGACGCGAGCGCCCCGAGCGGGCCGCGGAGTAGCGCGGACGGTTCGAATAACTGCCATATTATGACATAATTTAGAGTACTTAATGTTCTTAGGCGTAGATTCTTTAACATAATGTTAGTTCTTTTTACTATGTCTCATGTGACTTGCAGGTAGGCATCGAATTTTAATTAAGATATAGTTCATATATTATATATTATGTAACGTGTTGTTTTTGTTTCATTCAGTACTAGCTGCGATTGCGTTGTGACTTGTTCCGTCCTTCGCGTTTATCTTATCTTCCATTATTTTCGCTTTCCTACACTTGTTATATCTTCACAACTGGAGTTTTAATTTCCTTTAAATGTTATGTTTTGGTTACGAATCCGTTGCTCAATGTCCGTCGCCGCGCTAGTCGGCCGGATTCTAACAGCATTGTTTTTATACTCATACTTATGCAAGTAATTATATTTATTTATATACTTATTAATATAAATTGTGCAGCTTTAATGTTTACTTACAATGATGTTAGCTCGTGATTCAGAATCTCGTCATAAGTCACAAACGTCAGTAGCAATAATACAGTGTAGTAGTTAAAATGTTAGCGTCCGCGGCGGGTCGCTACGCGCAGCCTCCGCCCAGCAAGGTTGTGCAATGTATAATCAGAGTTTTACTATAAAAGTTGTATAATTATATGAAAATGGTGGATGATTACGTCAATTGGATTGATATATATATAATATAAATGTAAGGAGAGCGTTGAGGTGGCGGCGCGACGCGGGCGCACGGCTCGCGGAGATATTAGTCACACTAGTTAAAACACAACCCGAAAGTGGTAGCACATTTTCGTTATTAAATTGTACTGTACTTAAGGTTTAATTGAATAGATGTTACGTTATTCTTTTATATGAATATTTGTAAGTTGTCATAAAAATATTATTAATATAATTATTTTTATCAAAGTTTATAATCTAAATAAAAATGTTTTTCTTGAAAACATCACTATAGTTTCAATGTTAATTATAAATACATACCTTATGATTGTGAGTTATATTATTTAGACAAAGCATTCATCAGAACCGCATTAAAGATCTGTAGACCCCTAGATGCAGCAGTGGTGTCAGCCGCACTGGATTTTACCAAGATAGATTGAATGATTGTTCGTTCCTGGAACTGTCCGTATCCTAGACGGTTCGAGAGTTTATTCAAATATGAGTACAATAAAATACACTAACCTAGTAGGTACTAACGTCATGAATCTCAATTCCTATCGATTCTTAATCTGGAAATAACAGACGAATATCGACACTCCTGAAACAAATATGACATAAAAACATGAAGTAGATAAATGAAACAGCATTGCAACTTCAATAGTTACTTTTAATGAATCTTATTATTTTACGTTAACAATTGGTATTCTTCATATACTGTACATTTAGAAGCATCAAAGTTCACGAAAGCGTCGAGACAAAGACTTGAAGTAAGACTAGAGACTCGCCTATAATTATCTGTTTAGATAAGAACAATACCTTACAAGTAGATAATTATAGCAAAAGTTATTATTAAAATAGCGTTTCTAACTTTCCTTTTTTAACTGAGCTGAATTTTTTATTCATAAAAGACTGAGGGCAAGTTTTGTTGCCCTTCAAAAGTTGTATAGCTTGAAGTCAAGAAACCGCTCTAGGTACAAAATATACTGCACAGACATGAAAAGCAAGCTAGAGTAAAGTTTTGAGAAACATCTAATCTGAAGATCAGTCAAATATTCATAACTTCGACATCCACAAACTATAAAATATTCGAGATCAACTTAGTTCGAGCACTTTTCTAATTCAGTAGTGAGTTAAGGGCTGAAATCTCAAATAATAATAAAAATGTAAAGCGTCTCCCAACGTTCCAACAGGCACTTAGTGTGAATACGAATAAACACAAGTGTGCGATATGCTCAACCAATAAACAACAATGGCGTAATCTATCTAAGTTGCTGCATAAACTGTTGCTTGTAATACCTATACCACACATTTAATTAATAATAGATCGAACAAACTGACTTAAAAATAACATTTCAGATAAAAGCTGTTTATTCTAATAACTGCAGAAGCCTGCTTACAAAAGACTAGAACGTTAGTACAATAAATTCTTAATCATTTTAATAAAATCACGTCCACTTAGTATAGAATTATGGATATAGTGTTATGAGCCATACGTTTCACTTTATACGGCAAAGCCTAGATTGAATTTTGTACTACCTAATTAATTTCAATCTAATAAGCTATCTTAAAAAATATAAGTAGAATCTGATTAAAAAATATTGAGGTGCTGGTCTAAATTGTATAAATAATGGGTACACAACACTGTTAGTAAAAACCAACTAAATTATTTATATTGTAATTTCCTACTAGCAGCGGGACACTACATAATTTACTACGGCTATAATCATAAATTATTCGTACGTATTTTTGCATCACGAGGCCACGAGTTAATGGCTTCACGTTATTGATAGTTATTCCATCTCCCACGCGATTATTATACTTTAGCGTAAAACTTTGTTTATTGAAATTGATCGCTAATTGCTAAAAACACTTTCACATTCCAAAACAAGATACATATTTTACTTTCTATAATGGCACATTAAATGCATTGCATTTTAATTAATTGTCCGAATGGATTTTGAAATATGGAAATAACACGCTGAACCGTTACTGAAGTGCACGACGTTGGACAGGGGTCGTCTCTTCTTAGATCTGTATCTTGAACCGTTCCCCCTCGGAGCAGTTCTGGAATGATTGCTATTGAATGAGAGGCGAGCTCTGACTGTCGCTGAAGTCGAGCGTGTAGTACATGTCGGTGGTGTCGAGGGCGCTGGAGGGCGGCGGGAAGGGCGCGGCGGGGGGAGCGCGCTTGTCCTGCAGCCAGTGGTGCGGCGGGCCGGGCGCCGTCGCGCGGGACAGGCGCGACAGCACGCGCGAGTACGTCTTGTTTACGCGGCAGTGGCACGCCGTCACCTGCACATACATTGGTAAGATCAAAATATAGATAAGATAATCAGGGCGATTTTCACCAATGAAACTGAACGCGATCAGTATATCTAATTTTGCCCTCAGTATACATCATCGTCACGTCAGCCCGGAATCACCCACTGCCGGATATATGACTCCTTTTATATTATTCAAGTGCATAACAGCTTCTAGACGTGCATCGTGCATGCCTCTGTTATTAACGCTACAATGAATAATCTTGTGTAATAATTTCATAATATCAGGCAGGCATAACGGTTTCGCACGCACATTACGTTGCATTGCTAAGATTGGTATCGCGAGCAACAACTTGATACCGATAAATTGAACTATGCCTCAAGAATAAAATAAAAATGTAATCTTGACTAACATTGACTACAGCTAAATGTCGAGTTCCTTATCATTTTGTGCATTTTCCAATTTCCACATAAAGCTGGAAATTAGTTTAATTTATTTAATACTTCAAGCACATACATGCATAGTTTTCATGTAGAGTTAGCATTTTTGTTACAACATTAAATGTTATGAAAATCCGAAGCCTAAGAGTTGATACCGTAGTCCTTTTTTAGTGCTACGAGATTGCTACGCAAATTGATTTTAACAGCCACAACCGGGATAGAAATCTAAAATATATTCCTTTTATAAGCTCTTATGAGTGTAAATGTAACCCGCTAAAGAATTGTATGCAATTGTACAGTTTACGTAAATCGTAAATCGATACATTCATATCGTAGCAAAGTGCTACGTAACTGGGATCTCGTAGCAGGGTAACCCGCAACAGCCCTTAAATGTTAATGTAACCAAAAAAATAGATTTGCATAATCTCTCTTATGCGTGTTATGTTTATGCGTGTAATAGTTTTGTATCCGTCTGTGCAATTGACGTAATTCGTAGATCTTTAAATTCAAGTCGTAGCAAAATGCTACGAAACCGGGAGCTCGTAGCAGCGTAGCCCGTAGCACCCTAAAAGTGATATGAGGATGATACATTTTTAGTGTGTCCCTTATTTATTTACATATTTAATTAATAATTTTAATGGGCACGTTCGTTAGGTGAATGGGCAGTATCATCCCATGAACTAAAAACAAAACCACGATTCAGCGTTGCCAAGCGTAGGTAATATTTTGCAATCATAATTCATTATAGCCTAGTAAAAAATCCTCTAACAGGAATAAACGTTGTAGTTCTTGGGTAGTTACCACAACTCCGACGATCGCAATAGCCGCGCCGAGCGTGCCGGCCGCGATGTAAACGTTGTGCAGTCGGTCGTGGTACAGCCCGAGCGGCATGCGCACCTCGCGCACCGACCCGCCGCCACTGTTCTCCAGCCTGCCCCTGCGAGGCTCCACATCCATGCCACCATCGCTGCCCACCACTGATTCTAGTATGAAGTCTTCTGTGGAAAAAAAAACGATAGTATGAATTTTTCAAGTAAGAAGCAAAGCCGTTATGAACCAGCCCCATGCCACTGAGAGAACTGTACTCTGTGTTGATGCATACTGCTTTCAGAATTCTGCTACGATCAACCCTGCCAAATAGCGATTTGAAAGGAGGCTCGTATTTAGTTGTCAATTACCTTTTCTATGAGGTTTAACGTTGCTACGGGGCGGCATGCGGCGCCTACGCATGTGCTACGAAACTAATGAAAATAGATTTTGCTCCTGTTTAATAACCATGTCAAAAATCACTTTCCATTTTTTATGAGATTTAATAGGTGCTCTATCAAGTAATTGATGAAATAAATGTATTTAAAGTAAAAATATATGACAAGAATACATTTATCTGTGTGTGGAATAATCAGTAAATATTTACATAATATAAGCTAACATTTAAAATAATAATACATAATATGTACATGTGAAAAAACAAGCAAAAGAATCATAGGGCATCAAAAAATTCCACATCGCTGTCAACAGGAACAGTGCCCATAAGGCTGGCAGCATTGCCACGTTGTATGGCGATGCTAATTCTTTGGCAAAGAAACAGGCCAGCCCTCTGGTCACGTGAAGAGTCGACTAACCGCTTGGCGATTACTCGAAAAACCAAGTGAGCACTCGGACCCCATGGCCCTCCCTAGTGTTTCAACCCCAAACGGCTCGAAGATATAACTACCAATCAGGCTGGAATATTTTCGCCGTTTGAGGTTTTCTGCACCAGCAGCAGCCGCTCTAGCACAGCCCACCGTGCTAGGAAGATGGGGTGGCACAAGGGTGTCGACACATGTTGCATCCCAATAATCAGTTGCTGAAAATTCACCTAGCCCACAATTGAACCGCATGATATTTTGTAGTGCGTGGACAACTCAATGAAATATTTCAGTCCAGGAGTACTGTGATGCAATTACCGTAGCAATATTTTAGGCTAGCTAGCTTATTGAAAGCCAATTCTACCTATTAACGTAAAAAGTGAAAGACAGCTGACCGAAATGCGATGATATTGTGAATAGACCAAATATAGTATTCAAATATTCTTGAAATCGGTTTTTATACCCTGTGTTTGCAATCTCATTGTAGCCTTGACAGTTAACTTTGTTTACGGTTAAATAAATACAGTTTGTGTAAAAATTAACAAGTTTTCAGGTCGGTTCAATATGCAAACGATAATTATGATACTTAATTTTTTTGATTTAGCAGAATACCTTTTGTTTAATATTGCCGCTTTTGCGAGATCGCGACTTGAATTTGAACGTTTTTTAAGTACGAAAATTAGCCTTCTGGTTTCTATATAAATATTGTAGAAGTACCTTCGCAAAGTTTTCCGGTATACCCTGGTCGGCAAGAGCAGTAGAAAGACTCGATGCCACTCCAGCAGGTGCCGCCGTGCGCGCAGGGATTGTTGTCACAAGCCTGTAATTATACCAGAAAAGTTGAGATTAGTCGTAAACAAGAGACACCTAGTTCTGATTATAATCATTGTTATAAGTTGAAAACAATTTTAAACAAAAACGTCAAAATACATACATACTTATAAGTACAACTTTATTAGGTTTAAGCAATTTTAACTTAGCGGAAGTAAATACTTAAGAAATAATTCTGTTTTATACCAAGTATGTATAAAAAAAGTCGACCTTCAAACTGATTAGGTTTATAATTGAGAACAGAGTATTGTTTTTATGAAACACCATAAGAGCTATGTCACGATTATCTCTAATTAAGTTACCATTATGATAATTATGCTTTTTTTAATTTTGTGAAGATGTTTTTGTGTAGTACTGTTTACGTTCTTCCGTATGGTTAGGAAACGATCCGTTCTGACTGCGTTCTGTTTACAACCTCAGGGAACACTAAATTTCTAAGTGCCAACAATTTATTTTTATTTAAACATATTCGTAAGTTCTCGTATATTTCCAGCTTAGAGCTAGCGGGCTCAAGTCTCACATACCTCGCGTTTGCAAGCAAAGCAGTACTGTAGCAAAGTGAGTACTTACAGATCTGGTGGGTATGTGACACTCATCGCCCACGAAACCGAGAGGACATTCGCACGCGTAGCTGTTGCCGCGGTCCAGGCAGATCCGGTGCGAAGGGCATGGACTCGGAGAACATAGGTCCACCTAAATAGGTATACATAATACATTATTATGTCATTAATTGTTCGACGTTATTTTGAATATAAGTTCGGTGACGTCACAAGTGCTGTTGATGAAAATGAATAAAACATGTCTATATAATCGTAATCATATGATCATGTAGCAAAAAAAAAAGGTTAAAGGAGAGTACTGAAATTTGACGAGGATGTACAACAACTTGTATACTTATTCGAGAATAATGATAAACAATATACGTACTAAACTACACGGGAGTCATCAACGTCTTAAGAAAACTTTACTAAATCACTGATGTCGTTTTTTAATTGTAAAAGTGTAAATATGTAAAAAAACAATTTTGCTTTTTCAGATCAATAATGTAATCTATAATAGGTATAAAATAAGACTTATGCATAGAAATGAACAAAGCTTCTGTACTCCATTCTTTGGGTTTCAAAACATTGTTGGCATAAAATATATTCTTGAACCCGCATTCTAAAACGATGCTCAAGCATGAACCTCGATTCAAGCTGGCAGACTTATTATAAAATTCTTAAATTGCCATAAACCATAATATGCAATGTTACATAGTCCGTAAGTTTTGATCCATAATATTTACACAATAAATAGATACGAAAGCATATTTTTGATCACTCCCTCGTTCGATCAATTTAAGCATATATGTTTAAAATAATGCATTGCCTTCGAAACAGAAGCAGCATGTAGAACAACTCCCTAGGATAAGAGAAAGTGGTTTTAATTCAGCTTGTAAGATTTTACCAAGACATACTAACGAACTAACAAAGCAAGTTAAATAAAAGCTTGTAAAATAGACTTTTCAAGTAGTATTTCATACCTACGGTTATGATACTACAGAAATAGTACACACTAATAAATATGAAATGTCACATTGCGTTGTTGGGTACCATTACATCGACATAATTTCTATAAAAACGTTCAAAACTCAGCTGAAACTGAATTGAGCAAGTTGAAAGAATATTAATAATCACAAAGCTTATTTATACTTTAAAGTACGCTTCCACGATCTCGTCTTTGCTACTTGTCGCAAATTGTACGCAGTGATGTCTTATTAATATGAACTGAGCGTGCGTAGGTCAGTCACCACCAGACACGAAATTAAGAATAATAATGACAAAAACGATGCATCTTGAATTTTAATCTTTTGTAGAAAAAAAACTTTCGACGATGTTCATTGAATACTTTTTGCCAGTAATTCGCTACTTTTTGTCATTTTCCATGACAAGGGATACTTGAATTAGCATGAAAAAAGCCTCTCAATTCCCTGAAGAGCTTACTAAGAGATAACAAGAGGAAACACTAATTCGAACAACTCCCAAAAGGGGTTATTTAGCTGCACCAAGCTAATCGAAGAGCCTGCTTCCCTGGTAATTTGGGAAAATAAAAGGTCATCTTTATAAAATATCATAGTTCTTTAATCGCGATTGACATATGAATAGATGCAAGACGAGCAAGGCCAAGGGCAATGAGACCTAAAATTCCGATGAATGCATATGTTTGATCAATATTGATCACTAAATTGGTCAGAAGCCAACCAGAGACGATGTTCATTATCTCATTAGTATGTAAGGAGCGCTCGCTGACCTTGAGTTGGCACGTGTTGCCGGTGTACCCGCGGCCGCAGGAGCACGAGAAGCCGCCGACGCGGTCGGTGCATGTGCCCCCGTTGGCGCACGGGGACGACTCGCACTCGTTGTACTCTAGCTCACAGCGCTCGCCAGTGTAACCTGGATCAAGGAATTATTATATAGGAAAGGTTACATACAACACAACAAACTGACAGGCTTTTTGAATAATCGGAAGTAGGTAGTTAGTACATATATCCCCAGCCAGGGAGCGCAACAAACACACGCAAACACATGCAATGTATCTATTAAATATAGACATTTTCGTACTAGTACGAAAACATTTATACTTAACTAGCTTCTGCCCGCGGCTTCGCCCGCGTGGATGTCGGAAATTATCCCACGGGAACGTGCTAACAGGATAAAATGTATGTGCTTACCCAGGATGCCATCTATCTCTATGCCAAATCAGAAGTTCAGTGGTTTAGGCGTGAAAATGTAACATACAGTTTCAAGTTCAAATCCTCCCCTTAAAAAATGAATTAACCCTTTTTGTCCCGTCAGTGGTAAATTTTCGACAACTTTACATAGGTACTTATTATTAATTATTTTCTGTCAAAAATATCAATAGGTACTGAGTTTCGAGTTACTCGGACCGCGCATTCAATTTCTTCGACACAAACTTAACACCCAAAGGGGGATATAGATCCCCCTTTGAGGGGTAGTTTTGAAAAACTTATAATGATAAACTTTATTAGGTAAGTATTCTTGCCAAGTTTAAAGTTTATTAACCTAATGAAGAAGATTTTTCATATAAAATATATCCCCGCTTTTCACCCCTACAAGGGTGGAATTTAAAAAAAATCGTTTGGGATGTATTCATAACTTGACTCAACTCAAAGATTATTTATACTAATTTTCGAGTTAATCAAGCCATGCAGTAAAATTCTCCCCTGAAAAATGTACTACCCCATTTCAGCCCGTCAGGGATAGATTTTCAAAAAACCGTGATACACATTATTCTTTACCTTCAATATTAAGTATAAATACTGAGTTTCGAGTAAATCGGACTGCGCACTAAAATTCTTCCATACAAACTTTGAAACCCCCCAATCCCTTATTAGGAGGTAGTTTAGAAGAAAAAAAACTGACAATCTTCATAATTTATTTAGATAAGTATTCGTGCCAAGTTTCAAGTTTATTAACTAAATGAATAAGATTTTTCATATAAACTGTATCCCCCGCTTTTCACCCACACAGGGGTGGAATTTTGAAAATCGTTTGGGATTATTCATAACTTGATTCAAAGATTATTTATATCAATTTTCGAGTTAATCAAGCCACGCATTATAATCCTCCCTTGTAAAATTAACTACCCCTTTTCAACCCGTTAGGGATAGATTTTCGAAAAACCCTGATACATGTTACTCTTTATTTTTGGTCTTAAGTATCAATACTGAGTTTCGAGTTACTCGGACCGCGCATTCAATTTCTTCCACACAAACTTAACACCCCTATATCCCTTTGAGGGGTAGTTTTGAAAAACTTATAGTGGTAAAACTTTGTTACTTACTTAGTCGAGTATTCTTGAAAAGTTTCAAGTTTATTAACCTAATGAAGAAGATTTTTCATATAAACTGTATCCCCGCTTTTCACCCCCACAGGGGTGGAATTTAAAAAAAATCGTTTGGGATATATTCATAACTTGACTCAAAGATTATTTATACTAATTTTCGAGTTAATCAAGCCATGCAGTAAAATCCTCCCCTGAAAAATTTACTACCCCCTTTCAGCCCGTCAGGGGTAGATTTTCAAAAAACCCTGATACACATTATTCTTTACTTTCAATATTAGGTATAAATACTGAGATTCGAGTAAATTGGACTGCGCGCTAAAATTCTTCCATACAAACTTTGAAACCCCCCAATACCTTATTAGGGGGTAGTTTAGAAGAAAAAAAAACTGACAATCTTCATAATTTATTTAGATAAGTATTCGTGCCAAGTTTCAAGTTTATTAACTCAAGGAATAAGATTTTTCATACAAACGAATTCCCCCCTTTTCACCCTTTTAGGAGTGGAATTTCGAAAAATCCTTTCTTAGTGGATGCCTACTCTTCACGAAGAACACACCCTCCAAATTTCATGTCTCTAGGACCAGCGGTTTAGGCTGTGCGTTGATCTATCAGTCAGTCAGTCAGTCAGTCAGTCAGTCAGTCAGTCAGGACTTTGAATTTTATATATATAGATGTGTAACATCTCATCGGGTATTTGCTTTTTATAACTGAACTCTTAAGTCACATGATTGCACAGTTTAGGATAATTTCCAGTTCAATCAAAATGCGAGCAAAATAAGTGTGTCAAGCAAATGGGATCTTCTCAGGAGAAAAATATACGCCGAGAGAAGAGTAAATGTACAGAGAAAAAATAAAGTCACAGCTTCCTTATGACAAGACGCAATCTGTCCCAAGGGCTGTTTACTTGCAACCCGCAAAGAAACGTTCCTTGAGTAGAAAAATACTCTTGATTAATTCACTCCGATTTATTTGGCGTCGTAAAAAGCTTATTTGTGTATTCCAGAAGTTAATACATATTTTTCTCATCAAATTATTAGTCAGAACAGAATATATTTGAATTACAAATTTTCAATCTTTATATTCCTTTTGGGGCTTGATTAAGATTTGATTTATTATTTTATGTATATATACGAATGATTGTTCATTATAAATGTTTTTACATTATATAAATTCATTCGTAATGACATCATATTTGTATCTATAATTAATTATAACAGTAACATCCTATTAACTCTGAGGTGCATAATGGTTGATACACAAATTATTACAATACATTTCATGTTGTACAACATTGAACACGACCTTAACGTGTTTTAGTGGTGTGGACGCGAACAACGTGATAGATATAATTTGAGTTTTATGAACCTGTTACAAGCTACAGAAACACGATATTTTACACACCTTCAACGGTGCACCAATATTTAATAACATCAGCTCGTAAAAGCTACATTTACGACCTAGTATAATCATATACATGCCTATTCGATTAGGTAACATTAAAACGTCACGCCTGTATTCCTGGAAGGGTTAAGCAGAGCTGTACCTCTAGTACACCCACATTTCGCCAGCTACGTTAAGGTCCCAAATAATAGAGGGCTGCTTATCCTCTTAATACTTATTACCTAATTTCACAGTCACTCAGTTATTTATTAAGTTAGGTAATTTCACAGTCACTCAGTTATTTATGTATAATCAAATGTATTTTTTACATTGACTAATCAAAAGGCTTGTTATAAGTAGCTGGCTATAAAAACAATGGATACAAGAAAGTAATAATATGGACGCGCTAAAATTAAGTAGGTACTACATATGCTGTTCAACGATTACTTTTTACGCAGCTTATGACTTTAAGTGTTTGTTCTTGTTGAGGCTGAATTCTTGATTAAGATCTTATACAGAATTATTATTTTTATCTAATAACAAAATATTATATTCAATTAGGTAACTAACAATAAATAAATCTTATTTGTAACTTTAGTGCAAAATCTTTGCCAAATATAAACACGACCCACCTCGCAATAGATTACGTCTGCAAGACTATTAAAGGACCTGAATATCTCCATACATTTTTAAACAACTTCTAAAAAAGGAGGAGGTTCTCAATTCGGATGTTCGTATTTTTTATGTTTGTTCGCGCATAACTCCGTCGCTTGCCAACCGATTTGAATTTTTTTTTTTTGTTGGAAAGGGTGTACTTCCCAAATGGTCCCATTGAAATTTCATCAAAAACGGTTTAGTAGTTTGGTTTTTAAACCAAAATTTACTGGTAAAAATTACAACTTAAAAGTGAAAAATAAAACTTTTGCAAAAAAAAAACAAGGTCCAGGCTCTTGGCTATTGAGCCATTGGCTGTCACGACTATCGGCACAATGATCGCTGAGTCCACATCCCACATGTCGACAACCTCGCGAGCCAAGTCAAGATACTTAATTTGTTTATCTTTCTCGGCTTTCACGAGGTTCTCATCATGCGGGACGGTTATATATATATATATGTTGGTTATATTATAGTTGTCTTTGACATATCTCGGGACCCTGGGGTCCCGGAACTTTGAAAGGCGTACTAGGGCCCGAAGCCAACTCGCTGAGGCCCTTTACACAATGTTAAATGATGAGGAGGCACCAACCGACGATTATTATTATTATTAAGAGAGACAATAACAATGATCCTACAGTTTATATTATTTTCTATTGTTGTGAATTTCCGCTAAACCCAGTTTCAAGTGAAGCCTCCGGAGTTAACAACGAGCGGACGAAACCGCATGAAACCACACGACGGATAGCGGCCGTGGGCAGCTTTCCAACTTAACTCCAATAAATCACTGCGCAAATTTGCTCTACAGTACCCACATACAAGTTTCAACCATTATTAAATTGACCTAGCTCCAAAGCTTTATTTGACCTCCAACTTAGCTTCAGCCTTAGCCCAAAAATCACTTATTATGTTACTACTAACTAAAGACCGACCTACCTTTCTACATTATAATAGTTCCTGGAAATGCAGCAGCCTATATTCATAGTTGCTAATAACAACATACTGCAATCACTAAATCAATTAAATTAAGTGTCATCCTGTACCTGTATACCTTTTTTATGTCTAATAAATTTATTATTATTAGGTAGGTATAATCCACCTGTCAAGCATGAAGATTTTGGGAGATCTCCAGCGCCATAGATCCAAGTCGCAGCCACCTCAGTTTTCACGGCCACGCAACTTCGAACACTTAATCACTTTATCACGAATTGAGATCGATTATCTTCACAAAAAGCTCTCGATAATGACCAACTGAGAATTCGCTTGAAAAAATAGTAACCAATGATGGCCGTTATAATTAAAAAAATATTATAAATTTGATAACCAAAAACTATACGGAATACTATCAAACGCACTACACTACCAGCTGTCGTCGTCCCCCATAAAAAGAACATCAAATCTATATTTTTATTTTGTTTAGATATTGATACCCATCACGTCTACGGAGTTTCGCTAGCCAATTTAATTTGGCCTTGTATTATCAATTTCGAACATTTATATCTGGCTATATGTATTGTATAGCCATATCACCACCGCTATACATATGTGTATGCGTTTGCGTTTTCCAGTATAAATGGCGCGGCTGATTCGGGGAAATAGTCTGTCATTAGGATCGTATTGTTACGGACTGTAGTCCTAGCATATGTGGAGAACGATAATAGCCGATTCATCTCAGTTGGAAACTTTTGCAGTGAGGGATATTAAAGAAATGATATTTAGATATTACTAGCTGACCCGACAAACGTTGTTTTCCCATATAAATTATTTCTAGCTGCCCGGCGCTACTTCGTTCGCGTGGTGTCCTACCCCCTACCCTACTTCTACCCCACTCCTACCCTACTCCTACACTACTCCTACCCTACTCCTACCCTACTCCTACACTACTCCTACAAGAGCAAGATAATACTCACTGTACCACTATAAAATATAATTGCTTTAGAAAAAAAAAAAAAATAGTATCCTATGTCCGTCTCCTGGTTCTAAGCTCTATCTAACCCACCAATTTTCAGCCAAATCGGTTCTGCCGTTCTTGAGTTATAAATAGTGTAACTAACACGACTTTCTTTTATATATATATATATAGAAGATATATTACTACTATTTTTACTGGTGTAAAAATAAGTATTTGTTTCAGTGGTTATACCTTTATTTCAACCTTTGTCATCTACAGGACGGCAGGGAAATCAACGCGCAAACTGAAACTATGATCCAGGTACATGATTCTAGACAGTTTCATAGAAAAGTGCAATACCTACGCGGTCAAAATGTATGGAACAGCAATTTGTTTTATTTTATCCGACGAAATTTTTTAACGCAGGTTCAGAATCATGTACTATATCCATGCTAAGGTTGCGCGTCGATGTTCCTGCCACCCTGTATAATGGAAGTGATCTATAATGGAAATTATCGGCTTGCTTTGGTTATAGTCCTTCTGTGCACTAATTACAATACGCAGCTTGCCAAGCGCAGTGGAGGCATTCTGACTATTGTTTATTTCACCCGTATTTTAGGTAGACCAAGTTTAACATTGTAGTAGACTCTTATTGCTCACTGGCCCAATTAGATGCACTGATATTTGTGTTAGATATGCTTAATTGCTTCGTGTATCGGTTTTTTAGTTGTACTTCATAATATAATGTAAATATATTTAAGTATATTCTATCTGATTTCTTTTAAGTAAAGCTCTTTTTGCCCGACTGCGGCGCTCACTTTCATACAGATTAAAGAAGAATGTATGTAAGAATTTAGTATAATGTAATTAAACTATCAAATGAAGATAACAGAAATAAATAGATATTTAAATATCCTCACCTGGTTGACAGAAACAGCGATAATCTTGTCCTTCAACGTCGTTATCAGTCTGTTCGATACAGATACCCTGGACGCAAGGATTGGACGCGCAGGCGCCTCCGGTTATAGAGAGCTCGCAGTGCGCGCCTGTCCAGCCATCCGCGCACGCGCAGTGGAAAGTAGTCGAGCCATTCATTGCCATACTCATGCAGGAGCCACCATTCAAACATGGCGATGAGAAGCACGGGTCCCGCTCACACTTTCTGCCCGTAAAGCCTATATGGAAAATCCATGAAAATGATTGACGTACTCACAAACTTTTTAGATAAACTTATTAAATCATATTAATCACACAATATTTTAAAATGAAATGTAATTACGAATCTCAGTAAATGTAATATATAAAATGTTTTAGATAAACTTATTAAATCATATTAATCACACAATATTTTAAAATCAAATGTAATTACGAATCTCACTAAATGTAATATATAAAATGCCAAAATTATTTATCAAACTCCAAATCCCAATTCTTAATATCAAATTACTTTACAAAAGTTTTGCAAAGCTCCTGTTTGAGGTAAAATTTTCAACAAAGAATAAAAACTTTCATTATGATTATTCAAATTAAATCTAAAATAAAAATAATGAGGGGAAAACCTTCGCGAGCCATGCCGTAGCCTTTGCCTGTATTAATACCGTTATGTTATATATAGGAATATGTAAAGTTTATATGGATATACCTACAATACATGATACATATTATTTATGGACGTGCAAAACGGTTGCATAGTTACGTAAACGTAACTGCGCGCCATGCGGTCACCAGATTGCGTCACATCGATGCTCAGTTCACCAAAAACAAAAATTTTAGTTTTTTATCTGCACACGTACCGAATGGATAGATGTCATACATTTGCCCTACAGCGCTACCAGCCTGCCAAACATACATTTTCGAGGTCAAACCGTGACTTTGTATTCTGTCTAGATAGATAGAAGTAGTCAGATATCTAAGTATCTCTAAACATATACGACCAGTTAAACCGTATAACAAATCCTATCGAGTCCCTTGCGGGCATCGACTCTGCAATCAGAATACAATCTTTCGCGTCCGCTACTTTCTTACGTCTCTCCACACAAACACGCTAGCTCTGGACGACTCAATGTACGGGTCATCTAGATATAGTCGGTTACTCCTTATTCGATTTTCGTATTATGTAAGTTCGAAATCGAAATGGAATCGAAGCGGATGAATGAATGAAATCGACTGAGGGAAAAGCTAACTGTTCCGTCCGTTACTGTCTGGTGGATAGCCGGATTTACCGAATAGGAGACTCTCCATAGAAAAGATTTATCGTTACATAATCTCGCTCACTAAGATTTAAGCAATCATATTATCGACCCGTTTCAGTACCTACTGTAGTATAGGATAATGATTATGTTTGATTTTTGTTAGGTACCTCATAATATTCTTCTCATAATTTTATTCCTTGCATTGAAATAAACATAATCTACTTTCAGGGTAAGTATCCATAAAATCAAACGAAAATAAGGCGGAGTGTGACATGAATATACATTTTAGAGCATAGTAAATGTTTATGTGTTACCATAAGGGCAGAGACAGCGGTAGTTGGCGCCGTTCAGAGGTTGCGTGAGGTCGACACAAATGCCGTTGTTGAGGCACGGCGACGGAGTGCACGCGTCGCGCTCCTCGCAGTGCGGGCCCACGTAGCCCGGGCAGCACTGGCACTCGTACCCTTCCTACGAACATACCACATTGATTACCCTGTCACCCACATTACCCTTATCACAAACTACATATATCTATCACGTACCATTGAAACGTTAGTGTAACACACACCCTTTCCTGAACAGTCTTGAGATTCGCCACAGTTGTCCGATTTCACGGTTACTTTTAGTCGCACACATTGCGTTCTCCAGTTTTCAGAAACAACTGAAACAGAAACAACTGATAGAAACCTCGTTGTATATTTTACGACATTTCCATAAAACATTCTCTAGCAATAAAACTCGAAAAGATATCAAATAGAACGCGTCGATGAGTTTTCACACCGCTTACTGTGGCACGCAATGCATTATACGGTGGGAATTCCGCACATATCTATTGTGCGATCGTAGAATAAAACCGTCCGTTGTCGTTGACGTTTTTGGCCTCGCACTTCCTTCCGTTTTCCGGTCTATAATATACATATCTGAACCGTTTCGTCGCTCCACGTTTTAACAGCACTTACTTTAAACGCAATATTTAAGCTGAACAAAGTAAATTGTAAATTTTCCATGAAAGTGATACTATGCTTTGTATTTTAGATACCTATAAGTAAATTGACGCCTTCAGTGAGATCCTTATCATAAAGCGTGAAGAGCTTGGCGCCGCGCTCGTCGAGTGGAGTGATGTCCAGCAACATCCCGTCAGATACATCGCAGTGCTCGTGGCCCTGGCGCGTAACCTGGTACACAGCTGGCTGCAGCAGCGTGCGATGTACCCTGGAAAATCAATCGCTATAACGATTCGCCGAGCTGATACAGGTCACTGCCTAAAGCTGCCGGCGGCGATATAGGTCACAGATTTACAGTTCTATTAATATAGCTGACCTTTTCCCATCAGCGTGTGAAACGTTCGCCTCAGGAGTGCCGTTCTTCACGTCGAGTTGGCCAAAGGTGTCGAGTAGCAAGGAGTCCGCGATGCGCACGATGAGGATGTCTCCACTCTGAATGTCGGCGGAGCCCTCCCACGACACGATGACCGGGGGGCACTCCTCCTCGGCCGCTCCTGGTGCCGCGCCCCCTGCTCCCCCACTGCTCCCACACTCCTCCGCCATCCGCACCACAAAGTCACACACACATTAATTAATTATCAAGTCAACCTCTGAGAATACTAATTAAAATGGCCTCTGTCATATTTACTGCATCAAAAGGGTCCTTGACTGCAAGCTTTTAGTAACAGCTTAGAACGAATGAATTTTCAACTACGAGGTAAGCATCAGACATGTACCGCAACAAAATATTACTACGACCGACGTTAAGCTCGTAAAGAGCAGAGGCCAGTAACGTTGACATTAAACTATTATACGTGCGATTATGTGCAATGACACTAGGAAGTATAATCTGATCGCTGAGCTTATTTATTTATTTATTTCAGGCGACGCAGGCCCATAGATAACCTAAACATACATATTATTATGTTAGTGTTCAATTTAAATAACATATGATTGCTAAATAAAAACAAAAAGTCTTGTTCCATCGTCATGGAGACACCGCAACGGTCCAATCGTACATAAATAATGGATTAGACGTTTTCCTTAACAGAAGTAATGAATAGAGTTCAACCACTGGAGCAAAAAAGCTTTTTTCCTTATTTCTCCTTCAGTAAGACGATTTATGGTTTATGTATTTGACCTCGGCATGCTCGCTTCTGTCACGATCAAAGTTGTGCGAACAAGAATATTATGCTCTGAAATAAGGGAGCGGAAGAAAAGACATTGTATAAATTGCCTATGGAGATTAAGTTTAGTACATTCATGTCTTGCGTCTTATTTATGGCTGATACTGCTACAAGCTTCATAACGCCATTACGCGCGTATAATTTGCGTTTAATACAAAAACAAAACAATGGAATAGGCGCATAAGAGAAAGGTTAAAAACAGAAATATATTCGTAAACTAGCTGACCCGACAGACATCCCTGTGATCCTGTCCAAATTTCAATAATTCATACAAAAAAGGACGTTGAGCTTTCCCGAATTTAAATATTTTCCGGGAAACTTTTCCAATTTTTCTTTCAGTATCATCCAGATTCGGAGTATTACAAATATTTTAAAACAAAAAAACAAATCAAACCAGCTGTTCTCAAGATGCGCTTACCAACGAACAGCATTTCATTTGTATTACATGGATGATAGGTGGTAATCCACAATATTTGTTACCTATATTGTTCGCAATCATTCACAAAGATTTCACGATAGGTAAAATCGATTGCAAAGAAAAGACAACTTGACCCTGAGAAATGTTTAACCTTGCTGGTGATCGATATGCAACATGGTATGGTAGACTTTTGCTATGCTCATTGCAATAACAAAATATGTGGTCAACGGAACTGCGAATGCTTAGTCAGATACCGACAAAAGATGAGTTACGATGCTACGAAAAGATCAGTAAAATAAGTTTATTAACTAACTCTGTTACAATTGTAAGAAATTAAAATAACCTCCGATACCCATTCCACCACCACCTCGTGATTACCCATTGTCCACTGTCATTATCCATTGTCATTGTCGTAATTATCCTTATAAATGTCGTTGGTGTAAAATAAAATAAAACGTAACCTGTACCTACTAAAAGCTGTAGGACAAAACCACAGACCAATATAAGTCTGTGGACAAAACGCATTTTAATTATGCTTTAATATATTTGACTGTACCATATCAACCCGCCAAGTTATAAGCCGATAAATACAATTTTAAAACTTACTACGCTTAATATTAATAAGAATACCGTAGACCACTTAAAAAACAAATTATTTATGTCTATGAAGCTCCGTTGAACGTGCCGTAGCTTTAGATAACGGATAGTGAATTATAGGAACCAATTAATTATATTTCCGCCACCTGAAACATGTACCTATTATCTTTTGTTGTAAGTTAAAAAAACATTCGTGCGCTTAGAAACTGAAGGCCAATTCTCGTAATTTAAAACGTTCAAAATCTAGTCGCAGTCTCATCTCAGCGACAAACAAATGTCAAAAACTTGTCAAAATGTAGGGAAATTAGAAGTATTTTTTGACAGATTGAGACTGAGATCAAACTGTGAACGGTCTTAAAATTACGAGAATTGCCCCTCAGATGTCTAATGTTTTCTTAACTTTCACATGGCAAAAAAACAAACTAGTAACACAATTTAGAAAAAATCAACACTTTTCTTTTGTGCATTTTTCCCGACTTTTTCTAGTTTTTGATGTCATAGTTTGAACAATTTACAAAATCTTTATCTAATGATGATTGTAAAATACATTAAATGAAGACATCAAACGCCGGCTTACATTTGCATAATCAACCATGTTCCCACTGCTGGGAACCAGGCCTCCTTTCGGTGATAACGAGTAGGCCGTAATCCACCTCCCGCCAGTGCGGGTTAGTAGATGTCATTGTCACATGTTTTCGAAGTTTTGGTTCTAGGACATGGACTAGGTTTCCTCACGATGTTTTCCTTCACCGTTTTGAGATCAGTGGTGATGAAATAATTTACACAAAGTGAAGCTCCTGTCTGGGTTCGAACCCACGATCTACAACTCGTAAGTACTTCGACTCGACTTACATCCGGATGCAACTGAATGAGAAGAGTGAATGTCACGATGCAGAAAGTACAATCAATTTCCATTTGCCTACCAAACTTCACTTGAAGTTTTCTAAGAGCGATTTATTACCGCATTCATTCTAATCATGAAAGATACAATCCTCAAAGATGTTTAGTATTCCAAACCCGTAAACAAAGACATAAAAACACATTTTCCTATAAAAATAATACTACGGGTCGTATTTTCCCTGAGAATTACGGCACGTTAGGTACATACTTGACTTTCCGGTGGATTAGTAAGGTATAGCCGCTTCCAATAATTCAAGTACCGAACATTAGCCAGGATGGCACTCAATTAATATGGACCCTAATAGGTGTTCTCTTACGAAGAAGACGTAAACTACTTGTAACTAAATATCTTAGGCTTAGTATAATATTATCGGATTTTCTTGGGACAATTTTCTCAAGAGTAGGACGAGTAGGATCTGTCCCTAAAAGTACGGATTAGGTCTTATATCGTGATCGATGTTGAGAAAAGGTTTAGAAAAATAAGTGTTCACACACTACACACAATAATACACATGTATACTGAAATAATCAGGACATCCAGGTGCACAGTGTGGTTTTAATTCTCAGACATAATTGGTGCTTCGTCTATCCTTGGCACATTGCGAACTAAACCTTGGGTTAAATACAAGTGAACTGTAAGTGCACAATACTCCTTTGCTTCCGGTGACCGAATTACCTACCTACCTAATAAGTGAATTTAGGCGTGCCGGATGGATGTAATAAACTTTGTAAAAATGAGTTTTAAAAGCTGATTGTTTTTAGCAATTAGTCGGTCGTGCGTGTAGTCCGCGACTTCATGTGATGGATTAATTACCCACGACACAATCAGGGGATGCCATATTTACGTGTTGGTGCACTCTGAAACTCTTCATGAGATGACTACCTAGATAACACTAACGGTTCACAAACATTATAAATGACTACCCAAGCAAAGTGTTATAAATTTTTACTTAATTATATGTCACGTTGTTACCTTACAGAGTCAGTGAATCAAGTACGTAACTGAGGAATAATTCCCACGACATGTTTCGGACTTAATAACCAGCGCAGCGGTCTGTGGGGACAGCCATATAACAGTGATCATCTTGAGGCTGATGCGAATACACAACGAGGTGAATTCTCTAGGGGTAACATATCAAGAAAATGAACAGCATTTGCCATGACAACGGTCTGTTAACAATTACTAACGAATATTGACCTTATTATCCAAACGGGTAACGGTCTACGAAATAAGGCGATGTTATAAGTTGGTTTAATTGAGTGAAATTATCATTACCTACATTGTGGGTGTAGGTATATTATTAGCTGAAAAATAACGTATTGTGAAGTGAAATTGCAACCAGAATTACATAATTCATAGAAGTATACTTACAGTGACCGGCAGATTGAGTTCATGCGTCTCGTTGCCGCGCCAGAGGCGAGACTCGCGCGGCAGCACGGGCAGGTCGCAATCTATCGCCGCCAGCCGCTCGTGCAGGCGCGCCGGCGAATGCACCGCGAGGGCACTAGAACTAGTGTTCAACTTTTGCCTTCTTGCACTTTTCACTACCCCCTTTGTGCTTGTGTACACTTTAGCAGTTGAATGGCGCGCGGTAGCCGGGCTCTCCGTCGCCGCGTACGCTTTTGTTATTTTTAAGCTATTCTTTGTAGTTGAAGATGCAGTCGTCGAGACCACGGTAGTCTCTAATGGTTTAGCGTAAAGCTTTTTAAGTGGTAAAGTCGCTGGGGCTTGAGAACTTAATACTGTTTTAATCTCGTCTTTAGAAGATAAAGTCAGCTCACAGTAACAGGCGCCGGCTAATGACAAGATTAGCGCGGTGGCCATTAACAAAGAGTGTGGCGCTCTGTGGCCGCCCATGGTGCTCTGCTTCATACTTGTTCGTATTTGTTTACACTTAGTACTTATTTTCTATTTTAAAAAGGTATTTGGCACAACCGCTGTATTTGTAGCTTGTGAAAAGTCAGGAGACCTGGCAAAATAAAGAAAAGAGAATGAATGTCAAACTCAAACCTCAAATCATTTATTTCAATTAAACCATTTCAGGCACTTTTGAATTGTCAAAAATTAAATAGTCGGTCAGTTAGTCAGAAAGTTGAAGCTAGTTGCCCATTCCAAAACGTAGATCTCTTTGGAGAAGAACGGGCAAGAAACTCCAAGGACACTCTTTTAAATCAAGATATTATTACAAAATCCTGGGTACATTATTCTTATTGCTTCTATATGTGAGAACAATGAAAAAAAGAAACAATTTAAAATATAAAATTAAAAATAAGCCCTGGCAGTTAAGAGATGACCAGTCTCAACCGACGGCGCCCGTTCACGAACATGACGCGTGCATGGATCAGCACCACCCAGCTCAACCATTTTGTAGGGAACCGAATGATCCAACACACGCGCCACCACCAGTGAGACATTTAAGTGAGCATGACATATTCTCAACTGCCATGCTCTTTCAATACGCGATGTATGCTAGACGATATATGCGGCTAGTAGGGGTTCGATTCCAGCATGTAGGTGTAAGTACCTATTGTATAACCTTAAAGCTATTCAGTTTCAAAGTTTTGGTACATAACCATTTCATAGAGGTATGTACTTATTATCCGTATGTAGGTACTGTAATACTAAAGTTCTTGCTCATAGCTCATAGAAACTTAAAAAGCTACGCTCAAGCTATGAAGAAAATGACGCACAGTGTTTCAATACCATTGCAGTTTTAATATATGTACATGTTTAACTGTAATGTAACTATTGCATGCCATAGGTATTTATATTAATATTACTGTAGTCAACAAAAAACACACTATTCCTTTCCACTGTCTACGTTTAAAAATAAACATGAACGTCTTATATTCTTCTTCTGACACCTCTTGATGCGAACATCTATAATTGGACAAGCCCTACAGCCCTCACGTGGAGTGGCGACCCTCTTCAGAAACGAGTGCAGCCCTCTGATGAACTTAAGAAAGCTCATTTTCATTTCGAAACACAAAGGGTACTCTATCTTTAGCTACGAATATAAATTAATTATTATAATTCTGTGAAACCCCCACAGGGACATATCGTCAAGGTTGTGTCGTAGGTCTGCTTAGAAAATAAATAGAACTTAAAAATAACTTCGTCTACAGCTTGTCCAGTAGTAAACAATTAGTCTAAGGCAGATACAGAAAATTATTCTTTCTAGAACGTTTATCACGACATCTATTTAATTATTACCACGTCCATTATATAAATAAAAAATGAGCTGAACTCCAGCGATGAACATAAATATTTATTTTCTGAAATAACCTTCAATAAATTCTTTTAGTGGTCATGAACAATGTATACTTACGTAAGAACACAGAATGACAATAATATCATGAGGGGTGAAAACAAATGCTTTCACAATTTATTCACAAGAAAGATAAATAGTTTCATCTCATCTAACGTTACCACTAAATTAAAATAATATTTTCGACTTAAATTATGTCCCGGTTAATTCAGTAACAATTCTCCAATAGAGTTTTATCCAAAATCTGATAAATTCGCATGTATTAAGTTGAGCAAATATCAAAACAAATCAAGCTCTGATTAATTTATATAGACTGAAGCAATGTTTTGGCAGGGCGGCAGCGTAGCACAGGGCGGACGACGCAACCGGCCGCAGCCTCCGCGACACTGAGGGCGGCCGGGCACCCCTCTCACCCCCTACCCCGCGGACCCCTGTGCCCGCACCCCTGCACCCCTCACGCGCACCCTCACACGCCTGTATCTTTGCTTCATTTTACTCCACGCCTGTATTACCAACGATTTCCTTAACGTTATAAGACTCGAAGTTGCGAACCATTCTGTTTTCTCTGAATTTGCATTTTACATTTGGGATACGGGTTCGAATATATTTTGTGATGATTGTTCAAAATAGTATTTGTTTTGATAGCATCTTCTTTCTAAGAATGTTCGGCGCCAGAGGCGTCTCGTCGTAGTGCGGCGGATAGAGCGGCGGTGCGGTCTCGGGGCGGCGCACCAGACCCACTGTAAACATCAAGTCAGAAGCCGCCCAGGATCCCGCGCTACCTGCTCTCAATATTTATTGCGTTACATTTCATTGGAATGTTCAATAACGCAATCCAATATCCTAGAGCACGAAGAAAATATTTTCTTTTCGACCAGCATCATAACAAAGCCTGAAGCTGTAAAAGTAATAGCTTAGTATAAAATCCCAAAAGTCTCATTTCTGAAAAAATATATCAAAACACCTACCTAAATTCACGCTGAACACGAGGTAGGATACGATGAAAGAGAACTCATAAAACTGCCGCGGTGATTTAATGGTCAATAAGTTTTAAAAGAAAAAGAAGTTTGAAACGCCGAGGGTATTCCATTTTCTCTTATAACTACGCAGTTGGTACCGATTACTTAAAGCATCAATCTACTTATGTGTACTTATCACAACGATAGGGAGGCCATGCCTTTCAGTAATGTAAATGTCTACATCCCAGAGCAGTCCGTATCGTAGATGTTAATTAGTCATTAAATAGTAGATTGGTATGCTAATCAAAACAGGAAATTGCGTCCATTTCTGATATCCGGCGCGGGTTAATGAAGCGAACTGTAGTGCCAGCTATAATAACATCTACGTACTTTCAATTAGGTAGGTACATCTCGCTGCGCATACTTGATTATAGTTCAAATAGTATTTTATCTTCACGTACCTACTTAATGCGTGCGGAGATAATAATAATTAGTCATCATGAGAGTTAAATTGTAGTGAATATATAACTTAATCGTTATTAGCTGCTAATGATATAATCACGTTGTAATTACTTGTTATAAATTCTGGTCGTTATCGCCTAATTGCTTAGGTACAGCTTTACTTTAAATGGTATTATTTTTGTGAATTGTGCTAATATTAGATATTACAGCTGTACCTGCGACTTCGTTCGCGTGAATGAACGAAATTGGGTTTCATGGAGTTTAATTTTTTTGCGCGGAACCCTAATCTATTTTTCTAAAATAAAAGTAGGTAGCCTCAGTTACTCCTTATAACATGAGCCGATTGACTGGGTTTTCACTGGTAGATATACCAGTGAAAACCCAGTCAATCGGTCCAGCCGTTTCGGAGATTAGCCTAAACAAACAGACAGACAGACAGAGAAAAAGACAAAAAAATTAAAATTTATTTATTGTTATAACTACCTACTTTCATATTTATTTAGTACTAGCTTCTGCCCGCGGCTTCGCCCGCGTGGATGTCGGAAATTTACCCACGGGAACGTGCTAACAGGATAAAATGTATGTGCTTCCCCAGAATGCCATCTATGTCGCGGGCCCTTTGTGGCTAATTACAATAGAAAACCAATTGTGTCTCATTAGTGGTGATTAAGTGGGTACCTATATGATATCTTTACCTAAGTACCTAACTAATTTAAAAAAAAAACTCAATAACAGAAAATTTAATACCTACCTACCTAAATAAACCTATTTCTGATAATAACTAATCTAAACTCAATAAATAAGCAAAATCCCTAAAAACTAATATCTATACGAATGACTAAACCTACCTAACAGTATTATAAAATAACCTACGGTCACTACGTACACTATCAAATATACTACCTATACTTTAAAACTAAAATCTATACCTACGACTCATATAAAAATAAACCTAAATAACTCTAAAAACTAAAAGGAATAAAAATGAACTCCACTGCGGGTGACCCAACCTACGACAAACTTAGTATTTGCGGTTGGTACAGTACAGACAGTGGTAATCGGGTATAGGGATCGAACCGCAAAATTAAGTTTGTTTTTTATTGTATATACTTTTCCGGGATAAAAAGTACCCAGTGTGGTGCCCAGGATATTAAAGAATAATTATACCAAGTTTCATCGTAATCGAACCGGTAGTTTTTGCGTGATGCCTGAACAAACAGACAGACAGACAGACAGACAAAAATTTTTTTAATCACATTTTTGGGTTCGGTGTCGGTCAAGTAACACCCCCTGCCATTTATTTTTTGGATATTTTCAATGTACAGAATTTTCACTTCTACAGATTTATTATAAGTATAGAAGATAAAGCTGTTATACATTACAAACAGACATTTCAATTTTATTTAAGGTTTATTTATTTCTGTAGATTATAAGTACGTCGGATACTCTCTTACCTGCCTAGAGGTACTTCTGTGTATTCACGTTACGCGTGGGTAATTAGGCGGTAACGGATTTCATGTACCTACCTATCCTATACCCAAATCTTGTCTAAATCCGCTCGCTAATTAACTGTCAACTGGAAAATCGCACAATTTATTATTTACCTGCTCCATAAAGGTAAATCGTGTCTAATTTATGTTTATAAGCGAGTTTCGCTGAACAAAGTTCTTTTTAATGGAAAAACGCGCTGGTTATTCAATATAAAGAGCGTTCGAATTTTCCAACGTTTTCGCAATAAGTACCCGGAACCGACCTACCTAAGTGCTTCCGATTAATAATAAAATGTAGATACTGACGGTTAATATAGTCTGGTATAAGGAAGGTATAGATTAAAGAGTAGAATGATGATATTTATCTGGTAACTATTTCTATTGTAGTGTAGGTACACCATGTAAAACTTTAAATTAATTACACAAATTGAGAGCACAATGATGGTCTTATCCTATTAATAAAATATATACCAGAAAAAACATCTATAAGACCTAAAGACTAACTACATAATAAACCATTTTCCATTAACTTTTCTATTTAACTCTTGCAAAGTGGCGGCAAGAAAACTATAGCTGTAATGCTGACATCTAAATCTATTCTTGCTGGCCTGATATTGAAGGGTAATTAAGAGTGCAAGCAGTCTATACGACCCTATATAATGTAGTTGCTGACTTATCATTCTGCGCGAGTTAGCGAGACTCAATTAATTATTATAGAGGGGGATCGAAGGGTTATTGTTGCAGAACAATGGACTACTTATACTGCTATTGGTTTTGTTACACTCTAGTGTTTATACCGTAATCGTATTATTGGATAGTCAAAGGTTACGGCTTATAACTTTAATTATTGGTGATGTTTTTCAGAAAGGCCAGGTGCGTAGTACTCGCAGGCGGCGTATATGATGACGTATGAATGCCAACGAAACAAAAGGTGTATGTAACGATCGTAAAAGTTGGCGTTTTGTAGTTTCTGCCTAACCCCATGGGAAGAAGGAATTAATGTATGTATAATGTAATGTATATGTAAAAGCTGCGATGGCAACTTCTCAATATAAAATTGAACTTGGATTTGAAATCTTATTTTCTTGTATTCAGCTAGTTGTAACCTGTAAGTTTTCCTTGTTTTGTTTTTAGAAACTTATTGAAGTCCTGTATCGCAAAAGCTCGATTGATGAGTAAAGTACTGATGATATACCAGATAACCACAGTGAGAACAGCTGAAACCAAGTTTCTTATGAAAGAAGTCTATGTTTAGGTCCATGTCAACTGGTTTATATATAAGATCTTTGTCCATTTTCAATGACATGGTTTGGTTTAATTTCTCTCTCATCTCCCGGCTATTAATTTCCACGTGGTGATAGGGTTGCACGATTTCGTTATTCTCCTCCACTTCGCTCTATCGTCGACATCCGCGACGGAAACATTGCGTCATTGGATTTTCCTGAGAGGAAACTCTTACCTTTCACGTTATCCCGGGTTTGAAATTATGCTTATTTTATTATAATGGGGACGTTAGGTTAATGTACCTAGTTGAAAATTGTATAGGTACCAACTACTTATTGTAGGTAGCACCTAGCATAAATAAAAATGAAATATGAGTTGGCCCACTTTTGCACTGACAACCGTGCGATTGTAATTTATGTGCCCGTCCAAAATTTTCGAAAGCTAGACGTAAGCACTAAGTGTTTAGTTTTTGCAGTGTTACGTAAGATGTAGTGAGCGAGAGCGCGGGGGCCCGGGGGCCCGAGAGCCGTGACGCGGCGGCCTCGGGCAGCTGGCGGGGCGCCAACGCTCTGACGTGTGTGACTGACTACCCTTATCTCCACTCGGATCCACCTCCGACATGCCTCGCTTCACTTTCAGCGAGCGACGCACAACGTAACGCTATTTAACGTAACAATCGTCTATTAATAAGTACGACTGCTATTAATCACTGACTCTGGCAGAGTGATTACTTGATTAAAGAAACTTCCGCAAATCTATGAATAGAGAAGGGTGCGTGAGTAACTATTGAAGACAAAAATGTAGATGTACCAGGGTGTTGTTCCTGAAGGGTAAGTACATTACTCAAACTTTGCTCTGTTAAAATTAATTTTACCTACCTAGATAGAGATATACTTGCCCAAGTATTGCCTGTCTATATCTCCACACGAAGAACTAGAGAAGGAAAGGTTATCGAAATCAAACCAAGTCATTTTATTCAAAATAGGCTGAAAATCAACCCTTATTTAAAATTACATAAGACATTCCTACAAAACGCCCGCCCTTCACCACTTCCTAGTGCTTTAGCTGGAAAGAAGGAGTGGCGCAACAAACCCTTCTTACCATTAAGACAATCCTGAGGACGATAGCTTTTGTTCCGCTGCCCCTAAAGCAAACCATGTGACACACGATTAGGTATCCCTAAGAGGTTGATACATTTACCCATTTTCTATGCTTTTGAAGAGTTGATTAACTACTAAGATGACTAGAAGTTGATTTTCGAAAAAACCATTGGTACTAAAATACTACCTGTACCTTACTATTCTACCCATATATATATTTCTACCATTCCATTCCTACTATTTTTTAACACTTTTTCCTTATTAAAGTCTGGCAGAAGCGGTCAGGGACATAAATAATAAGCAGTGAAAGCTTTGTAGAAATGACACTAATCCCCTGTCAAACATATATTATATTTTAGTGTAAAGGAATATAATAGTCATATAAACACATCCCACGACCTGTGACACGTAATCCCCATGTAACAGCTGACTAATGTTCTTCGATAGAAAAGGGTTATCACGATGACCAGTGCTTATCATAAAGAAAAAGGTACCTACGTAGGTAGGCTTCTCTGCAGTCTGTAGAGGCGACACTAGTGTGCGTGGCGTTGCGCGTGTGCGTAAGGAGACGTGTCCTACATGTCCAGTGAAATCGAGGTCACTGTACTGATTGGAATCGAGAAATGTATTTACCGATATGATTTTCTTGGTAAGTAGGTACTATAGAGAGACTTGACAATGAAACAACGAGCCAACTGGCGCAGTGGACCAGTAGTGGTGAAGTGTGCTACTTTTTGAGCAACTAGGCGGATTTGATTCCTGCATCGGATTGGAACAAATTATTGCGTAACTTTCAGCTAATAATAATTTTCTTAATGTAGGTAGCTGATTTGCCGAAGTACGTACTTCCCTAATCTTACCTACTTATTTGTATTTTTTACGAACGTTGTAAGTAACTGCTAGCTAAATAGGTAGGTACCTTAATGTTAGATAGCGAAATTTCCCGTCTGTAAAGTTTACAAAAAAAAACTGTTTAAAAAAAATGATATTTTAAACCAAATTGGGTCCTTGAACTTGTTGACCCTAAAATAAATATATATTTTTTTTATCTTCAAATATATATTTTTATACCCATCACGTCTGCGGAGTTTCGGTAACTAGTTTAATTTAACCCTGTATATCGGTGGAGCGGGGTGAGCGCCTGATGCCTCGTCATGTCTAGGTGTACGTACACCATGGTAGCACCGCGAGGTCCTATGATAGTGGTGGAAAATATCTTGATATAAAAGAGTGTTTCTGGTCCGTTGTTCTGCATTTATGAACCTACTACGCTTTGGAATGGGCAATATAGCTTCATGTTTCTGACTGACGGACTCCTTGACAGTTCAAAAGTGAGTGTAAATGGTTTATTTCAAATAAATGCTTTGAGTTAGAGTTTTAGTTTGAATGGGAGCAGCAACGTGCCCGAACCTGTGATCCAACAGTAGTGTCACCTGGTATCTATGTATTTTTATGAAAACGCTATCGTAGACGGCGAGTGCCACCTGCTGCTGCGGTTAGCGGCGACTACAAACGGCATAACAGTAGTGCTGTCAAGAGTTGTCACTAACAAAGCGACAAGAGTACAAGTCGTATTTTAACAAGCGATTTTCACGAAATTATAAAAGAGAAGTGCCGCTGACGTCGAAGATTTCACGTCACGTTTGGAATCAAAATCGCAGCGGCGCTGTCGCCTGCGTTTATTGTCAACCGCCGCTGCCGTCCCCGTCGGAATCGTACTATTAACTTTACGCTGAAGCTATCTAAATGTCTAATAGGACTTCAAAGGTTAAAAGGAAATTATGGATAAAATTAAATACTTAGGATTGGTCTTAGATTCATTTATTAGCTGCTATCTTACATGTTTTACTGTAGGATCTCCAATACTTTTTATTCACTTAAAATAACGACAGTAATAATACGATTATTATTATTTATTTTAGAGGCACAATTTTCTTCGCGCCAGTTATCTTCTTGAATAACTACCAAATCCTCAGTTCTCAAATTCACTTTATTTTGAACACAAATCAAACGCGACACAGCTATCTTTGTGTGAAAAACTTAGTCTACTTTAAAATCCATAGGCTCAGTAATAATTTTAATTTTGGTTAACAATATAATGGGTTTAGAATAAGAAATATATACCTTTCAACTATTTGATAAAACTATGAATAAATATTTACATTACAAATCTATAAAAATAACTAAAACATTGAAACTATTTAATGTAATACAAATATTGTATTTTTCTAAACCTAATAAAATAGCTACACGTTATTCTCAATATAACTAATGTTCTCTTCTAGAAAATCGTTCACAAGTTACAAACGGTTGCCTTTAGAATAGATAACACTTATCTTAAGTTAGTACATTACATAGCCTCAACTTCGTTCTTTGCTACTGGAACATTTACAGGCGGCACGTCATTCTTGATGTAATTCTGAAAATTAAAGAACAATCTTCAATCAATTTAACATCTCAAATTTTACATTATAAGTGGTATTGCTTTGCCCCATCTCAAGCAAATCTGTACGAGTACAGCTGTATCGTATAAGATATGAGATGACAATAAATTAAACTGCGTATATGTATATCTAATGATATTCCCAGTGTGCATACAAATATCCAATCACTTATATTCCTTAATTTAGTCAATATGATAGTCGGCTGACTGATCGGCAAAACCAAGTCGGCTGTAACAATTTTTTTTTTATTATGCAGTCTCAATTCAGTGTACTTAAATGTATACATTTTATGCACTAATATTGCTTAGTGTTTCTATTTATTGTCATCTCCACATTGTAGTAAATGATAAGCTCACCCCTTGCATGTCGTAGTTGGGGTAGGAGTCGTGCGCTTGCGCGGCCATCTTGTCGGGGTGGCAGCGCAGGCGGTGCGAGCGCAGCGTGGATGCGTACGAGAAGCGCTCGTCGCACCACTTGCACGTCAGCGGCTTGTCGCCCGTGTGCGTGTACATGTGCACCTGATGAGTGACGACAAAGTTCATTACATGCTTTAAAGCTAGGTTCACATTATTGTGTCGGGGTGTGTTGTGTCGCCTTCTGACGCAGTTTTAACCAATCAAAACTCGTTGTGATTTGACGTAGCTCTGAACAGATACGTTTGATTGGTGTATTCCGCGTCACGACACAACACAACACAGTAATGTGCCGGTGGCTTAACAGGTACATTTACAAGTTTTAGGTACTATATAAATATTTATTTTACATCTAAAAAGTGCAATATTGGTCTGAAAAGACGTACTTATTTAATTTAGTAATAGAACCGACTTATTAATTAATTTTGTGTACAGAGTAAAGCTTTGAAGTTTTTTTTCTAACAGATCCATGGAAAAGCAAGATTTCGAAAATCATACGGGTCTGGAGTAAATTTAAACAGCATTTTTGGGTAAAAGAAAATAGTAACATGGAAAATAAAAAAAATTGCCATAGTCATGGGACTTTTCTCTATTCCCCAAGGCTTAAGTTTAGTTACTATGCTTTTCATTTATTTAATTCCAAAAAGTTAATATTGATCGCTATAGTAAATTATTCTTTGGACTACCTTCAAAGTCTGTCTCCTCTTGAACGCCTTGTTGCAGTAGGAGCAAACGTGCCTGCATTTGTCTTCGTGTACCAGCAGATGTTTGCGGAGTGTGCGGCGACTGTTCAGCACCCGTCGACAGATGTAGCATTCGTACGACGTGTCCTCGTGTGTGTCCATGTGCGTCTTCAGGTTCGAATAAGTCTTGAAACTGTAATAAAACGAAAGTATTTTATGATATTACTAAAGTTTACCTTAAAAAAGAAGTAATTTTTAATGAAATTGTTCCTGGCCTTTCCTAGGCAAAAAAAATAGTTCTATTTTATCGCGAATGAAAAAGTATTCCTTTCATCAGGTTTACTTAGTGGAGGATCCGATCAGAATGTATGCAATATTCATGCCAGACTAGTATAATTCGGCTCGCGACATCACGGCGTTAAAACCTCATGAATAAAAGCCCAGGTAGAGTTTGAAACTTTCTAGTTGGGTAAAAACCTGAAACGTAAGTAAAACTGTAGTATTATCTATTATATTATTTATTATGCAAAGTCAGGGAAACAAATCGCACATTGATTATCAACTTATTTTGTCCATATTTAAATCACAGCAGTCCTTCCTTATCAGTCGTATGAAATGGCTATATTTCATTAATAGCTTTACGTAGTGTCAATCTGATCAAAAATACAAACGTATTAAACTATAAATGTATTTAAAACTGCATGTTTGTACAGGCAAGTATATCCCTGCATTTACAAACATACAGTTGTAAGTAAGAACAGCTTAAGTTTGAACGAACGGTTTGGAGCAGTTCCTGCAGACGAAGGGCTTGTCGTCGCTGTGTATGGCGCGGTGCTGGCGCAGCTCGCCGTTGGTGCCGCACGCGTACCCGCACAGGTCGCACACGTAGCCCTTGATCTTGTCGTGCACCACGCGCTTGTGCGACGCCGCCGATGAACGAGTCGTGAATCTGGAGAGAAAACATTTCCAATTACAATATGTTTTATGCTTTTAATAAACCAACGCAACCTGGTCCAACACAGACTTCTTGACCACGCCGCAAACTCGCTCTTTACGTTGATTGTTACAAAACAAAAAGTACTTAAAGTAAACTAAAAACTTAAAAAAATTGCATTCGCTGAACTACCCGCAAAACGCGAGATAAAATATTATGAGCCCGCAAAATGTGAAAAATAAGGGAATACTTTTATTTGTGTATTTGTAAGTATTAGAACTTAGCATTGTATTGCCTTCGTACGGTAAAACTTCGATCGCTGTAATGTTCCGATGTTGAACTTACTTCATGTTGCACATGTCACAGCGATATATTTTACGCTCCTCTATCGGTATATGCGACCTTTCATGAGATTTTAATGCATCCTTAGAAGTAAATATTTTGTCGCATGAAGCGCAACAGAACTTTCTCTCTGATTTTGGTATATGTCGCATCTTGTGTTTATTTAAGGCAGATAGAGTTTTCGTTATTCGGGGACACTTGTCACATCTGTAAAAAGAAAAACACAAGTTAATATTTCGAATAGGATCTGCAATTTATCTCAACTAATATTAAAAAGAGCAACGATTTAATTTTTTGTATGTTTGTTTACGGGTTCCATTAAATTTGGCTCATGGGTAGAACATGACTTTTTATGTCGATATTCCCACGGGATCGAGACTTTTACGGATGAAAATGCGGGGCGCCGCTCATTGCAATATTAAACTTAACTTAAACTTCTGAAGCAGGAGAAAAATTATAATGTTTATTATACCAAAGATTTTATGCAATATTTTAATTTATTTATAGAAAGATCCATCGGGGCGGGTCACGTTGGCCGCATGCACCACTGTGCACGGTGGGTACCTGAGAAGGTAATTCTCGTAATTTTAAGAACGTTCACAGTCTGATCTCAATCTCAATCTGTCAAAAATACGTCTGTTTTCCCTACATTTTGACAAGTTTTTGACATTTGTTTGACGCCGAGATGACACTGCGACTAGATTTTGAACGTTTTAAATTACGGGAATACGGACCCTGAGTTTGGACGGCACCGCTGAGGTCGGCCTAGGACAGGTGGCGAGACGACCTAGACGAGTACTGCAAGGGTTAGATTGAGGTGGCTCTAAAAGGATGCCTGGAAGGATTTGGGGGAGGCCTGCTCAGCAGTGAGATAGTATAGGCAAAGTAAAAAAAAAAAAAGATAACTTTCGCTAAACTGATACTTACGTCAAAACATTAGGATTCCTATGGTCGTGCACATGCTTGTACATAACTGACTTGGATTTAAGAGTAATGCCGCAGATACAAGTCACCACCGGAGGCACTTTGTGAGCATACTCAGAATGCGCCTTCAGTCTATACCAACTGGAACACTCCTTATCACAATGGGGACATAGAAACCTGGAAAAATAAATGAAATATTAAAAACTTTACATGTAACAGGCCCATGCAACCAAATTTTACAACAGACTATCTAGTAATAGAGCACAATAGAATTGATGTAAACAATACCTTATAAAATCTTTCACATTCAAACTTGCATAGTTAAAATTTTGTTTTCCTTCATTCTCAGATTCCTCAGAGTTCTTCCTTAATTTTCTACTTTCTATTTTATGGTCTGATACATGTTTGTAAAGAACACTTTTAGATCTTACGGCAAAGCCACACAAACAGTAAACAAATGGTTCACTTTTATGCTCTTTACCATAATGTACTCGTAAGCCACTCCATGTCTTCAGTTTCTCTCCACAGAAATCACACTGCAATCTAAAATAATAAAACAAATTTTTACATCACTTGTCAACAAATCCTATATTTATTTTCAAACCTAAAATTAAATGTAATTTATTCATTCTATTTCATGATGCTATCTAATTATGATTTCACTTACTTGACAAAGTCTTTCACTTTCAAATTGGGCCTTTTGAGAATTTGGTTAAACGCTTCTGCCTCCTGTTCTGTTATTTCCTTTCTTCTGATACGTTTACGTTTAGGCTTCAGTTCTGCTATAGCTATGTCATCAAGATAGTCATCATCCTCGTCATTATCATCTTCACCATTGTGAATATCAGTGTCATCATGATCACTATGACTATCCGGGAACACGTCTATTACTGATAAAGCTGCCTCATTATTCAATGCACCTATAAATGTAATATGTAGTTTAGCTCCTGTTCTGTATTACTACTTTTTTTTGTATTTTCATTCAATTTGTAATTTTATTGGTCCTTGGACCATAACCAAATTAGTTTCAGGTCAAATATTTATTATAATGTAGGAGTTTTACTAATTACTCTAACAAATAACTGCTATTAACCACTTCATTTCAAGTTAAATTATTCATTAGTACAAGCGAAAATCAAAATGAAATAAATTCAATTATCCAGTAAGGGCTGATTTTTCCAACGCCAGATAATTTTATAGGAGGAATAATTTTCAATTTTTGACAGTTGTTCCATACAAAATCTGTCAGACGTCAATTTTATTCCATGAATAAAAATTATCTGTCCATGGAAAAATCAGCCCTAAAGAGAATATTATTTCAATGCAACTTACAAACTATGTCATCTGCAGTTACTTCATCTTTAACCTGTAATTAATTTAAATGTTATTAATCACACACAGATAAAAAATCTTTACTTGAATAGAATATAATATCTTTGAACTTTTCTGTGTTGTAAATGCTGCATGTACCTTTATGTGATTGTAATGTATTAATTTATTTGTGTTGGCATGCAAAATTTAAGGTTTTTAATACGTATCTCTATGGGTCTCAAGAGATTGAGTTTCGAGTATTACTAATAAACAGAAGTCGTAAGTTCTTCCATGTTTCTAACTTATAAAATGACAAACTTCCATAGAAAATTTTGCCATCCTTCTTCACCTTCTCCTCTTTAGGGGAAGAATTATCAAAAATCATTCCTTAGTGCTCATCTTTGTTATAAAATGAACTCTTGTTGGAATTTCATGCTTCTAGATCCTGCGGCTTAGGCTGTGCGTTGTCTGTCAGTTATTATATGATTTTTATTAAGTAGATTACCATACCTCAGATTTGATTGGGACACCAAAATCTACAGTTGCCTGCGTTCGTTCAAGTTTAATTTCAGGAGAATCATAATTATCATCATACATCTTCTTCAGTGTATCTTGGGCTTTATAACATTCTAGTACAAATAGTTGGAATGACACCATTTTTTCTTCACAATTCAAACAAATCTTCGTCGGTAAAGTGTCGTTCTCAAATATCTAAAACACAAAGATGTCTTTTTAAAAACTGAAATACTTAAAACTTAATAAAATTGGTAAAATAGCTATCAACTGACATAAATGAAAATTGTATTTTTACTTTCATATTTCAACAAATAGCTTGAAATAAAAAACAATCACAGCTCGATATGAATGAATAATGAATTAAAAGAATAATAACTATAGCAAGAATAAGTTAGTTTACAGTCAATGACTGTTGTATTGTTTGCTTATCTAGCTTTGTCTTGAATTTACGACTTATTTTAAGTAACGCATGATTTGAGGAATACTTACGATAATTTGTATGAAATCTTGTAGTAGTTTTAGAACATTTCTATTATTTTCATCCAATAGATCTTTTGAAAACTCGTCTTTTTTTGCACATAATCTACACAAGTCTTTCACACTCCTATCCATTTTGGCAAAGAAGTAGTAAATATTATTGTTAATGCTATTTAAACATTAGAGACTTGTTTTAATTCACATTACAATACAATCAGATAAATAAAAAATAATATTTATTTTTTCATAGCCATCAAAGCAACCCCCCATCGACAATAGAGATTTTTATTTTATTTTTAAATAAAAACTCCAGTGAAAGCCAGCAAAGGCTATAAGCTCATACAGCCACAGAGAGAGTTTGTCCATGAGGGGTATCTTAGACGAGCAATCTGGTATTGTAAAACACATTACTACAAATATCTACAGTAGCAAAAATATCATGTTCAAATATCTTCAGTAGTATCTCGAAGCTGTTTCTTACTCACAAAAAAATATTGCACTCCAGCAGTGCGATTCAGCCGGTCGATTCTGTAAAAATATCACCGTGAAAACTCAAGTGAAGTGAGCTTGATGTTAGTTGTCAGTAGTGTCAATCCCTAGCATTATTTGGAATGACAGCTCACTCCACAATCACTTCACCTAAGCTTTCACGGTGAGATGGTTACAGAATCACACTGCTGTAACCAAATCACCGTGAAAACTTAGGTGAAGTGAGCGTGGAGTGAGCTGTAATTCCAAATAATGCTAGGGATTGGCACTACTGACAACTCACATCAAGCTCACTTCACTTGAGTTTTCACGGTGAGATTTTTACAGAATCGACAGGCAGTTCAGTTCTATGACTAAGCAAAAAAGCAGTGCAGTTCAACTTCTGCTATAAGAGCTCCCAGTAATGAACTAGTCGCAAATATAGATGGGCAATCCACCGGATTTAAACCCAGTGCTTTGGTAAACACCCCATGACCCCGGGTAGTCACCCGATAAACACCCAGAAAATTGGATGATTACACCAAAGCACCGGGTTTAAACCCGGTGGATTGCCCATCTATAAGTTACTATACTCTTTGCATCTTTATAATCGCAAATCTTTATGTAAAAGGTCATGTTTAAGATACAGAAGTTGCATGGAAGTGGATAGAATAGAATCATAGACTGGATAGTATATACATTATAATAGTATGTATGTACGTACAAAACATAAAATAAATATCTGTTGTAACCATGCGAAGCTATTTTTATCTATATCTTCATGGTTGTAACACGCATTTTTTTTTTTTTCAGGTTTGGTAATCATCAAATGACCCCTCCCGCTCTGGGTGGAGTAGAAAGGAGTGTCAGACTCTTACTGACTAAAACCCACCCGTGATCCTTCCTTAGCCCTTCATGTTCCAGGGCAGCGGTAACCCTTTCGGACGATTCCGCTACTCAATTTTCAACGCGTTATGCACTACTTAAGGCTCGGCTCAAAACCGAGAGTTTCAAATCCAGTGTGCGATAAAATTCAAGGATATCGTCCGTGCTTACCGGGGCTTTAAAATTGCTGTAAGTAAATAATAAATAGTAGTTAGCGCCTTTGTAACCGCTATACTATTATGCATACATAACAACATGCCTGTATTCCTCGAAGGGTTATGCAGAGGTGTACAAAGGGAGCGAACCTATTGCCACTAACTGGACACAAATTCAGACCCAATAACACTTCACCCACCCTGGGAATTAAACCCAGGTCCTCATGCTCAGCAGTAGCACTTGCGACCACCAGACCTGCAGCATTGCTATATAGTACTTACTAATTCCATGATGTAACCATAGCTTTACGCTTATTTCTTTTCATTCAAAATTCAAACAATTTTGAATTTCAGTTTCACTTTCAATCATTCTATTCTTCATTCCATTCGTTCGTTGCGCTCGCTAGTTGTATGTTGCAAACAACTCTGAACGTTTTTTCGTGTTTTTATTCAGTGTTTGGGAAATTGGGATTCGAAATATGCATTTATTATAAATCTAATCGGAAAAACGATACCAATAGATATAAGTTTTATTATGTACGGAAATAGTTCTAAAGTGTTTACTCGCAATGATGAAGTAGCCCTCGGCATCTACCATGAAACAGTGAAAGACATAAGATAATTATTATCAGTTATTACAATGGATGTGCATTCAGATTATGTTGAAACTGCCAAGTCTATCCTATCTTTCGACAATATAAATTACTTCAAAGCCGAGGACAGTGGATACCACACATCATTTACCCCAGGTTCGTTAGAACATTCGGAACTATCGAGTGAATTTCTCGATCAGTCAGTGGTAGCAACAACAGCTTTTATTGATCAAATTCAAGTAGATTATGTTACGCCTGAAGCTACCTATAGATACAGCCAGTTAAAACCCCGCAATGACAATTGTAACGACACGCCACCGCCAAGGCGGGCTGTCAAGCGTCCTTATTCGAGCGTCGAGTCGACGAAGCAAACAACTATCCCAACTCCTACAACATGGATTGCAGGCAAAATACAGAGTCTGGAAGTCAATGAAGATAAAGAAAATTCCACTATATCTTTACCATCAGAGAGCTCTCACAGCACAGGAAAGAATAAAAGATACATTTACAGATTAAACATATGCGAGCAGAAGTTTCCATATCCAATAACACCTATAAAGAGAAACTGTAGATTAAGTCCCTGTAGGAAATCTGGTAGAAAGCTAGACTTTGTCATACATTCTCTATCATGCGACCAGCATGAGCTACAGCCAGTATCACAAACTAAGATAGGACTTACACCACCTATTCTAGCCCGACCTGACCAAAAAATAGATATATTAGGATTGCTAAACCAGAATTGTGCCATACCACCTTTAAAAAATATTTTTCGGTATTTAAGTTATGAAGATATTTGCAATTTTGTTTCTGTAAGCAGTACTTGGAAAGATATTTGGAACTTTCATAATAGCAATGAAAAGAAAGAGGGGCTAAGAAAACATCTGAAGTCAGTTAAAGAAAATCAAGAGAATTGTGCAAAAGAGAGCAGAACTAAGACCAGAACTACCAAGTTATATGATGGTTGCCTCAGCGAAATTCACAATGGAATCAGTGACAACCCTGTGAGCAGTACTCCTATCAGTCCTCAGTATTCACCGAGGACAAATCGTTTCAGGAAATTCATAAAGGTGTGTATTTGGATATATTTTTATTATTATTAAAATGTTACACATGGAGACTGAGCCACGGAAATAGTACCTTGTCTTTATCCAGGTATAAAAAAACTTGAGAGGTGTCAAGGGACACCCGGATGGAACGAAGTTCCTTTCGATTAATTAGTGAAGGAATTGTAATAAAATTTTATTTTTTTTAAGTTATAATAATATTAAATAAAACTAAAACAAACGAAATATAGAAACGAAAATAACTGGCTTGCTTTCTATAAGAGAGAGACAGACAGAGAAACACGCGCACGCCGCGCCGCACGGCTTACAACTATAGCAAAAAGTGTTGTTCCAACTTTAGGCCTTAAATTTTTCTCTTATCTTCGTTCCAAAATCAAAGTCAAAATAGTTTATTTCACATAAACCTACATGGGCACTTATGAAACGTCAGAAGCTAGATGCACAGTTCCATTTGGTTGTTTTCTATGGAGAAGAGCTGGCAAGAAATAATTGGTATAAGAGGACAGTGTAGGCCTCTCAACAAGTACCAGGTACTTAATTAAACACATTCACAAAATACATATAAAAGAATCTATCAAAATATAAAAACCTATTAAAAGCAAATGATATGATTGCCATTACAACCACTCTTCTTCTTAGTGTCAATGGCAAATATAACATGAAAAAGCTTGGCCCAGAAATGGACACTAATAAAACAAAATGTATTATGAAGCAATAATAGTGAACCCTGTATATTTTTGTTTGTTGTAAAACTTAGTAAAGGTCCTTAAGGCCCTTCCCAAATCCGATGACTTCAAACCTGTAAAAGAATTAAATTCAAACCTGTCAATCACAGAGTAATCCACTGTCTTTCAACAGTTTGAATTTCACTCCAATCTAACAATTGTATCACAAATGATTCATTTGCTATGCCCAATTTATAGAACATTTCCATTGGAAACCAGCAAAATCAGAGTTGTCTGAGATTCGAGTTATAGGTATTGTTATTGTAGCCGAGGTAAACTGTAATGCAAAAAATCCATAGTCCAAGAAAGGTGAAGTCACTCAGAAGTGCTTTTTACACCCGATAATAAAAAGATTAGGTCAAATAAGTAAGTAAAAATAATCATCATAATTTGAGAGCAGTTAAATAGACATTTACATAGTTAATGAGGTGCTGTTGAATCTGTTTGTTTTTTTTTTTTTTTAAATGTTGCACCATACTAGGAATTACTCCTGTATAGTGGGTGCGTTTACAAACATTTAAACTCACATACTTGACAAACAGCCAGACCCGGAACAACTACCTGTAGGCAATACAAATATTTGTTCCGTGCGGGAATCGAACCCGCGACACGCAGCGCAGCAGTCCATCGCTCAGCCACTGCGCCAATCGTGTCGACATTTTCACTAACACTAGGCGACAGCTAAATGAATGCCTAAATAAAATCTTGTCATTGGATTGCACTACAATATTTACCTTGCCTGCTAAATTAAATCTTTTGTTTATTAATATTTCAGACTGCATCACTGGACTCTCGGATGCAGCTGGCATGTGTAAGGTGTTCACAGCCGGCTAAGGTAACAGAAGAACCAACTGGAGAGGAATGGGTGGAGTGCACAAACACTACTTGCTCATATCAATTTTGCAGATGTTGCAATTGCAGTAGGCACCCAGGTAAGAGTTGTAATCAATATGACCTGAATGCTCCGAGTCCTTCTAAAAGAAAGAAATGTGATTACGCTGTTGGAACAAGAAAAAGCAGAAAGAACTTGCGTAGACTTCTGTGATCTGTTTTCAACAATTCAATTTCATATCAGTGTTTTTTATTATTTGTCAATTACATTCCATTATCTGAAAATTGTTACTGAAGTAGCTAAATTAGAATTATTAATTTGATTGTGTATCCAGTGAAATAGTATCGTATTTTATGATATTTGAGATTAAGGGGTCTGTCTGACCCATGTCTGATTTTGTGCCATTTTTTATCAATTTATGAATTTATAGTTGACCACAAAGTCAGTAGGAAGTCTGTTTGGCAGTTTTAAATTAGGTTCCATTAATTATAAATTAAGGATCTGTACGGGTTTTTCTTATTTTTAAATCCACAATTGATTTGTGGTTACAGGATTTTATTCATTACTGGGTAATACTTGGTATGTAGATACAGTTAAACAGGCAGTCCATGTTTTAAAATTAAGTGCAAAACAGACGACATGGCTATGGGTGATACACTTTTTCATTCCTCATAATGAACTAATTAAATCACACAAAAAATTTATCTTCTGTTATGAACCATACGTCGGCGTCGTTCAAAAACTTGTTATTTCTCACATATTCACTAGATCATTCTAGATCCATGCAGTTTTCATCATATTATTTTCTTATTACGGATCATGAGAAGTAAATTCGTTATTTTTAGCCAACATCCTTTTATTACGGCTCTCTCCACTCGTATCGAGACAAATACGCTATGACGACATCATGTTGCATCATATCGGCGACATTCGGCTGGACCGCTTCTGCCAATATCCTATTATACACTGACTTAATTTGTAATGAACAGTCAGGGAAATTAATTATTTATTAAATTGACACACTACGCCAATTTGCCGTGTTCTAACCATTCAAATCATAACTGTCAAAGAAAGACAGTTATGATTTGAATATACGGACAATTTAAGTTGGTAGGTAGTCCATTTGATCAATACTTAAGTTCTCTGACTATGTATTTTCATCGTAAGGGCAGGCCGCATCGTTTTTTGGTCTTGTAAACGCAGGTGTGACTATTTATTGTTCATGAATGTGTAAGAAACCCAAGGGTATGAAAGGATCGTAGTATGTGGCGTTCCGTAGTTTCTGCAATCCTAAAGGGAAAGCCGTATAAACCTTCATAATGAAAAAGAAGAAAACCTAGTTGAGATCGCACTCGCTCGAGTATATTAAACTTACACACGACAGGTTCGTGTTCGTTGAGTTCGTAAAATTTTCGATTAGTCAGGTTTTTCCTCTTCCTGATTAACTTTATTATTATGTATTTTTTTGTTATAATTTACATAATTTAACTGTAATGTGTTTTAGTTTACATCAAATGGTTTAGGCCCAAAAATTACCGCATATTCGATAATTAACCAACAACTAAAACTAAGACTGCCTGTACTAAGTATTCTACAGATTACCCTTTATTAATAAGGGCTGACTTTTCAATCATCTGATAACTTTATTCAAAGAATAATTTTGAAATTTTGACAGTAATTTCATACAAAAACTCAAACGTCAATATTATTCCTCGAATAAAATTTATCTGGCGATGGAAAAATCAGCCCAGGGCTGATTGTTCCAACGCCAGATAACTTTATCAGAGGAATTATTTTGAATTTTTGACAGTTCTTCCATACAAAAACTGTCTGACGTCAATTTTATACCACAAATAAAAATTATCTGTCGATTGAAAAATCAGCCCTTAGGCCCCTCGCCCACGGCGACTTTTTGTAGCGATGCTGTCGCGCGTTCGCATCGATACAGTCGCGATGCAAACGCGATACTGTCGCGATACAAGCGCGATGCAAGATGGACTCCGTTGAGGCATTAGTTGCCTTTGCCATACGTTGTTTGGTGCTGCTTTTACGTAAGCAGCCGAAGCGTGGGCAACGAAAGCGGTCGCGCGTTTGCATCGATACAGTCGCGATGCTGTAGCGCGTTGATAGCGCGTTGGCATCGTTTCTGTAGCGCGTTGCAAATGTAACTAACGTGCGTTAAGCGATGCTGCGACAGCATCGCTACAAAAAGTCGCCGTGGGCTAGGGGCCTTAATGAATAAAATCTACTAACTTTCGAATAGTAATTACTCAAAAGTAAGACTGTTTTTTAATACATCACTACTATTAATTAGTTATCTTTTTTGTATTTTTTTTTTAAATCTGTAAATGCCTCTGGATTGATATCCGGAGAAACCTCATGGTTTTTAATCTCATTGTGACCTTTTTCTGTGTATTCTAATTTGTTCAGTCATGAAGACTGAGTCGTCACGCAGAATTGTTTCTATAAACAAGTTGAAAAAAAAAATTGCGCGTGAAAACATCTTGGCTGAAGATAAAAAAGCAGTCCAAATTTTAAACATGTAGGTATAGTTTTTATTTTTTGTAAATTTTAGAAAATACTTAAATTTTTGACTTATATGCCATACTCAAAAATTGAAGCCACCATTCGCTTTCCCGAATGACTCCAGCCCGAAATTACTCTTAAAATACACTCAAAACCTATGAAATCAATAATCATGGAAAGTAAGAAAAAGTGGGGTGCAGAGTGTCGCACAATTAACATTAATACAAGCTTCTGATAAACCTAAAGAAACGATGTGTAATTTTGTATGTGGCATTTGTAAGAACGGTGCTATAGAGCAAACAAATTCATTTGAAACTGTCTACTTAATGCACATCTTCGTCATCTACCTAGCCTTTTCTTGGGGTCGGCTTCCAATCGGATTTAGCTGAAAACGAGGGGTATTTAAGGGGCATGGAGGAATCTCGGTATGAAATGGACGGATTGCGGCATAAATGTAGCTAATCCTTGATCGATCGTCCCGTGCGACTGTAACTACCACAAGCCAACGTCGAACTACATCCAAAAAAAAAAAAAAATACTCGAAACTACGTTATTCCGAATCATTGGATAATTTGTTAGTGCTACATATTGTATAACATCCGTGCCAAGATGATCGAAAAAAACATTTTATTACGATTTCCACGTCTATATAACATAACATCAGGAAACGTCAGGGGTACACACACACCCACATGTCGCCAGTTATGTTTTAATATTTTCTGCATTCAAAATTAAACTTTTAACCCAACCTAGTCCGTCTTGAATTTAAGGTTTCAGGTTGGAGTTATTTGGGATAGTATTCTTTAGGGGTTCAGTGATTTGGGCTTTCGATTTTGGGTAGTATGGAGTGTAACTCAAATGACGTCCGAATTGCTATCCCCTTAAAAGGTTTTTTCTATAAACATTCCCTAGTCTCTTTAATATTAAGATAACGTCATTCGCATATCAATGTAAAACTTTGATGACTATGTTTTAACCTTACCAATCTACTCATGGGCTATATTTGTATTTTAATATCCACTTACCGCCTAACCAGTGCCTTAACCCTGTGTAGTCAGAGACCCACCTACCACATCTAATAGCTGTTGTCTACTTCTCAACTGATAACTACTAACTATGCTATCTTCTCACGGGCCACGAGCAATGGCCAATAGTGACCAGCTACATCCTACGGCCTCCGGCAAATAAACGTTTTGTACGGAATATAGAGATTCGAAAATCAATAATAAAGGCTACGCCACTTCTGGCTATGGCCCTTGTTGTTTCCTTGCTGTGGCGCCTTGTTTCGACTAGTGTTGTAGTGGTGTTATTTGGATAATTCGTGGACAAACTTTTAATTTATATAAGTTATGTAAGAAGAGTGTGTAGCTTATTATTATGCTTTGTAAATATGTATGTTTAGTACTGTTCAAGAAAGTACACCTGCTGAAAGATAACGTTGATATTTCATAAAATGTTGATGTTTGTTTGAGAAAAGAACCAGTGTTTTATGTTTAGCTATTTATACCGAAATACCCGAAAGTTGAAGGTATGAAGGGACCAAGTGTGCACAATTTAATTTTATCAACAATTTGTAATACTCAATATTTAATTTTTAAATTTGACTTGATCTGTATGTCAATAGATACTGATTTTGTCCAATAATTAATTTTTAATTTCAAAATTCATGACATGTATTATAATAATAAGTGTTCGTTTTTGTCTTGTAAATAGTTTTATTTCAATATATGTCTTTGATTGGTAATAAAAAACGTTTTAAAAACAAAAACTTTTTAATTATACCATACCTAAGAAGCGTATGTGACATCACTGCATTATTTAATAAAAATAAAACAACATATACCTAGTCAAACTATTTTATTATACACTTAAAATTAATATTTACAAATACACTTAGAAGTAAGTTAGTGGTCGTTATTAAAAACCACCGAATGATGCTGATCGCTTATAGTATTCTTGATAGATTCAAACTCGAGATTAAAACTGATTAAGGCACTTCGTTTTATTGATATAATGAAATAAATAGTTGTCTATGGTAATGGGTGACGATCGACGATCGTTGTAGTAATGTTCATGTCGTCAACTAAGCCCGGTGGTATGCTAACTTTTGCACATTCATTATTATAGTTTTTTTCAGCCGAGTCCCATCACGAACTTTGGTATTTGATACGCCACCTGAGGTATTTGCATTATCATGGACATTCTGTAATAAAAATAATGAATAATCGTAAACATAAAATAAAACAAAGTAAAAAAATAATTAATAATATACAGGGTGTTATTGACAGCCCTCCGCAAACTGATAGGGTGGCTTCAATACATCATATTAAGATGACCGCTACATGTAATTCTTTCAGGAACATTAAGGGAATCCAAAAAACCAGATTTGTTTTATTACCTCACACGCAACGTATCGTTACCGTGGCAAAACGCACGTAGCGGACGGCAGCGCAGCGAGCTTGAGCGAGGCTGTTTTCAGCTGTTTTATTTACATAAATGGAGTTTTGCATACAGAGAACGTAATTTTACATTGAAATAAAGGAATATCAGCAGAAAAAACGGCATAAAATTTGTTTTTTTCCTGAGAAAATTTCCAGTGGGATATGATTCAGAATAAGGAGCTGAATCAATCCTGTGTTTTTGTGGAGGGCTGTCAATAACACCCTGTATATAATATTAATTTAATTAATTAATAATTTTTATTGTTGGCAAAATATAGTATAGTCAATAAAAAATATTTTGTTCCGTAAAGGTACATAAATAAAATAGTAATGTCAAAACTGTACAATAAATATATTTGGAAAAGTGTGAGAACGAGTCTGATGCCTAAAATATAGTTTTCAAATTGTTTTCCGTCTCGTATGTTCCGGATCGGCGCAGCAACGGCTGGACAGATTTGGATGAAATTTGGCACATAGATTATTTATAACCTGGGTTTTAATCCCGTAGTACGTTTCCGTGGGATATTGGCTCAAGAAAATAAATGGCTCTTTCAGATGCCAATGTATACGCTTTTATTAAACTTCCAAGTCTCGTTCAAGATCTAAGCCTTAATAAATTCAAATCATTAATTAAGGCGAGGTTGCAGTACTTTTTAACTTTTTTAAACCTCTGTAAATCTAGCAAAATATAAATTTTGCAAAAAAAAGAAAATATTTTAGGAAACTTGAACATATTGTGAAGCGCTGTGTGGAGATAGAAACGTGAAAAAATCATAAAGATGACACTAAATCGCTATTTAAAACGTGTACCTTGAAGAGATTACATCGTTAAATCATGCAAAAGTTATACTAAAAGATAAGGCTTATTGTTTTTTAGAGCTTGGCGAGAATACATTTTATAATTTCCGTATTATTTTTAACTATGAAACAATAAATTATACACAAAATCTAGCCGTTTGTTCCGCAAAATTCCCCCCGCGTTTGCGCTTTTTAATAGGGTTTACTGTAAATAAATAAGTAAGTAGATGATAACCTACTTATTTACAGTAAATGATTTCGTTTCATAACGTAAAGTTCCAAACATTATTTACCTACAATCATTGCTTAGACGCGCCACAATACAAAAAAGTACAGTAGGCAGGATTTACTGATCACTATCAAATTTAATTTGTTCAAACGATTATTTTGTTTGCTCAATAACATTGATATATCGTATAGTATTATAAAATATCTTGTAAATTCTAGTTATAATTTTAACGACATATAAATCAGAATAAGAAAAAAGGTTATTTTACGTGTGATCCTTCAATTACATGGTACCTACCGCAGTATGCGGTAATAAAAATGGATAAGTAAATTATGAATGATGAAAACAGATTTAGGAAAAATTAACATGTGAAGAATGAGCATTCATAATTATTATATTACAATAGTGTAAAGAGGATAAAAATAAACATTGAGAAAATAAATGATTTTTGAGTGAAAAAAAATACACGATTGTCAAGATTGAGCATTCATATTAAAATTGGTTGGTATAATAATTATTATTTCACATTAAATTGTTGACTATTGGAGAAAAGTGTATTTGTAAGTGGTTAAATTCTTTTTGTATTTTGAAATGGAGAGCGTTATGTCCAGGTCCATTGAAATCGAATATCAAATAAACATACATATATGTTATGTATGTTTATTTGATATTTGATTACAATACAAACAAAGCAGAACAGCAATTTTATTTCCTCTTCCGTCAATATACCCGAACCCGATATACCTTATCTACTGCCGTTATGCTGCATTGTGGCCATGTTCAAACGCTAGCATCGGCTAGCTCTGCGCCCGGCCCGCGCACGCTCGCTGTGTCTATACGCTCGAAACATACCTATTATGCGGGGAGTGAGGAAGCGCTTTCATACCTACACACCGCACTATATCACGGCCTTATGTTGTGCCAGAAAGCCTTTTATACTGTTAAGGATTATATCGAGGACAAAAGGCTTGGGACTGAGCTGCTTCCAATTTTTATAGATTGTTTTTATTCTTTTGTTTTGTATTTTTATATACACTTTGACCTTAATGAATTGTATATAGGTATACAGTGACATTTGCTTACTTTGTAAAGTACTAATTTTAATTATTGTGAATGTGAAGACTATGTGGGTCATTTTATTTATTTTTCTCTCTTTTCTGTTAGTTTTATCATGGTCTGGCAGTTTGAATAATTTATGTGGCCTACTCAAATGTCCGTTCTTTGGTATTGTTCGTCGAATCGTTGAGCTCCTTAAGTTTTGAGTTGAGCTGCACGATTTCTGACAAATGCGTACACTAACTGGACAGGTCCTCTCAATCTGTGTGGTTCATTCCTCAAAAGACCATCTCAGACATCGATCTACATGGTCTTCATATGATCTGACCAAGATTATGTCTGGAATTTAAACGAGACTGTGACCTCTGAGTTTGTTTTGGCCTTTCTTCTCAGACTAGTCAGATAGGAAACGCCTACATCATCTAGTTTTTAAAATATAATTGACGTGTAAAAGTGTTTGTACAAACCTACTTACAAAATAAAGTTTATTATCCGTCATTTATTTTCCGTCATCCACGCGGGCGAAGCCGCGGGTAAAAGCTAGTTATAAGAGAAGAAATTGATTTACAACATAATTTTGAGTAGTGGTTGGTTATATACCATCACCATTGCCTACTTACCCTTACAGCCTTGAATGCTGATAAAAGAGGCATGGGCAGCCTTTGTGTGTCCCTTTTATTTAGGTACATCAATCCTGAGATTTTCCGTACGTTGCTGTGCATTCGTCCTTAAAAGCACAAGTACTTACCTTACTAAGAAAAATGTTTTCATGCTAGCAATATTTACAATAGGTATAGAGTATACTGACCTTAGTATTGTTGTGCAGGAAATTTAAGGCTAATTCCACCACCAGTTATACTTGCTGTACAGAAGGAGGTTCTCTGCATAGGTATAAGAATAAGAATATATTTACATAATCATTCATTCACAGATATTCCTTCGATATCTTAATCCTTTGACATTATATAGGGTTAACAATGTCAAATAAGTTCTACCTAATGGAGCTGAACGGGTTAGGCATCCGACTGCCGTACGTGAGGTCGTGGGTTCAAACCCCACCTGTTGCACAATAGACTTTAACCCACTTCTCGATCAATCATGTCAAAGGTAAGTTGGAGGTAACGAGAAGACTTGACCTGGCAAAACTTTTCGCATAAAAAGGTCAGAAATAAACAAGGGTTTATTATACATTATTTATGGAGTGCATTAAAACAAATGGTTTGTCCACTAACAGTCGGTATTGGAATGCGGCAACTTTATCGTTGTATATACCGCTATGTTCTACTTTGAAGAAAGTAGTGAACAAATGGCCGACATCGATGACCCGGCTCAATTTGTAGTTTCTCAAGCTTGCCAATATTTGTATATTTTGACAATATGTGCGTCATGTTTGGCCATTATAATAACACGCACCATTGTTTATAAGTATAGTATTTTCGTATTGGTAGCACTTGGTAGCAAACTATTTTTTTTAATATAGTAGATTAGTATGTTTGTCTGATTGCCTGTCTAACACTTCTGGAAGGTACCTAACTAAATTCCTACACTCGGGCCAAAAACTAGCTAAATAAGATGGAATTATGTAGAACCAAGAAAGCTCATATTACGTGCCCCTCACAAAAATATGCCTTAGTGCAACCTGTAGTGAAGCGCAATTTTCTTATCGATGACGATTGTAATTGCAAGTTTTTATCCCAAGTATACCGCTATCAACATCGATATATACAAGTACAAGTACCTACAAAGCAGTGGTTAAGTTGCATAATATAACTCACGAGGCTGACAGGCCATTGTAGAGCCAAGCGCGCCACGTCTGCGGCGTGGGCTGCGCGCCGTCGATGCGCGCCTCGATGTGCCCGCACAGCGCGCGCCGGTCGTGCGAGCGGCCCGAGCGCGCGTCGCACACCAGGCGCTTGCGGCACTCCCCGTCGCACGTGCCGCGCCGAGGACTGTTCTTCCAATAATGTCTGAAAAATTACGGCAGTTCTGTTAAAAGCTGTTTGTATAAACATGTTAATGATCCATTGACGGGCTTGAAAATGTGTGAAGAAGTTTCAGCAGTATTCATGCTGAATGAGTAGGTAAGTATAAAGAAATCAAATGATTACTTGTAGTATAAATTAAAAACGTCTTCTTTGGTAGTCATATCATCGATGAACTTGTCCCAGTCCTGCGGCCGGAGCGCCGGCATCATGTATGAAGACCGAGCCGAGTACAGTTTATACCAAATCGGGTACCCAAACAGATTGGCCTCTTTCAAGTTCATGATCCAAGTCTCATGGTCGACCACTTGCTGAAAAATGTATTCAGGTAAGTTATTTTATAATTAGTACTTCAAGTAATTTGCTTGTTTATGTAGGTAGTAAATCATTTCATAATTACCCGAGTAGTGGCTTCATGGTCACCATCTACATAATATATTCGATAACCTAAATTCAAATCGTAGTACGGAGTAACCGAGGGCCCAACGTACGCAATACTTGTGGCTCTACCTGCGAAAAATATAATAAATGACGGTAACTTATTAAACCCAACCTGAAATTTTAATAAGGTTTTAAGTAGCTCAATCAAGTTGACAAGGTTCACCTACCAAGGTCGTTCGGATCATAAAAAACTTCAAATTCATCGAAATGAGTATGTCCGAAAAATTGTGCCGTTATCGTTGATTCATATCGGTTAACTATGGCGTAGTAATTGCGGCTCCATACTTTCAAACAATCGGAATGGCCCGGCGGAATGTGGCCAATGATGTGGACCTTTTCGCCACTGAACTCCGCGGATTGCAGTTCATAAATCAACCACTGAAGTTCCGTTGCTGGATCTGTGCTGTTCATTAACAGCCACCTGAAAAGTTAGGAGAATAACTCGTTTTAGATAGAACGCACATGTTTGACATAAATGAGGGTAGTTCAAACGGGACCCTAGAATGAAATACTTAAATACTTAGTTGGAAAATTTTCTACCTATTCAAAATATTATAATATTTTTTTTATTTCAAAAAGTGTGGTACATACAGTCTGTTACGATAAAGATAAAAATTATACAATTTAGGGGAAAAAAACAAAAGAGATTTAGGTACAACAGAATTGAATCTGGCGCCAACCGGCGCTTAAGGTTCTCCAGCCACCCTCACCCACTTAGGGAATACAAAAATCAATCGGCCTAGCCTTTTTCCAGCTATGTTCCCGCTGAATATATACAGCTGTATATTACTTGGAGCGACTGCCTATCTGACCTCCATAACCCATTTTCTGGGTAACACGATACCCCTTGGTATGAATTGTCTAATCAAAATATAGAAATAAATTAATATTTCTCACCAGTTCTTATTATTGCAGTAGTTCATATTGAGCGATATGATGCGGAAGCCCGGCCTCACCAGCACGGAGTAGAAGGCGCCGCGACGCACCGTGTGTGACACGCCGGCCGGCAGCCAGCGGCGCCATTGTGCGTCCAGCTCGTCATAGAGCCAAGCGATGTTGAGCTCCGAGGACGCTATGTACGGCGGCGGGAAACTGGAAGTAAGGCATAAGGATACAAGTCAGCAATCAATGTTTTATAGGTTTTTTATTAGACGAAATCCGAAAACGGGGGTCTAAAATCTTAAATTTGGGAAAGGGTAATTTTCGCTAGCTTTCAGTTATTGTTGTTGTCGTTTTGGTTATCCTGACATTTTACGGAATTTTCTACACAGTGTAGTTAGGAGTACCTTCACTATACAGCCAATAAAATTCCGTCGCACAGCTGTGGAGATTACTCACTTTATTTAATTATAAATGAGCAAATAGTTTAATGGTTTCAGTTCCATTTCGCGGAACAGTAACATATCATTTGCAAACGTAACAGTTCCATATCATACAAACCGCAATTACCTTTATTGGTATTAGAAAATACAAATAAAGGTAATTGCGGTTTGTGCCCAACGACAGGTATTTCCGTCCAATAAGCAATTCATGAGTAATAGATCTGTGGTAATACTCGTACATCCGCATCCACTAATCAATCGAATGTCGCACGGAACCTACATTCCAAGAATAAACGATCTTGAAAGGGATTGTGTCTGTAATTAAAATGACCCCGACGGACGCTGATAATTGCGACATACGCAGCTACACGGTTCATTCGTACCTATTGACTGGAGATGACTCATGGTTCCCAAGGGCCGGGAATATCGGCACACCAGGGAACATATCCGACATCTGAGCCACCGTCTCTTGTAGCACTTTCAAATTCTCTTCTTTGGTTTGGTTCCATACATCATGCGGTGGTAGATCTCCCGTCCATAAAATGTAGTCTATGTCCTGGAACAATCCGACAGTACATTTTTAGATTTTTATAATAATAGTCATGAAGTTGGGATCTTAAAAGATATAATCTTATGCTGGATTGCTAATATCTTTTAACTTTCGGACTGCCCTTAAAAATAATTTGAGGAGCTGATGGGTCTCGACCATTACGGTTGTTATCCAATCAAGAAATTACAATGCTTCGTAGAGCAATTGATCTTTACGGTGGATATACCGTCCCCTCTTTCCTTACATTATGTACGTTTATTTAACCTGGCCTTTAACTGGGTTCACCTCTATCAACTGAATAGTATCTAACGGTCATACGTACAGTGTGAGTGTCTGCTATGTGTTTCAACATGTGGTCTATTGTTCGTTTGGGTGTGTCGCACTTGCGGTAGTCTCCCCAGCGGCCGGCCCCCCCGCCCGGCGTCAGCGCTGGGCCATTAGAAGCTCGACAGCAAAGGGGCTCGTTACATTCAGCATTAGCACCTGGAATTTGATAACAAGGTTTTCAGTATATCGGCTTGCTAAGCGCTGTTTCTGAGAATAATAATTTGGTTTTTGGGTGAAGAGACTGATTGTTGTGGTGTACCCATAACAATATATAACGCTGTTGAAGAAACAATGGTACTCTGTTGAGTTTTCAGCGAATTGATAAGTTAACGTAACGTAGAAACGCTCACCTTCAGCATAGTAGGGGTCGAAATGTGTATCAGAAATCTGCAGAACTTTAAACGTCGGAGCTTTTTCGACTGGCGCGTCAAGTTCCCGCAGGGTAGGCTTCGGTACGGGAGGGAACGCCACTTCCCACTCGTGGTAAGGGTTGTAGACGTCACCACACGCGTCTCCTATGACAAAACTGCAGATCTCGTCAGGACCTATTGTAATACGTTTCAATACGTAAACTACTTCACTCTGAAATATGAGAAACGTAAGGTAAATAACGATATCACAGAAAAGCAGGTCATATTTTTGTGTCGATGCGACCACGGTTTCTTACCCCGAACAATCTCGTGATGCCCTCGCAAACGCGAGCTGATTGAATTTTTAAAGAAACACAAAATTGATAAATCATCTTATTGATTTCCTCTTTGCTTTTGCCCAGTCTTATGTAATGTTGTAGTAACCCGGCGCCAGCTTTGCAGGCTGTGCATGATACCTTAGACATAACAGAGTGCTCTACTTCGTAATAAACTTGTTTCAAATTGAGAAGTTTGAGAGCCTTTTCCACAAATACGGGAAGGTTACTGCTCTTATCGCTATCCCATAGAAGACGAGAGTAATTTCTTTTTAAAGCTATCATGTGTGCTATTAGTTCAGTCTCGTTAGCAGATGGCGGTAGGGTATGATTATAATTAGAAGGAAGGAAGAATGGTTCCTCGTTGCGTGGGGTCAGTCTCCAATTCCAATCGTCGTTAGGTGGCATCCATTTTATCACTGGTCGATTACTCCTTCCTGATTGTTGCAGAAATATAGGGTTACCTGTGATGATAAGAAATCGCTTGATTAAGGTTGAACTTGCATTGTTAAAGTGATTGCCGAGCTAAGAATGAACCATGATTAGGTAGTTAACCAAGTTCTTACCTGAAGTCATCATGACACTTAGAGAAAGAGTGGCGATCCATTGCACGAGCCATCGTATCCTTATAATCATAACTAAGAGTCGTAGAAGAAGGAAGTATCTGAAACAAAACAAACAAATGAGGTTAAAATGTTAGCAACCATTTCAAATAGGTTAGGACCAACTTACGCACGAGTTCATTATCAACTTGTGCTACTTATCGGATATCTTGCGCAGAATAATAATAATATATATACGTCAAAAGTCGCCCTTTAGAGTTCAGGTTGAGTTGAACAAATTAACCCAGGCTTTATGGGTGATGGCGGTACCTTCGTTTTTTGAACCATCTTTGCATTAACCATATATTTTTTATGAACTCCAAAAATAGCTCGTTCGTCAACCTTGGTAAGGTCTAGGTCGAGGTGATATTCGATCTAACCAAGTTTTTTATTGCCTTGGGTACAGATTAGTTTGTAAATAAGTTCAGTACCTACACAACCTACATACTGACTCCTTTTCACGTTGGTGAGTTATTTCACAGAAAATAAGTTTATCAAATGTTGGATGTCAGTACAGCACCTAGGTATACACTTCCCTTCGCCTTGGTTCCACTCTGGGTATTTTCTGCCTAAAGAAATTGAGTATTTTTTTTACTGTAGCAAGTAAGTACCTACTAGTATAATATTTAGGACGCCTTTTAGTTTGATCACCACTCATTGCGACAGTTAAGTCCTGTGTGGTATCAATGATGTCAGTGATGTAATCGAGAACGAACTAGATCACGCCGCAGTTTACCATTTATGTAACTAAGTACCCATAATACACATTCGCACGTACTATTATGATACCTTTACTGACATAAATAAACATTGGATAACGATGCTCCGGCGCCAGTTAAACTAACGCCACATTCAACAACGTTGCAACATTTTAATATAAATTGTTTTATGTTAATTACTGCATTAAAACATCACCTTTTCCAATGAGTTAATAAAAATGTCTATTTCATTGATAAATTGGATTTAGGAACGGTTTTATTAACTTGGTTAGAACTTGACAACCCTTCATTCATGTGTTTAGATATCGAGAAATCCAGTGTACCTACCTGTAGTTGATCTTTAACGATCTTCACTTAAAAAAAAAAAATATAATATTACCCTCCTTCTGAGGCAGTCGGGTAAAAAGATACACTAGGTACTACTAGCTATGCACCACCAGAAAGGGGCCAGGGAACAGATTTGCTGGATTTTTGCCGATCGATACCAGCACCCCAATTGCGTAACACACTTTTCACCACAATCTGAATCATTTTTTGATAAAAAAATTAACGTTTTTTATAAAAAAAATTGAAGGATATTGCTAATCCAATTGCTTCATATATTCGAAAAATTTGTCTGGTCAACAAATGAATGTTGTTGAACTGAATTTTGAGTCGGCGCCGAACAATCAATAAACAAAGATCACTAAATTGCCTTTTTAAACGGCGCCGACTCAAAATTACTTAGGTATACTTACATTAGTTTAAGAAGTTTTTTTTTATAATTTTTTGTGGCTATAATCTACTAATTGTTTGCCAAAGGGCAGGCGTATGTGGCACTGAGTAGAGTAATAATACACTACTCAGCATTCAAATCTGTGAGTGAACAATAAATCACCCCTATTTTCCCAGCCTTAGGGATGGTTTTTTTTTCTTTATATGGGACCAACTTTGGGGTATATCCTTTCTAATAAAAAAAGAATTATCAAAATCGGACTTCTCTGTAAAAAGTTATGCGTGGTCACACATAAAAAAAATATATATACATATATGTATATACGCGTCGACTTATGAACCTTCTCCGTTTTTTTTTCGCCGGTTAAAAATGAAAGCCGTTGCTACTACTAATGTTTTACGCAATTACCCCGCTGTTTTCTTTAGTTCTTCTGCCCATCATGTCGGAGAAGGACCAAAGAAAACACGTGTTGATCGCCAAAAATCGAGCAAACTTGTAGGCACCTCTAGAAAATAACTAGATTGACAAACTCAAAGCTGCAGCGTTATCTATGTAAATAGGTACTCTTAGCTAAGCTAGACATAGAATATTATGACAAAGCGTTCCTCGCTTAAATCGTGAAAGTCATAAAAGCGCTCTCTCTTTCTTAGTATACGATATCCTCTGTATAGTCGTTTATAAGGTCCGTTATTCTAGCCATTATGTAGTGAATAACTTGTAAACAAATTAAAATTCTTTTACGGAACTTTCGAATCAAAATACTAACACCTTTCTTTATCCATACAATATATGAAAAATTATAAGGAAAGGTGGTCCATTACTGTCGCCCCATCTACCGCTATTTATAAGAATGACTTCTATTGAGCCCCATATCTCATGAAACCGTGATGCTACATGCATTTATGTGTTCTATCTATTAATTTTTATTTTTGTACTTATCTCAGATGACAGCTTAGTGAATTCGTAGAACGAATCATACTTTACATAAGTAAAGTAACTTTGCGACATATCAAGTTTAAACAATAGTTTCACTTTTTAAAGATTTCTCAAAAACTGTCGCACACTTGTTCATTTCTCCTATGGATATAAAGACTGTAACTAAAGGCGGTTTTTCTGCCGTTGAATTAATTCGTACTCGTTTTGCATAATAGGTAAATGCCTACATATATTTTTTGGTATTAGTAGGTCACTAACACTAACTTCGGAGGTTAAAGTTATAAAAATATTTAAGCTGTAATATTACTTAACTTATGGTATTTAATTTACATAAAACCTTGTTAATGTGCATGAATGATTGACGAGGGCATGATGTTTCTAACAAAGATGCTGTAGAGTCACTCTATGAATGGAAAAAAGCTGTGTAATATGATCGTAATTTTATTATGGAATAGGTACCTACTTCAATGGTATTTCTGCTAATCCTGTCGTGTTCACGCGTGATGTGTGAATGTTTAATGAGTCAGCGGATTCTACAGACGGCAGTCTGCAGTTGTATACGGACGTGGAGGTCGCTACTTTCTCCGCGCTTCATTGACTTTGTTGGAAAGTGACGGTCGTATCGCACGATGCGTTTGCTCACCTAACATAACTCCTCGACAACAATGCAATTGCTCAATACTTTATTGTTATAGTAATCAGCTTCATACATCTTAACACAGTGTTACGTATTATGATCGCAATACCACCGAGCTTTGTAAATAGTTGTAAGAATTGATGTGTGGTGTGTGTGTGGTGAATCCTGTTCAATTTCTTAGTTGGTACTTAATTATTGTTGGATTATATTATCCTATTTATATTTATTTATTATTATTATTATCCTATTGTTGTTTAAGTCTGACTGATATGGGCCACTATATCTTGAAAAAGAAGGTTCATAATATTTGGCATAAGCAAGCTATTTGCAGCAATTCTGGTAGGATGGACCGCGCTTACAGAGCACTTTAGGCCCTAAATTAAAGCTGGGTTTTTATTTTTGGAGCAATGCATGGTCTGACGCCTTTCTCTTATCTTATCATTTGAAACAAAGTAATGTATTTCACATAGGAACAGTCATTTGTGTGAACCGGAGGATGTCATGATGATCACTATCATGTTTGCACACGTTATGCGAACTACTTGTACAAAACTACGTGCACTTGTTGGCATGCAATGTAATACTGCAGAATGTTGTTCATTAATTCAGTTTAACTGCTTTTATTCTTTTCTTAGTTTTGAGATATGTTTTGAGCATATGCTAAATTTATATATTGTACCTATGTGCCTGCTGCAGTTGTACGGCGGCGGTACCCTATTCGCCGGCAAATTTTCTTTTTTTTTACAAAAACTAACACCCAAAATATTACTGATTTAAAATATTAAGGTAGTAAAGGTAAGTAAGATAAAGGTGCATATGACTTAGATACATAATAACAATAAAATGGTATTATGATGAAAGGCTGTTGACACTCGGCTTGGCAGATCACTTTATGGTAGGTATCGTGTACTCCACCTACCGCGACAGTAAAAGAAATACATAAAAAATCGGCATGAAAACAGCTTATAAATAGGTACTTAGGTACTTACCAGCTTGTTCAATTTGTTACCTCAAATGTTGTTAAATTATGTACCTAATCTATCTAATACTATCTATATATTGTATATAAAATATAATCGCTATTTCCTTTGGTCACGCCATAACTTGAGAAGGACTTTACCGATTTCATCCATTTTTTTTTTGAGTTTTCTTATTCTTTGTATGTTCTTACGAAAAAAAAAATAAGAAAGTTGCTTTACGCGGACGAATTCGCGGGCAGAAGCTGGTTCGAAATAAATAACATCTATTTATAAAATGAAGGAAAATTTCATCAAAGCGATTAAATTAATCAAATCCTTTTTCTTTGGTCAAATACAATGCATTGCTCATTGCTGGCTAGTGTGACGAATTGAAAGACATTTTAGATTAGGTACCTAACTGTCAATAGTCAGACATATATTAGTAAGTAATAAACACTAAAAATATTTCATGTAAAGTAGGTTGCCAAGACTCACATTACGCTTTCACTGAATTCAAAGTTATCAGATCGAATGTAGAGCCATGCCCCTAACTCTACAAACCTTACATCTTGGTCAAAATGTATGGCTTGGCCGTTTCGCGACCGGCGCACAGACACTTCTATGGGATTATGTTAAAAAATTAAGTCACTGGTCTTTAATGTTGTGTCAAACAATAGTTCAATGGAACGGCCAGGCCATACTTAATCTCATCCTGAGAAGTTGAGCTCTCTAGTCTAGCATTATCCAGGCCGAAGCTATGAGGCTTTCCAAATACGACGAAACGCTTCGAGGAAAGGTTGGTAGTGCCCTCCTGCTTTTTGTTTTTGACTCGTCTTGGCGGGGGCATCCATGGCAGTTCGCTACAATAATAGATATTGTCGCTAGGTAGTAAATGAACTTATTAAAACAATAATACATTTTATTTATTATTATTTATTACTTATGAGGTAGCAGATAGCGTTCTGTAGTTTCTGGCGACCCCCATGGGAAAAAAGGTGTAAGTTTATGTATGTATGTTAATACTTATTGTATAATACCCATTAAAATTCCTTTAAATTAGTGTATCTGCCTAGTTTAGGAATGAGGTTGAGACTTGAACGGAGACAGTTAGATGAAAAAATGTAGCTATCACTTCCTGCATCCATGGTAAACGTGTAATTGGCTCGTTAAAGTAGAGGTACATTTTGATAAACGTGACCTTCCTTTGCAAGATTGCAGAAGTTTCAAACAAAACAGGGAAAGTTAGCGTATTAGGAATGTTTAGTATGCCATGCCATACTGTGGCCTGAATATGACTAAGGATTAGTCTGATTTCTCTCGTATTGGCACAAACAATAATAAAGAGAATAGTTCGTCGTGCCTAGATAAAATATTATCCAGTCAGCAAGGCGATAGCAGCGCTTAATGGCTACTAACTCCAAGGTATACCAGACGTAGAGTACCTACCTACTTAGGTACATTTAATTATCTCCCTCGTGGATTTTTGTGGTAATTATGGTTATGGTATTTATGGTAATTTGTGGCACCCATTTGAGGTAAAATGATGAATCGCGGCAAGTGGTGTACAAATGATCAGAGGGTTTACCTATCTTTGGGCCAAAGAATCAGCATTGCCATACAACGTGGGAATGCTGCCAGCCTCTTGGGCACTTTTCCTGTCGACAGCGTTGCGGATGAAATTTTTGATAACCCATTATTCATTCCATCTCCCCTTTTTTATATACGGGTGGGCAACTTGGAGGTACCTGTATAACTTTTTCTGTCGCCATTTTGTTTTGGCGGCAAATATGACAGTTGTTTAGTGAAAATTATTTTGTGTAGATTCGGCAAATTTGTTACGGAGCGTTTTACGACTGAACAAAGTGTTTTAATTATTAAAACATTCTACTCAACCCAATCATATATTGCGGAAACTCTAAGAAAGTTGCGGCCAATTTTTGATAGAAATCTTCGCAGCTAACAATTAGTTTAGTGATTAAATTAGAGCAGCATGGCATTGTAACAGATAAAGCAGTTTTCTTACATCAAGTGAATCAGTTGGGCTTAGGAAACATGTGGTTCCACAAGACGTGGCCACACGTCATACGGCACGAGCCATAATCGAGACATTGAAAAGAACGTTTCCGGGTCGATTAATTTCGAGAAACGGTGACATTAATTGGCCCCCAAAATCCCCGAATTTAACAGAAATATAGAAAATATTTCATAGAATAAAAATTAGGTAAGTGATGTATAACTCTTATTTGCCCACCCTGTACATGTACATATTATTATTTTAAGACGCTTTTGTAAAAAAAAACTTGAGAGGTGTCAAGGGACACCCGCACCCTAATTGCGTAACACACGATCAATCGGAATCGGTTTCATTTTGACAGTTCAACAACATTCAATGCATTATTTACGTGTTGAGCAGACAAATTTTTCGAACATATGAAGCAATGGATTAGCAATTTGCTTCAAAATGATTCTGATTCCGATTGATTGCGTGTTACGCAATTAGGGTGCTGGATGGAACGAAGTATAACTGGCTTGCTTTCTATAAGAGAGAGAGACAGAGAAACACGCGCACGCCGCACGGCTTACAACTCCCTATAGCAAAAAGTGTCGTTGCAACTTTTGGTCTTAATTTTTTCCGTCTAGCCCCCTTTCGTAACGCGCGATAAGGAACTTCGTTCCAAAAACTTGAGACGTGTCAAGGGACACCCGGATGGAACGAAGTTCAAAGAGAGAGAGAGATAGACAGACAGAGAAACACGCGCACGCCGCACGGCTTACAACTATAGCAAAAAGTGTCGTTCCAACTTTTGGTCTTAAGGCGCAGATTTCTCGAAAACGGTCAAAAAGTTGTTTTTTAAAGCAGTGTATCTCTTAAACCGTAAATAATTAGGACCTAAAAAAAAAGTATGATATTTTCAAGTCTTATTTTAATACAGTGATCGAGCCCAAATCATAATTAAACATACATTAATGCATCAAAAAAATCTTCAAACAAACCTCTTCTTTGTTTTTAAAAGCAGTTTATCTCTTTATTAACAACAATAATTATAATAAAAAATATACCATAAAATTTCTAATGCCAAACTGCATCCAGTGATCGAGTAGTTTTTAATAAATAGTTAATATCTAATTTTATACGATTTTATAAACGTTTTTACGACATACGCTTGCTCATTTCCTTGCTGCCTGCACCGCGCCAGTGTTCCTTGGAACGTTGTTGAGGACGGACCTGTGTCGCTTTGCTCCGCAGTGGAATTTTTACGTTTTGTACCGTGAAAATAAAAATGGGAAATAAATATAATAGTGGGAAGAGATGGAAAGCTGCTCGTCGAAAGCGTTTACTCCAGAGTGTGCAGAATATAGCACGAAGACTGTAAGAAACTTTATTATATGTACCTACCTAAATAAAGAATGATAAAAATAAATATATTTCTCGTGAATTTAATACTTCTAACTTAGTAATTAATAATGCCTATAGATATAGAGTACACTATATTATAGGCATTGTTACTAAGTTGAAATTGATTTTTCGAATCATATCACCTGAGTGACTTGAGTGAGACTCACCGAAGGCCACAGAGTAAGTACCTACAGTAGGGTCAGCTGTGCTTCCAATTGTATTTCAATGATTTTATTATTTTAGATTGGCGAATAAGCAAATTGCTACTCAAGAACTGGATGATACTGCTTCTCGATTGGATGATGAGTAAGTACCTACCTACTCATTACAATAGAATGCTTCCTTGGTTTAGTGGTGAAAGGGATATCTTCTCGATCGCGGGTTCGATTCCCACGGGGAATAACAACTTTAGGTGTTGTTTCTAGTTGGGCTAGGACTTTTTTGGGGTCATCCACCGTCGGTAGTGTAGTCAATTAAAATATCCGTTTTTTTTTTGTATACTTTACAGACGGGTGTCACTGTCGATATCTCAACACGATAAAACAGATTTTATCAACTTACACTTCAAGTAACAACAATAACAGCGGTCTCAGGTCAGTGGGGTCAATGACCCCAAAAATCATTATTTTTTTATTTTGTCAAACGACAAAATAAAATAAAATGTTTTGTTTGGGGTCAATGACCGCTGTTATTGTTGTTACTTGAAGTGTAAGTTGATAAAATCTGTTTTATCGTGTTGAAATATTATATAGTTTCGCTAGCTAATTTAATTTCACTCTGTATTATTGTTTTATTACTCATAACTACCAGACTGTTAAATACGGGGTAATAATATTAGGCCGGCCACATACAGTCGGAATTCCGTTTCGAAATATCGGTTCGGAATTGAATTTTTTTTTTGACTTACCTACGTATACCTTTTATACGTTCACGTAGATGAATTCGCGGGCATAAGCTAGTGTATATTAAATCAATATTGTATTTTTCCAGTTCTACTATTGAAAAGCCATCATCATCTATTGTTCACAATATTCAAGCAAATCAAAAGGCATTTCAAGAAGAAAACGGAATTTTTCGAATTTCGTATTATTGTTCTAGTCCTGTGGGATTTAGTGATCTATCACTGTGCTACAACATCTTGATTAAGACATTATAGGGTTTAATGAAATATTTAGTGATCAATCTATTGAATAAAATCTGAACTTAGTATCCGACAACAAATGACAAACTAATAGATATAAACATACCTATCATAGAATACATTGTATTATTTTCAAAAATAATTGTTGTTTTTTTGCAGTCCTCCTACTGAAAAGTCATCATCATTTATTGAATTCGATGTCATCATCAAAGTAAAGTGTTCATCAAGTAAAATTCAACCTTTGTTCAAAGGCTTACTATTCCATCAACGACTACTTACACGATAAGAATAGTTGGTCGCCCTAATTAACTCAAGACAATGTTCATGTTCTTTCTCCAGAATTGGCTTACTGACAGGTTATTGTTATTAGTATTAACTTATTTATTTATTTTACCTCGATGATCCTAGTTTATCATCTGTGACTTCAAGTGACAGCTATGTGACCAGAACCCAGCAATGCGTAAATATGTAAGCAGTCACGCCCTTTATACCTGGAGGCTTTTATTTAGGTAGTAAGTTTTAACAAATATAATAAAAACTATACATAGGTATATGTATAGTTTTTATTATATTTGTTGGTATATTGGCATGGCTAGCTGACATATGGTAAATAATTTAATTTTATGTTCTGTGCCTTATAATGTTAATTACTTAACACCCAGTATTGTATACAATCAAGTATCAAGTATTTTCTAACTGAACAGACAGCTGTGCTGCTGGGGGTTTGTTGCGCCACTTCTTCTTCCCAGCGATAGTACTAGGAGAAGGAAGTGGTGAAGGGCGGGCGTTTTTGGGGGACTGTCTTTTGTAATTTTGACGTTCAAAAAGTGCTGATTCTCAGCCTAATTTGAATAAATGACTTTTGATTGTGATTTTGATTTCGATGTAAATTTACACGAAGAACTAGATCAAACGACCTATGAAGCTGAAAGGTAGTTTTCAACATTGTGGATTTTGTTTGATCAAAACCTGCCTGTTTGAATATCCAAACTAATATTATAAATGCGAAAGTAACTCTGTCTGTCTGTCTGTCTGTCTTTGCTTCACGCCTAAACTACTGAACCGATTTGTGTGAAATTTGGTACAGACATAGTTTGGAACTTGAGAATGGACATAGGATAGTTTTTATTACAAAAAATAAAATAAAAAACAAAATTTATTCCGGACATACAGCGCCATCTATTGGTCAAGAGTCGGCATCAATTCAGTACCAAAAATCTGCCGGAAGTCACTATTCCACGCGAACGAAGTCGCGGGCAAAAGCTAGTTATATATATTTCTAAGCCGTGCCCGTCAGTACTTCAACTGAATTTTATATTTTACTTTGTTTTAGGGAAACTGAAAAATTATCGATTGGTGGACGTAAAGTAAACATCAGTAATTTTTTTAAATCACTCCAAGAAATATCAAGCCGGACCTTTAGACTGCGGTTTAAAGTCAATTGAAATCGTATCTGCACGTTTGTCAGGTTGATGACTAAATTCGAATCGGGAATCGGCGCCAATGTTCGCTTACCTGAACAAAATTAATCCCTACATCAATCTTAGTATAGTTTTTAGTATCTTTGATGGTATATTGGCGTGGCTAACTGACATGTGGCAAATAATTTAATTTAATGTTCTGTGTCTTGTAATGTTAATTTATTTAACATACCTATTATTGTATAAGTATTTTTTAACTGAACAGACAGCTGTGCGTGAAGAAATGGCGCAACAATCTCCCCAGCAGAGTTTGTTGCGCCACTTCTTCTTCCCAGCGATAGCACTAGCAAGTGGTGAAGGGCGGGCGTTTTTGTGGGACTGTCTTTTGTAATTTTGGCATTCGAAAAGTGCTGATTCTCAGACTAATTTGAATAAATGACTTTCATTTTGATTTTTTTTCTTTCTCACTTTCACAATTTTTTCACTTTCTCTCTCACTCTCGCTCTCTTTCTCTTTTTCTTTCATTACAAACTAAAAATTGAACCCTATATAGTCTTTACTCGGCTGGCAAAATCGGAATTCCGTTCAGAAATATCGATTCGGATTTTCAAAGGCAGCAAATCCATACAAAATAATTTCGAAGGCAGAAAATTTCGAATGGAGAACTATTGTAAGTACGTGTGAGGTAGTTCCTTGATTTTGTATGAATTCGTTGCCTTCGAAAATGCTGAATCGATATTTTGAAACGGAATTCCGTCCGTATGTGGCCGGCCTTATTGAACTAAAAAGTTTCGAGCCCACGACCGCTTGTGGCTTCTAGATAAACTTCTGGATAATAAATTAAATTGGGGATCACGGGTTATACACGGGTCCCACAAACCATAATTCCATACATCGGGGCTCAAAGGGCGTATATATAGCACATTTTGGCCAATTAGAGTTATTTACACCATCTTATTCAGTTTTTCTTTCTGTATCGATTTATTGGATTTCGTGAAAAGTCGTGTTCATCCTTTGAGCCCCGAGGTATCGATATAGGGCGCATTGTGGTTTATGGGCTCCATGAACCCAATATGGCATTTGATCTTCGGCCGGCAGATATGTATATTGCTCAGAATTTCCAGTCGATCTATTCTGCGTTAAAAAAAAAGTAAGTAGGTACTAACTTATTCACTTTTATTTGTGAGCGAAATTGTAGGGAAAAGCTAATTTAATAATAACTGTCTAAATTCTGCCGCCCGGTTACATTGAGAATATTTTCTATTTTTATTAATATTACGAGTTCTTTGTTTGTAAAAAAATATAAATATACACCACTGCTCTGCAATAAATGCTGTTAGCTACCTATATGTGAGCGTCGCGCGTCTGACACTATGGCAGCTAGCCCTACAAAATAGAAACTTCGTGTCCGCTTCGCGCGTAAGTACGATGAGGGGCGCGCGGGGCATTTTCAGCGGTAACGCCCATTTGAGCAAGGTCAACGGCATAATACCGGGCCTTAATTTTTTCCGTCTAGCCCCCTTTCGCAACGCGCGATAAGGAACTTCGTTCCAAAAATGCTTACATTATGTAAATACCGACTTATGTTAATTTCTACACACATCTCTACAATAATAGAATGTTTTTGTTAATAAAATAAAAGAATTCGTTTCGCTCGTAACTGCATTTAACAAAATTGTTGCGTAAGTTTTCTCTTCGCGGATGGCAGTTAACGTCAAGGATTATACATCCAGGCCGCTTTCTTTCGACTGCCAGCAGCTTGGTACAAATGTGCGTCCACTTTCACTGCCCACACTGCGTCATCTCCCTTTACGGCTATAATTTGGATATTCGTGAGATTACCTAACCAACATAATCGGGCCATCGTCATTTTGTCTTGTGCAGTTCCGACACTGAATGTAACTTGAATGGTAATAACTAGGATTTTATGCGAATGTTTGCATATGCATTGGTTTTCAGGCTATTGCATATTTTACCTAAAATCTACCGGTCGTTCATATTTTCAATAATGTTCCCTATCTAAGTAGAAAAATAGGAAAAAAGGATTTTTCAAATCCGACTGGTAGTTCCAGAGATTACCCCCTACATACATACAAACAAATTTTACCTCTTTATAATATTAGTATAGATACAAGATGTAGAATTGCAGATATTGCTATTTCTATGACCGTTTAGCTATGTGCTGTAATTTTCTATTTTATTCTAGATTCATAAACGGCTCTAGATATCTTGTTTAGGCATGTGCGTGGAACCAGTAATCTTTCTAGTGATGCTATGGGAGGTGGTACGGAGCAGGGACACAGACACCGTCACACTCTGCTACACCGTTACTGTCGCGAACGGAACATTGCACTTGCTTGCATAACGATTGCCTTCCGTAGGGTTTTAATTATATATACCTAATACCTACTTCTTACGAAACACTCATTCATTAGCCCTCCACGGATGTATTATAATCTCATGTCTTATGCATACCGTGGGTATTTATTACGATGGTACTCTTTCCTCGTTTGTTAAGTAGGTGACTTAATTAATTGTATTGTTATATTGCAGCGTTTATTTGAACGCAGCACCATAATTACGTAACAAACTACCGATCTCAATCTGAATAATTTTGAAGGATATAGTTTATTTATTTATTTATTTTACTTTAACATAAAAACGGCCCTTGGCCAATTACATTAGATAGTTAAAGATATAAAAATGTACTACAATAAAAATATACTATAATAAAGAACAGACGTATATCATAAATTACTGACAGTAAATTAAATACTATTATTTTCACAAAAATGCAAGCACATTACCATTAAGTCAACAAACTTGTCGGCGCATAAATCGCAGTCCAGGTTAGCTTCCACAAGCTTATTTAACGCATAGTTAATCCATTGCTTTACTAAACATGTTCGAAAAATTGGTCTGCAAGTTGTCGAAGTGCCAAAATGAATTGCTACTGATAGTGTCTTACGCAAAATGACGGCACGGTTGGCGCAGTGGGCTGCGCTGCGTGTCGCGAGTTCGATTCCCGCACGGAACAAATATTTGTATGGCCTACAAGTAGTTGTTCCGGGTCTGGCTGTTTGTGTATGTGAGTTTAAATTTTTGTTAACGCACCCACGATACAGGAGAAATTCCTAGTGTGAGGCAACGTTTTTAAAAAAACAAAAAAGAATTACCCTACTGGTCCGTTTTACCTACATAAGGTAGGCACAACGGACAACAAGATAGACTCGCATAAAAAAGCTGTATCGCTGCCATGACTATCAGTAGCAATTTGATTTGAAAACGGGAGGATTGTGTTGTAGGTACTTATATTGGTACAATTTATTTTGAGAAGACGATTCCTAGAATAAGTTAGTCGATAGAGACAGAGAATCAATTAACGCAGCATGTTAATACCTAGGTACGATAACTGCCAGAAAAAACTTGGCATGATAGATTGAGCAGGTATAATTTCAAATGGAATACAAATAAAGTTTGAAGACATGAATACCGTAAAAGGTAAAGGGGGCTAATTGCGTTACTAAGGCCATAGTAGGCCCAACCAAGAATCCACAAACCTGCAGCTATTATGCAATACAAGATTCAAGGCCGTAGAACCTAATAAACATGTCTTTGCTTATGAACCTGTTTCGAGTAGCAGTTAACAGAGATACAGGCGTTAACCAAAGAACCATTTTCTCCTGCGACCTTTACGCGCCAGGTCCCTGTATTTAAAGATGAAGGCTATATATGATCAGATCAGGCTCGAATGCATTTTTAAATATATAAAGTACTTATCATATTCAGTGATTCTTTATTTACATTGCAATCTAGCCCATTAGCTAATAAGTAATTTAAATGTAACTTAACTTGCTAAGTACCTAATTATAGGTTCGGATGCCTGAGCATTAAAAAAATTGTTGGATATTTCCTAATAAGTTCTCATTCATTGGAAGCAATTACGTAGGAGATTATGTCATAATCTTAGTTCATAACAAACCCAATTAAAAAATGTGAGAGCAGAGTGTACCTAAGTACCTACAAAAATACAGTAGGTATTCCTATTACCTATTGGGGGACCTACATGTTTGTTTCAAAATGCATTATCATATTTCAACGAAGTGCGTTAGTTTTTGGAGTGCATGCAGCGTTGCCAATCTTTGCCTAATCAAGAAGGCCATGCGAATGAGGGCGCAAACAGACTCGGTCAATATGCTTGCTGAATCGATACCGAACTAACTATTAGGTAGTCGACGACATTACTGAGATAATTTGTTGTTCTGATCATCTGATTACCTACGCCTAATTATAAAACCTTCATTTTCTAGCACACTGTAGTAGAGTAGTACACAGTAGCTAACCTCGTATTTTATAGGCTTTTCGTACAATGAGAAGTCAGCTTAAATACTGGAGATTTATAGCTTGATATGTCGTCGTGCGTACACATTGACGCATTGACGATATAAAAACCAATTCCAGGTTAATAGACCAAATACCGGATAAAATGGTTATACGTTACGATAATAACATGCGGGTTTATTATTATGCAACTGCATTCTATCCCGCATCATAAAATTAAATTATATTAAACACAATGTCGCATGTCGGTAGATTTTATGATATTACTTCAACACAGCGACGTCTTTTTCTTGTATAGCTCGGCTTACGTGTTCTGGACTAGTGCCAAGCTTTCTCGATAAGCTTTCTCTAAATTGCTCCTTCACATCTTGTGGTTTACGTGTACTGTAATGTTATTTATTTACGAATCCTCATTTTTTTTTACTGTGGACTTGTTACTTATTTTCTGCAATATACAACACCGTTTTTATCGTTTCGTTAAAAAGTTGCACACGTTAAGTCTTGTCTTAAAGTGCGCAACTTTGAGTGAGCCAGGTATTTGCAGCGATTTGATCACAAGCGCAACACAACAAATTGGTCCAACTATGTGGACACCGTACACTTACGATATTCATCAAATAAAACATCGCCAATGTTTCGCTTTCCCCCAACACTCGATCGCGGTTGTGATGTAAACGCGCGACGCGACGTCGACAATGTCGAGACTGTCACCGGTAACATCGATGCATCAGCCCCAGCTATTACTGACGCGTCAAAAATGTCGATGCACGTGCGTTATTTGAATACACACTTCTATCGCTCTAAATGGCAGTCATGTGCACAGGCCTTTATTTTTACTTGCGTTTTTATTTCAACATTCCACGGGTGAACTGAAAATATGACTCTATTTAAGTGCGTATTTTATTTGGATTCTTATTCTTAGTCACTTCACACTATTATTTTGTTATTCGACTTTACGGTCTGATTTCATGGTTAGAGTGCGTAATCATAAATCTAACGAAGGAATATTTTCCCTGTGCTGTTGAGCTTACAATAAGTATTTTTTGGCAACTAAAGATTAGGACTTGGGCGTATAACGTATATTAAATGAAATTGAGTTTACAGAATATTACCTCTATCTCGGTTATAAATGACTAAGTGGCATTGTTGCCGTAAGAACAATTGCACATTTTACTTTCTGGAGAGTGCGTTCACACGCGCTGTCCCGGCTGGCATCCAGAATCCCTTTGTAAAAACTTTCGTTTGGTTCATCGAACTTACTTTCACCTATTGTAAGCACATGCTCTCATCGGAATGCACTTCAATTATATTTGTTAGCACGTCCCACGTATTAGATATAATACCTATTGTATGTTATGTATTAGATATTAGTGCTTCTCGCTTGAAATGGAAATTAGCTTTCATTTCATAAAGATCTGAGCGCTTCACATAAATACAAACATCAACAATCTTGGATTTTATTCAGTAGTTTATGTAAATAGCGGGATACCCCGGATACGTCTTACTGGTTTAAAGTATACCTAACAAACAAATAGCCGAAACTGTTTTCATTGGCAAAATTCTCTTAAATCTTGGCACGCAACTCTCGCGATTGAGCGAGGTGTTGTTATTTTACTTTCATTCTTAAATTCATTACATGATACAGTAGGTAAGGTATAATGTAGACCATATTTAATGTAAATTAAGCAGAGTTGAGCGTCTGCTGGTCGAGGTTGAGGGCGCGACGTGGTCATCGCTCAGATTTTTCTCATTTGCTATTCAGTGTCCGTGTCGCGCTGCCCCAGCTATCTATAGTGAAGTATAAATAGTGCGAGTAGCCGGCCTGGACGCCGGAAAACGTGTACGCATATCTAAACAATTAGATTAATATTAACGACTTGGTGTTTTTATCAAAAAGCTACTTGATATCTTGTGTCAAATCAATTTTGGTTTTGGGGTGAGTAGTATGTGTATTTTTCTCTTAACGCTCATACAAGTGTCTTTTAACTAACCGGCAAAACGATAATGAGAGCCAAAAACATGAAGACGGTAGCTAACCGGTAACTCGGTCATATTTTCTATGTCAGTGTGAAAAACAGATGAACAAAACGCAAGATAGGTATATCGCTCAATAGATTATGTACATCATAACCATGATGAAATGCTTGGACAATTACGTACCTCCAAGTTATTAGTTATCAAATAGGTAGTTGTTTGTTTGTTTGCTGGGAAGTGGAAAAACTCTTCCGCTGTAGAAACAAATAACACTGAGTTGTATCCCTGAAAATCGTTATCTTGTTTTTATTTAGTTTTACGGAAGTGGTAAATATTTGACTTTGACAAACTTGCTCGCACAGTACTTTAATATTGATGAATAAATAGAAACTAACGTTATAAGACGATTGTGTTATTAAAGCACTTGTGAAAATCAGACGACAATTGACCTCACTGCCAGAGCTGTATGACGATTCCGATAAATAGACTGACCTCTTGTGTCGCTTCGACCCGTGCGATTACGCAGACGCTGCCTTACGCTAATACAGATAATGTTATGCCCGTTTCAAAACAAAGATTTATTGTTCTCGAACAACCTTCATAAATGGGACAATTTCTTTATGATAAGCAGGCATTCTTGGCGAATGACCTAATTAACCAAACTTCTTTCGAGCCCAAAACAAACACTACGTACCTACTGTTTGCATAAGGGATACGGGATCCCACTAATTGTATTAGGAACCTATGTAAGTAAAGTCATTGTAGAGCTCTGGAAAATTATTATTGGTTTAGGAAATAATTACAAATTACTACATACCTATTATAAAATAAAGTCCCCCGGCGGACCCCCGGGCAAAAGCTAGCCAATAATTTAAATTTTGGTAGCTAAGTATACGAAAGAAAAGCAAAATATACCTGAAAAATCATTCTTCACGAGTTTTATAAACTTAATAAAAATAATTTATAATGGCACAATGATCGTTCTTTATTAATCATTCCACAAGTGAAAATGACTGTGTTCATTGTTAGTAGGTAACTTATTTTATTTTTACGATCACTTATCAACAGTTCATTGACATAAATTGTATTTATACCTACAGCTTTACGTACGGTATGTGTTGTGTACCTATGTAATTCGTCTTAACTATGTATGGTCCTACATATTATTATGGATATTTAAAGGAGTATTATATTATTACGTATTTTGCATTAAAAACTGACCGTGACAGAGTGGTTCTCGCACAATTAGGCACATAGTTCACAACGTTACTCAAAAGCAACGTGTTACAAACTCAAATCACCAATAAATAGGCAGTCACATCACTGGTAGTGCAAAGGCGAACCTTACAAGACGGAACCAATCATAATTTCACAAACTAGTAATCTGTTACTAACGTGTTAGTGCTCATACTGCTCATACACACAAGCGACACGCGTCAACTGCAGAGGCAACTGCAACCGCAGACGCGTCGACTGTATGCACACTTAGCAGTAAGATGCGTCGCGTCGTGGACGACGCATCTTACTGCTAATCTTACTCAAGCAAGGTCGATGTTTTAACTGGAAAATATCTTTTCATGTAATATTCTACAAAGTATCTAATAGTTTTCGGTTTTTCTCTTTACTTGTGCTTCTTCCAAATTTCAAGATTACGGGAAGTACCTACCTTATAACTTTTGCGGGTAGCAAAACTTGTAGCATAAATGGTCAGGTCTTTTGATTGAGACACTTGAATTTTTAACACCTCATACCTCACACCATAATGGAACCGCAGGCGTTAGTATTTGTATTTTTATATTAATTTCAACTTGATACCGTTTTTCAACCAAGACTCTTTCTTGACAGACGGACAACAAAGTGATCCTATAATGGCTCCATTTTTTACTTATGAGGTGCGTATCCCAACGAGACACAATATGCTCGTGAAATATGAACCGTTATTCAAATCTTAAAAAACCTGATTACATGCATTCCTGCAAATGCATGTAATCCGTTTTTTAAGAAGATATGTTAGGTAGATAAAAATAGAAAAAAACTGAAAGAAGTACAGTTGTTGATATTGTTGGTATTAAATCTATGCCAAATAATATAGCGTAACTTCTTTAATCTAATATTTCATAACGTACTAAAGCGATTTTTTCTCATTTCTCACAGTCATAAATTAACTGATAACCTGCCAGTTCTTTTTCGAGAAAGTCGAAGTCAAACAGCGATTTGTCTTTGATATTTTGTTGCTTTGTTCATGAGTAGGGGTAAGGGAAACCTTACGAAGGTGGGACGTGTCCCAGGCGAGCGACAGACACAAAGACAAAGCAGACTTTAGCACCTGAGTAGACGCTCCTAACCAGGCTAGTGTTACGCTTGATACGATGCAAGTCGCACGATGCTCACGTGTTTTGTGTACGACGTACGTTTTAAATTACCATTAGTTTCATCCATTAGCACATCCCCGAAGGGTTACGCAGTATTTCGCCAATTATGTCATTAGCACAATAATTTTAATTAAAATGCAGTTTGATTGTATTGTAGTGAGATTTAATTATAAAACAGAAGTTTATCTACAATATTTATTCCGTAAACACAATACGTAGGTCTGTTTAGGTACAAATGCTTTGTTTATCAAAGATTGCTTTGTTTGATACCAATAGAAATCAGTACCTAGATATTGTTTTGTTATGCCATCGGCACTGCATTGTAATGCATCTAAGAATGTTAAGTAGGTAGATCCGATAAAAATTAGGTACATTTACATTACTTATTCAAACATCATAAAAAAAATGAATTTTGTCATAAGAACAGTGGGCAAGGCATTATTTTTTTTTTTTTTTTTTTTTTTTTCACAAGTTTAATAAACTAACATTCTATGGATTTCAAAAAGTCTGAATTAAAAAGTTTTTTTTTTTTTTTTTTTTTTTTTTTATTATGGTCAGTTCTGTAAATATTTCAAATAAAATGCAATAGTAAAAACTGTGTTAGTTAGAAACGCACCCACGACACAGGAGAAATTCCTAGATTGGGGCAACGTTTTTCAAAAAAAAAAAAAAAGAATATATTTAAATAATTGTTAAGACGTTGTCCCGCTACAAGACGGCACCTCTGTTATAAGATATGTATGTATGTACAGCAACATACATACATTGCGTTATTTACAGTTCAACAGCATACATTGCGTTATTTATGTTGTTGTTGTTTAGCAGATACATTTTTCGAAGATAATTATGAATGGCTTAGCAATATCTTTAAAAATGATTCAAATTGAGATTGATAACGTGTTGCGCACTTAGGGTGCAGGACTGTTTCTTAATAATAAGACATACAGGAAACAATTAGCCATTATTCTAACCCATCATCATCTGCCTAGCCTTTTCCCAACTATGTTGAGGTCGGCTTCCAGTCTAACCGGATGCAGCTGAATACCAGTATTTTACATGGAGCGACTGCCTATCTGACCTCCACAACCCAGTGACTACTGACTAGGCAATACGATACCCCTTGGTAAGACTGGTTGTCACAATTTCGGGCTACTAACGACCGGTAACGACTGTCAAAGATCCACGAATGACAGCCGGGACCAACGGCATAACGTGCTTTCCGAGGCACGGAGGGGTCTTGGTTTGTGAAAATGGTCACCCATCCACGGACCAACCGCGGCAAGCTTAGCTTAACCTGATCGATCGACCCGTGTGGCTGTTATTACTTAACCACAAGCCCCTCCATTCACCGAAATGATGTCTCGCGTACCTGGTACGTTCGTTAGGTATAGGTAGCTATTACGGTACCTAGAAGCTGATAGTACCTAATTAGTTCCCACGTTGCTCCCTAGTTTTAGCGCTCTATTCATGTTCTATGTTTTTAGCCAACTGCGCGACCACAAGACATAACCCTGGGGGCCTACTCCGAAGTAGTATCGGCCGAATGTTCGGCCGTTTCCTGCTACGAAGTTACTATTTGGTTCGGTCGGTCCCGATCCTACACTCCTACACTCTTTCGAATATTGACTATGGTCCCGACCCAACTAAGCCGATCCGAACTTTTTTCGCATTTTTCAATAATATTCGGTTTGGCCATGTGTCGGTCCGACCCGAACATTCGCACTTTGCACTTCAGAGTAGGCCCCCAGTCATTTTAAGCGTATCTTTGTAATATGGGATTCTTTATACCCTCGAACACAGACTTTCTATGCCCTCAAAATATTCTAATGTTTACCATGTCTATCGACTCGTCTGAGACGCGCGATGGTTACTTGTAGGCTAAGTTTTGGTTTTATAAAATTAAAATGGCGGATTTTGAACGTTAATAAGTAATGTGTTGATAAAATATTTGTAGTGTGTGTTTGTAACCTGACTATTTAGGCTGTCAAAATAAAGAGCTTGAGGAGACGATGTTCAAAATATAACACTAAAGGGTAGAAAAAAAAAACCTGACTGCAACTAAAATTATCAAAACAAACACACTTTTGAAGCAATCTGATGGGTTGGCATTGAATCTGAGATTGAACTCAAATAACTACCACGAACTGCATCAGACCGCTTGAAAAGTGAGCTTGATTTGAACTTTTTAGTTGTAGTCGGGTTTTTAGATTTTATAATTATTTTATTATCCGTTTGAATACCGTAATTTACAGAAACCATTAAGAAGCCTTTGTGTCTAGCGTGGATCCACGTTCGCCAACTTGTGATATGAAACCCTTCGTATCACCGGCAAAGGGTTAAACATCACAAGTTAGCATGTCATAGAGTCGTGAACTTGTGACCCTGAGTATTGGCACTCGAGACTACGATGCGTGCCTACTTAAGCGTAAATCAATAACGATAGAGACGTGAATCTTATGTAAACAAAGTTGAATGAAAGTTACAATAATAAACTTTAATGCGTGCAATCAGATTTCTGCAGATTAATTTCTAGACGCCCACATTCGCAAACGCTTTCATTAATTTGAATATTCGATATATTATTGAGTGGCTCTATTTTATTTTTATAGACGACTATAGCGAACCACGATTTCACATAGCCTCGCTTACTAGGCTATGTGAAATCGTTGTTCACCAGGTGGCGTTCTGTAGTTTCTGCCTAGTGCATACCACCATAAAATAGAGGCGTGTGTTTATGTTGTATGTCTACCAATGTCAAGGTTTAGTTCACCGTTATTAAAAGATTGTCAAGTACCTATCTTACGGCACTGTTTCAAAATCATGCTAGACTGTCATTCAATAGTTAAACCTGGTTTCGTAATAAGCCTGCAGCAGGTCATCGCAAACTAAAGTTTAAAAGAACGACTATTTATTCATGTTACAGACTAGTTGTAGTTCAGTAGGTTAACGAAATGCAAATTTTGATAGAAAACGTTGACTTTTTCGTGGTGGTGCAAAAAACTTCTACAAGTAAGCACAATTAGTATTTTGGTCATGGTGGCCAGTCTCAGCGGAGATTAGCCAGATACGCAGGAGATATAGCGCACAAGTGTGTGCGTAAACACAGGTGCACTCTCTGTTCCTTTACTCTCATAGTCCGATGGAACGACAATCCGATACGAACGGGGACAGATCAGGCGCAGGACCGACGGCTTTTACGTACTTGGTATTAAACCGCCGATTTCCAAACTCCGGGCTGTTACTAATACTACAGTAGTAGTTATGTCTACTATAGTTACTAAATGTAGGTAAACACAAAGAAAAATATTGAAGGTAGTTCTAAAACATAGTCGATGTATTGACGTCAATGATGTAGTCACGTGATGAGTTGACGTCACTTAATTATAATATAGGTAGATTAAGTAGGTATATGTGTAATTTTGTTACTATAAAATTTTGCACGATTAGAAGGTAGTAAATAGGTATTAAATATTTATCCTCCGAAGATCGAAAATAAACCGCCCATTTACCTGTTACACTAAACAATTGAATCGTCAATTTGGAGGGACTAACTTATATAATCGATATCTTTAATTAAAACGATATGTGTTTCGGGCAGCCAAAATCAATAATGTTAAGGTAGAATTAAGGTATTATAACACTAAGTAAGTAGAACATTCCAGGGAGTAGTCTATCAGTTTGGTCCCTTCATCTTGATATCATGATGGCTATAATTTTAGCTACCTCATCATTTACATAATATTTTAACAAAATGCTTGGTCCCTCCAAGCATTTTGTTAAAATATTATGTAAATGATGAGGTAGCTAAAATTATAGCAAAGGTAGGAAATAGTAGAATAATGGTATTATTTTTTTATATATGTATGACAGAGATTGGAGATTTGGTCCCTTCATTTTGACGCTCACAAGAAATTCCTAATGGAAAACCACTCCACACCTGGGAATCGAACCCAGGAGCCCACGCTCAGCAGTCGCGCTTGCAACCACGACACCAATGGGGCAGTCAATCAGTACCTATCCAACTACCCACTTAATGTTATCATCAACCTCCTGTCCTATCTGTGTATCTAGGATTAGTACACGAAACTCTACTACTAGCCGGTAGGGTTTTAAAATTCCAATGGTCCGTTCATACATTTTTCTTCAAGTCATCCTTCGAAACACAGACACAGAGAGATTGTTTAAAACGAATAATTTTATTACTTTTTTACGATATTGAGTGTGTTACAGGAAAATTTAGCTGAAAACATAATTTTATAAATATTATGTTGTTTTCCTTAATGACAAATAGGGACTTTGGGACTTTTCCTTAATGTATGTAATAATCACAAATCGTAACAACAGCGGTCGAGTCATAAAAGCAATTTAAAAAAAGCAACGTTAGAATGCAGATCAAACAAATATTCTGCCTATACTTTTTTTGCCAATATTATTATGTATGTAGTTAGTTGGGTATGTTAGGGTCGGCTTCCAGTCTAGTCGGATGCAGCTGAAAATTACATGGAGCGACTGCCTATCCAGCCTATCTGATCTCTATAACCCAGTTACTGCGTGTGAGAAAAGAACGGTAAAACAGACAAATCATTAGACCTATTTATATAGACTTTTCTGCAAATTTTGTGTAAAGGCAAAGGCGCGAGCGACTAAGGGATTTGGTAAATCTGGGTCCATTTCTTAACGTACTTACGTTTTATTTTATACTAGCTGCGCCCCGCGGTTTCACCCGCATAAGTTTCGATCCCTTGGGAATATCTCCTGGGTTAATCCTGGTTATAAACTATCTGTATGCCAAATTTCATCCAAATACGTTCAGTAGTTTTGGCGTAAAAGAGTAACAAACATCCATCCATTTATATAAACTTTCGCGTTTATAATATTACTAGCTACGCCCCGCGGTTTCACCCGCATAAGTTTCGATCCCGTGGAAATATCGGGATAAAAAGTATCCTATGTGTTAATCCTGGTTATAAACTATCTGTGTACATGCCAAATTTCATCCAATTCAGTTCAGTAGTTTTTGCGTGAAAGAGTAACAAACATCCATCCATCCATACAAACTTTCACGTTTATAATATTAGTAGGATGCCATTATGAAGTAAAAACGACATTCTGTATAACGATCTCCAATTGCCAAGCGTGGTAATTCCGGAAATGTAATTTAGTTATCAGTGGGTAAATACCTACCTATTCGACCAACGTAAATTCGTAATGATTCTGGATAAGTAGTACGTACGTAAATTAGTAACTTGATGTACTTGTACTAATATAGGTTCTTACAAAATTTAAGTCGCTTTTCGTGTCTGTCTGTGTGACCGCGTTCAGCCAACCGCGCTTAATGAATGAATGAATTAATGCTTCTAAACTGCGTAACGGATTTAGATGCGGTTTTGAAAATAACTTAGAGAATGTACCTTATGTACCTATACTTAATAGGCACATTCATATTAAACTAAAAAATCATAAAGAAATCTGATGTTTAGACAAAACGCTAGTAATATAACACATAGGTATGCCACGCCTGTATATCCCGAAGGAATAGGCAAAGCTTGTAATATCTAAATCGGGCATTCGGCTAAAAGTTTTTTTTTCTCAAGCTATATTGTCCCACTGCTGGGCAAAGGTCTCCCCCATATTTTTCCACTTTTCTTTGTCCTGTGCCTTCCCCGTCCAATCAGTTAGGAACGAGTCGAAATCGTCACGCCAGCGTTTCTTAGGCCTGTCTCGGAGACGACGCCCGTCTTCAGGTACCCACTGTACCCACTGGTACCCACTTTGGCCCATCTGTCTGGAAGCATTCTATAGATGTGACCCGCCCAGTCCCACTTCAGCCTCGCAGACTTATCGCCAACATCGGCGATACCTATCTTGAAGCGTGCTGTGGTGTTGCGAATTTGGTCGGTGAGTTTAATTTTTAAGATGCTACGCTCCATCGCTCTTTGGCAAACCTTGAGATTGGACTTCTGAGCCTCGGTCAAAGACCAAGTCTGAGCGCCATAGGTTGGCATAGGCAGGATACAATGTCGACGAGCATGCGCTTTAATGTTTATCTTTTACAATAAAAATACACCTATAGTCACCAAAGGAGATAAGTAACCAGGGTCGTGGGATATAGTTGAAGTTTAGTAAGAAACCGAAGGATGTTTTCGAATGAAATTTAATTTGATAAATGAACTGTTTTTCTATTAATTTTATTTTATTTTATTCGAAAACATTTATCGGTTTCTTACTAAACTTCAACTATATCCGACGACCCTGGTTACTTATCTCCTTTGGTCACCGTACATGCGGATGTACTACTTGAATATCCATAATACAATATTTGCATGCGAAGCATTGGTATAAAACCTACAAACTTGTTAAAACATGATACCTGACTGAAGTACTTGAAGTCACGCAATCAATAGCTAGGTTCCTTGCCTCAGACACACAATAGTATGTTCCTTAGAGATAATAATGTACAGCCTGCACGTGTAGCGGAAATATAAATGATGAGCTGAAATAAACGATAAATTCCTTGTACTGCGGTGGACGTGGACGGTTCGATCCACTCCTTTGTTTTGTAACAAGGCCGCTCTGTGTGGGACTCACATCGTACCTATTTTATTATTTTTAACACGAACTACTTACTTGCAAATAGCCTTTGCTATAGGCAGTGTAAAATAAGTTGCTACATCTGCAGTAAGTTTAGCATAAGCATAGCATAATCAGCCTATAAAATCTATAATGTTCCCACTGCTGGGCTGGGACACAGGTCTTCTATCCGTGAGAGGAAGTGGCCGTATTCCACCACGTGGGCCCAGTGAGTGCGGCTTGTTGGATATCACATATCTTCGAAAATTCACTTCTAGGTACCTAATGTCAGTTTCCTCACGATATTTCGTTCACCATTTTGAGAGCAGTGGTAATTAAATATTTTCCGAAATTGTGCTAAAATTACAATTTGGGCAGTTAGAATTGATGGAGATAGTATCAACAAAACGTATGAGTTCCTATAGTACTTATGGGATACTTACCTACCTTGATTGTTTTTGTTATGTTGAACATGGAACTCCATATTTCCACATGGCAACTTGGCAGGACATATCCTACTCATTTTTATTTTTTAATAAACAGAAAGTTGCTTTACAATTTCGATAAAATACATCCTAGCAGCTATCTAGCATAAGATTTATCAGGAAAACAAGCCTGCATTCTTGATGTTTTGGCGACGACTGGTCACAATGAATGTTGGCATTTCAACATTATGTCGCGGCATCCTGATCCGATGCATACAAGTGTTTTATTATAGCTTGACCCAAGGCAGCAGCGAGCTTACTTTCCAAGTATGACGCAAGAACTTAAACGCATCCTTATACAAAACAACTCTTCGAAGTCGTGTTTCTTTTAAACACTAGGTAAGTTTTGTAACACGATTTTGACCGATCAACATTGCTGGGATTTTCTCAAGTTTCGCCACAATTCTCAAACATTCGCCCCCTATCTGTCATCCTTTCTAACTAAGGAGCACCCCTTAATATACTGAATTTAGAATTTACTGGACTAGGTCTTCTCAAATTTTGTTGAGGCGGCGACCAGCCCGCCGGTTGAACGCGTCCCAAAGGGTCATGGCTATCCGGCTGGTCCAAGGATACCGCACTGTCTCCACTGAGGCGGCGAGCCTCCTTGCCGGATTGCCGCCATAGGATCTGGAGGCCAAAGTCCTCGCCCACATATGGGAGTGGCGAGAGCAGGCAAAACGCCGGGGCGTAACTCCGCTGCCGCGAGAAATCACAGTACAACGGACAGAGCTCCGGCGGGATCTCATAGTGGCATGGAGAGTGCGATTGTCGCAACCCAGTGCTGGGCACGCCACAATTGCGGCGATAAGTCCCCACTTTGAGGAGTGGTTAGAGAGGCGCCACGGCGCCCTCACCTTCCGCCTGACACAGGTCCTCACCGGACACGGTTGTTTCGGGAGGTTCCTGTTCAGGATAAAGCGGCAGGATCGGTCGGCGGCGATCTCTCGCGTTCGGCCCTGGTCCAGGCCATGGTACGGAGCAAGAATGCATGGGAGGCAGTCACCTCCTTCTGCGAAGCAGTAATGCTCGCCCTCGCGCCCCTAGTCGACGGGAGTCAACAGCCGACTCCTGGCCACTGTAGGCGCGGGCTTGCAGGCGGCGAGCAATGGGCAGTTCGCCGCCGGTAAGGACCAGGCCCAGGTCGACCGCGCGTTGTGTTCCACGCGCGCCTCAAAGAGATGTCACACGTCAATGTCAAACACGAACTGACGGGGTCCGCTAGGACCGATGCCTGCCAGGGCTGCGGGTTGTTCGAAAGAGATACCGTGGCCCCTGGCACAGGCAACTGAAGGAACACGGGTCGGTTTTAGTCAGTAAAAGTCTGACACGCCCTTTCGCTCAGCCCAGAGCGGGAGAGGTCATTTGATGATTTCCAACCCAGAAAAAAAAAAAGTGTGATGATAATACTTAAGCATAGCTCGGTTATTCTATTCCTGTAAAACTTGGTCTTTCTCTTAAAGAGTTTGAAATAGAGGCCTAATAACTTATCTTTTAGGGCAAGGCTAGAATGTTTGTTAGTAAAATATTTCCGCATGAGCCGACGTCAACAGACGTCGATCTGAAGATTATAGGCGATGTGTTACCGATACCTACTACTCAGCTAATCTTGATAGTTCCCTATTATGCAATAATGTAATTTCTATGATGATTAATAGAACGGTTGTCTCGAGGACGCTACCGCTATGTGTCAAACCACATTTTGCTATACACTGGTCGTTACCATGTTTTGCTAATCATAGCAGATAATTATAAGCAGACCCTTTCCATGTAGGAAACGATGGGAAACCTGTTTTAATTGACGTCTTGTTATGAATTATTTTATTTTAATTAATATCTTGTTTTAATAATGGGCACAATATATGAAATCAAGCACTTGGTAGAAAATTAGAATTCCGCAACGTTTAAGTTCTCATTATTGAAAATATTTTTGTAATTGTTACATAATTGCCGAATCCATTCCTATTTGCTGGCCATTATGATTGTTAATTATTTTGGTAAAGAAAGACAAAGTTAGGTTCAGTTTCTTGAAAATTTAGTTATACTAGCTACGCCCCGCGGTTTCACCCGCATAAGTTTTGATTCAATGAAATAAAAATTGGGATAAAAAGTGTCCTATGTGTTAATCCTGGTCATTCCTGGTTATAAACTATCTGTGTGCCGTATTTCATCCAAGTCCGTTCAGTAGTTTTGGCGTGAAAGAGTAACAATTATCCATCCATCCATCCATACTTTTGCGTTTATAATACTTATTAGTAGGATTTTCAATAAACATTACGTAGTATAAATAGCGATTGATTAAAAATAAGGGATGAACAATTAAACACTGTATAAATAGGTTGAGTTGATTTAAAGTCAAATCCGGCACAGTGATGCTTCAAGCAAGTTTATCTAAGTGTCAACCGGCGGCGCTTAAGTAGTGTACAATTGAATCACAATAAAAATAGCACACCGTGGAAATTGTTACGGCTATTTATATTCTATAGGGGTTCATACAAAACGTTCCATTATACTTATTAATTCTGAACACATTGAGAATCGCCGTTAACCTCCTTTGGCTTGCCAGAAAGAAAGTAGTTGCATTGCAATCACTTTGGTTTCGATGACATGATTCGCGAAAATATTAAGTGAGGTTGCTTCAAAATCTATACTTATAATAAATCTGTAGAAGTGAAAATTCTGTACATTGAAGATATAAAAAAAATAAATGGCGGGGGGTGTTACTAGACCGACACCGAACCCAAAAATGTGATTAAAAAAATTTTTGTCTGTCTGTCTGTCTGTCTGTCGGTCTGTCTGTCTGTCTGTCTGTCTGTCTGTTTGTTCAGGCATCACGCAAAAACTACCGGTTCGATTACGATGAAACTTGGTATAATTATTCTTTAACTAGCTTCTGCCCGCGGCTTCGCCCGCGTGGATGTCGGAAATTTACCCACGGGAACGTGCTAACAGGATAAAATGTATGTGCTTCCCCAGAATGCCATCTATGTCGCGGGCCCTTTGTGGCTAATTACAATAGAAAACCAATTGTGTCTCATTAGTGGTGATTAGGAGGGTACCTATATGATATCTTTACCTAAGTACCTAACTAATTAAAAAAAAAAAACTCAATAACAGAAAATTAAATACCTACCTACCTAAATAAACCTATTTCTGATGATAACTAATCTAAACTCAATAAATAAGCAAAATCCCTAAAAACTAATATCTATACGAATGACTAAACCTACCTAACAGTATTATAAAATAACCTACGGTCACTACGTACACTATCAAATATAGGTACTACCTATACTTTAAAATTAAAATCTATACCTACGACTCATATAAAAATAGACCTAAATAACTCTAAAAACTAAAAGGAATAAAAATGAACTCCACTGCGGGTGACCCAACCTACGACAAACTTAGTATTTGCGGTTGGTACAGTACAGACAGTGGTAATCGGGTATAGGGATCGAACCGCAAAATTAAGTTTGTTTTTTATTGTATATACTTTTCCGGGATAAAAAGTATCCAGTGTGGTGCCCAGGATATTAAAGAATAATTATACCAAGTTTCATCGTAATCGAACCGGTAGTTTTTGCGTGATGCCTGAACAAACAGACAGACAGACAGACAGACAGACAGACAAAAATTTTTTTAATCACATTTTTGGGTTCGGTGTCGGTCAAGTAACACCCCCTGCCATTTATTTTTTGGATATTTTCAATGTACAGAATTTTCACTTCTACAGATTTATTATAAGTATAGAATAGATATCCTGGGCACCACACTGGGTACTTTTTATCGCGGAAAAGTATACACAATAGAAAACAAACTTAATTTTGCGGTTCGATCCCTAGACCCGATTACTGCACCAACCGCAAATAATAAGTTTGTCGTAGGTTAAGTCACCCGCAATGGAGTTCATTTTTATTCCTTTTAGTTTTTAGAGTTATTTAGGTTTATTTTTAAATAAGTCGTAGGTATAGATTTTAATTTTAAAGTATAGGTAGTATATTTGATAGTGTACGTAGTGACCGTAGGTTATTTTATAATACTGTTAGGTAGGATTAGTCATTCGTATAGATATTAGTTTTTAGGGATTTTGCTTATAATATAATGAGTTTAGATTAGTTATCATCAGAAATAGGTTTATTTAGGTAGGTAGGTATTTAATTTTCTGTTATTGAGTTATTTTTTTTAATTAGGTAGGTACTTAGGTAAAGATATCATATAGGTACCCTCTTAATCACCACTAATGAGACACAATTGGTTTTCTATTGTAATTAGCCTCAAAGGGCCCGCGAGATAGATGGCATTCTGGGGAAGCACATAGGTACATTTTATCCTGTTAGCACGTTCCCGTGGGATAATTTCCGACATCCACGCGGGCGAAGCCGCGGGCAGAAGCTAGTTAGTAATATAATTATTAACATAACATGTATTTTGTATCTTTTATCATAGGCACATAAAAGATAGGTACAAAATACTAAAATAGGCTAATTAGTCGCAATTTGTCACCAAGTCACAGATTTAATCGGGTCTCTCTTTAGGATAATGAGTTCAATTAGTAAGGTATAGTCCAAGAGCTAGACCGAACCATCTTGTACCACTGTATGGGGAAATTGAATTCTTTAATATGTTTTTAATTACACACTGACTGAATCTGTAACTTGGTGACAAATTGCTACTAATTAGCGACAAAATAATATGAGAGAAAACAGATCTTCGCTAATTGCCCTAGTTTTTGAGATATAAATGTGGCCCTGCTGGGGAGACTCTCTCCAGATCGGCCACCTATAAACGCTTATATCTTTTGAACCAGTGACCGACAAATTCTGATATTTGGCGACATACGACAAATTTTTTGTGTTATCAAAATTAAAATCCCTGATGGTGGCCCTGCCAGAGTCAGTGACACCCTATGTGTCCAAATAAATAAATTTGAATTTTAATAATATTATTTTGAAAGAGACAAAAATGCTTTAAGATTGAGTATGACTAAGTTATGTTTTGGTATTCATCTTATTGCTTTTTACGCTTACATAAGGCTGGTAAAGAGACTGTTTATTCGAGAAAGTCACACTGTAACCGATCACATCACCAGCAGAGCTACATTCAGTTACGGAAAAAAAACTGGATTCATCACAGCATCATCATTTGCAAACAAATACGCAAAAATGAGTACAAACGTGACTATAAGAAACGTTGGGAATTCGTAAACAAATGGATTTCACTTTTTTCGATACCTAACAAAGATAAACGGTTACGGATAAAACAGCAGGCTTTAGCTTTACTTATTACCTGGTAACGCTCTCTCCAAAGATAATTTAATATGTTTAAAAACTGTTTCCGCTTTACTATATGTATCTATAATGCTGTTTCATTTCCTGTGTATCCCAAATATGGATATTGATATAAGAGCATTTTCAAGCGAGCAAAGATGTTATTGGTATTTTTTAATTTAAAAAAATACCACTTGGTTTGACTTCGATTGTCATTTAAGTATCACTTATCAGTGAGCAGTATAAACCTAAGCGGGGCTTAATTAATTAATCGAAAAGTTATAAATAAATCCAATCTATTCTTAATGCTTTCACTGTTGTAGTAGAAGAAATAGGTAGGTTACCTACCTACCCTATTATTATTATTATTGTCTTTGTATTTCTTCTTTAATAAGTTTGGTCTGAAACAAAATGTCTTCATCGATAATTTAAATTCCGTTGTTATTTGTTTATGCTACTTCTACCGCCAGTACACAGATTTGGCATAGGTACCTATTTGGTTCAGTGGCTTATTTCGGTTTCCACTTATAAGGAATATATACTTAGCATGAACCCTTTCATTATTTTATTAACAAGGTTTCATCATCATCATCATCTGCCTAGCTTTTTCCCAACTATGTTGGGGTTGGCTTCCAGTCTAATCGGATGCAGCTGAATACCAGTATTTTACATGGAGCGACTGCCTATCTGACCTCCACAACCCAGTTACCTACTGGGTAATACGATACCCCTTGACTGGTTGTCAGACTTTCGGGCTTCTGACTACCCGTAACGACTGTCAAAGATCCACGAATGACAGCCTTTATTAAAGAGGTTTATGGAAGGAAAATGGTACTTAATTGTTGGCATTGTTTATGCTTAGGTAGTTATGTTATCATAGGTAGTCAACCAAACAAAGGGGAGTACCTAGGTACCTGTAGCTACGAGTCAGAAGCGAATTAACAAAAACGGGTCTCATGTCAACTTGTTCATGTAAATCAGATCAGTAGCGAAAATCGTATCCAATAAGCGAACAAAATAACAGTCCGCCTCTTGGTAACTCGGTGTCGTTTCGGTGAGAAGTGGGACATCTGACTTTCTGACCTACACACGGTATTCTTTGGATCTTCAAGTTACCGGGCAATTTTGAGTGCCTTTGTATTCAATTAAATAAAAAAGAAGTTATGAGGTGGATTGGCAATAGATTTTCCTGTGCAATGTGAAAGTTTGCAGTAACTTGGTGGATAATTTGCAATGATAAAATGTTTTGTATCAAACTCACCGTAACTGAAAAGAAGTGGTCAGTCCCTCACATGAAGTCTGTCCAAAGGCGAAGCAAATGCGTGCTGATCAGTGAGCGAACAACATTTCACTCGTTTTCGTGTTGAACAAATAAAAACGTCGCATTCACATACTAATTAATTTTCGAGAGAAACTGCGCGACGTACGGTATAACGCGCATACGGATAGCTGTGTGACAGAACACTGAGGTGTGTGTCGGAGCCGCAGCACGTCCGAGCGAACGAGGCGAGGAGGTGGGCGAGTGACCACAACCGCACGCGGCGCGCGCAGTGAGAGTTGTGCCTTCCCCCAGTTGCGTGTCGCAGGCACCACGCAGAGCGTCGAAGGCCGCGGCTGCATCCGCGAGATGCTGCATATGCACCCGTGTCCCACCAGCACCGCGCATCTGGGATCGCGTCTCGGTCGCGGGACTGACAACATTAGTCACAGGACAAGCGAGCGTATACACAAGCAATTTAGCAACCGGCCAACAACCAATATCCGCATAAAACTTTCGTGTCAATCATTCTGAATTTAAACTACCTACGTAGGTGCATGATTTATAACATCCCGCGGTCATTGCTCGGTTGCAACGAGTGAATGTTATCGTTTATTTTTATAATTAGTTCATACAGAATAAACATGTGATAAATTGATAATATCAACAACAACCGTAAATACACCAGTCTGTACTTACCTACTTTAACACTATACAATACCGTAACATGGAATAGAAGTGTCGAACGCTATGAAGTAGGTAGAAAATATAAAAAATCAATTCACTAGTTTACTCACATAATCCTACCTTGCCCAGTTTGTTTATGTGTCTTACCTACCTACTTAAGGTCATTTTCATTATTGTATACACAGGGTGGCCCATTTACAGTGGTCCAAAAAACGATTTTGTAAGACCTCTCTCCAAAGGCTTTCCAATTCAAAATTATTCACGTGAATGTTCAGCAATTATTTATATCTACCTAGTTTAATTAGAAACTTAGCTCAAAGCGAAAAAAAATGTTCTAAATTCTTTCGAGATTTTCAGTCCCTAAAATTATACGAGTGTGGCAAAGACTTCTCAGTAGTTCTAAAAACTCTTATGGACCTCCCTGTATATAGTAAGGTAAGTTAATATTTGAAAGCTTCAAGTTCGTCGTTCGCATTATCGTGCTTATAATTTATGTATCAATGAAAACACGCTATTTGCAAAGCACCTTAATAAAGGTTTATGATAATAATTGGTACAAAATGGGTAGTTTCTTGTAAAATGAAAATTTCATCGCCTCAACAAGAATAAGTTAAGAAAATGCTTTACACTTTGAGCAAAATTACCTAACAATGCCTATATATACCGTTAAATTATTGACAGCATGAGAGAACAGATGTTCGTTCAGTTGCACGTAGCACGTGTCACTCTTGAACGAGCACGGACCTTGGCCGCTGGTACACCAACCCCATTATTTCATCCCTTTCTACCAGCCTTGCAGCTGTATTATTAATCCCTTTCGCACACTGGTACGACGTACGGGGTGCTGGTGTTGGTGTAAAGTTGTTAGACGTTGTCACCGGCAACGGTAGTCCGATACACGGCACGCGGCTGCATAGCGACCTGACGTGTTCAATAACTTCCACTTGACAATATTTTAAATTCATAGTTAAGTGTTGAAAAGTGTGTTTAAAAGAACATGAGCTTCATCACTCCATGTAAGTGTTACTTGACAATTTAATTGTTTTAAACTTAGTGTTTACAAAAATCAGCTGGGGTAGCTGCAGTAGTATCTAGAGTCGGTGTTGAAATGCTAGTTTGACCTACAAATTGTTCTTGACCTAACATTTAGGTGTCTACCTTTTTTATTTATTTAGATTTATGTTTAGAACTGTGCTGCAAAAATGTAGCCGGCTTGTTTGTGTACCTACCTACCCACTAAATGTTTGTTAACTTAGATTAAATTAGATTAAAACAAATAATATGTACAATATGTCCGTTTTCAAGTTCATAGAATATAGGCTAAAACAACCTAGTTTAGGTGAACCTTGAAAATATATTTTTTTTGAGCTAAACGCTATATGGTTCATTAAATACAAACTATTTGAAAAAAAAAACATGCAGTGGCCGTTTGATCGCATTTATACAATTTACTATATTTAATACTAGTAATTTACTTACATTTTTTATTTTCATATTAACATATTAATCATTCATTTCAGATTATTAGTATTGAGTACTAAAACAACCGTTCGTATTTCCGACATAAAGTTATGAATTTTCTATAATACCAACCGTCAGTAAAAATATACAATGATTAAATCAAATCGCCAAGCTCTTTAACAAGAACTGTGTACCAATTTGAATGAGGGCGAAATGCACCACGCTGACACAAATTATGTAACACCTGTCTGTGGTTCACGTGAACAGCGGTCAAGGGTGAAAGATTTTTCTAGGGAATAAGCCTAGGGAAGTCGTAACAAAAATGAAAAACAATTCTACGTCTGCAGAAATTATAGACGTACCTAGTAATTGAAATTGCCATTGTAAGGAAAGCGAAAGAAATCGCTTTATAGAAGACTGATGTAGTACCTATTTATCTAAATTTTAGCTTTAATCAGAAACCACAAGAGCTGCTTAGCAATTTTACGTGTGTCTACCAAGAACGTACTTACATACGATAGTAAACCGTCGAATCGATCCAGCGGTAACAAGTGCCACCAGGATCTTGGCGTCCTAGGTTCTATCTACACTTTACGACGAATCTCAATTATGGGGTTACGTTGGGTACCGATCACTAACATTGCGTCTGACACAGTAAATAGAAGTGAACGAAGTTGGGTAACTGCCTAGCCTTTTGGGTTACAAACGTGATGATTGTGATGAATGACTTGTTAAATTATTATGTGTGGAATGGAATGGAAGTGATTGAAGATAGGAAAAGAGAATTGCACTAAACTCAACCTTGTTAAATGGTGCTAACTTTACCTTAAAATAATAATAAATTAAGGCATAGAGTTCAGTTGACTGTAAACGATATCATTTACACACTTCATTGCCGCGGATTATGTTACTTCAATGTAAAAACCCTTCTTTTAGTTAATCCCTTTGTTAAAGTTAGGTCTTCCTTGCTGTCACGAGCTTAAGTTACGTTTTATGAACTGCGTAGCCAGCCGAAAAAGAATTGATGTTTTTTTTTTGTAAGCGATAGCACTAACCCCTTTCCGCACGCCACTTTGCATGATCTATAAAATTCTAAGCCTATATTTCTTCAGACAGAATAAAATGTCTTGGTAGAGCGTTATTTACGATGATAGAAGTAAGTAACGCTACTAATAAAACCCATGATATACATAAAAATGTAGGTCCCTCTAGTAACACACACTGTCGTTAGAAATGAGTTCATGATACCTTTTTTTTGTTTCAGGATTTAAATAATGTTTATTTATAAAAGTAATGACAAACAAGATTTTTATATAGGACATAATGATATTATCAGGGAGTTTTGATGACTCCATAACAACTTCTGGTAACGTCGAGAGATCGATTAATTTGAACTCCCTGTACTGTTCCCATCTTTGGACGAATAGTTATTTACGTAGTGCAATTATTGCAGCACCGCCTAAAGACAGAAATGTTATAACATACTGTTATACCTGTAAAGGTAAAATAAGAAAATATGAACTGAAGCCACCAAGAAACTTCACGCCACATAATCATTCCACTCCTAACAAAGACATAACAATAGAAAAAGATGAAACGTTTGTAAATGAGCGACAAGAACGCCCTATTGATATAAACATAACTCAAGCAGTTTGTTCATATAACAAAAGATTTTCAAGAGACTTAGAGCCCACAAATGTGGAAAATAAACTACGCATTCCTTCCATATCACAACAGATTGATTCCAGCTTTAGACAAAAATACACTTCTTACGAAATGGATTCAAATAATTCAAGGCGACAGAGACTGAGAAAAAGCCTGAGAGGTTTTGGGTGTATAGTTAATTTTGCTTCGGCTGATAGCCCTGTAAAAAAGAGAACACAAATACAAGCCTGCTCAATAAGTGTGATGATAGTAGCTATCGTGATAATAAGTTTTATTTTGGTCAATTTTACTAACCCTAATTTTAAAGGTATGACCAACAAAATTAGTACAACCGTAGTGCCAACAAAAAATATAGATATCAATGAAACAACAGCAGCTATTACTAATGTTTATTTGGACCTGCCGTCAGTGACAGAGATCAATTCTACGGAAGAATATTTTACTACTACAGAGTCTGCCAGCACTTTTAGCACTGAGAACTCTACATTAATAAACGTTATATCAAAAATACGTAAGAATATAAGAACATATCCAAAACATTCAAGTAAGCAGGCAGATGAAAGTGCAAAACCTAAAGATGTCAATAACCGAGATTTATCTCAAAGATTTTGCTCGTGCCAAAAAGATGAAATCTGCATGTTAGATGAAAACAGTGGCACATCCGTGTGTAGAGAGCCAATAGATAATGATGACCCAACAGGTACGTTAACTTTAATCACCACCTTTTAATTACTATATACTAGGAACAAGCACAAATTTGTTGTACCTACAACAAGGCTCAAGAAAATAGGTGGCTCGTTCAGATGCCAATGTATACGCTTTTATAATAAAGTTCCAAGCCCCGTTCAAGATCTAAGCCTTAATAAATTCAAATCATTCACTAAACGTAAGTTGTGCCAGAAAGCCTTTTATACCGTTAAGGATTATATCGAGGACAAAAAGGCTTGGGACTAAGCTGCTTCCAATTTTTACATTATTGAATGTTTTTATTTTATTTTTTTCTGTTTTGTTGTTTTTTTTTTATATACACTTTGACATTAATGAACTTTATATCTATGACATTTGTGTACTTTGTAAAGTATTCTATTATTTTAATTATTGTGAATGTGAAGACTATACGTGGGTCATTTTATTTATATTATTTTTTTATTTTTCTCTCTGTTCTGTTAGTGTTGTCATGGTCTGGCAGTTTGAGTAATTAATGTGGCCTACCCAAATATCCTTTCTTTGGTATTGTTCGTCGAATCGTCGAGCTCCTTAAGTTTTGAGTTGAGCTGCACGTTTTCTGACAAATGCGTGCACTGACTGGACAGGTCCTATCAATCTGTGTGGCTCTTTCCTCAAAAGACCATCTCAGACATCGATCTACATGGTCTTCATATGATCTAACCAAGATTACCTATGTCTGGACTTTAAAAGAGACTGTGACCTTTTGAGTTTGTTTCGGCCTTTCTTCTCAGACTAGTCAGATAGGAAACGCCGACCTCATCTAGTTTTAAAATATGTTTGACGTGTAAAATTGTTTGTACAAACCTACTTACAAAACAAAATCATTTATCATTTAATTCACATTCGACTTGCATTTGGAACAGTGATTTTAACAATATTTCCTGACCAACCACCATAAAATGCAACGCGAGCGTTCTTAAATCTTTGATAAATTTTTTACGAGCTGTCTTCTCATTTTACAGACAGCAAGTTTTATCAACCATTTTCAATCATAGATGTTCCGAGGATATATTTGTTTATGATGAATTTTATATTTGTACCTCAGGCTGTGGAGGATTGTGCGCCCTAGAGACGGAAGCTTGCCAACTAGTGGATAAAGCGCGAGGAGTGCGCGTGTGCCGCTTATTGACGCTAGTGACGTGCTCAGCAGATGAATGGCGGTGTCGTAACGGTCTCTGTGTGCCAGCGGAAGCCCGATGCGATGGTTCTATTCAATGCTACGACCGATCTGATGAAACATACTGTGGTAAGGAGTCTCACCGTGCATACATATACAAGGTCAAATTAAATTATCTGGCGAAACTTCAGAGACGTAAAGGTAAATCTAGGTATATCTACACACGAAAAAGATTTTCTAAACTCATAATTTCAAGTGTGTAGTTACTTGAAATTATGAGTTTAGAATATATTTTTTTGTTTTAGCCGCGACATTGAACTCGTAATCAGCGACCCCGTATAGTCACTGGCAATATGAGTTTATAAAATAGTTTTATCGTATTTACACATCGATGCCCATCACGTCGCTGATGTTTTGCCAGCTAATTTACTTTGACCCTGTAGAACTAATAGAACTATGCGGCCGGGGCGCCTAGACTTCTTGCGCATTATACCCTATAACATGTGACTCAGGTTGGCTGGACAAATCTTCAAAATAGCTTGCATTTAACTAGGTCAATAGGCCACTTTATGTGACGGCTAAACACCCTTATTTCAGAATTTGTGACGCTACAGAATCTTAGATAATCGATCGAAAACGTGTCCAGCCATCTTGAATAACCACTTTTCGCTGGTCTCTCAATCTCGGTAACGGAAGTGATTTTGACGACTTTTTACATATCAACGGGCGTCACATAAATTTGTGACGGGCACCGAGCTAAAAGTTTTGTGATAAGTACAGTGGTTTAGTAGAAAAATGCAAAAATCTGTGTCCAGCCATCTTGAATTTACGTATAAAACTTATGGCTGGCACTTCCGAATCTCAATAACGGGGGCGTTTTCGAATATGGTTCCTTTACTAATACTTGGTGACGCAATTTGTGACAGTAATAACGTTTGATTTATGGCGTCACATGTAAGGGTTTACGAGAAATCAATAAAAACTTAATGTCCAGCCAACCTGAATTCAAGATGGCTGGACACATGTATCTCCACTGCCTGATGATCTACGACCTTCGAAATGTGTTCAAAATTTTGTGACGGGGACGATAATGATAACCTGAAATTGTGACGGAGAAACTTTGCGTAGTTTCAAAGATATTGACCATTTAAATTTTTCCATACAAACATCCATTAATATTATGAGGTGACCATAATTTTACATAAATACTTAAAGGATTTTTTTTAAATCGATTCATTGACCGGTAGCATCCACGCCTGCTTTGTATTTGATTTCCCCGTGGGAATAAAAGGTTTTCCTGCAGTGAAAAGAGTAAGTATGTGTTAATTCAAAATAGGTAATAATTTATCACCAGCGCTGCAAGAGAGAGCCCACTTGTATTTTGCGTTTAGTTAATTATCTTATGTAACTGAAAATGAGAACTAAACTCGACAGCCGGCAGTGTATGCACTTACTTTTCGAAGTGTTATCACTAATCAAAGTACTAGTAACTATTAATTAATCTGCGGTAAGACAACCTAAATAAGAGTTAAGATTCGACCAGTTGTCCTAGTAGTACCAACTTTAAGCAATAGATGGCGACACCAACATCAGCTATCAGGTCAGTATAGTTTGTCTTGTCCTCCGACGTTTTCGTGGTAGCCCGCGAAATTCAATTTTTCTTGCGTTCGTTCGTTAAAAGAAATCAAAATATGATTCGCGACAATAACAAGTATGTATTTACATAATTATAACCATAAGAATCATCATACATATCTATAAGTTATTTGTTTCCGCGACGAAAAAAATAACTGCAAAAAACTCAAGAAAAATTGAATTTCGCGGGCTACCACGAAAACGTCGGAGGACAAGACAAACTATACTGCCATGATAGCTGATGTTGGTGTCGCCATCTATTGCTTAAAGTTGGTACTACTAGGACAACTGGTCGAATCTTAACTCTTATTTAGGTTGTCTTACCGCAGATTAATTAATAGTTACTAGTATTTTGATTAGTGATAACACTTCGAAAAGTAAGTGCATACACTGCCGGCTGTCGAGTTTAGTTCTCATTTTCAGTTACATAAGATAATGAACTAAACGCAAAATACAAGTGGGCTCTCTCTTGCAGCGCTGGTGATCAATTATTACCTATTTTGAATTAACACATACTTACTCTTTTCACTGCAGGAAAACCTTTTATTCCCACGGGGAAATCAAATACAAAGCAGGCGTGGATGCTAGGTCAATGAATTGATTTAAAAAAAATCCTTTATTTATGTAAAATTATGGTCACCTCATAATATTAATGGATGTTTGTATGGAAAAATTTAAATGGTCAATATCTTTGAAACTACGCAAAGTTTCTCCGTCACAATTTCAGGTTATCATTATCGTCCCCGTCACAAAATTTTGAACACATTTCGAAGGTCGTAGATCATCAGGCAGTGGAGATACATGTGTCCAGCCATCTTGAATTCAGGTTGGCTGGACATTAAGTTTTTATTGATTTCTCGTAAACCCTTACATGTGACGCCATAAATCAAACGTTATTACTGTCACAAATTGCGTCACCAAGTATTAGTAAAGGAACCATATTCGAAAACGCCCCCGTTATTGAGATTCGGAAGTGCCAGCCATAAGTTTTATACGTAAATTCAAGATGGCTGGACACAGATTTTTGCATTTTTCTACTAAACCACTGTACTTATCACAAAACTTTTAGCTCGGTGCCCGTCACAAATTTATGTGACGCCCGTTGATATGCAAAAAGTCGTCAAAATCACTTCCGTTACCGAGATTGAGAGACCAGCGAAAAGTGGTTATTCAAGATGGCTGGACACGTTTTCGATCGATTATCTAAGATTCTGTAGCGTCACAAATTCTGAAATAAGGGTGTTTAGCCGTCACATAAAGTGGCCTATTGACCTAGTTAAATACAAGCTATTTTGAAGATTTGTCCAGCCAACCTGAGTCACATCCTATAACATAAGTAATTTAAAGTTTACTGTAACCTCAACAGAATGCGATTTAACGAAGCAGTTTCGCTGCGGACACTCTATATCTTGTTTCGCACACACAAAATTATGCGACGGAGTTATTGATTGCTGGGATGGACATGATGAAGTCAATTGCACTACTGGTAAGGTCGTTTCTAATATTTTCATTTTTTAATATTTGCAAAACTGTTCCAATAACCGAACTGAAAAATGTATCGAAACTTTTTAAGTGGGTTATTATGAATGCGCTCATTCGAACCTAACGGTGCTTCCTCTTCTATCCACTTCCTCTTTATAGAAAACTACAACACAAAAAAAGCAATTTGAACATTAGCTGTCACGTGGTTTCATAATAGCTAGGTGCATTATTTTATGAAGATACCCGCACCTATTGTAACGTGTAGTTTTTTATGACTATGAAGCACGCTGAATGCTAAGGTTTTAAGTAGGCAATAATACTAGACAAGCCTCTAGATATCTTGATCACGAATTATGTTTTGGTTATAGAATGTCCTGCCGACCAATTTACGTGTACTGACGGCCAGTGCATTTTGAGTTCAAGATTCTGTGACGGGCTGGCAGATTGTGCTGACGGTAGTGACGAACCCGACGGCTGTGGCGGTAGCTGCGGTGCGCATGAAACACGTTGCAAGAATCAACGTTGCGTGCCGCGCGCTGTGCAATGCGATGGTCATGACAACTGTGGTGACCTCACTGACGAGTTGCATTGTTCTAAATAGTTTAATCCACTATTTCAGGTGGACCAGTAACCATAAAGTGTAAGTACAGTCAACGGCACAGTGTAACACGTAAACTATGAATAGGTAGGTATGTACCTACTTACATTTTACTGCTACGACATAAACCTCTCTTTATACTATGTAAAGGCGCTGTCAATATTAATATGTTACACCATGTGCGGTTTACTGTAACTACATTACTGACTCAATAAAGATTTTTTGAATAAACGGATTTTAATAATTCTTTTCGGTTTAATTTTTGCTCACAATAAGAACTGCTGTCTCTACTGTTTATATTGTCTTTTTATAACAATGAACATTGTTAGTTTATAATCTATCTGGCGACATTACGAACTATCTAAAAATTGTGAACTGCAACAAACCATTTACATTGAAAACATTATTTTTCGATAGTTAATTATAATCTGTCCATGGCAAACCGACAAATTGTCATGAACAGCATGCGACGGATCGCACCTTGTGCTAATACTAAATAGCGAACTGCGACCAACTTGGTCAGGATGCCCTGGCTTAGTACTGCGATCAATTCGGCTGCCGCCAAGACCGACAAATCAGGGAATTAATCGACAGTTTACAATCTCGCGAGATAGTTTATAAACTAACAGTAAATAAACGCAACCTCAGTAAAGTATCTAAACGCCACGAATCTTTGTCTGTTCAGCTAACTGCAGACCGGGGTTTCTCATTATTTGATGGGTTGTGTATTAGAAGCATTTTTTTTTAACTGACACCGCTTTCCGACATTTTTCGGATTTCTTCTAAGTTTGATGAAATTATAACACGAGTGTTTTTTTTTGTAACTGGTTGTATGGATTTGGATTTCCCAATACTTACTGTCCGTATTGGGAAATCCGAATCCATAGGAGATACCTACGCCGAAACTGTCATATAAACCATTAGGCTAGAATTTTTTATTATTATTAAAGGCCCACTTCTGTGATCCAGATTTTTTTCTTCCGATACAATGAAACTGATAGGTCAGCATTTTAGATGTATGACAACATGCACTTGACCAAAAAAATCATTAGGCCTAAGTGTTATCATGAAAAAAAAGCTAATGGTTCCTAAGACAGCTTTCCCATATACGAGGGTGACACTGAAAGTTCTTAGAAAATCAAAAACTGAACAAACTAGCAAGTTAGTTTTACTAAATAGTTTTACTAAATCTTTTCAAAGTAGTGTCCATTTACATCAATACATCGCTGCATCCGATGGAACCACTGAGAAAAGCACTTTGCCCACTCGTCCTTAGGGGTCTCTTCGACGGCATTTTGAAACGCAGCCACTGCTTCCTCGGCGTCCATAAAACGTTTTCCTCGAAGTTTTGGAACGAAGTTCCTTATCGCGCGTTGCGAAAGGAGGCTAGACGGAAAAAATTAAGACCAAAAGTTGGAACGACACTTTTTGCTATACTTAGTTGTAAGCCGGGCGGCGTGCGCGTGTTTCTGTCTCTCTCTCTCTCTCTCTCTATCTTATAGAAAGCAAGCCAGCTTCGTTCCATCCGGGTGTCCCTTGACACCTCTCAAGTTTTGGAACGAAGTTCCTTATCTCGCGTTGCGAAAGGAGGCTAGACGGAAAAAATTAAGACCAAAAGTTGGAACGACACTTTTTGCTATAGGGAGTTATAAGCCGTGCGGCGTGCGCGTGTTTCTCTGTCTGTCTCTCTGTCTCTCTTTGAACTTCGTTCCATCCGAGCATAGTATAAAGAGAGGACTATGATCCGGGTGTCCCTTGACACCTCTCAAGTTTTTTTTCTTTTATTTTGGGAAATAAATAAAAATCGCAAGGTGCGTCTGGGCTATAGGGCGGGTGACCCAGTAATTCCACGTCTGACGTCGCCAAGTACCTAGTTGATTGTTTGCTTGGCGGTGTGCAACGAAGCGTTGTCGTGGTGAAGGAGGATCCTACTGCGAGGTCGTTTCTCCCGAACTTTTTCCAAGACAAGTGGCAAACAATTTATTGTTAGTGTACCACTCTGCAGTATGCAGTTTCGATCCCCTAAAACAATTGTTGCATAATGACCTGTCCTTCCGAAGAACGAGGCCACCATCTTTTTTCCCACGCTTCGACCTCTCTTCACTTTAGTTGGCAACTCCTCGGGAGGAAACACCCAGACAGCAGACTGTCTCTTAGTTTCAGGATCATAAAAATAAATCCAGCTTTCGTCACCCGTAAGTATGTCGAACACAGCATTTAAGTCACCTCCGCTAAATCTTTGAACCATTTCACGACACCAATCATCACGACGGAGCTTTTGGGCCTCTGTCAAATTATGAGGTATCCACGGAGCACAAAGCTTCCTGACCGCTAAATGTTCATGGAGGATTTTGTGCACTTGACTCATACCGATGCCTATAAACTTGTCCGAATCTGCTGATAAAATAAATATCCCTGGACATTTCACACAGCGCCATCTAGTCCCAAGCTAAGCAACCTAATGCTTGTGTTATGGTAACAAGATGGCTGATAAACTACTTATATACATTTTTTTTTTGTAAATACATACATATTATAGATAGAAAAACACCCAGACTCGGAACAAATACATGTAGGTCATACAAATATTTGTTCCGTGCGGGAATCGAACCCGCGACACGCAGCGCAGCATTCAATCGCTTTACCACTGCGCCAACCGTGCCGTCAAAGTAATAGTAATAGATAAGTCACTCTTTTGTCAGTCTCTATCATACGCCGCACAACACTGACGCTCCCGGCTTAGGGTATTAGTGTTCTGTGCTGATGCTATTCTTCAGTCGTCGCCGTAAAAGGCCGTCCCCAAAGAGATATAAGATTGTCAAGTAAATAATTTAATGTCTTTGGCCGTCCCTCACGCAGATCATCGGTGAGATTAGTGCGACCACGTTTAAACTCATTAAACCAGTTGTAAACAGTGGCACGAGATGGGGCTTCATCATGAAAGGCCAATTGAAGTCTATCATAACTTTCTTGTTGACTGAAATGACATCGAAAGTCATAAAAAAATCATTGTACGAAAATTTTCTCGCCTTAAATTCATGCTGACGTGACGCAGACAATTTTCAATTTGCCGCCAAATCGTAAAAAAATGACAAATGAATAAAATACATACGGTACACAATAATATTGGCAAAGAGTTCCATTATCTAAATTTGAACTTATTTTTTTATTATATCGTTTACAAGTGGCCAGTTCTAAAAACTTTCAGTGTCGCCCTCGTATCTTTTGTATTCGGATTTCCCCGTACTGTCCCTGTGAAATAAAAACACTGTAAACACAAAAAAACGCGGGTAGTGTTCTTTTTTTTTTGTGCCGCTTACTTCACAGACAATAATTTCGAGGCGCTGTGTACAGGATCCTTAGTTAGTTACTAAGATCAGTAACTACTGGGAATGAAACTACTTAGTGGGAATTTAATGAACTTTAGTTCCCCTCCCTACTGCATGCCCGTAATCATTATTGCGTATGACAATGAGAACTCTCCGTAAATTCGATGTAGTTTGCGGCAAATGCATAGCAAGCAAAGCAACATTCAAGTATGATTCAATCGATTGACTTGGAAATTGATTGGTCATGGGTTCCATTCCCAGATTGGCAAGTGTTATTGGGTGTTTCTATTAGGATTTATTACAGTTAAAAAATGAATCAAGGCAAACTATGAAAATAAAAACAGTAGTAGTAACTAGTTACTATAATAATACCAGCTTATTATTGTCCCACTGCAAGGCAAACGCCCCTTCTCATACAAAGAAGGCACGAGTTCCTTTTTAGTTACCTACTATACTCTATGGGCACGAGCATCACTACACTACGAGCTACGAGCAGCTCAAGACGGTTGGCGATGGCGGTTTCAAACTTGTAATAGCTATGAGTCCAGGTTTCATACCGATGAAATTAAATAATTGTATAATTACTATTAAATTATTCCATGAGTTAACATAACTTTAAATTTTTATCAAGTCAATTTACCGTTAGGGCAGGGGGGTAAACTTACCCCCCCGGTGGGTTCCCGCATTGTCGAGGCGGGGGGGCTCAGTAGCCGTGGCTGGGCGGGCCACGGTGAAGCTAAGAGGAACCCCAGCGGGGGCCGCTCGTCCGGGCTGTGCGGTTTAGCCCGACGTAGCGGCCCACGGGTAGCTTGCGGTGCCGCTTGCGCGACATCGTGACCTACCTGAGGCGGGCCGCGATGTCCCCCGTGAGGGAGACATTGCGGCTGAGGATAGAGGCCGCGGCGGGAGAGGCTCTCCCTCCTTCCGCGGCCTTGACGGGGCCGCCACCGTATGATGGCGGACGCGGCGGGGCCGCAGGGGAAGCGGAGTGTCGGTGTTTCGTTGCCGCTCTCCCTATCCTCTGCGGCCGTAGCTCCCCCAACGCGGGGGGCATGCGGGGCTCGCCTTTCAGGCGGGCGTGGAGGCCAGCAGGCAACGGGTGCGGGGGCTCCGTTGCCTGTTTTGCACAGGCCTCCACCTTGAGGGACGGGAATGGCCAGGTATTCCCGGCCATTCCCGTAGCCCCCCAACCTGGGGGGCATGCGGGGCCCGCCATACCATCTTGGCGGGCGTGCGCCGGGAGGGCCGTGGAAGTAATGGATTTCCCATAGCCCTCCCATTACGGTGTTTGTAGGAACACCGCTGAGTTTTAGTGGGTATACTGTCCTTCCGACAGGGAGTCCCACATACCCCGTCTCGGTCCCCCGCGAGACGGGGATGCATAAAGCATTTCTTAGCGAGAAAAAAAAAAAAAAAAAGGGCGGTAAACTTACCTTTAAGTTCACAGCTATTTTTTTAGGTGCGCCATCTATTAATCTTGTTCCTTAAACTTAAGGCAAATAATTCACCTAAGACGTACTGGATGTCTCTGAACGACTTAGACTTTATAATTGTTGAAAATTACTATTTTAATTTCCAATATATTTTCATTATTTTATTTTAATTTTAAAGACTTAAATTACGGGCATTTTTTTGGTTTATTTTATCGACTGCTATAGAAAAAATTACAAATTTCAAAATTCGAAATTTTTGAAACCGTTGGTAATGTTCTCTGAAGTCGGAAACAATAATATATGGCCGATACCACAGACTACAATATAATATAGGGTACGGACGCCAGCAGGTCAACCTACCCGAAACTGTCAGATTTTCCCAATCAACATTGAACCTAATGCTTTAGCAATAAAGTCGAAAATCTATTAAAGAAATCTGACAGATTGTAGTAGCTCGATGTGCTGGCGTCTGTACGTTGTGCAACTTGCGTGTGCGCTGAGTGGTTTTCGTTTTGTTTATACTGTTTTCTTTGCTGCGTAATACGTTGAGTTGAAGCTCTGCTCTTCCGAAAAGCTTGAAGAGACCATCATCAGATTCGTCACTGGCAAATAATTTGCAAAAGCAACCAAATGAAAATGAAGGATAAAAATATAGTATAGGTATGTATATTGTATAGTATGGTTAGTTAGGAACACGATTTCCAGATGGCGCTACTCGCGACAGGTTGGCATAAAAATACCGTGAGATGGCACTCTACGTTAGGGTATAATATGTTCTGTGCGTAGACAGAGGATAGTAGGTAGAAAAGTCCTCAGCGTATGCAGTATGAGAAAGCGATAGTTCGACATAAGTACATTACTGCAGCTACGTGCTATTAATATTGCCATACTTAGACTTTTACCCCAATCGTGTGGATAATATGGTACTTATTGAGTACTTTGATTGTTCTACGTCTACGATTTTTTGATGTTATATTTTACTTGATCTGGTGATAAGCGTAAAATAAAAACAGGAACGAATGCAATTAGCTTCAAAATGTCGTGAGCAGATTCGGGAGTGACGACTTGGATGCCAGTTAACTCGGCCCGTACACTCAGTCCACTTATTTCTTAAAAATGGTTCATTCGAAAATCTAAAAACAAAAATTAAAAATGAAATAGGTACATTCAGTGGTAAAAACAAATAAGTGCTGGTATCCCCGTTAAGGTATTATCCGACTATTGGCAAAAGACACGAAGTAACATAAATAACCGCCTAACATAAAATGCTTCACACTTTGGTCGGTTAATACGAAAAACAAGTTAGGATTTAATCGTGTTTTTAGATGAAATTATCACAATATTTTGCTTATTATTGACACAAAATAGTCTTAAAGTATAATATTTTTTTAATTTACTTGCTGTAATAGGTAAAAAATGCTACTTACCGATGAAAGGTTATGTTTGGTTGATTTCGTTCACTACGACTTTTACAGCCGATTAACAGCAACTCACCATCATTATTCATTACACACTAAATATTACCTTTTAGAATATCAATAAAGTCAGAAATTAAACAAAGTATGCGTTTCACAGTTTAAAAAAAAATATGTCATCTACGAAAATATTTTAACACCACAATTTGTTTGGCATCGATGTGATCGATGCCAAACAACAAAAACCGATACGCAAATAGAGATAGAAAATGCATTCTATGTCCTGCTCACACATACATATTTTTAACCCCCGACGCAAAAACGACGGGGTGTTTTATGTTAGACGTGTCTGTGTGTGTGTGTGTATGTCTGGCTGTGGCATCGTAGCTCCCGAACGGATGAACCGATTTTAATTTTGTTTTTTTGTTTGAAATTTGAATTTGTCGGGAGTGTTCTTAGCTGTTTGATGAAAATCGGTCCAAGATGGCCACCGCTACAAAATGGCGGATTACATATTTTTTCACAACTCCCTCAATATGGGTATCAAATGAAAGGGCTTGACTAGTAGAATATGATAAATTTCAAATCCAAGATGGCCGCCACCACAAAATGACGAAATACATTTCTTTTTCACAACTCGCTCAATATGGGTATCAAATGAAAGGGCTGTACTAGTAGAATACTAAAAGAAAAAATAACCTTGAAATTATGACCCTACGTAAGTACGTATGAAATTTTTTGATTAAAAATTGTCCTGTCGGGGGACCGCTACTATTTTAAACTTTAACAGAGCTTTAGGCTAATAATTAGAGCGGTCTCCCGACGGGACAATATTTAATCAAAAAATTTCATACGTAGGGTCATAATTTCTAGGTTATTTTTTTCTTTTTAAAGGGTTTCACGTTGTCGGGAGATTTTTAAATTTTTAATTTAATTTTTGACGTGTCATCTCACTTTCGCAATTATTAATAGTTTAACAGCTTGTCTATTACTATGCTCTGTCTAGGGCAAAGAGTACAATATACTATATGAGATAGGGTTCTGTGCAATTTACCGCGCGTAATTTAAAGTCAGTGATCATAGACACACACTCTTTTTTTTTAATTGGTTTTTTGCCGGGTAGGCTATGAGTATTTTGATCAAAGTCAGGCATCACAAAGATTTGCTTATTCAAAATACCGACGTAATCGACATCCTAGATTCACGCTGCATTCAACAATTTTATGTAAATTCCGATACAAATTATTATTAGTGAATAAATGACTATGACTATGACTTAGGATGTTTTCGTATAATAAATTACACCATTTGCTATACAAATGTATGTCCCATGTGATATGGGTGCACTGCACAATACCATGACTGCACATATATTTATTTGACATTTAGTAGCACTTTTTTTCTTTTTTTTTGGATGGGAAATCATCAAATGACCCCTCCCACTCTGGGTGGAGCCCACCCGTGTTCCTTCCTTAGCCCTTTATGTTCCAGGGCAGCGGTAACCCTTTCGGACGATCCCGCTACCCCGGCAGGCTTCGGCCCTATCGGGCACTTAAGTTATGTTACGAAATAACTAATAATGATAATTGATTTACCACTTACACCTACACTACTATTAATACTAATTTGACTATTTTGTAGCATTTCACGATCTGAATGAACAACTTGTGAACAACGCATTCGACTCATATCGCCTGGAACTAGACCATAGACTAATATCCCGGCATTAACCTAGCTTGGTGGGAGGACCACCAAGCTCTGCAATCCCGAGCATTGACATAGAAAAGTATGGACTGGAAATACCTACAAAAAAAGGGTGCATACCTACAACTCATATTGTCTCATAAAATGGCTGCCATTGCTAGGGTTGTGTCCATCAAGGAACAACTTTTATCTCGTTGTTACTATAACGAGTAACGATACTATATACGAGTTTTACTAGTTATCACGTTTGGATCACGATGGATTTTGGTGCTGTGAAGTGTGAACCACAGGCCGGACCTAGCTAGGTCACTCGGACCGAATAAGACGCAAGATTATTTATGCTAACATCGCAGAATATACGGATATCGTTTCAGCAGAGGAACTAGTTCCGGAAACTATTACTGTAAGTCGGTAACGGTACAACACTATTCCATTATGACATCTGTTTGTAAACAAACGAATGAATTAACAAATATAATAAAAAGGCCTGTTATATGGAAATGAGCCCAAATATCAATACTTTAGCCATAAATTCATGATCGCGTTACAATTGTATCATCGATTGTGTATTATTGTATGTATTAATGCATGAAAACCGGCTATAACCTGTGCAAAGTCAATTGAGGTTGATTTTCATTCTTTCTTGCACCACACTTCACAATACAACACACAGGCACGTTGCACTTCTGTTTTCCAACATTCACATGCAGTTTTAAAAGGTAAAATCCTCGTAATTTTCTCGCAAATCTCAATAATACAAAAGACAAACAACCATTTGACAGCAAAACTACCACGAAACTCGTCGCATAATATGGCTGCTACGGCACTTACCTACAACTGTCACTACGTCAAGACAAAATGTTGCCATAATTAGCAACAACTTAAAATATATGTAGTTGTCTCTTTTATCAAATAAGATTATCTCACTAGAAAGAATGAGACATAACGATATTTCAAATTCTGGACCATATTTCACTCATATTTGTATAAGCAAATATATGTATAGAATAACGCGGCATCTCCATGTTTTTCCTATCTCAATGAATCCCGAGAATTGCTTTTGATCACATGCTCACATCACATCTCTATTCGTTACGCTTCTAGTCTATGAATACCTGACGAGCTGTCTGTCTAGTCTACATTCTGTCTACTCTATGAATTTAGTTTCTTTCGCTTTCTTTTTTAGTTCAGAGTTAGTCCGATATCTCCAAAAAATATTAAACTAACCTTAAGTTTTTATAAAAAAGGTCAGTCAACTTATTATAAATGGCTGATAGTGACGATGAGTATGATCGTAAAAGACGCGATAAATTCCGGGGCGAGAGAGGAACTGCTGAAGGCAGCAGTTACCGTAGTAGTGACCGACGCGAGGAAAGGAGTCGTGGTCGCGAAGACTGGTCTGAGAGGTAATTAATGTTGTAAGAGGGTGATGAGATCATGAGACCTGTGTTTGGATACCAACAATCTACGTGTTCTGAATTCCTTGCAGATCCCAACCTCAATCCTTTGAACTTCCAAAACTTCCTACCCGAGTTAAACCTACAAAGCGTTCCGTAGCTGTTATTATAAGGTATTATTATATTGAGATGTAGGTCATCTAAAAGTTTCACGTAGTGATTTGCCAGCCAGGAGTTGTCGCCCAATAAATAATGTAAAATATTGTATCCTAGCATAAAATAAAAAGTTGTACCCTCCTAAAACAAATTTTCGGTAAACATTTTTGTAGTGAGCCTCATTTTTTGTAGAAACAACTTTACTCATCACCACACCACCACACTCATAGTTCTCCTTCTCTTGACTGGCTCAGGCACCTACAGATGACCTGCCAAATTGAGTCCAGCCTGCCATGATCATCTTTTAGATAAAACCCAAAACCAGTTTGTTATCTATAAACCAAAAGATTAAAAAGTTCATCCTTTGTAAACTCTGAGAGATTATTTACTACAACTAGCTTCATCTTTCTGTGTGACCCTTTGATAATTCAAAAATGCCTGTAGATAGTGTAATTGAAATAAATGCTTTGAGTTAGTTAGTTTAACTTAAATTATTTTACGAAACTGAGAAATAATTTGGCCAGATTTAATATTAAAAGATCAAGTCCGAAGTTATTGAACATAATTTATAAAATATATTCTTTGACTGCCAGATCTCGAGGAGGTCGTTCTGGTCCTGACTACAGGGACTACCGTGGTGGAGCCAGTGCTAGCCGAGGATACTCTCCAGTCAGAGGGGAAGGTCCACCAAGTAAGCGCATAAGACCTGACTGGCCTATAGATGAGAGAAGATATGGGGGCATGCCTCATGACTCATATGGGTATGGCTGGGCCCATGATCACTTCGGCCCACATCCTGCACATCAAGGTTATGGACAGCCTATGGCACCAGTGCCTGCAAGGTCAGATAAGATACAATTTTTGTATATTAGATTTGGAAATGTAATTTTCTTTTTTCTTATTGTGTAATCACTGATTTTGCAGGGACACAGTATTACCATTGGGAGCAACAGATGGTCCCCCCACTATGATGTCCTTCAAGGCATTCCTTGCAGCCCAAGATGACTCCATCTCTGTAGATGATGCCATTCAGAAGTACAATGAATACAAGCTCGAGTTTAGGAGGCAACAACTTAATGAGTTTTTCGTTGCTCATAAAGATGAAGAATGGTATGTATAATTCTACTTTGTATTATACTCATCTAGATGCAACCTAAAATCTTCAAAAATTATGGGGAAACAAAATTTAGTTTTGCATGCATAAATTAAAATGGGAAATTGGACTACTACCATGTACAACTTAAAGAATCAATAATTTGCTCTTTGTATAATTTGCTGGTTATCGAGAAATTCTAAGCATACAAAAAAATAAATTGACAGTCAAACATTATCAATAGATGTATAGAATGCTATAAGACCCAGTTATGCTTAGAATTTTTCAAAGATGCTATGCAAATGTTAACAGTTACCTTTTTTCCTACAGTCTACAGTGTATTCGCGTGGATTGCCGGACATCATTAAGAAAAATTTAATCAAACTTTTGCAAATGATTAAATGCTGTGTGTAGCTAGTTTATTTCGCGTTGACCCGTAGCGCGCAATGCTACAGGTTTCGTTTCTGTTAGGGGTAGGGTAATATATTCCACATGTGTGGTACAGGTGAGATTATGAGATTTTTTAAATATATACTAAGAAATGTATACTAAGAAATTTTGGTTTTCTGTGACTTCACGTCCCAGAAAACTAAAGTTCAACCATTCTGGATTTGTCACAAAAGGTCGTTTATTTCTTTGCGTATGTAGTTAACTGGAGGATTGAATTTTTAATGCAATCTTCTATTTGTATTGTATGCATCTAAACTTATTAATTAAGTATGTGTAAGGGCTAAAACATGTTTTGGATTTAGCTTATATCTATTTTTGTTATATTTGGTATGTTTTCACATATCTAATTGTTTAGTTTACAGAACTAAACTACCTACTGCATAAAAAATGTCGTAGATTTATTATTTGCTGTCAACTGGGTTAAAATTCTTTTTTGTTTAAAAGTGGGTCTATCCAAGTTGTTTCATTAGTGTTTTATGGACTAGTTGACTTTAAATTAAACACAAACTAATATACATATTTTGTTTCTTAGGTTCAAGATCAAATACCACCCTGAAGAATCCTTAAAACGCAAAGAGGAGCAGCTAGGTGCTTTGAAGGTATAGAAAAACACTTTTACTGATTGATATTACAAAAATTCTTAATATTTTCCAATTGTATTGTAAAATCGAAAATATTGCAGAATCGGCTCAACGTGTTCCTTGAATTATTGGAGAAAGGGGAACTAGACAAGGTCTCCGTAGATGTTGATAAATCTGAGAAGTTGATCAAGCTTCTAGATACCGTGGTAATTAAACTCGAAGGTGGCACTGAAGAAGATTTAAAGGAGCTTGATGAACCCCCACCACAGGAAGTTATTAACTCAAATGATAATGCAGGTACTGCAAATTTCCTGTAAACTTCGTATTTTTTATCATTATATAGGACTGTCTTCTACAAATTTACTTTTATGAATGGTCTTTTCAGATAAAATTGATGCTGACAAGCCAGTTGTTATAGACGTTGATGACGTAAAAGTTAAGGAAGAGAAAGAAGAAAACGAAAAGAAGGTTTGCCTAAAATGCTAGTTTTTATAGAATTAAATGTTAAAAGTGAAACAAGCGAGTGTACAACTCCCTAGTTCATGAGCACCAATTATTTAGGCAGCCAAACATGATGAGGAGCAAGGTTTTCTATCAGCAAACATTTATATGTTAATAAATAACTATAACATTTTCTGATAAACAGAAAGAGGAGAACAAAAAGCCTGAGTCTCCCAAACCGACGGCGCCCCTTACTATGGAGATTGATCCCCATTTGCGTCATCTTCAGGAGCAGGCGAAATTGTTCTCGCGCTTCAACTCGACGGGAACTGAACCAGAAACGGAAGAGAAAAAAGAAAAGGAGAAGGAACCCCGTGAGTTTATTTATTTATTTATATATATTTTATTGTACACCACAAAAATACATAGCATAAAAATACATGAAACAATACAAAATATACAATGGGCGGCCTTATCGCGGTGAGTTTTACTTTTATTAATGACTAGCTTCTGCCCGCGACTTCGTCTGTGAGTTTTTTGGTTCCCCGACCCACCCCGTCGTCGTATCGCGTCGCCTGCTTTTACTTGGCTCCTATGGTTCCTAGCTTGATATTAAATAGCCTTCCTCAGAAATTGGGCTAACAAGTGCCAGTTCAAGAAAACAAACTCTTTATTATTAGTATATATATTTTTATCCTTTATTTAATTAAACACATATAAATTTTATTTTTAAATATTAGAATATAAAAATATTAAAAATAGTAGCCAACAGGTATCGGGAACAGAGTCCAAGCTATCGGCGGTCAGAGTTCCAGAGAGAGGAACCTCTTAACATTGCGGGCCGTGTCCAGAAGTACCGCCTTCTGAATCTATATATTGATATATTGTTATTATAGTCAATAGGTGGTGTGACAATTTGTGGTTAGACGTCTGCACTAAACATTGCCTATTCCACTCTGCCTAGTCACGCAAGTACAATTTACTTCTGTGATGTGTCAGTGTCCACTGCAGGGACAATCGTTACTTTGTTGTCCTACAGATATAATATCTGCACATAGCTTGATTCCATGCTATGATATCCTTTTTGTTTAACAACAGTTCTTTGTATAAATCTCACGTATTGCTTGCGATTAGTCATACAGAATAACAACGAGAGCCAAGTTACTAAAGAAGGTTCTATCTTTTGCATTAACAGCACCACCAGGGTCATCATCCAGTTCGTCATCTTCAAGTTCGTCGTCATCCAGTTCAGAAGACGAAGGTGAAGTTACCAGCCGCCGGAAATCAAAGTCCAAGTCTAAAACTCCCGACAAGTCCCCTAAACTTAAGGAAAAGCCCAAATCAAAGTCTCCAAGTGTGGAGAAAGTTGCTGAGAACAACACTGAAAATGACAAGGAAAAGGAAAACAACAGTGGCGACGAGAAAGCCGAGTCAGTTAGTGACGTCGTTATCGAGAAGAAAGAATGCCGCGCCTTACACAAAACTACTTCCATATTTTTAAGAAATTTAGCACCTACCATCACCAAGGCTGAAGTTGAAGCTGTGAGTATAAGACTAGTAGCATCCATCTATTTAAGATTTTTCAGTTAAGCTTGTAAGACTTCAGAACTTACTTAATGAGTTTCTTACACAGGGTTTACACGCAGATTCAAGTATCTTAATGAGTTTCTTACACAGGGTTTACACGCAGATTCAAGTATAATACATGTTGCATATTGTTTCAGACATATTTTGTTCAACTTTTTGACAAGTTTTGTATATAACTAGTCTTTACAACTTGTATGTGTAAACGATAGACGATAATAGACACTACATGTAGAAATACATGTTTTGGTTTTTAAAAGGCAGGTTACCAAAACCAAAAAAAGTCATTTAACATCGCTTTTCTAAATTTGTTGTGCTGCGTACGAAATTAAATTGTGGTTAGTGATGAAGTTTTAATCAAAATAGGTAATAAAGTGTACTGGTTTCCAGATGTGCAAACGTTACGGCGGCTTCCTACGTGTAGCTTTGGCCGATCCACTGCCAGAGCGTCGCTGGTTTCGACGTGGATGGGTCACCTTCCGACGTGACGTCAACATTAAAGATATCTGTTGGAACCTTAATAATATAAGGGTAATTAATTTTCATTTTTTTACATGTTACCAAATAAGTTTTCAGGCTATGCGTATGGCACTTGCATTGACGCCCGTTCACATGACGCTGTCCTGTACGATAATTTACTATAAAAAGTTGGGACCACACATCAACATCCCACTGTTAATATGGTTAACCAAATGCAGTATGAATCTGCCATGTGATCCTGAAATTATACAATAAATTATTGTACTGATAATCGACGTGTTAATGGGCCCATAGGGCTAAGTTTTTTACCAGCTTTTATTGTTAAAGCATGATACATAATATTATGGTCTCCAATATGTTAGAGTTAAGCTTATTTTTCCTGTTTCTTTTTAGCTCCGCGAGTGTGAATTGGGTGCTATAGTGAACCGTGACTTGCAACGTCGCATCCGTCCAGTTTCGGGCATCACTCTAGAGCGGCCAGTCTTACGTGCTGACGCTCGACTAGCCGCCCGACTCGCACATCTACTCGATACGCGCACGAAACTGTGGCACGACAGCTCTGAGGAACAAGAAAAAGACGGTGATCAAGCGAATCGGCCTGAGGTACTAATCTTAGTTCACAACTTTTGCAACAATATTTAGCAGCTGGTTGGGTGGTTGGTTACGTCACATTATATTTATACTTTTCTACAGAGCTTCAGTTTGAATTCAAAGAACCCGGTGCTCCATAAGATAACGGAGCATTTAATAGAAGAAGCATCAACTGAAGAGGATGAGTTACTAGGTCTCGAAGCGTCAACAGAATCTGTGGTTAGTGAGCAACCGGACCCAGAGCTTACGATAGTGTTGGACCGTCTCGTGCTGTACCTGCGTATTGTACACTCAGTGGATTACTACAACCATTGCGAGTATCCTTACGAAGATGAAATGCCCAACCGCTGTGGCATCATGCATGCACGATCTGGGGCTCCTGCTAATAAGGTAAGCATCTTACAAACTATACATATTTTTTTCAAGTTGCGTAGATCATACATACATCATACATGTATTCGTTTTATTGCAGCCAACCCAGCAAGAAATACAGGACTACGTCAAAGTGTTTGAACGCAAAATGTCTGCATTCTTACAAGACGTAAAACCACTTTCTGACGAAGAATTGCACAAACTTGGAATAAAGGTAAAGAGTTTTATTTCGTATTCCCCACGATAAGAAAGAAATCAATATTACGTAATACTATATATTCAAAGTTTTTTTCTCCCAGGATACAGACGCCGAAGTTGAAAAGTTTATTCTGGCCAATACTCAAGAGCTGGCGAAAGACAAATGGTTGTGTCCTCTCAGCGGTAAGAAGTTCAAAGGTCCCGACTTCATCAGAAAACACATATTCAACAAGCATGGTGAAAAGGTAATAAATTGTTTTATAAAAATCGGAAACTAAGAAAAGAGATTTAAAGCCAAGCGCACATTACAGCTGCAACGGACCACAGCGCAAATTTTCATACAAAAAGTGCGGTGCGGCCGCGCCCGCTAGTAGTGTCTCCTTGTCTCCTCTATCACTTGCGCAGAGTTTAGTTTAACTGCGTTATCCTAAAGGGGGGATCATTGTCAACAAATTTTGCCATGAGACAATCGCTGAAATGCGAAAAAAAAAACCAGCTGCTCCATAAACTTGTTTGCATAATTCGAAAAATGTAGGTAACGGTAGTCCATCAATAGTTAAAGGTAAACACTGCATTGTGCATTGTGTTGATAGATGTTTTTTTAAATTTGCAATTTAAAATAACTTGTTAGTCAGCAAACCTCTAATTTTATTTTATTTATTGTCGTCTTTACCTCGTCTAAGAAACTTTTGTACAAAATTTTGCGCTCCGTTCAGGCTCTTTTGACTGTCAGTGAATGAATGAATTTAAGATGTTTATTAAGTAGATAAAGAATAGTTGATTGTTTTCCCACCAGGTGGACGAGGTGCGTCGCGAGGTAGCGTACTTCAACGCGTACGTGCGCGACGTGCGGCGGCCGCAGCAGGCGGAGCCGGGCGGCCGCGCGCAGGCGCAGCCCGCGCACGCGCCGCCGCCCGCACCGTCAGTACTACAGCATATTATTTATACCTCGTTGCTTTTGTGTGCCGAAATTTTAAAATGTTTGTTTTTCGAAACCTAAAAAAAAATTAAGCCACATTGATAGTAGTCAGAAACGCGAAAGAAACCCTATTTTATATAGGCTTTCGTCCGTTATTGCCGTCGTTGGCATACGAGGCACTTTTTAATTTGTCGGCTGTAGCTAACGGTGTCGTTCTAAAGTCACATGCGGTGGCCTGTTGTCTGAATTGCAACAGCATTACCAACTTGGCATTGGTTAAAAGTGGTTAGGTTACTGAATACTAGCTCCGTTTATCCGAGCATTGATGATACAGAAGTCATTAGCACCAGGTTAGTCAGGAAAAGAGCGCAAGTGAAGGAGGGTGTTGGAAAATAAAAAACGTACAGTAGCTGTATTAGATATTCTCTCCCTCAGCAGGTACGGTGGCGGGCCGGGGGGCCCGGGGGGACCGGGCGGGGGCCCAGGGGGCGCACGCGGCTGGGGCTGGGGCGCGTGGGCGCCACCCGCCGCGTACGCTCCGAGACATCCGCGCTTCTCGAGACCCAGGTAACCGCACTGCCATCTATACTAGCTTGTGCTTCACCACATTATTTCATAGGGTTTTGACAAGCACTTCTGAGTTTGTTTCACAAATGCTAGCTTTGGTACGCACAGCGACTTATCAAGCTATACATTTTCAGTATAAGCTGACTCCTCATTGTAAGAAAAGCCTATACAATGCGAGGTCAGCTAAAACTGTATCTGTATAGCGTTGTATATCATCGTGTGTACCAACTCAATTAAATAAAGTGACGCCATCCAGTCACTTTACGGGAAAGTATATTTTTTGGACAATCAGATGTTCGCCAAAGCCCTATTACAACTACATTCCATTTCGTGAACTTATCATTAAAAATACTATGATTAAGGTAATAAAAAAGATCAGCTGTAATTTTAGTGTAATTTGCTTCAAAATAAATATTATCTTACTGTTTTGTGCTCTTTGTGTTCATATACTCAACTGCAATTCACCAATCAATAGGAATTATCCAAACCATTAAATAATATCAAGGCGGAAATGTCACGGTAGCCCGTCAAATGCAAGTTTTCCCATAGAAGCGTGGTCCAAACATGATGCCTAGACATCATGTTTGGACCACGCTTCTACGGGAAAACTGAACATCATATCGTCAATAGCAACGAAAAAGATTCGATCTTTAGAAGAACGAAAACTATTATTCTACATTTTCTAGAAAGCCGTACAAACGAAACAAAGTATCACCTCAGGGCAAGTCATGTCCAATAGCCTATTCTGCAAATAAATATTTAGCTAGCTAAAAATTGCATAGAAATGTAAGATAAAAATTTTGCTGGCTACCAGCCAGTGCATCCCCCTTAACTTAGTTCATGAAACGAAATGTTGCCTTAGCATTAACCATCACTGCATCCTGCTTTTTAGTTTCTTAGCTGTGAGCACGATTTTTATCACAGCACATTATATAATTTTGTTACCAATATTTATATTATTTTATTAGAATATCCGGTTACTAATTTATTAATAAAAGCTTATACATATTTTTTCGTTATTTGATGATATCGAGAAGCACTTATCTTTTTATACAGACTTTGTTTTATTATGTTTATGAGGACAGATTTTAGTAATATATTAACCCTCTAGCCAAAAAACCTATGTTAATAAAATACAAACTAAGAATGAAAAGTACCTACCCGTTGTTTTCTTAAGCCCTGGGTACGCCGCCGGTCGTAATTTAAAAAGTATAAAAATGCAGATTTAAATTCATGCTGCATAGATGCAGTGTAACGAGTCGCAACATTGAATGATAATAGCATATATATTGGATCATTGGTTGACACGATTTAACTATATCAATGTCTTTTTCTATCCTATAAATACTTCTCGAGAACTTTTTCACTTTTAAAGTTTGATTTAGAGCCAGCACCCACTGGCGACAAAGCACGGCAAGGGAGTTTGATGCGACAAATAGGATTATAATAGTATGATAATCATTGTTGAGACAAACTAAGCTGCGGGATGCTTAGGCATGCCGTGTCATGGAAATTTCAATTTTATTGTCATACTATTAATTAGTTCTATACTTGTTCGTCGGTTTAAAAACCATTACCATACCGTGGCATCAGTGGGCGCAGGTCCTGAGTATTAAAAATAACCGCACCGCGGGAAAAGAACATTCTCTCTCGTTTTTTACGTTTCTGTGACCACGTCGCCAATTTTAATGGCAGTGGCCAAAGATTGTTTGCTAAAAAGGAACCCTTGTTCCGCCTACTTTCGACATCGAAAAAGACAAAAAGAAACCACTGGAGTTTCAGGCTGGAAAATATTTTACTTGATGACACTAATAATATTCTTCAAAAAAGATGCAAAAGTCTTTTTAAAAACGCATAAATAAGGTACTATAGAGGACTAGACGAGCCCTCTGAGGTAACGGGAGGAATCAAACACTATATGACTCCTTTTATATTTGCCGAACGTCTACATAATATTTCTGTCTTAGGGTATTAGTGTTCTGTGTTTCTGTCTAAATCATCCCTTCTTATTCTAAACCCAAAATTCTAACTAATATCTTACTAGCTTGAACGTTCGAATGTCATCCGCGCTAAATTATATCCAGCCTGCAACATATGAGGTTGCCTTCGGCAGACAAGCCTCTACAGTACCTACTACCTTATTTGTGCGTCGATTATATATGGCATGCTTTTCACACCATCCTTGCATGAACTACACTGATATAAAGTTACAGATAGTTTATTAGTATGACAATTAATACATTCGAAACGGTGTTAACATTATCGAAGACAAATAAACATATAAGGACTCTGTTAAACCTTAAAAGTTGTCTGTGGTTTGGATTACAAGCAAAATTATGCATTTTTGACTAATTTGCCTGAATCCAATAATAAACCAGTATATTTTACGACTCTTAGTCTAAACTCCTTGAAGAAATAAAATACCTACTTACTGCGACGACTAGGAGATCTAAGAGTATAAAACTAATACAAACATAACTTAATATCTAGATTAATATTACTAGTTCATTCATATTTTTTGCATGGCCTTAACATTTTGATTTATAAAGTTGCATATCTATGTGTTCTATCTATTATATTTACTGCTTCATTATTCATTTGGCTATGGTTTGATCTGGGTTTTTTCATCTCATTACTATTCATTGTTGTGCGATCCTTTAAAATAGTTTCTGGCAATTTGAGATGATCATTTTCATAAGTTATGAGAAATAATTTCCAGGGAAAATGTGGACCGGTCCCGGCCTATTATTGCATACAACGATCTTGACTTCCCGGACAGTGGTGACATATTCTAAACATGTGTGTGTAAAAGACAAAATATATCATGTTCATAGTCTTTTTTATTGTTAAATAAGCATTCCGTTTCATTTTATTAGTTGACTACCGACCAGCTCATGCTCCGCACGGGTGCAATGTACTGATGTTGCGAGATTTCCGTGCTATTTACAAGTTAAATATAAATGTATTATAAGTAAATAAACCTTCTGGAATAAATTATCGAAATAACGGTGAAAACCGCATTAATATCCATTGTGTAGTCTCGAACAACTAAGCGGTCACACATACACACCCAAAAAGCGACCTTGTTTTATACTATGTATAGATATAGATAAGCTGATCATACATGTAAAGAATTCAAATTAAAAGTCTCTATACAAGTTTTGTATTATAATTTTTTACTTAACCATTTTATTTTGGAACAGAACAGATTTTCTACTTTTAAATAACAAGTATATGCAATTTTGCCAAATGTGGCGCTTTACTTTAGAAGAATTAGAAATAATTATTTTTCAAACTTTTAATGCTGTAAACTCGTTAAAAGACAATGGGCAGAAGCAGTCTAATTACCACTGACGGGACCTGTCGCTGAATAGTCTATTTTATAATAATTTTCACTTTGATAACTTTTTACTGACAGATTTTTTGTAAGACTTAATAAAAAATACTTTTTATTTATTAGACTATTTATCACCTTTTATTTGCATCACCTTTGTACCTATTTTTCTCTTCTGTTTTTATCTTCTGTTTATGTGTGTACATGGTAAATGTAAAATAAATAAATACTACTTACTCAGTTACATAGGTCTCGTTAGTAGTGGCCATTTAATCCAAGCCCCATACACTGTTAACCAATGTCCTTAGTAAATGAAAACAAACGTTCAATATTAAAATTTTCTTTGTATTTTAATATTGAACGTTTGTTTCCCATTTTAATTAAATTGTCGAAAAATCTAAAATTATATTATGTAGGCATCTTAACAATATTCTTCAAAAGGGTTAACTAGTTATGTTTGCAATGTTGTCTTCTACCACAGTATTTATTGTACGATTTTTAATAAACTGTCCGAAATTCTAACATACCATCTTTTTATTCTAATTCCTTTACATGTAAAATTCCTTATTTACTGTATCACCAAAGATAACCTCCCGGGAAGCTGAGATTATAAATAAAATTTTAGTAGTTCATGCAGTGTGGTTTTAATGAGAAAAAAAAATTAGTGTTTGAGAGTGCAATTCTTTATTGTGTGCTGGGTGAGTTTCCTCTTAACGTAGTAAAATGTGGTTGATTGTTAAAGGGGCGGCGGCGCCGAATTCCGTCCGGTGATACACTACCGCGACTTGGACGCCCCACGCGAACCCGACGAGTTTATTTAACGTGGAGCCTCGCAACAGCGACTAGCCAAAAGGATACAGCCACACTTAAGCACTTAGATTTTATCATCTTGTTGAAACTGACTACACATTTTAAATAATCGCTGTAAATAGTTTTATGTACTTACCAGTAAAGCTAAATGCAACATGCGGTTACTTGTCTTAGAATATAAGCTAATTCTGTGAAAAATATTTCACATGTTAAGTGTATTTTACGAATACATAAATTATTTTCTATGTTTGATATTTTATTTGCTTCAAGCAGTAGATAGAAATTCTTACTCTATAAGTTATTAAAATTTGTTTCCGTGTATTATTTGATACATTCAGCTGTAGTTCAAGGCCAACATTTGATATAATAATTTATGTTTGGTCACAATACAGGCAAATTAAATTGTAGAATTAATATCTAGTCTGCTTGCATTTTGCTAAGTCTTTTCCGAGGAATATCAAGTCCGTATTATGACTGAGATGATGTGGACTGGTGATGTCCGATTACAATCGAACAATTTAATATGGGGTTCTAAGTAAAATTGTAATTGGCGATAAATTAGCTACTTTCAAAATCTTGGTAAGTATTGAAAAAAAATATCAGTCTGTATTTAATTGTCCCACTGCAGGGCAAAGGCTTTGCTTGGTAACGGAAAGGGGCAAAGGCTTTTCGTGGTACCTAAGTAATAAGTAAAATATTTAATAATACCGAACGAATTTAGGGAAAATGTACAAATAACAATAAATCGATGACCTCCACAACCCAGGTACTGGGTAACACAATACCTCTTGCGAAGACTAGTTGTCAGACTTGGTCTTCTGACTACCCGTAACGACTGTCAAAGATCTACGAATGTTTGTGCTTTCCGACGCACGGAGGGGGTCTCGATATATAATGGATGGTCATCCGTCCACGAACCGACCACGGCAAGCGTAGCTGAGAATCGATGAGATACATCGATAGGTTACAAATGATGTTATGAAGCCACATTGTAATGTTCTTATTCATAAACAACAAGCAGTACTGAAATGCGAGCATTGCCTATTGGAATGGAATTGTGATGTCATACGTGGCGGATACGGAATCAACATTATGGAGTTCTTTCTAATAGCATTGAGAACCATTCGTTGTTGTAATGACCTTTTAGTGCGGTTCTTCGAAATTAGGATCGAACAGGAAAATTATTTATAATTTTACATGATATGAGAATTATGAAGAAACCTTTTAAAATGTTCCCAAGTTGATTTAACTTGGAAACATTTTCTCATCACTTATATAATGCTGTAGGTATCCTCTTCAAGGTAAGCTATTATAAACCTTGACCTCTGGTTACCTTGGATTGAACATCAGGCGGGAACGGTATTGTCACATACTGATATTTCTACAAGTGATCACATAACTACAATGGTAATGTAGTTAGGTATGTGTAATCATATTTCCATTACATCTTGGGGATAAATAAATTAAGCCATAAGAGGACAGTCCATTACGTGATTGGTATTTTTATATTCCGTGTAAGTCGGTGTCGAGTGCACGACTTACTCTGTATGTATGTATGATTGGTACGAATATAGTAGGTAACTGTGGAGAATTTGTGGTGCGACCATCCAAGCGACGCGTCACCCGGATGTGTGCGGGATGCACGCTTGCGGTCACACGGCAGAAGCCACGCGACTCGCTACCTTCATTCACCGCCGCTTGTCAGCCCTCGCTTACGTCATTTAGATAATTTATGTATAGGTCCTGGCGATTACCTACACTTTAGAAGTTTAGATCCTCTATCAACAGATAAATCAAAACTTTTTTAATCATGACCTTTATCAAGACCTTAGCTCAACGACGTCATTCTATAGTATGCCATGAATTCTGGAAGAGCTGATTTACGGTGAGCTGTTTTCATGAAACAGAACTTGCTGATGAACGAATGTAGCACGTCAGCGAGTTTCGAATGCTATCAACTACTTACCATATTACCTGTAGCATATTGTAGCCCTTTTTAGGGTTCCGTATCTCAGAAGGAAAAACAGAACCCTTATAAGATCACTTCGTTGTCCGTCTGTCTGTCCGCCCGTCTGTCAAGACCTTTTTTCTTACTCAGGGCTGCAATCCCTTGAAGCAGTGAAAAAATCAAAGCTCTAAAGCCCGGTCGCGGAGCACGAAGAATATCGTACATTAACCTGTTATTCTTGTCTGTCACTCCTCCTCCACAGATGCAATGACCGCCGTCCTCAGGGATTGTAAACCTTTTACCTGCGACCGTAAGGTTTGTTAGACTTAGACTAGATAATAATGTAGACAAAACTGTTGATTCTTTTGTGATAAATGTGACAGGCGAGACGTCGTCAGAAAGCAGTAATTCCGATACAGAGAAATCGGATTCTGATTATTGAATTTTCTTTTTTTTATTTCTACCAATTAAGTAATTATAACTCGATTTTATAACTGTTTTCATACTAAAATCAAAATAAATAGTTTATCTATTAATTACTATTTAATAAGCTAGTAAATATATATTTTTCTCCTTCAAATATTTCATATAAACCGCACTTAATACAAAAATGATTGTGACCACTGTCAGTAGGCAGAGGTCACTGTACGAAATTCTTCCTGCTCCGCGACCGGACTTTAGGTAAACGCAATCAAAAGATATTTTGACACTCGCAAGGGAATTAAAACCTATAGGGTACTTCCCGTTGACCTAGAATCATGAAATTTGGCAAGAAGCAATGTCATGTAGCACAAGTAAAGGAAAAAATCCGAAAACCGTAAATTTGTATTTACATACTTACCTACAAAATTGTACGGAACCCTCGGTGCGCGAGTCCGTCTCGCACTTGTCCGGTTTTTTTAGTAAACAAAATAACTAAAGAAGCTTTCACAACACACGACTGCTAAATATAGACAACTATCTTACACAACTTACTGTCAGCATTTCAACAATCCCAGGTAGAGGTAAGCAGCCTCTAAAAGAGCTCCTATAGACCTAACAGCGGTCACAGGGTACTTGTCCCTCGCAGCTCGACTGGGCAGCGTTATGGGATACCGCATCGTTGGCATCCATGAATAGAAATTGTAGTACTTACCTTTCAAGTACCTATGCAACTCCACAAAACGTTACTAGGTAATATTTTTGTAAATATTATGCAGGTATGGAAAGGTAAGTAAATATACAATAATTGCTACTTTTCACAAGTCGAGAGTAGAAAATACATAGCTCCCATTACTTGTAGCTTATTTAATATAAATGTAGGTAGCTTGTATCGATTCTTCACAGAAGTAGTCAGTACAGCCAGTTGCAGTTTCGTACAGTCAACCTCACATCAGTGGTAATAATTTGACATTAACATCTCTTTTTTCTAGTAGCAGTAAGACGATTTCCGTAGGTAGTGTAAGTGTTAAGAAATAAAGGTAGGTACTGCTCTAAGAAAGGCACTCTTCATTCAATCTCGAATCCTACTGTCTCGTGCGAGAATGTCGTCGTTTAATTACTTAATTCTTCTCTCAAGAAAGCTACACTTTCATTGAATTTTAAAGCGAATTTTGTCTATTATTTATTCTGTGCATAAATTGAGTGGTGCGTATAATGAGCTCTTGGCAGATATGAGGTATTTTTCCTGAAACTAAAAGAACCGGCTGGCAGATTTCTTAAATGTCTTATTTGCTTCAACATTTTGCACCAATTAATTTTTTAATCGGTTGTCTTTTCCCTGCACTGGAACATGACAGGCTGATTTATTTAATTTATGTTATTTTTTTATTAGATAATATTTGGTGCTTGGGTACCATACGACTAGGTAAGTATGCCTATTTACCTGGGGGTCTACTCCGAAGAATTATCGGCCGAATGTTCGGTCGTTTCCTGCTACGAGATTACTATTTAGTTCGGTCGGTTCCGATCCTACACTCTTTCGAATATTGATTATGGTCCCGACTCAACTGAGCCGATTCGAACTTTTTTCGCATTTTTCAATAATATTCGGTTCGGCCATGTGTCGGTCAAATCCGAACATTCGCACTTTGCACTTCGGAGTAGGCCCCACGGTTACATTATGGTTCCTCCTAGCTATTTTAGAATTATACAGCTTTTACCAGTTTTTTTGGGAATATTAATGGTTATGGGAGCAATTTAAATAAGTAGAATGAGGTTTTTGATCTTGAACGGGTCAGAATCTACATATTTTGAACATAGATAGCACACCGGTGACAGAGGCTCACATTATTACTCACGCTACAAAAGCTATTCTTTTACCAATTAGTATCTCGCTCACATCTTATCGACATACATACCTATAATATCAGACATACCTACTGCTGCATACAATAATAAAAATACCAGCGGAGAACATAGGTACACGTTATGGTTATGTCAGCGTGTTTTCCCGGCTGTTTCGTTTTCGGATGACATATGATTGAGTGAGTAATACTTATTGTTAGATAGCTAACTTGATATGAATGCTATGAACCACATCTACAATGCGCTGCACAGCGCTTTAAGAACACGGGAAACAATGCTCACTGCCTACGCTAATACAACCTCCGATTCGCGGTAACACCAACAGGTTTTTTGCTATAATACACTAGCGTCTATTTGTGTATCGCTTTATAAAAGCATGCGGTTGCAGAACAAAAACATTGTGAGTGAGAAGCTTCACAATGATGGAGCTCACCTGTGCCTTCATACTGATATCAGCGAGCTTAGTGCTCGCTACCCCACACGGATATGGGGGTTATGGTGTCAAGGGTGGAGCATCCGCAAGAGGTAGGTGTTTCATTTTTTTATTTGGTGTTTACTACTAGACAAAGGTAAATAATAATAACAGTGTATAAATAATTATGGGTGAATTACCATATATTAGTATCTAATCAGTTAGATAATTGTTAACTAAGGTGTTTAAATGATTCTTTCATAATGTAATGTTATTTCGTTTTATTTGGCATTCTACATGTTATATTCATATCTTTATTTGCATTCGGTAATGTTTAAAGATCATACAATGGCTTAAAATTTGAATTGTAGTTTGTTTATTATGAAGATGGAATATAAGTTATTCGGAATGGTTTCGGAGCGCGGTATGGATCGTAGCTTTGTTTCTAGACATCTTCCCGCATAGGTTCTTTATATCTATCTACCTACTGTTTATGTATCTTAGATGTTGATCAGATTGTGTATGTTTTAAGACGAGCGCTAATCCTGCCGACAAACTGTTACGCAGTTTGGCAGGTTTATAAAATGTATACACGTATTTGGTTCAAAATAAATAATTATTATTATTACTTTTATTTAAACGGAAAGTCAGCATATTAAGTAGATTTTTAGAATCTTTTACTTACTACTTTTTTTATTTATAAATTTATATTGTTATTATTGCTTATCAATAAGGTAAATATGATTGTAACCTTGAATGTTACGCAAAAAAAAAACAAATACCTAAGTAAGTTTTTATAAATGCAACATTATTTAATTATTTATAAAGCTCTCATAATTCTGATGTTGACCGTACCAATGTAGCTTGAGTATGATGTCTAGTAGAGAATATTTTTAAGAGAGTGGTGGGCAACGACGACCCTGTCTTAAATTGTGTACCTAGTTTGACATTAATAGCAAAATTCTACCTACTCATAAAGTGGACTGGAAGATGTGTTGATATGAATGTATAGTATTTAGGTACTTATTAGTTTTGAAGGCATATCTGTTGAACGATTGTTTAGGATTGTTAATAAGTATACCTACCCTAATTATTGGGTATATAGTTATTAACGCTTTCTTTTTTATTTATTCCAGCGGAATCTAGTGCCTCCGCAGGGGCCTTTGGTGGCGTACCAATTGCTGTGCCACTAGGAGCTGGCTACTCAGGAAGTTTTTCCAAATCATCTTCATCCAGTTTGGCTTCTTCAAGTGCTAGCTCGAGTTCTAGCTCTAGTGCATTTAGCTATAGTGGCTCCGGAGCTGGTGGGTTTGGACTGAACGGTGGAGCACCAGGCCATGGAGGGTGCTTATCTGGAAACTGTCAGACTGCTGGAGGTAATGGAATACCAGCTCCTCATGGCTCTTCTGCTCAAGGATATAATTCTGCTAATGCTGCAGCTGCAGCAGGAGCCGAAGCTTTATCAGGGTCGGGATGTCAAGGATTAAGCTGTGCCGGTAATTCTGAAAAATGCACATCTGGACAGTGCAAACCAAATCTCCAAATTGGAACTCCATCAATTGATTCTGATTCCAACAAGTGCACATCGGGTCAGTGTGGATCGGCTTTAGGAACTGGCGCATCTCCAACAGACTATGACTCTAATGACATTCGTGCTGTTACTGCATCATCAGACTCTGCTCACAATGCCAATCATCAATCTTTGGGTATTGACAAAACGTCATCAGCATATAATGGCGCCGGTTCTGATTGTTCTCATGGAAAATGTGGTCCATCAGGGTCTTCAAGCTTAAAACCCGATTACTATGGTCATAATTCAGGAAATTCTTATCAGGGAGCCAGTGCTTTGAATAATCAACAAGCATCTAGCTCGGACGCAGGAATAACTTCCCATTACCAAAAACCTTCGACACATTTAGAATCCCCTAAATTAGATTCGAAATGCAACTCCGGAAACTGTGATGCCGGACCCTATGAGCCTGGTCATGAAACTTCACCCTCAAGTTACAATGTACCTATTCATGGAACATACGATAAAGGTGAACCAAAGCCTTCGTGTGATGGCGTCAAATGTGAAAACCAACCTAAAGGGCCATATACAGACAACTCCGTAACAAAGGGACCGTCGTCTTTTGATTATCCAAGTTCTACAAATTGCGCGGGTTCAAGTTGTTTTGGGAAACCAGGTAATCAAGTAACGGGTGGACCGTCTCTTACCGTAAGGCCAGGTAACGTTAATTTTGGAAACTCACCATCTCACGTACCTACTTTGCCAGCTGGATCAAACTTAGCGCCTGGACACATTGGGCATAACGGCAAACCGAGTAATGAGAACAACAAACTGCCAAATGACAAACTTCCACCATATACAGGAGGTTTTGGCGGTCCCGCCGGAATATTAAAACCCAATGAATATGATGCTCATGCACCAGCTGCTAATCCAAGCTACGGTCATGCAAGCACACCACAAAATGGAAAACCATTGGGAATTGCTCCAACCGGTTGTAATTCGCCTAGCTGTTCTGGGCATCCTTCTGCTTCTGGACCTACAGGCGCACCTGTGCCGACGGGTACATACAGCCACCGACCAAGTGGTGACAGCCTTAGTGAAAAATTGCCACCGTATACAGGTGGCTTCGGAGGACCCACTGGGACGCTTAAACCAAATCAATTTGATGTTCATGCAACAGTTACGAATAAACCAACCTATGCACATCCCGGAAGTCCATCACACAATACACAATCACCAGTTGGTAACATTGGCACGCCGGGTTGTCAAGCAGCAGGGAATTGCGGTGGGTACTCACCCAGTGCGGGTGCTACGTCTGGAGCGTCAGCGCCGTCTGGATATTACGGAACTACGAAACCTAACAATGGCATACATTCTCCTAATGATAAACAACCATCGTATACTGGTGGTTTTGGTGGGCCAGAAGGAGTTTTCAACCCTGATAAACATAATATTCACTCAACCGGCCCTAGTAGCCCTGGCTATACCCCCTCAGGAACATACAACTCTCCTGCCTCTAGTGTTCATCCTGAAGGCTGCAAAACACCAAACTGCTATCCTTCTTTGAGTAGTACAGCTGCAGTTAATGCACAAGCCGAATCATTTGGTGTCACCAAACCTAGTTCAGGCCCACATCTCTCTAGCGTAACTTTGTCAGTTTATCCAATTGGTTATGATAGTCCTTCCGGAGTTCACAGACCAAATGAAATCAGCGGTCCCGCATCAACACCGAGCTTTGTCCATACTCAGTCACCCTCTTCTCCAGACAGTTACTCACCTAGTTGTAAAACAGGAAATTGTGCCAATTTCCCTTCAAGTGGACCATCAGCTGGTGCCAATGCGCAACCCGGATCATATGGTGTTACTAAGCCTAATACACATGTAAACCCCGCGGCTCCGACTCATCCACAATACACTGGCGGCTTTGGTGGACCTTCTGGTACCGTCAGCCCTAACGAACATAACTCACCTGGTTGTAAAACAGGAAACTGTGCCAATTACCCTTCAAGCAACCCATCAGCTGGTGCCAATGCGCAAGCCGGATCATATGGTGTTACCAAGCCTAATACACATGTAAACCCCGCGGCTCCGACTCATCCACAATACACTGGCGGCTTTGGTGGACCTTCCGGTACCGTCAGCCCTAACGAATATAACTCACCTGTTTGTAAAACAGGAAACTGTGCCAATTACCCTTCAAGTAGCCCATCAGCTGGTGCCAATGCGCAAGCCGGATCATATGGTGTTACCAAGCCTAATACACATGTAAACCCCGCGGCCCCGACTCATCCACAATATACGGGCGGCTTTGGTGGACCTTCTGCTACATTCAACCCTAACGAACATAACTCACTTGGTTGTAAAACAGGAAACTGCGCCAATCACCCCACAAGTGGACCATCAGCTGGTGCCAATGAGCAGCCCGGATCATATGGTGTTACTAAGCCTAATACACATGTAAACCCCGCGGCTCCGACTCATCCACAATATACGGGCGGCTTTGGCGGACCTTCAGGTACCTTCAGCCCTAACGAACATAACTCACCTGGTTGTAAAACAGGAATCTGCGCCAATTACCCTTCAAGCAGCCCATCAGCTGGTGCCAATGCGCAAGCTGGATCATATGATGCTACCAAACCTAATACAGATGTAAACCCCGCGGCTCCGGCACTTCCACAATATACGGGCGGCTTTGGTGGACCTTCTGGTACCTTCAACCTCAACGAACATAATTCGCCTGGTTGTAAAACAGGAAACTGTGCCAATTACCCTTCAAGCAGCCCATCAGCTGGTGCCAATGCGCAAGCCGGATCATATGGCGTTACCAAGCCTAATACACAGGTAAACCCCGCGGCTCCGACTCATCCACAATATACGGGCGGATTCGGTGGACCTTCTGGAACATTTAAACATAACGAACATACGTATGTTACACCTTCAACTGGCAATGCTCCTACAAATTGTAAAACACCAAACTGTGTGGGTTCACCTACAACTAGTGCTGATGCGACATCTGGAACTAATTCTCAATCAGGATCGTACGGTATCACTAAACCTAGTGCCGGGAATAATCCTTCCAACGAAAAGCCAATTTATAGCGGTGGTTTTGGAGGTGCTAACGGTTTGTTAAAGCCTAATGAATACACTGTTCCAGCTGTTAGCCCTTCACCTAATAATAAGCCTACAGGAGCGTCTACACCTGCCGCTTGCACTTCTGGGAATTGCAATCCTCAAACGCCCCATGGCTCTGCTCCACACTCGCAAAATGGTGCACCGAGCGGAGCTCACGCTACCGCAGCAGCTACCGCAACAGCGACCGCTGAAGCTAATGCGGTTGCATACACTGGTGGATTTGGAGGACCACCTGGTGTCCTGGCACCCTATGATGATGGCAAAATTGGAGCTTTACCTTCCAATGGAGGACAAGCTCATGGGTCACAAATAGGTGGTGCACATGGTTCTCATAATGCTAACATTCATGCGCAACATGGCACGATTCCCGGTGCAAATGGTGGCCCAACGGGTCCTGCAGGAGCCCATGGAATCACAGGTGCTCAAGCCGGCAGTAACGCGGGTGCTGCGGCATATGCTGGAGCAGCGGCCGGCGCTTCTGCTGGTACACATGGATCAAATTACAATCATGCAGGAAATATTAAAGGTGGCAGTCCTTGTAGCGGTGAATGTGGCGGGTCCGGCGGTGGCGCTTATAATGGCGGTTCCACCTACGAAGTTAGTGGAGGGCACGGCTTTCCAAAGCTTGTGTTCTCAGACGGGCTAAACGGAGCTGGAAGCACATCGGGTGCTACAGCGAAGAGTCTCTCAGACGCCGGTGCGTTTGGATTGGGAGGCAGCTATGCCAGCAGCTCAGCAAGCGCACACGCTTCCGCCGGAGCCTACACCAAAGGAGGTAAGAATTTTGAATCTGTTATCTTTGTATAAAAAGGTTTACTGTGATCTAATGTATATAAATCCTTTCGTGCAACAGTGGGGAACTATTCTTGCCAATGAAAGGATGTAATTATATTTACTACCACAACCTTTTCATTTGCATCATTATTTTTTGTCTTAATATTAAATTAAAACTTCAAAATACCTACAACTATCTGCCTACTCTAAATTCGCATAGTTACCTATCTAAATTATTAAATGTGTCGATTATGAACATAATTCCTATACTAAATAATACCTAACAAGAGTAGGTAGTCTTTTCCCGCGGTTCGACCCGGGATTTCACACCTGTTATTTTCTTACATTTTCATTCATTTGTTTCAGGTTACGGAAAACGATAAAACGCCGAACTGTATTAAAAACGTACTTAGTATTGTTATGAAAACGAAGACTTATTTAATGTAACTTTTACCTTTTAAGTACGATAGTCGATAGATATTGTGATAGCAATATGTGATCAAATTAACGAACATTTCGTTAAAATAAAAGAATAAAGGATTCACGTTAAGTTATAGTCCCGCTCGAGGTTTCTTCAAATCCTTGGGTTAACATGACTCACAACTCAATTGTAATGAAATACCTACAGACTGTATCTAAAGAATATTACAAATAGTGATCCCCGATGCACGAATAAAACCCGCATGCTGAGAGAAAAACGATTATTGTTAAAGCATTATGTTAAAAGCAAATAAAAATAATTAAACCTATTTCAAATCGTTTTAATAAATCACTATCCTTATCTAATTACCTATGATTGAATCGAACGAATAAACAAATATTTTTAATCCTACTTAGACCATATTGCTATCTTCAAACAATGCTTACTTATAGGCAGTAGGTACTTTTGTAAAAACCTACACGATAGGGTTTTTAGTAGGTATCGCTGAGTGGTTCAACGGTTAAGGGCTTAAGGCTCACGCAGCCAAGCGCGACGTAATTCTGTTAGAACAATTTCCAAAAAATTTTCATAGATATCGGGTCGCGTCGTGCCTGTCTGCAGGTCTTTAATTTTAGCTAGGTACTGCACTAAACATTCTTGTAAGTAATATTATTATATCTGAAAAAAAACATTTAACTATCGATATGATCGAATTAATATGACTTACCTGACCAGTGGATTATTTGATCGAAGACAGGATTTGTTTTAATGTAGGAATGTTGCACCTACCCACCAAACAGCAATAAAATACTTTAACCTAAAATCAAGAATAATGTATTTCCTTATTTGGGTATTAGTTATCGAATCATAACTGAAGATGTAGCAGCTAATTCTAAATATGCATAAATAATACAAAAGCATCGTGTTCAGCCACTCCTCATTTTTTAAACATACAAAAGTTTTTATATTTCAATAACAAACTGTACCTATTGAAGATGTAATCAATCGAATGTTTGGTTGGGAACAAATTACATCATTCTATGTTAGTTCCCACGAAAATCTCAGAAATGTTTTTTTTACAAGACTACGACAATGTTTAGGATTTTTTTATAAGACTATATGACCACCTAAACATTTAACACGCTACGTGAATCGCTAACGAGGTATACCACCTACTTTTTGCGGCTATGAGTATATCTACCTGATACGTACTCGTAAAGATTACTTTTTACGTTGTTTGCATATGTAAATCTACATTAGGACTTGACTACGGTAGGTACCCAGACCGTGACAGCCTGTAGTGGTCACGTGCTGGTTTAACACTGTGAATTATTAGGAGTAACGTCGTTAGGCGACAGAGATTCGTTACTGTAACGAATTTCTGTCGCCTGTGACTGTGAGGTACATAATGCCTACGTACTACGGCGTAACACAAGAACCAGGTACCTAATCATCATCATCATCTTTCCCAAGTATGTTGGGGTCGGCTTCCAGCCTAACCGGATGCATCTTAACACCAGTATTCAACATCCAGGATACCCTATCAAAATATGCTGAGGATGGCACCGTGTGGTTTTAGCCAGTAGATGGCTAGCAGAACCATGAGGAAATCCGCACCACAAACATTCGGTACGGTGACCCTGACCACATCAAGTTCTTAAAATATCATGCCTACCACCATTTACCTACTCAGTCACACACACACACACCTAAAGAGGTCGGTTCATTAGAATGAGTTACCTACATATCCAGCTGTAGGTATACAAAGTAATGATAGGTACATTGATATTAATACGATAAATGTTAAATTATTTTATATCCTATCATTATGTACTTAAACACGAGTGAATAACAAGGATTTCAATAATGATGTACCTACGTGTGGCCTTCTATGGAGTTAAACAGAGGGCTCATCTTGTTCTAATCGTAAATCACTCGATCCGTGTCATATATTTGCTGATATAATCAACCACATCTCTTATCCATTGTTCACGACTAGTTCACGGATGCTGTACAAATAAATTATTCATAAACGTTCGACGTTGCATCTGCCGTCAGCACCTCGTTGTCAAGGTCTTTAATATATCTTAATAATCATGTAGTTATGCATGTCCTAGAACCAAAAATTCTAAGACATGTGACATCTACCAACCCGCACTGGGCCTGCGTGGTGGATTACATCCCACTCTCTCACCGAGAGGCCTGTGTCCCAGCAGTGGGAACATTATAGGCTGATTATGAATCATATAGTTTTATAGGATATTAGTGCACGGAATGTGAAAGCAGCACCGTTAAATTTATTACAATTATACCTAAAAGTTATCAATATCGTGGTGCTTAAGAATGGCATAAATTAAATACCATAATGACATATTATTATTATCTATATTTTTTATTCATTCGAATTGAGAATATATCTACTTACTTTGTTTTCATAACTATAATCCCTGTCATTTCATCTATGATGTGAGTAGGTAGGTAGGTACTGATAAGTACCTACATACCTACCTAATAAGCTTTGTCGCTATTCTAATTGGAATTCTTTCAATGGTTACGAATTAATTAGGAATGCCAATAGGCGTATCTATTAGGCACTTGCTATGATTAGACGTAGGTAACTATTATTACTTATAATCATTTTCCTTAGATACCTACTCTAGTTACCTATGTAGGCATAATTACCATTACTTAGGTACCAACTGTATTTAGGGGAGCGGCGAATCCCGCACCCCCGGCCATAGGCAGAGGTGGTACACCGCTGTGGTTTTAGCCGGAAAAGGTCCGGCATACCCCTCCATCACCCCCACGATGGAGGAAGTCCATGAAGATTTCTACCGTGAAATAAAAAAAAAAAGTTACAGACCTACTTTATAGTTTTCAGTTTTGCCTACTTTGATAATGAAAATGAACCACGTGCTATTACTACTAATACCGTTAGATATAATTAAATGTTATCTCACAATCAGCAGGTAGGTATACTTACCTACCATCTATGAATACCGACGCGGTAAAATTGCTTACCTACACCTAGGTAGGTACATATAACAGTCATAGTAAATGAGCTAGCTAGGTATAGATTGCGGTAGCAACATTCAATTTTCAAAATGTATTTAACTTAACTAACTAAACTTACTAACAAGAACAAAACATGGTTTTAAATTATGAAATAAATCAATCATAGTTTTAGCGTCCTTTTCACTTCTTGCTTCTACCAATAAACTAGTTTCCACCGTCCGGAGTCCGGACTGTGTCTACAACGTACCATACTGTTCGTAGGTATCTACGTTTTGGCAACGACTAGCAAAATGAAAATTCAAAATTTACCATTTAACGTCTTCGGTGACAGAAACGTTACTTTTACAAAATATTAAACCACCAAATTAGCCATTATGGTAGGTGTATGGCCTTAAGAAGTACTTAGATACATTTTAATATACAAAAAGCGTTATTTTTTGCAACTACTTATTTACTGTTGTCTCAGATACTCTATACTGAGAGCGCAGCTACTAACATGAGCGACATGCGTGACGCGCTGACCCTGATCAGCAAAAACCTATTCCAACATGTCAGCACATACTTACTTCTTTTGGGTAACATTTTAATAAACTAATGCCAGTTTTAACTCACACTAGATGAACTTAAATGCGTAAATAAAAGACGTTAGATTTTTAGGGCTCGGGTCAGCGTCGAAAGTTGAAATTCCAACAGCACGTTGTTAGTGTTAGTGAAAACGGGCATAAATGTTCAGCCTAAGGGGATGTTGAAGCGCATACTGTTAGATCTCTCCTTAGTTATGCCATAAGTAACACTGGTCCCCCCTCCGCTTTCTTCAGATTACCTATCTATTATATATGCACCTTTTTTTTTGGTGCATATAAAAAAAAACGTTGACCCGAGCCCTGCAAACTTCTTCAGGACGTCTGTCCATTATGGTAACTTTGGGTGTGGTGGATCCTTTGCCACATTGCTGCCGATTCGCGGTCACCACTCAAGACTTCGCCTGCTCGAACGATCATCGGTAATAAATAAAGCATACGAATAAGTCCCAACGCGGACACCGGCGGTGGACCACTATTCAACCTTATTTATTAGGGCATAAGTGTGAAAAGTGTTCAACCGCGGTTGATACAAGATCCTAGTACAGATCATCTCCAGCTCCTTTAGTATAGGTTGCTGCTGACCGAGCAAAAGCTATCTGTGTTTGTTTTCGTCCCGCTCTAAACGGTGGAAATAATTTTTATTCCATGGTTCGTTTGGAGAAATCCGGTTTTAGGAAAATTGCCAAATTATTCTAAACGGTTAATTTACCTTAACACACACGTGTTATGGTCATGGTCATCTCAGTTAAGTGTAATTAAAAGTACCAACAACATGCGAATCTATTTTTGCTAAAAATGCTACTAGACCACACATACCTACATAACTTGACGCTTGTTATCCCCGAAGGGTTAAGAAGAGCCATTCCTATGGTACCCTCACCCACATTTCGCCAGCTACGTGTAAGTTCCATGTAATAGTGGGCAGGCGAGCCTACTGCCATCAAGCTATCAACCGGGCACACATCCAGGTTCTGGGCTGCTATTGAGAAATTCCTGTTAGAAAAATCCAGAACCTTTGCCCGACCTGGGAATCGACCCCAAGAACATCATGTTCAGCAGTAGCACTATGCGACTACAAGTACCTACTACAACAAAGTGGCGGTCATATACCATATTCGTCCATGTCATTATGTGAATGGATTTATAGTAATAAGATCAATAGTCCGGCAGCGACTTACTGGCTGCATTATGATCTGCCAACCTTTTAAAATCGTCATACCATAGTTATGTTATGTACGGCTTTTTACAATTTCCTTTTCATACATTTTTACAAGCTCGAATGACTTTCAATGGTCGTAAAATACAGTTTTTAAAACCTATAAGCACATACCGAGTATTTGATTCGACGATAATATTGTAGAGCCGGTGTCGAGAACAGCGATAAATTAATTTGGTATGTATGTGTGAATTATGATTTGGTATGTATGTGTGTAAAGGATAAACCTAAATAAAATTAAGTATAAGGCTCTGCTTAATAAAAATCTTTATTTCGTCATTTTGACGATGGAAAATCCCATCGGGCGTGGTTTGTCTCCTTAATAAAAATCTTAAATTCATTCACTGACACAACGCACAGCCTAAACCGCTGGTCCTAGAAGCATGAAATTTTGCACACGATTTCCTTTCATAAGTTTATATGGAAGTTCGTCATTTTATATGGGAAATCTTATCGGGCACAGGCTTGTTGAAGCCATCATTTACAAGAAAACCGCCAAGTGCGAGTCAGACTCGCACACAAAGGCCGTACCACAAGGAAAAAACGCCGAAATCACACGTTTCTTGTATGGTGACTGGGTGACCCCCATTCATTTGTAACTTTATTTTATTTTTAAATGTTGATATAGCGGCAATAGAAATGTATGAAAATGTCGACTGTCTAGCTATTCCGGTTCATGAGATATCCGCTGAAACACGGACGGACGGATAGCGGAGGCTTAGTAATAGGGTCCCGTTGGCACCCTAAAAAACGAACAATATTTTTGGAAAATCCGAAATCAACTCTAATACAGGTTTCCTTCGACCCCTGACCTCTAATGAATGTGTTATTCTAGCTATTAATTAATAATTCCATTCATAAATATAAATCCAAGTTTGTTTTGATGACGTAATTAATTGAATGGTAATCGTGCAATATAATTGGATGTTTTGTATTTCTTCGAATCTATCAACGGCCGCTACGTCTCGTAAATCCCATGGTTCAATGTTCTTGTATCTTTATTATTGATCACCATAAGTGCTACGTCGGCAGAAGGGAGTTCCACAAAACGTGATCAAAATATCCGGCTTCGAAAAGTAACAAGTACTTAATGTTTTAATGTAGTTATTAGATGCATGAGTCACTGCGGTATTTCAGCTCGTCGTCATCGAAAAGAGAATTGTCGGAAACGAGGTTGATATGCACCCACTGATAAAAAGTCTATGTTAATTTATAGTTACTAATACTACTATCTTCTCCTCGCGACTTCGTCCGCGTAAAATTTCTAGTTCCCCCGCCCCACCCCGGCACATGGCATCACCTGCCCGCGCTATCACTTCGTATTAGCTTAGTGTTCTTTCTGCCTTTTTCTTTTTTATGATATAGCCCAATAGCCTTCCTCAAGAATTGGGCTATCAAATACAAAAATATTTTTTTCAAATCCGACTGGTAGTTCCAGAGATTTCCCCCTACACACAAACAAACAAACACATTTTACCTCTTTAAGATATTAGTATAGATATAAAAGGGACTATACACTAGAGCCGACAGGCCACCTGCAACATTCCTAGAGTAAACCGATTTAAGCGAATACCTTCACTGCAACGTTGAGTTCATATAGTTCGTCGCTCCACACCCACTCGATATCGACTAAGGTTGGTCAGGGCCGTATCCTGTCATACATTACATCCGTAAAAGGTATTGTATGTATCAGTAAATAAACATTACGCATCAATTACTTGTATTATTTTTTACAGCATTTCTTACGCTTTTATTCAATTCACTTGCTATGCCAGCCAAGTCTAAAAAAGGCGGACCAGCTACATTTCTCGCTGTAAATTATTATAAGCATGTTTAGCATTTATGTAGGTATGTTATTACTTATTTACATATCGTAAAGCAGAATACATAGATACTTAAACGACATTTAAAGTAATATGTAGGTATAGCAAAATGTTAACGATTTTCTATTATATACACTACATAGACATCAAGGGCGGATCCAGCTTTGGCGCCAGGGGGGGGTCACATAGTCGTGATCAAGTCACGAAGTTATAATTTAGTTTTGATAATAATAGATACAAGTATAAAGTAGGTATTTAATTAATAAATGTAAGTACTATACTCAAAATCAAAATCATTTATTCAAATTAGGCTGAGAATCAGCACTTTTTGAACGTCAAAGTTACAAAAGACAATCCCCCAAAAACGCCTGCCCTTCACCACTTCCTAGTGCGCTGGGAAGAAGAAGTGGCTGGAACTCCCCAGCAGCACAGCTATCTTCTAATACTTGATTGTACACAATACTAGGTACCTAATTAACATTACAAGACCAGAACATAAAATTAAATTATTTGCCATATGTCAGCTAGCCACGCTAATATACCAACAAATATAATAAAAACTATACCGACGTACTCAAGCTAAAAAATTATTAATTAAAATTAAAATGTAAATAAAAAACTTACTACCCTAATAAAAGCCTACAGGCATAAAGGGCGTGACAGCTTACATATTTATGCATTGCTGGGTCTGTTCACATAGCTGTCACTTGAAGTCACAAATGATAAACTAAGACCATCGAAGTAAAATAAATAAATAAGTTATACAATAATAACCTGTCAGTAAGCTAATTCTGGAGAAAGAACATAAACACTGTCTTGCGTTAAACTAGGGCGACCAACTATTCTTATCGTGTAAGTAGTCGTTGATGGAATAGTATGCCTTTGAACAAAGGTTGGATTTTACTTGAGCTTTAAACGCATTTAAAAAAAAAGAGCAAAAAAGAGGGTATCTTGTTATAAAAGGTATACCAAGCCCAACAAATGAGTTATGAACCTTATGATGCCGGTGAAAGGGGGCACGTAGTAGTCCTTATTTCTAGTGTTAACACCGTGAATATCACTGATTTTAGTGTACAAGTGTAAATTTTACCTAATATATAAGATGTTGGCAAAGATGAATTGTAATGCAACCGTGAGAATACCAATATCTTTAAAAAAATCTCGTAGAGAAACTCTGGCACCTAGCTGGTAAATTGCTCGAACAGCTCGTTTTTGAAGGACAATTATATTTTTTATATCAGCGGCTTTGCCCCACAGCAGAACACCGTAGGACATAACGCTGTGAAAATAGACTAAACGAGCTGTATTAACGTCAGTGTATTGTCTTACTTTCCTGACGGCGCGGTAGGCAGCCGAACTGAGCCTTCCTGCTAGACATGATATATGAGGTCCCCACTGAAGTTTGGCATCCACTCTTAGTCCTAGAAAAATTGCCGAGCCTACAGTTTCAAGCACCTCTTTATCTAAGACGATGTTGGGTCCTAGATTTCTAACATTCGGTAAGGCGAACTTTACACATTTCGTTTTCTTGGCATTGAGAACTAGGTTATTTGACGTAACCCATTCTGTAACTATTGAGAGTGCATTGTTTACGTCGTCAAATTCTTGTCTATTCCTGTCTACTTTAAAAATAAGACAGGTATCATCTGCAAACAGTACAATGTCACAGATGCCCTTCAAATGGAATATAATAATAATAATATCCCTGGACATTTCACACAGCGCCATCTAGTCCCAAGCTAAGCAACCTAATGCTTGTGTTATGGTAACAAGATGGCTGATAAACTACTTATATACATTTTTTTTTTTTGTAAATACATACATATTATAGATAGAAAACACCCAGACTCGGAACAAATACATGTAGGTCATACAAATATTTGTTCCGTGCGGGAATCGAACCCGCGACACGCAGCGCAGCAGTCAATCGCTTAACCACTGCGCCAACCGTGCCGTCCGAATGGTAAATCATTGATATATACTAAGAACAAGAATGGACCCAGTATTGAGCCTTGCGGAATACCTAACTGATCTGGTGGCCCGGAAGATTTTACACCATTAATATATTACACACTAGCTTCTGCCCGCGGCTTCGCCCGCGTGGATGTCGGAAATTATCCCACGGGAACGTGCTAACAGGATAAAATGTATGTGCTTCCCCAGAATGCCATCTATCTCGCGGGCCCTTTGTGGCTATTTACAGTAGAAAACCAATTGTGTCTCATTAGTGGTGATTAAGAGGGTACCTATATGATATCTTTACCTAAGTACCTACCTAATAAAAAAAAAAACTCAATAACAGAAAATTAAATACCTACCTAAATAAACCTATTTCTGATGATAACTAATCTAAACTCAATAAATAAGCAAAATCCCTAAAAACTAATATCTATACGAATGACTAATCCTACCTAACAGTATTATAAAATAACCTACGGTCAAGGGCGGATCCAGCTTTGGCGCCAGGGGGGGGTCACATAGTCGTGATCAAGTCACGAAGTTATAATTTAGTTTTGATAATAATAGATACAAGTATAAAGTAGGTATTTAATTAATAAATGTAAGTACTATACTCAAAATCAAAATCATTTATTCAAATTAGGCTGAGAATCAGCACTTTTTGAACGTCAAAGTTACAAAAGACAATCCCCCAAAAACGCCTGCCCTTCACCACTTCCTAGTGCGCTGGGAAGAAGAAGTGGCTGGAACTCCCCAGCAGCACAGCTATCTTCTAATACTTGATTGTACACAATACTAGGTACCTAATTAACATTACAAGACCAGAACATAAAATTAAATTATTTGCCATATGTCAGCTAGCCACGCTAATATACCAACAAATATAATAAAAACTATACCGACGTACTCAAGCTAAAAAATTATTAATTAAAATTAAAATGTAAATAAAAAACTTACTACCCTAATAAAAGCCTACAGGCATAAAGGGCGTGACAGCTTACATATTTATGCATTGCTGGGTCTGTTCACATAGCTGTCACTTGAAGTCACAAATGATAAACTAAGACCATCGAAGTAAAATAAATAAATAAGTTATACAATAATAACCTGTCAGTAAGCTAATTCTGGAGAAAGAACATAAACACTGTCTTGCGTTAAACTAGGGCGACCAACTATTCTTATCGTGTAAGTAGTCGTTGATGGAATAGTATGCCTTTGAACAAAGGTTGGATTTTACTTGAGCTTTAAACGCATTTAAAAAAAAAGAGCAAAAAAGAGGGTATCTTGTTATAAAAGGTATACCAAGCCCAACAAATGAGTTATGAACCTTATGATGCCGGTGAAAGGGGGCACGTAGTAGTCCTTATTTCTAGTGTTAACACCGTGAATATCACTGATTTTAGTGTACAAGTGTAAATTTTACCTAATATATAAGATGTTGGCAAAGATGAATTGTAATGCAACCGTGAGAATACCAATATCTTTAAAAAAATCTCGTAGAGAAACTCTGGCACCTAGCTGGTAAATTGCTCGAACAGCTCGTTTTTGAAGGACAATTATATTTTTTATATCAGCGGCTTTGCCCCACAGCAGAACACCGTAGGACATAACGCTGTGAAAATAGACTAAACGAGCTGTATTAACGTCAGTGTATTGTCTTACTTTCCTGACGGCGCGGTAGGCAGCCGAACTGAGCCTTCCTGCTAGACATGATATATGAGGTCCCCACTGAAGTTTGGCATCCACTCTTAGTCCTAGAAAAATTGCCGAGCCTACAGTTTCAAGCACCTCTTTATCTAAGACGATGTTGGGTCCTAGATTTCTAACATTCGGTAAGGCGAACTTTACACATTTCGTTTTCTTGGCATTGAGAACTAGGTTATTTGACGTAACCCATTCTGTAACTATTGAGAGTGCATTGTTTACGTCGTCAAATTCTTGTCTATTCCTGTCTACTTTAAAAATAAGACAGGTATCATCTGCAAACAGTACAATGTCACAGATGCCCTTCAAATGGAATATAATAATAATAATATCCCTGGACATTTCACACAGCGCCATCTAGTCCCAAGCTAAGCAACCTAATGCTTGTGTTATGGTAACAAGATGGCTGATAAACTACTTATATACATTTTTTTTTTTTGTAAATACATACATATTATAGATAGAAAACACCCAGACTCGGAACAAATACATGTAGGTCATACAAATATTTGTTCCGTGCGGGAATCGAACCCGCGACACGCAGCGCAGCAGTCAATCGCTTAACCACTGCGCCAACCGTGCCGTCCGAATGGTAAATCATTGATATATACTAAGAACAAGAATGGACCCAGTATTGAGCCTTGCGGAATACCTAACTGATCTGGTGGCCCGGAAGATTTTACACCATTAATATATTACACACTAGCTTCTGCCCGCGGCTTCGCCCGCGTGGATGTCGGAAATTATCCCACGGGAACGTGCTAACAGGATAAAATGTATGTGCTTCCCCAGAATGCCATCTATCTCGCGGGCCCTTTGTGGCTATTTACAGTAGAAAACCAATTGTGTCTCATTAGTGGTGATTAAGAGGGTACCTATATGATATCTTTACCTAAGTACCTACCTAATAAAAAAAAAAACTCAATAACAGAAAATTAAATACCTACCTAAATAAACCTATTTCTGATGATAACTAATCTAAACTCAATAAATAAGCAAAATCCCTAAAAACTAATATCTATACGAATGACTAATCCTACCTAACAGTATTATAAAATAACCTACGGTCACTACGTACACTATCAAATATACTACCTATACTTTAAAATTAAAATCTATACCTACGACTCATATAAAAATAAACCTAAATAACTCTAAAAACTAAAAGGAATAAAAATGAACTCCACTGCGGGTGACCCAACCTACGACAAACTTAGTATTTGCGGTTAGTACAGTACAGACAGTGGTAATCGGGTATAGGGATCGAACCGCAAAATTAAGTTTGTTTTTTATTGTATATACTTTTCCGGGATAAAAAGTACCCAGTGTGGTGCCCAGGATATTAAAGAATAATTATACCAAGTTTCATCGTAATCGAACCGGTAGTTTTTGCGTGATGCCTGAACAAACAGACAGACAGACAGACAGACCGACAGACAGACAGACAGACAGACAGACAAAAATTTTTTTAATCACATTTTTGGGTACGGTGTTGGTCTAGTAACATCCCCTGTAAATTATTTTTTTGATATTTTCAATGTACAGAATTTTCACTTCTACAGATTTATTATAAGTATAGATTGGACCCTATTAAAGACGAATGAAAGCGAAGACCAGAAACTAAGGAACAAGTCTTCGCACAAATTGCCTTATTATGGCGGAGGAGGTATCTTAGCAACTGCTTGAGTATTAACTTTTCAAATATTTTGGTAAATGCAGGTAAGATAGAAATAGGCCTGAAATTGCCAACGTCATTCTTATTACCTGATTTAAATAATGGTATGACTTTACTACTCTTCATGAGGTCAGGAAAAGTTCCTAAATCAACACATTTATTAAAAGTAACAGCTAGATAGGGGGCTACGATGTCTATTATATTATTTAAAAGTTTAATGGAGATGCCCCAATAATCACCGGTGTTTTTAGACATAAGTGTATAAACATTAACTACATTACGCGGGGTTACATGTCCGAAACTAAATAAAGGACTACATTACATATTTAAATAACAAAATCAATTTTTCTTTTAAGTCTTCTGCCGAAACGCGTTAGCACTTCATCTGCTTCAATGGGTACGTTTTTAAGGACGTGGAGAAGTGCCAGTCCGGTTAGACGTTCTTCAACCATTGAAGCCTTAGCCACAATTTGATTTTTCGTAACGTAGAGAAAGATCTTTCCGCTGTCGCTACACTAACAGGTAGTGTAGCCATAATACATAAACATTTTCTTGTATTAGGATACATCTCAATATCGCAATTTAAAATAAGGTCAAAAATCGACTTTGGTATGTCCTGACTCCGCTGCCACTTCACCATCCACAGCCGATATTCGTTTACAACGACAGAAACTGGAGTATTATCTAGTAAAAATGTATAATCGGTTGCTAGTTGTTTCACAGTTTCAATGTCTTGATTACTGTAATCGCTTTTTGGCATGAAAACGCTTAGTTGAAAGAAATTAAGTATTTCAGGAGACAGACGGTCCTGTAGGTCACTTATTATTGAATCCAGAAGAGGGATGTATATGGCTCTGCTGAAATACTATTCAGCAGATTGAGCAGGGATTATTGGCCCTATGTATTTGTCTTGACACTATTCTGGGACATTTAATTTCTACATTTAGCTGCTCAGCTACTTCTTTAGCTAAAGCGTCAAACAAAGTATTATATTAAATTAATTAAATATTGAAAGTATGTACATAAATAAAATCTGTGACAAAAAATATATAAAAACATTATGTTCAACAATTTTAATTAGTGGTCCACCTAGGTCCTGGACCCAGCCCAGGGGGGGGTCATGACCCCCATGACCCCCCCCCTGGATCCGCCCTTGCCTACGGTCACTACGTACACTATCAAATATACTACCTATACTTTAAAATTAAAATCTATACCTACGACTCATATAAAAATAAACCTAAATAACTCTAAAAACTAAAAGGAATAAAAATGAACTCCACTGCGGGTGACCCAACCTACGACAAACTTAGTATTTGCGGTTAGTACAGTACAGACAGTGGTAATCGGGTATAGGGATCGAACCGCAAAATTAAGTTTGTTTTTTATTGTATATACTTTTCCGGGATAAAAAGTACCCAGTGTGGTGCCCAGGATATTAAAGAATAATTATACCAAGTTTCATCGTAATCGAACCGGTAGTTTTTGCGTGATGCCTGAACAAACAGACAGACAGACAGACAGACCGACAGACAGACAGACAGACAGACAGACAAAAATTTTTTTAATCACATTTTTGGGTACGGTGTTGGTCTAGTAACATCCCCTGTAAATTATTTTTTTGATATTTTCAATGTACAGAATTTTCACTTCTACAGATTTATTATAAGTATAGATTGGACCCTATTAAAGACGAATGAAAGCGAAGACCAGAAACTAAGGAACAAGTCTTCGCACAAATTGCCTTATTATGGCGGAGGAGGTATCTTAGCAACTGCTTGAGTATTAACTTTTCAAATATTTTGGTAAATGCAGGTAAGATAGAAATAGGCCTGAAATTGCCAACGTCATTCTTATTACCTGATTTAAATAATGGTATGACTTTACTACTCTTCATGAGGTCAGGAAAAGTTCCTAAATCAACACATTTATTAAAAGTAACAGCTAGATAGGGGGCTACGATGTCTATTATATTATTTAAAAGTTTAATGGAGATGCCCCAATAATCACCGGTGTTTTTAGACATAAGTGTATAAACATTAACTACATTACGCGGGGTTACATGTCCGAAACTAAATAAAGGACTACATTACATATTTAAATAACAAAATCAATTTTTCTTTTAAGTCTTCTGCCGAAACGCGTTAGCACTTCATCTGCTTCAATGGGTACGTTTTTAAGGACGTGGAGAAGTGCCAGTCCGGTTAGACGTTCTTCAACCATTGAAGCCTTAGCCACAATTTGATTTTTCGTAACGTAGAGAAAGATCTTTCCGCTGTCGCTACACTAACAGGTAGTGTAGCCATAATACATAAACATTTTCTTGTATTAGGATACATCTCAATATCGCAATTTAAAATAAGGTCAAAAATCGACTTTGGTATGTCCTGACTCCGCTGCCACTTCACCATCCACAGCCGATATTCGTTTACAACGACAGAAACTGGAGTATTATCTAGTAAAAATGTATAATCGGTTGCTAGTTGTTTCACAGTTTCAATGTCTTGATTACTGTAATCGCTTTTTGGCATGAAAACGCTTAGTTGAAAGAAATTAAGTATTTCAGGAGACAGACGGTCCTGTAGGTCACTTATTATTGAATCCAGAAGAGGGATGTATATGGCTCTGCTGAAATACTATTCAGCAGATTGAGCAGGGATTATTGGCCCTATGTATTTGTCTTGACACTATTCTGGGACATTTAATTTCTACATTTAGCTGCTCAGCTACTTCTTTAGCTAAAGCGTCAAACAAAGTATTATATTAAATTAATTAAATATTGAAAGTATGTACATAAATAAAATCTGTGACAAAAAATATATAAAAACATTATGTTCAACAATTTTAATTAGTGGTCCACCTAGGTCCTGGACCCAGCCCAGGGGGGGGTCATGACCCCCATGACCCCCCCCCTGGATCCGCCCTTGATAGACATACTGAAATGTTAACTAAAATGACGTAAGTAACAGTTGTTTTTTTATTATGCAGTTGTAGTTGTACCTATCACCTGTTGCTGGTTAGTATTTTATGATAAGAATAGTCTTACAAATTTTCACTTTTCATACCACAAAACATAGATATTCGTAAGGAATACTTACCTACCTATTACATATTAGTTCCATACGCTAGCCATGAAGTACCAAGTAGATAGAGCCTACTAATCAAAAATGACTTTTGATGGCTGATTTTACGTATAAAAAATACCTACAATGAACTTCAATGGAAAATACGTAATGTTCGGGAGATTCCATCAGCGTATATTTGTTGATGCTGTGGCAGTGCTGCTCATTCCTAGGCAGAAATCTTTGTGTCCTCCGATTGTTTGAACTCCTCGGGGAAGAGAGATAGTAGATGAAAGATCTCACATTGAATTAAATTAAAAATAAATTGAAAAAATAACAGCTTAGAAAATTAAAGAAGCCATTGTGTTGCGTGGCATTTCGTTAACATTTAAATAAACACTCACGTGTAGAATAACTAACGACTTTTTTGCTGGTAGCCACGTCATGCAGTGCTATATGGTGTATTTAGTTAAAAAAAAATAATATCAGGCTCATCTCAGCCAGTCACCTTGTGTCACCGAGTCATGACCGCTAGCTTTTTGTTCATAATCTTTGCACCTAAGGATGTCACTATTGAAAAAGTATGATGTAATATTATTTCGTTTATAAAAAAGCCTTAGAACCTAAGCCTAGTAAGAATGTTATTGTTCATCTTGTGAAGCACATAAAGCATGCATAATCAGCCTATAATGTTCCCACTGCTGGGACACAGGCCTCGCCCCTTGAGAGAGTGGGCTATAGTATATGTATAATCCACCACATAGGTCCAGTGCGGATTGGTAGATGTCACGTGTCTTCGAATTTTTGGTTCAAGGACATGCCGGTTTCCTCACGATGTTTTCCTTAACCGTTTTGAGAGCAGTGGTGATGAATTAATTTGAAGAGTTCTAACCCACGATTTACAACTCGTAAGTTGGGGCCGTTCCCACTGAGCCACCTCTGCTCTCCTCTTGGGAAGGCGGTTTCCTTTTTCCGGAATAAGAGCATGTGCTCGGAGTTAAGCCAAGTCAGCCTATGTAGGCTGACTAGGGTTGTCAATCTACTAAGTAACTTGTCAATCGGGTTTTAGTCCCTAAGGCTAACCTTAGGGACTAAAGCCCAATTGACATGTTCTACGAAACTCAGTGGAATGAGTTAGGGACAATGTTTAATTCCAAATTCTTCTTACTTTTTCTTTGTACCTATGAAAAATGTTTCTGTTTACCCATCCAGATAGGTACCACAAAGAATATATTGGTAGCTGTAAGTCTTAGTAGTATACATACTTATATTGTAAGTGGTTATACCGACTGCTTGTTACTCATGTCAAAGTTGGCCATGGGATTAACTTGGCGCTATTTTAATACTGTTTAAATCACACAGTAGGTACATATTATTCTCGTTTGCTCGACTTAGATACTTATAAATACTGTAGGAGAAGAGAACGAAGAACAGACTACTTAAGCAAGAATTAATTTCGAAAAAAAAACTATTCGTTTTACTAACATTTTCCAGAGTAAAACTTATCAACAACATTTACTCTAAGCTACTTATTAATTAGAATTGAATATATTGGTTATTAGATGATCTCTAAAAGCTTAAACTGTTCCGTTTTACCTTCACAACAACGGATCACACAGGAAAGCAAAATGGACTCGCATAAAAAATTTGTCAGAACACTTTGTTCACATCCTCGATGCAGCCAGCACAAACAGCAATAAGCTAAAAACTGGTCATTGAACCTATTCCCCACTTGATTCTAAAAATTTCATCGTCATATAAACTAAGTATTGTTTTTCCTTTTCAGATCTCGTTCACCACTATTCTTAGATGTTTTTGGTCCACTGATGTCATCTAATGAACCATTTTTTTAAATCTCTCCATATTTCTCCGCACTGTTTTGAATAGGTCCGTTTTGCCTTTTGGCATAATACCACATTAACTCTTAATTTCTGGTGAGTTATCGCTATCGTCCAAATACTTTGATATTAGTTCAATCATACATAAGTCATTTTTGGTTACAGCGACCGCCAGATCATAATTATCTTAAGCCAACGCCAAGTAGTGTAGGCCAATTGAAAATCGTCAATTTTACATCAGAACATGGAAAAACAAGCTTTCCTTGATAATACAGTGCTCCCGTGGACGCAGGCGTTGAGTAAGCTGACAAAGAGAGGACGACAACACAGGACAACATAATAAGATCTGACATACAATGAAGACTGGTAGGGAAAAGGAAGGTAAGACGGGCCCTGCAGATACGCAGGTCTACCTTAAGGCTGCGGTTCCACTGAGGCGGAGTGGAGTGTGTGGAGCGGGCTGAGCTATGAAAAGCGGAGAAGAGATGTGGATTTCAAGCCATGTGAATGGTGAATCGCGGCACAGCTCGTCTCTGCTCTGGGCCGCTCCGCCTCAGTGAAACCGCAGCCTAATCATTTTGTAAGGAATAATGCAAAGAGAGGAGGCATGAAGAGCTTCCTCAAGACACAGCTAATGCGGTTAAGGTATATGATTACGGTAGACCTGCTTACCTGCAGGGTCCGTCTTACCTTCGTTTTCCCGACCAGTCTCTATTGTATTTCAGATCTTATTATGTTGCTTAGAATTACAGTTTAAGATACTTTATACTATTTTATAAACACTACCGACCTCCGCAGTCAACTAAAAAAAGTGAAGATTTAACTTAATTCGCAAATGACAACCCTAACAAAGTTATTGTGTCACAGTTTAGATACCTAATAAATTATAAAACTCGATTAAAAACGTTTATTCGGCAGAGAAGGATGTACAGTCACCAAAGGAGATAAGTAACCAGGGTCATCGGATATAGTTGAAGTTTGGTAAGAAACAGATGGATTATCGGCCGAACATTCGGTCGATACTACTTCGGAGTAGACCCCCTGGGTCGTCGGATATAGTTGAAGTTTAGTAAGAAACCGATGAATGTTTTCGAATGAAAATTTTGAAAAATAAACTGTGTGTTTTCGATTAATTAATTTAAATTTTATTCGAAAACATTCATCGGTTTCTTACTAAACTTCAACTATATCCGACGACCCAGGGGGTCTACTCCGAAGTAGTATCGGCCGAATGTTAGGCCGTTTCCTGCTACGAAGTTACTATTTGGTTCGGTCGGTTCCGATCCTACACTCCTACACTCTTTCGAATATTGACTATGGTCCCGACCCAACTGAGCCGATCCGAACATTTTTCGCATTTTTCAATAATATTTGGTTCGGCCATGTGTCGGTCCGATCCGAACATTCGCACTTTCCACTTCGGAGTAGGCCCCCTGGTTACTTATCTCCTTCGGTGACCGTACTCTTACGTTTGTATCCCAAAACAAGTGAAGACGATAACATCAGTAAATTATTAAATTGCGTAGTGCCTGCCACAAAAAAACGACAAGTCTTACCATTATTGACATCGTGATTCAGAATAATAATTATTATTAAAATCAGACCAAGCTTATCTTTTTCAACTTATAAACCTACAGTAGGTACCTACAAGGTGTAATTAAAATAGCTGAAAACCTGAAATGTTGTTGTTCATTGTACTTATCATTATGATCAACTTTCTCAACGTTATTTTAATTACAGGCAGGTTGCTTGCACGTAGGTATATTTAAAACACCCACTCTATAATAATTAAAGGCGCCCAGCCTTACTTTACTTACCTATTGCAAAAATGTCAACTTTGATTGGTATTCTTATTTTCAGTAATTAAACTTCTAGGTACTTACTGAAAAATAAATATTAAGTACCTACATACACACACATAAACTCAAGCCTTCTTCCCATGGGGGAAAGCAGAACCTACTGAACGCCACCTGCTACGATCCTTCCATACTCCCACAGTCCCAGTAGTAGGTACTTATAATCCGTTTGCTTTGTTTTCGTTCATTTCTACATCGCCGCACGCAGTGTTAATCAAAAAGTCATTCATCTTTTTAGTTGCTTTTCTGGTTTCGTTACCCATACACACGGAATAGGTACTTTAGTTTATCAATTCTATATATAATCTTTCTCTAGAGGTGTCTAAACCTAGTTGGACTTCCTCATTCAACAGTGCTCGTAACTTATTTATCAAACATACCTCGTATAATGCCGTCACGATTATTATAAACAAGTTTAAATATTATATTTATATTCTTGCGGAAAAAGATATTAAGACGAACCGGAGTACGAGTACCTATAACTGGATAGTGAAATTTACTCACTATGTAACAATGCTTTTCTGAATTAAACAACAGCTTTTACTAGAGTCAAGGTGCATAATATATTAGGTAGATATCTACTCTGATTAAGAGAACGGACGGAGGAGAGTTTGCACTGTTTAGGAGGTTAATAGATGCCTTCTAAATGTAATAGTCCTCCAGACAGAATTACGGCCATGGTGACCAATCTTAGCGGAGACCAGCCTTCGACCAGCTTTCCTTACACAATCATTCTCTTTTTCCTCACTCTCATAGTCCGATGGGACGGCAATCCGATACGACCGGAGAGAGATCAGGCGCAGGGCCAACGTCATGGCACGGCTACCCACCAAACTAAAAGATGTTGAATAAAAGGTGGAAAAATAAATTATAAGGTGTAAAACGACGATAGGTCAAAATTAAATGAAAGATCATTGAATGAATTGAAATGACATCTTATAAATTATTATTATTTGAAGTTTAAACCGAAATATATGATGAAACAGCTAACATAATATAGGTAGTAGGCAAATATTAGTATATGCTTTTAATATTAGAAATTACAAAAGAAGTCATCGTAATATCCAGTAGCTTAATCTATGTCAACAATAACATGAGCTGACCGCACACGCACGGTCGCGTGTGTCGCGAAACTCGACACGGGTCAACTTATGACCGCTTAGCTTTCCCTGCACAATGCTTGAACTTTAAACTGGGTAGATTTTAAAATAAGATTAATAAAGATTAATGAATCGAATATGTTTTATTAACAGAAGAATATTTTATGAAGCTGTCATAATGTGGGGAAAAAGATTTGTGCAAGAGTTCAAAGCTGCATGGTAGATAGAAAACGCTTTCAGATTAGGTAGGTACATTTTATTACATATTTCAACGTAAATATTTAATTTGCTTATTAGGTACTTGTTAGATGGATGTGTAAATCGTAGCGCCTAGCAAGTGCTTAATATTCAGAGTACTTACAGTCGTATGAAGTGGATAACCTTAAGCAATCATTTACGGCAGGCGCTGAGAATAAACAGAGTGCCGATCTGAGGGGCAATTCTCGTAAGTTTAAAAACATTCACGGTCTGGTTCTCAACCTGTCAAAAATACCTCATAATTTCCCTAAATTTTTGACATTGATTGTCGCTGAGATGAGATTGCGACTAGATTTTGAACGTTTATAATTACTAGAATTATTGGCCTTCTGATGAGAACTTTTAAGACTAGCGAAGGTCCTTGCTACGAAGTGACAATTAAAATAATTAGAGTATGTTAAGCCAACAAAACACCGGAAACTATGAATAAGTCATCACGACCGTGGATAATCGTGAGGTGCGACCGTGTAAACATCCTTATCTATTCCGTATGAAGTCTGTTTCTTCGGGTGAGGTGTTGAGCAACGTTTCGCAAAACGCTTCTGCGGGCGACAATACCATGACAAGCGAAGACAAACACCTACCTTTATCTTATGAATAATGCCGATTATGTTGAGTAAACACACGCACACGCGACTCAATGCATTTTTCACGAATCTTTATCATATACAGTGTGTGTTAATTTTGCATAATCTTTTCAATATATTATTTCTGCTCAGCTCAAAAGTTCTAAGTGAATTTCTCTTCCTTCTGAAAATCTGAACAGTTAATCTGTTGTCAGTTCTCATGTGAGAATATATGATCAGTTGGTTGTGTCATTTTTGGTCAACTAATTTTATCCATTACAAGTATTATGTGTGTCAAGCAAACATTAGACTTGACAGCAGATCGACTGATCACGATCAGAGATAGAATCGAGCTTTCAGAAAATATAATAAATATTGCTTTTCCTACTACCATACATTAACCAAGATTAAGAAAACATTATAAGTAATGTATTTACCTAAACAGACGTTCAACTTACGTCTGTTACCCAGAACTGACGAGATGAATCCTGTTAGAAATGTCCTGGTGGATAACGCTGTCAGATTCGTTTTCTCTCTGTTCTTATAAGATTGCGTAACCAGCAGCATTTGATAAAAGTTTGAAGTAAAGTTCATTTACATATTGTGAAATGTCCATTGTTGCTTTTAGTGGACACATGTGGAATGATTTAGATACAACCTGTGCGTGCGGCCGGCGGGCGGCGGCGCACGAGTCACCTAGATGTCCCACCTATTGTCCACGCCGCGTCCATCGCTGGGTGAGCCGCCATTACCTCACACTTTCAATACTGGGTTACGAGAATTTTTCTTCAAGGTCCTCGTTTAGGAGCAAATAGAGGAGGTATAAATGGAAAGACGAGCAACAATAGCTCACAGTTGGAGTTCAGCAACTCGTTCGAAAATGTATGCGAACATCGGTTTTGTGATGTGCTTTTTAGTCGGTACGTGCAGTGAAATTAATTATCAATCGATACTTTTATTTTATTTTTTAGAAAACTAACGGTGTGTTTTCTGTTTTTAGGGAGTAGTGTAGCGTACTACCCGCAAAGAGAAGCACCCTACTACTCCGGACCAAACGACCCATATACAGCAGGCGTCAACCAGGTCCCGAACTCTATCCAGGAGCCATCGCAAAGACTCTTCTGGGGCAACCAGGGCAGCAACCAAGTTGGTGGCACTGGACTATGGGCAACTTTGACTAACAAGTTTCCGTTCCTGGGATCCATGTTTGGTCGTATGGAATTGCCTACACAATACGGAGTGCCCAATCAGTATGATGTGTCGCCGCTTTACGGAGCTCCTGGAAACTTCTATCCGGGTCAGCAGCAGGTTTACCAACAGGTGCCTCAGCAGAGACCCCAGCAATTTGGTCAGCAGTTTCCACAACAGTTCCCTCAACAGTTCCAACAGCAGTTCCCTCAACAGTTCGGTCAGCGCGTCGTCCCGTCGGGTCGGGACGTGGGGATTACTGACGACGCAGTGATAGTGACTCCACCTTTCGTGCCTCCAGTGCAGCCCGCACCATTCCCATCCCCCGTGCCTACGCCAGCGCCGGCCCCAGTACCCGCGCCTGAGCCCACCCAGGACCAAGGATACAGATACAATAGGCCACAGTACAGGTTGGAACTGCCCCACAAATAAGCCGAAAGTATGTCAATTTAGCAACTGACTGACCGTAAAAATTAGTTAAGTTATTGCACTTTTTTTTAAGTTTCTGTGTTTTCTTTTGGCAAATATTGACATTGTCTACGACGTGTGAAGAACAACTTGTGCTTGCCAAACATTATAAGCACCATAATCGGTCCAGTTCAGTTTTTAAGACACAGTTTTAGTAAAAATCGTATCTTGACACCACGTACTTAAGCTTAAGCTCGGGCTACATCGTACGTACGATCACTGCACCTGCTTTGGGTCCCTGCATAAATTATGCACTGTAACTGCCTTTACAGCCTGCCTTTTACGACTGGTTATTTTAAAGCAGTTTTCTTTAAACTCTTACATCAAAGCGGTGCTGAGATTTATTTTCTTTAAATTAGAACTTACGAACGAGATTATTTAATACATCGAGTACGGGTTTGAAGATAAAATAATTTGATTAAATAGAACACTTCACGCTCTCTTAGTAAAATGAAACCATAAATGTTTATAAAGGCAATAAAATAAAATAAATTATGTTCAAAGTTTAATTTTTAATTTTTACCATCCTGAAACGTTTCACCGAATGATTCCTATTTATTGCACATATAAAAATATATTTATATTCCCGTAAATTAATGTAGTATGTATCAATCTTATACAAATAGGTACTAAACTATTGTAGACGAGTAGGTACTTACATAGATGCTATTTCATTATAAATTTGGGTATCAGCAACAACCGCATAAGCTATAAGTTATGTACAACACGGCATTTAACACTCATTTCTCGTACCTTTGTATCGAGGACTCACAGAACATGTCTCATGAAATTATATCACGTAGTAGGTAAGTAGTAATAGTCTAGGAATCAATGCAGAAGGTGTTACCTAACACTTATTCCTATTTACACTAACACTAGACGACGCATAAATGAAAGCGGGCTGCTGGAGTTCCAACGCTCGGCTCAGTGCCTAAAGTTGTAAATCCAACAGTGCACTTTAATTTAGGTATTCATTTAAGTGTCACCTAATATTAGTGCCAACGGGCATAAATGCTCTTCATCGGTGCATACACTGACCAACAGAATTTGATCTGTAGTTAAAACGATACATGAGAGTTTACGGGCATCATAGCTGAGTGAAGTCTTGATAAGTATTCCAGAAACTAAAGATATACATATAAATCTACAATGCCTATATCTTATGCAGTGGTTGAACTAGAGGAGAGCAATAGTCATTAGTGAACAGATGAAGACTGGTCGTAGTATCCAGCTCCGGACTCATCCACACCTACAGAGGTGCTGGCTGACACCGAGCGCCCTTGCACCGGCCCGAACTGACGACGAGTCATTCCAGAACTGGGGAAGTAAATAAATGTGATATTACTATGATAGCCAACAGACAACACAACAGGTCTCGGGGCTAAATAATAAAAGCCGCATGGGTCGATCTTCAAGGCTAAGAAAAGGCTGCCGAGGTCGGCCTGTGGATGGGTGGCAATCTATTACATACCTAGACCCCTCCGTGCTTCGGTAGGCACCTAAATAAGTTGGTCACGGCTGTCGTGCGTAGATCTTTGACAGTCTTTACGGGTAGTTAGCCCCAAAGCCTGACAACTAGTCATACCAAGGGGTATTGTGTTACCCAGTAACTGGGTTGTGGTGGCAGTCGCTCCATGTAAAATACTGGTGTCCAGCTGCAGCTCGAGATGATGATGAGATGGTCGACAGACAATGATGCGGTTAAGTGGAATTCGATTGTGGTCGATCGACGTCGACCAGTCGACATTTATCTTTAAATCATAGCACAGCGGGGTAAATGTGTAACACACTATCAGTAAGTAGTAATGGGTTTCATTTTGACTGTTCAACAACATTTATGTTGAGCTGACACATTTTTCGAACAAATGAAGCAATGGATTAGCAATATCCTTCAAAATGATTCAGATTGAGAATCATAGTGTGTTACGCAATTAGGGTGCAGGTTTACAAAAAATATTTTACTAATACATAGCTATTTGTTCTACTTCATTGTAATTTAAAACCAGCAATATAATAAAACTCAGAGCCAATGAAAAACTATTTTAATTTCATACCTAATCAAACACATAATATCATTACACAGAACATAAGAAGTATAAATAAAAATATAACGGGCTTTATGACTACACTTGCTCGGACAAAACTTGACTGGGGCATAATCGCATTAACCAAGTGTTGGCTTCCTAACGCCCATTATATTCCCGAGTTGACGAACTATAACTATTACCTTACCAACAACAATCATACACAAAAAATGAAGGAATAGTCCTGTAGGTATGTGCATAAAAAACTGCAGCTAGTTGCAGAGGAGCCATCATTCTTAGATGCTAACTGTCTCGAAATAAAAATCGATAGAAATACTGCTCTCTTAGTGATATACCGCCCGCCAGCTTACAAAGACTTAAATAATTTCAAAAATCCCTAAATATTACCCTAGTTAGGTTATCCAAACACAATACTATAATTATTACGGACACACACTCCAAGGATTCCGCTAAACATTCCTACCTAAACTTACTGGCTACCCATGGCCTTTTACCTGCTCATACAATACCTACGCGACCACAAGACAAGCTTGGACGTGGTCAAGATAAGCTTGTCTTGACCACATTATACTGAAAACTTGACTACCTACTTCTACTTCAGTCGCACACTCTGCTCTAACTGATCATGAGACAGTAATGTTATTCTTGTCAAAACGAATGTCTAAAGTAATTACAAAAAAATGTATTCGTTTTAATTATGTTAAGACAGATACAAACCTAAAACAACTAGACTTTAGTGAAGCATACAAGACCCAAGATCTTCATGTGGCAGGGTAACCATAACTAGATTAGTAAAGGTCGTGATAGACGCAAACTCCAAATCTGGTAAGACTCCGAACCGTAAACAAATATTAAAAGCCATGGATTACTCCTGGTTTACTTCGCTGTATGCGACATCGAGACACGTTGCATAGAAAATTTAAACAGACGCCTAATAATGAGATTTTAGAAATTACTTTTACTAGGTACAGAAACTATTGTAATAAATTATTAAGGAAATTAAAAATAGAATTTAGAAAAAATGAGATCCAAATAGCTGGAAAAAACACTAAACAATTATGGTCGGCCACAAATAATATTTCAAGCAGGTAGACAAGGAAAACCAACACTACAACACAATTATTAAAGCCTCATCAAGTACACCACAAAATTCTGTAAACCATGTCAATGACTTTTTTGCCGAAATAGGTGAAAAACTAGCTAAAAAAGAGTACACAAACAAAAGCTACAAAGGGAAACCTAACTAACAGAACGCAATCCATGGTAATGCTCCCAACAGATGAGGAAGAGGTATATTAATGTCACTCCGCAATAACTGTGCCGCGGGATGGGATGGAATATCCGGTGACCTCTTGAAAAAGCATGCGGCCGTGATTGTGCCTCCGTTAACGTACATATGTAACCTTGCTCTTTCCACAGGTAAATTTCCTAACGTGTTAAAAAAAGCCATAATTCATCCGATCTTCAAGAGTGGGGGACAGGAACCGTGCTTTTTCCAAAATACTGGAACGGGTAATGAACAGCACACTGGTGAGCAACTTGGAAAAAAATATTCTTATCGCACCAGCGCAAGTCGGGTTTCGCTCAGACAAATCCACCTCTGACGCGGTCCATGAGTTGACAGACTATGTGGTAACAAACATGGATAGTGGGGATAAAGTTATGGCCATATTTCTAGATCTTGCTAAGGCTTTCGACACGGTTTTTGACCTAATTCTTCTACGTAAGATGAAAAGCTAGGGAATCAGAGGACTTCCTCTTGACGTCTTTAAAGACTATCTGAGTGAGCGTACCCAGAAATTAAAGATAGATGAATTCATCAATGATCAAATAATAAACTACGGCACGCCCCGACATACGGTCCTCGGACCTTCTCTATTCCTCATTTATAGTTCGATCCTACTATGGTATAGTATCAACCTAAAACCACTCTCATATCAAGAGCAAAGAAACACCGTAATGATCGATCGACTAACTTAATCTAACTGCCTGCACCACAGTGATCGATCTTAACGGTCGATGACATCGATCGACCGCACAATTTGTGTGCACCTTACGAAACGCGGGGTAATTGCCACACTAACAGTAGCAATGGCTTTCATTTTGCCAGTTCAACAACATTCATTGCGTTATGTGCGTTGCTAACAGAAAATGTTTTCGAACATATATTTTAACTAAGGTGTAGAGTTTGCGAAGTTAGGCCTTGTAGAGTTAGGGCGTGTAGAGTTAGAAGTTTGGCTCTACATGAGATCATTACTTTTTGACAGTGCGAGCTACATGGTCTCGTCTTGGCAACATTTAACACGAAATGTTTTTGTGGGATTTCATTTCTTTTTGTAAGGTGCTTATGAGGCGGGGTGGGCGAGGGAACGCGCCTTGCGCACCTCACGCCTCAGCCGCCGCGGGAGACGCTCCGGGCGTCGGGAGCCGCGTGACGACTCCCGGCCACCGTAGGCGCGGGCCTGCGGGCGGAGAGTAATGGGTAGCTCTCCGTCCGATCAGGACTAGGCCCGTGCCGGACGGCGTGTTCGTGTTCCACGCGCGCCTCAAAGAGATGTCAGCAAGTGACGGGGCCCCACAGGGCCGAAGCCTGCCAGGGTAGCGGGACCATCCGAAAGGGTTTACCGCTGCCCTGGAACATAAAGGGCTAAGGAAGGAACACGGGTGGGTTTTAGTCAGTAAAAGTCTGACACTCCCTTCTGCTCCACCCAGAGCGGGAGGAGTCATTTGATGATTTCCCATCCTCAAAAAAAAAAAAAAAAAAAAGGTGCTTATGATTTACTAAAAATCCTGAAATACATATCTTATTATTTATAACAAGGATCCCATATAAATTTTCAGACCTCTAGCATCAAAATTTACCGAAGTCTCATACAAACTTTCACCCCCTAGTTTAAGGGGTTGGGGGGGTAAAAGTTTCAAGTTTTAAGATTTTTTTGTTGTTCGTGTACTATTACTAGCTTACATACCAAATTTTAGCTTTCTAGGACTTCAGGAAGAACCTTAGAATATGGATGATCATCAGTGAGTCATTGAGTAAGTGAATCAGTGACGAAATCGGGGTATTTTAGATATCAATAAAATCTAAAGTATAAGAGCTATGCAATTGAAACTTTATAGGTTTAATAAGTCAACCACTGACATCATATCCCGAAAATTTTGTTTATCTGGTATAATCCAAACCCAAGTTAAGAAGGTTCAAAAACACGAGGAAGTGCTTCTAGAAAAGGTAGGTAGTGCCCTTGCGCTTCGCTTGGCTCGTCTTGGCGGGGGCACTCCCGTGCCCCCAGATCAGCTTTGTACCTATTTTTCTGGTCTGTTTTTTGTTGTCTGTTTAAACATATTCATATGTGTGTAAATAAATGTTTAATAAATAAATATTAACTCTGTTTTGTATTATTATTAATGAAAAATAATAATAAACATTTCCAATAATATATTATGATAGTCTGACAATACAGAATATATTTTTTGGGACAATTTAAAATACTCTCGTTGCGGGTCACAAAGGTGCAGAGAAACTAAACGCGTTGATGTCTTTTGAATGAAACTGTGCAAACAGGTGCGACATCGGTGTTCGGTTAAAGTAAATATAGAAATTGGTTATTAAAGTGATTCTACTCGCATGTATTATCTGAGTAGGAACTTGAGAAATATCATTAAATAGTATAGTAGCTTTCAGGTACGAAATGAAAATGTTTTCACCAAATCAGTCGGTAATGTAAGACTTTTCTCTCACAGGATGAGGTAATTTGTATTAAAATATGACTCAAATGGCATTGCTTAAAACATTTATTAGGCTAATGTATTAATAATTAATTGCAATAAATAGGAAAGAATCTTCCGGCAGTTGCACAGCGGTGCGCGTGCGCAGAGCGCGGCGGGCGTGCAACTGGTGGAAAATACGCGTTCAGGATGGATGGGCCGACACCATGGAGTTAGTCTAGTTATTCACTGCCGCCAACCTAGTGCCTAGGAACACACAAAATTATACAAGTTAGTTGCTGGTTATTTCAGATTAAATCATTAATTTAATTAAAGAGCTATGGCGGCACGTAAAATTTATTGTGGTCATGAAATGCAGGTAAGATGAACGTGTTAGCTTTTCTACGTTCATACGCCACTTTATTTTGCGTGGGAACTCATTCATGTTTGTGAACTAAATTTAATGTTTGAAAATAAAGACCGAACGATCGTGTGAATGGACTTGGCATCTTATGTATACGTGGCTTAGCCAAAATAAGTGTCAAATGAAGCCAATATTTTTCATTCTTCTTAGCAAAATGGAGGCCACTGTGAGGTCAACCGCACAGGTCCTTTATTCTTAGGCGTACAATAAAAAAATCTTCCAAGACTGTTTATACTTAAGTATACGTCCGGAAATCAGGCTGTCAACCTGTGACTGGCATATTTATCCTAGTCTTTTTAATTATCATGTACGTTCTAACTACATTCTCATTTAATCATTATTACCTGAGCGCAGGGTTAGACGCGCCATATCCACCGGAGGGTAGTCCCCAGCCACCGTTGCCGCCGTGGCCACCTCCGCGGCCGCCACCCCAACCGCCGGAGGACGCGCGAGCGTTCGCGTTCGCGTTCGCGGTACCACCACCGTCTGAAAACACAGGTAAGCACATTAGATGATGTTCCAAAACAGTAGGTTTAAGATTAAGATAAAAAAGGCTTTTATTCAAAGGACTCGTGCAATAATTGGTATATCAGCCTATTTTCCTAAAAAAAATTTAGGTAGTTCAACCTAGGTATTCCAGACGCGAGCATAAAACCCTACCTCTGTATTTCCATGGACTACCTATCGCTGAAAGTATTGTCTTCAGTCTATTGCGATATTTATTAAATTCAAATTGAAATATTTTATTTCATATAAACATACATGGTCACTTATAAAACATCTTAAGTTAAGGGCACATTTCCGATAATTTGATCGTTTCCAATGGAGAAGAGCTGGCAAGAAACTCAACGGTTACTCTTTTAAAAATTAATGGTTTTTACAATATGTTCAAATTACACGTAGGCACGGGTAATACGCAGGTATACACCACGATCACCAATCTGGTGATTGTGCGAACATTCTCTCAGGACCTTACATTGTAGGTAAGTAGGTAGTAGCTGGTATATCTAAGATCAGCAGTTAAATGTTAGGGTAGCCTATGTAATATAGGTAATAACCGCGTGATCGACTCGTGATAAGATTTATATGGGGGCATGGTGCGTTCCGACTCCATTATAGTCTTTACGACTAGTTTGTAATATTAGTAGGTAGCTTCGTCTGCGCTCCAAAAAACGGTACCTATTAGGTTTCCGCCAACCGATAACACTACCTACAATAAGCTACCAGTCTATCCATATTATATGAGAAAGTTTGAAAGGCGAAATTCGTAACTTTAAAATAACAAATCCAATACTATCTCCAATTAAGATACAGAACATCGGTCATAGAAAGGAGCACAAGCGTAAACCTGTTAATAAACTGACCTACTATCAATCAAATAAAATGATGTGGGTCGCAATAATAGACATTAAATAGAAATTTATGACCAAACGGTAACTACTCCACTTATTCTTCGGGCACCGAGTGATGTTTATCGATCACTTTTTGTGCGTATAGACCGCTTGACCGTCGCGGTCGCGTCGCCGTCGCCCGGAGAATTCCGAGACCGTTAGATGAACGGACGGCGTCACAGCCGCAACACTTTAGCTTACTCGACATGTCCCCGTTCTACATTCGACGACAATTATATGTACCGCGTATATACCTTGTACTGTGGTTGTGCATACCAAGTCGGGAAATGCAGTTAGTGCATAACAATAGGCTTGAACTTGCGATTAGCCCTCGTCGGCCATTCGATTCGGTTAGGCTGTTGTAGAATCTTTGATTCAAAATTATAAGTTGAATTACGAATTGAATAGGTTTGCTTAAAACAGGGCCGTGCACGGGAAATGTTTAAAATCATAAGAAAAATAAAATTATTTAAAAACAACAAAGGATAGGCTTATAATGATGTCCGATTACGCACGATTACATTAGTATCTAATAAATAACAAATCTTTAGAAATTCGTGACCAAGAAATAAATTCTGTGCAAAATTCAAGGACCGGAATGAATTGATACTTAAGTTCAAATGCTAAATAAAGCTTCATTTTGGATACGCTTATTTTTATTGAGACTGCATGGTAAGTAATATAATAGGAAGATACTTCTCTAAACGATTGCAACCTTGGCATTAAAAATATTTATTTATTCGTGAAAAACCTTCACTTCAAGTAAATTCAAAGGTATAACTTTTCTTAATAATCTTCACTTGTTCAAGAACAAACGCGTAATTAATCATAAATGACGTAATGACGGAACAGCACTAACATCAGTAAAGAATCATTGTCACCATAAACAACACATTGTCACATCCATCAAAAACTCTATTGCTAATAATTCGTGTGACTACACACAGCCTTGATGTACCTATAGTGTTACCTGAAGTCTGAACATCATATCGGCTAACAGTATTTTATTTTATTGGCCTCTAGTATATTTTACGCTCTTGTCAAGTCGATTTTCAATTGCTATTTCAATATGCAGGCAAGTTAATACACGTTGAGCCTCATTGAATATAATGTATGTCAGCAAATAAGCTAATGGATTTAAGAAGCTCTCTCTGGCTCTCAAGAGCTAAGTAAGTACTCACTACTTTTCACAAATACTTTTGATTCTGAAGAGGTTAAGTTCTTACAAATCCTACCTGCTCGGGTGTGTAAAACTTACTTATGTACCTATTTATTATTTTCTGCATCATCATTCTAATATTTTTCCAGCTGGAAAGTGGTTTGAGTGAATCACTATTCTTAGTGGTAAACCGCATGACCGGTTTATTCATAATAATTGAACTCATGTACTTTTTTTATTTAATACAGCTTTTAGATATGACGACTTGCCTTTGCTACTACAAATGACTTGTAGTAGCAACGGTTCATACTGTTAGTATTGTCCCAAAACAGTTGAATCTTGCAATTGGCCCTTTTTAGTACAAAAATTTTCAATACAATACAAAGTCTTTTCTCCAGGGCCTATACTAATTAACCTAGCTAATTACTTATTATATTTAAACTACGCAGGCTATGTATAGAGCCTAGATACAATTTTCAATTTGCTTTGAAAATCTATATACTTATAATAAATCTGTAGAAGTGAAAATTCTGTACATTGAAAATATCCAAAAAATAAATGGCAGGGGGTGTTACTTGACCGACACCGAACCCAAAAATGTGATTAAAAAAATTTTTGTCTGTCTGTCTGTCTGTCTGTTTGTTCAGGCATCACGCAAAAACTACCGGTTCGATTACGATGAAACTTGGTATAATTATTCTTTAATATCCTGGGCACCACACTGGGTACTTTTTATCCCGGAAAAGTATAAACAATAAAAAACAAACTTAATTTTGCGGTTCGATCCCTATACCCGATTACCACTGTCTGTACTGTACCAACCGCAAATACTAAGTTTGTCGTAGGTTGGGTCACCCGCAGTGGAGTTCATTTTTATTCCTTTTAGTTTTTAGAGTTATTTATGTTTATTTTTATATAAGTCGTAGGTATAGATTTTAATTGTAGTATATGTAGATAGTGTACGTAGTGACCGTTGGTTATTTTATACTACTGTTAGGTAGGATTAGTCATTCGTATAGATTTGGTTTTTAGGGATTTTTTATTGAGTTTAGATTAGTTATCATCAGAAATAGGTTTATTTAGGTAGGTAGGTATTTAATTTTCTGTTATTGAGTTTTTTTTTTTTAATTAGGTGCTTAGGTAAATATATCATATAGGTACCCTCTTAATCATCACTAATGAGACACAATTGGTTTTCTATTGTAATTAGCCACAAAGGGCCCGCGACATAGATGGCATTCTGGGGAAGCACATACATTTTATCCTGTTAGCACGTTCCCGTGGGTAAATTTCCGACATCCACGCGGGCGAAGCCGCGGGCAGAAGCTAGTATAAAATATACAAATGAGAGTGCCTCAGACTCTCAGTAGCTCGACATGACATTCCGTACGTTCTAACACTAGGTTATTCTGCTATGGGTTATTGTGTTGCATATAAAGCTGAGCACTTTTTGTTTTCACAAATTATGCGCACGGACGTTAGCGTGTGACTTTCAGAATTTCAGTGCCATTAACGTATTGCGGCTTCTATTGAAGAGTAAAAGATGCACATTACTGTACTTACATGTAACGACATAACACATTACGGAGCGTTTAGGGCATGGCCGAGACCGTTATATTTAGTTACACGAGTTTATGCACTGCACATAATATCAGTAGCACTGTACCACAATATAAACAAACGTTATGCGTGCCTACTACGCCTACATGCTTCACACCAACCTGAAAACCTCTGAATGATAAGGATTTTCCAGTTTTATAAACCAAAGAAGTGTTTACACGAAGCGAATTGATCAGTAACGTAGGATAAGGCGAGTAGGTAATCAAAAATCGCGATTGGTCAATTATACGCTCACAATATGCTGGCTTTCTTATACGAGACGGCCGCGGCATGATCGCTACGCCAGTACTTAGATCTTTTTATTTTTTATAACTGAACTAGTTTTCATCAGCAGTTTTGATCCCGTTCGGGGGATTTTTCCAGGATAAAGAACTATGCTAACATTCGGCCCTTACACTACCCATCTCTATGCAAAAAATCAAGTCGATCCGTGCCTAAAAGAATAACAAAACAACAAAAACACATTTTCGCATCGATAATATTAGTAGATTAATAATGAAAATAACTTACATGCTTCAGCGTTGGCGTTGGCGTTGGCATTGGAGCCGGGGCCGCCGGACGCGTAGGGGTAAGGCTGCAGGGAGCGGCGCAGGCGGCGCAGCGGCACACGCGCAGACTCGTGGCCTTCCGCGTCTATAGTGTAGTAGGCGCGGGGAACATAGTACTGTCCTTCTGGAATGTGCACAATGCACATATATGTCATTCGTGCTCATACTAGTGAGTCCTTTATACATATCAAGTAGCTATGTAGGTTTCACAGCTCAGGGGTATTACTGAACTTTGATGGATCACGTTCGGTCCCTAGCTAGTTATACAGGTATCAGAAATCTAATGGTACAAGAATTATAATCTACGGAGAAAGCTTTTCCCAAAATGTCACCTCAGTTGTGTAGGTACCTACTCATGACTCCTCCCTTCCTTTAAAACTAATTAGTGGAAAAACAGACGTTTTATGACTGTCTAAAAATTTAGCCACACTAGAAAACCTTGAACCTAAAGTAACAATTAAAGGAAGAATGTAAGCAGGTATCAATGAATCAGGAAGCTATTCACCATTATAAACTGAGATCATCACTAATCGCTGTAGTTAAACGCACGAGGCGTTTGCTTTTTATCTATGACCTCAACAAATCGTGACCGACAGGATTCGACCGAACATCATCATGCTAAAAGTGGAAATTACAAAAAAATATCATGTTCTTATAACACGAAGGATCCTACTGAGTAACATGGTACCTATCCATAAAGTTGCGAATAGGCACCTTTAGAACTCTGGTAAAGAACTTTTTGCAAAAGCTGAACGAATGCTTTGATTTCTAACTGTTATAAGCTACTGTACGTCAGAATGTATGAGTGTTTGAATGAGATCAATCTATATTGTATGAACCAAATAAAACAATAGTGAAAACTAGTGGGAATAGGTCATATTTCAGGTCAAGAAAGTACTCTACAAAGCTTTTAACAATGTATGAGCTTTGGGGATTCAAAACAATTCTGTACCTACATAAGAACGTACGCTCAAATCTCCCATATTATATGAACCATACGAAACAATACTGAAAACGAGTGAGAATAAGTAATATTTCAGCTATAGCAAAGACTCTACAAAGCTTTTTTACAATGTATGAGTTTTTTAGGGTTCAGAACAATCCTATACGTTCCTACTAAAGGATCTAAGCCTTAATCTTTTATACAGTTTAATTAACAACAAAACTTCGATTTGAAACACATGAGCTTACTGGTTACCTGTGCTGGTTAAAGCTCCTGCATTCCAGATATCGATTACAATAAATTATAGATAGAAAAGCAAGAGTTATCGATGTCAACATTAAAAGCTTTGAGCCAAGTTTCTTGGTTAAGTACAACAAGTAGGTAACCCCTAGGCTTAGGCTGTAGGTCTAGTTATAGACACCCGGTAGAAGCAATTCCAACTATTATTCAAAAATAAAATTTTGCACACTTTGTAGTAAGTTGTCTCTAACCTCTGACGTGGGTAATCATCCCAAGGATGATTGACCTTCCTGATTTATCAAACCAAAAAGTGAATCACCAAAGTAAACCCAATTACATGCAAGATCACTGATCTTTGTCTGAATCCAATTGGAAATTACATAAAATGACACTTAGAAAAGTAAATTACGAGTCAGCTCGGACGCTGTGGCGGTAAAAACCGGGGGGGCACTAACCTGCGAGGGCTACGGCAAACACTGCCGCCAAGATGAACAGAGTAATCTTATGCATTTTCAACGTGTAGACTCCACTGATGTCGAACAACAACTGGCTTCTCCGTACTCGCTCACACACTTTATAAGCCTTATATATCGCGACATTGGCAGCGTCTCGGCGGAAACTCACGCGCATCGAGATGCACGGTCCGCAATAACGGTCGTTGCCGGCAAAAACCTATCATCAAATTGAATGGATACCAAAAAATGCCAATTTGCTTTGATAAAAACCTGAGTTCTGAAATGAAAGTAAGTAGCCAATTAGTTTTAGGGTACCCTAGCAATTACATGTTTAGAGCCTATAAATTAAATGTTTTATTATATATGTAATATATGTAATATTAGTACCAAACATTTTATGAGACTTGTTCCGTATTCTCGATACGAACGGAACACGCAAGTGTGTCCTCAAGCCGGTGTAATGTAAGTCCTAACTTTGTTACACGGGTTACACCCATTCAAAATCTAAACCGTGTAACCCAGATATTTGGCATAAAATTATAGACAAAGATATGTCTCAGCAGATCTATGTGTAACTATACCTGCTTATGTGTGTCAGGAAATTAATTAGATCACTAAAACATTAATTAAAGTAGCGTGGGAAGATAGACATGACAACTTTCTGACGAGATGCGGCTTCCAATACGAGAAGCAAAAGATTCCCCAAATACGTCAGCTCATGTGTTCAAATTAATGTAGGTATACGGATCCCAGCTTCTCACTCTTCTTACGTGCTAAAGCGCTAGAGTAAGTCTCCACATCTTTAGAGTTTAACACAAAAATAAAATAAGTACCTAAGGCCTTGAAAAACGACAAAGCTTTTTAAAATATTTAGATTTCGTAGAATAAGCCTGTATTTTTTATCAATCTGGAGGTAGATCAATTTTGATTAACTAGATGTAACTTTTTGTTATGGCTTGACGAAATCGACGCTTTACTTTACCGAGCTGTTTTTTGGGTGAATCAAACCTCGACTAAGTTTATTTAAAATCTCTGTCGATTTATTATCAAAAGCCTGAAATTGGATAACTACCAGACTGAATAAGTAACTAAATTCAATCAAATGCCGAGAACAGGCTATCTCTACAATTTACAGGTAGGGAGGTACCTGCGCCACCACAAACTTTCGATCATTAATGTCTATACCTTTTTTTGTTTGGAATGAAGCACTGCACTTTGGTTTTCTTGAGTAGTGTTTGCTACGTAGGTTACCTATTACTAAATTACTAACCAACTTACTTTTGAAATGAGACCACAAGTCTTACGACTCCGGGGGGTGTGTATCAGGTAGAAAATGTGGGGCACATGGGCTCTCCTCCTTATAGTTATCCTTCTTAGCAATGACAGAGGTAACTAGGCAAGCAATTTTTGCCGATCGGATTACCGGCAAAATTTACAAACATCCAGACTTTCATTCCTTATCTAACCCACTAGAAGACGAATTTTCAAAGTCCTTCCTTAGAGCTCACGTTCGGTATATAAGGAAACCTTACCATTTCATGCTACCCGGCGGTTTAGGCTGTTTGTTTTCGGTCATGAATGAATGAATTTAATTTTTTTATTTAATAGATTCTATGCACATATTCACATATCCAATACCTACAATAAAGCGTTCACTGATAAGGTCAAGCGTGGTTAATGAATGGTGCTAGAATGCATATAAATTAAATTTCTATGCATTAATCTAGCTGACTATCCAGTGTGTGCGCACTAATGTGCATTGTGCAGTGTAGGCAGGTACCTACTTACGTTAAATTTCTGAGGAGGTTTCATACCATGTAAGGTAGGTTTTGCTTTCGTATACCTACCTTCTCTTTTCCATCACACCATTTCCATTATATCCAGTATACCATTTCCATGTCGATCACAAATAGTAGCCACCCATCTAGGTACCTCAATTATAATAATAAAGTAATGTTTATGATTTTGACGAGATTACTACTTACCTAAGTGATAAATCTTAATAAGTAGGAAGGTACTGCGTCATTAAACTTACCCATTGTTTACATGGTAGGAAACAATTAGTTCTAGCACAGTCAGCATCACAGAAAGGTTATAAAAAGTTCCAAAGTAATGTTATTTTTAGCTACTTGCTATATTTCAGTTACAAGTTATGATAACGGCGAAAACAGCCTCATTCCTGAATCAACTAGTTAATTTTAAAATTCTGGAATTTTCATCTTGGCACTTCTGGTCTTCGAAACTTTTGTTAAAATTATTGACCAGCAAGTGATGCACTTGCATGAGTGCATCACCTACTACGAAATAAATATACCATTTAGGTACCTACCTACTGATGCTGACCGTACCAATTTACTGAGGTGCCATAATAAGTAATGATATTAGATCATTTATTTCAGATCTATTAATATAGGTAGGTATTAACAGTGTATGTGTTGTCTAGGAATAATCCTTAGTCAAAGTTAAGTAATTAACTTTGACTAGGTATTATAAATAAATATTACAACTTATTGCTGTTTTTTACTAAGCATTATTCACAACAAAATTCTTAATTTACTTTAGCTGTTTGTTTTAACGTTTGTCACTGTAATTAAAACCCATTTAGGTATTTCCTGTAGGTATCCATGGATAACCTAGTGACGCAATATAAGAATTGTAAATATAAAGCGCTTGAAATCTCCGCGACCGGTTAGTGTGCATACAGAAGCGACACGCGTCAAAGCCAGGCCACTGCAGCCGTCGACAATAGTTTTTTTTTTTATAAATAGCATCTCGCAGTTCAACCTATTAGGTTGTCGTCTGCTTAACCGGGCTTGCCAGTGGATGCCTCAATAAATTAAGGTCTCCAGCTTAGGGCTTAAAAAACTTAAAAACTAAGCGACTACTCGCTAAGGGCACCCTCTGTGGGGTACGGAGCTCGACTTAGCTTAGGGCGTCGCTGGGAGAGGGTTGCCCTCTCCCAATTCCCAATTCCAATCCAGCCTGTCCTTTGTTGCAAAGGACAGGCTGGATTGGAATTATTTAGGGATGAATTTAAAACTACCGGCTCTGCGGCACGGGTTGGCTCAAGCAAGGGTCGGGGCATTGTGACGGCAGGGACGGAAGGACGGCTGTCGGGATTTGTACTTTCTAAGAGTACTGGTGGCCTTAATAGTCTCCTGTAGGAGGATCGTGGCGTCGCCGCGTCGTTGGGGATGGTAAGGGTATGTCCCTCGGTCGGTAAATCCTACTTATGTGAGAGGGAGTGTATCGGTCGGCCGCCGCAATCAGGGGATTGGGGTGCTTTATAGCAGAATCCAAGAAACGCTTGGAAAGGCGTTTCATGAATTGCTGGCTGGCGGGCAGCCGCTCGTGTATTTGAGTACGGTGCTCAAATACACGAGCTGTATGTTGTTGACGGCAAGAGCCGACAAGCGTTTAGGGCTGCAGTTGCCTCTGCCGTTGACGCGTGTCGCTCGTGTGTATGAGCACTGTGTACAAAAGAAACCGCAAGTCTCGAGTGGGTAATCCAGTTGGAACATCATAATGGAAATTCTACGAAGACTAAAATTTCTAAGGAGACTAAAATTTTTTTGTATAGGTAAGCAATATAGATAGCATATATACTCTCATTATTATCCATAAAAAACTATCTAGATACAAAATAAAATTGAAGTATCTGTTTGCAATATGAATAAAAGCTTTCTAGGTAGTTCTATGTTCTATGTTATGGGTTTGGTTTCCGCACTTAGTCCTTCAGGTGGACCATTGTGCGTGAGCCATGGTGGCCGTCGGTGGTTATTCCAACCAGCCCACCTCCCTCCAGAAGCTTATTAGGTCTCCTGGTCTGTCGAGAACATCTGTGTAGGATCTGGGTGTCCCGAGGGTTTTTGATCTGATCTGGGTGACGCCTGTGCACTCAAAGAGCACATGCGCAACGGTTTCATCAGCCTCCATGCAGGCCCTGCATAGGGGGCTGTCCGTTATGCCTATCGTATGGAAGTGTTTGTTCAGTGAGCAGTGTCCCGTGATGGTCCCCGTCACCAGGCGCAGGCCTTTCCTGTCCAGACGTAGCAGTCTCTTGGTTAGCTTGCCATCTAATGATGGCATGGCTTCCTTGGACTGCCTACAGCCCGGTGACGAGGACCACCAGTTCTCTGCCTGTGTGTGGGTGTGCTTTTGTAGCCACCTGCGTAGTTGATTGAAGGGGATGGGCACGACTGGTTCCGGTCCGTAGACTGGCGTGCTTGAGGCCCTTCTGGCCAGCTCGTCAGCCGCGTCGTTACCTAGTGATCCACTGTGTCCTTTTATCCATTGTAGTGTCACTGTGTTGCGGTTCGATACAGTTACCTGTTCAAGCGCCATGTGACATTCTAGTATTAAATTTGATGTGATGCATCCCTTCTTTAGGGATTGGAGGACTGAAGCGCTGTCAGAGAGTATACGAACATGTGTGTCCGTAACTCCCCTGGCTGCTATGGCATGGGCCGCTTGTATTATACCCACACACTCGGCTTGGTAGACCGTGTTGAGCATTCCTAGCGGGCTGCATATGTTTATGTTGAGGTCGTGTGAGAAGACTCCGACTCCAGTTCCGCAGTCGGTCTTTGATCCATCAGTGTAAACTCTCAGCTCTCCCGGGCCTGAGTAGTCGCACTGCTCCTCTTTAAGCACTACATTGTAATGCTTTTGAAAGCAGTATTGCTTAGGGGCTTTGTCGCAGGGTGATGCCATCATTGGCTGTCGTTTGATTGCCTCGTCCTTTAGGCGTATGTGCTTGATCCTCGAGTCTTTGCTTAGGGTTCCTGATAGCTGGAGCCTGAAGGCAGACAGGGCCGCCTCCTCTCTCACAACGAGGTGTAGGGGAGGCAGTCCAAGCATGGCCTGTAGGGCAGCGGTGGGTGCAGTTCTCATGCAGCTTGTGATTGCCACACAAGCAAATCGCTGCAGCTTTTCAAGATCTCTTTGGGCTGTGCTCAGGTCTGTTCTGGGCCACCAGACTAGTGAGCCATATGTGATGATTGGTCGGATAACTGTGGTATAGAGCCAGTAAGTGACCCTGGGGCTAATCCCCCAGTTTTTCCCAAGCATTCTCTTGCATTGCCACAGGGATATGCTGGCCTTCGTGGTGATGTGATTGATGTGTTTAGCCCAGTTCAGCTGTTTATCCAAAAAGATGCCCAGGTATTTGGTTTCAGTTGAAAGGCTTAGGGTAGTGCCAAAGAATCTTGGAAGTTGTAGTGTGGCTAGTTTCCTCTTTTTTGTGAAGAGGATCAGTTCTGTTTTTGTTGGGTTCACTGATAGTTGGTGTATGCTACACCAGTTCTCTACTATTTTCAGTGCCTGGTGCATTAGGTTGCATAGGGTGTTTTCGTGGGTGCCATTTATTATTATGGTTAGATCATCGGCGTAGCCTACTGTGAAGTAGCCTTTATTGTTTAGTGTCTTTATCAGGCTGTCTACGACCAGATTCCATAGGAGCGGCGAAAGGACGCCCCCTTGTGGGCAGCCCTTTGCCACGACGGCCCTTGTGGTATCGTTTACGGTCACCTGTACAGCTCTCTGTTTCAACATATTGGTAATCCAGCCGCTCAGAGACGGATCTATGCCGTGTCTGTCTAGGGCCGTGCTGATACTTTTGAATGTGGTTTTGTCAAAGGCGCCCTCGATATCAATGAAGGCGGCTAGTGCTGAGCATTTGTGGTCCACTGCGCATTCAATCTTGGATACGACGCTGTGCAGCGCGGATTCTGTTGATTTGCCTGTGGAGTACGCATGCTGTTGTTTGTGGAGTGGTTTTGCCCTAAGGGGACCGTCTCGGATGTGTCGATCGCATAGTCTCTCCAGGGTCTTTAGTAGAAAAGATGTGAGGCTTATGGGTCTGTACGCCTTAGGTTGCGTGTAGTCGGCTTTACCAGGTTTAGGTATAAAGATGACTTTCACTTCGCGCCAGGCTAGGGGTATATGTCTGAGTGCCATGCAGGCCCGGTAGATCTCCATCAGGCATGGTGTGATATATTCGAGCCCCCATTGTAGTAAGGCTGGGAAGATGCCATCCAGACCCGCGGACTTGTACGGCTGGAAGGTGTTGATGGCCCACCTTAACCGGTCCTCCGTTACTAGCCCGCGGGCACAGGTCCAGTCCCGTTCCGTTGGGGTCCGATCTGGTACTTCTTCCCAGGTCCTGTCCTCTAGGAGTTTGCAGTCTGGGAAGTGGGTTTCGAGAAGGACCTTGCTGGTCTCATGGTCCGTTTGTGTGTAAGTGTCGTCTGGTTTTTTCAGCGCGCCGAGGGTTCGGTCCTGGTCGGTTGATAGGATCTTCCTCACCCTTGCGGCTTCATTGTTAGTTTCTATGGATTCACAGAATTTCCGCCATGCTGTCCTCCTGGCGGTTCTGATTTCCTTTTTGTATGTGTGTCGGGTTTCAGTGTATATTTCCCAGTCTTCTGGGAGTCTGGTGTTTTTAGCTCTGTTGAATTGCTTCCGTAATGCATGTCTGAGTTTACCAAGTTCGGCGTTCCACCAGGGATTTCTCTCACTGTTGGCTCGTGGCGTCCTTAGTTTACAGCATGCATGGTAGGCTTCGGTGAGATATTCTGATAACTTTGTCACAGTGTATTCCAACTGTGCTGGTTCTCTTATATTTATTTGTGATAGGTGTCTAGCTAGCAGGGCGGCCAGGAGGCGCTTGTACCCGGGTACATCGGTGCGCCGCGGATTTCTTCTCGGTGCGGGTTTTTTGGTGTGGGTGGTTAGTGTGAAGCGGATCCTTCTGTGGTCCGAGCAGGAAGGTTCGCCCGATACATGCCAGTTTGTGATAAGATTTTTCGCGTTTTCTGTAGCAAGTGTTAGGTCTATGATTGTTTGTCCTCGGACTGTGACCCAAGTGGGTTCAGAGCCTCGGTTAATGATGTTAAGGTTAGTAGAGAATAAGTAGGTGGATAATACCTCTCCTCTGGGGTTCGACGCGTGGCTGCCCCAGAGCGGGTGATGGGCGTTGGAGTCGGTGCATATGATTAGGTCCAGACCCGTGACCTCGCAGTGCTGCACTAGGTCGGCCATTTCTTGCGGCGGGCAGTTTGTGTCCTCGCCCGGCATGTACACCGACGTTAGCACGACATCTGGAAGGTCGTCGTCGGTCTGGAGCTTGACAGCTGTCAAGTCTCTGGAACAGAATTGAGTGAGCAGTGTGGTAGGGATGTCTTTGGGTATGTACACGCAGGATCGAGGTTTGTCTGAACTCTGTGTGTTGAGGATTAGCTTACCTCCGATGTTACTGAGGCCGCATATTCTGTTGTTCCTGATCCACGGCTCCTGGATCAGTGCGATGGTACGGGGGTTAATCTCCAGCGCCCTGCGTAGGCTAGCCGTGGCAGTCTGGCTATGCTGGAGGTTTGCCTGTATGACGTTGAGTGCGGGTGACGACGATGGGGAGGGGCGGTTAGTCGGTGGTGGATCCATCGGATAATAATCCCTCCACCGCCACCTCCCTGTACGGGCCGTCGTCGTGTTGCTCCCTTGGCGACGATGCTAGAAGCTCGCTCCAGCCGGGAGATGTGGGCGGAATTGAGGCCTCATCGTCGGCCATCGCCGCACGGGCCATGACCTCCTCTAGCTGGGCGATGTCGTCCGTGTCGTCTGTCCGTGTCTCCGTCGGTGTCGTCGTCGGGTTTGTTTTGCAGTCAGAGGGCTGGGTCGTGGGCCAGAAGCGCACGTATATCGAACCCAGTAGGTACGATATCCGTCGCTCCCGGTCCAGGACCGTTTGCACTTCCTCCGGTGGCACACCCAGGGTCAGAAAAGTCCCGTAGTTGTGGCCACCGACGGTAGTTGCCCTATATAGTGACCACCTAGCGATGTCATACCACACATTCTGACGAATCAGAATGCTGTGGAGCCTCCGTACGTCACCTGTGTACCGAGGGACGAAAAGCGAGGCTCTGACACGGGTGGGCACATCTGACTGCCTCAGTACCGTCAGTTTAAGGTCGGTGTTAGGGAGTTGTAGTAGGGGTACGTTTTGGGTCAGCCATGTCAGGGCGCTGTCGTCCTCGCACCACATCTGCACGGTACCCTCTGCTACCCGTGGGTATCCGCGGAAGGCAGGGAGTGGCGACGATGAGTCTGCGCCCATGAGCAGGTCCTCCAGGCCTACCTTGACCTGTTCAGCCTCTTCCTTCGTCAAGTCTCTGGAGGGGGGAGGGAAGCAGATTGCCACGGCGAGCCGCGCAGGGATATCCTTAGTGGCCCGCGCGTAGGTCCTCGGCTCCCCTTGAGCGGAGTGGACCCTTACACGCTTGGCGTCCCCCTGAAGCGTGCTCGGTGAGGCCGAGTCGTCCGGGCGGTCCCTCTTCGCCGGCCCTGTACCGCTCGGTCCAGGCTGCGGCTTGGAGGTGCCCGGCAGGGTGGACGCCTTAGCGTGCATGACTCCACCCCGCCTCCCTCTGTGGTGTCTGGGTTTGGGTCTGTCGCGGGGTGCGTCTGTGTCCGTGTGAGGGGGTTGGTTGGCGCCCCCGGTAGGCTCTGTCGTGTGCGGGGGGTTTTCGCGTTGGGTTGCCCCCTCGCGTACTTGCCCCTGCACGCGTGGTTCCGCGTCCGGCCTCTTTCCGCTCTGGGTTGCCCCTTCGCGTACTGGCTGCTGGTCGCGTAGTCCCACGTTAGGCCGCTTTTCGCGCTGGGTTTCCCCCTCGCATACTTGCGGCCGTTCTCTTTCTTCCGCGTCCGGCCCTTTTTCGCGCTCGGTTTCCCCATCGCGTAATCGGGGCTGGTCGCGTACTACCTCTTCGGCGTCCGATCGCGCTTCGCGCTGGCTGTTGCCTTCGCAAGTGCTGCGCTTTCGGTCGCCTACTTTCCTCCCCCGGCCTGTGATTTTTCCGCGCTTCTTCAGCTGTCGTACTCTATCTACCGGGAGAGTGGTGGGGCCGCTGGGGTCGTCAACCTTCCCCGTTTCGGTCTGTCCGTGTCTTTTGGTGTCTGGGTTTGTGATGCTGTTCCGCACGATGCTCTGTTGCCAGAGGCTCACGGGAGGCATGCACGTCGTGGTCAGGTTTGTCGCTGCCTGTGTTGTGGGCGCTAAATCAGCAGCCGGCCGCGCTGGAGAGCGCGGCAATGATGAATTGCAGTTAGATGCCCCCCCCAGAGTACGTTGGGGGCTGACCGCCTTGGCGGTGTGGGATTCCCCGGCTTGGCCGGGACCCACCTGGGTAGTTACCTTAACTTCCTGCATTTTTCATTTGGTGGGGGGTGGGCTTTTTTGGAATCGAGGTTACCCATCCTCAGGGACCGACAGGATGTAGGGATAGGAGGGAGGGTGTTTGGTATTAGGGGGTGGGTTGGGGGGGGTCACCCTAGGTCTGGGATTTGGCCTAGGGGTTTCGCGGATTGACAGGATTTATGGATACGGAAGGGTTGGGTTTGGTTGGGACATTAAGGAGCATGGGATGAGGGTGTATAGGGATAGGAGGGAGGGTGTTTGGTATTAGGGGGTGGGTTGGGGGGGGTCACCCTAGGTCTGGGATTTGGCCTAGGGGTTTCGCGGATTGACAGGATTTATGGATACGGAAGGGTTGGGCTTGGTTGGGACATTAAGGAGCATGGGATGAGGGTGTATAGGTTACCCTAAACCTGGGACTTGGTGTTCGGGCACTTCTCTTGTCCGGGATCTCTTTCGAGATGCTCCGGGTGCGGGATCAGCTGAAGGCAGCCGGTCCCGAAGCCGGAGTTGGGCTATCCGCAACCTGCCCACCCGCTCGGTTGCAAGAGAAGAAGTGCCCGGCAGTCTGAGTCGCACCACCACAGATGTACGTATACATTTGCGTTGGTTCGACTCAGCTAGCCCCGAGCTTTCTAGGTAGTAAATCCCTATGAAAGTATATACGGTAATTTAAAAAAAAAAAAATATATATACCTATATAAAAATGTCTGTCTGTTTGTTCCGGTTAATCTCCGAAACGGCTGGACCGCTTTTTAACATGTTTTTCACTGGCAAATAGCTGATGTTATAAGGAAGCTACTTTTTCTCCCGCTTGCACGTTCCCGTGGAATATCCGCCATCCACGCGGGCCAAGCTACAAACAAAACAAACACAAGAACACAAACAAACACAAACATACAAACAAACACAAACAACACAAATACACACACACAACACACAAACGCACCAAACACACACAAACACACCCCCATACACATACAAACAAACACAAGACTTATACACACAAACACACACACACAGATACTTATACATCTATTCTATACTTATAATAAATCTGTAGAAGTGAAAATTCTGTACATTGAAAATATCAAAAAAATAAATGGCAGGGGGTGTTACTAGACCGACACCGAACCCAAAAATGTGATTAAAAAATTTTTTGTCTGTCTGTCTGTTTGTTCAGGCATCACGCAAAAAATACCGGTTCGATTACGATGAAACTTGGTATAATTTTCTTTAATATCCTGGGCACCACACTGGGTACTTTTTATCCCGGAAAAGTATATACAATAAAAAACAAACTTAATTTTGCGGTTCGATCCCTAGACCCATTACTGTGTCAACCGCAAATAATAAGTTTGTCGTAGGTTACGTCACCCGCAGTGGAGTTCATTTTTATTCCTTCTAGTTTTTAGAATTATTTAGGTTTATTTTCATATAAGTCGTAGGTATAGATTTTAATTTTAAAGTATAGGTAGCATTTGATAGTGTACGTAGTGACCGTAGGTTATTTTATAATACTGTTAGGTAGGATTAGTCATTTGTATAGATATTAGTTTTTAGGGATTTTGCTTTTTTATTGAGTTTAGATTAGTTATCATCAGAAATAGGTTTATTTAGGTAGGTATTTAATTTTCTGTTATTGAGCTTTTTTTTTTTAAATTAGGTAGGTACTTAGGTAAAGATATCATATAGGTACCCTCTTAATCACCACTAATGAGACACAATTGGTTTTCTATTGTTATTAGCCACAAAGGGCCCGCGAAATAGATGGCATTCTGGGGAAGCACATACATTTTATCCTGTTAGCACGTTCCCGTGGGATAATTTCCGACATCCACGCGGGCGAAGCCGCGGGCAGAAGCTAGTTACAAATATAAGTGTAAAAATTTTACAAGGGGTGACACAATGGGCGCTAATAGTTAGTAGCTCTATATTCCAACGTGCACAAGCGAGCCTTATAAGAATAAGTACCTACATGAGATACCACTAATAAACGACGAAAACCTACTTTTAAGACCTTATCAATATGGCACGAAATACGCGCATACGGTGCGCGGTAAAGGTGCTAACGAAGCACCTGTGTAATAGTAATACACCCGTTACATGATATTGGCTCTTGGAATTTGACCGAATGTGTCGGTATGCCGTACGCGTGTATTTCAGGCCATCTATTTGTCTAAATGGCAGGCTCTGCGTATAGATATCTATACTGCTATAGGTACCTACCAATCTATTGGCGCTATAGGTTCTAACTTATTCATTCCGAGAAAGATCAGAAACAAAATAGACTTGCAAGGCATGGCTATAAAACTTCTCCACAAGGTGTACGGCTTTCACTTCTTGTTATCAAAGGTTTTACAACTTATTTTTTTGTTTCGTTTGCCCGGTTCCACGGGTCTTAAAAATAGGAACACTTTCTGATTGTCTTTAGTTTGATCTTGTGTGAGGATAGCAAAATCAAAGATTTAGATTCACATGATTTCTTACAAAAATTTATTTGAAATAAAAATAACATCAAGCTTTTAAAATTGACAATTCTCATGAAAATTATATAATAATTTATGAGCACAATTTCACATTAGGAAGAATAATTTCATTATTTCTTTACTTCACATTAAATTATAACAATAATCACGGATTCAATCTCAAAGTGTAACGCAAACGAGGCAAAACGTTCATACCAAATGCAATGAATATGTAGAAAGAATAATATTAACTGAACAGCTCCTGATTACAATCTTACAGCAACTGAAGAAAAACATTCATCTCGTTAAAAATATAGAAACTGTTAGTTATAGTAAAAGTATACTGTAAATATAAAAATATAATTTAAAATGTAAACTCGTATTGGAATTCATCATATTACAGCAAAAAATAATTTCTTTAAATATTGAAATGCAAAATAAAAATGGAATTTTCATCATTTAATGTGTATGAACACACAGTACTTCAATATTCTTATCAATATATTCATATAAACAACAGTTTAACCTAGACTTCATTTTTTTACACTTTAGGAGATATTTTTACAACCCTGTATCCACTATACTTTTAATGACGATAATATGTTCCACAGTCTAAATTAATGTTTCGTAAAAAGAAAATACAATATTATTAACTACGATAAAGTAAGTCTTGTCACGTACGTGCTTGATACTTATTTAATTAACATCAATTACCATCGACATCGATTACATGTACCAGAATCCGTTACGATCTTACAATACAAAAGTACGGTTTTGTGCTAGAACATTGATACCTAAAGGGGAAGAGAATGTAACTAAAGTGTAGTAGTGGAAAGACTCAGTTACAACGGGATGACGACAACCTAACATTACAGTTAATGTCAAAGTATTGTATGAGTGAGTGCGGTTCACTTCGCCTTGACGGCGCTCTGTCGCTGTCGCAGCGTCTTGTTCGTGTTCTGGTCCACCTCGGGCAGGTCCGACTCTTCGACCGGGGCTTTCTTTACTGTTCACAAAAACAACAACGTAATATTAATATCGATATGAAAATAACATGTACACACGGCTACACATCAAGCTATGCAAAACCAGTATTGGCTGACCGTTAATTGTGAGAAAATATCATACAAAGTGAGGCCAAGACAATCTGGTTTTGTATAGCTTGACGTGTAGCCGTGTGTACTTTTAGAAGACGCCATAAAATTCACAACTCTTGCAGAAATATGTCGAAGCGGCAAGGGATGTTGGAAGTTTATTTACCTTTCTCCTTCTTAGGCTTTTCCTTTTTCTCTTTCTTGGGCTTGGCTTGCGCCTGTTGACGGATCTCCTGTCTCTGCTTGATGGCTTCAGAGATGAAGTTGAACATCAGATAAACCTGTTCAAAAACAAAAGAAGAATTATGTACCTATACATCATAAGCACTGACAATAAATTAGACGTATTGTAATGACTTCCCAGTATAACAACTAGTAAACTGTACATACATTAAAGTATTATACATGACAAGTTAATAAGCTTCAATAAGTGTAAAACACAATTTATCAAGGTCAGCAGATAATAAAACGTCGTTTAAAATCGTATGATGTACACAAATGCAAATAAAATTATTGTTGACCAAGTTAATTTGAGAACAGACTTGCCAGTCGTGACATCATCCACAAATATTATATTAAAGAATTGCAACGGTACTTAGACAAACATGTGATTGAGGTTTTTAGTGGGAGGGCTAATATGAGCCAAAGAGAAGTGTATCTTACCTGGAAGGAGACGAGCAGGGACAAGGCAGCGACGCGGAGCACCAGCTGAGCGGCGCCCGCCAGACCGAAGTAGAAGGTGAGCACGCCGAGCACCAGCGAGCATAGTCGCACTGCCACGAACACGGAGCCGTTGATCAGGCCCAAGACTGCGGAAAAGTGCACGTTAGAATAGGAGCAAATAAACCACATCATCAGTAGAATATTTTGGAATTTTCATCTCTGGCACTTATACCTACTGTGTGAAAAATAAAGAGTCGATAGCAGAATAATCTTGTATGATAATAATCAACTTGTTTATCACGCATGGTAAATGAAGCAATATACCTGTAGTGGTATCTACAAACGCCACATGCGAACTAAGCGTCATACTGACGCAAAATACAAAAAAAACAACAAAATACTCAAAAATCTGCAAAATACTGCATCTCGCAAGCAGAGTTTACCGCGCATCTAGCATATCGTCGCTCTAGATGTGACACCTCGTAAATACGAACCTGTAAATTTTACAGGAGAGACAAAAAAACTGTTTTGATAATATTATGTATATTGCATGCTTTTGGTTATTTTATTTAATATTCAATAAAATACCGTATGTTTTCTTGGATGTACATAAAAAATCACCTTGGCATGCTTGGTGTTTAGTAAACTTACAAGGTCCCACCTTACAAAGTGCTTCAATGTCTTGTTACGAGATGTCACTAAAAGTCAGTTTTTTAAGTGAAGTAAACCTCCTGTACATACAAGATATCACCAGAAAGATGGGAAATTGCGTAATGGACAATTTCGCATCAAAATGTTAAATGTACCAATAATTGCAATTCAAACGTTATTTTATTTTTTAAAGAGACAAATGTAAGCCATCGAGCTCATGAAGTCAAGCCTGTCCATGACTTTATGAGCAGTCCATCGAATAATTTTATTTCAATATTATTAAACTATATAATAACTAAAACTCATGCGAAAGAGCAGTCCATCGATTAATAAATATTCGATGAATCGTTCAGTCGAAGTAGCGTTTGGCGATAAAAGGTTGTTTCGCAATAAATTCCATTCGAACAATCGTTCAGTCGACTTTCCATTAATCGAACCTATGACTCTCGAAGTTAAGTTACGGACCCAATCAGGACATCCTATAATTATGCAAACAAGTTATTAAAATTAAAGATTTCCTTTTTAATATTCCTGTTTACGTATGTTCTGTAAATACTAGTAAGAAATAGACATCAGGACCTTGTGATCATGAAAATACCCGACCTTGAAACATAATTAATGTGATTTTGCACTTACATTTGTCTAACCAGTCTTCACGTTCTCCCCTGAGGATGGTGTTCAGCCTATAGCTGTGAGCCACAAACTCGGCCAGAGAGTGCAGCACAACCAAGCAGACACCCACACGTTGGAACCTGAGAAAATAAGAACACTTTTATCACAATATGTTCAGTCTTACAAAACCTGGCGAAACTGGGACTTTACGAAAAACAATGTTGATGACGTCAAGTGTCGTCAGATAGGTTGAACCATCCTTCTATCTCAAGGAACAAAATGTTGATGGAGCGTGCATAAAGCAAACTATACCCGACTTTATTATCCAGTTAGTGAATTCATAATAGTCATGATGAAAGAAAATGTCAGTACAGTCATTCTGTCTCTACCTCAATTATGCTTAGATGTCCCACAGTGATATTTTAAAAAGCATGCAGCTCAATTACAGACGTATGTTAATAAAAAACATTCACTTGGTGGTAGGTATAATTAAACAACTGCTTATCTAAGCCAAAATAAAAGTCAGGAGCATTAATTGCTGACCAAAATAAAACAAGCCTACCTACACAGCATGATGATTTAATTAAGTTATATAATAAAAATAAGTCCTGATTATGAATGGTTTTATAAAGTGAAAAAGGATAACATCAACCTACCAGATAACTAGAACAATTACTTTGTTAAACAATGATAATTTGAGTTGTAAAAGTAATTGGTTTTATCAATAATGTTGGTATCAATAAGACAAGTAGTTGATAATAATACCTATAGTGAGATAGATGTTCTTATCACATTTTTTTAACTCAATTTTTTATCATCATTCAACAACACATTTAACTTTATAGGGGGCCTGTTGTTTGCCCATATTTGCTTTCTTGTCTTTTTTCATTTTATAACTATACTAGCAGCGCCCCGCGGTACACCCACATAAGTTTAGAACCTATGGGAATATCGGGATAAAAAGTATCCTATGTGATATTCTGGTGTATAAGCTATATTACTGTAAAGTTTCAGTATTACAAACTGTTCAGTAGTTTTTGTATGAAAGAGTAACAAACTTCCATCCAATCCAACAACCACAAACTTTGGCATTTATAATATTAGGTTAAATATAATTACAAAATAAAAATACACTTACTTGAAGCCATAAGCCAGTGCAACAAATGCAAATGCAGCAGAAGCGTGTCTGATACGGGCAAGCCATTCATCTTTCTTGATGCGTTGGAAGTACAACTCGGGGACAGTGTGGATCCAGTATGCTGCTTGCACGATCCACCAAAGCTTGAGCAGGAAGCTCATTGGATGGTTGGGGTAACCTGCGTAAAGAAATGGAAATGTCAAACTAGAATATGGGCCATAAATACTTTTGATGCTGAATCACTAATGTTGGAGAAAGTTTGGCTCTTAGTATGCTAAATAAACACAACCACATTTCTTATGTCAACATTTTTACATGAACAAACTATTTTTTTCTAACATTGTAGGAAAAATTAATATCTTATCTTGAAAATTGCATAAAATATTAAAAAGAAAATTCGATGAAACAGGCATACATATTCGTAGGAAAGCAGATAATTCCTGATTTTTTTTCACTTAAGTATGTAATTTAATTGATTAATAAATCAGAATAATATGAAACTGCAATGATAGCAAAATAGGTAGTTCCATGGAAATAATAAGGTAGTTTGTTACTGTAATTGATAACATATCTCATTCATTACATAAAATATTCATTTCACAAGAGAAATCATCAGATAATGAATGTTGTTTGATCAAATTCGAATGGTTAATTTATTCAAAATTATTTTATAGTAAATTTTATACAAATTTTCTTTAGTAATGTAAATTTGATGAAAAAAACTAGTCTATGTATTGAATATTCTATGTACTAGGTCTCATTATTTTTAGAACTACTCTAAATAATGATGCCATTATTCAAATTATCTTTCAACATGACATTGTTTCATGAGCAACTACTATAATAGTGCCACCAAAAAGTTATTCAAAAAGTTGATTATTATTGAATATGAAATATTTACCATCCCACAACTGCGAAATATTGAAGACAAATCCTTCACGGATGATGGCATCCCCACCCCACACAAGAGTCACGAGGTGGAACACAACCAGCTGACCAGACTCATTCAGGGCACTCAGTCTTGATTTGGACAGATGAAATTTCTTTGATATTTTCTACAAATGAAAATCACAGTTAAAACTAAACCATCTTCAGTCTACTAGTTGTAGGTCCCAACAGCAGGTTTTTAATATGTTTGCTGACTTAAACATATGTTTGAACAATGTCATACTTACATCCAAGAAATACTCCTGGAGGATGGCATGCATTACAATGCACACCAACGAGTAAAAGAATACTGCACAGGCGTCTTTCCATCCTGCTTCGTAGGAGAATGGTTCTCCTTTTGGCAATTCTCTGGTGGGCTCAACTCCACTGACATTGTGATGCAGGCTGATGAATAAACTCGCTATGGGAGTTGTCGACTGCAAGATTAATACAACAGCTGTTTCATAAATAAAGTTACACGAATACAATTCTATGGAAAACATATTTACGGAGGTACCTAGCTTACGTGGCAGACTTGTCACTCACCTGTACCATCAGCCCGACCAAAAACACCATCACCACACACGAAACAATGTCCGCATGATTCTGGATCACAAATTCATGACTAAAAATAGGTGGGTTTTTGTTAGATTTTCTTCCAATTGCAGGCTTAACACCCATTTTTCCCGGCGATAACCTTTCTGAAAATGTACTATTTGATAAAACAAATTTTAATGTAACATGTCATTCATAAATTAAAAATTGATAACATGATTGATTAGTAATAGAAAACGTTAATTAGAACGTACCTCTAGGAAGGCGGAGTGAATTATACCAGAATAATAATATTTCTGACAGGAATCCAATCGACGTGACACTTTCACTTGCTACGCGGTGAAACGTCAACGTCGTTTGTTGATTACGGAAATACGACAGTTGTTGTGTTGGCACTTGGAGGTATCAGATAGAGGTCCAACAAAATTATTATTTATTAATTTCAATTCAATCTCATCTCGAACCACTGAAAATATACGTAAATGTAATAAACAGATTCTAATTAGCCACAAAACGTATTTTTGTTAGATTTTCTCTGTTTACTACCTTGAACCGGAAGACCTCAACCATAATGTAAACTATTTCCACAGTGTCCTTAAACTTTATGGCCTTATATTCTCGATATCCTTAGTGACGAGTGTCTTGGGAATATGGTGAATTTGCCTAATATGTAGTGTCTACTTCAAAATACAATTATCAAAATTATTATACTTGCCGCATATGTAACCATTGTTCCTTAGAGTACTTGTTTATCTTCGGTGCGCGCAAACTAAAACCATGAATTCAGTACATGATTCTAGACCTCCTAGAGTAGACATTTTTTTTATCAAAAAAAAAACTACTGTTTCATATAAAAGTGTAATACGCGTTCTAAATGTTTATCGGTATCTACAACGTCACGCAAATCCTGCATCTCGCAAGCAGAGTTTACCGCCCAATTAGCATACCTACAAACTTCCCGACATCCATCGTTGGGCAATTACCCGCCAGACACAACACCTATCTGGTTGGAGGGTCCTCACTTTTCTATAGAGGATGAGTGGACTTTACACCCCGTTCCTCATACCTCTATAATGGTGACCCCGAGTATGAACGTCAGTGACGCCTTCGTGCAAATACTTCAGCGTAGCCTTCGTGCAAATACTTCAGCGTAGCCTTCGTGCAAATACTTCAGTGTAGCCTTCGTGCAAATACTTCAGCGTGATGTCATCATCATCACTCCCGCAAGCTTTAGCGGCGAGTCACCAAGCCAGCCAACATCCACGGCTTCAACGGGTGTCCTGACCACCAGCATGCAGCGTCCGCGCATACCTGGTCATCACCCTCAGCCTCATTAGTAACCTCGGCACAGCACACTGCACTTTCGGCCGGTCAGCAAGAAGAGCTTCCTCTCCTGGTCGACGCAGAAGCCAGCCTTAACCCGGCGCTGTACGACATCCGACGCACTGGAGTATAACGCAGCGCCACCCCGACTCACTGGGGACATTTCCGGAGACAGTTCCGACTCACCGTGAACTATGCGGCAAGCGGTTCCGACTCATTGGAACCCTATCTGACCTGGCAAGCATCGAAAGATACAAGACTCGGCTCACTATCGACCTCCGGTCTCCGGAGGGAGTGATGTAGGTAGCGGTATCTACAACGCCACATGTGAACAACGCGTCATACTGACATCATGCAAATCCTGCATCTCGCAAGCAGGTTCACCGCGCAATTAGCATACATACAAACTTCCCGACTACAGTCGTTGGGCAGTTGGCCGCCAGACACAACACCCGTCTGGTCAGAGGATCCTCCCCTCCGCTAGGAGTAATAGTGTTCTGTGATCCTCCCTTTTCTATGGAGTATGAGTGAACTTTACACCCTGTTCCTCATACTTCTCTATATGTATGGAACTGCATTTTTTTTAAATAACCTTCCAATAATCCCTGCCACCTGTATACAGTTAACCCAGTATTTGGCTACGAGCTATGCACCTTCAGTAGCGTCCATCAACTCTTGTAGCGTGCAGACAACAGGACACGCCAGATACGATATTAAGTGCCCCATTGTTTGTGGAACATATATTTTATTTTACTCGATGGTGGAACAGCACCACATTTACACTCCAGGGCGGGATTCATCTGCATTCTTTTTAGCTGAAGAAGAATAGCAGCTAAAATATAATTTACCGTCAAGATTTCAAGGCCAGACTTGTCAGTGAGAATCGTTATCCTACAAAAAGGTCACCTGGGTACGCGTTCTCGTAGTCTTCTCTATTTGCACCTTGTGACTAAGGACCAAGTAAACCTTAGCTATACGAAAACCGATGTTATTTTTAGTTTGTCTGTCTGTACTTACTTTTTTATTAGGGTTCCGTAGCCATATGGCCAAAAACGGAACCCTTATGGATTCGTCATGTCTGTCTGTCTGTCCGTCCGTATGTCACAGCCACATTCATTCGAAACTAAAAGAGCTATACTGTTGAAACTTGGTAAGTAGATGTATTCTGTGAACCGCATTATGATTTTCACACAAAAATAGAAAAAAAAAACAATAAATTTTGGGTTCCCTATACTTTGAACTGAAACTCAAAAAAAAAATTTCATACCAAAAATTTCAAACCCTTACGTGGTGGGTATCTATGGATAGGTCTTCAAAAATGATATTTAGGTTTCTAATATCATTTTTTTCTAAACTGAAGAGTTTGCGTGAGGGACAAGTGGTAAAATGTCCCTCCCCCCCCCCCCCCCCTGTAACTTCTAAAATAAGAGAATGATAAAACTAAAAAAAAATATGATGTACATCATTATGTAAATTTCCACCGAAAATTGGTTTGAACGAGATCTAGTAAGTATATTTTTTTTTAATTCGTCGTAAATCGTAAACCGCAATTTACCTTTCATTCAATCAACTCATGATTGTTTTTTATAGATAATGGTACGAAGCCCTTCGTGCGCGAGTCCGACTCGCACTTGGCCGGTTTTTGTAGGTTTGTTGCTGCTTAACAAAAAAACCTAAATATCATAGAGCGGCTCATTGTTCTGTTACAAGTAAATGCTCTAGTCTATACTCACCTTAAAGCTTCCAACAATGCCTTGTTTGCCAAAATACGTCGAGCAGTTGAAGAGTTATGAGGGCCCAGATTAACATACATACATAGCCTGTTAAAATCATAACCCTCCTTTGGCTTTGCTGTAGTCGGGTAAATATAAGCTCGAAATGGGTCATATTTGTTTTTGTAGGGCTGTCTTTTCTGGGACGTTAAAAAGTATTTAAAACAATCCAACAAAACTACGACAAAATTTTATTCAAAAATTTCAAAATTATGTATTCAACAATATCTGCATACATTCTTATTACATAATTTACGTTGATATATTTGATTATATGAACAGACATATAAATGTTTTCTCATTCAATAATGTCGAGTATAGTATATTTTACCAATTTCCGCTTATTTTCTAATATATTCTTAAAACGTAATCTCGGATATAGAATTCTTGATTGCCAAACATATTATAATATAAAATTTTTAAAAGAAATATTCTTAAAATAAAATCTCATTAACATCTCCTCTAAATAAATTATAAAAGTGATCCTAATAAAATAAATTAACACAGTCAGTCCACAGCCACTCAGTGTTATATTGTATGCTGTACTTTTATGTTTTTAAAATAGATTATAGATATTTGTGATAGCACACAGTAGTCTGATCTATATTTACATTGGCCTGTGGTAACTGATACAATAAAGCAGTGAATCACCCAACGACGGTGGAAATAAGCCACAATTAACACAGTAATCCTTTATGTTAGATTACATTTAATGAGTGTCATGAAAATTATAAATTATTGTTACCCTACAACTAAAATGGCAGACTATTAATTATTTCGTCTTTTACATAAAGTCTATAATAGTTCCTAATACTTTTTTGAAATCATCTATGATTCAATTTAAAATTAATTTCGAGCGTAAATTCTGTGCCATTCGCTAAATAAAACACTTGACTACCAGAGATTACATTAATAAAAAAAATGACATCTATCAAAATTATATGAAATTATGCACCTTTGTAACATTTGATTAAAAAATAAAATAATCTAAAGTTTAATTATATCCAAAAGCACATAGACCAAATGGACGGGTCTAAGCAGATAAAGCACTCCCTTCAAACAATGTATGATAGATAGTAGGTACCTAGATTTAATTCTCAAATTATTTAATATAATTACACTAACCACTTTTGATAGATGCATGCTACATAAGCATTTTATATAACGTTTTCAGAATCAATTTCTCCCTGTTCCACAGTCATGTACATGCCTTCTTCCTCGTAAGTCGACTCGTGCTTCGCCAGGATACGGAGCAATGGACGCAGTTTTATCCACCATTGCTGCTTTGGTATTCTCTGACTGTAACAATGAAGTTCAAATTATTTTCCGGTTAGAAGTTTTCACCATTCTTATTCAGCTAAAAGACGTTTACTGCATGACTGACATACGACTTCCCCCAAGGATTGCCACAACGACCGGTCTTTTACATCAACCGGATTTTTCGATCTTTACATAATCGTCGGTCCAGCTTTTGGGATTAGAAGTTATGCTAATATCTTTAAGTTTGTTTATTTGATCGAAAGCTTTGAAATCGATCAAAAATTAATGTTATCTTGTTGGATGCACTGCCACTAGAGGCACTAGACCATAGTTGTCAATAACATTAACTATTATAACTAATAGCAGAAGAGGAATTCATGAACTATCAAAAATGGCGCGTATCCATAGGGACCGACCTAGGGTCATAGGACATTCCCTGCAGTCTGCAATCTTATCACGACAGTATTTCATGCAACAGTCCTTTACATAAACAGTACCAGAAGAATAGTGTTGCCAGATTCGATTAGCAAAAATCCGTAGATTGCCTCTATAAAAATGCGTAGATCTAGCAACGCTGTAGCAGAGAGGAGGCGTTTCGATTCCAAGTCGTTTCCTAATTTTACTTACGCAAAGTTAGTCTGATGCGCTTTCAAGTCTTCAAGAGGCGAGAACTTGTACTGCCTCTTGACGATGCCGAGCAGACAGGCAGAGTCGGGCAAGTTGGCCGGCCCTTTCTGAATGGTCTCCACCAGCCAGTGCAAGCACTTCGCGGCCATCTTGGTGCCCATGTTGCGGTCGAACGGGGTGGGGCAACCGCCTTGTTGCATGTGACCTGTCAAATAATAATAATAATCATTTATTTCCCAAAAATACAATCCATTTTGTTAGTAATTACATAAAAAACTTAAATGCTTGTGTTAGAACACACATTGGTCAATTAATAATAATTTCAAAGTCATCATTAACTAATAATAAATCAAATATAAAATACATGATTACAACCAAGGCACGGTTTCAAGGGAGTACTTATGTCCTAGTTCAGTGTCTGAGCGTCTGAATAGTGACATGTATGAGTTCTGGGTTTTCATTTGGAATTACAGTTCGCCGTGTTATGATAACAATTCTACGACATAATATAAGTGGACGAAAGTCACTTTGCGCCTGCTTATTGGTTAGAAAGAAAACTGGGCAAGGATTTCGCCTTAGGGTCGCATTTTAGCGATACTAATAAAGGCAAGGTAAACAATATCTACTCGATGCAATCTGGGATAACATAAAAAGTAGAACGCGAGACTTGAGATGGTAAGTTGGCAACGTATCCGCCTTCCTACCAGGGCCGTCTACGTCCTAAACCCGAAATCCGTAGTTTCGGACGAACTTACGGGCTTTTCCTACTTCGTATCACTTATGGACATACGATTACTTCGGGGCTCGAACTAAGAATGAACGACAACACGATGTGATAGTTGTCCTTAATCCCGATGTGTTTTTGTCAGTCCAAAATTTTTATTTGTTCCTTGTTTTGGAGGATCAACTACTTATGGGCGGGTCCGTTTGTCTCGATAGGTTTATAATGACCGTAATCACCGTAAAAAAACACATTGAAATACATACCAAGCACATTCATCCTAGCAGTGAACAGTCCCTTCCCCTCTTCGGAGTACAAACGGTAGATGAAGTCGGTGTTATAGTTATCATTCGCCTTCTCGTTACGTAGGATGAGACCGCGCTGGATACCGCCGGTCATCTTGGACGCCATGTGGTATACGTCTTGCTGTAAGTCCTTGATGGAGAACTTCTCTTCGTAGATGTAGGCAGCGTCGGCGCCGCCGGCCAATCCTGATAAAATAAACACATTATGATAAGAACTATAACGGAGGGGCTCGTGGCTAAGTAATAACAGCCGCACGGGTGGATCGATCAGGTTAAGATACGCTTGCCGCGGTCGGTCTGTGGATGAGTGACCATCTTTACATACCGAGACACCTCCGTCCCTCGGAAAGCATGTTAAGCTGTTGGTCCCGTATGCCATTCGTGGCCCTTTGACAGTCGTTCCGGGTTGAAGCTAAAAACTACAACAAGATGGGTGGCGTTTATGTTTGTCCCATACTGCAGTTATGTGGTTTTTTTGATTCTGTTTCTTTAATTATACATAGGTACTTTGATGCGAGAGAAAGTCATATATATTTACCTGCTAAAGTAGATAAGTAGCCGCAGTAGCCTCCCATGGTCTCAATAACGAACACACGGCGTTTAGTTCCCTGAGAGAAAAAAGACAAGGAGAAAAGATTAATATTTGTATTTATTTCAAATATAAGTATATATTTTTTTCAGTACTGAACATTACAATGTATTTCTCCACAAGGTCACAAGGGTATATTATATCATACACCCGGGTATACCCTTGTTAAGCTCCGGATATAGGTACAGATCCTTCTGAATAGCCTGTCAAGCCTAACATACTGTATTTCAACAAAAATGTGTGTAAAATAATGTATCAACCATAGAAATGTAAAAAAAACAGGAGAAGTGGCAAGGGGACGTGTCTGTGTCGTCGCGACAGGTTCAAAATGATCATGTCTATGCAAATGGTCGTCTCCGCGAACTAGTGCGCCTTCGAGCGTGATCGTGAAAAAATATAAGAATGCCGTGTTGTTCAGTGAAGTGTAAAAACCGAAGCCAAAAACCAAACTTTGTAAATCATGGAATCACTTACCATAATTATATAAACAAAAGAATTTTACTATATTTGTCTTTAAAATCATGAAAAACTACAAATTGAAAAATATTTCTTGCTTTTACTACGTTTATTTTGCTTTCAAATATTGCAGCGACTGTACTATTTTCGCAGTAAATACATTTCTCCTTATCCACTACCTAAATATGTCGATAAGTGACTAGACAAGCAATGTAAAATCACAAAACGATACTTTATTTATGCAGTGCATTGCATGGTACGGCCGCTGCTTCTTGTGGCCAGCTAGTGATGTGGCTGTGCAGATCCACTAACGTAGGCTGTCGACAACAATGTCGATTACCCAACGAATACATAGTTAATTTTACAATTTGTCAACCGTTTTAAACCTGTTAGCAGACCTAAAAAGATGACGTAGAAATCCGGTTGGAAGACCCTTGAGAAGATGTAAAATAATGTTAAACTTTTGGAACGAAGTTCCTTATCGCGCGTTGCGAAAGGGGGCTAGACGGAAAAAATTAAGACCAAAAGTTGGAACGACACTTTTTGCTATAGTTGTAAGCCGTGGGGCGTGCGCGTGTTTCTGTCTCTCTCTCTGTCTCTCTCTCTCTTATAGAAAGCAAGCCAGTTATTTTCGTTTCGTCTTTCTATTTCGCATTGAACAGTGTGGTGTCGCGACGATTATTTTTGTTGAGTGTATACAGGTTTTTTGTACATAATAAAAAATAATAATTAATCGAAAGGAACTTCGTTCCATCCGGGTGTGCCTTGACACCTCTCAAGTTGCTGTTTTGCTATTTTTTATTGATTTATAACATAACTAGCTTCTGCCCGCGGCCCGCGTTGATGTCGGAAATTATCCCACGGGAACGTGCTACCAGGATAAAAAGTATGTCCTTCCCCAGGATGCCGTCTATCTCTTTGCCAAATCAGAAGTTCAGTGGTTTAGGTTTAAAATGAAAATGTAATGTTAGGTGTGGAAATGTAATGTGGATTTGAACTTGAAACTGTATGTTTCAAGTTCAAATCCTCCCCTTAAAAATCGAATTACCCCTTTTAGCCCCGTCAGGAGTCAATTTACGACAACTTTACATTATTATTATTAATTATTTTCTGTCTAAAGTATTAATACTGAGTTTCGAGTTAATTGGACTGCACATTCAATTACTTCCACACAAACTTCAACACAAGGGGTGTTGAAAAACATATAATAATGAAACTCAAACCATTTAATTCAACTAAACCAATTACTTTTGAATTGCCAAAGGGTCGGTCAGTCAGAAAGATGAAGCTAGTTGCCCATTCCAAAGCGTAGGTCTTGTACCTATGGAGAAGAAGGGGCAAGAAACGCCACGGACACTCTTTTAAATCATAAAATTGTTATAAAATATTTGATTACACCATTCGTGTTGAAATTAACCATGTGAGAACGATGTAGAAAGACGTGCACGTTAAAAGCGTCCGTTATAGAAAACATAAAAACAATTCAGAAATTAAAAATTAATTAACACACTTTATTACTGACTTAGGCAAGTATTCTTGCCAAGTTTCAAGTTTATATCCCCGCTTTTCATCCCTACAAGGGTGGAATTTTGAAAAATCGCTTGGGTTTTTTTCATAACTTGATTCAAAGATTATTTATACTTACAAATTTTCGAGTATATCAAGCCATGCAGTAAAATCCTCCCCAATCAATTGACTACCCCTTTTCAGCCCGTCAGGGGTAATTTTCGAAAAACCCTGATACACATTAATCTTTACTTTCAATCCTAGGTATAAATATTGACTTTCGAGTTAATCGGACCGCGCGCTAAAATTCTTCCATACTTACAAACTTTGAAACCCCCCAATCCCCTTTTAGGGGGTAGTTTAGAAAAACATAAAATGGAAAACTTCATAATTTACTTAGATTAGTATTGGTGCCAAGTTTCAAGTTAATTAAGTCAAGGAATAAGATTGTCCATAAAAACAAAATCCCCCCATTTCACCCTCTTATGGGTGGAATTTCGAAAAATCTTTCTTATTGGATACCTACTCTTCGGTAGGTAAGTAGGTAGGTTTTTTAAATAGGCAAAGTTCATACAACCGATAATGGGTAATCTACCCAGTAAATGTCGAAACGTTCACTGGGTAGATTAGATTGAAAACCTGATTCGAAAATCAGGATTTCCATTTATTAAATGTGGCGTTGATTACGCAGGGCCTATGTATGTTCTGCTACCAAATGCTACCTCTGTTTATTCGTTTGGTTATCAACACGAGCATTACACTTGGAACTTGTGACGTCACTGTCATCAGAAAGTTATATCCAAGCTTTAAAAAGATTTATTTCCCGTAGAGGGAAACCTCTTCATTTACTCTGATCATGGTAGAAATTTTGTAGGTGCAGCCAGGAAATTTTCTGATTTTTTACAAAACAGCTGTCAAGGTATTACTGATTACACTTCAAGTAATCAAATAGAATTTAAATTTATACCTCAGGGAGGTATAAATTTAAATTCTATTTGATTACTACGCACCTTACTTTGGCGGTTTGTGGGAAGCTGGAGTCAAATTCTGCAAGTACCATATAACGCGCGTGATAGGGAAGGCTCATTTAACTTACGAGGAGTTCAACACGGTTTTAGTACTAATAGAGGCCGTCTAACTCCCGCCCTATGCACCAGGAAGTTAACATAGATAATAGAATGTCATAGACAAAATCTACACATAATTGTTGTTTCTTAATTGATATGGAAAGTGGTGCCATCTAACCGAGACGACACAAGCTAATTAGACTGACGCCTGACTATAACAAGATTTATTGGTTCTAACTAACGATCGAACTATCTTCATGATTGGCAGTGATAATGTCTTCCGGTGTTTAAAGATGGCGCTGCGTTAACATACTGGCCCCCCTTGAGAGCCATAGCTCTCAACATTGGCTCTCTTGTCTTCATCTCCTGGCGACGATGATGAGTTTTCTAAATTTGGAGGGTGTGTTCTTCGTGAAGACGAAGAACAAACCCTCCAAATTTCATGTCTCTAGGACCAGCGGTTTAGGCTGTGCGTTGATGTATCAGTCAGTCAGTCAGGACTTTGAATTTTATATATATAGATATTTTCTGGACTTATCGTTTTTTATTTATTTTCTGAACCCCAAATTTTTATTAGTACAATAATAAATGGGAGAATCGATAACTTTCCGATTTAATCAATCACTAGCGTATATGTAAAATAAATGGCTTTTGCACAGCACAACGATAGCGACAGATGTTTTTGTGTGAGTAAGTTGTATGGTGCATGGTAAATGCACAGTGTGTTTGATGAGTTAAGGTTTATAATTGATTGTGTAGTACGTTCTGATTTATGGATTGCAAGTGTGTGCGCGACTTTGTATCTATTGCTTTTACTGGGAGTTCTGATACATTTTCAACTACAGGGCATATGTCCTTCTATCCTATAACTATGGTATCAACAAACCTGAGCCGACTGCCGGATACGGTCGCAGATCTCAGTGATCTCATTGAGCGCGGTATCGGACCCAAGCGAGAAGTCGGTACCGGGCACGTTGTTACTGATGGTGGACGGAATCACCACCAACGGGATGCAGAATTCCGGGAACTGCGCGCGACCCTCGTAGATCTCCAGGCCGGCTTGATAAGCCTATGGAAGTGTTAAAAATTTTGATATCGATAGAAATAATAGACTGGGCTGGTAGACTGAAGCCCTATTTTTACGTTCAGGGCGAATTTCACAAATGTGACTAAACGCTAACAACACCGGTTACCTACACCAGGATCATTATTGTTGCGAAATATTGACCCTGACAGCTCGTCAACGCGGTTTAGGTGTCTTGATCGCGTTCAGTTTCATTGATGCAATTCACTCTCAGGGGTTATAAGGGTGGCCGACGCCAGGTGGTGTTAGCCAGCCCTTATTCTATGGGTCCAAAATGTAAAGACGGGATGTGGAGTACACTAGTTGAGCACCAAGTTATATACAACTGGTGCACAGCTACTTAAATCTGTTGCTGTAACTTAAATCTTGTGCTAAGTTCATGAAGGTCACATGATGCGCGCTCGTAACTTACGGCTATAAAACAATGGGTACCTCGAATCCACCAATGATAAGCAGGCCTTGAATGTTGAACTGCTTGATGCGAGCCGCTATTTCTGCCTTCTTGTCGCCGGGGAGAGTACGCTTAGTACCCAGGAAGGCTCCTCCTTGACCCACCCATCCGGTTACATCAGACCTAGGCAACGATATAGGTAGTTACGATAGGTTATTTAAAAACGTATTAAATTAAAGGCAGAATAAGAGAACTTAATTATCTTAAAAAAAATGTACCTTATTTACGTAAATAAATGATTTTAATTTTTTAAGAGAGTAATGAACGGCAATTGGCATGAAATTTAATTAGTTTGGTTTGATTGATCGAGTACTCCTCAAGGCTCAGAAAAGCGGTTACCAAATTAATGCATTATGCGTCCATTCATGCTTATAATTATTCGATTCTTCGATTAAGTATCAAAGTTTTAATGTCTATGCTTCCGAAGAGTCGTTACAATTACTTGCAATGATCCTTTTTTAACGCCTTGATACTGCACTTCTGCTAAAACAGAGTTACAATGAATACTAAAGGAACCACACGAACCATTCCATATTAACAATATTCCCGCTAATGAAGCCCTCCATGCCGTCGTGAATGCCGAGCACGGTGTCTCCGCGGTAGATACAGTTACGTACGAACGAACGCACGGCCGCGTTCATACCGCATGCGGGCGCACCTACGTGCATCACTGCCAGGGTTAAGCCTTCCTACAGATTACAAAGAAAAAGAATAATTATTTTGTTCCAGCAATATACATAGTTGTCAGATTGTCAAACTTATTATTGACTGTTTACATTGGCTATCTGAAAAAACACCTACCAATCAAATCATTGGACCATGAGTTTGACAATCTGTCAGGTCATTTTTGTGTCCATTATCCTTTCAGGAACGAGGTGTTACTCATTTCCAAGCAATCATGAGGATCAACTCAGCCTGTCGCAGTTCACTCCTGGACTTTCCTACTTAACAACTTGCTAACTCTACAAGCTGTGTCAATACTTAGCGCCTAATCTCTTCCGAATATTTTGATTCTAGATCTAAGATCTTCAATGTAAGCTATTTTGTCGTAATGTGGCTGATATTTAAACCTCTGTTTATCTACATCTTCAGGGAATAATGGTATGCTGTTATGATAAGATAATGTTCGAATAGGACATTGGGGATTTTTTGCCGAATATTGAGAAAAATTGTAATAAGTTTATCTGATAGTAATATTATCTACGTAGGTTTACACTTACAGAAGGTTTGCCAGATGCATCGAAAGCCTCCTTGGGGGGCTTCAAGCGCGTCAACATCTTGTAGGTTTCCAAGTTGCGTGCAAAACTACGCCCGCGTAGTTGCACGGCCAATTCCCAGTTTTTGTCAGCCATAGCCTACAATATTTAAATTATCAGGTTAAGTAGATACCATAGCCAAAAATGTTTCAATTAAGAGTTTGACTGAATGCCAGAATCGTTTTAATTTTATTTCGCCAAACTTTGGCTACGTTTACGTAACATAATAGTTTTGTGGGGCGTCATAGGTTAGTGACATGTGTAAACAGATCTTTATTTATCCCATATTTCTCCTTTGGCTACGTTTACGTAACATAATAGTTTTGTGGGGCGTCATAGGTGAGTGACATGTGTAAACAGATCTTTATTTATCCCATATCTTTCCATACACCGTAACGCCTAGATGCATACTGTTCTAGCCATCACGTATAAATATGTTCTTGTAAACGCAGCCTCACAGCCAACACCAATGAACGCCAATTAAATTGACCAATTTGAGTAGATATGATTAGAATTGATTACCTGAGCGACGGCCTTAGTACGTCTCACACACTCCATGAGAGGCAGACGCACGGCTTGGTTACCGTCCAGGGTCACCACACACGGCTCCGTGTCGGGAGAAGCTTCCATCAGAGCCATAACTGCTTCAGCACCCATACGGCAACCCTAGATAACAGTGCCATTTAAGTTATAGAGGCCTCGCATATACAATTTCATTGAATACTTCTATTTTTACGCATCGTTGCTTCCATGTCATTTCCTTACATTATTGTATCAAGTACAAGGCTAAACGGTTGAACTATACTAGATATAATAATGCAATTTAAATGATTGGTTTTATTTATTAATTTTTAACTAGGATACTTCGCGGATACATTTCAGATTTTTTTTTTACCAGTCGAATCATATCAGTTAGAAGAGTAGGTACTGTAGCACCAAGTCTTTGCAAATTCTCACCAGGATCCTGTCGAACGCTGAGGGCGATCCTCCTCGCTGCACGTGACCCAGCACGGTGATACGCGTGTCCTGCTGCAGGTTCTCTACCACCACATTCTTCACCAGCTCGGCCGTGATAGGCTTACCTTCGCGATCAATAGCACCTTCCGCCACTATAATAATGTTCAGACGCTGGCCTGATTTCCTTTCCTACGTTATGAAAAAAAACTATTAGAAAAAGTTCGTCTATTATTACAAAAACATACATTATATACGAACACACTTAAAAGTAAAGCAATTAGAAAGAGGAAAGCATGCACGATTACTATGATTAGCAAATAGGAATATTATGAGCGTGAATATGGAATCTGTATAGAATAGTGAGAGGGGATTCTAAGTGTTCCTTATATCAAACAATTTTAAATAAGCAGATTACATTACATAAATAAATAACGCATAACCAAAGCATTTCCATTACAAAAGTTAATTGAAATAAACTACTTTTCAGCCAGTACGCGCAAATGGCTGAAATCAACTTCTATTAGTCAATTTAAATTGAGTATACATAAAATTAAAGCTTGGAGTAGATAAATATTTACGGTTGCAATGAATTAAATGAAAATAACCTGTTCTTTTTTGTTTAGATATAGTAATAAGTACCTTATACCTCATTAATTTGCTAAACCTAATTTGCTGAAACATAATATTGATGAGTTTAAAGAATTCAGTCAAAATAGTTTGACCTCTGACTGATCTTGTACATTCACTATTGTGAACATTGTTACATCACAATTTCTCAGCTTTACAGTAACGACGCCGAGACACTTCTTAGAATATTTTCATCTAATACATTGATTGTCATCATATTTTGCTAAAAATCATTTTAAAAAGCTTATTGTGAGCATTGTGTGTTATCAATATACATTGCCTCTCAAGTAAGCCTGCATACCTGAGCCAATCTTTTGCAAAGCTTTTCGACCCAATTATTGGGAACAGGGTCCTCAGGAATGAATACTTGATCTGCCTCGCTCGCCAGAGCGGCCACTAATGCCAGATAACTGCAACAACCAGTGCCCGAAATGGTTCATGCAAATGCTCCCAAGTTATACTCAACAAATGATGGATTTAATGAAAAACTTTTTGAATTTCAAAATCATTATCTTGCCAATGGATCTGCCAATTCATATTGATGAATGAATAAACTTTAAACTTCAAGTGTTCCTGCTCCCATTGAAAATAAAAATTAAGTCCTTGCCTCAGCTATTTTTGCACACATTTTTTGTTCCCAATTTTGAGGTGCTGGGTCTTCGCAAATAAAACTATAAGTAGCGTCGCAACAGAGTGTCGTGTAAACTGCAAGAAAACTAAAGGGATATTTGAATTATAGGAAAAAAGTTAATGTAATGTTGTCGAAAACTTTCTAATTTGATGTGTGGAAAGGACACAAAGAAGGAGCCAGAGCTTGCCTGTTCTAATTTATCACAAAGTTTATCTCTCCAGTCAGTAGCTGGTGGAGCTTCAGGGATAAACACAAAATCCGCTTCAGATGCCAAAGAAGCGACCACAGCAAGGTATCTAAATGAATAAAGAATCATAAGAATATTACAAAGTGATACTGAATTGGCACACATCCATTTTAACTGGTATAACTGTAGAGACAATAAGCATGTACCTGTGATCCAATGATACGTAAATATAGAAAGTTTATTTGTTACATGGCACAGTAAAAAACAGTTGTAACACATGGAAGAGTCAGAAGAACATCTTACCCACAGTGCCTGCCCATGACTTCCATAATAAATGTTCTTTGATGGGAGTATGCGGTGCTCACAATAGCATCAATAGCTTCAATGATGCGGTGCAACGCAGAGTCTGTACCTATAGTCATGTCTGTACCACAGAAGTCATTGTCAATGGAGCCCACCTACAAGAGAAGCATAATTATTATGATTGTTTTGGTATTTACCGCGAAAGATCTGTGTGGATAAATAAAATTAATATCCCAGTTGCAAAACATGAGTTGTTGATGCAATTATCAACTAAAGTAAAATGTAATATTTCATAACATGAACAAATACTAAGTCACTATTTAGGAACATGAGCAAAGTAATATAAATTAATAGTTACCATGCCAGCAATGTGCAAAAACTTATATTTCTCTCTCTGGTCTTTAGTGATCCTATTGTTTGCAAGCAATTCATCCAGCAAGCTTGACCATTCTTCACGGAATAAATTGGCACCAGTTAGAGAACCGTCTCCACCAATTACTACTAAATTGGTGATACCACGATTTACCAAGTTGTAGGCTGCCTTAAGGCGACCTTCTCGCTTTCTGTACCAAACAATGACAAATTATTTAAAAACAATGAATAAAAATAGTTACAATATTTGAATATTGATGAATGTTTTTGACTGTTCATTATAACATTTGTTTTACATATGAAACATTTGTTTATTTGTAGGAGTGTTCTTTTTTTGTTGTTGTATATCTGTACATATTAAATAATAAATAAATAAAACCTACATGAACTCCATGCAACGAGCTGATCCAATAATAGTGCCACCTTTATGGATGATCGAGCTGACAGAAGACCAGTTTGCCTCTTCAATATTATCACCTCCGTCGACCATGCCTTGATATCCTTCACGGATGAAGTATACCTTGCAACCAAGGTAAATACCCATTCGCACCACTGAGCGCACGGCGGCATTCATACCCTGGGAGTCACCACCACTGGTGAACACTGCCAGGCCCTTCCCTTTATGGGAACCGCGCCCGATAAACCTTTGAGTCGTCTCCATCGTTTAAACTTTTAATTTATCCCAACACCTATAAATAATAATAATACCATTTATACTGTTATTACATAACACAACAAATGTATTTTATCACTGTTCATATCTTATCACTGCACTTGTTAAATAATGTTTTTTACCGGTAGGAAAATTAATATCTACGTACCGAAAAATACTATTAAAATCACCGAATTCAAAATCTTGAACTTCACCAAGGTGACCTTTGGTGAATGAAATGACAAGTGTCATGTCATTGTATCTAGGCGAGGCCCGTAAATTTTGTCTCAACTCTCAACTCTACTAACAGGATTAAAAATTTAAAGCTCGTCATAGGTTGCAGCACTGTTCACCGTCTACAAGCCGCCATAGTTTTGTTAGGTTCTTTTTTTGTTGAAGCCTGGAGGCTTACGACAGGAATAGTTGAAAACCAACTCGAGTATGATCTACCTAACTGAAAAACTTCAGAGATGTTAATTGTAGCATTGATCTAATGTAAAATAATATTGTAAAGCTGAAGAGTTTGTTTGTTTGGTTGAACGCGCTAATCTCAGGAACTACTAGTTCGAATTGAAAAATGATTTTTGTGTTGGAAGGCTTTAGGCTATTATAACATAGCACTGCGATCAATAGGAGCGGAGCATCAATGGAAAATGTTACAAAGACGGGAAAAATGATTCCTTTTTAAAAGCTTCCGTTGCGTGCGCTGCGTAAACGGTTTATACCTACGCAAAAATCATGTATATTAAATAATTGTTAATAGAATGAATAGAATTGTTCCTCTTTAAAAGTTATTTTTTTTATGGTAATAAAATTTGTTCGAAATTGTTGGAGCAAACATTTGTAACCTCATATCTGTCACATTAATTTGCAGACAGGCTGGTTGTGAATTTTAAAAGTAGATTGTTTTTAAAATTGATAACTGTTTGGAACAATAAGAAAATTTATTGTGTGGTTATTGTTTTCACAGTTCATGTTCCATAAGAAAATTTATTGTGTGATTATTGTTTTCACAGTTCAAGCGAACTGTGAAAACAATAATCACACAATAAAATTTCATATTGTTCCAAACACTTGTGGACATTGCTAAATCTTTTATCTTTTCTCACATATATATATTTGTTTAACACCAAATAAAGGTTATTAATTTATTCTGCGCTGTGTTTAATTAACTTAAGACACAACAGAAATTATTGCATTATGCGAAGGCTTCTTATCAACGTGATATTAATCCATAGCCAAATAAATACGTTATTCATCAGTCAAGTATTTAATTGTGAGCAAAATTGTCCTTGACATTACTTGGTTTCAATCAATATCTTGGGTATGTTAACGTTCGGGTCGGTTCAATGACGCGCAAAGCCGCAAAGGGGAGCGACGCTGGCCGGCGGGCGACGGGAGTAATATATTATAAGAAGTGGTAAAATTTGTTGGTTTCTAAGTTTGTATGTAGGGTTTTTTTTTCTGGAACTACAGTCGGATTTCAAAACTCTTTTTGCATTTGATAGCCCATTTCTTGAGGAAAGTTAGAGGCTATTTAACAACACGCTCTTAGGAGCCTTGCAAAAAGAAAAAAAGTCAAGAAAGAACACTAAGCGAAAAGGAAGTAGTAGCACAGGCGAGCGGTGAGATGCGACGCGATGGGGTCGGGGGCCGAAATTTCACGCGGACCAAGTCACGGGCAGAAGCTGCCGATCTATTCTGTTAACAACTCACCGTGAAAACTTAGGTGAAGTGAGCTATTATCAGTGTCAACCCCTAGAATAACGTAGTGTGACAGCTCACTTCAAACTCACTTCACCTAAGTTTTCAAGAAGAATTGACTGGCTGATGACTTCATCTAGTTTAAATAATTAAAAAATAATTATTTATGTTATTTTAACCAATTTACAAAATATTGACGATTGCAGATTGACGAGGTGCTTGTAAAAGTTTGGCAAGTGTAAGGAGCCGGCATCAAGTTGAATGGAGCCGTGAGGCGTGAGGTGTCTCATAGTTAGCCTGTGATAAATCGCCTAAGTTGCAAATTACATCGATATTCATCGAACTGTCTCGTACTCTATTTTAATCTCCCACAGAGCCTGCGAGAACAGAAAGAAAAGAAAAAAAAAAGACAAGGGAACGAAACGGTGTTGTATTAAAAAGTACATAATTTAAGTTGTTGTTGTTATTACCGTTCAAAATTCCTTGATTTCTAACTTAACAAGTACGGGAGTATTCTTCCACGATATTTAATAAGTGTAAAATTTTTGAGATTTTTTTGATAAAGAAATCAATTTTACAGTGTTTTCCGTCATCCTCGTTTCATCTTGAAATCCAGCAACCTAACAACCAACAAAATGTCTGCGGAATCTGATATGGAATATTCTGACAACGATGGAGACGACTATGATTATTATGGAGAGCAGGATGACTGTGACATGGAAGCTGTGGATCGAACTAAATCTGACCCGGAGTATTTTCTATATACCTGCCTAAAGGTGGAAGAAGTAGAGAAGTTGTTGAATGAATCGATAGAATTGCTCAGCAATAGCCTTCAGATAACGCCTTCACTGGCCAAGGTTTGTCTTCTATCATGCTGATTGACAATGTTGTTGTCAGACCTAGATCAGTGTAATAAATTGATGTTTGCAGGTAACACTACATGCATATGAATGGAATGCTCAAGAGATTATAAATAAGTATAAGGAGAATGCGAATGAGGTGTTGGTGTACAGTCGCGTAAAGTCGCGCGCGCCGGTGACGCAGGGGGGCTCCACTCGGTCCAGCTGTGCGGTGTGTGCCAACACTCCACCTATACACAAATACAGTGCACTTGCTTGTGGACATTACTTCTGCAATGACTGCTGGGCGATGCATTTTGAAGTACAAATTATGCAAGGTAAGTAATTACACCAATAATATAAATTTTAGTTCATGACGTCAGTTTACACTGATTCTGCTATTGTCTGCATCATTTATTATGTCACTTTGACAAGCTGTATTGGAGAAAGGGCTAAGGATGTTCAGGCAATACCTTGACTCATAGACTGAGTTGTAAGACATGAAACAGCAGAAATCAACTACAAAATGATACTACAAAGTCTTGCTTAGATGTTACATGTTTGTGACTAAAAGCAACCTTAGGCTCTTTGAAACATGAAAATAAAAATACTGATTCCATAATACTATTTCAATTTGGACATTTATCTGAAATCCTAGATTATATTAATTTATCTATCAGCTATCAGGCTGGCTTTTTCACAGACTGAAAATGAATGGCTAAGCATAATCAGTTGTTGTTACAAGTTATCAAACACATAAATTATTCTTTTATGCTTGATAGTCAGAATCATCACACAAAAGGATTGGCTTGTTTAGGAAACAGATAACCTTATGGATGTTCAACTTTTGCTAGACATCAGGGTATTTGATATTTGTCTCAGTTAGTTGTTTTTGTATTATGTAATCATTGTCTTGCTTTGTAGATCTATGGATTTTTGTTTATCAAACTTGTTGTGAGTCATTTGACCTATGTTTGCTATATTATGCTGTCACAATATAGCATTGTCACCTAAGTGAACAGTTCCATGATCTTCTTCTTCATTGTTTTGAGGATTGTAGGGTAAAAAAGAAAGTGGTTACAGGCAACATACAAACGAATCAGAAATTGCAATTGAGGACATGACTAAAATCCCAGAACCCTGTCACAAATCTATATTAGCTGAGGATAAACAAGTAATGACTGCTACTTCGAAAACGCATACCTACATGGTTTTACATCACTATTGATGCCGAAAAATTAACAGTCGCTCTTACTGATGCTGCTTCGCATGATAATTTATACTATTTTCTAGAATTTCTCACAACTTTGATTCCGCTTCCACTATGGTCAAACATTAGCTGTCTTATTACAAAACGAAACCTAACTTTAGTTCTAGCCTAAACTATTGAGCCAGTACTTGTATTTTGAACTTTATTTTGATTTAGGCAAAGTTCTTAATACTAAAATGACAATGTAGCACCGAACTAAGCTGTCATTTTTGTATAAAGAACTCTATTAAAGTTGGGTTCTTAATTCAATAACTGGGTCAGTGGTTTAAACCTTGTTTTGTAATAAGGGGGTATGAGATTGACTTATGATTCTAAAGTATTAAATCCCACCTCATCAAATGTGGAAAGCTACTTCAAAACTTTGAAAAGATTTTGTTACATAAGAAAGTGGTTACAGGGACTTGGCACAAAGTCCTTGAAACTGGTGTTAGGTGGTTAACCTGTATTTAAAATCCAAATTATCTATTGTGTTTCAGGAGTATCAAACACCATTCTATGTATGGCACAAGACTGTGAACTGAGAGCCCCTGAAGACTTTGTGCTATCACATGTGACCAAGCCTATGCTGCGGGAAAGATACCAGCAGTTTATGTTCAAGGATCATGTGAAATCACACCCAGAGCTTAGATTCTGCCCAGGTCCCAACTGTCAGGTTAGCACATTCCTGTTACAAGCACTTGAAATTTTAAATTCTTCCATATTTTTTGTGCTATAATAGTTTTTGTTTCTGTAATCATTTATTCATGAAATTATTATTATTTTAGTGGATATTTCGGGCATGGGTTCGTGAGGGCGCCCGTCGCGTAGAATGCCAGGGTTGTGAGCTATTGACATGCTTTTCATGTGGAGCGCCACACCATGCACCAACAGACTGCCCCACTATTCGCCGCTGGCTCACAAAATGCGCTGATGATTCTGAAACTGCCAACTACATTAGTGCCCATACAAAGGTAAAGGAAAAGTTATCATGTTCGTTATACAGTATTTGTTTATCTTTATCAGGGTAATAATAATGTGTATTTATATTGTTATGATAAAGTTAATGTTTAGTAAAGAATTCAGTTTCAATATTTAATGTACAGCTTTATATTACTTTTTTTATATGCTACACTGTAGTGATCTCTGTAGTGAAAAATGGGGTTCATCAATATCTTCTGTTAAAGATTTTTGGTAAAGAAGAATAAAAATAATTAATGTGAACTGTTATTTATGGTTACAGGACTGTCCTAAGTGCCAGATCTGCATAGAGAAAAATGGAGGCTGCAACCATATGCAGTGTGGTGCATGTAGACATGATTTTTGTTGGGTTTGCCTGGGAGACTGGAAATCACATGGCTCTGAATATTATGAATGTAGTCGCTATAAAGAGGATCCCAATTTGACCTCTGATAGCCAACATGCTCAAGTAAGCACTCATGTAATTATTATATTATTTTACTTTATTCTATTTATTTTGGGTGCTAGCACAATACACTAATTTCATTTTACCTTTTTTCAGGCAAGAGAAGCTTTAAAGAAGTATTTACATTACTATGAAAGGTGGGAAAATCACGCTCGATCTCTTAAATTGGAAGAACAAACTTTAGCTAGTTTGAAAAGGCGAATTAATCAAAAGGTAAAATATTAGCAACTAGCACTGGGCCCGCATGGTGGTTTACGGCCCACTCACTCTCATAGAGAGGCCTGTGTCCCAGCAGTGGGAATGTTATAGGCTGATTATGCTTAAGGTATTATGTTGCTCCAAGAAGAGACAATAAAGCAAAAGATAATAAATCTATACATTATATAAAATTTAGTCTGACTGACTGACTGACTGATACATCAACGCACAACCTAAACCGCTGGTCCTAGAGACATGAAATTTGGAGGGTGTGTTCTTAGTGAAGAGTAGTTATCCACTAACAAAGGGTTTTTCGAAATTCCACCCCTAAGAGGCAGAAATGGGGGGATTTTGTTTGTATGGAAAATCTTATTCCTTGAATTAATAAACTTGAAACTTGGCACCAATACTAATCTAAGTGAATTATAAAATTTGCCATTTTATGTTTTTCTAAACTACCCCCTAAAAGGGGATTGGAGGGTTTCAAAGTTTGTATGGAAGAATTTTAGCGCTCAGTCCGATTATCTCGAAACTCACTATTTATACCTAGGATCGAAAGTAAAGAATAATGTGTATCAGGGTTTTTCGAATATTATCCCTGACGGGCTGAAAAGGGGTAGTCAATTTTACAGGGGAGGATTTTACTGCATGGCTTGATTAACTCGAAAATCAGTATAAATAATCTTTGAGTCAAGTTAAGAATACATCCCAAAATATTTTTTTAAACTCCACCCCTGTGGGGATGAAATGCGGGGGATACAGTTATATGAAAAATCTTATTAATTTCGTTAATAAACTTGAAACTTAGCAAGAATACTCGCCTAAGTAAGTAATAAAGTTTATTATTATAAGTTTTTCAAAACTACCCCTCAAAGGGGGATATAGGGGTGTTGAAGTTTGTATGGAAGTAATTGAATGCGCAGTGCAATTAACGCGAAACTCAGTATTAATACTTTTGACAGAAAATATTTAATAATAAGCATGTAAAGTTGTCGAAAATTGACCCCTGACGGTGCAAAATGGGGTAATTCGATTTTTAAGGGGAGGATTGGAACTTGAAACTGTATATTACATTTTCACACCTACATAAACCACTGAACTTCTGATTTGGCAAAGAGATAGATGGCATCCTGGGGAAGATCAGAAGCTAGTGTTATTTAAAAGATTCCTGATTAACAGGTGTGTAACCCTAGCAGAATTCATTCGAGATTTCACTGCTATATCTAAGTGTGCATACAAACTAGCTACACGTGTCGACGACAAAAGCCGACACGCGTCGGTGGTTGCAGTTGCCCATGTCGTCGACGCGTGTCACACTTGAGTAAAATATTAATTTATTATACTCTTAAGAACGAAATTACCTTTACAAAAAGCGACTTTGTTTTATACTATGTATAGGTGTAATTTTCATTTTATTTTTAGGTTATGGCTGGTGAAGGCACTTGGATAGATTGGCAATATCTTTGGGATTCAGCAAAGTTATTGAAGAGGTGTCGATACACTTTGCAGTATACATATCCCTATGCCTACTACATGGATAATGGCCCTCGAAAAGAACTATTTGAGTATCAGCAGGTTAGTATAAACATAATATAATAATAATATCCCTAGACATTTCACACATAATGTAAATACTAAACATAAGTAAACTACTATTTACTTACCTACCCAACATTCGATCATAAAAAACGGCAAAATGTAAAAGAAACTTTATTCAAAACGTTATGTTCGATTCGTGGAAGTAGAACGGCATGTCGTAATTATCGGGAGCGAAAAAGAGACAAGGCGATACGTAACTAGGCTAATTATACCCTGTCCATGTCCACTATGCAAACCGTTTTTGACAGATGGAACTAGTGATTGCAGCAACACACAATACATTGATTGATACACGTACGGTATTATAATGTCTGTAAGAAGCCATAAATAAGATAATTCAATAAGAAAAAGCAGTTTACTTATATATTTATTTTATTACGCATTTTAAAGTTAACTTTTACGTAATTTGGAATAATTACGTTCTAAGACAGCTGTCAAAAAGCAGTTAACCTAATGGACAGGGTAGAGCAAAGTTTTGACGTGTCACTTGCGGGGAGTGTATCACCTATCTACCCCTTTTTACTTATAATATAAATGTTACCTACTATTTTTATTCCAGGCGCAGTTAGAAGCTGAAATTGAAAACTTATCATGGAAGGTAGAGAGGGCAGAAACGACTGATAGAGGAGACTTAGAAAACCAAATGGATATTGCAGAAAAAAGACGAACTACATTACTCAAAGATTTTCTGGAATTCCATACTACTAGCGCCTCAAGCAGTAAAGTATAATAATAATATCACGATCTTCAAGATTTATGTCTTAAATAAATAAGTACTGTATGTCAACACATTTGTATAATATTTGTGAAAGCTAGAATCTTTTTGTTCTGCCAAAGTATATTTATTAACATGACTTTGCAATAAAATAGTAATAATAAACTTAGTTGTTTTTTTATTTTAATATAGATACGGAGTAGTTTCAGTAAACGTACACCAGCGTGCTTCGCTTGTCACCATAACATCAAGCCTGTTCTACGTCTCCCTGTAGGCGTAGACCGGGTTGATAGACATTTCGCCAGTTGGGGTCGCGGGCGCATAGAGGGGGGACTCTGACGGCCTGCCAAGTGACCCCAGGGAAGACAGTGGCACAGTGGTCACGTGCTGCCGTGCATAGCGAGGCTTAGGGGAGGCCCCTGTACAGTCTCCCCAGGGATGTGCCTTATAGGCGTTGCGCAGGGGTGGTTCCGGAGTTGGTCTTTTATGAGGAACCGGGACCACCCTTGTGCGGATGGTGATCACCGGGGTGGTTTTAGTGAGGTAAAAATCCCACACTCCCCGACCCCTCTCCCCGGAGGTCGGGTGCCTTTCGAAGGATTCCCCCCGAAAACAAAAAAAAAAAAGTAATGTTTAAGTCCCTTGTAACAGGGGGCGAGCCTATTCCCATTACTTGGCAAAAATTGAGACTGCTGGCTGTCTGTGCGAACCCTAAGGCGTTTGTCCACCGCCACGGTTAACGAAAACGAGATGGCAGCGCAGAAGTAGCGATACATACATTTTGCTATAGCCACGTGTCCACCCTGGGGTTCTAATAATCTACTTTGTTGTGTAAGGGACTAACCACACTTATTCAGCTTTTGTCCATAGAAAATAACAATTTTGTATGGAGTGTGTATACTTCTGTTCAGCTATACGGATGCGTACGCATTCCATACAAAATCGTTGTTTTCTATTAACACAAAAGCTGAATAAGTGTGGTTAGTCCCTAAAGCTACGGTTTCCTAGAAAAGCGGTGATCGCATCCGGTTTGTGTATTGATTACCTTTCGTAAGTTTCATTGAGTAATTTTTTAAAGTGTGATCATAATGTTCCAATTTTGTGTGGGATATTATTTATCTAAGAACATTTTATAAACCGTTTCTCTTCATCCCTAAGATAATATAAGTAGGTAGGTATCCAAAAATTGCTTCTACTGTTTGAAAAATAAGTCGTAATTATTGGTTTTTAGGGTTCCGTAGCCAAATGGCACGGAACCCTTATGGATTCGTCATGTCTGTCTGTCCGTCCGTATGTCACAGCCACTTTTTTTCCGAAACTATAAGAACTATACTGTGGAAACTTGGTAAGTAGATGTATTCTGTGAACCGCATTAAGATTTTCACACAAAAATAGAAAAAAAAACAATAAATTTTGGGGGTTCCCCATACTTAGAACTGGAACTCAAAATTATTTTTTTCATCAAACCCATACGTGTGGGGTATCTATTAGAGATGGGCCGAATGTGGTTTGAACCGAATCCGAACTTCGGCCGAACATTCGGTTAAAATGAAAAGTTCGGCCGAACTTTTGTAATAATATGAATATTTTTGTGATAGTATGTCTAATTAATTAGGCAAAGATTATCAAAACTAATAAGAAAACCTGTAATTTAATTTGAGGTTTACATTTACAATCTTCATATCTAAAATAAACGACAATGACTGAGTAAAAGACATAATTTTATTTTATAGTAAGTAATGCTATTCTAATTCTATTGAATTTCGGTCAAAATAGTGCAAGTAGGTATTATTTTTCTTGTGCCGAATGTTCGGCATCTGAACCGAATTTCGACCGAATGCCGAAGTTCGGTTCAAGCTGCCGAATTTCGGTTGAACCGAATGTGAACCGAATTTCGGCCCATCCCTAGTATCTATGGATAGGTCTTCAAAAATGATATTGAGGTTTCTAATATCATTGTTTTCTAAACTGAATAGTTTGCGCGAGAGACTTCCAAAGTAGTAAAATGTGTCCCCCCCCCCCCCCTGTAACTTCGAAAATAAGAGAATGATAAAACTAAAAAAAATATATGATGTACGGACGCCAGCAGGTCAACCTACCCGAAACTGTCAGATTTTCCCAATCAACATTGAACCTAATGCTATACTTAGTAATAAAGTCGAAAATCTATTAAAGAAATCTGACAGATTGTAGTAGCTTGATGTGCTGGCGTCTGTACATTACCATGTAAACTTCCACCGAAAATTAGTTTGAACGAGATCTAGTAAGTAGTTTTTTTTAATACGTCATAAATCGTAAAACGGAACCCTTCATGGGCGAGTCCGACTCGCACTTGGCCGCTTTTTTGGGTAAAAGACGTTGGGTTTTCTTTTTCAGAATTTCAGCTTATTACAAGCCAAGAGATTTTTGTCTGTCTCAAAAGTCTGCAATTTTAAAGACGATGATTATGTAACTAACACAGATAAAACATATGACAAATTGCTAGAGAATTTGTCATACTTATAGTAAATAACAATATAAGCCATGAAACTTGATATTATTGTATCAACTGCGTTTTTATGTTTGTGGTGAAAGTTTGCAAGTATTTAACTATATAATACCTATATTTCTCTGTATTTTTATTTCATAAAAGCTGTTGGTGATGTCACCTAAAAACGACCATATTCTTTCCATCTGTAATTTTCACGACATAAACTTCTGACAAGATTCAATAACGTATCTATCCGTTGCCAAGTTGTTACTACATTTCTTATTTACTTCCTTGGTAAATGAAAATTAAATATTTGTTTCACTTCATACCTACTAATTAAACAACTCGGCCTATCGCAGTCCACTGCTGGACATAGGCCTCTCCCGACTGTGTCATAAGACTCTGTCCTCCGCCTTCCGCATCCAGTCTGCCCCCCCTCCCAGCCACCTTTGTAAGGTCGTCGGCAGGCACGGTCGCAGCCCAAGATTTTGAGGGGGGTTACCAAGTAGTCAGTTAGTAAGGCAAGTAAATCATGCAGACTCTCGATAGCTTGAATGATTTTTGGGGGGTTATGAGCCCCCAGGGACCGCGCCTGGCCGTCGGTCCATTTACAGTCCGACCGCTTTACTGTGACGTTGCCTGAGGTGGCTGCGCGGTTCGGGTGAGCCGGAGGGGTGATAATTGTCACAAGTTGACGAATCACTGAGCTCCGCATCACGTCACTACGCCCCTCCGGCATGCGGCACCGCGCTGCTACCTCAGGCAACGAGTCAGTTAAGCGATTGGCCTATTAAGCTGGGGGGCGTCCCACAGTCTGCTCCACCGGCCATCGATTCTTCGACAAACAAACAACCCAATAATAACTACTACATTTATGTCGAAGATAAATTGTCGAATCCACTGTTTTACATAACCGCTAGCTGTTTTACAAAACAGATACGTTACCTATGTAAAACAGCTGAAGAAGGTCACGGCCCATACAAAATTTACCCAGGCCCGACACAAAAGACGACACGGTTGGCGCAGTGGCTGAGCGATCGACTGGTGCGCTGCGTGTCGCGGGTTCCATTCCCGCACGGAACAAATATTTGTATTGCCTACAGGTAGTTGTCCCGGGTCTGGCTGTTTGTGTATGTGAGTTTAAATGTTTGTAAAAACACCCACGATACAGGAGTAATTCCATTGCTTTGTTTTTGGAACGAAGTTCCTTATCGCGCGTTGCGAAAGGGGGCTAGACGGACCAAAAGTTGGAACGACACTTTTTGCTATAGGTAGTTGTAAGCCGTGCGGCGTGCGCGTGTTTCTCTCTCTCTCTCTCTTTGAACTTCGTTCCATCCGGGTGTCCCTTGACACCTCAAGTTTTTCTACAGGCGCAGTATGAAAAAGGCGTTTTTCACCACTTGTAGTAGTACCTGCCTATACCCATTTGGATTTGGACGTCCATAAAAGTATATTGAATAAAAAAACTACACTTTATTATTTATGTTAGGTACACTTAATTTAATAAAAAAAAACTAGGATGTCTCTTTCGGGTTAAGCCTATTTAGGTCACAAAAGAGGTGACCATTCTTCATTGGAAAAGGACACAGCACAGTTCAGTGTTTACCCGACTATGGGAAAGCCAGAGGAGGGTTATGATTTTGACAGGTTATGTATGTATGTTCGTCTGTTCCCTCATAATTCCTAACCTAGTCGTATTTTAAACGAGCTTTTTTCGTTAGAAGCGTTATAGGTCTATAACCCGCGAAACTACCTGGTGGCTTAGAATTATAGTGGATTTATAGTGCTACCGATTACTTTATTTTTTAATTAGTATACCGTGTTTGGTTTCTATTGGAAGATCTAAAGAAGTACCTGGGTACCTATTTTCTGAAAATATTTTGGTTATCTTATTCATACATAAACTCCAAATAAGAATAAAACAATTATGTTTCACTCTGACTGTTTTCATTAACACTAAAAACCTTTATAAAATGACATGTAGGCTGCGTAACAAATCATTATCAAATTCCAATTGATAACAGCTATCCTCATTCTTCAACGTAGACAGGCATTCTCTGTCTACGTTCTTCAATGATCCCTAACCACAGAACATAATATACTCTAGGGAGTCCCCATTGAGATAGGAAGTCAATGGGAGTCCCTAACCCCAAAATAATTGTAATAAAAATAAGGGTAAAAAACTAGAATATCATTTCTGTGTGAAATGTCCAGGGATATTATTATTATTATTATTATTATTGGGTAAAAACTAAAATCATCAGGCATCAGTTTTTACCATGGAATTAGTATGTACTATATACTTACAAGCACCGAAAAGTCGGTCTTGAAAGAGAAAAAAATTTATGCCGCATGCAGATTGATCAAGACTAGGAACCTAGGTTTATTTCTAGAGGGCGCCATCTTTCTTATTTTGTTTCTCGGTTCTCCGGAAATTTTGTGATAAGGGAAACATATTTGAAAATTACTATTCGTTAAAATAAATAGGCTTTGTAAAAAACGAATATCCCTTTGTCTCTAACTTAAAAATCGACTACTATCAATAATATCGATTTATCAAGTCGCTACAGATCCCACTAAGTGCCATAGACAACAATGATAGGAATCCCAGGTTCGTAGTGTTTTTCAAATGTGCACCTCTAGTAGCTAGTAGCCAACAAAATGGCTACCACGAATGATTCGAAGGCGCCTGTGCGCCAAGTAAAAAGAGTACAATTTGGTATATTATCTCCAGATGAAATCGTAAGTAATGTTTTCAAACTCTTACATATATAGTGTTTGGAATAGTACATAAATTCCACGATTTTGAGTGCGCAAGAACGTGATTCATGTCAGTTGATAAAGTGGCACGCAGTTTGTGGTTGTGTTGGGCAGATACAAAATTACAAATATTTGCCATAAGTTTCCTTATTGTGAATTTTCAGATATCTGCTTGCTTAAGCATTTCTTCTTATCTCGTTACGATGGACTTGGCATATAGGTACAGAACAATTGTTTTGATCTAACAATCAATGACTAAATTTGCAGCGATTGTTGCACAACAAAATAAGGATAAAACTTTGAGACTCCACAACCTTTACCTTCTAATTTCATGGACCCCATAATCAATATCTAGAAAACCAAAAACTGAAAACTTGAAATGAAATGTAATTGTTCAATCAGTGCTTCTTGTAAACAAAAATATGTTATTTAGCATCAAGGCTGCTGCAACTTGTATGAATTGTTGCACAACAAAATAAGGATAAAACTTTGAGACTCCACAACCTTTACCTTCTAATTTCATGGACCCGATAATCAATATCTAGAAAACCAAAAACTGAAAACTTGAAATGCAATGTAATTGTTCAATCAGTGCTTCTTGTAAACAAAAATATGTTATTTAGCATCAAGGCTGCTGCAACTTGTATGACCTTCGAGGGTTTGTATGAGGCTGAGTATAAAGGCTGTTGATAGTTTGTTTGGTATTTACATGTAAAGCTGTACCTACTGTAGGCATTTTATGTAGCTGTAGGATTGACCCAAAGAAATGGGCTTTTCCAAAAAAATGCTTGTTTTTAAAGAAATGTCAACAACATAATTTATAAATTAAACTTTTAGCGACGGATGTCAGTCACCGAAGGCGGGATTCGGTTCCCCGAAACAATGGAGGGTGGCAGACCCAAGCTCGGCGGACTTATGGATCCGCGACAAGGGGTGATCGACAGAAGTTCCAGATGTCAAACTTGTGCTGGAAATATGACCGAGTGTCCCGGACATTTTGGACACATTGATTTGGCAAAACCAGTTTTTCACATTGGTTTTATAACAAAAACAATAAAGATACTGAGATGTGTCTGTTTCTACTGCTCAAAGCTACTTGTCAGCCCAGTAAGTTTTGTTGTTTCTATAGTATTTTATTTTCATGATATTCACATTATAGTTGAGGCTTATTGTCAATCATTTGTGTTTTAGACTAACCCAAAGATAAAAGAAGTTGTGATGAAATCAAAAGGACAACCTCGTAAGAGACTGACATATGTGTATGACTTGTGTAAAGGCAAGAATATTTGTGAGGGTGGTGAGGATATGGATATAGGAAAGGAAGGTGAAGAAGGGAAAAAAGGCTCAGGGCATGGTGGTTGTGGTCATTACCAGCCCTCCATAAGAAGACAAGGTCTTGATTTGACAGCTGAGTGGAAACATGCCAATGAAGATACACAAGAAAAGAAAATCATTATCACAGCAGAGAGGGTGTGGGAAATACTTAAACATATCACAGGTATAATTTAGACAGTACATATGGATACTCCTATTATTCCCCATTTATAATGTAATGAGTTAGGTTGCAAACATAAAAACCTCAATACATACTAAGATCATCAATGTGAAAAAACATAAACATTTAAAAAATATAACATTTTGAATACATTGAATGAATGTTCTCGGCTGAGACAAGTTTATGCCTGTGTAAAATCATCAAGTATTATCAACTGATAATTCCTGATAATTTTTATAATAACTTTTATTCAGTTATCTTTGCAAAAACAAACTACTCATGACTATTGTACATTGTGAAAAAAAAAAAATTGTGTGCAAACTGTCTTGAAAACCTGTGTGCACAAATAAACGTCTTTGGTCTGAATTGGGCCACATTTATACTTTTACAAAATCAAAAGCAATTTATTCCAATTGTTTAGAATCAGCACTTTTTGAAGTACACAAGGACAGGGCCCCCTTCACCATTTCCTAGTTAGTGGTTTAGCTGGGAAGAAGAAGTGGTACAACTAACCCCCCAGCCACAGTAAACATTACCGTGCCCCAGCAGCCAGACAAAGGTTTTATGTGATGTCTCTGAGATACTCTTGTTTGATGACACACAGTTCTGATCTTTTACCAATCACTAACCTAGAGGAGTTCATATTCACATATAATTGACAAACACACATTAACACAATGATTTTAATTGAAAAATGTATTTTCCTTGTAGATGAAGAATCCTTTATACTGGGTATGGACCCTAAATTCGCGAGACCTGACTGGATGATAGTGACAGTGCTGCCAGTGCCGCCGTTGTCCGTGCGACCTGCTGTAGTGATGTTTGGCTCAGCCAAGAATCAGGACGACTTGACACACAAACTTGCTGACATCATCAAAGCAAACAATGAACTGATGAGAAATGAACAGGCTGGTGCAGCGGCGCACGTGCTCGCTGAAAATATTAGACTATTACAGTTTCATGTAGCAACATTTGTAGATAATGACATGCCGGGTATGCCAAAGTAAGTATAATTTTTCATTCGTAAGAATCCTTATCGTCAGCATTATTGTAGCTATAGATTGTAATAGGGTAAGAACATATATTATCTATTTGCCTACAATACTCAAGATTTTCAATATATGTTGTTGACAAAAAACATTTCTAGTATTAATGTGATGACTTTCTATTTCAGAGCTATGCAGAAATCAGGAAAACCACTCAAAGCAATCAAGGCTCGATTAAAAGGAAAGGAAGGAAGAATTAGAGGAAACCTCATGGGAAAGCGAGTTGATTTTTCTGCGCGTACTGTCATCACCCCCGATCCTAACTTGCGTATTGATCAAGTAGGAGTTCCTAGATCTATTGCACAAAACTTGACATTCCCTGAGCTCGTAACACCATTCAATATTGACAGAATGCAGGAGCTTGTCCGCAGGGGTAATGCGCAATATCCCGGCGCCAAGTATATTGTCCGCGACAATGGAGAAAGAATAGATTTAAGGTTTCACCCAAAACCATCAGATTTGCATTTACAACATGGCTACAAAGTAGAGCGTCATCTGAGGGACGACGATCTCGTCATTTTCAACCGACAACCTACACTACACAAGATGAGTATGATGGGGCACAGGGTAAAAGTACTTCCATGGTCAACATTCCGTATGAATTTAAGTTGCACATCTCCCTATAACGCTGATTTCGACGGCGACGAAATGAACTTACATGTACCCCAGTCAATGGAAACGAGAGCTGAGGTGGAGAATATTCACATAACGCCGAGACAAATTATCACTCCTCAGGCAAACAAGCCCGTCATGGGTATTGTGCAGGATACACTGACAGCTGTAAGGAAAATGACTAAGCGTGATGTTTTCCTCACGAAAGAACAAGTAATGAATCTACTTATGTTTTTGCCTACATGGGATGGTAAAATCCCACAGCCTTGCATTTTGAAACCCCAACCACTGTGGACTGGCAAACAAATATTTACTCTGATTATTCCTGGTCCCGTAAATATGATTCGAACTCATTCCACACATCCCGATGAAGAAGACGATGGTCCTTACAAGTGGATCTCTCCCGGAGATACGAAAGTAGTTGTGGAGCACGGTGAACTGCTGATGGGTATCCTGTGTAAAAAGTCACTTGGTGCTTCAGCAGGTTCCTTGCTACATATTTGCATGTTAGAGTTAGGTCACGAAACTGCCGGTCGCTTCTATGGTAACATTCAGACTGTGATCAACAACTGGTTGCTGCTAGAAGGTCACTCTATCGGTATCGGCGATACTATTGCTGATCCTCAGACTTACCAAGAAATTCAGCGTGCCATCGTGAAAGCCAAAGAGGATGTCATAGAAGTCATTCAAAAAGCTCACAACATGGAGTTGGAGCCAACTCCTGGTAACACTCTCAGACAGACATTCGAAAATCAAGTGAACCGTATTCTGAACGACGCTCGTGACAAAACTGGTGGATCAGCTAAGAAATCTCTGACTGAGTACAATAACTTAAAGGCTATGGTGGTTGCTGGTTCCAAAGGTTCCAACATTAACATTTCACAGGTTATTGCTTGTGTAGGTCAACAGAACGTTGAAGGTAAACGTATTCCATTCGGATTCCGTAAAAGAACATTGCCGCATTTCATCAAAGACGATTACGGTCCCGAGTCGAGAGGTTTCGTAGAAAATTCATATCTTGCCGGTCTGACCCCATCTGAGTTTTATTTCCACGCTATGGGAGGTCGTGAGGGTCTTATTGATACTGCCGTAAAGACTGCTGAGACTGGATACATCCAACGTCGTCTAATAAAGGCTATGGAGTCTGTAATGGTTCACTATGACGGTACCGTTCGTAATTCAGTCGGACAACTCATTCAGTTGAGATATGGTGAAGATGGTCTGGCTGGAGAAACTGTAGAGTTCCAGAATTTACCTACAGTCAAACTGTCGAACAAGGCATTTGAAAAGAAATTCAAGTTTGACCCTTCAAACGAGAGGTATTTGAAGAGGATCTTTAGTGAAGACATTATCAAGGAGTTGACAGAGTCTGGATATGTTATTAGTGACCTTGAGAGCGAATGGGAACAACTCAACAAAGACAGAGACGTTTTGCGCCAAATTTTCCCAAGTGGTGAATCTAAAGTTGTACTGCCTTGCAATTTCAAGAGAATGATTTGGAATGCACAGAAGACTTTCCATATCAATAAAAGAATGCCGACAGATCTCAGTCCCATCAAAGTAATATCGGGTGTCAAAGAATTACTCAAAAAATGCGTTATTGTAGCGGGCGAGGACCGCCTGTCGAAGCAGGCTAATGAAAACGCTACTCTACTCTTCCAATGTTTGGTGCGTTCGACTTTATGCACAAAGTTTGTATCTGAGGAATACAGACTTTCATTAGTAGCTTTTGAGTGGTTGATTGGAGAAATCGAAACCCGTTTCCAGCAAGCGCAGGTGAACCCTGGCGAGATGGTGGGCGCCCTGGCCGCGCAGTCTCTCGGCGAGCCCGCCACGCAGATGACACTGAACACTTTCCATTTTGCTGGTGTGTCGTCTAAGAACGTAACCCTCGGAGTGCCGCGTCTTAAGGAAATCATCAATATTTCTAAGAAACCTAAAGCTCCATCTCTAACTGTGTTCTTGACTGGTGGTGCTGCAAGAGATGCAGAAAAGGCTAAGAATGTACTCTGCAGACTGGAACACACAACACTGCGCAAGGTGACCGCAAACACTGCGATTTATTACGATCCTGACCCACAAAACACAGTTATTGCTGAAGATCAAGAATTCGTCAATGTTTACTATGAGATGCCTGATTTCGACCCGACAAAGATCTCTCCGTGGTTGCTACGTATTGAATTAGATCGTAAGAGGATGACAGATAAGAAACTAACCATGGAACAAATTGCTGAAAAAATAAACGCTGGATTCGGAGACGATTTAAATTGTATCTTCAACGACGACAACGCTGAAAAGCTTGTGCTACGTATAAGGATTATGAACAATGAAGAAAGTAAATTCCAAGATAATGATGAAGAAACGGTTGACAAAATGGAAGACGACATGTTCTTGAGATGTATTGAAGCTAATATGTTGTCAGACATGACTCTACAAGGCATAGAGGCTATAGCAAAGGTGTACATGCACTTACCACAGACTGAAGCTAAGAAACGTATTATAATCACTGAACAGGGTGAATTCAAGGCTATTGCTGAATGGTTGTTGGAAACTGATGGTACTTCACTGATGAAAGTACTTTCTGAGAGAGATGTAGACCCCATAAGGACATTCAGTAACGACATTTGCGAGATATTCCAAGTACTGGGCATTGAGGCTGTGCGTAAGTCAGTAGAGAAAGAAATGAACGCCGTGTTGCAGTTCTACGGTCTATACGTGAACTACCGTCATCTTGCCTTGCTTTGTGACGTAATGACTGCTAAGGGTCATCTCATGGCCATCACTCGTCACGGTATCAACAGGCAAGACACTGGTGCACTTATGAGATGCTCGTTCGAAGAAACAGTCGACGTTTTGCTGGACGCCGCCAGTCACGCTGAAGTGGATCCTATGAGAGGCGTGTCTGAGAATATTATCATGGGTCAATTGCCGCGCATGGGAACTGGTAAGATATACATTTGTAACCTGATCTGTAAAAAAAAAAAAAAATTTTTTTTCCACAAATGACAACAAAATACTTACAAATTAAAAATTTAAAACTCGGATCATACTCACACCTTGATATAATCATTGCTGACGAATAATTTAATTGTTTACTAGGCTGCTTCGACTTACTACTTGACGCCGAGAAATGTAAGCTGGGTATGGAAATGGGTGGTCTCGGTGTGGGAGGAGTGGGCGGCGGCATGTACTTCGGCGTCGGCACTCCTTCCATGACGCCGCTGATGACGCCGTGGTCCACACAGAACACACCTGGTTACGGCAGCAGTGCATGGTCTCCAGGCCAAGGTAAGACCTGATTACTTTGACATTTTTTTTTTATTTGAAAAAATACATGTAAACATTTCACAGATAAAAATCCAAGTAATTGCACAGTTAGATTTCAATAAAAAACAGTCATTTACAGTAAGCAAGGATCATACAAAAAAAAGCAAACATATCATAACACAACATATCATACACAAGAAAACACATAATATACAAATTAAAGTTGCAACGAATAAATCAGGCCGAATACTGAATATTCGGCCAGTTGCGTTGCCGAATGTTCGGCTTGATTAATCCACCTTCGAAAATTGGTGCGCACACCGCATTATGACAGAGCTCTCACATCTGAGAGCATTATAAGAAGGTCTCTGATTAGCTCGTTGTCACATTACGCTTCGCCAATCGCGTTAATACTTGTTATTAGTGTGATGTTTTTGTGCAGGTTTAAAATGCTTAGTTACGGGATGAAAACAAATATTTTTTTGTTGTTGTATTTGTATAGATCTTTTCTAAAGATTTGTAACTGGAACTGTATGACGAGTAAAAAAAGGTCTTCAGTTTGGATTTAATTTGAACAATTCTTTACGTTTGTTACTTTCCGTTGATCTTGATAAATAAAGAAAAAAATTACTCTTTCTCGAACTAGCAATGTATGTTCAGCATTAATAGAAGTTGCATGAATTTACTGTGTTTTTTATTTATGTTTTGAGATATTCGGTCGATGTCAGAAATTTACCGAACACCGAGTAACTGAATATTTGTTGCAACCCTAATAAAAATATTTAACAATTTAAAGGAACTTGTGAAGTTAGTGAGTTTTATAATTTCAATTCAATAATAAATAATTTGTGACGGTATGTATTATTTTGTTATAGTCGGCAGCAGCATGACGCCGGGTGGTCCATCGTTCTCGCCGTCGGGAGCGTCGGACGCGTCGGGCTTGTCGCCGGCCTACAGCGCGTGGTCCCCGCAGCCGGGCTCGCCGGGCTCCCCCGGGCCCCCGCTGTCGCCCTACACGTCGCCGGCCGGGGCCTCGCCCTCGTACTCTCCCACCAGCCCGGTGTACGCGCCCGCCTCCCCCAGTCTCACGCCGACATCACCACACTACTCCCCCACGAGCCCGTCCTATTCACCGACTTCACCAAACTATTCACCGACCTCACCTATATATTCGCCAACGTCACCGAGCTACTCTCCTACATCCCCTGGCTATTCTCCCACATCGCCTTCTTATTCACCTACGTCACCAAGCTACTCTCCTACTTCACCGAGTTATTCTCCGACAAGTCCAGCGTATTCACCAACATCACCGAGCTATTCGCCGACTTCACCTAGTTACTCACCAACGAGTCCCTCTTATTCCCCGACGAGTCCGTCGTACTCACCGACTAGCCCAGCGTATTCACCGACCTCGCCCGGCTATTCGCCGTCTTCACCGAGCTACTCTCCGACTAGTCCTGTCTACAGTCCTGCTTCACCGAGTTACTCGCCGTCGTCGCCGAACTATACGCCGACATCGCCCGCTTATTCTCCAACAAGTCCCTCATATTCGCCGACGTCACCGGCGTATTCACCGACTTCCCCCAGTTATTCACCATCCTCGCCTAAATATTCTCCATCTCCTAACTATTCCCCTACATCGCCGTCCGTGGCAGGCAGGAGCCCTACTTATTCACCGACGAGCCCACAATACTCTCCTACGAGTCCGCAGTACTCGCCGACCAGTCCGGCATACTCGCCCTCGTCACCACAACACCCGGGAAGCACTCGTTACTCGCCATCCTCACCAAATTATTCGCCATCTCCAAATTATTCACCTTCCTCACCGGGTTATTCTCCATCTTCGACAAAGTATTCGCCGACGTCTCCGACCTACACCTCGACCTCGCCCAACTATTCTCCGTCGTCACCCGCATACTCCCCGTCGTCGGCAGGACCCTCCACATACTCTCCAACTTCACCAACATACTCTCCTACTTCACCTAACTATGACGACGGCGACGATTAATCTTTCAATAAACTTTATTTTTTTATTTCTATTTTATTACTTCTTAAATACTATTTGTAAATATTCTCAACTCTCATATTCAATTGGGAGATTAAATACAAAAAAACATATTAAAATTGTACTTTAAGATTAGTATGTGTAATAATTACATAAGTTTATATCAAGCAAGATTACCTACAAAGCTCTTATTTTATCCCAACAACATTTGTTTTAGTAGGGTTTAAATACGTAAGGTACTGTCGTGTTTGTTTTGTAGCGTTGTTGTAGTGTTTGTCGCTAATACATCGCCATTTCTATACAAAGCTTGATTTGACTTTTATTGACATGAAATTAGTAAAATAGTCGTAACTGATGTTAGAATTAAGTACTGCCTATAGTTCGTTTTTTAATCCGAGAGACTAATCTTTAATTCTATTTATTCTCATTTAAGTCTTGTGTTTGCGTTCTTTTAGTATAGAAGGTTGGCTTCGTTGCCACTAGTACACACGGCTACACGTCAAGCTATACAAAACCAGTTTGTCTTGGCCTCACTTTGTATGATATTTTCTCACAATGAACGGTCAGCCAATACTGGTTTTGCATAGCTTGATGTGTAGCCGTGTGTACCAGTAACAGTTCCATGATGGAACTGCTGATGTTTATTTTAAGCACTAGTTCCATTTTAAAAGAATCGGATAATAATAGCACTAATGTTGATTTTGCTAATGTTGATCACTAGATCCACATTATCATTTTCGGCACTGTCAGATTAGTCTGGGATTAAAAAACGAACTATACATGGAAATATTGATTATGTTAAGCATTTTGTTGAGCAATTTGTGGTGGAAAAATAAAATTACACTATTATATATCGAACGTTTATTTTATTAACTGACCCAGTTTTATCAATACCCATACATACTACAGTAATCTTAAAAATCGCAAATAGTAGTTAAGTAAAAAAGTAACAATACATTTGGGGCATCGAAAATGTATTTGGGGTTTATTATGAGATCTCAATAATAGGTTTAAAGGATCAACAAATTAACAAGTATTTAGATACTTTAAAAGCCACCGGTATTATGAAAACATAATAAATAAATAATTGATTACACCTACTATCTACATTACTAAAGGTACCATTATATCTTAGGACAATTACAAAATACAAACCATTATCTATTGTGCTTTTATAAACCTCGAACACAGCCATTTTATATATTTTATTAATATTACTTACAAACTAAGCCAGATCATTTATTTATAAGTTACGGTATGTTTGCCGCGACACATACGTCTATTCCTCGACAGACATCTATACGATAAATCAACTTTACTATAATTATAATCTATCATGTAAAATGTGCTTTATCCATCTACCTATGAGCAACACTTAATATAAAACATGACCTTAATTAAAATAAATACAAATAGGTAACTAATGAGTATTATGGAAGCCGTCTTGAAGCAATTCTGTTCTTATTACTAAGTTGATTTATTTTCCTCGATATATTTCTATGATGCGGTCCTGATCGACGTACTCGAAGATGTGTGGCGCGTCCATCAGGATGCCGACCGTGCCTGCTGTGGTCACGATGAAAAATATGTACAGCTGCAGTCTGTCGATCACCATTGCGACATACTTCCAATCTTCACGTGTCTGTAAAATCAAATGATATTGCTGATTAATTGTGGAAAAACTAACACCATTTACAGTAAAAGTACGGTCGGAAACAGAAGTCGTTTTAAAAATAAATTGCTACAGATCTATCCTGTAAAAGATTTTGAAGGGTTTGCAATGTCAACAACAATTTACTGTACCTACCATAATATATTGGGCTAGATAATGATAACCAAAGGAGTCGCTTGGTTTGATTACCTTCCAAATTGTTATCGAGTTTTTCGTAGGTCGATCCATCGTTATGAGATGACATTTTTTTTTATATCGATGTTATCTAACCGACCGTCAGTAAAAAGAGAAAGACTCAAAGGACTTTGGCTAAGTTACATAGCCTATAGCGTAGAACATTGCTTGAAGTACCTATTGATAGGTATACATACCTGAATATAAAGATCTTCGTTACGTAAATGCTCTGCGATGAACTCTACTGCTTCTGTGGCCTTCGCTGCTTCTGGCGACAACAGTAGCGAGTCGGAGCTCTCCGACTCCCTCCGTTCCCCTCCGAGGCCCAGGCCGCCGAGAGCGCCGAGTCCTCCCAGGGCGCCGACCTCACCGCCGCCGGCCGCTCGGTTGATCTTGCAGTTCGGATGGTGCAGGTCCGACATCTCCATCGCTTCCATTTTGCTTTGTGTTACACCAATCGCACTAAGAAGTTAGTATATTCCCAAGGTTCACAGGTTAGAGAGGTTCACTAGCATCTAGTGAGTGCTATGTGAGCAAACGTACCTGATGTGTTTAGGCAGGTCGTGCGGGGCGGCTGCATGCGGCGGGGCGCCCATGCCGGGCATTTCCATCATCCACCGTAGCCTCGTCTTGCGCGGACGACGCATGAGCAGGCCTGTAGGCAGGTAGTGGAGGAAGACACTTCGGATCCAGAGAGGCATTCTGTTGAACAAGAAGTGCAATTTAGGAGTGTCATTTTAATCGAATCTATCTTTAAATACCGTACATTATTTAGATTTCCATCGATACGCTAAGAGGGGAAGAAGTGCATTATTAAATCAGGGCCCTATACCACAACATTTACAAGTCTACAAAATTGTTGTTGTTCTACAATAGAAAATATTCATATCACAGAAATTACCAATATGTACCTATGAGTTACAATTTACAATCTAGGTTTAAATCACTACCTTGGTACGGCTTACGATTTACATATTTGTAAGGTTTTCCCGTTATAGAGTTTTGTGGTATAATATCTTGTAAGATTTACAAAATTGTAAATGTAAAGTTTTGTGGTACAGGTAGGGTCCAGATTACCATACCTGTGTGTTCTTGGACCTCTGAAGTTCCAGTTGATGATGATAACCGTGACTAGAATACTGACGGTGTTCATGATGAATGTGAAGAGCAGGTACTTAGCGATGAGCGGTAACACGAGGGAGGTCGGCGGTAGAATCTTTGATACCAGTAGCAGGAACACAACCAGTGACAGCAAAATGCTGATACCCAATGTCACCTACGAGAAATAACACCGTTATTTTAAAATGAAACAGTACCTTTGAAGACAAATTAAATGTATAAGAAAATTGGTAACGGTGATATTGTCTCACCTTTTCACCAGCTTCGGCAGGCAAATAGAATACCAATACACAAAGGAATGAAATCAATACAGTGGGCAGGATCAAGTTGACTGTATAGAACAAGGTCTTTCTCCTAATTATTATGTAGAATGTAATGTCAGTTTCAGTAGGATGGTTCCCTTCATAAATATTCAGGTATGCTGGTACTTCAATGATGTCCCACGTTCCCGACTTCCAGTAATCTGACAGATCAACAAAGTTTTTGTTGTTGTATAATGCGAGGGACACTTGGTCACCATTGAAGGTCCACGATCCGAATTTCATGATGCACGTTTGTTGATCGAAGGGGAAGTATGTTACATCAATTGTGCAGGAGCTCTGAAAAACCAAACATAAGATTAACGAAAATATAAGTCTGTCAAAGATAAGACTGACATGTGTGTGTGCAACTACCGAAGACGATAAGGTCATTCATAGTAATTCTACGATTAAATAGTTACCTGGTAAATAGCTGGAGGTACCCACAGCACTTCTCCGTTGGGATAAATCAGGACGTTCGATTTGTATCGCACCTCATAGTTGCCGTCAGCGCTGGAAGAGCAAAATACCCATTAGCATGGAAGATTAAACAAAATAAAATAAAAAAGTGCCTAAGGAGACATACTAACTTGTTGAAAAGTACGATGTCAGGTTTCCAAACCTTGTCGGGCGGCAAGCGCAACACGCCTATGCCGCCATAATCAGCCTCATCCCACATCAGCTGATAGTCCATCCATACTAACCGGAGCCACACGTTGGATTTCATGATTTGATTCTTTTCGTTCTGCAAGAGGTATGTTTACAAGTTTATGTTTTATTTTCTTGTCGGAAACTAGATTAACTTGTAATTAGCGTGAAATATTAGTTTTAGTCTGAAGTCGTCAACACATAGCGTTCAGGAAACGCAGTGACCAATGCTTTCTCCGAGGCCTTAATTTGATACCCTCCAATGAGAGGCTGGAAGACTTCATCAAGGTACCTACCTATATTAAAAATTGGGTATAAACACGAGTAGGTACATACAACGTTAATAAGCTGCACGAAAGCTAGTCCGAACCGCACGTCCACTTTCTGTGTCATGTTTTGTACTGGGCGGATGAGTTTGTTGTAACCACGGAACAGGTCGCGGACCAACCGCTCCTCGTCTTCGGAACACCATCCTGGAACATATGTATAGTTATCAGAAACCATTACTTCCGATAGGTATAATTACCCGAACTCAATTTGGCATTCGAATACAATCATTCATTTAATTTGAATAGGTACATGAATGGCAAAAAGGGAGTGTTAATTCATTTCCTTCTGGTGACCGTATATATATTACGTGGCGTTCATTGACGCGACTACAAGTTTACTTTTGACCAATCAACAGTTTATTGCTTATTAACTCGTAGATAAGTATCAAAATTCGATTCCCATGTTACAGTTGGTACCAAGTAATAATAACATGGGCGAAAATTAAAAGCTTCTATTCCTTACGTATAAAAGTTAATTGCACAGGTCGTCTGTCCTTTACTCTTTACCTCACGCATACAAATAAGTGTATTCTGTTCATGAAACCTGAAAAGTATTGTTATTTTATCAAGTTTAAAAATGATCGCTCGCTATTAAATAAATGGTTACGATATGCAGGAATTCAGCTGATATGTTATATATGACTTTCAGTTTAATTCACGCATATGGACGTCAAATTTTAGAAGTTCAGTCAAATCTTCCTTTAAAATGGTTTTCCCGTAAGTTTAGTAACGTGTACGTTAGCATCCATAGCCGAGATGATGCTGCGACGCCAGATCAATAAAGAGACAACCGGAGATAATGTTGTTTAGTTTACACTTCTCGAAGATAAAGCGATGATTTTTAGTAAGGATTTACTTATTATTGTGACTGTTGTAATGTAATTAATGTTTCACAATTATATAAACTCGATTAAATAATAATAACCAAAAGCTGAATTAAAATCTATTAAACTTAATTGAATATAACACATAAATTCAGCTGCGTGTCTTTTATACATATTGTGTCCTGAATTATTGGTATATAACGTATGTAATACCTACATATTTTGTTTATATGCACCTCTATTTACATCGCTAGCCGGTAGCGCGGCTTTTATGAGATAGATGGGGAGACAAAGTAAAAAATTATGAATGTAACAGTATTTTTTTGTGGATTCTTGCGTATTATGGGGTTTGTTTGTTAATGATTTGTTTATGGTGTGTGTGGTACCTGAGTAGAGGAGTGTGAGGATCGCGGCAACGAGCAGACAGGCGCGCGACCCGCCCGACATGGCGGCGCGTACTGCCGTGCGGTCGCGGCCGGGCGCAACCCGCCGCGCTGCGCCACACCCCACCGTCTTCCCGAGTCCTCCCGTAGCGCCCGCCCGCCCAAACCGCTCTATGCACTAATGCATGCTGCATATTACTCGTATTCCATTAGCTGAATTTCAGTTACTTAACGTGGAAACGAAAACTGGCGTGCTTTTTTGTGATAACACGCATACCGGTACCTCATAGTAATTTTCACCTAGAAGTAGGGAAGAAGGAGGGGCTTGTGGCTAAGAAATAACAGCCGCACGGTTCGATCGATCAGGTTAAGCTACGCTTGCCGCGGTTCGTCCGTGGATGGGTGACCATTTTATATACCAAGACCCCTCTGCGCTCGGAAAGCACGTTAAGCCGGGACCAACGGCTGGTCCGGGACCAACGGCTTAACGTCATTAGTCATTCATTCGTAGATCTTTGACAGTCGTTACTGGTCGTTTTACCCTATAAGTGGGTTGTGGAGGTCAGGTAGGCAGTCGCTCCATGCAAAATACTGGTATTCTGCTGCATCCGGATAGCCTGGAAGCCGATACCAACATAGTTGGGAAAAGGCTAGGCAGATGATGATGACCTTATAGTAATTTTTACCTCTTTGTATGCTCCTTCATGGGATACTATTCATAAAAATAATTTTATGAAAATAGCAAAATATATATTTTACATACAAGTGCCAAGTTCTTGCTGTTGAATATCATCAGAATTGGTTCAGTAGTTTAGCCGTGCTAAAGTTAGAAACTGGACTGACTCCTTATCACATTTACTATAGTGTCTAATTTTCAAATGTATAGTATTTTCCCAATTCTTACACTTACCTACCCATACGTTTCAGGAAAGCTCTATTTTACGTGTGTGGTATGCTGTTGGTGGCTTTTGTGGAAATTAGCTAGTGATGTGCGCATGTGCAGTTATCCCGTGGGATATCATCGATTGCTCCGTGACTCCGCTCCGGGCCAAACGCCTCCGCGGGAATATTATGTAGGTCAGGGATGATTTACATAACTCACGAGAATTCGATCCGAGGGAATATCTACAAGCGAGATTAAAGCCCCAATTGTGATTATGGTTCAGGAATATTGATATTTTGACAAAAATTATACATATATGACTAGGATAATTGATGTGAGCTTATGGGTTGCGAGGAATAAAAAACTGTTTTTCGGTACGTATTATTGAGCTTGAGAGCTGAATAGCTATGGTAGGCTTTAAATAAATGTAGAAACTAAAATAAATAAAACAAGGGTTTGTTTCATTCGTTTATATTTAATAAACAAAGTGCAATTCAGAGTTAACCCTAACAATTGAACAAATCTTGGGGACAACGGGCTGTCCCATTGCCGACGGAAGGATGCCGCACAGAGTTCCATCCAATACAAAGATGAAGCCCGCGTGTGCAGGTCTGCGGCCTCCACCGTCCGGGTCGTCACACAACCTCTAGCGAATGGTAAGAAGATATAACAGTAAATAAATGAATGACCAAAAACATTGACTTATAATCACATCCGGTCCGCAACTTCCATCGGACCGTCTAAGATTACTAACAGCACTGCCTCGGAAAAGGAAAACATTACAGGAGCTTTGCGAGGGTACATTCGCTTGTCGGGTGTACCCGCACATTCTCGCTGTTTACACTACGTTTTCCTTTTGAGAGGTTTACAATGTTTCCGAAATAAATGAACGTCGATGAGTAAGAACAACAAACGTAACAATCGACCATGACGGAGCAGTAAACTGAACGAGTTGAAGTGTTTCGGAGTGTGGCAGACGAGCGGCAGGACTGGTCAGATGTCAGGATATAGTGAACCTGTACTTGTCAACTGATCGTGCGTCGCATCTGTCAATGAATAGGCACCTTTGTGTTAAACCCTCTGTGTAACGGAAAACCGGTTCATGTTACAACTTCTTGTACTTATAAAATGTTGTATATCTTATAAAATGAGTTATATATTACATGTACATGTCTGAAACGATGGTCATATCTTTTGAATTAATTTTCGAAGAAGAAAATTTTATAAGCTAATATTATTTTCAGCATACGAATTACTGTAACTGTATGGAAAGAAGTACAAACGTGATATTAATATGTAATTTAATTATTATTTGTAAAAGTCGTTCCGAAAGACCCAGAGATGACTTTATTAAAATAATATTTGTTTAACTACAACTTTTAACGAACGATTTATTAAGCTATAGCCATGGGTATTTTATTACCATTTATAACAATATCGACCCGTTCACAACGAGGCATATCACAACCTGTACCAATTGAATCAACATTGTTTGTAAAGTTCTATACTAGCTACTGACACAAATATATCCGAAAATAAAACTAGGGATTATAACCACGATTCATGGAATCGAACAAGAAGGAAACAAAGGGCCATTGTTTCACCGCCCAAACTCTAAACTGTACAATAGATTTCAAGAATCGAAGAAGTTCTAACAAAGTTTAATTTTTAAATGCGAATCAGATCGTTCAACGGTAAGAAGGAAGACGTTTTTGTGCAAATATTTTCTGCCGCAGTCTTGTTTAGTGGGTGGCCACATGCTGCGGTGTCTGCGCGTGAGTGTGCACCGCGGCGCGTGGCGGCTGTGCCTGTGTAGCACGTACTGCCACTGTATCGCTGTGGGCGACCGTTCCGGGGACGGAACGTCTGGTACGGAACCGCTCATTGAAACTCATGCCATACGCTCATGGGAACGATCAGGTTAGAGTACGGAATTAATTCCACTGAGCGTGACGACCGTTTATCATTGTATTTTTGGAAGAATAGGTACACAATCGCTGAAGTTCTCAAGGGATTAGAAAACGTTTGTCGGATGGGCAGTTTTTTGTAACGTACAGGGTTGGCAGTTCAGCGGTAACTTATGTCTACAGGGGGGCGCGGGCGGCGAGGCAGGCGGCGGCAACTCCGGCGCCGCGGCGTCATCGTCCGCGCCACTTCGCTCATCACAACTTAACAAATATTCGCGGTATCACAGAACTTTTCGCATGCGTATCCGCAAGCGGGCGGGTCGCTACGACACCATGATGTGCGGCGCGGACAGCAGCACGGCTAGCGTGGCGATGATTGTGAACAGGGTAAAGATAATAAGGCACAGTCTGTCCACGACCATGGCGGCGAACTTCCAGTCGCGCGAGACGTCCGCATCCTCGTCGTCCTTGCGCATCTGGAAAGTATATTCACCATGTTAAACTACTTGCAATGTATACCAATCATCTATTGAATGGACTAAACTACTGTGTGGTCATGTTACCTGATCTGTGATGACTCGGATCTCCTTCAGTATGAGGGAGAGCTCGTAGTCGACACCGAAGCAACTGTGTGCGGCCAGGCCCGCGCCATTCTCCTCACCCGACCTGCAACGAGTACGCTCTGTAGATAGCAGCTACATCTGTACCCTACTCTACAGGTGGAGCCGAGGAACGGAGGGCACTACAGGAGTTATGCCGATTAGATGTTATAGACCAGACCCAGAAGTAGAAATACAATCGAAAGTGAAACTATGTGATGGCCCGTGAAAGAGTATGTTGATGTTGAATGTTTGAATACTCGTGATTTAGCTGTTAGGGTCGGGTACTGCGGAACGTTCGAGGCTGGGGTGAATTATCGTAACCGTGCTATTTACGGCGAGTAGTGTTCGTGTAGATCGTCGAGGGACCTGTAGTATCGGCAGCATTGCGGCTGCTGCGCTTGCGGGTGGCGGAAGTCGTCGTCGATGTCGAGCACGTTGGCGAGGAGCGACTTAGAGGAGCGCTCGCGCAGCTCCAAGTCGGGCGGCGGAGGCGCGCGCGCGGGCGGCGGCGTTGTTGCCGAGCCCGGCCGCGACATGCGCAGCACCCACGGCAGCCAGTACAGGAACACGCAACGAATCTGGACAATACACCACGTTAAATAACTTCTTACAAAAAAAAAAATCTTTGCCTAACTATCGAAGTAACACCACAAAAAAATACGAACCCAATCACTCATTTCGTGTGTGTCTGCGTGCCTATGGTGGTAGTTAAGAATTAGGATGGTGGAGACGACGGAGGAAGCCACCATGAACATGATGCAGTTGAAGTAGGTGCCGAGTAGCGGCACGGCGTCCGACGTCGCTGGCATCGTCTCCGCCACCATGTTGAGGAACACCGTCAACGACAGTAATATCGTCACACCTAGGTATTAGAAAAAACTTTCGATGAGCTCTATTTAATTATACTATAAGCTTCGCAAGAAAAGCAGATTACGGTTCATACTTATGTCGGGGAAATGGTTTTGGGACAGAATAACGATGCAGCCGTGGTAAATTATCGTGTTTATGGTAAGTAACGTTTTTAAAACATAACCACTGTTAGTCAGACTAGTCCCAACAGTATAATTTCTGAGTAGCTACCGTTTTACATACAGGCAGAAATGACCTGCACGTTGTTTAACTTTAGTAGAGTGTAATCGGTGAAGGCGAGCTTATCTACTGCTAGTAGACAGATGATATTGACGATGTATGTATATTATTTGAAGTTTTTACCCAAAGACAACTTCTCTCCAGAGTCTGGAGGCAAGGTGAACCCCAACAGCGCCATAGAGGCAATAAGCACGCAGGGCACGATCAGGTTGAAGAAGTAGTAGAGCGTCTTGCGCCGGATCACCACCGCGAACGTGATGTCGATGTACGGCTCCGGACAACAGTTGTAGTAGATCTCGTTGCGCTTGCCCGGGACTCCTATACGACAAGAATGATAGAAGAATAAAATATTTGACCTCTGTTAAGTAAAGAGTCACGATAGGTTCGCGTAAGTGACAAATCTGTAGAATATATATGTAACTAAACAAAGTTTTCGTATGTAAAGTTGATAAAATAAAGCTATCGAACACATTTTGATGTTATTAACCTCAGTTTTAGAATTAATGACCAATCCGATGAAGTCGAACTACAGGTCTGACACCATTAAGTTGGAGTCGTAAATATAACATACAAGAAAGCTTTCGTAGCTAAGATAGATAGAAGAGATTAGATAACGTAAATTTAAAAAAAAGACTGAAATATGTATAACCTATTAGCTCCCATTCGCCATTCGTGACAAAACTGCTTATATCTCCCCCTCCTTCATCTTGTAGTTGTAGATCCAACTGTAAAGAGAAAAACGTAAATAAAACTGAAAATTTGTTCAGAAAACATCAATATAAATGTTAGTAGTTTTAAAATTGCGGACCTGATAACCATCATAAGTCCAGCTGCCAAACTTCATTTCGCAACGTTGGTCGTCGAAGGGAAACCAGGTGATGTCGATCTTGCAGGTGCTTTTGAAGATGCCAGGCGGCACGTACAGGCATGAGCCGTTGTTGCGCACCACTACGTTCGTCGGATATGTGCTGTCGAACCCTTCGTCCGCGCTGTTCAAAAAATGAAACACATTTTGACAATGCATGTGTATGGAAGATGTACAAATAAAAACTTTTTTGCAAAAAAAATCAACCGACTTCCAAAAACGACACTACAAAGTGAAAAATAACTTTAATTTCGGAAGTCGGTGTCGTTGGGTTCACATTTTCGTTATTTGCCACCGACTTCCGAAATTAAAGTTATTTTTCACTTTGTTTTTGGAAGTCGGTTGATTTTTTTTGCAAAAAAGTTTTTATTTTTCACTTTTGAGTTGTAATTTTTACCAGTAATTTTGGTTTAAAAACCAAACTACTGAACCATTTTTGATGAAATTTCTATGGGACCATTTGGAAAGTATACCCTTTCCAACAAAGAAAGAATTTTTCAAATCGGTTGGGCGACGGAGTTATGCGCGAACAAACATAAAAAATAAAAAAAAATACAAACATCCGAATTGAGAACCTCCTCCTTTTTTAGAAGTCGGTTAAAAACGTTTTGCTTCGTAGGATAATACGTAGCCCGCGGCGTTCTATGATCGTAATATTCATTGCGCGTAGCGTACTATGGTTGTTGCATTCGTAGCGCGTAGCTTACTACGATCGTAGCATCCGTAGCGCGTATCGTACGTGGCGTTCTACGATCGTAGCCTCTGTAGCACGCGGCGTTCTATAATCGTAGCATTCGAAGTACATGGAGTTCTTGTTCGTACCAATCGTAACACGCAGAGTTCTACGATCAATCTAAGAAACGCTAAATCTTAACAATCGAATCGTAGCACTTGGTGTATTGGAGTCTCAAAGCCTAAAAAAAAATAAAGACTTCAAAAACCAGTAAAGCATTTACGTTTCGTAAGTAGCGACCCATTTTGAGACCCTACATAATGAGAGGAGAAACAGAAAACAATTGCCGATGTTTCACAAGTTTTGGAAAGCGCTGTCTACAAAGTGTCTAAGTTCAAGTCTAAAATTACGTCAGGGGTTTAAGTCAACGTCATCACTTTAGGTCCTTAAAAGTCTGTAGTATATCACGACAGAGATTGAGACAAAATACGTGTTGTGTAAAGCTCTATTTATAAAACTAATGAAATGAGTCTCGATGCTACGAGTCTATAGAGTAAAAAGTCTTTAATGGATTTTTATCATGCCTGTTTTAGTCTGTAAGTCTAGGTTGCAAGTAAATTAAGTTAATAATTTATAACAAGAGAAGGGTCATCTATGTAATAATAACGTCAAACTTCGGCCATTAATTTGCCAGAGAAGCGTGGTCCCTAATTATGACCATGCCTGCCCATGACGGCTCATTGTGGCGAACTATGTGGGAGGCTAATAGCCTGATGGACCTAACATTAGTAGTGACTTATGAACTAAAGAATTTGGTTTTTATTGTATTTTGTTTTATATTTCGTTGTAGAACAACAAATCAATAGTTTCACTCAGCCTTAGAACCGGGTCATTGGTATAAATACCTAAAACAGCAATTATCACGGAAAATGATTTACACTTTCGATTCGACTTTGATGGATATTCAATTTAATTAGCAGTACCTTTATATTTCAATGATTGGAAGCGATAAAAAAACATATTAATCTTTTCTTGATAAAACTAGTGAGTTATAAACATAATATTAATCTTTATTTTTCATCAGTGGCTGGAAATAATTAAATTTATTGGCGCTTTCCAGTCTTTAGTAGACATTTACTAAAAAATAAACTAACTACTTACTACTACTACTACTTACTAATTACTTGAGTTTTATTCTCACGCGAAATTAATGTTTTCAAATTCTTAGCACGCTTGTTTGACAGTAAGGAAACGGATGCTGATGGTTGAAGATATGTAATCATAATTATGTTTAAAAGAATCCTACTAAAAAATAAAGGTAGGTACTGAAAGAGTAGGTTTAAAATCAGTGTTATGATAAAATATCAATATAGGTAGGTACATATACCTATTAGTGATAGACTTGGCTGCAGTGGATATATTCAGTCAGATTGTTATTTTTCGCTTCAAGGCATTTAAAGTTATAATATTGTTATGCAACACAGCAGTCCATTTTCGGACTTAATTGTTCTTGATTGATATTGCTCTTAATTTCGCTTTCGTCTTTGGTTCTAGTGTTTCTTGGAAGGTTCATTAGGAGTGGGCGATGTGTTTGTATATAGGTACATATGTGTGTTGTATACGTGCCTGTTGTACATAAGGACGTCTGGTTTCCATAGTCTGTGTGGTGGTACTCTTAAATCTTTGACCCCGCCGAAATCCGAAGTGTTCCACCTCAAGTTCATATCATTCCATTCCTGAACAAACAAAGTAGAAGAACCGCACATTTACGTAACAAATAGACATGTAATGCATACACAGTAACACAATTATAAAATCTCATTGCTATGCTAAAATCATTAATTACTTTCTTGTTTCTCTACACGCATGAACATATAAAAACTTGTACTCACTAGTTTTAGCCAGATGTTTGTTATTAAAAGCTGGTTCTTCTCGTCCTGCGAACATTAATTTGTATTTTATTGCTACTATACTCTGTCCCGTTTGTTCATAGTTTGAACTCAAATGAATCATTATTATATCTACTGCGAGAGTCGGTCAACAAGGATTATAGAAAAACGTGTATATAAACAGGTTTCAGGACGTCTTTTAGACAAAAACTATCAATAATGTTTGAGTGTTGACGCACACCAGTACAGTTGTGTGTTGGTGTGCACTTAAAATGTGAGGACATATTTAGAAGACTTAATTGGTTAGTTGGTTTAATCGTTTTCGCAGCGGCTCGTATCGTGATAGTTTATTTATTGAACGGTACATTTGGATAATCATGGGAACACTATCCATCTCGTATTTGATGTATGTAGCAGTTCGTTAGTTTGTGTATAAAAGTGGATGCTGACCACGTCAATGATCTGCATGAGCGTGAGGCCGAAGGAGAGCTGCAGCGGGTCGCTCTCGTTGACGACGGGCCTCTCGAGCACGTTGTAGTGGTCCAGTAGGTGGTGCAGTAGCCGCTTCTCGTGCAACCCGCAGCGTGCCCCTGCGCGGACAGAACACACTCGCATTACACTCGCTTAAGAGGCTGGATACGCAAGAAAAAAATAAAACTAATAACATTCGGCTCCAAATAAAAACATTTGAAACAGTAAACCTACATCTAACGGTATCTATCCGCAGCGGTATGCAAATGGTGCAATCTTAAGATTTAAAAAGGCACTCGGTATGTCCGAGTCCCTCACGTACGTTGGAAACCCTCACGTAGTTAAAGGATCGACCGTGATTTCACATTACGTACAGGGGATTTTTTACTCAGTGATTTGAATAAGGTAAATTCGATTTTTGAAGATACTTCATAGTAGTATTTTTTTAAAGGCTGAGTGAGTCTGTTTTTTTCTAGTAACCTTTAATCAAATAGAAGGGTAGTTAGTGTACCAAATATGTTTACTTTCATTAATTGCAGTTGCTTTTTCCTTTAGAATACCCACGTGTGCACCAAATGCACTTTCTCTAAAATAAAATGTTATTTTATGTATTACTTAGATCATCTTATATGTAATCACAATTCGTAAATGCATTGAAGTTCCCTAAAACTACCGAAAGTTCGAAAGTCTGGCGGATTTACCTCGTGAAGAGAAATACAGAAAAACAAGGAAGATTTATGTGGTACTCATTTACATTTTGTATTACGTTTGTTTTACGACAATGCAAGGGATTTGCTTGAGAATTGAATTAAAATGAGTCTTTTATGACCAAGGAGCCGCCGCAAGGAATAGTCCGAATCTTGATAAACAATGTAGTTTGTTAAAAGATTCCAATATAAAGATACAATTTCAAAGTACCTAAATAAACAAAAAACATTGGTACTATTACTACAATTATAAGGAAAAGATTTCATAAATAAAAATTCCCGTGGGATATGGCATGCGTCAACCACGCGGCAAAAAAAAAAAACCATTTAACAAAGAAGTGGCTGTTTAAGCTCGTCGATTTTTGGATATTGGAATTGAATACTTTAAAATCATAGTAATATACAGAGCCAAGGGTTTTGGTTAAAATTGAAGCAATTGCTGCAGTTTTTTCAAAACCTTTCCCCTGAGGATTATTACGCATAATAAGCAACCATCTGTTAAATCGAAATAAGTAACAAATTCAAAGGAAATAAAGTTGAAATATCTAAACAATCAAAATGAAATAGCCCATTGGATTGTATTATTGATTTGCTCTCACGGGTTGCCTTGGTTGAATGCATGTATTTACTAAAGTCAATAAATTAAACTCTCACGATGTATTTCATCATAATATTAATCGCCATTAAAACTGCAGCAATTTATGACATAAACTACGCTAATATCCTTAAAAGATGCCTCTACTGTTTGTTTAATTATTTTAAGTGAACTATGGAGGTATCCATTTGTAAATTGTCCATTATGTATAACGAGGGACACTATACTAGATTGAAAATTGTGTCAAGAAAAGCAATTACTTGCAATTTATTAGTTTGCCTCATCTTTTGTGAACATTATCGATGTTGCTATTTCGTACTGTTTGGTGGCGACAGAGCAAATCGGTTTCGTAAGTAGTTGTAGGTACCTAAGTATTGCCATTTTACTGGGCAATTTGTCTCGATAACATTTTTTGTTCCACGTGTAAGTAATGCCTGTTATTTGTTCTAGTACAGCTATGATATATCTCTGAACATTATTTTAGCCTATTATCAAGTAATTGCATATTACGCAGGATATTGGATGATCAATTTCAGATGATAATTCGCCACAGTTACGCGTTGGAATTATGTCTATTATGTTCCGGAGAAACTAAAAATGCACAAGTTTTATATTCTAATGGTAAAATATAAATTATTTGTTATCTAAGAAACCTTGATTAGTAAAAAGTGGAGAAGTGATCTTATCCTATTTTGTAGGTAACTCATGTATTTTTAGAAGATAAAGATAATACTTTTTCAATATAAATGATCAAACACTTTGAAGTGTAGTGTCTGAAGAGAGCTTTTTATCTTACACTTGATACTCTTGAGATTATTCAAGAGCTAGCGATCAAATCTCATCTCGTTGCCTTTGAAGACAATGTTGTCACTTGAATTAAGCAGAGATGACTTATCTTTTAGAACGATGAGAAGTAAACATTCTTGTGTATTTAATGTTTATTTATTTAGATCTAGCCATGTGCTCTGTTAAAAGATTTCGATTTTGTAACACAAATACAGACATGGCTGCCATTTTCCTTCCAATCACTTTATTCTCACGGTAAAGATGAATAAAACTCTTATATCTAAAATATTGACTACTCTTACTTCATTTGGTAATGATGTGGATGACACATGTTTTGTAATTTTATTGTGTTGTTGTTAACGTAATTTGGAAAGATTTATGATAGAAACGTCTGTTGTGAGGCAAACGGACGGTCTAGAGAGATGGATCGGGATGGTGAGGATGTAGTGGTGGCTGGTGGCTTACCCCTCGGCCAGAGCAGGCACAGCAGCAGCAGCAGGCCCGCGGGCGCCGCCAACAGCGAGCGGCGCGCCCGCCCGCCCATGTCAGCGCCGCGACGCCGCCGCGCCGCGCGCCGCCGCCGCCGCCGCCCCGCGCCGCGCCATCCCTCCCCGAGCGCGCGCCCCGACCCCCGCCTCCCAAACGCCGCACTCCCGCTTCTCTATTAGGATCTATCGAACACGATCGGCTTAAAATTCAATCTTTTTACGGTTTTCATATGTATGCAACTTGTTCACGACCGCTCGCCGACGGCTACGCGTGCCGGCCGATCCTCAAACATCGCCTGCTGCGCCTAGGGATGTGTGTGTTCTGTCACGGCGTGTTTTTGAGCATTGTTGTTCAGCGGAGTGCGGCCGACCGTGGGGCAGCGGAGCCGCCGGTGTGCGGACTGACGGAGCGCCGGCCGCGCAGCCGCGCGCCGCCGCCCATTCACCGCCAGCCGCCGCCGCGCCGCTGCGCGCTGCCGACCTTGTCGCGCGGCCTGCACGAGGTCCTCGCTCCGCGCCACCACGCGCACCACGCACACCACGCACACCGCGCGTCGCACCGCCGCACCACCGCTCCACCGCACCGCTACATCACACACCCCTCATTGATGCTTATTACCACTCACAATTATTTGTCTATCCAAACTGTCTCTACATGTACCTACGATTAGATAAACTTTTTCCAACTCTTTTAATTATATTTAAAGTTATAGGAGCGCGGAGCGCTAGATAAACGAACATACCTAATGGAATACCTACCCTGTTATGTTCGAAGTATTTTTCGTAATTGTGATTGTTCGTAATTTTGTGTATGTGTAATTGTGTGTGTGCAGTACATATGCACCTGAGACTCGAACATAGTCGAAACAAAGGCTGTTTAACTTATTTGCCTTATTAGGCTTTGTCCAAAGGGTAAATTAATCTAGCAATTTCTGTATTTCTGTAAAATAAAACTTTTAAAAATAGTCAGGTATTTCTGTATTTATGCTTATATTTGGTCATTGTCTTTGCATGATTTCCCGAATATGAGTGTTGTGTGAGTCGGCGACAGTGCGGGGATGCGGCGCGGCTCGGGCTCGGGCCGCGTGCGATCAATGAGGCCGCTCTCTACCCTGCTCCAGCCTCCCTGCACCCCCCGCGCACACCACACGTTCCCCTTACCATGCTGAATTCATCCCGTGACTATGGCATTTCCAATTCGAACATTAATTTAAAAATATTAGCTGACACACATTTTTTTCACGGGGTCGAATAAAGTAATGTTGAAAAGGTAATCTTGATAACCAAGGGCCATTAAACCCCATTTTATTATTTCAGTTTGCAAAACCGTAATATAATTTCCACTGGCGTAAGAGGATTGTTTATCAAAATGTTTATAGGGGGTAACTTTCGGAGCTTTTGCTCGCTAATTCTGCCATCGTCTGAGAATCTCGGCTATGATCTCTTGAATCACAGCTATTATAATAAGGCCTTTATAAATAAGTCGTTGGACTAGAAGTAATTCTGATTTATGTACAATAAAAGAAAAAGGTTTAACAGAAAAAAAAACTGATTTGCAGATACCGAAATAACCAATTCAACAAAATTAATAGTATTAAATTGGTTCTCAAACTTTCAATATTACTTCTAAAATAAAAAAAAGTCTGAAAAATAAAGTAAATGTACATGAATGTTAGTGACAAAGTATGTAGTAAGTAGACATAGAACACAATGAGGTTCGCGTGTCGGGAGAGCGCGACTACGAGCATGCCTGCGCCTAATGTCGCACAACCTGATAATGAAGGGTGTTTGCTCATTACCGCAACCACTTTACGCTCCTACGCGGCTGCGCTCACTGCTCACCGCTCACCGCTCAGCGACACTTAACACTTTGCAGATATTCAGAAACTCATATTACACACGCTACACTTATTCCTACCCTTCACTCAAACTCATATCCTGAAAACATCGTAAACGAAGGTTCTTAAATTACGTAAACTCCAATGATTAGAACTTTCCAAACAAGATAAAATAATTGACTGGCTCATTAATTCACTCCTTGAATTAATTAGTACCTTAAGATAATTAGTACCGTAGTGCAGGCAATTAATTATCAACAACAAAGTAAGGACGGGAACAATGCTATAGTTGGAGTTCACGATCCAGTACCAAGTCTTTATTAGGCGTTTGATATGTTTTGTAAATGGCAAATGTGTTGAGAACTAGGAAGTTTGCGAAACTCGGAGAAAGCGACCAAGAAGTAGGTACGTACCGTTGAATGGCGCAGTAAGAACAAAAGCAGTTCATTTGCTAGAAACTAGGCGAAATAATGAACGTCATATACCTGATTCCCTGAGTGAAATGTCAAAAGTAAAGGTTAAAAGTTACGAGTGCACAGGCGCGAGTGTATGGCGCTGGTTCGCCTGCATTAGGCACTCATCGCCACCCACATAGGCTTCCACATGTGAGCTTTGTGCCAACATCACTGTACTGACTTGGATACTTTAAAAGCTTACAAAAGCTTCAATTCTTTACGGCGCGGCGCCTATACTTATTCTACAATAAAAATGCATGTATAGGTCGCAGAGTGACCGGTTTGGGCGCTTACCTATAGAAATATGTATGTCTTGTGTGTTTTTTTACTTGATTCCTCTCTGCAAAAAATACACGAAAAACGTTCTAGCAACTCTCTTCCCGAAATTGACATTGCAGTGTCAATAAAGATTTTGGGTCTCAAGAAAAGCCTTCGCCTCTGCGACGTGCATAAATCGAAGCGGATACTTCTTGAATGTTCATTACAATATTATCTCAAGCTTATAGATTATAATGATTACCAAACTATAAGGCGTTGGGTGAGGAACCTTTCATCTCGCTGGGTGGGTAATATAACTATGGCTTTCAAGCCCTCGAGGTGCTAATAATTCTGTTGAAGAGTACGGGCTTACACTAGAAGCATTTCGATGTGTGTCGCATGTGTTGATGTCATAGCTAGCTATTACTAGTCACACAAACTGTAAATCAGTGACTAAAGCTCTTTTGTTTGCGGTATGTTTGTATGCGTTCTAAGCCCTGTGATATAGTGCTCATTTGATTGTCCTTTTTGGATGTTTCTCCCGCATTTCCGGAAAATGGCAATTTCAGCTGAAAACCACAGCTCCTGACCAAAAAAAAATTATTAGTGTGAGAAGATAGAACTATTGTTTAGTATTCTCACGCGCCTATGATCTAAACTTATCATGCGTTCACTTAATTTCCAAAAATAATTGGGTATTTTGTTCATTTCAGAACGGGTATGTAAGTATTAATTTATTAAAGTCTTTAGGTGACTTATTTCTTGCAATTTTTCCTACTTATTCTGACCACTAATTTATAGTTTTCACGTGCCTTTTTTCGGAACGCAACCTCGTTCGATGCTAAAATATTGATCGAAACGTAAGTATTTATTTATGTGGCTAATAGGTACCGTTACTCATAAAAACTGGTAACAGTGTATTTGAAAACTATCTAAGTTTACAGTTTTTTTTAGTCGATATAAAATTGCTATCGTTGTTTTATGTGTGGATCGTAAGTTGAATTTGTGTAGCGTTGGTGTGGCGTGGCGGTGCGGCGTTGCGGCGCGGCGGCACAGCGTCGCGTGACCGCTCGATGGCTGCCTGCAAATTGCACATTACACGCCGCGTTCGGCTTGCAACCGACCATTAGTGCATTCCCGCAGATTACTTCATAGCGAAACCGACCACGTTAAACGGTAACATTTTTTATAGACTAGCGAAATTCGTTTTGAAAGACACTGTCAGTGACACTTAGATGACTAAATATGACCGAAACTTTAATTTTAGAGGAGAATACAGTTTACTACCAACATAATATTTTATATATTATGTTGTTATATCGGCATTTATACTTATATTTATTATAAAGCGCAAAGCAAGTAGACACATGTCGTTGACATTATAACTTTTGAAGTCAGACAATGTGAAGTTGAAATGGAAATTGTTTAATTCGGTAGGTAAATGTAATTAGAAATAAAACCTTTTAAAAAGTCAGAAATTGATTAGTAAATAAACTAAATTGCAGGATTGCTTAATAGGAGTGTCGATTTATGGAATAATTTGATTGGGTATTTACAATACGGGTTTATCTTATTTATTTACAGATAACCAATTGTGGTAATTATAAATGTGAACAAATGGAAGCGTTCACTTTAATTAATATTTAAAGTGATCTGAAGCACGATTGTAAAATAATCACAGCGGTGGTTCGTGGAAATACTTTCATGTTGTGAAACATGTCGATGAAAAATTGTATTTCATTTTCATGATTGCTTCATTTGATTTATAGCTGCGGAAAGGGTGTCGTTAATATTGCACGGACTATGAAATGTACCAAATTATATTTATGTGTTGGTATTGGGCGAGCGAGGGCGACGGGTTGGTCGCACTGATTACTTATTAATGACCACGGCCTGCCAACCCCCGAACACCGATAAATATTTTCCGGAACAAATTGTATCATTGATCGCCAATAAACAAACAGAAAAAGAATACCAATTTTCTCTGGCAACTCGGAGCAAGAAAAGTCATTTCAAAGTAAAACAATAAAAGTGGAAAAATATAGGAAGGTACTTACTTAAAATATCGACTTAAAAGCTTGTGCTGACGTGATCTGAAAGTAGCTGGTGACAGTTTTCTATTATCAAAACTATGGTCGTATCCAGCTACGTGCTATGTTAGGACTAGGAGTCTCGCAAACGTAATATACAGCGAATAGAAACAGCCACACATAGAGGAAGGGGTGTTACCGCAGACATTTATTACGTGACGTTTCTACGTCTTTAGGTCGACCGACAGTTTTGTAAGTGCACGGTGCACTTTTATGCGGAAACCAAGTAGAACTATCACGAACATAATATTTTGAAAGACTGTCTTTACTTAAATATTTCCTACAATATGAGATTTTAAACGTGCCAAGAGAATATCTTAAGGACAGATTTATCGAAGCGACGGTAAGTGACTGGGATGTTTGCCTTCGGAGCGCTGAGTTCCGGATATGAAACTCGTGACAAATTGTGGAATGTTATGTGTCTGACGGTGACATATGGTTTTATAGTACAAGAAGTCTTTCATTTTGAGAGCCTTCCATTATGTGACGGGAAAACATTCGTAGCTTCATAGCTACGAATGTTTTCCCGTCACATAATGGATGATGCTACAAATAATTTTGTAGCTGTATGTATGTCAATGTATGTATGTATGTGACTTACTTATTGATTTTTCTCTGAAGGGGTAAGCAGACAAAGCGGAACAAATATGAGGTATGTTTAACCACACGTCATGTTGGGTACCTTATGAGCCATGTACACCGATAATATGTTAGTTATGGGGTCGCAAGTAATGATGATTGCTGGCCTGTCGCTACGTGCAAGGAAACCAGCTTTCCTCGTTTGACTTTTACAACTTCGGCGAACGAAGATAAAACACATACTACATTTTTTAAATTTCTAGGTCGTAGTACTTAAAATGTAGTCAGTGCCCTAAAAGTTGCAGTATTTTTCTACATCCGTTTTAAAGTTGAACTAACGTCGGCAAAAAGTGCATAAGAATTTCGTCCAATTTTGTAGAATTATATGATTCGGAAAGGCGAACTGCGGATAAAGTTCAATTAAGAGTATAGTCAGGTATGTTCATAACAATTAAGTTAGTGGTTTTCAAAGTACGTAGGTAGCAGCGCACACGTGTAGAGAGTACGTCGCTGTGAGCCTTACCGGGTGTAATTGGGTGAGCGTCTCACGCCTGCTATGGAAGAAGTCGGCGCGATTTTCATTAACCTCAAATGAGAAAAATGCCGTCGCCGTGTTTGTTCCTCAGATAGGAGTGTTGTTTAACGACTGCGGAATATTCTCCATGATGAAACTTTTGCCTTGAGGTTTGAGTATTCTTCTGTTGATTAAAGATTAAATACTTACGTATCAAGACAACAAATAGTTATCAGTACTCTACTTATATAAAAATTAATTGTAATAAACACCACGGTTTTGACATCTAAATTACTCTGATTTTCATCTGTTTCACTTAATCTGTAGCAACATAAACTATTTGATCTGAATTTTCTAACTTTTGGGATAAAACGGAGCATCAAAAGCTGTGAAATTATTATACGGATCATTTAACACGTAAGTTTGGTTCACGCTTGACTGGTTTTTTAATTAAATCTTTTAAAGGTGGGTATAAATTTTCGACGCACGTAATTGGTCGGGCCACCGTAATATTGGCTATACAAGTATACATATAATTTATACTTGCCAACAGTGTCTAGGTAATTAACACTCCGGTGGATATGTATGTGCTATTATATGTTAGACAGCCGCAATCATTCAGGACAGCCGTTAGGCAGCAAGATGAAATTAGCTGTATCTAACGGATACGACTATAAACATTGGACTCTGATTAGTTTATTGACTATTAGCTTCTGCTTGCGACTTCATCCGCGTAAAATGTCTTATCCCCGCCCCACCCCACCCCACCCCATCGCATCGCATCGCATCGCCAGCCCGTGCTATTACTTCGTTTTCGCTTAGCCTTCTTTCTGACTCTAGTTCTTCTTGTTCGGTTTTTAAGAGTCATTGCGCGATGTTAAAGAAGCCTGTAGCCTTCCTCAAGAATTGGTCTATCAAATACAAAAAAGATTTTTTCAATTCCGACCGGTAGTTCCAAATATTAAGAGGAAATGCGAGTGGTGTTTTTTCTATAGAGACGCTCTCGCCTGTTTTCTTTATGGTTAATGACCATATGGCTATGATTTTTTACAGAATAATAAATGTTAGTAACTTGTATGTCCCTATGTTTTCCTTTTTGATAATACATTATTTTTATAAGCACTAGAACCCTCAAAAAATGCTCAAAATTGCCTATTTAGACCGCTGTTAACAGAGGCCTACAAATTTGACAACTATTAATGAAAAAAGGAAAACATGGCGACACAGTATATATCCTTCTTATCCAGTTTATGAAATATCTTTTAAATTGGTTCAATATTGGTGGAGAAAATAGGCGAGAGCCAAACCTCGAAAATGTTACTTTTTACTTAGGCTATTCAGTCGGATCTGCAGTTGTCCTTATCGCACGAATAGACGAGAGATAGCGAGACAGAGCGACAGCGATAGTTTCTTCAAATACCTAATTTTCAAAAGTCTTTCCACCCGCATTTCCTCTTAACAAACAAAGAAACTCTTTGGCTTTATTATTATTATAGGTAGTCCTTAAATCTATGTGTAGAAAAGGCAATCATTTAGGAAAAAGAAAATAAGTCACTTGGATTCTGGAACAGTTCTACCTATCAATTTAATTCTGCCGTTATCTGTTATTTCATGTTGGCGTTAATTAGGGGGTGTCCGTTAGCCGGTGCTGTAAGGAGGTAAGTCTGATGTCTCTAGAATCCCTTGTTATTATTTTTTCCAGAAACAAAAACATTCATTTTCTGACTTGACAGTTGAGTCGGCGAATTTATTTACGGAATTAAACAGCGATTTGTATTATAATGAGTTGTTGTATCGCCCATAGCTTTTCCAAATAAATACTGTTACTGTTCGCCTGCACCATCCCACTGCTGGCCAAAGGCCTCTCACCATGACTTCCAGCTCTTTCGATCTAGCGCTAAAGTGGACAACTGCCGATCGATTCTGTAAAAATCTCACCGTGAAAACTTAGGTGAAGTGAGCTTAAAGTGAGCTGTCAATAGCGTCAATCCTTAGCATTAGTTGAAATGACAGCTCACTCCACGCTCACTTCACCTAAGTTTTCACGGTGAGATGGTTACAGAATCGCACTGCAGGTCGTTTGTTTTCTCTAAATTAAATAAATATATTTTATGTTTAATTTACCAGAAAAGGAACACGTATCTTTCCACTTCATCATAGTTGTGTATGTATGTTTATTTGTATGTGTGTAAGTATATTCCATAATATTTGTTTAGTTTTATTAAGTGAATTGTATACGATTTTATGTATTTTTGTCTCCTTTACTCTTTCCCACGCTATCTACATCTCTCTATCTATTGTCCTATCGCAGGTATGCTGGAAGAGATTTCTTATGAAATAAGCATCACCTCCGTACCTATTTTTCTGTTCTGTTTTTTTCTCGTCTTTTTTATATGTGTGTACATAAATGGTTAAATATATAAATAAAAGGTTAAAATAAAATCAAATATTGATTTATCTATGTATGAACATTAAAAAACATAGAGTAACGACATAAAACATTTGAGTACAAAGGTACACAACATTTTGATAGTATGATATATTTAATTCTGCTTACAAATCAACAGTCAAGGAGGATGTTGGGACTATTTAACAGGGCTCGTGCCTTTTTCGACGCTCGGAAGCTTTTAGGCTTATTTAAACTTTAAACTTCTTGGTAAAGATGAGACAACTTTGTGTTTAATTAAGAATTAATTAATATTTTGTAGAAACTGAGAAACTGTTTAATTTAGTTTGTAAGAACTTAAGTAGGTACCTGGTTCGAAAAAATATAAACTAAGAGAGAAAAGAGGAGCTTTTTATTTAGCAGCGACACTTTTCGCTGCTAAATATTTTTTTTTAAAAGGAAGGTTTTTTCTAGTGACATTTTAAAATTAATTATTTGTGAAATCCCAATAGTGAAATTTTCAGTAAAATCATGAAAAAGTTTAGGTCAATATCCGTAAGGGTTTGAGGACTTTAACTCAAGCTCGGTGCGAGTGACAACGTTTTCTTCGAGAGGTGACGATTTCTAACGATGATGGGTAAAACCTTTTAAGGCCAGAGGACAAGCCCTCGTGCCTACTTTCCTTAATTTCTGATTGGTATATTTCAAAATTTGGTAAGACAGCAAACGGTTCTAAAGAAATGCTTGATTGAACTTACTAATAAAGATAATGGTGAATATAAAAATAATCATGGTTATATAAAATAACTGCCTCGTCACAGTGATATTGGTTTCATCAACTGCTCAGTAGGCATCTAAACTTGAGAAATTTTGGATTGCGCAGATATCAGCTCTATCAACCATTCACGAAATCATCGTATTGTTTTGGTTTATTTTGATGTGCACACACCATTCAGAAATAAAAGATAGTTTCTGTTTCATCACGGGAATTAGCACTTAGAGCGCCGAATAATTGAATTAGCGGTTGATTGTCTGCATGACAAGAAGGAAAAGTGGTTGCAAACTTATCTCTCGTGTTATCTCACAGAGAGAATTGGCAATTACTTTCACTGTCTTTCAGTTCGTCAAAGTCTAACTGAGTGATGTTGATCGAGCCAAAGAAAAAGTTTTTTGTTACGTCCGTTGTGTAAGATTGACCCACCCATTATGTCAATAAGTGAAGCCCATTCAATATACCTACTGTACACTCACGATACCTGAATGTCGTAGAATTACCTAATTCAATTAGAACAGTATTAAGTTGGCTTTGACGATGTCTTTTCCAGTCTAGGTGATACCGCGTAGCTATGGACACGAAAGGACAGATTTGATTAGGAGAAGAGCGTAGGACTGATGTTCTTACGACTTTCTTCGCATAGTGGCATAGAAATGTGAAACTTTCTTGTAGATCGAACGCGGTACGGTGTCAAGTGCGATTATAGCGAACATTGTGGCAGGGCGGCCGCGGCGTGGTGAGAGCGCGGCCCGGTTGCGACCGGTCGGCCCCGCCTGTGCGCGCGCGCACACGCCGCTCTGAGTCGCCGACGTCGCGACGCTCGCTCGCGCTGCGCCCGTGTGCGCTCCACCGAACCTGCATCGCTGCAATCCGAAGGATTTTAACCGAATATCGCGAACCAACACACAACTACCCACGCACGACCGAAGTCACGATGTTTTGAACGTTGTTATGTGCCGTGGGACGTTTCAATACAGTGAATGTTTCTTTGCTGAATTAAGTGTCTGAAAATTTATTTAATAAATTGGTGCCTGTTGGAGGGAACATTGTTAGGGTGAGTATTATTTAATAGATTTAGTTTGTTCACGGGGGAGTCCTTGGGCTTGGGCTGTATGGATTGACGACGGTAATATAAACAATGGTGTGCGGAGCACAATTACTATGCGGGTTCCCATGTCGGGTAGCGGGCTAAGGTCAGCGGAGCGGCCGTGTGCGCGGTAATGAGATTAGGGAGGGCAGCTCGCGCGCTCCCGCGTCCCGGCGCCGCGCCCCCGCGCCCCTCGCCCGTGCGCCACCCCGCACACACCGCGTGCGCCGCCCGCCGCAATCCTTGTTCTATTTTTCCGCCCGCCCTAATGATACGGCATTTATTTAAGCTTAAGTTATCAATTATTTAATGCGATTTTTATATTTTAATAGCGGAATAGGCATTTTATTTATTTTGTTAGTCGTAGTCGTGGGTATGAATAGTTATTATGTTAATTAGGTAAGTTTGTTATTGTAGTTGGATAAATAAATTGCTGCATAACGATTTGTTTATTTTTACATGAATAAAAACAACTTCAATTTTTTTGTTGGTAAACTAACTTGTTTTGTTATTAAGTCAAAGAACTACAATTACTTAACAGACTCAACCTGAGACTGTAGAATTAGAAAGTGATCAGCTGGGGAAATCTCCCGATTTAGATATTAATTAATACAAAACTTTAATAGCATATTTCGCTTTTGAAACAAATAAGTAAATAATACATATATTTCTCTTCAAATGGTTAAGTAAGCTTAAGTATACCTAAGTTAAACTGGTATTTATTAAAAAAAAAAACAAAGTTAAACAGAAAACGAACAGGAAAGTAGTTACTTTAAAATAATCGACGTGTAAAGTTAATTAAATTAACTAAGATAACATCAAGTCAGTAGATTGGCTCGACAGTGATGCTGAGACAAGCTAACTGTAGCCGGTGGTTAGTGAACTTTAGCGTAAAGTGTGATAATACACGTCTGATCACCTCCGGAAGGGGCTTTCTCTCGTTACTAAAGTAACTGTACTGTAGGTATAATATCAGCTATTGAAAGAAACTCAGAGGTAAATAACATCAAGCGTGCTAAATTTTAATACACCTATTGTCGAATTCTTTCATATTTAAGTATATTGTTTTACTTTACTCTGTATTGTTTATTTATTTACTAGCTTTTGAGGTCGAAAATTATCCCATGGAAACGTTCACTTAGTTTAATAGAACTTTTTAAGAGGAATATACATTGTTTCCATATAACTCTATTGGTTTACGCGAACCACGCCAGTAAAGTTGGCATTATTGTTTCCGAAATCTTCAACAATCATCGTCATATTTCAGCCAATTTACAACCTTACAGACAGAAATCTAAGTTAGTCTGTATGTCATAGAATTTCATGCTTTATAAGGTTATACCATCTTAAATATGAGCAGGTACATGCAGATTCAAAGGTTAACCACTATCGTGGATGTACAGACGCCAGCAGGTCAAGCTACCCGAAACTGTCAAATTTTCCCAATCAATCTTGAACCGTAATGCTTTTGCGATAAAGTTGAAAATCTATTAAAGAAATTTTACAGATTGTAGTAGCTTGATGTGCTGGCGTCTGTACCATTGTTGTGAGGTACAGATATCCCCTTTAAAAATTAAAATGTAAGAATTGAAGACGCAGGGAGGATAAAGGAAATAAACGTTTTGTAAAGTTTGGCTCTCGCACAAATTGCATATTTCCGTGATTTCACAGAAATAAAACATTCTAATATGTTTAAGTTATTCTTGAATAATAACTATGTAGAAAATGTATACACACCTACATAATATTATATTACATAGCTAACATAGGTATACAATATACATAGGTTAACATTTTATTTTAACAGGGGAAGTTATAAATAATTACACATATTAACACTAACGTATTAAAAAACGTCGGAATCATCGGGTATAAAAAACGAGACACATTTAATATAGCGTATAAAAAAACGTATCGCTTTAACAGATTCATTCATATCGATTAGCGGTGTTTGTGTCTGAGACGCTGAGATAAGTTGCAACTAGTTTTAACATAAACGGTTATACAAATCCTTATATCGAGGTAGAACAGGCTTTTCGATAGTATTTGGGTGTGCGAGCTGATTGGTCCATCGGTTATGCTCGGACGCTCATAGGATGTTCACCTCTAGCCGCTGGTCCATGATGGCGGCTGCGACACCGCTAACGTCTGATGTCATGCTCGCCGGTGACAACGCCTACGATTTCCTACCATTATTTAATAATTTGCATTAACATTCAATATTTTATCAACAAAAGTAGCTTTCGATGTTGACTTCTTTTTATACATGCATGTCGAATGTCAATAAAACCATCTTGTTTTTTTATTATATTACTATTGTTTTAAACTGGAATAAAATCGATTAAGGGCTGATTTTTCAATAGTCCGCTAACTTTTAACGGAAGAATAAATATGGCGGTTTGACAGCTTTTCTATAGATAATATGTCAAAGTGAGTCTTTATTCTTCAGAATAAAATTATCTGACCATTGAGAATTTTAAACAACAATTTGGACTTAATGGAGAGTACTTTTTTCTTCTAGAAAAAAAAACTCTCCAAGAAAAGTAATAAAATAAAGATTTTTTAATAAAGAAATGCAAATATTAAAAATATTGCATAATATTCGCTTTAAGTTTAAGTACCTACAATCAAATTTAGACTGGACAGACATATCCCTAATTTCCAATTTTGACAAATATCAATTTCCAAGATGAACGAGGTTAAAATTACATGATGAAACCGACATTATCATCTCATTTATCACGAACATACTTCATTTGATATTGAATCTGACGGCCTTCATTATTTACAGCTACAGTTTAATTGAATTGGTGGAGTCTTGACTGTTCCTCAAAATATCTTCCAAGTAATTTTATCTACGTGGGTTGTGCTAACGTTTTTTTCTAATCTCAAAAAAAAAAAAAACACTAAAATTTTGCATCAAGCAAGTCTAAATCGGTTTTAATAACTAAATTACTACTTAATCTAGTGGGCGATACTGCTCAGCGGGGGAGCAACTTATTAGGTTTCATGTTTTGTACCCGACCAAAACGGAACGTTCACCTTTTTAGTTGTTGGACATTTGCACGCTGTGGCAAGTCAGCAGAGAGGATTTATTTACTCCAATAAATGGTATTAGGCGTTATTATGTGTTTATATACATTATTGTGCTAACAATCTATCAATTACACATTGACATTTGTTATGCTCTTGTCGTGCTAATTTGGTTATCGATGGTGATAAATGCCATTGTTAGATGCATTTCAATGTAAAATACTTATGTACATCGCTCAGATGATGATGAGAAGAATAGGGAATGTCTGATTTATTAGTTATCAGGCATGGCAGATATTATAGCAGTGGGTTGACACAAGCAATAAATGTTTATAGACATAAAATTCAGTTGTAAATAAGACAGCAGAAATTAAAATAATATGCTTTATCCGATGCAGCGCATGAAAGTTAATTAAAATACAAGAGACCGGGATTTCAATTTATTATTTGCGGTATCTCTGGAATCGATTAATTCTTCGTTAAAATGTTTATCCAATGAAGCGGTTAAGTTTAAATAAATTATTATTTTCGCTGAAGTCTGCTCGTGGAATGTATGTTTTTGAATTTCATTTTGGCTATCACAGTTCGTGATCCGCGGTGTTCGTTTGTTACGCTTGTCTGGCCGCTGTTTTTGGCGACACATATCTAGATAATGTCCAAACCACTCGCCTTTTGCGGCCCGCTTCTTCTTTATAAGCGGAGATTTTATCAATCTTATTTCAATTTCGTGTGAGATAAGCGAAGGAGGGCGCTGCGTGGTACTCTATTGTAGGTCTCCATACTTATGTTGTTCGCTAGTTGTTGACTGTTATGACGCGGCGCTTGCCACGCCGCTGGCTATGTAAATGTCGCGTGCCGATGGAGTCATAGGTTCAGAAACCAATATATTTATTGCAAAATTGTTTAGAAAACGGTGTTTTACATAATAACAGATATTGGAAATTGAGAATAAAGGCTTTATAGAGTTACTCGGAAGGGAAAATACATAGTATTGATATGTGATATGCCGATCGTTATGTTTAGAATTGCAATAAAAAACCTATAATTTATTTCATCGTAGCATCAATGGAACAAGTCAATAGAAAAACATCTATCTATAAGCTACTAAGTACTGTGCTTGTAAAGAAAGCACTTTGGGCTGGGAAACTCTTACCGACTAGCCGTTCATACTGTTCAGTACACATCATGCTAGTCATTATCACCTCTTATTCATCAAGTTCCGGTCACATTATTACAGAAAAAAGATACGTGACACATACGAGACAAGAATATACATGAATATGGGTAAAAGTAATCTTCCTAATGATGTAGGTGCGTAACTCAGATAACGGAATATTGATCGTTTATGAGTGGGTCATTTTCGACCCATTATATTTGAATACGATGATTGGTTTAAAAAATGGCATGTTAATCAGTAGTAAATTACAATGAACTTGACCACCTTTTGGAGCTACGTAATGTGTGTCTATAATCAATGATATTTCGTGTTTCTGTGTGATTTTACGCATGCCGATGTCAATTTGACCTCTGGAACTCTCTAGTTTATGCACCAAGAAGCTGTGTACCTAACGTGTAGATGCTACTAATGTTCCACGTGATAATGTTTCCGTAATATCCGGTTACGAAAGTTATGGACACTGTCCTTGCTGTTCACATTAATTAGGCTTTCAGTAGGCAATAATTATGTAGGAAGGTTGCGTAGCAGCCTGCTAGTTTATTGATGAACCAACTTGCTAACTTTGGAAATGGCACAACAGAATCTTCCTTCAGAGACACGTAGATAAGCTTTCAAAACAATCCGTTTGTTCCTAAAACGGTATCAAGGATTTGTTTTGAGAAATCCCCAGCGATTTATTTTCTAGTCACGTATCACGCAAGAATCTTCTACTTACATTTAAATAAGCAGAATGTATGGCGTTGCAACGTACTTAACACGGAGCGGAGTAATAAATAAGGCTAGCATTGTGTCGGTATCGTGTACGTTGGTATTGCATGCCACCACACTGCGCTTGCACAACCCGGGGATCCTCTAATTAGATGAGTTGGTGCGATTGCCCGTCGCCGGGCACTACGACCACGAATATTGCGTTGCGTTACACTTTTCCTTTTATTTTTCATGTCTTAATATGCATGGCTAACTGTGTTGCGCACTAATCGATCACGAAGAAGGCTAAGACATAGTTGTTTTTGAAAGTTGTTGCGACATACACAACAACTGCACCTTTAACTTTGATTATGAATGCGGATTAGAATAAATACTTATCTACTGGCGATTATTTATTATTCCTACGTGCTAGTAAGATAAACGTAGATGTAGGTTCGTTGCATTAGTCTAAAGAGGTCGGTCGTTTCATATTCTGATAAGGATTGTAAATCCTGATGTGGTTCTTGGTGCAATTTTATGCAATAAAAGGAGGCGATGGCATCCTTAAGTGGAGCGATTGAGTAATGTGGTTTTTAAAGGTAAGCAATTTAGTTTAAAGGAGTGCACAGTTGAGCACTCGTCACAAGCAGACTCGTCGTATGCTAGTAGTTACAGGTATGGGCTGATAGCTGATTATTGTATCGATCGGATAAGAGTTGCAATTACGTGATATGAACAATATCTACTACTACGTAGATATATCAATGCAATTTGGAATAAATAAGCGAATGTGTAACTGTATCTAATTGTCATAAAGAAGTGAAGAAGATTTCATGACACGAATTCAAAGCCCTGATGACTCCACCAACATCAGTTACAAAATAACAGGAAGAGGTAGCGTAGTCATTGGTTATATAAGTTTTATACGAAAAAAAATAAGGTTATTTGTGAGTTATGTAGCTCATACAGTTCGGTTATTAAAATTTTAACACCAGTTGTTATGGGCTGACTATTGTATCCATCGATCGAGAGTTATGAGTGTGTCCAATGTGTAAAAAGTGATGCTTGCGTCATGGTTTGTCTGCGGCCTCTACAGTTAATTAGATTCTGCTGGCTTGATTGTGTGATAAAGAGCACAACTATGCAAAGTGATAGCAATGTTTGCGCGTCTGATAACAGATAAGTGGTACATTTACTTGCAAATCGCATGGGTGCAGTGACTGCTGTGTTTGTTTGTACTGTGTCGCTGTCACTGACGACTCCTCTGGGGTTACTGTGCTGCCTCGCAGTCTGTTTACATGCTGCTATCGCTGACCTGCCACTGCTGCCACCCCTACTCTGCTATGTCTAGCAGATTAGTAGATCAGTGTTGTTCAACCTGCCGGATCTCGCCGTTCGTTAGTGATATTGTTGATTCTATGTAAATTTTTCTGCCGGTTATTGTGTTTGAGTTTCCGTGGGCGTCCTATTGTAGTTTTTGTAAGGTAGAGATGATAATTGTTCTTAAATCCTTTGTTCTCAGTTTGTATCTGTAGAAATATGAAGTTTGTGTCTACTAACTTTGACATTCGTCAGTTTTGAATGAAACGAAGGAGTACTAAACCTAACTTAGAGAGAAAAGACATTAGGAACGGACGGTGTGTTGGTGAAAACTATTTGAGTTTGCCAGTTTGTTTTGAGATCGAGTTGTAAAAGTTAACTTAGGAATACGATAATACGAGTTTCTTTGTTGCTGGTAGGCTTGTAGCCGAATACTTACCGGCGACCCACTTCTTGTTGTTGCACTACCAATGAATTTAGTTCTGTTCGCTTCGTGGAGCAATAAACGCATGACCATTCAACATAAATACTGCAAAGTTCAATGAAATAAAAACAAATGTGTAATCTTGGCTAACATCGTGCACGGTTGTACATTTATCGACATTAGCATGTATACAAACGATGAAACAATAGCAGAACGTAACGTTTCACCCACTTGTTCATAAGCTGTATAATTAGCGATCTTCCAAATTCCGTCTAAAACAACACGCTTACGCCAGATTACCGGCAAGTCGTGAACACAATGAATATTCATGGGTAACACCATTACTACTGCATTATGAATGGATTAGGCATGTGTTATAATATCCCAAGTTCATGAGTGACTAACGGTTTTTTAGATACGTTCTCCAAACTCGACTCGAAAACTATTAAACAAGATTTGCCTACTTTCCATACCTAGGTGTATTATTTTTTATAACTGGTCGTCGAACATGTCTTAATAGAATCTTCTTTTGAATTGTAGGTTACGATGTAAAGATTCAATTATGAGATATCTCTAAACAATACCACATACGATGCAGCAACCTTTCTTTGTTTACGCGGGAACAAAGTGAAACGAAGTTGATTCTGCCGATGTGTTTGTGTTTGCTCCCATTCTCCTGGAGTCTCGTTAGCCAAGGTCACGCACTAGGCTCCACCGACAAACGATATTTTACGTTTTTATCAGATATTATAAATTAAAATCCGGTTCCTTAGTTCACTGCCTGTTAGGTTGCAAAATGTTGGTATCTAGGAATGAGGAATTTAATAACTAAGTAATCGAAAACGGAAACACTCAACCAGTAAATTCCCTGGTATTATCGCTGCTATTTTAATTCTTAGCAAGTACAGCGTGTTGTTGCTTACTAGGAATTTGTTAGTTAGACCACTTTACATTACTCAGTTTCGTTTTCATTTATTTTCCGGATGACGTCGAGTAAAGTGAAAATTATTGTTACATTCATAGTTTACTTAATCTACGAATAGATACAGTTCCTACATTCCTACATAATGTATAAATTATAGTATGTTCAACTAAACGAGTTAAATAAACATCAGCTTATCTCGCTATCTACATACGTGCGAAGTTAAACCGGTAAGGACCAAACCAACTGTAGTAAACATTGCGTGGCCGGTTGGGAAGCAGACAGCAATTTGGTACGAAAATTGTCGAGAGCCGTGAGAAAGAGTGGCCCTTCGGAACGGGACCCGGGAGTAACGGGCCTTCGCAGCCGCAGCCCCGGGCGATATGCTAATGCGTCGATTCTCCGCGAATGCCGCCGACGACGCCTGCACTGCCTCTGGTGCTACTAACCCACATCTCGCCCATTCCAATGATGCGACTGTTTGTGGTCAACACGTTCCCTCGCTCGCCACGAACACGCTCGTTATACTTTCATATCGATCAACGAAAGTTTCGGACGCTCGTGAGTAGGAAGTAGGTGTGCGTAGTTATCTAGCGAGAATGATCAACATCATCAGAGATACCTGTTCGGTGTGAAGGAATTTGTTGAGTAAACGGTAGCTATACGTATTAATAAAGAGATGAACATGATGATTCGTCGATAATGGATAATTCAAACATTCAATTTGTGATTAAGGAGTTTTAGTTTTATTTTGGTATACATTATTCCATATTTGGTCGAGTGGTTTGTATCAATAGCCTTAACGGAGATCGACATTTCCGATCTTGGCTCATCTCAGAGCGTTCAAGTGCAGCGCAACGGTGAAAGAGAGAGGCTGCGCGCAGTTCTTGCGTGCCGTTCGTCGCGCGCGCAACTCCAAACATTAACTATTGCATTTTTATTACGTAAGCTCATTAATATTTTTTGTCTGCAGGTTCGAATCCGAAAGTGGTGATAGAAACTACGCGGGCGTGTTTCTCGCGGAATGGCGACGGACGCAGCTGCGGAGGACTTCGTCACCATCGTTCCGGTTGGCGAGGGCCGACCTTCCGCTCGAGATCCTTCTTTCGTCACCGTGCTGACGGTGGGCGCAGCGACCGGCGCAGCGGAGGTCATCGTGCGCCGACCACGCGGGGAACGTCTCGGTCTGGGACTCAAATTCGAAGGTGGATCTGCCGCCGCTGAAAACGTACGGAGACTTCTTGTGCAATCATGTGCAGAGGACAGCCCTGCAGCAAATGCTAGTGCCCCTTGGGGAAAACTCATACCTGGAGATGAAATATTAGCAATAGATGGTGAATCGGTATCAAATTTAACTAGAATAGACTGTGTTCGGCGACTCAAAGACTCAGATGAAACATTAACTTTGCTTGTGCGACATTTTGATCAAGACAGCAATACAGAGCGTAACGGCATGGACGTGATAGAGTCCCTTATAAACTCAAAACATTCTTCTGAAATAGTGCGACCTACGACATTACCACCGCCTGTGCCACCTAGGAAACTAGGAAAGAAAAACTCTTTTAAAGACAAACAGACTCTTCAAACAGTTGGTGAGCAAAACTTTTCTAATAACGAGAGCCAATCTGAGTGCCAAATGAACGGAAAACAGAACGGCATTTCTACAATTACAAAATTATCAAGAAAGTCTTCATTTGACAGTCATATTCTTCGACAAAGTAAAGAAGGCGGTATTGCTTACTTGAAAAAAGGATCTCCAGAAGAAGTTAGACGTCTAGTGCGACGTTTATCAGACGGAAAAGCGATGCCGCCGGAAGCTGAAGTGTACATAGACCTACTGTCATCGGAGTGGGAACGCTGCCTTGTACTGGCTGACGCTGAGTCTGATGACACAAGCAGCTCTATTTCCACAGTTGTAGACAGATTGGGATCCATGACAAGCTCTGTAGAGAACAGCATTCCATCAACTCCAACTATGCAACCTAAAACTATCGATATACAGAAAGTTCTGAATTGTATTGAAAACATCGACACAAATATTTTAAAAGACATGACTAGTAAAAGGTTTTTAGAAAAACGATCGGAAATAAATACTGAATCAAAATTGATAGAGAAAAACTTCATTACAAATGGTTTTAACAGTCAGGAAAACACAACGCAAAAACTACTACATAACGACAAAAACAATAACAACACGATAGTTTCAAATGTAACGAATAACGTTGAAGTAAATCAACAATCTGTAACAAAAAAAGTTGATAATAAATCTGATAATGTTGCCGAAAAACCTAAGCCTATGCCTAGAAACACGAAAATCGAGCGTTCTGTTAGTGACAAAAAGCCGAGACCGACACCCGTGCCACAAGTTCCGCCACCGCCAGTGCCGGACTCTTTACTGACTGCAACTAAGAAGAACTGCATAGAAACATGGTTGCAACGTTCAGAAGCTGAAATGAATAACAAAACTGTCGAGAAAGTGGAGGAAGCTCCATTGCCTGAGGCGTTACCGCGTTTGATAGATTTCGTGCCCAAGCATCAGTTTAAAGAGAACAGTAGCGAATCACCGCTATCGCGGCCGACGTCCGCGCCGCCGCCGCCGCCCACCGAGACGCGAGAAGATGGCTCCGGAGCATCCCTCGACACTATCGGTGAACTGGATGAATCAGCAGACGTCACTGATAATGTGTAAGTACTTTTGCTAAGTTTTTTGACTTGTGGTTTTGCTCATTTAGGTTTTCTTCATAGGTTTGTCCAGGGATATTATTATTATATCAAATCATAAAAAAACCAGGACATGTGCATTAGCTTTTAAGTTACTAAGATTAGGAAAAGGTCATGTGGGGGGTCATGTAGGCATGTATTTCAGTTTTGCCTTTCACGAATTTCCTCTCAGTTACCTTTTAATAGCTAGGTATCCCGCACAAAGTGTGAATATATCCAAAGTCTTTTTAAAACCGAACATTTTTAAAAGATTTCACGACTCAGTAGTGTAGGTCAAATTAATTTGATAAGCGTTATTTTCATAACAAATCATAGTTTGACACGCGAACATTCATGCGAACAACCGGAAAAACTTAATTTATCAATTACAAGTTATGAATATGCATGTTTTTTAATTTAATTAACAGTGTAGAAATTCACCCAGGTGGTTTTGAAGAATTAACTTTTGCAGCAATAAGATCAAGGTGAAAATTCAGATTAAGTAACCATTTATGAATATTAAAATATACAAAGCGCAGGTTGCAAAAAAAAAAGGTTTAATTTGCGTAGATAATGTAAAGTTATTCAATAATACGCGCTGGATTAGATCTAAGATTTACTTAGAAGAGATGTAGTACCGCAAATGTCTTTGTCGGTGAACAATAACCTTTCGTGGCGCGACAAATGCACCATCAAAAGATTTGTTCCGCGTATCCGTCACCGGCTCCGCTTGCTTGTTAAAATAAATACGAGCCATTTAGACGTAAACCTGGCTATTCGTCGTCGAGAGTTGATGGTCTATCTCGTAAAATACACTCAACGTGTATAAGTTTTAGTGTGGGACATATAAAATGCGAATTGGACTTTACATATCCATTTTATTTTAATGTCTTCAACTTCATGTTTTATTCTTTAAAAAAACATTATTTTCTTATGGAAAGTTTCGGCCATAAATACTTAAGTTACTGTTGTAACACCTGCACATAACGGCATTAAAATGATAATAGGTAGGTATAAAAAAAAACTAAATTTCCAAGTCGCAAATTTTATAACAAACATTTTTAAAAATAAAACAAAACAGTTGTTTTGCATTAATTAAAATCATGTAGTCTGATACACGTACGAACATAGGTACAACGAACTTCGCATAAGCAGGGAAAACTCTTTCCACAGAAACTCGGCCATCAATGAAAGAAAGTAAATTTTCACCTGAGGGGAAGTAATCACTGGTTGCAATTGAAAATATCCATTTACAAGTGAGCCGAGCAAATGGTTAGTAATGAAGCTAACGTTTTCCAACAGAACTGGAAGCGAGTTTTATGTTTTCTCTAGTTTCTTGTGATGGGCGGCAGGCGGGCAGGCGGGCAGGCGGGCTGGCGCGCTCGGGCACAGCTGTGCCTGTGACGGCCGGCCATGATTGCTCGGAGGCTTTGGAGATATTATAATCAAATGCAAGGATAGGATTATTCTAATTTGTATTCATCTTATACTGCACAGATCGATCAGTATTTAGCCCTTTTTTGTTTTTGCGTTATCCATTCGAACACACCTCATGACTCACTTGTACACGCGTGTCATAAATTAGTACACGTCTGTTTAGCTGCCTGTTATTGACATTATTCGGACAATACTGACGCTCACAACTAATTTAATGTTTTGTCTATTTCATAGGCATGCACGTGGGTTCGCTATATTTGCATTAGGTAACAATAAACAGGTACCTAGTTGAACCGCATTTGTGCTCTGAATATCTGAAAACTGGCTTGCACACAATGATTCATGTAAGTAAGTATATAGATAGGTAAACGCGAACTAGATTCCTTCTAATGTATTCCGGTCGGTTAACTCTATGTGCATGTGCGATTCACATATACTTTAATTACTGTCCATTTTTCATGGAATTCTGAATATCTATTTTATTGTTGAACGAATTAACTTTCATAAACAGTGATAGTGGTCAATTAGCTTTTATTTATTAGTGGTGCACACACCACGGTTTATTTGAAAATATATGCTAAATAACATCATTAACTTTATAGCAATGTAAAGAAAGCAAGAGAGTTGAAACAGGAAGACATTAACATTATGCATTTTTTATGTATAATTTTAAGAGAGACCACAACTCCTGTGAACTTTTTTACGTAACCAGCGAAATTGTTTCATAAAGATTCCGCTAAATGATAAAATACCTAAGTTCATTGTTTTCTCAGCAAACAATACTTTTACTAGTTGCACAGGAACAACGGCTATAAACAAAGAAAAGAATATTTTATTCAGAACGGCGACACACATGGAGAGTTTTCTCTATTTTCATGCAAACTAGCGGGTAACAATAGCGGGGCGGTAGGGGGCGCCACCGACCAGCTGCGCCCTCGCCCTCACCGCGCTCCAAGTGCACCGAGCAGCTACTTGTGCATATAGTCGCAGCCCCGACACAGCCACGCCGATATTACACGACACATATACTCCGACTTGCATCAACCCTGCTCCACTAGGCGCCTCTACGATTTGCGTTCAAAACGATCGCTACTGCCGACTGTACGCTTCAACTGTCTATAAGAGAGCAGAGCCAACGGTAAAATTAGCGAAATGAAGAGCTCTGTCAAATATTTGTGACCCACTTCTAACAATGTTTGAGTGCTTAGGTACATAAATCTATGTATATTTAGGTACACTTTTCAATTAAGACTATGTGTACACAAAATGTATACAGTTATTTGCCAAATTCTTGTTGTTTACAGAATTTTTGCAGTTTAATCGTTAAATAAGTTTACTCAGGCCATCTTGGGAGAATTTTGACCTAGAGACTAACAGCTTTGTTTAGAAACTTATTTGTAATTTGAAACTGTTCTTTACAAGTTTCTGTACAAATTACTCGAAAATTAATAACGGATATTCTAAACTACAGTATGCCTATACTTATTGAGTAAAATACTAAAATCATTGACATTTATGAAAATTAAGGATTTTTCTAAGAGCATTTTCAGAAAGTCTTTAGTGAATATTTCATATTAAGGTCAACTGTAAATAGTTATACGTATTTCAATTAGGTACCTGTATATGTGTGCATATTTGTAACATACATATTTGAAAAGACAGCAACTTAATATAACTATGCTTTATTCTGGTGTTCAAGTCCAGATGTCGCATACAAATTCAAATTCGATTTAGGTTTAGTACAAATCGCTTAACAAACAGCAGCTGAAACTGCTATGTAAAGTACATTGCAGTTTCACATAGATTTCGTACCGCGTTGACTTAGCACACATTATGGTAAAATAATTATTTGAACTTGCACGTATAGTTTGAGCGCTATGTAGGTAAGTAATTTTCGTTACTTCTGTTTTAATTTACACATGGAATGTTAAGCCGCACTCGACAAAAGATACGCAAATTATAATTGACGCGTGATCAGATCAGACACTTACAATAATATAAATGATATAAACAAAGTGCTTGAGTTAAGTGAAATATTTCAAATTCAATTTTGCGTGTTGTATAACTGAATGACGTACCGTTGAAGATTATTAATCAAAGCGTCATGGCATCAGCACATGAAATAGAAAGTAGATCTCTATCATTGTTTGACCATTCATCTGATACATCTGAGAATTATCTCTTAGCGTCATAAACATCACAAAAACATACAAGTATTGATACGGATTGTTAAGCCTTTAAGAGCCTTGTCGACGACGGACTTATATGTCATGTAGAGAGACTCTTAGGGCAGGACTTTACCTCTTGTATATATAATAATGTAGGTAGTACTCCAGCTAGAGCAGTTTGAGTCTATGTTTGATTAATCTTCGAGATATCTAGCTCTATTGCTGTATCGTTAACGAGGCTCATTAGCAGGACTGTCACGCACTGCGAATTAAAGCGACAGTTCTGTTTGTATACAAGTCATAATAAATTAATGTTTAAGATCCATTCAGTGATAAATGATTAATTAAGAAGATTTACGTGTGATACAAAATCTATCTTTCGGTGGAGTATTTTGGTATGTAATAATTTTTCATAGAGAGGTCTTCCTATTTTCTGAAAGTGTTGTTAAAGGTGGTCAGGGGTTCGTGTTAAAGCATGAGCTACAACCTACAACAGGCTCATGTAGATTGTTCAGTAATAAAAACAAAGACCGATCGGCAATCTACATGCTAAGAATAGAGTAAGGAAAATGGATCCTTTGTCGTTGCAGTGTTAAGAGGTCAAAAAACCGTAGTGGACATTCACAGAATATTTATCTTGTTTTATTTATTACTTTCTTATATCGCGTTTGAATCAGATTTCTACTTTAATAGCAGCTAATCGTTGCATATTCTGCTTCTAGCTTGTTATGAAATCCAATTCGTATAAACAGTATAAGAACGTGATTCGGATATGCGATACTGTTGCAGGAATATTGCTGACTGCAACAAATCAGCAGGCTATAAATTTAGTTGCTCAAAAAACCTTTATTATGTTATACGCCCCTTGCGTATAACATAATAAAGGTCACTTTGTCACAAGTGTTGGACAATTAAAACAAAAGTAACACGAAATATGAAGTACGTCTGACGTGTATTATGTTCAGAAAGGTATCATTACATTTAAATAGACATCTTAATGTGTTTTCGGCGTTTTAATGTACGTGTGAGTTCAAATTGCGTAATCTCTAACTGGAATTTCACGTTTCGAGTCTACATTTTAAATTGTTTTGTGCAATGAATGCAGTGTCCAACATTCTTATTATATGTAGATGTGTGTGTAAACTCTCAACTGCATGTAGATTAGGTAATCTATTGTCAAGAGGCTCTCCAAAGTAAACAAGGACTAAGTGCTTGTCACATTCGCAAAACGTTGATTTTACACGTGAGTACAAAGATTCCTTTGTTTTCTGATGATTCTAACATATTGATCATCAATGAAGTCATACTTAAAAGTGGGCTTGGGTTCGTCAGTTTGTACTAGAGTATTTATTTACGTTTTTCCTTCGAGAATAACGTCCGTGCGTGAACATTAATAAAGTCTTGATGGTAATGACTCATGTCATTTGCTGTAATGTGACGGTCGTTTCCTATGTGCAGACTTAAGATGTGACATCATAAAATATATGATACCTCTATATCATCTAATGTCACGTAGAATAAGTCATGTCCGTATCTTTAACATTTTTAACAAAACCGCTAATTTATTTAAATTAAAGTCATTTCCGGGCCTCGCTAATTATCGATATGTTTATTGGCGTCCTATTATTATAATTTGAATGAGAAAAATTCGGTTGCCCTCCCACGCAATGTTAGGATTAGTAATTTATAGGGCCATAAATTTACCGTAAGAATAAGTAGGTACTTACTTGATTTTTTTAAGCACCTATTATAAACACTGATATTTATTGAGTTCTGTATTGGTTTTAATAAAAAGTAAGTTATTTAGTGAGTAGGTGTGTGTCTACTGTTCGTAAACCAATTTCCTGCAGTAGATACCTAATTGAGTACATAGGTACTTCTGATACAGCAAAGAAAGCATTAACATTTTTATGTAAATTAGTCACACGTAAACGCTGACGTGGATTTAAACCATCGATCATACACAAACATCGCCATCACCTTTCGTCTCGTTTGTCTACGCGTCTACTACAACTACTACAAGCGCGACCCAAAAACCTTTCGACGAAATTTAATAGCATTTTGTTACTTGAGCCATAAAAGTGTTCAATAGTGGATAGTAAACATATTATAGTACCTTCACGCTTTCTACGCGGAACTAGCCAGGGAACACTTACGTCCTTAGGTCTCTGCGGCGGCCCAGCGCTAAATAAATTCAAACACCATAAACGGCCACTCTACATATTCATAGAATTTGATTGGTTGCGCTACCTCACCCTATTTATATGCATTATTCACGATTTTATCTATCACTGGATAGGCAGCGTCCTAAGCTGTACCAACGGACGAAAGATAGGCAGAAATGTAGGAGATTTTAAAGTGGCCCTTAAAACTGTTTACCCACATGAGATATACAGAATTACAGATTCCTATTTAAGCTGCCGTTAAGATATATTATCTGGCTGTCATTTTTCTAAATATTTAAGCCTACTTTAGTTTTCCATTAATATTACTTACCTAATCATTTTATTATTTTATCTATAGTTACTTAACTATCTTAACTTTAACTCGTTCCTGCAAAATGAAATTCATTATTCTGTTGTGTGCAGAATATTACAGAATTTACGTTCGACTTCCTCGGCAAAATACAAACAGATTTTTTTTCAAATTTTCGGGACTTTATTGCCTTAAAATGTCGGTCAAGTTATATGGGTCAGATTGGGCTTATGGACTCAAATTGGGGTCGCGGCGAATTTAAAAGAATAAATGCAAATCGGGTCTGATTGCTTTCGCAAATGCACTAACGATATGTCGTTTACTAAGGCTCATTAACTCTGCAAACTGCGTATTAGTTGATTGAATGAGCAATCAATCCATTATCAAGTGGCGATCTGTGCTTTATGTTCCGGTTTTGAACAAAGAAAACATTTTCTTTCGGTATTTTCTTTGAAAGCTAGGCCAAGTCAACGTCTTCTTTGATGGATTGTTTAATTGCTAAAGATGGTTGGTTGGAATACGGCTGCAATAATTACCGCATTGCGCCTGCCGCCTGCCCTGCGCCGTACAGACGTGCCAGCTCCATGTAACCCAGTACATACAAACGCTACGTGCGATGTAACTTCTCCCTCAAACTTACTTCATAACAACTGAACTTTACTAGTTTATAGTTATTGGAACTTAGTACAAATAACTGTTATTAGAGTACGTTCTAAAGTTCTGAAAACTGATGAATTGCGGGTATTTATATATTTGTTACTGATGGCTAATCAAACCTGATGAATAATAAAACGTTTCTAATTATGGTACTTTCTCCATATTATTTTCAACACTTGATTATGGTATTTAGGTTTAATACCTACTTGTAGTTACACAAATAGTTGTTAGTACTGCTAAACAGGTTCTTAATTTCTGAATGTTAAGTTGGTAGGTAAAATACTGTTATTTTGAATACAAGAAGCTTAAAACCTTTTTAAATAAATTCCAAGACTTGTAGTTGGCGTTAGCGACGAATAATAAAAAATAATGAAAATTTCACAGTACATATAATTTGAGAACCATTTCAAACCGTGTAAGATGTCGTAAATACGTAATACCAAAAGGAAGACACTGCACGAGAAAGGAGAAATTTAAATCGGTTTTCCTGTAGGTACTTATATGTGCAAGTTTATTACGTTTCACACATTCATCCATTATTCCTTCGGTCGTACTGTGTGAATTCGTCAAAGATTTCGCTAATAAAACACATCCGCGCTGAAGAGAATGTAATTTAGTAAACTTTTATCGATGTCAATAAATAATTGGAACCAAATTTTAAACTATTAAGCAATAAATATCTCTGACAGAATTGGTCGCAGTCCTACATATTTGTAAAGGCAATGTTCTTTTATAGATAATCAAAGCAATATCGATCACGATATGACCCACATACTAGCTTGAAAGAGAAAACATGCTCAATAACGAATACCATAATAATGAGAACTTACAGAGCTTTCGACCGCTCTTCATAATGGATAGGTGTAATGTAAATGATCGCAGTAGGTACACAATATTGACTTGTCCCAGAATGCGACTGGGCGTGGTCACTGCATATAATCTATTATTAGAGCAACTTTGTTTTACATCGATGTGCAAGTCACCGCGGCTAGGCTCGCGACGAGACGACGTTCGAGGTCATTCAGTCATGTACTCTCTAACGGACCATCTTCTCAGTTTTACAATCGTATTCTGTAAGCGTCTGTACGTGTAACACTTATTGGTCGCAAATGTTGGCCGCTGACTTCAACTAGGTTTTGTTGTCATTGAATTCCAAATAGCGCAGTTAGTGCTCATTGAGATTTAGCGTAACGCAAAATGCGTTCTACTTACACGATTTTCTTTTTGCTCGTATCTATCGCTTCGTGTTAGGTTGCATTTATAAATCTTGTTATTGGAACATTATCTCACATGACTGGTCCATTATTGGTCATCTAAGTAGGCTGAATGGTCTGATGTGGGTACCACGCGGCCGGCGCGCTAACGGTACCGTGTCTCCGTCGCCGCCGCACTGATTGGCCCTGCAACTCTCAGACGCCGTCTCCGCAATCCAATACATCTAATACTGTTATTAAATTTATGTTTGTATCTGTCCATACTTTCTCTCATGTGTGATGGTAATCATAGGCATCGATCACGGCGATGTTATCGACACTCAGTTTTTGTCCGCTTTGCATTTTTACGCCCACGTAAGAGTACGTTAAGACAATGCTAAGTATGATTTGCAAATTATAGATAACTTTCAGTTCAGTTGAGTATGATAAACCGTCTGATTATTTTATTAGTCTGGTTGATAATACACATATATGTATAATCTTTAATCATATGTCAAAGTCTCAATTGTAAAGCTTTATCTAAACCTAATGTAGGTTTGCTCATCGGTGCAGTTTTTCACTTTTTCAATTGTGTATGTAATCAAATCTAACCTACTTTTGCAAAATCAGAAAACATGATTGGTAATTTGTATAAAGGAAATAAATCTGAATTTTATGTACCTATCTCCAAAGAACCGCAAGTCATTAGTTATCAATTAGTGTGTTGATGCCTGTCATCAATATCAAGCAATCTCAACACAATAAACAATGTATAAAACTGTAATAAACAAAATCATTTTATTAGAGAAAACTTATTTTCTAAAAAGTAAGTTTTAATAAATGAAATATTTGCAATAACGCGGCCCGGCGCGGCGCACAACGCCGCATTCTAACTTTGTCATTTAATTTAACCCGTATCGACGCGACGCGGCGAATGTATGGAATTCCAAACTGCAGAGGCGGAAGCGGTGAACGAGGCGCCTTGATCTTGTTCATATACACTCACCTATAATGTGTGTGCCACTGTATGTATACTATGTTCATGTGTAGGAAATATCGCAAAGTGACGTTGCGGTGACAATAGCACGTTCGACCCTGTTCGCACGCTTCTCCCACTTTCCATTTATCGACTTGTTCGCTGCCCCGTTTATAAGGGGGCTATTTAGTCATTTACATGTACAAACAATTGTATCTTCAGCTAACAGTTGCTAAGTGTTTGGAGACAAAGGAGGGCGAAGTACCGAACCTTTTAGAATTTCCCCATCCAAGTTAAACTTTTGTCTTGTGCTTGTGCCTTCAGTGCATTGTAAATACAAATAAAACGTGAATTAGCGTTCATTTAAACATTTCAATATTTTTATTATGAAACTCATTCTGGGTGGATAAAAATCAAAGAAAAAGCAAGATTGGTTGTGTAATAATGAATTTTTACAATGTATAACTTGAATTTAGATAATATTAGAAGTACATAGATCTGATTTCTTAGAACGTCTTTCAGTGTTAAAACGAATTCTACTATTAGTTGATTATATACTTGTACTGTAAAAAAAATAGTGTTAGTAAAATAGCAAGACTTCTTTTGCTAAGTTTTTTGCGGTAGCATTACATGCAAATTTACGAATAGATACGGATGCCATTATAAATAAAACGCGATGCGTCCTTGAGATTGAACACGCATTTCTTCTTATTTTGGTGGGATTCAATTCGTCAAACCAAAATAGCATTCAGGCTGGCGTTCCGAATCTCAAGTTCAATAAACGCTTTTTTGTGATAATGTCACTCAATCCAACACTTAGATTTTTGATTTATTGAGTATTACGGGTTATTCACCGTAGAAAATATAACCAGTTTAGAGACTGGAAGGACTGTTAGATAACGAAGCTTCATCAATCTTTTCATTGCAAATATTAGCTTCAAAACGGGTGCGGGATGTAGGTGACTTTATTTCATCGTGGCTGATCCATCAAATGCAGCTACGGTAACCCTTAGTAATGTATCTGCGGATAATGAAGTGAAGGCTGATGCAGTGATTCTGCGAAGTGTAGCTCGGGCGCTTGCTAACGGTACCCGCACCGTCGACACCGCCGTCGTCGGCTGATCTCGGCCCACCCTGCTTATCGAACTGCTATATTTTATTAAACCTTTTATATAAACTGCGATGCAATTTCTTAATTTTCGTTTTATGCACTGTGATTGTTTTTACAAGTATCTGGACGGCTTTGATTACCTACCCATTCATTATCATAAGTGTACGTAAAAACTTTACTTACGTAGTAAACATATCTACGTATATAAAAATGTTAAACTAACACAGAGTCGTATTCGTTTTGAAGTGGTTGTTTGTTTTGGTATTGAACGAGTAGTGGTTTAGTCGTTCAGGAATACCAGTTTACCAGCTATCAGTTGTTCAGGAATTTCGTAGACTAATGGTGTTTACCGTCGAGAATTGATATTCATTATGATAGTTTACAAACAGCTAAGGCAGCTAAGTAGTCGTTCTGAGTTGTCATTCAGAATTGTGAATGCAACTTAACCTTCTAAATAAATAGATGCAGGTATCATTGACAGATGATTGACAAACATAAAAAAATATCGGTACTAATGGCACGTATAAATAATATACGGTACAATTTATTTTCGTTAAATCGCAGTATAGTTTGATTGCAGAAAGTCAGAATTCTACGTACCGACATATCGATCGACATATATGTTAGTTTCTAGTATAAAAGTACCAATTTTATTACCTAGTTTCTGCAAGACCTTTGTTGATAGGTACCTGATAAATATAATGACCCTAACAAATATAATTTTATCAAAAACTCAAATTCGAGCACTCCGTCTATGTGCAACTTTTAACACGGGATCCGAATGTCCGGGAACGTGACATAAAAAACTCCTACAGACTTAATTTATTTTAATTATTGCATTTCAAATAACCAAATGGCATGCAAATCTTTTTTGGAGACAAGAAACCAAACGGTATTGCACATAATTACTACAAGATGAATTGAGAATCTCGTCATAGTTGAAGTTCGTTTATAAAAGGATAAAAAATGTTTTAGAAATAGAAATTTTGCTTAAAAAAAAAAAAACAAAATCGAAAGTAATGTTGCACGCTATATCTACTTGTAACAAAGTAGTTATAGCGTACCTAATTTAGTTCTAATTTTAGAATTTGTTATGCCTAATTGATCATACCAATTAGTGTGCTGCCAAGATTAATTTAGAATCATTCTAGGATTTAGATAACAACCGTAATAAATATTCATACAGTTTTGTGGAACCATTTAAAATCGGTACTAAATCAATTAAAAGCAATTAATTTGCTCTTGAAAAAGTCATTGCCGTATAGATGCAATCTTGACATGACCTTAACACTTAAAGCCATATAAGCTGAACATATGAGAGCATATGATAAAAGCTGTTATAAACTGATACCGGTTTAACCAAAGAAGGTTTAGGTGATCAAGTAGTTCGATGTTTGTAACTGAATAATATCGTGAAGGCTTTCCGGTGAACGAGAACGCCAGTTGCGCTTGCGCCGCCGCCGCCGCCTCGCCGGGTGACAGGGGCGCGCGGGGGGAGTCACGACGTGGTTAGCCTAGCCTACGTTAGGTTAGGCTTGATTCCATTTTGCCTTTCGCGATCGCTCTGTATTTCTCCTGTGTAGGTTATCGTTTGATCGTAAAAAGAACTTTTAATGCCCATGGAGGAATGCGGAGCGGGGTAGACTATATATTGGAGAATCTCTACAACATTCAGTAAGTTTTATTTATTTTGTCTTATATGCGAGCACTGGAATATAATAAACATTTATTGAGAATGACCTCGTGTACTTATACTAGTAAATAGCTTACCTAATTGGAAAATGTATGCACTGCGAAGCCTTCACGTGACAATAAACATTTAAGAATTCTGAATGTCTTGTATTTAAAATTTATTTTCATTGAAGAAATTCCTGTCCTATGATATCGGTCGCCTTCATGATTCAACATCGCCAATCTGTTGGCATTCTGTTCCATTCGTCGCCGCCGCGGACCCTGACATTTCGATAAAGGCAGCCGATGACCTGTTTTCGATGTTATTCGTTGTCAAATGTTGTAGAATGAATTCCAATAATGTTGAAATATTCTGAGCTGTAAATTATATGATTGCGTTTGATTGAAATTGATTTAGTTCTGAATAATTAAAGTTGATTTAGGCGCAAACATTTCATCGTTTCACAACGGAGCATCTCGTAGCATCAAACTAGTGATCCAGAGTCAGTATTCTTTGAGAAAAATATTGCTGCCTGTGTTGTGAGTTACTTTAACTTTGAAGGAATCCACGATAGTCAAACTGCTTCCGGTATTTTGTGATTGTGGCACATTCCGCAGAACATTTACACACCATTAATTGCACTTTCTTAATGAAACGCATGAACAAGGTGGTCAGGTGGTTTATAAGGAGTTTTTGATCACTAATAAATAATAATCGATGAAAATCTTAAAATAATAATATACACTGTATTTTAAAGAAAACCTTATGTACCAAAAACTGTCAAGCCTCAATTTGATTCCTCGAATAAAAAAAAAAGCTCCAGTCCAAAGGTACGTAGGTTACGATTTTCAGCTTTCATTAACTGTTAGTTGTCTGATTTTCCATTGTTATTATATCGTCGTGTTAGTTGTATCGTTGTAATGTTCATGCTGGAAAATTTAATTTATCTAGTAAATGTGGTGTAAAGTATCCACTATCCACTAATAAAAGGTTTAAAACCGTGTCGGTTGAGCGGTTGAGCGGCTGTAATGGCGGGGCGGTGTGTCGGGCAGAAGGCGGGAGCGGGCGCCACCCGCCGCCGCTAATTGTTACTATTACAGAAATTGGTCACTTACACTGAATCGCGATAAATCACTATCCGCTGTGTAGGCAGTGGGCTCGAAGCGTGCACAACCGACGTTCATTCGATTACATGCCCGCTTTGTAAATAAACTGTGCACTCACACGTACTCGTATTTCGTTGCAAAACATTTTATTATTCATTATTATGTGCATACCGGCTACTTTTCGTGGCGTGACTGTAATTTACCCTGATTTTAATGCGATTGACTATCACTATCATCTAATATTTTATGAGAAATAGTACAATTTATCATGTAATCCGCGGTAGAGCGTCTCGACATCATTGTTGCATTCGTATTCTAGTTTCGATGCTCACTATCTTTTTTTTAATTGCAGGAAACCAGTTGAAGTCAGCAAAAAGAAAGAGCGAAAATCATCGTTTGAGAGGAGTTTTTGGGAAGGTGAGCAATTTTCTATTCTGACTTGTCTGTAAAGTTTATGCAAACCTTAGCTCCCTGAGGCTCACAAAAGCTTCTACATGCGATTAGGTATAGGAAAGGTAGGACTAGTCAGTTTACAAACACGATGGTGAAACCTACACCAGCCTGAGGAATTCTGTTCCTCAAGTTGGGCGATTATTTCGCCTTTAGGTTGGTATTCCCACTTATATTGGTCAGTGACTAAATCCGGATGCATGCACAAACACCGAGACCAGTTGTTGCAAGACTCGTGTGAGTCAATTAGGTGATGGGCTATCAGCAACCTCTCACAGCTTATGCAACTTTTCGAACAGTGGGTCACAAAAGTCACGTTCAGTTTCACTGAGTTCTGTTGCTTTAATAAATGCTAATGGTGTTATGCCGATACCGGTCGTAGTTTGCCTCTTCATCTTTAACATAAATGAAAATAGTGTGAGTTGAGGCAGATCATATTCATGTTTTCCATTGCAGTTTCGTCATTTATTTCAATTGTTATAAAGGAAACGGGACAAAGATAAGTAATACAGCATTATACATACTTAACAGCGTCTTCTACATAATACCGTTTACAGCGGTGAAAAGCATTATTTTCTGTAAAACCACCGACCCATATTCTAAAGTACAATTGCAGTTGCCTATTCACTTAAATTAATATTACTTATTTTCATCAATGATATTAATGAGAAATGCAAGTTATGGTTCTTAATCATGAAAAGTAATGGACCTGAATAGCTTCCGTATATTTCTCAGAATCCGTGTTACATAATAAGATTAATCGACAGCAAAAATGTTACAAGAATAAACTAGCATTAGGAATTCCGATAGAGTTGTGTGATAAAGAAGTAAATGCAGCACGCGTTAGCTTGAGCCACTCGGGCGCATATCAAATAGTCGCGGTTTGAGGGAGGCTGCCCGTGCGCAGCTGTTCATTTAATCGGAAAATTATAAGTAGGTAATGAAGTTGTAATTGAAGTGATTTCAACGAACTTGGTTGTAGACATGCAATCCTCTCAAGTTGTTGATCGTCGTGGTAACAGTTAATAATTATGTTGTAAGTTTCATTATTTTTTGCTTGTGTTAATATAATTAAGGAATATGCTAATGGACTATTTCGTGGAATTTAATAACTTTATTATGTAAACAGCTTACAATTACTGTTAATGATAATATTTAGAGATAATGTAGAGGTTAACATGGTCACATATTAGCATTTTATAACTACCCGCGGTGGTGCTGAAACCCGTTCTATAAAATTAAACGATATTAGAAAAATATAATCATCTAAAATATATCTATGTAAATTTCTCACACTAGTGTTGTTGAACTCATAGAGAAACTTGTTATTTATCGTATCCTTAATGGGTAAAAAAATATCAAAATGTTGAGTATAGTTATATCAGAATCCTTGTCCGGGGCGTGAAAGTGCACCTTGCGCAGGCGCGGCCACTGTCGCACCTGCTCCGGCGCAGCACATGGCGTAATGCAGTTTCGGTGCAAGGCTTGGACTGCATTGCTGGCGCGCCACAAGATAGAATACCAACAAAGTCCAACCTTTCAAGTGTTCCAGTTATGCGATACTAGTTTTTGCATTCATCTTCACGATATTACATAAACTTTAGCAGGAAACATGTGCAAACATAATTTTTTGAAAGGCCAACCATGATCGATTTATTTGAATATCAGAGTTCATCATTTCACAATGGAGATATTGCTTTGGTTAAATTCTGCCATACAACACAAAACTAGTACAATAGAAGAAAGGTTTGAGTCATGGATCAAATAGATAGTTGGTATTCTTAATATCACGTTTGTTCCGTTGACTTCGCTATAAAATACACTTCGGCGCTCATAAGAATTATTATAATAAAAATCATAATCATGTATTGGGAAAATAAAGGGGCGTGTGCGTCATTTAAATGAGTCAACTGAGAATTGCTAAATAGGAATCCCACTATAGATTGCTCGACCTAGGAATCGAACCTCACGACTTCACCCTCACTGGCATCACCATCTCTGGTGGTGGCTCTGGCGTTTTCATTAGTAAATAAAATACCTATTAACTTTAATTGCGCGAACTTAGCTTCTTCATTATAGTTCTACAAATCATGATTTTGCAATACATTTAATATTGATTACACCATGTTTTTAATTATTGGCTCGGCTATGAATACCTCTCGTCTTTACAAAGTTTCTTTAGCCTTAGGTGTCGGTTGCGTGCGCATAACTTTGAAACACATACCTGTACATGAAATATGTTCGAAAACATTTTAACTGCATGACCACGACTTTCGATGAAGCAAAGAACAATTGTATTTTTTCAAGCCTGAACACTACATAAAAGTACTTTCAAATAAATTCCCGCGAGGAAAGTAAGGTGGGCTGGAATCCCGCGCACGATCATTAAGTGACGACCACGACCTGCCCGTCGGCTTTCATTGTTTAGCCACCGCTTTGCATATCGTCTCACCAACATCATTTTATGATTGAAAGTGATTGTCAATTTGTGGTCAGATACCATCTCCTTTATGACCGGGATAGGGTAAGGGATTCGCATTTTGTATAGGCGTACACTTAGGAATTTAGATTATGTCCGACCAAATACTTTCTGGGGATGGGAAAAAATCAAAATTACAGTAATTTAGCCTCAAATATTTTGTGGCGCATTAATTTATCCGGTTGCCATTTAAATTGGAAGTCTCGGCATTTCCTCTGAGGAGCAAACAAAAAATAATTTAAAATCAATGTGATTTACGTTTAAAAGTGAGGGGCATAAGGTCTGTATTCACAAGACAGGATTTGTGTATATTTGACGGGTCCCAGGGTATGCTTTGGCCTGTTTGACTTGCTATACAGAAAGGTAACCAACCAGCCACATACCGACATAAAATTATATTATTAATTGTGCTATGGTACGTTGTAAGCGATGTCTGAATGTATTCGCTGGCCATTCACTGTAAGAAAGTTTCGGCGCAAAAACTATACCTTAATCGGCAGCTTTTAAGTTTCATCTACGCGCGAAAAACCTGTATCAGCTTATTCTTCATTGTAAAAACGTCTGCAGCTCAAATATTAATTACTTAATTAACCTTATTTATCACATGAATGTACATTATGTGCCATGTAAGCGTAACTAACGTAAGCGTTGGGTGACAATCCATTGTCGCTGGAAGGACTGTTTAACGCGACACATACCTAAATCTAACTTTGGTAAGTCTAGTTAAATTGCCCGACGACCTTTACAGATATAAATGTTGCGGTTATTACTGACTTGTTTTATTCAGATTACGTAAGACATGTCACTAGAGAAAGTTAATTTAGTTTTGAAAGTGAAATCGATTGCACTTTCTTTCACTTATCCATTTCATAGTTTCGCTGTTGGATCCGTCGATTATATTCAAAGAACAAGAACCCAGTACCCTGTAAATTAGCTGCACAACAACACCGCATTCGGTGAGGTTCGTTGTGTCATCGTTTGTTATACCTACCGCAAAGTTCTTACATAAAGCTCCGGTACCTCTCTAAAGTTAAAATTGGCTTACTTTGAAAGAATTTCTTATAAAATATTTATAAATGAAAGATATAAAAAATCCCAACTCCAGCAACGACTCTGCAGATATCTATTCCTATATTGAGGTAGGTATTACAGGAGGGCTTAATAAAAGGACGGGAATGTAAAAAAATGTGCAAACAACTCTGCAAACACGTCGGAGCGGTTTAAAGGCCGCGTCCGGATTGCGAGGGGCGGCGGCGGCGGAGGGCACAGGCAGCATTCCAGCCTCCCGTGGCCACGGCGACGTCACTCCTATATACCTACAAGGCACATTCCACGATGGCACTCGTTCTTTCACCGCAAATATGAAAAAGAAAGCAAAAGAAAGCGGCTATTATGGACCAGTTAAACATTAAAAGGGCTACATTTATATAAATTGGAAAATATATTAGAGCTAGGAATGATATTAGAAAGACTTACCTACATGTGGACGGAAATAAAAGATCAAGTTAGTTGGGGCGCCTCGACCCTGACATCTGTGGTGCGCGGGCGCCGTCTGCTGTGCGCGAGAGCTCACGGTCGCCGCCCTCCAGCGCCTACTGGCTAAAAATAGCACACGATACCGATCGATGCTTATTGCTTATCGAGATCAACGTTAGAACACTAGAATTAGCGTTCCTTCAGGGAGTTCCTGAGGTTTCAGTAAGCCCATGTTGTGTGATGTGATCGTGTTTATAATCGCGTGTCTTTAGGTCACAGTGTTAGTCAGGCCTGCGGCCGGGGCCGCTGATAATAAATGGTAGTTTCAGTCGGTGGTGATGGGCCCGTGTGCCGGCCTGTCGGGTGACGGGTGTGCGGTGGGCCGCGGGGGAGCGTCGCGTGCGCAGCTCGGTGTCCGTCCCTGGCTCGGAGCAACGCCCCCGTCAAGGGCGGCGACGCTGCAAATTTCTGCAAGTCCACCGCGAGTCAGTGCATCGCGCCATGTCGCGGCGGCTCCGCGCTCGCCGCTCGCGCTCGCACACCGCCGTGGGCGCACGCCACTGCACGCACCGCCCTATGTAAAATAACTGTTATTTCGGTCGTTAATGGACACGTTCCGCATTCTTAACTCGATCCTCTTTCTTCGGACTTTTGAGTCCGTAACATTATTCCATTGCCAAATAAGTGGATAGGGGTTTCGGTATCGGAAGTTTTGAAGTTTTTTTTCTGATTAATTTTCCGAAGTGCACAATGAAAGTAAGTTTTCAGTACGAACAGGATTCAAAAACTGGTTTGACGAATGAAAGTGTAGTGTTATGAATTGGTTCAAATGACGATCACCTTGGAAGTGATATTTTGTTTTGTTCACAATGTTGGACACTAGGAAACTGCCGAGGCGATCGGTGTCGCTTCATGGTTCGTATGAAGGATTTATTTATTCACAAAGCTTGTAGTATAGACTTAACTGACTTAACATTAATTAATTACCTAAAGCATTTATAAATTATCGTCACATATACAGCATCAGGTTATGTTTTGTATCTGGCGCGCTGAGCTAAGCCGCAGCCTGTATAAGTATGTATGTATGTAGAGTTGACCTAGCGGTCACCTTCTTCAGGCCGCTTCCTAGGACACATACATAGCCTTTATTCAACAACGTGTTTTAATCCAGAGGCAAGCTTTTCTGGTTCACAAATAGTTTTAGTATTATATATGAATTGATGATTAAGAAAATTCATGTTACGTATCTGTAATTATTTTTGAGGGTTTGGCAGCACGAGATGGATTAATTTGTTATTGTATAAATAAAAAAGAAACCCTTTGTTGTTTGTTTTTCTTAGTACCAATTATTTAATTGTTCTACATAGGTAGGCAGTACATAATATGCTAAATGAACAAAAAAGACACACACTTCAGGGTTTTTTCTCTGACTACCCTACATAAGTTCCGTCAAGAGGGTCTATGTTGCACTTATTTCCTATGTTTATGAAAACTTGAGAAATAATATAAAACTATAATCCTGGAAAATAGATAATATTCATAAAAATTGAATCGTTATGAATGAGTAGGTATTACGTTGGTACCGATATCCCAAGCAATTATTAATGTGTTTCTTGATAACAACGTTGATAAGATGGTATGTTGGAATATGTGTTTTTAAATATATCCGTACAAAAGGACATCGTAACCAACTGAACAAACTAAAGATATATTGCCGCCTCTGAGGCTGTTTTGTTTAATATTAAAACTATTTGGTTAGGAAATCCATACTTATAAGTACATATACTGATGTAACTTTATTATAGGTCCAACATTTCAAATACTTCATGAGCACAATTTTTACACAAAGAATATTTCAGCAATACTTCACGTCTGTACCTACTTTTTGTTTTCAGTCGTGACCATCGACGTAATTCATAAGTTTACGCAACTGAATAAATGAATTCGAATGTCTTTGTTTCAATTTAATGACGATATAAAATTAATAATATTGTTAGTTACCCTTGAGGTTGTCCATTCTAAGACTGAATTTCAGTAACAGTTGTGTAAATATGTGGAAGCGTGCCGTGTCTGCAAAATTGGTGTACTTACATTATTTTTACTACGAATACCGAGGTGATAAACGTCAGTTGTATCACATATCTCTTTATGTTAACCCATTTTGAATATTATCTGTCTCAATATTCAATAATAATTAAATTCGTATAAATGTCATGGTGATCTAGTAGATAAGTTCAAGAATGTTCGGAAATAAATGCACGAATTAGAATCAGTATATATTTGCTAGTCCTAATGCGATGTATACCCAAAAGGTGATAGTGTTAGACTCAAAAATATATAGCGTTGTTCAAATCAGACATTCTCGTTGTTTACACCGGATCGAAGAGGAGAAAGAAGGTACTTTTACTGTAAACACCTTATTTTGATTTGACAGATTGACAGACAAATGTACAGTTAAAGTATGTAAGAAAGACTTCAGGGGGAATATAAATCAGTACAATTAATACATTTTCTTTGTTTACTATATCTTGAAATCATTTGCATATTACCACACCACGTATCTGAATAAGTATCACTTGTGATGAAGTACGTACTGTGACGCATCATCTTAGCTAATACAGTGTTGGTCAACTGTAATAGGACACTGCCAGTGATTCATAGTGCTAACTTATTTGAGTAACTTCCTTCAACCATACCTGACAGTTTATCACATCACTTGAAATATTTCCCTTGCTTGTGAAATCAAATAAATGTATTTAAATTTTAGTGTTATAACCATGCGGTTGCTATAAGTTGAGGTATTTACGATAACACCAGCGGCGAGAGTTGACCTGGATACAAATATTTAGTTTGTTCATTTACTCGTATTTATAAGATGCTGACTACACACTTAGGTATATTTCGTTTAAGTGTTGCACGCGCATACCGATGTCGTTAGCAAATATATTAATTGATAATGATGTAATAATGTGTATCGGCCTTAGTTCATTCCATAAGGTTGGTGTTATCTTAACACGATCTGTTGATCAGCTGTTCTTATAGACACCACCGTTCAGACGAGTTCGCGTGCTGATAATGGCGCAGGGAAAATGTAGTGGCTACAGGGAGCTATATGTTATTTAAAACGGTTTACCTGATTTAAGTAATTTTAGAGCTGGATTTGCCGGTAAGATTTGTTATTGATAAATAGGTATGTGATATGATTATCCTTAATTTTTCAGATCGTGTCAACAAAAGCGACGCTGAAGACAAGAGTTTGTCTAATGACGAGACACCTCTACCATCATGCCCACGACAACCTCCAGATGGAGTAGAAACTCCTTGCGAGGCTGTGGAGAAGACCCCGGAGCCGACGTCTCGCCTCCCCTTGCGCATGCCGGCGGGCTGGCCCGGCGCGCGACCTCGCTTCTCTTATACATCCAGGACACAAGATGCCCGCAGTGAGGCTAGTGTTAAAGACAAAATTGCCATGTTTTCAAATGATCGGGCGACATCTTCAGATCGCTTGGATAAATGTGGCACATTGCCAGCTAGAAACCCTTCAACTGTGAGAAAAAGTACGGTCCCATATGCTAGCAGCTATACCGACGTATCTTCTTTGGATAGACGTTTGACGAAATCTCAAGACAATCTTGATGAACTACCTCGTTCGTACAAGAGGCACACGGAGAGACCGGAAGTTTTGGGAGGCATGGAACGTACTTCAACTGCTTCGACATACGTGTCAACAAAGAACACGTCCCTATATGCAGAGGCTAAACCCTTATTTTATGGAAGTACTACCACGTTGCCTTCGAGTACAGACCCTTCATTTGCTAAGACGGTGTATCATGTGCGCAGTGTTAGTGATGACAATGGCAATAAAAATATATCGAAACACAAATCGAATTTAGACTATTTAATCGAACAAAGGAAGAAATCAATGTCCAAATTGAGATGTTTAGTTATACCTGAAGTACAAACTCCAATTGTGGATCTTCCCGAAATTAAAGTTCAAGATGCGCTTTCTAAATCATTCCTTTTGAAGAACAATCAAAGTAATGCAAATACGAAAGTTAACAAACCAAATAATTCAAAACCCGTCAAGTTAAATGAAACAAAATGGAAAGCCGACATACTGCCCAATAATCTACCTAAATATTCTCCAGCTTTCAAACGTAAATCGCTACAAGTGTACACGCCTTCAAATCTTTCTAAAGAATCTACTCCAGAACCTAATTACAATGAGAGATTAGACCCAATGAACAAAACATCTTACAAAACAACTAAGTCTCTCAGGTCTACCGTAGATACTAATGGGTTAACAGGCAGAGTACCCACAGCAATATTAACAACAAGCAAGAATTTATCATCAGATCATATAAACTCAGCGAGAAGAGACCACAAAGACAATATATTAAATTACATCCGAGACTATAAGAACGTGGATATAAAAATTTGCACTGCTACCGACGTAGTAGATAGCGACAACGATTCTGCAATGAGTTCCACGCAGTCTAGTTACCGGTCTTCAGCTTCTTCTCCAATGCATAATATAGAAAATATGGAGTCTGACAGCTCACGTCTATCACCACGAGTTTCACACTATGCAACTTATTCAGTATTTAAGACTGAGTTATCGAATAAAGCAAATACAGCGGAAAAGAACCCAGAAGATTACATGAAGCGTAATGTATGTCGTTCCGTGTCTTCTGATACTAATGTGTCACTCAGTTCGTCGGCAGGTTCGGCAGCTACGTCTGGATCGCAAGCGAGTTGCAGTTCACTTGAAAGCTCTGTCGCTGACTCCGATAAGAGAAAAGTTTCGAAATCGTATAATATCGATACGATCAACAGACGAAACATTTTGGCATCAGCAAAATGCAGGAGTGGCAGAGATGCTAAACTTAAATCACCTGTTGTGGAAGCTAAGTTCTCACACGAGTCTTGCGACAGGTCCCCGAGTCCAGTACACAAAACGTCTGAGCGCCTTTCTACACTCACGCCATCAGTGAGTGTTATGTCGAATAAAGGCGAAAACAGACGACGCAACAAAGTTATTGCCGAAACTGACTCTGATAGTGACAGCGACGCTAACGTCTGGCAGAGGAAGAATGATTTCAAAAATACACGACTGAAACGAAACTCCAGTTCAGCTAATAAAAACAAACAAGGTGATATTAATTTAGAAAATCCTAAAGTTGAAGATGGCCCTAAAGTTATTTCTGAAAAGATAATAAAGGAAATTAAAAAAGCCGGACTTGATAACTATAACAATAACAAAACACCAAGTCTGACAGACAAACATGAGTTTGCTGTAAAAAAACTTGATAGTGGCCTGTCCAACAAACAAGAAAAGACTAGCAAACCTGAAGTAATCGAACAACACAAAGCTATTGATAGCATTGATGGAAACTGCAACAACGTGAAAACAAAAGAAAAATCATTAGAAGTTAGTAAAAAAATCGAAATCGATGCAACGAGCGATAAAACTGATATTAGTTCTGCAGAGGAAGTTAAAGTACCGACACAAACCATTCGACTGAGACGAGGAGCGGGTACAGGCGTAGGAGTCATTTTGGCCGGTGGGATCGACTGTGAAGCGAAAGAGGTTACGGTGCGTATATTTTATAAATTGATTGATTTACTAAAGTCCTCGTTTGTTTCTTGTGTACCTTCAACTTAAAGATAGACTAAAGTTTATTAGTTGAATTTAATCTTAAGCTTTTGAGAATGTAAAAACAAAAATTATTCATCAAGCATTATGGCAATACTAATATCTCCCTAATTTTATAATTTTCCCTTTACCTGACCCATGATTACATAATTATGATTCACGGCAATGGTTTAACCATTGTGTTTGCTTCGTGAACAGTGAACCTGTTAATCAGATTATTATTTTGTACCTTTTACTAAGTATTGTGATGATTTTCATTTCAGGTTCATAGAGTTTTAGCAGATAGTGTGGCGGCCAAAGCAGGACTGAAGAGGGGAGCCAAAGTCAGAAGCATAAATGGCTGCGCTATGGCAGGGTTAACACATGCACAATCTGTCACTATCCTTAAGGTAAGCACCGTTATAATATTGTTATTTTCTACATTCGAGTTAGTGTGTAGTGTCCTTCGGTGTTTACAAGCCAGCAAATCTTTACATTTTTGTTAGTCCGAAAGTAAACGTCGAAAACATACTGAAAAAATCTTCAATATCCTTTTTCAAAGCCAAGCAAAGAATCTTTCTCATAAGAGAAACTTTTTTTTTTTTGTTTGCACTGCTGAAGGGCAGACACTAAGATCCTATAGGTAATGCTTAACGAAATATGTATTAAATTAAACATGAAACTAATTTGGTTTTTCAGGAGCAACGTTCAGAAGTTATAATCGAAATAGAGATCGAAAATCGACAAAATGCAAACGGTGTAGGATGCGGCTCTGACAAAGGTTTGTAGCGATCTTAAAAATAATCTGTATGCATGACTTGTAATTTTGTTTATACAAACATATACTGACTTTTCATGTTGTTCTACAGCGGAGTCGAAGGTCCGAAATGAGGTAGAAAATAAAGATTTGGGAGACGAGAGTAAAACTACCGGTGCTGTTGTATCGGTGCTGCTGGAGAAGGCTGGCGGCGGAGCCGGGCTCGGCTTCGGCTTGGACGGCGGCCGCGACTCGCCGCGAGGCGATCGTCCACTCACCATTAAGAAGCTTTTTGCAGGTCAGCTTGTAAAACTTCTTAGTTAGGCTATTTACATAATTAAGAAAATCTCATTGAATGACTGAAATTAGTACCTAAAGTGAGTTTTTAAGTTTTGAAATTGAATTACAGGAGGAGCAGCAGCACAAAGCGGTCGTGTTCTAGTCGGTGCAGAACTTCTATCAGCTGGCGGTCAGTCGATAGAAGGATTCACACGCACACAAGCCTGGGCGGCTCTCAAGGCTCTGCCTGCTGGCCCGGTTACCCTTGTACTTAGGAACCCTAAAGGCAATATGGATATTTAAATACAAATATTGTAAAATAAGTTTGAATACAGTAAAGCCTCCTACAACAGTGATACCAAATTGGTTATAAAGATCTCCTTGAATAATTGAGTTTGGTGACGTGTCTCAGAGCCCGGTTAGCATTCTGATTTACAGATTCATTTATCTGCGAGCTTGCGTCTAAGGGAGAGAGTAAAACGGTGCTAACTGACACCATTCAATTTAGGAGAGTGCGATGAAAGTGTAGGATCTCGGGACTGGTTATTCCTTCTTCTATTATTTACAATTTGCCTCATTCATTAGTCACTGTTTCTATAAGATTGTAAATAGGTAATTTATGTTATCTTTCTGTAACGAATTCTCGTAAAGATAGGTTTATTAAGACTGTGTCTCATTTTTGTTAAAATCGTTTATTTATTAATTCGGTTTAATTAACTAGTCTGGACTGTAGAAATATTGAAGACAACATTGAATTTTAGGCATTGTACTTAAAGTACATGTGCGAAAAAACGAAGATCAAAATTGATGTCATTAGTGCCATTTTTAGTTTCATGAATCATTATGCGCACACGGTGATGTACATAATTGACATAATAATTATAATCTAAGCTTGTGAAGCGTCGATAGTAAAGCTGAGCTTTCAGAGTAAGTACGTACACATAATAATAAGGACGCATGCGGTTTCGATGGAGATCTATCATTTTCACATGCAATAACCCCTACAGATGTTAACATAAGAGTAGATAATGTCGAATGTACGACTATTATCAACTATTTTGCTTCATTATATGGTGTCTAATCATAATCAGCAATGTATTTCTAAATGTAATAATGTAAACTTTTAATTTTACTCAAGCAAATACCCTAAATAAAAAATTCATTTTCGTAAACATTTTTTAAAGCTGATTGTTGAATGTATTCTTATGCAACCCTTTACTTGCCATGATACTTATTGCCAATTGCGGTACCTATCATACCATTGCTTAGTTATAATGCATCGAACTATTTAGTTAAGGACTTGTAAATATTTTGTTATTTATTAATAACTGTTTTACTTAGCGGGTTATGTTAAGTCCGTCGCCGCTTGTCACTCATCGTTTACTACTTTCAAATAATTTATTGGAATTTTACATTAATGTCGAGACAAACGTGAAAGTACATGAACATAATTTTATGAAATTCGAAGTACCTAACTTAATTAAATTGTACGTATCTTACTGACCTCTAATTTATTGTTCTAGCAATAGAGTTTAGTGATGTACCAATAAAAATCTGTATTTAAAAGTCTCTTTTGTATTCCTTGTAATAAGAGCCAGCATGTCATTTAATTAGCTAGATACAAATAGATTATTATTTTTGTACTTACTAGTAACATTGAGGAAAACTGATTTGTTAGTGACTCTTAGAAGGACTGTATTCTAGGAAAGTGGTGAAACATGAATCTCGATTGAACACAACATTCGATTTTACTAGACATTAGCAGAAAACTTGAGAGTTTATAATCGAGAATCGTGCTTGAGCATCGTTTTGGGATACGGATCTTAGAACTCAACGAGGTGGCAAAAGCTGCAATAGGTATTATGACTCACGAGCGGATTCGACACGTAACTATTCTCGTCATTAACATCTGATTATATACCCTTTGATGAATATACACAATATTCTTTATTTACTTATTAGGTGATATATGTTATCTTAGTTAGATACTATTAATCTTTTATGTTACTATATTATATTATATAATCACCGTAATAAATTTTTTTGTTTTTTTTAATACCTTTACTTAATAGCAAATAAGTACTTTTTGATATTTATTTTATTTATGTATACTTTATTGTACACCACAAAAATACATAACAGATAGATCGAATACTACAAAATATACAATGGGCAGCCTTATTGCTTTCTGCGATCCCTTCCAGGCACCCTTGGGATGGACAGTGAATTGCTTGGACATAAAATGGGGTTGTCGTTGGTGCAGATCATGTGCAAATAATAAGTATGTTTACCGTACTTTGTGAAAAGTTCTTCACTTCACTTTCTACCTGTAGCACTGGAAAGTGTTTTATAGGAAAAACGACTTAAAGTTATTCTCTCCGAACACTAGATATTCTAGATGTTCCGGAATTTCTAAGGACTGAGTAAGCTACTCGAGACTGCATAATCTAAGAGACAAGAACGCTCGATGCAGAGTTCGATCACCTATCCATCACAACCTTGCAGCTGCGTCATTTTAAGTGAAAGCAAAAACTTTATCCAGCTTTATTGTCGTGTTGCGACAAGAAAAGCTTAACTTGTAAAGTCAAAGGTAAAATTAAATTAAAGAAAGGGAGGTAGAAAACAATTAAAGGTATATTTACAAGAAATTCAAAAGATGGAGATGGACTGAAGGGTGGTGTGTAGTATTTGGAGGTATGGTATGGGTAACGATGCACGATAGGTGGGTTGAGGAGGCTGAGGTGGAGTTGAAGATGGAGCTAAACCGACGTGATGCAGGTGCTGGCGACAGGTGCAGGTACAGGTGCAGGTCCAGGTCCAGGTGCAGGTGCAGGTGCAGGTGACGGCAGATGCTGGTGCGTGTGCGGCACGGAGGACACCCGTAGGAGGACCCACGCAGCAGAGCAGGACGCAGCACGGCAGCAGGAGAGAGCAGGCACGGCGGGGACGCTGTCAGCCCGCCGGGTGAGGCGACCCTAGGATGAGGCGTGGCCCAATAAATATTGGAGGTTCTTCAGAGTCCTCCGGCGAGGCGCGCCGGCTGTCCGACTGGTAGTTGAGGCCTTCACGGAGGACGGAGGATGGAGGCGTAGGGAGGGTCCGTCAGGTACCGGAGCAGAGAGGTACGCTGGGTGTTCCCGGAATAGGTGGCCCTGGATTATCAGGCTTTAATGTGTTTGCTGTAGAGGCGAAACCGGGAACTGATCCTTGCATTGCATCATGGATTTATTATGTCAACTCGTAGAATAACATCGTGTAGAAAATATGAATTTGAGATATGATAGTGGCCATGATTAATTTTGGATAAGTATGCAGGTATAATCAGCTAAAAAGATACAGGCCGGTAAGGATTTGAAAGAAAAGTTGCCATGGTGACGTATTAAACGTCTTTGTCAAAGCTGTAATAAAATATATTATTAATAAAATAAAATAAATTCTATAGTTAAACTGTGTTCTAAGCATATTGTTTATAGGAAAAGATGATATCAATAAATGTGGGCGAAATTCCCAACCCTTGGATGTCACTAAATCGTCGTAGTCTCTTGTTAAAGTTGGAGCTGTGTCTGTGTACTGATTGTGGATAAAACGAGTCGTGAGGGACAATCCAAACAGCGCCTAACAGTAACGGAATGCTTGTTCTGACCTGGAGGAATGAATGAAAATAACTGTGAGTATGTACACTATGTTACAATATTGGAGTTGGCTTCCAGTCTAATCAGATGCAGCTGCATACCAGTATTTTGCATGGCACGACTGCCTATCTGACCTTCACAACCCAGCAACTGGGTAACATGATACCCCACGCAGGGGTCTCGATATATAATTTAATGGTCAGCAATCTACGAAACAACCACGGCAAGCGTAGACCCGTGCGGCTGTTAGCATTTAGCCACGAGCTCCTCTAACTACCTACCTACATATGTATGTATATTCTTCATTATCCTCTACACAATAACTGTTAAATGGGACCCGAGTCACGAGCATAACTAGTTCTGCCATTGGCACCCTCTATATATAATATATATGAACGGTTGCAATTGTTAATTAAGCCGAAATAAATTTCGTCGTGTAATCACGTCGTTCGCGTTCACAGGCGATTAATGTCATGACGTTGACGACATTCAAGAGGTAATGAGGTTTGCTAGTACCTACCGAGCGCTTCATTCCGAAGCGTAAATGCATGTATCTATCTACCTATTATGTATATATACACTTTGTTTAACGAATTCACGCTTTTACGGAATGTCGTCCTTACATATCTGTCTGCGATGCAAATGAATTCCCTTTATTTGGACCGACGACGATGCATTCAGCTACATTTTAAGATGTACCTACCCACCAAAGTACGTAAGTAGAATATTTGTGTGTAATTGGACCCTGCTGCTTTCTACAAAATAATTTAGCTTCAGCACCGTCCTATTAAATTTTTGATTAAATTCACTCGCTTTTCATTAGTTGAGCTCGTTCAACGAAGATACTTATTCTGTAGAGTTTTAATTTATTTTTGCCTTTATTCATTGTTATACATAACAGTTACATTTTTAGATAATTTTTATTTAACTATGCACTTATACAACACAAAATATAGAAATTACTTTTATTATAATTGTAATATTATTATTTTTCTCGTTTTTAATGAGTTCTCCCTTTGGAATCTGGTATTTTATTAGGGTGATGTGAGCTCTAAATTATCCACGTTTCTTTGAAATATTAAGACTAAATGGTATCTCTTAAAACATACATCGATGGCCGACTAACAGGATAACAGATCCAGAAATAGGCGACATCTACTAACCCAATCGTGAACGAATCGAATATCGTCAACAAGGATATGGAAATTACATAAAGAGAAAGGATGACAGCGACCTCTAGTTGTTAAAAAACCAACTGTGATAACAAACCAGTGAGCAAGATGAATAAATATGGAAATATTCTTCATGATCGATCAATGCAGCAGCTGGTGGGTTGCTTATGTTTAGCAGTGGACACTTTGCGGTGGTTGTAATAATTTATGCTACAATTCTTTATCGTTATTTCACAGGACTATGGGCCATGAGGGTGATGTTTGATTCGCGAGATTAAACATCAAAGCAGAAGATCGTATTAAATATAATTTTTCCAAATTTAATTGAAATGTAAAGTGATGGCCTGAAACACAGGTTTGAATTAAACCTAGTTTGGGTGGGTCGCTACCTAACACTCGAATTCCGAACTAGCATTACTTGCACCTGTAATAAAAAAAAAATTTGGTTGTAGTTTATTTTTAGGCACTATAAATGTATGGGAAATTTGCCACTCCTGGATAAATGTACAAAATCAAAAAAATCAATCAAAAGTCATTTATTCAAATTAGGCTGAGAATCAGCACTTTTCGAACGTCAAAATTACAAAAGACAGTCCCCCAAAAACGCCCGCCCTTCACCTTTTGTAAACGTTTTTATTAAATAAATTATTATTATTTCCTTTTCCTTTATTTCCTTCTTATTTACTACATTCAAGGGTTACCCGTAAAAAATGTACAAGATACCGTAACAGTCTCAAGTGATTTCAATATGTTCTTAAGATAGGCCTGATCCACTTTAGAAGGAAAGGGTTCCAGAGTGAATGTTACGACACCTCAAATATTGCAGATCCATATATATTTTAAGCAGGTAACCGATGTACGACGGTCTACGAAAGGTCTACGAGGGTCTACGCCGTAGCCATCCATAAAGTAGCTAATAAAAATAAAACAACGTATCCATTTTAAATATTTATATTGTTGCGTAAGTATCTACAATAAAATGCTATATTAAAATGCAAAAATACTCAGTTAGCCACCATATCTGTCATTGTTATGTTGTCTAGTTCATTGGTCGAATATACTTACCTTAGTGTAAAGCTACAATAATTATTTATTGAAATATACACAAGTCTATTTGTATTATTATAAAAATATTAAAATCCTGTTATACAATATGTTAAAGTCTTGTAAAAAATAGCGCTAGGACTATAGTTGTAAATTTTTGTTTTATAAATATTTTAATTTTAAGTTCATTGTTGTATCCTTAGTTGTATTGATCACATAATTTTATATCATGCTATATAGTCAACTAGCGACCTGTCCCTACTTTGCTCGGGTGCAATGTACTGATGTAGCGACATGACAAACGCGAAATTTTAGAAGTTAAAATAAATACGCAAACAAGAAAGAACAATAATATTACACGAGAGATTAAGGACGTATATTTGTGCGTTGATACAATCAAATTCTCTTCGAGTAAGAATGGTCCCTTTTTTCACATCTCGGGATTTCAAGCTCACAAAATACACCTGAATTAATGCAATGGTTTTATTCGAATAAAAGCACATATGTAGACTTATTATGTAGTTACAGTTATAAAATATTTAAGTTCTTAGTAAAATAAATGTATTATTATTACATGTACCATATCTTTACAATAAATACTAAGTAGATGTCAAATACGTTTTAGGATATAAAAAAAATAAGTTAGTTGCCTTAGAATTAGGATAATTACAAAACACTACATGTTGCAATCAGCTTTGAATATCAATATCACAGACAATTTTTATCAAATTGTATCAAACTGTGTGTATCTAATACTTTTCGTTTGCCTTCGTTAGTTTGGTTAGTCTTAATCTACATAACCAATCTATATGCAAATTATAACCAAATATTTTACCGGTTACACCAATTGCATATAAATTATTCGATAAAGCCATTCACAGAGTTACCTACTTTCTTATCATTTAATAATGTATATTTAGTAGGGCTATTCTAATTAAACACGGATATACACTTTCAGCAATTAATAAATGCAATGTTACAATACTTTTTGTCAAAGTTTCATAGTGTAATACAAATAAATACACTTTATGCCATATAACGAGAAATACAATTTGCCAAAATAGGTACCTAGATATTTTCAATATACATACAATCCAAAAATATTTTTACAAAATACATTTTGTGACCTTTGTTTAAGCAATATCAATTTGAATCACACATTTTTAAATATCTATCCTTATCCATAGTTTTATTATTCATACGTTTCGTTTATACCGTTATAAAAACTAAGTATACATACTGGAGAAGATACGATAACAATATAACAGCACGACTGTTTTGGCCGAAGTGTTCGGCAGAGGTGTTCGAACAAGAAGATCAATGTTAGCTTTAATCAAAGTCAGTGAGGCGTTAATCGGAATAATTAGTATAAGTTTCGAACAGTTTGTTTTAACCTTTATTTTTTTTCTGAATCTGGACCTGCTTTACAAAGTACTATGGCAATTTTGGATCCAAAAGTATTGGCAGATTAGTTTACGATGGCAGTTTATAGTAACTATAACATCATTACTTAGTTAGATTATTTATAGACAATGTTTAATGAATTTGGACACTGTCCATCATATCTCGTGGATTTCTTGGCATATGTGTGTTATTTGCTGTAATGTATGTATATATTCTCCCTACGTGCTGTTTATTTTCGAATGCTTTTTCGCTTGTCTGATCAATTGTTTCTGCCGAGAGACACGCTCAAAAGTCATGTCTGACGGACGCGATCCACCGTATTAAAATTCTGAGCTCAGTAAAGGAGAAAGTAGGTAGATAATGAATACACCGTCCGAACCACGTAATGAGTGAGGTGCTACCACAGCAAGGAAATCGGGTGCCGTGTAGACATTTGTGCGTCACCTCACACTAAGTTATTTCTGGCGTCTCCTTTGTTACTCTTCTGGCTACATGGATACATACAACAGTAGATTCATACCATGCATGTAGTGCTTACATCAGCGATTCGATATCATATTCGCGGTTAAACTGGGTATGAGATTCCATAAAATATGCATCATGGTTGTTTTACTAGGTAGCTACATAAAGGAAAGAACTTCGGAGCACGTTATACATGTAATCGTACAACTGCATATAATTCTCACAGACTTCCTTATGATTAGTACTATAGTAGCTACATGATGAAGTACCTAGATGTGTTACCTTGGCAGCGCTTTTGAACAGGAGATAGCAATATAGTAAGTGCTCCTTAAGCGAACTCTATTATAATCATCGTGTACCAAGAAGCGACTAATAAAGGGAGATTTTACTTTTTCTTTTCTGTTTTAGAGAGCGTAATGCAATTCCTCACAACTTTACAGTCAAGGCTCCATAATTGTAGGAGATACATGGTGGAGTAGATGGCGACGTCATTAAACACGAGCTGGAAAGGGCTAATGTAAAACGGTCTTAACTGATCCCGATTACAATCATCGTGTATCAAATAACAACTAATACCGGAGACCTTAAGAAAACGTCATGCATTCCTTTATAAAATGCTTACGGTCAAACCACTATAACATTGATGGTGGCACCTATATGGTGGAGTAGATGTTTGCCCATGGCAGCACCTTTACATACGAAGTGGCAATTGTTAGTGTATTACATCCCTTTACACTTTACGAGGCATGTTATAAAAGTTTCATTGTCATCACGTCCACCTATAGTCGATCGGTGCCCTTGAACATTTTAACCAAACCCTATTGTAATCTGCGTGTACCAAGCAGCTACAAAGAAGGAGACCTTTGGAGTATTCACAACTCCTTACAAACAATCCAACCTTTATACGATTAGTAGTAGCAGCCACATGGTTGAGTAGATTTGGCAACCCCCACCACGAGCTGGCCATTGTTAATGTCAAACAAACATCGTGTACCAAGTAGGTAACTACTTATAGAGGAGACCTATAGAATACGTTATGCATTCCTTTATACAACCTTCACGGTCAAACCTCTATATATTATAAAGTAGTACAGTACAGCTACATGGTGGAGTAGATGTCAGGAGTGTAAGCAAGCGCCTGCTGGTCGTGCACGAGGTCGCAGCAGGCGCAGCGCAGTCAGCGCGGCGGGCGGCGCGTCACCCTCAACAGCACGGGCCCGGCGCGCACGTCCTTGAACAGGCGGATGGCCTCCCCGTGGGTCAGACCAGCCGTGCAGCGACCGTTCACTGACAGGATCTCGTCACCTGGAGATTAAATACAGTCAAGATTTAAAACCCACTTTTGAAAAAAGGCCTGAATAACATAATATAACATCACATCTGTTTTTACAATAGTACACCCATATTTCCCGACCCTATTGCCATCAACCGGACACGAACCCAGGCTGCTACTGAGAAATTCCAGATGGAAAATCCCAATAACACTTTGTCCGGCCTGGGAATCGAATCCAGGACCTCATGCTCAGTAATAGCACTTGCGACCATTACACCAACGAAAAATAATAAATAAACAAGTACTTTAAAAGAAAAAAAAAGAAAAAAAATCGCCTCGCGCGTTAAAGATCGCCTTTTGTAAAAGGCGATCTTTAACGCTTCTGCCATAGTCCTGTTGGAAAAAATTACCATAGGTACAGCAGCAACTGTTCCATCTTGAAATTTACACCTCGTTACTCAGTAAAACGCAGTCTGCAGTAACTTTCCTGATAAGGATGATAATGGCCATTCCTACAGCTTCTTTATGAGCAGAAACGCTTTAATTATGTCTAAACCATTACCCCAATTTCACACTGAGCGCGGGCTCCATAAATGCAAATGAATGAAGATAATTATGCCAGACATTCGTTAGTTTAAAATCTATTTAATTAGGACCAATTAATATTTGGCCAATTACTTTTAATAGCGTATCAAAAGTATGGAAAATGGTGGGGTTTCACTAGGAATTGCATTTGGTCCGTTTTTGTTTTATCTAAAATGTCTGTAGATATTCATACCACTAATTCTCCGTCGTTGGATATTTGTTTTTAAAAAAATCCAGTAAAAACAATATTAAAAATTGTTAGATGGGTTTCCATGATCCTACACCTAAATCTTAGCTCAACCAATGTAACTGCTAATATTTAAACGAATAGATGAAGGCACCCAAAGCCAAATATCCTTTCAAGAAACGAGAAATAAAATAAACGTTTTGTTTTCTGTTTGAAGACAAACGTGTTTTTGATGTTTCTTAAGTGTAAATGAACAGTCAAGACACATTAAAAACACGTTTGTCCTCTTTCTTTACGACATGAGTATTAAAATTGTACTTAATGTCAATGCCTGTTTTTAGCTAGTGCCTACCTAACTTTACGGCAGATACCTATAGCATATTTGTCAAATTATTTGGAAATATAGCCTATTCAATGTGAAAACTTACATCCTCTTAGAATGATCATAATAACAAGGAAATTGAACGTTTAACACTTGCATCGTAATACGTGTTTTTTATTTGAAGGTACCTAGTACCTTCGCATTCTACAAGGGCGATCTAATTGCCACGTGCCAGTGCTAATTAGCAGGGCCGTTTGCTCATAAGAACATAACCTTAAATTGTTATTTATAGCGAACAAACAGCAGGTGTAAGTATCAGTTAGGTAATACAACATGCAGCTGTCGTGCAACAGTCGCCGAGGAATTTTCTGCACCTTTCTATGAAGTATAGTAATGATGGATGGTTGGCATTATTAAAAGGTTACGGCTTGTTTTGACGAACTAATGTTTGTTTTTAAATGGGAACTTGATGGGTTTAATATTAATGAACGTGACATTTAAGTGATGATTCCATCTTCAGAAGCTTATTATTAGAAAACATAGTCAGAGAGAAACAAACTATCAGCGTAACTCAGGCTAACACACCTTTTCTTTTTATTTTAGGTTGATTGATTGCAATCGACTGCCCATAAATCACAAATCGGGTCATGAGGCGTCTGATAACGAAAGGTAAACAATAGCAAACGTTGAAATATGTGTCAAGTAAATAATAATATGATTTTAAATATAAAACGTACCTTCTCTGAGTGCAGATTCAGCTGCCTGGCCATTATTGAAAATGGTTTTGACAAAAATGCCCATGTCTCCGCGCGGTGAGTCCCGACCACCCACGATGCTGAACCCGAGACCTTTCCCGCCGGCTGACTTTGTAAACCGCACCTGCAATATTATTAAAGGCCAGCTTGATAACATGACACTTACAAATTACAAGGATATTAAGAATTTGGTTCACAATAATGAATGTCAACCTATAATGTAGTTCATACCTCAAAAGTGTGTGTATCTCGAGGTTCAGGAGCTGGCGGTCGCTTTCCCGTCTGTGTAGATGCAGGCGGCGCGGGAGGCGGCCGCGCGGATCGGGGAGTCGCACTCACACGTAACTCTGCTACACCATGCCTCAACTGCTGCATCGGCTCCTGCCGTGATTGAACCCGTGGCAATCTATATGGCTCCTCCCATAACCTCTGGGAAGCTTCACACGGGAGTCGATTGTATCCATTTCGATACGGGACCTCTAATTCTACATTTTCACTGTAGGGTCGACGACTTCTTCCCTCTGAACTATTCTTCCTTCTTTCAGGCACATAAGTATAGTCAACCACATCTCGACTTTCGTCTTCTTGACTTATGAGAGGTGTGCGGTCTCTTTGCGCTGCAGCTTCTTTAGCTGCTCTGTAAACGTTTGGTGAACTACACCGTCTGCGTACTGACTGCGCCGAGTGGCGCGGTGGTGACGGTGACGGTGGATGCCGTGTTGCTGTAGGACTAGGAACGTAGAAAGTGGACGGCTGTTGTGGTGGTGGTGCCAGGACATCGTGAGCGGATAGTGCTCGCCGCCTAAGCCCACCGCCAAGCTTTCCTAAAGCACGAAGCAAATCTGGAGCACCACTTGTGACACGAAGTGACGCTGTAGTGTAAACTTTCCCTCGATGACGGAATGATAGCTTGGAAGGCGGTGCAGGGGAGCAATGCGGTGGCGGCCTCGGTGGAGAAGGTGAGCAGCGCACAGGACTTGGCTCTCGGTTACCGGAGCCAGGCCGTAATCGTGAACACCGACGACGAAGTTTTCGCCATCTTTGAGACAAGTTAGCGTTCCATCCTTCTTCTGAAAATTCAACATTACATTCGATATAATCAAAGACATTAAATTATTTACTTGACAAATCTTAAATCTCATTGGATATAATAAATGGACTGAATAATTTAAATCTTGGTCAGTTACAAAGGTTTTTAAAAGTAATAAAGAATCTCTCTTGCGGATTGCTCTATAATTCTTGCGGATGTAAGTAGTTGGAAGTCCAATCTAACATCTTCCAGTTAATGTTCTAAATAAACCGAGCGAATGACTTATGTAAATGACAGTAACGACATATATGGTTTTATGACACATAAGGAAGTTACCTTTCTTGTTGGTGTCGGCGTCGGAGGCGTAGTCATGCGCGCGCGGGGGCGGCGCGGGAGGCGACGCGGGCGCAGCGAAGCTGTGGCGCAGCGGCGTCATGCGCAGCAGCCGAGGACGGTCGCCGCCACCGCCACGGGAACCCCACGCAGGGGCACCCATAGTCATCTAACCCCTGAAAAAACGATGCAGGGAATTGTTTAATAAATCTGCCTAAAAAGGGTAACAATAAATAATCTGTCATTAAACTAGGTTCAAAATAATATATTTTTATACTTTTCAGTTACATCTATTCATTCACGTTAAATGGTATGTTAATTTTTGAAATGCCTATAAATGTTTATTTAATTTCCATCGATTTCCTTTCTCAATGCTCATTAAAGTTTCATTACCAAACGGTAAGTGTAAAGTATTTTATTAGGACAAATTGTAAAAGGCGAAGCCCAATAAGATTCCATTGCGGAGTCGTGGACAAAGTAGGTTGATGGGTACTCATAGTCGTGATTACTGTAGTTGGACTTAATAAACTTGAGCCATCACGCACCGCTAAATATAGTAAGTAACCACTTGTGCTTATTAGAAGCTCGATATAATTAGATATGACTTTATGCCCACTTACATCTTAAGAGGGACTTCCAGCTTAACAGGCGTGTGCTCGTATAAATTAAAAGTTAAAATATGTTTTAAAACTAGTAGCGGTTGAGGGTTATAGAGGCATACACATTGACCACGGGGCCTCCCACACGGCGTGGGTTTAGGTCGGCAAACAACGACGTCCGGTCACCGGAGCCCTGTCGCATAACTTCAACAATTATGTCTAGTCGTGACCTACATAGTTAGTAAAATATGCGCTACCCGCGACTAGGCTACGCCGAAACCAAGGACCATGTCACGATTTTCTCTCCTTCAGAATAATATATTTCGTCCATTCATCTAAGCGTTGAACAATTTACGCACGTGGTAAATCAAGCTACGACGTTTTTGTCTTATAAAATTGTCGTGAGAAACACGTGAACTGCTTTCAGTAAAGTTTCAGTTCTAATAATACACGCATTACTCATACCTTCCACATCTTAATTATAGACTCACATTAAGCCGTTTACTATCTTAGATAGATGTTATTGTAATTAGAATCAAATCCAAACAACGTTTCGTCTGCGTTAAGTAGGAGCTGCGGAGCGGTACCTCTTGCGGATATCCGCTCCGCCAGACTCACCCACCACTCATACTAAATAGTTGAGGCGCACTTGATGCACTTTGTGCCGTCTATCGTTTTATTTTTTTATGGCCATGAGGTAATTATAATTTATAACCGCTTATTTGATGGCTGGCTGAACAGAGCTCGCGTGCACTACGTTGTTTAACGACTAGTTTTGATTTGTGTTTCAGAGTGTGGACTCAGTACTAAAGCAGTAGGTGTACCGACTGTTCCTGTTACATCGACTGTGGTATTGAAGGTACGTAGAAAAGGAATTCCTTGTCGATATATCAGGACAAGGAGTTTCTCAGGGGCTGCAGTCTCGACAATCATAGCGATCGCTTTACGACCGAATTCGGTCGCAAAGTCCTGTCACTCCATACATTACACCTGTCAATCCGAGACTTTGTGACTGAATTCGGTCGTAAAGCGATCGCTATGAATGTCGAGACTGCAGCCCCTGATGTAACAATGTCAATAAACCCTTTCAGACGGGTTTCTATTTCTGAACATGCAAGCTCAACTTGGCTGATAATGTCCCACATCCATGTCACAGAATATTTACTTTTGAAGAAACGTTTAAACTTTACAAAGCCATTTTATCCTCAGTCTCAGAAACAAAACATGCATGCATGAAGTAGAAAGAACAATAAAAGCGCGTGTGAAAATATTTGAAAAATCCTTTAGACGATAACATCAATTTAGTATGCGCTAATGCGGCTTTGAAGTTATGCTAACAATTTTACTTAGAAAGAAGGAAAAATGTAAAATGATGTTTTAAATCGGTGTATTGACTCTTTGACTTCCAAAATAATTGATTAGGCTTCAAACGAAAATATCGATGAGTCTTTTGTACCAGTTTACTCTCTTATACACAAGGAGGTTGTAGGGCATGTCCAATATACTACATATATTGGACATGCCCTACAACCTCCTTGTAGGTCAATTATTCCATTCATAGAAATATTAGCATGGAAAAAAATACCTTTCTGTAAGTGATAAAGTGTGCCTTTGTATCTTATTTGATGGCTGGCTGGAGCTCGCGTGCACTACGTTGTTTAACGACTAGTTTTGATTTGTGTTTCAGAGTGTGGACTCAGTACTAAAGCAGTAGGTGTACCGACTGTTCCTGTTACACCGACTGTGGTATTGAAGGCACGTAGAACAGGAATTCCTTGTCGATATATCAGGACAAGGAGTTCCTCTGGTGTAACACAATGCCAATAAACCCTTTCAGACGGGTCTCTATTTCTGAACATGGAAGCTCAACTTGGCTGATAATGTCCCACAGCCATGTTACAGGAATATTTACTTTTTAGGAAACGTTTAAACTTTACAAAGTCATTTCATCCTCAGTCTCAGAAACAAAACAAAAACTAAACCACAATAGTAGAGCTTAGTTACTTTCAAGTTAATCTATATATATAAAAACAATTGCTGTTCGTTTGTCTTGCTAAAACTCGAGAACGGCTGGGCCGATTTAGCTGATTTGGGTTTTGAAATGTTTGTCGTAGTCCAGGGAAGGTTTAAACGGTGAGAAAATATGGAAAAATTGCGAGGAAGATAGTAAAAACAACAATTTCATTTTCCGCTATAAACTGTTCTACCTACTTTCCTGTCAAACATTTGACGATCGTCCCTTCGGTACGGTAGACTCGGGTCCACTCGAATTGAAGCACGTATTAAATTAATTTTGGGGTTTTGAATAGTGTAGGAGTAGGTTAAGAGTAGGATAGAAGTAGGGTAGGAGTAGTGTAGGAGTAGGGTAGGAGTAGTGTAGGAGTAGGGTAGGAGTAGGGTAAGGGTAGGGTAGGGGGTAGGACACCACGCGAACGAAGTAGCGCCGGGCAGCTAGAAATAATTTATATGGCAAAACAACGTTTGCCGGGTCAGCTAGTATAATATAAAAATATACTTAACTTACTTACTTACTTATGTTTGGGGAGAGCAGGATAATATTAAACTCAGGGGATGTGTAGACTTGTAGACACCGTGACGACGCTGGTAAGTAATTAAATTCCGGGATTCTGATCCCAGGGTGAACTTTACGACCGATAAAGGAATCTGCGGTCAGACAAAAAACAAGGGGACGGTAATTTACGAGTATATTGAGTTTGACCAGCTCTTTGAAAAGGAGTGTAATTCAGAATATCAAACGAACAATGGCGTACGTAACTGTTGTTCCATTCATGAGTTTGAGATCTCTCGAATTACAATACAAAACATATTATTGTATTATACATATTTCAATGACTAATACAAACTCTTTACAGTTATAATGAATTAATTAAAATGCGCTAATCACAAATTCGAGAGTGACGTAAATATTTATTTAATTAAGAGAATGATTCATTATGTTCTCCGTAAAACAAAGCTAATTCATTTTAAATACAACTTGTTGTATGTGTCATACGAAACTGTGAACTTGTGTTTACAAACAGATCCGGACAACATAATTTGCTAGTAATTGGGACCTTGTTGATGGATGACTATCAATACCGGACTAAAAGCGTTGTACAGTACATCAAAGTACAGTTTTGTTGTACAAAACCATAACATCCAGCCGACTAGTTTATCTAGTTAGCTACAGTGGAGGAAATTGGCGTTAATTTTGCCGGCGCAGTACCGTTGTGAGCCGAATTTGGCGACGTTTGCGCCGTTTAGCTGGTCACTGATCTTCCGGTCACTCGCTCTACTGTCATTGCCAGTTACGGAAGTGGCAGCATTTAAAAATATTCTTGTTAATCAGCGTGTTTGAAGCGATAATAATGGCGTTGGCGCCTCAATATGTCTGACATAGTTAAAGAGACAGCAATGGAGACGCTTTGAAATCGTAACAGGTTACTCCCACGCTTTTGTTACGAGCTGTTTGGGATACTTTTTACTATAAAACCAGCCACGATCTCGTTCAACGACAATAGATCTATTAAATCTAAGCTTTCCTGTATTGTTTGTGCGCTATTAGTAGATAGATGGCGTGATGCAATTTTTAATACGCAGTTCTATTAAAGTTGTTACACAAACAGAACTTAGTCAGTTTCTAAAAGTAACAACAATTAGCATTTGCAACACACCAAACATCGTGGTGAATGTGGTCATCCTTTTCAATAATTATTTTAATAAAATACAATAATTGTTCTACTAGGCACATTTCTTAGCTCAAGGAAATCAGAATTTGTGGTAATTCCATGAATTGCAACTTTCAAACTCATCGCACCAAACAAGCAATTAATTCAAAAATACATTCAGTTTCTGCAATAAAACACATAATCAAAATAAGCACTTGTCCCCAAATGAGTACGTGACAAAATCAAAAGCAGAATTCGTAGCATCAGCAGATGGGTGAGGCCGGGGACGCGGGCGCCTCAATTGTTCCCTTGCGGCCCTTCTTTGAACTCAAGTGGACCGCCATTAAAGCCTGAATCCATTAGTTGTTCATTCCATGGGAGTTTAAGTGTCCTCGATCGCCTCATCGCGATGTATGAACCGGCCTAGACAGCTCTCTAATCAATTAAAAATTTAAGAATGCGAAGAAACTTCAGTTTTAAAATCAGTTACATTCAATATTTCTCATTTGCCCAGAGTGCCTGAAAATTTTGGTCATCATATTCTCGTTATGCTACGAGTATTATTATTTAAAATGATTAGTATCGCGGTTGACCATCAAGGTTAAGAACATAACGCAAACCTGATATCGTTATACTTTTATTATGATTATAGTTCTGTAGTTTGTTCTAGACCTAGATTATTAACTTATTGGCAGAGACAAGTCACTCGGCCGTACAATATTGTTGTAGGAATTTATGGCTATTATAACGTAACTTTTGGTGGGCATGTTGCGCCCACACTTATTAACCAAACTAAGATTTATGCGTAACTACGAGAGCGATAGTGGCACAATAGGCCCTAAGGAATGTGACCCGCGTTTTGTTCGTTACCTACATTAGCGTCGCCCCTTTCATATAATCAATTCATAGTATGAAGGACCATGATGTAATAATAATACTTATCAAACCCACTACTTAAAAAGTGTGAATCAACGATTATATTATAAATTATACTGGCTTCGTCCAAGGAGACGGTTAACTATAGATGGTTAGTATGCATATTTAAAACTTGTGATACGTTCGATTCAGGATCAACGAATACTAGAATGAATATAAACAAAAGTCGTTGCCCCGTTGCTTTAATTATTCACGCTTTTCCGATAACCTATGATTAAAACTACACAAAGTTATTACATATTTTTCTCTCAAATATAAAATGGTGAGCTCTGTATTTTCCTCAATAATAAGTTATTGAAAACAATATCTTTACTGGAAAAATATGGTTTACCACAAAATAACCGCCAGAAGCTCTCAAAATAAAAGTAGGTACATATCAAACTGATGTCATAAACGCAACTAGCAGAAAAACAATAAGACAAAACGGCGCTGGTGAATGGTGATCACTGCGCAATTGTAACATAATAACCTTTTCAAGCAGTTTATAGTGTTATTCATAATTTGTATGAACAAGTAGGCCGGCTACGGTATTGCAATACGGTGGATCTGTTGTTCGCAGTAACATTGTTTGCAGTGGAATTAAGAATCTACCCGCGCTCTACATCTCAGCTCATCGAATGAATCTGGGAAATTGCTTCTCGCTCTTTCTATTATGATGTTCATCGTTATTTACTATTATATTTTTTTCTCAGGAGAAATCGGTTGCTCTGATTTCATTGTTGTACAAGTAAGCCTTCAAATCATGTTACGCACAATAGAAGCAGACCAAATGAACAAATTAAACACTTACCGTAACCGGTTATAATTAAAATATCGTGAATATTCATTGTTTGCGGAATAGGTATGCGAAGTATTCATACAGATTTATACTTATTCTGAAGTCATTTGTGGAGTGCATGAAGTAGAAAGAACAATAAAAGCGCGTGTGAAAATATTTGAAAAATCCTTTAGAAGTTTAGACGATGACATCAATTTGGTATGCGCTAATGCGGCTTTGAAGTTATCCTAACAATTATACTTAGAAATAAGGAAAATTGTACAATGATGTTTTAAATTGGTGTGGTCATTGACTCTTTGACTTCCAAAATGATTGATTAGGCTTCAAACGAAAATATCGATGAGTCTTTTGTACCAGTTTACTCTCATAGACACAAGGCGGTTGTAGGGCATGTCCAATATAGGTCAATTTCTCCATTCATAGAAATATTAGCATGGAAAAAATACCTTTCTGTAAGTGAAAAAGCGTGCCTTTGTATCCTTTTGTGTATTTGTCACACATTTAATGTATTCACAGTATTCTACATGACAATGGGCATGAGCTGAAACGTATGAACTTCCCAATATGACTCACTCGTTGAATGGAAACCGCGTCATTAAAATAGCAAATATGCTGAATCTAACATGGAGAGTCGAAAACTAACCATGGTATGGGCAGATTGGGCAATGCATCGATAGAAAAATGGAGTTTTTTGTTTAGTCATAGAATTAACAGAATACTTAGGGCCGATTTTTTGATCCGTAGTTAAACTCAATCGATTGTGAAAAATAGTAACTAATGGTAAAATTGGTGAAAAATGTGTTTTTTGATCCATTTAGAAAGAAAGAAAGAAAATACGTTTATTCAATTAATCATCAATCAATTAATTAATTCGTTAGCAATTTTTAGTTTATCTAATGATATATTATCATTGGTCAAATAATTAACTATTAGTTAAAAAAAAAAATAACCATTACACAAACTAATAATTTACCAAAAAGCACATTTTGCAAAAGTTTAACCATTAGTTACTAATTTTAACAATTGGTTGAGTTAACTACGGATCAAAAAACCGGCCCTTAGTGTATCGGTCAATACACACAAATAATAACATGTGTGTGGATAGGATACAGGATTTCCCTGAAATAACACCATTTTCCTGAAAATTGCCCAGAGATTCACTACCTAAATGGTGTGGCTAAAGTTTACTATGGTGAGTAAAATAAAAAAAAAATAACTTTAATTTCTATTTTCCAGCATAGGTACATTAACTTTCTGCTTTTCCAGATAAAGAATGAAAAAGTACACATCGATATATTTTTATTCGACATGTGAAACTGTTTTATAAATACGTGGGTACTATGCTGTGCTCATATACATAGTATGTCAGATTGTCAGTCCGTTTCAAGTTTCAATTGATGGATGACTGACGGCCGTAATTTTCGCCGCCAGTAACGATGTCGTATGTAGGACATCGTACAGGGTTTCGCAAGAGTAAAAGCACAGTAAAAGTAAATTTATATAAACAGGTGAACTTATGTGTGTTATGTTTTTAAAACACTGCTGTTTTAAGTCAGAAATATTTTTTATAAGAACATAATTTGTTGCACGCCTGATTTCGAGTTTGTAAACTGTAGATTTTTAAATATAAAATGGAGTCTTATCGGAATTATTATAATAGAAACACGAATTGTTATGTTATTAGCCAGAGTTAGACCTTGACAATATTTGCGTAAGTTTGCATAAGTATATTTAGAAAGCCAGTGGAAAAAATAAATATTAAAATGAATCAATTGTGTTACGCTGTGACGAGCAATGTTCATTCGAAATAAATATAATTAAGATATTCTATATTCTATGCACAATTTTTTGACGACTGTATAATTAATGACAGGGTAACATGAGTAGAAAATGTTATGGTGTATAGTTACCATTCGCTACATAACATTCCTACAAACAACCTGTGACGGTATATTTAATCTCCAAATGAATTAAACTATTCATTAAAATAGACGTATACTGTGTCGAGGGGCCCGTGGCTAAATAATAACAGCCGCACAGGTCGATCGGTCAGGTTAAGCTACGCTTGCCGCGGTTGGTCTGTGGATGGGTGACCATCTTTACATACTGAGACCCCTCCGTGCCTCGGAAAGCACGTTAAGCCGTTGGTCCCGGCTGTCATTCGTGGATCTTTGACAGTCGTTACGGGTAGTCAGAAGCCCGAAAGTCTGACAACCAGTCTTACCAAGGGGTATCGTATTACCCAGTAACTGGGTTGTGGAGGTCAGATAGGCAGTCGCTCCATGTAAAATACTGGTATTCAGCTGCATCCGGTTAGACTGGAAGCCGACCCCAACATAGTTGGGAAAAGACTAGGCAGATGATGAGACTTATCATCACTTATTAATTAGGCGTTATGTATTTAACACAATGTATAAATAAGTATGTATCTAGGTAACATTATTTCGTCATTCAACTGCCAGTAAAGTCTTAATGAAGATATAATTAGTATTTCCTTATCTACAATTGTTATCTCTTCAAGCTGTAATTGGTCCATGGGAGCCCTACTTACATGCAGCTTCGTTAATCAAAGACGTCATTGTCTAGATTATCGGCGTGGGAGACCCGGAATATACGGCGATGTGTTTATCATACTGGACTGTACCTACCATTCGTTCATACTGTAGGTACATTACAATCATATCAGCCGCCAATCATCTCGTGTGAGTTTTAGGTTGTAACTTAAAGGGAAAACGCAATCTAGTTGATAAAAATCCCCTGGCAACGCACAGCTTAAACCGCTAGTCTGGAAGCATGAAATTTGGCACAAGAGTTAACGAAGGTGAGCACTAAGAAAGGGTTTTTAAAAATTCATCCCCCAAAGAGTGAAATAGGGGATGAAAATTTGTAGGAAAGTTCGTCGTCTTTGCCGATGGGAAATCCTATCGGGCACACGGCTTGTTAGTTAATAATGCTCAAGACATTAATGGATTAGTTTCCCATTCTCTACTAAAGTATTTCAACTATGAACTTCTTCAAAATCAACCGATGTCGAGTAGATGATATGACTTCACATTGCGGTTAAATTATATTTAATGCCAATAGAATACACAGTCACGTGAGCGAATTTCAGGAATTATTTTGCTCTACACTCCTCAATTCTTTTGGGGTTCAATATATGGTATTGCTGAAATTCTAGTAATGAATATTTTTAGTTAGCAATTTTGACATATATATCAGAAATATAATTAGCTAGATATTAACAAATGCTAACGACTGCTACATAATGGCCACCCATCAGATTTTTTGGTTTAAATAAAACAGCTAAGCAAAGTTTTAATAATAATTAAAAGCTTAGCAGGCTATTAAGCTGTTACTCTGTTATCTTAGATGTATGACTGTATAATTCGTGTAGGTCATTTAATACCTATTAAGATAGGGAAATACTTACAGGTTATTACGTGTTTTGGTTTTCGTTAAGACTGTTTACATTATTATTTTGCTTAGAAAACAGGAAAGTACATAATAATATAGCCGTTTTTCAAGAAATAACAGTAGTGGGTAGCTAAAAGTTGGCAAAATAGATAGACGGATAGGTACCTTAGGGAATGCTTGATTTCATTGTTAGAACTCTTGTTTTCATTTTTCCATAGGTGTTTATAATTTTGACTTCAATATATTTTTTTTATACTAGCTCCAATGGCATTGTTATTGGAAAATTCGATGTGATTCGACTAATTTTATGGAACGAATGCATTACCTTCCTATTTCCTGTGAGCAATAACGAAAAACTATTCTCGCATTCTTAAACACAATCTAAGTATTGTTTTTCGATAAATTTAAAATGACGTATTTGTGTGTAATTTTATTGTTTATCACAAATGTACCTTTTGAACGGAACTATTATTGTTTACATTTTCCTGGATCACGTAATTGTATGCATAGGAGTATTGACGCCAGAGTCCTTACTGAAGGTTATTTTGTGCCGGAACTGGCCATAGCCGTTTAGGGTCAGCCTACAAAAGGCAAAGTTAGGCAGTTTTCCTTTATAGTTAACATGTTGTTTGTTTAATAATAATAATTTTGACTAATCATTACCAGAGATGAACCGAGTCATAGCTATATTTTCAGTACATAAAGCTGACATAAACAATAATAGTCATGAACATGATGCTATTGCGGTTAGGGACTGATCACTAGTTTATTGAATAAACGTCTCATAACAAGTAGGTACCTACGCACAAGTACTTACAGATGCGCGTGACTACAGACGCTTCGAAAGGTTAGAAACGTTAAAATTCATGTCAGAATAATAAAGCCCGTCAAATGTTGCACACTGCACTCTCGGCGGTTGGTATAGATCAAGGACTTTCGAAATATGGAAGTAACGATCCAATGATTTGAATTCTTGGATTCCAGTTAATGCAAAAAGATCTCTATTATCTGTTATAAAGTAATTTTGTTGCTATTCTAATGATCTTCCTGATATCTAAAAATAATAAAAAACAAATGCCAAGTTTCAGCTGCACAACCATCGATTTCAATTGATGTTAGTTAAGAGACTGCACTTTCTTTTTTGTTGCTCTCTTGATACAGATTTTGCGCCCACGGCATGCTCAGATTTTGCTATATATACTCTACACTAATAGATTTAGTGGATTTCAATGAAAATGAACAATTAATTAAGTAGCCACCTTTTGAATTTGTTACTAATCTTTTAGCCCACACTTGCTCGCTATAATTGGTAATCTTGTTTGTGTCCACGGTGATAAAAAATAACCCGGTTTCCATTTTAGGTGATGCAGAATCAATAACTGCCGTTTCAAAGATGCAACGTTTTAATTTTTAAATAAATTTTGTGTGACATCCGGTTGTAACGGTTTTCAATACTTATTCCTATCCTATAATGTCTAGATTTCGTCTATAGCTTCTATCTGATCGTCGTAGTTTTTCATGATATTCCAAGCAATGAATTATCACAACAATTGTTCAAAACTTTATCAGACATGGTCAGGATAGCAGAACAGCCCAGCTGTTGTCCAATTCAGGCTGCCAAACAAATGGCTATAATCTCCTATATCATTTGCACAACAATATCATCTAAATACCTCCTAGAGATTAATCGCTCTAATGGACTGATGCAAGTCACAATAAGAACCGCAACATGCATACGGTATAGGTAATAAAAGAGGGTGCGGGATGAATGCACGGTGTTGACGGTGCACAATTAACATTACCATTTAATCAAGAGATAATAAATCTTATTTCCATGCAATAAGGGCTTTGAAAACGGTATACAATTTTTGGTACGCTTGTCTGCTGGAGTGTGGCGGGCGAGGGTTCAAACTATGAGGGAGCGTAGAAAAGCAACGAACGATACCTACGTTATTTTTTGTGCAAATATTTTTCAAGCATTTATTTATCTTTTTCCAGGTGACTTAACTGGGGATATTTAATATTGAATCAGAAATTACAAAGAAACTGAATTTGTTTACATTTTATTAAAAATATATAAAATACATTGTAATAAAGTTTTCTTTAGAAGTATATCATCCACAATAACTTTATATTTTTAGAGCCAAAAGAAGATAAAATTTAAATTTAAGAACAACGATTTCTTTTATAATTGCAAACATTTGAATAAAATACTACATGACCTACAAATCAAATTGGTTTCGCTCAGGAACTCAGGTTCAATTTGGCTAATAACAAATTGAATGGAATAATAAGCTTTATCAGTTAAATATGTAACCTCAAGTAAAATAATAAACTATTTTGAAACAAATGAATAAAAATAACGCTTACCTTAAAAAGTGTAGCAGAATTTATCCAAATTGTGTACGTCCGGTGGGCACGTTAATTTTGAAAACGATAACCATGGCGGTTACTAAACTTGAAAATTAATTTACATACACAGTCTGCACAGACACTGCAATAATGCACTCGATTGTACCCAGATATCGATCGTGACGTAACGAAAATGCACACGATCACAAGCCGGTACGCGCGCTGCACTGTCGCACGTTCGTCTAAAGCGAATGTCGAATTAATACTAACATAACCTCAAATTTACGCGCGCCGCTCGAGAAATTGTTTATGCTGTCTGTACACCCATAAATGGGGTTCAGTTGTGAAGAAGAAGGAAATACGACGGATCCCATGAGAGACAAAGAGAGAATGTCGACAAAGGTGTATTATGATGGGGGAGTCGACGATACTACGATAGCGTTTCTCGTTAACGGCGGCGTCCTTTACTATTTCAAATAAAAACATTACTTTTACACTTCATTTTTAGTACAAATGGCAGGTGTTTCTGAATGGATATTAATTTAATTAAAACAAAATACTTGGAATATAGAATGTCAATCAAGTTATTAACGTTATAATTAGTAAACACGAGTCTGACATCGTGTTCTACATTCACAATATCTCGACAACAACACACCTATATTGATAACATACGATATCGTTTTGAATGAATACCATCATACAGGAAATATATTTCCATAGAACTCTTGCGTAACGGCTTTAAAGTTTAAATAAAAACATGTGCAGTCAACATATTTGGCAAGTGGCACTTGAGCGTCAAGACAAGTTGATGACAAAAAATCTTTTATAGCGTAGCGATGGTCTACCTGCGCAGTACGCACCGTCTCCCCGGGGTGGGGTCCCATTCTCAGCCCATAGAAACCATTGAAGCGTGAGGAATGAATGATTTTAAACAGCCAACTAACAAATAGGTACCTGCTTTAAATTCTTCCCACCCAGTGTAATCTGCATCGGCTTTTATGTACGTTCTATTGTTTTTGTTATTACCTTATTTGAAATTAAGAAGGGTTGATGAAATTCACCCTAAATGAATGTTTTCCTAAGAAATCATTAGGGCTCGGATTAAAGTAAATGCTGACCGACATGGTCAGCATCCAGCATTTACTTTTATTTGTCATTTTAACCACAGTTCTGAAAATGTTTACTTTAGATGTTATTATATTGACTGCATGATGTGCATCGCAATTTATACAGTAATTTCTAGCAATAAAATGCCGTCATAATTGACTCTTGAAACTGCGGAGTACCTTTCTTTGAATAATTAGTTTTAATTATTGATGAGTGAAAGATAAGGACAAGGTCTGTAATAAGTAAGTGGGAGGAGAGCCCACACGGCACACCGTCTCGCGCCTCACATCGGCGCCCGCAAGGCTGACTATTATTTTATCTAAGTGCAAACAAAAGCGCGTTTCGAAGAATAGGATAGGACTTCATTATCAAATAGTACACATACTTTGTCACATATGTTTGACTTATTTTTTACCTACGTTATTAATTGTTATCGGCATGGTCATGTTTATTTTACTTAGAAAGAATGTGAATGTATAGAATTCTGTACATCCGTTTTCAATTCTCAAAACGAAATGATCTCAAATCATTTAAACTCTTTCAATTACCCGTCGATATAACTTTATAGCTCTATTCTCTACGCATAAATATTTATTGAATGCTTAACATAAAATTAACAGCGTTTAATATTTAGCAGGCCTCCTTGACCTGAATGACCTTTATAAGGTATTTGTCAAGTCCATAAAGGTAAGGGGCTTAACGAGCGTGTGTTGACTGGGGAACGTAGCGGTCGCGGTGGCGCGTGTATCCAGCGTGCGCGCAGCGGCTGGCGGAGGGGGCACGCGCACGACTGCCAGAATGCGTGTCGTTAACGTTTGCTAGCCATGTTACCTCACAAATATAGCATGTTCCATACAATAACACACACATATCAACTTTATATAAACAAAAGGTCCTGTTATGCTAAACAACACGTCCGATAGTACATTACTTCTTAAGGATTTAAGTTGAACACAAAAGCCAATTTTCAATTTACATCCAATGAAATTTGACAATAAAGCCCTAAGTACTGGGGGTACGGAAAGTTTATAGAAATCGATCATGTATTACGTAGACCCACATGTGAGATCGACAGATAGGGACACACTGTATAGTGTTGTGGTTTCCAACCCGCCTGTAGGTGTGGGCGGGTGGTTTATTTTATTTAGACCCTTATAAACACAACGAACAGTGACGAAGGCGTCTAAACGGCGCCGACGAATGTCTGTTTATATTAAGATATAAAGCATTAATTCGGGAAACTCTCTGATACTGGCTTACAAGTATAACATTAAAGTTACTGATAACTAATGTACTCTACAAAAACGAATGGCAAAAGTAAAGGAGTAAAGGAAAAAGTCGACACAAACAAAGATACGAGTAGCGAATAAGGATATTCTCAAGACTTAGATATCTACTGAAATTGAAGTTGCGTCTGAACACACAGTACACCGACTGATAAATAATTTTCTACGTCGCATGTGTGAGTAATCAGCTTTGTTTTAATTCAGACTTGCCGGTCGTGTTATTGTTCCGGGCGGGTGCGTTGCACGGAAGCCGTTTGGTCGTAATCACGATTACAGGCGGGGGCGTTCTAAACTTCAAACATTCGTATGTTAACATTGCTAAGCGTATTATTATTGGATTGAACGTGTACTGCATACCTGTTTGATTAAGCGAATAACTATCGTTTATAGTTCCAATTGTGTTGAACATGAAAATACTGTTCAAATGTACTACGGATATGATATTGTTTCAACGTCGTTCTGCGTCTATTTCATACTGTAAATAGTTTTTGATTTTAGAAATCGACGTATGTTTTGATTAGTTTTTCATTTATAAACCAAGCATATTTTCTTTTGTATTCTCAAAACCCTCTTCAACAGACTAGCACGCCAAACTTAAAATGTCACGAAACTTCAAAAGATACTTTCCGCATTGATTTATGTAAGTTTCTTTGTACCGGACAGGAAAAGCTCGGTGGTCGGTCTTTGATACACACAGACAGACACCCACACTCGTCATTCCTGTTGTAAGTTGAACAACGAAAGATACATCAACAAACACCGCTCAGTTCAAGAAGTTCTCGGAATTTCTCTACGTACCACTCCCATGGAATGTTTATAGATTAGTTTTAACATATCATTCTTAAAATAATAGAATACGTATTTAAATAATAGTACGCACCTAAGGCACCTAATAAATGCACAATGTGCCGTCCAGACTAGGAGCGGCGTTGCGAAGGTTAGACACATTGTCCAATAATGCTATTTGTGTCACTTGAACTTTGTACTGATCAAGGTTTTCGACAGGACAATATGAATATCTATCTAAGCAGTCTAGGCAATCTGGCAAACATACAACGAATTCATAATAGAATAATGAGCTAACCAAACGAATCGGATGATGGCATCGATAACAATCTGTCATAATGATGTTTTGACACGTTACGTTCATCGATCAGTTCTACATAGCCCACGACTCTTTGATTTTCTTTCACGTAGTAGGTGGAAGAGAAAGAGTAAAATTACCAAACGAACTTCGACATTGGCACTACTTTCACTAACGTTTCATTTGGTTTTCTATACACGAAGAATGTGACATAATAATAGGCCATTCTCCCAGTGATCAAATCATACCTACCTGAGAAAAGCATTTCATGACCTGACTTGTGTTCTCTTGGACCTAGAAAACTCAAGTCTTCAGTCGTTTACAAGTTGCAGCAAGTTTGCAGCTACTGCCCTTTGCTTTGTTACCTAGAGGCTAGGTAACAAAGCAAAGGGCAGTAGCTGCAAGTAACACCCGATAAAAAAATTAGACAACTCGCAGTGCAACACAAAAGAGTTTCTTAAACACCTTTGTCTTAAATACATAGTCGACGAAATCGATTTTGTAATAAAAATTGTCGGTTGAGAATAGAAGTGATGTAAACTAAGTATAGCGATAACCATTTATTATATCACTGGATACAACGCATATCTGGCAAGCCTAATTAATGCAAACATTAAAAATAACGCTAATTACTCGAACTTTGAAGAAACAATGTGAAATATCAGAACTATTTATGCGCGGGAAAAACGGAGTCCCACGGCCACAAGTGAGCTATGTAATCACTACACTAGATCTGGATGATATCATTACTCTTTGATCCGGGTCGCCTTGGCTGTTAAACGTTTTTAAACGTCTTACTACATTAGAACTATATTGTTTTTGCCATTTAAATATCAACAAGCTAAATGTAAGATTGATATGTCAAAAGCTTCTCAAGTGCAAAAAGGACGCTCGTGTTTACTTTTGAATACATTTTGCGCAATCTAAGTGCCGTGTGTACTAAGCAGTTATTAGGTCGTAACATCGTTTAAAATGACATCGCTTTGTGTTGCTAGCTGTAAACTAGAGTTTTCCATTACCGCTGGATGGTTCAACGTTACGCTGAATGATTCGTGTGAAGAAGCCAACACTCATTTACGGAGAAGTCTGCACTTCCGTGAGAAACATGTAGAAATTTATTAAAACAAACGGTACATATTCCGGTAGTTATCCGCAGACATTCTACGGATTTTGTTGGCAATTGTTACACATATTAAGTGAAACTAATGAAAAAGTAATAAAATAGGATAATATAATGAGTTTTTGTAAATATATTTTATTACTTACAACTTTATCATTTCGTGCAATGATATTTTAAATAAGGTTAATCGTTCGTCCAACTGTTAACTTGAAAAAATACAACTGCTAACTACTTCAAGTAGCAGTTGGATTTTTATGAATTTAACCAAAATGTCACTAACGACCTCAAGGTGAAAACTTTAGCGTGAAATAGCAGATGCAACAGTATTCACTATACTGAAAAAATCATATTAGAATACTGTTCGATCTTAAAAATTATTTGTCACCACAAAGATTGGTCATTTACAAGCAAATAAATATATATCTGCTTGTAAATGACCAATCTTTCATTGTGAACCTGCGACAGCAAGTGACCCTGGGAGGTCATTCTTCTTTTACAGTTTGGCAGTGTGATAGCAATTGAAGTGAATAATAAAAACATTATGTTCGTTTTTGTACTATTGGTGGATAATGTGGCCACGGGAAATAACGACCTGGTCAAAGGAAACGAAACTCATCTGGCTGGTTCTAAACAGCACGAAATTAAATTAATTAATTATTATTACAATTTATTGCATGATTTTTACATAGGAATGTTTTTAGATTGAAACACGTTTAGCTCATTTAAATATTGCAGCTCCGCATATATCTAACCTAAGCCATTAATATCAAAACAACATTTTTTGTGCGCCGTTTATGATCAAAAGTAAATAAGTAACGATCTTTTCTGTTTGAGGAAAAACTAAACAGCTACAAGGCCGTGTTGCACTAAGAGTACCTTCGCACTGGTCGTTTGTCTTGCTTAGGCATTAGACCGTACGCAGACCTAGTCAAGACTATCTGAAATTATAGTATTACTCTATATATAAACAATGATGGTGCGCTCACTGCAAGAAAACAATTTCTACAACAATACAGTGTTTTGCCAACAATATACAAAACAGTCAAACGTTTAAAGGCGGCGTAGAGGTGGCGTAGAGGCGGCGGTGGCGTAGAGGCGCGTAGAGATGGCGCAGAGGCGCGTAGAAGCGGCATACAGGCGCGTAGATTCTGCGTAGACGCAGCGCATACGTTATAAATACGCCTACACCGTACAAAAACTAAATACGAAGGGCCTTTAAGATATAGTATAAAAAATGAAGATATTATAATTTATTAAAAACTCTATCACGCACTTCTTTTTAAATCCCAAATTATGTATTTTTCGCGTAGGTATTTATAATCACGTTCCTCGTCAATAAAATTTTAATAAGCACTTCTTAAGTTCTCATGTGAAGAACAAGTCGCGTCTCGGCAACCGTATACGGTTTCATCATGGGAACCGACTGCTGTTCCACTCGAACGACCCCACTATCACCCGCCGACAATTGTAATACTACCGTTACTTGTTGAAATGATACTTACGTCGATAAATGTGCAATTACTTGACACACGAATCGTGAAAGGTGAAAATGATAAAATCCTGAGTAATATTTGGCAAAAAATTTGGGACATGTATACATTGGGAAATAAACGACATGTGGTACCATAGGTAGAATAGTAATATTTTTCTAAGGTTGAATAATAATAATAAGTTAGGGAAGCCCACACATTAAACGCTAAATGTATTTTAATATGGTAAGGACAATTGATAGAACCTCACTTGTTCGTCACGTCTTATACCAAGGTGTCGTGGGCACGCTAAGTGCCAAACATGTACCAACTCTGGCAATCGTGTATTTGTCTGCTTGTTAAATAACCTTGGTAATGATTTACTATACATATATCGTACGAATCTATAAATAGGTATATCTCATTTTGACTAAGTCATTTGACACAGATTAATATACATAGTCACAAAGATTTATTTCGCTTTGCTCGGATAAATAACCATGTGGGAGTAAATAGAAATAATTTCAGTTCTAAGTACTCTCAATATTAGTCGACCCTTTTATAACCTAACACATAACATTACTCAAAAATCTTCCCCGGTGTCTACAACTCGTTTTCTGATCTACAAATCCGTTTAGCCGTTACTGTGTGAAAAAAACTTGAGAGGTGTCAAGGGACACCCGGATGGAACGAAGTATAACTGGCTTGCTTTCTATAAGAGAGAAAAAGAGAGACAGATAGAGAAACACGCGCACGCCACACGGCTTACAACTATAGCAAAAAGTGTCGTTCCAACTTTTGGTCTAAATTTTTTCCATCTAGCCTCCTTTCGCAACGCGCGATAAGGAACTTCGTTCCAAAAGAAAATCGAAATGTTACCTTTGGCTGTGGGCTAAAATAACCAATGTGGAGACAGCCAGAAGGCTTCGCGGCAGACCCTGTAGAAGATGGTGGGACAAGCTGGAGAAAATAAACGACCCGTAGTCCACATAAGCCCTGGATCGAAAGAGCTGGAAGTCATAGGGAGAGGCGTTTACTCAGCAGTGGGTAACGCAGGGTAACATGGCAGTAACACTATCTGATAACGTACACTACCTTTACAACAACCCGTCTTAAGAAAGAAAGATAGACTAAAATCTAGTAGTTAGGCATTCATTTAAACATTCGGTCGCCAAATTTTCCTAATCAACCTTAATGCTTAAGCGATAAAGTTGAAAATCTATTAAACAAATTTGACAGATTGTAGTAGCTTGATGTTCTGGCGTCTGTACATACAGCTCACGAACAAAGCAGCAAGCAAAACATTAGCAGTCGCTTAGGATTGCAACGCAACGCGGCAATTACAGCGTATTGCACTTACAAGGTACGAGTACGTATGTCACCACAACAATGGCGGACTTTCACTACTTGGCTACTTGGCTTGGCTTGGACCAAGTACAACGACCACGCACATCTAGGCCGGACGCAGTTTCTGGACCATAAAGGATATGGCCTATTCATTGTTCTCATGCATACTTTCGCCCTCGTGTTGCATGTTGTTAAACGTTACGCAAAACGTTTCGTTGTGACATGGACAAGATATGTTTAAGATACCAACACACATGATACGTTTCTACGACGAAAGAATGAAATCGTAAGTCGGCCATTGTTTTTTTAAAATGGCTATTTATGGCCGGAGTCAAAGCACTTTATTATTGTTACGTTTATAACTAAGAATTGACTCGCTATTACCTGAAATCATTGTAAATGTGACGACGGCAGCGATGTGTTACACCCAGCAGACACATTATTATGGTTCATATTTTTTTTCTTACTACGGTTAAAATAAATCCTTTATTTGTTACTCTTACATGGATAATTATAATCACACATGAAATCTACCTACCAGATGCACGGACAGACGAGACGTCATATAGTTGTAGACCAACACTTTTCAGTCTTCCTTTCATTTTCTTGCAATTGGATCTAAAAACATGAAAAAGTATTTAGAACTCAATTTATGAGTCGAAGACCTACAACGATGCAGACAAAGTATTTTTTTAATAAGTGTTGAACACTGAAAAATCTTTTTACCTACATCTCACCAAATAGTTTATGTTTTGTTTTTATAAGGGCTGATTTTTCCAACGCCAGATAATTTTATCCGGGGAATAGTTTTGAATTTTTGACAGTTCTTCCATACAAAATCTGTCAGACATCCATTTTATTCTACGAATAAAAATTATCTGTCGATTGAAAAATCAGCCCTTAATCAAGTATTTCTTTAATTCAAAATACAGCCCTGAAATACACACAGTGTAATGCTATCTATCTTCAAAGATTATTAAAGTGTAACAGAGTTTAAGGCTTACTGCACACTGTAGTGCTTGTAGCACTTCAGTTAACGTTGCCCTTTGGGGGAGTCAAGAAGCAAATAATTTAACCCTGCAGCTATCGCGTAAATGTTATACAGTGAAGCGTGAACGAAATGCGCATCGGGGGAAACGTTTATGTTACCTTAGTAAACCGCTGCGAGCCCCGGTACGAGCGTTCAACAGTTTTAACGAGCTGTAGACACCGGGGAAGATTTTTGAGTAATGTTATGTGTTAGGTTAAAAAAGGGTCGGCTAATATTGAGAGTACTTAAAAATAATCGCCAAGAACTTTTCAAACTTATTCTAAGGTTTTCTTTACCTTCTACTCTAGGAAAACACTGCAACCCTTCGATCAATAATAATACTAGATTCCCGATAAGCGCTTCAAAAACCTCCCGAAAAATAAGACCACAAATACTTTTTTGATCTTATTTCAAATTAGTATGTTTTTAACCTTATTACTTAGACTTTAAGTTTCATTTTAGAATAAATGACTGAAAATTTAAAAATAGAATGATTTTATTTCAAGCGACATCTATATCTATACTTATAATAAATCTGTAGAAGTGAAAATTCTGTACATTGAAAATATCCAAAAAATAAATGGCAGGGGGTGTTACTTGACCGACACCGAACCCAAAAATGTGATTAAAAAAAATTTTGTCTGTCTGTCTGTCTGTCTGTCTGTCTGTCTGTCTGTTTGTTCAGGCATCACGCAAAAACTACCGGTTCGATTACGATGAAACTTGGTATAATTATTCTTTAATATCCTGGGCACCACACTGGGTACTTTTTATCCCGGAAAAGTATATACAATAAAAAACAAACTTAATTTTGCGGTTCGATCCCTATACCCGATTACCACTGTCTGTACTGTACCAACCGCAAATACTAAGTTTGTCGTAGGTTGGGTCACCCGCAGTGGAGTTCATTTTTATTCCTTTTAGTTTTTAGAGTTATTTAGGTTTATTTTTATATGAGTCGTAGGTATAGATTTTAATTTTAAAGTATAGGTAGTATATTTGATAGTGTACGTAGTGACCGTAGGTTATTTTATAATACTGTTAGGTAGGTTTAGTCATTCGTATAGATATTAGTTTTTAGGGATTTTGCTTATTTATTGAGTTTAGATTAGTTATCATCAGAAATAGGTTTATTTAGGTAGGTAGGTATTTAATTTTCTGTTATTGAGTTTTTTTTTTTTAATTAGTTAGGTACTTAGGTAAAGATATCATATAGGTACCCTCTTAATCACCACTAATGAGACACAATTGGTTTTCTATTGTAATTAGCCACAAAGGGCCCGCGACATAGGTGGCATTCTGGGGAAGCACATAGGTACATTTTATCCTGTTAGCACGTTCCCGTGGGTAAATTTCCGACATCCACGCGGGCGAAGCCGCGGGCAGAAGCTAGTTTTAAATATATTTTTTGCAATGGTAATTAAACATAATAAACTGAAGTTGTCAATATTATTAAACTTTTTTCTAAGAAATGTAGATGTTCACGTGTGTGCAAACGTGGCCACTTGAGCGACTCATTTTTGTTCCTACTATTATTGATCGAAGCTGCAACCATATCTTTTTAACAATGTTATTGGTATAGATGTAAAAACCGAAACCAATCAAGCTATTCTCTAAAGTTTCACCGTGTAAACTTAGGTGAAGTGAGCTTGAAATAAGCTATCATTAGTGCCAATCCCTAGTATTTCACTTCAAGCTCACTTCACCTAAGTTTTAGATAAAGTATTATGTATTTTTGGTTCCATAATTTAAATTCTAAATAGAAACAGGTGATCTGGAAGAAAATCGTAGTTGACTTCTCATTACAAACTTAGTCAATTCCATTTCCAGTATGTGTCTACACTCATTTTCTGGAGGGAAAGGCGACAAAGTATGGCTCAGCTTACATTTAGAAAATATATTGGCCCTTAGAATACTATCACGTTCGCTAATAACAACCTGAGTGAGTCAGAAGTGTTTACCGTTGATAGAATATTAAATTATCGAATCGTTGAAATGACTCATTCGTTTACATAAATGATATGAGACCGTTGAGCATGACTGGCTGTTGTGGTCTGAGGTAACCAATGCTGTGGTTCAAGATGTGCGCTTGTTATTATTTACTTTTATTTTTTTATTTATGCAAAGGGACCTTGATGGCTGGCATTGTGGTATTTATCACGTTTGATTTTTATAAACTGCTTCGTTTTATTAGAATTTGTATTGTCATTGTTTAGACGATGCAATATTTACTAATGAAATATTAAAGAATTTCAAATGTGCTTATTGAAATACTTACTTTTTCAATGATTTTTCAACAATTTTTTTATTTCCAGAAGCACATTGGGAATACTTAGTACTTTTAGTACGAAATGAGAGCATGCAAATTAAATAACGGACACAAAACTAATAAAATAATTTTATGCATTCAGTTAAAAATAAGTCGGTTCTTCTTTAATTTCCATAACTTTTTATTCTATGTAAATGGCAGCCAGATGCTGTAAAATTGCAGTGAGAAGTTCTTTATTAAAAGAGGTTTTATTCGATTCTGGAAATATGTTCCTTGAACCTTAAAAGCAAAAGTTTTATAAATTAGAAGTTGGAGGAAGTTACGAGTATTTCTTCAAAATAAATCCTGATTATAAAATACCTTAATACTACGGTTATTTTAATAGTTGATTTTTTGAACCACCCTTGAACCACGCTTATTAATTAAACACATAGTTTAAACTATTTAAAAGTTATCGTTGCGTCATCTGATCGTTAATTCGCACATGGTCATGATTTTGGACACTTTATTGTAACGATCTTTTTTAAAATCTGTTTAGCCAATGATGTCACAAGTAATAATTGTGATGATTTTTAAGACAGCAAATAACTCTACCTAGGTAGGAGTTATTTATTGTCTTAAAAATAAATTAGGTAAAGTGTGGGTTCCTTATAAAATCAAGGAAAACCTTTCAATTAGGCTAAAAATTTGTTAAAATGAGAAAAACTTACATTAACATTATAATTCTGATGAGTTCTTAATTTTTTTTAATTATTACATATTCAGTATGAAAAACTACATAAAGCACGCAGGTCAGAAAGAAAAAGAAACGCCATTTGCAATAGGTAAAACAATGAAAAATACAATAATGTTTTTAATTTTCTTTTAATGGCTTTCTTATTTTTTTTTCTTACAATATCAGCCAGTTTTTATGTAAAAACGTTACTTTATTTTTTTTTAATGAATATTACGAGTAGTTATTCAATCTTTTTCTGTACATCTATGTAGGTATAACGTTATTGATGCAATATTTCTCTTTGAAAATGTGGGTACTATTCTACGTCTTGTATTTGTAGAAAAACAAACGTTTGTGTTTGTTTAATAAACTACATTGTTTTGAAATTGTTTCCTTGTAATATTATTTTGTTAATTCTATTTAACCATTTTTTGTTTAGTTTTCTTACCCGGAACATCTGACAGACCGACAGATCAAATGACGTTATTTGAAGTACGAGCGAGTAGTAGCCCGTCGTGGCAATCTTCGTAGCCCGTTTGTGGCAAGGTTTTTTTTCTATATTTCAAGGCTATAAAAATGTAAACTATTTCTACATCTGGGGGCACGGGAGTGCCCCCGCCAAGACGAGTCAAGCGAAGCGCAAGGGCACTACCTACCTTTTCTCGAAGCACTTCGTCGTATTTTTGAACCTTCTTAACTTGGGTTTGGATTATACCAGATAAACAAAATTTTCGGGATATGATGTCAGTGGTTGACTTATTAAACCTATAAAGTTTCAATTGCATAGCTCTTATACTTTAGATTTTATTGATATCTAAAATACCCTGATTTCGTCACTGATTCACTGACTCACTGATGATCATCCATATTCTTAAGGTTCTTCCTGAAGTCCTAGAAAGCTGAAATTTGGTATGTAAGCTAGTAATAGTACACAAACAACAAAAAAATCTTAAAACTTTAAATTTTTACCCCCCCAACCCCTTAAACTAGGGGGTGAAAGTTTGTATGAGACTTCCGTAAATTTTGATGCTAGAGGTCTGAAAATTTATATAGGGGGTCCTTGTTATAAATAATAAGATATGTATTTCAGGATTTTAGTAAATCATCAGCACCTTACAAAAATAAATTAAATCCCACAAAAACATTTCATGTTAAATGTTGCCAAGACGAGACCATGTAGCTCGCATTGTCAAAAAGTAATCAGATGTCATGTAGAGCCAAGCTTCTAACTCTACATGCCCTAACTCTACAAGCCTAACTTCGCAAACTCTACACCTTAGTCAAAATATATGGCTTGGCCGTTTCGTTACTACAAGAACCATTGTATAACAGTATGAGAGTTTTCCACCTTACGCTCATGTGAATGTAGCGAAATGGCCAAGCCACATATTTTGACTAAGGTTTTGGTTAAGGTTCTGGAGTTTGCGAAGTTAGGCCTTGTAGAGTTAGGGCGTGTAGAGTTAGAAGCTTGGCTCTACATGAGATCTGATTACTTTACTTTTGCTACCCAATTCAACTAAACTTATTCCCTATTTCAAGTAACCTCCAACAGTGCCATCTTTCGAAAACAATCGCTATTTGGTGCAGACTGGTTTTGTTTCGTAGTTGGTTTACGGGTTCGAACATGTAACAACGTGAAATCACACGAGTTAATAACATTCTGTATATCCACTAGATGGCGCTGGTAAAGGCGCCGTCATTCACTGTAGCTGTCAGAGAGGGCGCTGCTTTTATCCTTGACAACGTAGGAAGCGATCCGAGCGAGCTTTTTCCTCCCACGCAAAGCTCAAGCCACTACGAACCAAACTGGGAACGACAATTTCGGTATGTGCTATCCATTGCTAGCTGAATTTCTTTTGTTATTTGAAGAGTTTTAATATAAGAAGCAATGGATATGGCTCAATCAAGATGATAGTGCGTGAGTGTAAACCGGTAGTGTCATGGTGAGCTGGAGTTGTGAACGCGGGACCGGCAGGCAGCGGCCGGCGGCAGTAGATTCGTGTTCGCTAACAGTGGCAGGTGGCACGCTGTCACACACTACCACCAACTTGCGTTCGCGATATCATCTCTTTTGTACATAACACTTGTGACCCCCGTTTGGTGCAAACTTCATTAACTGATAAGTTTAAGACAAGTTTATGTTATAACATTGTAAAATGTGAACTTTATAAAAGTGTCGTGAAGTGTTCGGAGAAATACCGGCTCCGTCAGTCATGTCGTCAAGTACGATTTAAGTGCAAAAATTATCTTGCTTTTTAACTTACGATGTTCACCAATACTGTATGTTACTGTTCAGCTTGAACCGTCTACTGGACAACTTTGGACTTAGTTACTTGTAAGTAGGTAAGCATATTTTTTTATCAACTTTGTTTGATGTTTATTTATTCAAGTACATACCTACCTATATAAAAACTATGCAGGTGGCATATCAACTCAAATAGTTATGGCTAGTATGAATGGTAGCACGACAACCTGAGTCAGAATTTCATTTGTTTAATTACTTTATGATGCGTGACCATTCTCTTTCGTTTAAGTTAATTATCGAATTTATCGCGCATAGCATTGAGGTCAGTACAACCATTCTTTGGGTGTATGATGTTATGGTTAGGTTGGGTGGTGTTGGACAATAGTCCAGCGGCAGTGTTTTCCATGAAGGCCGGCAGAGCGCGAGGCCACGGTTGAGTTGAATGGCCGCCGCCGTGGTCGCGGTCGTCGGCGCCGTGCATCCATCGCTGGCCGCACTTACCTCACCTTGGCAATAATCTCATTTTATTTCGTAGCGGAACTGATTATGCAGTAGCCTCATGTACTTTTGGAGCCTATTACGACAAAGTTTTTAAATTACAAACCAGAGATGACACCACTTCTGGAGTTGTTACGTCCTATTTCCGCGGTGTTCGGTGCCCTCGTTGGGTACATTTAAAGTTGTAAGAAGGTACACCTACTAATTCGAGAATGAAGATATGTTAATAAATATCAAGCTTGCCTATTTTATATTCGTGCTTGACATTTTCTGGTAAGACCCTGATCTGGTAAAGTTACTATTTGGCGTAAGTAATGTTACTCGTACATCTGTGTCCCTACATGTAACATATTGGTATCTTCGGATGAAGGCGGTCTCCAGGGACACTGCCATCTTTCTTCCTTTCTATCTTGGCCTGTCAGTGATAACGGGGTCGATCTCATTTATAGCTTTCGCTTAGAACCATGTCTTTGTGTTCAAACCGTTTTTCTAACATGTGCGACTAACTAAATCAACTAACTAGTTTCTTATTTGAAATATTGCTAAGTTAATACATAATATGAATAATCGTTTATTTATAAAAAGGGAATACATTTATATTTAATACCTTAACAATTAAAAATAGCGCACAGTTGCTAATTTGCCTGAACTAGGTTGAACCTGAGCTTCAGGCTAGAAAGCGCATAAATACTTAATGAAATAAATTAACAATAAATATAACGTAAAACCAAATTAAAAACTTAGGTAAATAAAAGTAAAATAGCATGTTAGTAGTTTTATTTGCAGACAATAAGTAGGTCTTCTGTCTGTGCATAATCGATGGTTAGTAAATAAGTAATTCAGTATAATTTTTTTACAGCTATAGTAATTTAGTTTATTTTAGATACTTAGTTTTCTATTTAATATATTGTACAGGAATGGACCTAAGAATGTTAAAAATCTTTCTACAAAGACATGTTTTGAGGCTGCATTAGACATGCATACTAGATCATTCCGTCTCTTGTTAGTGTTGTCGGCATTGTAGGCAAGCATGGTGTGCTGTTTTAATACTAACTGCAAAATGAAAAGCTGGCGAACAGTTAGTACATTGCAGGATTTATATATCAGATCTGTGGGAAAAAAGAAGGGTTCGAAGTTTGCTACCTTCAAAATTGCTCTCTGAGCTCTTTCAAGAGGAAGCAAATTAGTTTTTGGTGCGCCACCCCAAGAAGTGATACATTATTGAATTCTAGATTGACATAGGGCCAAATAAACTCGTGTGACTAAGTTTGAATCTGCTAATGTTCGCAATTTTTAAAAAACATATATACCTATTATTTGCGGACTCTTTTAACTAGGCTTTCAATATGTTTTTAAAAGAGAGTGTTTCGTCCATTATTCCCCCAGGTTTTTTATGTTGCTCGTTTTGTGTATAAAAGGACAATTATACATGGTGATTGCACGGTTTCCACATTGATGGGCATACAGATGAGCGTTAGTAATGTTAAGTTGAGGTTTGCGCATGGAGAAGTGAATATATTTTGTCTTGTCAGCATTTAATGTTAGTAAATTGCTTTGAAACCAATTAGTCACAGTATTAAAACCTAGTTGAGCGATTTCGAACAGTTCGCTACTGGTTTTAGTGGTAAATATTAACGCCGTGTCGTCGGCATATGATGTTATTTTACCGTCTTTAATATTTAGATTACACAATTCGTTAATATAAATAAGGAAGAGGGTGGGGCCCAGAATACTCCCCTGTGGAACACCAAAACCAGCATTTTTCTGCTCATCGCTCGTAATATTATCTATTCTAACACATTGGTACCATTGGTAATGCACAATAATAGAACTAAAATTTAACGACATCCTCTTTCAGTTATTACTTAATAACTATTAAAATAGATTGACGACTTGATAACACTGTCATTAGCAGATAAACATTAAAATCTGAATTTGCATACACAATAATTATGTACATCGATAAAACGTAATGTATAGCTATCTTAATATTTAGATAATAATTTGCTCGTATAAATTATAGAGAGTCTGTAGTAGATTCGGGAGCAATTCGGGCACCTCACGAGAGGGTCAAGAGGGTTCTTGTCCTCGGCAGATTTGTAAATCGCGGTCCACTCAACGGACCACCCACTTCAAAACCATCGAAAATCGACCCCTTGACTTATACTACTCTTTTGTCCTCGGGTTGTTAAGATATTTCGAGAGTACCTACCTACAAATTGTTCTTGTTACGCGTGCTTATCCCGCAATGTAATTTGAGTCAGGATAATTAACGTAAAAGTGACCTTTAATACTTACATAAATATCAACACACAACAACAGAAAAAATGCATCCGCGCAATAGCGGGAATACGCCCGTGGGAATCCTGCAAACCCTTCTTCAAAAAGTTCAAGATACTACCCCTTCCCAGTCTGTATATCTTTGAATGCGCCAAATTCGTCAAAATACACACGGAGTTATTTAAAAAAGCTCAGGAAATATTTCCAAAAAGTAATAGGCACAGGAATAGAATAGTTTTGCCCATAATTCCTAGGACAGCATTGTATAGCAAGAATTGCTATGCAATGTGTTGTCGCATATTTAATGCTATACCTAATAGTATTCAAATCTTACCATTTAATAAATTTACAAGGTGTCTTAAAGTATGGTTAAGGGAAAACAACTTCTACTCAGTTAATGACTTATTTGATAAAAGGTTGAAGAAGAAATAATAACCGTCAACCCTCTGACATTCTGAACAGTATTTTTCAACTCTGGTCTTATGTTTTTTCTTTTATGTTGAGGATGTATTTAATATTATAACATCACTACTAATGAATTTGAATTATATTATTATTTATAAAATGACTTACTGATAATTATAAACACAAATATTTGCATGTCACATTATTATGACTAAGTGTTATGGATCTGTATTATATATGTTAAGACCTAAATTGTACCAACGCTTACAGCAAATAAATTGATTTGATTTGATTTGATTTGAACATGACAAGTCATGTATGCAAAATGCATTTGTCAGTGCGTTTGCTAAATAAAGTAAAATATTTTATTTAGCAAACGCACTGGAATAAAAAGAAGCTTTTTATATTTCCAGTTCCACAAAATTACATTAAAAATAACAATAGAAAACAATAAAGAAAATATAAGACCTGTGCCTGGCCAAAAAGGTTTCTATCTCAGCATAATACTGCAATATAAAAAAATAAATACCGCAGAGCTGGTATTCTGATAGGGCTCGCAGTGATGCCACACACTACGGTGGTCACAACTACGGACATCAATAAATCCCCCTAGGGGATTAAAAACAGGAAAATAAAGCAATAAAATGTAGTTTAGAAAAAAACAGAAATAAATAAAAACCGTAAATATTATGTACATTTACGATCCTCAGCATCACATAGAGTTGCTCTTAATATCGTTTTCTAAGAAAAATATCGCAGAATGTAAGCTAGAGGGAGGTGTAGCAATCCTTTATAATCGAGAGTTTTCAAGGTAACTAACATACTTGATCATCTTCAGAGCTTGTTATTACTTTAGCAATATCAGCCGTTGAACTGATAATTATGATTTAAGTAGACAAGTATCGAGTAGTATACCTACTCGATACTTGTCTACTTAAATCATAATTATCAGTTCAACAGACAGGGCAGTGAGTCCCGCCACCAGCCCAGCTAGGGTGGTTGACCAAACGGTATGAGCTGTTATCGTAAAGCCTAAACCGAAGAAAATATAGTATATCCTTATTAGAATGATTTGATGCAATAATTGATTTTAGGCCCTAGTCATGGCTGAAAGAATTTGATCGGAATTTGTTTACAGAGTTGGTCATAGTCAAAACCAAATCGTTGATTTCAAATAGGCACATTAATAGCTATTTGAACGTTAAAAAAAAAAAATAGATTGATTCTAGTCGCCTCTTCCAAAAGGTAGTTTCGGATGGAGAAGAATGGGCAAGAAACTCCACCTTAATTCTTTTAAAAAGGATTTATAATATTTTGTATTACATTAATTATATAATTATAGGTGATATTATGATGTGTATTTTGGGTTAGGTTATCTCGACTAGCAGATCCTGTACACCCTAATTCTGCAAAACTATGAACTTTTCAGGCGGTCGTACACAGAAATGAAAATAGTATGGTAGTTGTTCAAAATAGAATCAAAATAAACGAATTTTTACTCAACATGCATCAATCTTTCCAAAATATATTGAGTAATATATTGGTAGCGAGGTAGTCTCCTCAAAATAAAGTTATGGATCGAATGGCTCGTCACTGTAATGATGAATCTCCAGAACGTTTTATAAAGATCATTTTTACCCAGTTATTATTTCGCATCTTACAAGCACTTAGGGCATATATTGGGATAGCAAGGACGTAAAAGAAATTATTCCACTTATAAAGTCGTTACAATATTCGTAGGTATTTACATAACGTTAGCCTACGGCCTACGGAAAACATCTATTTAATCAAAATATAAATAGGTTGATTTAGGGATCTATAATGACCGATTTCGAAAATCTAGTTGCATGGCGTACAATAGGAGAGGTCTATGTCCAACTGTGGACTGATGATGAGGATGAATAACCGATTTTGAATTTGGAACAACATTAGTATTTTGGGTCTATACGAGGGTACTACTTCGTAAGCACTAAATCCCTAATTTCAGCTGACGTTACGGGCGTTTCCTACAATTATATATTATATTTAAAAAAAATTGTTTGGTGTCAGACTTTAGAACGAATGACAAGACGATTTGACAGTTGTCCCAACTCGGAATGTGTTTTTACCCGTTCGAAAAATTGAATTTGTCACTTGTTTTGACCGATCAACTACTTTCGAACGGGCCCGTATGTTCGTTGACAGACTAAGAAAGTAGAACTCCTGATTACTTAATAAGTAACTGGTAATATTAAGTACTAGCTTCTGCCCGCGGCTTCGCCCGCGTGGATGTCGGAAATTATCCCACGGGAACGTGCTAACAGGATAAAATGTATGTGCTTCCCCAGAATGCCATCTATCTCGCGGGCCCTTTGTGGCTAATTACAGTAGAAAACCAATTGTGTCTCATTAGTGGTGATTAAGAGGGTACCTATATGATATCTTTACCTAAGTACCTACCTAATTTAAAAAAAAACTCAATAACAGAAAATTAAATACCTACCTAAATAAACCTATTTCTGATGATAACTAATCTAAACTCAATAAATAAGCAACATCCCTAAAAACTAATATCTATACGAATGACTAATCCTACATAACAGTATTATAAAATAACCTACGGTCACTACCTACACTATCAAATATACTACCTATACTTTAAAATTAAAATCTATACCTACGACTCATATAAAAATAAACCTAAATAACTCTAAAAACTAAAAGGAATAAAAATGAACTCCACTGCGGGTGACCCAACCTACGACAAACTTAGTATTTGCGGTTGGTACAGTACAGACAGTGGTAATCGGGTATAGGGATCGAACCGCAAAATTAAGTTTGTTTTTTATTGTATATACTTTTCCGGGATAAAAAGTACCCAGTGTGGTGCCCAGGATATTAAAGAATAATTATACCAAGTTTCATCGTAATCGAACCGGTAGTTTTTGCGTGATGCCTGAACAAACAGACAGACAGACAGACAAAAATTTTTTAAATCACATTTTTGGTTTCGGTGTCGGTCTAGTAACACCCCCTGTAAAATATTTTTTTGATATTTTCAATGTACAGAATTTTCACTTCTACAGATTTATTATAAGTATAGATAGTCCAATAATTGTTCATTCATTTGTTCTTGTAACTCAATTTCCTATACATATGTCCACGTGTAGCAGATTCGAATAGGTTTTGATTATTGTGACAGACATGTCGGAATCTGTATGCGCGGTACTGTATTATTGGGCACGGTATGAATATTCGCGGGCATGCGGCGAGCGCACGGCCATTGCGATGATGGAGGCGGCGCGGGGGGACGATTCTGCCGGAGGACAATGGGACCTTTGTTGCAACAATGCCCATTTCCGATTACCAGATTGAATCGTGTCTGTCAAAGCGCCCCTGTTCCAATAGTGGTAGCGGCGGCAGAATTAACGCAATTTTTGTAGCGATAAGCTGGGTTCATGTTTCATTGTACAGACTTGTTTTTCTATATTGAACTGCAGTTCATATTTTTCGTGGAGAACCTCTCGCCCACAAAAATACCGTGTTTATTAAAAAAGCAGAAACTTCTAGTTCGGCATTAAAACTGGTAAATGGGAATACTTATGTTGGTACAAGAACAACAACGGCCGGAACAGGTCGAAACAAACGTAAAGTGAAAAAGTTGGGTTTTGTTGTTGGTTTAGGGGAGCCAAAATCATTCCGTTGAGTATCAAATAAAAACTTACAAAAGTGAGAGTAATAGTTTTTCGATACATAAAAAAGCAAACACAAAGACAAAGCAAACAAACACACGTGGCATTAAGATATTCTTTCTGGTTAGCCGCCGTGTAGAAGTACATCGTAGATATTGATCAGCTACAAGATATGGGACACTGACTGCGGAAGTTTCACTCACACTTGGCTCTTTTCTCGGGCAAATGCAGTTCATTGACACAAATAAAAACCAGAATTAAATGTTAAGTCCGCGCCAGAGTTCACAAGTGCTTAGTTTTAATGTTTAGCAAACTGGTGCGCAGTAGGTAAGTTGGTTCGTACAGTGTAACTGTGGAACCCATCACGAGCTGTTTGCGGTCAGAAACTTCCAATAGGAATCGAACTAATAATACAGCTCCATCGTTACAGCACTCGACTCCGGGGATTCTCAAAGTTTCGTTGTTATTTAATTTAACCTCTCGTTATGCGGGCGGATGAGTAACGCGCAGTCTGCGAAACGACGCCTGGCGTACTCATTGTTGCGGAAATTTAGACGAATTTGCGACGATCGTGTTTCATTAAGGGGCGTTTTAGTGCGAAAGGAGCACCGCTTTTAATTCACAAAGCGAGTGCGGTGCGAACGTAAAACAAAGTTTTAGAGGGGTTCTTCGTTAGTTGCTCACTCATACAAGGTGGAGAAGCGCCGCGCTACGTCGAAACGCACTGAGTATGTTAATCGCGAGCATGTTTCAACTTCCTTCTTATGTACCGCCTATGTGTGTTATGAGTTCAAACTTTGGCTAGTGCCCGAACAGCGAGCAGCCGCAAGTCTTGTTCAAGGTATACCAGACTAAAGATTAGCTATAAATCTTCTACTAAACTGCATATACTTTTTTATTTTTTTTTTGTGTGGGAAATCATCAAATGACCTCTCCCGCTCTGGGCTGAGCGGAAGGGCGTGTCAGACTTTTACTGACTAAAACCCACCCGTGTTCCTTCAGTTGCCTGTACCAGGGGCCACGGTAGCACTTTCGAACAACCCGCAGCCCTGGCGGCATCGGCCCTAGCGGACCCCGTCAGTTCGTGCTGACATCTCTTTGAGGGCGCGTGAAACACAACGCGCCGTCGACCCGGGCCTGGGCCTTACCGGGCGGTGAGCTGCCCATTGCAGGCCGCCCGCAAGCCCGCGCCTACGGTGGCCGGGAGTCGGCTATTGACTCCCGTCCAACTGCATATACTTTTGATTGCCTTCAAAATTTAGACCGATTTAAAGTACCCACCAGACAAGGGCATTCAAATAAATATCTCTGGGTGTAAACATTTACACTTGCCGTCAATAAGGAACAGCTTTAACAAGCTCAAGGAGAGTCTTAAATGTTTATAGCACGATAAAGTTAGAAAGAAGTGATGAGAAGATACGTGACGTAACGTTATGAGGCAGGTGAGGCCACGAAAGCCGTTTATGTTCTACTTAGTGGTGTCATCTCCCATATATTTATGACTCTTTCTGCAGCCAAAAGCTGCTTCAAGGCGCTAAAGCAGAGTTAAATGTGATATTATAAATATTTACCGGTGCAGTTGGAAAAAGTAGCGGTCTGGGCCGTGGGAGAAAGTATAAATTATGACTTTATCAATTTGCAGGAAACATCTTAATCTACATGCAATTTAATAATTCACATCCACAAGCATATACACGGTTCTGCAAATATAAACATTTACAAAGTTAAAATAAATAATGTTGTAAGATGCGCGCTTATAATTCTTCAAAGGGGTTTTATTTATTAAAATTGCGAAGTCGGCGCTCTGCTCGGGGCAGAGAGCGCAACGCTCTAAGAATCCTTATGTGATAACTGTAGCTTTTTAATTAACGCTTCTATTATGACGTCACAAAAAATAACGATCTCACAATTTCCTCGTTCATACGGTTTCCGAGCTTGCGGATTGAGCGGCGCAGTTATGAGCGTGCGAATTTTATTTGTTTAATGCTAATGTACTCGCTTGACGTCACATGCGAATAATAACGTAAACAGGCCAAATGTTTTGTTTTCAATGAATTTTAGTCTGTTTTTTATTGTGAGCGATTTGGATGGACTCATTTTTCTCCTACGTGATAGCCATTATTTAAAATTTATTTACCTATGGAAAATTATAAATTGTAGAGAACATGACTTGGATATTTTATTCAACCGTAAAACTAACAAATGGAACAGTATTTCAAGCTGCTGCTTCATCAAAAAACCTATGTGTTGTATGCTTTTCAAAAATATAACCCGTCCAATATGTCACACAAAATTGAATACTAGTTGGGAGCTTTTCCAAACTGTTTCGCTAACAATAACAGCGTTTCACTCACATGCTCGCTTTATTAGTTTTTGTATTGACGAGCTGTGTTAGATAGGATAGAAGTGACCTGATAATTTTATACAAAATAATTTAAAGACGTTGACCCTTTCATAGTAATCACTGGTGGACAAAATAAAACCACAGCCTCGCGCTTCGGCTTAACTCGAAAATAATAATGACAGTATAATTAGAGTGCTCTATAATAAACAATGCAACGAACTAGTATTAATTCCCAGGCGAGTTGAAAAATGTTAAACTGTGGGCGGAGCAGGCAAACCGAGGTGAGCCTTCGTATGGGATGCGTTACCGAGCGCCGCGCCGCCGCCGCTCACTGATTGTTGCCGAGACCGGCCCGCGCCGCCGCGGGCTACCTGCCTTAATTTGAGACTCCAGAAATTACTCATAATAATAAATGTACCTACTAATTTTCGAGAGAAAGAAAAAACCTTTCGTTGAAGAGGCTGGGAGTACTTGGAACGTATTACACTATGAGTCAGGCTTGAATAACTTTATGCGCCAATGCCAATCCGACCGTTTGTAGGTCTACATGATTATTTCGTATTGCAAGAATGTTGTTAACATTTTATTGGTTAGCTTTACACAAGCAAAGTGTATTCGCACATGTTCTAGGTTTATATGTGTAAGTTTCTACTTATACGCTCTTCGCGACCCTGTTTTTGGCTTGTTTCCAGCTAACTACTCGGATCCAAGTCATCTGTTAAGTTTATTTCAAGGATATAGTGCTTAATGCATTACATTTTATATTCAGAACTGGCTATTGAATAATACTGAGTGGGTGTATAATGGGCTTTAGTAGTTTTAACCGCCAACCGAAGTAAAAGAAGTAGCACAAACAAAATCTATGATAATAATTACTTCCGTTATCTCCCCGATTGGGGAGAGCAAACATACCGCACATAAAGCGTGCCTTATCGGTGTAATTCGTATCGAAGCGCGAAAAGTGCGGCCGGTGTTGTGCAAAGTTTACGACGTCCGTCCGCCGAGATACGGCCTCTGATCAATTTATTCTCTAACGCTTCAACATCAGCCGCGTATGGTACATGCAACTCGCGAGTAATGCGTGCGAGTTATTGCCGAATAAAATCGAGCTGGGTCATTTGACTTAATAGGAATACGTATGAGCCCACCGAATATCGTAATTCAGGGGAAATAATACCGTAGAAGTAATTTGTTTTCACCCTTTGCCTACCGTTCAATGCGTTTGGAACCAGGTAAGGACATATTCCTTATAATATATAAACAAACATAATAAAAAAACGTGGAATTAATTCAGTATTGCAATGAAAAATCTCTAGCCAAAATTCCGACCATTTAAATCAAATTAAACCTTATCGGTGAACATCAATGTAATTTCGAGAGGTCCTCATTCAATACCTAGGCACTCTACAAACGCATTCCATTGAAATTCATAAAACGTAGGTAGTTTCGGCGTCATTTAGTAGCAGTTGGTACAAAGCCACTCATTCATGCAGTGAATCCGGACGAAATATTCACGTTCCGTTAGTCAAACGAACTACTACATACGAGTAGGTGCCTGTTTATTAGTTATTGATACGAGTGTATTACCTCCTGTTTCGATCATTTTACATACTTATGTGTCTCTGGTCAATTCAATGTCACTTGTTTTAGGCAGGTTGTATTAGGCTTGACATTATATCACACAAATGTAAGTTGTGTTGGATTAGCCAACATTCAAGGGAACTTAAACGTAATAAGAATAAACATTAACATACCATAGAAATGAAAATAATGACTTTTGCCCAACAATAAGCTCATTGATAAAAAAATTAACACGTTTTTTCAAAACGTAATTATGTCGTTAAATCTTGAAAGCTTTTTTATGCATAGAAATTTATAACTAAACTGTTTATCCTCACGTATATTCACAACTAGTAGTCACGAGAGCTTTCTCAGTAAGAAATTCTCGGCCGGGAAATAATGGAATGTCATCGGCGAAAGCGTTATTTCAAGTAGTTCATGGAAAAAGATTTGGTCTCAACTCACTACCTTGAGGAACCCCTAAGCTTATCACTCTTTGTAATGTTTCCAATTAGATTTTTATCCCTAATATTTTTCGGTACACAAGAGGAAAATCCATTATTTCAACCAAGAAAGTGCTAGTCTATGTATTTCCAAGTATTCAAGGAAAATTAATTGTAAACCCGTATTGAAAGCCTGGGCAAAGCTTACTTACTAAAAAACTAAGAGGCTTGCTTGCTCGTATTCTGTACATTGTAGCATTTAACAACGTTTTGTCCACTTAACTGTCTTTGTCCCCTTTTAAAGTGTACAAAGCAATTAGATCGACTTGTGCGCACACATTAGAGGCCCGGCTCGACAAACTTTTCAAGTGTGGAATTGATAAGCAGTATTTACTATTATAAAGCAGTTTAGATAGTGTCGGCGGGCAGCAGGCGTCACAAGCCTCACGCGTCGCCATCAGTATGCGCGCGGCAAGTGCGTGTCGGCATGCGACGCCGTCCGCTCGCACACTCTGTTTATATCACCAATAACTAAGAAACATTTTGATACTAACATATTTCAAACCATACACTCACTACCTATGTCCTATCTCACATTTATCGTTAACTGCAAATCAGGGATTAATTGCATCTACTTAAGCTGTTCAGCACATACTCGACCCTTTGGATACGATAACAGACTTCTTTTACAGCTCAAAAGGATTTAAATACTAGCATTACATAATCCCGCAGTACCACTAACGACATCATAATTGCCTCGCCTGTCGTTTGTCCTCTCCGTGGAATGAAAAGCTACATGATACTTATAAAAAAGCGCCCTTTGAAGTCCTTTAGATTATATTTATTTCCGTAATCACAGGAATTACAGAAATAAAATCGTTCTAAAAAATAGAAAACATAACACCGGGAGGAATTTCTTAGAATAAATAAATTCTCTCTTCCTTTGTCTCATAAATCCTTTGTCTCTGCCTTATAAATTCTGTTTTTTTTTTTTATAAATCGCTTGTTATGCGTAACAACAAGGCATATTTCTAAATAGACTTCGTGTTCTACTGTAAATGTTGGAAAAATTGTTCTCGAACCTTTTTTGTTGAGAACTGTTAAATCTCGTTACCTCGATGCACATGGGAAATATTATACGTGAGAACGTGATTATTGTGAAGAGACATTTACCACGGAGCGCGAGAATATTGCCGGAGACTCATGTTATTTAGATATCTAGTGTTCCTCGTCGCCGATGCTATCGGTCTATCTCGTGTGTAACTTCTCAAGAAAACAAAGGAAAATCGCAAATATCGAGTGCAACCGCGGCAGAGCGGGGTGCACACTGCACGCTGGGTGCCGGGAGCCGGGTGCCACCGGGTCGCCGCGCGCAGCCACGATGTCAATCGCGACTCCTCTTTTTACTTCCTGCTCAGTCAGACAATGGCGGGAAAATGTTTTCTACGTGTGGGGACGAGGCGCGGGGTGTGGGGTCAATAGCGGGAGCACTAATCTCTGTCGGGATCGTTCGGATTAATGGCTCGTATTGCCGTGTCTGTTGTTTGTTTCCACAATTCTTGGTCCCTCTAGTTGTTACTAGTTTCTTCGTAACATTCAGGCGTTAGAGTGAATTTACTTTTGCAATATAAATCACTACGTTTTCTTTTATTGTGTAGTATTATCTTTAGTGCATTGAAATAACTTTATCCATTAAAATTAAAGTTTCACTCAAATATACAGTTAAAAATGTATCTGCTGTAACATAGCAAATACGGCATACAATTTTACCAAAGGATTGATTAAATTATTAAAGACAGAGAGGGCAGTTTGGCGACCTTCAGAAAGAATCTTAATTAAATTGAAAATGTAATTTCAAGAAGTATTATCACTAATTAAAACTGTCACTAACCCATTAACAACATTAATATTCCAACAAGAAAGTTCTATATAATAGGAACGACTTGTCTACAATCACTGCCACAAAGAGAATGGGACACTTAATTTACGATGTTCCTGGAACACTTACTACGACATTGAAAAACAATGAAAATGAAAAGCCATCGAGCGGGTCCAAGCGCACTTGACCGACTTGGAAAGAGCGCAACGCGGGAACCGAGAATTTATCCTACGGCAAACTGAATTTTATCTAACACAAGTGGAAGCAGAAATTAAAACCTCTTGTTTATTGTGTGGAAACAGTTTTGTTAAGTCAATTGTGTTAAGCATTTTTTTTTTTTTGTGAACAGAATATAACTTACGTATAGCTCTTAATATGCACGATTATGCTTTATACTCAATTCGAATTAAACTTGGAAGTAACACACTAATGCTTGAATATGAGGATGTAATAAAGTAACCCTATAGTAATACTGGCAGAGCTATCGAAACTTTCAAGTTTGCTCCCTCACAGTTGCAGCTAATGAACATAGGTAAAATCCTCCTATATACAGCGAATAACCGAAAACTGTATTTTCTTTTTGTGTACGTAAAAAATCCAGCCGAATCAAATCCGCCTATTAGGGAGGGCAGTGCTACTAATTAAAATAAAATTGTTAAAACAGAAGCGGGTGCGCGCTCTCTCCCCACACCAGACTAACTTTTAACGAGGATATATTTGGTTTCGACCAACCCTTTGGTGATTTTACTATTGAGTCTGACTGCAAATAACTCCTTAATTGACTTCAAACAACTTCTGGCTTTGTGGATAGAATACCGAGGTTACTCTACCTCTTGTATTAGAATTTACGGTCTACCTGAATATCGTTAGAGACCGTAACCAAATACAATGGCTGTATAATGTAACAAATTACGTGTGTGGATTGGGTAATCGTTAAAAGGTTTTTAATGACTCTATTGACATATCAATCAATGTTTTAAATGTCACCCGTATCAAAAGGATTGTGCCACTTCGACGTATCAATTTGTTTTCGCTCTACCGTCACTCAGACATGTTCAGTTTGCGTTCAAATAGAAGTCAGTGTGAAACTTGCTTACAGATGAATTGTGTCTTTTAGTTTGCTTAAAAGTTTACTATCCTAGTTTACGTTTAGTGTCATATTAACGTTGCTTTGCTGTTATATTTTGAAGACCCACTTGTGTAATGCTACGTGTATGTTTCTTAAGTGACGTCATTTGTTGCAGAAGTCGCATAGTGGCTGGGCAGCCGGGTGCGGCGGCTGCGGCGGCGGGATGATGGACTGCTTGTGCCCCGCGCCGCGCACGCTGGCTTGTCGCGTGGTGCTGCTTGACGAACGAGAACTGCTGCACGAAATACAGGTACCACGCTATTTACTGCAGTTCATAATAATATACTTACACCACTCTAATATACACAGGAAGAACCCTCGCTCTTTTTATCCGACCCATTACCACTGTGGTGTGTAACCACACACTTTTTGTAGTGATGGTGATAATACGATTCTTATAGCGGATTTCGACGAAGGAGTTTTTATAAGCCCAACCACATCCACGATAGATTCTCCGACACTCCCGCATCCCGGCGGACGCCGATAGTATTTTTCAATTTTCTCTTCTACATGAAACAACGCGTGGATTTTTCTCCATTTCTCAACCCGCACTCGTGAAATGCAGCTATTCCGAGACGAATTATTTGAAGTACACCCAGGGGCTCAAGGAAGGTCTTTTATATGCGAAGCTCGGGTCCAAGGTGCGGGCGATGAATTCACTGAATCGTACGTCGGCTCTATGAATATTAAATTCTATTTGACTCGCATTGTCGCCGCGTGGTGAATGTGAGAGTGGCTCGCGAGTGGCTAGCGGACCGCGCCTACCTGGAGCGCGGGCCCTATCAACGTGTCCCTCCTGTTTACCTTCACCACTATTACTGTACGAATAAGTCTCAAACGAACTTCAATAACCATTGTCATCTAATCACAATATCTCCCATGTAAATGCTTAACTTGAACAGCATATGTTAAACTTGGAAGCACATAAGATCGCGGCAGTCACTAAAGCCTCTCATTCTGAGATAATACTCATATAAATCTCCATCGTTACTGTAAACAACCGAGGAATTTATGCCAGAAATGCCTTTGTTCGGTCTGTATGAAGACCCGCAACTTGTTCGTCAAACAAATTCTCAAGATATATTGGGCTAAAATCATCCAATTTGGGTAAAGTGGGACCGACACGAGTTCGACGTTTCTTGCTAAATTGTATGGATATTTTAGATAAATCACCGTCCTTTCGTAAGTTTTCCCTATCTACAAAGGAACATTTGTCTTTAACGGATCTAGCGAGGATTTTTCCTAGAGATGAAAATAATATTCAGATTTATGGCCGCAGTAGCTGGGAATTGGATTTCTGTCACCAATGAGATTTCATTCAACTAAATTGTATTGATCTCATAAATTCAACCATTCCAGAGATTCTGAACTGATCAATCGTGGAGAATCTAATAGACTGATCTTTTAAAGTTTGAGGAATGTCGAAGCGTCCGCGGCCGTCCGTAGCCCGTAATTGGTTAGACTCATACTTAAGTTTATTATAGAAAATTACAGGCAGACGACTCGATGGGATGATCTCATCGCAACACTACTCTTGTGGAAACCTGAAAACTTCCGCAATCCCATAAATATATGTTGGTTGGGTTTTTTATAAAATAAAAAAAATATCTATGCTATTTTTAGAAATGTAGAACTAAGGAACTGAAGAACAGAGTAGGTATGATTAAAGTCAAAATACAAGAGCTTACTTTAAATAACGTAAAAGAATATTGAGTGTTGAATTGTTAAAAGCAACAAGCTTTTCTTTTGTCAAGACAATTGAGTGTCGAGCGACGCGGGCGCGCCATTTTATTTGGCTCAGATAGTAAAGGGGAAGACAAGGAATTGCACAGCAATTTATGAAGCGGGCCTAGTGTCGGAGGCAAGTGGTGCGGGCTTGGACGTGTATTGTCGCGCCGGCAAATTGACTCGACGGCATTTCACGGTCTACTGCGCTGATGCACCTCGTTCCTAGTTCTGCTTTATTGATGACGTCTTCATTGCCCGTCCCTTGACAATCAGCCAGCACAATGGAGCAAGCAATTACCTGTCCATTCGTGGCTGTCGTGTTGATTAACGTATTTTGCTAACTCTGCTTTCAACTTTGAATGAATGATGAACGCGCGACGGTAAGGAATAAATTCGATTCGCATATAATAGCATGTTCAATGTTAATAACCAATTTCTCTCACAGTGAGGTGCTCATCGCCAAGCAGAAAGTATTTTACCTGTTTTTATAGATACATATTTAAAATCTCCGTTTTTATTGGAAGCTGTCGTGAATACTAATTAATCTAGATAAACATGAAGGAGAGAAACGACTTTCTTTTATTTGTCGATAAATATTAGCATCATCCTATTAAAATTTCACTAATTCCGAACTTATGTCTCAAAGTTAAATATCATCCAATTCCAAGGCCATCCTTGGCAATGGAAATCTAATAACTCAACCCGTATTTTGAACTCGTGTATAAAACAGAAATAGTGGCTCTATGTTTATTAAAACAAAGTGAAAAGTAAATTGATGTGTGCAGCGGCGGTAGGCCGTGGATACCCGACGACACGACACAGCGACGAGGCTCGGTGGCGAGCCGGCGGCGGATCGCGTGCTCGTCGCCACTACATCTACACCGTGCTGCCAGATTTTCAAATCGTTTGTTATTTTTCGAGCTTCACGTACGCTGGGAGCAAACGCGCTCTGTTATTAAATCATTTATTATTCAGTCCAACGAACTGTTTCGCAATTTTCCCACAAGCTTGCGGAGGATCCTATAGCCATACACTTATAGTGATATGATGTTTCAAACGCACGTAGCTCTCTTAATTGCGGCTTATTTAGCCAGTTGGATTTTGAGTCATTATTTGATGGTAGGTGGGATTTTTGCAGTCTTTGTACTCTGTTTGCCCTGAATTATGAAAATGTTTGACCACTCTTAACCGATTTAAGCTCTATTGTTAGATTTTCCATTAAATACAAACAAATTAATTCTATGCACGTGCCAATTATTAATTCAACGATATTAAACTATCATAAATGAATCACTGAATAATCACAATTCAAATCTGCTTTGTTGGATCTATGCACTATGTAGGTAAGTAAATGGTAAAAACATCAGATGTTTGCCAACTTGTTTGTTAAAACAACGGATAGTATTTAATTTGTACGTAGGCCACATCACATAGATAAACAAATTAGTTACTTACCTCAGTTATTCAATATACAATCGTATCATTGTTTGTTACTATTTCGACATAATACACAATCTGAACACATTCATCATACTGATAATAAAATAAAACCAAAAATATCTTTTCCCACCCAATTGTTTTGGAAACCTTAAACAAGAAGCACATTATAAATAAAAGAGCCTTTAAATTTGGAGTTGTTTGGGAAAAATGTAAACTAGCACCTTGGGGAGTAGTTACGACGTCACAGGCGCACACGCAAGGTCTGAGAGATGCGCGTGAGAGCTGCGCAGTGCGCTTGTTGCTCTCCAACCCGCTCATTATTTTCCGAGCCGACTACTGGTGTTACTGGTCCAGGCCCATCGCGTGCGCATTAGCCTAATTGTGGAAACCTGAGCATCAAGAAATGCTAATCAGAGATAGTCTGACTGCATTATTGCTCGCGATAGCATTTGATTTCTAACAGTACTGCTTTATATTACCGGTCCTGATCAGTATCTAGTTTCTTTGCAGAAGCCAGGCGCTTCCGCAGCATTGATTGATTTATTTAAATTGCAAATCGTCTATTTGTAGAACAATTTTTGCCATCTAATTGTTTATGTACGGACGGACTAATAAATTGACGAAGAAAACACTCATCTCATTTCTAGATTGTGTTTTAAAACTGATTTAAGCCTCACATAAAAACAAAGTACCCCATAACATTCAGGCGAGGCTAAGCAAAATTAAATTGCAAGCAGACAAGAATTTCTAAGAAGGCATTCCTCTGTCGATACGAAACGAATAATGAGAGCTTATTTTCGCCAAATTAAATTAGGACGGGCAATAAATTCAGGTAACTACGCCGTTATGCCATATTCAAATGGTTCTTCTACATGAAAACATAGACTTGACCTTATATAAATGTTTCCATATTAATTAGATTAGCGCTGTGTAGGTACTTAGATACCCAGACAGATTAATGATGATTAAGATACCCCAAATACAAAATAATATTGAATTTTTCGACGCGACTGTGATTTATTTTATCCGATAGACATTTATGGGAAAGCTTGATTTAAAATGTGTCACGATTTTACTTCTACTTTATGTTCGTAAATGAATAAATAAGTGGTCATATTTCATAGGAATATCGACAGACAACTTATTTATTTGACATTCAAAATATTATGAATGTTTTTTTATTCGATACTTTCGGTAGCTTATTTAGCAGGTACGTACCGACACAAGAAGAGAAGATAGTTTTGTCATTGTGGTTAACGTTACTCTGCGCTTTGCGGTTTGTGGTAATCGAGCTCAAACGATTTTGTAATAGGTTTAGTTCCGCGGCGCGCGGCTGTCAGCGATTTGTTTTTGAGGATACTATTACAATATAACTTATCAATCTTAAACAAGGTACTTCATTGGGTTATAAACCTTACACAGAGTAAGGGACAACAACGCGCAATGTTTTAACATGAATTCAGCACATGAAAATCAGGTCATAAGACGAGCCAGCGAAAAAATTTTTCATCGGTTATTAAATGTGGCGGAGTCCCCTATATTTTAGCACCTTGTATTTTAGCTAATTCCAAACCACTTCAGTAACTAAGTTTAGCTATGCATGAGCTACCAAAAAATGCAAAATCGATTAGATTCCAATGTTTCGCAAATTTTGCCGAGCTCATTCATCCCTTTCCTCTGTTAAGCAAACAATACTCGGTTTGAGGAAATTAATGAAGTTCGTTTGTTTCAGGATAATAATACTGGTCAAGCATTATTGGACGTGGTGTTCCGTCATTTAGATCTCCTGGAAACAGCTTACTTCGGACTTCGCTACGTAGACCAAGATAGTCAAACGGTGAGTAAATATTCAACATTATCCAGCACCATAATTGCGTAATTTTTTTCTTTTGGTTGGGAAATTGTCAAATAACCTCTCCCGCTCTGGGTTGAGCGGAAGGGCGTGTCAGACTATTACTGATTAAAACCCACCCGTGTTCCTTCAGTTGCCTGTGCCAGGGGCCACGGTACCTCTTTCGAACAACCCGCAGCCCTGGCAGGCATTGGCCCTAGCGGACCCCGTCAGTTCGTGCTGACATCTCTTTGATGCGCGCGTGGAACACAACGCGCACTAATTGCGCACTTTCAATCACAATCTGAATCATTGAAGGATATTGCTAATCCATTGCTTCATAAGTTCGAAAAATTTGTCTGCTCAACAAATAAAACTTGTCTGACAAATAAAACTGTCAAAATGACATGAACCCATTGCTAATATTAGCGTGCTACGCAATTACCCCACTGGTTAAGGTATTATACAAGAAAAAAAACCTATTTATAATACAAAACCATAGAAAGTGTAGCCTCATGTTTGAAACTTTGTAAATACCTTTTTGTGGTTTCCGTTTGCATAGATATTCAATTTGGAAAACAAATGAGCTTGATAAAGTTTTCTAAAAAAAGAAAAATGTATCTTACAATATAAACTGTACAAACTAGATCATAATATCTAAAAAGCAAAATATAAACAACAACAAACAAAGACAGGTATTTTTAAAACTTTCAGTTCTTCAAAGTAGAGCCATTTTGTAAAGATGACGTTGTGGAATTGGATTAGGAGATTATATCCCATCTGCGAGATCTTTTTACTTGTCTGCGTCCGGATTTGAAATGTAAGGAAGGACTTTAAACTGATAAAAGCATTTGTAGGAATAACAGTTTTTTGAAATATAATATATGGAAGATACAACTTCGAAATAGAAAGAAGCAAGAAAATACATTTATTTAGCACAGACTAAAAGGGAAATAAAAATCCAGAAATAAAATTATTTGTGACTGGAACTCTCGCAGTATGCGCAACAAAGTGATGAAAGCTAAAAACCATTCAAATGAAATCAAAATTGTACAAATTGACACACTCATATTAACGCAAATAATTTAAGTATTCATAGTTTTAAAAGCATGTTTCAAATCAACAGTTTCTATTTCAATTAATGATTCTAAAAGTAATTAATTTTAGTTGCTCTGGTTTAGCGTTTGTATATGTATGTATAGACGTAGGTACCATGCGTTTGTATATTATGTACTACTTATTGCTACGAACCACTTTACTGACAGCCTAATGCAATATCATATGACCTACATTTGTTTAAAATTCATTTTGTCATCTTACCTATTGAAACTTTGAAAATTGTACCCTATGTTTCTGTATAGAAAATGCTTTTAACGACTTGTCTTCGGGTTGATGAAGAGTTTTCTTACTAGAAAAAAATCATTGTTACATTCAGAAACGGTCATAATTAATAACACGAGCAGTGGTGGCCCAGTGGTAACGGCTAAGACTTATGAATTGTAGGTCGTAGGTTCGAACCCACACAGGCGCTTTACTTTGTGTTCATTATTTAATTACCACTGCTCTCAAAACGGTGAAGGAAAACATCGTGAGGATACTGACATGTCCTAGATCGTAAAATTCGAAGACATGTGACATCTACCAACCCGCACTGGGCCCGCGTGGTGGATTACGGCCCACTCCTTCTCACAGAGAGGAGGCCAGTGTCCCAGCAGTGGGAACATTATAGGCTGATTATGCATCATTTAACATAGCATTAAGATACTGCAGACATTTATAAACCTACAATACCACCAATTCAATATATTACATATATATTATTTTTATTAGACTATCAAAATTAATATCACAATATAGTAAATCATTTCCTACAATCGATTTATGACCGCTACAAAAGATAAGAAATTAATACATTGCGTATCTATATTTCTTTCCCAAGCATTGAGGAAATCCATTACTTTTATGAATCGTTCACATTTATATTTATATTACATTTTTTTGTGCAGCATTGGTTGGACGCGGGGAAACGGCTGCGTCGTCAACTTCGCGGCTCCGACCCACACACTTTCTACTTTGGAGTGAAATTCTACGCGGCAGACCCATGCAAGCTCCTGGAAGAGATTACCCGGTAAGTACGGAATGTATGCGTCATTTATTGTTGTACGAGTACAGCTGTGCTGCGTTCTCAACATGTCAAACGCCTTTAGTGCAAAACAATCGCGGTCAGGTCATTGTTAGTTAATTTGTAAGTACCGTAAAGGGTATTGATGAATTTTGGTAAACAAATAATCCTAATTACAATTAAAACATACAAGTAGGTATATTTGATAAAACATATACTTATCATATACTTAAATCTACCTTATATAATTACGTAGGAAGGTTTCCTGTATTGAAGGTTCTTTCTTACGTTAATGGCTCGTTAGTATCTACGAATAAATAAATGAGCTGTTCAATAATACTGACAGTATCTAGATAGAATATCAATACAACATTGTTTTTACTGTCAAACATAATTATACGCGTTTTGAAATACATCATTAAAACTCGAATGCTACCTCATTTAAAGTTTATAAAGCTTGTTAATACTTCGCCAATGACGTGGATTTTATTATCAACCTTCCGCTGTATATGGAACTCGTGTGTAGAAGTTTTTATAAAAAACATTTATGTATACTGTTGACCTGTATCCAAATCAGACGAACTGTCATACACATATACATATGTACGTAGACAGCTTTACATGCGTCGGCTTTACAAACAAAATCTGTTATTATAATGAGTTCCAGTAAAACCGCTAACTGCATGTGAAAATCAAATTAATGGTTGAACATTAACAAATTATACAGAGCGATATTTATTAATGTGGTTTTCCATCAAAGCGTTGAGTGCGGTGTGTGTATAACTCGCACGTGTCCCGACACTGCCCGACACGTAGGCACTAATGTAAGTAACGCTTTCACAACATCATTCATATTATAGCACATTAATTCAGGAGCGCGAGGGATGAAAGTAGGAAGTGATAATAAAACACATCTGTGTTCTTAACGTCCGCCGTGTCAGCGTTCTCCTGTTCTCCACCGCGGCACGCCGGCACATTTCTGTCACCGACACACAAGCTATAAAATGACACAGATATATCCTTTTTAATATTCAATGAAGCATAAGACGTAAATGACGACACAGACTTATTTATAGACAAATCCTTTACAGAGCTTTACCAATAACATTATGTTATCCTTGTTACTTTGCTCTTCAATCTATAAGTAGCTAAGTTTTATAGTGGTGTTGTATCACGTTAAACTATGACCCCCATATAAAAAGTTTGTACGTTATTAAGAACAAGAGTTCCGAGAGTGCCCATTATTCCTACATATAACAATATAAAGCTGAGAGATAGAGGGACATAATTAGTGTAACGTTGCAAGGACAGTAGTCAGACTTTTATGGAGGTAGTAAGTACATTTGTGCCATATATGGGGCGCAACTAAATAACGACGTTAACCGTAATAATAACAACATGACTCGGTTATGTACTTTACAAGTAGGAGCTCTATTGTGGCGAGAGTGACATAACTGGACACATTACCGTTGAAACACAATAGCCTTAATCTATACGGTGTTCATGTATGAGCGCTTGGAAGCAAATTACTTAGGTAATGCTGTATTTTTTACTTCAAACTATTAAAATTTCATAATCATAAAAGAGAGTGAAGTCTAGTAAGGATACAAAAGAAGGTGTAGTGCTCTCGCAATAAACGCGGTGAGCTCGTAAACTGACGTCGCACTGATGAAATGAATGGGGCCAGGCGTGCAGTGGCGCCCCGTGCTGCTCCACTGTCAATGGTGAAACATAAACACAGGGATTTAATTTCATGGACAATTTTAATTGGACACCTTTTATAAAATAGGCTCCTCGGTGTAATATCTGCTATTCACTGAAACAAGAGTCCGCTAATTTTTTTTTTCTATAGAGCTACATTTTAATACCTGCCTAAAACATCTTCTGGAAACCGCGGGGAAACTTTCGTCTACTCGTATTTCCTTTAAACTTTACAACAAAGGCTACAATTGAAGTCAGTTAAGTGGAATTTTGAAGAGTTTCGTTTTTATTCTTTATTTTATTCGTTGTGAATGTTGGGCGGTTACGGGGATGTTTTATTAAAATTTCGTTATGACGGTGTTGACGGTGCACCCGGCGGCGGCGCGATCCGCGTCTACATCAGTAGGTACCTACGTACTACGTACAACACGGGGAAACGTCTTCCTTTAGGTAAGGGCCGCAGTTTAATACTCGTAAATTCTTTGAAAACCTTTGCCTTGATGGTCTTTTAATATTTAATTTCCCTCTAAGGGCAATCTTTTCGCAACGCGTTTGACGAGTTTCTCCCAGTTAAGGAAAAATGAAATGGGTGAATAGAGATTTTATGTTTCAGGAAAAATTCAATTTAGGAGTTAGAAGGTTAAGTTTGCTTCAATGTCAAGCGTTTATGAAGGGTCGTGTCAAGCTAATAATACATTTATTATATTTATGATCTTTATTGCAATCTATCATTCTTGCAGATATTCAGCAATATATTCAATATTACCTACTGAATATCTGCTGCAGGCTTTGTAGTGTAAGCTAATATGTGTTTACTTGTATCAGGTACCAGTTGTTCTTGCAACTGAAGCAAGACGTGCTGCGCGGGCGCCTGCCCGTCAACTTCGACCTCGCGGCCGAGCTCGCCGCATATGTGCTGCAATGTGAGTCACACTTTATGACTTATCTTATACTTATGTTTCAATGTTATTACACTTATGTCATAATTATGTAAGTTTAATGTTAACCATGTGTCGTGCGAATACCATTTTAACCCGGCTGCCGACAGCAAAGCCAGGGTTATATTTTTCAAGCGTGTATCTATGTGTCTTTGTATGTGAGATTATTTATATCCTGGATGGATATTCACCCGTTTGGGTCGCGTGGTAGTAGGCTAGGCCAGGGATAGGCTAAGTTACACAATATAATTAAAGTGTGTTTGTATGTTAAAACACCAACTTTTTAGTAGATGTATATGATTTATATATTTATGATTGTAATTTATATGTTGTACATAATAAAGAGTAATCTATTCTATGAATTCTAAAGTATACACGGTACTTATAACAAAAAACTTTATTTTTTGTCTGTCTGTTTGTTCCGGCTAATCTCTGAAACGGCTAGACCGATTTTGACAGGACTTTCATTGGCAGATAGCTACCTAATGTTGTATTGAAAATAAATAAAGGGAGCCGCGCAAACAAAATGAAAACCAAAAAAGACAAATGTATCTTGCTTTTCAATGGAGGAGTGTTACGTCTACACCTTTTCTAAGTGACACATTATTGATACCCAACATCCACGCGAACGAAGTCGCGGGCACAGCTAAGTACTTAGTGTTTTATAAAATCAATATAGTGGATTTCAGATGTCAATATTAAAGTCTTGAACTAAAAAAAATAGCACCATGGCAGTGAGTATACAAATAAAGGGTTTGTGGAGACGATTCCAAAACAACTAAAAGGTTGAAACAAAAAACAGGTTACAACTAAAAAGGTTCTAGTTTATAATTACTGATTTTATTTTATTAAAAGTCGAATATTGCGTCTTATAGTTATGGTTATAAAGAGTTATGTGCGTATGTGTAATACATTTTAATTATTATGTTTACACCACTGTAACCGGTGTAACATTAATATACGTTAATATTTCCCTTGGGTGTAGAAATACAAAAGTAGGTAAGGGTCTCTCGAGACATCGACTGAAAAATATCTTCCTTTATTATTAATCGTAGGTACTTTGATTAAGTACTGATTATGACAAAGGTTTGTTTAAATTAGTATATACTTAGGTAGGTACCTACCTATGTTTCAAATTGGTTTTTAACTTAACCGGTAATAAACCAATTCATAATCCATAAAAACCGGCCAAGTGCGGTCGTCTGGAGTCGGACTCGCCCATGAAGGGTTCCGTTTTACGATTTATTACGTATTAAAAAAAAACTAGTCACTAGATCTCGTTCAAACCAATTTTCGGTGGAAGTTTATATGGTAATGTACATCATATATTTTTTTTAGTTTTATCATTCTCTTATTTTAGAAGTTACAGGGGGGGGGGGACACACATTTTACCACTTTGGAAGTGTCTCTCGCGCAAACTATTCAGTTTAGAAAAAAATGATATTAGAAACCTCAATATCATTTTTGAAGACCTATCCATAGATACCCCACAAGTATGAGTTTGATGAAAAAAAAAATTTTGAGTTTCAGTTCTAAGTATGGGGACCCCCAAAATTTATTGTTTTTTTTTTCTATTTTTGTGTGAAAATCTTAATGCGGTTCACAGAATACATCTACTTACCAAGTTTCAACAGTAGCTCTTATAGTTTTGGAAAAAAGCGGCTGTGACATACGGACGGACAGACAGACAGACAGACAGACAGACAGACCGACAGACAGACAGACAGACATGACGAATCCATAAGGGTTCCGTTGCCATTTGGCTACGGAACCCTAAAAAAAACACGTCAGAAACCAATAAAATATTTATAAGAATATTTAAGTTGGAAAAAAATAAAACATATATAAGTAGGAAATAAACAAGTCGGTAAATTAAAGAAAACGACTCCAAACTCTGGCTGAGACCAATAACGAAATGCGGCATGGACCTAATCCGATGGCACTTAGGGAGTATATTTGTGTAAACATCGGCGACAAATTAGAGTTTCTCAGCGTGGTACGAGTAGTGTCGGTATAATCCGCAAGTGCGACCCGTGCTCCGGTTACAAAGTGGCTGCGGGGCCACTAACCTGCCCGGCTTATTGTGTAACTAGCCTAGGATTCGTTAGCTTAGCTGTAGCGGCGACTGACGTGTTGCTGACGTCACACAACATGCTAGGATTTTCCTAAGGTCTACACCTTTCTGTTAAATTAGCCCGTAGTTGTCCAGTGTACCTACTTTACCTGCTTTGCACAGCCTTTGCAACAGACCTCTCCGTTGACTAGAGGGAAAGCAATATTATATGCCTTATCAAAATACGCTCCCAAAACAACGTAGATGGTAGATAACTTTGCTTTTCCACATCCCTGGTACAGTTCTCATCAATACTTTCGTGACCAAATCCTATAGTAATCACAATTTCCATTGTGACTCATGGGATCTGATTGTATCTGTATCCCCGGTCATATTATTATCGACTGCAGATGAAACCATTTGCGAAACTCAGCTCAATTTCAGTTTAAATGGCGATTTTATGAAACAGTCATAATGATCATGTTGAACCTTTCGGTTGATTGCGCTGTAATCCGATATTCTTTTAGTACCTATTCGGCTATATGTGTTTTGTAAGTGCAAAATCAAATTATTTGATAAAGTTGTACACGAATAACATTTGAAACGTGGATTTACTCGCATATTTCGTAATTCGAATATGGATCGACTGAATTAAAAAATCCTGGCTGAAAATTGTAAATCATATATCTACCGATTGTGGCTAAATAATAACAGCCGCACGGATCGATCGTTCAGGTTAAGCTACGCTTGCCGCGGTTGGTCCTTGGATGGGTGACCATCTTTACATACCAAGACCCCTCCGTGACTCGGAAAGCACGTTAAACCGTTGGTCCCGGCTGTCATTCGTGGATCTTTGACAGTCGTTACGGGTCGTCAGTAGCCCTAAAGTCTGACAACCAATCTTATATACCCCTTGGGGTATCGCATTACCCAGTAACTGGGTTGTGGAGGTCAGACAGGCAGTCGTTCCATGTAAAATACTGGTACTCAGCTGCATCCGGTTAGACTGGAAGCCGGCCCCAACATAGTTGGGAAAAGGTTAGGCAGATAATAAAAAAATATCTACCGATGGGTTTCGGAAAGAAGGAGTCACTTTTGCGAAAAACAATGGCAAAACACCTACTTGTTCACTGTCACCTTGTTAGCACCAGACCGTTCCCCAAGCATGGTTATTTGACTTCGGCAACACGACATTCGACATTCTCCTGACAAACACTAAGAGGTCCATGTTCAGGGATGGACGATTATGGGCAGTTAAGTATAGTAGATACATACATATTTACCGTACCCACATTTATTGCAGGTACATAATGTATTGACCACTTGCGGTCGCCACGCTATGCGTACCCACCTCACACACGCTTACTATTTCATGCAATAACACACCTATTTTATTAACTTGATTGCGAATCGAGATTCCGGGAAAACGACTCTTTTATTTACGGTTGACTTTGAGAAACATGATTCTGTGAAATGGGCACAATCTTAAAATTACTTAGGCAGTATCTTCGTTTCATTTTGTACTTGTAATATTGTTGTAAGTTGACGCCTACAGGAAGACATCAATAATAATTTCAAACAACGATAGTGAGCAGTAGATTTCCCAAGACAGGGCAGAAAAAGTTCCCAAATGATTTAATAAGTTGGTACCTAACCTACACATCTAATTTAAGTAGTAATCGTCGTTCTATAAAATTGTTTAGTACACGCAAGGGAATAATAACGTGTGCGATCATGTGGGGACGTTGACTCATCGCCAGAGGGGCACATGATAGCCGCGGTATGCGTGAACACTTACATACAAACTGCCGCGAATGAATCGAAATGTGTAGCGCAATAAAAAATATATCCTGCTAAAAGGACGAAAGAGAAAAAATAGGAATGGAGTACACACAAAATCCCAAGTGTTTTCCGTAAAAAACACACCAGACTAGGCGCGCCCCACGACATTGCCTCGTGTTAAGTTATCAATTTTCCACACTGAAAAGTGAGTCCTGTGGTTCAGATCGCTAATCAAACAGACAGGTATAAACTTGATTATTCTCTCATGGTCATGACATGATAGGAGAGCACAAAGACCATCTAGCTTTTTAAGTTAAGAATTTATGCTATTCCATCCATATTTACTTAAAAATGAAAAATGTAGCGCATGACCCAGGATGCACAATGATTTTGAATGAGTCGTGGTAACCGGGCACAATAACGCATATAGTCATTTTCGCACTGGTTCGTGAGTTGACCTCACTGAATTTAAATAGAATTCGTCATGAGAAGTGATGTCGCAAAAGACACTTCACAGTGTTTAGCGTCAAAACATAAACCCTAGAAATTGTAACTAAGACCAAGGAGTTTATTTAATCCATCTTCATCGCATCAGCAGTATATAGAATGCTATTGAGTCGGACTAAATTCCGCTTCCAGTAATAGCTAGTGCCATTCTTCTGAGATTCTGCAGCGGCGGGACGAGAAGCTATCTTACCGCAAACGCAGTAAAATTTATCAGGCATTCCGCTTCGCTACTTCAGACTCAGACTAATAGACTGCACCCGCCCGATAACTATGCGGATTATAGAAATGTTTTAAGCGACAAGCTCTATCCAACTCCAAAAAGCGAGTCGTATAATAATAAATACTTACTTATAAAAGTCGGAGGTCTAGAGACTCCCCATTATGGCCTTATTTACGCAATCAAATTCATTTTTATAAACATTAAGAGATAATTACATCTCGTCTCGACCTTACCTTTGAAGATTCACGTAATTAATTACTCTCCCAGTTTGATATTCGCTTCAATATTTATAATTGACTTTGTAATGTAATTAATTTTATTGTTATGTTCTTATGATCTCGTTATTCCTGAATAATATTTTATTAAAACATGAGATGTGTTAATATATGTACGTTAGAATACCGACGCTTACACAAATACTTTGTATTGAGGAACTTCAAAGTGGAAGATTCCATACCAACGAATTGTTTTACTAAAATATTTATGAACGATTTTAATTAGGAATTCAGTTAGTAAGTCACAAGCTGTAAGCGTAAGGATTTAGATTGATAGCCCTATATTATACGCATATTCTTTATGCTACTTAGGAGGTCTTATACTCTTAGATCAAAGAAAAAAGAACCATCAAAGTACCATTTATGTTAGAAGGGCAATCTAGCGCAGTAAGTAGGGGCGGCGATGGTCTAATATCGATGCGTTATTCAAGAGATAAATGAGCCATCAGCAGCGCAGCATCGTTTGCATCTAATCTGCCGGCATCAGCGACCCTCGTGCGACCGCAGGGGACAATGCCGGCGTTATAACCGTTCTCAACCGCTGGTATAATATTTTTGCGTGTTACCGAACTTTGTAATCATCGGTTGCGTCACTTTGAACTGGTAATTATTTTCAATGGGCCTTCAGGGACTACTGTAAAAAAATCAATTATGTATTCTTAATTATTATCAGCTTGAGTGAGGAGTTTGTTCAGTATTTGACTAAACAAAGAACACGCTACAAATATAAGTGTTACTGTTAATAAACGAAATGTTACATCATAAACATTGCTTTCCTGTGATACTAAAATTTTCATACAGCAGCGTTTTATACGTTTATGTTTATGAAACAAGAATGTAAAATATTTGCGTTTTTCCGCCCCCTTTACACCCAAATGATCCACTTCCATTACCATCGTTATGTTAAAGGTATACCTATTACATGCCTCGTAATAAATTGCACGTGAAATCATCCCTTTTACATTGTATACTTGATTCTTCATACATACGAAAGAATAAAGTATTGTTACGTGCTCTCAAAGCGTTCTTCAAATAATTTCATATTATTATTCGGAATGAGAGCCTCCGTCATGGCGGCAATATTGTGGAGTATTTTTATGAACAGTACGATGCACTTGTTATCAAAATCACATCATATTTGTTCGGATGTTAACGCAGAAAGTCTATTACAGCACTAAACATGATTAAAATATTTCGCACGTTGAGCTGAGAACTGCAAGTCAGTATGAAAAAAATAATAACTTTCAGTTTAGTGACTGGGTGTGAAACTTCCATGTTTTATCAACTTTTCTATGTATTATAATAACATTCTCAATCCAATGAAAAATAAACTAAGAAAATCTGACACGTAATGAAAGAAAAAATGAGGGTAGCTTGTGACACAATAGAAGTGAAAACTTACGACTGGAGCCGAGTAACATACGCGATTCAGCGTCACCGAGCGATTGGAGCCGAGTATACCTGGCTCAGCGTCACTGACCCGAGCGTTCACTGTTCAGAAGGAGCGCAAAGCGCGCCTAGAGGTTTTTACTTCGAAAATAAAACTCACTACGCTCTATCTACATATTTTCTTCGCAAGAGAATATCTTCATTTGAAACATTTGAGTAACAAGACTAAAATGCTATTAATCAAGCAACATTGTATTCTTATTTCGTCTAGTCGGTAGTCTCAGTTTGGGGGAGACGAATGAAGCGAAACAATCTGTCCCTCGCAACAAGTTAACGGACTCGTGTAACGCGTTCACATTAATCAAATGGCTGGACAATCGTACTGGCGCCCGCGCCGACTGAGATGTAAGCACAGTACCACACTGCGGGATTATAATCCTGAATTATCATTCCAGAACGTACGCTCGATGTGTACTCTACATTAATTTCAGGCTTCAGGAGCTGTGGCATGTTGCTCTACTCAAGTGAAGTTACGTAGCACTAATAACGACTATATCTTCATTTAATTCTTGACTAGTAGATATCATTGAGTTGGTATACACATTAAAATTCGACTGTATATATTTAATCCATTTTCAACTTTCCCACCAGATTGTAGTTTTTTTTTCAGACATTTTAACTGTTATTCAACTATTAGGACATGTGTACCGAGTAAAAAATATACAATTAGTGATTGCTAGCTTAATTTTGTGAAATGGCAAACATCTGTTTGGTTCTATGTTTTAATTACATGACTGCGTGAGAACTTAAAAAGTTACAAAAACTTTATAACAGTGCCTTTTCTCAATATCATTATGTCTAGAAACTTAACGACTTTGAAATTCTCTAAAGCTCATTTAAATTGGCCAGTACAATAGTTTACTAGCGTGTCTAAACACGGCTGTGGCAAGTTTTGCGAGTATCATTCATTTATCGTGCGCGACGTGTGGGCGGCTCGCCTCTTTGCCAAATGATAGATGGTCTCTTACACATCACTCACACTTACTAACATAAAACAGATTCCGACTCTGACTTATACCGATCGGATATCTGATGGAAACCATAGCCAATAAGATTCTTTGAACTTGTCTAAATAACAAAATGTACCTACAGGTGGTGGATATACGCGAATTCTTGTTGTAATAACTCAGTCATTCACATCGGGGAACATGGCTTGTGGCATGCAAATGCTTTATGAAAACCCATTTAATAAATATCGCTAAATTTAGAAAGAAATATTAGTATTACTAATATTCCACTAATATCTATAATAGACTAATAAATAGATCACAAAGAAAACACATCTTTAACAAACTTATTTTGAAAGAGATATATGTAATTCTCTTTGCATCATGCCTTTTCAAAGCATCCATAAAATAAACCGAAGCGAGTGAGTTTAAAAATAATCAGATTAATGGCCGCCCCTAGCTACTTGCTCGGAAATTAAACGACAAGCATAAATATGTACTTAAATAAAAAGAAAAAGAGCGCTGTCTTTCAACAGACGGATGCTGATGCTTCTACGTAGGTAATGTCTGATAATTCAGGCTAATAGGAAACCATTAGATATTTTGCTAGATCATATTTTACATAAGCTTTCATAGATAAACAGTCATCTAGTTGTAATCAGCATCTTGACTGACTGCCGACGAGAGACGTTCGCAGTTAGATACAGGGTGTGGCCTTTTAATTGGGGAGATCCTGCCACATCCATCTTCTCGGCAGGCGAAACGTCATTCAGCACGATATTATTTATTCACAGGTGGTTATGACACTCAGCCCTTGATATATCATTCAGTAGATATGTAGCTAGTAATAATTAAAAATAACACTGGGACCGGCTTATTTCACAAATTCCCATTATGTCCCTCTATGAGACTTCAGTGGGGATTTCTGGAATACACCTGGAACCTACATAAAGAAAACACTATCAACGCTAATTTGTTAATACATATTTAGGAGATTTTCAGGATAGACTGTAACATGCAAACAGCGTAGGTACGTTCGTTTTCATAAGTCTTCAGTTTTATTTTCACACAAACCAACGTTCTTCAAACATTGCTAATCGTGTGATATTAGTAATGACAGCGTTTTATTCATCAGACAAGCGTGAAACTAATGTACGAAAGGTCCGAACATCTATGTGTACTCCGCTAGCGTACCAGATGTTGCGATTTCCGAGGACAAAAAAAGATATACGACGGGAAATGACTGTCAGCCTCGTTCACTAGTCATAGTTTTTTCTAAGCCCGCTCCGTATGTGGATATTTCTTTCTCACCCTGCATAACGTGTCTAGTAAACTACGTGGAATGGACAACTATTTTCTTTTTTGTGCCTCTTGGAAATTATTGTCTCGATCCTCTCCGGAAAAGAAAGTTTAAATCTGTCGGTGAGGGTAATCACAGTGGTATACGTACCTATACTTCCTCCCCAACGCGACGTTACCCGCAAGCTAACCTCAATTTTGTAATCAACGCGTAGAGATACATTTATTGTGTTTACCTTGCGTCGTATATTTGGTTAGGACACAAATCCCGCCTTTACAGAGTTAATTGCGATTGTAAAAGAGCTAGAGACTATCATAATAGCGATACAACCGCGCATAGAGGATTTGTTCAGGATATTTTTGGTCAACTGCACGCGCCTAAACGAGATGTTTGTTCCAAAAATGGAAAAGCTCCGCTCTCCCGGTTTATTTCCACCTACTTACTATTTTAAGTATCCTGTCAGCTAAATGAGTTCACCGTGACAATGTTTGTCGTACGCTATTTTATGCACTTTACAGCTGTGTATATTGCCGTAGGCTTTGTAATAAAGATATCTGAGTTATGTACATTCTGTGTATAGTAGTTATTGGTTGGTTTTGTGCAGCGGAGCTGGGCGACTACGACCCGAGGCGACACGGGCTCGGCTACGTATCTGAGTTCCGCTTGCTGGCACACCAGACGCCCGAGCTGGAGGCGCGCGCCGCTGAAATACATCGCACACTCACGTAAGTACCAGCACTGTTCATTAGTACCAATCTTATTCCACTATTAAACACTTTTTACTACCAATCACTTCAAAGTTTAAAACTCGATCAAGACTTCGTAATCTAATTATAACTCATATCCCGTAAAATATGGATGTCTACGTAGAGCCATTTATTTATATTTCAACTCCGAGAATAGACATCATATTAATTAAGAACTTATGCACCCAACGCGCGGAAGTCGAATCCTTCCTGTTATACGCACTATTGTCTTAATTAACCAAGAAGAAGGCAAGTTGCTAAAAATTTAAGATTTCAGAGGCGCAGTTTCACGCCGAAAGCGTCGCCGCCCGCCCGGAAATTAAACTTCGTCGCCTTTCTCGCCTAATTGAATGAATTTTTAACTGCGCAAAGATGCAGTCTGCGGCCGCTGGCGCGTCACAAAGCCGCAATTACATGCAAATTATGTGTACCTACCCACTTAACACCAAGTGAGCCGTGCTTAGGGCGGCGACACCGGCTCGCCACGCCACCCGCGCCGCCGCGCCGCCCGGATTATTCATTGTTGCTTAGCCTTTTGTGGGCTTTTGTCCTTAATGCCTCATATTAATTAAGGATAACAGTTTAATTGACTTTTAACTCTCTTTTCTTTCAAAAAATATTAATAACAGCCCTCTTTCACAGGGGAATTTCGCCGGCACAAGCTGAATTGAGCTACTTGGATAAAGTGAAATGGCTCGACATGTATGGTGTAGATCTGCATCCAGTTTTGGTAGATATTTGTCTTTTTTAAATACATCTCAATAGAAGAAAGATTAACATGCCTGTATAAGAGTTAACAAAATGTTTCTTTTTGTATGACAGGGTGAAGACAGTGTCGAGTATTTCCTCGGGCTGGCGCCAAGCGGTCTTTTATTGTTACGCGGAAAACACACAGTTGCGAACTATTATTGGCCGCGCGTCTCCAAACTTTATTACAAGGGACGCTACTTCATGCTCCGTGTAGCGGATAAAAATGTAAGAACTCCTTTTAATAAAAAATACAAAGAATGTGAGTTAGACGAATAAGTAAACATTAAAATCGGGCGCTCCTCTTGACCCATTTCTCGTTTCGGATCGCGGAGAGTGATAACGGGCGCACTTTGAATAGTGGTGCAAGATAGAGTCCACCTTGCGTCGCTTACTTGAAAGACATTCGTAGGCAGGCAATTACAGATAAGTCGCGTAGAACTGAGCGCAGTATTTACAGCGCTGTGGGCGCGGCGATAACGCGGCGCGGCGGTCGCTCGCGCTCAGCCAGCCGCTGATATACCGCCGGCAAGCTGGCCAACGCCGACTTTTCTTTACTAAGTCCTTAAGACTATGGTTTATGCTGTGTACATTAAGGATTTCTCCAAACATAAGGCATTTATCAAAAGACGTTAGAGAAACCAATTGCTTGTTATATTGTCAATGGTTTAGTTGAGAGCTCGATATTGTGGTATATACAAGTGTCAAATAAAACAATACATTGTACAGATAACCAGTGAACACAATAGCCCGTAAATATCTATTGCTGAAATGTACTTTACCCACAAAGCTCCGAACATCCGGGTCGTGGTAAAATATGGCTAATACGGCCATAATAACCGACGACGCTGCGCAATTATTATTATTTTACTTTTTTAAAAGCTCTTGTCAGTAATGCCCACGCATTGTGAGCTCAGGTGGACTTACCTAATGTAACTCCGTATTTGGCTGTAACAATATAGGTGCTCCAACCTTAGCCAGGTACACACGCTAATAATAACCGGTATGAAACTCTACAGTGCTTGCTTCGTGACGATTCCTGGCATCAGCCTAAAATGAAACAAGTTTCATAATAAAAGCTACCTCCGTCGAAGTTTGCAGATGTTTATATTACCCTCGCTTGAACGGTTAGTTAAAGGTATTACACGATCGATACTTAAACATTCAATATCGCTGGAGATAACGTATTTTAAGCACATTCTTTTCATAGCCTTCGAGATAGAGCACTTCGTGATTCACAGAATCGTAAAAGAAATCTCGAACATGAAAGAAGGTGATAAGCTCTGGAGTTTACTGCTGCTTGTTAAACAAAATCTAGACATAATCTGGCTTATCTTGGACAAGGGTACGGCTAGGAAGGAAAATATTGCCTGCCTAACGTTATAAAAATACAAAATTTGACCTTCGTTTACTGAAATCACCTACCTAATAGAATCCTGAAAACAATTTGAAAATAAAATTAGGTACGTAATATTTTAAAGAAATTATGAGAAATAATAATCCAGGAGATAGCTAGGGACATTGTTTTAAAAGTTTATTCTGTTTTCGCGTTGGTGACCAAAATTGGAAAACGAGTTGTTTTTACTTTAGGGCAAACTTAATTTATTCCTGGCTTCCTCTAAATTATTTAGGTACTTTAACATTTTATTCTGATGTAGAATGACACGTCAACCTACGGGTTCGAGTCCCCGACGAGGTCAGCCTGCCGTCACTTGTGGCGATGCTGCTCCGACCACCACACCTTCTTTAGGATGCAGCAAACATCACCAGCATCGGCTGATATCTTCGCGTTAGGAACCAGGTTGAGGACAAGGTTAGTTAACAAAAAATTCAAATTAGAAATGGTGTAGCTAAAAATATTTAAGAGGGTGCACAAAGGTCCACTAGCGCCACTCCTTTAAAAAAATATTATCTCGTGACTGAGAAGGAATTATGAAAATCTGTTCAATCAGCGACCTCGGTAAATGTGTCTAGAATTTTCTAATACCTTTTATAAAATTTCATATTGAGACACGAAGCAACAAAATTCGATCTAAAGAAAAGCGGCCACATTCCTATATGTCGTATTTAGTTGCTTCGTGTCTCAATATGAAACTTAATAAAAGGTATTAGAAAATTCTAGACACACTTACCGAGGTCGCTGATTGAGCAGATTTTCATAATTCCTTCTCAGTCACGAGATAATATTTTTTTAAAGGAGTGGCGCTAGTGGACCGTTGTATAGGCTCATAAGTGGATTTTCACGAAGAGAAATAAATGTTTACTATACAGGGTCAAATTAAATTAGCTAGCGAAATTTCGCAGACGTGATGGGTATCGATATCTAAACACGATAAAATGAAAAAAAAAAAAAACTTCATGATTTTTTTGGGGCCAACGACTGCAGGTATTGTAGTTACTGGAAGTATGAGTTTAGAAATTCAGTTTTTTTATGTTAACTTCACATACTTGATGGGTACCGGTAAAACGGGGTGAATAGGGATGCAGGGGTGAATCGGGACGAAAGTTTAAAATGGATTTGTACTTTAAAATAATATAGTTGGTTGCTAACAAGGACACTTAATCTTTAATTAAAAAACAGTAAACACATTAGAGTCTTTTCTGGCAACAAACTATATTATTTCAACGTTAAAATCCATTTTAAAGTTTCGTCCCGGCATCCCTATTCACCCCGTTTTACGTATCAATATCTAAACACGATAAAACAAACAAATCATATATTTTTTTCATTTTGTCTTGTTTAAATATTGATACCGACGACGTCTGCGACGTTTCGCTCGCTAATTTAATTTGACCCCAAATAATACTCATTATGATGAGATATTTATTCGGGAGGATCCAAGTTTGTGGCACATTGTTTTAATATTTCGAGAATATCGAACTTGGATAGCTTCGGTCCCTCCATGTAAAATACTGATATTAAGCTGCATCCGGTTGGACTGGAAGTCGACCCCAATATAGTTTGGAACGAAACTATATTTTATGTACAAAAGTGATGAAGGAGGGTTTTTGCGATGCGTTGCGCTGCGGCCGGCTCCAATCTGCTATAGCCTTTAAAGTCTTATCTATTATGTTTGTCCAGTGGTAGAGGATCAAGACCCCGGCCCCCGCCCGCGTTCACGCGGACGCCGTCCCGACGCAACGCGCGACCGCCACACGCTTCACACGCATCGCTAAATGACGGTATTGATATGATAATTCTTCTGACAACTCATAAATATCTGCTTTCACAATATTGATTTACACGACACGCTGTCTTTACGAAAGGTTTCTTTAACACAACATTTATATTCTTTCTAATTATGAAGTGTTTTGACGTCATCAGATGCTTGTTATTATTTTTTTGATGATTTCACGAAAATTTTGTTTCAGTGCCGAAACTAGAAGACTTGAGAATAAAAGACTGTCCCCCAGAAATCAAACAACCTACCTCAGTACATCGACCAAACTCGTAAGTTTATTAGCTAACTTCACTAAATTAATTATAGATGTGTCCACAACACTGCTCTACGAAAAAAGAATTTGCCGACCTTTTACTTGAAGAGTGGAACTTATTACTCGAGAAGTACGTTCTATAATGGTATGTCAATGTTTAGGCTTAGAATCAGTGGCGAAGTGATGGGTTGCGAAGTCCCCACGGTGGGTGGCTCGCCGCGGTCGACTCGGTCAGCACCAATACGGCGAGGCCTGTACTCAGCATCGCCGACGGCTACAAGGCCACCGCCAGCTCCACGACATCGCTCCGCATCAGTTGACTCCCAAAGCTCTAATGACTCACGATCCAATCGCAAGTAAGTTCCGCGAGATATGACTGTGATGTTCATCTGTTTATGATGTTAGTACTATATAGCCGCATATTCCCTTATGTACCATTTCGAGCAGCTATCTTCACTTAAGTTATAGGTTTATTGGACCAAATGTTTGCTCCACACAGTAGCTTTCTACGAAGCACGTAGGAGTCGTTGCTTTCTTACGACTTTGTTACCGCTTCAAAAGTTCTTACGCGGTGAATAATGGTGGCCTCTCTTTAACTTTCCAACTAAAATTCAAAATCCATTATTATCACGCGGGAACTTTTTCAGTGTCCATTTTTTTACGTCTGTGTTCGCTGTCTAAAGTTTTTTGATACATGCTACGTAAAAGTGAGTTTTCGAGATTAGTAGGAGTGCATTACGTTAGGTAAAATAAACTATTTAAAGATGTTTTTGTGTAATTTAGACACAAGCATCGCTCACGAAGACAGCAGTCTGATGCGGAGAGTGAACTGTCCCGGGGTTCAGGTCGGTCAGGTCGGCGTCATCGAAGGCATCGGTCCCGGCACAAGCATGAGTCCGGCTCGGAGAGGGATGACTCACAACCAGATACCAAGTTAGTAGTTCTTAATGATATTATAAAGGATCGAATGTACCCACAAGAAATGTAAAATTACATGTTAAACGTAACATTGAATTTACAGAGAATATGAACTGGTTGATTCCGAGTCACAATGGAAGGAAGTATTACGACAAACTACGGTTGGAAGCGGAGTCCAAGTAAGTGTTCTAAATACAACATAAAATTATGAGTAACTAGCGTGAATGATATAAAACCACATTGTTTGTAGGTAGCGAACGTTCGTCGTTCACAAATGGAACCCGAGACTGGGACACATCGATCATCTCACAGACACCGAAGGCACCGGAAACATCGGTATAATTATTACCTTTATCTTATTATTTTATTAATTACCTAATCATTCTCCAAAAGGAATTATTTTCATATATTCTATCATTTTTAGATCTCGGTCGGGATCCCCCAACGACAAGAAATGGTTGCCAAGTGAGTTGAAACAGCACCTGGAGTTCTCATTAGTGGATACTACTGGTATGACGGAGGAGCAGCTGAAGGAAATACCGTACACTGTTGTTCAGACCAGTCATGCGCGGCAAACTAAGCTTCGAACTTCGTCAAAGCATAGGCAGTAAGAATAACTTTTCCTTATTCGATAAAAATGGAGTATATTTGGTATTTTGTTTCTATAATTTATTTATGATGATTAATTACTTGTAGAGCCGAAAATGGATCATTAGTAAGACGAGATAAAAGTTCCTCATCTCACGGCAAGAACACCCATGATACTCATAACCAAGGATCGCTTCGATCTAGTTCTAGCACCCTCAGCACACACCGGACCGGTCACGAGAAACATGGAAGGTACGCACCGCAACCCATAAACTATGATTTATTGCACAAATATGGACGATTTACGTTGTGGGTTTTTGCAGACGAGTTTATCCGAGCTACGATGAGCCGGTCGGGAGGACGGGCGATGATTTCTTGACAAATAACGGGTACAAAGGCAACGTGACGGCGGTGTCGAACAACAACAACCCCTACAGTCCTGTCACCAACAGCAACAGTAACAGTTCTAGCGGCGAACTGATCGGCAGCGCGCGTGTCTCTCACGAGCACACGGACTCGGGGCTCGGCGCCGACCAGGACTACGCGTACTCTTCCGAGAGGTGATTATATTGCGACTCCTGTGAGCTCTAAGCCATATGGAGTAGCCCTGTAGTCTTTATTTTTTTTACCCTTTAAAACGTAAGTCACAGGATGCTAGGTTGATGGTTTAGTGGAAAGTGGACTCTGTGAAAATCGCTTCTTATCTTGAAGACCATTGGAGAGCATTATTTTAACTAACTGAGGGGTAATTCTCGTAATTTTAAAACCGTTCACAGTCTGATCTCAGTCTCAATCTGACAAAAAATACTTCTAATTTCCCTACATTTTGACAATTTTTTGACATTTGTTTGTCGCTGAGATGAGACTGCGACTAGATTTTGAACGTTTTAAATTACGAGAATTGGCCTTCTGGTCTTACTGGAAAATCAAACAGCTGTCATGCAGCATCCCCGATTTGCCTCAAACTTTCGCCATAACATCTGGGTGGAATGAATCGTCAGCGGTTGAAGGTGAAACGGACACCAGAAATAACGTCACCAGTGACCCTATTATTACTTTATCGGCAGCAGGCGAGTGGAATCTGATGTAAGGCAATCTGTCGGGTGCAGGTCCAGCGACAGTGCCAAGTGCGGCGCCGGGAGCTCGTCGCGGACGGCGCCTGTGAGTAGGCAGTGGGCGGCGGGCGAGGTGCAGGGGGCGCGCGGCGCGGGCGCGGGCGGCGGGGGCGCGCTGTGGCGGCGGCCGCCGGCGGCGCCGGGGCGCGCGTCGGGCTCGCAGCGCTCGCTGCTGTCGGTGGCCAGCGACTCCGCCACCGCGCGCCGCGTCCGCGACCCCGCGCCGCGTTACCCTCACCCCGCTGACGGCTTTTCTCTCTTCGTGAGTGGGCGCTTTGCTTTCTAACATGTCTTCCGCTCACCGATGGCCCTTGTTACGAGTACCTAGAGAATTAAAAAAGAATCCTGAACTTTGTGCGAAATGATAACCCTGATGCAATTTCGCAACCGAGTTTTATTTATAATCATATGCACAGATTTTATTTTCCGTCCCCGCTTGTTCTTCACATAAAAAGTAGAAAAACAAAACTGCTGAAAGTAAAAAATATAACCGGAGTTAAATAAGCTCACAAGGGCCGTCGGAATAATCCGCAGTTCCTGTTTCTGGGTCGCTGAAAAAGCTAACAGTGTACAGGCTGCTGTAATTCGAGAATATTTTTATGTGCAGAGTTATGTACATCTTATTACGAATAAATAAATACTTTTAGTACAAAGTATTCAACATAAGCGTAGCATAGAACAGACATGCGTAGGTTAGCCTAATTTCATTGACGAACTTTGAAAATATGTTGTTCTACTTATATATTTTCTTATATTTCAAAGATATTCTCAAGACTTCTACTTGCTTAAGGGGCTTATAATTTCACAGAGTGCTATTGTTCGTCATTTATGGCCAATCAGAAACTTTTGTTCTTAGTCTTTTAATGATGATCAAATGGCACTACTTTAGCACTTTGTACGCGCCTATCATTCGGGTACTTGACGAAAGTCTTCTTTTATAAATACGCATATATATCCACTGTTTAATCCATGTATAAAGCTATAGGGTGTGCACAGGTAGTTTGTCTAGCGTGTATGATTATTGGGATGCAGAGACATGCTAGCAACAACAACATAATGGTGGGCTCGAGCGGGTCGCTGGCACGGCGATACGCGCGGCCGACGCGCGAGTCGCGCGACCACAACGCGAACATCGCGCGCACGCACGCGCGCCTCGCGCACCACCGCCACGACAACACCCTCGACATTATCCTTAAACCTCTCATAGAAAGCACGCAGTAAGTAAGGCACGCACCGACGATCCACCATGTTTGTGTCGCAACACTAGCGGAATGAGTAGCTGCACGCACCCCTTGGTTTGTTCATTGTTTCGTTTGTCTTTGCATGCTGGTGACGGATAGTGGTGTGCTAGTGTTAAGTAGACTAACCCTTAACTAACACATGTCTAACTGCTAATGTTTTGTGTTTACTCCAACCAATTATGTTTTTAATTTGTGTTACTTTTGTGTTGCACCTTGTTGTGATTAAAATGTTGATAACCGTTTTTATCGTAACTGAATATACAGGTTGTTTGTACGAAACCTAAAAAAACAACAAGTACATTTGTTGATAAAGTTGAATGATTAAATCAAGTGTTAATATTAATTTGTAAAATAATTAATAAAAGACGATTGTATAACCCAGGCTGCAGAGCAACTGAGTACGCCAATTGAAGCAACATCTGGTCTCGCGGGCGGTGCTTGTACCACATCTGGCAACGGCAACAAATCCGCTGGAGCCGCCGAGATGAGCACTGAACTCTAAGCTCTAACCCGTTACAAACATTATTGTTTAATTGTTAAACGGCTATACTCATCTTCATCTTATTATGTTTGATAAATACTCACAGTAATATTGACTTATTATTTGACTGAGTTATGTTGATGTTAAATAGTGTAATAAGGTTTTTGAAAAACCCGTGAGTTAGGCTATAATTCTACAGTATTTTTATAAAACGTTTTATAATAATGTAATAAGTTAACCAATATTTTGGCCTCAAAGATTCTTACTGTATATTCAAATAATCTCATTTTTAGTGAAATATTTTTCTGATATATGAAATTGCGTAGTTACAGTTAGTATTAAAGATAAAAGCTGTATTCAGTAGGAAGTACGGATTTATTATTGTTTTCAGTTATGTTATTTCATATTTTATTTTAATGTAAATATATTTTTGTAAATAAAGCTCTGAAAAGTTTGTGTCGTCATAATATTTCAATGTAAAAGAAACATACATTTAAATAACAAAAGAATCTCGTGCCAAAGATTTTGTGAAGAAAAAAATCAGTTACGAAAAGTTATTTTTCTGTGTGTAAGAAAACAATTTACGGAAGTTTACCAGTTTACATAGAGACCTACTTGAAATATGTATGCAGTGTGTGTGTTTATAACGTTCTTTATTACCTCAACTCTGAAAAAAAAAACAAAATAAAAAATCCAATCTTAAAAATTACCAACATTTGAAATTAATATATATTGGATATTTATTTACTCAATCATTTACGACGGGTATTAATTAAAGTATTTTACCATTCTCATTAATGTAAGTAAATCTACGTACTACACAAAATTTTGTACAGTTGTTATGTAGCTTAGTGTTAATTAATTCAAAATAATTTAGCTCTAGTTGGTAAAGTATCAGCCTATTAATACCAGAACATGAAACACAAATATAAAATCCTGGGCCAAACTGTAATAACCACTTTGATATTGACTTCAAACTGACTGTGTATTACTTTATTCCCTATTTTATCGGCAGAGGCAAAGCATAGTTTTAGAACCTCGATTTTTCAGAATAGTTTCACGTGAAAATAAAACATTTTCCGCCAAGAACAGGATACTTTTCCCTTTGCAAAATGTCGCATGTAGAACAGACATTACGGGACTGCTATCCGGTGCCACTTCAGGGCGCGTATGGCAATGTGGGGGAAGGGTTCGAAGGACCATAGTCCTAGAACTCATAGCATACTTTACATGCTCTATAAAAAGATTCATCCAATGAAACAAACAGTTACTAAAACAGAATAGTTGAATGTTTCGCTGAAAATCCTTTCCTGTTACCTGCCACTGCCGCGCGCTTCGCCACACAGGCAAGGCTCCATTGTACATAACATTAGACAATTAAGATGTAAATAAATTGCAATTTACGCATAGATATGCTCAGATGTTGGCATGACGTCGTAGTTATCTGCAGCTAATTCTACACTCATTCGGTAACTGCAGTCAATCTGAAAACCACTTTGTAAATGATATTCCCAAGCGATGCGATGAGTCGGTCAAATTGTGTAATGTCAAGACTGATAAGATTGCGACTTTAGTGCTTCTCACACAATTTTTGTAACCGATTATAACAGTTTCTATGTATTTTTTCAAAGTCGTTTCGATTGTTCACATTAAACGATCTATATCAATTGATGTGTTTTCTTGTTCAAGCAACCTCATAACGATAACTAAATCGTTCCTTTGTTACAATAAACCTATAAAGTGACGTTATAAAGGTCGTTTATTAATCTACTTATTATTAATGAGCGCCATACAGCTTCACAAATGATTTATCGATTATCTGACAAAGAGTCTGGCTCTGGCATTAATTAAGCCGTTCTGTCTCAGATATCGGCTGCGTCGGACCACCGTTAACACTAATGAGGATGACTTGGTACCGCTACCCGAGGAGTGTTTCGGAAATAAAAATATATGTTGGCCACTCTATAAACCTGCATATTTTTGTAACGTTAATAACGGAAATATTATGTGGGTGAATGTGTTTTGTGTCGAGTCGGTTTAAAAAGGTAAAATTCCGATTTTAAACATTTTAACTGGGTGCCGATTTTGATACATACATTGGAGTCATTGAGCTACTTAATTTTTAATTTCCATGCCGCGTGTTTTATATCTGACTTACCTAGTTAAGTATTTGTAAATAGTTATGTAGGTAAGTATTTAAAAGCTTCATACTTGGTCATTGTTTACTCAACCCAGCGGACGCCGTCCGTCCCCAAAAAATCTACAGAACTCAAATTCGAAAACGTAACACTTTTACAGTAAAAAGTCGCCCTTTTTATTTCCCTGCGCCCCGTAGCACTAAAACAAAACTACTCCAACTTTTATCAACGTCGCTTCTGTTCCGTCGACGAGTAAAATTAAATATCGTCCAACACATTGACTGCGATCCCCGCATCTAAAATCCGGCTAATTGAGCGCACGCGTCACTCGGGCCCAATTTGCCTGCATAAAAGTAAAAGACAAAATAAGGTGGCGCAGTCTACCAAAGCTCCGATGTCCACTATTCGGCGAAGGGTGAAAACTCATTACCAGTAATGAAAGGGTTCCCGGGGCGTGTATGATTACTAGTTAATTGGAAGTCGGAAAATCAGAGGGCGACCAGATAAAGTTACCTTATTCATACAAAGTGTCAGCTTGTGGATAATGTGGCGTAAGTTGAAGACGTCAACGTCGACGTCTTCATTAAACGCTTTATCGTGGAGCGTGTCAGCGCCAATACAATGGATTCATATTATTACCACACACAAAAGATTCAAGATTCAATCGATATTTTTATAATAATATACGTATTATTATAAAAACATCTACATATAAAATCATATTATTTTTTACTAGCTTCTGCCCGCGGCTTCGCCCGCGTGGATGTCGGAAGTTATCCCACGGGAACGTGCTAACAGGATAAAATGTATGTGCTTCCCCAGAATGCCATCTATCTCGCGGGCCCTTTGTGGCTAATTACAGTAGAAAACCAATTGTGTCTCATTAGTGGTGATTAAGAGGGTACCTATATGATATCTTTACCTAAGTACCTACCTAATTTAAAAAAAAACTCAATAACAAAATTAAATACCTACCTAAATAAACCTATTTCTGATGATAACTAATCTAAACTCAATAAATAAGCAAAATCCCTAAAAACTAATATCTATACGAATGACTAATCCTACCTAACAGTATTATAAAATAACCTATGGTCACTACGTACACTATCAAATATACTACCTATACTTTACAATTAAAATCTATACCTACGACTCATATAAAAATAAACCTAAATAACTCTAAAAACTAAAAGGAATAAAAATGAACTCCACTGCGGGTGACCCAACCTACGACAAACTTAGTATTTGCGGTTGGTACAGTACAGACAGTGGTAATCGGGTATAGGGATCGAACCGCAAAATTAAGTTTGTTTTTTATTGTATATATTTTTTCGGGATAAAAAGTACCCAGTGTGGTGCCCAGGATATTAAAGAATAATTATACCAAGTTTCATCGTAATCGAACCGGTAGTTTTTGCGTGATGCCTGAACAAACAGACAGACAGACAGACAGACAGACAGACCGACAGACAGACAGACAGACAAAAATTTTTTTAATCACATTTTTGGGTTCGGTGTCGGTCTAGTAACACCCCCTGTAAATTATTTTTTTGATATTTTCAATGTACAGAATTTTCACTTCTACAGATTTATTATAAGTATAGATAAGGTACCTACTATGTTTCTTTTTTTATTAAAATAATGAATATGTATAGAGTTGAATAAATAGATAGCAATCTTAATAGAGTGGTAACGCATCGGCAGTTTAATTGAATTAGTTGGCAACATTTACAATCTTAATGATGTGTTAATGGCATCATCAAGACTCAAAAATATTATTATAAAGTGAGCAAATGCATGGTGATGTAAAAAGAAAAAAGAAAGAATAACATTTAGTTAGACACAGTTCGTGAAAAACTGAAAATATATATTTTAACAACAATAGTGAGCGCCGAAAACGTCCAATGATGTCTGACGATGGTTTTCTAATACGTAATCCAAAATGTAATGTAACCTAAAATTCCGTAAGATCTCGGCGGGCTGTTTAGCAACACAACGGTAGCTTTTTAGCTCCTTTCAGTTCAAAGACTAGACTATAACCTTATTCAAAGCCATTCATGAAATAAAATAAAGAACGAAGTTTCCATGTTTTTCTTCCAATTCCAGATCACGGTGAAAATAGAGATGTGATTGTTTTCGTATAATGTGCTTACATAAATACGTAATAGTAGTGCTACCGTCTCTAATCACGCTGAGTGCTTGTCGCCATATATTAAGTTCAGAGCGAGGGTTTACCGGTCGCATTCAAAGTATTCCAGCCAGGATTTCGAAGTAAGCTCTCACACAGAAATTTGTTTTATTACTACGAAAAGCATCACATATGGGTAGTTATTACTACAGCCTGCAGTTTTCACAACAGTATTAATGCGAGTTAATATTCAGTTGAATATTCCGTCTGTCGAGCTCATAATGCCTAGAGGCTTTTGAGGTATGTACTTAATAGCGTTGATGGATTTATCGATGGTGAGGATTATTACGATATAAGCCGAAATGTGGAACTGCATGTTATGGCTTTAGTACCCACTCACATAACAGTAAAATTTAATTAAACAGAAGTATTGTCTAGGTACCGTATTACGAAATAACAATTACGTAAGTGACTCCATAAATGATAACGCAAGATATTGAATAATACTAGAATGAATCAGTGCTAAAATACTATTAAAATTATTACGTACCTATACCCATAGTTTTCATTATTACCAACGTGACAGGATTCGTAATAGGTACCGTGTCAATACACCCACACAATAGGGAAACTAATTAAATCACGTTTATAATAGTTCATGTGTGTAGTATAAGCTATACCTATGTATTCATATTGTTTAAAACGCGACACATTGTAGCATTGAACAATTAGCCTTTGATACAGCTCGTCGCTAAATCATATTTGCAATGGCGTTTCCTCTGCTGAAGGCAATATAGTCAGGCAATATCGAAACGTGAATGAAATTTACTTTTTTACTTGTTCGATCGGTGTGATTAATTTTTTACGTTTTTGTATAAAACTGGATGACACGTAGTTATTTAAAAAGTGCACAGTGAATTTAAGATGTCAGACACAAAAGTAATGTGATTTAGTAACTCCAACTATGATAAACATTCGCGCAATACTTCGTAATTTGTTGGACTAAAGGTCAGATAGATACTGTAAAAAAAATATGATTGCTCCAGCAGACATTAGTGAGTCTGTGTTGCCGTAAAACCTTGAATGAACGAAAGAAAAACACTTGCCTTTACAGTATTTTATGCTGCAGTAAAACGAGGAGACTTCCTCGTTTTACTTTCCTGTGTAACATGAAATAAATATACTACGAATGATACTATGTAAAGTATTGCAAGCAAAGCTAAGAGGTAAAAGAATTTAAAGTAATGTAAACACGAAAAGTTTGCTTTCGAGTTGAGGCAACTCAAGCCGGAAGCGCATTCGAACTCAACTGCCTGGAAAAATTAATTCGATGCTGTGGCGGCGACGAGGGCGCCCTCTCCCCGAACCGACTGCGTGCGGCCTTCGCTTTTCAGGATCATTTTCGCTCCTCATAAACGGAATAAACAGACTTTAAAATATCATACTCGTATCCCCTCGCCTGCGGGGCACCTCCTCCCGCGTTGTAATATTACTGCAATAATCTCGCCGAGATACGAATAAATATTACCTTATACCTCATTAAAGTTTTAATGAGAACAGCTGGTGGTGTAGCATGAAAAGCCGAAATTGCATATTCAGGGGAAAATAGAGAGGTATTGTAAATGTATGTAGATGCGGGAGGTGTGGGCGAGGCCGCGAGCTCGTGCAGTCGCCGGCAATTAGCACCGTGACAATGACATTCAAAACGTGTGCAAATAGAGCAGACGGCGAATACGAGAGCATTCCTCCAACAACACCGGCCCTACATTGTATACGTTCTGACAACTTGATTTGTCGGTATAATAATACAATCTGGGAGAACGTTCATGTGACAATAAACTGTTACGACGACTTCCATATTTCAGGCACGTTCTGTTGTGGCATTTACGGCTTTGTAATAGTGCTCGGGTATCGCAGAAAGCTTTCTAACATTGTAATACTTCATTCTGAAATACTTTTCAGGTATTTTGTCGACTTTGTAAGTTGACTTATTGTTTCATTGTAATGAATTGTAAAGTGTATGGAACAATGAAGAACGAAATCTAGAAAAAAGGCATTGAACTGCTAAGGTGTGATTGAATTCCGTTGTGGATGATAACAACAATATCAATTAATTTGTAGCAGACAATAGAAATTGGTGCGATTCAGAATGCTCGCTGACCACCTACAAATGCTTTGTAGCAATCCTCACATCCGGACATTATTGCTATACGTGGCTTTCACGGCAGCTGCACCGACGGACGAAATTACAACTAACATTTGATTTTATTTATATGTTAGCGAAATATTGGTTTTTTATATTTTAATTAAACATACTGATGTCTGGCTGGCGGTCTGGTTCTGAATTTTGTTGTGCTGTACGTTTTTGATATTTTTAACATGATTTAGTTTTTTGCCCAGATCTACCTACCTACATAATTGTGAATTACTAGGTACCTCCATCTAGTCGATTTATATATAATAAACGGGCGTCTACATATCGTATTCATTAAATTAAATGTTGAATCATTCATAGCCTCTCCCAATTGTCGATTTATTACTTTAACGATCATAGGAAATGGTATCTACTAACTATCACTATCACAGTACACTAATTGAAAGGACATGCCAACTATTTCTGTCTAGAAAAAGTACCTATAATTTCTCGTAAAACTTTGTAATACCTAGTAGTAGTACCTATAGTAAGTAGTACATACTTGGTCTACTAACCCGTTGCACATAACACACGGACGCTGCAAAACACCTTGCCATAAGTTACGATACCCTTATCAGAAACAGCGGAAGTTGCCCACCGGTCTTTTCTGTAAAAATCTCACCGTCAAAACTTGAAGTGACCTGCAGAATAGGTTGGCTGTTTTGTGTAACAAGAAGTAGGACTCTAACAAGTAAACACACTCAAAAGTTACATTGTTTCTTTAGTGACAAGCAATAATCCGTGAAACATACAAACTGCGGTCAAACATCGCGAACGAACTTGTCCAATCACGGCAGCTAACAATAGCCATTGAAAATGCTCAATGAAACGCAACGCAGTCCTCAACTTTGTACCCATTGACTTCGTGACAAACGTTACGTATGTTACTTTATGTTTTAACAATGGTTTCTGCCTGCAGAATACCTATATTTTTTTAATAAATTCATTTTGATATTTTCCTTTACTGTATCCAACTTTATGTTGTTCTTTGTCCTTTGTATGTAGCCGTATGCATGTATAGGGTTTATGTGCCTTATATTTATTTACTCGACCATAAATATATTTTGTAAAAGTATTTGATAAACTTATTTCTAGTGTTAGTTCAGTTAGTTAATTTCAAGTAATGTACACGTGATCGTGTCATTACTCGCAATCAAAAATGAATATGTTTTGAGTTTGACTTAGAATATTAAACAAAGCCTCTCGTTAAGTTTATTTGCGAAGAAGTTCATCAAAAATCAATAACGCGAGCCGCAAGAAGTGCTAAAATTTCAATCCAATTAGCCGCGCTCTGCTTCCCCTAAGAAAATACATTTCACCGTCCAAATTAATTTAACAATAAATTAATCCCTTTTGACTTCATGTAGGTTTGGCTTTCTAAATAATTTCCAGAATGAAAATAAATACAATAAAATATTGCGGCAATCATAACGTTCACGTGATACCTACAAACTGAAACCTTACATATAACACAATATATTATGTATATACAACTTCTCTGTCCAGTTCAATAAAACGAATCACGCATTCTATTTTTTTTTTGTTGAAATTTTATTTCGTACATTCATAACTTCATGTATTCACGTACCGTCAGAATTTAAATAGTCTACTGAAAACTTATGTCTGAAACACTACACCAAACATTAAAAAAATATTACGCTTCAGGTCTGTTTAAAACCACTGCACACGGGTGTTCTAAAATAACAAGACCATCACAGTTTGTATGACCGGGTACGTAATAGGCCTGCAGCTACTTATGAAAGTAGATGAAGACAAAGTTGGAAGACAGAACAGCTCTTGTTCCAATCGTCGGCATCAGAGGCTGCTAGACGACGCCAGCAAATTATGTCGAGTACTACCTCCACGCAAATAAGCTACACAATTGAAACTTTATAATCGAGGATCAACTTCGAAACAGTCGTTATGTGTACATTTATGAGCATCTACGAAACTTAACTGCTTTTGAACAATTAAATGAGCAACATATATTCATGTACTTAGAGTTTTATGTCTTCGTTTGAATTTAACTAGCCTGTATCGTGATACATTCTCGTTTATTTGTGCAATAATGAACGCCGACAAACTCTGCTAAACGAATTTCTTATCATTCAATCGGCCACTCGATCGTTGCTAAAATTAAATTCAATTAATATTTTCTTTTCACAAGCGTTGAAACTGGCCGCTCCGTTGAGTTAATTAAATTCTTGTGGAGCTGCGATGCTGAAAGTAAAATTGTATTTTTTTCTAAAGCCACGTAACAACCATTACATATTTCAGTGTATTTACTCTATAAAAATTAGCCTCGATCACTCGTTATCTAAGTAAATAAAACAAATTCAACATTGAACAGCGGGCCCTTTGAGTGAATTCGTTTGATATAAAGTTTACTCATAAATATGATTTTGTCAATGTTGTTTGTTTACTAGGAAAATTAAAAATACAAGGATACAAAAATATTTCAAGCTCTGTATCTTTAACTATCTTGAAGTAAGATCTGAGAATTCTAAGAAATCAAAGAGTGTGGTCAGCTGCATAACTTCGCGTGCTGGTCAAGTTGCTACAGCAAAAGATGTTCGTAGCACTCCCGTAGCAGAGTGCTACGAAATAATATCTACATCTACATTCCTATCACTCCTAGGTATAGAACTTCAAAACATAGTTAAAATTCAAGTCACTCGGAATGTGTCTATACTATAATAATATAAAGAGGTAAAATAATGTTTGTTTGTATGTAGGGGGTAATCTCTGGAACTAACAGTCGCATTTGAATAATTCTGTTTGGATTTGATATCCCAATTCTGGAGGAACGTCATAGGCTATTCAACATTACGCTAGATAAAAAAATTCAGAAAAAACGCTAAGCGAATACGAAGTGATAGCGCGGGCAGGTGATGCGATGCGACGGGGTGGGGCGGGGGAACAAGAAATTTCACGCGGCCGAAGTCGCGGGCTAAAGCTAGACTAGGTATTATATGAATCTTAGTATCAACGTATCATGTACACAGGTACGGTTCTAAATATATTTCATAGAAATTTCCCATTTAATTGAATAATATTAATACGTTCGTATAGTGGAGTCCTTTACGCGTTCACTTCAGCAACTAGCTCGGTTTATCAAAGGCTTGTTGGGTGATTAAGGGCTTCAGTGGCAATGACGTTTGATTTAGCTTTGTGGCAACGTACACGCAACCTAACGCGAAACTAGTCGCCCTGTAACTGCAATACGAACGGTTAAGGATTACTCTTGGATTAATGTGTTTCGTTTTATCGTAGTAGATAGGTACGGTGTCGTTCGTATCTGAAGGAGGTACTTACTGTTTGCTGAAGAGATACTAAGTAAGCAATAATTACAGTATGTTTAAAATAGTTGTTTGGCACATTCTTTTGTTATATTTTAAACCCAATTGCCGTATAATCTTCATTAAAAAACATGTTTCGCAGGTTTAATTACAGAAACAAAACAACGTATATATTGTTTTTGTGAAGCTGTATATTTAAGCTATCTACATAAACCTGGGAAAATATTTATAGTTCCCTTCCCAACAAGTACAGTAATTGAAAGTAGATTATATTTGAAACCTGTAGCGCGTTAAGACTCGGTACTTAGTGCAGAAACAGTTATTATCAAATATCCTAAAAAAACTTGTTAGCAAAAAAAAAAAACGTGCTAACTATCCCGCAACCCGTACATCAGATACCGGGCTCAAAAAAGTGCCGACACAACAAAAAGTACATGTACAAAAAATAAAAGTCCCGAGAGTCCGACTGGGCTCTACAACAAACAATACTTGCCCTTTGTTCGTGCTAACTACGCAGTTATAAACGCCCAACAAAATAATAACCGTCTATGGATTGCTATAAAACCTATAACATGGCAATAATTCAAGAAGAAAATGCTAAAAATTATATATTGCTTTTATATTCCAAAATTAACAAATGGGATGCCGAATAATCCCTCTACACTTTAATCACCAATAATGAATGATGCAGCAAACACGTGTTTAACGAATACTAGTGCGCGTGATTGTGGTGGCATCACAGAAAACGTAACCTCTTCGCATTAGAAACCCCAATGTCAGCCGTATACGTTTACGGGATGAGCTATATTAATGAGCTCCCACGTCTTTAATTTTATATGTGCCTTTCGGTTCAGGCCGTAGCACTGACCTACAATAACTATAAAATGTTATTCGCCCCGTCCCTAACAACAACTATTTGTAGGAGCAAAATAATCAGATTGGTTTGTGACATGGCCGACTTGTCACACGCTCCGCTACGGGTCTCAATCACAACCTGTAACGATTTTCCTTAACAATATTACCGGGCAACGGGCGTATCCTGTAACTTTATTACAATTTCCTTGTTTCCAACATAACGAGTGGCAGGGGTCCGGAACCGCCGCCTCTAATAGTTATCTGTTTTGTTATTAATGCCCTTCTACGGATCTCCAATTATATCGTCAGCGGGCACCGTCACTTCAATAGCGACACGGCCTTCTATTTGCTATTACACTAGCTTAATTGATACAAATTAATATCACAGCGAATCTAAATATTCACTGTTCAGGTATGTATGTGGGAATCTCGAGTAGAATATCTCATATACACGTGAGTGTATATGTGATAACAATTAATTCATAGCCGTGCTCCGCGTGTCTAGTTTAAGGCTGGGATTGGATTACATTCTCAGGTAAATTAATCATGGTGTGACGGATAGACATCCGTCTGCCGTGATAACCAGCTAATATATTCCGCTCGCCGTTCACGTTGTGTGAATAGTTCCCAAAAGTGTTATCAACCCTGTAGTTACGTACCATCGCCCGTGATCAAAGTCCATTGTAATCCGATACGTTATGTAACGACGGTACCTTGAACGTCGACGGATACATTAAATTGATTTGTTTCCTTAGGGAAAAGCACGCAGCGATATCTTTAAAACTTATAATGAAGGTTCCTCTCCAAAATTCGGTGTAAAGTTTTAAGAGGTTGTAAATTACAGTAATAAACCACCTCAACTTGAAGTATGTATTTCTGTAGTATCAATTGTTATTACTTATTTTAAATTTCATCTATAGCAGAATTTCTACGTCAGTGGAGAATATATGTTTCGTAACAGGTGGAATTACTCCTACGCTTCGAAATAAAAACATACTGAAGTTAACCGTAAGGTGCCTCCACATCTAGTCTACGTATCCAATGCGCTAGAGGGGGATCATAAAATTTCATTGAAAGTCGACAAAACAGTAAGTAGAAAAAGTATTACGTATCGAGTTCCGCAAATATTAAAAGATTCTATAGGTAATATTCTCCCGGTATTGCCGTTGTTTAGTCTCATACATACCTTTCCTTTCTGATAAAATAAAAAGGCGGAGAACTTCGAACGTTACGATATTATGCGCTTTCAAAGATATTGAAACTTTTCCTTTCTGTTTATTAACTCGCTTCTGTTATTGAGGTGTACCATTAGGTAAATATCGGCGGTTCAGTTTCAACCCCGCATAATCAACATGAAGTCAGTCAGTCCTAAAATTGGGTCAGATTTTACAACAGCTTACATTTCAGTTACATTAAAGTTAGTACACGACATGAGTTTACCGGCAAAAAGAGACCTTTATCAGAATAAACAATCTTATTTATTTGTAGGGGAAAACTAACAGTAGTATAATAAAAATAAATGGAAACAATTTAACAATAAACTTAACAAATACACTGCCCACTACATTTTCCACAGATTACAACTTAAGTATTTACTAATGAAAGTCAGAGCTAAATTAATAATATGAACAGAAGAAACTAAACGTAACAAAACAAAACTCTTGTTTGTGTGTTGTATCGTATATTGTATCGTTGTTATAGTATAAAACAATTCCTAGAGCGAAAATAGTGTTGTTGTAATATAATAATAATTTTGTTAAGGAAATTGTTATTACAAATATTTGCATGCTATGTTTAATTTTGGCAAAACATGTCTGCTCTATATTTATGTACTGTAAGACCTTTTTATACCATGTTTTACGCAAATAAATATATTATTATCTCCTTTATTTCATTTAAATACTTACAAATTACATTTTTAAATATTTTTATAAACAAAAAGGAAAAAAAATATAAAAAATGGTGGCCCACTGGTATCGGGAACAGGGTCCAAGCTACCGGCGGTCAGGGCTCCAGAGAGAGGAACCTCCTGACATTGCGGGCCGTGTCCAGAAGTACCGCTTTCTGAATCAAGCCTTTGCTCCAGCTGCCCAACGAGAGCCTCCTCAGGAACACCTGAGGAGGCTCTCGTTGGGCAGCTCGTTGCTCGTTGCTCGGTTGCTCGTTGGGCAATGGCTTAATAGCCAAGAGCCTCGACCAACAGGTCGAGGCTCTTGGCTATTAAGCCATTGGCTGTCACGACTATCGGCACAATGATCGCTGAGTCCACATCCCACATGTCGACAACCTCGCGAGCCAAGTCAAGATACTTGATTTGTTTATCTTTCTCGGCTTTCACGAGGTTCTCATCATGCGTGTCGCTCTGATCGATGCACCACCACTATATCAGGCTTATTGGCAACAATAGTCCTGTCAGTGATGATGGATCGATCCTTGGGTCGGGCACATACCTGTAGTACGGCACCTCCGATTCCACAAGGTTGTATTTCAGAGCATGTTGCTGATGGATTATCCTAGCTACAAGGTTGTGTCTATGCAAGTACTCTCCGTTAGCTAGACGAGAACACCCGGAGATAATATGCCTGATTGATTCCTCCGGCCGGTAGCATGCCCGACAGATGTCAACCGTGCCGTCTTTCACAATTAATCTCCTGTAATTGTTCGTCATCGTAACTTCGTCCATAATTGCACAGACAAAACCTAAGGTTTCTCCAAAGAGACCACCGAAACGCAGCCAGGCTACGGACGCTAGTAGGTCTACATCAGGCCCATGTAGGGCCAGGAAGAAGCGTCCGTGAAGCTCCTTACTCTGCCATACCTCCATGCGTCCATTAGTGTCAAACACTACTGGTTTGCGCCAATTCTCTTTACCCAAGGAAAGCGGGGTGAGGCCCTTGTCCACCGCGACTACATCTCGATGCATCCCCACGTCGGTTTCTAGGAAATATTCCCTGAGACTACATTTATCTCGCGATTGTGGAGGTTCTTAGCGTTTAAAAAGCCTCGACCTCCACACTTTCGCTGGATATACAGCCTCATTACCGATGACCGTGGGTGATGCATTCGATTTGCAGTCAGCAGCTTACGGACCCTCCTATCCAGGATGTCGTCTTCGGTCTGAGTTCATTTGAGTATGCCGAAAGAGTACATCAAAACCGGCATGACCCAACCGTTGAAGGCGCGCACCTTGTTTCCGCCTGATAAAAGACCACTATACCTACTACTTACTACTATTATTATTATTATCGTACATACAAAAACAATAATGATTTGCTATTAGCTACCTATAGTATCACAAAGAAATATACCTTTCATTCAAAGATTACAAAGGAAGTGATTTTGTAAATCCTAAGGTCGCTGCCACACTGTGTCTAAGCTTAGAACGCCCGGTGTGGCTCGGCACGCGGTACGTATGTAACAAAGTCGTCTGCAATTTGTCTCGAGGAACCTCCGGCGTTATGATTGGAATTCTTATCGTTCTTTCAAACAAAAGCTGTCATATGACTGGGAGAGAGTGACTCGCGTTGTTTGAGTAACAGATTAAAACATATTTCTGTGAAATGGTAAATTCTAAAATTTTGGAGATTTTGCGTTATATTTAGTCCCATCAAGGACTTCGAAATTCTACGATGTAAATTGGCAAACGACGTGGACTTCGATTTACCCAAAGAAATGCAAACCTGATTTAGAAGTTACAACATATAAGTACCTACAAATTAATTAAAATTAAAGTAAAATCCCGGAACCAACCCCCACTTGCCACAGTAACATACTTAAAAAGCTTTTTAACTGGAACTCCGGAGATTTGCATTAACCGCCCGGACCCTAAGAAATGGAAGTGTTGTAATTAGCTAATTTAAATTAGCATATTCTCTTGCAAACGGAATACTATATATTTTGTATGTAGGTATCTAATCTAATTTATATTATAATAAGCAGACTTTGACTAAGATTATTAAGACCAGTAATAAGTGTTGTTGGTTGCGGAACTGGAATAGGATTGGTCATGGACTGATAGCAGCATGAAGTTTACTAAGATGTATGGTATTGTGCAGGCCAGGCGGATTAAACGGTAAATTGCTAATTTAATTAAATTTAAAATTGAGAGGTTTAGTGGATAAAAGTCGTAACTGCACCGGTCCAATAGACCAAAAATCTCAGTCCCAGTCGTTAAAGTTCTGAGTTAAGCTACACGATTACCGACAAATGCTTGCTTGACTAGACTGGTCCACTCAAATCTGTGGGGTTCTTTCGTTAAAAGACCATTTCAGGCCCTAATCTACATTTTCCACACATGATCTGATCAAGATTAGGTATGTCATCATCTGCCTAGCCTTTTCCTAACTATGTTGGGGTCGGCTTCCAGTATAACCAGATGCAGCCCAGTACCAGTATTTTAAATGGAGCGACTGCCTATCTGACCTCCACAACCCAGTTACTGGGAAATACGATACCCGTTCGTAAGACTGGTTGTCAGACTTTCGGGCTTCTGACGACCCGTAACGACTGTCAAAGATCCACAAATGACAGCCAGGACCAACGGCTTAACGTGCTTTCCGAGGCACGGAAGGGTTTTGGTATGTAAAGATGGTACCCTATCCACGGACCAACCGCGGCAAGCGTAGCTTAACCTGATCGGTCGACCCGTGCGGCTGTTATTACTTAGCCACAAGTCTCTCATCAAGATTAGGTATGTCTGCTCTTTAAAAGAGTCTTTGACCCTTGAATTGTTTTCGCCATTTCTTATCATGGCGACTCCACCTAGCTTTAAAAAAAAATATGACGAGTAAAAGTGATTCCGATATCCCATTTACAGTAAAAAAAATCATTTCTTTCCTTTAGTGCCACTCAAATTAAGAACGGCATAAATAATATTATCGGGTCCTAAACAAAGGAGCACACCATGCATATTTTGTTAAAGATCGGTTCCTTTATTTAAACTAGATCCCGCCAACACACCCAGCCAAGCACCAGGCAAAAGCAGTTCTGTAATATAAACTGTCGCAAATAGAACAACGGTATACTGCGGAACTGAGCCAAATATTAAGAGAGTTATTTCCATTTACGAAGTTCGTATTAGTCCATGAAACAAAGCGGTTTTTGGAACTAGCCAAACAGTAATAAATAATTTACAAAAGCGGTCATGTGAAAGAGGATCCCCTCCTCTGCCGGGGTAGCCATGCGGTGGTTAGGTATTTGAATTGCTAATGACTTTCCCGGTCGAATAACTTGGCGAGTCACGTTAACTGGTTTCGGAGACACTAGATACATTGCCGCGAGTTGTTCTGGTGTCACCAACTCGAGGACCCTTATTTGCTGTGAGCCACCATCTATTCGATCGACAGTGCTACTGTGTAGCGACACTACACAGACAAATTAAACTGTAACTGAGCACCATTCCATTCGTCACTCCGTCTAAACTAGAGATACGATCAAAGCCTTTATAAACGTTCACTTGAGCATCTTAATTGGGTTTAAACGTAGCAATAATTCCCGAACAACTTTGTTTCAGGTGCTGTCAACAGTCTTTCAGACTACGGAATATACGTGTAATACGTTTGAAAAACTCGGATATTTAATTATAGTCAATCTAATGATATATGTAGCCTCTTACGTTTAGAGAAGGTTGACTTGTTGAAATGGGAATAATATATGAGATATTTGCGATAGCGCATTCGCTGAAACCGACGAGTCTGAGCCTAAAGCAAATACTTCGAGATTGAGCCGCAGTAACAAGATCGACTCTTATATAAACCTAGGCGTAGGTACCGCCAGATGAAATAAAGGTCACGCAAATATTGTTTTTAGACGAAGGTAACTATGGAACATAAGGCTTTCTTGTTACGACAAACAACTTCAGATTTACTTAACGAAAGGGAAGTTTTTGAATAGAATACGAATTTCAGGCTGTCGGGATTACAAAATAATCTTTTGGCCCGATTAAGAGTTAAATCATAAAATAATTTCTGGTTTGTTGTACAAAACACAAGCTGAGCTACATAATATTATACCAAGTTACCGAGCACCTTCATCGAGTAAGTACACAGTAGCTTACAAATTAACAGCCAGCAGTTTGCTTGTTATGTTATGTAGAATAACGACGTTGTTATTATGTAGTTTACTTGAGCACAATAGTGTGTACAACGCTATACAAATAAGTTATAGACTACAGCTACCAATACACTTTACGCTACATGTACTTAGATAAAACGTCACGGCACACCTTTAAAGTTTTTCCGTTAAAGAGCATTACTTGATCAAATTTAATAACATTTAGCTATTATGTAGGTACGGTGAAGGGATAAACAAGGTAGGCGAGGGACGGGGGCCGGTGGCGGTCAATGCCGCGCTGTAATTAATTGCAAATTGTGGTAATTGCCCCGTCTCCGTCTGCCGTACGCCCCGACACAAAGAGGATAGGCACAGAAGGCACGCACCATATAACGAGCGAAAACAGGAGCAGGTACAGGTCTGTCGAAGCATGCCTACGGCGATCTTAAGTGGATCGCTCACAACAAAGTGCCGTAGCGCGCACCGTCGCGTTCGACGGGGTGCAGACAACGCGCCGCGCGTGGATTTTTACATACAAATTCAATAAAAATATTTCGGGCATTTGGCTCCGTCACCCAAAACGAACCCTAGTCACGAGTGCGCTTGCACAACACGTTATAGGTGAACCCGTTGTTGTGTGCTTGCGTTGCCGCTCGCTGTTAAGAACGGACCTTCTGCACCTATATATTTAGTGGCCCCGAGCCCCGTGCCCACTACAGCTGTACACCCCGCGCATTGTGGCCATGCCCGCTTTCACTTTACATAGCACACAGCTACGATAAATCCACGTCTGCAATTTAAAACATAATACACCCACTAGCAACGCAACGTGTTGAAAACAATAAATAACTCCCAGGCAGTAGCCTGACCAAACATTTCTCCCATTTTTTATTATAAAATAATTTGGTTGATGAAAATGAAATTCCGAGTTTTCACAAGATATTTCCCTGAAAATTTTATAACAGTTTTTGTGAAGGAACAAAATCTATCCGCTAGTATTTGCATGATGCTGGAAAATCCATTCAGACAAACAGAAAAACAGACAGAAAATATAAAAAGCCTATGTTTTTGGCATTGGAATCGTTCCCAGACCTCGTACCAATTACTTTTTTTTCAAAAATATTCAATGTACAGTTTTGACTTCGCTACGATTTTATTATATGTATAGACGGAAGAAGATATAGATGTATAGATGCATAGGATAGCAGCATTTTTTTGTCCTCTAATAAATAGTCCTCCTGACCGTCGGCCGTGTCGGCCGTGTCGGCCAATCTTAACGAAAACTAACCTTCGGTGCGAGGGATATTATAGTGCACAAGTGTGTGCGCAGACACAAGTGCACTCTCTCTTCCCTCGCTCTCATAGTCCGCTGGGAAGGCACGCAATCAGACACGACTGAAGAGAGATCAGGTGCAGGGCCAACGGCTTGACCTGCTTTCTGAGGCACGGGGGTATCTCACCACCCACAGAAATTCCCAACGGAAAAACCCAATAACACTTTGCCCGGCCTGGGAAATGAACCCAGGACTTCACTATCCAGCAGTCGCGCTCACGACCACGAGACCAACGGGGCAGTCCATCTCCTCTAATAAGAAAACGATTAATGAGAAGCACATTGTCAGTAGTGGACATTAACAAGACGATTATATCCACTGATGTAGCTATTTACATAATCTGAAGTGAAGAAGTACCTCTAACTTCATTCATGAGAGTATTTCCCTTAATATACTTGTATCGATATAACGTGAAACGTGCAGCATGAGTCAGATTATTAAATAAAGCTCTGCGATATAAACGCAAATCTCCGAGCTGCGGTTGGTTTGTACCTTTTATATCGCGTGGAAATTTTATACCTCCGAAAAGGATGAAAGCGCATCAAATTCTTGCGCGCTATTTTATATACCTATTTGATGTTTTATGTGTAAATTTTATGCAAGTTGATGTATATATTATACTTATATATGTATATCAACCTGCATAAAATTTACGTATACGTCATATCCTCTCTGAAAATTATATGATTCATAAAATTAAAATGTCGGCTCTGCAATTTACTCTTATTTTTTTCTCGCATTGCCGTTTTAGTTCTATAGGTAAACATAATACTCCTTAAATGGCCAAATAAAGTTTTGGTGAGAGAGTTTATATTCAAAGTTGGTCACTTTGTCTGATAGTAGCTCGAATTTATAGCCCCAGTGTGACGGTGATGATATCGTATATTTATGTAATGTTACAATATCTATTAACTTTAGTAGTTATCGGCAATTTGCGCTCAGATAGACCCATAAAACTGATAATAAAGAACTTATGAACCGGCCGCTAACAACGGCGATGTTTATCGCAACGTCAAAAACAATGTAATTACATGTTAGGAAGTGTGTAATACGAACACAATACGTTTAATTACATAGGTAAAGTACACAATCACAGGGATATGTAAATTAAATTCAGTTTCAATTCATTAGTCCATTGCAGTTTGATTTCAATTAGAGAAAGTCAACAGCGGTTGCGGAATGGACCTCATCGATTTCCCGCCGGTCTCACCGACAGTTTGAACAGAATAATTTGCCATTAGAGAAAGAAAAAAAAAAAAAAAAAATTAAAATAATTTTATAGTCTTATTAGTCGTAAAAAGTGTGTAGCTCGCGGGTTACAAGATGTCGTACCGACTTACCTATAAGAAGACAGTATTAATAAAATATAAGTGAACCCGAGTGACGCGCCCTCTCGTCTGCACGTCTAGACGAGACTGACTTGTTTGCCTTATTTTGGTCTCAGCCCAATTAAAATGTATAACATTTTCAAATTATCCAGCAATCCTTATAAACGTACAAAATGGGGAGAAAAGGCTTCGAATTACTTAAGGCCTTCGTTAATGAAACACGAAATTGGAAATTGAAGCGACTGTACAACATTGTGCGCAGCTAGCATTGTTTCATTAATTACTGAACACAACTTTAATTTAATTTTCGGTGTTAGTTGTAATAGCTGAACCAATATGTCAATAACAGATTATAGGGATATGTACAAAATTGGGAGTTTATGTAAGGTCTACCAAAATAACATAAAATGATTTAATTTTTGTAGCGTTCTCGATCTAATCACATTTACTGACAAAAAAGACCTACGAATTAACTATTGTAACTAGTTTCTGTAGTTTTCTAAAACAGGAAAAGAAGTAGCCAGTTTTATATCTTTAGTTATTAAGAATCTAAAGCACCGAATAGGTACAAGATTTGTGTCAATCTAACTCACAACTTGAGAAAGACTAAAGACTTTTTTTTATATCCAAATAAACTGTAGGTACTAAACACAATCATATTTGAAAGGCGAGCGAGCCGCATGCATCTGCAATCCTGCACGGTATGCCCGATAAGGCAGACAAAACCATATTGTGGTCTAGCTAAATCGTCTGCATTAGAACCGTTTCGCGGATTAAGGACACCACATTACACTATTGTGGAATTAAAGAGATTCTGTTTTCGTACAGATTCAGACGGTTTTACCGTAATCGCATTTCGCAGGTTACCGAGCAAAACAATTCCAAATATCTACATAATCTTGTAAGCAAAAGTATGTGTTTACTAAGAGCTGTGTTTACATGGCCTTTATGTCTGCTTTCATTAAATTTTAATGCTTAGGTAAGATAACGTTATTGCCGTAGGGTAACCTTATTAAACGCAAATGTAACAAGAGACTTACTTTTTCTTGCAACAACATGAAAAGAAATTGTTGAATTTTTTTTTTTTGCAAATGCTAACAGTTTACAAACTTGAAGATTTAATAAATCTTCAAGTTTGTAAACTGTATAAAGTTAACACTATCGCAGAATAAGTCTATTCAATGTCTCTGTAGCCTGAACGGTGTCAACATACCTACATACGTAAACTACAGAGCCAGGATAAAGTAAGGGTGTAGGTACAATCAATGGGTGCACCTCCTTATCGTAGCGTAACGAGAGTGAGAACCCTTTCGCGGCGGCCGCGGCTCCACCGGAAAATTGAATTGTAGCCTCCGCCGGCCGGCCTTATCTCCGCGCGTCGACTTGCCGCCCCCGGCCCTAACACCTATGGAATTTTCCGTCACGTACCTTAAATGTTTCCTGCTTTATTTGTATCAAACACAAAAGGTCCAGTCCATGTGGAGTAAAGTCAATGTTGAAGTAAATAAAGTGCCGAATCGTGGAATACTAAAAAGGTTTCCTCGCTTCAAGCGATTTCGTTTGTGTTACAGACACGATTTAAATCAAAGTGAAAATGAGGCGAATGTTAAATGCCTAATTAAAGTATCGTAAATTGTTTTTTTATACAGTAAAATATTATAGGCAGGTACAGCTTCAAAGTTTATAACTATCGTACAAGACTACACTATCATATTTTTGAATAGAGCTTTACGAACAGAGCTTAAGACAGAGTGCTTTCTAAAGAAGACAACGAAGTGACTTCTTCTTCACAAAGTATATTTAAGCAGTGAAGGAATAAAGTCTTGTGTTCAACAGTTGGAGTAGACTGCAATAATGGCATTTAGAGAGGCGGCGAGCTGTAGTAACTGTAGCAAGGTAGGGAGTGAGTAAATGTCAGGCTCGCCGTGAAACTTATTGCAACTTGTTTACTCGCCGTCTTCGACGCCCTTTGTTCTGCTACAACTTCACAGACGCCCGCGGACGGTTACTCCCTATAAATACAATTTACATTCATTACTCTCGGAAGCTAGCACGAAATAATAGCTACAATAATAGGCAGCTGGCACACGGCCAGAAGAATGTTAAACGTTACAACCATTACAATGCACTGGAACAGGTAAATCTTCCGCACTGACTCGTTAAACTGCTCCGACGTATTATCGGGCGAGCTGAAACGTTATTTACTTTTACGGAATGATATCGGCACTAAAGGAACATTTTGCCTGCGCAGCGGAATGATCGTAAAAAGTCTCTTCATGCAACAATGTCGCTGGGGACAGTGTAACCCCAGACAACAGAAGCTGCCATCAAACTTTACTACAAATGCTTTACTCCAGCCGAGTATAACACTGCGTAGCTACGAAGAAAATTAAATCACAGACGAGTTCAAAGAAATCTAATAAAAATGAAGTAGCTTTCATGTTTCCACTAAATATATGAGACTAAGTAAAAAAAAAAAATGGCTAGTGAGGGGTAAATTTATTACCAGCAATAAAGCTAAATCAATCGTACTGAGCACGAGGGATCTCGGCCGGTCCCTATCGCTACATCTCTTGGCAACGCTGTCCCCTAACTGGCCTAATTCGTGTTTACAATGGCCGTGCCCTGCAAACCTGGGTATTTGTAACGCATGCAATATACACATGCTGCAATTATTTAGTGCCATGCGAAAAGTAAATTCTATCACATATAAAGACAAAGATAACAATGCCATAACAATTATTTTAAATTAAAGTGGGTTAGAAGTAAAAACACTGAAAATAAACGTTAGCCAAAGCACATTTCGCGGCGGAGTGGTCCCCGGATATCGACTTAATGAAGAACACTCGGCGCCATCACGCGATGTGCCTCCGCTATTTAACAGGATGGTCGGCTATTTACGCAGATTAACCCAAGGGATCTAGTGGAAGACGCCATTTTTCATTAAAAACTCTATCAAGGCTGGAACTTTATTCGAAAATAGACTTCCATTTTTTGAAAAAACTTTTTATCGATCTATGATGTCTGAACTAACAAGGTTTTTTAAGGCTTTAAAAGCTTAGTAGCTGTTTAATTAGGTACATATTTAACCGTCTTTGCCTAATAATGGTTATAACTAGGCTTCTTGTTTCGTGTTCTTGTGCTTAATTAGAGAGGCATAACCTCTCTTAATAAGATCTTATTACTTAACAAACTTCAATAGATTATAGATATAACTGAACAACTCTTAATTAGTCCTGCTCTCCAGTTTGGAATCTTAATTAATTCCCATCGATATCGTCCTATTCTGCAATGCTGAAGATCGTATAATTATGTAAATGTCCAATTAATATCTGATAGGTAGTGTTGTATTTGGGCACATAGTTACTTTTGTTAGCGGTCCGGCTGAGTGGCTAGTTGATAGGCTCATCGCGTCGCTATCACGGATCGACTTAATCAAGTGCACTCCGAGGGCCGGTCCATTACCTTAACATATTGCCTCCATCGGGCGACGTTCTGCTCCACCTCAGCAGCTTAGGATGTGCACACACGTTTAAGTCAAGATTATAGTGAATAGTGAGGGCGTTTTATAAAAATGTGAAAAGTTGAATGGACACTTTTAAAATTCTTGAAAATTTTGTTCAGTTTTCTTGTGATATTACATATTTGACCTAGATAATATGAACATTCAATACCACTGTATTATATTTCGACAAAATCACACCTAATTGTCAAATAAAACAAGGTATTTTTGGAAGCTAGCTACATATTATACACGTTATAAATAACCTCAACCACAATAAAACATGTCGTTTTCATTACATTTCCGCAAGATCTATTTGTCTTAAATCTAATTTCCAAGTTAATCAGTGTAGTGTGCAAACCATCTTAAACTAACTAGTTCCTTTCTCCGTCCAAGTAAGAGGTAATTTGTTACCTATCTTTATTTATCTACTCCACTAGATTAGTAATTAAGGGATCGCCCTTAAACACACTGTCAAGTTTACTGAGCTTTATACACAGAGCCTAAAAAAATATACGACCTTTTTAGTTTAGGTAGTAAAATTCTACTTCTTTTTATCGTTTGTTAAGTTCTATAGAAAAAAAAGATATATCTTTGAGAACTTTTAAATTGCTTTCACTTTTTTTTATTAACTACAAGATCAGAAATTAGCTTTCAACATCAATTTTATTATTAGGAACAATATCAGCCTTAATAGAAGCACCTTTTAGCTACTAAGATTGATAACAGGTATCCACATATTTTGACGTAATTACCCAGTGTAGCGTATTTCACGCTAATTAAGTATAAACAGTTCAGTTGGCCAACGATGTAATGAGTATTTTGGATCTAGTGAGCAATGCTTAGAAGTTACATAACTAATAGGGCCTATTGTCAGCAAGCCCCGGCAATGAAGTTTTATGCGACGAATAGAAATATATCTAAATAGTATGACAATAAAATTGAAATTTCAATGATGATGCGTAGAGAGTCGCGGCATGCCTATAAGTATAACGCGACATAGTTGCCGTTGAAATCTAAATTTTATTTTATATTAAGTTTTACTAAATTTTACTATTAAGTTATATTTCTATTCGTCGCAAAAAAAATCCCTTGCCGTGCCGTGCCGCCAGTGAGCCCATACAGTTTAGTAAATTACTTCTTATAATAGTAAAATTATAAGAACAAAATTATATGATAAGAATACTAGGATCAGTTGATTTCATGCCAAATATGCAAAAGATATGCGTAGCTATTTTAATACAAAACTTTATTCTAAAAGAAAATGCACATACTCATATTTTAAATCTTCCATGGCCTGTTTATGTATATTAACATGCATGACTTGAAAGTTCTCTTCAAATTGGTATTTAGATGCGGAGTAGTAAACATGTTGGTATTGACTTGCGTAATGAAATGCATCTTGTTTATACATGCTGCACCTACGCCTATGTATATAGATGAACATAATATATTAGGTCCAATGCATTTGCCATCGTTTTTATTTCAACATTTGTTTGTTTAACTTTTAACGTTTAATTGAAACAGGCATGCACGGTATTCTGGCTGTGTTTACCTACCATCAAAATGCGCTGAATGTATATTATTTATTTATGAAATCCGTTCACTTGGTAAATGTAAATATCAGTTGATATTTTTTTGTTTGTTTGTTTACTATTTCGGACATCGGAGTTCAAATAAATAGAATATTTTCACAAAGGAATAGCGTAGCTATAACTAGTAATTTTTATGTTACTAAGTATCCATTTCAATTACCCAACTTCATTAACGAAGTAAGTAGTCATAAACTTCAAGTTTGCACAATTTTTTGAAACAATATTAGTTATAGGATTCAGAGTTTTAGATAAAAGATACCTACCTATTCGTTTTTTGAATATGAGTTTTAGGAAAAAGATACACCTTTTTGATATCGACGTGCCAGTCAGTCGTGCCGCGCTCTGCGAAATATTCGTTAATCCTTCAACCGGTGAGCACTGGAGTACAGTAGAACACGAAAAGGAATACAAAAAAGGATAATATTTTTTTAGGGTTTATCATGGTCTGGGGACTCGCATGCCGAGGGGCGAGAGATAGCGTTCGCAAATTAATTCCTGTACCTTTGATCTCGGCGGCATTGTCGGTTTGTTGTACAAATAAGCAGCAGACCTGCCAGCCCCGCCGTACAGCCTTCACATCTCCCCCGAGACTCCACGACCATGTACTGAGCTCGCTAAAAGCAGTTTAAGCTGTTACAAGCCGAGTAATAAAGCTAGACCCGTCTACTTTATAAATAGACGCGGCTTTTCATAAGAATTTATGACCCACCTTCGCACTTGATATCATAGTAAATTCATTTTATGTAAGACCCTTTCTTATTATATGACGAGTATTACTCAGCAGTCTTGATATAGCCTGCTCATGACTTTATATTGTCATTTTGTTGGGATGGCCGTCCAATAAACAGAACATAGCAAGTCCCGGTCACGTAGAGAACCTTCATTAATTTTTATGTTATTGTTCCAAAATCGTTTGTGTACAAGACGAAAATCTTTTTTAATTATATAGTTATCTCTGTTTTCAGGACATAAGCAGAAACATTAATTGACCAAAATAAACCCGACCTTTAATATTCGTAATTATTCAAACACATTACAAAGTAGGTAAACTGCTACGAAATTCGTAGCAGCTTGCTACGAGAATTCTCAGTTGACAGTATTACTTTAAACAAAACTATTATGTAACTATTAGAAAAACGTACGAGTGTGTCCTCGACATGTGTAATCCCTGCTACAAATACAATAGCAGTGAACACTTGGAGAAAATTCTCGCATTACCTTGCGTTTTTGCGAGTGCTACGGGCTACGAGAGTGCCATCGGGCGGTGTTCTGTTCCACAGAGGCGCACGTTGTTATTTTACCTTGCTACGCTCCGTAGCCCTCTACGTAATGACGAACTATATCCAGCGTTTACTCTATCAAAGACATCGTTCCTTTCAAAGACAAAATTAAATAAAACATTCCTCTTTTGTTCTTATTGTCAGTTGGATCCACGCTGAAATGCCGATAATTGATTAACGTAAAATAGCGTTGTAAAGCTGACGCGCAGATATCTATTTTATCCCTCTTGGATGCCGCTAAATAAGCCCATAAAAATATGGCGACGTAACCGTCTTATGACAACTTTATTATACCTGTTTGTGTAAGAGTTAATATATCAGATAACTCGAATGAGTTACCTACCCGGGTAATAATTCCCATTGTGACGTTTCCATTCCACAATTGCTTACGTTTGCAAAAAAGGAAAGTAATGTAATATATAAAGTTCTGTATTATGGAGTATGGGAGGTTGTATTAAGGAAAATATTGTTATCACCGAGCAAGTGCCTGGAGAACGCAAATAAAAAATAACAAAGTATCTGTTACACTGGGATAAGCCAGCAAACGGGCAGCATTCAATTCGCCGCACTATCTCTACGAGCCTCTAAAAGATCGCCCTAAACCCACATCTTTGTGTCAAGTCGGGAACGATGTCTATCTGCCGACACTCTTCAATTTATACACTCGCCGCTTTTAAACTTGCACTCCTCTATTTATAAGTAGGATTGTACCCACATGCACACAAGAGCCTGTCTAAGGTTTCTTTGTTAAACAAAGAAAGTTTAAAATTAGTTTCCCGTTTGCTGATAAATAAAGTACTGGACGTCTAATAAATTCTAATTAAAACTTGGGTAGGTAACTTATAAAGTTAGCTACAAGAAACTTGCTTGAATTGCAAAATTCTTAGCTTATAAGCTGAGAACGTGACGTTCATATCAGCGAGTCGGGCCTGGAGTTGAAATTTGGATATAAAATTGAGTGAGAAACTATGTATAAGCTTAAAGCTGGCGTACTGCGGACGGCCAATTTTCTTTTCGTATCCTTTTGGATTTCAATAAAATTTGATATTGTTAGAAGTTGTAGTAGAGCGGTGAAGCAAGCTTTCCTAAATCCCGGCGATAGTCGGCACAATCATAACCGGAGCTATCCTATTTGGGAAATACGTAATAGAGAGAAGTTCGCCGCCAGGCAGGCGCTCACAAACGAGAATGCGTGCTCGATGTGCTCATTCCGGCCTATTTGCTAGAATAGCGTCGATATCCTGCCGATGAATCGCGACTGGACGAGCGGAGCGTGATCCCGCATTTCATTTAGAGCTTGTTAAGAAAAATTACCTATGTACTATGCTAGATAACAATCGCCTATTACTAAACTATGGGCATTCTATCTAGCGCCGGGGACAAAGAACTCCTCTCCTTTGAAAATCTTTTAATAGCGCCCTATTGCCGGGTACCGGCAGAATAATAAACTTTGTAATGCGAAAATACGGATAATAGGGGAGTCTGTACACAATAATAGATCTAGAGGTACAAAGCCTTTGTCGTTTCGTTCTTAATCTGATAATAATTGAACTCAATTTCGTTGTTATTATAACAGGAATGAACCCTTGAGCGAGGTTGCGTATGTCCCACGTCTCGGAACACCCCACACATTGCCATAGTGATTGTAATAATAACTTTGTTACGGAAACTTCCTTTCAAAACATATTTGTAATGTTCCTAAGTGTGGAAGTTTTGAAATATTTGTATATTATTATTCGCTCGTGTATATTATATTAAATTAGGTCGCATCTGTTCTGGAAAACTTCTATTGTTTGTGACGTTTTACTTCATTGTCCATAATGTTCTGTGTTTATATTTGTTGGTGTACAATAAATTGTAATTTAATTTCCCTTGTGAATAAATGAGGTTGCTGTAATGTAATGTTATTTATTCAAGCAGTCACTGAATAAGATTTTATATTTAATTAATTAATTAAACACTGCCCGAGGCAGACTCCGTGGCATTCCTGTTTGCAGTACCTAAATACACAATATTTAAAATGCAAAAGTAAAACCAGCGAGAAGAAAACATACAGTAATAATCATATGAAGTACATGTCACTCAATGTTATCTTTCAGTGTAAAAATAATGAGATGGTAAGGTACGAAATGAGGGGAGGTCGTTTGGCGTTCTGTATCGTGGTGCAGAAACAGTCGCTTCACTCCCGGAACCGGATGCACGCCATCTCCGACTCCGATCGAAAACCGTACCGTGCCATACTTGTTGTATCGTTATTATGATAACGGGAGCGTTAAATACAACCTTTTGCTAACCTTTTTGTAACCCACGAGCTTTACGTAAGCTATATAAATAAATGCTCTCATAAAATATACCCACGAAAAACACTTTTATTACTCCACACTCCTGTGTTTGAAGTACTACAGTTTTTGCTTCCTATTTTAGTGATCGGCTGATTGATTGATTGATTGGTTGGTTAGTGCTTTTGCTTGTGCTATAATATAACGTGTGTGTATTCACGGTCCATCGGCAATCGGGCTTGTTCGTGATGCGTTCAATTTGCCAGTTTCCTTTGATGCATATTTCAACAAGTTTCATGGCGGGCGCGTCACAGACACCGAAACTGAAATTTTACCTTAATTAAAATTGTTCGTATCAGTGGCGTACATCGCTTTTATCGAGAGGACATTACTCACAGGGAATGATTGTGAACTGAATCAGTTTTGTCAATATGGAGGAATCGTGGCGTGAAATTTTTAATAATGACCACCAATTGGGACGCCATCTAGGTACATTAAACAATGTACAATCAATCGCTATCCGATTACCATAAATCACGTTCCAGCTATAGAAATCGTAAACAATAGATACCTGAGTACATCACCTATCTATTGTAGTACACAGGCTCCTATTAATGTCTGAAATCCGTCTCGCACCGGTGTTTTTTGTTTTCAGATAAATTATATTTATCAACAAGAAAGTAAACAATGTAGTATACGTATTTATTGGTATGTATAATAATGTTCACAAGTATACTTTAGTCCATTAGCTAAGCTCGTGACGCGGGTACTCGGTAAGCGGATCAGAGAATAGGTTTATGCGTAGGATAAGACGCCAGAATGGTCTTGCAAAGTTAATGGAGGCTTAAATAAATCAATACAACAAAAATATCGTTTGCAAGCTATGGTGCGGCGCATTTTAAAGCGAAATTAGGTGCTTTATATAAATATGGCGTCGCTGTTATGAGAATGTGCTTAGCTAGTGTCTAGACTGCAGTAATGAGCCGTATAATAGTTTCGATAACACTCGTACTGGACCAGTGTTTAGTTATGAATCGCACATGAATTCGGGAATCACATAGATTTTTCGGATGATTTCCCCTGGGCCGTCAGAGACCACTTTAGGTTCTTTACATTACAGCTCTACACGAACCTACATACGAGTTTCGTGTCGTTTTCTGTTAAAGTACATTACTACAGACAAGGCCAGTCACTGGAAGCATTCAACGACGTCATTTCAATTTATTTTTCGGCAGCAGAATAAATACCTAGGAGCTTAAAAATTCTGATCACGTCACCCGTCTTTTGCCTAATGCGACCCACTCAAATTTAACTTACAGTAAAGTTATTTGCGAGTTAACTAGATTTATAATTATCTAGTAAGACGCCTCACAGACGTTGAATAGAAGTTATTTGAAATAGAATTACAGCGGGAGCCAGACAAAGTGTGTAGTGAAAGCGCAGTATGCAAACTTCAAAGAAACTGACGTTAATGAAGACGACACGCAATAAAGTTTGTAAGTCGTCAGGTGTCGGCAGACGGCGAGCCGTGTAGTCTGTACTAGTCTGTAGTATGTAGTGTACGACATCACGGGTGCCAGTGAAGTGCAAACATTCAGTTAATTATTTAAATAAATAAATATCCCTGGACATTTCACACAGCGCCATCTAGTCCCAAGCTAAGCAACCTAATGCTTGTGTTATGGTAACAAGATGGCTGATAAACTACTTATATACATTTTTTTTTTGTTGTAAATACATACATATTATAGATAGAAAAACACCCAGACTCAGAACAAATACATGTAGGTCATACAAATATTTGTTCCGTGCGGGAATCGAACCCGCGACACGCAGCGCAGCAGTCAATCGCTTAACCACTGCGCCAACCGTGCCGTCAATTATATTTACCTAACAACTTATTAAACCTGACTTGGTTTCTAACGGGGTGGATTGTATTTTGTTTCTGAGTTGACTGTTGATTAAAACTTGAATTTTCCGACTTCTTTTATTTTCAGGGCGGCTTGCTGCAGGCGGTTGAATGACAGTTGCGAGTCATGAGTGGCGAGTGAGTGATGAGTGTGGAATGATCAGTGAACTCAACCGCCCGACCGTCCGTCTTTTATATCTTTTGTCTCACGTCTACACGTGGTACTTTAAATCCTAGTCTACAAGCGACTACACGTAGTACTTTAAATCCTAGTCTACAAGCGACTACACGTGGTATTTATATCCTAGTCTACGAGCGACTACACGTGTTACTTAAATCTTAATCTACGAGCGATGTCGTCCGTAACAGTTTCAGTACGTCCTTTTCGAGTAACCACTAAAAAAGCGCTGTGATGTGGGCATAGCACAGCATCATGCCCAGTGCTGTCGACTATTTCTGTTTTGTGCTCATGATTATAGATCCTTTTTGTTATTATTTTTCTTTATTATTCGAATGAATTATCTTTTTGTTTGTACGTGTTCCTATGACAAATAAACCTTCTTTAGCGTCCCGTACCCAAAGGTTAAAAACGGGACCCTATTACTAGACTTCGCTGTCTGTCCGTCTGTCTGTCACCAGGCTGTATCTCAAGAACCGCGATAGCTAGACAGTTGAAATTTTCACAAATTAAGTATGTATTTCTGTTGCCGCTATAACAACAAATACTAAAAACAAAATAAAATAAATATTTAAGGAGGGGCTCCCATACAACAAACGCGATTTTTTTGCCCTTTTTTGCTCGATATCAATAATGGTAACATAGGTAGGCACTTGAAATATTCACAAAATACTCAACTGAGTATTTTGTGAATATACAGTTGTATTTTTAGGTTGTATTTGAGGGTCCCGTGGCTAAATAATAACAGGCGCACAGGTCGATCGGTCAGGTTAAGCTACGCTTGCCGCGGTTGGTCTGTGGATGGGTGACCATCTTTACATCCGAGACCCCTCCGTGCCTCGGAAAGCACGTTAAGCCGTTGGTCCCAGCTGTCATTCGTGGATCTTTGACAGTCGTTACGGGTAGTCAGAAGCCCGAAACTCGGTATCGTATTACCCAGTAACTGGGTTGTGGAGGTCAGATAGGCACTCGCTCCATGTAAAATACTGGTATTCAGCTGCATCCGCTTAGACTGGAAGCCGACCTTAACATAGTTGGCAAAAGGCTAGGCAGATGATGATGATGATGGTATGGAACCCTTCGTGCGCGAGTCCGACTCGCACTTGGTCGGTTTTTTCCTTATTTTCTTTATAACTGTTTGAAAAGACATTCACTTAGATATCAAAAGATGAGTTCCAATTATCTACATAAAAACTTTTTAACAAAAAACTTAAACCGCCGAAAAGACTGAAAAGCAAAAAATAATAAACCTTTTTTATTTAACCTTAATAACTAAGTTCTTAAACTATATATAATGTTACTTACATTATATATATAGGTACCTAAATAATTTGGAGTCGGCGCCAAACAATCAATAAACAAAGATCACTAAATTGCCTTAAATTTAATCACCCCTATTTTCCCACCCTTAGGGTTGAATTTTTTTTCCAAATTTATATGGGACCAACTTTGGAGTATACCCTTTCCAATAAAAGAAGAATTATCAAAATCGGACTATTCTGTAAAAAGTTATTCGTGGCCATAGGTACATTAAAAAAATATATATATGTCGGAGATGGTATGTCTGTCTCTCGTTAGCATCAGGCATATTTTAATTACTGTGGGCGTACTATGGGTAGTGTTGGTTATTGCACAATAGAAAAACAGTTCAAATCAGATTATAATTTACGAAGAAGTTAGTCACACTAGCGAATCACACACTCACACAACTCAACGATACGGAACGCTGACAGTTTCTATGCACATGTTGTTCGTACGATGTCCAATGTTTCGATCATCTCGAGAGCTCTGCCCACACCGTTCTTGTAGCGGTCGCTACTGTCCACCTCCACGAACTCAGGCTAGACTCTGTCCAGCGCCACGAGAGGGCGCTGACGTTCCGAATAGTCAAACGAATGACTCCGGCATATTTATATATATACGCATCGACTTGAGAACCTCCTCCGTTTTGTTTCGTCGGTTAAAAAGGATAACGTTTCGTAGTATGTACAATGCAATTCATTAAACCACACTACTCAGTATTTAATTGTAATATCTGTTTCAGCTTCTGTAACATAAATAAATAAAAAGAGTAAAAAGAATCTCAAAGAGACAAGAAGAAGAGAATCAAAATTAGATACTTCAGTAATAACGGTGACTATTAACACTCAGGTCAATAAGTCCTCGCGAAATGCATCACATTTCATCTGACTGAATAATTTAAATTAAAGTCAGCTTAAAAGCTTGACTGATGTTTCAATAATATCAGTCTAGATGTTCTCATAAATGTTTCAGCGTACGGTTCAGTCAGGTAGCTATTTAGTTGCCTGTACTTATGTAAGACGTTTCCTCTTAGTAAATAATTACTATTAGCCGGAAGTACAGTCTGAACTTCTGTGTAGTACCGTCGAGGTGCGGGTATGGCTGTGTGTGTGCGGGAGGATCAGGTGACAATCGGTGTTTGAGGCATTGCTGTTTGTTTCCGCCGCCCCCTGACAATTTATAAGCCCTTCGTTTGGGCACAAAGGATTGCCTTATCTGTTTCCAAATTCATGAATTGTTTTGCAAGACGTCAAGACACATGAAAGGTTATTTTGTTTACAGCCGCTGTTCCAGGTATTTGTTTATTATGTAATCAATAGGATTTAAATTGTAACCCACCTACTTTGGGTACCTACGTACATATATTTCGTTAGCGAACAATGACTCGTAATAAGAAAGTAATTATAAATATGTTCGGGGTTTCCTAATGAGTTCCTTATGAAGTTTAATTAACGTGTAGGTACAAAAGTACGGCATCGTACACAAGTATGGGTATAAACCTGTTTTCAAGCAACAAAGCACTTCACTTATTGGAAAATCCGAGTTAAAGCTAAGAAAATTCAATAATATGAGGGCAGCGAGGCCGCAGTTAGCAGCGGACTGAGTCTAACATCGCGTCGTTTATTGAAAGTTATTTGAAAGCCGTCTGCGGTGACCGCCTGCCTATAAGAGGTTTCATGTTATTTACGAGTAGCTGGCCCGAGCGTTTCACATAGTGTTACGTGTTATTGGGCTTGTAGACATTTTATGTCGTAGTAATGAAACTGGTTATGGATGTTTATTGCTGTTGAATATTTACTAGATAAATAACATACATTACCTATTTCCATATCATGAAATATGAACTTTTGGCAATGATAACAATAACAGTTAATGCAATGAGAGTGCGACGTGAGTGCTTCGAGGTGCTGCAAGCAAACATATTTGGACCAAAGCCTATATTTGTTCGCTTTACATTTTATGAAATTGAATATTAACCAGCTTATTATTTTACTATATCTAATAGTTCTGATAGTTACTGTCAAAAACAAGCATTGGTTTGTGAAATGCGTTGATTAGAGGAAGCGCTCACGGGACGCGAGCATTGTCCCGGCGTACCATCGCTGCATCACGCAAATTGTGTTCGGTGGCACGCGCGATAAAGTACCTACACACTGACACATGTGCGCACTACGTGACATACAGTACTCCCCGAAATACGAGCATGACGTCATGACAACCCGCCATATTTCCAAGCACTTGGAACATTTCCGCAGAGATTTACTCATAAACCCCAGAATACTCATAGACCTGTCCATAACCTAATTGAGTTTCGCTGTACTCCGAGCTCAATGTTTACTGCAAACGTGTACCGACGAAGTTTACTAATACAATTTCATATTAAAGCCATGTATACAAGGTTGCAAATAGGACATGGTCGCCCGATCTGTTTGCTACATGGTAATAGTTGTGTAAAGCCCCTAATAAATCCCAGTACAATGGTTGCCCCCGTCGCCCGCCGCACCTGCAGGCGCCCGTCGCCCGTTTGGGAGATGCAACACAACACAACATGGACGCTACATTCATTGTGAACCGACTTTGTGAACTATATTTGCATTTGTCCATTGTATAAGAAAATATGAACGCTATAGTATATGTATGACACACCCATATCGAGTAAAGGATTATTCAAACCGTCGGCCTTGGAATTCTAGCTCGCTTTACTTACGCTTTGATCTCGCTCGCTTCATAATTCTAGTCTTACCACATATCTTATTTATGTTCCCGAGCTTAGATATTTATTTGATAAATTTCCAGACTTGTCCTCATCTTAGATAAGTACCCCGCGGGCTTCTTTGTAAGTACAAACGCTTGTACAAATTGGAAATTGTTTTAGATGGAAAATGTTCTCGAGATAAATATTTATAAAAACAATTACCTACCGCAAATATCATTGTGTAGGTGAGCGTTATATATACGAATTTGCTATCCAAAAATAATACATCAAAGAATTTCTATTCAAAATCAGAAACATTTAATTATGTCTAGTATTTTCCATCGAAACGCCGGCCACTAAGCCGCGCGCAACACCCATAAACAACTTTCTGTTAACATCGACAATATCCACATTTTAACTGGCCAACAAAACCGACAGTGCTGACTGTTTACTAAGCGTTTCGCCCTGCATCTGTGCAAACCTGCGCGGATTTTCATGCTGTACTTTTGCAACGGGAGGCATTGTAAAAGCTGACGGGTTGCGACCATTAGCGCACTCGCTAATTACGGATGTTCGGATATGCCGGCCAAATCCGCGGCCCGACAGCGGTGCGCTTAACAACGTTGTTATGTAACCTATAAATACTATTGTACAACCATAGGTTACCTACAAAATAAAAAAGTGCGTACATATCACAATCGCGGAAAATGTGCTCAACGCCTGAAGCGAAACAATTAACAGATTTATATAAAATATTTTCGAGGTTATTCCTAAGTACCTATAACAAAACATACATACAAAACAAAATTCCAAGTGGAAATGGCTCCTTAGTTTTCAAATTATAAAGCGAAGTAATTTAAACTCGGATCTTATATCGCAATTTACATACTCCGAATCTAGATCGCTCGAGTTTAAAATTGTTTGATTATTACTTCTCTGTAGATATTAATGTTATACAGTTATTACTTGAATCGCAGACACAAAATTGTTTTCCAGATAGAGTAGGTACGAGTATCATAGCAACAATTTCTAGGTATGAATGCTTAGATGGTTCTAACGAAGACTTCTATTTAGAAATACCTACATGTTGCAAAAATCTTAAAATGATGTAGCATTTTACAGTTTACCTTAATTTCATTTCATGGCTAATAAGCAAATCAAAAATCTTACTTACACACATTCGTACTTTACTCAGATAAATTCAGAAGCAAACTAAGGAACGTCATGCCTGAGATAAGAGTTAGTATCTAATCGGATTATATATTCACTTTAGTCCTTTGATACGTCTGCACAAAGCGTCACGGAGCGTCATAGGACGCCATTTCTCGTCGCGCGGTTGACGCAGAAATTACCTAAGCTTAGACAAACGCTTGGCAGACGACGCGGCGCTAACTCGGCGCTGGAGTTGCTCCGCGCTGATTGTCGGCTCCGAATCCGCTGCAGGCAGATGCGACGCTAACTACTTATTATACTAACAATTGTTACATGTTCCTTGTCGTTATGTGGATTCTACATGTGGGATGCTAACTTGGCGACGTGTCTTCCTACATAAATAGATATAAGTACATATATCTATATGTGGAAAGACGTACGTATAGCAATAGTACGAGAGTTTTTACTTATATCGGTGTCTATTTGTTTTGTTTCAAACATTGAATTGTTATAAACTTCTATTCTAATTTAAAATCTACCTAGGCACACATACCTGGAAATTGAATTCCCTACCTTGGTGATAAAACGAACCGCGTCCTAAAACCTACACAGCTGTCAATTCGCACAAACCCTCTGACTTTGCAGCATGTGACTGAAGGTTTTCGATTTGGGGCCACACACTCATGCCCCTTGAGGATCGATTTCCTTTCATTGTCAGCAATAAATTCCCCTGCTTTCTTATTTACAACATGTGGTGCGTTCCAAAGTTGGACCCAAAATTCTTGAATAGATTCGTTTCTCACGTACAAAATGGCATAGGTTTTCGTCAATACGCAATAATTAATAGTAATTTAAAAACATGATGGAACACCGCCAAGTTACCCAGCAGAAATTCAAATAGGCCATTGAAAAGCAAAAGAAAATAGCTTTAAAATGGTAATGTGGTTAGACGACGCCCAGACTGTAACAGTGAATACTTTGTCACTTGTCACTTGGAAAAAAAGGAAATTGCCGTTTTAATTATTAACGAGTTCGTAGAAAACCAAGAATCATTTTCTTTTGATTTTAAGACAGTCATACCTATAGAAATATTAGTTGGTTAACTGAATCTACTACTCTACAGGTAAATAATTTTCTCATTGCCTTAATAACAATGATTGCCGTTAACAAAACAGGTATTCAGTCACGCGGGTAATAAAACAAGGCTGGAATGGTTGTCAAAGTGTAGCATGGAGCAACAATTTTCTTGAGCATTCAGCACCAAGCTCGAACCCCTGCGGCATCCAATCAACCGCAAAGGAAATTAAACTGTTGAATTTATTAACGGCTAGCCTCGAATAATAATCCTTTGTAACTACTCTCAATATCGCCTTAAATGTGCTGGAGCCGATCTATTGAATAATAAACAGGATTACAAAGTAGCTAAGTGCTAATGAGTCCTGTGGTAGCCAAAATTAAGGGACGACATTTTCTGCCCTTTGATAGCAGTGTACAAAAAAATTAAAATGTATTTTATTTTCAGCTTCAAACGATGAAAAACTTTACCTGAGTGTTCGAAATCCATTTCCTGCTGAGAGTTACTTTGGAAAACTAAGTGAAGCTACTGAATCGTTGAATCAATCACAGCCGTGTTATACAAAAATACAAAAAGTATGTTGCTGGAAATAATGTCACCTATGTACTCGTGCATACGTGATATAACGCAAAAGATCATGATGGTTGGAAAAGCTGGCCTTCCACTTGATAATAAGTAAACGAATTTTGCCAACGTATTTTTAAAGTAAACGTAATCCCGCACCAGGTCGAGAGCGGGCTATTTATGAAGTGTAATTAAATATATAAACTAAAGGTACACCTACATAAATTAAACCAGAGTCATTAAACTTTAGGGAACACGTCTAAACTACCCAATATGTAGGTTCTGTTACTATTTACTCATTAGCCCGCAATAAAAGTTACTCACACCCACCTTTAACCGTTCAGGCTATTTATCACGCGGTTGTTACAAAACTTTTGTAGAAAGAGTTTTCGGAGTGGACCCCTGTGTCGTCCCTCCTCAAGATTGATGGTTCCCTCAGTCAACTGGTTGTTCATGGTGCCCATTCTTCCCGCACTCAGCCTTTGTTTGTACTATTGTTGTGAGTTTTACAATTATCATTAAGATCCTTGTCTGCATGGAGGCGTGCTGCTCACTTAATGAAATTGAGTCCGACTGTGTCTATTCAAACGTCAGTGGAACACCGACGCACAACATTGCAAAATGTAATGTGTTTAATGTTTGCCCGTGCATCTATCGTTTTCAACTACCATGTTCGATTTCATAGATATTTACCGACAATATGAATAATTCAAACGGATAGTGTGGCGTAAAAGAGTCTCAAAGGAAATACGAGCACCTATGGAGTTTAAAATTGACGGTGCTGTCTGCTCGCCTTCGTTTCAACGTCTCGCATGTTAGCCTCATAATATGAACGAGTCGGTACACGAGGGGTGTACAACACGTAGCGAACTAGCGACAGTGATACCGTGCCGCGCACCTCGAGACTATATTGAAGCTTCATTGAAGGAATCAATGTAGGCAGCGAAAGGTATGAATTATTTATCGATAAAAAAAACAGATTTTGCAATTGATGCTGTAAGTCACTTTTCCACTGAAAATTAATTCTAAGAAAAGGCATAATGAGGTGTTTTTGGTACCGCAGACATATTGCGAAAGTTTCTTCAAATCAGTCAACTCCCCTTTCGCGTCTGTGGGGCTCATTCAGGCCACGTACCGTAGCGTTCATTCAAATGGACGTGTCGAGTTTTCGTGGCAATTCGAATACTTTATCACAAAGTGGAGACCTAGAAAACATTCAGGAGCGATAAGTAAGCAAATATATGACGGCCATGAATATTGTTATTTTGGGAATGACTTTAATAAACAACTGGTATATTTATTTCGTAGTTCTTTCGCGTTGAAAAGTTTTTATAGTAATGAAATAAACTGTAATTATCACATACACATAACAGAACAACACGCCTGTAACCCCCGATGGTAAGGCAGAGGTGTACTTATCTATAAGTAGACCCACATTTCGTTATCCACTAACTAATAATACTGGTACTTATCATTTAATTCAAATACTTAGTTTATGTAAATTGTGTATTTACCTACATAAAACACAAGCTACAATAACTTCCCTATCGTTCTTTTAATTAGTTAAGTAAAAAGTAACAATTATTCCGATAAGAACGGTGATTGCTAATCCACTCCTGGTGCCGACTGTATTTGCATACATTAAACGGAGATTAATAACGGTCGTTAAGCTTGAACCCTGAAAAGCCAGATGTGGGGGCTTAGGAATTCAATATACATATTTATTGGATTGTTACGGAAATCATTTGCAGGATTATTCGTTAAACTTAGCTAACAATGTCCGTACGTTTCTTGTATTAATCAATATATAGTGTCTGATACTATTGATCAGCAAATTGATAGTAATAATTAATTACAAGCCCAAGTTAGAGAAGTGTGGAAGAAAAATAGACGTTGCGCTGATCCCAAATAAATTGGGATAAGGGTGAATGATGATGACGATTATGACATGCCCAAACGTAGGTCACCGTAAAACACTCAGTTTTTTGCCACACAGTTAGGCGTATTGGTACATCTTACAAGCCAGAAAAATAAGTGTATTGTCAAATTTAACGTTCAAAGAAAAGACCTATTCAAAATACTTTATAAAAATAAAAGAGTACCATGATAAAAAAAAACGTAAAACAGAGCTCAAAAATTTTTTTTCGTCGCATCGATTTCAACATTTTTAGAGTAAGCTATCATATTTTATGTAAAGGCAAATTATAAAAAGGGAATTCAATCAACTAAAGAAATACCTAAAAATGATTCCTCTGAGCCGTGCATTTATTTTATATGCAATTAAAACTATAAACTATTATTATATGCTGCTTTATACTATTTTGGTGGTCATTCGATTCAATTAACATCAAACGCATCGCTGTTTTGGATCTCATTTGTTGCCGCGATGTGCTATTGTAAATTACCTAAAAATTTCCTTCTTTACGCGCCTTTTGTGAGCACAAGCTTCGACAGTAGGTAAGTTAATTAGGAAGAAAGGTGTGAATCAGAATAAAATCACATAACGACAGAATAGAACGAGGTGGTTTATACTTAAGTCCAACACGACAAGCTAGAAACAAAGCTATTCAGTCGTGCCTACACATTGCCGACTACTCTGAGCACCACAACGACCCATTATCCCAACTATTATACCGAACTTAGCCGACTATAAAAAGCAATTCGGGTTTTAGTAGTGCGATGTTCTATTATTAGCATTTAATTAATAGACTTGAAGGAATTGTTTGCTTGGGAACTTTCTGGTTTTAAAACTACTAATCAGCATTTTGCCTATTTCACATTGTTTTAGAAATTCGGGTTTCCTGGTAACAATGATATATTGAGGACATAATTGGGTGTAAAGTTTAACCGGTTGAATGCCGTGATTACAGAAACATTTTATAACCCTTTGTGTCTCGCGTGGATCCACGTTCCGGCGAATACGAAGGGTTAATAAATCACAGGTTATTGATGAACAACTATGAGTTGATATGTGTGGAGTTCATTCATATTTTCAGGTTTTCACTGCATTGAACCCCTTTTTTATATCATTTATTTACGAAAAGGAACAATCAGTTGGAAAAACTACAAAACGTCGACAGCCAAACTAAAATAGAACTACAATGACAAACGAAACACGCACATACTCATAATTCACGTGAAAGTTAATTTACAATAGTGTCTCCAAAATGGCGACATTTAGCAAAGCTGCTTGATTAATTTGACTGCTGCCACCACCGTAATGTGCCAAACTATCACAGTAATACTCGTACATTACGGGAAACCAAATATTAGCTTTACTTTTCCCCTCCCAGGAGAACAACCATTAAAACGTTTTTTTTTAATCACGCTTACCAAACGTAATTGCCTATTATACAGGCTGGCTTAAATGATACAATCATTCATGTTTTCACTTCGGCCGAAATGAAATTAAAAACCACCTTACAACATGAAAAGGAAAACAGGCAAACAATATTTGTTTTGTTTTCTGATATTGTTCTTGTCCACAATTCTGAAAAAAAATTATAAACATGTACCTTCTGTAAGTAGCACCCTGAAATGTTGAGTCTCCTAAATATGTATATTGCATTTTCGGGTGAAAGATGATATATTTGAAGCATGTCCGCGAAACAAACCACTGCTTATTATAACAATATTACAATGCCACCCGCGGCGAGCCTTCGGTTTTATTACATAACGCGCACCATGCTACATTACAGAACCATTATGATATACGGCCACTAAGCGTAGGGCAGAGCTCCATCAAAATTACCCCATTGCATGTAATATTAAAATAAAGAATTTTATATCTGCGTCCAACATGACCAAGTCCAAGTACCTAAATAAACACACTGTTAATTTAATCATTGTAACTTTCCATGTTAAGCGATGCCTAAGGGTGTTTGTAAGCTGAGACTGGCGTTTCTATATAAGATTTAGGCGAGCTTTTTTCCTCTATTTCCCCTCAGCCAACGATCTTATTAATTATTTTTTACACAGCTCCCCACAGAGTGGGGAGGATGGAGCAATGAAGTGATCGTCTGCACAGCGTTTTAGTGAACAGGTACTCAGGTACAGGAAGGAGTACCAATACCTAGATAGGTGCTCCACGGTGTAATTTAGTCTATTTACAGGTTGTTAAATATTTTGTGAAACTCTTCGCGTGCTAGGTTCTTACCTAGCACGCGGACGTCCTTCGCTGAGAAAGGCTTCTTAAAAATAGAGAGATAATCGATTTCGTAATGTACAAAAATGAACTCGTCATTACGAAACCTAAGTTAATCAAAGGAAGTGATCTTCGTGATCAGTAAATCAGCGGTGTCCCGACGTAGAGCCGCACAGCATTCACATAAACAAATGGGCGTCAAAAAGCGGCTGACAGCCAGCCGAGGTTTCATACAATTCCTTTTCGAAGCCTACAATAAATTACTAACCCCCTTCCTTTGTTCTGTATGTACACGTATCGGCAATGTTTGGCAGCAACATGTATAATTTACGAGTGTCACACACGTATAGGGAGCTGGCTGCTGGCTGCTGGCTGACATTCATCACGCCGCGCTCGTCACCCGAACGTGCCGTAAATCGTTACAATGACGTCACGTATTTGTTTAAATTCAATCGATCCAAACGGTCGTGTACACAATTTAAATTTTCCGAATTTTACAGCTGTTACTCCATGTTCGATGAAAGTTAAGCTGTGTTGTAAAACGGATTTATACGCTTTGCATTTTATGTACCCTTTACATTTACGAACATATCAAAGCGAACCGTAATGAAAAATTAAAGCAATGTTCTGAATTCAAGAGATGAATATAACACTTAACAACAATATTCTATTAGGAACTGCCATCAAAACCCATTTGCTAAATAACGTATGGTAATATCCAAAAATTGGAAATGTGTTATTGCTCGTCTTATAACCCTAAAATGCAAATCGAATCTATTTTCGCATGGGGGAATGTTTGCGTGAGGAAGTCTGAAATAAGCTTAGCGGAAAGTACGAAATTGGCTTGGATATGTCGATATTATTTAATGTAGCGTACCCCCGAGCTTGTTTGTCGAGTGGAAAATATTTATTACAGTTTACCTCAACTAAAGTATTTTCATCTGTTTTTCTTACTTAGTAGGTACGTCCCAGATTTTCTTTGACACTTATTTGTATATTCAAGAGCCGAAAGGCCGAGTAAATAAGTTTTTCAAGGAGCGGTGTGCTGTGTCACACTTAATTGGCCCCAAAATGTCTAGACAAACGAGAAAAAAGTTGTAAAATTAATATTACGATGGCGTTTTACAACATGTAAGAAAATTTACGCAAATATATTTATGTACCTGTTTGAAAAGTTTACTTGTTTATAATGAAGACCTGACTTTTACCCACGAGTTCAAAGTCAATTTGCATAAAAGGCGCGGAAACGAATAATATCGTTGATATTGGGAAACTTGGAGGCAATGTTTTGAGCTACGCACGCAGCTAATAACACCCGACAAGACGTTCGATATTTGCAGTTGAAGTAGGGCTGACACCTACACCTTTACCTAGTTCCAAGGAAATGAAACCAACAGATTTATCACAACAGAGGTTACTATAAATACCTACACACTAAACATGGGTAAAGATCATATATAATTTCCATAGTTTTCTTTGAAAACAATATATTTATCTCTACTTACCATCCATATCATGGAAGTCCTAATTATCATTCTAGGAAGATTTGTAACTACATAATTATACAAAGGAATTAAGAGGTGAGAATAATCCAAGTGTTTAGTATGCACGATACAGCCCTACCACGTAAGATTGTAGCAGTCCGCTGTTTGCCAGAGGCTCTGCTCTCTTCCCGCATACAGAGCCGAATGCAAATATTTTGAAACTGAGCCATACCAATAACATTCCCGTAAACAAACTAATTGCGAACTAGCAATTTTAACGTTAATTATGCACAAATTTATTTTGAGTTTATGTTATAAAAACATTGGACTCTATACATAGTTCACATCAATTTAGTCTTAATAAAGTTCGTTGTATTTACACAAATAAGAGAATAAGACAAAACCCATGCATCCAATATTACAAAAGAATCGCCCGATGTTTACGCCAGCACTCAGGGGAAATAATGATCGGAAAAACTGTCGGCAATCTTGCTCAATCCTAGCGCTGTAATGTCGACGCTTCAGCTACAGTTCACAATTTCACCAAATTAATATTGGATGAGATCGTTTGAATGGTTGATGCCTGTAATATACCAACAGATACTACGTGTAAACAAATTGCAAATACAGTATTCCGACTATGCAGTGGAAATAATATTCTCTATAACGTGTTCAGAATTGTGATGAAAATCGATATTCGAGATGTAACAATTGAAAAGTAATCAGCTTTATGTTTAAAGCCCTTTTGATGGCAAATAGCGCTTAAACTGTCGGTGTGTAGCGTCATAGCGTGTAGCAGAATTATGTTAAAGCTACAGCCAACTTTGTGAAGCTTGATAGTGACGCTGAAAGGCATTCCTCATGCTCGTGTATCCCGTGTGTATAGGTATAGGTACCTACATGGTAATGTTCGCAGACTTGTCTAATTTCGCTCCGGCTCACTTTGTTTTGCGTAACGCTCCACAGTAATTCTACTGAATATAAATGAAGTTTCCCTTGTTCTATGAATAACATTTGCTAAGAGCGCAATTTACATTTTATTTAAAGCCGTTGTTGTGTATTGTATTCTAATAGCAACATTTTTGAGGTTCAGTTGTGAAGACGCGATTTCACTTAGTCCGCGTAGGTTAAAATACCTACAGGAATATTATGCCGCATTTAAGCTTTCGTTGAGAGCAAAAATTACTTGTCTGAGTAATGCCCTGCTTTTATTAACATCTAAAATATTGCCGAGTGGAGTGAACACGCCCATGATGAGACCAACGAGATTACCTGTGACGTTTTTCAGAGAAGGAAATAAGAATACAATTTATTTTAGTTATAGCAGGAAAATGGGTTCAAAGTGATGTTTATTTATAAAGTCTTTTGATGGGAGATTTTATAAACAAAACATTCAATAATTAAAAACAATATGAATATCTTCCCTTAATCTCTTTAATCGTGTTGAATATCGTGACTCTATTATTCTCTTTGTCTTTGTTAATTATACTTCATCAAAAGATGGATAATGTAACTTTCTCCCCAAATAAGTAACTGTATAAGGTGGAGCCTCGTTCTGTCACGTGGCTAGATCCTTCCGCCTCATAAGTTTTAATGATGGCTGAAATATTCTAAAGATGATCACCTGCATGCAAATTATGATCGCCTTTATACAGTAATTTAAAATTTTATTCCGAAGGTTTTTCGTAAATTCTCATTCGAGGGGTGTGCTCAAATTTCTGTTGAGAAAAGAGAAAGTTAAAATATCTCTTTGCTTGGAGATAAATTAATTTTGTGTTTTTAATGCTCCGTCTTTTTAGGTAGGAGTGTCTACTTAAAATCCGGTTTAATGTTTCGTCGCGTTCTTCCGTTTCTTCGTAAATTAAGGTAGCATTAGTCTGAAATTATTCTACTCCCTACTACTGTTAGGATAATTAAGACTAAATTCGTAGAGCAACTTGTTTATCATTTTATTTCGCAAACAAAAAAAAAACGGTTTCGGTCTATTTTCAAATCGTAATAAAATTGTGATAATTATTTTCAAATCATACCTGTTTTATTCACCAAGTAACAAAAAACAGAAACATTATTCGTCGATCTATAGTTAAATAACATTCAACTTCGACACGTGTCGTTTAAAAATATACTTTCCCAATGATTTCAGCGAGCCCACACTATAAACAAATGTTATTGTGAAACTGGATGTTATGAATTATTCACGTGGGAAAGGTTACCGACGACGAACAACTGTAACAACCAACGATTCCTAACAAAAACTTTGCAGTTTTGTGCTGAAACAATTATTTTATATTTAGTTAACTGACGAATGTTATATCAAACACTGAAGTTATAGAAACCAGTAGGTAACTCTAAAGCTTATTTTCGAATAAAAGTTCGGCGTTCGGTTAAAATTTTGGCCACCGCTTTTAAAACTTAGATTGAATATGCTATTGGTTGACTCAATATTTAATGTCACAAACTTATAAGCTCAATAAGTGAAAATATTTGCGAAAACCATGCAAACTGAAATAAGGAAAAATTATCGTCGAATGAGTCGAACTTGGCACCCAAAACAATAAGCTGTCTGCGAAGTTTTTCTTCCTTCATATCAATAGATATCTTAATGAAAGCTTATTAGATAAAACTTGCTAGTATTCGAACGGCTTCGACAGACTATTAAAGACGAAAAATTGCCATGATTGGCTAACGAGCCCGTACTCGAGCGAGACGCTATCAGAACTCTGAGATAACCACATCCAAGTTGCAAATATATCTACTATCTAAAACCTTCAGTAGTAAAGATGGCTAGAATATTAGTCTTAAGTTTTTCTTTGACATTTTCAAAGGGTACGTTCAGCAGGGAATTTGCAACGTTTTAAGTTTAATTATTCAAATGAACCTACCGTGACTGACAGTAGTGACAGTCAGCAGTTTAGATTTTTACCTTATTGAATTGCAAAAATCTCGTCCCATATGATCCTGAAAACTAACGCCGAAAGTTTTATTATTCCGTCATAAATCCTCCACACGAGTCTTCGTGTGTCTGCTGCCTATATTTAATAAAAGCTCGCGAGGTACTTAGGATTTGGAATACGTATACATGTAGGTAATCCGCCCGAAGCTGACTGCCGATCCGAGCATGAAGGCTCTGTCGCAATGATAAACCTTTGTTCTCTGTGACGAGTTTTTAGAATTGTTATCGAGTCTATTGTAGGCGGTAATGAACGGCATTTCGCTGAAAATGTCTGAACAGTGAGCGAAGATAAGTGGGCTACCGCGAAGGTGAATATTGACGATATTATAGCTTTAGTAAGCTCATTCATTCATTCTAAATACTGATAACTGTAGATAGTGAAGAGAGACGTTCATGTAACTACAGTGAGTATAGGTATTTCAGTTAAAGTTCGGGTCTTGTTCCTTTATCTACCCGTTACATGAAGTCTTTCCTACTTCATAAACTACATTGTTTTCTTAGGGAACTACTCGTATAGGATATCATAAATTATACCTAAAGTTTAGTTGAACAATGTATAGGGGACAGCTTTACTATTAATACTGTTACGTACCTACAGTATAAAAAACTGATAAACATAAATACGGTGTCACAATTTATAAAAATAAAAGGACCCCTTGTAAAAGGCTTTAATATTGTGTACAAAACGCACGATAAAATAAGACAAAGCGCCCACAACCTAAACAAAGTGAAAAGTCAGCTACATTTGGGGTTGGTTATTGTAGTGAACCATAATTCAGTTGGAGGGTAGATAACTTCCAGCGGTAAATATACTCGAGGGCCTGATACCGCTCCTGCTACGATACAAATGAAATAATCTTTGATAAAATTCGGGTGTATTTCGTTTATAGTTATGTCTTTAATGTACATCTTGAGAATACCTACAAACCTACAGCTTCATCTGAAATGTTTCTAACAAGACTTCTAAAAAATGATACAAAGAGTGAGTAATGTGAATTAAATATTATATCGCATAGCGTGCCAAAACATTATGAATACAGTTAATCTCTAGACATAACAACACGCCAAAAACCCTATTAATAATAATAACGTGCGTCTTCAAAAGATATCAAGTTGACAGAAACATCGTCTCCGATAGCCTCTCGCTCCGTGGCGAACTAATACCATTATCACTGATACGAAATAGGAGGCAGGCCACTCAAACGACTCGATTGTACGTCCCGAGGGGGCGCCCGAGAGCGTGGCGCGTCACAAAGGGCATGTGTACTAGCAAGCGACGCAACAGTCGCGCGGGGTAGGTAGCTACGTGCCTCGCATCCCACCTGACTGACCTATCCGGACGGTGCTCGCACGACGCAGCGCCGCTCTTCAAGGAGATTAGTTCCCCCTTTGCCTTTTCACAGCGCTAGATAAGTATCTGCGACGAGGAAACTTTGTGGCTAGTCAGGATTTCAAGTAGGTACATGAAATTCTATTAGATACTGAAATAATTCGTTATCAATAAGTATAGCGTTACACGTCGTGTATTATTGCATTTTGTTCATTACAAATTCTACATGCGTAAACTTCAGCACCGGAGACCGGGGTGGATGTAGACTAATTAAATTTTCATAATACCTCAAACATTCTGCTCGAGTAAACTAAATGAACTTGTGCATGACACCTCCGCCACATACAGAACCCTATTGAAGTTGTGAAGTTTAATTATGAGATTAAACATTTTGTTTAATCTCATAATTAAACTTCTTGTTTTCGAAGATTTCATAGAGAAAACAAAATGGGCAATGTGCAAACTTTATAACATCAGACTGGACCAACCCAAGAGCTTACTATTGGACCCGAACAATTTAATAAATTCTAGTGAAAATATTTAGGATACAAAATGTACTTCAAAATAAATAAGACGGACTAAACCTACTCGTAACTTATTCAAATGACATGTGGATGGGATAATGTACAAAAATATCGCTCGACGCTGTACGATAAGCCTATTTTATACATACCCTTCCAATTTTTATATCCTTAGCGAGACGTGTTTATCCTTAACAACAAATATGAGAAGTGAGAAATACCAAACTGATTTTCTTAAGAATCATAAATAATACCATTTGCACAGAACGGTACAGATACATATCTACATGTTTACTTATGCGGCACTCAAATGCAGACGCATTTACAACGTATAAATTCATCATTTAGGCAGATGGAAGAATAATATTCCACACAAAAACAAAATGCTGAAAAAACATTTTCGGTAAAGTAAAGATTTGGGATCAATAACAAACTCAATTCTCAAATGGAAAAAGCTCACAACCAGAGACTAGATAATGAAAAGGAATACGGCGAAGGCTCAATGGGCGAAGTTCTTTTTTATCAAAACTTCAACATGTCCCGCAGTTCAATTGAACTGGGAATTCAATGAAATACGCTCATTATTGGAATAGCGCGCTTTGAAAACTCATTGAAGTCGCAGAAACATGACGAAACTACTATATACTTCACATTATTCAGTACCTAATTAAGTGCCTATTTGCATATACAATACATTCCATTATACAGCGTGTAATATAACCCTTCACGAAGCCGCCATCTACGCATTCTGTACATATCAAGTAACTTTGTGCAGAAATAATTGCTGGGAAATGACTTTTATTTTTGGTGTGAAAAAACATTGTGCTTATGGTTGCATGCAACGGATCGAGGGATTAAAACTTGTTTTCGTAAAAAAACATAAAAAGTTGGAACTTTGACCTTCAATATCTTCGTACCCAGAAGTCTTATGCATTGTCCAGTACAGAAAAAATATCGTAATAACAGGAAGAACAAGTGACTCTCGGCTTCTTTAAGGTTATTTTTACTCAAGTTATGTTGAAGCCGGTTCTCGGTTCTCTAATTACTGAAATAGCAAATTAAAAATCAAACCATTAAGATAAGACTTTCTTATTTGTATGAATGAAAGGAGAAAATGTTATTGTGGAAGAGGAACCACATTAAATCAGATCACTAGCATTTCCTATAGCGTAAGAACGACCTGAGCCAAATGAATTAAAAAAAAATGGATATGTATAAAAAACGATGAACAAATAAAGTAACAGCTATTGTACACAATAAAACGAAGAATTATAATCCTGAATCCTCCTGATTTCCTTGAAAACCTGTTCCAAACGATATTCATGATGGTGGTGTTTTAGAGCAATTCTTATAACGAAGGGTATGACTTATTCATGCTCTGGAAGGTAGACGCAATAAGTTCGAAGACTTCAGATGGCGAGCTGTATAATGAACGAGACAATAACGAACCCAGAGTGTCCTGACGACGCCACGGCTGATCACACGGAGGCCTACACAACCGTATTGCGAGACAGCAATAAGTAAACCAGTAAAACACTCTGATACAATTTCAAAACAAAAATTTTATTGTTTTATAATAATTGATTAAGAATTCGAAATCAATTAAAAATCAAACATACGTAATTTAAATTTCAGTGGCTATCGGTGTGTGGATCTGCCAAATATTATTCGGCAACTCCCGTCCATAAACGTCGAGGCATGTCCTCAGCAAGGGGGCGCAAACCTGTTATTGAAAGCATAAAATTATTTTTGAATAAATCTTTTGATGTCAAATACAAACCTTTTGAACGTTTGTACTAACTTTTCCATAGAAACCCATGGCCCAACAACCGACACGAATGCCTAAATTATGATTTGTAGCACAATGATTTATAACAACATCTTGGTTGACCTGGAAATAAAGACGTTACGTTAATTGAATTCCGACTCCCGAGGACCGTGTACCTATTTAATTTAAATGGAAATAATTATAATTAATTTACTCTACAAAAGTGTTATGATTTGTTATTATAAAAACGTTATAAGTAGGCCTTACATTAACGATAGTCCCTTCCTGTTCGAACCTCGTGATATTAGGGCTCCGCACGGGAAGCACTCTCCAGCGAGTATTGGACACAAAGTGCTTGCTCAGGTATAGTGAGAACGCGCCGCACAACCCTGGGACAGGATCCGGATCATACCTTATGTATAAGGGCTGAAACACAACGCACCTTTCACAAAAACCTGCGTATCAGGTACATACGAAGGGACAGAGCTTATTGACATGAATGGAATTTTCGTCCCTTACAAAATGTATGGTTCTCTTTTCAAGATTAAATTTTTCCGGATCCTAGCAATTTTGTTTTCCTTGCGTTTTGTTATCCTATGTCCTCTATATTATTGGATAAGCTGATTTTGATTGGGTAAAATGCGTTCTTCATGAATAAACCTGATAGATTTTTATTTTGTCATGCACAGAAAATACAACCTGTTTGTCAACAGACGATGCAAGCTTTAGAAGAAATTCTTGATTATATTTTAATAGTTCGCCAGTTCGATCGCAGTAGTCAGCGCTGGCGATTATGAATGCATTTCTATGTGCCGGTTCTGAGTACGGGACCCCCACGATGGAACAGCCATCTTCTAGGTCTTGAGAATACGGGATGTCGTCTGAAGAGATACGGCCGCCCAAGAGGAGGCCCGTCTTGCCTTCAACGGGCGGATCGCTGGCTATAATGGGAATTAATTAAATATAATAAAACCGGATGTAGGCTTACAAATAAAATGATGCTACGATATACAATTTAATTAGGTAGGTTAATAAACATTTATTATTAATAAATATTGTTTACCTGGTACATGTGGCGCGTATAGTGATATTTTGGAGCCAAAGGCAATGGAACCCGATGACTGGGTGAGAATCGTCGGCGTGTTTAGATTCTCGGTCATCTTGCGGAATCGCGCCAACATCAGATCACCTTTTTTCATTTGTTCGAGAAACACGTTGAGCTTATACTGAATTTTAATAAGAAAAAGTTAGTGTGAAGAAGAACTACGGTAAACTGTGGCTAGCATCTTTACTTCCATGATAAACTTTACTCATGAGTGATCATCTACCTAGCCTTTCTCCAACTACGACTATGTTAGGGTTTTTTTTCCAGTTTATTTGGATGCATCTGAATACCAGTATTTTACATGGAGCGACTACCTATCTGACCTACACAACCTCCACAACCCAGTTGGTAATACGACACAGTCGGTAAGACTGGTTGTCAGATGTTCGGGCTTCTGACGACCCGTAACGACTGTCAAAGATCCATGAAAGACAGCCGGGACCAACGGCAACGGCGACGGAGGTCTTGGTACGTAAAGATGGTCACCCACCAACGGACCAACCGCGATAAGCGTAGCTTAACCTGATCGATCGACCCGTGCGTCGGTTATTACTTAGCCACAAGACCCTCAATTTTACCCTGCATGAGTACTGTAGGTACTTATTAAATATGCCGCCATTTAATTTTAGTAATCAAGAGATATTTAAGTACAGTACTCATGGGTAAAGTTTCTCATGTAAAGTATTAGATGCCACAGTTGAAGGTTATTAATAAGAATAAATAGATAAGCTAAAGTGTTGAGATTATGTAAGTACATATTCACCTCCTCTAATGTCGCGGCTTCATACCAATTGCCGATACGAACTCTGTTGCAATATACAATACCTCTATCAGCTTCTTCCTTGTTCATTTTTGCTAAATTAAGTAATTAATTCAAAACACGAGTAAAACAGCAAAACCACCGGAAAATACGACGTCAAACGTTATTTAAAATTTCATACACATGATAATACCAGAGAGTACTGTGGATTATTGGTACAGATAAAATAAATAAACACACATAGATAAAAAGGAATGAATAAGGTTTTAATCATCCGGCAGTTAGCAGATTTTTACTATAATGCCACATTTTTCAAATAGGCATGCGATAATACACACATAGATAAAAAGGAATGAATAAGGTTTCATCATCCGGCAGTTAGCGGATTTTTACTTTAATGCCACATTTTTCAAATAGGTATGCGATAGTACATACCTCTAACGATCGGTAGTTAGTACACTAGCAACTTAGAATAGCCTACCCTTTACGAAAAGCCAAGGATGCCGTAAGAATTTGGGACTCAACGGGAAGAATGTCAACAACGTAGAACCGGAGCGTTATGGCACTAACAGCCTGTTAATTTATTATAATTATGTACTGTTATTGTTCTACCCAATATTGTCGCATTTAGGTGCAATTGTAACCTTTACACACAAATGATATTGCTTCGTAACTTTTTACGAGGAACGCAATTTGAACCACTGCGTAGAAAATATAAATGAAAAAAATGGAAGTTGGTAAAAAGAAACTGTCTGAAGATTGAAAACCGGGAGATATCTAGATAGTGCTGTTAAACTTAAAGGACTTCACCAGCTTTCACCACTGAACACAAACTTGATTGAGACGATTTTATACAACACGTCTTGGTTGTATTATAACCACATCTGTAAGTGTAGGTTACCTACTCTTGAAATATATTTGAAATTAAACGACAACCGACAACCTATATTAGCAGCGCCTGTTAGAAGTATCTTGTATCCTAACCAAGGATATGATCTATCAAAGTCCCAAATCTCAAATTTCATTCAGATTTCTTCAGCCGTCTAGGCGTGAAAGGGTAACTAATAAACAAACAAATTAATAAACAGACACACTCTCGTATTTAGTACTGGACAGGATAATAATTGGGATAAGTGAACTAAGCATCACTTATTACAACTCACACACCACACAACCTCACTACTCACACTCACACTCGTACTCACTAACACACTCACTCGTGACCCCAGATAACACTTACTCGCGCGATGGAGAGCAGTTTATTTAATGTTAAAATACCCTTTTATTTTATTTTATCTTTATATATTTTTTGTCTTGCATGTTTACATTGTCTACATTTCAAGTGCATTAAAAATGATAAGTGGAAGTGCGGAGACTCCTAAGACAAGCAATCCCTTAAAAGGTGATCTCCAAATATATGTATCTAAATGCCCATTGTAATTGAAATAAACATTTATTATTTTCATTAATAAATTTTCTATCAATATGTAGGTGGTACTAGGTACCTACTTTTGTTCATATTAAACGTTACGTGGGGAAAGTAGAGGTATACAAAGGTAGTCGTAATAAATACGACTACCTTTACCTCTAAATGCTATGAATGACTGGCAAATTATTTACCAGGTCTATAGTTCAATCTAATACCAGTGAATCCATCGCACATCCAGATCTAATTAGTGAATAGATTTACACTAATAATGGCCAAAATTAATTAATACCGGCACACAGTCATTTGTTAGATGATAGAACATGTATTATGTTCTGTGTGTTAGTATCGACAATGTAATCCACTAATACGATTCATCCCATTGATTTCAGTCTTCAAATTGAATTGTAAGATCGGATCGTAATAGAATTTAGAGCCTTCTGTCAGTAATTTTACACGTGCAGTCTGCGGTTCAACTTTACACGGCGGGCTTACAACTGCAGTGCTTCCGCAATGTTTTCGGATGCATCCATCGACGATTTCTTCGCCATCATCAGAAAAAGAACTCCATCAATTATGAACAGTGTGCGTAGTAGCACCAACACTGTCCTCAGAACGTTTGCGTGCAAAATTGATAGTCCATTTACTGTGTACTCGACAGGTGTACGCTTGCACAGGAGTAAGAAATAGGCTTTAAGTAATTATTGTGATACTTGTTTTGTTTACGAACACGTAAGTAACACTTATTATTTTTGTGTGTACAACCCTACAAATGTCCTTTTTGTAACTATTCTATAAACTGTATGTCTGAAATAAAGATAAATTAAGATCTGCGAAAGACACTTGCGCGAAGGAGACTTGCGTGAAAAGACATTTCGGCAAATGGACTTTTGCGCGGACGGACTTTTGCGCGAAGGTATCAAAGAATTTTTCAAATTTTTGCAACCGCCAGCTTGGATTTTCATTTCGAACATGAAAACGACACCCATGATGAAAAATTTGAAAATTTTCGCAGCGGCCATCTTGGATTTTTATTTTGACCCCAATTAAGTTATCAGCGACCTCGAAAACCATGAAAATGACACCCATGTCGAAAAAGTATTAAAAGAAACTAAAGTGAAAAATAATAAAATATTTAAGAAATAAAAATTACTTGCGAATTGTGGGTGTACTATACACCCTTGCCCTTAGAAAAAATACAGGCATGGTATTATGAAGAAATCTCATTTCCGCTACTTTTTCGCGCCACTACTGTCCTTTCGCGCAACTGTCCTTTCGCGCAAGTGGATTCGCGCAAGTATCTTTCGCGCAAATGCCAATTCGCCGACAGTGGTTGCGGTTTCCTAGAAAATCGGTGGCTTCACTTATTAGCCGTAGTGACGGCAGTCATGAAAATGATGACAGCGGCAAAGATTTAAATCGTTAGATTTGCCCTACCGCGTCAAAAGATAGTCAGTCGCGTTTTGGACACTTTTTGAGACTTACACCCATATTCTAAGAAGTAACTTCGAAAGTTCCTCCACCTCCACTCATTCGAGGTTACCTTAAGGACTACCTCAAGGAATCCTCGAAATCGGTATTCTTAGTTATAACTCGGTCTTGTCATGAGGTAATCTTGAGGATCCTCCAGTGAGGATGAGTCGAGATTAAGGACATATTCAGCACTGTTTCTTTCCTAAAACGATAGCGTCTTTGGAATTCTTCATTGTCATAAAATTCTATGGGATTTTCTGCATACCGCAAATAACGGCGTGCAGGGTAATCGTACGGATTAACATACAGATAATTCAGAAACTGTTGGAAATCCATTGAAAACACTATAAGATTCTAATAAATTAATCAGTTGTTTACAAGCGTGAGCGAAAACAACGCACAGTGTATTATAGAGACCATTTTTCGGACATCACTTTTTTATTAGAAATACAGATATAATTAGTCATTTAAAACGTCAGAGTAGAACTCCCGAGTGACAAATATGCATAATTTTGTAGATTTTTTATTTTTAAATCTCACAAATTTTCGTCTGGATAAAGTTTAAAAAAAATGTACACCTAAAACTAATTGCAATAAAAAGTAATTAATTAGGTAGTTCAAAAGTGTATTTTAAGATTCATTTTATAGAGCTTAAAATAATCTCGTAAGTTGCTTAGAACCGGAGAAATCATATTTTTTTAATTTTTAGTTTTTATTTTTTTTCTCAAGTAATCCGCTATTTTAGGAAAAGATATTAATACTAAAATTCAGATCTGTTATTCTTCTATTACTCACAAAAAAACTATGTCCTAATCTCGTGGAGTCTAGGTACTACAGGCGATTTTAGTTTTATCCGGATTTTTCCTCATTAGGGTTGTCACTCTTTTAATTAATTAAATATCCGGATATGAATAAAACTGACAATAAAATTGGCGTTAGTTTATTTCAGTGATACGTTTTATGCGGCATGGGAAGGGGTCCACCCTCGGAAGGCATTTTGCTAAAACCCCATGTCGATGTATGTAACGTTGAGGAACGGGGGTGAGGCATCATGGAGCCGTACCAGACCCATGATGCTACTTTGCCTCAGCAGAATCTGACCCGCTCTGCTGGGGGATGTCCTTCTGGGCAGACCAGAAGACTTAATGCTAGGAGGGCATGAGGGCGCCAACCCTCAAGCTGGTCAGCGAGAGGCATTTGAAGCTGTGGATACCGCCGCAGCCGGCTCTCTTCATCGTCCGGGAGTGTCCGCAAGTTCACAAGGAGATGAACTCAGAAAAACATTAACTCGATTGGACGTTTTTAAAATGTTTACAAAGAATACAGCCTTAGAATTTAGCCTTAGTTTTGAAAAGCAATTTAATATATTAGTTTTAACAAATCCTAAAAAATTAACCTATATAATTTTCTTAAAAAAGAAGTGGTCCCATCGGATAAAGTGACAACCCTAAAAAAAACGAATTTTTGACTATAACTTCTAAACTCCACGATATTAGGATGTGATTTTTTTGTGAGTAATAGAAGAATAACAGATGTGAATTTTACTATAAATATCTTTTCCTAAAACAGTGGATTACTTGAGAAAAAAAATAAAAACAAAAAAGTGAAAAATAAATATTTCTCTTGCTGTAAGAAACTCACGCAATTCGTTAAAGCTCTATAAAATGAAGCTTAAAAGACACTTTTAAACTACTTGATAAATTATTTTTTATTCCAATTAGTTTTTGGTGTAGATCTTTTTTAAACTTTATCCGGATGAAAATTTATGATATTTAAAAAAAAAAAATCTACTTGTTTAAGCATATTTGTCACTCGGGAGTTCTACTCTGACGTTTTAAATGACTAATTATATCTGTATTTCTAATAAAAAACTGATGTCCGAAAAATGGTCTCTATAATACACTGTGCAACGTAAAGAATGGCGTAAATCCTCCTTGAGTGTTCACCTTGAGTTTGACAGTTGTTTCCTCACTTCGACTGAGGAAAAATGTCGAGGGACGCCAAGTGGAGGTGATTTTTTACAACTGTGAATACCGATTTCCTTGAATGAGGTTGAGTGGAGTCGAGGAAGTTTCGAGGAAACGTCTTGGAATATGGGTGTTAGTACGGTAAGAGCTAATATAGCGATTCAAATCTTTGGGCAGCGGGGTTTGGCTTAACCGAATTAATGCCGTAATTACAGAAACAATTAAAGCCATCGTGTCTCGCGAAATAAATGATACATTTTCATGACGACCTTTATAATATACTAGCTGCGCCCCGCGGTTTCACCCGCATAAGTTTCGATCCCTTGAGAATTTCGGATAAAAAGCATCCTATGTGTTAATCCTGGTTATAAACTATCTGTGTGCATCATAAATTTCATCATAATCCGTTCAGTAGTTTTTGCGTGAAAGAGTAAGAAACATCCATCCATCCATACAAACTTTTGCATTTATTTGTAGGATAGGATGTCGGAACCGATTTCCCAGGAAACCAAAGCTTTAGAGGGTCGTTGAGAGGACCGACAATCTTTTAAACTATGGAGTTTGGATGAACAACGTGCTTCTTTCTTACGTCCTAAACAAAACAAAGCAGGCGTCTCAGCGATTTTCAATTACTTAATTGGTTGATGGTTCGCCTTGCGAATTTGTCCTTTGTTGTGCCAATAATATGTTTCTAGGTAAGTATTGCCTTTTCTTATTCAGGAAAGAACTCACGCACTGAACCAGAATACGTGAGTAGGTACCTAGCTACATATCAAACAAACAAGGTAATAGCCGACACAAATTCATATTATTTTATTTACTCGTGATAATAATATAGAAACATACTTACTTGAAAAACATAATAAATATGTTAGGACATCAAATAACATCACTTGTTCGAAGATAAAACTGCAGGTTTCACGAACCAAAACTTACCTGACTTAAGTACCTGTTTTAAATATCAAATAACATAAACAATAATTCAGATTTTTTAAATTTGGTTAACGACACAGACCGTAATGCCAGTTAATCCTTAGCCTTTGTTTCGACGTCGCTAACCAGAGTGAACACATTCTCAGCTGTAAATCTTCCGTGAATGTCTATGTAGTTGTTGCAAGTCATTCCACACTCCTGCGAAAGTTGAAACAAATGACCTAACTTCAATCTCGAACTAAAAATTCGGTTCAGTATTGGATATTACCTATAACTTAGCATAATTAAAATCAGCCTATAATATTCCTACTACTGGGACACAGGCCTCATTCAGGCCGTAATCCACCACGCGGGCCTAGTATCTTGGATAGTATAGCTTTCTTCATAACAATTATTAGCAAGTAGGTGCTCTTTCCACTCTTCTCTTGGTTAAAATCGACGGCACGGTTGGCGCAGTGGTTAAGCGATTGAGTGGTGCGCTGCGTGTCGCGAGTTCGATTCCCGCACGAAACAAATATTTGTATGTCCTACGAGTAGTTGTTCCGGGTCTGGCTGTTTGTGTGTGTGAGTTTAAATGTTTGTAAACGCACCCACGATACAGGAGAAATTCCTAGGGTGGGGTAACGTTTTAAAAAAAAATTAAATTAAAATAAATTAGAGAAAATAGGTTCACGATGAGCGCTACAGTGAAAGATCATTAGAAAATAAAGACTAAAAGAATTGTGAAAGTGTTTACTCACAGGTCCAAAAAATGTCTGCATCCAGTTTTGATTTAAGACGCATAAACTCTTGTCGGCGACCAGGTTTTTTATGATTAGCCTGGCACCAGTCTGAAAATAGTTTGGAATTACGCTCAATAAATAATACATAAAACTACATTTAAAATTCTTCTTCAGATAACTTGTTGTTATTTTACAGGACGAAAACCGAAAGTATGGGAAATAGATCAATTTAATTGACATTTAATGGTATAAATATACAATGTAAGTATAAATAGTACAAATATTTGTATGGCCTACAAGTAGTTATTCTGTGTCTGGCTGTTTGTATATGTGAGTTTAAATGTTTGTAAACGCACCCACGATACAGAACAAATTCCTAGTGTGGGGCAACGTTGTATCAAAAATAAATAAAAAAATGAAATTACAGTACTAACATTTGCAGAAAATACATAAACTTTAATAAACAAAATTCAATGGGTTGTGAATTGATACTCATATCATCGTAACCCATCCGTCATTTTGACTCTGGACCGATATCCATCCATTGCTTAATCAAGACACATTGTGTAAAAATTAATACATTTCTTGTGTTATTTCAGTCATACAAAGCGCCTTTTATGATGAATATTAGCGATATTTCATAAGGACACTATTCTCGCTCCACGCTTTATGTAAAAAGAAAACATATCGTCCCAACTGAACAGTTGTTCGATCACTCACCAAGTCAACACCATGCATCCACCCACCATGCCTATATACCTACTATACCACCACCACACCACACCCGTAACCTCTAATCTCTACTCTGGAAATCGCATCCCAAGCCACAATTACCGTCTAGTTTGAGGCTCACTGAAAGAGTAATACTTTGTATATAATGCCGTGTTTAACCTGTGTACCACCTGCTTACTCTATTACCTGAATAATGAATCATTTTCGATTACTATTAAACGTTACCTAACTAAAAACTGTACCTTGACAGGGCTGCCCAATCCCTCAAGTCTGTCGCACGGCAACAGTGGCATAGTTGTGAATCGACAGTTGGTGTCTTTGAGAGAACTCAGTCGCAAAGGCATGCGGTCTGCGGGCTCTGGCACGCCACTCGGGGTGTAGCGGACGTAGAGAGACGCTGCCTGTAGATTCGGAATCATTATTAGGTACTTATTATCTACCGATAACTGTAACTTAAGGGGCTTGTGGCTGAGTAATATAAGCAGTACGGGTTGATCTTCCAAGTTAAGCAACGCGTTCCGAGGTCGGTCCGTGGACAGGTGACCATCCCTTACCTACGTACCAAGACCCCTCTCTCCATTCCTCGGAAAGCACGTTAAGCCGTTGTTCCTGGCTGTAATTCGTAATCATAATCTTTGACAGTCGTTACGGGGAGCCAGAAGCCCGAAAGTCCGACAGCAGTCTTATCAAGGGGTATCGTGTTACCAGTAAATGGATTGTGGAGATCAGATAGGCCGCTCAATGTTAAATAGTGGTATTCAGCTGCATCCGGTTAGACGAAAAGCTGATGATAAACTGTGACTTAACAACTCTAGTCCCAAAAAGCTGGTCGCTTCCAAGCTTTGTAGCTCTACTGAGGAATCCACCTAAACCGAGCGAAGAAACAGATGTATAAATACTTTCTAAAGTCTTGACCAGCCAATTCAGAAATCTTACGACAGCCGGCCTACTACAAAATAGCGCAAAGAAATGGTCTGTAGGTACAAACCAACAAGTTGTGACGTCTTGTAAATACTTTTCTCCAATCCAAAGTTCATTTCCTACAAATATTTTTCAGTGACTGATAGAATTTCTATGACTTTAAATCAAGCACAACTTTAGATATCTACCTACTGCGATATAACTATGTAGACCTATCTAAACTCCGTACTTAGTTTAATCATTAGGGCAGTTAATGACTACCCAATACTCATTACGGGCGCAGTTATGTAGTTACATGGTGTAATGTTACCCGGCACAGCCAGTCAGCAACATCACTGTCTATGTTAATCATATACATTATAGTAAGTTTTTATGCAAGACCTAACATTCTCACTTATGCACGTTCCTATAATAGGTACTGACTGTATTGTTATTGTCAGACAAAAAGTTAGCAAAACAATTTAAATTACCTTGGGAGCTCCATAATTCTCAGCCTTTAGTAGAAATTCGTCACCATATTTCAATTTCTTTCCATATATGCGTTCATCTTTAGCGCTGCAAGTAAACAATGCTACGATAGCACTAGGAAGTGGTGAAGGGCGGGCTTTTTGGGGACTGTCTTTTGTAATTTTAACGTTCGAAAAGTGCTGATTCTCAGCCTAATTTGAATAAATGACTTTTGATTTTGATTACGTAAATAAAGTGCTCATATCATGATGAAATAGACGCGCTCAGATGTAGCTAATACTTTCTTAAATTAAAAATAAAAAGATTCGAGTACTGTTCTGTTAAATACCCCATGTTTGCACCAAGATATAAAACATACATATATAAACTCACACTTTCTCCCATGGGGGTAGGCAGAAACAAAAGAACGCCACCTGCTACGATCCTCACATGCTCCATATGCATCATTTACTTTTTATACACATGGTCGTACACGCACGCCGGTTGAGAGTAGTACGCAACTGACCTTTCTGAAGAACATCCCCAATAAGGTCACTATAATATGACCTCCTAGCGAGTCCCCTCCCAGCGTTTCCACTCATTTCTGCCTTGTGTTGCCACAAACACCTTTTAATACTCGCCTTTCATTCATCATGTCAACATAACCAAACCATGTAAGCATACTCTTTTAAATTTCTGACACTACGTCTTCTTTAAACCAAATCGTTGCCTTATCACATCATTCCTCAGCCTATCGTTCATTGTCACACTACACATGCTTCGCAAGGAACGTATTTCCACAGCATCTATTCAACATTCGTGCGTGAACAGCTAGTCGAGCCGTTTTGGAAATCACTTGGCTGGTCACAATCGCATGTGTAGCACCATTTACTTTATTTTCCGCATTTAAACTCCTTTCCAGATCTTAAATCTTTCCATTCTTTATAAACTGACTCCCCAAACATACGAATTCACTTACAAGCGGCAATCCTCCCCATACAAGGATAGTGTCCACCAAAGTTCTTCCTCCATACACTGTCATAGGCCTTCTCCAAGTCAACGAAAGTACAGTAGACTTTCTTGTGCTTCGTCAGATGTTTTTCGGCTATGCACCTTAAGGAGAAGATTTGATCCATACAGCTCATTCCCTCTCTAAATCCTGCCTGCATATCCCATATTTTCTGATCTGTCACACTTATCACTTGATGTATTTAAAGCCTTCGCATACAGTTTGCCGACAACAGTCAAAAGACTAATAGGTTGTTTGTCGTGATTGATATGTCGCGGTAGTTTTTACACTCCTGCTAACAGCCTTTTTTATTGGTGTATAAAACATATTATATTTAAATAATACATATTGTTTCCACTGTTTTTGTTTGTTGTAATCGGCACACTTCAAACAAGTTGTTAAGACTAGGTTGTAAAAACCTGCAAAACTTTTAGAAAACTTGACCAAAATATGAACAAAATAATAAATAAGTGGAAATTCTAAACCAGGTCTAAGGTAGATTAGTTAAAAGAAGTTTGTCAGACAAACCTGACGACGACGAACGTGTTCCGGCAGCATGGCGTGAGGATGGGTGACAGTGTCATAAGGCAGCCGTCACATATGTTCTGCATATAGTCCACCTGCCGCTCCCGCACAAGAATTGACATAGCCAAGCCGTACTGCTGCTTGGTACCCGCCATCTTCGGTTTTGCTAACAACGAATCAATATCAGTTTAGCCGTTTCTTTTTTAACATTTAAAATTAATTTCAAAATGAAATGACAAAATGTGACCAGAAGAAGGTTTAGCTATATCTTAATAAAAAGTAGGCATGGGTAAAATATCTACCTGGCATATCAGACGCAACTACTTGTGCATTAAATCCATATAGAACGAAAGACCCACTTAACTTCGGCGTTCTCTGAAATTAAAATTAACTTTCATGAAATTTAAATTGAACGGAAATCATAATTTATATTAAACGGAATCGAAAGGGAGCCCGGTGACCACAAGCAACTTTTGTCTCGGCAACTATTTGTCTCTCACATCAAGTCCACGGACTTGTATGAAAGTGCGCGCATGTAGCGACGCGATAAAGACAGCACATCCATTCTTTCGATGGTGGATGCCCTCCCTAAAACGTTATTTTCCATATTTCGATAATTAGCTACCGAAGTGTTAATCCAGCACAATTAATTTCAAAATTATATCCAAATTCGTTTTATTTATCATGATCAGTTTGTTTACAGATAAGATTGGAATACAATTTATTCCACATTAATTATAACTCGAAGGTCAAGCACATTAATAACGAAACATCACAAGCATCCATTACCTCCATCAATAAGTTGCTGAATAAGGTTCTAGACTTCTGAAGTAACAGTTCTCGTCTTTCACGTTTCCTTAAAAATATTTTGAATTCATACTGCAACAAAGGTTTACTTCTAAATGAAACTGTGAGAAAAGTATATATTTTTGAGTTGCATAGATACCCAGGTATCATCCAAAGAGTAATACGGAAGGTATCATCTATCCGATAGATATACCTGTCTATGTAACTCACTCCCATCTGGTGGAGTTTTGTGAAGACGATGATAATGGTGGGGGTCAAGGAGATTTTCAGGTTTCATCTTGTTACACAAAGGAACATTAAAGAGAAAAATAGATGGGCACCTTTCTCAAAGTTCTATCCGCACTCTCACCGATTGACCATTAGGATATCACACTGATTACACCAGATGCGTAGGTACTGTTACCTTTGACTGTCATCTCATCATCTGCCTAGCCTTTTCCCAACTGTCCCCAACGTATGTTGGGGTCGGCTCCCAGTTTAATCGGTTGCAGCTAAATACCAGTATTTACATAAGGCTGTCACTGGCTGGCTATTAACTTTAATAAGGGAGGGCGCCCACGATCAACTTTTGTCTCAGCAACTAATTTGTCTCTCACATCGAGTCTACATATTTGTATGAAAGTGTTGTCTTTGTCGCGTCGCTACATTATACATGCCCGAAGACTTAATGTGAGGGACAAATTTGTTGCGGAGACAAAAGTTGCTCGTGGTCGCCCTCCCTAACGTGTTACCTCATTTTTAAGTCTCTCCTCGGACCAATTTCCAATAAGAACAGAATTATTATAAGTCATATCCTCAATTATTTCTCAATCCTAATTTACGTGTTATGTTGATCTTGTTATTTACTAAGAATATAAGCTTTGGTGTTGTGTTTTTAAATAATTATTTACAATTAAGTTTTTTGAATAAATACATGTGATTTATAATATTTTGGATGTCGACTGTCAACAAAGAGCGCAGGCATCTATGGCGCAGACTGCGCACATGAAAATTTACCAAAAAGGTAAAGTAATTAAGCTTCGATTATTCATCGAAGTAATAGGTAAAAGTAACTATTACTTAGTGTACCCATTTTACCTAATTTAATTTCTTTAGACTAGCTCAAATCAATCACAGACCTACAAGTGTAAACCTGAAAAGGGGTCACCATCCCTCAGCGTTTTTTTTCATTGGTAGGTATGTGTCACAGCCAAAGCCGTGTTTGGGGGGCGGTGCGGAGGGAAAACGCCCCGGGCGCCTTAGCCAAAATCATCTTGGTCATCATACTGTACTGTGTGTGTGTTATTCTTTTTGAAAAGAGAGTGAAAGCCTAGTGAAAATTCGAAAACGGAAACAAATTGCGTTAAATCTACAGGTGCGGTCCAATTCTCAAGCCTTTACATTCATTTAGTAAAATCACACAGAAAATCTAACTTATCCAAGTCAGGGTGCTCAAAGTTGCGTGTTCACTTCCCTCGCTCTTGCATTCTCTTACGGCCGAACCCAATAACCTATTTTCAATTCACGACAGATCGCTACTGATTATAGCCAGGATTATCATAAATCTGGGAGCTTAGCACCAGCTCATATAGCACGGCAGAAGTTAAACTGCACTGCTTTTTTGTACTAAGTCATAGAACAAAAAAGCAGTGCAGTTCAACTTCTGCCCTGCTATAAGAGCTGGTGGTAAGCCCCCTGTCCTTGAATGTCGTCTCACAATCATATCTAAAGGCTATCTGTCTAGCGACAACAATAGGTCGAAAAAGTAAAAAAAAAAATTAAAAGAAAAAACAAACTTTTTAAAAACAAGATTTTATTACTTATTAATAAAAAGGACTAAAATGTAAAAAATATATATTTTTATTATTTTTTACATTGTGTTCTAAATGTTGTTTAATGTTCCATCAAAATGTAACACGCTTTTATTTATTTCTTATCAGGTTTAAATTATTTTTAACTTTTTAGTCCTTTTTATTGATAAGTAATAAAAGCTTGTTTTTAAAAAGTTTTTTTTTCTTTTGAACTTTTTAATATTTTTGATGTGAGATTGACTACGACGTAGTTCGTAGCGCGTAGCAGTGTTTTTCCATATGCGTTTACTGCACTAAGGTCCACACAGGTGCAGCTGCACACGGTACCCTAACAATCGGAATTAGGTCAGTTAAACAAACTTTACAGTCCATGTACACAATATTTCAAAATCAATACAAATTATATGCTATATCACACAATAATTAACATTCAAACCTTTATAGTGACTATCTATTTATCAATTTATTAAACTCATATTGACTATTAGAAGTTTTACAAATTATTATAATATTAAATACAAATTTACTTTACCTCACTGTCTACTTAGAAATTTATAAATGAATACAACTATTGTTGTAACAAAGAATATGTTATATGTTTATCTTATAAGGATGTACGGACTTCTACTGAAGAGCAACTTCAAATTAATCATAGGCAAGGTGTAAATATCACAACGATCGATTAGTTGTGTTTAATGCCTCACAAGGGACCCCAAAACTTAAATTAAGTAGTACACAGATAATGATTAGATATAATCATCATTTGTGTCGGAAGTAGATTCAGAGTTCTCGTTCAAATTTAATGCAGCCACGTGGATCCAAGGCATCATGCGATCCGCAGCAACAGTCGTTGGACGCTTGCCTTGTGTATTACCTACATAAACCAGCTACTGGAGCTACTACATATCGGTCAGTACCCAAGACCTTTGTAACCCGATAGGGACCGATATACGACGACAGGAGCTTCTTACTCTGCCCTTCATTATTGAAGCAAGTTTTAGTCATTTTAACAAGGTCGCCTTCCGCGTATGCGCGCGCATGCTTCCTACCCTTATCATAATACTTTTTTTTATCTAAAGGCCAATTCTCGTAATTTAAAACAAATGTCAAAAACTTGTCAAAATGTAGGGAAATTAGAGGTTTTTTTGACAGATTGAGACTGAAATCAGAAGGCTAATTCTCGTATTTAAAACGTTCAAACTCTAGTCCTGCTATGGCAACTAGGAACATTACAATAATTTCGGTTTTTTATTGAGCAGAACGCCATCTCTATGCCAGATAGCCAAATTAAAAATTCTGTGTTGCCATATACAAATATATAATCATGATGCCGGGAAATTGTGTGAAACACAAACACAGACATGAAATAATTAACTCAAAATATTGGTTAATAAATGACAAAAAATAAAAATTAAGCTGCATTAAGCATATATCAAGTATTAAGGATTTGTTAAACGGTTCTGGAAGGTGTTTTGTCTTCATTTAACTAATGGGAATTCATTATCGTTGCAATGGTAACATTTTAATTGCAATTGTCCGTTCGCGCGCGAGTGCCGGTTTTACCGTTTTTCGTGCGGATTTTACTTTTGCAATTAAATTCTGGTTGTTTCGCAAGTGCATCTGCTAACCACGTTGAGTTGAACCTCCGTTCCTCCGTGACGCCGTGCCGCGTTACAATCATCGTCTGTTTCGTAGGTCCACGTCGAGTTGAGCCTCCTCCTCCGGTCGGTATTTCGAAATAGACTTGAAGTTTTTGTTTTGTGAAATATTATATAGTGAGCATAGGCACTGTTTATCAGTTTGGACCCATAATTGCGAATAGTGAACTGAACATTGAGTGCACTTCCATCATGTCACAAAACTCTTGTTGTGTACCTGGATGTCTAGTCACTAAGAAAGAGGGTATGTACTTTTTATTTAGTGTAATAAGTTACTGTTGTCCCTGTCCCGTCTTCATAAAACATCGAAGATCATACAAGTTTTGGTGAGAAAAAAAGTTTAGGGGGAGGGGGTTCAACCCCCCATATTATTTTTTTTGTTGATAAAATTAGATGTAGTACTCAGCCTTAACGGGTTAGAAGTCCCACCCCTATCACATTGTATATATCTAATGAGTCAAAGTTTTCTCTATTATGGTTTAAACAATGACTCAAAACTTCCCCCTTGGTACCTACTTTCTATAATAAATTGAACTGGGATATAAAAAAATAACATGCTATTTTGTTTCTCAGGTATACCTCTCCACCGCTTTCCGAACCCAGATGTGAATGCAGAGAAATTCAATACATGGATTGCAAAAATTGGCGGTGAAATAGCTACAATGGATAATTTATTTGTTTATAGCAACAGACGTGTCTGCCATAAACATTTTGAAGCAATTGACAAGTATCCAAGAAATAGACTGTGCAAATTAGCAATTCCAGTACTGTACTTGCCAGGTAATATATTAATTTCATTAAAACATTTTAGTTGTGAAGTAGCTAGCAGTTTGAATAGAATATCAAAAGGTTAGATAGATCTTTTTACATACTTTGTTTTTATATAAACCTTCAAACATAACCACTGAGACACAATTCATTTTCTATTGTATGTCAACTCAATGAGTCGGAGTAACAGCGGATGGGTAATCAAAATGTTTCATTTTCAGAACAACTACATACTGAATCAGCTACCTTGCCTTCCCTACATTCAACATCTGGTGTTCAAAAGACTCAATCTGATATTCATATTCTGAGAGGTTTGTATCTTATTCATAAAGTGAGCTAAAAGCAGAAAATTTGAAATTATGTCTACAACAAAGTTGTAACCTAAGCTTTCAGAAAATAATTTAATTTAATGAATATCAAACAATTATGTTATCTTTTAACTTATATAGTGTAACTTTTAACTTTCAGATCAAATGTTTACTGAAACTGTTGATATGCCTGCCCCATGTTCAATATCTGGGGTTCAAGAGACTTCATCACATGTTCAGCTGAGAGGTTTGTATGTTATCATAATTATGTAGATAAATTGAGCTACAAGTAATAATAGAACTATTTAATATAAGGAAGCTATTTATTAATAAAACTAATAAAATCATATCATTCATTGCAACAGGAGAAACATGTACTTAATTTATAGTAATTTGAAAGAAAACTGAGAAAAAAGATTGAGACTGATGATTGAGTCAAATATTCTGACTGAAAGTTATCAAATTTTGAGGTGAACCTTATACAGGTTGTAATTTATCTACCATAGTTTACTTACAAACAAGTTAATTAACTTGTGAATATTTTTGCCATAATAAACATCTAATTTACAGGACATGGGCAGCGCAGGAAAGGACACAATAAACACCCTAAAAATAAATCAACTAAGCCAAAAGGTAGATTGTTTACAACTTTATATTATTATTTGATCTCAGCCTCACTGCTCAAGGGAATTTCAATCAAATTAATGAATTTATCTACCCCCATGCTATAAATCTTCTATAAAAGTTTCTGGAACAGTTAGCTTATTGCCTACATTAAAACAACCAGTGTCATAGTAACCATAACATCATCCAAAGAAGTGTTATAATGAAATTTAGTACAACACATAACACTTGTTTGGATTATAATAACTTAAGGTTACTATGACACTGGTTGTTTTAATGTTGGCAATATGCTAAATCATGAGACTTGTATGCAAATGTACATAATTAGGTAATAAAACAGTCATGTGATCCTATTATCACACTCGGGTTCGCCTCATGTGACAATCCCACATTTGTGTTTTATCACTCTTTATTACACAACAGTGAGACACAGAACAGTTGCATATAACTATTTTAGAATTTCTAATAAAAGTTTGTCAATTTTTTTTCTGTATATATATTGTGTTTACTCAGGCCATTTTTTTTTTTTCAGGTCTTTATGTACCTATAACAAAACATAGAGAATATAAATCTCTTTTAAAGCAGCTGAAGAAATCTGAAACCGCTAAGGTGGCTTTTAAGAAAAAATATAACCTTGCGAAGAAGATGACAAGAACCTCAGCATTCAACATTATGTCATCGGAAATGTCAGCTACTGCAAAGATGTTCTGCCAAATGCAAGTCTCTCAGAGTGGCAAGAAAAAACCTGGTAGAAGATTCACACTGGATCAAAAAATTTTGGCTTTATCGTTGTATAAGCCATCGCCTAAGGCTTATCGCTTACTTAGGCAAATGTGTGTTTTGCCGAGTAGAAGAACATTACAAAATTTACTGCACAAATTGGATGTAAAAGCTGGTGTCAATGAATTAATATTTGAACATTTAAAAAATAGAGTAGCGAAACTGCCTGACAATTACAAATATTGTTCAATTTTGTTTGATGAGATGGCGATTGGACCAGCGGTTACGTATGACAAAAAGCATGATAAAATTATTGGATTTGTCGACAATGGAGAACAAACTGAAAGAGAATTTTGTGATCACGTCCTAGTTTTTATGATCAGAGGCATAGTTAAAAAATTCAAGCAGCCGATAGCATATTATTATTGCCATGGAAGCACTAAGACTATTGAGCTCAAAGCTCAAATTAAAAATATTATTTTAAAAGTGCAAGAAACTGGGTTAAAAGTTGTTGCAACCATTTGTGACCAAGGCACTTCCAATGTGGCAGCCATTAACTTATTATTGAAGGAGACAAAAGAAAAGTTTATAAGAAAAGGTAAAGAATACCGGGAAGGATTTTACAAGGTGGGGAAAGACAAAATTTTCCCCCTATATGATCCACCTCACCTCATCAAAGGGATAAGAAATAACTTATTAACAAAAAAATTAAAATACACTATGAAAGAAAAAGAATGCACGGCTAAATGGTCCCACATTGTGGCCTTGTATAATAGGTGCCCATCATACAGAGGTGTCAAGCTAGTGCCGAGACTGACTGCTCTTCATGTATTACCCAATTTAATCCCAAAGATGAGGGTGAAACACTGTACACAAGTGTTTAGTCAGTCAGTTGGGGTGGGGCTTGGGTGTTTAGCAGGTATGCAAACATTTTCTACAATATAAATGTTGTTTTTAAATAAGTGATACATATGCACTTCCTCATAATTTACTCTCTTTTGTACATGTTCAGTACTAAAATCTTATCTCTTGCTTCTTCTCTTATGACTGTTATCATGAAAACTGTGAGTTAAACAACTGCTCTAGTCTGGATTATAATATAAATACAATCATAGTCGGAAAAGAGGTAAAACCCACAATAGGTCTTACTCTCTACTGTGAAGAGCTTATTACTATAGGACCAACCCCGAAATATCAAAAAATAACAGCTGATTCATACAAAATAATCAGCTGTTTGTACTATTATGCAGCTCATATGTTCATGAAAGTATCTATTTTCATTGCAGATATGGGAGTTCTGGAAAAAGACAGTCATGAGACAGCAGACCTCCTAATGTTCTTCGACGACCTATTTGACAGCGTCAATGGCAGTTTTAGTGAAGTTAGCCAAGGGAAAAAGTATCGTGCTGCAGTTACCCCAACTTCACCACATCACAATTTGTGGAATTATAGTGTCCCTATTCTCAAAACAATGAAATTTGTAAATGGTAACAATCAAGGAGTAGTGCCTTCTTTGTCCAGTTGGATTAAAACTATAGAAAGTTTTAAAAAGATTGTACATCTTTTAAATTCAAAGGGGATCAATTCCTTATTGCTGCGTAATTTCAACCAGGATCCATTGGAGAACTTTTTTGGAGCAATTCGAGCTCATGGCCATGGCAATATAATGCCTACGTCGTCTGCATTTGAAGGTGCTTTTAAGACACTTCTAATAAACAATATGACATCTTCACATTCAGTTGGATCAAACTGTGAAAAAGATGACAGTGTTTGTCTCCAGTCGCTAAAATCTTTATTAACAAATCCTGGAGACAACTACACAACAACTGAATGTGAAGATGAAATAGACTGTGCTCATATGTGTATAGACCTTTTAAATACAGATGCATTATTATCAAGTAAAACTCCAGTGGATATGGAAAAAAGCGCAGCAATTGGTTATTGCAGTGGCTGGATAGCACAACTGGCAAAAAAAAATGTGTACAAAAACTGTGCCACCTGCAGGCATGATTTAGAAGAAGAAAATATTTTAAATTTTCATAAATATATAAAATTAAAAGATTATGAAAATAAAAAGTGGTTGTGCTATCCTACTAGGGCGCTGTTTAATTTCTTTGCCCAAGTAGAACACATTTGTTTAGAGATATTAAAAGAATGCTGCAATAAAAATAATATTTGTAGATATATTCAATTAATTATTACTATAAATTTAAATTTAAAGTTTCTGTCCTGTGAAATGCATAAAAACGAGTTATCAAATTTTCTAATAAATAAAACGACAAAGTTTTTTATTAATAATTGGTGCAAAGAGACCAACAGTGTCCTTACTGGAAAATCAACCTTTTGGGATAAAAATGACCCCATGAAGGAAAAAGCTCATAGGCACTACTCCAAAAATAAAGGGAGGAAGCGAATAAGAATAAACAATACGTTAGTAAATGTTTAATATAACCTACATAAGATTTTAGAAAGAATAAACTGTTTTTATCTTTAATTCCGAGTTATTTTTCATTTACATAAACCTTTGTACCCTTCTTAAATGCCGGCAAAAATCTGAATGTTGTACATTGTCGTATAAATTATTGTTTACTACTTAGGTTTTTATAATAATTACATAATCGTTTTAGCATTATTAGTAAACAATAATTTATACGACAAAGTAAAAATTTTACTCGAATTTACTATATCTACAACTGTACGTACCTATCTATATCCATATCTGTAAGTAATAGTTTTGGTTAGCTGACAACTAGATGGCGACTTTGTGCTGTCAACAGAAAAATAAGAGAGCTTCCTGTCTATACCCTATATTATATTGTAGTCTGTGATTACAACACAATGTTTTTATGCATAACATTTAACGAAAGTTTTAAATTATAATTAAAACATTAACATTTTGTTTATGGTGGTAAATCTATATCCTGGCAATTAATTTATATATTTTTTTGATATTTGAGTGGATACAAGGTTTTTCTATAGGTACTGATTTACATAGAACATTCGACCCCATCACTTAGTACGATAGAATCTTACGCATAACAATTATATTTTTTTTTTGTCAAAACTGATTCACGTATGGTATTATAATGTCTGTAAGAAGTCATAAATAAGACATTTCACTAAGAGAAGGCAGTTTATATATTTATTATAAGTTATTAAAGTTAACTTTTGCGTAATCTGGAATAGTTACGTTCTACGGCAGCGGTCAAAAAATGAATAGTGGACTCAGTTGTTTTCTATTCATTAATTTGTGTGTGCCGAAAACCGTAAACGAAATCCGATGTGACGCCACCACTGACTGACTAAAGTGATAATAAACAAATACGCTGGACTTTATACTATCGATGACAAAATGAAGAAATTTGATTTTCACTATTTTGGCGCTGACAGCAACGTGACCGTGCGTGGAACGAACTGTTTTTGATAGTGAGTTTTACAAGATGCGCATACTCTCATGATGAAAATGTTCTAAAGATCTCTTAGTAAACACAAAAAAGTCTTATTACACAATTTAGATCACGAGAGTTCTATCGCAAAAGCATAAATGACCTTCCTTTTAGATGGCAGCAATGTAGGTAGGTATAGATAATAATTATTTAATTGATTAGATAAATATGTTAAATTTAAAAAAAAAAACTAATTGCAATTTTTCAGTACAAATAGGTAATTTCATACTTTAACCCTTATTATATTTAGTCCAGCGTACTTTATGAGAGGTCAGTGGATGCCATGCCATGCTACGCCATGCTACGCCCTGCTAATCCATGCTACGCAACTCGCGTCCTAAAGGATGATGACCCCTATTCAGGTTTAGGGTCACAGCTAAGGGTAAACATACTCTTGCATTCTAGTTCTGGCTGATTTAAGGGGCGAATATGGAATTAATTGTAATGAGGTAGGTAAATCAAGTAACTAGGTATCCTCTTTGGTAAATAACATTTTCTTGTGTCACAGTCTGCGCTCTTTGTTGACAGTCGAAATCCAATATATTTTTAACATCTATTGAAAAATCTTAATTGGGGTTAATAAACATTTTAAAAACAACGCCAAAGCTATATTCTACTTATATATCAAGATCAACCAACATACGACGTAAATTAATTGGTTTGAGAAATATTTGACGTTATGACTTATAATAATTCTGTTCTTGTTGGAAATTGGTCCGAAGAAAGACTTAAAAATGAGGTAAACTTTCTAAAGTTAATAGGTAACAGTCGAAGGTACCTATCAGGGTGTAATAAATATGATGTTCATAACGGCAATCGTTGAGTGTGCTGACATATACCTATATATTGTACCTACCAACGGGGTAATTGTGTAACACACAATCTATCAGTAGCAATCACTTTTATTTTGACAGATCATCAACATTGGCGCCGATTTCCTTGTTCACAAACTAAACTCAATTTAAGTTCAGTGCATCTTTTTCTTTCTATTTCATTAAGAAATGAACAGAATAAATATTAGTCCTGTCAAATTTGTCAGCGCCTGAAGGATATTGACGTATTTTTAGTAGCTATGTTGTTAATCACGTGACACGTCTAATCTGTTGGAGTGTCTTAGTTTGACAGGACTAAACTATTATTTTATCTTCTGTCCTTTTCTTAGTGAAATAGAAAGAAAAAGATGCACAGAACTTAAATTTAGTTTACTTTTTGAACAAGGGAATCAGGGCCATTAGCAATATTGTTTAAAATAATTCAGATTGTAAATTGATAGTGTGGTACGCAATTAGGGTGCAGGGTATGTAACTCATTCCTGACTCCTGCTTTGAGCAGGTGGCAAAATTCATCTTGTTTCACAAAGAAACATTCTTATAGTATAAATAAGAAGTAAACGTTTGTTGCAGTATGAGTTCAAATTGTTTTTAAGGAAACGTGAAAGACGAGAACTATTACTTCAGAAGTCCAGAACTTTATTCAGCAATCTACTGAGTGAGGTAATGTATGCCTGAGATGTTCGTTATTAATGTGCTTGACTTTTGAGTTAAGTACTTATAATTTAGTTTCAACCGTTTGCAAACAAACGGATTATGATGAATATACTTACCGAATTTGGATGACATTTTGAACTAAAATTGATTATGTTGCACTTCTGTTACTAATTATCTTGAAACACTGATATCAGTTTACACAGGCTGTTAATGTGGAATAGTGTTCCGCAAACGACGTCGGCCGTGTACGTAGATCACGCGTATTAATGTTCACGATAATAATTATGGACGAGCATAGTGGAGCATAGTGTGCGAGCAGTAGTGGCCCAGTGATAATTGCAACGACTTACGAAGTTGTATGTCGTAGGTTCGAACCCATTCAGGCGCTTTACTTTGTGTAAAGCGTCTGACCCACCACTGTTCTTAAAACGTTGAAGAAAAACATTGTGAGGAAAAACTAAAATTCTAAGACATCCCGCACTAGGCCCGCGTGGTGGATTATGGCCCACTCCCTCTCACCGAGAAGAGGTGTCCCAGCAGTGGGAATATTATAGGCTGATTATGGAAAGTGTAGCCGGACAGTCATGTCTGGCTGGAAATAACAATGATTTCCGTGAGTAGTTGGCAGATACGCATACCGACTTTAACGACCGGCGTTACCTAGGTACACTATCTTAAACCATGGGTCTTACTCCATACAATTATGTCGTGTTTAAAAGGTGTTTAGCCCGAACATAAAACACTCTTTTGTGGTACTCCAAAAAACAGTGTTAAATAATAGTTTAGTAGTTTCTATTTTATGAAAGTTTCATTTTTTTTAGAGACCGCTGAAGTTAAGTGGAACTTACGTTCTATATGGATTTAATGCACAAGTAGTTGCGTCTGATATGCCAGGTAGATACTTAACCCATTGGTAGGTACTATTTACCTATTAAGATTTTGCTAAACTTTCTTCAGCACCCTCATTGCGTAACACACTAACAATCTAAATCATTTTGAAAGATATTGCTAATCCATTGCTTCATATGTTCGAAAAATGTGTCTGCTCAACAACGTAAATAACGCAATGAATGTTGTTGAACTGTCAAAATGAAACCCATTGCTACCTACTGATAGTGTGTTACGCAAAATTACTCCGCTGATCACATTCTGTTATTTGATTATGAAATAACTTTTAAATGCTTACAAACGAAACGCCTAAGATATTGTTTCGTTGTTAGCAAAACCAAAGCTGGAGGGGGCCAAGCAGAAGTACGGCTTGGCTATGTCAATTCTTGTGCGGGAGCGGCAGGTGGACTATATGCAGAACATATGTGACGGCTGCCTTATGACACTGTCACCCATCCTCACGCCATGCTGCCGGAACACGTTCATTATCGTCAGGTTTGTCTGACAAACTGCTTTTTGCTTTTACACCGTTACTTTATACAGGGTGAAATTAAATTCATGGGCATCCTTTTAAGGGGTCGTTGTACTCATCATTATGAACAACTTTTACTGTGGGACAAACCCTGAAATCGCGAAAAAAAAATCAGCTGTTCCCTACATTTATGTTCGCATAACTCGTCAAAATGTAGGGAACAGCTGCTTCGCGATTTCAGGTTTGGTCCCATAGTAAAAGTTGTTCATAATGATGATTACAATGACCCCTTAAAAGGATGCCCATGAATTCAATTTCACCCTGTAATTAGACACTAAAGAATCAAGCGCTTCGGCAACAGTTTTGTGCTTTTGCAGTGCCAATAATCGTTGTGTTTGACTTATTCTATTGCCGTGGGTAAATAAGCAGTACGACAGTACCTACCTTGGTGTGGTTGGGAATTTCTATATATTTTGTTCACATTCATGCCAAGTTTTCTACAAGTTTTGTAGGTTGTTACAACCTTCGTTTTCACAATACCTACTTGATTTAGAAGTCTTGTACCTTACCTACCTACCTAACCTGAACTATAAACAAAACAGTAGACACAACATGTATTTTTTAGTAGCTAAAATCATTTGCATTCAATAGAAAGTGTTAGCTACATTGGAGCGTGTCTGTGTCATCATCTGTATTGGTGTGTGTTATGACCACTTACGTAGTATTCGGTATGCTTGCAGCGCTGAGGATGAAAGAATTAGTGGAAAGAAATTGAAATATGGTGACGAATTTCTACTAAAGGCGGAGAATTATGAAGATCCCACGGTGAATGTAATTTATATCGATATGCGGCGATCGAGCTGTGGTGTTAATAAGTTTGTTTTAGGATACATATAGATAGGATACATACATCCATGTGGATAGGTATACATAGGTATATAGCTGGAGATATCAGCCGATCGATTCTGTAACCATCTCACCGTGAAAACTTAGGTGAAGTGAGCGTGGAGTGAGCTGTCATTCTAACTAATGCTAGGGATTGACACCTTTGACAGCTCACTCTAAGCTCACTTCACCTAACTTTTCACGGTGAAATTTTTACAGAATCGATCGGCTGGATTGCACTTGATTTCAAGTTAGAGAAAATCTATTAACCACTGAAAAAGTCTCTGTAGAAAAATAACTTTGGATTGGAGCAAAAGAACTTACAAGACGTCACAACTTGTTAGTTTGTATCCATAAACCATTTATTTGCGCTCTATTTTGTAATAAAGCGGCTGTCTAAGATTCCAAGTGTTGCTGAACCTGGATGATTGACTCGTGCGGCTGTTATTACTTGGCCACAAGCCTCTATCGTTAGGTATTGATATTGTTATCAGTAAATAATAATGATAGTTCTGAATGTACAGGCAGCGTCTCTCTACGTCCGCTACACCCCGACTGGCGTGCCAGAGCCCGCGGACCGCATGCCAATGCGACTGAGTTCTGTCAAAGACACCAACTGTCGATTCACAACTATGCCACTGTTGCCATGCGACAGACTTGAGGGATTGGGCGGCCCTGTAATCGTAAATACAACTTCTTTCTTTGTTTTACGTCAATAAATTGAGCTCACGCCCGAAATTTCCCATAGTTTCCTGTAATACCATTATAAAATTAATCCTGCGATAAGTGAATTTTAATTGTTATTTTCTAATATAATTTTATTGAGCGTGTTTCCAAACTATTTTCAGACCTGTGCCAAGCTTATTATAAAAAACCTGGTCGCAGACAAGGCTTTATGCGTCATGAATCAAAACTGGATGCAGACATTTTTTGGGCCTGTGAGTAATTCATTCTCTTCTTGGAAATTATACCATTATTCGGAAAATAAGTTATCGTGTATCCTGGCACACACATGGCGTGTATCGTTAAGACTATAATGGCACTTGCGACGATCAGCAAACGATTGTGTCATCGGGAACTAGAGTCCGACCGAAAACGCACTTTTTTCGATCGAACACGAAAACGAAATTCGACCTGATAATAATTATGATAGGTACCTAAACCTATTTTTATTATTAGGTACCTAATTTTATTATAACCTACCTAACCTAACCTATCCAGGTCCAGGCCCCGCCTCTGTGTCTCAGGGTACCAGTTCTGTGCTATTTGGGCCCACAGTTTGTCACGCAGCAGACATGTCCTGTACGTTGGGCAGCCTTTTGAGCTACGCTGAAACACAATGCTGCGCTCCACAACAAAGATAGCTGACTATCTTTGTTGTGGAGCGCAGCATTGTGTTTCGAATACGATCCGTTAATTTAACGCCTAGTATACTGCGCTCCATAAACCTATACCAATACTTAAATGAATTATTTGCTCGATGGCGAGGATCAAATCAGTTCATTTGTTTCAACCTTCGCAGGAGTGTGGAGTGACTTGCGGCAACTACATAGACACTCACGGAAGATATACAGCAGAGAATGTGTTCGCTCTGGTTAGCGATGTCGAGACTAAGTCAAAGGATTGATTGACATTACAAGGACTGTGGCGGTTTTATATAATATTTTTTAATGTATTTTAATATTAAGGTCTTGTTATTTGATGAACTTGTATTTTTTGTTAATTATATCTACTTATTATAATTTTCTTTTGTAATAGTATTTATAATTATTTTTTAATGTTATTTGTTTTTACGATATGAAAATTTTGTTAAGTGATCAACCTGTATTATTTGAAGTTGGTGATAACTTAATTCCATCTATATCTATGCTTAATTCTCATTATATGCATTATTTGTTAATTACATCTACTTATTATATAATTTATATTTTTAGTATTTTCGCTCCAATATAAAATGTTAATTTGTGAGTATTTCGTTTATCTGAGAAGTATTCTAGTGGTGTGAGTGAGTTTTTTCGTGAACAATAGTAGAAAGTGAGAAAGCGGACGGTGAACCCCCAACGGGTAATTACAATCAGAAATCACTGCGACGCAGCTTTGTTAAGCACATTCGAAAGACTTCATAATAAACGTTATTTTTTCGCATAATTAAGTTGGTTGGGTTCCCGGTTCAGCCTTGACTTTAAAAAAATATGTGATTGTCGACTGCCTGCTGCTGCCAAAGCGTCGGTCTGAACAACCCATTATGTGAACACAAATGTATGGCATATTAAAGGATCCAAAATTAAAAAATAAGCTGAAAAAAACAATTTTGCAAAAAAAAAAATCAACCGTCTTCCAAAAACGACGGAAGACGGTTGATTTTTTTTTTGCAAAAAAGTTTTTATTTTTCACTTTTAAGTTGTAATTTTCATCAGTAATTTTTGTTTAAAAACCAAACTACTGAACCGTTTTTGATGAAATTTCTATGGGACCATTTGGGAAGTATATCCTTTCCAAAAAAGAATTTTTCAAATCGGTTGGCAAGCGCCGGAGTTATGCGCGAAAAAACATAAAAAAAAAACAAAAAAAAAAGAAATACAAACATCCGAATTGAGAAACTCCTCCTTTTTTGGAAATCTTTCCAAAGACATTGGAGTTCATTGCAATCGTAGCACGGAGTCAGCTACGCCGTACCTCGTCGCGTAAATGCGTAGCATCCATTCATACAGTCTGCACTACGGATTTTGACATGGTTTGCATTATTTGAAGAATTTATTCAAGTACGTTAAGCGAAAGTGATTTTGAAATGAAAATCTTCTAAATCTTCGAATCAAAAGGACTTATAAATGCCGCTTTGGCCAAAATAATATGAGCAAATTAAGTTGTTATGAACTAACATATAGATTTCGTTCCAATAAAATAGCAGTGAGTTATTTACTCACCGAAATAAAACCTCATTTAAAAGTAGATAACCTCAACCAGGTTTAGTGTTTCTTATGTCAAACTGTCAATTACTTATGTCTCATTCCTCCTCTCTAGCGTTAACAATTTGTCCAGCAAAATCTTGTATAATGTACTATATACTTAAGTACATACTTTTAATTTAATATAAATTATAACTTAATCCAGTCAATTAAGAGTAGATTTATACATTTAAAGAAGTTCTTTTATAAAAATTCTGTAACGGAACGCACGAGAAAAGTATAGAACCTATAGAGAACCATTATATCCAATTATATTCTAATAATATAATATCTGTTAGGGTTCGCTAACTTACATTTTTATTTAATTAAATTGAAACGCAAAAATACTAGTTTCCAGGCCAGTAACTATTTTATTCGAATATTATTGTACTGACAATACTTTAGTTTGATAGTTGGTCGTTGGATCGACGACATTAAATCGTTAACCAATCACAGAACTCAATTTTACCGCACGACCGCACACTGTACACTTAATTTTATCGGCACTAATGGTTTTAACACTATTTTCTTGTTTGGCGATCTTGAACACCGGCGTTTGCTGCCCAAGGATGGCCGTAGTAGTGGCGGCGCCCGCGCGCGCGCACCGCACGCTTTCCGCCAGCTCCACCGCCTTGGCCAGGTTCAGCTTGTCGATGTCCTGCGCGAACAGCTTCTCTCGTTCATGCCCTGCTACCATGCCCATCACAAACTGATCTCGTAACGCTTCCTCGACGTTACTAAATCTACAATGTGCTGTAAGTCCTCGTAGCCTTGACGCCCATTGCGTAAAAGTTTCGCCCGGCTGCTGCACAGCCGCGTAAAAATTATAACGCTCGCTGAAGCCGCATATCTTTGGAAGAAAGTGCTCATCCAATAACTGCACTATATCGTCATACGGTACTTCCTGGATATCCTTTGGCAGTGCCAGATCCGCCGCCAACTTATAAGTACCGTCGGTTAGTGCGCTGAGCAGGATCGCCCGTCTCTTGGCTCCAACTGCATCATTCTTCGGGACGATGTCGTTTGCAATAAACCATTGCGTAATTCGACCTTTATACGACTTCCATTCTTGCACGTTGTGATCGAATGTACTTAGATAAAATGCCAAAACCATTCATTTTCCGATTATAAAATTAAGATGTGGGTAAACTCGTCGCCACTGTTGTATTCTGGGTACGGGAGGCAAGTGAAACGCAACACGGCTATTGACACACTGATGTATTGACTCTTTCTCACACATAGATAACATTTGTGTACATACCCAACAACCGCGGAAATGATGGAAAACCTGCGAGGCGGGAAGAGGTCGGTCTGACTCGAGCTGTTGGTCGTCAAAAAAGGAATAAAGTTGTGTTTTCTGTTACTTAGTACTTCACCTAGGCATCCTGAAAGTCTAAATTTAGTCCATAGTCTTAGTCACAGAGTAGGTACTTTATAATACCGGATTCAGTTCTATTTTCTAAAGGTATCAGAAGTGATACGCTAACCAAACTTAAAACGTACGTACACGCTTATGGCTTTTATTATTTAAATTCTGAATTATGTATATTTCTTTTTGTGTTTTATCTTTGCATAATAATATTTATTATAATTTTATATTTAATGCAAATTTGCTTAATACTAGTAGTGGTACTGAAATCAGTGGTAATTTAAAGCTTAACGCTTTATTTATTTAAGGCGTTTTGTCAGTCTTCTACACAAGCGGCCTGTGGGTGTCATATACGAGTCGATCCTACAACGTGCAACAACAACAACAACTACACTTGCGTAGCACTCGGAACAGCATCCTGAAAATGATTGTTGGCAGAGTGGACTGTCCCATCCAAAGACACTGGGTCAAAATATGTATAGGTTTATGTTAATTAATTAAGTAACACTAATAACACTAACATAGTATTTAAGCTCAATCTGTTACTAACCACTAACAACGTATGGACTGTTATAGGTCTGATATATATTTATTTATTTAAACGGTCGTATTACGGAAAGAATGAACATGCGTTGAACAAGATTTTTTAGGGATAAACAGTGTTTAAACCTATCGAAAAAGCAGCTTTAGACGTACCTAGTCTAAGACTTACAGAGTGGTTCTATTGTTTTGTAATACGACCGACAGTATTTTATAACGGTTTATTTTATTTGTGTGCCTAAATTTAAGTGTCTGAAATGATCGAGAATATTATCCTATGGTGCTTCCTAAAGGGGTACGAAAATTTGCTTATTTTTGGCGTAGGACGCACCGTTTCAGAGATATGACGCATTCTTCAATTGAACCGAATAATGTGTTATTCACCATATTTTTAGTAAAGTTTATTAACATACCTTCTTTTTCTACGAGTGTTTAGATCATGGACGAGCCACCAAGACGCAGAGAGCGCTCAAATCGAGACTCCAGTCGGCGTAGACTGGAGACACCTAGTCGAGAGGATCGCTCACGAAGTCGAAGCGGGCTGCGCAGCCAGAATCGATCTCAAGATGAACAAGACTTCCTGCTGGGACGGCAGAGAGTACAGATGCTGGAGCAGGAATTACGCCGAGAGCGTGAACGACTTCGTGTGTCAGAGGACCGTCGTCGCCCGGGTGTCACCACTGTCAGGATCGCCCAGAGGACACGGTGGAGCATACGGTGGAGGGCTGGCCTGCTTGGGCAGAGCACCGCCGTTTCCTCGTAGAGGCGATCGGCAGCGGCGTCCGGGGCGAGAGGGAGTGGGAGGCAGTCACCTCCTTCTGCGAAGCAGTCATGCTAGCGAAGGAGGTGGCGGGGTGGGCGAGGGAGCGCACCTCACGCCTCAGCCGCCGCGGGAGACGCTCCGGGCGTCGGGAGTCGCGTGACGACTCCCGGCCACCGTAAATGCGGGCCTGCGGGCGGACAGTAATGGGTAACTCATCGTCCGATCAGGACCAGGCTCGTGCTGGACGGCGTGTATGTGTTCCACGCGCGCCTCAAAGAGATGTCAGCAAGATTGACGGGGCCCGATAGGGCCGAAGCCTGCTAGGGTAGCGGGATCGTCCGAAAGGGTTACCCCTGCCCTGGAACATAAAGGGCTAAGGAAAGAACACGGGTGGGTTTTAGTCAGTAAGAGTCTGACACTCCCTTCTGCTCCACCCAGAGCGGGAGGAGTCAGTTAATGATTTCCCTGCACTGCTAAAGTTTCCAATTCCTATGAATTGGACACTTTAGCAGTGGTTTGTTCTCTACGAAAGTTTCGAGTTTATATGCTAGGGAAAGACTTTAAAATCGTTACAGATTGCAGCGCTCTTCGGTCTACTTTTACTAAACGGGATCTCATTCCTAAGATAGCTGCAATTGAAAGAATTTAATTGCATAATCGAATATAGAGCCGGCATAAAAATAAGACATGTTGACGTGCTATCCCGTAATCCTGTAGTCGAGTCCGAGGAGAATCAATCTGATAATCTTCCAAACGTTATGGCCATTTCAAGCGAAGACTGGTTACATACCCTCCAACTTGGAGATTCAGAACTTAGGAGGATTAGAGATATTTTTGATAGTAGATCTAGAGTCTAGATCAGAAAGGCTTGCAATATATTAAGGAAAACTACGTCGTTAAGAATAACAAGTTATTTCGTTGTATGTGAAGACAAGGGAGATGTGTGCTGGGTAGTAGCGAAAGGCGCGAGATGGCAATTATGTCGGATGAGTCATGAGTTCATGACGATATCGGTAATTTTGGGGTTGAAAAGACTTTGGAACGATTAAAGAAAAGCTATTGGTTCCAAAAAATGACAAGATTCGTTAAAAAATACGTGAGCGCCTGTATTGATTGTGCATACGCTAAAAATAATCAAAGTGGTAGAGAAGGTCTTCTCCACCCTATAACGAAAGTGGAGGTACCTTTTCATACACTATATGTATATTGACCATCTTGGACCCTTAGTGAAATCCAAGCGAAGTTTTTCTTACCTATTAGTAGTAGTTGACGCTTTTACAAAGTTTCGTTTTGTCAGACCGGTTCGGAACACGCACACTCAAAACGTAATAAGGGTGCTAGAAGACAAACATATTCGGGATATTTAGAACCGTGAGTGACCGCGGCAGCTGCTTCACGTTGCGTAAGTTCAAAAGATTTTGTCTAGACGAGGGCATTAAACATATCCTGAATGCTGTCTCTAGTCCCCCGATCAAACGGTCAAGTCGAGCGGTATAACCGCACAATTCTCGAAAAGAATGGGATTGCCATTTAAGTAGGATTCAATGGGGACTAAACAACACTATCCAAAAAACAACCGGCAGGACATCAGCCGAGGTGATGTTTGGTACCTCTATTAATGTGCCGGCAAATCCCATCCTTAATGAGATTTCTGATGAAACTTGCGAATCCACTGATTTACCCACTATACGCCAGGAAGTTAAAAGTAGGATAGACAATGAGCAATTGTCGTAATTTTAAGTAGTACGTTCACAGTCTGAGGGACAATTCTCATAATTTTAAGAACCTTCACAGTCTGATCTCAGTCTCAATCTGTCAAAAAATTCTATTCTATTCTATTTTTCTCTTCTTATTTCCCTACATTTTGACAGTTTGTCGCCGAGATGAGACTGCGACTAGAGCACAGACTACAATATAATATAGGGTATAGACAGGAAGCTCTCTTATTTTTCTGTTGACAGCACAAAGTCGCCATCTAGTTGTCAGCTAACCAAAACTATTACTTACAGATATGGATATAGATAGGTACGTACAGTTGTAGATATAGTAAATTCGAGTAAAATTTTTACTTTGTCGTATAAATTATTGTTTACTAATAATGCTAAAACGATTATGTAATTATTATAAAAACCTAAGTAGTAAACAATAATTTATACGACAATGTACAACATTCAGATTTTTGCCGGCATTTAAGAAGGGTACAAAGGTTTATGTAAATGAAAAATAACTCGGAATTAAAGATAAAAACAGTTTATTCTTTCTAAAATCTTATGTAGGTTATATTAAACATTTACTAACGTATTGTTTATTCTTATTCGCTTCCTCCCTTTATTTTTGGAGTAGTGCCTATGAGCTTTTTCCTTCATGGGGTCATTTTTATCCCAAAAGGTTGATTTTCCAGTAAGGACACTGTTGGTCTCTTTGCACCAATTATTAATAAAAAACTTTGTCGTTTTATTTATTAGAAAATTTGATAACTCGTTTTTATGCATTTCACAGGACAGAAACTTTAAATTTAAATTTATAGTAATAATTAATTGAATATATCTACAAATATTATTTTTATTGCAGCATTCTTTTAATATCTCTAAACAAATGTGTTCTACTTGGGCAAAGAAATTAAACAGCGCCCTAGTAGGATAGCACAACCACTTTTTATTTTCATAATCTTTTAATTTTATATATTTATGAAAATTTAAAATATTTTCTTCTTCTAAATCATGCCTGCAGGTGGCACAGTTTTTGTACACATTTTTTTTTGCCAGTTGTGCTATCCAGCCACTGCAATAACCAATTGCTGCGCTTTTTTCCATATCCACTGGAGTTTTACTTGATAATAATGCATCTGTATTTAAAAGGTCTATACACATATGAGCACAGTCTATTTCATCTTCACATTCAGTTGTTGTGTAGTTGTCTCCAGGATTTGTTAATAAAGATTTTAGCGACTGGAGACAAACACTGTCATCTTTTTCACAGTTTGATCCAACTGAATGTGAAGATGTCATATTGTTTATTAGAAGTGTCTTAAAAGCACCTTCAAATGCAGACGACGTAGGCATTATATTGCCATGGCCATGAGCTCGAATTGCTCCAAAAAAGTTCTCCAATGGATCCTGGTTGAAATTACGCAGCAATAAGGAATTGATCCCCTTTGAATTTAAAAGATGTACAATCTTTTTAAAACTTTCTATAGTTTTAATCCAACTGGACAAAGAAGGCACTACTCCTTGATTGTTACCATTTACAAATTTCATTGTTTTGAGAATAGGGACACTATAATTCCACAAATTGTGATGTGGTGAAGTTGGGGTAACTGCAGCACGATACTTTTTCCCTTGGCTAACTTCACTAAAACTGCCATTGACGCTGTCAAATAGGTCGTCGAAGAACATTAGGAGGTCTGCTGTCTCATGACTGTCTTTTTCCAGAACTCCCATATCTGCAATGAAAATAGATACTTTCATGAACATATGAGCTGCATAATAGTACAAACAGCTGATTATTTTGTATGAATCAGCTGTTATTTTTTGATATTTCGGGGTTGGTCCTATAGTAATAAGCTCTTCACAGTAGAGAGTAAGACCTATTGTGGGTTTTACCTCTTTTCCGACTATGATTGTATTTATATTATAATCCAGACTAGAGCAGTTGTTTAACTCACAGTTTTCATGATAACAGTCATAAGAGAAGAAGCAAGAGATAAGATTTTAGTACTGAACATGTACAAAAGAGAGTAAATTATGAGGAAGTGCATATGTATCACTTATTTAAAAACAACATTTATATTGTAGAAAATGTTTGCATACCTGCTAAACACCCAAGCCCCACCCCAACTGACTGACTAAACACTTGTGTACAGTGTTTCACCCTCATCTTTGGGATTAAATTGGGTAATACATGAAGAGCAGTCAGTCTCGGCACTAGCTTGACACCTCTGTATGATGGGCACCTATTATACAAGGCCACAATGTGGGACCATTTAGCCGTGCATTCTTTTTCTTTCATAGTGTATTTTAATTTTTTTGTTAATAAGTTATTTCTTATCCCTTTGATGAGGTGAGGTGGATCATATAGGGGGAAAATTTTGTCTTTCCCCACCTTGTAAAATCCTTCCCGGTATTCTTTACCTTTTCTTATAAACTTTTCTTTTGTCTCCTTCAATAATAAGTTAATGGCTGCCACATTGGAAGTGCCTTGGTCACAAATGGTTGCAACAACTTTTAACCCAGTTTCTTGCACTTTTAAAATAATATTTTTAATTTGAGCTTTGAGCTCAATAGTCTTAGTGCTTCCATGGCAATAATAATATGCTATCGGCTGCTTGAATTTTTTAACTATGCCTCTGATCATAAAAACTAGGACGTGATCACAAAATTCTCTTTCAGTTTGTTCTCCATTGTCGACAAATCCAATAATTTTATCATGCTTTTTGTCATACGTAACCGCTGGTCCAATCGCCATCTCATCAAACAAAATTGAACAATATTTGTAATTGTCAGGCAGTTTCGCTACTCTATTTTTTAAATGTTCAAATATTAATTCATTGACACCAGCTTTTACATCCAATTTGTGCAGTAAATTTTGTAATGTTCTTCTACTCGGCAAAACACACATTTGCCTAAGTAAGCGATAAGCCTTAGGCGATGGCTTATACAACGATAAAGCCAAAATTTTTTGATCCAGTGTGAATCTTCTACCAGGTTTTTTCTTGCCACTCTGAGAGACTTGCATTTGGCAGAACATCTTTGCAGTAGCTGACATTTCCGATGACATAATGTTGAATGCTGAGGTTCTTGTCATCTTCTTCGCAAGGTTATATTTTTTCTTAAAAGCCACCTTAGCGGTTTCAGATTTCTTCAGCTGCTTTAAAAGAGATTTATATTCTCTATGTTTTGTTATAGGTACATAAAGACCTGAAAAAAAAAAAATGGCCTGAGTAAACACAATATATATACAGAAAAAAAATTGACAAACTTTTATTAGAAATTCTAAAATAGTTATATGCAACTGTTCTGTGTCTCACTGTTGTGTAATAAAGAGTGATAAAACACAAATGTGGGATTGTCACATGAGGCGAACCCGAGTGTGATAATAGGATCACATGTAGAGATGGGCAAACAACCGGGTTTAAACCCGTTTACTGGGTTTAAACCCAATAAAAACCCATTTATTCCCTCCCACGGGATTTTTATTCGGGTGTTTACTGATTTGGGGAAATTTATCAATTTAAACATGGTAAATGTAGTAATTGTAGTACTATTTACATATAGTTATCGTTTATAATCTTTTTGATAGATGTTCTTCAAATTAAACAAAAGGCGCGACAGGAAGACGACGAGTTAGAGAAAGAAATATGCCGCTCTTTGTCGCACTTATGTCGCTCATGTATGCTCTCTTTCTATCAAGCGATAAAGACCGCGCCGCCCGCGCACCGCACTCCTGCCCCAACAGTCTCGACATTCATAGCGATCGCTTTACGACCGAATTCGGTCGCAAAGTCCCGAATTGACAGGTGAAATGTATGGAGTGACAGGACTTTGCGACCGAATTCGGTCGTAAAGCGATCGTTATGTATGTCGAGACTGGTGGGGCTGTAACGCTTTTGTTCTCAGTCGGTCGCGGCTGCGCAGTCACAGTCTCCGCTTGCTTGTGAAGTGAAGTGAATTGTGAAATAGAAGTGTTTGTAATATTTTACACGGAAAGACTGTAAACGAAAGTATAAATGATGATCAGATTAGTGAGGAAACTCTAACACCACATGGAAGTTCACCGCTAACCGAAACGAATGCAATTGAGGACGAAGTATTTTTAGAGGCATGAGGAACAGGGTGTAAAGTTCACTCAACCTCCATAGAAAAGGGAGGATCCTCCGACCAGACGGGTGTCGTGTCTGGTGGGCAACTGCCCAACGATTGATGTTGGGAAATTGTATCTATGCTAATTGCGCGGTAAACTCTGCTTGCGAGATGCAGGATTTGCGTGACGTCAGTATGACGCATTGTTCGCATGTGGCGTTGTAGATACCGCTACATCACTCCCCTCCGGAGACCGGAAGTCGATAGTGGGCTGAGTCGCGACACTTGCCAGGCCAGCTGAGGTTCCAGTGAGTCGGAACCGGTTTCGCATAGTTCACGGTGAGTCGGAACTGTCTGCGGAGATGTCCCCAGTGAGTCGGGGTGGCGCTGCGTTATACTCCAGTGCGTCGAATGTCGTACAGCGCCGGGTTGAGTTGAGGCTGGCTGCTGCGTCGACCAGGAGAGGGTGCTCTGCTTGTTGACCGGCCGAAGGTGCAGTGTGCTGTGCCAAGGTTGCTGATGAGGCTGAGGGTGATGACCAGGTATGCGCGGACGCTGCATGCTGGTGGTCAGGATACCCGTTGAAGCCGTGGATGCTGGCTGGCTGGGTGACTCGCCGCTGAAGCTTGCAGGAGTGATGATGATGACGTCACGCAGAAGTGTTTGCACGAAGGCTGCGCTGACGTTCATACTCGGGGTCACCAATTTAGAGGCATGAGGAACAGGGTGTAAAGTTCACTCAACCTCCATAGAAAAAGGAGGATCCTCCGACCAGACGGGTGTTGTGTCTGGTGGGCAACTGCCCAGCCCAACGATTGATGTTGGGAAATTGTATCTATGCTAATTGCGCGGTAAACTCTGCTTGCGAGATGCAGGATTTGCGTGACGTCAGTATGACGCGTTGTTCGCATGTGGCGTTGTAGATACCGCTACATATTCGCGCCATCTCAATTGGAAGCAACGACATCAAATGCGTTAGAATTCATAAATTGTGGACAATCTGATAATGCTAATTCTGCGATCGACACTGACTCTGAATAAATATAAATTGCTCATGTTATGTCTAATTTGATTAAAAATTCAATCACTTACCCATTTGTTTTATTTAAGTCATCGTCTTCAGGATTTTTGAAGAAAAAAAGGTTTAGATTAGATTATATAATATATAATCTAATCTAAACCTTTTTTTCTAAAGAAACATATTATGTTTCTTTGGATACCCATGAAAGATGTAGAGAAGAATATTTATTCCGGTTCATAGGATCGACTCTTGAGATCAGCAGTAGACCTTAGGTGTGATACTACTGTAGCTATTATTTTAAATATGCTTGATCATATAATGGGCTGTGATGAAATACTTGCATAAATAATACAATTGTTGAAATATCATGTTCGAAGAGTAAGTTTTCAAACTTGATGTGCTGTTAAATGCATCACTATCAGTGATATTTCAACTCCAAAAAACACTAGAAGTACCTAAATCGTGTTAGGTCCACGATCGAAGATATTAGTGAAAGTACTTCATTTAGACCCGCTGTTTGGGTTTTTACTCGGGTTTAAACCCGTTTAAACCCAAAAAACCCGGTTTAAACCCGTTTCCGCCCATTGGGTTTAAACCCTCTGCCCATCTCTAATCACATGACTGTTTTATTACCTAATTATGTACATTTGCATACAAGTCTCATGATTTAGCATATTGCCAACATTAAAACAACCAGTGTCATAGTAACCTTAAGTTATTATAATCCAAACAAGTGTTATGTGTTGTACTAAATTTCATTATAACACTTCTTTGGATGATGTTATGGTTACTATGACACTGGTTGTTTTAATGTAGGCAATAAGCTAACTGTTCCAGAAACTTTTATAGAAGATTTATAGCATGGGGGTAGATAAATTCATTAATTTGATTGAAATTCCCTTGAGCAGTGAGGCTGAGATCAAATAATAATATAAAGTTGTAAACAATCTACCTTTTGGCTTAGTTGATTTATTTTTAGGGTGTTTATTGTGTCCTTTCCTGCGCTGCCCATGTCCTGTAAATTAGATGTTTATTATGGCAAAAATATTCACAAGTTAATTAACTTGTTTGTAAGTAAACTATGGTAGATAAATTACAACCTGTATAAGGTTCACCTCAAAATTTGATAACTTTCAGTCAGAATATTTGACTCAATCATCAGTCTCAATCTTTTTTCTCAGTTTTCTTTCAAATTACTATAAATTAAGTACATGTTTCTCCTGTTGCAATGAATGATATGATTTTATTAGTTTTATTAATAAATAGCTTCCTTATATTAAATAGTTCTATTATTACTTGTAGCTCAATTTATCTACATAATTATGATAACATACAAACCTCTCAGCTGAACATGTGATGAAGTCTCTTGAACCCCAGATATTGAACATGGGGCAGGCATATCAACAGTTTCAGTAAACATTTGATCTGAAAGTTAAAAGTTACACTATATAAGTTAAAAGATAACATAATTGTTTGATATTCATTAAATTAAATTATTTTCTGAAAGCTTAGGTTACAACTTTGTTGTAGACATAATTTCAAATTTTCTGCTTTTAGCTCACTTTATGAATAAGATACAAACCTCTCAGAATATGAATATCAGATTGAGTCTTTTGAACACCAGATGTTGAATGTAGGGAAGGCAAGGTAGCTGATTCAGTATGTAGTTGTTCTGAAAATGAAACATTTTGATTACCCATCCGCTGTTACTCCGACTCATTGAGTTGACATACAATAGAAAATGAATTGTGTCTCAGTGGTTATGTTTGAAGGTTTATATAAAAACAAAGTATGTAAAAAGATCTATCTAACCTTTTGATATTCTATTCAAACTGCTAGCTACTTCACAACTAAAATGTTTTAATGAAATTAATATATTACCTGGCAAGTACAGTACTGGAATTGCTAATTTGCACAGTCTATTTCTTGGATACTTGTCAATTGCTTCAAAATGTTTATGGCAGACACGTCTGTTGCTATAAACAAATAAATTATCCATTGTAGCTATTTCACCGCCAATTTTTGCAATCCATGTATTGAATTTCTCTGCATTCACATCTGGGTTCGGAAAGCGGTGGAGAGGTATACCTGAGAAACAAAATAGCATGTTATTTTTTTATATCCCAGTTCAATTTATTATAGAAAGTAGGTACCAAGGGGGAAGTTTTGAGTCATTGTTTAAACCATAATAGAGAAAACTTTGACTCATTAGATATATACAATGTGATAGGGGTGGGACTTCTAACCCGTTAAGGCTGAGTACTACATCTAATTTTATCAACAAAAAAAATAATATGGGGGGTTGAACCCCCTCCCCCTAAACTTTTTTTCTCACCAAAACTTGTATGATCTTCGATGTTTTATGAAGACGGGACAGGGACAACAGTAACTTATTACACTAAATAAAAAGTACATACCCTCTTTCTTAGTGACTAGACATCCAGGTACACAACAAGAGTTTTGTGACATGATGGAAGTGCACTCAATGTTCAGTTCACTATTCGCAATTATGGGTCCAAACTGATAAACAGTGCCTATGCTCACTATATAATATTTCACAAAACAAAAACTTCAAGTCTATTTCGAAATACCGACCGGAGGAGGAGGCTCAACTCGACGTGGACCTACGAAACAGACGATGATTGTAACGCGGCACGGCGTCACGGAGGAACGGAGGTTCAACTCAACGTGGTTAGCAGATGCACTTGCGAAACAACCAGAATTTAATTGCAAAAGTAAAATCCGCACGAAAAACGGTAAAACCGGCACTCGCGCGCAAACGGACAATTGCAATTAAAATGTTACCATTGCAACGATAATGAATTCCCATTAGTTAAATGAAGACAAAACACCTTCCAGAACCGTTTAACAAATCCTTAATACTTGATATATGCTTAATGCAGCTTAATTTTTATTTTTTGTCATTTATTAACCAATATTTTGAGTTAATTATTTCATGTCTGTGTTTGTGTTTCACACAATTTCCCGGCATCATGATTATATATTTGTATATGGCAACACAGAATTTTTAATTTGGCTATCTGGCATAGAGATGGCGTTCTGCTCAATAAAAAACCGAAATTATTGTAATGTTCCTAGTTGCCATAGCATGGTTGTAATAGTTAGTAAACCCCAGTGTTGCCAACTCAATTTTTTAAAGAGAGCTAGATTACCTTCGAAAAAGAGCTAAAATAGAGCTAAATTTTTAGAAAAAAAAGAGCTAAAAAAAAAGATAGTTTAAAAATCAAAATTTTCATGATAAGTATTATATATTATCTTGTTATATTGATAAGAAAGATTTAAAAAATACGATTATTCGTCGTCAGAACTATCAAAATGGTTCCTTGGTCCTGAGTTTTCCACATCATAAGTTGCCATGGTACCAATTTTATTTTAGGACTTCTTTTGGCACTTCATAGTTGTGGCAGTATTTTTTGTGTGTAGGTATGACATTTGACTCGATGACATTTTGCAGGTTGAACTTTGCTATAATTTATTGTAATTCGCACTACAACTACACAAACAATTAACACAGTACTCCACCACGATCGTACACCAATTACCAAAATCAAGGAATGAATATCGAAATAAATGAAAAGAACGAAATAAAACAATACGGGGATTCCCCGTGGTTCAAGTCATAGACTAAATATGGCTCTATGTATTAATTTACTCGTTGGTCGTCTGCATGAAATTTGGATACACACCTAAAACTTTGAAAGAAAAAAACACCAAAAGCGTTTTTTTTTCATGTATTCAAATGGAGCTAAAATTAAAAAATTAAAGAGCTAGAGAGCTAAAATGGTTTTTTTGGAGCTGATTAATTGAAAATAGAGCTGAATTTAGCTCTAATAGAGCTAAATTGGCAACACTGGTAAACCCCATATTTATGTGTATACACTACAACAATATTATTGATACGGTAAACCAGAGCATACGTTATTTTTAGGCTGATTTCTGTTATAGAACCTATAAACCCAAAATTGAAATCAAAGTAAATAGAGCGGCTAATTTATATTGTTTTGTATTTAATATTATTATAGAGGTTGAGGAACAGGGTGTAAAGTTCTTTCAACCTCCATAGTAAAGGGAGGATCCTCCGACCAGACGGGTGGGCAATTCCATCTGTCAAAAAACGGTTAACATAGTGGCCCATTGACATAGAAAAGTATGGACTGGAAATACCTACAAAAAAAGGGTGCATACCTACAACTCATATTGTCGCATAAAATGGCTGCCATTGCTAGGGTTGTGTCAATCAAGGAATAACTGTTATCTCGTTGTTACTATAACGAGTAACGATACTACAGGGTGTTATTGACAGCCCTCCACAAAAACACAGGATTGATTCAGCTCCTTATTCTGAATCATATCCTACTGGAAATTTTCTCAGGAAAAAAAAAAATTTTATGCCGTTTTTTCTGTTGATATTCCTTTATTTCAATGTAAAATTACGTTCTCTGTATGCAACACTCCATTTATGTAAATAAAACAGCTGAAAACAGCCTCGCTCCAGCTCGCTGCGCTGCCGTCCGCTACGTGCGTTTTGCCACGGTAACGATACGTTGCGTGTGAGGTAATAAAACAAATCTGGTTTTTTGGATTCCCTTAATGTTCCTGAAAGAATTACATGTACCGGTCATCTTAATATGATGTACTGAAGCCACCCTATCAGTTTGCGGAGGGCTGTCAATAACACCCTGTATATACGAGTTTTACTAGTTATCACGTTTGGATCACGATGGATTTTGGTGCTGTGAAGTGTGAACCACAGGCCGGACCTAGCTAGGTCACTCGGACCGAATAAGACGCAAGATTATCTAGGTTAACATCGCAGAATATAACGGATATCGTTTCAGCGGAGGAACTAGTTTCGGAAACTATTATGGTAAGTCGGCAACGGTACAATACTATTCCATTATGACATCTGTTTGTAAACAAACGAATGAATTAACAAATATAATAAAAAGGCCTGTTATATGGAAATGAACCCAAATATCAATACTTTAGCCATAAATTCATGATCGCGTCACAATTGTATCATCGATTGTGTATTATTGTATGTATTAACTAGCTTCTGCCCGCGGCTTCGCCCGCGTGGATGTCGGAAATTATCCCACGGGAACGTGCTAACAGGATAAAATGTATGTGCTTTCCCAGGATGCCATCTATCTCTATGCCAAATCAGAAGTTCAGTGGTTTAGGCGTGAAAATGTAACATACAGTTTCAAGTTCAAATCCTCCCCATTAAAAACTGAATTACCTACCCCTTTTTGTCCCATCAGTGGTAAATTTTCGACAATTTATAATACTGAAAAACTTATAATGATAAACTTTCTTAGTTACTTAGGCAAGTATTCTTGCCAAGTTTATTAACTAAATGAATAAGATTTTTCATATAAACTGTATCCCCCGCTTTTCATCCCCACAGGGGTGGAATTTTGAAAAATCGTTTGGTATTATTCATAACTTGATTCAAAGATTATTTCTACCAATTTTCGAGTTAATCAATCCACGCATTATAATCCTCCCTTGTAAAATTAACTACCCCTTTACAACCCGTTAGGGGTAAATTATCGAAAAACCCTGATACATGTTACTCTTTATTTTTGGTCTTAAGTAGGTATAAACACTGAGTTTCGAGTTAATCGGACCGCGCGCGCATTCAAATTATTCCACACAAACTTCAACACCCCTATATTCCCCTTTAAGGGGTAGTTTTGAAAAACTTATAATGATGAACTTTATTACTTACTTACTTAGGCGAGTATTCTTGAAAAGTTTCAAGTTTATTAACCTAATGAAGAAGATTTTTCATATAAACTGTATCCCCGCTTTTCACCCCCACAGGAGTGGAATTAAAAAAAAATTGTTTGGGATGTATTCATAACTTGACTCAAAGATTATTTATACTAATTTTCGAGTTAATCAAGCCATATAGTAAAATCCTCCCCTGAAAAATTTACTACCCCATTTCAGCCCGTCAGGGGTAGATTTTCAAAAGCCCTGATACACATTATTCTTTACTTTCAATATTAGGTATAACTACCAAGTTTCGGACTGCGCGCTAAAATTCTTCCATACAAACTTTGAAACCCCCTAATCAAAAAAACTGACAATCTTCATAATTTATTTAGATAAGTATTCGTGCCAAGTTTCAAGTTTATTAACTCAAGGAATAAGATTTTTCATACAAACGAATTCCCCCCTTTTCACCCTCTTAGGGGTGGAATTTCGAAAAATCCTTTCTTAGTGGATGCCTACTCTTCACGAAGAACACACCCTCCAAATTTCATGTCTCTAGGACCAGCGGTTTAGGCTGTGCGTTGATCTATCAGTCAGTCAGTCAGTCAATCAGTCAGTCAGTCAGTCAGGACTTTGAATTTTATATATATAGAAGATGCATGAAAACCGGCTACTAACCTGTGCAAAGACAATTGAGGTTGATTTTCATTCTTTCTTGCACCACACTTCACAATACAACACACAGGCATGTTGAACTTCTGTTTTCCAACATTTACATGCAGTTTTAAAAGACAAAATCCTCGTAATTTTCTCGCAAATCTCAATAATACAAAAAACAAACAACCATTTGACAGCCAAACTACCATGAAACTAGTAGCATAAGATGGCTGCTACGGCACTTACCTACAACTGTCACTACGTCAAGACAAAATGTTGCCATAATTATCAACAACTTAAAATATAGTTGTCTCTTTTATCAAATAAGATTATCTCACTAGAAAGAATGAGACGTACCGATATTTCAAATTCTGAATCATATTTCACTCATATTTGTATAAGCAAATGTATGTATAGAATAACGCGGCATCTCCATGTTTTTTCCTATCTCAATGTAGTGGCCAGAGCATTGAGATAGGCAGCCATCTTATGCGACGAGTTTCGTGGTAGTTTTGCTGTCAAATGGTTGTTTGTTTTTTGTATTATTGAGATTTGCGAGGAAATTACGAGGATTTTACACTTCAAAACTGCATGTAAATGTTGGAAAACAGAAGTCCAACATGCCTGTGGGTTGTCATGTGAAGTGTGGTGCAAGAAAGAATGAAAATGAACCTCAATTGTGATCATGAATTTATGGCTAAAGTATTGATATTTGGGTTCATGTCCATATAACAGGCCTTTTTATTAAATTTGTTAATTCATTCGTTTGTTTACAAACAGATGTCATAATGGAATAGTGTTGTACCGTTGCCGACTTACCGTAATAGTTTCCGAAACTAGTTCCTCCGCTGAAACGATATCCGTATATTCTGCGATGTTATCATAAATAATCTTGCGTCTTATTCGGTCCGAGTGACCTAGCTAGGTCCGGCCAGTGGTTCACACTTCACAGCACCAAAATCCATCGTGATTCAAACGTGATAACTAGTAAAACTCGCATATAGTATCATTACTCGTTATAGTAACAACGAGTTAACAGTTGTTCCTTGATTGACACAACCCTAGCAATGGCAGCCATTTTATGAGACAATATGAGTTGTAGGTATGCACCCTTTTTTGTAGGTATTTCCAGTCCATACTTTTCTATGTCAATGGGCCAGAGTGGTTAGTAAACCACTCTGGCCCATTGACATAGAAAAGTATGGACTTGAGTATGAGCATTTTAAGCCTGCAAGAGAGTACTCTTGCAGGCTTAAAATGCTCATACTCAAGTTACATATATTACAAGGGAGATAAAGTTAGAAGTTTGATTGAAGAGAATGATGTCAAAGTTCACTGAAGTTCAGTTGGACCAGATTATTTCAACAATTTGGTTCTGGAAAAATTATTATTGTAAAGTATTTGTATGGAAACCTGTTAATTTTAAATTCAGTGGGTTTAATTGAGATCAATATTCACCAATTAAATCTTTGTCAATTCAAGCAAAATGGTATCGAACAAGATTTATTTTGTGATTTTAATCATTTCATTATGTGAAATTAAATTTAACGACTGCCTCACACCGGCTTCACTAGATAAAACTTTCCATAAAGGAGTAGTTGCTTACTCAGATGAGCGATGGTCATTGTGCATTGAAAAATTTGAAGAAGCATTGCACCTTTATAAACTTTACAAATCCATTTTAATTAATTGTAGAATAAAATGTAACAGGCAAATTTATGAATCTCAAATCAAAGAAGACATCGACGACCTTAAAATATATGAAAAGTACTTCAATAAACGAGATTGCCTTAATAAATGTCAAGATAAAGAATTCCTCAGTGTGAACCTGAACAGAACTCTTGAAGACTCTCTGCTACATGACATGCAGGCTAAGAAACCATATGAGTATCTGCACATGTGTTATTTTAACCAGCATATGTTTCACAAAGCCGCTTCATCTGCCTATACTTACCTGGTCGCCAATCCGGATGATGAGACAATGAAAGCCAACATGGAATATTACATTGTACAACCAGAAGTAGACCCAAATGAAATAGTTGATATGGAAAGTGATGACTATGTGGTTATGTATCATTTAGGTAAAAAGTCATACAAACAAAATAATTGGGCAGAAACAGTAACAAGCATGGAAGAAGTTCTAAAAGACTATTTTTCATCAGAAAACAACTGTCGCGTAGAATGTGAACGCTTGCCTGGACAGGAGTGGTCCTCAGAATTTGTGATAACTATGTCAAACAACATAGCTTCCCTTTTGCATTGCCGACAACAGTGCCAAGATAAACTTAAATCCCTTACATATGATTCTGGAGTGGAGTTCATTGCAGATGTGCTTAATTATATACAAGTATCGTATTATCACCTGGAAAAATATGTTGATGCTGCTGAAGCTGTTGCAAGTTATTTGCTGTTGATGCCGGAGGATGAAGACATGTTGGCCAATGTTAAATTTTATAACAAACATGTAGATGGGAAAGACTTTGTTCCACGATCTGAAGTAGTTCATTACTTTAAACGTGATACATATGAGAAGAATATTCTGCATTTTTTTCACCAAGGACATAAACATGACGTTGATTTTAACTCCATTCTTAAATCTTATAATTTTTTGAAGTAGCCTACGATTACCTTTATTTGGTGCTATTGATGGAAAACTGATAATAAGATGTTCCTACTTTTCCATAATTTTAAATTTTTTACAGCATTTTTGAAATGTTTATACTTTTTATACTTACTTTTGATATACTATTTACATAATTAGATACTAAAACTATAAGGTTTTAATGAGCTAAAACTAGACATTAAGAATAAGGAAAAATACTAACTAAAATCAATACAGAAGTGCCATAACTACCTATGTAAAACCAAAGATTTTATACTTACCTTATAACTATTTTGATTACATTTTATAACTGTCTTCTTTTTTTTTGTGAACATTCCTGTATACAATGATCCACCCAATTATCCTTTCTATTGAACAGACCATTTTCCATTGACGTTCACAGAACTGTACGTATTCAGTAAATGAAAGTAAATTCTTTGCACCCAAACTTCCTGCAAGCATTATACAATATTTTTTGGTTTGGTAGGCCTTCATTGCAAATTTTTAAAGCTTTGGCCAATATCCGCTAAAAATAAAAATAGATAATTAAATTTTGGGATGAAATATTGACATTTTTGAATGTATTTGAATGAGCAGCACTTTTGCGTAAAGAACCCAATCACTGCACCTTACTGCTGTACCATCAAATCTCATAATAGCTATAAACACTTAAAATTCGAGCTACTAGTAGTTAGTAGATGAACCTTATTTTATCTATGGAGCGCAATCACGCTTCTTTAAAACGTATACATCTTATTTTATTTTAGGTTCCAGAAAATTCAGGCAGCATAAGTGTAGGTGCTAGGAAGTTCTCTAACTGTAACTGTATTTCTGCCTGTATAGTTAATAAGTATACTCTTTAATTTCTGCTGTAATTCCTCCCTTCCCCCCAGTGCCCGTATTCACGGCCGTGCAGTATGCTGATGCCAAAGATGTACCTACCTCAACTTCAAAATGCCCCATATCAGTTGTACAGACACCAGCACATCAAACTACTACAATCTGTCAAATTTATTTAATAGATTTTCAACTTTATTGCTAAAGCATTAGGTTCAAGGTTGACTGGGAAAATTTGACAGTTTCGGGTAGCTTGATGTGCTGGCGTCTGTACGATACATCATACAAGGAATGCAATCGTCGAGATCTCGCGTGCGCAGACTGAGGTCGAGACTGGCCATTCAAGATATCGCCTAGGTACTTTTAACAAAACAAGAAATGTTTAAATTTATTAAAACTACACATAAACAACATGCATTGAATCTCGAAACAAAAAATCTGTAGGTAGGTACTACGCACAGGTACTTATCACTACTTAACTGACACTATAAATCTATACGTAAGTAATCCATTATAATTATTATTTTGAAAATGGTTTCTCAAGAAGCAGTTTGCTAAGGCCACAGAACATAAATAGGTACCCTAACGGGCTAAGGCGCGCGCGCTCAATCGCGAACGAAATTGAGTTCCGAAAAATGGCTCGAGATTTCATGCCTTAGTTGTAGGTACAGCAATGCGTTAGGAACTTATGAGCAGTAGCAACAGTCAAGGGTAAACTGCCAAGTGCCAACAAAGTATGTTGTTTTAAAGGGTAGGCGTTTATTTCTTTTGGACAACACGCAACACAATGTGCTGCAAAAGCATTGTGGATTTGTGGCCCAAAAGCGGGACCTGAAAGAGATCTTTAAGTGCACATAATGACCCATTCGTGGTATGCTCCTTGCCACAGGGTATTTAACTTATCAAATAGCCCCCTTTAAATGTAAATTCGTGGTCGTGAAACTCTAATGATAAATTTAGTTTAGGTAGGTACCTAGTGTCATTTCGAAATTGGAATGATCATAAGCCCTCGTCACCAAGCCGTGTAGCGTACGATCCCGTGCTAATCTAGTATTTACAGAATGCTTTTTTGTGTAGCAGCCGTTCCCAAGTTATCGTTTTGTTTTGTTATCGTGTTTTATTATCTCTTGGAACATTCTGGAATGAGCGAATAGCAACACTGTTCTCCATTACGTAAATACGTACTTACGTAGTACTACATGGTCACAGACGTTTAAAAGACTGAAATAGGTACCTACTATAGTACTACTACTATTACCACATACTGTTAGCTAATTATGCAAAAATGTTGATAACCACATTCCAGCGAACCTAATTGTTTATATAAATCTTATATTTTACAGAAAAACACACAAAGGTTAATTAGTTTTCTACAAAAAAAAAATCATGAATAAACGTTTTAATTTAAAGAAAATATAATATATATTTTTTAACACTTCTCTGCTTCTCAATCATTTTTACTTTGCACAAAGCCGATAGGTATGTACCCTGAAACAATTCTTAAAAACATTGCTTGCCTGACTGCCTTGGATCCAAAGTTCCAATGTATTGTAAAATAAAAATGATTACTTATTAATGTAATAGACATTAATGAAGTCTTCGGGTTATTTGTTGAAAATCAAAGCATATTTCTGTAGATTCCGGGCCGTGATCGTGTGCGAATATTTTCAACGCACTAGCAACACAAAAACTTTTTCAATACTGGCGATACTTTCATGGGATTGTGCTCCGACAGAGGGCGTTTCATGTTGCTTTCTGTCAAGTTATTGTAAATTCTAGGATGTCTTTCGTAATCGTAATATTCTACACAAGAATTTAGAAGGTAAGTTTTGAGCTAAGTTATGTCATATGATAGCGCGAGCGTAATCATTTTGATGCTCTGTGCTTACTTGATAGAGCCTCATTATCCAAAGTAATGGTCAATTTATTACCAACACACACTACACACAGGAAGTATTGCCATGTTGTGCGCAGGTTTAGGTACTTACCGGGGGATGTCCGACGCTATCATAATATAGTTTCACAGTGATAAAGTATCCAAATATACGCTATCCCCAGCTAGCAAAGACATGCTGAATATTTTTGTTATTGCTGAATTGTGCTGTTGATGCATAATAAAATTGTCCTACCATATATTGAGGTACAGGTCTAATACTTTTCTATAAAAAAATAAAAAGGTACCCACATATATATTTACATATCTTATTTATATCTGCACAGTACCATGATTGATTTAGAAGGGTGAGCAGAATGCTCTGATCAGTTAGAAGCCCGTTCTACATGACATAAGCAGTTGTGTTTACATCTTCAAATTTTTGAAGATATTGACTGGTCTATACAACAACATAATTTATTTGTAAAAAAAGATGCTACCTACTCATCTGATTATCCCAAAATCAACATAGCATTTCATCATTGTTTCATCGTCATCAGTTTTCCAATTGTATTAATTGTCATTATTTTACCATTGTTTCAGATAAATAAAGCCATGGAGAATTTAAATGACAAACTCAGCATTAAAAATCTCCTGTTTAATAAGAGTTTCCCTAACTATGTGGTACCAATACCAGTGAATGGTCACAAACTTTATGCATGTACAGGTTGCGGGGACAAGTAAGTAATTTCATATAACATTACCTACTTTTCGATTTTAGTTAGGATTCTTTTGGGAGATTATTATTACTTTGGTAAGCATCCATGCTAACTGTCTCAGGAAAATATGTATAATTTAGACCAGTCAGAATATGATATACTTAGGTACCTACTTAAAAGTTATTTTCCATCCAATTTGCAAAGGAGACTGGACAAAAGTAATAGAAAAGAACTAATAGTGATATGGCTTTGATATTTGTGTAGGGATAGCTCATTTATACCGTTGGGAAAAGTGGCATCAAAATCTGACCAGTTAAGTAAAAAAAATAGTTTTAGAAAATCTGTCTCAAACTCAAATCCATGGACACTAGAAGTTTCAATAAATTCTAGTGTTTACTTTATCACTTGACGCAAAGGATGGAAATGTGTTTATCAGCCTATTCAGGGTCAAATGAAATTAGCTAGCGAAACTCCGCAGACGTAATGCTATCAACTTGAAATTTGGACTAGTTTTGATGACGTTTGCCCAACTATTTTGCAAATAAGATATAATTACTATTTCTTTTGCAACAGACTGAAAACTCTTAGAAATTCGAAGTGGGGCTACTTGGGCATGTGGAGTATCATATGAAAGAGCGCTGTTTGCACATACTCAAACTTTTTATTTTAGCCCGCAGTTTGCGAGTTTTGATGAAAAATTACCGTTCCCCCCTTATCTCCGAAGTTTGCATAGAGAAAAATCTGAAATTATTCTGTGATAGAAGTTTATGTAAAGATTACAAGAAAAATAAAACGATGTCTCTAAATAGCACAGTTTTTCAGAAATCATCATAATGGTACGGAACCCTCAGTGCGTGAATCCGACTTGCTCTTGACCTGTTTTTTTTTTCAGTTTGAATGACCATTGAGGATCTGTATTGATATTTCATTAAATAGTTATTTAATAGGATTATATGGACTTAAGAGGGTTGCATTAATGATTATAATTCTGTAAAGTCATATTTGTTCATCGCGAAATTCGCGAATCATTTTTTTTTACTGTTATGTTTTTTGCCCATTATTTTTTGGGCATTCTCCTTTAAGAAGATGCCCCCTGTTCACTATATTAGATTACCTAGGACAACAAAACATTCTTGTGCTAGGGCTAGGGGTGATTTCATGTCAACGGGTGACATCGACGTCATGACCTCTCGTTCTCCAGTCATCCATCACGACTAAACCAATAAAAATAATAAGCTGTTATGAGGTAGTTTTGTAAATGTAACAATAAAATGTACAGACAGCAACGATAGTTGGAAACACGTTATGAGTTGTTTTGTCAAACTGACCGTCACTGCCTGTGGGAACAACGTATAACTAACTAGGCACTATTTAAATTACCTATCTGTACAGTCAGAGCCAAGAGACTTAAATGTACATAACATGTAAGTCACAGGGTTATTCGACTATACTCACTTCACCGCACCCACCTATCGATGCCTACCAATAATATAAATGCGAAAGTATCTCTGGCTAACTCTATGTTACCAACCAATGGACCGATCGTTATGTTTGACAAATAGGTAGCTTGAAACATGGAGAAGCACGGCTACTTTTCATCCTGGATATTTCTATTTAAAAAAAGGTGAAACACAAAACACGCAGACGAAATAGCGGGCAACAGCTAGTCATTTGTAATACTATTCGGTTTACGTGTGTTTTCTTTCTTTTACAGGTTCATCTTTGAGTCCAGTTTTAATGATCACATCAATCGCAAGTCTGTAAGCATTACCTACATGTGCCGGAATTGTAACCAATCGAGAACTTTTTTCAACAGATGTAATTTACTTTTTCATATAAGATCACATGGTTTCAAAACAGCTACGATCAATGTTACAGACTTAAAATTAGAACCATTACCGTTAAGTAACTATAGATTTAAACCTTTAAGCCCACCAAGCAACGATGTTATAACATCTCCTGTAGCGACAGCAAGTGAAACTACAACGGCAACTGAAATGACAACGGCAACTGAAATTACAGCACAACAAAAAAATACATATACCACAGTAAATTGTTTCGAATGTAAAGAAAATTTAACTGGCTCGGGGCCCCCTTATAAAGATAGAGTCAGTCATTATATGCAGTTTTCAAACGACGTTATATATTCGTGTCCCATATGTTTATTTGCACTGCCGAGTATATGTGCATTTAAAGCACATTTGCGTTTACATTTGAAATGTCCACCTTATTATTGCCCAGAATGTGGTTTTCACCTTGGCAACAAAAATTTGCAGTATCCATACAACCACGATTGTGAAGGATTTAAGATGATGAGAGCAACAGCCAGATCAAGATGTGCTGCGCCCGACTGTCGCCTTTTCCATCCTAATGATTATAAAGAGCACATGAAAGAATTGCATATGAAAAAAGTTTATAAATGTCCATACTGCGTCGTTGCTTGTTTCAACGCAGTAAGTATGCAAGACCACTTGAAGAGTCATAAAACAGAAACCAAGCCTCTCGTTTTTTATAAGTGTGAAATGTGTCCCGGGAAATTTGTATTGCAAAGTCGAATGGAGTGGCACTTAAAAAGTCATAAGGTCACTTGCGTTTTTCCATGTTGGCCCTGCGGTGCTGTTTTCAAGGATATATCTGTTCTACTTAATCATTTCCTAGCAAAGCACAACACAAATAATACAATAGAAAGTACATTGATTAGTATGCTATCTGAAAATGGTATGTATTCAAAAGATTCAAGTAAGCCGAAACGAGTATATCGCGTTGTAAAAAGATGTGACCTATGTTGCAGAAGTTTTATATATACATGTCAACATTCTGATTTTCATAATCTGCCTAACGAATGTCCATTTCAATGTACTTCCACTTTTGGATCTACGGAATTGGATGTTATACCTGATAGAACGCAAAGGAACACCCATATTACGTGTCACCTTTGTAAAACAAACATATCACAAGACTGGAATGAAATCAAAAAACATTATGCTGCATTGCACAAAACATATAAGTGTTTAGATGCTAAAATAGTCCTTACTAGAATTGATATAAAGAAATTCCTGTCTGAACACAAGACTTCGGGCACCAAAAAAACGATTGATAAGAAAATATCTAGAAGAAGTAGAAGACGCAAACAAACTAAAGCTATTGACGTTGATAGTGTTCCGCTTTCTATAAAAGCGAGTGAATCTAAAGTTGCCGACAGTACACAAGTTTGCAACATATGCGGTGATAAATTTGAGCAAAAAATATTATTAGAAAGACATATGATATCGCATAGGGATCCTTGCATGGCATATCAATGTATGGAGTGTGGACAGAGTTTTGTTGTCAAACCCTCATTTTCAAAACATTTGTTGTTGGAACATAATATATCTGATATTGAAGAATATATTAAAGAAAAGCAATGCTACAATGAAAATGCTCTCATTAAATACCAAAGTAATGATATTATTTCTAATGAACCACTTCGTGAAAATCAATGTAAAATATGTCGGGAAGACTTTGAAGGTCCAGAAGATTTGGCGAAACATTTCCGAGTTCATGGGATGGCATTCTTATTGAAAAACAACCCGAATAAAATTGAATAAAAGCTGAGACAAGTCACTTTCCAGCAGATCAATGGCTGGTTCCATCCGTGGCGTGTAATGGAGGTGTAATAAAATAAAAATCACCTGCTCTGTGGACTTATTACTGAACGTATAGCTGGTGTTCTCAAATGCCCAGGTTTCGTAGCGCAGCCCAGGGGCAAGGGACTGAAATGTTTACCCATAGCATACAAGTAGAGATACGTTAAATATTGTACATAACATACGCATTGCCATCACAGAAATGGGGATTACAACTGATGACACTTGATAGATCAATGTTTAAAATTAATAACCAAGATGACACATTGAACAGTTAAGTTTGTTTTATTAACTGACTTAGGTATATAGGCCTTTAAACTATCCGTGTAATAGACATTTATTTTATAAATAATGTTTACTTACTAATAAGTAAAACTATTGATATCTAAATACGTATAGTAAGCAGAAGAAATAGGTATGCAGGCAGCTAAATACAACGACAGTTAAACGACAAGCCGTGTGCCAGATGATGGGGTTTTTCTATCGGCAAAAACATACAAACTTTCATCAAGTAAATGTAAATAACAGATGCTGTGCCTGCGCTAAATAGGCAAGTTTTTATCTTATGCCTATAGCAGATGTAAATTTTATGTCTATACCATTCTCTTGTTGACTATACCTATTATATAAATAATCTTTAATTTAAGCATAGTACCGTTTGAGAAAATACCTTCTATTTTTAAGACATGCTGAATTAATTTAGTTGAGCTAACTTCGTTAAAAAAGACACTGGGCAAAAATCGTCCAATGTCCGCCATATAAACCAGAATGGCGGTTTTTTGCCACCAATAACAGTAGGCGTATATTTTTATAACATTTTCTTGTGTGGATTCATAACAAAAGGCTCGAAGAGACAATTCCAAAATGGTTGTAAATAATGCAAAATCAGAAATGTCAATAACACGCAGTGCAGCAGAGTTGCCCAACTATCGATAGTTTCACTATCGATATCACAAAAAAAAAATGTATATAAGTAGTTTATCAGCCATCTTGTTACCATAACACAAGCATTAGGTTGCTTAGCTTGGGACTAGATGGCGCTGTGTGAAATGTCCAGGGATAATATTATTATTATTATTGATAGTTTGTAAAACTATCGATAGTATTACACCATCGATAGTTTAATAACCGCCGATAGTATCGTTTCCCAATTATAGCAAGTAGTGTTAAGCTATTCTCACTCACTGTGCCTTATGTTGTGTCACCGTTACTAGCACTAGCAGGTAGCTGGTTGTAATGATGGGTAAGTTAAACATATTTTAAATTAATATCCATATGATTTTACCTAATAAATGAATTGAATATTGGAAGGCAATACTATCGCTGTTTATAAAACTATCGATAGTGTGAGCTATCGATACTATCAATACTATCGATAGTATTGCTCCTAAACATATGCTGGTCTTCGATAGTATCGATACTATTTTTGTATATCAATACTATTGCCCTGTATCATAGTATCGATAGACTATCGATAGTTTAGCGATAGTCGACTATCGATAGGCAACACTACAGTGCAGTCTTGTTTCATTTATCCGCCAATTTTTTTATGGCTGTCTTAGTAAAAGTTACTCCTATTTAATAGACTATTCAGTGATATACTTAGGTCTCGTTAGTGACGGACATTTGGACCAAGCCCTAAACATTTTTGCCCAATGTCCTTTCAAAGTAGGTACATATTTTCATATGCCTGTTTCGCCATATCAGGATTATGGATATACATATTTTAAACAATTTGTGCTTAGGAACAGGCAAAAGCCGTGTGTTATTTTACTTTTTCTGTGTTAAGAATCGCATGGTTTGTTCAAATTATGAAGGAATATAATATTACCGTACATTCGAGTTATGTGACGATGTCGATCTTTTTTTTTTTGCCGATTATGAAAGCATTATGAAAGATGCAAGCTTAAACCTTAAGGTGGATGCTCCAAGGTAGCCCGCGAAATTCAAATTTTCTTACGTTTTTTGCAATTTGCTGGTCTGATTTTTGTAAATACATATTTGTTACGGCCGCGAATCATATTTTAATCAACGTGCAACTTAGTACTGACCAGCAAATTGCAAAAAACGTAAGAAAATTTGAATTTCGAGGGCTACCTTGGAGCATCCACCTTAACACATATGATATTAACATAGCAACCAGCACCATAGTATAAAGAGGGAAGTAAGTTATCTTCATACCTACAAACGCGCGGCTTGTATGTGTGCGCCAAAGTATCTATGCGTCGCCGCACGCACACTTAAACAAAATCTCGACCCGTTGCTCACTGCGCCAGTCGGGGCTAACACCGCACGAGGTTCGCGCATCACGGCTTTTCGGCACCGATAAATGAATGAAAAATGTGTGATAATCGCAGGAGAACGTATTGCTGTGTTTGGGTGTCGTAATAATTCATCGATTCCAGAATTGTCTCTGTTCAGATTACCTATTGAACAGGAAAGGTCTTTCATCATCGTTTAGTTAAAACCAACCTCACAAACCCTGTACCCAGCCCAGACAGACAATACAAGTACAACTTCCCGACCTTTGCCAATTTATAGGCACTGAATTAAAATTTAGATAAAAGTGACAACCCTGAGACAATAGGCAATTATATCGCGGATTGGGCCGGATATAGCCTACTTCCCCTCTTTATACTATGTCAGCACCCTAATTGCGTAACACACGATCAATCGTAATCGGTTTCATTTTGACAGTTCAACAACATTCATTGCGTTATTTACGTGTTGAGCAGACAAATTTTTCGAACTTGTGAAGCAATGGATTAGCAATTTGCTTCAAAATGATTCTGATTCTGACACACGTCTATTACTCTCAATTTGAATAATTTTGAAGCATATTGCTAATCCATTGCTCCATAAGTTCGAAAAATGTGTCTGCTCAACAACGTAAATAACGCAATGAATGTTGTTGAACTATGAGTTGTTGTTACAATTACCCTGCTGTTCCTTAATATTATAATACATATTACAAAGATACGAAATCTTTTCTTTGTAAGGTGTACTCAGCCGATGCTAGTCATGGCATAGGCAGATGCAAGGATTTTTTAATTATAGTTGATTGTCAAATGAAACAAAAATATTAGTATCACTATTTGCACACTAATTACTTTAAGTGTAGTCATATAAGCTGAAATTTGTTTAGTTCTTTACGACTGAGTATTGATAGAACATGAAATTAGTTTTAAAACTTATGTAACATAAAATAATAATAAAACTAGTTCGCTAAAGTCAGTCTTTATTTAATTAAATAAATTAAAAATTAAATTAAAATGCACATATGGCCTGTTTCACCACTTCTAATAAGTTCTAGTTAACTTGTCTGACAATTAATTTAATAAATATTTATCTGATTGGTTTTATCCAGACATTGTGAAACAGGCCATTAATTAAAACAGAAAACACGTAAAAGTAGACTGAAGAGTTTAACTCATATAGTGCCAGACGGGAATATTATAACTCAATCAATTTCCGAAAGGGTGACTGGTAATCGTGTGCATTCCTTGAAATGGGTGATACTAGAACTAATTTGCAACATATTTCCAGACTGGGTTTTTTTGAAGTTATATATTATCAAACTTTCAAGTTTTTTTTTTTGGATACTTTCTGATAGCTCATAAACGATAAACGAATGAAACTAGAGTACTACTTTAACAAAAAAAAAAATACCCTTATGGTTCATTATATTAGCAGTTCTTGGTGGAGAGGTAGAAAATTTGTAAAAAACTTAAAAGTTCCATAACTCCACAAGAACTCAGTTTATCAATGTTGCAAATAGGTTCTAGTATCATCCATTTCAAGGAATGCTACCAATTACCAATCACCATGTATACTTAAATATAATTACAATAAAAACATTTAATTTACATATTTGCAAACCATTAAACTTCTAAAACATAGTCTCCTGGGTTATCAAGATATTTACAGCAAAGTAAGATTAATTAATTACGAGCCTGCCTATTTAGAAAGTCTAAGACATAATAAATAAAAAAGGTTTATTGCAGAAACTTCAACTTTTACAGTAAATCTTACTGTTGAGACCGCTCGCGGTCCATTCAACATCGCCGCGCGCTAGCGGCAGTGAACGAGGGGTGCGGGGACAGCGGGGAGTCAACCGGCCGACGGCCGAGCGCGGGCCCCGCGCCACACCGCCACGGACAGTCAGCTGTTGCCCTCCTTCGTGCACGGCTGCGCTTGCGCGTCTTAATCGCTCTTGTTTCCGCTCTTAACCGACCGTTGTAATTTTAATTTATCATATTTCATGTTTTTATTTCATTATACCTTTTATACAGTCCACTATATTCATTTTGCTCCACCACGACCTATCGTCGCGATCACTTACATAGGGACCTCCTTTTAAGTAAAAGGTATACCTGTGAAGGCCTCACTCTTCAATGACAAATTATAAAAAGGTAAAAGTGGTGTACCAAAATAAAATTGGATTTAAAAAATAAAAAAAATAGGTAACAGGAGGTAAGAGAGCTTCATAAATGAACTAAATTGTTAAGTTAGTACCTACCTAAAAATTTTTGGCCTGTGTATTCTCGCACTTAGGCTTCTATCATTACATTACTTAGGCATACATAATAATCAGTGATCGGATAATCGGATGCATATTTACCTAAAGTTCCATTTTTGGTTAGGAAATTATGGAAGCGGCTTCTTAAAACATTTTTTTTTTTTTAATATAAACCACTCAAATTAGTCAAGTCATGTAACACGACCGTTTGTGGTAGGAGGCAGTGAACTTACATAGATACTTTGTTTAGAGTTGCCCAACTAGTTTCACTATCGATAGGTGACCTCGAAAAATAGTAACAATATCGATAGTGCTATCGATAGTATCGATACTATCGATATCACAAATTAACTAATACTATTGATTGGAAGCAATAGTATCGATAGACTCGATACTATTACATTATAATACTATAAATAGTATCGATTTTTTTAAAGTAATACTATCGGTACTATCGATATTATCGATAGTATCGTTGTATTAAATAATTAAAACTATCAATACTATTGATAGTTTGTAAAACTATCGATAGTATTACACCATCGATAGTTTAATAACCGCCGATAGTATCGTTTCCCAATTATAGCAAGTAGTGTTAAGCTATTCTCACTCACTGTGCCTTATGTTGTGTCACCGTTACTAGCAAAACTGGTAGCTGATTGTAATGATGGGTAAGTTAAACATATTTTAAATTAATATCCATATGATTTTACCTAATAAATGAATTGAATATTGGAAGGCAATACTATCGATAGTATTGCTCCTAAACATATGCTGGTCTTCGATAGTATCGATACTATTTTTGTAAATCAATACTATTGCCCTGTATCATACTATCGATAGTATCGATACTAACGACAGATTATCGATACTATTGATATGACGTCAACTATCGATAGACTATCGATAGTTTAGCGATAGTCGACTATCGATAGGCAACACTAATTGAATGGTTTTTCTTTGTACTTAATTCTTATTTATTTTTTCGTTTGAGATAAATGTTTTGAAAGTTTAAGAAAAATTAAGCGGAAGTTTTTTTTAAAATATGAAGGTTAAAATAAGTAAATATAACTACACCCGATTTGATTCTATAATAAAAACAGTAAATTTGTTGAATCCGAAATCCCGGGATTTTTTCGATACCTACTAAAGTGCATTCCATAATATTATCCAACACCATAAAATAAGTAAATATACCCGATTTGATTCTATAGTACAAAAACTAAATTTGTCGATTCCGAATTCCCGGGATTTTTTCGATACAAAAGTGCATTCCTTAATAACCAACACCTAAACTTTAGGTAAATATGCATCCGATTATCTGATCACTGATAATAATACAACATATACATTAATATTATTTTTAAAATAGTCTATGGTAACCTTAAAATTACATGTATGAAATTTAATACAATTATTAATTTAAAAAATCAATATACAATAGCAGTCCTGCCATCAAGTCAATACAAAATGTACAATAGAATATTAGATAATTTGCATTTTCAACCGTCTAGAGTTCCCAGAAGGCCATAATATCAATTTAAAAATCCGAAAATTCCAGAATTAAAAGTTCCCAAAATGGTCAATTTAAAAAGGTTTTTCTAAAAATAACAGGGTTGGTCCTTGTTTTACTATGGTACCTTTTTTTCTCTCAGTAAAAGAGTAGTTACATGTTCAACATGAAAGATTTCAGTTCAATAAGGTATAGCTCTGAATCAGGTGCATAATGCAATTGTATTGTTTATTTCAATTAACCATTAGTTTCTTACTGTTGCTGATCTTTTACTAAAATAATTTCATGGTACTAAATTAAAGTGAAAGATATGTGAAATTCATTTTATACAAGTGTATTTTTGCAAAAAAAAAAATGGACTGCACTGTTTCTGATTTTTGTAGATAAATAATTTCGGAATAACAGGGAGTACCTTTACACATGTAAAGGTACTCCCTGTTATTGTTTATCACAAATATACCTTATTCTCCACTTAAATAAAGAGGGTGATATGGAGTAGATCCTTTTAAACTCTGCCTACAAGTAGGACATTTCTTATTAACTTTCAGATACTCTTGTATACATTTAACGCAGTATACATGTCCACATTTAGTAGATGCCAATGGATTTTTACCTAATTCATCCCAACATATAGGACATGCACCAAATTTGTTTTTTTTCTGAGAAACTGGAGATGCTGCATCACTCTGAAATATAATGAAAACATAAATTAACCCTTTGTATACCAGAATGTGAATCCATGCAAGATGCAATATCTTTTCAATTGTTTCTGACTTAATATTGTATTTATGACATGGTGTGCTTGACAAAACTAACTTCATAAAAATTATCTTATGATATGCTGCTTACTGAGAAGTCATTAGAGGAAATAAGATTTATGCTGAATACAGATAGTCACAGCACGGTTGGCGCAGTGGTTAAGCGATTGACTACTGGCGCTGCGTGTCGCGGGTTCGATTCCCGCACGGAACAAATATTTGTATGGCCTACAAGTAGTTGTTCCGGGTCTGGCTGTTTGTGTATGTGAGTTTAAATGTTTGTAAACGCACCCACGATACAGGAGAAATTCCTAGTGTGGGGCAACGCTTTTAAATAAGAAAAGAAAATAGTTTATTAATAGTACCAACATTGCTAGTTCTCTTTTCATTGCATGAGAAAAAAAACTACCTTTCTTGGTTCCCAAAGACTAGATGATTTCTTCTTTTTTATTTTTTTCTTAGCAATATCAGCAGCCGTTGGCTTTATTGTGGGTTTCACATTTTTCATTGAAGTTGCCCTGGAACGGGGCACTAAATCATATAATAGGCTTTCAGTTTCATCTGCAAAAATATAAGTAAGTACATAAAATACATAAATTACATGGTACGCATTATTATGCAGCATTCTTTTGTTTTGGAAGTTCATTACTTATTCTTACTATCCAAAACAATAATAATAATTTATCTTTATTTCAGACATACATCCATACATTTTTACAAAGAAAGCATTAGTAGGGTTGTTAAATTACACACAAAAAAAAAAAAAAAAGTAGTTAGTAATTTGAAACATAACAAGTTACACACTAAGTCTATTTCCTATTTCTGTGCACCTGCAGTCTTTTACTGTATACTGGGCAAGTATACACCTATACACTTGCCCAGTATACAGTAAAAGGACTGTCTATTTTGCACGCTAACATTCTGAGGACAGTGTTGGTGCTACCACGGACCCTGCTCATCATCGATGCAGTTGTTTTCCTAATGATGCAAAAGAAATCATCGATGGAATCATCCGCAAATAGCGTTGCCAGGCGTCCGGATAAAGCCAGACATAGGTAGGCTTTTTGATTGCGTGTCCGGCCAAAATAAACGGTGTCTGGCTTGTCCGGCTTTTGTTAGGCTTTTTACATTTCGCAAACGAGCGAGTGGCGATGACTGATTATGACAATAATCAAATAACTTGATTTTACATACAATTTTTTTGTCGTACCTATTAATACTGAGACACAAAATCCTCAATAATGTAAGGTGTCCGGCCTTTCTACCCAAATGTCCGGCCAAACTGGCTGGTCTGTCCGGCTAAATGGTTTGGCGACCTGGCAACCCTATCCGCAAACATTGCAGACGCACTGCAGTGCCGGGGTTTTCTCAATACTGCCCACGGCGCGTCATTGTACTAAACACGCAGGGCGTTGTAAGCCCAGTTGCAGCATCAGCTTGGGAAAAATTTTTTTTAATCATCTAACTTATGTGGGTACTGGGTACCTACATTAAGTTAGGTCTGAATAAAAAACGGCTACTTAGTTCCATTTCTATTAAATTTAGCATAGGTATTCCAGTTTGTGTTATTAATAATAATATAATATACAAATACGTATTAGACTGAGCTAGGGTAATGAAAATGACGAGTCCGTTTAGACCTAAAGATAAATAAAATATTAGAGGTACCACTTACTACATAGAGAATCATCAGTGTCCAACAAGTCAATGACTACATTCGATAAAGCACAATGATCAGCTAATGTAAATGAATGGGTCAAATCAATAATATCATTTGATTTCGACATTTTAATCTTAGTAGTTTCCTTAGATTCGCCAAGTAATCAATAATGTTTTTAAAGCGAGAATAGTGTTTTTCCGTCCGTTACAAACAATACAAAGGCTGGGATCATGCTATGGCAACTAGGAACATTACAATAATTTCGGTTTTTTATTGAGCAGAACGCCATCTCTATGCCAGATAGCCAAATTAAAAATTCTGTGTTGCCATATACAAATATATAATCATGATGCCGGGAAATTGTGTGAAACACAAACACAGACATGAAATAATTAACTCAAAATATTGGTTAATAAATGACAAAAAATAAAAATTAAGCTGCATTAAGCATATATCAAGTATTAAGGATTTGTTAAACGGTTCTGGAAGGTGTTTTGTCTTCATTTAACTAATGGGAATTCATTATCGTTGCAATGGTAACATTTTAATTGCAATTGTCCGTTCGCGCGCGAGTGCCGGTTTTACCGTTTTTCGTGCGGATTTTACTTTTGCAATTAAATTCTGGTTGTTTCGCAAGTGCATCTGCTAACCACGTTGAGTTGAACCTCCGTTCCTCCGTGACGCCGTGCCGCGTTACAATCATCGTCTGTTTCGTAGGTCCACGTCGAGTTGAGCCTCCTCCTCCGGTCGGTATTTCGAAATAGACTTGAAGTTTTTGTTTTGTGAAATATTATATAGTGAGCATAGGCACTGTTTATCAGTTTGGACCCATAATTGCGAATAGTGAACTGAACATTGAGTGCACTTCCATCATGTCACAAAACTCTTGTTGTGTACCTGGATGTCTAGTCACTAAGAAAGAGGGTATGTACTTTTTATTTAGTGTAATAAGTTACTGTTGTCCCTGTCCCGTCTTCATAAAACATCGAAGATCATACAAGTTTTGGTGAGAAAAAAAGTTTAGGGGGAGGGGGTTCAACCCCCCATATTATTTTTTTTGTTGATAAAATTAGATGTAGTACTCAGCCTTAACGGGTTAGAAGTCCCACCCCTATCACATTGTATATATCTAATGAGTCAAAGTTTTCTCTATTATGGTTTAAACAATGACTCAAAACTTCCCCCTTGGTACCTACTTTCTATAATAAATTGAACTGGGATATAAAAAAATAACATGCTATTTTGTTTCTCAGGTATACCTCTCCACCGCTTTCCGAACCCAGATGTGAATGCAGAGAAATTCAATACATGGATTGCAAAAATTGGCGGTGAAATAGCTACAATGGATAATTTATTTGTTTATAGCAACAGACGTGTCTGCCATAAACATTTTGAAGCAATTGACAAGTATCCAAGAAATAGACTGTGCAAATTAGCAATTCCAGTACTGTACTTGCCAGGTAATATATTAATTTCATTAAAACATTTTAGTTGTGAAGTAGCTAGCAGTTTGAATAGAATATCAAAAGGTTAGATAGATCTTTTTACATACTTTGTTTTTATATAAACCTTCAAACATAACCACTGAGACACAATTCATTTTCTATTGTATGTCAACTCAATGAGTCGGAGTAACAGCGGATGGGTAATCAAAATGTTTCATTTTCAGAACAACTACATACTGAATCAGCTACCTTGCCTTCCCTACATTCAACATCTGGTGTTCAAAAGACTCAATCTGATATTCATATTCTGAGAGGTTTGTATCTTATTCATAAAGTGAGCTAAAAGCAGAAAATTTGAAATTATGTCTACAACAAAGTTGTAACCTAAGCTTTCAGAAAATAATTTAATTTAATGAATATCAAACAATTATGTTATCTTTTAACTTATATAGTGTAACTTTTAACTTTCAGATCAAATGTTTACTGAAACTGTTGATATGCCTGCCCCATGTTCAATATCTGGGGTTCAAGAGACTTCATCACATGTTCAGCTGAGAGGTTTGTATGTTATCATAATTATGTAGATAAATTGAGCTACAAGTAATAATAGAACTATTTAATATAAGGAAGCTATTTATTAATAAAACTAATAAAATCATATCATTCATTGCAACAGGAGAAACATGTACTTAATTTATAGTAATTTGAAAGAAAACTGAGAAAAAAGATTGAGACTGATGATTGAGTCAAATATTCTGACTGAAAGTTATCAAATTTTGAGGTGAACCTTATACAGGTTGTAATTTATCTACCATAGTTTACTTACAAACAAGTTAATTAACTTGTGAATATTTTTGCCATAATAAACATCTAATTTACAGGACATGGGCAGCGCAGGAAAGGACACAATAAACACCCTAAAAATAAATCAACTAAGCCAAAAGGTAGATTGTTTACAACTTTATATTATTATTTGATCTCAGCCTCACTGCTCAAGGGAATTTCAATCAAATTAATGAATTTATCTACCCCCATGCTATAAATCTTCTATAAAAGTTTCTGGAACAGTTAGCTTATTGCCTACATTAAAACAACCAGTGTCATAGTAACCATAACATCATCCAAAGAAGTGTTATAATGAAATTTAGTACAACACATAACACTTGTTTGGATTATAATAACTTAAGGTTACTATGACACTGGTTGTTTTAATGTTGGCAATATGCTAAATCATGAGACTTGTATGCAAATGTACATAATTAGGTAATAAAACAGTCATGTGATCCTATTATCACACTCGGGTTCGCCTCATGTGACAATCCCACATTTGTGTTTTATCACTCTTTATTACACAACAGTGAGACACAGAACAGTTGCATATAACTATTTTAGAATTTCTAATAAAAGTTTGTCAATTTTTTTTCTGTATATATATTGTGTTTACTCAGGCCATTTTTTTTTTTTCAGGTCTTTATGTACCTATAACAAAACATAGAGAATATAAATCTCTTTTAAAGCAGCTGAAGAAATCTGAAACCGCTAAGGTGGCTTTTAAGAAAAAATATAACCTTGCGAAGAAGATGACAAGAACCTCAGCATTCAACATTATGTCATCGGAAATGTCAGCTACTGCAAAGATGTTCTGCCAAATGCAAGTCTCTCAGAGTGGCAAGAAAAAACCTGGTAGAAGATTCACACTGGATCAAAAAATTTTGGCTTTATCGTTGTATAAGCCATCGCCTAAGGCTTATCGCTTACTTTTTTTTTTTTTTTTTTTTTTTTCAGGATGGGAAATCATCAAATGACTCCTCCCGCTCTGGGTGGAGCAGGAGGGAGTGTCAGACTCTTACTGACTAAAACCCACCCGTGTTCCTTCCTTAGCCCTTTATGTTCCAGGGCAGCGGTAAACCCTTTCGGATGGTCCCGCTACCCTGGCAGGCTTCGGCCCTGTGGGGCCCCGTCACTTGCTGACATCTCTTTGAGGCGCGCGTGGAACACGAACACGCCGTCCGGCACGGGCCTAGTCCTGATCGGACGGAGAGCTACCCATTACTCTCCGCCCGCAGGCCCGCGCCTACGGTGGCCGGGAGTCGTCACGCGGCTCCCGACGCCCGGAGCGTCTCCCGCGGCGGCTGAGGCGTGAGGTGCGCAAGGCGCGTTCCCTCGCCCACCCCGCCACCTCCTTCGCTAGCATGACTGCTTCGCAGAAGGAGGTGACTGCCTCCCACTCCCTCTCACCCCGGACCATGGCTTGAACCAGGGCCGGGCGCGAGAGGTCGCCGCCGCTGCCAATCGCCTCTACGAGGACACGGCGGTGCTCTGCCCAAGCAGGGCAGACCTCCACCGTATGCTCCACCGTGTCCTCTGGGCGATCCTGACAGTGGTGACACCCGGGCGTCTCCTCCCGCCTGATGATGTGCAGGAACCTCCCGAAACATCCGTGTCCGGAGAGGACCTGCGTCAGGCGGTAGGTGAGAGCGCCGTGACGTCTCTCTAGCCACTCCTCAAAGAGGGGTCTTACCGCCGCTATCGTGGCGTGCCCTGCGCTGGGTTGCGATAGTCGCTCCTTCCATGCCGCCATGAGATCGCACCGGAGGTTCGTCCGCTCCGCCGCGGTTTGCCGCGGATGCGGAGTTTCCCCCCGGCGTAGTGCCTCCGCGCGCCAATCATATAGGCGCGCGAGGACTATCGCCTCCAGATCCCATGGTGGCAGTCCGGCAAGGAGGCTTGCTGCCTCGCCTGAGATCGTGCGGTAGCCCCGGATCAGCCTTACGGCTACCACCTTTTGGGGCGCGTTCAGATAGTGTGCGGCTCGAAGCCGCAGTGAACGCGCCCATACCGGGGCCCCATATAGGGCCATGGACCGCACGACCCCCGCGTAAAGCCTCCGGCAGGAGGCGTTTGGCCCCCTCAGGTTGGGCAAGAGCCGCTTTAGGGCGGCCCCGGCCCGTTCCAGTTTGGGGGCCAAACGTCGGAAATGCTCGACGAAGTTCCATCGGCTGTCGAGGACGAGACCCAGGTACCTCATCGTGGTCTCGACGCCGATGTGAACCCCTCCTACCACTAGTTGGGATCCCGGAGGTGGCCCGTACCGAGGCCCATGAAAGGACATGGCCTCGGACTTGTGCAATGCCACCTCGAGACCCAACCGCCGGATCCTTTCCACGACTATCGCAACCCCGCGTGTCATCGCGTCGGGGCTTATCGCTTACTTAGGCAAATGTGTGTTTTGCCGAGTAGAAGAACATTACAAAATTTACTGCACAAATTGGATGTAAAAGCTGGTGTCAATGAATTAATATTTGAACATTTAAAAAATAGAGTAGCGAAACTGCCTGACAATTACAAATATTGTTCAATTTTGTTTGATGAGATGGCGATTGGACCAGCGGTTACGTATGACAAAAAGCATGATAAAATTATTGGATTTGTCGACAATGGAGAACAAACTGAAAGAGAATTTTGTGATCACGTCCTAGTTTTTATGATCAGAGGCATAGTTAAAAAATTCAAGCAGCCGATAGCATATTATTATTGCCATGGAAGCACTAAGACTATTGAGCTCAAAGCTCAAATTAAAAATATTATTTTAAAAGTGCAAGAAACTGGGTTAAAAGTTGTTGCAACCATTTGTGACCAAGGCACTTCCAATGTGGCAGCCATTAACTTATTATTGAAGGAGACAAAAGAAAAGTTTATAAGAAAAGGTAAAGAATACCGGGAAGGATTTTACAAGGTGGGGAAAGACAAAATTTTCCCCCTATATGATCCACCTCACCTCATCAAAGGGATAAGAAATAACTTATTAACAAAAAAATTAAAATACACTATGAAAGAAAAAGAATGCACGGCTAAATGGTCCCACATTGTGGCCTTGTATAATAGGTGCCCATCATACAGAGGTGTCAAGCTAGTGCCGAGACTGACTGCTCTTCATGTATTACCCAATTTAATCCCAAAGATGAGGGTGAAACACTGTACACAAGTGTTTAGTCAGTCAGTTGGGGTGGGGCTTGGGTGTTTAGCAGGTATGCAAACATTTTCTACAATATAAATGTTGTTTTTAAATAAGTGATACATATGCACTTCCTCATAATTTACTCTCTTTTGTACATGTTCAGTACTAAAATCTTATCTCTTGCTTCTTCTCTTATGACTGTTATCATGAAAACTGTGAGTTAAACAACTGCTCTAGTCTGGATTATAATATAAATACAATCATAGTCGGAAAAGAGGTAAAACCCACAATAGGTCTTACTCTCTACTGTGAAGAGCTTATTACTATAGGACCAACCCCGAAATATCAAAAAATAACAGCTGATTCATACAAAATAATCAGCTGTTTGTACTATTATGCAGCTCATATGTTCATGAAAGTATCTATTTTCATTGCAGATATGGGAGTTCTGGAAAAAGACAGTCATGAGACAGCAGACCTCCTAATGTTCTTCGACGACCTATTTGACAGCGTCAATGGCAGTTTTAGTGAAGTTAGCCAAGGGAAAAAGTATCGTGCTGCAGTTACCCCAACTTCACCACATCACAATTTGTGGAATTATAGTGTCCCTATTCTCAAAACAATGAAATTTGTAAATGGTAACAATCAAGGAGTAGTGCCTTCTTTGTCCAGTTGGATTAAAACTATAGAAAGTTTTAAAAAGATTGTACATCTTTTAAATTCAAAGGGGATCAATTCCTTATTGCTGCGTAATTTCAACCAGGATCCATTGGAGAACTTTTTTGGAGCAATTCGAGCTCATGGCCATGGCAATATAATGCCTACGTCGTCTGCATTTGAAGGTGCTTTTAAGACACTTCTAATAAACAATATGACATCTTCACATTCAGTTGGATCAAACTGTGAAAAAGATGACAGTGTTTGTCTCCAGTCGCTAAAATCTTTATTAACAAATCCTGGAGACAACTACACAACAACTGAATGTGAAGATGAAATAGACTGTGCTCATATGTGTATAGACCTTTTAAATACAGATGCATTATTATCAAGTAAAACTCCAGTGGATATGGAAAAAAGCGCAGCAATTGGTTATTGCAGTGGCTGGATAGCACAACTGGCAAAAAAAAATGTGTACAAAAACTGTGCCACCTGCAGGCATGATTTAGAAGAAGAAAATATTTTAAATTTTCATAAATATATAAAATTAAAAGATTATGAAAATAAAAAGTGGTTGTGCTATCCTACTAGGGCGCTGTTTAATTTCTTTGCCCAAGTAGAACACATTTGTTTAGAGATATTAAAAGAATGCTGCAATAAAAATAATATTTGTAGATATATTCAATTAATTATTACTATAAATTTAAATTTAAAGTTTCTGTCCTGTGAAATGCATAAAAACGAGTTATCAAATTTTCTAATAAATAAAACGACAAAGTTTTTTATTAATAATTGGTGCAAAGAGACCAACAGTGTCCTTACTGGAAAATCAACCTTTTGGGATAAAAATGACCCCATGAAGGAAAAAGCTCATAGGCACTACTCCAAAAATAAAGGGAGGAAGCGAATAAGAATAAACAATACGTTAGTAAATGTTTAATATAACCTACATAAGATTTTAGAAAGAATAAACTGTTTTTATCTTTAATTCCGAGTTATTTTTCATTTACATAAACCTTTGTACCCTTCTTAAATGCCGGCAAAAATCTGAATGTTGTACATTGTCGTATAAATTATTGTTTACTACTTAGGTTTTTATAATAATTACATAATCGTTTTAGCATTATTAGTAAACAATAATTTATACGACAAAGTAAAAATTTTACTCGAATTTACTATATCTACAACTGTACGTACCTATCTATATCCATATCTGTAAGTAATAGTTTTGGTTAGCTGACAACTAGATGGCGACTTTGTGCTGTCAACAGAAAAATAAGAGAGCTTCCTGTCTATACCCTATATTATATTGTAGTCTGTGGCTGGGATGGAACAGGATGTCGGATGTGACAAACTGCAACAATGTTGTCAGCTCAGTAAAAATTACAAATTGCATAAACTTGCCACTTGCTCACTGATGTCACCACTGTCGAGCGCTCAACGAATCTGTCATTATTGGTCACATTTATTAAAGCTATTACTTAAATTATGAACTTCGATGGTGGAATGGTCTAAATAATTTAGGTTAGATGAATAATTGTAATCATGCATGAATATGACCCTTTGCGCTCCTGTCGATTGTAAAAATAATCCACTTAACTCCAACCACTCGCACCAAACTGCTTAAAACTTACGACAGGCTACCCTGGCGCTTTGGCCTTAACTCATCTTTTAATTGGCCACCCTCCAAGTCACATAGGTACATAAAATAATTATATATCACTAGCTGACCCGGCAAATGTTGTTTGCCCTAGAATTTATTTCTAGCTGCCCGGCGCTACTTCGTTCGCGTGGTGTCCTACCCCCTACCGTACTCCTACCCTACTCCTACACTATTCCTACCCTACGCCCTACCCTACCCCTACCCTACTCCTACCCTACTCCTAACCTACTCCTACCCTACTCCTAACATACTCCTACATTAATCAAAACCCTTAATTTTATCTATTACGTACATACTTCAATTCGAGTGGATCCGAGTCTACCGTACCAAAGGGACGATTGTCAAATGTTTGACAGGAAAGTAGGTAGTACAGTTTATATGGGAAAATGAAATTGTTGTTTTTACTATCTTCCTCGCAATTTTTACATATTTTCTCACCGTTTAAACCTTCCCTGGACTACGACAAATATTTCAAAACCAAAATCAGCTAAATCGGCCCAGCCGTTTTCGATTTTTAGCGATACAATCGAACAATAATATTGATTTATATTATACTAGCTGACCCGGCAAACGTTGTTTTGCCATATAAATTATTTCTAGCTGCCCGGCGCTACTTCGATCGCGTGGTGTCCTACCCCCTACCCTACCCCTACCCTACTCCTACCCTACTCCTACACTACTCCTACCCTACTCCTACACTACTACTACCCTACTACTACCCTACTCCTACACTACTCCTACCCTACTCCTACACTACTACTACCCTACTACTACCCTACTACTACCCTACGCCTACCCTACTCCTACCCTACTCCTACACTACTCCTACCCTACTCCTACACTACTACTACTCTACTACTACCCTACTCCTACCCTACTCCTACCCTACTCCTACCCTACTCCTACACTACTCCTACACTACTCCTACCCTACTCCTACCCTACTCCTACCCTAATCCTACACTACTCCTACCCTAATCCTACCCTACTCTTACCCTACTCCTAACCCACTCCTACCCTACTCCTACCCTACTCCTACACTACTCCTACCCTACTCCTACCCTAATCCTACACTACTCCTACCCTACTCTTACCCTACTCCTACACTACTCCTACCCTACTCCTACACTACTACTACCCTACTACTACCCTACTCCTACCCTACTCCTACCCTACTCCTACCCTACTCCTACCCTACTCCTACACTACTCCTAGCCTACTCCTACACTACTACTACCCTACTACTACCCTACTCCTACCCTACTCCTACCCTACTCCTACCCTACTCCTACACTACTCCTACACTACTCCTACCCTACTCCTACCCTACTCCTACACTATTCAAAACCCCAAAATTAATTTAATACGTGCTTCAATTCGAGTGGACCCGAGTCTACCGTACCGAAGGGACGATCGTCAAATGTTTGACAGGAAAGTAGGTAGAACAGTTTATATGGGAAAATGAAATTGTTGTTTTTACTATCTTCCTCGCAGTTTTTACATATTTTCTCACCGTTTAAACTTTCCCTAGACCTCCACGAACATTTCAAGACTAAGATAAGATAAATCCGTTCAGCCGTTCTCGAGTTTTAGTGAGACTAACGAACAGCAATTCATTTTTATATATATAGAAGATAGATAGATAGATGGATTCAGTTTTATTGTATGATTCATAGTAAACAACAATTTAAAACACAATTTATTATTGACAGTAATGGTGGTATGGTATTTTGTAATCCCACGTAGCGCGTGGGAGTTTTCAATTTTGAACCTATTAACATTAATAAGCAGAATAAACTCATAACCACCCACTTCATCAAAATGTGATACGCCTACATGGGCAGTGCGCTTGTGTTCAGTAATGGCGATGTGGTGAAACTCCGGCTAGCACCGGTTCTTGCAAGGTTTCCTCCCAGTAAATATTTTGTTAAAATCTTAAATCCTGCCTAACGTTTGCCTATGTTGGGGTCGGGCCTCAGTCTAACTGTATGCAACGGGGACTATCGTTTCTTTGTTCACCAGTTGGCGCCACTGTTGACTAAGGTCCAGAGGTATAGCAGTCAAAGGCGACTTTATAATATCGGCGCCGAAACAAAGTTTTAAATCTTGAATCTCATTAAGTTTATCAAGGATCAAGGGCTTGATTCAGAAAGCGGTACTTCTGGACAGGCTCGCATTGTCAGGAGGTTCCTCGCTCTGGAGCCCTGACCACCGGTAGCTTGGACCCTGTTCCCGATACCGGTGGGCTACTAATTTTCATATTTTTAAATATTCTAATATTTAAAATTTATTGAAAGGTTACAATGTAAGGAAATAATTTATTGAAACCCAAACTCAGTTTACAGAAACTATGTGTTCGATAACAACTGCATTAGTATAATACTGTGTCGCAGTCATTAACGCCCACCTCCAAACAGTCGAGACAAAAGTAAAACTAAAAGACTAAAAATTAAAACTAAACAAAATATTAATAACAACTTAAAATTAAAGCAACAATATTTCCACTATGTATTTTTATGTGAGATTGTGTGTTTGTATGGAAGGATTGTGTATGATTTGTGCGTGTGGTGTATATGTGTGTCTGTGAGTTTGTGTGTGTGTGAGGGTGTGTGTAAGTGTGTGGGAGTGGGGTGTCCGTTTGTGCAGGGGGTGTGTGTTTGCGCATGTTATACATATAAAGGGTAATTGAAAAGTGAGTTTACGTTTTCACATATGATTCTAATTCTTCATAAGAGAGTATATGAAACATTCCTGCAAGGTCAGTGGATATAATTATATTGAGCTGTTTATTTACTCGATTATACAAAATGGAACTAAGGAAGTGATAAAGTCAAAGTCAAGTTGCCGCCGAACAACTTGAATTCTGGTAGATTCCACCTGGTAGACTCTGTCAGATCTACGTTTTTGGGTAACAAAAACAGGATCGAATGGAAGGGCTGAGTGTTTACGCAGCACTACAGCAAGAAGAAACACCTGCCTGACTCTTGGTAACTCGCAAAGAGCATACCGTTCAGTAGTTGGAAATCGAACAGGGTTGTGAGTCATGACCTCTGTGCCCTTTCCAGACGGATCATTGATCAAGACAAAACAAAACATCAAGAAATGCACTAGACCTAGTGCCGAAAGCACTAAGTTGGCAACATTGGCCAAAACCAGTGAAAAGTGAATGTTATTGGACCTCACGCGACACAAGCGCCTCTAGTGGCAAATTCACGCGGCGTGAATTTGCCACTAGAGGTATGTATTCAGTAGGGGCGTGAATCACGCCCCCACTGAATACATAACAATATTTTACATGGAGCGACTGCCTATCTGACCTGCACAACCCGGTTACTGGGTAACACGATACCCCTTGGAAAGACTGCTTGTTAGACTTGGGCTTCTAACTACTCGTAACGATTGTAAAAGATTTACGAATATTGTAGGTGCGTGCGTGTCTATTTGCATGCATTTGTTTAACATGGAGGTGACATCCAGGTAGCGAGCTAAGCCGTGGAGGTTTGAGTCAAAAATATTAAGAATGATAACGAACGTACGTACCTTGATATGTCTCAAATAAGATACTCCTCACGATCTCTGCATGAACAGAGTAATAGAAGCAAAATAGAAGAAACTTTTTTAGCACTAAAAATATTTTTGTAAAAGTTTATTTCAAAACTTTGTACATACTTTGTAGGCTTAGTTTCAATTTTGGCCAAGTGCCATTAGATCCTTGTGTAGATTGTACCGATAAACCAGCTTGGATACGGATACATACGTCAAACTGAGTCATTCATTTTGTTTTGACGTTAGTTGGTACTCTGTGGTCTGCTGTCTTGAGTGTTTTTACCTGTGGTTTTTCGTTTTTACTTTTTTAGTTTAGCCCATTGACATAGAAAAGTATGGACTGGAAATACCTACAAAAAAAGGGTGCATACCTACAACTCATATTGTCGCATAAAATGGCTGCCATTGCTAGGGTTGTGTCAATCAAGGAACAACTGTTATCTCGTTGTTACTATAACGAGTAACGATACTATATACGAGTTTTACTAGTTATCACGTTTGGATCACGATGGATTTTGGTGCTGTGAAGTGTGAACCACAGGCCGGACCTAGCTAGGTCACTCGGACCGAATAAGACGCAAGATTATTTATGTTAACATCGCAGAATATACTGATATCGTTCCAGCGGAGGAACTAGTTTCGGAAACTATTACGGTAAGTCGGCAACGGTACAACACTATTCCATTATGACATCTGTTTGTAAACAAACGAATGAATTAACAAATATAATAAAAAGGCCTGTTATATGGAAATGAACCCAAATATCAATACTTTAGCCATAAATTCATGATCGCGTTACAATTGTATCATCGATTGTGTATTATTGTATGTATTAATGCATGAAAACCGGCTACTAACCTGTGCAACTACAATTGAGGTTGATTTTCATTCTTTCTTGCACCACACTTCACAATACAACACACAGGCATGTTGAACTTCTGTTTTCCAACATTTACATGCAGTTTTAAAAGGTAAAATCCTCGTAATTTTCTCGCAAATCTCAATAATACAAAAAACAAACAACCATTTGACAGCAAAACTACCACGAAACTCGTCACTTATGATGGCTGCTACGGCACTTACCTACAACTGTCACTACGTCAAGACAAAATGTTGCCATAATTAGCAACAACTTAAAATATAGTTGTCTCTTTTATCAAATGAGATTATCTTACTAGAAAGAATGAGACATAACGATATTTCAAATTCTGAATCATATTTCACTCATATTTGTATAAGCAAATGTATGTCTATAATAACGCGGCATCTCCATGTTATTTCTTAGCTCAATGGTTTAGCCAAGGTGGCCGACTTGGCCGAGTAATAAAAAATATAAAAATATTATTGGGACTGTAAAACTACAGTCGCTAAAAATTCCTCTGTGTGTAAAAGTATCAATTCATGTCGTATAAACTCACGTTTCTTATTCTGTGCTAAGCATATTGAAATTTACGCTTATTTGTGAACATTGAATCAACAACAATTTGCAAAGTAAGTTAATGTTTTTATTTTCATAGCAGTGGCCTTCTTAGTCAGGTGATTTTATCTACAACTGCATTTGTATTTGCAGAATGCACCTCGGAGTTAATATATCAAATGCTTTGCAACAATTGGAAAGTGTAAAAGCAGCTGTAGACCAAAGTGATGACCCCAAGTTGAAGGTAAGATGTTCAACAATTACATGTCAACAGTTCTGTTAACTACACTTCCAGTATTTTATGTTTAGGATAACAGAGCATAGTTTTGTGGGATTTAATGTTCCATAGCTTATTTACAATACTGTTGAACTATGGTTCTCACTTGTATCCCCTTGGATACAAGTGAGAACCATAGTTTATGAACAATCAATGTTAAGTCCTTGCATGTAATGAGATTTGTTTCCTTCGTCAGTTGTAAGTGGTCCTATCAACTTGTTAAGTTATTTTAGTAGGTACTTGTCTAAATTAGTTTTTGTGTTGTTATTCCATACCATCAATTTGTGAAAAGGAAATAATCCTGAGGTTATTTACATGGTAAAATGAGACCTTTTCCTTTGTTCAAACAAATTATAGTTTTCTACGCTCATAATTTGTTAGGTATTGATGATAAAATCTTTACTTTTAATTACTATACAGGCAGCAACTAATGATGACTTGAATATGCTGATCAATTTGCTGGAGAGCCCTATACTCAAAAGTATAGCGACACTGCATGATTCAGTGGGAATGCTTGCAACTCAGGTTGCACATCATCCCTCTATCATTCCCGGGGACTTTGACATCACCCCAGCAGGTAACACTTTAAATACACAATTGAAAATATCAAATGGTGAATTTGAGGATCTGTTACACACCAAACAAAAATTTACCAGCCTCTCACATTACATAAAAACAGTTTGGAAGTTGGAAGGGCCAGGGTTTGAGTGCCTATGTTCTGAGTGCACTAAAGGAATGTATTTGTATGTGTTTGTTGAATGTTATCTGACCTAAATACATAGTTAAATATAATGAGGTGCGAAAAGCAAAATATGAAAATGGGTTAGGTGCATCTGCCGAACCCTTTGGGGAATACAGGCATGATATTATGCCATGTTGTATAAGTAGTATTTTTTTTTAAAGTAGTGCTCCAGTGAAACCATTTTTCTTGTAACATACTATTTTATTTTTATTTTAGGAGACCTTGCCCTTCAAGCAAGAAACTTGTATGGGAATAATGAGGGGGAAGAAGAGCAGCGTGTGCCCCAGGTGTCACCACCACATAGCCTGGAGTTTGGCTCCGGCTCTGACAATGAGCGAATTCTGGGGCTAGACAGCGGATCTGTGGACTCTAACATGTCCCCAAAACAGGTACGTCCAATGTAATTGGAGATGTTTAAACCAAAGTTTTTATTCTGATCTTACATACCATATTTTTAAATTACTACTTATCTGATTCTATAAAAAATGCATTATCTTTGAAATAGTATCAACATGTAAAATTTCAACTTCATGGTATAAGTGGAAGTGGTTTTAATTCAGCTTGCAAGATTTGACCAATACATACTAATTAACTAACTAACTACGTAACCGACTAACTAACAAGGCAAGTTAAATAAAAGCTCGTAAAAAAAAACAAAGTTGTGTTGCTTAACACAAAACTATGGCTGTACATAAGGGAATGACTGATAATAGTCTTAGTTTATTTATGGGTAATTTCTGTTTTTGCAGAATCGTGGCTTACTAGACTTATCAAGGGCTGATGAAACCCTAGGGTCTCTGTCCCACAGTATAGTAGGCAGTGACTGGGCACAAGTTGAAATCATCAATCTGGTAAATGATGGCACAGGACTAGGATTTGGTAATTCCATTTTTATTTACTTATTTATCAAGTCAATTGTTATTTATCCATTCTATATTTTTTATTACATTTGGTTTGAAAACCTAAGGTTACATTTAACTGCTTTTTTATATCACTTTTCCCTATTGACCATCCTCAAAAACCTTCATAAAACGCATTGCATTGCCATGCGTCGTTAAGGTCTTTTATTACGACAACGAGAAAAAGCGGAAGCGGAAATAAGCGATAAGAATGAAATTTCCTTGAGATGTGTGAACTTTTAGGTATAATCGGCGCAAGAACAAGTGGCGTTATCGTCAAGACAATTCTGGCGGGAGGTGTCGCTGACAGAGACGGCCGTCTGAAGTCTGGAGATCATATCTTGCAAATTGGAGATGTAAGTGGGGATACTTGGTATTTTGGCTTAACGTTGGTATAAGCGGACGGATATATCACCTTAGGAGGGTTTTTATAAGATAGACTGGCTCAACATACTACTTTTCTGGTCTCAAAAATAATGGCTAACTCTTCTGATGTGTCATCTCGAGTTATTGAGTGTGACATTGGTAGTTTCTTTCAGTTCAAGCCAAGTGCCCGATGGCACTCTTATCAGGAAAAATTTTGAACTTCCGTACAAGCTTTCATCCCCTATTTAACCTCTTTAGGAGATGAATTTAAAAAAATCCTTATATACGGAACTCATGTGCAAAATTTTATGATTCTAGACCCAGCGGTTTAGGCTGTGCGTTCTCTGTCAGTGAGTGAGTAAAGATTTTTGGAAGTGGCTTGTTCCCCCAGGCGCACCTGATGGAGATGGGCTCGGAGCAGGTGGCGGGCGTGCTGCGCGCGTCGGGCTCGCGCGTGCGCCTGGTGGTGGCGCGCGCCGCCGACCCCGCCGCGCCGCCCGCGCTGGCCGCGCCGCCCGCGCCGCTCGTGCCCGCCAGGTACGGCTTGCTAGCTGCCTGAGGAACATCACGACTTCCAACTTGTTCATACACTACGAATAATATAATGTATAGTCCTCTAGACCGAATTTCGGCCTTGGCGGCCAATGTCAGCGGAGACAAGTCAGCGACGCGGAGATATTATAGTGCACAAGTGTGTGCGTAGATACGAATAATAATATGTGAAGAAACTTACAGTTACCCCTTGGCCCATTTTGGTCCCATTTGCTCACGTATGACGATACGAATGTACGACGCTGCGTGGATACAGAATTCGTAGGGTGCACTATTGCGTGGGACCGTTTTTGAGATATTTTAGTGTTCGCAACTACAGTATAAGTTAAAAGAAGTAGATAAGTTACCTACGCAGCATTCATTAAAAAAAGGCACACTATCGCACACATAAATAACGTAATATTGTCATGTCACTCTATAGATGAAAAGCGAAAATACGACGACATGTCGTAAGTATCAGGATTCGGGAGCGAAAAAGAGACAAGCTTATTGTGTTGCTTCCATTGACGGCAACGTGACACTAAGTTCAACTGTGCTACCTATACCAGTTCTAACGTATCTCTTTCGGAGAGCATACCCTTTCCTCTTTTAACTTATATAATATTATTGATTATTCGTACACCAGCAATCTAAGAAATATTTTCTTTTCGTAGACTCCTGTCAGACCCAGAGGCTCTGGACCGCTACCTACTAGATGCAGGATTCGAACAAGTGTTCCACACGCAGCCTACACCCGCCCCACACAACTCCACCGCCTCCAGATTTGTTTTCGACCGATCTATCACACCACCACCTGAAACAGGTAACTTTTAAATAATATGAATTCATTTTAACTTTTAAAATAATAATAAATAAAACGTGTGCGTTCGGGGGAGCCCCGTCACTCGCACGCACACACACACTCGTATATAATAGAAAGAGACACACAGAGAGAAAGTCGCATATAGGGTGTAAAACACTTTTCCCTACATGACGATTTCTACCCTACCAGTCAACTCCTACCGCAAGCCGCGTTGAGGAACTTCATTCCAATAATATACTCTTACTACTAATCTACTTAATAAAAATCTTGAATTTACTCATTCACTGACAGACAAATCACAGTCTAAACCGCTGTGCTAGAAAGTTTCAGCTGTAATAAAAGTGAGCATTACGGAAGGATTTTTGAAAATTCATCATCATCATCATCATCTGCCTAGCCTTTTCCCAACTATGTTGGGGTCGGCTTCCAGTCTAACCGGATGCAGCTGAATACCAGTATTTTACATGGAGCGACTGCCTATCTGACCTCCACAACCCAGTTACTGGGTAATACGATACCCCTTGGTAAGACTGGTTGTCAGACTTTCGGGCTTCTGACTACCCGTAACGACTGTCAAAGATCCACGAATGACAGCCGGGACCAACGGCTTAACGTGCTTTCCGAGGCACGGAGGGGTCTCGGTATGTAAAGATGGTCACCCATCCACAGACCAACCGCGGTAAGCGTAGCTTAACCTGACCGATCGACCTGTGCGGCTGTTATTATTTAGCCACGGGATTTTTGAAAATTCATCCAAGTAATAAGGGGTTAAATAGAGGGGGGGGGGATGAAAGTTTTATGGAAGTTCATAATATTTTTTCACATGGCTTGTTCATTAATGAAATAGGTATTTATAAAATTAAACATAGAGATAGTAACTATACAATGTATATTTATAACTAATCAACAGATGCAGAGTCACCTGAAGTGGATAGATTCACAGTACAGCTCAAAAAGGACGAAAATGGTCTTGGAATCACCATTGCAGGTAATTCATTGATAATAATTTATAATTTACTTTAAATGACACTCTTACGTTCTTTAAGTACCTAGCCGGTTTTTTGGTCTCTCCAAAATAAGCTGAACTTACGATCTTCTTTGTCTAAAGAAGCTTGGCTTAATCGGTTTCCCTTAATCATTTTTCAAATGGGCTTAACATCACAAGCACCCTTAAACTTAAATTATTAAGTACTGGCGATCCGCCCCTGCTTCGCACGCTTTTTACGACTTGACAAAACATCCATATTTCTTTAAGATAAATGATTATGAAATCCGCATTGAAATCCATTGCGTAGTTTAGAAGAACAACGCAGTTACAGGCAGTCACGAAAAGCGGGTTAAGTTATAATGCTGGTCCTGCTCCACAGGCACTTGAGCTCACTAGTTTATTACAATTTCAATATTTGGAAGAGATGCTTCCCCTTTTCTTTTTTTGCGTTTCTTACATTACTAACTTAATGTTTATTTTATTTATTCAAGATTGAATTCTTAATACTTGAATATTAAATACCTCTTCCTGATTATTCCTATAGTTTTGTATAATTTAGAAGCATTTTTAAAATTTTGTAAATGTAAGAACCATGGATCCGTTTTTATAACATTTCGATGTTGACTTGAAAGAGCATGGCAGTTGAGAATATGTCATGCTCACTTAAATGTGTCACTGGTGGTGGCGCGTGTGTTGGATCATTCGTTTCCCTACATGGTTGAGCTGGGTGGTGCTGATCCACGCGTCATGTTCGTGAACGGGCGCCGTCGGTTGAGACTGGTCATCTCTTAACTGCCAGGGCTTATTTTTAATTTTATATTTTTAATTGTTCTCACATATAGAAGCAATAATATAGGTACCCAGGATTTTGTAATATCTTGATTTAAAAGAGTGTCCATGGAGTTTCTTGTCCGTTCTTCTCCAAAGAGATCTACGTTTTGGAATAGGCAACTAGCTTCAACTTTCTGACTAACGGATCGACTATTGAATTTTGACAATTCAAAAGTGCCTGAAATGGTTTAATTGAAATAAATGATTTGAGTTTGAGTTTGAATATGTGTAATTTCATATCGTTTCTTTTGTACAGGCTACGTATGTGAAAAAGAGGAGCTATCCGGTATATTTGTGAAGTCGGTAACGCCGGGCAGCGCGGCGGCGGTGAGCGGCAAGGTGCGCGTCAACGACCGCATCGTCGCCGTCGACGGCGTGTCGCTCGCCGGCAAGTCCAACCAGCGGGCCGTGGACGCGCTCAAGCAGAGCGGGAATATTGTTACACTTGAGTTGGAGAGGTAAATACAGGGTGACAGGGTAACTCGACATATTCCTTGAAAGGCCTTATACTAGAGGTCATTAGCAACAAAAGTCCAGTTAACCAGGGGTCCAAACTGGATGGTTACCGAGCTGTCTCAGTTCTTCGATTTTTTAGAAATTAGCTGAATTGTTACAAAAAACAATTAATTATGAGAAAAAACTACTCCACTCCAAACATTTCATTGATACTTTTCTGGAAGTTGAAAAATGAGATCATTAAAAAAAAATGCTTGCAAAACTTATATAATTTCAGAAATAAAAGGTCTTTAATAGCAAAATTTTTATTTTTTAACTATCCAGTTGACCCCTGGACTAAAGCCACCGGCACATTACTGTGTTGTGTTGTGTCGTGACGCGGAATACACCAATCAAACGTATCTGTTCAGGGCTACGTCAAATCACGAAGGCGACACAACACATTAATGTAAATGCGGCTTTAATTTGTTGCTAATGACCTCTAGTATCACCCCCTTCAAGGAATACGTCGAGTTTCCCTGTCACCCTGGTTATACATACTTATACTCACGCCCTTTTACCATGGGAGTAGGCAGAAACTACAGAACGCCATCTGCTACAGTCCTTACATACTCCTTTTGTTTATTTTCTCCTAGGTAAATATGATTGTAGTTGAACATCTAACCATTCGGGTAAACCGACCGAATACAGTCAGTATGTTGCGAAAATGGGCATCAAGTGGACCTTCAAGGACCGAAAACCTTCCAACGTAGATTGGAAAGGTAGACGTGGTATCGTAAAATAGAACAGTTATGATCCGTATGAAACAGTTAACGGTAACTCCCTAGGCCTATTTAAGGAAATTAAAACCAGACCAGACCTATTAAACCGTCCAGTAAGAGAAAGAGGGCAGATAGACCTGTAAAGTGTCCTATCAAACTCCTGGCCACTATTATGTGGAAATTAGTGTGCATAATGCGCCCCGTTCACACACTTCAAAGTATTTGTTTCATTCACTCGTGTTTTTTTCACCCCCAGATACCTCCGCGGGCCGAAGTTCGAGCAGCTGCAGCAGGCCATCGCGGCGGGCGAGAGCGCCGCGCCCGCGCCGCCGCACAACCCCTTCCTGCACATGCACCGCCCCGACGCGCTCGCCGCGCCCGCGCTCGACATCCCCATGGCGCAGCTGCACAACGAGTGCGTATTCAATGTCATTCTTTTTGCCATTTCAACAAAATGCACTCTATTCGGTTAAAATGGCAAAAAGAATGTTGGCAACATCGCAACATAGCTGATCAATATTTCGCTGTTTTTAATAAATAAATAATGGTACTACATGAAATGTTGAAATATCGTAAAACAGCGAAATGTTTTTTTTTGGTTGTGCTACTTACATAATAGATAATAACAAATCAAAACATAACGCTTTACTCTGTTTTGTTTTAAATGTTATATGAACAACATTATTAGATTGGAGCAGACAAACTAAGTAATTAACATTTTGAAAGCTCCTTTCGAAAAACTTTTGATTTTGTGAAGTTTGACAAGATTTTGCCTTTATCTGTAAATATGTGTGTTTGTTCATACAGCATAACAGTGGACGCGCCTGTGGACGAGGCAGCGAGCGCGTCGCCACCGCCCGCGCCCGTCGTGACGCGCGCGCAGCCGGCCTTCGAGATGCCGCGTAGCAACGAGCAGAAGGACGCCATCAAGAGGAAGTGGCAGGCTATACTCGGTGAACAAGCACTTTTGTATTTAAGCTGATTAGTTAATAATAATTCCAGCCTATTAGTGTCCAACTTCAGGGCAAAAGCCTCTTCTCATACAGAGAATTAGAGGTATTTTTGACAGATCGAGACTGAGATCAGACTGTGAACGTTTGAGAATTGCCCCTCTGATTTCAACTGTTTTTTTTCTACAGGTGACGAAGTAGAAATCGTAGTAGGCGTGGTCGTACGCGGCGGTGGAGGCCTGGGCATCTCGCTGGAGGGCACGGTGGACGTGGAGGGCGGGCGCGAGGTGCGGCCGCACCACTACGTGCGCTCCGTGCTGGCCGAGGGGCCCGTGGGCCGCGCCGCCGTGCACCGCCCGGGGGACGAGCTGCTGGGTACGGGCGCCGCTACGATAGTGTGGCCGGCTTGGCATTAGGCCACAAAACTATGGACGTAAAAGACGGGCTTAAGTGACGTGCATGAGTGCACTCAGAGTTACTATGCGGCAAGTTTTGCCGCTGTAGTCCCACATCAGTTATGTCTTACTAATTAACACATAACTGATGTGGGACTAGTCTTTTTTTTCCCCGGGTAGAAAATCCTCAGGGATGTCCGCCGCCCTGGGGTGAGCGGTGGGTTTTGTCAAGACTCTTACTGACTACGATTCTTCCGCAACCCCAGATTGATGTGGGACAAGTCTAGTGCAACTCAAATGCCAGACCAAATGTGTGTCGTTCATAATCAGCCTATAACATTCCCACTGCTAGGATACAGGTCTCTCGGTGAGAGGGGGTGGGCCGTAATCTACCACGCGGGTCCAGTGCGGGTTGGTAGATGTCACATGTCTTCGAATTTTTGGTTCTCACGGTTCGAAAGTTTTTATATTTCTTAACTATCCTAAAAGTAAAGCAGTAGTTTGTCGTCCACAGAGGTGAACGGTCACCGCCTGCTGGGCATGAACCACCTGGAGGTGGTGTCCATCCTGAAGGAGCTGTCCAGCGAGGTGTGCATGGTGTGCGCGCGGCCGCGGCCCGCGCCGCCCATGGAGCTGGCGCCGCCCGCTGCCACGCTCGTCAAGGTACTCGTAATATAATCTCCTAATACTATAAAACTCTTACATACACTCGCCATCTTCCCTCACATTCTTCCCATGGGGGTAGACAGGCAGAAACTACAGAACGCCACATGCTACGATCCTTACATACACGTTTTGCTTCGTTTACGTTCATGCACCTGGTCATACACGCACACCGCACGCTGGTTGCGAGTACTACTCACCTAACCTTTCTGAAAACATTACCAATAAAGTCACTATAATTATGTCCTTCTCCGGCGTCTCCTCGCGGCGTTTCCATTTTGCCTTGCCTTTTGTTAGTCGCTTTTTATAGTGTTCGATTAAAACTAGAACAATATCAGAAGATAGATAACACCCATGTGATGTTGGGGCGGATCGTTAGTAACGGTGATACTGTAACATTGTGCCAACATTGTTGGGGAATTACTTACTTCACACACATGACGAGTACTGCTATCAAATCGTGATAAAACAAAAATTATCTCTAAACCAAGGCCGGTGCGACTTATCAGGCCGATCGATGCACTTTTACGATACGGCTGAGCTGCGATAATAATGATAAAATTTCATTAATCAATGCTTATTCTTTTACGTTAGATAATAATATTAGTAAAGTAAAGTAAAACTATCTAATCATGATGCATTGTGGAAAATTACCTCTTTAATGATAATTAAATTCGCAAAATGAGTACATATTGAATGAAAGATGCCAAAACGTGATTGATGGATTGATGTCTTGATATATTTTTTAAGCTTCTATGTTATGTAAGTAGGTAATTATTTATACAGTGTATTCTTTAGTTAATGATGCGTACAAATTGGTTACATATCAATCATATTGTAATCTTACATTTTGTCTAAAAATAGCGTTTACGAATGTCAATAAAAATGTCAGTCCAGTGTACCTATGACAGTGAGCTCTGCTACCAACTTTGTAGACCGGCTTAACCAACACGGTATGACACTTTCCTAACCACCTCAACCAACTCCTATTTTGATTTCCTAAAAATATTAATGAACACTCATAAATAAAGAATGCGCCTCTTTTTGTGAATCTCATAATAATTATTAAATAATTCCTATTGTGGTGTCCTAAAAACATTAAACTGCGACAAACTAGGATGTATTGGCGAGATTGGTCGCAGTTCTAACATAACAAACGGGTTATGTCTCCATGTCGGGGTATCTAAAAACAATTACTGTTTTACGAAGCCACGAAAACCATTCCAATTTAAACCTTAAAACAGTGCCATATCAGTCAAATGACGCGCGCTCGTGAACGGCATCTTTAACCACACTTTTGTTTGACTTATGATGATAACTTTATTAACAAACAAACTTGTCGCAGGCGAAGTCGGATGGAAGCCTGGCCGGCGCAGGCGCAGAGGAGGGAGGGTCTCTATCTGCGGGTGGCAAAGTACGTTCGCGCAGTCTAGAGCCGCTAACAGGCCTTGCTATGTGGTCGTCTGAACCACAAATTATTGGTAAGTTGTATGACTCTTAACTTCTATAGAGTATACTAAAGATTCTGCTAATGATCTAGTGAACAGCTAATTGTATCTATTAATAAAAAAAGCATTAAATGGTTTTGTTTCACTTCGCTTTTTTTTACTGCAGTTTGCACACCATGATACCGCCATGAAACTCGTTACTTTTCGATACTCTTTTGATCTGTTCCCAATATTTTACAGCAAAACGTAGTCGTAGTGTGCTTACCCTATAAAGAGTGAAAGGAGTTTTACCAGAAACATGTCTAGTTATTTCACACTATAAACGGTTGCGTGTATTCTACAGAATTAGTAAAGGGAGAACGAGGTCTCGGCTTTTCGATCCTGGACTACCAAGACCCGCTGCGTCCGTCTCACACGCTGGTGGTGATCCGCTCGCTGGTGCCGGGCGGCGTGGCGCAGCAAGATGGTCGCCTCATACCCGGCGACCGACTACTGTTTGTCAATGATCAAGTTAGTGAGACAAGTTTATTGAACAGTTCTATCGGAAAAAATCTGAATGGAATAATTATACAGATCGTATGACCCATTGCTAAACTGACTTTTCTTTTTACGGGAGTGCGCTATGTAATGCATGCGTGCATGCACACCATTGTGTGCCATTGTATCCCAGGTATGGCTCCAGGTAAAAAAAAAATATCACGTGTGCAGTCAGTCCACAGCAACTAGTTTAGATTTAATCTCTGGTAACAAAATCCTGTTGTATTCCGTATTCATACTAGGCATTTGGTGTGTGCATTTTATGGTTGTTATAATGTGCGTCTTATTTGTGCAGAATAATCCATTATTCTTTGTTTGATTGTAGAACCTGGAAGACGCGAGCCTAGAACAAGCAGTTGCAGCTCTAAAAGGTGCACCTCGCGGTGTCGTACGCATCGGTGTGGCCAAGCCACTGCCGCTCGCAGACGCGCCGCCGCCACTACCGCACACCGCACCTCCTAGCCAGCCTTAGACATGGACACACTATATAAAGAAGCGCAGAAGTCATCCCGAAAGAGGCGTTAGTTCCGATTTAGGCCACTTGTCAAAAGAACCTTGTAGTGTTGTAAGTAGTTACAGTTGTAAGGTCCTGAAGCACTCCAAAGAGTTGTTCATTTGCTAGTGTGTCAAACTGCGTGTTTTCTCCCAGCGCCTATGACAGGTGTGTGGTCTTACCGGCCTTTATGAGGTTGAACTTCTGCGCATATTTGTTTTTATTTTTGTGCCCAAGGTATTGCTCATTAAAAAGCTATATTCATCCAGACTTCGGTAGGGAGAGATTTAACCGCCAAGTTGCAGTAACCCTATAGCTATTTTATTTTTTAAGTGAATGTACCTACTTTTATAGTCGGTGCACTGCGTAATCATAAAACAAATGAAAGAAGCATGCATGGCAGTTATCAATGATTAGTACAAAGATTTGATTTGACGTTACTGTCGGTTTTCGTCAGGCCGCGAAGTTGCTAAGTGGAAAGGACAACTCTATGTCCGCTATCTCGCTCCAACTTTTTTGTTTGCATTGCGTGAATTCTCATGCAACGAATTATTTTACTTTAAAGTGTTAAAAGCCAAGACTTAAGACCTTAAGAACAAATTAGTCCATCTCTCCCTAACGATAAGATTAATAGTAGTAGTAGTGTTATATTTTACTGCGATATATTATTAAGTTTTACTCTTGACGTGCTAAAATTCATCTTTGTGACTAGTATTCTCTTAAGAATATAAAAAAATATTGATGATAAACAAAGTTTTAAAAAGTAGGTAACGATTTTATTAGTTAAGAAAAAAAAAATGGAGTCATCTGTTAATGTATTAGTATAATCATTATTCACGTTTTCTTTTTCGAAACCTTTTGACCGTGTTCATCAGGCAGGTAGGCATTCAGAAAAATAAACTACAGGGAGGTTTTGTTTTCAATAAATAATGAAATGTCTATGCAACAAGATGTACGCAAGTTAAAAAAATATGGATGTCACGGAATCAAACTTTGAACGTTAATATCTAGGAAACGTGACGTCACTACGGGACTTGGTCTTATTATGTTTTCTATTTGTATTTATGTCAGCTATCGATTTATATAGGTTCCATGCGTGGCCGCCATTTTGAAAAAAAAAACGGCTTGCACTCCGGAAGTGAAAGTGAAAACTTGAATATTAACGTTGTGCATTTTTGATGGAATGCGGTCTACTCTCCCTCCTTCTTACGAATTTTACATCAGGTCACGTGTCCTGACGCGAGTTTAACATTTTTTACCCATCATAAAAAACTCTCCCACCGTCTTACGAATTTTCGATCAGGTCATGTGTCCTGACGCGTGTTTAACATTTTTTACCCATCACAACAAAAGTGCACAACGCCGCTAAACAAATTTTCACTTCAAAAAACAAGATGGCGGACAGGTTGGTATGCCAGGCTCCATATAGAAATCTTCAATCCACTTTCTTATACATTTCTAATAGCGGTCAAAAGGTTGTACTTAACTTTGTTCCTTTCATTTTTATGCATTCCATTACGGTAAAATAATGACATGACTATAATGTAATTGTGACAATATTCTATGATAATGAACTTGTACTTAACGTTACGGTGTGTTTCCTTTATTGAGTGAGCAGAAAAATATGTTATAAGCTAAGAGTAACATTGGCAACGCGATGCGACGACACAATTAATGTATGGTTGTTTGGTGTGAAGTTTCTTTCGCAGTATGAAAGCTATTCATACTGCGAAAGAAACTTCACACCAAACAACATAAAAATTTTAAGGAAATACCCATCTTATTTCTTACAAAACAAGTTTCATATTAGATTGTTCTCCATAATCATCTTGTTTCGTTGCGTCTTGCTTCGTTGCGTTGCCAATGTTCTGTAACGCTACTGCGTAGCTCGCTTTTATCTCAAAACAGCTTGCAAATAGACTTTTTTGTACTTAATTATTACTATTGAGTAACCTGAACTATCTTGTATTCCGTACAAAAAATACTCGTAAAATGTGATTCAAATTGTTCATTTATAGGACACATATCAATACAATTAGATAAAATGAATCTAAATATTCTGTGATGCATTCCTAAATACTTTATGGTCCAGGGGCCGTATTACGAAGTAATTATGCCATCATGATTCCAGTGCGAAAAAGGGGTGGAGCTATCGGTCATGTATAGCTCCGTCTCTCTCTCTCTTACACTGGAATTATGATGGCAAACCGTCAACCTGTGTACTTAACTGTCCAAACAAAAGGCTTTTGTCAATTTGTTAAGAAAGAAATGTAGGAAAATGTTGTCAAATCGACAATTATTATAAATTATAAATGTATTGAATTTAAGAAACTATTGATAGTATTCATAACGTAACTTTATCGTTTCAAAGTATTACAAAATATTTACCTGAATTATTTGTATTTAATCGTTCTTGTTAACTTGTTATTTCATTTACACATTTATTGTCCATTCCAATTTTATTGAAATATATGTACTTAATTTACCAATAAAATAAAATCGAATTACAGATTTTGTATTTTATTAAAACCACCTTTAGATTTTATTAAATATATTTTTTGTAACAAAAATATAACCTATTTACACCTTTGCGTAAAGTACTATCAATCACATTGATTCCGATGCACTAGCCCCTAGTTGAGCAATAACAAATTAAGTTAACAATAATTATTACGTTGTCCCTCTCCCTAAACACTAAACTTATGTTTTACTCCTTATAAAAATCTTCTATGATGTCTTTGTACTTTTCGTAGACTACATTCCTTTTGATTTTCAACGTTGGTCCTGTAAGTAAATAAAGAAATTATGAAAAGGCAATAGTAACATAATACTGCGCTCTAGAGCCTAGACATACACATAGCTGACGTGGCTCAAAAGTGTGACCAACTTAAATGATATTGGGCAGGACATGTCTGCCGCAAACGCAAACTGTGGGCCCAAATACCACAGAACTGGTGCCCTGAGACAGTGAGTCGGGGCTGCGGTAGGCCACGTAAGAGAGGTGGTGGAACAAGCTGGATAGGTTCCGTCAACAATGGAAGGAGGACGCGCGGGCTCGTGAATGTTGGAAGGAGTGGAAGGAAGCTGTTGCCCAGGAGTGGAACAGCGTAGGCTAAGGGTCTCCCCACATTTATCGACGCGGAATCGGCTTAAGCCGAGTGTGTATCACCACACTACTCGACTTATCGCCGACCGGATGCGATCAGCTAATCGACAAACGGCTCGTTTCGCCGTCGGCCGGCGTCGCGACGCGTCGTCCGAGCCGAGCCGATGCGAATGGTATTAGTAACACCCTTATTACGTAGACATAAAGGCTTTTTGACCGGTGTTAGCCGATTCCGCGTCGATAAAATTGTGATAGTCTGGCTGTGTTAAATAAATAAAAAAAAAAAAAAAATAACGAAAATCTACGCACCTAATTCTCCAGAATGTACTGAGAAGTCTTTGGGAAGGATCGCGAATTTCTGGATTTTCTGCGCGTTGGAAATGGCGTGTTTGTTGGCGCGGGTTATCCCTGCTTCAATTGCTTTGTAGACCTGAAAATAAACATTCATTTATTAGAAACTGCTTCTGTTTAGATACGGACGTTTTCTAAAAAGATCTTTAATGGAACTGAATTAATAAGTTGTCAGACTTACTGCAGGATCCTTGGTATTGACAATTTCGCTGATCTTGGTAGCCGAACTTCCGAGGCTGGCCACCCATTTCCTCGTCTCGTTGTCCAGATCGTCGAGCGCTTCAGTAGTCTCAGAGTTGACTTTAGCCTGAAAAATAATGAGAAAACTAGTTTTAGATGCCTTCTGTGACAAAAATGTATAAAGTGAAGTTATCGGAGATCGGAGTCCGATGATACGAAACCGTAGTCCCATACCCCAACCAGAGGGTATTCTTGAGAATCTCTAAAATACACGTAGAATTTAGGTTCTTCGGTCCCAACCCCAACTACAGTCGTTGTGTCTATATTCGTTCTTTATCATTATTAAAACCAACCGTGTGACAGTAAATCCAGGCTTTACGTAATACCTAATATCCTTGGTTCCGTAGAAGAGCGACCAAGTCTGCTCTCTTTTATGGAATAGTGTGGTATAATTGGAACGAAGTTCCTTATCGCGTGTTGCTAAAGGGGGCTAGACGGAAAAAATTAAGACCAAAAGTTGGAACGACACTTTTTGCTATAGGTAGTTGTAAGCCGTGCGGCGTGCGCGTGTTTCTCTGTCTGTCTCTCTCTCTCTCTCTTTGAACTTCGTTCCATCCGGGTGTCCCTTGACACCTCTCAAGTTTTTTTAATACCTTAAGGGTAAGAAGTACAGCGAGGAACTTGCGTCGGTCGCCGATGAGCACAGCATAGCCGATCTGCAGTAACTCTGCCTGCACCGCCTGCTCGATCAACACCGGAGCCACGTTCTCACCGCCCGCAGTGATTATCAGCTCCTGAGGAATTAATCAATTAGGTACATTTATTCAAATATTCAAAGAATCAGGAATTAAAAAAAAATAACTGGAAGAGTGGATAAACCACTTGATGGTCTCAATCTGCTGACCCAGTCAGACCATATTCCAGGAGAATGTGATAAAGAGACTAATTTGTAAAATTCAAGTCCTCTTCCTCTCTTACTTTGCTCATGTCTTTGTAAACCTACCACCTAAGTTCAAATAAATAATAAATTCAGTAATAGTAGTTGAGCCGAACACATCCAAACAATATTAGCAACAACGGTTATACAATTCAAAGTTTAGTACATAATCAGAGGCCATCGCAATGCCGACTTCATGAATCATCATTCTCAATCCATATTTAGGAGGAAAAACTCGAATAAGTACAAAAAGTTTTCCTATAAATTATATGCCCTCAGTAAATGCTCATTTTAAATCTGTTTCATAACAAGGGTAGGTATCGAAAAAATACCTTTATTCTTCCAGTAATATACAGAAGGCCGTTGCTATCGACTCTGCCGATGTCTCCCGAGTGTAACCAGCCCTCGTCGTCAATAGCTTCCTTTGACTTAGCGTCGTCATTGAGATAGCCCATGAACACGTGGCGCCCGCGCATCATAATCTCTCCTGGCCCGTTGGGACTGATTGAACCTCCGAACATAGTTTCTGTGCCATCTAGAAGTGCACCGGCTGAGTCCAAGGAAAATCTGTGGAAGTGAAAGAAGAATGTAAGATTTTATAAAAAAAAAAAATGAGATATTATAGGACATAAGAGTTACCTACTTAATAACATATCATTCGGAAGTTGTTTGTGCATTTGGTTCCAGGAAATCGTTTAATCATTTTGGTTAATCATGATTAACTAAAATGATTATTTGCCGTTTGGCGTATTCCATGACTCATGTGTTTAGGGAAAATATTTATCGCATGGCACAGTTATTCATACTTATTACAAAAATTACATGGTCGCCGCTATGATGGTTATCAAAAAATACCAAGACAATACTTGATCAACTTTCTTTGGAATCAATCACATAATTAATCGTCTCTATGACGTCAATATTTTTTTTTCTGTTCCAATTATTGTTGGCTCTGTGTTACCTATCGCTTTTTAATCTTACACACAATCACTTGTTACATCGGCAACTAAACATTATCTCAATGGTGACAATCAAAAAACTTTACCTAGCGCGATGGGTAATGCAAAACAGCAGTAGGTAGGTATACAGGTTGTACAAAAATACCCTTCACCAAGCCAAAATCTAGTGATGATGGAAAGCATATTATTTGTAGCTCGGATCCTGTAGAGTCTCTTATAGCCGTTATGGGATTCGAGTTCTTTACAGTTCCATGTTTAAGCAGAAATATGGGCTAAATATAACATGGTTCCTCCGTTATTGTTACTACTCACTTGGGGTATATGCTGAGAGTGTGAGCTCCGGAAGCTTCACTCATGCCGAAAGCGTCAACAATGGGCATATCCAGGGACAAGAAGAACTTCTTTATGTCAGGCGACAGAGGCGCTGCTGACGTCACGAACGTCTTGCAGTGGTCCAGCCCCAGGGAACTGTGCACCTTGTCGAACACTATCGACTTCGCACACTTGTAGCCGAACGATGAGCCGTCAATCCTGCAGATATGAGGAAATTTAGAAATAGGTTTCATTCTAAAGAGGCTGATTTACACGAAGAAAAGTAATTGCACGTGAATGCAATAAGTCGAAGCAATCATAAAAGTTGTAGTGTCTGAACAATGCTCAGATGGTGCAACTTTTAATATTACTTCCAATTGGGACTAGATGGCGCTGTGTGAAATGTCCAGGGATATTATTATTATTATTATTATTAATTATTAAATTTATCGTGCAAATAATTTGATTCGTGTCAATGGGCCTTATGACATGTTCTTCATTCACACAGGTGTTGTTAACACCTGTGTGAATGAAGAACATGTCACAAATACATCGAAATTAACGATTAAGTCAAACGCTTTTCTACATCTCATCATGTTGCTATGGATGGGAATTATGGTAGGTACAGAATGCAAAAAAGCACGTGAGTAGGTGTGAAATGTATTGCTGTAAAATAAGTTCAGGTACTACAAGAAGATTAGCTATGTGCTCGCGCGGAGGTCGTAGGAATTATTTTTCATAGTACTTAGGTAGAGGTACCAATATTAAATGTCGGCTTAGGAGCTCGAGTCACCTTTGCCGCAGAAAATTAATATGTAAGCAGCTAATTAGCTATTTGCGTGTATTGTACTCTGCGTTATATTTACCTACTTTAATAAGTAGGTAGATAGGTACCTGGGTGTGCGACGAACCATATGTTTATCATTGATTGAACATTACTTTGTTTTGTTCGTAAACAATGCCAAGTACATTACCTAGATACGTATAAGAGTGTTCTTCACGGTCGGTCTGTTGGTAAACAATGATTAAATTGAAATTACTTATTGTGTTATTTAATTAAATTAAATGAATATGCAGTCATGCATTCTGTAACAAAGTTAATCGGATATTTTTTGTCTGAAACCGCAAGTTCATAGGGAAAATACTGTTTATGGTCCAAACCAACTGCGAAATGATCAGACCTACTTATAAAAAAAAACGAACTACTTACAAACGACTATTTAAGAAACATCTAGGTAATGAAATGTGTACACATGCTAATAAAATAAAATACTCAAGCTCATTTCATTCTAGTAATTAGGTGCTAAATACATTGGGATGCATGCTCCAAACGCTACAGGGTTCATTGACCTTACATACCAAAACTTGATCAGTTCAGGAATGGTGAAGTCTATTGGCAGACTGTACATGCTGCTCGATAGCGCACTGATTGAAAAACATTGGTATTAATATGACTATTTTGCCCAGCATCAATTTTTTAAGGGACGTCTTCTGTCCCGCTGGATACTGAACGTCACCTAAGATCTGTATTCTCCACACCAATTTTTATTTTCACCATTTTAGTCAAAACGTCGTTTACCTAAATAAATGTTTTCACAGTCCTAAGGTTAGGTACGTCCGGATACCTTTTTCATGTATTTTTCCTCATTATCTACTCGTCAAACATGGTGTAATATACCTACTAATCGTAGTAGGTACTTATTGTTATCAGTGCAAGATTGCTGCGCTGAGTCACCTGTTACGTTAAGTGCGGAAGTATGTTCACTAAGGTCAGCATTGTAAGATTTACGTAGGAAATCTGAAGTCTGGGGGACAAATTCTATAAAGCATAAATACTATCGAAACTCCTGACTTTTCGGGTGCAAAGACAGTTTAACCTGCGTTTACGCAGTATGCAATGATGCAACATCTCATCAAAAATATTTTTCGCACATCCCTCCACAATGCCAATGCTGTAATCCACTGTTCCAGGCATAAAAGGTTTTCGAAGTGCTAAAAAGTCACTCATCTTACAGAGTGGCAGAGAAATCGAGTCGCAAACTGAAACCATGAATTCACACATAACCCCCTAGTGTAGAAATTATTCGTCAGTTATGAATAAAAAAAAATTTGCTCTTTCATAGAAAAGTGCAATACCTACGCGGTCAAAATGTATGGAAATGCAACTTTTTTATTTAATAACCTACGATAAATTTTAACACAGGGATGTCCAGAATCGTGTACAGAATCCATGGTAACAGGTTGCGCATCGATGTCCCTGCCGCCGTGTAGGTATAGATAAAAGCAGAAAGCTATGAGACCTTAGTCTGGTTGCCTTACCCATTGATCCTGGCAAGATGGTACTTAAGACCTTTGTCCTTCGCACACATAGCGATTTGCTTCTTGATGTAGCCGCTAGATGCGCCCACCGCCATGATCTTCTCGTACATCTTCTCCCATACACGAGGGACGCCCAAGAACCTGTTGGGAGTCAATATTTAGTAGGCTTACAAACTTGACTATGATACCTATGTATGGGATTATGATAAATGGTGAATCTTCACAAAGCAGTGAAAATAATAAGGGATGATGGTTGGAACCTTTTTGATTGCAGACAGTTAAAACTATGGATCTGTATCAGGTAGGTACACTAACATAGCGAAAAGATAGGCTATTAGATAATTAGATTACACTATCTTGTGTCTTGAATAGTCGAATTAATAGATATTCGTCTCAAACTTAGCTGTGATTTATCACATTCTATTATTTTTTAAGGATGTTAAAATCTATTAAGGAAAACGTACACCAGACATTACAGATATACTTATCGTAATATCTCACAGATATTGACCTAAGTACGTTACACTTATTACACATAGTTACCTAACTACCTAGTTAAGCAGGTGAGTCATTTGTAGCGGAAACATAACTCAAATAGATAGGTAGCCAATCAATTAACCTATTTATTTCGCATAAGAACATAGGTATATGCCTATGTAGGTACCCACAGTAATCTGACTGCCACATGACACATCGACCCCAACAAAAAAAGAAGAAAGAGCCCAACTTTTTTTTTAATGTGTCGTGTTTAGTTACCTAATTAAGGATCCCGCAGAGTGGCGCGGCACGACAGTTTGACGCGACTCTAGTAGAACAATTTCCATGATTTTTTTGAGTGTGAGTGTCGCGTCGAGCCTGTCTGCGGGCCTTTATACAGAGTGTAAAAAGACCCAACAACACATAGCCGTTATACATCAAACTAAGTAGGTAACATTGAGCAAACTTATTGCTGGGAAACGACTTATATTTTTGTGTGAAAACATGTTGTTCACGGCAGCCCGTAATGTAACACAAGCAAGACATTGTGCTCATGGAAGTATGCAATGGTACTGGAGTAATTGTGGTATTGAAAGGTAAGTTATAACATTTAAAACTTGATCTCGTGAAAAAAAGTGAATAAAAGTTAGAACTTTGACGTTTAATGTTTCAGTAACCAGAAGGTTCCCACGTTCCTATGGTTCAATGTCGGGGAGAACAAGTGACTCTCGGCTTCGTTAAGCGTCTTTTTACACCCGTTATTTAAGAGGAAGAACACGTTAAATATTGGGTGCAGGTTACCTCGTAGGTCGCACTTCCTTCAGCGTCTCCACTAGACTGCCTTTGAGCGCATCAGGTTGTGCGAAGAATACGGGAATCGCGTTTGACAGAGTTGTGTAGATATCTACCACCTGAGAAAGAACATGAATATTGACACCTTTTTCATAAACTTGAATGAATTGTCAATGAACTTGGGAACAAAGTCGGCTATTTCGCGAAATCGGTTTCAATATTGATCTATGACATTTTTGCGAAGGATTACCTACGAACTGAATAACATAGACGCATTTCGTCCCCAAATCACTTGTTGAAACCATGTTTATCACAAATATTTTATGGTAGGTCAAAAGATTGCACTGCACTATGTAATTTGTACTACGACATTATGCAAATTAATTTGTACTGTGATAACCTTTATAGTCGACCTTATTGACTTGCATGATTGATAGATAAGCAACCATTAACTGTTTTGCTTTTACCCCTCGATTAGCGACTATAATAATAATTATGCCGATGTAGTATAGTCCCATCGAGGCAAGAGTAAATACGTCACAAATACGTAGTTCGGACCCTAGACCCTGGTAGATAGCTGACTAAAAGAACTGTAGTATCCAGTGCATCATATATGTGGAACAACTATTAACGTAAATTAATCACGGGCAAGCGACTAGCAGATAATTAGATAGCCAGCAGTTTTCTAATTCTAAGTGCTTTTGAGAACATACTGCATCCACCAATCCTTTTCTTAATTATTATACCTACTTAATAAGCCTGAGCTATTCTTAAGAGGCTGACGTTCACAAGTGACCATGAGGGCCGATTTCTTTTCTACTTTCTCTCATACCTGTGCAGCGACGTGACTGAGTGGCAGGAAGGAGATGATGCGGTCGTGTGTCGGCTGTACGTCAGCCACTCGCTCACCGATGGTGAAGGCATCCCATGTCAGGTTGTCGTGGGACAACATCACAGCCTTCGGAGGACCCACCGTCCCTGACTTTCGGAGAAATAGGAATCTTTAGCAAAAAATACAACAAATACATAGGAGACGAAACGATGATTAGGTACCTAGTTATTTTTCTCTACGATTCAGTTTCCTCCAGTTATGACCTAATAAGAGCCCTGTTTATGTCTGCGGTTTTAAACTTTTATGCCTTTGAGGGCAATGATGAAATAACATGGAGAAACCAAGGTTTATTATATTATTCAACTGTTAACATCGTTTAATACCTACATTCTGCTTACTGAAAGTAGGGTGATATGGAGCTGATCGATACACCAGCTGGTAAAAATGAAGAACTTACGGTGTACACTAATGTGCAGCATTCGTTGACAGCAATAGTCTTAAGAACACTGTCGAGCTGCGTGTTGGGCTCCTTAGCTCCCATTTCCATAACCTGTTCCCACTGAAAACAAAAAAGTTTGGTCCAAATTAATATATACGTAGAAGTAGAAACATTTAAGTGACGAAAAAAACAGCGATAACACGACTCGTGTAATCTTAGAGCTTAGCTATTCGAATTTTCTCCCTGCCTACAACTCTACAAGTAGGTACAGCTTATTTCAGTTCAACAGGGTCTAGTTTAGCTGTTTCTCATGAACACTACTTACACTATAGACTCCGGGCACCGAGGTGTCGACGGTGCCCTCCCACTGTATGAGGGCCTTCAGGTGCGGCAGCTTGTGCCTGACTGAGAGGATCTTATCCAGCTGCTTCTTGTCTTGTACGGCGCAAATGTTGGCGCGAGACGAGAGCAGGCAGTGGTAGCAGGCATCCGCCGAGTTTGTAGTGTAGATACCCGCCGCGTAACCACTGGGGAATTACATTTGTAAGTTGTAGAATTTTCCATTACATTCATGTGGTGGAGGTCATCTTCGCTTTTAATAATATACATAGCTCGAATAATAAACAATTTCTCGTTCAATAGTTGTTATAATATTATGGACCGTCAGTAAATGGACAAGTGAAATTTTAGTTTTTTGGTACGAAAATATATTTTTTGTGCAAGAAAATATTTTTACAAGCGTTATAAAAGTATAAACCCGAGACAAGAACTTGTATTAATTTTTTTTTTATCTATCATTTTAAGACCGAAACTATGACGGATTTGGCCCTTAGTAATAAATAAATGATAGTTTATATAATAAAATAATAAATAAATAAACTGGCATAGTGATTCCTTATCTTAAGCTTGTTGTAAAAGGTATAAAAATGCTAGGTAGGTATAGCTAATTTACATATTATGACACTGTTGTAATCTTTTGACCGAGTACAACGATTGTGTACCTGTGGGTACGTACCTAGGTTCGTACATATGCTTCCGAAATGTAAAATACTTGTGAAACAATAGGTTCACTTGTTAATTGAACTACCTAATTCATTAAATTTGTAAGACGATGGATGTAATTAAAGTCATTTACTTAGTTTAGCAAATTAAAAAAAGCAGAGCTTAGCTGTTTAGTTGCCTAAACTGTTTTTTTTAATTTTACTTTTTTTTAAATGTCCGGTGCGATCGACCTTTTTCTGTCAACAAGACATTATTTCGTGTATATGATATTCTAGTAAACAGATATGTTATGAGCGCGCAAATCGTGAAGACTAGAAAACGTCCTAATTGGGACGTATTGCCTTTAGTCATTTAGTCTGTGTCACGCACGTCTACGAGATAGACGGTGCGCGCTACTACGTAATTATCATCCAAAATGCCATCTTGTGTATATAAAAAGTGTACCAATTATGTTACCAAAGTTAATAAAACACAAGGGATCTCATACCACACAGAACTACACAATATACTTCGATTTATTAATATATTTCAATTATTTTCCTAATATTCTGATATTTGGAGGTTAGAAAAAAGAAAGAGATGGAAAATACATTTTTTGTCGTAAGAATGACAAGGATGCGTGCACTCCGGACATAGAATAAAAGTACAGATGCGAATATTAGGCAGTAAAGTCATCTTTACAGCAGAGTTCTAGTTTCCCTTTTAATAACTTTTCTTTATAATTTTGTTTGATATATTTAAATTATAATATAAACAAAAAAACTATAATTGATAAGTATACAACAGTTCGCCTTCATTCCGCTCACGAAATAAAAAAGCTCTCTAAGAAACAGAAAAAAAATAAATTAAATCTTTTCGAAGGTGTATGATTTTGTTTACAATATATATATTTCTTTCTTCTTAAAACGTGTTTTATTTTTCACCTACCTACCTTTTAATAGTGTTTATTCGTTGCATAGGCACAAATCCCGACTGCAAATTCTGTACACGCGGTTTGTACTTTCTGCGTAGTTAATTTGTTAGTCTATGATGCCAACGTGCGGTGATTGGTGGCCCGAATAATGTTTGTTTACATTCACGTGCAATTGACAACATCTAGCTGTCACTTTTTTTCTTATTGGTTTTATCGAGCTATCCTTTTTACTTGTAGTGAAATGTAAAATGAATGAAAAGTGTGTATGTGTGCTGCCTCTCGGCGTGGAACACTTTTTTCTGTTGTTTTGTAAGTGTATAACATATCTGTTTACTAGAATATCATTGGTGTATACGTATTAGCCGTCATTTTGGTCTATCAAATTAAAAATCACAGTAAAGGTAGTCATGTTACAGAACAACATCAACACGTCACTTTGAGACTTGTTTAAGCATTGTCGGAAATGTATTTCGGCAAAAAGAAGAGATTATTATCACTCAAGTAGCCAACATTTTTGATGGGAACTGAATAATCACCTATTGTTTGAATTCAGGGGAGACAGATGTTTTATTTTTTAACTTTAGTATTTGCGTCACGAAAATACACTTTAATAATTGACAACAAATACTTATATCCTTTCCCCTGAAAGTATACCTAGGTGTAATAAAATTGTACTAACCCGGCGTGAATGGCTGCTAGGTCGGCGACGAACCATTGTTCTGAGTTGAAACCGAGGATACAGACGGAGTGGTATCGCTCCAGGCCCAGCTTTATGAAAGCTTTCGCCACTGTTCGCACGCGTTCCTGGTATGTTCTGAAAAATACATGAAAGTAGGTACAGTCAACAGCAAAAGTAGATGATCAAAATCAGAAATCCAATACTAATGAACGGAGTTCGCAGCTATATGGCAGCTGTACTCAGTACTAGTAGTAAATGTTTGGTATAATTTACAATCACATACTTTTGAATCACTTCGACGCCACACAGTTCTGACGCGAACTCCGTTCATTAGTATTGAATTGCTGATTTTGACCATCTACTTTTGCTGTTGACTGTACGTTATAAAATGTGAGGGGTACAAGGGGAATTTCAAGTTTACGATCATTGATAGGGATTTTTATATAATTTATGGGAAATATAAATTCTGATAATCTTCATTATCGATATCTACTAATCTAAGATATCTAGTTTAATATGTAATAAATTGTAACTATGCCATTTGGACAACACTCATCATTCTCCTGCCGTTATCCCAATGTATGTATTTGGTTTTTCTTCCATACTTCTCTATTAGTCATCATCTCGGTAAGTACTAACCCCTTTCTAACCATATCATCATTCACAAGCAACCAATTACCACAAAGGCTCGTCGCTGATACCAGCCGGCGAGGAGCCTTTGTGGTTGTTCTTCCGAGCAAATTAATTTTCATCCCACCATCTCGGAAAGAGTATTTTTAATCTTCAATATCTGAGTGGAAAAGCCGTTTTTATTCTCTAGAGTCTAGAGGATAAAGTAAATTGAATTTAGAACATCGTGTGCACTAAGTTTGTGAATTAAAAAAAACATTAAACCTATTTACTGCTACCTCTATGGTGCCGAATATATCATACAACTTTTTTGTAATTTGTTAAAAACTCAGACTCGGAACCTTCTTGGTGTTCTTTTTTCAATTTGCTTTGTACGCGGTTCTTTACGCGGCATTTTTTCACGTCATTGTTAAACCTTATATTAAAAACAAGAAACTTGAAAACAAGTGAAAAAACTAAAATGTGTGATTCTAGCGACGAGGAAGTTTGCTTGACGCCAACAGAATTAACTGAAACTGTTAATAATGCGCAAATGAGCTTTCTCCCTCAACAATCACGCGAGAAGTATTTAAAACAGTACGATATGTTCAACACGTGGCGACTAGCAAAAGGAGCCAAAACTTTCTCAGAAAACGTTTTGCTGGCATATTTTATAGAATTATCCGAGAACAAGAAAGCAAGCACTCTATGGAGTACGTATTCGATGCTAAAAGCAACAATAAAGATGAAAAAAGACAAACATATCGATACCTATCCTAAATTAGTGGCATTTTTAAAAAGAGCCTCATCTGGTCATCAACCAAAAAAATCGAAGGTTTTCACAGTATCTGATATTGAAAAGTTTCTTAACGAAGCACCCGATTCCGTATATTTGGCGGCAAAAGTAAGTCAGTTGCACATTCAGTATCTACTTAAGTATATTAATCTCAATTAAATAGTATACTTAGTAAGTAGATGTTGATAGGCATAATTATGCGTTCATATCAATTTTATTCATTTATCTACTACAATACTCTTTACGTTACAGGTTGTTCTTATTATTGGAATAAACGGAGCATGTCGAACTAATGAACTAACACAACTTAATGTCAAAAACATTGAGAAACATTCAGATGACTTACTATTAATTAATTTACCCAATACAAAGACAAAAAGAGACCGCAATTTCGTCATTCGCAAGGAATACGTAACGATCGTTGAGAAATATCAAGCCTTACGCCCGCCTAACACTCCAATCAATCGATTTTTTCTACAGTATCGCAATGGAAAGTGTGTTAGACAGCCTATGGGTACTAATAAAATTGGCAGTATCCCACGAGAAATAGCAACATTTCTTGAACTTCCAGAACCCCTGTTGTACACGGGTCATTGTTTCCGACGAACTTCAGCCACACTTTTGGCTGATTCCGGAGCTGATCTCCTGTCCCTTAAGCGCCACGGAGGCTGGAAGTCCAATGCAGTTGTAGAGGGATACATAGAAGATTCCATCCAAAATAAGTCTAAAATATGTGAAGGCATCGTAGGAGCCATTACACTGAAAGAGCCTCAATCGGATCCTTGGACTGGCCCTTCTACATCAAAAATAAGCCGTTATGAAACACCTAACCATCTCCCTCTCTCTCCAACATTCACGCCAAGGGAATCCGATGAATCGGTACAACTATTAAGTATGACAGATAGTTTACCGAAAAACAGTACACAAGTGACTAACACCAATATTACAGTACCAAACAAAAATATTACACTCAATTTAAATAACTGTAGCAACGTTACTTTAAAATTTTCTAAATTATACCTTAGTATTATTTTGTTATAATTTAAAGATTATTCTGTAATACTTACCTGTCATAATGTAGTAATTAATACCTAAACTGAAATAAAAGTGTACCTATCTTGTGATTGTAAACGTTTTTTTTTGCATTTAGTCATTTCCTCGCTGAGGTGGAATGAAAAGTTACGTGTTGCACTCGAGTGCAAAGATTTTTCACCTCGTACTCTTTTGATTCCCTCGCTAACGCTCAGGATTCTAATTTTGAAATCCTTCGCTTGCTCGGTCATCAAAATTGAACACGCGGTTAAAAAGCAACTTTGCACTCTTGTATAACAAATAACTATTAATCTTCATTTCTTTGTTGACATTTACAATATGGCGCCCGAACTTAAAGTAGAGCCTTAACCGAACGATCCCGCAATAATATTTCAATAAAGGGGCGGTTATCTGTTGAATCGGACCTTATCACTTTATGGTCCATTCATCGTGTCTTTGGTCTTCCCCTACTCTTATAGCCATCATCGACAGTCATACCCAAAACTTTCCTGAATTAAATTTTCTAATATAGTCAGTAAGTCAAAAAAAAATGTGCCTGTTTTGGGATCACCTTAGCGCCTTCACTTTAGCGCACGTAAGAAAATATAAAAATGCTTAGCTACTTCTTTAATAAAATTTTCTGTTATCATCAAATTAAATCGGCTAAGTCAGATATCTATTACAAGTAGGTATAATAAAATGCATAACAATATTTATAGGTAAATAAATATTGTTATGCATTTTTTCTACGCGAGGTACTTATTCTTAGCGAGGTATTAACGGCTTAATTGACAACCGATTTTGCACATTAATCTTAATTTTGAAAATTATTTATCATGAATGAAAATGGATTAAAGTTTCCATTAATCTTTTACCTATAAAAACGTGTTTGGTATTTCAGTGGGCTTATGAACTTATCTTAAGGATTTTTCAAAGAGAAGGACATGCAGATAATCTGTAAACTTACTTGTAAGTGATTTTGTGCCATCTGCCATCTGATTTTTTTGTTGCTAGCGCTGTGGCGTCGGGGTACCTTGCTACCGTCCGCCTGAGAAGGCCGGGCACTGAGATGGGGGGCTCCGCAGCCAGCCCTCGGGCCTGCATATGTAGCTTTACATGGCCCCCGGGTACTGAATTAGTGAAATTTTCTGATGGTACGACCTGGTCCGGCCCTGAAAATTGGACATTACAATATTATGAAAACATCACGTGCCCAATTACAGTTCAGTGTTTGTTATAAGTTCTGTTTGCAGCTCATGTGTTAGTCACTTTATTGTACAATGGCAAACGTTATCAAACATGCATTAAACTGGTTAAGAAATCGCTCATTGAAAGGTAAATGTTGCGATCGCGCCATTGTTATCGTTTGCATTATAATATAGGTATATAGAATCATCATTACAAAATCAATTATTTCTCATTTATTACTGATGGCGAAGTAAACATTGTAGGTACTTTAAAGGTTACCTCGTCTTGCGTAGAACAATTCATTATTGCCGTTTTATAAATTGCGACAAAATATTTTATCAAATCTGAGCAAATTTATTTTCAGAATGACGTCAATTAAGTAGTAGGTACCTACATAAAAAAACAGCTTAGCTACCTACTTGCGTAAGAATGGAAAGAAAAAATTGATGCCACAACAGCGCCGCATTAGTAGAATTAAACTAATCCTTTTTAACCATTTATTCCCACGGATAATCGAGTGTCGCCTTCATGTGCAGAGCTACTAGGTAGGTATATTAGGTATTGGAGGGATCTAGTCCCCCACTGATTTATTTATATTAAAGAGTTACTGACACGAGTAGTGGGGTTATCACATATAGCTATTTATAACACTCCAAAGAATAAATTGTGCGATATTTTAAATCAACAAATGGAAAATTTTGCACTAAAGCCACTACATAATAAATTATTTCTAGCTGCCCGGCGCTACTTCGTTTGCGTGGTGTCCTACCCCCTACCCTACTCCTACCCTATTCCTACATTACTCCTACCCTACTCCTACCCTACTCCTACCCTACTCCTACACTACTCCTACCCTACTCCTACCCTACTTCTAACCTACTCCTAACCTACTCCTACCCTACTCCTACCCTACTCCTAACCTACTCCTACACTACTCCTATAAGTAAAACGCTGATTGATTGATAGAATTATACATGAATTATTATAGGGGTTAAATATAATGACCACCATAGAATGCTTTGATACCCTTAGTTCTTGCATTTCAAATTGTATTCGAACACCAAATGTAGTAAATGATCACTAAATCTTAGCGAGCAAATTAATGCGCTATTTCTGCCTAAATAAACCACTATGATCGCCATAAAATGTAGGTTTATTACCAAATAAAGTATTATGTTGCCATATTAAGTTATTTATCCGGCTTACTGCAAACTAGATAGACGAGGTTAATTTAAAAAAAAAAAAATGGTTAGGTTAGGTTAAAACTGTGACCTCCTACGCACGAGCCGAGCGAACGAAGCGAGCGGTGCCGCGGCAGCGGCCGGCGAGTGCCAGAAACGACTAGATTGTATAGAAAAAAATATGGAAAGAAAGAGATTATTTTTTGCACGCTGTCGAGAACCGAACTGACTTATTTGGAGTCATTTTGCTTAAATAAGATAGCGAGATGTTAAAACTTTGGTTATAAGTTATAACATTAAAATGCGGGTTTAATTTTGGTGATCATTTACTATTTTTGTCTGTTATATTATATGTTATATATCTGGTGGTAAGTTAAACATAAGCCATTATTATATTCGATTGCCATCTTGCGGATCTGTGGATGGAACAGAATAATATAAAAATCGCGATTAAAAAACAGGGGTTAATCGTATAAGGGTGAAAATTTCGAAAAATAGATGATGGCTGATTCTCAGACCTACCCGATATGCACACAAAATTTTATTAAAATCGGTCCAGCCGTTTCAGAGGAGTTTGGCAAGAAACACCACGACATGAGAATTTTATATAGGTATTAGATTTAAAAGAAACAGAAATGACTTGCGGAAATACGGATTTTCGGATTTCGAGAAAAGGTTCTCTGGACCCTAGAGATTTGTCAACTCACATAAACTCATTAATTAATAAATATTTACTTATGAGAATAATTAAGAACATAGCTTTTGACAAGCTACTAAAACTTAATCTCACCATTGTGACAATACTAACTGAAAGGGAAACTATGGTGAAAATAAAGGGTAAACAAATCTATAACTTACCGTTCAAATGTTTCGTTTGACTAATTCCATTGGGCACTTGCATTTTACTAACTTTCACAATTTCTTCGCCGTTCTCCACGATGACTGTCGTGTTATTCTGAAAACAGGAACATTTATTAGTTCTACTACAACAGAGAGGATGATGATTTTTGATGTATCATCTAATACATCAAAAACAGTGCGTAGAAAAACAGTAAAACATGTACACCTACTCCTACACCGATCCTAAAAAGTATTCTGTGACCTACAAAAACTAGTTTAGCTTTATCTACACCACATTCGTAAGGTGGCAATTTAGATTATAAGACAAATAGTAGGTTTCGAGTTCTGATCGTTAGACTAATCATGTCAGTTTATTTTTTCAACCTTCATTCGGTACATTTTCCTCATCTGTGTCTTGTTAGCAATTTTCCGGATTACAGTAACAACATGTTAATGAAAGGGAAAAAGATTACAGTGTGCCTGATCTACAATTTGTTGCATAGGTACGTCATGAAATCTCATGAACCCATTGATATTTCTATAATTATTTATTATTAATGTGATGTAATTATTTATTATTACCAATCTAGTGGCACTCATTATCATATTTTCTCTTGTTAATATGCCTTCGATCAATAATAGTACTAGATTCCCGATCAGCACTTCAAAAACGGCCCGAAAAATAAGACCACAAATACTTTTGTGGTCTTATTTCAAATTAGTATGTTTTTAACCTTATTATTTAGACTTTAAGTTTCATTTTAGGATAAATGACTGAAAAATTAAAAATAGAATGATTTTATTTTTAAGCGACATTTTAAATATATTTCGCAATGGTAATTAAACTTTATGTTTAAGCATTAAGGTTTATAATAAACTGAAGTTGTTAATATTATTAAACTTTTTTCTAAGAAATGTAGATGTTTACGTGTGTGCAAACGTGGCCACTTGAGCGACTGATTTTTGTTCCTGATCCTTAATCTAGTACTATTATTGATCGAAATAATATGCGGATAATGTAGTGGGCTGCAATATTGTTAATATTATGTATTATCTTTCCTCTGTACCAACACATATTGTAGCTGTTTATTGTCCCTGAATAAATAAAATAAAACCCTAATTGCGCAACACACTACCTATCAATCTCAATCTGAATAATGACATTGCTAATCCTTCAATACTCATCATCTGCCTAGCCTTTTCCCAACTATGTTGGGGTCGGCTTCCAGTCTAACCGGATGCAGCTGAATACCAGTATTTTACAAGTGACATTGCTAATCCTTCAATGCTAATCATGAAAAATTTGTCTGTCCACTTGTAGCAAGCGTTATCCCAAATGCTGTGTCTTCTCATCTTATTGCGCTCGTCAAGAACCAGCACCCTAATTGTGTAACCCACTATCGATCTCATATTGATCCATTTTGAAGGATATTGCTGATCCATTGCATCATATGTTCGAAATATGTGTCTGCTCAAAAACGTATAGCGCAATGAATGTTGTTGACCTGTCAAAATGATAGCCATTCCTACTGTGTGTTACGCAATTACCCCGCTGTGCAATGGTACCTAATGCCGCTTGATAAGGTGTACAACCCAAATACAAAGAAGTTGTGTCGTCTCGTTATCGATCTTAAAACTGGTAACAAGTTGTAAAACTGAAAATGTTGCTTATTTTGGTTAAAACATTTTTTGGACCAGGGGGCGTAGTCTCTATGACATAATGAATGAAATCGCGCGAAATGAACGCGAAGTTGGCGTAATTAGCTAAGGAATTGACGTGGTTTCAAAGCAAGGAATCATTGAGTGGTCATTGTTAATTAGGGCCCTGATTCAATTTCCCATAGTAACTACTTATTATTCCATTAGAAGTTTCGCTTCCTGAGTTCCTGCTTCCTCCATTTAGAAGTGATGTTCTACGTCTTTAAAAGTTATTTCAAGTTGCAGAAAGAGGTATAAATTTGACTTCTTTCAATGTATGACACAATAAAACAAGCGGAGCGAGACTCCTTATAATGTTTTAACACTGTTTTTTTTTTAAATTATGTGTACAATAAAGAAAAAAGTAGGTTCTTTAATTCTGAAAGTAGCAAGGGAATTTTAATAAACACTCCATGCGTGTAGCCTAATTCGTTTCAGGGCTAACTTTAGGTACCTTTACTAATAATAGTACCTGTCATATTATCATGTAGCAGAACTGGTGGGAATGAACTCCCTGATCACGATAGGCCTAATAAATCAGGAGGTCAACGTAAGGATATGGAGAGCTAAATCACGACAGGGGGCGGCTAAGTGCAGGGTTCATTACACTTTGGTTAATATGTCTGACCCAAGTTTGTTAACCCTATTCCGAGCCTTTATGAAAACCTATGTACGTACTTCTTTCATTTTTGTCCCTCCTTCCGCACAAACTGTCGTTCGGCCCAACGTAGTTTCTCAGTAGCTACGTTACTATAACAAGGATAATACTATTCAAAATATATACCCTATGTACAGATCAAAATGTAGAAGAACTGTTACGAAATGGCTACTTGAATTGATTATGCGGAGACTGAAAATATACTAAATATTCAAAAATAATTTCGTCTATCGGAAATATTTACCTACTCAAATTAATCTTAGATCGCGTTTCACCTTGTTAACCACATACAGACGCACACACACACTTCTAGGCAAATGGATGCTCACGCCCAGTGCTCTTCGCGGGCGCTGGGCGGACTTATATAAATTGCACTCACGGACACACAACACTCTCCAAAGACACATAGACATAGCACATCTTCTTTTTTTTCTATTAATTCTCTTCCTCTCAGTACTAGGAGCTTTTATAATGTTGTAGATGTAAGTGCCATTAAATATTGTAATTTTAAGGGTGTGAGCCTGGAGATCTATCATATAGGTCCCGAACCCAGTAGGTATAGACTCCAGCTCTCACAAAGGATAAACTTCAAAATGTAACTCGATCCCATGGTTTGATAGTAATGTCATTGGCCGTGGTACTGTAGTAGGTGACTGCTCATCGGGTTCGTTCCGGACACATGCCGCTGAGAGCTGTTGCTTATCTAATGCAAAAAGTTGGTTCGCCTAATTGCGAGGTTTGCGATAAAAGAGAAGATGTGCAGCATCTTTTGGTGGAGTGTGTCAGGAATGAATCTGAGAGAAATAGAATTATTAGAGAATTAAAAATAAATAGGTTACATTTAGGCATATTTAATCATTTTCTGGCCCAGCCTATGTCCCGTGAGGCTAAAATGATTTATTCATTAGTTACCTACTATTTAAGCACTGTTTTTGTTTAGTAGTAGTTTTTGTTACGTAACTTAAGATTAGTTAATGATGGGACTTGGCGTGAACTGTGTTCAAAAGTGCCTTAAAATAATGTTAAAAAAAAAAAAACTCGATCCTATCAATCAAAACTATACCTACCTTTTTGAGAGAAATAAATTATTATTAGTATTTTAATGTTCAATACATTATCCGAAATGTCTTTATTTTTCAGACGTACACACGGCTACACGTCAAGCTATACAAAACCAGTTTGTCTTGGCCTCACTTTGTATGATATTTTCTCACAATGGATTGTCAGCCAATACTGGTTTTGCATAGCTTGATATGTAGCCGTGTGTACGTAATTAAATTGTTTTGAATATTGACGTGACAATAAGCATTTAGAAAATAGTCTGGTGTGCATAGGTATAGTAAAATCTAATTGGTTTATTACACTACTAGCTTCCCCCCAAGGCTTCGCCCGCGTGGTATGTCGATAAAAAATTAGCCTATGTCCTTCCACAAGGTTTAAAGTATCCCCTTACCAAATTTCATCAAAATCGGTCCAGCCATTTCGGAGATTAGCCGGCACAAATAGACAGACACACAAAAAATAAAAATAAATATTTTTTGTTATAAGTAAGTACCGTATGCATATACTTTCAAATGCATTTAGTAGAAAGCTGTTATTTTGACATTACAAAAAGACACCTCAATTTTTTTTATTGTACGTGTAGAAGACTCGTGTATAGATACACGACTACAAGGTGAGTGTAATTATAGGGTCGTGGAATGCACTATTCAAGGTGTATGTAAACGAAATTATACTCATTTAGCGAGTCCAGAGTCCAGACTGTAGGCAATTACCGTGGAAACTGACATTAATCGCTATCTGTTATTATTCCCATTCATAATTCAAATCATAATATGCAAAGGCAAACCACTATAACTACTCTAGTTTATAATGTAAATAAAAACGGTTAATGTATGCATGTAACTAATAACAAAATAGATGTACCTAGATACTGAGATTAGATAATAGACGACCAAAAAAATTATAAGCAAAATGAAATAACTAAATTCCAAAACCTCTTTGCGTGTTGATCAGCCGATCAGCATCGCTAATGATTATTGGTAAGTGTTGGCTGCCAACACATAGGTATCTATGTGTGTGTGTGTGTATATAAGTCACTGTTGATACCACAAAATCGAACAACCTAGCACTATCGAATTTGACTGCTATGAAGTTAATAACACTAAACACAGGTAGGCAATGTCCTAAAAATATCAAAAATCTAAAAACCTTAAATTTTGCTCTGAAGTAACACTAAACACTAGGTAGGTACGTAGGCAATGTCCTAAATATATATATTAAAAACGTAAAAATGTTAAAGGTGACCGGTTCGAACTTATGAATAATTTTAATATTTAGGTACTTATTGCAAGTTGTTATTAATTTAGAACATAAGTCGGTGGCAACTAACAATTTCGTGATTGAGGTTTTAGGGTTCGTGTTAGTTAATGCAGTTACTACACGAAGCTTAAAATCTCAATCTAAATCAAGGTAAAGCGGGTTACTTTACATATTTAAGAAGGATTTAAAGGTATTTGGAGCTTGCTCAAATTAAAGCTCTTATTTAGTAATTAGTCAATGTAATTGGGCCCATATCTGAATACTTATTGCAGTTAATTTAAACGTCAAATATATATTTAATTATCGACCATGGTCTAAATTAAACGAAAGTTGTAGCAATTTTTAGCAGTCTCAAAGTTTCAAGTCTGTTTACACACTACTTTTGGCTGCATAATTTTTAATGGACAGGTGTTTAGAGGTACCTTTTATTATCTATATCAAATTCCTGCATAATCCTTTTATAAGTGGTTTTATTGGTACATTACATACTAGGTACCTGGATTAATACGTGCGATAAATAATCGCTCACTTTTAAGCGCAGGCGCTTAGTAACCACAAAAACATATCCATTTAATGGAAGAAGATTTATTTATTACTTTAGCTTATCAATCGTACTCGGCTCACCTTGCTGCACACTGATACGAAAGTTCGTGGTTATACATAATAAATTATAATATGCAGATATGTTTTTTATTATGTAGGTAATGTATAACTAACTAATCCCAATAAGCTAGATAAAAAGGTGACCACCGATAATACCGTACAAATGCCAAATAGAATCCTTCAAACTAATCATTGTTTTATTTACCTATGTCGGTCAACATTCCAACATCTCACTGTTGTTTTCATACTCTTAGAAAATGAATAAAACTTCTGAAAGAGGAATTGTCGGAATAAAGCGTGTTTTTATAGAGTAGGTATAGTTATTAATAGCATGATAATAATTTTCACGATATAAAATCCTTAGAATGATTCACGACACGTTGTAGCGCTGTATCAGTTCAAACATTGATTGGATTCGATAATGTAATAAATAAACCGGATTAATAATTGCAGTATTAATTTAATCTGCATTTATAAGCTATTTAGCTGCACTCACTGTATGATTTAAAATAGTATGTTTTTTTTTTTGTTTTCTTATAACTCATTTTCCAATCTGGCGAATAATTTTAGTTTTAGACAGTTTAACCGAATTTTTATTAGGGTAAACTGTCTAAAACTCTAATTCATTAAAGATTCATTCATTTGGTGGATTCAGACTTTGGTGAAATCAGTCTTCAATAAGTTTATTTTTAGCAACAAATCGTGGAGGCTAGGAGGCAGTGTAGGTACATCGTAGAGCCTAGGAGCCTCTACGATGCATCTACACTGCTCCGACGCGGCTACTACGGCTACGCTGCTCCTACGCGATAGATACGCCGTAATAAAGCCACTGCAGCGGTAGACACAGCGCAGCAGCGCACTGCTGCGCTGTGTCTACGCGGCTGCGACCGCTACGCTGCCCCTACACTCTTGCTACGCCGGATCTACGCGACTACTATGACTACGTTGCGGTGCGTTTGCTACGCCGTAACTGAACCCCTGCTACGCGGTATCTACGCGGCTACGACGGCTACGCTGCGCCTACGCGGTTGATACGCCGGATTAACGCAGCTGCTACGGCTGCGCTACTTCTACGTCGTAAGAAAGCCGTTGTTACACTGTCTCTACGCGGATGTCCCGCTGCTTCTGCGTTGTATAATTGTGTACATCCGACTAACATCGAAAAACGAATCCCACTGCAACTATGTTGGTACACGTTAATTATTATTCGTAGTAACAGATCTAGGGTAGCTACTAGCTACCTTATTAAACAATGACTATTTCTTTGTTAAATAAGATTCCTACAATACGACAACCTTAAAAAATACATTGCTGTCAGGAATATATTTTTGTAGCTTGCTTACTTGTTAGGTGCTTTTTAATCGTAGCCAGTATTTAAAATAATAGGTATCATGCACATATCGATAAAATAATTAATTGCACCGTCATTTATTTACACGATAATATTAGGACCTACCTTGTATTCTGCACTAAGAATTAAAAATATTTTTTTAATACTAGGAATATTTTTTCAAAACCGTAAAATCCGTTATTTAATTATGAAAAATAATTTTATTGAAACTCGACCGTACGTAAGTTTTCAATACAGTGCGTTTTTTTTTACAGTTCAGTTTGAATTAACTTTAAGCGGACATAAATAGATGATTCTATTTAAAAATCTTGAATTAATTAAAAACAGGTTTATCAAATCAAATCAGTAGCACGTGAATCACAGGCATGCAATGTTCGACATGAAGCAACAAACACGCGTGATTAGTGAGTCATTAGCGCCGTCGCGTCTCTGTGAAGAAATGGCCGCACTGTCGGTGAAAACTCCGAAACCCATGCATTATAGGTACATTTCACACTTCACCTGGCACACTGACCCCGCCAGCCACACGCTGACGACACCGAATAACGACACATCTATCACGAATCAATTAATCTAATGAGACAATGGCGCCGATTCCCTTGTTCACAAACTAAACTAAATTTAAGTTCAGTGCATCTTTTTCTTTCTGTTTCATTAAGAAAAGGACAGAAGATAAACATTAGTTTAGTCCTGTCAAATTATGATACTCCATAGACAAGTTAGACGTGATTAAAAACATGGCTACTAAAAATACGTCAATTTACGTCAGGCGCGGACTAATTTGACAGGACTAAACTAATATTTTATCTTCTGTCCTTTTCTTAATGAAATAGAATGAAAAAGATGCACTGAACTTAAATTTAGTTTAGTTTGTAAACAAGGGAATCGGCGCCATTATTGACGACGCTTAATTTCATTTAAAGTTAACGCCGGCTCTCGTTGAAAGCAACGGCTGTCTTGCATAGGGTTTAATTTAATTTTGACAATGCAAAAGTACCTGAAATGTTTTAATTGAAATATATGATTTGAGTTTGAGTTTGGGTCTTAGCATTATGCTAAACGATGGCCGTATTGCGTGGATGTGACGCATATTTTCCCCCAACTTGTTATTTTTTTTGTTTTTGTGTTCTTTCTCTGCGTCATATTTACTGCAAATAAACGTATTTTCTTTTTATTTAAATTATCAAACTGTTTACGCTAAGCGCTCTCTATCCACCTATTTACAACAATCGATTTCAAACAACAAAATACATATTAAAACGACAATATGAAAACAGGTGCCAAAAGTAACTCACGCCACCTTTGTCGTGAAAACTCGTGGCAAGAGATGATTGCAATTTTTATTTGTGGAAGACTAATGTCAGTGTAATCGTTAGTTCAAAAGAGAAAGTTTTTTTAACCGACTTCTAAAAAAGGAGGGGGTTCTCAATTCGGATGTTTGTATTTTTTTTATGTTTGTTCGCACATAACTCCGTCGCTTGTCAACCGATTTGAAACCGATTTTGTTGGAAAGGGTATACATCCCAAATGGTCCCATTGAAATTTCGACCAGATCTGATGATGAGTTTCGGAGACAGACAACGGAACTCTTCAATAAATGCCAGCAAATCAACGGCTATTGCTGCTATCGCTTATGTATGTATTGTTTATGCAATCACACAACATAACGTCACGCCTGTACCCTCTAAAGGGGTACGCAGATGTGTTCATACCACGGTACACCCTCATTTCTGTCAAAGTTGTTATTGGGGTACCTCTAATCTTGTAAGTATATACGAATTTGTGTGTGGTAGGTACAACTAAAAACTGAAAAATAAAAACTTTTTTACAAAAAAAAACAACCTACTTCTAAAAGAACCACTACAAAGAGAAAAATAACTTTAATTTCGAAAGACGGTGTCAAAAAACGAAAATGCGGAACCAGCGACACCGACTTCCGAAATTAAAGTTATTTTTCTCATTGTAGTGGTTTTTTTTGGAAGTCGGATGTTTTATTTTTGGAAAAAAGTTTTTGAGACACGATTTAAAAAAGTCAAGTACACACAACAACATAACGCCTGTTTTTCTCCGGAGGTATAAGCAGAGATGTACCTACCTATAGATATAATCGTAGTACGGGCACATTTCGCCAGTTATATTCAGTAATGCTATGTTTTATCACATACATTGTCTCTTCTAAAGAACGTATTTATTTTTCGTATAATGTTATGGTACGGCTAGTGAGACTAACATGTAGATTCAGGATTATTTTTATACCGGTTCACGCTGAAGTGCTACTACTGTGCCTACCTATATAATGTCGCATGTACAACAAGAGACAGGAAACATCTGGATCTAGTCGGTACCAGATCAGAAAAAAAAATGTCAACAACTTATAAAGTTATAACAAATACTTAAATACCTACAATAGCAATCCTGTAAAGGCAGAAAAGAATACAAATTCTGACGATGTTGTGGTATGTAAAGGTTTAGACTTTTCAGGGCAGTTGTTTACAAGTTTTCCACAAACTAACAAGCAGACAGAGTACAAGAATAATATTTACAATTCTCAGAATAATCGCCTGTTTCAGATGTCTCACCATATTTGCGGTATTCAAAGATATAAGTCACAGGAATAAATCGTACAAACATTTCTCCTCAAGAAGGCGATTGCACTTGTTAAAACCCTATGTTAAAATAAGCCTAATGTTAATTTTTTCGTAACACATATTCTTTGTCATGGATTCGATTGTTTTCAATTCAATAAACATGCAGTCTCTTTTAATAACAAACCCTCCTGCTTCAGTTGTTTGCTCACTGCGGAGCGTCGTGATGTGCCCGACCACTTTTTAACGATCCTCTTCCATTTGTGACGATCTTTGGTTTGTTGTTGTACGTCGGAGGTATTGGTGTCTAGGTGTTGCTTAATTTGGTCAGACCATCGTATAAGGCTACGTACGTACCCCAGGATTCTTTCTTTCCATCTTTCGAATAACTATAAGTTTTGCCAGGTTGTCGAATGGCTTCCGGGTGATATGGCCGAAATATAGCAGCACTCTCTAAACACTCGCAGGCCTTCTCTCAGTTCTTTTAGGATGAACGCATTCGTCCTATGTGTGCATCACATCTCAAACGCGTCGGTCTGCTGCTTTGATGGTCCAGTATTCTACACCATAAAACAAATAGGGAAGGTCAGAGTCCCCACGATGTGTACTTTTGGCTTTCTTATTAGTATGCTACGGTCCCTCCATACTTTTTCAAGTTGGGTCATCGCCGATTTGGCCATTCCGATGCGTCATCTGATTTCGTCCTCGTTCTGCCTGTTGGGTATGCTCGATCCCAGGTAAACAAAATTCTGCACGATGGCACATTGCCCGAGCATGTCAAGGTGTTGAAGAGCGTTGGCTCTATCGACGACCATCAATTTGGTTTTGGCCTGGTTGGTTAAGAGAGTCCTATTTCTCAACCGACGATGTCCAACCGATTCACCAGCTGTACTGCATTAGATTCGTTGGTGGTCAACAGAGTGGCATCATCGGAAAAGCGAATGTTAGAGATTTTCAGGCCCCCAACCACCATCCTATAATACCATATCATCCGTGTAATGGTTTGCGCAAAATGTACTCGCCATTAATATTGAAAAGAATAGAAGAGATGATGCATTGCCTTCCTGCCTTACACACTTCTTGAACCGAAACCCCGATGATCTCGTCGACTATCATGACGTCACCATGACAGGACACAAACTGCGGAGTAATTGCGTAACGCACTATATCAGTAGCAATGGGTTTCATTTTGACAGTTCAATAACATTCATTGCGTTATTAACGTTGTTGAGCAGACACATATTTCGAACATATGTTGCAATGGATCAGCAATATCCTTCAAAATGATTCAATATGAGATCGATAGTGTGTTACACAATTAGGGTGCTGGTTCTTGACGAGCGTAATAAGATGAGAAGACACACCATTTTTCTTGTGTGAACTGGACACACTTGCCACAAGTGGGTCCAGTTCACACAAGAAAAATGACACACTTTAAAAACTACATTAGGTAGGTATGTTGCAGACAGGTACTTACTTAGGTATCTAATTACCTATACCTGTTATGTAGTATTAGTTGTTCTAATCAGAACAGTTGGTATAAAGTGATGTCTACATCGAATAAGGCACCAGACGTGATCAAGATTAGATTAAGTAAATAAATTATTATACGAGTATGTAAACCTAATGCAATAATAATTTAGTACTCAATGTTATAATCAAACATTCTGATTCTTTATTTTATCATTATTTATCAACATCGTCATTCCCAGGTCACTAGTGCCTATTTGAAAGCGGAAATGATTTTGTTGCGTCCATGTCATTCTGCTCAGCATTTCGTTTCCGTTGATGCAGACATTTACAAATAATAGCTGGCTGACACGTGTCCAGGGTTTTAAGAATACAGCGCCATGCGTTATGCAAGGGGCATAATGTATAATATGTATGAGGTTGTTTAAAACGAATCAAATCACCACGGTACCTATTCAAAAACAATTAAAGGCTGTTTTGTAGCTATTAAGCCCTTGAATTTTCTTTTCTGACTAGTACGTTTTAGGGTTACGTAACCGAGAGTGCCAACGGGATCCTATTACTAAAACTCCGCTGTCGGTCCGTCTGTTTGTCAGCAGGCTGGTATCTCATGAACCGCCATGAAATTTTCATGAAAATTTTCATGAAAATTTTCATGAAATTTTCACAAGAGTGTGTATTTCTACTGCCGCTATATAAAAAAATAACAAAAATAAAGTTAAATAGATCCATACGAGAAACGTGATTTTTTCAGCGTTTTTTTGCCTTGTGGTACGGAAATCTTCGTGTACGAGTTCGACTCGCACTTCTTGTGTTTCTCAATTGCCCTTCGGTAAACAGGTTAACAGAAATGACAATGCAACTATTTTTTTTAAAAGTGTTCCTAAGAAAAATCCACTATCAATCACTAGGGAAAATACCTATAAGTAGGTAAGTATTTACTGACTAGGCATATTATTTAAAAATAGATTTTATTAAGGTAGGTTTGATCTACAACGAAAGGACTTTTGGCTAAGGAATAACAGACGGGTTGATCGATCAGGTTAAGCTACGCTTGCCGCGGTTAGTCCGTGGATGGGTGATGAACTTCACATACCAAGATCCCTCCGTGGCTCGGAAAGCACGTAAGCCGTTGGTCCCGGCTGTCATTCGTGGATCTTTGACAGCCGTTTTGGGTCGTCAGAAGCCCGAAAGTCTGACACTGGTTGTCAGACTTTCGGGCTCTTACCAGGGGTATCGTATTACCCAGTAACTGGGTTGTAAAGGTCAGATAGGCAGTCACGCTATGTAAAATACTGGTATTGGGCTGCATCCGGTTAGACTGGAAGCCGACCCCAACCTAGTTGGAAAAGGCTAGGCAGATGATGATGTATGATCTAAAACGATGTAAGAGCAATTTAAGGCTTAAGTAATCATTGTTACAATGATAAACGAAACATTTTCTCCTGTTTAAGTGCAATGCTTTGTGACTGTAAAACGCAATAAATTATGATCATGTAAATGAAGTAAATGCGTGTTATTTATTGTAAAGAAAGTTTATAAGTAGTGGTCGCAAACGTGGGGTCACCGCTATCTTACGTACGATATTAGTAGGTATCACTAAACAAATTACGTAAGAAATAAGTAGGTATCATAGTTGATATAAATGCTAAGGAAACAAACAATTTTTGTTGCTTTTTTCTAAATATTTATGTGAAATGCATGCAATATCGCGAGAAAATTAAAGGTTTATAAAAATCTTAAAATATTGTAAGAATTATTGTAGAGATTGCACAGAGAACCAATCTTGTAAGTCGGAATAAATTTGGTAAATAAGTATGTGAAGTTAGGCAAAATAAATATCTACCGTCTCGTCTCCTTTAATTTATACATTACTAACTGCGCCCCGCGGTTTCACCCGCATAAGTTTCCATCCCGTGGGAATATCGGGATAAATAACAAATAATTCAAACCCAAACAACAATAAAAACTCAAACTCATTTGTGCCAAATTTCATCCAAATCAGTAGTTTTTGCGTGAAAGAGTAACAAACATCCATCCATCCATCCATCCATACAAACTTTCACGTTTATAATATTACCTATTATAAGTAGTAGGATATTCTTCACTTATAAATGCAAACTACAAAAGGCATTTCTAAATTTTTTCAAGAATTTTTGACTTCCTTCTTTTTTATGTAGGTGTGATGGTAAAATATGTATAGTTTGCCATTTTTTTTTTTATAAATACTGGGCAATTTTAAATTATCAGAAGGCCAATTCTCGTAATTTAAAAAGTTCAAAACCTAGTCACGAATGTCAAAAAACTTGTCAAAAAAAAAAATTCTGGGAGTTTAGAGGTATTTTTGACAGATTGAGACTGAGATCAGAGGGGCAATTCTCGTAATTTTAAGAACGTTCACAGTCTGATCTCAGTCTCAAACTGTCAAAAATCTATATCTATACTTCTATACTTATAATAAGAATGTAAAAAAGTTGTGTCTGTACATTGAATATATTTAAAAAAGAATAATTGAGGGGGGTTAAGAAACAGTAATAGAACACGAATCTAATAAAAAAAGTCTGTCTGTTTGTCTGTTTATCTGTTTGTCTGTTTGTCTGTTTGTACACGCTAATCTCCGAAACTACTGGACGGATTTGAATGAAACTTTTTTTGTTATCTAGCTATTAAGCCTGGGCAACATATAGATTATAATTGATTTTGGAAACTGGAACACCTGATGCAGAACCGCAACAGACCAGCTAAACTATAAGAGTTACATAAATGGCGCCTTAGAAAAAAATGTTGTGTTTGATGAGTATTTTCTGCTGAGAGAATAAAATTGAAGATCCGGAACACCTGATGTGGAACTCTTAGAGCACAGCTAAACTATAATATATATAGATTTGACATCTTAGCAAAAGTTATTCAGTCTGATGAGTATTTTCTGCTGCGAGAATAAAACTCGAAGATCGGAACATCTGATGTGGAACTCTAAGAGCACAGCTAAACCATAACATATATAGGAATGACATCTTTGCAAAAGTTGTTTAGTCTGATGAATATTTTCTGCTGGGAGAATAAAATTCGAAGATTGAAACATCTGATGTGGAACTCGGAGAGCACAGCTAAACTATGGCATATACAGACATGATATTTTAACAAAATTTGTTTGGTCTGATGAGTATTTTCCGCCAAGATAATAAAAATCAAGGATCAGGAACATTTGATGTGGAAATCAGTTTATACTAATATATTAACATAAGCTAGGAGTACCTCCACGCGGTGAAGGCGGTAACAGTTTGGGCCTTCTTTTCGATGACGATGGTAAATTCATTGAAAACTTGGCTTCACTGGCTAAATCATAATATAATAGATATGCCTTCGGGCTTATGTTATTTGAGTGTTTAATTTCCTTTTCCATTTATCTTCGTGACACGGTAGCCTACCCGGTAATGCAGGGGAGCAGTCACTTAGATCTTAATTGCAAAGTTATTAAAGTACATTAATAACCATAACCATGCCACGAAAGAGGTCAAATCTTTTGCAATGTTCGAAATTAGCTAAAAGATTGAAGATCATTAGATCCCAAGAATCGAATGAAAAACGCCAGGCATGACTTGATACTGTTCGACAACATCAGGCTGTATCTCGCCCAGCGGAAACTTCTTCGGATCGTGAAGCACGACTTAGCGCTGATCGTGAGCGTCATGCATCGTCTCGCGTTTCTGACACTTTCACACAAAGAGAATCACGCCTGCGTTCTCAGCATATTTACGCATCTACATCTAGGTCTCTGGAGACCAGTGAGGATCGTGATGCGCGACTGACCGCTGATCGTGATCGTCATGCATTGTCTCGCAAGTCGGAAACGTTAACGGAAAGAGAATCACGCTTGAGTTCTCAGCGTATTCTCCCGTCGACTTCTAGGTCTTTAGAGACCAGTGATGAACGTGAAGTGCGACTGGCCGCTGATTGTGATTGCCATGCATGTCTCTCGAATCAGAAACGTTCACAGAAAAAGCATCACGCTTGAGTTCTCAGCGCATTCGCACGTTGACTTTTAGATCTCTGGACACCAGTGAAGAACGTGATGCGCGACTTACGGCTGATCGTGATCGTCATACATTGTCTCGCGAGTCGGAAACATTCACGGAAAGCGAATCACGCTTGAGTTCCCAGTATATTCGCACATCCACTTATAGGTCTCTAGAAACCAGTTAAGAACGTGATGCGCGACTTACGGCTGATCGTGATCGTCATGCATTGTCTCGCGAGTGAAGACAGACACTGAAAGCTGCTGGTGTTGATTTGAGAACCGGCTGTTTTTCTCATGGCCAACTTTATGTTGCTTTCTCAAGGGCTAGCCTTCCGGGTTTTATATTCTGGCACCCGACGGAAAAACCAACAATATAGTTTATAAAGATTTTTTTTAGAATAGTTATGTTAACTAATTGATATTAATTTCGCATCATAATTTCGGAATGAAAATAATTCTACCTTTTTATTTTAATGAAGTTATAACCTACCCATTGTCTACAACACGCAATCTAAGTTATACCAAACAAAACCGATGAAGGATTTCGATTAAGTAACGCACAGTTCAAACTCTTGCCGAAATTCCTATCGGAACGAGAAAGGGACTGGATCCGCGTACGAAGTCGCGGGCAGAAGCTAGTATATAATATTTTGACAAGTTTTTGACATTTGTTTGTCGCCGAGATGAGACTGCGACTAGATCAAAAGAGATACCGCGGCCCCTCCCCTGGCACAGGCAACTGAAGGAACACGGGTGGGTTTTAGTCAGTAAAAGTCTGACACGCCATTCCGCTCAGCCCAGAGCGGGAGAGATCATTTGATGATATTCCACCCAAAAAAAAAAGGTTTTACCTTTAAGCAATATGCATGTTGCTTCAACCACAAGTTCATAAATTCTCTAGCATTTATACGTAGGTAATACCTATTATTAAGCCTTTTTTTTTGAGGTGAGCTTGGTTCGCATATTCAACCCACTTTTATAAATATAACCCCTTCGGCGATATGTGGAATTGATAACAGCTTGATAATGAGAGCGGTTATCACTTATCAGCGAATGGCGTGACATAGGCTTGGCTGCGTGCGTACATGTGAAATGCCAAGTTATAATCCTACTGAGGACTGACTATGTGCGTGAAACTACCTACGCGATGTGGTACGGTATTAATAAAAAATGAAGACTTTAATTTCACATTGTGTTATTATACGTCGTCATACTACTTAGGTTCCGGTTTAACTTGTTACATGTATTATAATACTCTGTAGGTACCGACTCAAATTTCACACAACGCGAATTACACCTAAATGTATCAAACAACACATTTATTTATTAGACAGAACGAGGAAAATAACCTCATGATTTGATATTACGTAGGTACGTAACTATTGTTTAACTAAATAATTACGTAGACGACTCTACTGAACTGACAAACACTTTATAATTTATTATGAGTTTGCAGGAATTTTAGAAAACATGTAGACATCAAACCACAACTAGTAAGTTCAGCAATATATTGATTGGAATACGGTTTTTATTTGTAGTACGGTACCTAAATCAGAAATGCAAAACATCTCATGGCTGTAATGTAAATTTGGGCAGACGACCGAGTAACGGTGTAACGGGTTATTTGCTCGGCGCGGGAGTTTCGAGTGTGTGTCAACTAGGACGTCTTATATCAGAGAATATCGTGAGCATGTTTCTTGATTTAAATAAAGTTAGAATGAGAATATGGTGATGAAACTGCATGAGTTTATTATTATTCTAAAGTCATGACTTTGAGAAATAGGTACCTATAAAATATAATATTATACCTATCAACAGCTGCTGGTCATTGATGTGTTTATCATAATAATTAAGAAATGCGTACGTATTATATAGGTAGTAGCATAACTTAAAAATCGTGAACTAAGAGCTTACCTAAACAAAGACTGAATCATAAAATCAAATCAGAATATTTGAACAATCCTTCACTGCACTTTATAAATAGCTCTACTACACTGAAATGTCATTGCACGTTCTCAACATGAAAACTTTGGTCAAAACGGACTTTTAACTCTGGAAAAATATAGAGATAACCGCGATCGACAGCTGACCCTGTGTAGGTCGTCGTGTGGACGCAAAATACATGGATTATGGCGACCGAGGTGACGCGAGTGCCGCAGCCAACTGGCGACTTGCCCTACTGCGCGACCACGTACAGCTCGAGTATAAAGTTCACTTCACTGTTCGCGAAGACATGCTACCTAAAACACCTTCAATTTTCGCGCGCTAATAACATTCAAATATAATGCAAAAAGTGTTTATGGTGAATTTGGTTGATTCGATTACGGAAAGAGAGAGAGGGATTTTATGAGAACATAAAAAATATACGTACGGCTCCATCATGGGTTAGTTGGTCCACGTCCATGGCGCGATGTTCGTTCACACTGGTCACACTTTTAGTATCACGGCGCACGTGCTCGACGGCGTCCGCGCAGATGACTGAGTGCGCGTCGTTTACACGCGGTTGTAGTTCTCAACCGGCACTGATAAACAACACTTGCTTTGGCTAATCAGAGGTGATTGCCACATTATTAGTAATGTACCTATTCTTATTAAAAGTAAAACTATCTTATCTATTTTTTTTTTAAATTTGTGTGCAGTACGGCGAAATTTTCTTCGTGAACGGCTATTTCCGCTCTATCATATCCTGTTCAGCATTTTTATGCAATTACCTCAAATAATTAAGCACATTTTGATTTTTTCAGTGCTTGGGCAATGTAAAAATAAATAAGTAGTCCATAGTAAATAGAATAAATACTCTTTATTATCTATTTTATTTACTATTCCTACATAATATCTAAAGAAATGAATATTGGTACGATACTATCGGTCTACTACGATTGCTAACTTGCGCGTGGGAAATAGTTGTTAAAATTAAAGTAATTCAACTAACAAGTAGAAATTGCTTTCTGTTTTTTTCATGTATTGGTTTAGCTCAGTACCCATCTACCTATAGAATCCATAGTGTCTTCCTAGCTATCAGATAGATAAATTCTCACAATACATAATAGAGTAATATTATAAGTAGGTACATAAATGCTATACAACTCACCAAGTTCAAATTAAGGTCATCAAGCGATCAGACTTAACGTGGATAATGTGGATATATGAATCTGCACTGCCTACCTATCTTCAGATAAATAAATAAATGGATTATCTACTTTGTAATCATATTATATAAAGACCCCCACGTTGGACAATATATTTGCATAGGATTGCTCAATGCATTGGATACACGATATTTTTACTCGCAGTTGAGGTTTTCGTAGATGCCATCAAATTGTCATTTGTCATCATCAGACCTTCAGTCATGATGAAGTCACCATTTTTTTTCTTTCATGTTCCTGTGTTTGTTCCTCTTTGGTGGTTTATATCAGATCATAGAGAAAACTCTGCTTAAAACCTCTTATACATATTATTCTTCTATTTTATAGTAGGAAGAAAAATCCCATGAAACTCGAAGATCTCTTTTTGAAACGTTACATGACTCACCAACCCAACCCGACTCTTCATGTTAATGGAGTAGTGTCTCTAGTAGATCATTAATCTTTTAAAATTAGACAATGAATGAGGACATCATCTGAATGATAAAATGTAAGATATTTCCCACACCACTGAACACACAATCGAACCAAATTCCCAGGGGTAAAGTGTTATCTACTGGGCATTTTTTTTATTAAATTCCAGTAGCAACATGGTATACTTAGACATAACTGTTGAAATGTGAGTGAAGGTACAGGTGTACGTATTACCTTTGCCTACTTGATATAGGAACACATAACGTAACATCACGCCAGAAATCCTTGAAGTGTTAGGTAGAGAAAGAAATAAAGAAAGAAAAAGTATTTATTGCGACTCGTAGAGGATCATAAACTAAACTAAACACAGTTAAAAATATAACAAATTGTATAAAAAACTAACAAAAGGAAAAAAAGAGGTTTATGTTTAGTACACCCACATTTCTCCAGTTATGTGTAAGTCCCATGCACAGAACAGATAAAACCTCTTTTATCTATTCTGTGGTCCCACGTACCAGAAGGCGAGCCTATTGCCATCTTCAGGGCACAAATTCAGTTTCCGCGCTGCTACGGAGAAATTCCTGATAGAAAAAATCCAATAACACTTTGCCCGACCTAGGAATCGAACCCAGGACCTGATAAAGGAGCGATGTTATATTTACTTTGCAACATAGTAGGTAATGAGGCACAGCATTGACAGCATCACACCCATTGAATGAAGATCAAAGGCACCCACTTTTCAAGCTGTAGTCTGTGTGCGGTGGTTCAGCAGCATTGACAGGTCTAAGAATATGGCTACTAACCTGGCCCAGGACGATTTTTATATGGAAAACATAAGACGAAGACGTGTAAAAGTGAAGGAGAGCTGGATCTGAATCGGACTGTCCGCAACCTTTATTATGATTATCAGATAAGCATTCCATAATCAACCTATAATGTTCCCACTGTTGGGACACAGGCAATGACTATTAATTCTCTTTGGACACAGGCCTCCTCTCTTCGAAAGGGAATGGGCTGTAATCTACCACGCGGGCCCAGTGCGGGTTGGTAGATGTCACTTATTTTTTAATTTTTGGTTCCAGAACATGCTGGTTTCCTCATGATGTTTTCTTTCACCGTTTTGAGAGCAGTAGTGATGAAATTATTCACACAAAGCACAATGATTGCCCGCAGATTTGCTCGGTGTTCGAGGGGCGTCAAAATAGCCCTATTTAGGGCATTTTGTACGTCCTTTTATACTGGCAGTCTGTGGATCGGTTACACGCAGAAACAGTACAGTGCTCTACGCGTCCAATACAACAACGCGTTTAGGGTGCTCTTGGGGCTGCCTCGCTTCTGTAGTGCGTCGGGGATGTTTGCCGAGGCGCGTGTGGATTGTTTCCACACAATCATGCGCAAGCGGTGTAAGTATATCCCTGCTGCGTAGGGTGCGGGCCAGCGGCAACAATATCCTGACTTCCTGAGCGCTTTTGCTGAACGTTTTGACTGTCAGTACGTGAACCACTGTTGTATGATTCACGTACTGACTAATGTTAAGATATTATTTTAATTATGTTTCATCAATTATATATTTAATTTTTCTTTTCAATAACAATGTATAATTTTCAATTCAATTGTAATGTAATTCTTCTTTAATCCTGTATTTTAATTTAATTTGATTTTAATGTTTGATTATTATTTATTTTTTATGTGTCATTTTTACAATATATCATTTTAATGTAAGTTATTATTATTATAAAGCAAAGCGCCTGCCTGAGTTCAAACCCACGACCTACATCGCGTAAGTCGGGGCCTTAGAGATTATTAGCATTAGACATATCGATATAGTTTAAAAAGCGGTCATCCATCCTGAACGTGATCACAGCAGATCTCGGATATCGAATTGCCAGCCCCCCTTTTAGCCATGAGTCCCTCCTTGTTTTAAGTACTTATTGCACCGGACGTCCCAGCCTTGTCGCAATTTTAAAGCGTGATTGGCTACTACTCTCTCTAGGGTTCTATAGTTAGAACAGTTGACATACCAACCGATTCCTATCGGCTTCGTTCTCTTCTATTCAGAAATACAAAACAATAATAAATGGTTGCACCTGTTAATTAACAGGCGACAATGCCACAATCTATACTTATAATAAATCTGTAGAAGTGAAAATTCTGTACATTGAAAATATCAAAAAAATAAATGGCAGGGGGTGTTACTAAACCGACACCGAACCCAAAAATGTGATTAAAAAATTTTTTGTCTGTCTGTCTGTCTGTTTGTTCAGGCATCACGCAAAAACTACCGGTTCGATTACGATGAAACTTGGTATAATTATTCTTTAACATCTTGGGCACCACACTGGGTACTTTTTATCCCGGAAAAGTATATACAATAAAAAACAAACTTAATTTTGCGGTTCGATCCCTAGACCCGATTACTGTACCAACCGCAAATAATAAGTTTGTCGTAGGTTACGTCACCCGCAGTATTATCTGTGCGACCTTTTTATTCCTTTTAGTTTTTAGAGTTATTTAGGTTTAATTTTAGAAGTCGTAGGTATAGATTTTAATTTTAAAGTATAGGTAGTATATTTGATAGTGTACGTAGTGACCGTAGGTTATTTTATAATACTGTTAGGTAGGATTAGTCATTTGTATAGATATTAGTTTTTAGGGATTTTGCTTATTTATTGAGTTTAGATTAGTTATCATCAGAAATAGGTTTATTTAGGTAGGTAGGTATTTTATTTTCTGTTATTGAGTTTTTTTTATTTTTTATTAGGTAGGTACTTAGGTAAATATATCATATACCTAGGTACCCTCTTAATCACCACTAATGATACACAATTGGTTTTCTATTGTAATTAGCCACAAAGGTCCCGCGAGATAGATGACATCCTGGGGAAGCACATACATTTTATCCTGTTAGCACGTTCCCGTGAGATAATTTCCGACATCCACGCGGGCGAAGCCGCGGGCAGAAGCTATTTGATAATAAGTATTTCAAGTTTCTTTCATAATTTTTTTGCGTTATTAAACAGGACGTCGAGAAAATATGTCAATTTTGTCATTAACCGACAAAAATTCGCATCGTCAGTTATATCAAATAGGGCCCTACCTAATTATTAGTTGCTACCTGTTATTAGATAAATGAATATGGCGATCGCGATCTATATACTTACCTACTGTTACAATTTAACTGAAATTTTGCTTATGGTTTTTAGAAGCGAGATTCCAGTTGGATTAGGTAGCGTAGATAGGTCGCCGTGCCCTCATCTCAGAAGTAGGCAGTGACCTGTCGCTGCAGGCCGTGGTGGAGTCAATGGTCGGCAGCAAAGAGTCCTGGGACGCGGTGGTTTCCTTCTGCGAAACGGTCCTCTCGCAGAAGGAGGCTGCGGAAAGGAAGAGGGAGATTTCGTCCACTCACCCGGCCCGCAGCAGGCGCACCGGGCGTCGGTGGAGGGCGGACTACACCCTCTTCCAGCCCCCCTAAATGGGTCCAGGGGCGACGGACTCGGGGAAGTCCGTCGCCATAAGCCATCTCTTGGCTGTCTAAGAGAATTAAGGAGCTGGATAGTAGCCTATTGAGAGCTGTTTAAGCCATTGTACAGCCCATGTACAGCTCTTACAATGCTCTGGATAGCTGTTAATAAGCTACTATAATGCTCAGGGCTGGTTCATTTGGGGCCCAATTTAGAATTATATGAACTGTGTAGCCGGATATACAGCCCTTGTACAGAAAGCATAACAGACTCGAGTTTTCAAAAATTCTGTTGTCCAGTGACTATACAGCTAGGTATATGTGCTGTTTTGTACCAACAGAATCGTGAGCTTTTCTAATCTATCGATAAGAAAGGTAGTTTTTTTAATAGTTTGAGTTCAATAAGGACCCGTGCAAAATGAGCGCACCGCCTCAGGTTCAATCAATGGTAGGAACAGTCACCACACATCACTGGTAACTCTTGCCCAACAAAACTCACTGATGTGGGGCTGACTGTACAGTGTACAAGTACCAAAGCATCTAAATTTTCCCCCGGTCAGAGCTATGGGCATCATGGGCATGGTTAGTTTCAACATGAAAAAACCCAGTCTTGTCTACATAACTGTTACTTTTAGTGCCGCAGCAGTACCTAGTTAGATTTAGCGATGTCCGAGACGGTCCGGAAATATTCCCCTGTCTCATGCACATTTTTAAAAGTTGACATCTGGCCCGCAGTCCAGTTTTTGCGTGGACGAGATGTCCCCTAACCAGTTTGTAGATACCTACTTGCTTATTAGGTATATCGAGGAAGATGGGTTTAACATTAACTGCTTAGATTTTCTTTACATATCGAGTGGTAATTCAAGAAAACTGGAGATGACTTTAGGTACCTGTAAAATAAACCCGAACAAATACTCCAAAAAAAAACGCCTTTTATTTTAGAAGATATGTCGCAATGATTAATTTAATTTAGTTTTGTTAGTTTTTTTTTCTATTTCTTCTTCTGCAAGAACCCCAGTTTGGGTAAAGATCCTCCAAAGATACCCACTTGTATCGGTCTTGTCCTATTTGGCTCCAGCAGTGCGATTCTGTAACCATCTCACCGTAGAGGGATTGACACTATTGACAGCTCACTTCACCAAACTTTTCACGGTGAGATTTTTACAGAATCGATCGGCTGTTACCATCTCACTGTGAAAACTTAGGTGGAGTGAGCGTGGAGTGAGCTGTCATTCCAACTAATGCTAGGGATTGGCCCTATTGACAGCTCACTCTAAGCTCACTTCACCTAAGTTATCACGGTGAGATTTTTACAGAAGAGACCGGTAGTTCGACTCGGCGGTTCTACTAATCTCGTCTTACAAATGTGTCACTGGTCTTCCTTCGTCTCTTTTTTCTTGTGGGCCTCTCAATAGGGCTGCTTTTATTACGGTCCATCTCTGGTCTGTACGCCTCGCTACGTGGCCTGCCCCATTTCTGTTTTAGCTTTTTTGCATAGCTCAAGGCATTAGTGGCTTTTGTTAATTTATTGTGTGCCGTATTTTCTCTAGTTTTGCAGCTTGGCTTTGACCGTTCCACGTCTGACATCCAAAATCAAAATCAAAAGTCATGTATTCAAATTGGGCTGAGAATCAGCACTTTTCGAACGTCAAAATTACAAAAGACAGTCCCCCAAAACGCCCGCCCTTCACTTCACTGTCCGTATATCAAACACAGTAAGAGGCTAGAGTTCATGATCAAAGTAATTAAAAACTGACATTTTACTTTCAAAACATCTTTTAGACTCCAGTATTTGTTACTTGTTTGCTGTATTATTCTTTCTATTTATATATCGTGGTTTTTTCGATGTACATACATGTATTGTTCTGTGTATTGCACTGGATTTCCGTTACCTTTTATTGGTATAATACGACTATTTGTCATGGCATTGTCAAAGTCTTAGTGAGATTGATTTCTAGCCTACATTTGCACTAGGCACTTGTAGGGATTCGATCATGATGAGCTGCAGCTGTGAGCGTGTCCCAGATAATATCACTACACCGTCTGCGAATATTAGATGACTTTAGAAACCGCCTTGTATACATATAGATTCCTAGTTTGCTCCAAGGACAGGTATAATTTTTTTTGGGCATAGCGGGTCGCCCAGGCTCATCCCCGCTTGGGCCTAGGGTTTCTAGGTTTATTCTACCCCCATAATGTTATTATAATTAAGTATATGCTTCTAATGACCCATAATAATTTCGTCGACTCCTTGTCTTTTCAAGCTTCCTCAAATGCTTGTGTGTGTTATCGTATCGAAAGCCTTTTTGTACCTAATCAATAAATGTGAGATATCTATGAGGTCTCTGCTGTTTTCGATATTTTCTCTAGAGTTAGCTTGAGTGTGCGGTCTACTGTAGAAAAACCGTTCCTGAAACTCACCTGTTCTACAGGTTGTCTGGTTTTGATTACAGGATAACAGGACTGATTCTTGTTTGCGTTTAGGATTGCGGAGAACAGCTTGTAGGTATAGACTCGGTAGCCAACTCATCGGTTTAAAGTTCCTAGGTATATCTCTTGGGCTTCTTATAACTTATAATGATATTAGATGAACAACTACTTAGCCGAATAAAACCAAGCTGAAAATTTCATAGGTACGGTCGGTATGGAAGGTAGCGCATAATATTTAAAAAAAAAATGGAATAGGTGTTAAATTCAGACAATACAAACTAGCAGCTATTACATGAAATGTTGAACAGTAGTATAATGGATAATTTTGGGTAATTTTATATAGATAGATCGTATGTAAGAATCTACTTCTGTTGCTGACCATACAATGTTTCACACTAACCAAATGGTTACAGACAAACAGAAAGCTTTATGATAATTTATTTATTCTGGAGGTCGGCTAAAATTATCCTTTCTAATACAAAATTGTATAAGTACATTGTAGATAATACATACTCTACTACGCGAATCTGCCGAGATGTAAATATAGGTGCCGCGATAGCGTAAACGTTTCAATTCAAGCATTGACAGTACTAACGTTCAAAAACACAATTTGCACTACGCGTACATAATTTCTGAGAATTTATTTCAGATTTTATTATTGTTAAAAATAAACAGAAAAATACTCTAAAAAATTAATTCTTCTAACATCGTCACTAAAGAAGCTAGGTATTACAAACTTTTTTTAAATATAAATGGCGACGATTTCTGAACGAACGGAATGTCTTCTTTGTCGGCCATGTTTTGCACAACAACATCACGTCGCATAGCAAACGTCAACTATTCGTTTACGAATTTCAGAAAACTATCCAAATATTCGCTTAAAATAAATCAATTTGTTTTTATTTCGCAATTTAATTAAATGTAAAAATGAATCGAGCTGAGGGGTTGGTGCAACGAAGAAACGTAAACGTAATTAAGGACAGTGCAGAATTAAAGGAAAACCACGACGTCGATGATAAGAAAAATGATAAAAGTTATGATGACGGGGATTCAAAGGAAACTCGATTGACACTCATGGAAGAAGTATTACTTTTAGGACTAAAGGACAAAGAGGTAAGAGAACGCTCTCTTCGGCAGTAAACAGTTATTATAATGAGGATGTCGTGACCATTCCATCTCATATATTGCTGACTATTTCAGGGTTATACATCATTTTGGAATGATTGCATATCCAGCGGCCTGAGAGGATGTATTTTAATTGAACTTGGTTTGAGAGGCCGCGTAGAATTAGAAAGAGCTGGTATGCGTAGAAAGGGATTGTTATCTAGAAAAGTAATAGTTAAATCAGGTAAGAGAATGGTTTAATTAATCTTTATAACGCACGTAATTTCCGTATTAAATGCTTTTAGTATTTATTTTGTCATTTCATTTCAACTGTGGGTCACAAGTACCATCCAATTTGAAAAAGGTCAATGACTGCTGTTAGCTAGTCTCTAGTGGTTAAAAAAAGGCAATGAAAGTTGATAACATTAATACCTATTGATTCCACCTATTAATGTCCTCTCAATTAGTAATGCTACAATCTGCCATAATTGCATATGAGTTGTGTGTGTTAATTCAAATTATATGGCTCTACCTGTATTACTGCATAAAGTATGAATTGCGATTTTTGAGGTATTTCTGTAGAGTAGAAAGTTTACTTTCATTTAAACTACAAATATAATAATAATACCTTGATAAGAGATACATTCTAATAAGAGTGTCCTTGGAGTTTCTTGCCCATTCTTCTCCATAGAGATCTACGGTTTTGAAATGGGCAACTAGCTTCAACTTTCTGACTAACTGACCGCCTATTTAATTTTGACAATTTAAAAGTGCCTGTAAATGGTTTAATTGGAATAAATGCTTTGAGTTAGAGTTTATTAATTTTGTGTACATTGAATAATTATTTTTAAAGGTTCGTATCCTTAACACAGGTACATGGAAGAGGTTGGTAAAACCAATCATACCTATAACCTGTATGATTTTTCAATTATTTGTATAAATGTAAACTTGATTTCAGATACACCAACTGGTGATGTTTTGCTGGATGAGGCCTTGAAACACATGAAAGAAACTGAACCACCAGAGTCAGTGCAAAGCTGGATAGAATACCTAAGTGGTCTGTATCAATAGCGTAATATAGTAGACCTTAATGTCACATAAATATGGTCTAATATCTTTCAACAATGTTTTCATAATCATCAGACATGTTGGTGTTAGCAGAAGTTCTTATAAATGTACATTTTATTAGTTCTTATAAATTCATTTTGCAAATTACTGCTTGTGGCAATTAAAGAAGAGTTTCTTATTCTTTACTAGGTATATCAGTTTGACTTCCATTTTATAATAATTGGGTCAAATAACATGTGGTCAAATAATTTCAGGTGAAACATGGAATCCAATGAAACTAAAATATCAATTGAAAAATGTCCGTGAAAGGCTGGCAAAAAATCTTGTAGAAAAGGGAGTTTTGACAACAGAGAAGCAGAACTTCTTGCTGTTTGATATGACTACTCATCCACTGACTGACAATGTTGTAAAATGTCGCTTGGTCAAAAAGGTAATTTTAAACACACATCTGAGCTGTCCAATTGAGAACTGTTATCAATTTAAGATAGTAATCATGTCCTTCCTAAAAAATGCTTGTAAAATAAAATGATAACCAATCCTTTTAAAATAATTGATTTTGAATGTAGATATAAGATAAATAAATGTTGATACTAACAAACATACTGTAGCCTACATAATTACATAGGTACAATTGATATACAATACAATTACATTGTTCCTTTCCAATAACATGCCTGTTTAATACTGTTTGTGCTATTAGTTTCATAAAACATAAACAGGTGATTCTTTCCAAACAACTTATATTTCAACATGAAAGCAAAGCGTTGGTGTTAAAAGTATCCACATGTGTTACAAACATTATTGCATTACTTAAACAAAAGCAGACAACAGTTCTTATTATTGAAGGAAATAGAGATGGTTTACATAACAACAACATAATCAGTCTATAACATTCCCAATGCTGGGACGCAGGCCTTCTCGCTGTGGTTGGAGATGGTTTGATGGGCTTTTTTGTCATATTTTTAAGGGATGATTGAAGTTGAGCGACGTTCAAACATCAAAAATTTATGGTTAAACAGTCGCTGATCACTACTTAACTTTCAGCAACGTTTATGAATAAAGGGGAATGTGTTCTGATAATTGATATTAATATTATGATTGCAGGTTCAAGAAGCGGCTCTGAGGCGCTCGATCACCGATGTCGCTCACGCCGACAAGCGATCTCTGGCGCTCTTGATGCTTGCCCACTCGGCTGATGTACTAGAAAACGCGTTCGCGCCCCTCTCCGACGAAGATTATGAGTTAGCGACGAGACGCGTGCGCGCGCTTTTAGATCTAGATTTCGAAGCTGAAGCCATGCGACCAGATGCCTGCGAAATTATGTGGGCGGTGTTTGCAGCGTTCACTAAATAGCGGTAACGCGTGTCGTCATCACTGTTGGCAACTAGAAAATGGTAAATTTGTGTTATAATACTTTTTAGCCCATTTTGTAAAATCTAAAACGAATATAAATAAACATGATCACCTTTAAATTATATGAAACATAGAAATAAATTAATGACACGGCAATATAAATTGTATAATAATGGTTTGAAGGTGTATCGCGTGTGTTACAGATAATATGAACTTGTACAAAAAATTCATTACACATTGTTGTTAACTATATCATTTTATTTAACCAGTATTAAAATAATTCATTGAACTCATTTGAACATTTAACAGAGATATGGGGAGTATTGTATTTTTTTAAGAATATCAATTAACTGCTTCTAGATAACATACATAGTCATATAAAACATTGTCATATAATTATGGTTTTACTTTCGTATAAGTGTAGTTTCTAAATTTATTTTAACATAGCACAAAAGTTTGCCTTAACTTATTTGGTGTTTAATACTTTTTGTGTTTAAGCTTGTACAGCTGGTCGATAAAAGAATATGCGGCATTGACATTGCTGTCTAACTACATAAAAAAAAACGTATGCTGTCGTCGTACCTTCGTCAGGAACGATGTTACGCAATACTCGCGCGCACACACACACTCGTATATAATAGAAACAGACACAGAGTGAGAGAGAAAGTCGCATGGAGGGGCGTAATGCTTTTCCTTACGTGACGATTTCTACCAGTCAATTCCTACCCTACCGCAAGCCGCGTTAAGGTACTTCGTTACAAAAATATTTCTTTGTAATGGTTCAAAAATATCTAAAAGCGCTGGAGCTAGAATTTCATTTATTACGCAAGGGTAGTTGCTGGGGAAAGTTGGAGGGGCCCGTGGCTAAATAATAACAGCCGCACAGGTCGATCGGTCAGGTTAAGCTACGCTTGCCGCGGTTGGTCTGTGGATGGGTGACCATCTTTACATACCGAGACCCCTCCGTGCCTTGGAAAGCACGTTAAGCCGTTGGTCCCGGCTGTCATTCGTGGATCTTTGACAGGCGTTACGGGTAGTCAGAAGCCCGAAAGTCTGACAACCAGTCTTACCAAGGGGTATCGTATTACCCAGTAACTGGGTTGTGGAGGTCAGATAGGCAGTCGCTCCATGTAAAATACTGGTATTCAGCTGCATCCGGTTAGACTGGAAGCCGACCCCAACATAGTTGGGAAAAGGCTAGGCAGATGATGGCAGATGACGAGTTTCTGGGGAAAGTTGGGGAGTTTGATTACTGCATTTTCACGAGGGAGAGCTTCCAGAGTGTGTTCCCACTCATTGTGATATACAGCTGTAATAAGATATAATAACTGTTTCCATTTTGAAATACCTATTGCTTATATATGTATTTGTGCATATTTGTCTTTGACACTGTAAGGCAATTATGTTATAATGTTACTGGTTGTTGACACCAACTGTACTAGTTTACACATTCTTACGTATTATTTGTAATGATATACATAAGTACTGTAATGAGATGTTTGTTTAAATTTTTAATTAGTAGGTTTTTGTATGTTGATCTGCTTTTCAATAATAAATTGGATTACCGTTTATTATGTATGTAAATGATTGAAGGTTCTGAATTATTATATCCTATAATTGGTGTTATATTATTATGATCGTTTTTAGAGTTTTGTTATACATGTTTAATTATTCAAATTGTGTGTGCAGTGTTTTTATAGTTGAACTGCGCTATGTTCACAGTAAGAATGCGAATGCCTTTTACTTTTAGCATGAGAGACAAGTGTAAGTTTTATTGCAAATTTTTTATTAAAAACTTTTGATGGGTAACTTTTGATGCAAAGTAATTTATGTTTGTCCGAAATCGATTCACTTGACATCCCTGTGGTTATTCTTTTTTAGTTTCAATATACGAATATACTACAACTGGGTAATACTAAGTAACATTAACTATGGCGCATAGAATTTATAATTTTAAATAGCGCACGAGATTTATATCCCAGTATCTTCTAAGGTAATAGCTGCCAGTCTATCTGTAAAATTCTCACGTGAAAACTTAGGTAAAGTGAGCTATCATTTCATCTGCAGTGCTATTCTGTAAAAATCTCACTGTGAAAACTTAGGTGAAGTGAACTGTCAATCCACTTAATGTTAGGGATTGCCCACATGGACAGCTCACTTCACGCTCATCTCACCTAACTTTTCACGGTGAGATATTTGCAGAATAGAGCGGCTGTTGCTAGGGATTGACACTATTGATAGCTCACTTGAAGCTCACTTCACCAAGTTTTCACGGTGAGAATTTTACAGAATAGCACCGCAGGTTTGTTTTATCATTATTTTAATTCAAGTTTAGTTGTAAATGAATAAATATACAAGTTATCATTGTTTTAAATTAGCTTGCCATAAATGAAAAAAAAAACAGGTTATTTACAACACTCATTTGTGACAAGCGTCAGTAATAAAATTGCTTGTATTTATATTCCATTTTTGTGAAAACAACATGGCACTGTTTTATAAAAAAATATAACAAAATCTATAAATATATATTATAATGTGTTGTCATTTGAAATGTGATTTATAAGTACCTAGAAATAAATTACTGATCACTCCATAGTGTTTATGTTTAATTTCTAATGCATAAATGATAAATGGTTTACATAAGATCCTTATAATCAACTTTAGTGCTTAAGTTACTGTTAGATTTGGGTTTGTATATAAATACGATATTATTTTGGTTTGTATATTACCATAAAGCCGCAACTATAAAAAGTTGATAATAAATTCAAAAGTGATGGAGACATGTATAAAATTAAGGTAAATAACTATGTATCATACACATATTATAGTATTTAGAAAATTACTCAAATATATTCCTTAGTAAATATTATTAGGTTTTTTACTTGAGATTGGTGAAAAGGACGCCCTATACAGTCATCCTATTTTTTAACTGCCCGGTGCTTGAAAAGTCAAGGTCCAAAATTGGTGCAAATAAAAGTATTGGTTAAATTAAAGTACAAATAACGTAACATACGAACAATTACCAATGTCCTATATCATAATTACGATAAAGCTTAAAAATGGGTCTGAATTAGGGAGATAGTTTAACTATAACCCACAAGAGTTAAGTTGGAGACTTCGCCGCGCTCGGTGACGTAAGCGCACAATACTGTGGCGTCGATGGCGAGAGCGGTGAATGCGCGGGGGTCGTGCGGCCTCTCTGGTATCAATTAACGCATTAAACTCTTGCAGGTTTATTTATTTATTTATATTTATATATACTTTATTGTACACCACAAAAATACATAGCATAAAAAATACATGGCACACTACAAAATATACAATGGGCGGCCTTATCGCATTACTGCGATCTCTTCCAGGTTGTACACTATCATATCTAAGATCAGATATGATCCTAGATATGATAGTGTATAACCTGCTGTAAAACGGGGTGAATCAGGACGAAACTTTAAAATGGGTTTTAACGTTGAAATAATATAGTTTGTTGCCAGAAAATACTCTTAATGTGTTTACTGCTTTTTAATTAAAGCTTAAGTGTCCTTGTTAGCAACAAACTATATTTATTTTAAAGTACAAATCCATTTTAAAGTTTCGTCCCGATTCATCCCTGCATACCTATTCACCCCGTTTTACCGGTATTATGAATGAAGACCGGGACTAGACTGTATAATCTATGACTGGGACCAACCTAGAGTGTCGATATAGTAATGGTTGGTGATCGTGGCCCATTCACGGACCTAGCTAGTAGCTTAACCTTCGATCGTCCCTTGCGATCATTATTATTTAGCTACGAGCCCCTCTATTTATATTTATTTACATATATTTTTTATTAAATGTCCTTAATTTCCTTTGATTTCTAACATCAAAAAAAAGTAAATCATAAATATAACTGTGGGTGTACCTACTATAGATTGACCTCTGACTAACCCTTCGGACAAAACAAGCGTGATGTTATGTCCTTTTTTGAAATCGGTTAAAAGATCTGAAAGTACATTAATGAGTTTGAGAATCTCTCAAACTCATTAACGCAATAACTGCTGAATTATTCGCGAATTTTAGATTGAGAGACTCAAATCTCACATGCCAAGCGTTAGTCCATAGACCAAAATAATGTGGAAATCGAACCCGCGGCCATATTACCTTCACTAGGCCAACCGAGATTTTAAGCAATGTTAATAATCTCAGATAAATACATTCCATCGCCATATCTACTTTAGTGAAATGTATTCTAAGTTTTTAGTTGCAATGGAATTTGAACCTTGTAAAGTAGGTATGACATTCAATTTTTTGCTCCATAACTTGAAAATTATCTTAAAATCCTGACTGATATAACTTACCTATTTTAACCGACTTCAAAAGAGGAGGAGGTTCTAGGTTCTTCTGTATGTATTTATTATGGACTAGCTTCTGCCCGCGGCTTCGCCCGCGTGGATGTCGGAAATTATCCCACGGGAACGTGCTAACAGGATAAAATGTATGTGCGTCCCCAGGATGCCATCTATCTCGCGGGCCCTTTGTGGCTAATTACAATAGAAAACCAATTGTGTCTTATTAGTGGTGATTAAGAGGGTACCTATATGATATCTTTACCTAAGTACCTACCTAATTAAAAAAAAAAACTCAATAACAGAAAATAAAATACCTAGGTACCTACCTAAATAAACCTATTTCTGATGATAACTAATCTAAACTCAATAAATAAGCAAAATCCCTAAAAACTAATATAGCTATACAATGATCATTGTAGCTATACAAATAACTAATCCTACCTAACAGTATTATAATAAAATAACCTACGGTCACTACGTACACTATCAAATATACTACCTATACTTTAAAATTAAAATCTATACCTACGACTTATAAAATTAAACCTAAATAACTCTAAACGATAGACTAGATAAAAAACGGACAATCTTCATAATTTATTTCGATAAGTATTTGTGCCAAGTTTCAAGTTTATTAACTCAAGGAATAAGATTTTTCATACAAACGAATCCCCTTTTAACCCTCTTAGGGGTGGAATTTCGAAAAATCCTTTCTTAGTGGATGCCTACTCTCTACAAAGAACACACCCTCCAAATTTCATGTCTCTAGGACCAGCGGTTTAGGCTGTGCGTTGATCTATCAGTCAGTCAGTCAGGACTTTGAATTTTATATATATAGATTGAAAGTAAAGAATAATGTGTATCAGGGTTTTTTGAAAATCTACCCCTGACGGGCTGAAATGGGGTAGTCAATTTTTCAGGGGAGGATTTTACTGCATGGCTTGATTAACTCGAAAATTAGTATAAATAATCTTTGAGTCAAGTTATAAATACATCCCAATGATTTTTTTTTTAATTCCACCCCTGTGAAAAGCGGGCATACAGTTTATATGAAAAATCTTCTTCATTAGGTTAATAAACTTGAATCTTTTTAAGAATACTCGCTTAAGTAAGTAATAGAGTTTATCATTATACGTTTTTCAAAACTACCCCTCAAATGGGGATATAGGGGTGTTGAAGTTTGTGTGGAATAATTTGAATGCGCGGTCCGATTAACTCGAAACTCAGTGTTTATACTTAAGACCAACAATAAAGAGTAACATGTATCAGGGTTTTTCGAAAATCTACCCCTAACGGGTTGAAAAGGGGTAGTTAATTTTACAAGGGAGGATTATAATGCGAGGCTTGATTAACTCGAAAATTGGTATAAATAATCTTTGAATCAAGTTATGAATAATCCCAAACGATTTTTCAAAATTCCACCCCTGTAGGGGTGAAAAGCGGGGGATACCGTTTATATGAAAAATCTTATTCATTTAGTTAATAAACTTGAAACTTGGCCTACTAACCTAAGTAAGAACTACTCGCCTAAGTAAGTAATAAAGTTTATCATTATAAGTTTTTCAAAACTACCCGTCAAAGGGGTAATAAGTTTGTGTGGAAGAAATTGAATGCGCGGTCCGAGTAACTCGAAACTCAGTATTGATACTTTTGACAGAAAGTAATTAATAATAAGTAGGTATGTAAAGTTGTCGAAAATTTACCACTGACGGGACAAAAAGGGGTAATTCAGTTTTTAAGGGGAGGATTGAAACTTGAAACTGTATGTTGCATTTTCACGCCTAAACCACTGAGCTTCTGATTTGGCATAGAGATAGATGGCATCCTGGGGAAGCACATACATTTTATCCTGTTAGCACGTTCCCGTGGGATAATTTCCGACATCCACGCGGGCGAAGCCGCGGGCAGAAGCTAGTTTATTATAAGTATATAGATGTTTCTCGATATTTTCATCAATTTGTAGACCGATTTTGAAAATTCTTTTTTCATTTGGCTGGAGAAGTTAACGCGGTGGTCCGAATTTGATTAGGTAAATTTGCTGTGGTAGTTTTTGAGTTATCTTCATTGTGTATGTTGATGATGTTATAAAATTACTTGTCACTGTTGTTTACGTAGCAAGTAGTGGTATACAAATTCGGGAGGGTTAGGTGTGAAGCTCTCCGTCCGATCAGGACTAGGCCCGTGCCGGACGGCGTGTACGTGTTCCACGCGCGCCTCAAAGAGATGTCAGCAAAAGCGACGGGGCCCCATAGGGCCGAAGCCTGCCAGGGTAGCGGGAACATCCGAAAGGGTTTACCGCTGCCCTGGAACATAAAGGGCTAAGGAAGGAACACGGGTGGGTTTTAGTCAGTAGGAGTCTGACACTCCCTTCTGCTCCACCCAGAGCGGGAGGGAGTCATTTGATGATTTCCCATCCGTAAAAAAAAAGGGTTAGGTGTGACTAATATATTCGTAATAGGTACAGGTATCATAATACAAGTCATGTATATTTATATTAGGATATGCGAATATAGAATAATAGGTTACCAGGTATTAGTCAAATAATAGGGACGCGTAATAGCGAGGCGACTGATCGCGCCCTATGGTGACCGCAATGACCAAAGCTCACAGCGACTCCATATTAATGCTGCACGCAGTGATTGATAACTAATAAATAGTAATAACTACCTATTCATTATTTTTGTTTGTTTAGTGATTGGGTTGGTATTTTATTTATTTTTGTTGGAGGTTTTGGTACAAGGAAAATTTAATCACCGTTTCACTTCTTTAATAGGCATACCTACCAACGTGAATAAAAAACGTGCAGAATCTCGTAAGTATTTCATATTAATTATTATGGAGATGGATACTATTACCGATATTACGCAGATATGCATATTAGATTGAGTAGCTATAATGAATCGGTTCACTAATATTTGACTAATATCCAGTAATAGGTATGTATGGTATCCTATTATGCGTTAACTAATACATTCAATAATAGGATTACCTAAAAGTGACCATAATATAACATCTCTAGGTACGACAGATAAAAAGTAAAAAATATAAAATCTTTTTTTACAAAAAAAAAAACAACCGACGTCAATAAAAAAAAAACTTTAATTTCGGAATTCGGTGTCTTTGTATTTTCTTGTTTTGTCACCAACTTCCGAAATGGAAGTTATTTTTCACTTGTAGTGTTTTTTGAAGGGAGACTGTTTTTTTTGTAATATTTTTTTTATACCCGTTGCAGGAACTTCCGCTACCACCTATTATAATTATTTACTGAGAATTTAACAAAATAATTACCTAGATATGTTGTGAGAGTAGGTAAATGTATTGAACGAAGCGTTAGCAAAGGATCAGTAGTACATGCTCCGTGAAATCGAGGAAGGAAGGCGTTGAACAAAATAGCTGAACGAAGGGAAAACACATGGGGTAATCCCGACTCCACTGTACAACAATTATAGGTACATCCACTGTGCTAAATAAGTACGAGCATGACATAGGTACTTACCTAACTAGGGATGTAAGCGAGACCACAGCGGACGCAGAGACGCAGCGCCGGCTCTAGCCCTAGATCAGCACCCTAATTGCGTAACACACAATCAATCGTAATCTGAATCATTTTGAAGCAAATTGCTAATAAGGCATAAGCAAGGCAGGCATTGCTCATAAGTTCGAAAAATTGGACTGCTCAGCACGTAAATAACGCAATTGAATGTTGTTGAACTGTCAAAATGAAACCGATTCCGATTGATTGTGTGTTACGCAATTAGGCTGCCGGATAGAGCGAGATTGTCTTTTAGCGGCCTTTGGTCGAAGTTTTCACATTTCATAAATTATACAGGGTGGCAGGGACATCGACGCGCAAACTGTAACCATGGATTCAGCACATAAGCTTAGACCCCATAGCGTCGAAATTTTTCGACGGTTATTAAAAAAAATCTTCTGTTTCATAGAAAAGTGCAATACCTACGCGGCAGGGGCGTAGCAACCGCTGTATCAGCCGTATCAATGATACGGGGCCCCTGAGCTACAGGGGCCCCCGACGTGACGTGTTAGACGACGTATATAAGCAAAAATTTTTTTTAGACATTCGGGACCAACGGCTTAACGTGCTTTCCGAGGCACGGAGGGGTATCGGTATGTTAAGATGGTCACCCATCCACAGACCTACCGCGGCAAGCGTAGCTTAACCTTCAATCGACTCGTGCGGCTGTTATTACTTAGCCACAAGCCCCTCGCCTGCTAAGTCAGTATGCTATATTCTTTATTTTGTAAAAATAATACCCTCTGTAGCTTCACAGTTGGGTAAAAAGGGCCCCCAAAAATATTTGATACAGGGCCCCATTAGGATGAGCTACGCCACTGCTACGCGGTCAATTATTTGACCATTAGCAATGATATTATATTATTAGATAAACTAAAAATTGATCAAAAAACACATTTTGCAAAAATTTAACCATTAGTTACTATTTTTAACAATTATTGGTCGAGTTTAACCACGGATCAAAAAAACTGGCCCTTAGTAGCTCTTGTTATTAAAGCGTAGGGTAACCCTCGAAATTCAAATTTTCTTATGTTTTTTGGGATTTGCAGGTCAGTAACAGGTTGTATGTTGATGGAATTCACGATCGTTTAAGTATGTATTTACAGAATAATTAGAATCATCAATGCGAATTGAATTTCGCGGGCTACCCTGGCGCTTTCGCCTTAAGAACTGATCGTCATTAATCAGTAAAAAATTGAATTCCAACATAGTGGTTATACCGCCTGGCTTGGCATAAAATGCCCATGTACCTATAAGGATGACCTTGGCCAAACAAATGCGCGTCGTCAAAAATATTACTTGCAAAAATAAATATGCGGCTCCAACCCGATAACTTTTTTGCGTGTATGCTCGGGAGGTGCTGACTCGTCGATAGCTAGAACGCGAATGAAACACCTACGGCGTAGCGCGTAGGTCGTAGCACGCGCTCTGTGACGAACTACCCGCAAAATTTCATAATAATGGATAAGACTTTGATATGCTGTTTGTTGTTTTTCTGGATGGGTAAGTACCGACATAAATTATACGGTGGCCATTTTCAGCACATGTGAATGTGGATGGGGTCCGGCAGAAAGCACTGACGACCAACCTGTGCTACGCAGAAGAAGAAGTGTTGTCGGGACACCAACGACATGTTAGCCCAGAAGGCCAATTCTCGTAATTTAAAACGTTCAAAATCTAGTCGCAGTCTCATCTCGGCGACAAACAAATGTCAGAAACTTGTCAAAATATAGGGAAATTTGATGTAATTTTTGACAGATTGAGACTGAGATCAGACTGCGAACGTTCTTAAAATTACGAGAATTACCCTTCTGGTTGACGCGGACCCACCCCCCCGTGGGTTCCCGCATTGTCGAAGGCGGGGGGCTCAGCAGCCTTGGCTTGAAGGCCCACGGTGAAGCTAAGAGGAACCCGAGCGGGGGCCGCTCGTCAGGGCTTTGCGGCTAAGCCGACGACGTAACGGCCGGCGGCGGATAGGTTGCGGTGCCGCTTGGGCGACATCGCAACCTACCTGAGGCGGGCCGCGATGTCCCCCGTGTGGGAGACATCTGAGGACTGAGACGGCTGAGGATTGGCGGCCGCGGCGGGAGAGGAGTGCCGGTATTGCGGTGCCCCGCTCTCCCTACCTTCCGCAGCCTTGACGGGGCCGCCATCGTTTGATGGCAGACGCGGTGGGGCCGCAGGGGAAGAGGAGTGTCGGTGTGACGTTGCCGCTCTCCCTATCCTCTGCGGCCGTAGCCCCCCCAACGCGGGGGGCATGCGGGGCCTGACAATTAGGCAGGCGTGGAGGCCAGCAGGCAACGGGTGCGGGGACACCGTTGCTTGTATCGCACAGGCCTCCACCAGTGTGGGACGGGAATCGCCAGGTGTTTCCGGCCATTCCCGTAGCCCCCCAGCCTGGGGGGCATGCGGGGCCCGCCATACCAGCTAGGCGGGCATGCGCCGGCAGGGTTGTGGAAGTAAAGGCTATGCCGGTTTCCCATAGCCCTCCCATCACGGCGATGTGGGAACACCGCTGAGTTTTAGTGGGTATACTGTCATTCCGACAGGGAGTCCCACATACCCCGTCTCGTCCCCCGTGAGACGGAGATGCATAAAGCATTTCCCAGCGACAAAAAAAAAAGGTTGACGCGGACGCGTTTTTCCCGCGGCGCGGCGGTTTGTTTTCACGAACTGGATGTTCAACGCTCTAGGTACTTAGCGCCGACAGTTGAATATCCAACAGCGCGCTGGGATGCGCTCTACTATTTCATTCTCAATGTTTGGCTCAACATCGACAGTTGAAAATCCTCACTGCGATAATTTAACGTCGTAACGTACGTAGGAACGTGGGCTTTTCCGTCTTTCCGAGGAACGACTGTCAACTAACAACTTATGCACGGGGTTAAAATAAGAAGACATAAAAATATTTTAATATTTTATTAAAAACTCACACTTCTGCCTTCGCACGGTGGATAAGTCTTGTATCTCTTTATATGACATAATTTCAAATACAGTAATTCAGTTCACATCTCGTTATACTATATTTACTTGTGTGCAAGATCTTGCGAATTGGTTGGGATATTGTCAGAGCAAAATTACAATTGTGAATTAGCGCAATTCAATTTTATATCTAGCAATGTGGATTGTATCTAATATGTCAACATAATTGATGTTTTATAGGATCGTTTTGTGTTATCTAACGAACAGTTTCCGGCCTACGAGTTCCGGTGACACGACACTGCCAATACATCTATTATTATAGAATTGAGTAACATTTTACTTATTTTCTAATGACGTGAAATTTAGTTTTTATAAGTCTAAAAGATCAAATTTACAAAATACTGGAAAGATATAGTGTACATGGGTGTGTCATTGTCATTAAAATGTGTAGATTTATAGCTAGAACAGTGTTTTATTTTTATTTAATTAAGTACAGATTTTTTTTTAGGTAGGTTAGGCCGGAAATCATGATAATCATATCTACCATTCTAACGGATTCGGTTCACTGGTAGTTTTAAATAACCAAATAAATAGGTAGGTAAGCTATTAGTAGCGTATTCAATATTTATCATCCTCATACATTATTATAGGTACTTAGTGCAATCAATTATGATTAAGTAGATATTTTACGAATAAATCGCCAACTATGAATTTGAAACATTGATTTAGTTTAGAGGGATTATGCTAGAAACAGATAATGCAAGTAAAAAAAAAACAATAAATAAAACATTCAGCTCGCGACAATTACGCATCTACCGGTTGGTTCTCTTTCTCACAGCCTTACTCTACGCCACACTCCTTACAAATGCTACGATACTAAAGTTTAAAGCATTATTTCTAACTATACTTATTACCTAAAATGCTTTTATAATAAATAAATAATCTTATATAACACATAGTGGCTGTCGTAACCCTAAAGCGTTTACATGGCAGACCTAAATGTTTGTTTGTATTTATAACATTAGGTTCTTAAACTAAGTTTAAATAATTAAATTAGTTAAAACAAATGCTCGTTTCATTTTGTAGCCCAAAGATAGAAGAAAAAACAAAATTGGACCGCGACTTCTTCTGTTCGAGTACGCACTTAGATTAAATAACTCACCTAATCAAGTTTAATTCGAATAGATTACCTATAATAGAGGCTGATTAAAGAACGGAACAGTCGGCAATTAACAATGTTGTTTCTGTACAAAATTAGGTCTATGTGGCAACGTGCTCCTGGCAATAGGATACAAAATGCAATGTTTATGGATAACACAGTAATGTTAATATCAATGTCAGGATTCCATGAGCCTACATTTGTATTTTAAACCTTATCTAATAACTTAGCATGTAATAATTGATAAAAATAATAATATTGACAATAAAGGAAATAATGGAACTTAACAATATTCAGATGTTGGATATTTTTGGTATCCTTGTGCAAATTTAACTTATTTGAACATCGTAATACTGGGATAAAACGCTTGAGATCGTACGTGAATCTAAATGGTGGAAGTGGATGGAGTCCGAACGGCAGCCCGCTGTCACCAGGCTTCTGTGTACCGGATGTCGTACTCCTGTAGCTGGGGCAGGCGCTGGCGCAGGACTTCGAAAGCATCGGCCGATAATTTGGTGCTGTTCAGGTTAAGACGCCGCAAGTTTGAGAGACCTGAAAAGAGAGCCAAGTTAAATTTTGGATCGAAATTCCGGGCTATATTTGGTTAAGTACTTCTCTTTTCTTCTATAGTTAAAACACGAGCAGCTTATGTCTTGGCTGTCAGTGAGCAAAATGGTAGGAGGCTGAATGTACGCCGGAGAGAGTACATTTAAATATCGCCACTCGTGGCAGCAATATTAATGCTCATTTTGAGTTCAAAAGTAGGTACATTACCCATATGGTAAAGATAATGATTACCTGATAATGCCTCTATTCCTTTGTCGGAGACGGGCGTCTCGCAGAGGTTAAGCACCTGAAGTTTCGGAAGATGCTCAGCAATCAGTTGGACACCGCTGTCGCCAAACTTTGTAGCCCACAGGTTCAAGTAGCGAAGAGATGGCAGCTGTAGCAATAATGTTTTGTATAAAAAAGCCATTTCGAACTGGTAATAGGTACTTATGGGTCGGTGACTCCACGAATGTCTTTATTGTTCTAATTAATCAAGACTGAGAAAAAGTAAAAAAATAGTAGGTCAGTTAAGTGTCAAAGTGTCAAGGACTTTGTTTACTTTAAATAAAAACAAAACTTGAGAGGTGTCAAGGGACACCCGGATGGAACGAAGTTCAAAGAGAGAGAGCGAGAGAGAGAGAGAGAGAGAGAAACACGCGCACGCCGCACGGCTTAGAACTATAGCAAAAAGTGTCGTTCCAACTTTTGGTCTTAATTTTTTCCGTCTAGCCCCCTTTCGCAACGCGCGATAAGGAACTTCGTTCCAAAAACAATCTAAATGTAACGATTACCTATGCGTATTTTAAGTAAACATGTTTTGCCGGGCAAACAGGTGTTGTTCGTGCGTCACAATATTAATGACATACCTTAATGAGATGATGTGCACAGGCGCTGGTGACGCTGGTGAAAGCGAGAGAGAGGCATTCGAGGTTGCCGAGAGCGCCGGCGTCTAGTAGCTCGGCCACGTCGGCGTCGGTCGCACGCACCGGCAGGGCCAGGCGACGAGGACCGCCTTCTGATTGCTGAAATATAATATGCCGATTGTAGACAGTGTGTTTTACAAGATAATAATTGCTTGCGACGTTATGATTGTTCGATAAGTTGGCACTCACCAGACACAAGCCCTTTAAAGAGCTCTTATTTTTTACAATAAAACTTGTGTACAAAGTTGCACTACTTGACAGCTGTTAGTGCTGTACTAACACTCTAGCAAAATAAACACTAGTCCATTGTCTAGCAGATAAGTGTAGAACTCACCAGTCGTTGGAGGTTTTGCTGTCTTTCGCACAAATCTTTGTAATATTTCTGGCCAAGTTCGGTGCCTTGCAGTGCAGCAATAATCTCCAACTGAGTTTGCTCTCCAGTCGTGACTTCCCATTCCAAAAATAAACATAGAGCCTCTATTGCAGCTGGCTGTAAGAATAAAAATAAAATATTAGGTTTGTGAACTCAATGATCGAAAGGTCATATTAGGCATTGAAAGTGAGAAGGGTCGGTACTCACGTGAGAAGTTAAAGCGACTAGAACAAAATCGGGGAGTTGCTTGCTCATACTCTGCAGAAAACTTTTCCGTTTACTGCAGCAATTTAACAGACTTCCAAGCTGAAAATTAAGTTTTACATTATTATCCTTTCTAGTACCTATAGGTTAACGAAGTTAAAACAAGTGACTGTTTGAATAAAGAAACCAATTTACCATATCTCCCCAAATCTGGCACAAATCTTCATTAGGAAGAGCGAGTAGTGGGTCGGAAGGTGCTGCTACTCTCAGCCATGTCGGCGGGCACAGGCGCGCGGCCCGCGCGGGGGCCACGCATGCGTGCGCCGCGCAGCGCTGGTCATGCGCCAGCGCGTTCAGCAGCTTGCCCAGCCGCTTGGCGACGCGAGGGCAGCTCATGGCGCCCGCACATAATGGAACTGGCTGCAGTACGGCTCCTACTACGATGAGCCAATCCTCGTATTCGCACCTGAAAACGAAAGGAAAAGTCAACTCTAGTTCGTTTCACCATCTCTAGAAATATCCTGATCAAAGATCTGTAAAGCTTTAGTGTAAGTTTTCTTTATGTAGGCACATACGATTCTGCGGATGTTAACGTAGTAAATAGCCAAGCATAATTTTGAAAGTGTACAGATACATTGCGATTAGTCAAACTTACATGTGCTCCAAGATATCTGCAAAACACAGAACTTCATCCTCATTATCATCGCAGACGTGTGGGCTGGCGGAGTCGCGGAAGTAGTCATCTAAAGCAGCCAGCGCGACGGCAGCCAGGTTGGGGGCGGCGCGAGGGTACGGGCACGTCGCGCGGCTCCCGTGGGTCACCTCGACGAACCGACGAACCAGGGCACTGCCTGAGTTGTGCGCGCTTAAGGCACTGCAGACAAAAGAAAGATCCAAATATAAAGGCTGCTACACACAGTGCCGGCGGCAATGCCGCCGGGTTTACGCCGAGCGGCTATGCCGCCGGCAATACAAGCTGCGCAAAGCCGCCAAGCATCATTCCGGTTGGCTCGAATGCCAGGAACGAACTGACGCCGGCAAGCCGCGTAACCCGCCGGCACAACCCGGCGGCCATGCCACCGGCTCCTTTGTGTGGCAAAGCCGGTGGCTTTGAATGCCGCCGGATGCACGGCGGCTTGCCCGGCGGCCCTGCCGCCGGCACTGTGTAGGAGCCTTAACAGCTGTTTCATTTAGGTAGGGTCTACCAATGTGTAACGAGAATTCGCAAGGCCGTAAAACCTTTGTTAAGGAAAGTCTGCGACTTGTGACTATTGATGCACCTTAAAAACTAACACCTCACTTCAGGTGACGGTCAGTTTCGTAATTTACCGAGTGATGGAACTGGCTGGTGGCCAGTTCTTGAAAGCGTAATCAATTTGTAAATATGTTGTTTGTTGACCAAAATAGACCAATCATACTTCATATAATATTGTTAAATGTGCACGGTTGCCTACTACATTCAAATTTTCATGCTAGATGCAAATCGATTAATTAAACAAACCTAAAATAGAGTCTCCGAGCGTCTAGTCGGCTGCTGCGCTATTTATACGTCTCGATTATGAGTAACTTATGCCCAGTTTCTATATTTAACTCAATAACGAATTGTTTTGCTAACCATTGGTAGCGCTACTAAACTGATCAATTTTACAAACAGCATAAGTCCACATCCCGTAATTGACGTTGAAAAACGTACAAAATGTAGTCACCTCATCTCAGCGACAATCAATATCAAAAACTGGATAAAATGTAGGAAAATTAGAGGTATTTTTGACAAATTGAGACTGAGATCAGACAGAACCATTGGCGTAGCTAGGGATTTTGTCTAGGGGGGCAACTGTCCTGCTAATCTAACCATAGTCAATTGATGAGAGCCCAACTCTACAAACCTTACATCTTGGTCAAAATGTACGAACTATAAGAGTTCCGTATTTTCCTTTTGAGGTACGGAACCCAAAAAAAGCCGATTAAACAGTAAGTACTTCAATACTGTCGATTTTTCTAGGATAGGCAAAGAAGTTTCTAGAGTGGGCATTGCTTACCCTTGCCCGCCACGCTACGCCCATGCTGTGAACGTTCTTAAAATTACGAGAATTGCGCTTCTGATACTACTTTAGTCTTTAGATATTACGCTTCGTTATTTTCTGTACTTTTAACCGACAACCATCAATTTCATTTGATCAAATACCCAATATAGTAAGCTCGAGTACCTATATGTAGCTAAACATTATCGAAAAATCGATTGACGTCATTTAAGTACTCGAATTGATTGGCTTTGTTAAAAGCAATTAATAATGTGTATTGTAAGCAAATGAGGTTATAGTGCTGGTACAATGTTATGCAGGTCACTAACATGACGGGAATAAAATGTGTTTTTTCCCTGAAGAACTTTTTGCTAAGTTTAAAGGAGACTTCATGGACATTGCACAAAAGCAATGCGGTGGAACACTAATGGTTCCATAATGTAGCAATCACTTTTCATCAGATCATTCAGAGATTAAAAATGACGTAGGTAATTCCAGTTTTTATGAGTCCCTTTTTTTGTAACCTTAGACTGAAAAAGCACTATTTAGACAACAGTGCTTTTTATAAAATAGACAATAAAATTATATTTTGTTGTAATTCAACTTAGATATGATGAAATATAACCTGAACACTGAAAAAGAAAGTGACTATACCTGATATAGTCTCTAACAAGCCGCCTTGCATTTGGGGCTCTAGCAAAGTCGACGTTGCGCGTGAGCACCCGGCGTACGGGTGGCGCCAGCGCAGGTAGGGGCGCAGCGCGCGGGCGCCGCCGACACAGCCGCGCCAGCAGCCCACACAAGTCGCCCGCTGCACACCGCTCCGCCAACAACGGGGCTGCAGCACTCGTGACGTTCTCTGCCCACTGCTCCCAGTCGTCACTTTCCTTATTCTGAAAAAATTGACAATTTTAACGGTTATCACTCATGAGTCAATTTCCGATTTCGTTTTTTTTGTGTACCTACCGAGTGTTGCGTTACAGCGTGCGTCATAAGAAAGCGGACGGAGACTGACCCCAAAATGTTAACTACGTAGTTAGTAATGTGCAATGGCTTTCGTGAGAAACCTAGAAGGAAAAAATCGAGATTCTAACAAGTTACATTCTCCAGATTGCCTTGTCCGACCTCCTGACTGACGGCCACTCATACTGGTTAAGGTTAATAATATGTATCAAAGACCAGCACCCTAATTGCGGAACACACTATCAATCACAATCTGAATCATTTTGAAGGATATTGCTAATCCATATGTTCGAAAAATTTGTTTGCTTGAATGTTGTTGAACTGTCAAAATTAAGTTGCTACTGATAGTGTCTTACAATTATCCCGCCAGTTCTTTTGTTTTGAGTTAGTTAGCTTTAGAGGCATATGTCCCATCTGAAACTGATCTTACAAAGAACAGCCCTGATGTAAAGGCACAAATATCAACACTTGGCAGACAGACACCTACTGAAAGACTGATGAGTCAACCAGAAGTAAAACTTTTATGAAAGCGATTTATTGCTTCGTTCTGTAATATAAATTGTTTAGAACTGCAGTAAATAAGCGCCGCAGTGACGTTAACCCATAACTTTGCCAAATAGTGTACAAGTAGGTAGGTATAGGAAGGTACTTATTACATACATGCTGAAAATTTAATGGGTTACAGCTATGACGTACGAAAGCCATACAATGAATTTAATAAACGGGTAAATTTAATTCTGAAACTAATGTTACCTAGTTACATATCGCAATGTTTATGCGCTGACATAGTTTTAAGTTTTATGATTTATTCTGGCTAATCGCTTTATGGATTACAGTCCGAGATAAATCACGCTCCAAGTTTTTTATGTTCACCTATATATTGTCTGACTAATTTCTTGGCCCAGCTACACATTATTCAACTGTAGTTTTCAGATTGAATGAAGCTGTTATTATAGTTTTTGGATCTCTGCTGCTAATCTAAACAAATAAATAAAATTTAAGTGTCTGTTTGTAATGTCAAAATAAAAGCTTATATTTAGTAAATAACTAATAAAATACGCATAATTTAGACTAATATTTGTCCATAATGTTGTATAATGGGGTGTCACTGATCCCAGAATCCATCATTAGTAACTAATTGTTAATAAGAATGTTTTGAGCAAATGTTATTTATCCATCTCATACGTGTATCAAATGTACAAGTATTGCGAACGTCAATATTTGACCACGTGTGCTCTGCATGACTTGAGATAAGAGCGAGAAACAATTCGCTTCCGTCATGAATGGTGAAATTGTTCATTCTTTACTAAGATTATATATATTAAATATTTGTGGAAATAGCACTGTTATGGCGGCTCTGATTGAGTAGCACACGTGGGTCAGTGGGTGTGAGTATCCGGTGTTAGATCTCGAGGTTTTGACGATCGATTGACGTAGGTAACGTCAATCGATTACATGAGGAAATCACGAATCACATTTCATGAAGTGGATTCACGTATTCTGTGTTTACATGAAAATGGAAGATTTTCATAGGTGTGTTATTTATTTCGCACAGTTCGCACCGTGTTCATAAAATTAAAGTTTGTTCACGTCCTTTGCTTAGCTACTAAAATATTTGAGTATTTGTCTATAATGTTACCTCGGAGAGTAAATCTGTGAGGATCTGAAGAGGCGCACGCGTCACACTTTCGTCTTGTAAAGGCGTGGTCATGACGAAATCCACCATATTCTGAAATAGGATAAACCACATCACTAAATATACTTACATTACATTTTATTTAAATAGACTATTTATTATTTTTTCTTATTTACCTTCAACTCTTTTAAAACGACTTCTCTTCTCACAGTCTTTGTAAGAAAATTCCTGTACCTTATCATATTTCTCTGAAAAATAAATGCACTTGTTAGAATATGTACTATGTAAACAATTAGACATAACCACAACAGGAAGGAAATAATTAAATGTCAACTTACCCTCCATACAATGGAATGATACCATTGGTCCCGTGTATAAGCATCGTTTGCCTAGAAAATAGAACGTCATGGTTAGTTGCATTGTTTGGCTAGCATTATCTAGGGAGGTAAATGAGACAAGTGAGAACATTATTATTCCTATGTAGGTAACAGGAATGATCTAGTAGATACCTACAAATAACTAGGAATAACAAACCTGCAAGAGCAGAGATCCGTGAGGCATGACTATTCTGAGGCAGTACTTTCTGGCAGGATCCCAGCGTGAGATGCAGTACACCTCCTGCATACAGCTGTACGACAGCGGGTTCTCTAGCAAGCCTGAAGGCTGAAACAATCAAAATTAAACCAATTTATCAAACCATTCCTTTTCGCTAATATGTATTAAGTACGACTATCTGAATAATAATTTATCAATATTATTTTCAGAAGTGCCTCGCTAAATAAACAAATAACAATTAATAAACGAAAACAATTTAACATTTACTTAAATATAAAATACTAGCTGCACACCGCGGTTTTACTAAGTTTCGATCCCGTAGGAATATCGGGATTAAAAGAATCCTATATGTTAATCCTGGTTATAAACCATCTGTGTGCCAAACATCCAAATCCGCTCAGTACGTTTTGCGTAAAAGAGTAACAAACATCCATCCATACAAACTTTCACATTTATAATATTAGTAGGATTATTTTTATCTTATAGTTTAAAGCCCTAACCGCAAGTAGGTAAATCTGAAATTACCTACTTTTACCGGTAAGCGTTGACCGCTTCCCCGGTTTCAGGGAAGGGGAAGCCCTTTTAACGGTAAAAACGATATCTCTACGTTTTCCTATAGAGCAAGATGAGATTATAGTAAACTAGCTTTTGCCCGCGACTTCGTTCGCGTGGAATAGTGACTTCACCAATAGATGACACCGACTCTTGACCAATAGATGGCGCTGTATGTCCGGAATATTTTTTTTTTTTTATTTTATTTTTTGTAATAAAATCTATCCTATGTCCATTCTCAAGTTCCAAACTATGTCTGTACCAAATTTCACACAAATCGGTTCAGTAGTTTAGGCGTGAAGCAAAGACAGACAGACAGACAGACAGAGTTACTTTCGCATTTATAATATTAGTTTGGATAATGATAAATAAGGTTCGGAAATCTCATTCTACACACGCTATTATTGGAAAGTAGCTCTACTCTTGTTGGTATTATTTAATTTTCACCTATGTACGAGAAACAACAAGTAATAGAAGAAGTACTGAAAGTTGTTAATCATTTCAGAATAAACATGGATTTCAAGCAATTTAATTGACTTGCAATATTTTTCCCTAACAGCGTGTAAAATATAAGCAAGGTTTATTCTGAATTAAAATAAAATATACATAATTCAAGTTATAGCTAGTCTATACTTATAATAAATCTGTAGAAGTGAAAATTCTGTACATTGAAAATATCCAAAAAATAAATGGCAGGGGGTGTTACTTGACCGACACCGAACCCAAAAATGTGATTAAAAAAATTTTTGTCTGTCTGTCTGTCTGTTTGTTCAGGCATCACGCAAAAACTACCGGTTCGATTACGATGAAACTTGGTATAATTATTCTTTAATATCCTGGGCACCACACTGGGTACTTTTTATCCCGGAAAAGTATATACAATAAAAAACAAACTTAATTTTGCGGTTCGATCCCTATACCCGATTACCACTGTCTGTACTGTACCAACCGCAAATACTAAGTTTGTCGTAGGTTGGGTCACCCGCATTTTTGTGTGAAAATCTTAATGCGGTTCACAGAATACAACTACTTACCAAGTTTCAACAGTATAGCTCTTATAGTTTCGGAAAAAAGCGGCTGTGACATACGGACGGACAGACAGACATGACGAATCCATAAGGGTTCCGTTGCCATTTGGCTACGGAACCCTAAAAAGCGTGCTGCAAAGTGCCTACATAAATTTAAATATCTCCTAAACCACACAAGTAGTTTCATGAAGAAAATAAAATCTTGAAAAGAATAAAAATGTTTTCATTTTTTTTATTACACCTACTTACTTACTGGCTTGTTCGAAATTATGCTTAGAAAAAAGTAAAAAAAAAATGTCACGTTTCATAATTTTGGATTACATTTGAATTCTTTTATTTTGGCGTTGATTTAATTATTGTTTTTATCTTTATTTTTTAACTAAAATAGCTTGCGGCAGACGTTGACTTGTAGTCGTAGATAAAACCTGGGGACCTATTCCAAAGTGCAAAGTGCGAATGTTCGGATCGGACCGACACTTGGCCGAACCGAATATTATTGAAAAATGCGAAAAAAGTATGGATCGGCTCAGTTGGGTCGGGACCATAGTCAATATTCGAAAGAGTGTAGGAGTGTAGGATGGGACCAAATAGTAACTTCGTAGCAGGAAACGGCCGGGTCTAAACTCATGTGCTGACTGAATCCATGGTTATAGTTTGGGCGTCGATGTCCCTGCCACCCTGTATAGACTCATATTAGTAAAGATATGCCAATAGGCTCGCCCCTATTAGATGGTACTTATCTAAACATAACTGGTGAATAGTGGGTGTACTTTAGGTTACCCTTCGGGGAAAACAAGCGTGATATCATGTGTATTTTTACTCTGTAATCTTATTGCATCCCATGCATGTTTAACGGTTGCACTTAGTCTGATTCTTGTTGTCAATATTTATTGTTTCATTCCTAGCCTCCTATAAAATTTCCTACACAAAGTTATCCTTATAAAACCAGGATGTGTAGACATTAAATAAATAAACTTGGTTATAAGAATGACTTAATTAAACTATTAACATTGATGGTCCATGAATCAACTAAATGTAGGCATCGGCGGGTGTACCTTCAGCTGATTCATGACCATTCCGACAATATTGCGATTCAGTTTAGGTCCATTGATGTTTGTTTAAATATGTACTGGTATATGTTAGGAAAGACAGTTCATCACATGAGTAGTCATGGAGAAGGTCGGCTTTCGGGAATTTCTACTGTGTTTCGGTAAATCTACATGCGCACGCGACGATGGGTCATAGTAAAACATAAGAACGCGTTTCATGAGTCAAGTTTTGGTTGACATTACTGACTCTATGTAAATATTACCTAGAATATTTAATTACCAACTGTCACAGACTTAGTTTATACATGGCAGATGGCAGCTACATGGACGTGCAAAGTGACGTAGCAAAAAAGGGGCAACATGTCCTGAGGTGCTTGTGAGGTATTCTACGGCTTTCAGAACAATCCCAGAGCCCGGAAGATGGTCAAGATCCCTGCGAGCACTTACTGGAATACGTTTGCTCTTGCGAGTCTCCACTCAAGCCGGCCAGTAAAGTCAAGAATGAGGTAGGAGCTCTGTTCCTCGTCTTTGTTCACTCCAGCCGGCCATTAAAGGCAAGCCAGAGGTGAGGAACAAGATTTCTCCTGGGAGATAGGGTCCGTGGGGTCGCTACTGCCCAACAGCTCGCCACATGCTGCCTTGCGGGTTTCTGTATCTCTCTTGGTCTGGCTCCTCACCCTAGGCCTGTTTCGGCCAAGTAAACTCTTCCGGCGCGGTCTAGAGTTCGGAAATTTTTTAAAACAGTTTAAGAACCAGTTAAAGTCATTTCTAATAGAAACATGCTATTATACCTACACTTGATGAGTTTGTGTAGATATATCTAGAATTCTAGTTTTTTATAATTATTAACCTTTTTTATTGACATGATATATACTTAATACATATTATTATAGAGGCTGGAAGCCGACCCCAACATAGGAAAAGGCTCGGCAGATGATGATGACTTAATACCTATATATTTATTTTTTGTCTCTTGACATTTGTATCGGTGGTACGTGTTTATACACACGCATTTTATTTTTGATATACCTAACTACATAACAGTGGATTTGCAAAACTATTTAGAATATTTTTTTGTACTACGAAGATTGTTTTAAGACCTTAAAAAATAAAAATAATTATAAATACCACGAGTTACAACTCATGGTACCTATTCATAATTATTGTTATGTCTTTAATTTATGTCTTCATGTTGTTTTAGCTTTTATTGTAACACAATGTAAAAATATATTGTTAGTAAAAAAACACTTTACGCAAGTGCCCTTATTTTGGAAACCTCTAGGATAGGTAAGCAGCTCGGTTTGTAAAATGTTTGAGTACCTTATGCCGCCGGTTATATAAACGGCTAATTAAACCAGTTGGCTGCGACATAATATGCACCTAATTGTACCTATAGATTTTAAATTTTAGATATTTATGGCATAGGTAGGTGGCGTAGGCATAGACGCACACAAAACATTGGCATCATTATTTTACAGACACAATCTACCGCCACCACAATAACGCAAATCAAATGGAATTTGAAGCTACCTTCCTATTTGTTAAACAACATTTTGTTTTTCCATATTGGGAAAAGAACCTATATTTAAAAAAGCATTGTGGTCAGGTCACAAGTACAATATACCAAATATATTCTCATTATTTTCCAAAAATAAATTTGCATTTCATGATACTTATGCATAAATACAATGCACCTGTTGTACGTTCATAAATATTCAACATTATAGGTCGATAGACGTTTTACGGCTGTAAATAGCTAGCAACCTATTTTTGTGTCTCGCGTAGATTCGATGGGGAATTAGGTCAACTAAAGAGAAGGGCGCAGTCATCGCTTTGTGTGGAGAACGCTCGGTAGGCGGGGCAGTGTACGGCGATGTATGACGTCTCGGAGCAATGCCCCTGCGCGAGGCGCACGGGCCTGCTATGACGTCACGAGTACTCGCGACCCATCCTTGCCCTGCCGCCATACACGCCGACATTGTTTCCTCTCAGCTGGTTTCACGTCACCTCGCCATCGACCTGGGTTTATCGCCCGAAAAATGTTTTTACAGGGTGTAAACTCCGACGTAGGTGTTTACATTATTCGTGTTTAGATTAACAGAACTGAAAACCGGATATTCATTTAGGAATAACAACCTTGATAGAGTTTTTAGTTGAACTTGGTAATCAGTCAAGGTAAGAGAAATTTTTGCTATTCGCGGTCATCAGTGTGCTGCTGCTGTGCTGTTTCATTTCGATTGTTTTCTTGGAAACTGTTATTGCTATTTACCAAAAAATTCAATGTATCTCTCCATCTACAAGAGGCTCGAAGAGTTGTCGTTCTTATATTAAACATCAACGTATCGCCTGTTTTCTCCAACGCAGAAGTGTAACCAGGGCCGGCCTTAGCCATTTAGGCGCCCTGGGCGAGTCATGCCTTTGGCGCCCTTTTAGGTATAGGTACTTATTTCATTACAATTAAAAAAACTTACTTAGGATTTGTACCATATTTTTTATAATTGGTAACGAACCGCTTTGACGCTTTCAATACGAACTTGCCAGCGCGTGTCACTTAAACTTTTGAGAGTATACATACATATATTTTCAAATGATCGGTCAAAATTTCCCATCTATTTACCGATCCTGCGAATAAATTAAACAAAAGAATGTATTAAATGCGGGTCTAATACGAGTTGCAATTTCTAGGCCTGGTACCTATATTTCGTTCTACACTATTTAGTGAGAGATACCAAAAAGGACAAAATAACAAATCGTATTTGTTAGACATAAAAATTAAATACTGATACTCACTCCTACGAGATAAGTCTATAAAAGTTAATACGTTGAGTCTAGTTTTCCTTTAGATCGATAAAAATAGGTACCTATTCAAATCGAGTGGTATAGTTGAGCTGGCGCGCGCGGCGCCCTATAGTACCTGGCGCCTCGGGCAGCCGGCCAGGTCGCCACCCCCTAAAGCCGGTACTGAGTGTAAACTACCTATAGTAAACCCACATTTTGACAATTATGTTTATTGTGTCATGGAATATCTATGGGGGAGCCTATTGCCGCCAACCAGGCAGAAATCCAGTCATTCATTATGTGGTTTAATTTATATCTCCAAAATCTCTAGTGTGTTTATTGGCACTCTGTATACAATACAAGATACACTGACCATGTAATGACAGTATGAGAGGCCTACCGATCACAACGTACCGTACCGCGTCTAGCTTAATGATCCCATACAAATCTAATTTAAGTAATGATGTGAGCTCACCTGATTCGAATAACAATGCTTTTCTATAAGTGTACTCAACAATAATATTACGAAGGTTATGCAATGTTCTACTGAAGTATGACAGGGAAAACTACACATGTCCTATCATTGTTTAAACCACATTAACTATTTTTAATTCAACCATAATAATATAGGTACATCCAAGAGTGTCGTCGATAGTAACAATGTAAAAAGGTAATTTAGAATTAAATCACCAATTAAATATAATGATGTAAACGACCAGCTTTGACGTCAGAGTTATTATTTATTTTGTAAATATAATTAATAGGAAAAAATCATTGAAATCAGTTTTGCGCTGTTAAGTGTGAAACAAATTAGCTCTTGTGATAGAGAACTGGCAACAAAAAAATAGGTATTCGGTTTTACAGATTGACGTCAGAGCATATTAATGTCATTTGTGGAGTAACTTTACGATAGCAATAGCAGAACGTACGAGTGTAAAAATAACGGTCGTGACTGTTATTTTGATCCCCTAATTGTGTGTTCCCCGAATAGTTCGGACACGTGGCACGTGGACCTCTTCACTAATACCTACCTTGGGATGGTCAAGTAATATCGTTTCCCACGTTATTCTATCGTGCCACTATCTGATCATTCCATCACATGCTATTCTGAGACACAGTTTCCTGAATCGGAAAATAAATTGCTACGTTGCAAGATTTTCCGAATTTTCTTTTAAGCGTAACCTCGACTTTCGTGGCCCACACACACGCTGCCAATGATAAATGTGTCAAAAACATTGTTAGTTACCATGTTATAATGTATTTTAATGTCTAGATTCTAGATACTACTATACCAATATTAATATAAACTAGCTGCGCCCCGCGGTTTCACCCGCATAAGTTTCGATCCCGTGGGAATATCGGGAAAAAGTATCCTATGTCTTAATCCACGTCTACCCAGGCAACAAATTTCTTCCAAATCCGTTCAGCCGTTTTAGCGTGAAAGCATAACAAACAAACATACAAAAAAACCAAATCTTTTCTCTTCATAATATTAGTTTAGAAGACTAGAAAAAAATATGCTACGGAACATCACCTGCTACAACGCTACGAAAACGAATATTTATAAAATGGAATACATAAACACGACGTATTTAGGAAATATCAGACTGAAAACGCCGACTTTACAACTGACCGTGGGTTTTCCCCTATGACAACAAAAGACGCAGGCGGATTAGACATGCCGCATGCGTGATTATTGTACAGGGATAAATGTAGAAAATAACGCTTCTGGGAAAGACTTTCTTCGCGAGACAGGGCGACTTATTCTTAGCCGGAAAATACCACGCTTGACCACTAAGGAAAATGTTAAATGTTATTTTTATTGTAAAAAATGTATTTATTCATTTGCTTATTTATCAAAATATTATAAATTGAAAATGCTGAAAAATTGTAGAGATATTTTTATTTGACTAATACCCACGTTGCAAAATAAAAATAAGACAATGATGACGTCGTCAACAATTTGAATGAAAGTAATTTTGAGACATTTTTTAAAGATGAAGATTTTGTGTCTTGACATTTCGTGTCACAATTTTTTTACGAAACGTACGATAACAGTCGGGCACAGTCGGGTGTCTTACTGATATATAAATCATTATGATAGCTAGATGACGTGCGTAAACCGCTGCCACATTTTTCTAAGCATTGTGCTTATTACTGATAATAAGAAACGGTCACGTGATGCCTTTCGCTCCACCCGATACGAAGTAGATACAAATAATTTAAGAACACGAACACGAAATATCGAAGTTCATTTTATCGGCCATACGCGTACGACACGTTGCACACGTAGGTAAGCATGTCATGCGTGCTTCGTAGTGATACAATTATGTATTGTAAATTTTTCATTATGGAATTCCCATGTTTCTAATAACGGTTGCCAACATTCCCTAATGACCTAACATTGTTAAAGAACTACCTACGCACATACCTGTAGGCCAATTCTCGTAATTTAAAACGTTCAGAATCTAGTCGCAGTCTCATCTCGGCGACAAACAAATGTCAAAAACCTGTCAAAATGTAGGGAAATTAGAGGTATTTTTGACAGATTGAGACTGAGATCAGACTATGAACGTTCTTAAAATTAGGTACGAGAATTGCCCCTCTGTGGTACCAACTTTGTTGTTTAACAATGTGAGGTAAACCTTGTTTACGCTTTTAACTTTAAATGACGACCATTTTGTCGATAGGATTATTGTAATGGCGGCATCTGTTTTAATGGATGATAACCTTCTATTTTTGAAAGATGTTCTGTCTTATATAGACAATGGTAGGGAAAACCAAGCGTGCAAAAAATAAAAATGTACAGAGTACTTAACAGTGATACTTTCTGGTTCACAGATTTTATAAAAAGGTCGAGCCAGTATTTTTTATTAAAATTTTCAGTGTTATGATTGTTATAGTATGGCAAACTGCAAGGACATAGCGGAAGCACTGAAGCAGTTTTGATTAAACAGTGTAGGTACGTCAGAAAAATGTTATTGCCTATTGTTTCTTGAGCGGTTATAATCGAATCAACTGCGAAGTATTGACACGTCAAAGCCGTTCATAATTTCTAAATGTACAATGCACTTAGTGAAGTTTAACATAATTATTGACTATTAATTTTCTTAATGGAATAGTGCCCTGGAACAGTGACGTTGTAGCAAAATGTTTAGTCTAACTGCGGCCGACCCCTGACATTAGCGTAGAACTCACGCGTCTGACAGTTCCGCCTTCACTGCAGACAAATGGCGAATGCAGATATTTGTGTTTTGCTAACAATTCTGCTGAAAAACTGCTGCTTTTCTCTAACCATTTTTCATCAAATTAATTCACATGGACCATAATTATCTAATTTTAACATTATCAAACATCACCAACTTGATTTTATTCTCCTTATTGGTAACTTTAAACTGATATCCGTAAACATAGAGCATAAACAATAACACTAGGTATATAAAACTAATACCGGATCCAAAACATGCCAATAATATGTCCTCGAATGTCACAAATATAAGAAAAAAGTGGCAGACATTTATCATTTGGCAAAGTGATTTTTCTTGTACAGTCAGCGTCAATAATATCGGGACGAACCGACTGTTCAAAATGATCTAAGCAACTATGAAAATGAAATATTAACTCAATGACACACACAAGGAATGTTTCAGAATGAAGACAGTACACGACAACTGTCATTCTGCCAAGAACTTTATCCAATTGAGACAAAGTTTAATTTTCATAGTTGTTGAGATCATTTTGAACAGTCTGTTCGTCCCGTAATTTTTGACGCTGACTGTACATCAAAGCAGACAAGTCTTGTGGCCTCTCATACTTCAGTTGCGCGAGCGCTTCTACCAGACACGGCAGTTTGTATGCAGATAATTATGAAGGGAAATGAAACGAACGCATCACATACAAATAGGGCATGGATGATGGAGTAGATAACTACACTTACTTCAATAAATGCAACGCTGTTTTGTTATCTCATTATCTGCTTCAACTTGTCGTTTACGTCACTTGGCTTAAACAATTAAATTTTTAATTAAATTTCTTTTTAGTCTGAATACGTTACATCCAATCTAAGGAGATTGGATGTAACGTATTCAGACTAAAAAACAAAATAGGTTGAAACTCCTCTATATAATCTAAACTAATATTTATAGAAAAGAGTTCATTTTTTGTATGTTTGTTAGTTAGGTACGCTTTCACAGTAATACGGCTGAATGGATTTGGATTAAAGGACATTGTCCGGAATCGCCCTGTGCACAAGAAATATCGGACATACACGATAATTTATTGTCTATTTTATTATATTAGTTGAAAATACTTTTATAACACGGACTATTTTACGCGACTAATAACATTAATCACCGCCATCTTCGCCAAACGTCTTGTCGTATCGAAAAAGAAAAAACTGTATAGATACCTAATTATAAAAACATTTAGCTTTTTACCTACCTAGAGGTACAAAAAAAAAGCTAAGTGTATTATGTTATTGTTTTTTAGTTTCTTAAAAATCACTCGGAGCTATGAAAAACTTATACCTAATATTCGTTGATATGGTTCGATTATAACCTCAAAATCTGATATTTTTTTTAAATATATTTATTCTGCAGCTAGTCCGCTATGCAAATAAGATCTTATAGGAGTTTACTAATGATCGACAATACAACACATAATTTTCCGATGCTCTTGGTTCCAGGGCGAACAATGTATGGGCGCAGAGCAATGTCCTTTGGCACATTGGTAAACCTTGACCTGGATTATGACATATGACTTTTATCTCGATATTCCCACGGGATCGAGACTTATGCGGAATTATATGATTGAATCGTTAAACCAGAGCTGCTGTACAAATCGGCACACGTGTAGCTACATTTATGGAGCATATAACAACTCGTGGTTACCTACACAAAAGGCTAACGATTAACATCGAATTTAGATACCAAACGCAAATGTGTTCTGCGTACACGTGACGTCAAAGGTGAACTGTTTTGAACACCAAAAGCCGTTTATGTAGGTAAATGTAAACATTTATGTTTTCTTTCTCTCGGGCAAGTTTGGCTCCCTGCTATTCTATAAAGTTATTTGAGAGGTGCGTATGTACCGTGGGGCATCCGTGAGGCATCAGTGGGGCTGTAGTGCAGTGCTGCGCATTACATAATGCTGTGAACAATCATATATCGGTAGCCGGACGTTTAATATAAAAGTGGTGACGCACGAACGCTCTCTTATCTTCGATTGACCTCGTTGAAGGGTTCGGTCCGAAGCTGCAATCTAATTTAAACAGCAAACGTCATAATATTGATTATTTTTATTAATGCTCTTAACGAGGTATGGTGTATTTGTTTGTACTTTATCCGGCGGCACGTCATAACAATTAATTTTAAACGAAAACGTGATTTATATATATGTGATAATGGCATATTTTTTCCTGGAAATCAATGTACCTATTCAAATTGAATCCTGAATTTTCATGGATTTGGGTTTATTGATCACCATTGAAAAATAACTTGACTGATTTGATTTGATACATCATGCGGTTGTTGTTGTTTAAGATTCTGCTGAGTTTCGAATGTTTACTTTGCGAAACGTATTTGTAAATAGCACTCTAATATTGATTGCAAACAATGCTATCGGATGTGGCCGTATACAGGATGGGTAAAAAATCGTGGATCAAACGAAACAGGGCGAAAGTTGAGGTTATTTGCAGTAAAAAATATTATGGCAGGGCACTGAAATGAAATGAAATGAAAAACTTAACATAAAAAAATAATGAAGCTACAAACAGCTATGTGTTACACCTCGTTTTAATCGTCATTAAATAGGCAAGTTTCTTTAATACAGGGTAATTTTTTGGTAGTATTTATTTTTTAAGTATGGTTTTAAAGTTAAAAATCATTTTTGAGACTTAAAAGATATAGAAAAAAGTGCCAATACTCTAAAATCATGGTACCTACTATCATAAAAGCACTTTTGTAGTGATGATACATTTCCTAGAAGCTACTAAACACCATTTATTGTTTTAAAATAGGTACCCATTTTACTCTAATTGCCTATTTATCACAAATTTTGGTATTTTTTTTTCAAAAAAACACTCAAATAGTCATAACTTTTAAGGTGATCAAGTGAGTGCACACAAAGATATTTTTTACTGCAAATAACCTCAACTATCGCCCTGTTTTGTTTGATCCACGATTTTTTACCCATCCTGTATATGTACTTTATTATAGAGAACAATGAACACTTACGGCCTAGAGTAAATACATGTTATACATAGATATAGGTAGGCCTAAGTGGATGAGTCGCGCTACATTCGATAGTTATCTGATAACACTGATGGTTATCAAACAAAAGATAAGAAAGGTGTGTTCATTTTTAGTCGCCATTAAGGAAAATGATTAATTATCTATTTACGTATTGTTCAAAGAACCAAACACGTGCTGTTACAAAGAAAGTTTTACTACGATGTTGTTAATTTTAATTATTGTCAACCACTTTTCGTAGTTCTAATGTTAATTACTTAATTACTTACGGAATGCTCGGGGCTAGCTGGGTTGAACCAACGCAAATGTATACGTACATCTGTGGTGGTGCGACTCAGACTGCCGGGCACTTCTTCTCGTGCAACCGAGCGGGTGGGCAGGTTGCGGATAGCCCAACTCCGGCTGCGGGACCGGCTGCCATCAGCTGATCCCGCACCCGGAGCATCTCGAAAGAGATCCCGGACAAGAGAAGTGCCCGAACACCAAGTCCCAGGTTTAGGGTAACCTATACACCCTCATCCCATGCTCCTTAATGTCCCAACCAAACCCAACCCTTCCGTATCCTTAAATCCTGTCAATCCGCGAAACCCCTAGGCCAAATCCCAGACCTAGGGTGACCCCCCCACCTAACCCACCCCTACTACCAAACACCCTCCCTCCTATCCTTGCATCCTGTCGGTCCCTGAGGACGGGTAACCTCGATTCCAAAAAAGCCCACCCCCCACCAAATGAAAATGCAGGCAGTAAAAGACTCTACCCAGGTGGGTCCCGGCCAAGCCGGGGAATCCCACACCGCCAAGGCGGTCAGCCCCCAACGTACTCTGGGGGGGGCAACTAACTGCGATTCATCGTTGCCGCGCTCTCCAGCGCGGCCGGCTGCTGACTTAGCGCCCACGACACAGGCAGCGACAAACGCGCCCATGCACCTAACTCCGGCAGCGACTGACGCGCCAAAACCAACCTCGACGTGTATGCCTCCCATGACCCTCTGGCAACAGAGCATCGTGCGGAACAGCATCACAAACCCGGACACCAAACGACACGGACAGACCGAGACGGGGAAGGTTGACGACCCCAGCGGCTCCACCACTCTCCCGGTAGATAGAGTACGACAGCTGAAAAAGCGCGGAAAAATCACAGGCCGGGGGAGGAAAGTAGGCGACCGAAAGCGCAGCACTTGCGAAGGCAACAGCCAGCGCGAAGCGCGATCGGACGCCGAAGAGGTAGCACGCGACCAGCCCCGATTACGCGATGGGGAAACCGAGCGCGAAAAAGGGCCGGACGCGGAAGACAGAGAACGGTCGCAATTACGCGAGGGGGAAACCCAGCGCGAAAAGCGGCCTAACGTGGGACTACGCGACCAGCAGCCAGTACGCGATGGGGCAACCCAGAGCGGAAAGAGGCCGGACGCGGAACCACGCGTGCAGGGGCAAGTACGCGAGGGGGCAACCCAACGCGAAAACCCCCCGCACACGACAGAGCCTACCGGGGGCGCCAACCAACCCCCTCACATGGACACAGACGAACCCCACGACAGACACAAACCCAGACACCGCAGAGGGAGGCGGGGTGGAGTCATGCACGCTAAGGCGTCCACCCTGCCGGGCACCTCCAAGCCGCAGCCTGGACCGAGCGGTACAGGGCCGGCGAAGAGGGACCGCCCGGACGACTCGGCCTCACCGAGCACGCTTCAGGGGGACGCCAAGCGTGTAAGGGTTCACTCCGCTCAAGGGGAGCCGAGGACCTACGCGCGGGCCACTAAGGACATTCCTGCGCGGCTCGCCGTGGCAATCTGCTTCCCTCCCCCCACCAGAGACTTGACGAAGGAAGAGGCTGAACTGGTCAAGATAGGCCTGGAAGACCTACTCATGGGCGCAGACCCATCGTCGCCGCTCCCTGCCTTCCGCGGATACCCACGGGTAGCAGAGGGTACTGTGCAGATGTGGTGCGAGGACGACAGCGCCCTGACATGGCTGACCCAAAATGTTCCCCTATTACAACTCCCTAACACCGACCTTAGACTGACGGTACTGAGGCAGTCAGATGTGCCCACCCGTGTCAGAGCCTCGCTTTTCGTCCCCCGGTATACGGGAGACGTACAGAGGCTCCAAAGCGTTCTGATTCGTCAGAATGCTTGGTATGACATAGCGAGGTGGTCACTCTACAGGGCAACTACCGTCGGTGGCCACAACCCCGGGACTTTTCTGACCCTGGGTGTGCCACCGGAGGAAGTGCAAACGGTCCTGGACCGGGAGCGACGTATATCGTACCTACTGGGTTCGATATACGTGCGCTTCTGGCCCACGATCCAGCCCTCTGACTGCAACACAAACCCGACGACGACACCGATGGAGACACGGACAGACGACACAGACGACATCGCCCAGCTAGAGGAAGTCATGGCCCGTGCGGCGATGGCCGACGATGAGGCCTTAATTCCGCCCACATCTCCCGGCTGGAGCGAACAGCTTTTGGCATCGTCGCCAAGAGAGCAACACGACGACGGCCCGTACAGGGAAGTGGCGGCGGAGGGACTATTATCCGATGGATCCACCACCGACTAACCGCCCCTCCCCATCGCCGACACCCACACTCAACGTCATACAAGCAAACCTCCAGCATAGCCAGACTGCCACGGCTAGCCTACGCAGGGCGCTGGAGATCAACCCCCGAACCATCGCACTGATCCAGGAGCCGTGGATCAGGAATAACAGAGTATGCGGCCTCAGTAACATCGGAGGTAAGCTAATCCTCAACACACAGAGTTCAGAAAAACCTCGATCCTGCGTGTACATACCCAAAGACATCCCTACCACACTGCTCACTCAATTCTGTTCCAGAGACTTGACAGCTGTCAAGCTCCAGACCGACGACGACCTTCCAGATGTCGTGCTAACGTCGGTGTACATGCCGGGCGAGGACACAAACTGCCCGCCACAAGAAATGGCCGACCTAGTGCAGCACTGCGAGGTCACGGGTCTAGACCTCATCATATGCACCGACTCCAACGCCCATCACCCGCTCTGGGGCAGCGACGCATCGAACCCCAGAGGAGAGGTATTATCCACCTACTTATTCTCTACTAACCTTAACATCATTAACCGAGGCTCTGAACCCACTTGGGTCACAGTCCGAGGACAAACAATCATAGACCTAACACTTGCTACAGAAAACGCGAAAAACCTCATCACAAACTGGCATGTGTCGGGCGAACCCTCCTGCTCGGACCACAGAAGGATCCGCTTCACACTAACCACCCACACCAAGAAACCCGCACCGAGAAGAAATCCGCGGCGCACCGATGTGCCCGGGTACAAGCGCCTCCTGGCCGCCCTGCTAGATAGGCATCTATCACAAATAACTATAAGAGAACCAGCACAGTTGGAATACACTGTGACAAAGCTATCAGATTATCTCACCGAAGCCTACCATGCATGCTGTAAACTAAGGACACCACGAGCCAACAGTGAGAGAAATCCCTGGTGGAACGCCGAACTTGGTAAACTCAGACATGCACTACGGAAGCAATTCAACAGAGCTAAAAACACCAGACTCCCGGAAGACTGGGAAATATACACTGAAACCCGACACACATACAAAAAGGAAATCAGAACTGCCAGGAGGACAGCATGGCGGAAATTCTGTGAATCCATAGAAACCAACAATGAAGCCGCAAGGGTGAGGAAGATCCTATCAACTGACCAGGACCGAACCCTCGGCGCGCTGAGAAAACCAGACAATACATACACACAAACGGACCATGAGACCAGCAAGGTCCTTCTCGAAACCCACTTCCCAGACTGCAAACTCCTAGAGGACAGGACCTGGGAAGAAGCACCAGATCGGACCCCAACGGAACGGGACTGGACCTGTGCCCGCGGGCTGGTAACGGAGGACCGGTTAAGGTGGGCCATCAACACCTTCCAGCCGTACAAGTCCGCGGGACTGGATGGCATCTTCCCAGCCTTACTACAATGGGGGCTCGAATATATCACACCATGCCTGATGGAGATCTACCGGGCCTGCATAGCACTCAGACATATACCCCTAGCCTGGCGCGAAGTGAAAGTCATCTTTATACCTAAACCTGGTAAAACCGACTACACACAACCTAAGGCGTACAGACCAATAAGCCTCACATCTTTTCTACTAAAGACCCTGGAGAGACTATGCGATCGACACATCCGAGACGGTCCCCTTAGGGCAAAACCACTCCACAAACAACAGCATGCGTACTCCACAGGCAAATCAACAGAATCCGCGCTGCACAGCGTCGTATCCAAGATTGAATGCGCAGTGGACCACAAATGCTCAGCACTGGCCGCCTTCATTGATATCGAGGGCGCCTTTGACAAAACCACATTCAAAAGTATCAGCACGGCTCTAGACAGACACGGCATAGATCCGTCTCTGAGCGGCTGGATTACCAATATGTTGAAACAGAGAGCCGTACAGGTGACCGTAAATGATACCACAAGGGCCGTCGTGGCAAAGGGCTGCCCACAAGGGGGCGTCCTTTCGCCGCTCCTATGGAATCTGGTCGTAGACAGCCTGATAAAGACACTAAACAATAAAGGCTACTTTACGGTAGGCTACGCCGATGATTTAACCATAATAATAAATGGCACCCATGAAAACACCTTATGCAACCTAATGCAACAGGCACTGAAAATAGTAGAGAACTGGTGTAGTATACACCAACTATCAGTGAACCCAACAAAAACAGAACTGATCCTCTTCACAAAAAAGAGGAAACTAACCACACTACAACTCCCACGATTCTTTGGCACTACCCTAAGCCTTTCAACTGAAACCAAATACCTGGGCATCTTTTTGGATAAACAGCTGAACTGGGCTAAACACATCAACCACATCACCACGAAGGCCAGCATATCCCTGTGGCAATGCAAGAGAATGCTAGGGAAAAACTGGGGGATTAGCCCCAGGATCACCCACTGGCTATATACCACAGTTATCCGACCAATCATCACATATGGCTCACTAGTCTGGTGGCCCAGAACAGACCTGAGCACAGCCCAAAGAGATCTCGAAAAGCTGCAACGATTTGCTTGCGTGGCAATCACAAGCTGCATGAGAACTGCACCCACCGCTGCCCTACAGGCCATGCTTGGACTGCCTCCCCTACACCTCGTTGTGAGAGAGGAGGCGGCCCTGTCTGCCTTCAGGCTCCAGCTATCAGGAACCCTAAGCAAAGACTCGAGGATCAAGCACATACGCCTAAAGGACGAGGCAATTAAACGACAGCCTATGATGGCATCACCCTGCGACAAAGCCCCTAAGCAATACTGCTTTCAAAAGCATTACAACGTAGTGCTTAAAGAAGAGCAGTGCGACTACTCAGGCCCGGAAGAGCTGAGAGTTTACACTGATGGATCAAAGACCGACTGCGGAACTGGAGTCGGAGTCTTCTCACACGACCTCAACATAAACATATGCAGCCCGCTAGGAATGCTCAACACGGTCTACCAAGCCGAGTGTGTGGGTATAATACAGGCGGCCCATGCCATAGCAGCCAGGGGAGTTGCGGACACCCATGTTCGTATACTCTCTGACAGCGCTTCAGTCCTCCAATCCCTAAAGAAGGGATGCATCACATCAAACTTAATACTAGAATGTCACATGGCGCTTGAACAGGTAACTGTATCGAACCGCAACACAGTGACACTACAATGGATAAAAGGACACAGTGGATCACTAGGTAACGACGCGGCTGACGAGCTGGCCAGAAGGGCATCAAGCACGCCAGTCTACGGACCGGAACCAGTCGTGCCCATCCCCTTCAATCAGCTACGCAGGTGGCTACAGATGCACACCCACACACAAGCAGAGAACTGGTGGTCCTCGTCACCGGGCTGTAGGCAGTCCAAGGAAGCCATGCCATCATTAGATGGCAAGCTAACCAAAAGACTGCTACGTCTGGACAGGAAAGGCCTCCGCCTGGTGACGGGGACCATCACGGGACACTGCTCACTGAACAAACACTTCCATACGATAGGCATAACGGACAGCCCCCTGTGCAGAGCCTGCATGGAGGCTGATGAAACCGTTGCGCATGTGCTCTTTGAGTGCACAGGCGTCACCCAGATTAGATCAAGAACCCTCGGGACACCCGGATCCTACACAGACGTTCTCGACAGACCAGGGGACCTAATAAGCTTCTGGAGGGAGGTGGGCTGGTTGGAATAACCACCGACGGCCACCATGGCTCACGCACAATGGTCCACCTGAAGGACTAAGTGCGGAAACCAAACCCATAACATAGAACATAGAACATAGAACATACTTACGGAATGACGTCATTAGAAGTGAAATGAGTAATCAATTACGTACTCCGTATAATTTGTTGATTGAAGAATTCTTATCATCACAAACATCAAAACAGTTAGTCGCATGTTAAAAGGAAAAAACATGTTATTTGTGTTTTTAGTTTCTATAGCGGATCATTCGATAGATACTAAATTATATGAATATATTTATAGAAGTAGAGCTAGGTGGGTTATCAAAGATTAGATGTACATTTTTAGGTACCTAGTCTGGTGAGTGAATAACGAACTGTACTTAAATTGTAGACGTACTCATACAATATGTAATATAGTTAATGCCTGATCTCATACGCCTCAATTGGAGTATTGAGTTAAAAGCATACAATGACCAAAACTTATTTTTTTTGAAGCTAAGTATTATTTATAAAGAGAATGGTGTTGGCTTGAAATAAGATAATTTTCTTTGGCTCAATCGGCGGTCAGTGTGGGAAAATACAATATTTTTGAAAAAGTATTGATGAGAATGAAAAAATATTACTGAAATCGATTCAGTAGTAAATTATGAACAAACTACTTTCAGAACTTGCGTTTATTCTGTTACACCTTGTAGAAAGTCAGAGCGACCAGCGGGGGTAATTGCGTAACACACTAATAGTAACAATGCGTTTCATTTTGACAGTTCAACAACATTCATTGCGTTATTTATGTTGTTGAGCAGACACATTTTTCAAAGAAGCAATGGATAAGCAATATACTTCAAAATGATTCATATTGTGATTGAAAGTGTGTTACGCAATTAGGGTGCAGGTCTTTTCTGAAATGTTAGGTGCCTACTTGAGGTGTTTTTTTTTTAAGTATAATACGTAACCAAATAGCTGTGATGTATAATTATAATTTGGATTTTCCTTTGGTGTCGGGGCAAAACCAGGAATAGAGAAATGTTTTATACCTTTTAGATACTATGCCTGAAGTAGGTACCTACTTATTCGATACATTTTCGCTATTTCCGTCATAAAATAACGCTGTAGGTAAAGTTATACGAATAAATCAAAATCTACGAAAGACTAATTTAATTTGGCCTAAGGCCTAATATGTTCAAAAAAAGCAAAAAGGTTTTTGATAAATAAAGCTTTTTACAGTGTATGTACACATACACAGTGTGTGTACACACATCAAAAGTGTGTAGGGATCAAGTACGTTTTAGAGTATTGCCGCAATTGAGGGTTATTATTTTAATTTTTTTGGATCGTTATTGATTCTCTTTAGTCAATTTCACTATTTAAATAAAAAAATTCCTTAAATTTTCATTAAAAATAGGAAATCAACTGTCAATCAGGATAGCGTTTTTACAAAAGCTGAAAAGCATTACAATTTTTGCATCGTAACTGAAAAAAAATGCATTGATATGGAGCGACGACATCATTTGAGAGGAGAAGAGATGATGAGCGCCGTTGGAATGGTGCAAGCTGGTTCCAGGCAACGTACTGTGGCTGTCGCTCTTGGCACTACACAGAGCGTCATAAGCCGCCTCTGGACACGCTATCGCATCACGGGTAGCGTGGCCGAGCGACATGAAGGACGATCTCGCATCATCACTCGCAGACAGGACCGATACATCTCAAACAAATCATCATCTTCATCACAAAATACTGCTCGACGGAATCGTACCATGACCGCCATGATGTTGGCTTCAAGCTTGCTGATAAGCGGACAAACCATCCGAAATCGTTTACGTGAAGTGGGTCTGCGTTCCCGAAGGCCGCGGAGTTCCACCTATAGCAACCCGCAATAGTAGGGCCCATTTACAATGGGCTCGTGAACACAGAAATTGGGAGGAAAAAGACTAGCGTTGTGTTTGCTTTTCCAATGAATCTCGATTCGGTATGAGGCCGGATACAAGACGTACTCGAGTTTGGAGGGCCTCTGCTCGTAAAGAACGTTTGAAATTTTGTCAGGAAGTTTATTCATACGGAGGGGGAACAATAATGGTTTATTGTATTGGGATCGGTGGAAGAACCGATCTCATTTGGATCAGGGGCAACCTCAATGCTCAGATTTATGCGGATAGGATAGTTTCAGACTAATCATCCCTTTGTGAAGCTGGTTCGGTGATTCGTTTCGACTAATGCACGTCCACACATGGCTACAGTCGTAACACGCACTCTTGCCGATGCTCGCATCAACGTTCAGCCGTGGCCTGCTCAATCGCCAGACCTCAACCCTTGAGCACGCATGGGATATGCTCCAAAGAAGAGCTCTGCCGAGTATGGATGCCGTGCATACCCCACAACAACTTTTTGACTTGTTAGTAAGAACGTGGTCGGCAATTCCTCAAAGTGATTTTGATGCACTGATTTTAAGCATAAATCGCTGTGATTGGGTTGGAAACACAGTTTTTTTTTATGTTTTCAATAAAAATTTAAAAAATCCTCATTTTTGCCTTTTTTGCCATTTAATTGACGACGCGACGTGAACTTAGGTTAATTTCTCACAATTTTCAAAAGTTTTTCTTAGTTTTTACAAAATATAAGGATAAGTTGTTAACTTATACATACACATAGGAATTAAAGTAAGAAGCCAGGCTGGAAGACTAGATTTGGTAAATATTAATTGGATATTTTTTTATAGTTAATAATGTAAGTACTTGATCCCTAGACACTTTTGATGTGTGTATTTGCAGGGTAATGATTTATGTTTTAACTTTATTTTTAAACCACCATTAAATTTTAACAGATCACCAGTTTATCTGTTATTTTTTTTTTTTGTTTTAATTCAAATTCATTTATTCACATCTAAATAGAGTAATTACAATCGATGGTTTATCATGTTACATTATTCGGTCTTATATTCTATTTAGGCTGTGTTATGGCATGTGAAGTTTATTTAGTCTAATATGTATATAAACAGATAGAAAACGAATGGGAATTTAATATTAATAATAATTTAGTCACAATGTCTCTGGAGTTCGGCGTGCATGTTAATAATATAGTACCTGGTTAAATAGGTACAGTCCAATACAAATACAAAGTCAGATATTATTTTTTGTTTAACGTTAGGAAATATCACACTTTTAGACACTTTATATATTATTCCTCTAACCATTTGTTTACAGAGTAAATCAATTTTGAAGTAGCTCTTTAAGCACTTTCTTAAACTTTGGTAGAGGAAGATCTTGGATGGTTGTTTGTAACCTATTATAAATTTTAACACACATAGCTAAACAAATTTTATTGAACACCGCAGTCTTTGGCACAAATTCTAACACCAGTCGTTGACCATGTCTTGAACTACGAGGGTAAATATTATCACGTTTATAAATGTCACGTGCCTTCACAAACAGGTTAGGATTAGATTTTACAAACACACAAATTTCAAAAATGATGAAAAAAAAAAAAATCTACATAAAAACAACAAAAAATTACCTAACAGATCAACCACCATATTACCATATTTATCACTGTACCATAGTGATAACGAGACTGCAATATACTATTGTTAAATGAATGTTTACCCTATAAATGACGGTGAATTTGAATTTGAAAATATTTCGCAAGGAAACCTAGCGGCTCCATTAAAAATAACGATAAGTCACGAATACTATCTTATTTTCGCAAAGCAATTCTTGTCCGCATTGCTATCAAACGTACCTTTATAACACTCGTAAGGAAAATAATCAACTTTATTTCGTTCAGGTTTTGCCCTATGAAATTTCCGTGAAGACGAAATTGTTGTTTGATATTAGGTGATTCTTGATAGATATTTACACTACAGTAAAAAGATGATGTGTGTCTTTATAGCCAACAACAATAGCAGCAAGATGTTTTGATATTTTAGCTGCTAATGATCAAAACACGAAACGGAATTCAAAAACTATTTATTTGTCTAACGCTGAAATGAACTTTAGTAGGTACATATAGATGCCAGCTTAACACGGTACCTACTACAATCTGTCGAATTTCTTTAATAGATTTTCAACTTTATCGCTAAAGCATTAGGTTCAAGGTTTTATTGGGAAAATTTGACAATTTCGGGTAGCTTGACCTGCTGGCGTATGTACTTGGTGTTTCTATTGTACCCAAATTTTTATTTAAACTGATGTTCCTACAAGTTCTGAAAACAGACAAACAAACTACAAAAAAGACATTTGCTACGAAAATATTTCTGTATAGTTATATAAATATTTTGATGTCACAGACACTTGGTAAGTACATACAAATATCTATGATACATTAAAAATTCTTAATTATTACGCATAAATAAGTCTGATGAGTAATCGTTGACGTATATTATATGTTTATACAGATGTTAAGAAGATTACAAGCTATTTAAACATGATATTCGATTGTTATAAACTATGCATAACTAAAGGACGCCAACCTACTCTACCTAGAAAAGCCAAACTGTTGACAGTACAAATATCAGTAATAGCCTTAAGTCAAAGCAATTAACGTAATTAGCGATACGCTCATAAAAATTGTACTCAATTAGGTAAATATTTGAGACACACTTTGGTCATTAAACCTCGCTACGATATCATAGAGTCCGCAGCTAACCTTGTTGGAATTATTCTGTTGCCCAATAGACACGCTTAAAGAGTTAAACTTTTATAGAGACATCTAATGAAGATTGAGATTTGAGACGGTAGAAATTAATTTAAAAAAAAACTTCAAAAAAGGAGGAGGTTCTCAATTCGACTGTATTTTTTTTTATGTTGGGTACCTCAGGACTCCGTTATTTATAAGCCGATTTGTTAAATTATTTTTTTATTTTTAAGGATATACTTTCAGATTGGTCTCATAGAAATTTCATCAAAAACGGTTTTGTAGTTTGGTTTTTAAACCAAAATTAGGTACTGCTAAAAATTACAACATAAAAGTGAAAAATAAAACCTTTTTTGCAAAAAAAAAACAACCGACTTCCAAAAAATGACACTACAAAATGAAAATGTCTTTTTTGGAGGTCGGTTGTTTTTTTATGTATTTTTTTATGAACTAGGCACTTCGGAAATATAGCTTTTGGAACAATATTGAAAAATGATCGTCCGGAAATCTGGCAGCACAATATGTTAAAAATAGATTATAATAAAATATCAAAATATACACAGAACATATTATTTCAGGGACTTTGTTTGACATCAGAATGACGTAGTGGTTAGTTTGTTACGCAACCATTATTTTGAATTCGTTTCCCAAATGTCGAATACTTAGTGCGCAAGCGGTCATTCCAATGAATTTTGGGTGTTTGTAAACAGAAACAGAAACTTACCGTTTTAGAAATAATGTGCTGTTCATCTAGGCATAGCACATGGGTTTCCCACCGCCTCAGGAACTTCGCTGCGAGTATCTTGTCTACTACAGTTCTAGTGTGCTGAAAGCAGCACACTCTGAGGGATCCCTCTGAGGCTAGCTTGTACCGGGGTCCTGGGGGCGGCGCCGGGGACCCAGCATTATTGGCCGAGTCCACCCCTGCGTTGTCAGCACAACACTCCGGACTTGAACCCTGCAGAACAACATATTTATAGTGAGTAAAGTAGCATAGTCACGCTAAACGATTGTCTCTTAATTAAATGGTGGGAAATTTCGGAAAAATATTTTCTTACTGCCTTCTCAGGAATTTTCACAAATGTTTCAAAAACTCCAAAAGAAAGTCAGAAAAAACGATGCTTCAAAAGACAAACAGTCTAAAATAGAAATAATGCAAATTATTCTGAAAAGTCGATAAAATGAAAAGCTCTTCACAAGCCGCTGTCTAGGATAGATTATTACGATCGTTACCATAATTATTTTAAGTTTTGTGAGAATAGCTAGACGGTTACTAGTAGACTAGAAGGTGGTCTATTCGAATTGGTCGAAATAATAATGTTTTTTAGACTCTTATATGACTCAAGGATACCAGATACATTGCTATTAAGATTGCTCTTGATACTGCTATAACGAAATAATACAATTTTAACGTTACGTTCAAACTTTTAACGATGTCGTTTCGAGATGGCCAAGGATACGGAGTTGAGTAATTTTTTGAGAAAATATTAGTTTGGGATGCTTTATGGTCGGTAGGTAGTAGGTATCAATACCAAAAAATGGTGCCTCATTAAATTGAAAGCGTCTAACGGGCCTCTGCGAGTTGGCTTTGGCCCCTCGTACGCCTTCCAAAGGCCCGGGACCCCAGGGTCCCGAGATATGTCTAAGACACAATAATACCAAACAATATTTCCAAGACATGCCAAACTCAATTAACAAATAATAAACGATAATTTTCAGTTCAATACAGTTTTACCTAGCCTACGGACTTTGTTTAGACTTAATTCATGTTTTTCCGGCGGTATTAATAGCAACAAAACCAAAGTCTATTTAAGTAATAAGTGTCAAAGTTTAGTTACTAACTTCAGTGCTCATATTTTTAAATACAATCCTTTTCGCACTATTTATAATAATAAATATGTGCGCACGTTGTGTTCGATGAAAAGTTTCTGCTTGCCGCACTTCGTATAACATTAATTATTATATTTATGTAGGTATATAACAACAATGACGTCAGATCTGACCTTGTACTTTATTTTAAATGCAGATAATTATATTTATAAATGATAATTAACAGAGTTCTACATAAATGATACAGTTTAAAAATAGATTGTTATTTTTTAATTTGAACTTTCTTTATATTTTGTCTATAAATACAACCTTCGGGTATCTACATTCTAATAGTATTAAAACGGAATGTTGTATAGAATAATACGTTCATGCGGTCGAAATCAATCTGGCCTAAAACTAGATATTGTTAAACCACCTTCATTGTATATTAGTTTATCTGTTTCAATTCAACATCTCAATGGAACCTTTGATTTTAATTCATGGGTTAGACAAGGATAAATCTTTGAGGATACTCCAGAGCACAATTTGAACGCATGCTCGGGACTGATTTAATTTTGTATGAACGGGAATTGAGTATAAAAATTACAAGCAATACCTTTAAATACAAACAAATGAAATGGGTAGGTATCTATTTTGTGTTCCCAACCACAAACGTTTGTATATAGGTAAAATAATAACAATAATTCTGTATATGTACGTGTCTGAGCACTCGTATGTAGGTGTCCAACAAACAATTATTATATACGTATTGACGTAGGTAATTAATTTACCTTGGTAACCGTTTGTGTATTTTTATAACAATGCTCTGGCTCTGCTATGATACAGACTGTTTTTAAACATATCGCTCTGCGGTGTAATCTTTGATTTTATTTAAATAAATGTTAAATAAGTAAACATTTTTGTATGGATTACATATGACTGCGACTGGTTGAAGTCAGCCACCTCGTACTGAAAAATACCGGCATTCAAAGTAACTGTAAGTACTAGGCTGGTTGGCAGACTTTCCGGTTTTTGATAACCTAGGTGCCTAGTCAGCCAGCATAGTTATTCAATAAGAGACTAAAACAGGATTATGCTCTCCGAGGGACAGATAATTCTGGACCTCTCTGTGCCTTGGAGAGCATGATCCTCACATAGACACTAGACATATTCCTATATTGCGTGTACCAGACCCTCTATGCACAAAAGAAATGGCCACATTTCTCAAAAGCTGGCGGGGGCGCGGATCAAATGACCGCACGGTTGCTACTCAGACACGAGGTTCTCAACGCTCGTAATTCCATGCAGACTCATTAATCTATAATGCCATAAATCTGTATCTGTTGATGCAGATGTTTACGCTACGGTTTTAGCGGACTACTATTCGGAGCGTATAGCCCAAAACAACAGTTTTTGTGTATACGTGAAGCTTTATTAATCCGATAAATTTTATAGCATCTACTTTTATCTCATATTAATAACGGAAAATTAGTGGTCATTAAACACGTGCGTTCATAATAAAAAAAAAAACCGTGAAAATATGGAGATGACAAAACGGTCACGTTTCAAAATGCACTGGCCATGCTTTTCCAAGCACTTTCAAATAAAGTACATTTCGCTAAAAGCTCTACGACAAAATAATCGCGATGTGGGTGGTCTCCAATAGTCTCCATATTGCAACGTACTAAACGACAGTATAACTCTTCGGCTAGGGTATTTACTGGCCATTAAGTGGCTGAAGAATTGTAAAGAACCGACTTCTAGTACACTCACATACCTATACGTAGGTTAAATATAAAACTGAAATTCAGAAGTCTTTTAAATATGCAAAATATTAAAAAATATACAAAGGAGCTAACATCAAGGGAGACGATCTTCAAGTTTTACTAAGGATTAACAATTGTCAATTAGCATAAATTTTAATTGAACTTTTCTTTAATTTTTTAAAGTTCTAAGTTTATTTTATACATTTTTAACGTAGCAACTCGTAGCAAGGCCGCTGGCGCTACGTCAATGTGTTTGTTTAAATCAATTAGACGTTGAGCCATAAGTCAAACTGATATTATGAATGTCGTACTGAAGAAGGTAACGTGACCTAAATAATAATGATATCTTTGATTGTTGCTATCTTATCTGGTGCAATATCGGAGTGCAGAGTGGGTCGGTGCTGGCGCATGACACGACCCACATCGTGGTCGGTGTTCGGTGACGTCATTGCGAAAATTTGGGTCATGAGGGCGCGGATACCGAGGCAGCGCTACCGCGCTCCTCCGTTTGAGGAGATCGACCCGAATGGAGAACACTGAGCAGCGCCGCTCCTCCGCGTACATCACACCGTGCTGTCACATTATCTATGTACACAGAGAACCAACGAATATCTTATACAAACGTCATGATTTTCCAAACCAAGCATCAACTTTACCTAATACATTTTGAAGAATTAATTAACAGCTAAGTAATAGATATTCAGTTCTATGCTCTTCTTAGTAAGGCACGACTCTCTTACGAGATATTAATATTATGGCGATTTTAAACTGATTTAACCTTCGCTGTGCTACTACTTATGCCTAATCAACTTATGTCAATTACATCAAAGTACCTCATGTAGGTACGGCCGCAATTAATACTAATAGATACTGTAAACATGATCAAATATACATCAGATGAAGTTAGTATAGATAAGAATATTTCGATGGATAGCGCTAATACATCGGATATTTGTTTGACTGTACTTGGAAGCGAGCTCGACAGTGTAAAGATACTTCCTAACATGTAACTTTGTTGTTGTTCAGTAGTAGAGTCCTTAGAATTTTAAATAATTTCTGTCACCTTCTGCATGAAGGTTGAAAAGTGTGAGGTTAATAAAATTCGAGGTTTCGTGTAATCTTATTTAAAACAGATTCTGGCGGTGACACTGAAATGCACTGAACATCGTTTTGCTCGTAAATAAATATAGACGACACTTTGTGATAGCTTTTTATTTCCTATACCTACTTATTCATTCGTTCACTTCCTATTACCATTCCACTGTTTTATGGCTTCATCGCTTTGATAAAGAAAAGAAAGAGTATTTATTGGGACCCGCATAGTGATATCATAAAATACCTAAACACACTTTTAAAAACATAAAACAAAAGAAAAATGAAAACATAAACGGAATGTCCTGTAAGAAGCCAAAAGGCCCTATCTCAGCACGACATTTAAAAAATGGTGTTTTTTTTTAAATATGGTTTCAAAATATCATAAAGTCTTCAATAAGTCTTATTTATGTATAGTACATAGGTAATGTTTCATAAGGACTTACAAGTTTCCCGTAAGTGGCTTTCACTGTTTAACCGAAAGTCGATTTGTCATCGCATCTTGATGTTCTTACATAATCATAATTATGCATACTGGCCCATAGTCATATTTTACGACACCAAAAGAGCTAACACGACACTGTCTGAACGTCCATGAACTCATTTAATAGCAGTATGGTTACCGTTAGAACTGAAATCATTGTGTTTTGATTGCATTCACGCCCCCATGACGTCTTTAGGGAGTTGAAGCGGGGCAGGAAAATCGGAACATGTACACAACATGAATCATCATAAGTACCTACAGTGAATAGTCGAAATAGGTTTCTAATGAACTGCTGTGGTGGTCATCGCCTAATGAAGTAGTGATCGTTTACCATGAAGCGCCAAGGCTCATGTATTGATTACATGGAATACCCTCCTAATCAATTATTCGTGTGCAGGCGCAAAGGTTTTCAAATACCACCTATTTTCCGGTTGCGAGAGGAACTTTAAATAATAGTATCGTACCGTCGCACATAGGTGAAACAATAGCTTGTAAAAAATCAATATGAACGAGTAACCTTGTAAATAAATGAGGTATTTTTGTAACTACTTTTGGTGATAGGTACCTAAGTATTTGTGGTTATATTAGCAAAAATAGCTAAGTAGGTACTTAAGTGATTCAGTATACCTATCCGCACTTTATGCCTTATTTCCTAGGGGCGTTTTCGTCATAGCTATATTAATATTTTGTTCGGGGACGCATTTAAAAAGAATAAACCTAATTTCAAGGACTATTTACGGAGCCTATTTTTGTGCCTGTGTCGCTAAATACCTTAAATCAATCAAGACTTTTTCCCCTGCACGCTCAAAGTTTCCAGTTTCAACGTCGAGTAGCGCAGACATAAACCTCTATTACAATAAACTGATAAACAAATGAGCAACCAATTAATTAATGTATCTTGCTACTGAGCAATATACATTCATTCATTGGTTGCTCAGGGTTCCAGTTAATATGAACTATCTAACCTATGTAACACAGCTTGTAATAATACCATAGTATCAGTACCACCTACCTTCAGTGGTCTCTAAAGTATAGGTGAGTCTACGCTACATTTTTTCATAAGCAAATTAGAACAAGAAAAAACTAACTGAATGTTGAATAAAAATAGTCGAGTTGGGTCTTTTGTTGTACAGACGTTTGGTGACGTGAAGTGACTGGTCAAGATTAAAGTGAATCGTTAGGTCGAACCAATCGATACAGCACGCTAGTGGCCGGCGCGGCGTGCGGGTCATGATGTGACCGCGTGCTCCAGTCTGTAGCACTTATATTATCCATCTGTTCGGACAAACCGTCGTCCCACTCAGCTAGGGGTGAAGGACTGTACCATAATTAAACGATACACTTGTATTATAAAAAACACGCTTCATGCGCCTGCTACGAGAAATGTTTTCAAGGAAAATCTCACTCATTTTTAATATTGCTTTTCTAAAATTGCCTTCGCACATAGTTAGGTTTGTTACATAGTAGGTGTTGGCCAGCTATCACTACATACACATAATGTTATCTTCAGCTGAACACGTTCTATCGCACGTAGTGTCAGGATTTTGTTGCGCGCAGAGATAATATGCCGTGGTTGTGTTGTGTCGTAGCATTTTGAAATGATCTCCAAATACTTTGAGCATCTTTTATTTTGTTTAAGCACTCATTTTGATAACGTAATACACAATAAATATAAGACTTTGTGAAACTGGTAACTGTATTGAATATTTAGAGATGTAAAATGAACATAAGAAAACCAAATGAAAAATACCCAAATAGGTAGGTAGTAAGCTTGACCAATCTGGGTAGATGCAACTAGAAAATTGGTGTTTTATGACTTTCTATGTTCAAATCAAATAGATAAGTGAAAGATTTCCACTGAAAGTAATGTAAAAAGTAATAGTAGTAATGACATTTACTTTTGGTTCTACCTGCATGATGCAACCCGGACGCAAGCTACTTTCGCTTCGCTGTTTGTGCTCCTCTTTTATTATAAGTACGATTTACCACTATAACAACACTGCACTTATGAATAACGTTTTTATTTAATAAATTCACGTACATTTAATGACAATCCGTCACCACGTGCATTCAAATACTGTGAATTCATGAAGGAAATTAAGTACATAATAACAACAAATTGCGTTTATTATAAGTACCTATTATAATTTATCAGCTCAAGATAAAGAGGAGTACCTGTGTCATTTGTTGTAGCTGATAAGATATTTGGCAGGTCCAAGGAACCATCCAAATTGCCACTAATTACTCAACTTTCCAGAATGCCAGTGTGATGGATCATCACTGTTTATTTGGCTAACGCGACATTATCTCGGCCTTTTACTTTTAGTTGTGTGTCCGCCAAAATAACTTGTCCACGTTGTTGGTTAAGTGCCGCAACTCCGCAAGCGCCGTAAGTTCGAGATATCGGAACAGCTGTGCGGCCAGTGTTGTTGATAGATACATAAATAAAGCCTTAACTGACGACGCCGACGTACCGATGACGTCAGACTTGATTTATTTATACAATAATGTTCAGACTTTTAATGACGTTCATTTATGGGTGAAAGGCTGTAAGATGTGCTTGAGATACAGTTTTATTGCTGTTTAACGAACTGAATCGTCTTTTGTTTTCTTTTATACGAGCTGTGATACTTGACTGTCACTGTAGTAGTTGAAGTTCATTTTTTACTATTGAAAATTGAAGTGAAGAATCCCAGTTAACATCGAAAGCTACCAATGTAACAGTCGTGATGTAGGTATAAGTAAGCGATTCGTTCATTTCTGGAAATAATTTAACAGGACAACAAGATACGTACATCTTTCTTTCTTCGTACCTACTCCTTTGGAATTTGAGTTTCGCTCTAAATAATTAAAAGACACCGAAATTTTATTAAGTAGAACTAAAACATTTTACAAGATTGGCGATTAAAAATATAGTATAATAAACGTTATTGTCTTGGTATTAATCTATTTTTGAAGGTCATACAAATTAAAACTCTCTTAAAATACTATTTCATGCTTGTGGGTCTTCGTATACAGTAATCCTAATTGCCAACGGAAATACGGAACTGAATATTATAAACATCCACCCCTTTTAGCGATTAGCGATTTTTTACCATACATTTTTGACGTTTGAACTGCACTTAATTTTAATAATCGTTTATAAATAAACCCCTTAATTCCTAAGGTATCAATGTTTACCAATTCAAATGTTTACCTACGTGGCTACGTCAGATATCGTCATATGACTAATTGACAAGCCCACAAAATATGAAACATAGGTGTCAGTTAATAACATGTCCATTAATAGATATCTGTGTAATGTGTTACATTACAACCAGGCTCTGCGCTGTGGTTTAGAAAACCGCGAAAACGGAACCGTATTACGATTGTATCTTGATTCCAGAAGGTTTTAACATCGATATTTATAGCCCTAATAAAAAAAGGCTTCATCCTAAGTAATTAAATTAATGTAAACGACTATTTAACAATTCATGGCACGAACGTAAAATTAAGATGTATGTAGAAAAATGCTTTGTTTTCGACGAGGTGCGTGCGTCTTCGGTACGCAAATACTTGCTTATGTACGTACATACTTACTTAGGTGTTATGTAAATAATCAGCCTCCGCGTCGTACATACATATATGACTTTTGATAAGAACGTTTACAGGTAGTATTTTTTTCAGCCGTCAGTAAATGCGACACGATAAGGAAAAAAAAGTAAGTTTAAAGACTTACGAAATAGTCCGCGGAGCTCTGGTCTGCCAGCGAGGGTGAGAGCAGACAGCCGGGAGACGGCGGCGCGGTGGCAGCCGGTGGCGGCGGTGCCAGCGACAGCAGCTCGCCAGCTGACGCAGACATGCTGCCGGCTGCCGCCAGGCTTCGCAGCCGGTCCGCCAGGTCCGTGTGCCCACCGTTACACACTTTGCTCACGTTGCCGTCTTTATCGTCTTTGGAGCACAGATTGTTTATGATCCGCGGCCGGCGCAGCTTCCTAGACGCAGCACGCCACCGCCTGAGGCGACACGCGGCGTTGTTCAGAACATCCTCCGTATCACGGTTTTGTGGCTGCTCTTCTTCAGAGTGTGTAACGTCTTGTCCATCTACCTGCTCATCTATGAAAGGCAGAGTCTGCAACAGGGCAGAGGGGGATGGTTCCCCATCACTGAGAGCTGTGCTCGTTGGAGTCAAAAAATCCCTCAGAGCGAAAGCTAGCTTCTGATCAGTGTTAAGCCCCATCGGCGCATTATTTGGAACTTGTTCGGCCGACATATACCGACTCTCATCGATTTTGCCATCTTTGGCATCAGTCTTCAAGGCACCATTTTCATTAGAATTCAGATCCACGTTAATTTCTTGATTATATGAAGGCATTTTGAAAAATCGGCAGTTAATAAAATTCATTTGCAGTTTTATAAATGCCGCATCGGCACTGTGGGTATACTTAAAAAAATACGTCTTATTTTATGACCTGAATATCTGACTGAGGCGTCTCTGATCCCGAAATGCATGTAACTCAAAACATAGCATAAGCAACAATCCGCACATTTTTATCATTAATGTGATACACTAATTTCAACTTTTTATATCTGCTGCAGATTTAACAGGCACGGTTAATTGATTCGTCTCGTAACGTCAACTCACTAAACTAAAACAGAACTTATTTCTGAAAGGGGCTTCACTCGAATCTGTCATAATTAAAACTCGCGGCAATATTAAAATTATAGTATGGATTGCATACACAATCGGCCTCGAATTACACAAGCAGTGTACGCAAACTGAGCGGAGCACTACTGGGTGGCGCGACAGTACACCTCTTGTTTGTATTGACGTATGGTCGGCCTGCGCAGAGCGTGAGTTAGTGGCATTATAGTCTTTGGTTAGTGGCGCCCCCAGTGACGAACTGTAGCAGCGCCATCTGTACCAGCGTACGCTTCGTGCGATAAACTGGACCGCCTCACTAACAACGATCAGCACTATTGTGTGGATGAATCAGTCGGTACAGAACATTTTCGTAAGGTGGCAGTGATACAAACCGTGGCTAGCCAATTTTACACATTTTACATCTTTAACAGATCAACGTTTTGGCCTATAAACTCCGCTATCGTTATTATTTTGAATCAGTCTCGTTTTCCGTGTTTGTAAACTGATCTGATGGACTGTGAAATAATGGTATTATTTATTCGTCATTGCACGTCATCATACATCTCAGATGCACTAGTTTCCAATTTCCCTCATTTTCATACTAGCTATAGAAGAAGGAAAACTGAAAATTAAAATTCAACACAAAAGTCTATGTTATCTTATATTCTACTGAAAACGTAATAAAACAGTTCTTTAAAATAAAAACAATATACATAATAATACCTACGGATTTGCCTACGTTTTTGGTATTACGGACATAGGCATATATTTTTTTTTTTACTTTTCTTCCGGTTCCTTATTTCGTGTTTGGCACAACAGCAGTCTCCTGTAAAAATCGCCATTTATTGTGGCTTCCAAATTGCTCACAGTAATTATATGACAAACATACAGGGACATCACACAAACACACTCATCTTTTAGAATACGTGTTTTACATAACTAGGCCAAGCTCTGTTTACTATAAGTTAGTAGTTAAGCATTAGTACCTATTTAATAATAATAATACCTATGCTAAAAACAACTGTACGCATACATTGCCAAATGTAACTTGTTGGCAGACGCCTTGGGTTGACCTGTTAAGTCTACAAAATAAATCTAATAAATAATTAAAAGAATTTCTCTACGGGGAAAACATGACTAATTTAGATATCTACATTATTAAAAAATCATGACGCACATAAAACACGCGCACGCGTATGGGCCTGCGTCGCCTGAAATAAATAAACATTTTCCTTTCCCTGGCATTTTTTTCCAAAAGCGTAAAAAATGAGGTAGGTAGATAGAAATAGCATTTGGTTGGGCAGTAAACTACAGCAACCAAATTGAATAATTTGAATCAAAGAACGATACAAAATAAACGCAGATTTGGATCTAATGAATCATTCCGTTCTGATCCCCTTTTTCTTTTGTTTTTATTCCGGTCAGATCCCCTAGTTATCTATTAATAGATTTTTGGGACAGTCAGCAACAAAACATACGTACAGGGTTTTGACTGTAAAAAAACAAGCGATTCATTTGACGTTTCCTGCTATTTTTACAAGGTTTTGTTTCGTTTTCACTTATTTAATAAGGGCGCAATGACGGTAACTATTGACAAACCAAAAGAAACCGTTGCTTCAAATTACATTTACAAAATTCTGACCTTGCCGTACGTCAAATAATAACGAGTACGTAATCGATATTATTTGACGTACGTATGTTACGTTAACTATAACCGTTTGAAAAAACTTATCGCGATCCTAGGTCCCGATAGATTACTAAGGGTAATCTATCGGGACCTAGGATCACGATAAGTAGATTGTTGCAAGCTAATTTGAATCAACTACTCGGCCTAAAGTTTGGATAGTTTATTTATCGCTAGCGTGACTCAGATGAGTTTACGGGAAATTAGCCGGAGAAGGCAACACACAAGGCACAGTGGTAAGTCATGTGGCAGACTTTTGCCCAGCAGTGGGACAATACAGGCTGATAAAAATACTCGTATGAGGGGCTCGTGGCTAAGTAATAACAACCGCATGGGTTGATCGATCAGATTAAGCTACGCTTGCCGCGGTTGATCGTTGAATGGGTGACTATCGTTACATACCAAGACCCTTCCCGTGAAGCACGTTCAGACAGTCGTTATGGGCCGTCAGTAGCCCGAAAGTCTGACAACCAGTCTTACCAAGGGGTATCGTCTTACCCAGTAATTGGGTTTTGGAGGTGAGATAGGCATTCACTCCATGTAAAATACTGGTATTCGGCTGCATCCGGTTAGACTGGAAACCGACTCCAACATTGTTGGGAAAAGGCTAGGCAGATGATGACTCGTCCCATTCTGGGGACATTGGAAGAAATGACTTGATGCTGCTGCAGTAAGCTTCATCCCCGAACAAGGAAAAGCGTTACGAAAATGGTCTTTGTGGCAATGAAAACAAGGAAAATACTAGTTGATATTGGACGGCAAAATTTAGCAGCAATTGAGTGGAGCATTTTAGGAAAAGTACCAAGCAAAATTTAATTTTGCTTAATGGCGGGATTATTTGGTAAAATCCCGCGATTAAGCAGTTAGTTTAACTTTAAAGTAAGTAGGTCCAAAACCCGCAAATTGTATAAATACATAATCACGTAAATACATTGTGTGACACATCGATACATTGTCTAAATGATGGTGGTCTATTTGACCACGCCACGGTCTCATAACTATGCATGCTCAATGGCTTTGTTGTATCACACTTCATTGTCCACCAGCCAAGGACATGTGAGGCTGTATAATTATTATGTTATAATAAATGTATGTAACCCCGAACACAATGTAAATAAAAGCATATTACCTAACATGTGATTCTGTTAAGTTAATAATTGCAAAAGTTTGTCCCATAGCTCGATAGATGGCGTTGCGCTGTTTAAAAGCAGGCTATGGTTTCGTTACCCACGATTGTATATAAGGCACCGAATATTATTAATTAAATAACAACCCTCTGGTGGTAGCGGCCGCCAACTACACCCCCTCCAAAATCAGCAAAATTCGCCGTCCAAGGCATGTTCTCGACGAACCCGATGACCCCATAACCCTCCTCCAGGAGAGCGATAGGGCAACCAGTACAGTATACAAACAGAAACAACCGACATTCCGACCTCGCCGCCGAGGTCCCTCGCGACGTCCCCAAGTAAATTCTCCCCCCCGACCCTTGCCCGCTGAAGTGCCAGCCCGCGCCGTAGCTGAGCCTGTAGCTTTAAATTCCCCGACTGAGACCTCTGAGTTTGTTTCGGCCTTTCTTCTCAGAGATAGTCCTAGGAAACGCCGCGCTCATCAAAGCACTAATATTAATCCGATCCAGCCTGTCCCCTTGCTGCCCTCTCCCAGCGACGCCCTAAGCCGAGGTTCGTACCCCACAGGGGGTGCCCTTAGCGTGCAGTCGCTTAGCTTTAATCTAGATATAGCCCTGGCTGGAGGCTTTAAGAATTCTTAAGGCAACCACAGGATAGTCCGGTTAAGTAGTCACGGCCTCTCAAGGTCAACTACGAGATGCCATATTCTAAAAAAAAAAAAAATTAATTAAATAACCCAAAAACAGCATCATCTTGTTTTATTGCTAAAACACCTAGCAGAGTGAAGCATCTTGGTACGGCTTTGTACATGGTCCTTCGGAGTTGGATTTAGAGTCAGTGAAGCGAGGGTTCCCGAGAGCCACTTTGTCGTCATCAGCGCACCTAGGGGGCAGTGGATTGCTGCTCCGGGCGCTACCTGCCAGTATGAGCAGCAGACTGGTGACCAGAGGAGCGACCCAGCGTGAAGCGCATCTGCAGTGGCGCCACCTAGCGGCGTGATTTGGCGGCAGGAAACGGTGACGTGACGTCGTACGTGAGTGAGTGACGTGTATCAGTGAACGGACATAAAACTGTAAGTACTTTCCGATTCGATTTTAAGCCTTATTCTCTTGAACAAAATAACTTTGAAATTTAGAAGCATTTCTCTTGGACTTAGAAAATTTTGCGAAAAAGTGAAGTGACGGGGAATCCATGCCCAAAATATTACAAGTCAGTTTAAGTTTAAAGACTTAGAAAATTTCGAAGATGTGTTTCTACAGCGACTTAGAAAATATTTGAGGAACTACAGTGACCTTTGCGATAATTTGGGCTTTTAAAGAAAGCAATTCGACTTAGTGTTTCCATCTATCAAAGGGTTATTGGTAGACATTTTATGTGTGTAAACTTTTTGTATTGATATCTACACAACATGGAAGCCTACAATAAAATTCAAATGGACACTAATAAGGCCATATCGCGAGCCAGGTCTAACTTCAAAAAGTCGCCCAAGGAGCGAATTTCTAAGGCATATGTTGAAGTAAGACTGGAGAGTTTGGAGTCACAGTGGACATCATTTTACGACACACATCGTAATATATTAACTCAAATAAAGGAAGCTGAATACAATAAATCGCATTATTGTTCGTCAGAAGTGTATGAGGTTACGGAAGAATTGTATTTGGACTATAAAACGGAGTTAAAACAAATACTTACTGACTTGTGTAAAAAAGAAGTTGCTCAAAATGTATCACAATCTTGTGCAGGAAAAAACTCAGATGAATCTTGCAATATAAAACTACCTAAAATTAGTTTACCTATGTTTTCTGGACAATACTCGGAGTGGATCACCTTCCGTGATTTATTTTTATCCCTTATACACGGTAATAAGTCGTTAGATGATGTTCAGCGACTTCAGTATTTAAAAAGTCATTTAACTGGAGAAGCTGATCAACTTCTGAGAAATATACCTATTTGTAGCTCAAATTATCAGACTTCTTGGGAACAATTAAACAAGCGCTACAATAATAAAAAGTATATGGCAAGTTGCATTCTTAAACGATTTCTTAGTCAGAAAAATATAGCAAGCGAGTCAGCACAATCTCTTAAGGAACTATTGGATACAAGTAACGATTGTTTAAATGCACTTAAGAATTTGGGAATTAATGTCGACTCCTGGGACTTCATTGTAATATACATTTTAAGCTTAAAATTAGATTCTGAGTCTCGTAAGTTATGGGAAGCAAAGATTTGTGAATATTCGGAAGATCTACCTACTCTAAAGCAGTTTAATAAGTTTTTAGAACAAAGGTTCCGTTCACTAGAATTTTTAGACAATAAGTCTTCTAAAAATACTGTCATAAGAAATGGTCCTGTCAAGACACTACATGTAGCTACTCTGTCATGTGTATTTTGCAAATCTGATCATAAACTTGGTAGTTGTAAGAAGTTTAGTAACGAAGATGTCACCTCACGGCGTAATTTCGTCCAATCCAATGGATTATGTTTTAATTGTCTCGGGTCAGGCCACGCGGTATATTCCTGTCGTTTGCCGACTAGATGTCGGTTATGTAAAAGAAAACATCATTCTTTACTCCATACTAAAGATGCGTCCGTATCAACTGACCCTAAAGTAGAACCTAAGCAATCAGTTGATGCAAAACAAACACAAGACGATGCAAGTAACATTGTAACAAACTGTGCTGCGACTTCCCGTAGTCATGATTTGTTGCCTACGGCCTTGGTGAAGGTTACCTCCGGTACAGGCACAGAGGCGACTCTGCGCTCTTTGCTGGATCAGTGTTCGCAGGCTTCGTATATTACGGAGTCTGCAGTTCAACTTTTAGGGCTGAAAAAATATATCAGTTATAAATCATCACTGAGGCTAGGCGAAGATGAGAAAGGTTGTGCATTGACCTCAAAATATGTTGTTTACTTAAGATTACAATCAATGTACAATCCTAACTTTCAGTTGTCGGTTAAGGCTCACGTGCAGAAGAAATTGACGTCAATTCTTCCTTCTAATAAAATAAAGTTCCCACTGTGGAAAGAACTGAATCAGTACAATTTGGCAGATCCTACTTGGGATACACCCGGAAAAATTGACATTCTTCTAAGTTCCTCGGTGTATAGCAAAGTCCTCAAACAAGGACTCAGTAAGGGTCCTCCGGGATCTTTAATAGCGCAGGATTCTGAATTAGGATGGTTACTGTCGGGAGAGATTAAGGGAAAGGAAGAAAACGCAGAGAGCTTTAACTATGTAACGTTGGAAGGTGATCAAAATGCTCTTATAAGAAGATTTTGGGAATTAGAGGAAACCGTAGTGCCAAAAAAGCACTTCACGGAAGAAGAACAAAAATGTGAAGAATTTTATAAGCAATCAACACAACGAGATCCCCAAGGTCGTTATGTTGTTAGGTTGCCTTTTAAAACGGCTACACCACACTGCGCAAATGGTCAAACTAAAGATATTGCATTGCGCAGGTTTTTTAATTTGGAGAAAAGGTTAGCCAGAGACTCCGAGTTAAAAAGGCGATATGGAGAGGTAATTAATGAATATCTCGACTTGGGTCATGCAGAAATTATTCCTTTGGAGCAAATTAACAAGCCTGCTGTCGTATACCTTCCCCATCACGCGGTGATCAGGGAAGATAAAGCAACTACTAAGGTTAGGGTTGTATTTGACGCCTCTAGCTTAGGCAAAAATGGGGTGTCGTTGAACAGCGAACTAATGGTCGGGCCAACCTTACAAGCTGATTTACGACACACTATAATGCGATGGAGAATGCATCCCATTTGTATAATTGCGGACATTGTAAAAATGTACCGGCAGGTGATTGTCTCAACTGAAGATATTGACTACCAAAGATTACTGTGGAGACAAGATCCTAAGGATCAAATTCAACACCTGCGGCTTTTGAGAGTAACATTTGGCACGGCGTCAGCTCCATATTTGGCCGTCCGAACATTGCACCAAATAGCGCTAGATGAGGGAGAATGCTTTCCTATTGCACGGGAAAAGACTCTGACGGATTTTTATATGGATGACCTGATGACTGGCTGTCAAAATATAGCGGAAGGAAAAGATATATATGAGCAAATGACACAATTATTAGGAAAAGCAGGCTTTGAGCTGCAAAAATGGAACACCAATAATTCTGAATTAAGGAACCATATGAGAATAGATAAAGGAGAAGAAAATCTAGAATTAAAAACAGATATAATAATGAAAATATTAGGACTTACCTGGTCCAGAGAAACTGATGAATTTGAATACACGGTGACGCTGCCTCCCTTGAAGATACCTGTAACTAAAAGAAGTGTTATCTCGCATATTTCGATGTTGTTCGATCCATTGGGTTGGCTAGCACCTGTAGTCATAAAAGCCAAGATATTAATTCAAAACTTGTGGTTGTCTGGAATTAATTGGGATGATGAGTTACCATCGATATTGTTAAAGGAATGGTTTACTTACCGCAGCGAACTTGAACAGCTTGTACAGTATCGGATTCCTAGGTGGTTATCAATCTACCGTGGTGATTCAGTGGAGCTGCATGGATTTAGTGACGCCTCGAATCAAGCGTATGCAGCAGTAGTTTACATACGTGTGGTGGATCAGCAGGAGGTCATTTATTCTCGCCTGGTGACAGCCAAAACGAAGGTTGCACCAATTAAACAAGTTTCAATACCGCGACTTGAACTGTGTGGTGCAGTTTTAGTGTCGAAGTTGTTGAGTGAAGTAGCCGAGGTATTGAAAATTGACAAGCAGAAGATTCATGGGTGGACAGATTCGACCGTAGTACTCGCTTGGTTGAGTAAACATCCATCTAATTGGCAAACATTTATAGCCAACAGAGTGTCAGAGATTTTGACAGTAGTAGACAGAAGCCAGTGGGCTCATGTGAAATCAGCGGACAACCCTGCTGATTGCGCCTCACGGGGATTAAGATCAACTGAATTAATCTCTAACCAGTTATGGTTGGAAGGGCCAGCATGGCTGAAAAACAAAAACATAGATTACAACAAACAGACTGAATGCAAGACAGTGTTAGAAGAAAAGGCACAAAAGGTGAGCTACGTTACAACAGAAGAATATTTAGCGTTATCAGTATGGACAAAATTCTCAACATTAAGAAAGTTGATCAGAGTAATCGCTTATTGCAGGCGCTTTATATATTGTAAGAGAAGAAGCGACAACTCTGAACGATTTCCTTCATGGTTAACTGCTAAAGAACTTAACGAAGCGTTAACGGTTTGCATTAAACAGTGTCAAAGGCAATATTTTAGTAGAGAAACAGAAGATCTCGTTAAAACAGGAAAGGTTCAAAAGAAAAGTGTACTTACCTCGCTTAATCCATTCGTCGATCACGAAGGGGTGCTCAGAGTGGGGGGACGCTTAGAAAGAGCCACAATCGATGAAAATATTAAACATCCGATTATTATACCAGCCAAGTGTCATTTTACTGACTTGTTAATAGCAGATACTCACCAGAAGACGTTACACGGAGGACCCCAACTAATGCTCAATTATTTAAGGTCCAGATATTGGGTCCTTAATGCAAAAAATCGCATTAAATTCTATGTACGCAATTGCGTATCTTGTGTTCGTCATGCAGCTCGTATAAGAGAACAGCTCATGGGTCAGTTGCCCAAAGCAAGAGTGAATGCTAGCCGACCTTTCCACCAAAGCGGAGTGGACTATGCCGGTCCAATAAATATACGAACGTCCAAAGGGAGAGGTCATCATTCATACAAGGGGTATATTTGCCTCTTTGTGTGCATGGCGACAAGAGCCATACATCTCGAGGCGGTCAGCGATTTAACGTCCAAAGGATTCTTAGCAGCATTCAAACGATTTGTGGCCAGACGTGGACAGTGTGCTGATCTTTACAGCGACAACGGCACCAATTTCGTGGGTGCTGCGAAAGAGTTGAAGGCACTGCTGGCTGCTGAAAAATTAAGCGTGACAACAGAAATAGCAGATTGGTTATCGGATAATGGGACTAACTGGCACTTTATCCCACCCCACGCTCCAAATTTTGGTGGACTGTGGGAGGCGGGTATAAAGTCCACAAAAAACCATCTCAAGCGAGTTGTTGGAAACAACACTCTAACTTACGAGGAGATGGCTACCGTCTTGTGTCAAATAGAAGCATGTCTAAACTCCCGTCCCATTTCACAGCTAAGTGACAATATTCAAGACCAAACTCCCTTAACTCCTGGCCACTTTTTAGTCGGAGAGCCTCTTGTGCTCGTACCGGAATTTAACTATGAACAGTCGACCCTAACTAGTCTAAAGCGATGGCAATTGACCCAGCGAATGGTTCAAGATTTCTGGCGACGCTGGTCGAAAGAATATTTAACTCAGTTTATGAATCGCTATAAATGGGCATATCAGACTCCGGAACCAGCCATTGGTGATATTGTTCTGGTGAAAGAGGACGATTTACCGCCAGCTAGATGGCTTTATGGTATCATCACTCAAAAACACCCAGGTTTGGACGGAATTACGCGCGTGGTTAGTTTAAGATGTAAGGGGTCGCAAATTAAAAGACCAGTGTCGAAGGTATGTGTGCTTCCAGTTAGCAAATGAGAGTTTTTCTGTTTATGTATTCTTGATATTTAAATAATAACGAACAATTTGTTATTATTGTGTTGTTGTTTTAACCATTGTTACAGGCATAAACATTACTATTTTAGTCATACCTATTTTGTTATTTTGCTAGCAACTATTATTTTTTGTTTTTATTGTAGCGGCTGCGACCGCGTCTTTAGTTGCTGCTTGATTTTTATTGTAATGTATTGAAAGTATTTCAATATTCTAGTGTTCTGTAAAGTGTGTAACAACTTTCATCCTTACTAATTAAACATTGTGTGAATTTAGTTGGTTATACTATCATCTCAGTTAGTTTTGTATCGATCAGTATCATATTTCAGTGTATGATAAAGTTTATTATGGACAAGATATTAGGTCAAGGTGGGCGGTAATAGCACATTTTGTCCATGGTGGGCGGAATGTTAAGTTAATAATTGCAAAAGTTTGTCCCATAGCTCGATAGATGGCGTTGCGCTGTTTAAAAGCAGGCTATGGTTTCGTTACCCACGATTGTATATAAGGCACCGAATATTATTAATTAAATAACCCAAAAACAGCATCATCTTGTAGACATGGGCGTTTTCGTATTTAGTTGCTAACGGATATGTAACCGATATTCAGTTTTCATATCGATATCGAAAACCGTTTTCAGATATCGTTATCAGTAGTACGATTTGCACAAGTAACTGAAACGAACGAAACGCAAACTAACGACAAACGCTTACTCACACTTTTACCGTTAATACATTGATACAGATACTTTCGTTTTTTAAAGTTTAGTAACTAAATAAATAGAAACTAAACCTTATTGCTAGCGCATTAGGATATAGATATTACGCACGCACTATTATTAACCAAATAATCAATCACTAGCCGAAGTTACGTAATATTCGCTTCATCACTTTTACCCCAGTAAAACATTGAATGGTAAGACAGAGACAAAGCGAATGAAAACCGTCGATGTCATATCGGCTCGTGATGTGAAGTTTGCGTTTTCGTAGTTCGTTTTCGTTGTTGCGATATGGACAGATATGGATATGGATGAAACCATAGCTCGATGAAGTTTTTGTGAAAACGGTTATGTATATTTAGATATCGATATGGTATGATACTAAACACATATCCGATATAAGTTACGTTTTGATATATCGAACCCATGCCTATCATCTTGTTTTATTGCTAAAACACCTAGCAGAGTGAAGCATCTTGGTACGGCTTTGTACAGATTCCCCTTTATCTCATATTCAGTTTTTTTTCAAAATAAAGTTCATTAATACCGTACAATTAGATATAATTTCGCGAATAAATCGCGGGTATTAGCCAAATGCACAGATTAGATATATAAGATACAGTTGAATTTTCATAATATAATAACACTTGAATTATTCATGTTATCTATACTAATACTTATATATAAAACTAGCTTTTGCCCGCGGCTTCGCCCGCGTGGATGTCGGAAATTATCCCACAGGAACATGCTATCAGGATAAAAAGTATATCCTTCCCCAGGATGCCATCTATCTCTTTGCCAAATCAGAAGTTCAGTGGTTTAGGTGTGAAAATGTAACCACTTTACATACTTATTATTAATTATTTTCTGTGAAAAGTATTAATACTACTTTTCGAGTTAATCAAGCCACGCATTATAATCTCCCCTGTAAAATTGACTAGGTACCCTTTTCAGCCCGTCAGGGGTAATTTTCGAAAAACCCTGATACACATTATTCTTTAGTTTCGATCGTAGGTATAAATAGTGAGTTTCGAGATAATCGGACCTCGCGCTAAGATTCTTCCATACAAACTATGAAACCCCCCAATCCCCATTTAGGGGGTAGTTTAGAAAAACATAAAATGGCAAACTTCATAATTTACTTAGATTAGTATTGGTGCCAAGTTTCAAGTTTATTAACTCAAGGAATAAGATTTTCCATACAAACGAAATCCCCCCATTTCACCCTCTTAGGGGTGGAATTTCGAAAAATCCTTTCTTAGTGGATGCCAACTCTACTCTACACCCTCCAAATTTCTTGTCTCTAGGACCAGCGGTTTAGGCTGTGCGTTGATATATCAGTCAGTCAGTCAGGACTTTGAATTTTATATAAATAGATAGCTGAAATTTCACGCGGACGAAGTCGCGGGTAGAAGCTAGTATCTGTTGTATGTTGAGTTGTTTGTTGTCTCAGTTCTTATATATATCGTATCTGCCATGCGATTCTGTACCTAACCACCTCACCGTGAAAACTTAGGTGAAGTGAGCGTGGAGTGAGCTGTCATTCCAACTAATGTTAAGGATTGACACTATTAAGAGCCTGTACAAAGGTCCACTAGCGCCACCCCTTTAAAAAAATATCATCTCGTGACTGAGAAGGAATTATGAAAATCTGCTCAATCAGCGACCTCGGTAAGTGTGTCTAGAATTTTCTAATACCTTTTATTAAGTTTCATATTGAGACACGAAGCAACTAAATACGACATATAGGAATGTGGCCGCTTTTCTTTAGATCGAATTTTGTTGCTTCGTGTCTCAATATGAAATTTTATAAAAGGTATTAGAAAATTCTAGACACATTTACCGAGGTCGCTGATTGAACAGATTTTCATAATTCCTTCTCAGTCACGAGATAATATTTTTTTAAAGGAGTGGCAGCTCAATTCACCTAACTTTTCACGGTGAGATTTTTACAGAATCGATCGGCTGTATCTGTTTTACTGAGTGTAGGTATAGATGCCAGCACATCAAGCTACTACTATCTGTCAAATTTCTTTAATAGCTTTTCAACTTTATCGCTAAAGCATTATAGGTTCAAAGTTGATTGCGAAAATTTAACAGTTTCGGGTAGCTTGATCTGCTGGCGTTTGTACATAATTATTATAATAAATAAATAGCCCAGGAAAAGTAAATTTGCGAAATAAATCCAAGTTAAGATCACCGGGATTATATTTTCTGTGAATTTCTCGACAAAGATTGGTTTTACGTCAATTTATGTTACTTATTTCAAGTTTCTTCCTTATTTAATACTGCACCAAAAAGTCCGAAATAAAATTCTGGTAGGCCCAATGATTCTCGAAATTTACGGTTCAGAAAATGTCAAGTAAAGCGCAAACTGCTGTTGAAGTTGTTGTGTTATGCCAATGAAATAATGTTTTTATGCTCAAAAAGCCTTTGAATTAACACATTCCCATTTTCTGCCAAATCAAGCAAATTTTAAATACCCTTCGACTAATATTGAACTCTTACAATACAAGAGAACCGAGAAAAAAAAACCGAAATATCCATCTAACAGGGTGTTTTACTCACATTACTCATGCGACGATACTAGAGACAAGATGAAGCAGTAAACGACCAATTAGTTAAACAGGGTGACAGAGAAACTCGACGTATTCCTTGAAAGGGGTTATACCAGACGTCATTACCAACAAATTAAGTCCAGTGAACTAGGGGTAAAACTGAATGGTAAAAAAATACAAATTTTGCTATTAAAGACCTTTTATTTCTGAGATTATGTAAGAATTGCAATTTTTTTTTTTAATATTCAACCATTTTTTAACTTTCAGAAAAGTGTCAATTAATTGTTTGGAGTGGAGTAGTTTTTTATCATAATTAATTGTTATTGGTTTCAAAATTTCTAAAAAATCAAAGAACCGACACAGCTCGGTAACCATGCAGTTTTAGTTCTAATGACCTCTAGTATAACGCCTTTCAAGGAATACGTCGAGTTTCCAGGTCACTCTGTATATTAACAAAAAAATATCATAGTTTCTGGGTTTTACGATAATTTAGGAAAAGAAAACGCGTCATTTAGGTCTTATAGGTGAGGTGGAGACAAAATGCATAGTTTACCCAAGATTTTGAAGTTGTTACCTATCTCGAGAGAACCGATCCTACGTTCCTTTCCGGTCCGGTCCTTTGTCTATGATCTTTGTACAAAATTTAGGGGTTAAAGTATGAAATTGCCGATTTGTACTGAAAAATTGAAATTCGTTTTTTTTAATTTAACATATTTATTTAATCAAAATAATTACCATTATTATCTATACATTGCTGTATGTTGCGTTGCTGTTTATGCACCTATATTGCGATAGAAGTACTCTCGTGATCTAAATTCGACAAACTGTGTGAAAGCATTTTGTACTGCCTCATGAGAAGAAAACTTTTTATCACGTAGAAAATTGTACAAATCACGAAAAAAATGGTAGTCCGTTGGAGCAAGGTCTGGCGAATACGGAGGGTGACGAATGGTTTCTAATTGCAGTTCCTGTAGTATTAAAACGGTTTCTCGTGCTGTATGAGGTCTCGCGTTATCATGGAGCAATAATGGTGAAGATCGATTTATGAGTCGGGGCTGTTTCACTGCTAGTTTTGCTATCATTGTTCGGAGTTCGGCACAGTAGACATCTGCCGTTATTGCTTGACCAGATCGGAGAAAGCTATAGTGAATAACACCATGCTGAGACCACCAAACAGTTACCATTACCTTTTTATTGGTAAGCTTTGCTTTAGGACACTGTTGCGGCGTTTGACCTGGGGTCCGCCATTGCATTTTTCGCTTACGGTTATCGTAAAGAATCCACTTTTCATCACATGTCACAATTCGAAACAATATTCCTTCATTTCTGTATCGATTCAACAAGGCAACACAAGTTTCAACACGCGTTTCTTTCTGCAGATCAGTCAAATCATGAGGCACCCATTTCTCATATTTTTTTATTTTATTGATTTGACGCAAATCAGTCAATATTTTTGGTAAGGTAACGTTGAACCATGCCGCTAATTCCTGGGTAGTTTGGCTCGGATCGACTTCCACCATCTCTTTCAATTCATTGTTATTCACCTGTGCCCTGGTCTTCCACGTGGTTCGTTCTTCAAATCAAAGTTTCCATCACGAAAGCGTTTATACCAAAATCGCACGGTGCGTTCATTAGCAGTCCCCTCTCCAAACGCAACATTGATATTGCGAGCGGTTTCTGCCGCGTTAGTTCCGCGTCGGAACTCGTATTAAAAGATGTCTCGAATTTTCGAAATATCCATCTTTCTTGTCTAAGCTGAATAAAAAAACAACTGAAAGTCGAGATAATCAAATGTTACACATTTTTTAAAAGAAGAACTTCGTGGTACCTACCATGTGAAAAAAGTTTCACTCAAAAATCTCAAACCATGAAGGTTCTATGTCAATTCGAAGTACCTATTACAATAAAACGGCAATTTCACACTTTAACCCCTATTATTTAGGTACATATTTTAAACCCGCCGCGTCTGTCTGTCTGAACGCAATAAACTCAAAAACTACCGAACGAGTGTTTATACGGTTTTCACCAATGGACGGAGTGATTCATGTAGTTTCGTGTAAATTGGCTGAAATATGACGATGATGTCTGAAAAAAATCATGCCGCCTGGGAGCTGTACTGGCGCGGTTCGCGTAAGCTAGAGTTATATGAAAACAATCTATTACGGAATTAATACATTGTTTACCTGGATTAACACATAGGGTACTTTAATGCCGATAGTACGTCCCATTAGGATATTTCCCAATATCCACGCGGGCGAAGCCGCGGGTTAAAGCTAGTAGGGAATAAATTTGTGATACCGTCAATGTTCGTAGAACGAATGCTTTACGAGATTTTTGCTGATTTTCGGGACTTTTGACAGCTTATTTTTTTTTCGCACAGTATCGCAACGCACTTTTCACACTGTTTTTCTAATCTATCTTCTCCTACTTTATTTAAATAGAAATGCTAAAATCAAATGCTGTTTGTTGGTAAACGAATCACTTGTGAACGGCTAAACCGATTTAGCTATAAGTATAGTCTGAATTAGTTTTATATGGAAAGAGAAATTGGAAAATAAATCCGGAAAATGTTCAAATACGGGAAAAACTGAACGTCTTTTTCTACAGGATTTTCGTATGACAAACTCAAACAACATCAAAACACAAACTGATATAATTATGTAGGTACGGATAATGTTTTGAAAATACAGGGGGCCTACTCCGAAGTGCAAACTGCGAATGTTCGGATCGGACCGACACACGGCCGAACCGAATATTATTGAAAAATGCGAAAAAAGTTCGGATCGGCTCAGTTAGGTCGGGACCATAGTCAATATTCGAAAGAGTGTAGTAGTGTAGGATTGGAACCCATCGAACCAAATAGTAACTTCGTAGCAGGAAACGGCCGAACATTCGGCCGATGCTACTTCGGAGTAGAACCCCAGATTTTGACGTCATTGATGAGCTGGCCTTTGGTCTTCACGTTTTGATCATGTCACTTTGTTATAAAACAATTTAAAAATAAAAGAGCGAGTAGAACCAGAGCAAACAGCACGTAAAATAATACCTATATTACAGTGTTGTTATAATCCATTGTTGCAGTTCTATACTAGCCATTATGGTTCAAGTGCGTGAGATTACAATAATTTACTTTTTCAACTGATGATGAAAATTACGACATGTGACGCCAACAAAAGATTAGTAATCCACATTTCGTTGATTGCAACAATTTGTCGCTATATGATCATGCGCATTACACCATGAAGGCTGCAATTGTTAGGGAAATACCATCAATCGTAATTTTAAGGACGTATTTAATGTTTAGCTCATCATCACCTTCAACCATACAAACAGTGATCGGTCGCGGTGGACGGCGTTCGGTTAGATAGGATTTATTTCACTATATTATTGTATTCAGAATGTGTCTGTGGATTCTGACAGCTTGTTTGGGGTTGCTCCCTACCAACCCGTCGCCAATCGTAGTGGTACCCGGTGTGCCCGCACCAATCATCGTGCCCACAGCTGCACCAACTGCAGCTCCAACCGCAGCTCCAACGGTGGCCCCTACGGCAGCCCCAACGGTTGCCCCAACAGCAGCTCCTACTGCGGCACCAACAGCAGCTCCTACTGCGGCACCAACAGCAGCTCCTACTGCGGCACCAACAGCAGCTCCTACTGCGGCACCAACAGCAGCTCCTACTGCGGCACCAACAGCAGCTCCTACTGCGGCACCAACAGCAGCTCCTACTGTGGCACCAACAGCAGCTCCTACTGCGGCACCAACAGCAGCTCCTACTGCGGCACCAACAGCAGCTCCTACTGCGGCACCAACAGCAGCTCCTACTGCGGCACCAACAGCAGCTCCTACCGCAGCACCTACGGCAGCACCGTCTTTAGGTGGAATGATTTTATCTCTCATAATTTGTACCGATCCTGACGTAGTATGTATATTTAATCCTGATGATACCATCGCAGGCCCGCTCCCGATTGATCCTCGGCTTGGCACCACTCCGGGTCCTTCGGCAGCTTTGAATATGCCTCCGATTACTGGCTATAGTGCACAAATACCATCGTTCGACACCGCTGTGAAGTTCCCAAGACAACGTAGAAGCGTTGACCATAAATATGCTATAAGCATGAAACATTTTTTAAATAGTGTAGGAACAGATGGAAAACATAAAATTGTGAAAAGACAAAGTAATTGTGCCTGTGTGCCATCTGGGACCTGTGTCCGAACTAGTACTTCGGGTGCTGGTATGATAGACTTCAGGATAGTCACTCCGGTAAGTGAAAGTAAAACTATGAGCATTCCTATTTTTTTATTTCTGATCATCTGAAACATCAAAAATATTGTGATTAAAACTATCCAGGTAGCAACTCAATGTCCAGCTGGGCAAGAGTATTGCTGTGGCAACACTAACACCCCCGCGACGATAGCTTGTGGTTTACTACAATCTGTACCTGCACTAGCTATCACTCCAGCCGCTGGACAAGCTAATTACGGAGAATTTCCTTGGCAGGTGTGTACATTTTAAAGCTATTTATAAGATCATTTTGATATTTTGTTTTATATTACTAAAATTATTTCTTCTCTCCTTTATAGGCACTCATATTGACGAAGCAGAACGATTACATTGCTGGAGGTGTTCTGATACACTCACTAAATGTTTTGACTGTTACTCACAGATTACTGCCTTATGTGTAAGTAATGAAAAAGCTTCTTAGAGCCCAGTAATTTTAGCTGTAGCTATTAAATTAAAATTATGTAATCTATAAACTAGAGTGACGTCAATTGATGTCAATGACAGTGTTTCAGGAACTGTTCCTAATGTTAAAGTTCGTCTTGGCGAATGGGATGCTGCCGGTACTTACGAGCCAGTTCCCTACCAAGAGTACACGGTGACCAAAGTGTTCAGCCATCCGTCGTACAATGCGAATACCCTGCAATATGACATTATGGTGCTGCGATTGTCAGCGGCTGTGCCAATTACACCGAGTGCAGGAGCAGCAGTGACCATAAACAGGGCTTGTCTGCCACCATCATCGACCTCTAGTTATACAGGACAAAGGTGAGTTGATAAATTAAAAGTAGAGTAGAAGGTGTAGGACAATTTATATCTATGGCATAGGTACGATTTAAAATGGAAATATTTATTTTTTATAACTTCATCATCATCAGCCTACAGCAGTTCACTGCTGGACATAGGCCTCTCCAATTGCAAGCCATTTAGCTCGATTCTTGCCAATTCACCGACACTCATTCAGCTGCTACCATGCGAAGATCGTCAATCCACCTAGTCTGAGGGCGTCCTACCTTACGTTTGCCGATTCGCGGTCTCCACTCAAGAACACGTCTACCCCAACGGTCATCGGTTCTACGGCTAATATGGCCAGCCCATTGCCACTTTAGCTTACTTATTCTGTGAGCTATGTCGACAACTTTGGTTCTCTGCCGGATCACCTCCCCATAGATCCCTCGTTCCATAGCTCGCTGAGCGACCTTGAATTTCTGGACCAGCCGTACCGTGAGTGTCTACGTTGCGGCTCCGTAAGTTATAATAGACGACGAACTGATTGAAGACTTTAGCAGTATTTTAGAAGCTTCCCAAACGCTGCCCAGCCCAGTTGAATTCTACTACTTATAATTTAATAATTTTATATCGTCCCGGCTTTTAGTTGGGAACATTCATCTTCCCCGATGGAACCTATAAGCCAAACTTGGGCCATACGAAAACAAGTGCGTGTCGGGCCACGCGCAGTGTAGGGTTCCGTAGTTTTTATAACAGCCAAGTGCGGGTCGTATTCGCTGACTGATAGTTTCGTACCATGCTCTAACTAAAAGCCAAACATGACTACCTACCTAATTTGACTTCCTATACAAATCCTCACCTGATTGGACAATTTTGCATGGAAAGTTTTTTTTTTTTTGATATTTGGTTAAGACTTGTCATAGCCGGTGTAGCAACTGTTTTTTTTATATAAAACTTATTTAGAAATGAAACAATAGTGCGATACAACTGACGCTTAGCGCCATCTATCGACATTTCTATGGAGTTGTTAGAAATTTTCGAGTCTAATACAAGTGGTCGACTATTACTCGTAAACTTGTAAAGCCCACTTAAGTGTGATAGTTTTCCTTTAAACTTCGTTATATATAGGTACTACTGCCGTGACATTTGAATTTCTAACTACAACCGTTTAGTTGGTAGATAGAGGGGGGGACACTTAACTCTATCGAAAATTGGTACTTTAAAGCTTGATAAGTCACGAACGGTTTACTTCATCAAAAAACGGTGTTCCCAAACCCCTAATATTTTTGAAAGACCTATCCAACAATGTCCCACACTATGGGAAGGACGAAAAAAAAAAATATCAACCCCACTTTAGATGGGGTACCCTAATTATTTATTTTTTTCAAAATTTTACTTTTACCACTTTTTCGGCGTCATTAACGTACTAATAGTTTTTGAGCTAAACCGTGGACAGACAGACAGACGACATGGCGAAACTATAAGGGTTCCTTGTTGACTACGGAAACCTAAAAACAGTCTAAATGTTGTTATTATTTCCAGTTATATTAGTTAAAATGATAAATTTTTGAACTTGGAATCTTCTGCTCTAGGTGCTGGGTATCAGGTTGGGGTAAAGACATGTTTGGGGTATCAGGTCAGTACCAGCAGATACTGAAGAAAGTGGACGTTCCTATAGTGGCGTCAGCGACATGTCAGTCTCAGATGCAAACCGCCCGGCTTGGAGCCACCTTCGTGCTGGATACCACATCATTTATCTGCGCTGGAGGAGAAGCCAATAAGGATTCGTGTACAGTAAGTGCATATCTATATCTATAAAATTGAAGTGTCAGTTTGTAATGTCAAAATTTAAGCTTTATACTGAATGCATATGAAAGCATATATCGGTAAGTACAGTCAACAGCAAAAGTAGATGATCAAAATCAGAAATTCAATACTAATGAACGGAGTTCGCAGCTATATGGCAGCTGTACTAGTAGTAAATATTTGGTATAATTTACAATCACATACTTTTGAATCACTTCGACGCCACACAGTTCTGACGCGAACTCCGTTCATTAGTATTGAATTTCTGATTTTGATCATCTACTTTAGCTGTTGACTGTACCTACTTACACCATTTTTTTTTTAAATTTTCTGCCCATCTGTTTGTTCTAGCTAATCTCCGAAGCAGCTGGACGAATTTTAATGGGGCTTTCAATCGCTTAGGCTACTTTTATTTTTGAAAAAGAATTAGGGTTCCGCGCAAAAAAAATTGAAAACCCATGAAATCCAATTTGTTTTCCGACATGCACTGCTAGCTAAATATACTGCTGTATTATTTTCTGCTTAACGCAAATGTAGCGATTCTTCTTCTTAGCATATTGTTTGAGGGGAGCTATGCCGCATATGCACTTGACATCTGAGTCATCCATGAACCCCATGTGTGGAGATTGTCTTAGCTCCGGCTGATTTGGGTTCGAAGTTATTAGAGATTTCCAATGTAGCGCTTAGTCAGAACAGTTACTTTTTGCCGCTGACGTTCTCATCCTGTTTCTATTGTCCGGGGGTAGGAATTCATCAGGCATCAGCAGATACTTATAGTGCTATCTAACAGATTCACCTCGATGGTCAGACGGTTGGTGACTAGTGTATTTTACGCCGTAATTATGCCTATTTTATGGGTGGCCTTCGGTAAAAGCTATGTTCTAGATGCCTGCCTTTATTACTTCCCATGTTATGTATATGGCATAGTTTATAACACTGTTAATAACATTTTGTTAACATCAATGGTGTTGTTTTATGATGGCCATTTGGGTTATGGGTACGAGATACCGACTTCGCAACAATGTTAATCAAATTAGAGGATAGGATAGCACAATTTAGGTTAGAGATTGTATCAAGAATGATGGTCAAATAATGATTATCAAGTTTAATGGCAGGTATAAACGATATTGGCAATTTGTTTTACTCATAGGCATTTATAATTGCCTACATTTTACGAATTTTATTTTCTTAATCTACGACCATTTAGCACATTTTGATTATCATTGGGTCGTCAGTTATTTTCGGACTTCATGCTTCATATATTATATTTTTTCTTGTTTTAACTGTAATTCTCTCTCCTTGCAGGGTGACGGTGGTTCAGGCCTGGTGTGCCAAGTGAATGGCCAGTGGGTGCTGGTGGGGCTGGTGGCGTGGGGTTTGGGCTGCGCCAATGCTAACGTGCCAGCTGCCTACGTCAACGTTGCTGGATTCCTTCCCTGGATACAAACGCAGGTTGCCACCCCGTAAGGGCGGAGTTTATCGTAGGGATCTATTGTTTATAAGCTATATCTTTAGATCTTTAGTAACAGCTTATACATCGACGTTTTTGTAAACATTTAATAAAGGATCAATTATACATTCTCGCTGTTTGTGATGATTTCTTTGTACTGGATAAATACAAAGAAAGGTGAATACAAGAAAACAATTTTGTTATTGAAGCTTAACATAATATATTAAGTTAACAGTTTATACAAATAGCCATGTAAACATTATAAAACATACTCCTAGCCAACATAAACGATAGGTACGGACTACTTACAGGAAATACAGCGTTCTGAACGCAAAACTTTAACGACTAACCTTTAACGAAACTAACGACTTAAAAATAGCTCGTACGGACGTAATCTAGTATTGCAGCGGGACTCGTGCCCGCGTCAGGGACGACACATTCAATACTGCACGACGGGAGACTTCAGTCACTCCTCGTCAGGCTTCTCTAGTTTCACGACAGGAGCGGGCGAGGGCGGCGCGGGAGGAGCCGGCGGAGGGGGCGCGGGGAGAGGCGACGACACTTCTATATACTCGTCAGTTCCTCGCTCTTCTTTGATCTCCGGCTCACGCTTGACCTCGGCTTGGGGTGGAGTCGTTCGAGGCTCCGGCGGTGCTAAAGCGGCCCACGCGGACGCAGCACCGCGAGCGTACGCCTCATAGAAAGCTCGTTGCGCAATCTCTGCTTCTTCAAGATGCACGAAGGCGTGGTTATCAAGTTCAGCTCGGAAGAAGAACTTTAGTCCGCATCGTGCGCAATCGTAAGGTCTGGGCGCGGACGCGTGCTCGGGCAGGTGGCGCTGCAGGCCGGCGGCGCTCGTGAACACGGCGGAGCACAGGTAGCAGGTGAAGGCGCCGATACCCGCAAACGTGTGCTCGATGAGGTGCGCCTGCAGGCGCGTGGGTGAGCCCAGCGCGCGGCGGCACAGGCGGCAGTCGTGGTCGGCGGGCGCAGGCGCGCGCGGGGCCGCGTGGCGCGCGTAGCACGCCGAGCAAGCGCGCGCGCCCTCGCCTGCCTCGCCCTCCGGCAGGGCGCGGAGACATATGGCGCATCTGAGAAAGAGGAAGAAAGAATAAGTATATTGTTTGATTGGCGTATATATTTTGGTTGGCATATACAAAAGAAAACTACAACTGGCCAAGAGCGAGTCGGGCAACACAGTTCTCAACCAACCTACACTGGAACGGTCGCTGTAAAACAAGGAGAAGCGTTGACTTTCTTACATCAAGCATCAAGCTTGCGTCCCAAGGCAATGTAATGGGTCCAACGCTGTACCTGCTTTTCACAGCTGACCTCCCAACGTCCTCTTTCAGTGGGCTCTTCAATAGAAGTTGCAGCACAAAAATTTAAAAAAATGGTCTCGATCATGAATCCAAATGTCTTAAAGACTGGCGAATTGAAGATTGGTCCAACGAAATCAAACCCGTTCAGGTGACTTTGACTAGAAGATAATTGGAACGTGCATTTGCAAATTTTGAGCTTTTCAAGGCCGCTAAACCAAACATTCTTGCGATACCAAACACGATATGTTAATTGAAACAATTTTTTTCTATGATTGAAGTGGACCCTATTACTAACATTCCGTTTGGAAACGTAACCCAAAAAAAAGAGAAGAAGGCCAAAAAGAGATAGAGGTACCTACCTAATTAACAATTTAATTTTTTTTATTTTGTTATGGCACCGTATGTTACCTCTGCTCGTCCTCCCCGGGCCGCAGATGGAAGCGCGCGTGCAGGCGCGCCTCGGGCTCGGACGCCAGCGTCTGGCGGCACACCACACAGGGCGCCGGCAACGCGGGGTGGTGGCGCGCCATATGTGACAGGAACGACTCCTCGGATAGAAGCCGAGCGCGGCAGCGGGAGCACGTGTCGCCTGATACCACCTGGAGGAAGATACAAATTCTAATTATTTCGTATAAAAACGCCAATTACCAAAAAAAAAAACTTGAAACAGGCAACTTGAGTTGAATTGTGCAAGGTTTATATATTGATTTTGCATAAGTATAAAGTTTTATTAACAAGAATTCATGACTTATTTGATTAACAAGGTGTATAAATGTATTCAAGTTTATTAACCTTGCAATGTGTGAGCTTATGTTCCGCCAGTACTGCAGCAGACGGCAGCACCTCATCGCAGATCAGACACTTGTGTCTCGCCGCCGCGGCTCCAGAATGTGCTCGCGTGTGCGCTTCTAGTTCTGCCCGGCTGCGCGTGCGCTCCCCACAGTACGCACACTGCAGCGCGACGGCGCCGTTCTTCCGCCGCCGCTCCTCACTGGCGGCTACCACCGCAGTGGTCACTCCACCGCTGTCAGCTGTCGGGGTACACGGAGATCGTGCGTCGTCACCACCCTCGCCTCCGTTGGTGGAGTCCATTCTTTTTGTTCTTGGTAATTCTCCATTAAGAACCTGCCAAATCACGTTCGTGTTAATAATCAAGCTTTGAAATATAAGTACGAGGAAACATACGACAGAATAAAAAAAATTATAGTCTCTTACCTGCTGTTGCATTGCATGATGAGCCTGCATGTGTCTTTCGAGCAAGTACTGCACAGCAAATGCATCATTGCAGGCAGGCACGGGACACCGATACGCGCGATGTGGTCTAGGGGTCCTCGCGGCCACCCCACTGCCAAGTAGGGCTCCGCAAGCACATCGTGGGGCTGCAGCCGCGTGACGAGAGCGTACGTGAGCGGCGCCCTCAGCCTCCGAGCGAAGAGCACCCGCGCCCGCTCCGCAAGAACGACACACCCAGACTTTGTTTTCACCACTATGAGCTACTGCAAAGTGAACCTGAAAATAGAACAAAGTATATTATTAACAGGGTGTTAAGTTTAAATCTACAAGTTTACAACAATTTTTGTATGAAGGCCTTACCTGAATTGCAACTTTCGAATCAAAAATCTCCTTGCAAAGAGCGCATCTATACAAGTGATGCGCATGCAGTTCAAGAAGATGTTTCTGCAAGTCATCAGGAGCAGCGAAGCTCCGAGCGCAACTGTGACAGGTGTACTCGCACGAGACTGCCAAGTAATGTGCCGTGAGGTGACGCTCAGACGCTGCAGCATCCGCAAACGTAGCTCCACAGTGAACGCAAGGCGCAGGACTGGATCGTAGCTCCCCTCCTTCTTCAATATGCCCTTTCAAATGAGCCCGAAATGCTTCAAAATCTGGGAGCGCAGCATCACATTGATTGCAGAGAAGTGTGCTCGGTGATAAGGTTGTTTGTGGCGTGCCGGATCCGGAGCGAGGACGTTTGACTGGGGGCACATCGTCAGGTGCCCGTCGGCTTAGATCAGTGGGTAAAGGCTGATCAACTTGAACTGGCCCTTCGCCGTTAAGCAGCGCTGAGTGTGCTGCTCGCACGTGGAGTTGTAGTTGTTCCATGCTGGTGAAGGTGTCGCGAGTGCAGTAGATGCAGGCGAGTAATGTGGGCGGCGGCTGAGAAGCGACGCGTCGCGGTGGAGTCATAGCTGCTGTGTCGACGCCATGAGCACTCACCATGTGGGCCTGAATAAAGAAAAACATTCGATATGGTAAACATGACGAAAAATGCGAAATGTTAAAAGTTCCATTAGATTAGAACCCATGTCTTATATTAATGAATGTTTTGGTAGTTCTAAATATACCTGCAACAGGTCTGGTCGTCGGAAGGCGTCTCCACATCGCAGACAGCGCAAAGCCCTGCGCCTATCAGGTTCGCGACCCTCGCGGTCTCTCTTATGTCCCTGCATGTGTGACGTCAGAGCGGCTGCGGTGTTGTACCCTCGGTTGCACACAGTACACTGGAACGGTTTCTGATTGTCGTGTGTCTTCATGTGGATCTTCAAGTGGTCACTGGAATTTCAAGTCATCAAATTATTATACGTCTACTGTTGTGATTAGTTCACAAAAACACCAAAAACCAATCATAAAGTTGACTTAAGATTTTACAGCAGATTAATTCGATAAATATTTCAGTAATCGAAACTATCGTCTTTGCCTGTTGGTGAGTTCTAATATTCAGTAGTACCTAAGATGTAAAAACGATAAAGATCCGAGTTACAAAAATACTGCGTGCGGTCTTAGGTTACAGAGTTTATTCTATTAAATTCTTCAAGTAACCGGCGCGATACAACACTCGCAATAAAACCCACTTCCAGTATCTTCCACTATAAATGTATAAATTTTTACGGTGTTGTAAGGATTTGCAAGGTTAATTGTTTGAGGAGTCCTTAGTTTATTTTAAATCCTTCGTGTTAAGTTAAGGCAACAGCTAAACATACGTATAAGGATTTTAAAATTGAGATAAATCGTCTTTTTGTGACCAAGCTGAGACGTCAATTTGTCATATGAGACATAAGTACCCACATAAAGCACGGACCAAACAGAACTAACAAAGAGGCTTTTCACGCAAACTACAGAATAGAGGCGTTCGCCCAAACACCTCCGCTAATGGCCGCGCTCGCCGTGCCCGTTTAGGTACGGGCCATTATTTCATTTTTGTGAGGCCCTCGACGTCATTTGTCAGCGCATCATCTCTTTTCACTCGTCGGCGGTTGCTTGGGCCGACAAATTGCATGGAATTAGTCACGTGGTCGCGGTAAGGTGACGAAAAAGGTGACACGTCGCCTTACGACCGAGAGCGCGGTGGCCGTGACTTATGGTGATCAATCTTACTCTGAGGCCTTTGTCATGCACGCATCTCCTGAGCATTCTCTTAACCATATATTAATCTTCAATGCCTTGGGATTAGACGCATTAGCATTTCCTTTGTACATACTAACATTTGTGGTGGTACATTACTTACGTATACTTGGAGTGGTAATAGGATTTAGCGATGGGAAAAGGATTATAAAACTAAGCGATGTATGTACTTAACGAATATGATACTTTCGATTTATGTCCACTTTCCTTCTGAGTTTTAATGGCAAAAAGTAGTTTTATATTGATCGTTATAAAATCATACCAGGGTATCAGGGAATTCCGATAGTCATACAATTCTTACCTCCTGGAGAAGGCAGATTCACAATGTGCGCAGCGGTACTTGCGATCTCCGGTGTGTAGCTTAACGTGGCGGTCGCGAGAACGCTTGTGCTTGAACAGGCGCGAGCAGAACTCACACCTAAATGGCATCTGATCCGAATGGGTCTGAAACAATGACATAATACATAACATACAAGAAGTCACGTCTTATATCCTCGAATGTAAAGATCGGTGTTTGTACTATAAGAATGAGACCCCTACAACTATAAGATAAACTATTCATCGTAGAAATAGGGACCACAAAATAACGGGCAATATATGTAGATCTGGCGCAACATATGAAGTAGAGCTTAAAGAGTTTTACCCGTTTTCCGGTCTGTCTAATCGAGGATCTTGCCCTCAGCAACCACTGATAATCAATGTTCTAAAAAAAAAAGGCAACTTCAATAAGTATACGTATACCTACCCTACCGGATCTAGAAAAGCAATTGTACTAAACCTAGGTAGACGAAAGTTTAGATACTTTTAGTCGTTATATGTACAATGAAGCTACGGGGCAAATCTAAAATGTTAGTTTAGTGTTATGTTAGTTTTCTTCGTATTCCCAAGCATACCATCAAATCTAATAACATTTTAATCGATTACATGAGGAGCGATTAAAATGTGAACACATTTTATGTCACACAATATCGAATCGAAATAACTTCGGGTGCGCTGGTCATAAAAACTATCGTGAGAACGATCTGTGAACAATGGACTGACTACCGCTGTGCCTGCGTGAGCTGGCCAGCTTACGGAGTTACGATCTACCGGCGTTTTGTGTCAATAGAGAGAAAAAACTTGAAGGACCCAGTAAGCTCGTCGTGACGTCCGAATAAGATATCAACCATTGGGAACCGCTGCTTCATCGCCGCGATCGATTACGACTGATAATTGTTCAATTAATTATCTGCGTATCGATTCTTTTGATCTTATAAGTACAGCTATGCAACGAGACGAGGTTGAGTAAGCTAGTAGCGTGCGTTGAAATTGAAATGTTCAGCTAAATGACGGGCGGTTCTCTCTACAAACCCAAGAGTTTTGCCGCAGAACCAAATCAAACAAATCCTACTTATTGTTGAAATGGTAGTTTCACAACGAATCCGAAGCTGCAGTATAACGAATCGATACGTGTAACCGATAACATTCCTGCGCGGGAGCAGCGCGGGCTTATCACAATGAGATGGATTTGATCGGTAATGTTCACCGGAACGCCTCTGCTGCGAACAACACGTTTTGAGTTACGTCTTCTTGTAACGGTAGATAGGAACAAAAAGTAATGCCCAGGCTCGACAGGTTATGAAACATGGCAACCGTTAAGACGTGTAAGCAGTTCGCAGATTTCACCATACACACAATAGTCTCGTCACATAGGTGCTATTATGTTATAATACGTATTTGTGCCTAGTTTACACGGCGTATTTCGCGAGTTTGGGTAGGCAAGTTGCATTGCAACAGTCAAAGGATATGATCTAAAGTAGACTATTAGGAAACCTGCTTAAATAATGTGCGAGGGCATTTCAAGTTTATTGTAAAAGGAAGTCGTCGCAACTACAGTTTTGAGGTCATTATTTACCTAAGTATAACATACCTACCTAGGTCTTAGGAGGTAATAATTTTCTCATTGGCTTCAAATGTAAAATCAAGTGAATGTGGAATCGAAGGCAGATTATTATTGTATTCGCATACATTTAAATTAATACATATATCGTTGATAGTCATCAACGATATCTACATAGTCCAGAGTGTCCGTGTGTCAGTGTTTGTCTACAAAGTCCTGTAGACAAGTAAACTGTAGCTACTAAAACTCGAAATAAAGATAAGGTAAATCGCGGATCAAAATTTCGACACAGATAGTATTTAAGGTACGTCCACACTTGTGTGAGCGAAGTTATGCCGCAAATTTTATGTTATTGATTTATTATGGGAACACACATTATCGTAAAACAGCTACGCAGCCATTTGAGAACTCCAAATATATCTTGTATCTACGTGACGAAATACGTTTAGTTGTAAAAAGCAAGTATTATTGGGCTCACTCAAAAGATTATTCATGAGTTAGGACATAATGAGGATGGTAATGCGGCGCTTGTGAATAGTTTGTGGCAGGGAGATAATGACAGCCGTCCACGTCGCCGGCCTTCGCACCGCCGTGAACTGGAGCCGGCCACCACACAATAGACTCCCAAACTGACAGCCAGTTCACGCTTTTACTAATTGACCACCTCCGCGACATTCATTCAGAACAACGCTAAACAAATGTTACGAATGATTGACTTCTATTCCATTTCAGCTAACACATTTAGCGTTTGGCACTAAACAAATTAACAAACATAACAATAACATGAAGCAAAATGTATGCGTGCAAGTTTTTAGAATTTGGATTACGTAAAAAAGATACAGGGGTGAGGGGATCCGAAACGAAAAAAGGTGTTTGGTGAGGATTTTGCGGACTCGTGCGATCCCAATTACCACCACCGGTGCCGCGGTGGCAGCGAGGCTTTTAGCACCACATCTCAATTAGTTATTGCATACCTTGTTAATTGTTACTGACGCTGGTAGCCAAGTAACAAAGAAGTATCAATTATTGCATATCTAAATAACGTATTCAGCACTTCTCATAACGATATTACTTATTGTTGTTGCATTTGTGCCTAGCTTTGGTTTTTGATCGTTACAACAATCATGCGCTGTCCTATTTAAGAGTTGCCAGCCATTACTTATCCTGATCCTAATGCATGATGATAGTTTCCTTTATTTCACTTAAGCTTTTCCAAACTTTTCGATAACCAGAGGGCCTAGACAAGTGGCAATCGCTTTCAAAGCATTTCGATTTCTACAACTATTTTAAACAACACCCTATTTGCGTAATACACCATCAATCACGATCTGAATCATATTGAAGGATATTACTAATCCATTGCTTCATATGTTCGATTTTTTTTTCGGTTCAGCAACTAAATAACGCAATGAATGTTGTTGAACTGTCAAAATGAAAGTCATTGCTACTGTTAGTACCTATGTTACGAAATTACCCCGCAGGGTTGACTCTTTCGGTTGCTTATGTCCGTCTCATACATTTTTGACTCTTCCATCAACTTTATCGGAGATAGATAGTTCTGTTGGTTTGTCTAAGCCACAGGATTTATCATTTTAATGCTAATGCCTGTATATTATACCCATTGAACTCCACTGCTGCCGTCTACGATTCGTTATTATAGTGTTACATGCTACGTTAACTTATGCAAAGTCGCGAGCACTTTGTTGTGATAAAAGTGATAAATTACCGATCCACTATTATAAATATATCGACATGTTGTAAGTGGGTTACGATGATTTAATCGCCGCATGCTGTGTCCCGGCAAGAAACCTCCACGTCTTACAAAAGCCCTTAAAACTTTACATCTGTATAAATATTATTGAATACCATAATAAAGGTATGTATTAGGTAAATACTTTACTGCAAGTTTTAATTTAAGACATTTCGTATGATTAATTCACATATTATTGCCAAGCTTGGGCAGAGTCTTGGCCACCTAACATTAAAAAAGTATCTGTAAGCAGTCTTTTCTTACTGAAGCGTCAAATTTCCTAAGAAATTAACTCATCCACGATGCTTATCTCTAAGATTATTTTATTACTAGATAGACAGGGCACCTACTGGACTATCATGAGTGTAATCCACAGATTGATAAGTGCCGCGTATCCTGGTACAGTCAGCAGCAATTATTATGAGCTCGGAGCCGGCCTAATTGGGCTAAGTGGACCCGCTTCCGCCGCCTCGGAGCTTTCTTCTCAGATCTACTGTTTTACTATTATTTTATGACAACTATAAAACTAGAACTTTCCTTTACTTTGGTATCTAACTGTTTTGTCGGAAAATGTGTTTTAGAACATCATTTTATACTTTAGAAGGTTCACCTTTCGATCAGCTCAGAATTTTACAAGAATTTTTTTGGTTCTACACCAAAAAAATTCTTGTAAAATTCTGAGCAAGTTTCTTTGAAATGTTTAGGACATTCATCTATAGGTACAGACGCCAGCACATCAAGCTACTAAAATCTGTCAAATTTATTTAATAGATTTTCAACTATATCGCAAAAGCATTGAGGTTTAAGGTTGATTGAGAAAATTTTACAGTTTCGGGTAGGTTGACCTGCTGGCGTCTGTACATTTTCAGAACGTCAACGGAGATTCAAATATCCTCAAATACTGTTATAATTTTGGAAATTACAGTGTATTTAAATGCAAAACGCGGTGTCCTGTCAGTTGAACAAATTAATTTACAAATTTTTACTTGACTGGCCAAAACATGATTTGTCATTTCATCAATAAACACTAAGTAAACAGTTTGCCAAATAATTCACTTAAGAAAATAATTGTCCGATAAACTTTTTTTAATACTTATAGTACTTATATGTAGGATAGGTAATAATTTATACGTATATTTGACAAAAAAAAACATTGATTTTTTTCATTTTATCTCATAAAACAACGTTTGGAATAATAATACGCAATTTCCTAAAAATGAAACTCATAAAATAGGCATTAAGTTATTAGTCATTTCTAGTTAGATTAGGTTAATTATTATTAAAAAAAAATGGTTAGGTTAGGATAAAACTGGGGGTTTTATCCTAACTTACACAGTTTTAACCTAACCTAAACATTTCTTTTTTACGCACGTACCGAGCTAGCGAAGCTAGCGGTGCCGCGGCAGCGCCCGGTGAGTGCGCAAAACGACTAGATTAAATAGAAAAAAAATGGATTTAGTAGGTTTTTTCACTGATATATCTCGTCATTTCGCTTTTCACAGGCCCAGTATAACGATTTATTCTTTGAAGTTATTTTGTTATAAGTAAAGCCTTTCAATCAATGTAGACTTTAATTCCATTTCTATTCGATTTAAAAACTTCACAAATAAAATTACTGCTCATTTGCAATAAAACACTTGTTTACTGAATAAAATACTGTACGCGTTAATAACAGAATGATTCACATCTACTTCGTATGTCAGTGCAATAATAGTTTTAGGGAAGTAGTTCAATAAAATTATACAAAACAATACCGTCATGATCACTTTGTGACTGGTTTAGAAAATGGTTCACTAAAGTTTCACCAAAACTCCATTGACAAATTTACATTTTAAAACCAACGTTTCGTATAGGTACTATTTATTTCGAAAACAACTTATTCCGCAAATGTTTTAGGAGGAAATAAGGAAATAGGAGTTCTGTATGCAGGGTTTAAAGGAACCTAACAACCGAACCTCGGGGTGCACCTGACGTCGACCGTCTAGGGATAGGGTTTCCGTCAGCAGGTCGATCTGTTTTTGTGTAATGTTTTTATTCCAAACGTTGTGAAATGAAGTGAAAAAAATAATGAATTGTTTATCAAATAATACGTTATGAAATAAAAGTTTATCGGATAATTATTTTGCTAAGTGAAATATTTGGTAAACTTGTTGTTGTAAAATGATGAAATGACAAATAATGTTTTTGCCAATCCTTGCTTATCAAGTAAAAAATTTTGAAAAAATGTCCAGGGATATTATTATTATTATTATTAATGTTTGGTGAACTGACTGGCCACCTTAGAAAATGTATAATAGAATTAATTAACCTTTCAAAAAAAAAAAACAAAAAATCCGTTCGGGAGCTACGATGCCACAGACAGACATACACATACACACCCCCCCACACACACGCACAGAGAGAGAGAGAGACACGTCAAACTTATAACACCCCGTCGTTTTTGCGTCGGGAGTTGATATTTAATGATATTTTGTATCAACGTGATTTTTCCAAAAGAATCTAAATATTAAATGAAAAATGAATGAATGATTAAATATCATCCGAAACATTTGTTAAGAGAAGCATTTGCAATACAAATGTTTGTAAAGCAAATGTTTAGAAAATAAAACATTTGGGGAATCAGTTGTTTATGAAATAAATAGTATACGAAACGTTGGTTGTAAACTATAAATTTTCAATGGTGTTTTGCTGAAACATTAGTGAACCGCAAAACGCAGATTGTAGACTATCTAGCGTCATATAAATCCTAAGATTAGCATCTATCAGCTCAGTAGCAGATTACTTATCTCACGATTTTTATGGCGCTATAGTAGGCTAAGCACTTCACTAGATATTCACTTAATTGTATTGATAAAAAACCAAATACGACCAACTTCTAATTAAATTCCATTCACATAAACTAGTGACGCGACTCGCAAGTGATATTTAAATCACGTGTTGTGATTAGCGGTGAGTGACGTGCGAATTTTACCGCGAAGCGCCCGCGCACGGCGCACTACCTCGGCAGTACGGCAACACATAAACATAGCAGCGGCATGTTTACTCCACTCACTTAATTGGAGCAATCGGCCCCTGACAGAATTAATAAATTTGATCGTCCGTGCACGATAAATCGCGCCCCGCTCCGGCCAGCGCCCATGCCCACGCACTCACTTAAGAGGAAGCTACCCTCAGCGTAGGCCAATTAGACGCTCGCGAGATTGACAATCGATTAATCGATAGCTGCTCTCTTATAAGACGTTGTTTTATTGCGTTTGCGATATTACTGTTCGCAATTGATTGTCCAACAGGTAAGCTACGTTCATATAAATGTTTTGTTGCTTTTACAAAATATTGGCCCTTGTCATCATGATACTTCGTGCGAGAATTCAATAAGCGAAACGATCTGGGGTCGCTGCGGGAGCTCGGCCCCTGGGTGCACCGCGGAGCCCTGCTGGCCGCCGCGTGCTGCTCCCACCACGACACTACACAGCGCTTATGGTAAAAAGACACGCGACTGGTATGTATCACGGCTCGTTATTTAAACTGCTAACAAATACCGTGAGAGCGACCGACATTACGCGCCTAATGGTGGTGAGCTTTCCGAGTAAAGCGCACCAAGAACATTTTAAACTAGTTTGAGGTGAACGTGATAGCCAATAAAAGCTTGGGAATGGGCAGCGGGCGGCTACTGAGCGACTTTCTCAGATGAATAACAGTGCGACATGTTCGGTTCACATGGTCAGGTGCGGCAGAGCCCGAGGTCAAGTGGGCCCGCTGGCCCTCATCGCCACGGCGATAACACCTCAGACCAGACCTCACGCAAGCTCCAGTTTGATATTATTTACATATTATGTTCATACACATTCAATGTTGATATTAACATAACTTTGTTTGTATCCAAACCGGTGCTCACTGCAAAATAAGTCACCTTCTCTACAATACACAAAAAATCTTAAGTACTACACGACTAGAATAAACTTAATGTACCCCTTCACTACGCGCCGCGGAGCGCATGCAGAAAAATGTTAGGCTTTATGATAAAAAATCTTAATAGTCTTGTGAATCACAAGTTCTCCGAAACAGTAGCTCTACTTCGTTGGTGCTCGTACCTACTGTTATTAAGATGTGAATCTCTCTGCGCAGGCACTCAATTTTTTTTTCATCCATATATGTAACTACCACGAGTTAGTATGTCAAAATCATTATGACGGTTGTTATAACACATTTTTGAGAATATCTTAAATAACAATAACACAAAAAAATATTATTCGGTTTTAGTTTATTCCCAATATAGTTCGATTATTGCAACTTGTAGGTACCTACTTAAGACATGCATCTGATGAAGACTGACATAGGAGATGTTTATAAACCGTTTCTTGGATATTAAAGGCGCATAGATTAACCAAAACTGTCTTTCAACTTAAAGAACATCCCTACGATCAGTGAAATCGTGTCTCAGGTGATCGTAATGAGGATTGGGAGTTTACCAATCCGATAGATTTGATGAGACAGGAAACGGTTTTGGAAATCAATCCTAGCGTAAAACAACATACGCCACCTATTTTGTGACGATCTTAAAGCCCTGTATGTCAAGCTGCTATTTCTCCACGCCGAGGTCGACTTTCTACCTATATTCTTCCGCTCTAGTCTATCTAGTGGTGCAATCTTATAGCACTGTGTAGTGTGTCCACAGCACTTGGAAAGTTTTACGATTTTGATTACCTCTATCAAGCACAATACGTATCGGACGAGTTAATTAAGCTGGACGGCCAAGAACTGTTCCAAGCTATCGATTGTATTTCAGCATTAAAGTAATATTTTCCACGAGACGTTTTACTGCTTTACGATTTCTCCGGAGGCGCAACGAGAACAAGACGAATGGCGAGTATGCGTGGACTCTGTAATTGATTTATTCTTATAATGATCGCCTTTCCCAAGCAGCGGCGCGATGATAAAGGTGTGGCGAGCTAGGCTAGGGAGTTGTTATCGCAAGCCTATTTCCGGCCGTCACCGCGCTGCTGTCGCGGCTCCGCGACGCGATCATCGCGCGATACATTTGTCGGCGCACACCCGACACCAGCAACGGTCGCCGCGATGCGCTGATCGATATCGACGCAAGCGCAACACGCCAATTGCATACCGATAATCTAATGAAATCCTTTCTAGATATTCGTTTGGCTTATCTCAAATTTATATGAGCAAGACCTCCCCTAATTTTAATTTTGAACGAGGTGACGGTTTTGCCACTTGAAGTGTACGTGCCGATCCATATCCGTATGTAGGCGAGCAGCTCGCGGCGGCATGCAAAGTGACGTTTCTATTTGTCCTATCTCAGCTAGATCTGTCTCGGCGTGTGTCGTAATCGTAACGCGGCGAGATCGGCGCGACACAAAGGAGCCGAGATGTACGGCCGGCATAATGGCCGCTCACGTCACAGCCCTCAGCTCGCCAGCGCTGCAAGCCGAGAGCGATGCATATCTACGCACCGGCTCTGTAAATGGGCTGTTTTGGGTATCTACTTGCTAATGAAGCGAGGGCATGCATGGCGAAACTGGGCTGTGGATCCACAGATATGATTGCCGCAGCAGTCGTATTGTCTGCGAAGCTGTTAGCTTCGTTACTTTATGGAAATGAGGAGACGGCCGCTGGACGTATATATTACCTACTTCAAATGTTACTTGCGTTGGTCTAGATCTCTTTGAATATGTCTTGCGGAGTTTAATGAAGATTACGAGTGTAGGATGGGATGCGTTGGTTAACCGTCATTCAAGTACCTAGGTAACGAGCAAAAGTAACATCGTAAACATAAATACCTGTTCATGTTTCTTGAGATAAGAGAGCCTGGGGAAGGCTTTATCGCAAAACTGGCACTGGTAAGGAGTGTGCTCGGTGGCGCCGAGCGTGAAGGGCGGTTCGGCCTCGGCGTCGGCGGCGTCGGCCGAGGTGGGCGTGGATGCCGGCGACGGCGACGGCTCCGGCGTCGACGACGGCCAAGAGCTGCCCGCCGTGCTGCCCACGCTGCCCAGCGCCTCTGATGTAAAACAACCAAAATAAAATTATCATATCTGCTAGCTGTAGTTTCTGTGTGCACGGAACGAACATGATTTATATAATAACAGTTAGACTGGCTTAAGAATAAAGGCTGACTCAATTGCATATACCGCATATCTCTAAACTTATTAGCACCCTTCCAGGGAGTGAGTCACAGTGAGAGTACTTTTTCGTGAATCTTCAATAGGTAGATTTTGCATTGACGACAGAGGATGTTGAAGATCTGGCAAAAATAACAGAGGACATTAAGTTATATGAGGCAGCCCTTATAAGAGCCCGATTTATCACGAGCCTCCGCCGGCTCGGTAGTAGGTTTCATTGGACCTTAGAATGACGACATATTATGACTAATTGATTACATAGGTAAATATTTAGGCTAATCATCAAATCTTATGAGGGTGCGTCAAATAATTAAAAGAGTTGTGAAAAGATAATATGTCAACGACAATACATATTTCATATTTAGCGCACAAGCTTTTACCTTTATAAAATCCAAGTGTGTAAATGCTAGGCTTACTTAATCGGCATTATTGATAACAGTGCTGGTGGAGACTTAAAAACATAAAATGTAGAATTTCGGACATCTAAACTCAATAACAGGGGCAGTAATTAACACATCATTTAATTATTTGGCGAATTCATCGATTGTTAAAGTAAAATTAGTGAAAAATAATGAAGTTTTTAAAAATCCGAAGTCGAATTTCGTGCCAATCGTGTTTATATTTTTGTTTTTCACAAATATTACACACTCACATTTAAATGTAGATACGATTGAAAAAATAATTTGTACAGCAGATAGACGCGGCTTAACTAAAATATATTTTTAATAGCATATAAATGAATATGAATGACCCGAAAGAAGAAACAAAAATAAATAAAAAAGCACTTTCAGTTTTTCCCAATCTTACAATTTTCCGGGCAAATTCTCCAATTATTATCTCCCTAAAAACCTTATTCAGACTATTACGAATATTTTAAAACAAGGAATAGCTAAGTAAATCGGTCCAGCTGTACTCAAGTGATGCTTACCCACGAACATCCTTTCATTTTTATTCATGCAAACTTTTTTTAATGGCTTGTTCAGCCAGTATCTTCAAAAAAGAATAATCCAGTCCTTTTTGGTATTAAAATAATTCAATAAAAACTGGCCTCACGAGGTCAAAATAATTACGAGATGCCATTAAGTTTTCTGCATAATGTTTGCATCTTCTGAGAAAATGGCTTTTCATTCATTACTTTTATGAATACCGGTCAATACTAAATAGGAAATATAAAATTAAGTAACTAAAATAAATGCATCCTATTTGGTGTGGTAGATTTATGTATTTTGTAATCCTGAAAGCTACATTATCATCATCAGTTTTGATGATATTATCTATATACTTATAATAAATCTGTAGAAGTGAAAATTCTGTACATTGAAGATATCAAAAAAATAAATGGCGGGGGGTGTTACTAGACCGACACAGAACCCAAAAATGTGATTTAAAAAATTTTTGTCTGTCTGTCTGTCTGTCTGTCTGTCTGTCTGTTTGTTCAGGCATCACGCAAAAACTACCGGTTCGATTACGATGAAACTTGGTATAATTATTCATTATTATCCTGGGCACCACACTGGGTACTTTTTATCCCGGAAAAGTATATACAATAAAAAACAAACTTAATTTTGCGGTTCGATCCCTAGACCCGATTACTGCGCCAACCGCAAATAATAAGTTTGTCGTAGGTTACGTCACCCGCAGTGGAGTTCAGTAAGGTTATGCTCTAAATGTAGTGCTGAAGGTTGAATTTGGCTTGCACCCTTCGCCGCACACGCGTGGCGCGCGGCCGCCACGGATCGCTACCGTATATAAGGACATTTTTTGAACTTTGATTTGAACGGACGTGTCGAGTGGCGAGCGTTCGTTCTTATTTTAACTGCTACTTGCAATTCTAAACCGTGCTTTTCAGTGCGAACTTTTTATTCCTTTTAGTTTTTAGAGTTATTTAGGTTTATTTTTATAAGTCGTAGGTATAGATTTTAATTTTAAAGTATAGGTAGTATATTTGATAGTGTACGTAGTGACCGTAGGTTATTTTATAATACTGTTAGGTAGGATTAGTCATTCGTATAGATATTAGTTATTATGGATTTTGCTTATTTATTGAGTTTAGTTATCATCAGAAATAGGTTTATTTAGGTAGGTAGGTATTTTATTTTCTGTTATTGAGTTTTTTTTTTATTAGGTAGGTACTTAGGTAAGGATATCATATAGGTACCCTCTTAATCACCACTAATGAGACACAATTGGTTTTCTATTGTAATTAGCCACAAAGGGCCCGCGAGATAGATGGCATCCTGGGGAAGCACTGCATACATTTTATCCTGTTGGCACGTTCCCGTGGGATAATTTCCGACATCCACGCGGGCGAAGCCGCGGGCAGAAGCTAGTTATTAAATAAAACTCGACTCAGAAAACTAGAAATAATTTAAAAACCACAATTACAACGAAAATAGGATTATTGTAAGAAATGAACACCTGAATTTTTTATTGCATAGGTATTTTGCTCTTGTGATCGGTGGTATCGGTCGAGGATCTTACCGATTGCGCAATTTTCTTGATAATGTTGTGTCCACAAGCAGCAACTACAATGTACCTAAGTACTTTGACCTCAAAATTATGCTATTCTGTAAAAATCTCACCGTGAAAACTTAGGTGAAGTGAGTTTGAAATGAGCTGTCAATCCCTAAATTGCCGAGGGTTAGGTACGATGGCATTTCACTTCTACCTCCTTTCACCAAAGTTTTCACTGAGTGTCCAAGTCTTTTACTCCCCATAAAAACTATGATAGTACATCCCAAAGTGTCTCTGAAACTCAATTTATGATTCTTCATTTACCAATAAACGCTTAAAGTCGTTACCTGTCAAATTGTAAAGAATAATAATATCAATTTGAAGATTTTCCAAGGTGTGTAAAGCACATTACGGGAGACAGTCACATCTCGGGATAAAGCTACCATAAATATCGGTAAGGGTCCATATTTCGGTGTTAGGGCTAGAGGCAATATGTCTGCGGCACCTCTGAGTGGCGTGAAATATAAACAAATTGAATGGGCCGCGATGACGAGCGGCGTCGGCGCTAATGATGACTAATGTCGGGAGGTAGCGAGGCGCGGGGCTGCCTTATGCCTAGCTGCGTACATCCCTGACGAAGAACACTTGACTAGGTATAGATACATTGTAAGGGGTGCTACATACATATTCGGGTCGACATGGTTCGGCACACGCCGGGTGGCAAATTCGAATGTATTTGCCCGCTCGACTGCGCCGAATTGTGCCGAATCTAGCCAACCCCCGAACAAGTATGTAGCACGTCTTACATTTTAATGTTAAATTGAATGAGGTAGTGCTGCTGTGTAGGTATACCTGGTAGGTGTAGTACTTACCTACCTAAATATTTAAATTTATTGGAAAAAAATGCTATTTTGCAGCTTGTTCGCACTCGCACGCTCTCATGTACATTCTAAGGTCCTAACTTAGATTATTTTATCTTTATATTATCTACACTAGCTTCTGCCCGCGGCTTCGCCCGCGTGGATGTCGGAAATTTACCCACGGGAACGTGCTAACAGGATAAAATGTATGTGCTTCCCCAGAATGCCATCTATGTCGCGGGCCCTTTGTGGCTAATTACAATAGAAAACCAATTGTGTCTCATTAGTCGTGATTAAGAGGGTACCTATATGATATCTTTACCTAAGTACCTAACTAATTAAAAAAAAAAACTCAGTAACAGAAAATTAAATACCTACCTTCCTGAATAAACCTATATCTGATGATAACTTTACTAATCTAAACTCAATAAATAAGCAAAATCCCTAAAAACTAATATCTATACGAATGACTAAACCTACCTAACAGTATTATAAAATAACCTACGGTCACTACGTACACTATCAAATAAACTACCTACCTATACTTTAAAATTAAAATCTATACCTACGACTCATCTATATCTATACTTATAATAAATCTGTAGAAGTGAAAATTCTGTACATTGAAAATATCCAAAAAATAAATGGCAGGGGGTGTTACTTGACCGACAACGAACCCAAAAATGTGATAAAAAAAATTTTTGTCTGTCTGTCTGTCTGTCTGTCTGTCTGTTTGTTCAGGCATCACGCAAAAACTACCGGTTCGATTACGATGAAACTTGGTATAATTATTCTTTAATATCCTGGGCACCACACTGGGTACTTTTTATCCCGGAAAAGTATATACAATAAAAAACAAACTTAATTTTGCGGTTCGATCCCTATACCCGATTACCACTGTCTGTACTGTACCAACCGCAAATACTAAGTTTGTCGTAGGTTGGGTCACCCGCAGTGGAGTTCATTTTTATTCCTTTTAGTTTTTAGAGTTATTTAGGTTTATTTTTATATGAGTCGTAGGTATAGATTTTAGTTTTAAAGTATAGGTAGTATATTTGATAGTGTACGTAGTGACCGTAGGTTATTTCATAATACTGTTTGGTAGGTTTAGTCATTCGTATAGATATTAGTGTTTAGGGATTTTGCTTATTTATTGAGTTTAGATTAGTTATCATCAGAAATAGGTTTATTTAGGTAGGTAGGTATTTAATTTTCTGTTATTGAGTTTTTTTTTTTTAATTAGTTAGGTACTTAGGTAAAGATATCATATAGGTACCCTCTTAATCACCACTAATGAGAAACAATTGGTTTTCTATTGTAATTAGCCACAAAGGGCCCGCGACATAGATGGCATTCTGGGGAAGCACATACATTTTATCCTGTTAGCACGTTCCCGTGGGTAAATTTTCGACATCCACGCGGGCGAAGCCGCGGGCAGAAGCTAGTATAAAAATAAACCTAAATAACTCTAAAAACTAAAAGGAATAAAAATGAACTCCACTGCGGGTGACCCAACCTACGACAAACTTAGTATTTGCGGTTGGTACAGTACAGACAGTGGTAATCGGGTATAGGGATCGAACCGCAAAATTAAGTTTGTTTTTTATTGTATATACTTTTCCGGGATAAAAAGTACCCAGTGTGGTGCCCAGGATATTAAAGAATAATTATACCAAGTTTCATCGTAATCGAACCGGTAGTTTTTGCGTGATGCCTGAACAAACAGACAGACAGACAGACAAAAATTTTTTTAATCACATTTTTGGGTTCGGTCTCGGTCAAGTAACACCCCCTGCCATTTATTTTTTGGATATTTTCAATGTACAGAATTTTCACTTCTACAGATTTATTATAAGTATAGATAATATATCCGTTTTCATGGTAAGATTCGACCTAGAAAAATATGTTCATTAACATCGTTACCTAAGAAAAATCCAGTCTCAGGTCTCAATAATTCACTGCACACAGGATCAGAGATAGATAGAAATATAATTAACAACATTAATTTGCAATCTACCCACATTTAAATCCATCGAGTAGGTACTTAGCATAATAACAGTAATTTATCATGGGAATAAGCTATTCATTACATTTTTCGCAATATAACATTTCTTTTACGACTTATTTCCCTTCCGAGCACATTTAATAAGAGGAACTATTTATATCAATCTGTCGCACTCCACGCCCCGGACGCGGTAACGACTTCCACTAATGGTCAAAATAATGATAGCTGGGAATATACTTACAACATAATATAAATTGGATATGGAATAATACAAATTGTAAAATCCCGCGTTTGTGAAAAAGTTGGCAAACGCTTCCTGGTATAGTCTCTGTCAGCTTCTCCAGCATCGATATATTTATAAGTATTTGATCAATCAAACTGCTCGGCCTTTTCCCAACTATGTTGTGGTCGGCTTCCGGTCTCACCGGATGCTGCTGAAGACCAGTATTTTACATGAAGCTCTTGTCTAAGCATCAAGTCTATCTTTCCTCCACAATCCAGTTACAGGGTAATACGATACCTCTTGGTAAGACTGGTTGTCAGACTTTCGGGCTATTGACGACCCGTAACTACCGCCAAAGATCCGCGAATAACAGCCGGGAACAACGGCTTAAAGTGCTTTCCGAGGCATGGACAGGTCATTATGTAAAGATGGCAACCCTTTTTTTTATATTCTCGCTGAGAAATGCTTTATGCATCCCCGTCTCGTGGGGGACGAGACGGGGTATGTGGGACTCCCTGTCGGAATGACAGTATACCCACTAAAACTCAGCGGTGTTCCCGCGTCGCCGTGATGGGAGGGTCATGGAAAACCGGCTCAGCCTTTACTTCCACAACCCTCCCGGCAATACCTACACGAACCAACCGCGGCAAGCGTCGCTTAACCTAAACGATCAACCTGAGCGGGTTATTATTTACTTAGCCACAAGACCTAAGTATTTGATCGATGTATTAATAATTCCTAAAACAACCGAAGAAACAGTAATGATACGTCAAGGAACGAGGCCAATAAAAAGGCAGGTCTGGCTAACAAATAACACTTGGCGCAACAAATAACGGGTCTCGTGCAATTTTAGCAGCGCTCGGTGGATGTGGCCGGTCACTGAGGATAGCCGTAATTAGCAGCGATTGCAGGCAATTCCTCGGCGGGTGACGGTGGCGCCGCCGCCGGCGACCGGTGGGCGGCGGAAGCACACTTCCTAATTGCGCCGTCTACGAGACACCTCGACCGGCGCCTCGGTAATCAACGCCAATCGCTAGCCGACATGGAAAACCGACAAACCACTTTATACTGCTCGTAGACCTTGATTTCGCTAATGCGATGTTAAGTTCTAATGAGATTACTGCTTATTTTTATAATTTTATTCCTCTCGCTGCAGCCAGGATATGCCGTATTATGTGAACTTAATCATATAGCTACTTTTCTATAAACACCCAGATACATGTGTCTTTAAGTTAGTTATCGTTATCATGAACATTCTTCATTTGTGTTGGTACGAGTACTTACCTAATAAGTAGCCGTAAGCACCAATCAGGGCCCTATATTTTTTAGAAAGATAGCGTAATATACAAAGCATTGACAAAAATGCAATAGAACATACAACTTGACGCTCCAAAACTTCAACAGATGCTCTTACTCAACGCATTTCTTAATTGAAGGATGCAGAACAGACAATGATCCGACAGGCCTTGTAAATGCAATTAACTATCTAAGGAAGTGCCTCTAAAAAGCTGTAGAAGCGGCTAATGTAAGCCCACAATAACACCTGGCCCCGTGATTGATTCGGATTTGTTTGCACGCAATTTTAAGGCTGATTACTTGCGACGACACGGATAGGAGATTAACGAGTTGATTAAAGTTTAATTGCAGCGGCTACATAAGTGGAGAGCGGAACGACGACCATTCATTTACATTAAGATAGCCGAATGATTTTTTTACGATCCTGTATCATGCGGCGTCCTACAACCGGTCTAGTTCTAGCTAGTTATTGACTGATTAGCGTGTGCAGTTTTATTCTTGTTTTAATTGATAAGATAAAATTTTGTTATGATTTTGATCCACACTTAAGACAAATTAAATAAAGCTATTAAGCTTACTTTTCCTGTATCAGCCATTTAGAATGTTTTTATTTTAGATGATTTTCTTTGTTCGTATCGGAATTTTGGTTTGTTTTCTTTATTGGACATCATAAAATGTTTAAAAGTAAACGGTGACCAATAACAGTTACGTGTTTTCGGCTTATGATCAAACAAGTGATTAATTATATTATGGTACTTATCTACTTAACCATTATATTCATTTATATGGATTTCAATAATTAGTTCCTAATGACTTTACAGTTTTAAGCATAAGACGCAAAAAACAAACTCTGTGTAAACGTTTAAATAAAAGTTCTAGGTACTTAAGTGAAATAGATGCTAGGCTAGGCTAGTCTAAATCTGATGTTCTTTGAATAAATCATAACCAAAATACGTTTTATTTAAAGCCTCTCTGATAGTGCTCACTCGCGATAGTCTTCAGGTAAATCGTTTTTTTAAGAATTTATGGCGTATTAATGAACGTGCTCGTCATTAGTCAAGTAAACAATTAAGGTATTGTTTATGATTGTGACTATTTAATTTTTCAGCTTTTGTTGCAATTTTTTAGGAAAACCAGTCACGCAAGCCTTTTTTTTTGCTTTTTTAATTTAATTATTTTGGTTTTCTCCAGCTCGTCCCACTATTTACTACGGAGCCTGCTGCCACGACTTCTGACTGTATCAGAGCTCCATGTAGTGGTTATTTAGGCCCACAGCTCATTAGGCATACGGCTGACGTGGCGAGAAAATAAACGACCAGTGGTTCACTTTAGCCCCAGATCGGAAGAGCTGAAAGTCATGGGGAGAGGCATTTGCTAGCAATGGAATGATGCAGGCTAACAGTTACAATACAATACAAGTCATTGGAACATCAAAAACTCTACATAAATATTGCAAAACCGTGTTTTTGACCTTCAAAATTAAAGACTGGAACAACTGAGCACTTACTTCTGGTACCCGTTTGTTTAAATGAAATAAATCAATAAGTTAATTTGTATGACAGCCACCTTGCGAGGTGGAATTTTATTTCCAACTTTGTATGTGCATTTATTAACAATTATTTAAACTTTCTGCAACAAACATGAAAAGCTGTTTTTATTTTTGTTCTTATGGCTGCGTTACTAATTTACTGAATCAAACTTAACGTTACGATATTTGCTAAACCAGCGGGGTACTTAACACACTTACAATCACAATCCGAATAATTATGAAGAAATTGCTAATCTATTGTACCATGTGTTTGAAAAATTCGTCTGCTCAACAACGTAAACAACGCAATGAATGTTGTTGAACTGTCAACGCAACGTGTTACGCAATGAGCTCGCAGCGTGTGATCACTCCAAAAATTGAAACGTAGCAACAAAGCGCGTAGGCATCTACGCGTGTGTTGCGCCTACGCTGCTCGGTCGCGGCTGCTACGCTGCGTCTACGCGGCTACAGCCGCTATGTACAATCACGAGCATAAGTATGTATACACTTAACTTTATTCAAAAGCGATTTACTCCTTTATTTTTGAATGAAATTTTATGTTGCTACAAACATAGTATTTTCGAACCCATAGGTTTTTGCAATGTGTCGTATTTCATTGTTGTTTTCGTTATTTCACGCAAAAATCGCTATTAAAAATTTCCAAGTGTTGACATATTAGTGCTCGTGACTGTACCTATGTAATTGAGTAGATACTGGATTCGGGAAGCGCAGGGCTGGTCTACCATTTGGGGAGGCCTATTTCCAGCAGTGAACCACTTTTGGCTGAATATTATAATGATTAGATTGAAAGATATACGAAAATCATCAAAGTATTCTCTATGTTAGAGGGTTTGGTTTCCGCACTTAGTCCTTCAGGTGGAATATTGTACGTGGGCCATGGCGGCCGTCGGTGGTTATTCCAACCAGCCCACCTCCCCCCAGAGTTGATAACATCTCCTGGTCTGTTAAAAACATCCCTATAATATCTGGGTGTCCCAAGACTGTCCTAATCTGGGTGACGCCTGTGCATTCAAAAGGCACATGCGCATCGGTTTCCTCAGCCTGCATGCCAGCTCTGCATAGAGGACTGCTCCTTATGCCTATTGTGCGGAAGTGATTGTTTAGTGAGTAGCGTCACATAGAGAACATAGAGCATCAAAGTATTCATGCTGGAAAGCTTTTTCTTCATCTTGGTTAAAGACAATCGAAATGGAAGCCTAATGATTTATTGTTATATTAGGCACCATTAAAACCATCTAACCCCTTCTGCCCAACCCTTCGGGGGATACAGGCGTGATGTTAAGTGTATGTACATATGTATTATACATATATAGATATACCATCATAGATGCATACCTAGATGCCAAGGTACTTATAATTTTAGTACTTATATAGTATTTTGTCCCATTTGCACATAGAATGTGTATTGTTCCTTTCTCCTCATTATTTAAACACAACTTTAAACATATTGATTTCCTTATACTTCAAGTTATCCGTTATCGATGAACACCAATTTTATTGTTAACCAACGGTTTTAACAAGCTATTATCAAGCTTTGTTCGCTTTATGGGCTGTAAATGTGTTTCCCGTAAAGCGAATGTTTTGTACACTAAAAATATAAATTGTAGTACCACTTTTAGATGCAACCAGATGTAAGCATTATAAACACGTACCTAACTCATTTCAAATATATGGCGGCAAGCAGTGTGCCTATGGGTTAACAATGGACAACGGCGGTGCCTTGTTCCTAAGCACAGCTAGCTACGATTTAAATTATAATTTAACACTACCTATCCACAATCATCTGCACCCTTACTGCGTAACACACTAGTACACTACCAATCTCGATCTGAATCATTTTGAAGGATATCGCTAATCCATTGCTTCATATGTTCAAGAAATTTGTCTGCTCAACAACGTAAATAACGCAAGTTATAGGTACACACTTAAAATCACAATCGGTTGTATAGTAGCTTTGTATAATTTCTATATTTAAGTCTGTAATTTTCATGGTGTATATAATAAAAAGTATTCTATTCTATTATATTCTTCTGTTTTTGGTTATAGAAAATCCATTCAGATTCGTACAAAATTCTTCGAAGTCTTGTGCCAAAATTAAACTATTAAAAACTAGTTTTCTATGCAACCGAGACCATAGGCTTTTGCCAGTAATTAATAAAATAGGGAAAGCTACATTATGCCTTTTCTCTTTACGGTTTATTATTATAGATTTCATATGTTTTATGGCTGCTCGTATGAAATATAATGGCCTAGGAAATAATATAATGCTTGTTGGTCGTAACATTCACTAAGAAGTTTTATAGATGTGTGTTGGGTACCTTAGTACCTACATGCCTACTTTGAGAGATTATTCAGAAATTCCATACGTTATAAGTTGTCATAACAACACAAAAAGTTAAAAACCTAACTGAATATTCAGTATTTCGATATAAGCCTATAGCAACTTTGACGACACGGTTGGCGCAGTGGTTAAGCGATTGACTGCTGCGCTGCGTGTCGCGGGTTCGATTCCCGCACGGAACAAATATTTGTATGACCTACAAGTAGTTGGTCCGGGTCGGGCTGTTTGTGTATGTGAGTTTAAATGTTTGTTAACGCACCCACGATACAGGAGAAATTCCTAGTGTGGGACAACGTTTTTTTTAAAAAAACAAAATTAAAGTTTAGAGATTTTCGTCCCGCAGTTTTCACGAAAATCGTTTATGGTACTAATACGAGCACATAGGGGACTCTAAGAATACATCATGGCTTTTTAAATTTATGCCAATCAGTGCGAATTGCACAACATAAACCCTTACTCTGGAATCAGACAGGTAGGTGGTTAATTGCCCCAAGCGGAGGGTAACTGAGGCAAATGCCATTTGCGTTCCCCCAGGTAATTCTTGAGATCTCATTCGCAATAACAATCTGGACGTGCAAATTGAAAGTCTTCCACTTAGGTACTTACAAAAACGCAGAATGGCGAGGCCATTGCAACGTTTGTAAATTTATTAGACTTGACCTCCAGGAGTCTGGTGAATTAGGGACACAGTTGCTGGGTATAAGTACTGTAACGATGTGTATTGCTTTTTTTCCATCATAAATTTCCTTGGGAAGTAAGGAGATTCTTAGGACTTTTATGTAAAGACTCTGGGGCGGCTATAAATACCCAAATATCGGGTTTCCACCCTACCGTACACATAATTTATCAATTTCCGGAAGCTATTCGCTAAACGATCAAACACATACCGGCTAACGCATCCGCAAAGTTTCAATACGTCCGATTGATTCTAGAGATCTTTATCGAGAATATGAGGATAATTTAGGCCCGTATTACAGAATCTAACTTGTTGAGTCTTGAACTCAACCTTTATTTGAATCTAGTTTCAACCAATCAAATGTCTTTAAACAAGTTTTAAGTAATGTAGAAGAAGGTATCCCAAATACAGTAATTAGGTACTTTATGTTCAAAGCAGGTTTGAATTCAAATGGTAATTTCCTAAGTTCTTATCTTTTTGTCATTGCGGATAAGGCAACAAGACATAACTGATTAAAAACCCATTATGAGAAAAATATTAGGAAGCCGACCGCAACATAGTTGGGCACTACGCATATTGATTTCTTTGAGAAAAATATTACGGTCCAGATCCAGGATTAAAAAATGATGGTAACTTTTCCAACTTTAGTTGTTTGGAAAGAATGTGACCACTGAAACCTCCAATTTGATATATTTGGCGTTAAATTCAGTGTATTTGAAAGTACCAGACTATTTTAGATTTAAAGTAGAGGTCTGTTCTCTACTTTAAATCTAATTAGAATCGAAATGACATACACAAACAGACTGATCGATATTACAAAAAAAAAAACAAACACTGACATCATTTTTACGATATAAACGCAATTTGCAGTTTTTTCCGATACGATCTAGAGTGTAAACTCAGTCAAAACAAAACAAATAAAACGTTCTCTGCTCTACATCGTGCGACTAATTATCTGAAAAAGTTCATGAATACCAAGACAGACGTATTGGTATTCATATTTAAATTGATGGTATGAGGGCGATGAGACACAAGTAGGTACATGATATAGGAATTGAGATCCCAAATTATTATTACCTAATTAATGACACAAAATAATCCAGAAGAACTAATAGTTGATTAGGTACTTAGTTATTTCCCATTCAAAATATGTGCTGACCTTTTATATCCTCTGACGTGACGTCGTGGTTTTCTTTGTTCGCCTGGATCTTCTCAATGAGGTGCTCCAGCCGACTGCTATTGCCTTTGAATAACATGATCATATCTCCAGCAGCTTGGAGGCTCTCGATCTTGCTCGGAGGTGTTCGTTCATCCAACTCGCGCACTCGGGCTGGTCCGTGTCGGCCGCTGATTGCCGCAGGTGCATCGGTTCCAGTTTATTTTGGTATTTTTTGCGGGTGCATTTATGCGAGTGCGAATTAATGCGCGGCGCGTGTCGGACAGGTGCCACTAATTGAAGGGGCGCGGGTCGCGGGCTGCGCTTCGTGCGCTTCCTCCACGCCAATTATTTGGGTGCCTGCTGCCGACCGGCTTAATTAGCGACAATCATTCTTGGCACGCACCTTTATTTTCCGATTACAGGTGGTTGCGAGTTTCGAGGCCAGTGTCGTCCGTATCGGCGAAATTATATAATGAGGGAGTAGTGTCCCGGTGGTCGTCGAGCTCGTGCCGTGGTGCAGTGATGCAACGGAACGCGCGCCGAGAGCGGCGTGTGGTGCGCGACTGCCACGAGCCGCGCTCCGGTGGGCGAGTCGCGCCAGCTCCGAGGTGCTGCACCCTGCGCCCCGCCTGGCCGCCCCGCCCACACGACCTCCCCCCACTTGCACCCACTCCCTCTTTCTAGCCTTCGAAGAATGGTCATAATGGTCATAAATACCAATGTTATGTGAACTATCTTCCACCTTCATACCTCCAATTTCCAAAGCAAATATTTGTTTCTACAATTATTGAAATACGACCTAATATCCACTTTCCACGCAACATTAATGTTCATCTTAAGAACATAACTATATAGATTAGAACACACGTGCAATATTCGGTCTTGAACACCATTGGCATGTTGGCACCATTGATATGTTAACTTTAGGCTACTTCACTGCTCTATTTGTTAAGGTGACAAGTGCTCAAAGCATAAAAAAGCTGTACCTAAGTTCTTTATTTTGCCCTTTCCAGAAGGAACCGATATTGAAGTATAAACAGACATCTTCGTGTAAAAGTTCAAGAAGTCCCCAGAGTACCTAATCAGACGTCAATGACATATCGCATATGAGTTTGACAGTCGCAAATACGGCACGCGGCTCGGGTAATGAGTCGAGTGACAGGAAGATGACGCTAAAAGCTTTTCAAATCTAGAGCGTTGAAGGAAAACTGGTTTTAGATTTTCCTCGTTCCACCCACGGTGTGGGCGCGGCCAATGGGCGCCGGCGCCCCGCGCGCCCTCCACTCCGCGGCGCTCCACTAAACTTCGCTAAACACAATGCACTCCGCCAAATACTTTTTTTCCTTTTTTGTGGACGTGCCTTTGTCAAGAGAGGCCTCTTTGTAAACCTTTTAGCTTTGTGGTAGCAATAGCAATAGACTATTATATTCAATGGGTATTGTTTCAAAAGAGATGACATCTACAACGTTATTGTAATGCGGATTAAAGTATGATTTAAATCGAGAGCTAGTGATGGTCACCGTGCGTCCGCGGATCGCTCCTCTGGGGGCGATATCGGCGGGCGACGGTCGCGATGTTGCCTTTTAGTTGTGCATATATTAGAGGGATTACACAGCCTACACCGCAGCTGCTGTAATTTAACGGATAAACTCGAGAAATATCCGCGTGGAAGTACGAACACCAGATTTGGGCCAGTGGGAATTATTTTGGACAAAGTAAAACGAACTAGATAACTTCAAGTTTTTTGAACATGATCATGTAATCATTGGATTGTGACTACTTTACAATCGGCTTTTCAGGTTCCAGAGATTCTTATTACCTTAGATTTATTATTACACGAAATTCAAGAAAAAAGATTCGCTGGATAAAAATGATTGAATCGAGACTGCATGAGCACGGAGAAATACTGCTGCTGAAAATTCTTAAAAATGCATACAAAAATAACGCCGACAAAATGAAAATACATAAATATTGTTGGTTTTCGTTCAAGGAAAAGCAGATGGGAGCACGTCTGTACTAAAATCAAACTTGCCGTCTACTTCTCTAGTCTATCTTTTCTCTGACACGCCTTCATAATTAACCTTATGGGTATAAGTGAATATAAAATTATATCTTGTGAATGTGAGAACATTGTAGCCCTTGTAGACTGTAGATTTGTAGACCATTTTCTATTTTATTAAGTACCTGGTACTTGTTGACAGGCCTACACTGTAATTTGAAAACATTGTAAAAGCCAATTATTTTTAAAAGTAACCGTGGAGTTTCTTGCAGACTCTTCTCCAAAGGAAACGACCAATTGAAACCGTGCTAGCACTTAGCTTCTGACGTTTCATTAGTGCCCATGTAGGTTTATGTGAAATATTTTATTTTTATTTTATTAAATACTTGAAAGGGCTCGGGCTCGGTCGAAAGGGCTGAAAGTCATGGTGAGAGGCATTTGCTCAGCAGCGGGATGATGCAGGGTAACAATAACAGTAAAATACTTTAGTTTCAACCCCAGCGTATCACACACAACATTGTAAACACACTCCACATCTATTCAATAAAGTCACACATTTCACGTGAATTACAGAAACTTGGCAAATTAATGAACATCAAATATTTAAGAGCCGTTCGCGGGGCAGGACTGACATCGAGTTGTCGGGTGCCCGTCGCGCCATCGCCCGCTGCAAAAGGGTTAAACATTAATACTTAAGCGAGCCCACCTCACTCCTGACGCGGCCGATTACTCTGTCACTGAGCTAAATCTCCGAGCCTGAATAAAGTATTATGAAAAAGTGCTTCTTATCTACAATGCGACGTTGCCAACGCGGTCCACTTTGATGAGGGTCTGAATTTCAGCTGTTATTACACATTCTTTACGTTTTCTGGGGTTTGTTACGTTATTGTTAGTACCTACATAATACTTTGGTGGTTCATGATTATTTTACCTACCTACGTCGTAGAAGATAAGGTCTTTGCTTCAATGAAATCTTTAAATGGGTCGTTGGGTCGATATGTAGAAATGCCGCTAACTGGAAGATAGAACCTTCATGCTTGAAATACTTACTTGAATTGTTACAATACCCATGTGTTTTGACGAAGGTATCCGGTAGGATCAAAATAGGATAATTAATTATGTAGGTAGCTATACGTCATAACTACACGAAATCAGAATAAAAAAAATTGTGATAATAATTCCTTTTTTTTATTTAGAACCCAGGAAATACAAGGAGTAAATGTACAATAACAATAATGTTGTAATTTACCAAATCCCCAACTGATACGGAGTGAACGCGGCAAACACGAGCATCTTGAATATTTGATAGCGAACTGACTGAGCCCCCCGCTTCTTCCGAACTTACTCTAATGTTCAACCCTTGATTTGTATTTGGCCGATACGACTCGTGAAATCTATCCGCTATCGCATCATTAAACTTTCATCGTTTGTTTACACAACTGACAACAAAATTGTTGAAATTTCGTACTTAGGCAGCTTGGTAGGTACTTATTTCTTGATTGGGAAACTACTGAAATAGCAAAATATAGATACTTCATTCTAAACTTGTACATATTTTTATACATCATTTGTGTAAAGGTTTTAACTAAAATAAAGATTAAAGACCCCCAAACGCCAATTTGTGTAGACATCACGAGAAACGCTCAAAACATTTGAAAAAAATATTTTTTACTTCTCTATTTAAATATTTATTTCCAAGCATGACGGAGCGTTGTCAACAAACACCCATATACACATACACCCAAATGTTTTTTGTCCGTACCTGCGTCTCCCGGGACCCGACGAAGTGGGACATACGTCTGTTCACGTCCTAATAAATCAACGGGACAGCCGTCATTCCGATGGATTAGGCACGTCCCTATTCTCCCTTTGCGTCACTTTTTGCGTCATACGCCTTTCGTACAACTCTATCGCGGGCTTATTTCTATAATAGCTTTTGTTAAAGCTTTCGTAATGATGATAGAATGATTTCATTCATGTTTAACATTTTAGTATTTCTTGGGACATTTAAATTGGCAGGTAACGTCGATTGTCAAAGAAAAACTTTTTTTTGGATCATGGGTTTGACAAAACACATATTTTTAATAATGTAGCAAATCCATACGTGACATCTAAGTAGTTTTAATTAAATTAATTAAAGATCTCATCGGAGAAAAAACTGTAAAAGTTTTAAGGACCATAATCAATATCTAATAAAAAAATGCTCCAAAAAGTAACTTCCTTCCCCTTTCTTGAACCCTTAATTTTAATACAAAGGGTAGTTCACGGTTTATTTGAGAGATAATTCGGAATATCTCACAGTCACCGAGAACCGTAAAATGAGGGCCACAGAGGACAAACAAATCGATGGGGGTGAGGTTTTTTGGTAAGATTGCGGAGCGATAGCGACGGCAGGGTGGTCCGCCATGATATGCCACTTCACCCTGTCCTTCACTTTTTTATTCGTGTTTAGCTTACTTAGAATAAGTTTATTTACGCGCAACAATGATATTTTAGGGGTTCAACCTCATTTATATATAGAGAAGCATTCATGATTTGCTCGGGTGTTTGTTTGAAAGGTTCATGCCTATTTCATACAACAACGTTGCTTCAAACAATCAAATCTCCCCTCGATTATTAAAAATAACAACTAATTCAATGATTTATTTCTGCTTTAACAGACATTTCTCCTTTTAAACATACAAACTGAAGATTAGAGTTAAGTATGCAATGCTAAAAGAAAAAACCTATCAAGACAACAGACAACAGAATTTGGGGCAATTTTGAAAAAATCTCATATACGTATCTGTGGGTGACGAAATCTACAAGTGGAAACTAAAGTGTCGAGATTCCGACACGAGCGTGTAATATGTGTAATAAACACTGGCGGCCACAAAATGTGACCACCTTGATATCATCAAGTTGCCCTCGTGATCCTCCACCATCGCTTAATGACACTTTACTTGCACGGATTCACACATTTTTCTTTACTTTTTAATGTTAATAAATAATTATAAAATACATCTGCAGATGAGATGTAGCGATTAACAAAACTAAAAATTAAATAAATATTTGCAATTTCCTGCAACGGTACCAATATTTTTCACTATAAGAATAGCTAAGATGGCAAGGTTCGTTCTTACCTTCAAGAAAACAAAAGAAGATAATTTGTGTTGGGATATGTCACAGCGAGGACAATAACTTGATAAATTACCACAAGCAAACAACAATAGACAAGCATGCTGTCAAATGCGTAGCAATGAGGATCTAGAAATTACAGTTGAATAGTGTATGTATGTCGATAGGCGGAGTCACGTCCTGCGGCGATGGTATCCCTGACGCGGCTTTCTGTGAGCGCTACATCTCACACGAAATGGGTCAATTAAGACGTGGGAGTGACGCATACGTGACCGTAACGCCTGATCTCCGTACCGATACCACTCAGTGCTACGTTTCACGCCTTTACCATCGTAAACTGCTGCTGCCACGATCTCGTATCTGTTTCTCGTGCGCGTGATATTTATACGTACGAACTATCATGCGCATGACCCTCGCTGATATTTACACCACTTTATTGGGGCGGTTAAACGCTTTACTTAATCGCTTCTTGTCCATTAATTTCTCCATTGAACCAAAGGCATTCAGTGAGCATGTCTGGGCGTGAACACCAAATCACTTCCAATACTGGTAGCAATTAATGACGAGGCGGTCTGGGTTACTGCCCTTTTACTTCGTACGTCTATTACTTTTGTAATTGGCCTTAGCAATATTAGAAACTTGAATGTTGCCAAATGCCACGCTTTTTGTGATTTGACTGGAACTGTCAATTTTTTAACCGCAACGTTTTTGTGTTGGGTACAAAATGGGTACAAATAAGGTAATGTTCCGTGGGAAACTGTTCCGCAGTAATAGTGCAACGAGACGTTTAGTCGGGCGGCATGAGCGTGAGCGCGGTGGAACGAACCGAGGCGCATGCGCGGCTTGGTGACAGTTCCGCGCGGCCTCTGCGCCTACTACGCCGAGGTCACCTCGCCGCCGAAGCTACTGTGACCAGCTCGATGAAAATATATCTACTATTATCTTCAGATCAAAACGAGCACTAGAAAGTGGTTAAATAACGTTTTTAGACAGTATTTTCCTGCACCATTATGTAAAAGCATAATACTGAAACTTCACAGAATTTCTTCAGGCAGTTCACAACAAACAAAACTAAAGTCCGATCGACAATCAATCTTTAACGCCTTTAAAAGTAAACATTTCCTTATTGCATTTTATTATGTACAATAAAAAGTGTTTCTTTTAGATAACTTTATTGTAATGGGGAGTAAGTAGACCGTCTATCAAAAATCTGTCTACTTAGTCATAGCAGTGACAATAACTAATCTGCGACCAATACAGTTGTCTGTCGGCCGTGGTGCGCGCGTGATCGTCAATTGTTACGGCGCGCCGCGTCGCGCGACTTTTTACCACCTTTGGTGAGCTATGCCGTGTTAGTGCACGACCCTCTTTATTACCACGCTCCGACGATTACTGCAGTTTATTACATGATTTTTAAAGAAAATATAAGTAGAAAGTTTAATGTACATACCAGCCACCTAATATTAGTTTTAATTTATTTTATAACGACCACTGGTAAAGATTATCCAAAAGAATGACTTTTTTTAAGGTAATTTATGTATATTAGATGACAGGGCTTTTATAGATAGCAGGGGCGTGCGATAGGCGAATCGGCACGTAGTTCCGGAGCTGCGCGGGCGCAGGTGGCGGTGATGCTGCGGTTGCGACGACACCTGCACTGCACGCTCTGTGCGCAGCGAACGCTCCAAACACACCTATCACCGCGAATTGAAACTTTTCTCCAAAACAATCAAGGCGGAATGAATCATGTTTTCTGACTAGAAAATCATTGAATTCATTCGCAAGATGTAAGAGAAATGTCCAATAGTTTAAAACAAATATGACGTCATAAAAGCTGACTGCGCAAGACAAGCCATGTTCACAAAAGGAAAATAACTTGAGACGACATTAGAAATTCTAAGACCAAAGTTATTTGCATAAAAGGGACTTGAATTACGCCCTATGCGACTTGTACAGGAAGCCTCGCCCTCGTAACTGGCCGGCAGTGGTCCGTGCGTCCGGCCATCGTCCGGCCGTCCGGTTCGTTCTAGCCGCTCCACTCGAGATCGCGACTAGATGGACTTCCGCCTTTTAACTGTTCTTACGAGACTTGGGGCCGTTTCATTCATTTATTAACTGTGGGCAAGAACACAGTAAATCACCCCTGATTTATTATATCGTACACCATTGTTTAACAGCTTAATTGAACAAATAACGAGGTGAAACTTTCAGTTTTAGCATAACAGTCTTAACTTGGCTAAAATAAGCTGTAATTATACAGTTATGTGCCTGAATTATATAAAAGAGCATTTAAAAATGCGTGGTTATCATGAAATTATTCGCTATGTCTACACCTCCATTCAATTAAAACATAATCTACCAATCTTTTTCTAAGAAACCTAATATTTGCTCAATAACAATAATACATTAACGAGCTGTAGGTACCGTTGTTTGCAAATAATCGGATGTGCGTCTTCGTTGTATAGAATGTCGAACTATAAACTAACTCAAAACCGGTGAAGCAATGAGCAAATGCGCCTAAACAATAACAACAATAGACGTAGGACCGCACTGGAAGCTAGCAGGAAATGCCGGAGAGTCGAAGATGAAGCGAGCTCCGCAAACTAGCACGCACAATAGCCATAACATAACAAACAAAGGACTAGAGACATCAAACATTCTCCGTGCGAGCTAACTTATACATCTTCTCTTAATTACTTGTTTATGTTCGACGATCAGTTTATAATTATACGAAACTAAATAGTATAATCGATTACAGCTACTTTAATGAATAGAACCTTCAACAATAAATTCGTAACTATTACCTACAGCTGTAAAAAGCCCACCGACACAAAATACTCAATTTAACACCATCCATTTAACTGTGAGGCGGTATAGCTGAGAAAAAAGTGCGGAAGTGGTTTCGATTGCCACACAGAGTACATAATAGGTAGCTATCCGATAACTGATTACATTTAAATTGTTTCACAGTGGCGATAAGTTGGGGGTGAAAGGCGATTAGTTGCGCACGCGTCGATGAAGACGTCTGCTTCGTTCAGTCGATCACCTGCTCCGTGATTGTTGGCACCGCATTCACCTGGCTCTGCGGTTACACAGCCAAAATACTACTTGATTGCATATTATTTCGGATATCGTCTAAAAGAGCTATTGAGAAGTCATTAACCTAGATGAAATCAATTTTCCGAAGCACGTCTTTATAGGTCTACCACCCACTTATCAATGTGAAAATAACGCTTATTTTTATTTAGTTCTGATGTTATGAATATTATAATCTCAGCACAAGAAAACAGTTTGATGGATGATAAGATGTCGTAGTCCACGACTCGAGTGTCGGTACAGTGCGACACGTAACATGGTCGCGGCTAAGGTTCTCACAAACTGTGACTCACACCCATTATGGTCTCATGTAATCAAAGACATAATCATTTAAAAAACCAGTCTCTCATTCCGAGAATGTCGCCTTTAACTACTTACTTCAAGCGTGAATTATTAACGTTTACAACAATTTAAATTGTGTTTGGTGTCCAAGCAAATTGCTACGAAAGTAAATATCTACAAGATGAGTTTCTATTAGGAAACGTAATCTTGGCCACAATGAGGATACTTGATGAGTACCTAATAAAGGTGTGAATGCGATATTCTGCCGGTGCTCGATGGAAACGTGACTGATGCGTTTGGCGGTAGCCACAGCACCACGAAACTCTGTAATTACTTATGTGTTCCCATGAAATGTTTTCAAAAGGCCTCCATGCTGCTTGATGATCGTATGTCCAACACTTTAGGTACTTACGTCACTCGTTAAAACCGCAACATTATGAGGTGCTTACTTGCCCAAATTAAGGCAATGTAATGCAAAATAAGGGGCTGTGTAAAATTAGCACGACGCAATATTAACAGATCAGTTTGAGTATATGTTACTTTTTACTTCAACGAAAAAGGTGACAGACAGTCAAAATGTTTAAGACCTCCAAGTGCAGGTTCGTGTTTAGTTGATGCACCAATATTGTAATGATGATGACGAGATATTGTGTATGAGAATACCTACTGATTACAATGAATATTGACTTTATAATAATTGTGACATATTTATAAAGAATGCTTTGACCCTTGATTCTCACCATGTGAGTCGAGTGGTTCACTCCCAGACTCCCAGCGGATGAGCATCCTACTTTTGGGTGGTCGCCCAGCGTCCGTTCATTTCACGCATTTTAGACATCATTACAGAGGGACCTACGAGCTTCGACCATAACCGAATAAACACAGTTAATATCAATGATTATTAACACTAATGTAAATTACTTCGAAATTGAATATCACTTCGTATTTGTAATGTACTTAAAATGTTATTAAATCATTTTTTAACCGACTTCTAAAAAAGGAGGAGGTTCTCAATTCGGATGTTTGTATTTTTTTTTTATGTTTGTTCGCGCATTTCAAATCAATTGATTTGAAAAATTCTTTTTTTGTTGGAAAGGGTATACTTTCCAAATGGTCCCATAGAAATTTCGACAAGATCAGAGGGGCAATTCTCGTAATTATAAGAACGTTCACAGTCTGATCTCAGTCTCAATCTGTCAAAAATACGTCTAATTTCCCTACATTTTGACAAGTTTTTGACATTTGTTTGTCGCCGAGATGACACTGCGACTAGATTTTGATCGTTTGAAATTACGAGAATTGGCCTTCTGTTGATGAGTTACGGAGACAGACAACTAAACTCTTCAATAAATGCCAGCAAATCAACGGCTATTGTTGCTATCGCTTATATATGTATGTATTGTTTACGCAATCACACAACATAACGTCACGCCTGTACGCTCTAAAGGGGTACGCAGATGTGTTCAGTATATCACGGTACACCCTCATTTCTGTCAAAGTTGTTATTGGGGTACCTCTAATCTTGTAAGTATGTACGAATTTGTGTTGGGTAGGTACAACTAAAAAGTGAAAAATAAAAACTATTTTGAAAAAAAAAACAACTGACATCCAAAAACGACACTACAAAGTGAACAATAACTTTAATTTCGGAAGTCGGTGGCAAACAACGAAAATGCGAACCCAACGACACCGAATTTCGAAATTAAAGTTATTTTTCACTTTGTAGTGTCGTTTTTGGAAGTCGGTTGTTTTTTTTTTCAGAAAAGTTTTTTGTGCGGAGTTGATTACTAACTTAATAATAAGTATGTATGTAGTATGCTGTAAGTACCTATAGGTACTTAAGATTATATTATTAGGAGTCAGACGTTCGACCTTGAACTCTTGTCACTGTCGTACAACTTACTCTTAAGACTCTTGTAGTACCTTTATATTTCGTACAAATAAAAAATATTAGGTTGGGGAAAAAGTCTTTTCGCATTATAGTATGTATGAACTTGTAATAAAATCTCTTTGGCTATATACTATTTGTATCTGGCTGGTTTTGGTATCATTGAAATTTTAAATTTTAAAGAACATAATTCCAAATTCAAATTAGGAAAATGTGTGATTTTCATTTGTTTTTCGTACTGTCAAGATGAGTGAATCTAATGAAGAAATTCGATACATTTTAAAATTTTACTACAAAAAAGGTAAAAATGCAACGCAAGCCGCGAAAAAAATTTGCGATGTTTATGGATCTAGTGCAGTGTCTGTGGGAGTAGCACAAATTTGGTTTAAGCGTTTTCAATCCGGAAATTTTGATGTCAAAGATGCACGTCGCTCTGGTCGCCCTATTACGGATAAAATGGATGCCATTTTTGAAAAAGTGGAGCAAGATCGGCATATCAGTAGTTACGATGTAGCTGAAGAATTGGGAATTGACCACAAAACAGCTTTGGTGCATTTGAAAAAAACTGGGTACACAAAAAAGCTCGATATTTGGGTACCTCACGAGCTCACTGAAAGAAACCTAATGAACCATGTACTCATTAGTGATTCTTTATTACGACGTAATGAAACCGAACCATTTTTGAAGAAGCTGATAACTGGTGATGAAAAGTGGATCACGTACGACAAGAACGTGCGAAAAAGGTCGTGGTTAAAGGCCGATCAGGCTTCACAGACTGTGGCAAAACCCGGGTTAACTCGCAACAAGGTGATGCTGTGTGTGTGGTGGGATTGGAAGGGCATTATTCATTATGAGCGGTTACCACCAGGCAGGACCATCGATTCTGAACTCTACTGCGAACAACTGATGAGATTAAAGCAAGAAGTTGAGAGAAAGCGGCCGGAATTAATCAACAGAAGGGGTGTGGTTTTTCATCATGATAACGCTAGGCCTCACACATCTTTAGCCACTCAGCAAAAATTAAAAGAGTTTGGCTGGGAGGTGTTAATGCATCCGCCGTATAGTCCTGACCTTGCACCTTCAGATTTCCACCTGTTTCGGTCTCTTCAGAATTCTTTAGGCAGTGTCAGGTTAACATCACGAGAGGAGTGCCAAAACCACTTGTCGCGGTATTTTGATCAGAAGTCCCAAAATTTCTATAGCAATGGGATCATGTCCCTACCTACAAGATGGCAAAAAGTTATCGAATAAAATGGTACCTCCATACTTTAGTTAAATGTAAATAAACTATATTAAAAAATGTTTTGAATTTTCTTAAAAAATGCGAAGAAACTTTTTCCCCAACCTATTATTATTTATGTCTTTCACATATCTCGGGACCCTGGGGTCCCGGACCTTTGAAACCCGTACCAGGGGCCGAAGCCAACTCGCACAGGCCCCTTTAGACAATTTAAAATGATTAGGAGGCACCAACCGACGATTATCCCTGTATGCACCATGCAAGTGCACTCAAGGTCAACCCCCGGTTGGTGCAGGACTATTACAGAACATGGAAACCAAATATACGGGGCTATGGGTGTGGGTGGCTATAATAGATCGGTTACCTTGAACTATAGAAGGTCTAGGTCCCCTGCCTGACCAATGCTAATATAATTCTCAGATAAAATGGCAAGGGGGTGACTTGCACACTTAATAATGGGTCCCCGGAAACTGTCGCTAGCACATAGTGACGTAGCAACAAGACGACAACAGGTCCTGAGGTGCTTATGAGGAGTGGAGAACAACAACAAAACAGAACACAGAACAATCCCAGAGCCCGGAAGATGGTCAAGATCCCTACGAGCACTTACTGGAATACTTCCTTCCCCCGAGCACGTTTGCTTCTTGCGAGTCTCCACTCAAGCCGGCCAGTAAAGGCAAGAATGAGGTAAGAGCTCTGTTCCTCGTCTTTGTTCACTCCAGCCGGCCATTAAAGGTAAGCCAGAGGTGAGGAACAAGATTTCTCCCGGGAGATAGGGTCCGTTGGGTCGCTACTACCCAACAGCTCGCCACATGCTGCCCTGTGGGTTTCTGTATCTCTCGTGGTCTGGCTCCTCACTTCAAACCTGTTTCGGCAAAGTAACTCTTCCGGCACAGGCCTAGACTTCGGAGCGCGCAAGCCCCACCACGACGTCAACGCGGAGATACGGCGGATATTATTACCAGCTGCGCCTCGCGGTTTCACCCTAGGTTGGTGCAAGACTATAGGACTTATACAATATTTCGTAGTAGAGGACAAGGGCCTCATCCCGCTCTCCTTGTCAATGAGAACTGGCGCAAACCTGCAGTACTTAATACTAACGATCGCAGGGAAGTATGGCAGAGGAAGCTTCACGAACGCTTTTTCCGGGCCCTCCACGGCCTCCACCTACTGGCGTCCGTATCATGGCTGCGTTTCGGCGACTTCTTCGGGAAAACCGAAGGTTTTTTCTGTGCGATTATGGATGAAGTTATCATGACGAATAATTATCGGGAATACGTAACAATAAGTAATAAGTTATCATGTCAAGGACGGTAAGGTTGGCATCTGTCGGGAAATGGAGAAGTGGATCTTTGACAGTCGTTACGGGTCGTCAGAAGCCCGAAAGTCTGGTAACCAGTCTTACCAAGGGGTATAGTATTACCTAGTATCTGGATTGTGAAGGTCAGATAGGCATTCGCTCCATATAAAATACTGGGACTCAGCTACACCCGGTATTCGTTAGTAAAAATAACTTAAGTATTAGTAAACAATATACACGATACCTACGGTGATACATGTTACTGCCAGCAGTGATCTATACCTATTATTCTAAATAATACAAATAAGTACCTATGACTCTTTGCAGCAAGTCTCCAGTTGTCAACAAATAACCACAACAATGAAAAAATGTTTGTAAACGCACCCACGATACAGGAGAAAATTCCTAGTATGGGACAACGTTTTTATTAAAAAAAAACAAACAAACATACAAACAATGACACAATAGCGACCTTTCTGTTTCACTATCTAGTGATGGCAGAAGTCATAGCCAATAAGAATACTTAATCCTTTGTAGATCAATTGAAAAGAGAAAAGCTCTATGGAAAGTATGGTATGGAGGTTAAATACAAGACCTCACTAGGATAAAAAATTGTTTAATGAGTAGTGTAGTCTATCTATTTAATAGATAATTATGTAAGGACTGTCTCACATACACATGTAGTGAGGTAGCTCCTGTCACTAATGTCCTCTGTCATTCACCACGAATGGCGGGAAAAGGTCAAAAGTGAAGTGACCCTGCACGAGAGGGTTGGTGTCGTAGTGAACCTGCAGTGTTGTGACTTGTGATATAATCAACTTAAATACGGGATCAACAATATTCTAAAAGTAAGTGCATGCAACCTACACGGATGCACGTTGTTAGGCGCATGGGTGCTGGGTGGGTGCTCGCGTGGGTGCAGGGGGCGGGGCGCGGTCCGCCCAGCGCGACGCCCAGCGCGACACGCCCTACTGCAACTATTACTAAGAAGTTTAAAATGTTTCATAAGTTGTTTTAATATAATTAAGAGCGAATTCATCGTCACTGACAACTCTTGAACGCTGTTTAGATGTCATCGCGTTCAACTTCATTGGTGAAATTTACCCTGAAGTGGTCCATAATTGTAAGGCAAGGTTTAGTTCTACTTGCATACAAATAGAGAGATTATCATTACAGTGTGTGTTGCACCTAAGTGTGTAATTTTGTTCTTAGCTTTTAGAGTGTGTTTAGGTATGTACATGTTAGTATCTTTCTAATAGGCATATTCGAGTAGAGAGCTCTTTCTACTTAGCTCTATCCTACAACTTAATCCTGCTGCTTATGTCTGTAGACTGTGTCATTCATCCTACTAGTCCTACTTGCTATATCCTCCTCCTAATATTATAAACGTGTCAGTTTGTGAGGATGGTTAGATGGATGGATGTTTGTTACTCTTTCACGCAAAAACTACTGAACGGATTTGGATGAAATTTGGCACACAGATAGTTTATAACCAGGATTATCACATAGGATTTTTATCCCGATATTCCCACAGGATCAAGACTTTGTAGGGTATGTTAATAAGTGTTATATGTGGGTATGTGAAAATAAACCATTTGTCACTTGGAATCGCAGTTTCACTCATCGCTTCCCGCTATTATATTTCATAAATACAACTGACCTATGCTGGTGAAACTGCGGGGCGTAGCTAGTAAAACATAAACGTAGTTAGATATTGCTTAGACAGTCATAATTGTAGATATCTGTGAATAATCAGCAGGACTAATTTAATTTTTCATTGGATTCCTACATCATTCAAACTGCAAAGTTAGGTGTTTAGGATCAAAACGCAGACACATAAATAGTTTGTTAACTTACACGAGGTAGTATGTACTTTTTATCTAATTAGTAGGTACGCGTAATTAGGCACTATGAAAGTCTTTATCAAAGTTCCTCTCTTGAAAACTAGGTTTAGACTACGACAGTACGACACTAATACACTATTCACCGAGTGTCTTTGTGTGTGCACGGGTGTCTCTAATTGTGACACGATAATTAGTGTCAAAACAGCGGCTATGTGAACACGTTGTGTCCAAGTATCCCTTGTGGTTAACGAATTTTCAAACAGATTCGAAATTTTTCCATACACCCCGAAAACAATGAGTTTTGAGTGAAGTAAGGACAGTTTAAGTCAGAGTCAAATCATTTATTTCCAGTAGGTCCAAAAGTCTTATAGTGTTTGTAGAAGGACTGCCAGAGCTATGGAGGTGAAGCTCCATAGCTCTGGCAGTCCATATGCTTTTACCATATTTTTATAATTGTGACATTTAGTTATAACTCAATTTTTCAACGTAATGTGAAAAACACTGATCCTAAAATAGGTCAATAGGTCTTTGTGGGACACCTGAGGAGCAATTCTCATAATTTTAACAACGTTCACAGTGATCTCAGTCTGAATCTGTCAAAAATACCTCTAATTTCCCTACATTTTCGTCAAGTTTTGACATTGATTGTCTTTGAGATCAGATTGCGACTAGATTTTGAACGTTTTTAATTACGGGAATTGCCCTACTGATCTTTTCTGTAAATGACCTCATGAATTAGCGAGGTATGAGTACGTAATTCTTTAAAATATGTCTTTTTGCAGGGAAGATAAATTAATACGGTAAACCTTATCGAAATAACTAAAAATACAGATTTGTTCAAAAGTTTATGCAAAAGTTTCAGTAGATACCGTAATAGCTGCTGTCAAAAGCCTCATTAGGAGCAATGCTATTTTGGATTTTAAAATATGAAGGTTTTATTTTTATCCATTATTTTTTATCATCATCTGCCTAGCCTTTTCCCAACTATGTTGGGGTCGGCTTCCAGTCTAACCGCATGCAGCTGAATACCTGTATTTTACATGGAGCGACTGCCTATCTGACCTCCACAACCCAGTTACTGGTTACTTAATACGATACCCCTTGATAAGACTGGTTGTCAGACTTTCGGGCTTCTGACTACCCGTAACGACTGTCAAAGATCGACGAATGACAGCCGGAACCAACGGCTTAACGTGATTTCCGAGGCACGGAGGGGTTTCGGTATGTAAAGATATATGGTCACCCATCCACAGACCAACCGCGGCAAGCGTAGCTTAACCTGACCAAACGACCTGTGCGGCTGTTATTATTTAGCCACGGGCCCCTCATTTCTTACTTCTTCTTTATTCCTTTTATCCATTATTTTTTATGGTATGGTTAAATAAGACCTCCAAGTAAATCGATGCTTGTTTCGTAATACGACCAAAATATTGTAAACCACGACCAAAACCATAATTTACATTAACGCAGAATGGCTGCAGTGGCACTAGTGACCATTGATGCGTGTTAGTATTGGAATCGGAAACGAGAAAAACAAAACGACAACGCCACTCTACCTATAGGCAAATATTTTCAACCGCATCGTTGAACTAAGTAATCTTCTCAAAGTATTGAAAAACTATAACAACTTTATTGTTCATGAACACGCTCTAGAAGACACGAACACGAGACAAAGGTGAGTTGAACTCTCAGTTCTCATAACGAAATATTATAGTTACAGGCGAACTAGTAAGTAGCTATACTGACTACAAAACAACATTCCCATTCTAACCAGCGACGCCAGCCAGTGGCGAAACGTTAAAATCCCAAAACTTTTCCTCGACACTAGGAAAGTCACTTGTTACTAAGTTGATTCCACACTTTTCCGTTAGATGTCAGTATTCGGTGTTGGAGGTTCCGAGAGCTCCACCCCTGTTCAGAACCCCTCAGTTTTCACTTTCCTCCCTCTTGTCGACAGAGCGCGCTACAAATACTATTCTTTTGAATATGAATGATATTATTAGCGTTAAGTGTTCACAAAACTCTCTGGCCATAAAGTTTTTATTCTAATACAGAGATATGCAAATAGCGATTAGTAATTCCACGTAGCTATACGTAACAATAAAGATAAAGCAATACGATTTAAATAAAGCGATTATCATCAAGTAAATTCAGTTAGTGAAGTGGCGAGATCCACGAGTGTTGTGCGGCGGCGGCGGCGGTAGGCCGCGGCGAGATGAAGGAGCCACAGGCCCGCAGATACCATCGCCGAGCTTTGCTACACGTCGCCGCCGCCGCGCGCCACGCGCCTTGCATCAAATAACTGATAAAATACTACGCACATCTTTAATTTCATCTGCAGAAATCCAAGTATATAATTTTGATTATTTCTTTTAAATTAATTGGCGGTTCATAGTAATTTCAATAACGCGGACACGACCTCGCGATTCCCACGCCGCCGCTTCCCCCGGCGAGCGACCCCGCCGTGACGCCATTGTCACTCATTCTAGCTACTCAACAGTTACTTATTGCCTTTACGTATTAGCATACTGCTGTGATCACTCAAGCAAATTTTCATAGAATAATCATCGGCAGTGGTGTTCCGCTCTTGATCAAACAATATAGCCCCACGCAGACGAATGATCGGTCAAGGTGAAAATCGATGACTGGTATGATTTCATGCCTTTGGTGCCACTATAAAAAAATATCTCTTTTTGTTTATACCAGATAAACTTCCAGCTCATTGGCATGTAGATAAAAAAGTAGGTAGTGGTAGTTTAACGATGACGTGTCCAGAAGTTTTTATTCTACTCATATCGTATTCAAATAATCATACAATATGATATGCTCAGCGCTATTTATTAAATAAATCTTATAAACTTTAAAATTGAGTGTGAAACTTTGGCAAGGTTTCGTATTCGGGACTTCGGGAGTCCGGTATCTCTGTCCATGCATAGTTAAGTGCATCTGTGTCAAGTGTCGACGCAATATCGGAGTTTCCCTCGAGGCCGAAGGCTGTCGATTTAACTTCTTGGCTGGGCAGCGCGCGGTGGACAAACAATCATGAGCCAGTGATGTTCACACGCTGCAGAGCTGCTCATGCATAGATAAGGAGGCTGTTGCGTCGCGCCTGGACCACCTCCCTAGAGGCAGCCGCGTGTCTTGAGATATTACTTCTTTCGCTACCATGACAAGTTTTAGGTGAAGCGGTACCGTTATTTATGCAAGTTTAATCTGTAAAATATTATAAGCGAAAACTTTGCTTACGTTCTACTTGATTTTAGGTCATTGCTGCATAGTAGATAGTAGACCTGGATCTTGTATAAAAAAATAATGTTATACCGCTGTCTAATCAATGAAATACCTACACACTAATAAAAAATAGTGTGTTGGAGAATTGGCTTGTCAGGCAATCGTGGCCTATCGTCGAATACAGGGCCGTAATTCTCTATAACAATTAACGAAACCGCGCGAAATCCATGCGAGATTGGCGGGATTAGCTAAGGAATCGTTAAGTGGTCATAGTGAATCAGGGCCCAGATGAGTTAAAAGCTCTTTGCCAAAACAGCCAATTTTGTACAGAGCATTGAAACTGTATATATCTGCGTCCAATAATTTGAGACAGATTAGGAAGGCACGCAATCGGAACGGTGGCCGGTGCGGGCGGTGGTGCAGTGCTGTGAACAACAGCATGGTGAAGTTTAATTGAACCGAGACGCCGCCGCCGCTGGCCCGGCCGGGACTCGATCGGCACACCACTACTCACGAGACCGACCACAAGTTATCTGACAATAAACCTAGTGATATCTCATATTACCTCGCACTGAGCATGTCTAATGGATTTTTATGATTTTGGACATAGCTGAGTCGATGTTGGTTGCTTTGAGTATTTAGTAAAGATATTTGTTGATTTCTTAAGCAATTCAGGTAAATTGCATTGACACCACTGAAATAAATTTTTGGTTCATTTTAACCGAATTAAAAAAAAGAGGTTCTTTGTTCGTCTGTATGTATTGTTGTGTGTTCATTGATATTTTCATCAATTGTGGACCGATTATGAAAATGATTTTTTCTTTAAAATTGTATTAACTTTGCTTGAGTAATTTTTGAGTTAGCTTCGATAGAACGTACTTAATACACTTGGTGTATTTTGATGATGGTATAAAACTTCCTGTCACTGTTGTTTACATAGCAAGTAGTGGTATAAGAATTAATGTGGGATAGGTAACGTAACGAAAAATTGGAAAATAAAAAGCTTTTTACAAAAAACAACCTACTTCCAAAAATAACTCTACAAAGTTTATAAAGTCTTAATTTCGGAAGTTGGTGGCAAAAAGACGAAAATTCAAATCGGTTGTTCTTTTTAAGTAGACTGATTTCGCTAAAATATGTAGGCAGAAATAGGCATATGAAATTATCTCCATAAACCGAGCCAAAGAGGAGTAGAGCCTTCGTTAGTTGGATTTTAGTTCGAGAGGATTCATTTAGAATCTCATTAGGACATCCGAAATGTTCCTAATACTTATTCTGCGCCATAAAAAGCCACAAGGTACCGGTAGGCACCATCTCAAAAAGTCACTTTGTAAGTAACCTATACAAGGTGACTTTTTTAGACGCGTTTTTAGGGTAGGATGTAGGATGCTTACAGCGCCGTCCCAAAAATCGTTTAAGTACACGAAAATGTTCTTAGTAGGAGACTGTCCTTTGCATTTTGATTAACTGCTTTCTGCATACAAAGATTTTGGGAAAATGGTACAGTCAGCAAGAAAATCGTTAGTTCTCAAGTTTCATTTTATGATGCCAATCGATCCAGTTTAATAATGATGATTAAAATACTCTTCTGGACCATTTGAGGTTAGAGTTCTAAAAATGGCAAAAACTGCAAAAAACCTTTCATCCTATTTGAGGTAGATCGTATTTTCGTAAAACTTGTGCCTGTATGACACCCATCTCACGAGTATCTGCGACACCCTGCGACACCTGATGGAGCAAGCGCCTACTGATGCGTGCTCCTGACCCGGCAGAACCCTTTTCACGGTTCCCGCATTCAGTTAGAGTAGAATACATTTTAAGTCAAGTTAAGTATTGAAAATTCCCAATAAAAAAAATATTTTGTTATGCGTCTACTGCTGGCCGTGGATCTCCGCATTTATCTATACCTACATTCAGGATGGCATACGTGGTCAACTGTAGGTACGTCGCTTGCTCCCGCGTCACCAGTTCTGACTCTCTGTATATTTTGGCTGCTGAGAGCAAAACTACAAACGTAGTATACAGGGAAGTTTTATAAAAATGTGGCTGTTATTTTAATATATAGACTGGTCCAAATAGTGACGTCATAAAAAAATTAGATTCCTCGCCTCATGAAAAGGAGGAATTCACGTTACAGTGATACAGAGTCGAAATTTCTACTTCAAATAAAAAAATTAATAAAATTAAATACTACTTGGTTCCTAAATCATTTCAAAAACTTATATTTTTTATTTAAAGAAGAAGAAATTTCGACTCTGTATCACTGTAACGTGAATTCCTCCTTCTCGATAAAATTATTATAACTTGAATTAATGATAGGAAGATGATTATTTTATGTGTGTAAGAATATTCCATAACAATGAAAATTGAAAATAAAAAGAGAACGTGAAAAGGCCTTATAAATTTAAAGACAGAATTTTTGAAGCGGTTCCCATAACTTTTTCAAGAAATTAAAAAAAATATTACAACTCGAAAACTATCAAGAATCGCAGAACATACATGGGGTATTTTCCGATACCCCTGAGCATGAGGAGCAAATTTTTTTTATGACGTCACTGTTTGCCATCCCTGTATTGTGGCTTACGGCTTCCACGAAAACGAAGTCGCGGGCAGAAGCTAGTATCTACTATATCTAGCTTTCAGTAAATTGTTGTCTGTACAACAATTTACTGAAAGCTAGATATAGTAGAACGTTTACGGGTTAAATATTGTGCAAGGCCTGTGCCTTGCACAATATTTAACCCGTAAACAGCAACAACTCAACAGCAACATTATTGTAATGGCAAGAAAGATGACTATGATTTCGACAGACTTATCAGTGGCAGCAATCTAACTGCAACCGTATGTTAATAAAAATAAAGGTCAATGTGATTTGACAGAACTGTAGGACCAGGCACAGGATATCATTATTGAGTAAATTCCTTTCACAGTTATTTATCTCAAATTTTGCATCACTGTTCACAATTTTTGTCCTTCATCAATCTTGGATGCTGCCACTGACAAGTCTGCCAAAATCACAGTGATCTTTATAATCGTTACAATAAGTAGCTGTTAAGTTGCTGCTGTTAGAAATAAAATAACTATGAACGAACTGTAATAAAAAAAAAGTGATTCCCATTTGGTACTTACAATGAGATCTTCCACTGAAATTGTTTCAAGATCAATTTGAACTATGAGATTATATTCATGAGGTGACCTCAGTTGAAGTATTGGGTGTGAACGTTAATTAGTTGTTTTTTTTTTATACTGTAATACATAGATATCTATTCATTAATACACTGATCGTAAAGGTGGCCATCCACAAGAGAGAAGCGAGGAGCAACAAAGATCCAGAGATTGTCTCGTCCATGTCTGCATAAATTTTAGGTGAATTACTGATAACCTATCACACTAGCTGATAGACTGCTGTTTATTTATGTTTATGTTTAAAGTAGGTAGAATTACGAGGGCGGAGTGATAAGTCTGGTAAAAATTAAACAAGGAGTCAATTTCATTTAATTATTATTATTAATTTTTCAACGTAGTTTCCTTGTAACTCAATGCACTTCATCCAGCGTTTCTCTAGCTTCTCGATTCCTTCCATAAAGTACGACTTAGGTAACCCTTCGAAATAGGCATTGGTTACGTGCATAATCTCTTCGTTGGAGCCAAATAATTTCCCACCAAGCCATTTTTTTAAATTCGGAAACGAATAATAGTCGCAAGGGGCTAAATCGTGCAAATATGGTGGGTGAGAAAGCAACTCATAGCGTAACTCATGAAGTTTGGCCATGGCAATCGCGCAGGTGTGATCAACAGTCAGTAAACGCGGCACCCATCGCGTAGATCGCTTCTTCGTATCTAAATGTTGGTGTAGAATATTGCGAACATGTTCGTCTGAGATGCCTACTATCTCGACTATCTCCCTCACTTTTACTCTTCGGTCGTTCAACACTATATCGTGGATTTTAACGATCATCTCTGGAGTAGTGACCTCAACTGGGCGTCCTGGACGCACAGCATCACCTGTGCTTGTACGACCACACCGAAAATCGTAGAAGCACTTATGAATCATTTTAATCGATGGAGCAGAGTCCCCATAATATTTATCAAGTTTTTGTTTCGTTTCTGTTAGGTATAGTTTTTATGCGCAAAAAATAATGTTTAATCAAGACACGAAATTCACTTTTCTCTATCTTTGCAAAAACGTGTTCAATTGTTTTTCTAATGGCTGTTGTTTTTATAATGACTGTCAAAAAAAAACTAACCGGTAGTACTGGCTGAAAATTTTAATTTAGTCCTTCAAAAGAGTTGTGAACAAGGAGGTTCCATGCAATTTGCGATCATTTTATTCCAAAATAGATTTTTACCAGACTTATCACTCCGCCCTCGTACCTAGACTTATTGCTGCTAGGATAAACAAATATCTTATCAGCAACTGCGCATAAACTATTATTAGTGCGATTACAGAACGAATACAGAATTCAGTTTATAGGGCTCAAAGGTAAACGTGTTTCCTATTTAATTATAATTTAAATATGAATGTACAGTAGGAGGTTTGTTATTGCCACCTCAGACGTCCCTGGTCCGCCCGAACCCGCCTGCGCCATATTATCTTCCTACGATCTCTAAGCACTGAACGCATAAATGCCCGGGACCCATTCATCCGCGCAATTCACCATAGAAACAATAAGCGTACCCTTCGCCGCGCCCGCTTGAAAGACTATAAAACGCGAAAAAAATAATTTATTTTGTACGTACTTCTTGGGAACCCTTTATTACTGGCGAGGGCAATCGAATGCTTAAAACATTGCAATCGAATACTCGCCGCCGGCAGCGGGTGAATGGTGGCGCACAATGAGGAGCAGCCGCGCGAGGTGTCGTATGTCGGCCGCGCGTCGCCCACGCCGCACCGCACCGCGCCGCACCGAACCGCCGCACCTCTTACCACCGACATACGATATCGCCTTTTTATTTTATAATTCCTATACAAAAGAATCGCTGCAAAGGCGTAGGGTGAAGACAATGATCCCGGAGGTAGAAACCGCTCGGAAACCCTTTATATCCAATTTATTGTCTCAAAATAAAATCGGGTGCAAATTAAAATATGTATTGAGCCATACGACCAGTATCGCCAAGCCTTTTATAACCATCCTTTATGTTTTCGGTATAAATATTAGATAATACTTGAGCATGCTCGTATGATGAACAGGCATGAGGTGCAGTTAGGGGAGCATAGATAGAGAGAGAGAGTAGGAAGTAACAGATGCGGTACGTTCTCTCAAGAAATGGGAAGGATGTAAACACAAAGGGTACCAAGAAGAATGTGACAATTATTTGTTTTCTGTATATTAGCCATATCACAATACCGTTTTCGTCTGTTTTATACGGTTAATGAGATAAGAGTCGAAAACAACTCGTCAGAGCCGCTAATAAATTGTGGAGGGGGCTTATCGAGATTGGCGATCCGGTGTAATGTGTGTGTTTGGGTAATCAGATGTGAGCCTTCCAACTTTTAATTCCCCGAGATCGGGGCGCGGGGTGGCGGGGAGTCCGGCGCCAACGCCGATATCGCATATAAAAAGGTTGCGGATCGCTCGCTCCTCCATCCGGCGATTGGCTAGGCGGCGCCCGCTGCTCCCCGGGGCCCTATACGAGAAGCGAAATGGGCCCCAGAACACCCATAAGAGAGCGACCCCGCCCGCCACGGCCGAATAATTAGGGCTCTTTGTTTAGATAGCGGCAATTTTATTTGGGAGAGAGCGGGCGCTGGGGACGTCTTCGGCCATTCCAACCGCCTGATATTAATAAGAAACGTGTGTGCCGCAGCCGACGAACAGCCATCGCTGAATGAAAATGCCGCTCCGATTTTATTTTCTTGGAGAAGCACAGTCTTCGTAAATCTATTACATTAATATTTTATAACCTTTCCACAATTCCAAATGTCTACTGGATCCTTTGGAATAAACCAAACAACTTCACGTTATTTTTGTATTGATAGCAAAAGTTGTGAAAGTGTGAATTACAACAACCACAAGTTCAAAGAAAAGGGGAACGTTGACAGTGCCAGGCAATATCACATAAATAATGCAGCCCACAAAATTGGGATTTTGATTTATTTTCTTCCTAACTTTTATTTGTCTTTAGCTCGAATAGGGAACACAAAGGTTTAGTTTTCACCTTCACTTGTTCTCCGACCATTAGAACTTAAGCTTCGTCTTAGTAGTGTTGTTGTTAACGAAGTGGAAAATTTAATGACTTTCGCGAGAAGGTGATTGTATAGCACGTTGTACCAATGACATTACTAATTGCCAGTTTTCTGAATGCACCCAGAACTGGTTATTTATTTTGATCTTCTATGCACAATAAATTGTGTGACATAAGGTAAGTAGGAGTTACGAGAACAGAAGTTTATGAATTGCACTGCTTTTTTGTTCTATGACTAAGTACAAAAAAGCATTGCAGTTCAACTTCTGCCCTGCTATAAGAGCTGGTGGTCCAATGCAAAATATATAATTTTGCAAAAAATACTTTAAATCAAATCACTATGTACCTATTTATTCTTATATTTCCAGGTGACAAGTGCCTGTTGAAGTGCTACATTCCTCTGACGTCAGATACTATCCCATAAACAGCGTCAACTTTAGTAATAGATAATACAAATAAATATCTTAAAAAACCAAATCCCAAACTTCAGGCAAGAATTACTATTAAAAGAGAATTGTTACTGAAATTGGAGATAAAAGGTATCCCAAACCGGCAGGCTGGTACAACGGTCACTGCATATTGTAGAGATATGCATAGCAGTCGGAGGGCTGCGGCGCGAGTCGAGTTCCGCGGGGGCCGCCACTCGCCTCGCCTTTGTCTCGTCCCCGCAAACTTGCCATAAATGTTAATATGGGATCTTCTCACATTTGAATATCTATTTCTTCGCGAGGCCGGTTCGTTAACGCGGCCTTGAATTTTAAATTTTATCGCCGCACCGGGAGCGCCGCAGATGAGGTGCGCGCCTACGTGCTCTCCCCGACAAAATAACCGAGGGAAACTTCGTTTTTGTTTGTCTCCTTTATTTTTTGTAAAGTGAAATAGATGATCTGGGGAGAAAGTGTACTGTTATTGTGCCAAGCATGCGTAAAATTCTCTAGAATAGATAATGTAAACTAAATGTCGTAATATCCAGATTCAAATCGCTTGGCACTAACCGGCACAGTCCCACCTAAACATAATGAGGTTGTTAATTAGATGTCTCACAATGCACCTGGCACGGTACGTATTCGTAACTACAAATTGCGACTCAGTTCGCTTAATTACAAATTTTCCAGCTTCTGTTTCGTGTCTGTCACGTCTGACATCACACATTCTGAAGCTAAAAAAGTCCGTAGCAAAGTTGTGGAAACTCGTGCACCGCCGGTTCAGGAAAGGAATAGCTTGATGCAAATAAGATTAGCGATGCTAAACTGTAATTGCTTTTAATAGCACTCCCATTGCATTGTTAATCTTACTAACTTTTGTAACCTGTTCACAAAGTGTCAAAGCCAACAAATAGTTAATGAAGAAGACACCAGATTGATAGGTTGTCAAATTAAGTGGAAATATGCTTGTTTTCATCCGGCGTTGCCACTTTATCATTGTTGGTGGGTCCATTAGCCGACAATCCGGCGCGGCTGTTCGATGTCGCGACTCGGTGACGATCGGAAAGTTTAGCTGCGAACATTTTAATGCGCCCCCACCTCCCCGTCTGACCCTCAATTATTGAAAATGCATTTCTGTCCGCGCCCTGCGCCCGCTGCACCACTCCACATCGCAAATGCACATTTTAAACTGCACCTGATTGCAGAGTCGTGTTACTATCCACGGCTAAAAGTCGTGCTGTCGCTTTATTTAAACCGAAAATTGGCTTTATTATAGTGGCCAGTTATAACTCTTCGGAACGTCAAACCGACGACGTTGATTGGTATATTGAAATGATGATACTAACTGTATTGAGAATGCAAAACAAGCTAATACAAACATGAATGGTGTTTAGGTTTATTGATATCAATAATTTCGATGAACGACTAGGTAATAGAATACAGTCTGCCTTATTATGAAGTAGTCCAACATTTCTGTCTCTCTTGAAACATGAATTCAATCAGAATAAGCTTCTTTAACAAAAGCGCCATGCCTGATAATTACCAACAGCACAAAGTCGCCTGTATAGTGACCATTGTTTTTTTTTTCAATTAGCAGGCAAATTTCGCTGCCACTTAAAATCATACCATTCCAAAAACGAACAGCTTATGAAAATAAATCGTCATCTATGATAAGATTCGTACGTGGCCGCGGTCGCGAGTGGTCCCCCATTCATCGTGAACTAAGTGACGAACGGTGTACACAATTTCGGGCGTCCGTTTTAATTGTAAGTTCGGAACGGGCACTGTCCGCAATGCAATTTTAGCTTCCACATTTTCCGTTAGAACTGTATTTGCTCTTAGTCCGACTCCCCTTTTAGACCTATTTTAAAATAGCCAGAATAACTGAATGAGTTTTGATTTTCTTGTCGCTGAAGCCATTTTCCATGAAGCATTTTTATGATGGTTTTGATTGTCAGTTTTTGTTGACTTCAAAATACACCTACATGTCATGGTCATGCCAGGCGTGAACTGAATTATTTTTATGAGTATGAGAATATATTGACATCCTCATAAAAATAAATTTATTACAAAAAAAAAAAAAATCTTATGACCTGAAAAACGGGTTCTCACCTTATCTACATTCCTACAAAACAATTACACATGTTGCTCAACGCTTAACACTTAATGCGACATATAAATGAGAAAGATTCCGCGCCCGGCTGCAGAGAGCACATCGCTATAAAGGCGCCGCTTCCGCAAACTGCGTGTCGCGAGTACGTCCTAGTCGTAGCCGGTTTAGTGTCGCCAGGAGGGAAACTACGATTCCTCTGAGCGAGAGTATCTGCTCCTCAACTTTATGTTCATTTTATCTTTTCGGCTGTATTGCGAAGCGGGGACTTCGGCAAAGGCCCTCCAGGGCTCCGTTAACGCCGCGGCCGGCCCTATCACCTCCGACTTCAACACTTTTTTACACTTCTCTATTCAAATATTAATATGGGAGCGCCATTCCGTAGTTGTCTTGTAAGTTTAATTTTATTCTTACGACACGTTTATTATGAGTTTGCGTACATTTACATTATGTCTGAGTTAAATTATGTTAAACTTACCTGACTCGAAGCTGTCCATGCTCTCCGATTTAATATCCGCCTCATCTGAAACAATAATGAATTGATTTTAATTACATAGGGCCTAATTATGTTAATCAATGCGATAAGACCGCCCACTGTGTGACCCTTTGTAAAATTTATATATTTATTTCTATAATTAATATGGTGTACATAATAAAGAGTATTCTGTTCTATCAATGTAGAAAAAAATAATCCTAACGAGAATCTAAACATTTTTAAGATGAAAAAAAAAACCTAAAATATGCCACACACACACCTTTCATATCTTCAAAAAAACTTGCGAAAGTAAACCGTGGGTGTTATGAAAGTTTAAAAAAGATTTTGTTTCAGTTAGGGAGCGGTAACCGCATGAAGTTGGTGTGTGCCGGAGGCGCGGTCGGGCCACGGGCCGCGGTCGAAGGCTCTAATCCACTTTGCCGCCGAATCGAGTCGGACTCGGTTCCCTACCCGAGACACTTTACCTCTGTTTTAAATTCGGATGGGTGATCCAGTTTAAACTTTCAGTCTAATTTTGTAGTTTGGGAGTCCTTTTCGAATATTTTGCTGTAGATATGTGTATGTACGTATTTGGTGTAGGTTACAGTACATACTTACAGGTACATATTTAGTTTGATCTACTTATGCGATACGTTTTTTCGTACCTAATAAAATCTAGAAAAACTTACAAGTAACATTGCATGTACATTGCTTGTAAGTACTTCGCTAAAGTCGCTGACTTTTCTTGAATAAAATATTAACGGACAAGTACCTATACCTACATTTGTTTTACTTTCTTAAGGAAGAATGGCCATATTGGACTCGGAAAAAAATAATTTGTTACCGTGATGAGACTATTACCAAAATGAAGTACATAGTTAATGTATTCATAGGATAGCATTATTAATAAGTCTTCAAAAATACAACTTTTGCTTATCAGAACGCAGGATAATATGTATATCTTATTACTGAACTTATTCGTAATTTTTACGTTCCTAGTCCACACTTTTCCAAAAGCTTTAATTGATTTTATATCTAGATCGAAATTTTAAAATTATCGCTTTCCAATATGAAAACTCCCTTTCCTAGTCACACTTTACACAAACAAACACACAGTACTGTACAAATGATGTACGTAACATAAGGGAAGACAGTCCGGTCACCCCCGGGGGTCTGCAGCCCGGGGGACTTCGTTACAGCCGAGATATGCAGTCGCTTACACGATGACCGCCATCTCACGGGGCCAGAGGCCAAGGACCGATGAACGAAATACTCACTCGAAATATGCAGAAAGTTTCTTGTATCGCATAAAAGTAATTATCACCCGAGCCAGTATCTACGAGCATAATAACTTACAGTTCTGTTTAAATATTATCTACTACCATCGTTGAAGGTAAACCTGGACTTATAGTCAATATTAGTCTAAAATCGCCAACCTGTCTTGAGCAAGCGTAGTGATCAATGCTCGTGCTTTCTCTGTATGAGAACAGGCATTTGCTCAGTGAGACCTTAATGGGCTGGTATTATTATTATAAAATGTTGTAAAGACATGCGAATCTCCCTGGCCAGCTACGCTTAAAATCGAACTCACTGAATGTATAAAAATATGATTTGATAATATAGAGAGCATACCTGACTAGAATTTTGTAATCCAAAACAAAAGCAATCGATAATATTATAAGATCCATAAAAAAAATAACACTAAAATTAGTTTAAACGGTTACGAAAAGCGTAGCAAGCTTGTAGAACGTAGACAGCGCTAAAGTAATATTGAGATACAAACAAATGTCTAGCTCTTAATTAACATAGATATCTGCAATATTTCGTGTATATATTTATACGAAATATCATAATCAAAATGCATGCTACGGTTAAACAATTTTTGGGGTCTACGAAATTATCTCGTAGCACTTTGCTACGAAGTCCGCTACGCTACACTAGATTAGAACTAACACAATAAAAAATTATATAACGTTTACAACACGTCTTGCTTCATCTGTATAAGTATAATGGCTAACAGTAGTACGTCAGCTAAGTAAGTAGATAATAGAGGAGCACGGGGGTGCTTGCAACATTAATGTGCAGAGGCGTCGCTCACCGCCGCGATTGGATCTTGTGAATTAGTAAAGCCGTGCGGGACGCAGTCTCCTTGCCGATGCTAAATTAATCTGCGTGAGAGTGTAACTTGCGCTAAGTGTCCCCACGCTGCCAGTAATTGATCGATTAGCTTATTACAAGTATTGTGTCTTGCGGTTGACTGGAGCATGGTTTAATTAATGTTTTACAAATACATTTGCTACGGGCGGTACCTTTGCAGTATATTGGAGGCATCATCTGCTGGCCAGAAGTCATAGCCATAGGCTTACTAGCGTAGCAGTTGTTTACACATACACATAGGTAATTTTTTTTTCAGTGGAATACGTCTTTGCTGTTCCTATGATTTCCATTTTGTTTCTTTAATTTAAAGTACAAGACAATATCAATCATGAGGATGTTAAACCGATCGCATCGACAATCGTAGCAAACTTAGCTACTTGTGTAAAAGTTCTAATTTACTCAATGGCTTCATGAGGCTCCTACTTACTGGGTTACTGGGTTCATTGCAAGGAGCCTGAGCCTTCTAGCAACGTACCCGGAACCCTAATTTACTAATGACATATTCAAAACGTAATGTATTCATGAATCACACTAGTTATATTTATTTGGTATATGTTTACTTAATTGAACCTCACATAATTCCCATTTTGCATGCTTTCCTAAAAATATTACTGAACAATCTAATATACTGAATGCGCTCCTTTTTGTGAACCTCAAATAATTCCTAATTTAGGGTCCTAAAATATTAAACAGCCAAGTAACTGGGACCAATTCCTCTCGCGCATGGTTAGTCACAGTTTCAACCTAACCTTTCCCATTTGGTCGGAGTACCCTAGTTTAGTTACTGCAACAAACTGTGAGAAAAAGTAAAAGAAAAGTGTGCATAATTAGGAGCCCATAATAGTTTTAGAGGTTTATTCATTTAAAAAAGCGTACATCATTAGAAGGTCAATAAGTTTTTGGAGGATCAGTTAAATATGTCCCTATTTATTTATGGACAATACATCACTCTAATGTAGCCAGTTAAAGCCGCAGTTAGTAAGTAAGAGTTGTCGGTGCGAGGTTTCTGTGGCCGTCGTTAGTCGTCACCGTGAGCGCAACTCGCAAGATATTAAATACATCCCGGTGGAGTGGGCGCGGCAGGCGGCCGGGCTCTAAGGCTGGCGCTAGATTTCCCACGGGGGCACGTTAATTTTCTGCCGCCTTGAGCATAGGGCCCCCCAGAGACACGCTACCTTTCGCGTAGCCATTCAGACTGAAGGTGTTATTCCGGTAACGCCGCGGACTGATGCCGATATGCCTCTCCAGAGAAAACTTTTTCACGTAGCACTGAATAAAAATAACAAAGCGCACACTGTAGTGCTCAAGGTGTGTTCTTAGGTCCTAACGTTTACGTAATGTCTAAAATGTCACGTAAAAGCAGAATAAGTGAGAGCTGGCTACGTCGTTTATTATGTAAATTGTAAACGTTGTTGATGGCTATAAAACAATAATGTTGTAGATGTAATAAAAGTTGAGTTTTTAAATTGATGGAATGATGGCACGTGCAATACATGCGAAAACTACTTTGTTCGCCGCGATAGCATATCATTATAAGTTTTGTAACAGGTTTTTGTGCGCAGAATGGATTGACATATAAACTTTCAGTTTCACGCGCATTGGACATTGATACATGTTTTCCCAATTAGGGACATGATTGATATTTTTTGTTTGTAAGTATTGTTTCTAATTTCCAACGGCATCGACTTCTATTTTTTAAATTTGGTAAATCTTGTAGTTTCTCAATGTATGGTAACCGAAGTGGTAACCCTTAATGGAGACTGTTTCATAAATGGCGAGATTACCCAAAATATTTTTATAATAAAACTGAAATATAGGTACGTGTAGTGGTGCCCGGGGGAGGTAGAACGGCAATCAGTTCGTCTGCCCCGGGAGGCTGCATTAATCACGATCCGAGCCGCCATCGCGCCACCGACTACGCGCCACGCGCAACGCAAAATACACAATACACCACACACTAAACTGTGTTTAATTGCTAATTAGAAACGTGCAAGTGAACTCAAGTTTAGCTTGGTTATAGTTATGTACTTCATGTGGATGAATTACAGCTCCGTGATAACTATCAAAGTTTCCACTTTTCATGACTCTCCGAAGTAAGAAGTATGAAGTTTCCGCATCGAGATGTTTAGGATGTTCACTGGTGTACGAGTAGTTGAATTAATAAGGAGGTTCAGTCGTAGCTAAAATAACGATGACAAAATCGTTAAAAAATATATATAAGTAAGTATTAACAAAGTTGTGTAACGTTTCATACAAGTGCAGAACGTGAGTGTGTGCGTGGCCGGGTCGAGGAGTACTCCCAGGAGACGGAAGGAAGTGTGGCCGGAGAGCGTCACCTGGGACCCGCCGGGCGAGGGGAGCTCAGACAAGTAACAGACGTAAACGATGAACGCCTTTGTATCAGCAAAACAGAACAAAGTAGCAAACTTGGCGATGACGAAACGATATCCACGATGTGGATTAAAATCTTGTCCCCTGTGTAAACAACAAACACTTTTAGTAATTAAGCATTGAAACAACGGGCTCAGGTCGCGGGTCATCCCCTCGTGGCTGTTGATAATATCTAAATGCCTAATGGCTGCTGGGCCTGTGACGAATGTATCGGGCCCCCTCCCGCGCCCCCCGCGCCCGCCCGCTCCTCCACTATGTGATAATTCCAAACGCTGCGGCCGCGCCACCTGGGATCATGCAGAGCCGCACTCCAATCATGGATATACTTTTATATTTTTTTACAGTTTAATGAAAAAAATTTTGATTGTTGATGAACGTTTTTCCCTTTTGGAACGAAGTTCCTTATCGCGCGTTGCGAAAGGGGGCTAGACGGATAAAATTAAGACCAAAAGTTGGAACGGCACTTTTTGCTATAGTTGTAAGCCGTGTGGCGTGCGCGTGTTTCTCTGTCTGTCTCTCTCTCTCTATCTTATAGAAAGCAAGCCAGTTATACTTCGTTCCATCCGGGTGTCCCTTGACACCTCTCAAGTTTTTTAATTTATTTTGTTAAAAGATTTTCCAAGAGGTTCAACATTACTCCAAGTGGTACTTATTGCGATTGGACTCACATTACAAACATGTTAGTTGTCAAAAACTTGATAGTAATAATTGCCTGGTATGTACCAGTTTTGCTTTTGTTTACCAAATTAAGACAATTCAACTCGATTGGATTGTTACACAACAAGTTAATCACAATTTGGCTAGAATTCGGGTCCAACATCGTGAACAATTCGGAATTGTTGACACAACGGCAGCGTGGCACGCGGCGCGGTGTCGCCGGCACGCGCGTCGGCGCCGCCTGGAATTCCGAATGCACCCCCGATGTCGAACATCGGCATTTAATTAGCCACATGCCGGTCGAGGAACCGTTCTACACCCGATCAGCATAGCACGCATTGTTGACCGTCTAAGTTGACAGAATAACTTACACAATGTTTAGGATATAATTGACATATTTGGACGATACAATCTTTGTCGCTTGGATACTTCGAAATTAACCTGTTGAAAGGGCAATACACTTGAAATTATTTTGTTAGGTTATGAGAGGTTTTAAGTCACATCGTCCCAGTGATTACAAAGGTTTTTAAATTCCAGTGTGTATAGGAAAGTCTAAAATATGTTGGTGTGGAGTGCGGTCCCTGCGGCAGAGTCCCACGGGAGCGAGCCCGCGCGCCCAACTTCGGGCTCAGCGGCGGCGCCCCCGCGCGGTCTCCCCCCGCACCCCGCGCGCCACCACTCACCCCCGCAGAGAATACATTTGCGCAACACGAGTGTTGGCCTAACAACGACTGCGACACCGGGAACCACTCACTGGGAAAAATTACTCATTTTCCGATACTGCCGCGGATAGTTCAAGACTTGTAGCGAAACAAAGCGTCCTACAGCCGTTTGTTCCTGCGCCATCGCATTTGTCCTTCCGCAACATGCAGTAAAGGACTTGCAATAAATTTGAACAATGAGTAGTTTTTATTATTCTTAGGGTGCCTTAGAGGAAGTGCCCATTGTTTGTCACATGCAACTTTCTTATTATTCGATTGTTTTACCTGCATGTTGATGTCTTCACATACAAGAATATGCATAGTAGGTACGTCAGTTTCCCTAAACGAAAACATCCTTTTGTATGGTTGTTTCTAAATAAATGGTGGTTAGATATTATCTAATAATATTTCTAAAACACCCATTGTAAAAAGTAATATAAAAGACTGCTTATTTTATGTTTTCTACGATGATAAGTAGGACCAGAAAATACAAAGTTTATTACTCTAGTAACTCTTCCAAAGATTTTGTTACGACTAGGCAACATAAAAGCTAAATTATCTGGGTGGCATAAAATTAAAACGTCAACGCCGCGGTACGGCCCACTGTTTTAAAAACTTCTTAAGTCATGAAAGATAAAGTGAAGGTAGCTTTGGTCGATGATGGGGCGCGGTGGCCAATTTATTTATAATCTCTGGTGCAGAATTGGCTACGAATTAGCATGTAAATATTTGAGGTCCAAGGAGCCGGGTGGAGATTTATCGCGAATGGCGCGAGATAAGCGAGGACGGAGTCGTAAAGCAGCGCGCGAGTCGCTTGGCGTGGCGGCATCTCAGCCGCGCCGCAACACAGCACACCCTTTGACGAAGTTGTAAAAAGAGCATTAAACCGCAGTAAAAACGCATCGGCCGCGTGGGCGATGCCTGGGGTTGCTCATTATTTTTGTGGCCTCCTTATGAATTTCAATGAGATTTAGACATAATGAGCCTCGCTCAGAGGTCTCCGCGATATTAAATAGTGTACTCTTATCTTAACTCTGAAAAGTTTGAGATAATTTATTCACCGTTTACCTACATTCATCTTTATCGTAACTTGTGCTCTATAAATAAGGCTGACGTAATGAAAGACAGTTATTATACAATTCTCACCTGCCACATCTTCTCTCTCATAGAGTTCGTCTTTTGTTTCATTAGGGTCTGCATCTTCACCGTCTGTAACAAATAAAACTGTCAAAATTTGGTTGTTACCATATACGTCCTATTACATATAATTTATATTACAATTTGTGCAACTACTTCAACTTTCTGACCGACTATTTAATTTTGACAAGTGCCTGTAAAATGGTTGAATTGGAATAAATGTTTTGAGTTTGGGTTTGTGTGAATGTCTGTTAAAAAATTGTATCCTTGATTAGCAAGAGCCTCTGGATCTGTCATTCCTGATCAAAGATTGCAGTTCCTCTGTGGCCATAACCACTGCTCGCGCAGTTCTTATGGCCATGTAGGACCAACCCTCTACTTTTTGCGTGTACTTAGTTCAAATTCTATTCCATCAAGTAATATCAACATATGCTTACTTACAAGGAAAAAGGCGATAAGTTTTTTTTCTCAATTGCTCAACACTAGCTCACGTAGCATTCAGATGCGGGGGCAGCCTACATGTGTGTTCATAGCCACTTGCCGACAAACGCTAGCAAACTTCTAATTCCCTTAGCTTATATTTGACGAGGTCACTCTTCAAAACTATATGTTATACAATCTAAGAACCTTGGGCCCCTGTAACCTTGATGGAAGCTACTAAAATAATATTAATTTAATAACTTTCAGTAACATACAAACAAAAACACAAAAAGACTAGGCATAAAAAGGCGTGAGAAGGTGGCGGTAACAATCGATCTTCCTAAATTCTAAAGTAAACCATTCATTATACATGTACTCAACAATCATAAAACCCTTCGCGTCGAGCGACGAGCGACGGATCCGTCACCTGGGGCCGCATATGACAAGCCAAAAGTAAAGACGATAATGTAAATGCATCGAACTCGAGAGTTTTTCTTCGTTCCCCACAATTCATTCGAGGACGGATGTCTTGGAGCGTGAAGAAGCTTTAAACAAATAGGTCTTTTGAATATCACAACATAATGTATTGGAGTCGTCTGTTTAGAAGTTTAACTGATCTGCGGGTACGGCGCGCGGCGAGCGGCTGGATAATCTGACGATGGATGTGAGTCGATAAACGCGACCAGTGAATAGTGCGGCGCATCAAATGCATCTGACATGTGACTAAGTGCTGGGTGCGGACGCTACCACAACTATAGATTATTCGCATGTGTGCCAACTGCCTATTAACCATTACTCAGCCATTACTTCTATGTGGAGATATTTCATTAGTGTATTATAACTGGGGAATATGTGTTTATTATAATAAATTATTTCCCCAGAGGCGCTATAATAAACAGCGAACTGCGAGAGTTTATTCATTAAAGATATTTGTGTTGGTATAGTTTAAACTTTCCTTTTCTCTATAAGATAAAAAAATACTTAGATAGCTTTATCCATAATCACACTAACTGACTCAAAAGCATCAAAATTCTAGAAGAACTACTTGGTCTTGAACTGCTTAGATTATAGTCTAGAGCTTCTAGACACTCTCTCTCTCTCTCTCTCTTCATACAAAATTACATATAAAATTACTTGTACACTGAATACCGTTCACTGTATGATAATCGGTGGAAAAAGTACCAAGCAAAAGGACCATTCTCGCCATACTTCTTAAACCTACTCCCCCTATTTTCGATTCAAGCCTATTTCCTAACAATTCGTAAATCAGAACGTTAGCTTCACAGTGTCGTGTCGTGTGTCATTCGCAGACGGACGTCGTGCACCCAATGCGCCGCTCGTACGTCATCCGTTATCGGCGCCTCTACGTCAGTGTCAGCCGAAACTGCACGCACTCCCCATATCCTGCCGCTTCGGCGAACATACTCGTGTAATCGCTTAAACGCATTGCATCTATCGTTAGCTAGATTTTCTAATAAGTAGGAGGTAGTTGTGTTGAGTAGTCCGTAGCAAAGAAAACAATATGAATCGAGGTTGGGTAGGATTACCATAACATACCTAAAGAATGAATACTAAACTTATTTGGTCTTATCGTCTGTAGTATAGCTATAACCTATAATATATATTTCAAAGTCATCCTATACGAAAACATTCTTGCAGAAGTGTTATTTTTTCGTATTGTTCATAACTTGACCACAAAATCACCATGATCTCAAGCAAACACTTACAAGTGTTGTAGTTATTTCAAAACGAAGGATTGATTTATTTATCCTCACACTGGAACGCCATACGGCAATTACACCAGTGGAGCATGATGTTACCATCGATACTCCAAAGAGATTTAAGTAAATAATTTAATGTCTTTGTTACTAACTATGTATGTGTAAGTTCTATGTTTTTTACAAGGAATCTAATAAAAAAACACATTTGGATAAAATCGCAGCATTCAAAATAACATTACTATCGAATAATTTCGCATGATAGAAATTGGATGCAAAAAAATTCTTACCTTCAAATGTTTCATCAGCATTACATTCTTCATTCTCATCCCCTTTGTTTTCCTCGTGGCACCCCGACTCATCCTGCAAATCGTTAGGTTCATCGTCATCATTCTCATCATCTTCTTCCCTATCACTAAATGTCCTGTTTCTTCCTCTCTCGGCCGCAGCAGCATCGTCATTCCACTCTTCTTCTTCCGCTGAAAAGATTGTATAAATATTTACATCATTTAGATATCTAAAAATGATAATAATATTCAATACAAGTATATAAAGAAGGAGAGGAAATAATCAAAGGGCATTCAAAAATTCTTCCGCATCGCTGTCAACAGGAAAAGTGCTCAAAAGGCTGGCAGCATTGCTACGTTGTATGGCAATGCTGGTTCTTTGGCCAAAAATAGGATAGCCCTCTGGTCACAGGCAGAGTCGACCAACCGCTTTGCGTTGCCTTGAAAAACTAAGAGGGGATTCCGACCCCATGCCTGTCCCATGACCCTAGTGTTTGAACCCCAAACGGCTCGAACATATAGGTCTTAAAAAGACTGGAGTATTTGCGCCGTTTGAGGTTTTCCGCACCTGTAGCAGCCGCCCCGACACACCCCGCCGAAAGAATGATGAATATATATGAATGATGGAATGGCGCTTGCACTTGCATGTCTCTGGTCTCTTCCCATGTTCACGCGCCATTGGGTATAAATTAGAAAACAATATATATGAATAGATAGAACTTTTTAACTAGTTATTTCTGAGCAAGAGAAAATAGTTTTCACGCTGTTTTATCGATTAGGTACTTCGCATCGTTAGCGTAGTTGAGTCAATGAGATAATTTTTATCTTTGACTGCATCACTAGCCTGCATATCTAATGGATTTTACTGTAATAGGAGCTATCAAAATTGTGTAGCGTTATCTTACATTTCCTTAAAGTGTCCAATTCAAAACGCAATAGTTGTTTTGACAATTTCGAGGGATTTTCTTGTAAAGTGACGGTAGTTCACAATAAGAGCGGGCCGTCGAGCGGTCACCGACGTGAATCCCCTTACACGTTGCTCTATCTACAATTATGGTAATCTTATAGTGTATCTCCAATTTCGGTAAACGACTCGGGTGATAGTAATGATAATGTTAAAACAAGACCCGCCAAAATATTATTGAGGATTTAGACCGAAAATAACTAAGTGTATCGTCAATTGTTATTATTCGTTTCCATTCCTGCTAAAATTGTGTTTTAGAAGCGAGAAAGGCTTTTGGGTGCTTTATCCATAACGTTCTAAATGCTAGTGCATTTAGAACGTAAAGTAACGTAAAGTAAGTAGAAAGTAAATAACATATATCTTCCTCCTAGATCGTGTGTCTCATTTACTTGAAGTCGGCCTTACTTGTGCTTATTTTCCACTGAACACGACTCTGTGCGGTGCCAGGGTCGAATGGTGCCGATGGTGGTCTTCCACGAGTTTCCACGACACGTGGTCGCGTAAGACAAGAGCTAAGGGCTCCAGAGCACGACAGAAAAATGTGCGCCTATGTTACTTGGATCCGGAGAAACTTAGGTATCTATATCTGCTATTTGTATATCTATACATTTATTATAAACTAGCTGACCCGGCGAACGTCGTACCGCCATATTTTTTTTTCTTAATTTTCTTCTATACAAGCCTTGTCCTGACAATAAAAAACACAAAAAAAGAATTATCCAATTTGGTGCAGTCGATCGGAAGTTATGCGCGTACATATATTTCGGTGATTCATTTTTAGCTTTTCGTGTCTGTCTGTATGACCGCGTTGTTCTTCTAAACTCCACAACGGATTTTGATGCGGGTTTCTCCATCATTTGGAGAATTAACTCCAATGATGTGTATAAAACGTTAATATTAAACCTATATGTAATAAAGAAATCTGGATGGTTTGGAAAAGGGGCGAGTCGCTAGTGATATTTATGTTATAAATACTGTTTAAAACAAAAGCGGAAAATTCCCATTGTGATCTTTTTATTACCCAACTGCGCGACAGAAAGACTATTTGAGCACCGGCTAACGCTAAGTACCTAGCGCCCAGTTCTTTCGCACAGTGGTGCTGCTAATAACTTTCCTACTCCGATCACCTTGTTACGAGTTACGACCCTCTTTTGTGGAAATCCTCATGGATATCAGTCGATAGATGTCCTTTTTTTTGGAATGGATAATATTTAATCTTATATAATGTATAAAAATCAATTGCCGTTCGTTACTCTCGCAAAAACTCGAAATTGACTCGACCGATTGTGATAAAACTTTGGTACTTTGTTGTGTGCGCGTGTGAGAATGTTCTTAATAAAACAATAGCATTGCAACGCATTAGCTAGTTAATTATATATGTCGGAGTCATTCGCTTGACTATTCGGAACGCTGGCGCCATCTCGTGGCGCTAGACAGAGTCTAGCCTGAGTTCATGGAGGTGGACGAGAGCGACAGCTACAAGAACGGTGTGAGCAGAGCTCTCGGGAACATCGAAACATTGGACATCGTACGAACAACATGTGCGTAGAAACTGTCTGCGTTCCGTATCGTTGAGTTGTGTACCTACAGTGTGTGATTCGCTAGTGTGACTAACATGTTCGTAAATTGTAATCTGATTTGAACTGCAAATCGTTTTTCTATTGTGCTATAACCAACACTACCCATAGTACGCCCACAGTAATTAAAATATGCCTGATGTTAACGAGAGACAGACATACCTTCTCCGACATATATGAATGGATAAGATTGAATGGATTGGATGGAATTAATTGGATGGATCTGACGATGTAAGAGTCTGTCAGACTACAACCACACGGAGTTCTTCAACTACCTTCGGCCGGGGTGCTCACCTTTTTACGACCCTAGGAATCGTATTGCTCCTTGGCTCTACCTTAGCTAGTTCAATAACTTTTCTACGTTTCCGACCACAGCCTAATTTATAAAATTAAGTTTTGTCCATCGACTTTAATAAGGTTACACCAATCTACAATAGGTACTAGTTTGGTGACATAATTAGCAGGCAGGCGGTGGCAGGGCGCGGGACGGTGGCGTGATTGCGCCCCGTTGGCGGCCGCGCCCTCGCCCGCACACACTTCGAATTATACAATTAAACACAAAGCTGTGGACATTACAAAAATTGACACTCCCGGATTGTTGTCACTGTAAACTATGCTTAGCACGGAGTGAGTTCCTACTAAACTTGTGTTAAATCAGGCTAGTTCGATCTGTCACTTTGACGACACAACATTATCAGGAACGGCTCTAAAAATGATCGTTAAATAATTTCACGAGGTCATCATTACCAAACCATAATTAATGTTAATAGCCTATTCGCATGTCAGCACATAAATAAATCAGTCTTGTAGGTAGTTCATATTTAGATGAGCTGAAGCTAGAGGAGCGTAGTACCGGGGTCCCGGGAGACCCAGCCCGGCCTAGTGGCCCGAGGGAATGTCCATCGATTCATCAAAAGCAGGCCAGAGGCAAAATCCTAGCAATGCCACGGAACCCGCACTGTCCCTGAGGCAGTGTTCGTACTTACTGCAGACGTTACCGACCTAACATTTTGTTACAGTACACCAGAGCGTACTTGTATGGTATCTACGGGAGAACGTTGATGACTAAAACGATAAAATAATAATACTAAACTCAATGTCTCATTTTGCTTGGCAAGATTGCAATACTATCATAAAAGTAAACCTAACTAGCGAAGCCTTATAGGATCCTTATAGCAATATGAAATGAAGTGAAGTGCCCTAAATAAAAAGCATCAGCCGATCGATTCTGTAAAAATCTCACCGTGAAAAGTTAGGTGAAGTGAGCGTGGAGTGAGCTGTCATTCCAAATAATGCTAGGGATTGATACTACTGACAACTCACATCAAGCTCACTTCACTTGAGTTTTCACGGTGAGATGTTTACAGAATCGACCGGCTGTTAATAGTGTCAATCCCTAGCATTAGTTGGAATTACAGCTCACTCCACGCTCACTTCACCTAAGTTTTCACGGTGAGATGGTAACAGAATCGCACTGCAGCTCACAGCATTGTCGTCGATCCCATTTTGGTAGTAATATCGTTCAATTTTAGCTTTTGCTCTGGCCTTTAAGCTTTTCATTTTGACTTTAAATACGAGATTTTTCAGAATGCTATAATACGTAACTTCTTAAAATAAGTGTATTTAACTGAAGCCATGTAGGACTAGAAGGGTATTCATATTTTTTTTTATTGAATTTAGTATCTTCGAAAGCAGGATGAATTGAACCTGTTGATTTTAGCTAAAAAGCTATTGTCAGAATATACCATTTGTCAAAATTCACAATACAGTGTGTTATGAGTAGAACATCTACTCATAACACACACCAATTTCGTAGAGAATAGCGAGGTATGACGTCCGTGGAGCCATCTTGCACCATCGCGATAGCCCATCATAACTCGAGCACGCAATGTGCCGCGCGGGATCCATTCCGCACCAAGGAGCCGCCCGCGCCGATACTCACGCCAATTCAATTTTCTTACTAACCGTATTGCTTATTATACGAGACCAAATTCTATGGGATGACGAGTTTTGATTTCAATTTATTCTTATTGACTGTTAGAAACTTTCGAAATTGCGTTAAAATATTAACGAGAAATCCTGTTTTTTTTTACAAGCTTTTTCTAATTTTTAGGGCGAGTAGATGAAATAAAAAATAAAATTACCAGCCAAAAGTTTCTGCACAGCTCTGACTGGAAAATGCCTCGTCTTTCTGCCAAATGAGATTTACAGATTTGGTCAAATAAAGAAAACATAAAGAGTTTACAAAAAGTATGTACGTTTTATTAACATAAACGGTAACACTCATTCAGGATATAAAGCCTCAGATATCGTATGTTTCATTGTCTAGGTAAAACGTTCCACAAGAGGCATTAACCTACTCAACGGGCGGCACTAAATGCTGTAGGTACGTACCTAATAATTTTGATTAAGTACCCGGGGAGCACAAAGGAATAATAACAATCCCATCTCGGCGTAAGTCATTGTAGTTTCGCTCAGTTGTATATCCTTGGAAACCGTAATTTTAATGTGTTCGGAGTCGGAGGCGTCGGTATGATGTCGAGTGGGAATAACTGAGTAGCCGCGCTCCCTGAGGTGGCCGGTCGGCAGGAGTCGGCAGGACCTGGCCTGCCCGCGCCCGCTACATCGTTAACTAATGTACACTCAACATGTACAATGTACCTACATTACCCATGTATTATGCATGTCTGTTTCCGACTTTCCGTAATCGAAATATCGGAGTTCATTGTTCACTTCAAAGGATACCTACAACTGATACAAGTGACCCATTAGGGATGTTTCAGGCGTACCTAAGTATAAAAGTGCTTTCCCTATATATAAAGGTCTTGCTTCGTTACAGTTAGCTAGCGGACCCTGTGCGGGCGTTATCTACTGAAGTTTAAAAAACTGTGTAACCACCATTTGATAATTTATTTAATAAAAACATAAAAATAAAGAACGAAATCTAGCTTTTCGTTTGGATTGATTCTTCAGTTCACCTTTTAACACTTAAGTTCGTGAGGATAGGTAAGGGTTAGCTATCAATTAAAAGTCGAACGTCTCAGCTGGTGTTTTCCTTGGAGAGCGAGGCGGTGCGGGGCGGTGCGGTGCGGGGCAGGGTGGCGGGGGCGAAGTCCCGAGGGAGCAGGCGGCACGCGGCTGCCGGGCCAGGCCTCCCGGGACGCCGCGTGGGCGGCGGGCGAGAACTTGGCATCCTCTGGGACTACCCCCACTACCCCCTAGTCCCGGCAGCCCGGCTCACAACGACGCCACCGTGATATTTTTAACAGATACTGTTATGCGCGACTCTCGGAAAATTGTTAAACCACATGAGTACTGTAAATAATTCCTGAAACCTTCTAAGATTTTATGTAAATACTACGTAAAGACTGGTTCAGACTGGAAGCACTACGATGTTAGTACGTAGAGGAGTGCGGATAGTTAACTGGCTCAGTATGAGATAGAGCTACCGTTTCTATCATCACATCACATTATGAAAGGTCCGAAAGTTACAGATAAGTACCTACTGAACGAACTACATATGTTTTTACTGAAATAACAGAAAGTTGTGTTTTATTGTGTGATATTGAATCCACCCAGAATTCAGTTAAACTTTCCCAAGAACCATTGCTAAGTAACAGTCAATCAATCACGAAAAACGTGATATAAAAAATGAGATCAACATAACAAATATTTCACATACATCGAGTGAAATACACACAATGATATTAAAAAAATCCTTCATAATGTGATTCATTATGTAAGTACCTAGCCCACATTATTATTGTTACCTTTTATGGATTTTTTGCCGCGAAACAGGTGAGTGATTTATGACAGTCGACTGGGATTTGAAAAGAGAATTCCTCGCCATGTTAACAGATTGCATTAATGTTTTACATTTTTTTTTTTGTTTTACTTATCCAATGCGCGAACTTTATTATATAAAACATGTTACAGTGTCATTTCATTTCAAACAAATTCCGTGAGGAATGGAAGCGAGCCTACAGCAGATACGTAGGTATGTCTAAATTAATTATGCTAAAGATGTGATATATTACACACGCCAACAATGTCACTACTTGCAACTAAATCTTACAATACAAACTTTTTTACATAAATATGTATAATAGACACTTGGCATCAATGTAGAGTATTAACTGTAACAAGTAGTTTAAATTGATGGCAAAGAAATAAATATCCTTATGCATTTAATAGAACAGAATCATAGAGTATAGGTACAGAATAATAACTTTTTTTTTTATAAACCGTTTCCCCACAGGAGCAGATACAGGAGTAATTCCTAGTGAATCACTCCGGTATCGTGACTGCGTTTACAAACATTTAAACTCACATACACAAACAGCCAGACCCGGAACAACTACCTGTAAGCAATACAAATATTTGTTCCGTGCCGGAGTCGAACCCGTGACATGCCGCGCAGCAGTCTATCACTCAGCCACTGCGCTAACCGTGTCGTCAAACTTTGATATGAAAATGCATAGCCAATTACTGAAACGTAACGAAAGCTAACCAGATTCATCACCTGCTCCAGAGTTCGCACAAAGCAGCAAGCAGCACAGCAAATTACATCGATTAAGTAACTCACGGGCAGCCAACAGTAGATGAGAGGTCAACATCAACATAAAACTGTTATGATATGGCTTTAGCGTATTTCCCAGAGGCACAGGGGAGGTGCGCGCCACCCAAGGGAAATTTCCCGGCGATTCTCTGCGGGGCCTCTACAAGTTTTATGGACGCGCAACACCTAGGGCTGCTACATCTGCTGGATTGACGTTTAACCTACTTAATCGATGGTTGGATTGTGGAACAATACTTTTGTAGTTCTAACGTAAGCTGTTTGCTTTTGATTCTGTATTTTTTTTCGGACTGTAAATTTTTTAAGTCAAGTTTACTATTGACATGTTGAAGTGTTTGAGTTTACTGTACAAGCTCTAAAAATGCTTTTTGGAAAAAGATTTTTAATCAGAGATTGACAGCCCTGTGAGCACCCCGCGCTAGCCTCACGCCCTGGCGTGGCCATCAACTTCTTATCGTTACAAATAATGGTGCTCAAGGTAATAAGTGCCGAAGAACTGTGCACTGATTAATTTTAATAACCATTGTTAATTAACAAGTTAATACTGGAGCCAAAATCCAGTCCAACAAAGGAAAGCTCTTGTGTGTGTATATCTATTTGAATAAAGGTATTTTTAATACATAATTAAAAGCAAAACCAGGGAAAATAAAGATACAAAACAGGACTTAATTACAAAATTAAGTTATCCCAACTGCATTAGTGTAGTCTGAACATCGGAGCACATAAGCTCAGTAAAAAAGTTGACGTACAAAGCCAAATTGACTTAACCCTCTTCAAAAGGCTTACAAATACGTCCATCCAAAGCTTTTACCTCGAATAAAACATTCATACGGTTTATTGTGATCTTTACACCTTCCACCCCCGATCAATCCGTTATGTTACGTACATTATGTAATTACAAATTATGCATACTATGGACCAGCTTGAATATTTCAGCAAGCTGGACGTTTGAATTTTGTATGAAAGTTACTTACGTCATTTTGGATAGGTATTTGTTATTTGGCTGAAGTCTCATGAACATGTGGGTCTTCCCTGGTCTGCTTTAAAAATCAATCTCTATGTTTCAAAAACGATGAAGATGTTTGGGCATTTACAAATTTCCATTTAAATGTATTTTGTGAATCCTGATATTGAACTTTCACAAAGTGAGAAAAGTTTATGCAAATCAATTTCCGCTGTATCCATATAAGACCTAATCTAGATACTTTTCCCTAATCATCTATTACTAAGCAGACACATTATAGTACTTTAAAACTCGAGCAGGTAGAAAACGACGTTGAGTAAACAATTCAAGATACGGCAATTCGTTTTTATTGTATGCCTGGGACAGGGAAGGATTAACATTTTCACTGGATGTAAAATTTTAATTCCTCCGCATGAGGGACGGGACGTTGAAATTGACGTGTTATTGGACCCCAGCGAGGGAAGCGGGTAACCTGGCAACAGACGCAGTATACACAGATGAAATCATAATCAAAAGAAGACTGAGGATTTAGGCACATGCGACGAATTCTGGCAACCCATCCGCGAACTCCTTTAGTGTTTCAGGACATAAATTCCGAGATTCTTTAAGGTAAGCCTATTTTTGAAAAACCTAATCATAATATGAAAAGTATGTTATTTTCTTACATTTATGTAGATTATCCTGAGAGTTTTACTCACGATATTCACGAACTGACAAAAAGATCACTTTGTCAATCATACTTTGTGAACACTGCAAAAGCAGAAAGCAACAATGAAGCCATAACACAGTGCGTTATACGTATACACAAACGTACTGAAGAGCTAGTATTGCATTAGGTATCCCTGGAGCCAGCCGGAGAGTCGCAGCATCCTCGCGCTCCCCCCGGGACGCATTACGAAAGTACTAGACGCCACTAGATCGATACATAAAGTTACTACATTACATAGCTGTTAGTTCTGCAACAAATAACATTGTTCTCAGTACTTACTGAACTGTAAAACTATATACATCTAAGTATTATTTAGAAATTGTGATGTAGTATGTTGTCTTATGTATTGAAGACTGACCCAAGTATTTATTTTCTTTTATTGTGGGATGTAAAAGCGTTTAACATAGAAAAAAATCAATGTGTTAGTAACAGCTACTCCGAAATCTATCAACTACAAACAGCTTGAAAGTTTCAGGAAACGTAAGTAAAAGTTTGTGCGACTTCATTGAACTCTTCTCAACTCTAAGCTAGCTCTCCTCTACTGCTAATCTTTGAAAAACCCTGTTCTATTTTGTTTAGTACCTTAGCTTAGTAGCTTCTATTGTGATATAAGTAGTAGGTAGTATAATCAAACGCCCCATTCCATTGCGTAGTCTGCATAACATACCTACATTCCTAGATACGAGGAGTCCTAAATGCTTATCCAGAACACCATAATCGTCAACCACTCGTGTTTGAACGTACTAAAGGTTTTATCATCTGCATCGTCTCCTTGAACGTGATAAGTGACAAAAATCCTTCGAAACTAAGATAAGAGGTTTTTTACTTGCAACTCTACCACACTGTTCTAACGTAGCCACCGAACGAATACGTCAGTGATGACGACGGGTCATCCTTTAAGCCCGCAGTGTGGCTGCATGCAGAGGATACATCGGCGCGATGTTTGCCGAGCGGCGACCGCGACCAGTCACTGATAAAACGTTGATATTAGGGCGCCACGACCGCAGCGCGCCGCGGTCCGTCCATCACCCGGACCGACGCCCTCTCATTGACGCCAAGCCATTCATTGTTTACTTAAACTACGTATCTACGTAATTTGGATGGCATTGAAGTGAGGATGAATATTCGAGGGTAGGAAGTAGAAGTATGGGTAGTGCAATTTCAAGTATTTTCAAGCTTTAATTTATTGCAATACCTTTACAATTTTTTTTTTTTTTGCTTGTTGCTAAGATAGTTTTGTTGCTTATGGTCTACGGAGATAGAAACCGAGGCAGTCGAGGTACGCTTTTAACATTTATTTAGCATCAATTTGCATACATACACCATCTGTAGATCGTTTATTTTCACATTTTTGGACACAATTACATAGGATAGCAATGTGTATCCATACATTCTGGGGACGTATCGACTGCCCAGAGCTCCATGGCCTTTTCTGCCGATTATTTGTGTCCGACAAATACATCGGACTCCGTGAGAGCCGCCGGCCGGCACAATCTGTTTGCGCAACCGTCCTCCAAAACTGTAGCCAGAGCCTAATCCCCAGTCTGTCGTCGTACATACTTTAAAGATGCTAAATGCCCTTCTGAATGACAACCCCTGAATGTAATGGTTTCTGGATGAATGGAGTAACATTATGCGTATAATGTCTGGTGGTCTGTGAGAGAAAGTATGCAAGGGGGCAATGTAATTGGTGTTGTACCGTTTTAATTACCTAACTATAAATAAATAAATTCCATAGGTACAACGTACATATACCTACTCATTCATATACCAACTATGTCTGTATGTTTGTTACATTTTCACGCCTAAACCAATGAACCGATCGTTATATTACTTTTATCCTGGGTATTTAAATTTAAAAATGATGAAATACAAAATATACCTACGCAGACGATATCGCAGACAACTTAGGTTATAGGTAGACGTATAATACAAGAAGCAGGTGTTCCCATCCCTGTATCGCAGGGATCTAAGTTTATAGATAGGTATTTTAAATGTTACCTATTGCGTCTTCCTTACCAAATAAAACCCTCATTCACAGTACTTTTAGACACTAGTGATGGACATACGTAAGCCTAATAACGGACACTAAAATTTCATTCGAATTCATGGCATTTCATTTCCATGGCATTTCGCTTTTCCACCTAATTGGCGATGCCAGTGCTACTTACGCTAACGAGGATGTTGTTACCCCTTGTAGGCATTGCCTTGATTGATCCATGGGAAGAGTGTACATAGGTATAGCATATTCTCCGTTAGCGAAAATATAAGGACACCTTTATTTTTATTTTTTTGTGTCGAAGCCCAAAGTTTTTACTGGGTTTTGCACTCCAAAAATAATTGATATTGAAAGATTTATTTTAAGTTTTTCTTTTAAGTATATTTTTAAATGGTTGAACTTTAAATCCGTCTTAATCAAACAATATATCAGAGCGGAAAACAAATTGAGGGTGAAAATAAATTCAACCAAGTATATCGCATTTTGTTAAATGACAACCTAAGAAATAATAACAAGTAACATATTTTCATATCATAAACTTACGTTTAAGCGCCCTCGGCTTAGCTTGTTTTCTTCGAGACATGGTCCCACGCTTTATCAGCGCGTAAAAATGCAACTATCACTTCATTTCACCTTCTATAATCACTTAGAACTTGGTTTACACAGTAACATACGCTCTACAAGAAGTAGCGGTAAAGTTTATCGGGAAAGTAAAAGTGCGCGGCGTCGGGAGTGCGCGACACGTGCCACGCGCGGGTCCTCCCGCGTACTGAGCTTACTGGCGCCCAACAAGTGGCAATAACAATATTGTAACCTTGCGCGCAAACTCGCAAGACATGTGCTATCCCGACCAATGTTTGAGTTTTCTTTACCGAAAGCTCGACACATGTTAGACGTCTCTGTGAAGTACCCGTTGAGTGGGATTCCTAACTTGTAAGCTATCTTCCTGTGCGAGTCTCAATTAATACTTTTTCTTTATTTCTTTCTAGTCAAAAGGTTCATTAACTTTGGTAAATTTACCTTTACCTAAAGGTTCTAAACGGATTGATAAACGACCCAATTTTCCAACATAATTATCATTACGAGTAAATAATCCCATTTTGATCAACAGGATTAGTAAACAAAATTTTCACTATTGTGATGAAGAGTACTTGACCTTTGTTGACCTTCGCACGACACCTCAATCCACTTCCGACTGACTGATTAGTTGGAGAAACTGCACCATTCTTCTTTGGAGAAGTTACAGGACAGTTCCTACTGTTACTGATACTGGCGATCGCTACCGTGCTAAGATCTTTTTATTACTTCTTCAAATCAATTAGCTGTTATGCTTTAAAAAACACGTGGTACCAATAAGACGGAGCTAGAAACCATGCAGCCCGAAAACCCGTCGAAACTTTTAGAATCTCAAGAATTTATAAATCTCAAGAAATGTTAACATTCGTTCACCAGATTAGATAGTTCCGATTTTTTCTGTGGGGCTATCTACAATGACCCGAGTCTACCGTACCGAAGGGACGATCGTCAAATGTTTGACAGGAAAGTAGGTAGAACAGTTTATATGGGAAAATTAAATTGTTGTTTTTACTATCTTCCTCGCAATTTTTCCATATTTTCTCATAGTTTAAACCTTCCCTGGACTACGACAAACATTTCAAAACCAAAATCAGCTAAATGGCCCAGCCGTTCTCGAGTTTTAGCGACTCAAACGAACAGCAATTGATTTTTATATATACAGGGGACCAACATCGTAATCGCGAATAAAAATTCAGCCGTCCCATACATTTAGGTCGAGTAGGTAGGTATTGAAGTTTTCTATGGGACAGTTGATAAAATTTTCGCGATTACGCTATTTGTCCCATGGAGAAAGTTGTTCAGTTTGATGGTCTTACCACATCCTTAAATTTGGCTGGTCTTTGAAAAATAACCCTGTATAGATAATTGATAGATATATATAGATTGTTACAGCTCAACTGTTACAAAAACTGTATGCGATAGACAAATGGGGGGGAGCAAGGGGTGAAACACGCAGGTTGCAGGTCCGATATTATTCGCACAGGGCCGTCATTCTCTATGACACAATGAACGAAACCGCGCGAAATCAACGCGAGATTGGCGGGATTAGCTAAGGAATTGACGTGGTTTTGAAGTAAGGAATCGTTATGTGGTCATAATTAATTAGGGCCTAGTGAATTACTGTAAAGGTTGTCCACTAAAACAACCTTATGTAGTTCAGGCTGGCTGTAAGTTAGCGCGGGTTCCATTAGCATATTCAAGCAACTTAGAGGTGTCAAATATTTTATTAGGTTTTTCTTTTGTTTATGAAACGATAGTAGGTACTAGTTTAGTCGGGAATATGTAAAGACGTTCAGTCAATATAAACGTAAAGAATTCATATCGTTGTTTGATTCCTCCCGGTACCTTGAGGGCATCTAGCCCTTCACAATACGCTTCCAAAAAGATATATGGTGTTTTGTTTTTCAACTTCATGCATTGTATGATACAGTGATCATAGATGACTTCAAAATTGGGCCAAGCCTTTGTGTGCGGTAAGATTTGTTGTGATAACGTTGCTTATTCCATACTCTTTGTTTCCACTTATTTGATGTTACACACCGGCGGCGCTCTCGTGTTTTGTCTTCTTCTTTATCATCATCATCACAGTCTGTATAAGTTAAGGTAAGAGAAGCTGATAGGGACAAAACGGCTCCGGTCTATCCTCTAAACTACAATTTTAAAAGTATGCCGTTCGTTATCCGTAACGCACCAGCCACCTTTCATCGTGTCATTGATTGTCGATTCTGCTCAGTAACTTGACAAGTGGAACGACGACGACCGACCGACCGACGATGGACGACCTTGTTTAGACGATCTATTGGTAATATCTCAGGGATACCAACAGCATCTGCAAGACCTCGAGGCAGGTTTTTAAACTTCTGGCCGAGTTCAACCGCCATGTGAATAGGGACAACTGCGCTTCTGCTCGGGAAAGCGTTAAATATCTAGATCATGTTATTACACAAAATGGTGCTTCCACCGAAGAACGGTGGAATGAAAAAATTAAGAATGAAATGAAGAATGGTGCTTCCTTCTTCCTTCCAGGGAAGGTGTTTGCTGAACTCAAGATGAAGGTACCAGGAACCCTAAAGCACCTTTTTTTTTGGGTGGGATATCATCAAATGAGCTCTCCCGCTCTGGGCTGAGCGGAAGGGCGTGTCAGACTTTTACTGATTAAAACCCACCCGTGTTCCTTCAGTTGCCTGTGCCAGGGGCCACGGTATCTTTTTCGAAACCTAAAGCACCTTAGAACCTTTTTATAACATTGTTCATGTTTCAGAAAATGTATACCTACCCAGCTTGCCGAACCATTGACACGCTTGACTTGGAAAAGTCAAGTATGGTCTTGAGTGAGTCTCAAGACCATACTTGACTTTACCAAGTCAAGCGTGTCGCGAACGGACCCAAACATTTAATGAGCTGAAGCGTCTACTGCTTCAATACTTGTAGTCGTCCTTTCATTCTGCGTTCTTACGTAACTACGCCGCAGTTTTATTGCAGGGCGACGGCAATCAAGAAAGGCCAATTGAACATGCCAGCCGACTCCTCGCCGACAAGTCGAGCCGACGCACCTGATCGCAACTACTCTACCACGAAACGTGAAGCACTCGCTGCAGTGTGGACGGTGGAACGTTTCCGGGCTTACCTAGACGGTCAACCAGTCCCACTGTCCCACATAGAGGCTAGTGATCACTGCCAATCACTTGGCAGTGATCACTGGCCTCACTCACTCACACAGGGATCACTGGCCACTGTAACGTAGTGGTTTAGTGATAGGCTACGTTAACATATAAATGATAGATTGTTTAGTATTTAAAATAATTTAATTATAAAATTGTGTTGAAGGTAGTAGGAAAAAAATATGAGAAATTTAAATATTGGTTTGAGCTGGGTTTGAGTACAATGATATCGAGCACGCGTGAAGTTTTAGCTAACCGAAGAACACCACTATCCTGCTTAGTAGTCTGGTAGGTGCAGGTGTGCAGTCAGCGTCCCGTAGTGGAGTCCTTCAGAGTCGCGGGGTAGTCTTGCGGCTTCGACGGGGACGAAAATGTTCTTCGGCCAGTAGAAAGTAGGAGGTGTGTCTGCTCAACACGTAAATAACGCAATGAATGTTGTTGAACTGTTAAAATGAAGCCGATTCCGATTGATTATGTTACGCAATTAGGGTGCAAGTTATCGAAATATGTCATTTTCGATATGATAGCCTGTCGGATGGTTGCGAATAGCTATGCTGGTAAGGTGAATGTCGTGGCAGACACGCTAAATAAACCGATTTGTTTCAGCGACACAAGCGACAGTTGCGATATGTGTACATCATCTGCGATCTTCCCGTGAAGATACCTAGTCAGCTTTGCCCGGAACAGACTTCGGACACACTAAAGTGGAAAAGATCGTTAAAGAGCTAGAAAGACCTGATGATGTTCCATCTTACAGGTTAGAAAAAGCATACCGCATGGATCAAAGAGTCTTGCACCGTTTCAATCCGGACTCCGAGAGTAAATGGCTCAGTTAGTTATATACCTGCTGGTCATATTTCAGCTATTTTGAAAGAGTTACATGACTTTCAAACTGCTGAACACCCACGTATCAAGCCTACCAGAAGGCAGCACAGCTGTATTATTTCACAGGGATGCGGTGAACAATCACCGATTATGTCTTAGCCTGCACTTCCAGTGATGTAGGGCCAACAACACCGAGCCCCGAGGTCCTACTATAAACACCAGTCATGAGCTAGCAGAACGAGGTGTTGGCCATGGACCTATTTGAGCTACTTCCAGATGATCACCAGGAGAAGCCACCCGATGGGACGGAGTTGCTCTAAAAGAAGCAACAGCAGAAGCCTGCGCTTATGTCCTCATCGAGAAAGTTCATTCAGTTCAGTCTACCTCGCAGAATTATTTCAGGCAACTATGTCCAGTTCGTTTCCGCAGTGTTGTGAGAATGTAAGTAAGCCCTAGACATCAAACAAAATAAAAAGCGAAATATCGCACAACAGGCAAATCACCGGCTTATTTGACCACAGGCAGAGAGATGCGGTCACCCACAGAGGTCGTTCCGTTCACGAACTTTATGTCATCAGGGTCAATGAAAACTTTGTCCCACAAATTACTCCTTACATAAACTTCCTGCATCCACTGTTGTTCGGGAACGCGTCGAGATCCAGCAGGACAATAAATCGCGAACGTCTAGCTAATTCTGCTGTTACTGTAGCAGAATTAGCTGCTACACTACCACGCTGGAGACAATCTCATACACTATGAGCGTCCCGTGGTCACGTGCCGGCACGATATATGTATAGAACAATCTAACTATATCTTTCCCTCGCCTGGCCATTACGAGGAAAACGGCTGGCGATGCGCACCAGTCAGCTGCCCACACATTTACCGCGCCACACGTCGCCACGTGCCTGCCTCGTGCCGCCATTGTTGCACGAACTTAGTATTTAGGGTTTTAGTAGACAAAAAATAAAAGGGCCGTTTTGACATTGACAGTTCTAGTAGGTAGGTAGGTAGTTAATAATGATCAAATTCACAAAACATGTATCGTTTGTATAAAAATGACAGGTGTCAAGAACGCATTCCCAAATGTTAAAACGGGCCTTTTATTTTTTGACAACTTTAATGTTGTAATGCAGCGGTCGGCAACCTTTTGGCAGGCAAGGGCCACAAGATGGCAAAATAAACTAAAGGCGGGCCGTACTTGTGATATTAACCCTAGAAGCCCAATATACATACCTACGTATAATTGGTCATATCCCATAGGGAAAATAAAAATGCTGTTAAAAATTGTTATAACATACGGAATTTAATTCGTGCACGTAATACTTACATTATGTTTATATGTTTGGGCTTATAGCTTGAAAAATAACCACCGTAAATCATTCAGAAATGAAAACTACAAAATACCTAAATAGGTAACTAATTTTATACAAATTTCAGTGTGATGTCTGAGGTTGCATTTGAGAGGCTATTTCTTATATGATAGCTGTCATATTTGTAGTTGAAATTCGTAGAATGGCTCAAACTCAAACTCAACTCAACTCAAACTATTCATCTATATCTATATCTTCTTCTATTCTATACTTATAATAAATCTGTAGAAGTGAAAATTCTGTACATTGAAAATATCAAAAAAATAAATGGCAGGGGGTGTTACTAGACCGACACCGAACCCAAAAATGTGATTAAAAAAATTTTTGTCTGTCTGTCGGTCTGTCTGTCTGTCTGTCTGTCTGTTTGTTCAGGCATCACGCAAAAACTACCGGTTCGATTACGATGAAACTTGGTATAATTATTCTTTAATATCCTGGGCACCACACTGGGTACTTTTTATCCCGGAAAAGTATATACAATAAAAAACAAACTTAATTTTGCGGTTCGATACCTAGACCCGATTACTGTACCAACCGCAAATAATAAGTTTGTCGTAGGTTACGTTACCCGCAGTGGAGTTCATTTTTATTCCTTTTAGTTTTTAGAGTTATTCAGGTTTATTTTTATATACTTAAGTCGTAGGTATAGATTTTAATTTTAAAGTATAGGTAGTAGGTATATTTGATAGTGTACGTAGTGACCGTAGGTTATTTTATAATACTGTTAGTTAGGATTAGTCATTCGTATAGATATTAGTTTTTAGGGATTTTGCTTATTTATTGAGTTTAGATTAGTTATCATTAGAAATAGGTTTATTTAGGTAGGTAGGGGTATTTAATTTTCTGTTATTGAGTTTTTTTTTTTAATTAGGTAGGTACTTAGGTAAATATATCATATAGGTGTACCCTCTTAATCACCACTAATGAGACACAATTGGTTTTCTATTGTAATTAGCCACAAAGGGCCCGCGAGATAGATGGCATTCTGGGGAAGCACATACATTTTATCCTGTTAGCACGTTCCCGTGGGATAATTTCCGACATCCACGCGGGCGAAGCCGCGGGCAGAAGCTAGTTTCAAATAAACCAATTACAGGCACTTTTGAATTGTCAAGGTCGGTCAGTCAAAAAGATGAAGTTAGTTGCCCATTCCAAAGCGTACTCGTAGTAGGTACCTATAGAGAAGAACGGGCAAGAAACTCCATGGACAGTCTTTTAAATCATAATAATATTGTTACAAAGTATTGGTTACATCATTCATGTTCAAAATTATGCACGTGAGAACGATGCAGAACGTTAAAAATGTCCGTAATGAAAAGATTAAAAAAAAACAATTCAAATATTAAATTATATCAAAATAAGCCATGGCAGCAAAGAGTTGACCAGTCCCTACTGACAGCGCCCGTTCACGAACATGACGCATAGATTAGCACCATTCAGCTCAACCATGTTGAAAGGAGCTAAATGATCCAACACATGCGCCACCATCAGCGAGACATTAGAGTGAGCATGACATACTCTCAGACGCCAAGGTTACGTCTTTCATTGATTTGAATGCGTCAAATCAATGAAAGACGTACCCAGTAAATGGTAGCTTTATAGTCATAGTACTCACATGCTCTCAAATGCTCCTCTGTGAGACGAGAAGCATATTTATTTTTTCTATAATTGACAATTGAAAAAGTTTCTTCGAATAAATAAGTGCTACCAAAAATTGTAATGAATTGCTGAGCAAACCTTTTCAATTCGTCAAAATCAGATGACAAGCTGCCATAAAATTTAACAAGATCATTGATTTCATAGAAAGAGCTTTTGAAAGCATCATTAGATTGGAGATCAATCACGTTCATTTGTAAATGACTCGGTACATCCTCAATATCACACGAAAAAGGGCAAAAATCTTCAGTTTGCTTAAACTTTCTTCTGCTCTGCTTTTGAAAAATCACCAAATCTGTCGCTGAATTGAGTTTGCAGTTGTATTAAAATATCTTTAATTTTATCACTTTTCCAATGAAAATGAATTCCAGCTTCTTCGACAGCCTTTTTACAAATCGGAAAATGATCTATTAACTTTTTTTCATCAATATGTTTTATAAAGAGTTTGTTTCTCATTTGGAATGCCTTTACGTCTGTGTGCATATCAGAGATTAGTTTAGTTTTTACCTGTAATGCATTTATTTAGATATTTATAACTTATTTACAAAACATTCACGGGCCGCGACTTGCCGACCACTGTTGTATTGTGTTAAACAGTTAACTAGTGTTTTACACCCAAATAAACTTTATTAGTGTAAGTATAAAACTGAAACTGTAACTTTAATGTGTTAGTGTTATTAAAGGTGGTAATCGTTACAACTGTCCCAAATCATTGTTACAACTTACAACCATCCTTGGGTAAGGGTGGGGTAGGTTGTAACAGTCGCAGGCATACACTCATTTGGGGCACGCCGTTATAGCGGTGGTACCATAATGGAAGCGTGGATAGAGAGGCGGCATGGTGTCGTCAGCTTCCGGCTGACGCAGGCTGCTTTGGGAAGTACCAGTGTCGAATAGGTCAGGAGTAAACACCGGTGTGTCACCACTGTGAGACTTGCCTGGAGGATACGGCGCAACACACGTTGGAGGAGTGCTTAGCTTGGGCAGAACTGCACCGTGACCTCATCGTGGCAATAGGCGGGAGCGATCTCTCGCTCCCGGCCTTCGTTCAATCGATGGCCGAGAGCGGGAGCGCGTGCGACGGTGTTGCCTCCTATTGCGAGGATGTCATGTCTGCAAAGGAGGCAGCCGAGCGGGAGAGAGCAGCCGCATCCTCTCTCCCCTCCCGAAGGAGACGCACCGGGCGCCCGAGAAGGGTGAAAAACGATCTGTGACCTCCATGAGAGGTGGCCTGCAAGCGGCGGACTAGGAGATCCGTCGTTCGACCAGACAGGCCCGAGTTGGCGCCGAAGTGTTCCACGCGCGCCACTCGAGAGTGGGTGCGACCATTGTAGGAATGGCCGCATGGGGAGGTAGGACCCGCTGAGGAACAGTTGGACAAGACCTGTCGGGGGAACGGTAAATGCTTAAGCGAATCCCGCACCCCCGGCCATAGGCAGAGGTGGACAAGCGGTGGTTTTAGCCGGTAAGAGTCTGGCATACCCCTCCATCACCCCCACGATGGAGTAAGTCCATGAGGATTTCCACCGCGAGACCAAAAAAAAAGGCATACACTCATTTAAAAGACTAAGACCGCCCATTGTGTCACCCTTTTTAAATTTTTATATATTTACCTATGTTTCTGTAATTTGTATGGAGTACAATAAAGAGTATTCTATTCTAAATTCTAGGAATCTGTTTTTACTATGCCTCTGATTTCGTATTATTTATATAATATTTATTTATTTATAATGACTAAACTTTTACCTCAAATGCTTTAGATTAGCCTTGTGTAAAGCCACAATGACTGACTCTAATTTAATTTTAAAAGTGAGTTGAGGTTGGGTTTCAATCGTTAGATTTATTAAATACCGACTTCGACAAGCGTTGCTTAACCGTGAGGTGTATTACTTAGCCAGGAGTCCTCTTTAGAGCTAAAAAGACTCTAAACCAATTTAAAAAAACCTTCTCTTTGAATTCCGTCCGTCAGTGTCAATGTCAAACGCACTCAGCTGTTGTTGTCAATGTCAAAAGAGTCAAAAAAATACAGAATTAATATTTGGATTTAAGCACAAAAACGTGATAAATTAAAAAATACCATTGTTTATAGCATTAAATTATTATTTGCAGGTTATTCAAATATAACAAATGGATCTACCGTTTGAGGTACGTACATTTTCACATTGAATAAGCAATACTTCCGCGTCTATCAAAGACAGGTTTTCCTTGTTTGTCGTTTAAATAATTTTTTCACGTGATTATCGATCATGCAGATGATTTTTCTACTGTCGATAATACGCCCAAAAATTACACTTTACTTTAAGATCGTAATATGCGTAAAATAAATTCATTAGATCAGATGTTTTGATTTTTATACTAATCAATAAGTACCTACTTTGTATCACAATATTTATATCCTTACACTACTTTCAGGTATTAGTTTATCTTTTCAAGTACTTACCAAAATCTGATAGGAAAGCTGCCAGTGAGACATGCCGCTCATGGTACTTGGCTGCAAATGATCAATGCTTTTTGAAGAACAAAGTGGCTGTATTTTACAAAACAGTATTGTCTGATGAAGTATCCTCGCCACTCACCATATTTGAGGAATCAGCTATCACATATTACAACTATTTATTTAATGAAGTCGAAATAACAAGTAAACAAAATGAATTCTGGAATAGAATGGGTGAACACATACGATGTTTGACCTTAAGGAGCTGTGATATTTGTGAAAAAGTATTTGTTTATATGCTACAGAAATGTACAAATCTAGAAACTTTGAACATACAAAACTGCAAAGAACTTTTCATGTCAGGGCGTCTTCTGGAAGGGAAGAGTGAGGGATTTTTAACTGACAATCTTGAAAACTTAAAATCTTTAAGTCTTTCAGGGAATCAGTACTTGACAGATGCATTGTTCAATAGATTTGTTTCTGCTGCCCCAGCCCTAGAGGAGTTAAACTTATCAGCATGCTCCTTGCAGTTCCATCTTGGTTTAGTCAAGAAGTTTTACCCTGCAAGTACTGATATATTCAGAAACCCATCAGAGAGTGTATTGACATTTTATTTTATACTCCAGTTGATTGTTATTAGAGCTAGAAATATCAAACGTTTGCATTTTTCTTGTACTCTCATTGATGGAGCTGCACTGAAGACCCTATCAGAAGTACCAGATTTAAAGCTACACTCCTTACAAGTACATTCCTGTGATCAACTCACTAACACTGGCATATTGTCTCTGACTACACACCAAACATCTCTAAGAGAGCTTGATATAGGATTGTGTACACGAGTGACAGACCAATCACTTGTACTTATATGTGATAATCTAGTCAATTTGGAATACCTCAACATTCAAAGATGTAGAGCTGTCACAGATTCAGGAATAGCAGAACTGAATAAGTTGAAGAAATTGAGGTCTTTAAATATATCACAATGCGAACTGTTAACAAAACATGGTCTTGAGAAAGGTATTTGTGTTGGAGAAAATGAAAGACTTGAAGAACTTGATATCAACTCATTGAATATAGACCAAACTGGAGTTATTATGCTTTCTGAAAGACTTCCTAACTTACGTGTATTAAACTTGAGCTACTGTTTCAATGCTGTAACTGATACATCAGTGCAAGTCATTTTTAAGAATCAATTGTCACTTCAAACTTTAAAGTTTAGCCATTGTGATAAAGTTTCTGATGCTGGATTAACTGGCATGGGAAAAGTTGAAACAAAAGGTGGCGATGATGTTCCAATAAGGTCAAGTATTGATGAATCACACATGTCGCCTAAGATCCACTTGGGGTCCAGAGCAGAAGAAGAAATAGTCCGTGATGCTAGACGAAAAAGAGATGTCTTGCTTATGTGCGAACAACTGACAATGGATTCATACACAGGTTACTCCTTAGCTCGCATGACGGGTCTTAAAGAGCTGGATATAAGTGGATGCAATAGAATAACAGATGTGAGCTTGACCTATGCTTTTAATTTCAAGGAACTGATTAATCTAAACTTAAGTAGATGTCAACAAATTACCTGTAAAGGAATAGAACATCTAGTCAAAAGTTGTCCCAGCATTGAATATTTTAATCTGACAGACTGCTACAGTCTAAAAGATGATGCTGTGAAAGAAATAGTCAAAGACTTGCACAGATTAAAACAACTAGAACTAAGAGTAAGTGAAATATCAGCCAGACTCTTCTAAAACTAATGAACATCTCTGTTCTTGCAATATTAAAAATTAAAAAATCTTTTTTCAGGGGTGCAATCAGCTAACAGATAAGACCTTGGAAGCAATAAGTATGCACTGCAATAAACTTCAGTTCCTGGATGTGCAAGGGTGTCGCAACATGTCTCCAGAACTGGCTTGTTCAATTGGATCCCTACCCTCTCTGCATACTGTGTTGATGTCCAAGCCAGGACCTTACATAGATGATGGAAAAAAGAGTAGAGCTCCTGCCCCAGCTTTTCTCCCGGCGTTGATGAGAAAACTTCGCTTACACTAGGCTTATTTTATTTAAAACACTTTGTTATAGTAATCGATTTTAAAAGAATAATACTACAGAGGAACCTATAAGCTCTGTCCACACTGAATCGAATCCCGCTCGTGATGCAGGACACCACTGCGTGCGTCGATTGTTTTAATGATTCAGAAGTCACAACTACCTCCATGCATGTTAGTTGACACCATCAGACCGAGCAAACTGCATCCCGTGCGGAATTCGCTTCAGTTTGACCAAAACTTAATGTATCTGTCTAGCTAGGTCATCTTCTGTAAAGACAACGAAAATGATTATCCAAGTTACCTCAGTAAATATGTATGTAAATCAGTGGAAACCTACTTGCATTTTTTATTTGTAATGGTTCTGATAATCAAGAATCCAGGCAATCAAGCTTGCACTGTTTAGTGGGAATCTTTGTAAATGTTGTAATGCACTTCCTTGCCATTCAAATTTGTAACTAAACAAGTATATTCGACCTCGTTATTGCTTAATCACATTCATAACTTGAGGAACCATACTGTGATAAAGGAGTTACGAGGGCGGCTATATCTAACAGCATTAACATAAGGACACTTTTTTCAATTGAGTTGTAGGTACAGGAAGGTAACTATAATCTGTGTTACAATAGTCATGCTCACTCCACTGCGTCATCCTCTAGTTCGAACGTAATTAACTAGGTATATCGCTCTTACTATCGACTGTCTCAAGGTCAAGGTAGAGACTAGCATCGACAAAATTTATTCTCTGATTTATTGTACAGGAGGAAATTGTGTACGATTGTGATGTTTGTTTACCTTGACAATTTATTATCTTTACTTTAGGTGTAATTAACTTGATAGTCTTGATACCTAATATTTATAATGCAATATGTGGCTAATGTTCATGTTAAATTATATTAAATCAAAATATGTAATTATTGTTTGTGATGAAATTAAACTTACATGTTCCTGAAAAAGGAGTTTTTAGCGACTGTGATATCACGTTATATACCTATAATTATCTTTTTAAAGAATAAGAATATTTTTATTTGCAATAAGTACAAATTCTTTAAATACGTCGCAATAAAATCTATAACCACTTTGTTTGTTTTTAAAATGATCTCAGACGCAACTCCCTGACCCTATGAGCTATCTTAATAATTATGGTATTTCATTTTCTACTTTTTTTCTAGCCAATGCGCATAGGCTCCTACGCACGGGTACCGACTTTCCAAAGATTAATATCGTTCGATGGAATCTACAGATGATTTAAATCGCGAGCTCGATAATTTTAGGAACGTCGGAATGTTAGTTTTAATAGTCGGGGGGGGTTACTTTGTCAAATTAAGCAAAAAAAAAAAAAAACGAAGAGGACCAGATTGAGGAGCGAACTCAAAAATTTTAGTACCCTACCTCGGATAGCTTAGATTTGACGATGATTTTGAAGACTGTTTTTAAGATATTTTTTTATGGATAATTATAATAATCGTGAACTCGTTTTAAATTTGTACAAAAGGCCGTGCTAAAAGATGTTTTGATCTGGGGGCACGTGAGTGCCCCCGCCAAGACGAGCCAAGCGAAGCGCACTACCTACCTTTTCTCGAAGCACTTCGTCGTATTTTTGAACCTTCTTAACTTGGGTTTGGATTATACCAATTGAACAAAATTTTCGGGATATGATGTCAGTGGTTGACTTATTAAACCTATAAAGTTTCAATTGCATAGCTCATATACTTTAGATTTTATTGATATCTAAAATACCCCGATTTCGTCACTGACGATCATCAATATTCTGAAGGTTCTTCCTGAAGTCCTAGAAAGCTGAAATTTGGTATGTAAGCTAGTAATAGGACACAAACAACAAAAAAATCTTAAAATTTGAAACTTTACTCCCCCAACCCCTTACTAGGGGGTGGGGAGCTTCCGTAAATTTTGTGTTGTTATAAATAATAAGATATGTATTTCAGGATTTTCAGTAAATCATAAGCAACTTACAAAAAGAAATGAAATCCCACAAAAACATTTCATGTTAAATGTTGCCAAGACGAGACCATGTAGCTCGCACTGTCAAAAAGTAATCAGATCTCATGTAGAGCCAAGCTTCTAACTCTACAAGGCCTAACTTCGCAAACTCTACACCTTAGTCAAAATATAATGGCTTGGCCGTTTCGGTACATTCACATGAGCGTAAGGCTCGTCGGACGAGGGTGGTATAAATGCGCAACTTAGTGGCAGCGCTTAACTTGGTATTTCCCTTCAGATCCTTTTCGCGAAGTGCATCAGTGTTTTCACTCCAATTAATTTTGTTATCTAGAACTACACCGAGATATTTGACCGAACGGCTCCAGGGTATGGAATGATTTTTAAAGTTAATGCGCCTGGAGGGTAATAATGATCGTTTACGCGAAAAAATTATAATTTCTGTTTTACTAGAGTTGAATTTTGGTTTCCATCTGGTGAAATACGTGTTAAGTAGGTTTAGTGCAAGTTGAAGCCGCCCAATTTTTAATTCAATATCCTCTGAAAAAGTACAAGAGGCAATGTCATTAGCATATATTGCAAGATGAGTTCGGTTGCTTAGGTATTGTCATTTAGATATAGTAAGTATGAAGAAGATAGATATGTACCACAAGGTTCAAATTTAGGACCATTCCGGTCCTAAATTTGAACCTTGTGGTACACCAGATACAATAAATTTCGCCATAGAATTATTGTGAACACAATTCTATGGCATTTCTGGTGTTTTCATAGGTGAACACCTATGAAAACTTTGAAATGGCGGTTAATTAGACAGTTTTGGACTATTTTGATAAGTGATAGAGGAATGCCGCTAACAATTTGCTTGTGAAATATTCCCTCGTGGCAGGCAGTGTCGTAGGCTTTTTCAATATCTAGCACCACCATACCTGTCGATTTCCTTAATTTAGGTTGTGTGCGATGTGCTCCGATAACCTGGCCAACTGCTGGGTGGTGAAGCGTGCCTTAAGAAATCCAAATTGCTCTGGTAGTACCTAAATGTTCTGTAACTTTTAACAGCCGGGTAAGAATGAGTAGTTGAATGAGTAATTGCAGAACAAATTTAAACTAATTACTAAGAAGTCATGTACAAAATATGATAAGAATCCGCTTAACCGTTTCAAAGATCTAGCAAAACCAAAAACGTTACCCCAGCAAAATCTCGAATAACTTCGCAACCGAAGAAAGAACAAATACAAAATACGGCACATTTACTTCATATAGACAACTAATTTTATAGCTAGTATTTATTTAAATACTCCCATTAGAAAGAAAAAGGTCTGGCTGGGGTAACGTTACCCCAGCAGGATATGATTTTTGTGAAATAATTAAAAAACTATAAGCGCAACAAATTTAAAAATGTGTGCAACAATTACAGAAGCCGCAAAACTAATTATCTATAAGATTGAAATGACCATTTTCGACAACATCTGGCTGGGGTAACGGACACCGTTCCTCCGCATAATGCCCATACTATGGCAACCTATTTTCACACAACGTTTCAGTCACCTGTGCCACTTTTAGACTTCCTCTTATGTAGGTACTCCTTCCCTATTATATAATCTTTTCACATCCATTTTCTTTACACACATCCTTTTCAGCATTCTCATCTCAGCTGCATGCAATTGCCTTTAATACATCCCTTTGTGGCCCAACATTACTAATCCAAACAAGCCATCCAGCAAGTGTAACCATTGTTCTATGAATCTTCCCCTTAAGTTTAAGGGGAATGCGGAAGTCGCTGGAGAGTTCTGCGGGGTAATTGCGTAACACATTATCGGTAGCAATGGCTTTCATTTTGACAGCTCAACAAGACAATATTTTATGCGTTATTTACGTTGTTGAGTAGACAAATTTTTCGAACATATGAAGCAATGGATTAGCAATATCCTTCAAAATGATTCAGATTGTGATTGATAGTGTGTTACGCAATTAGGGTGCTGTTATGGTCCAGTGTGTAAATACAAACAAATTATAAATTTCAATATTTTATTACATTGAATTTAAAAATAACTTTTACATATTTAACATAGATAATGTATTCTTACTTGATTTGCTTTAATCTTACCAAACTTTGTTCATAAACATATTTTAATGTTATAATACAATGGCTGTATGTAGTACCTATATAAAATAATTGTAACTAAAACTATTGTGGTTGTATATGTATGTTTAAACGAGTTATACAGTTATATAATAATTTATTTGTAAATATACGTAGTTCTGCAGTATCTATCTAAGTTTTAGCATCAATTTATCTTTTAAGTATCAGTTTTTAGGTTAAGGAGGTTTAGCTTGACCAGGAAACTGGACAATTTTATATTTATTTATACGAACTTGTTTTTCCGTGTTTTTTTTCTAAACTTTTTCTATTGGGACGTACCACCTATGCAATGTAAGCATGCTGCCTGCAAGCATTACGGAAAATGCACGTTTGCAGTAATACTTTCTAATTTGCGATTGATTTCTTAATGCATTTTTGAGATAGCGCAAAATGGGATGTTAGGCTAATTTACACTCTAAAATGAAGACTTATATAACATTATAATTATTATCTTAATAAACGATCATATACTTCGATCTTTATAAACAAAGTATATAATCCGTCAACAAATACGAAAACGTTTTATAGTAGATATCGTCTAATTTAAAATTGCACGCTCCTCCACTGCTTGTTGCATACACATTTCAAATGTTTGTGGAGGGGCGTGCAATTTTAAATTAGACGATCTCTACACACATGAGCGAATCATTATTTAAACCTTTTGAGAAAGATAAATTTTGTAAATATTCATTAAATATCCCTGTGAAAAATTCAACAAAAGCAGTACCACTGCGGCATTTATATACATAATCAACATTGAGATAATAAACAAAAAATGGTTCAATGCACCAAAATAAATAAACAAATAACACCTCCGGTGTGATTAGCTAGCTACATACATTCATCACAAAAATGGTAGACGAAGATGCAATTCATCAACGGCACATATTGCGTTTTATATTATTGTGCAAATTCACAGCTAGATCCGATCAATGGAAATATTCTGCAGTTCCATATATCACGAACATTCGCACTCTTTTTAATAGGAACCACATTGTTAAAATTTCAATATTCATTTTTTTTTAAAACTGTTTTATGATACGTTTAAGACATTGCTTGACTTGATTAAAATTATGAAAACATATTTCAAACATTATGTTGTCATAATTGTAAATTTTGTAAAAAACAACAATAGCAACGCCGCTGAGCTGCTTGCATTTAAAATGAATGATCTACTCATCTATATATAAATAGTATAAAATAAAATCACGTTTCGTCCCTATCTGTGTGACCGTTTAGTTCTTCTAAATTGCACAATGTATTTTGAGGCGGTTTTCGCCATAATTTAGGGGATTCCATCCGGAAGGTTTAAATGTATATATTAAATTCTTATTTAACTTAATTATGATAATGAATTGTCGATGTTTTGTCAAAAACCGTGCGAAGCAGGAGCGGATCGCTAGTCTTTTATAAGGCACCAAAGCAATTGCACCGACAATCACATGCTATATGGCTATTTTTTTGTGGGAATGACTTCCATACTTTTTAAATATCGATCTCATTCAGCTGTCATAATAAATATTTGAACGAGTGCAAAGAACCTCAGTCACGCGATAAACATACTTACATGTTATCATTTAACCTATTACTATACAAAATACTCATAAGTATTCTCTCATAGTAGTCTATGATAAAAAAAACAGTTGGGATCAATTTATTGTTCAATGTGCGAGCTTATATTTATGTAATCACTAATTTAATCATTTATAAATGTTAACAAAAATACAAACTGTTAAGTTATCAGACTGTTCATTTTCGTGACAAAAAATCGAAACTGTACATAACAAATGATTGAGATAAAACTTAAGTAATTACACAGCGTAACTACTACATAATGTAAGTAATATTAGCCTTATCCCGTGGTGTATTTTTTTTTTGTGAATAAAAAATATCGATGAATAACTTATACCTAGCTTTTTGGTTAAATTTTGTAAATCTTTAATATATCCAAGTAAAACAGAAAATCATATCATCATTTAAGCTTTGTTAATGGAAAAAAAATAGAATTTAAAAGATAACCTTACGTTTAGACGCATTTCCTTGTTATTTGTAGCACTTGTTAAGTGGCAAACAGGCAAACCAATGAACAGATAAAGAAAACTTGTATTAGCAATCTCTAAAGCTAATTGTATATCTTATTTTTGTTTTTCTTTCTCAGTTACATGTATGACTACACTAATCATCAGTTATCAAAGTCAGTCCACATGAAGTATTATCGAAGTGAAATACTTAAATATCACTTTTTAGACGAACCCTTCTTCTTGTGGCGTCGTTTTTTAGGCTTTCCTCATGGTTTCAACGTAAAGGAAGGCGAGCGTATCTGCATCTGCGGCGTGTTTAGCGTCGAGCTGCTGGGACTGGGCACGCACGGCTCCTGAGAATTATCGCACTCCAGATCTGGCATGTTTATATCCTCAAAGTCTGGAATATTCCCTGTATACGAGATTAGCTGATTCCCTTCAACTGAAAGTTGCCCAAAAAAATATTATTAATATTTTTAAATATAAATTTAAAGACCGACTGCAGTTTACTACATACTAACATTATAATGTAAAAATAGCCTAAAAATACTAGAGGACATCTACGTCATCAATAATGTATTACAATAACGATATAAATGTAATAAAACAATGTCATATAATCAACCATGCTACTACTTAAAAAGCAATCAATAACTAAGTACCTAGTACATAAAATAAGAATAGTTGTCAATCCTTAATGATAATAGGTATACGTTTGAGAGCAATATCATACCTATAACATAACTTAAAATAAATCACTACGTACGTTAAACATACAACCCACGCCCAAATTTTATTAAAAAAAATGGAACATAAAAGTTAAACGCTATAAAAATGCAGCTTTAGTGTAATGCCCAGCGCGCAGCATTAAAAAATAATTGAAGTAAACATAATGCAATGCGCTTTTTCGGGGACATAAAAATATAATACAAATACTAACATAACTTTCAGAACCGATGATGGAGAATTAAAACATAATAATTGCCTCTGAAAAAAAATAAGCACTAAAATGTACTCAAATCTATCAGTGGGATCAGTGGCGTAACTTCACATCAGAGGCCCTATGCAAAGGGGAATTTGGGCCCCCATTACCCATTACACCCTCCACGGCGTGACTTTTTTTTACAAACTAAAATTTGTTATTTTCTTCGGATAATATTTATTATTTTTGTGTAACTTTGGTTACAGGTTTTTTATCACAAGCGCTGGGTGTCATGTGCTTCTAGAGATTTGTCGAAAAACAAAGAATTACGAAAAACCTAGGCTGAAAGAGCGAGCGAAGCGAGCTCGAAAACTTTTGCAGCCCGCCTCAGATTGGTTAGATTTTCTTTTGATCATTCATAGTATGAATTGAGGCGGGCTCATGCCTTTCTGGATTACGACTTACTTTTTTCTTAGCTTAACATATTATAATAAAGCCCTCTCGTCGGTAGGCGTTAAGGGCCTAGACCGGTGCCGAGTTGACTTAGCAGGCCCAAATCAAAATCTTAAATTTTGGACTGAGTGGGCCCCAAACACTGCGGGCCCTGGTGCCATGCACCACTTCACACCTTAGTAGTTACGCCACTGAGTGGGATGTAATATCAGCGGTTCCAGTTTTACAAATTTATGAATGTAAATCAATGTCTAGTCTATTCGTGCAAAATCTAGTATAAAATCTACTTTGCAGTAAGGTATGTGTGAAATAAATTACTACCATTATCCTCAGTAAACAGGTGCTGGACGCGAGTGTCGTCACTGCTTACATTCGAAATCTCACCTTTCTGCTTCTTTGCTTTAATTAACAATAAAATGTAATTACAGTTAACATTTAACATTTATTTTATAACTATTGTGCCTTATTTTAACATGATATTTAGTTAGACATACAATATTTTCACAGCAATAACTGTCTTTATAAAATGTCGCGGCAAAAATGAATCTCTTAATATTAAACCACTTGGTGGGATTGGGGAATCTTAAATTTGCAATTAAATATCCACAAATAATTATAGATAGTAATTTTCTCATAGATAACAACATTAATGTTCTAACAGTTCTGTTCATCAATACATTTAGTTATAAGAATCTTTATATTATTGACATGACATTCACAATTTCAGTGTGTTAATATGTATATAATCAGCCAAGGGTTTTAGGTCCGTTTGAGTCAATTTTGTCACGACACAATCTACCTATCTTCCGTAGCACTGACCGGAACCACCACGTCTATATAACCCTTTACCAAAAATATCCACCACGTCATGTGGCCGAGACGCGGTCAGCGTTGATAAAATCTTGCAAGATGAGGTAGTGACAGGCTACTTTGCAGGGGAGGCCTCGCTGTTACCGATCAGCCAATCAAAATCAATCATCGGATACTGTTTGGTTGTATCTACAATTAACATAAACGTGAATATAACTCTGAAAACACATGCAGATATGTACTGGCCTTTTAGATCGCAATGATTTGTTGATGGAAGTCGTGCGTGTGCATTTTGGTTTGAGTGATGTTGTAGGTAGGTATATACTCTTAATCTCTTAATCATAATGATAGAACGAAACTGGCATACACCTTGGGCAGAAGTTTCTTTTTAAACTCTGTCCTCGTTACTAAATTTCTACAAGCTCTATTAGTATGTATGTGGTTGAATAAGCAAATAAGTTACCTTGTTGTGTTTTGTAGTGCAAGTGATTATTATGCGTTATGGATGAAATAGCAACCTTCGTGATACCCACAACATTGTGGGAAGAAATTATAACGATGACTGGAAATTTGGACACAGTATCTCTGCTTCCTTTGAACATTGTAGGTATGTTTATACAAAATAACATACAATTATATTTTAACTAGTAACTCACCATTATTAGCTGTTTTCGTCCTGTCCTCCATCGAGTTATAGGGCAGGCCGTAGAATGGATCATCCGACCCAAATAGCTGAAATAACATTAAGTAATATTATACATTTTTATCTACAAAAAAATTAAATATCAATATGTAGACTGACAATGATAATACAAGATAATATGACGGATATAACAATACATCTATAATTTTGGCATCATGCACCGGCTGTGTATCTACCGTGATAAGCATTAGTCCTTTAGTACAATGTTCGAAACCATCAAAGTTACTCATAATAAGATAATGAAAGGGACTGTCAATATTATTCAAAAAGAAATATCCATTAATCATAATTATCTAGCATCTATTAGTCCTGCTGATTAAATATAACTATTACATAATTATTTGATGTAGGCTGCAAGGAAGGAATAGCGAGAGACATCGAAGGTAATATTCTTGCATCAGCGGTCTATGGACAATACAAAAATCATTTTATGCATTTTTCTATCATTGATTTGTGTTAAAATCTAGATTATAATAGCATTAAAAACTAAAAGAAACAGTATATACCCAATGGATCCTACACGTAATTCAATCTACCTAAAAAGAGAAAAACCCACAATGGCTATTACTAAGTGTAATCAAAGCAATCATAACAATATTATTATATACACTCTGGATTGTTTCTTTATGTGTTGTGAACCGGTCTCTAACATACAGACAGTCAGACACGCGCGTCTGTGTGCGTGCAAATGTCGCACAACACAAGGCTTTACACGCGGACCAACACGTTGGCTGCAACGTGACTTGCGCCGCGCTACCAACCTAACGATCTTAAAACATCAATGTTTACAGTGCGTTACAGATTGGAGCTCTTGCTTGTGTGCGTGTGATTCCAATCGGCGCATTCACTATTAGCGAAGTTTCTAATGTTTTGAACGGGAGATTATGGAATCTGTGCCTCAAAGGTGGACAATGAATAAGTTAATAATAAGTTTAGAACAAGTTAAATAATTAGGTGGTTTTTATTTTATAAATAATTGGGTGAAATGCACAATACTTACATATTCAAATAAAACCAGAAAAAATATAAATAAAATAGGCGATTGTTTTGGAATGAATATCAATCTATAACAAAGTTAAATTTACAGATAACCCTTGAGGTACAGAAATGTGCCAACTATGAAAACTACACTTCAATTGCAAAATTACCATTTTTGCAGAAACAAACTGTTCATTAAAAAATATAAGTATACATACGCCCAGTAACGTGTTTGTGTCAAAAGCGTAGCTGTCACTCCGAAGCAGTTCTCTTAGTGATTCAATGTCTGTTTGCATAGTATCCAAATGATCATCAATATCGTTCCTGAAACATTTAAAAAGTTCAATTATCTACTATGCTTCTTGTAGACAAATCCAGCCATCATTTTACATAGAAGTTTTGTAATACCTACATAAGAATGTATTCTATGTATATTCAACTTTACTTTTACAACAACAAAAACAGTAGGTACCTAAATTAAGATTTGTTTTCCCAAAACCTAAATAATTAGTATAGCAGTGCGTGATTGCTAAAATTGATGATTTGAGAGCTCAAATACATAACAGACCTTTAATTTTTTTCTCCTTGTAGCAATAAAGCAACTTATTTTTAAATAAGCAATACCTAAGTTAGAAAACCGTAACCTTGGCAATTGATTGTCTAATATAGATATTTATCAAAGTTATACAAACAATATCATAATTTAAGAATACTTTCAATAAATATTTATACAAGGACACATCTGCATCTGTAACATGGAATAATAATTATTATTATATATTCACATACTTGTTTGAATTTGTTCCAAAGAGGGAAGAATATTCCTCCCGATTTTTGCTGAGGTTATCTCTCCTATTCCTGAATTTTGAAATTACATACATATTATACACATGAAACTTGTCTAGTTTGACTTAACCAACTGCAACATTTTGAATAGAACTTCTTTATTCTTCACATATTGTGATTAGGGGGGATTATAAACATAGAAAGTACCTACATAGGTACTAAAAATAGAAAAGAATTAAAAAGTGATAGCATTTAATTAATTACCTTGTCTGGAACCTATTAGTGTTGTTGTTTACAGTAGCTAGAGTCATGTTGTTCCAATCAATATCATCCTGGAGTTCTGTTTTGATATCGGCCAGATTCAAGGTAGGCTCACTACTTTTGTTGCTTTTCTTTGATTTTCTACTAGCTTTCAACTCTGGTCTTTCTATTTTAATATTGATGCCACCAAGCAATTTGTCCCTTGTTGTTGTTAGGAGTGACTCATCAACTAGATCTTGCAATGCATTTTGCATACTTATGTCATCAGCAGCAGGAATGCCAGCATCGCTTACTGAATCATCACTGGCAAATATTTCTGCTGGAAGCTTCAAATCTGATGGGGGGTTTAATGAGTTGTAGTTTCCAGATAAAAGACCTTTACCTGAGGATGTTACCGTGCTCCTATTAGCAGAATTATTACGGCCTTTTTGTTTGGTTGGTACTTGCTCAATTTTAACAACAACTGGTGAAGGTGAGCCCATCATATTGTTCATCACTTGATCCATGCCAGACTGGTCCATAGTGGGAGTTGCAGGTGTTGGGGAAGCTGATGTGATGGTGGGCATGTTGTCAGTTGTTCTCTGCATACCATTGTTGCGGGTTATTGGATAACCTAATCTATTTCCAACTGAAATTAAATTTTATATTAAATAAAGGTTTAAGTATGTATCAGAAACTAATTAGGACAAAAATAGTTAATTAATTACAGGTACCTGCGTCAGGGTCATCGCCATCTTCCATAGTGACATGATACATTGAGGTTGTGGGATCACCAGGGCTGTGGTCAGTGTTGACACTAGTCATGCTGGGTACTTCAACTGTAACAAACTCAGATCTGGGCATGGAGTCATGTGTGCCCTCACTGTGCATCAAATCGTCGTGTGCCAGTTCATGTATAGTAGGTCCATCCTCCTATAATAAGTGCATATTCACAGAATTATCCTTGAATAACTATTGACTTCAAAATTGTTTAATCAATGTAGTATAATATGACAACTTACCAAATTATCCTCACTTAACTCATCCAATAAAGTATTTTTGTCCAATTTCAAATTCTTTAACCTTCCAGGATAAGATCCGTCTGCATTGTGAGCTGCACTGTTGATCATCAACTGGTACGGTCTCTTCACTCCAACATTGTTCCCACTAGCGTTTGGTGGCCTAGTTGGCTGTACTAGTGACATCAGGAATTGGATGAGCTAAAATAATATTTTATATGAATGTTTAATTTTTTATAATTTAAACGAAGTATAAGTAAAAGATATAATAAACTGACATTGTTTACAATCTGTTGTTGTTTTATGTGCTTCTGTCTCAGAATGGCCACTTCTCTCCATAAAGCTTCATTCTCCTGTTTCATGACACTGAACTTAGCATCAAGACTCTCCTGCTTGCCTTTCATTTGTTTCACATCTGTTAGCACTTTGTTCATAAGCTCTGGCTTCAGAAGAACTTTCTCCCCACTTTCATTGCTAGTGACTATTGACTTTGGGTTGGCAATCTTTCTTTTAATGTGCTCTAATAGATATGAATGCTCTTTCATGAAACAAGGGTGAGAAAATTCTATTTCATCTTTCTCATAGCGCAAGCCACCATTTTCTACAGATGTGATCTTATGAAATCCATACATATTCAATTGCCGAATAAAGCTTGCCATATTGTTGTGTTTGTAATATAAAGGAAGAAGCTCCCTTGCAAAGTCTGCCTGATTTTTTATGACAAATGTTTTCCCACCCTGTAATATAAAAAAAACACATGATACTATCTTTAGAAACTACCTTGAAAGAAGGTTACAAGTCACGGTAAAGTGCAAACAAGTACTTGATTTAATAACAGACAACTGGTTGATGACAACGTTGATTTTCTGACTGCAGAGTAACCAGACATTACATGGACAATGCATTGATTGTTTACAGTTGGTGTCTACTACATACCATATTATGTACTTACTAACTTTCATTAATAATGTCATGACCTGTCTGGACAGGGTACAATTTCCAAGTATTTGTTTGTTGTTGTTGCTAAGAAATGCATTGAAACTCTTAATGAGTTATAATGTTTTCTAACATTAGAAAAAGTAATAAGAAACAGTTATGTACTTTCATTCCAATAGGCAATAATGATGATACTACTAATACTATCTCTATGTGTATATTTAGACTAAGTACACGAATAAACAAAAATATCCACTTTTTGTCAATAGCTGATTGTAAAACAAGATAATAATGTGATCAGCAGCCTAAAATCTTTCCTCGGACTAAAAGTCCTAGGTATCGCCAATTAATTCACGTCAGGGGCCGAGAGCATGCTAATAAACGTGACCTGTAAACTATTTATTTATTTATCAAGTTTCACACACAGTCTGTCAAATTGCAACATTTTTTAGGTTGTATTCGTAACGACTTTCTATTGGGTAATCTCGCAATAATACGCGTCGAAGCTACATAAGATGATAGTGAACTGTCTAAGCAGAGTTTTTAAGACTGTTATAAAATTATAAACACTCACTGGACTCCAAGAAATCAGATGGTTCGTCTCTGTATCATTGACCAGTTTCCATAATTTTCCAAGAAAAGCAGGCACACTGGCCCCAATTTCTACTACTGAACGCATTATAAACTGAGTTGAATATTTAACACTGGGTATAAAAATGACTATCCCAAGTCCTATATCGATATTTTCAGAAATATTACAATGTTACAGTCAAGAATTGCGATTCTCAAATCGCCATTTTAATTATTAACTCACACACTGTCACAGTTATTGTTCACACTGATGTGAATTTCAATAGGTATACTGTAAACTACACCCACACAAACAAAGAATATTGTATGCCAACATCTCATGACAAACTACTGCGTTCAAAAACAAACTCTCCAAGTTATCTATGATTTTGGAAATTACGGCGGTACAATGTATCAACTTTTTTTAAATAGTCTGTATTCACAGCCAATCTCTTATTATTTCAAATCCTAATTATTTATAGGATGTATTATGAAAGGAGAAGGTCGATGTTAGATTGGTACTAGTAAGGAGGCAAGTAAATATCAATTTGATTAGTGCGACGTGCGCTTATATCATTATCATCACCTTCATCCACAGCACGGGTCCACTTCACCCACGGCTGGGCATCTTGTCTTTCCTTGTGCCCATATGCCAATTCCCACGCTCCTATGTGCACATATAGTATGTATGTACTAATTCCATGGACGTGGATTTGATCATACTTATTGTAGTCTTTGGATTTGATTAGTATTTAATAATCTGTGGTGTTCATCCGGTCGTGTGAAATAAAATGAAAATAGGGATGCACGATACTTGCATTTGTATCGATGCTTTGGATCGATTCCGATTGTTACTATACGAAACGATTCTAAGATCGTATCAAATGGTTTGATCCTATCATCCAAATATAGAATCAATCAATCTGTCTGACCTAGTGCCAACTGTGTTGGGGTTGACTTTCAGTCTAACCTAATGCAACGGCATGCTAGTATTTTACATGGAGCGACTGCCTGTCTGACCTCCACAACTCTGTTACTGGGTTACACATTACCCTTTGATAAGACTTGTTGTTAGAGTTTTGGGCTTCTGACTAGTCGTAACGACTGTCAAAGATCAAAGAATGACCACCGGGACCATTGGGCTTAACGTGCTTTCCGAGTCTTGATAAGTATAAAATAGTCACCCATCCACGAACCAACCGCGGCAAGCGTGGCTTAACCTTCGATCGACCCATGCGTGCAGCTGCTATTATTAAACCCGAACGTAATCCCTTTAAGAGTCTAGACAATATTCCAGGATATATTTTGTACTCCATGCATCTGATCTGTCGTTGAATAAGTGCGTTTTAGTATACATATAAAAGACACACAAATAAAAAATGTTAAAAGCGAATATTCATAATAGCAACAACTAAGTTGAAAAAACCTTAAGTCCTCATGTTGCCTTATTTATCAAAATGCACCGCTGCCAAATAAAAAACATTCTAGATAAGTTTTTACACAGTAAACAGTTATGATAATTATTTTTGGAGGCATGAGGAACAGGGTGTAAAGTTCACTCAACCTCCATAGAAAAGGGAGGATCCTCCAACCAGACGGGTGTTGTGTCTGGTGGACAACTGCCCAACGATTGATGTTGGGAAATGGTACCTAATTGCGCGGTAAACTCTGCTTGCGAAATGCAGGATTTGCGTGACGTCAGTATGACGCGTTGTTCGCATGTGGCGTTGTAGATACCGCTACATATTGATATTTTAAATTGAGTGATCATTAATTTATGTCAATGTGATACCAACAACGATCCATTAATTCCATTACTTTTGCAGCGATGCAATCATGTATCGCATCGTATTCGTTTATATCGATTCAAAATATTGGAGTATCGTATCATATAGCATCGAGACTGTAAAGTAACGGAAGAACGGAACGTATCGCGCATCACTAAAATACTAAATGAATGAAAACCCATCAGTCATCACAGTTCGTCAAATTGTGTCTCGATTGCATTTCATTTTTCATAAAACGTAACGGAAGAGATTGTTAAAGCTCTAATTTAGCTGGTGCTAAAAAATAACATATTTAAATATTACTGCACACCCACAAGTAAAGAGATGGAGGTAAGTAAAGTGAAAATTAGAAATCATTATTTTTAATCAAACAACCTGTTTTTTCAAACATTTTGCTAAAAACGTTTAAATTTGCACTTATAGATTGAGATCCTGAACGCTTCTGGATCTAAACCTTTAGGGAAGATAGTGGTAAATGAAATTTCTACTATAAAAAATGTGAAAGAGAAGGTCTACCAGACCGTCAAGAGATCCTTGCACCCTGACCGGCAAGCTGTAAAGTTAGAAGCCAAAGGAAAAACCCTAAAAGATGAAGAAACACTTAAATCTTTAAACATTCAAGATGGAGCAAAGTTGTATGTTAAAGACCTAGGACCTCAAATATCTTGGAAAAACGTGTTTTTAGCAGAATATGCTGGACCATTATTTATTTATTTATGGGTTTACCAAAGACCTTGGATCCTGTATGGAGTCTCGAAAACATCGCCTGGAACAGTGGCAAGGTAAGATTTTTTATGTCTTAGAATTAAAAAAGATTAATTAAAAGAAAATATCAGTGGTTCTATTTCTGCTATGAAATTATGATTCCCATCAGAATATTCATAAAAGAAAGTAGAAACTCTGAAATGTATCAGCAAACAGGGCTTGATAGAAAAACTAAATTATAGTACAGGACACAGCCTTAACTATTTGAGACTGACACAAATTCTTGAAAAGAATGTAAAAAGTACACTTATTACACACATTATATTTGAATGTCTATAACACCTACGATTGTGGTGTCCATAATCCAGCAACACTATTGTTTTCAATAATACTGCTACCTACTATTACTGTTAGCCTGCTTCATCCCACTGCTGGGCAAATCCCTCTCTCCATGACTTTCATCTTTTTCGATCCAGGGCTGAAGTGAACCACTGGTTGTTAGTTTTCTCCAGCTTGTTTAATAATTTAGCTTGGACCCTGTTCCCGATACCGGTGGGCTACTATTTTTTATATTTCAAAATTTAATTTGTAAGTAATTAAATGAAATAATGGATATAATCTTTTATTACAGTGTTGCAACTGCATGCTGGGCTGTTCACTACGGTAAACGGCTCCTAGAGACCTTATTTGTTCATCGTTTCTCTCACGGCACCATGCCGCTGCGCAATTTGTTTAGGAATTGCGCATACTACTGGTTGTTCACCCTGTATGTGGCATACCACATCAACCATCCCCTGTATACTGCTCCTTGCAACACCTGCTTCTATGTGGGACTTGGAGGATTTATTGTAAGTATACAAGTCATTATTTCAATTCTACCTCTTTAGTTATACAATAAAAATATCTGGATGGACAACCTTCAAGGTTATTGGTAGTCTTGTTGATAATTGATAAGTATAAAATGTAATAAAATACCTTGCAGGTTTAAAAATCTGTAGATGTTTTTATTAACTATACATTTTAACCGACTATAAAACCACTCACTAACACCAACATAATATAACTAACAACATTACATTAACACCTTGTCTGTTTGTCTGATTGTCAGTGTAAAACAATATTTTTTGGAAAGTGTGCAACTTAGCACAGAAATATTAGAGCAGGTACCTACTATCAATAATTCAATATTCATTCAATTTGTTAAAAAGACATTCCTTTTAGTAACAGCTTACTGCATCAAATACCTAGTTAGGGTAATTAATTTCTAATAATATTAAAACCGAATTAAAGATCAAATAACAAGCAACTAGTATGCCAATCAGTAATTACACTTAAATTCAAAATACGCATTTTTCCTCAAAATTGAAAGTATTGGAACCCGAATAAGTAAAGACGCGGGCAGAAGCAATTGGCATTCATTTCGTTTACTCATTGTCAATACAAATACAAGAACCTCTGACCTTGTATAAGTGACAAAGTCCGTTCAATCGACAATGTTAAGCGGTAATGCATTTTTCAATAAAATTATATAAGAATCATTAGGTATCATCATGAACAGTGAATGTGATTTAGTTCTTATTCAATAGCTAGATGTTTCGAATAAAATTAACATGAAGGTGCATGCCAACTGGTACGAATTTACATGTAATAATTCACAATACAACCTGTTTTTTAACCAACTGACGTAATTAATATTGCTCGAATCCAACCTGTTACGTACTTTACCGATTCACGTAAACTGTGCTACAGAATAGTACATACCTAACTTATAAATAGCGCGCCGTAACCGGACCGTATCTACGTAATGTTCTTTAAAATAAAATAATATTAAACCTGATACCTAAATAGCATGGCGACTGATTATTCCATTTATTCGAAATTCTAGACCGGTTATTCCATTTATCCGGAAACGAATTTCCGAGAATCCACCCCAAGCCTATAAATTCCGTTTATTCAACTAGGCCTAGGGTGGAATCTCGGACATGCGTTTCCGCGTATCCACCTTAGCGTGGATAGAAGTAACCCACGGCGACTTACATTTATTATTACGTATTCTTTATTCATCATACATTAATAAGACGGTATGTCATATACTTACGTAAAGTTTCGCTTATGTAATTACTTGAGTCTTAACTATGTCAAATGTTTAAAATTGCGTAACTTATTGACGGAAAGCAACATAATTGCTATATACTACAAGTGTAAATTGCTGTTACAAGTTATTATTAACTTTGATTACAGTTCTGTGAGCTCGGCAACCTCAGCATCCACTTGTTGTTGAAGAACCTGCGCCCTCCTGGTACCAAAGTAAGGCGCATCCCTGTCCCCGACGGCAACCCCTTCTCTCTTCTCTTCAACTTCGTCTCTTGTCCTAACTACACCTACGAGTTCGGATCGTGGATGTTCTTCACTATCATGACTAAATGCGCTCCAGGTGAGGAAACAATTTGTTTGTGAATATTTAATTGATTTCTCAAGACATTAAAGGGAAAATGGTACTATTTTAGAACGTCAATCCTAATTGCGTATTGCTAATCCTTTGCTTCATATGTTCGAAAAATGTGTCTGCTCAATAACGTAATTACCGCAATGAATGTAGTTGAACTGTCAAAATGAAACGCAATGGGTTTCATTTTGACAGTTCAACTACATTCATTGCTGCATACTGAGTGTGTTACGCAATTACCCTTCAGGTTGCTATTTATGCCTAAGTGTTTTTTCAAGAAATAGACCAACTAAGTACCTATAGCTAACATTTTATAATTTCTTATTAAATTGAAAATTTAAAAGTCTAATGAATGTTTTACGCTTCATGAACTTTGCTTTGTTTCCGTATATCATTTACCTACCCATTATGTTACGAATGATAATTATTTATGAATACCTACTAAACAAACCTTCGTCTCTTCGACGATTTGTAAGCACTATAGTTTTAGAGACGTTAATGTATTTTTAATGTACTTAGTGTCGTAACTTTAAGTAAACTTTTGTTTTATAGCTGGTTTGTTTGCCGCCGCCGGGTTCTACCAGATGGCTGTGTGGGCCATCGGCAAACACCGCAACTACAAGAAGGAATTCGCAGACTACCCCAAGGGACGTAAAGCTATCTTGCCTTTTATCCTATAAGCATTTACTTAGTTATTTTGATGTAGTAGACATTGAACGCTCAATGCTATTCGGCGAGGACTCATCAGTCACAAATATACTCCTACGTCTTATTTCTATGGTCGGGTTATAGATAGAGCTAATATGGGTGATGGCTTGTATGTATTGTATGACATGGATGCATTGGCATCAAGGACAGTTTTCGTTAAAAGAATAATAATTTATATTTTTTCAAATATGTTTACGTTATAGAATATATTATGGCTTATTTAGTTTTTTATAATAACATGTTTTTACCGTACACCCAACGATAGTCAATTTATGTTCAATAAAAAGTTTTCATATATTTATTATGTTTTATATTCATCTCCCAATAGTCTACTATGTCAAGCTATCGTATTTGTATATCAAGTATGTTTATATTAATACGTAAGTCTACCAGATAGTTTATTGAAAATTAAAAACATAACATTAGGTACGGTACGTAATTAACCACACATCTTGCAAGCCACATTAGAAGTTGAAGAAATATTAAGAAATATCTTCGGTATCGCCCACGAATTCGTCATCTTCAATACACCTAACTTTGACGAGTAAACGCTCATTTTCTTCCTTCAATGCCAAAATTGCATCTTCCTTTTCCTGTAATAAAACGGGTATACATAAATATTAGTAACAATAAAACATGGCAACTTTCTAATGTCGCCTTTAATTATTGGAACGAAGTTCCTTATCGCGCGTTGCGAAAGGAGGCTAGACGGAAAAAATTAAGACCAAAAGTTGGAACGACACTTTTTGCTATAGTTGTAAGCCGTGCGGCGTGCGCGTGTTTGTCTGTCTCTCTCTCTCTCTTTGAACTTCGTTCCATCTGGGTGTCCCTTGACACCTCTCAAGTTTTTTTTTTCTTTTATTTGAACCCAAATGATGTCGTGGATTTAAAAAAATAGGAGGTATCATTATACCGTTCAAAGTCCAGGCATTATCCTGTATATTTCTGGCTATTATCTATTTTCTTATGTGTTTAGACCCTGTGGTATGGGTCCTAAATTCTTAATATAGTATAAAGGATACTATATTAAGAATTTAGCAGTAGTCATCATAATCAGCTTATAATATTCCCACCGCTGGGATACAGGCCTCCTCTCCAAGAGGAGTGGGTCGTAATCCACCACGCGGGCCCAGTGCGGGTTGGTAGATGTCACATGTCTTCGATTTTTTGGTTCTAGGACATGCCGGTTTCCTCACGGTGTTTTCCTTAACCGTTTTGGGAGCAACGGTGATGAAATAATTTACACAAAGTAAAACGCCTGTCTCGGTTCGAACCTACGACCTACAACTCGTAAGTCGCGGCCGTTACCACTGGGCCACCACTGCTCTCTGCTCTCTCTCTTTGCAGTAGTAAACGAGTGAAGTTATAATAAGAACTTAACTTTATATTTTACTAGCTGACCCGGCAAACGTTGTTTTGCCATATAAATTATTTCTATTTGCCCGGCGCTACTCCTACTCTACTCCTACCCTACTCCTATAAGTAAATATATATTATATTATATATTATTATATTATATGTTTATAGTAAAAATCGAAATTTCTTATAATGATATTGTGAAACGAGAACAACTGCCGACAATCTGTGTTGCAGTTTGGCAGATTTTTTATATTTTATTGTTATACCTACAGATTTTGAATATGTATAAAAATAAAAAATCTTTCAAAGGGTCTCGAGAATAAGTCAGCCTATCGCAGTCCACGATAGGACATAGCTAAGCCTCCAAGTTGCGCAACAGCACCCGATTCTCAGCTTTCCGCATCCAGTCTGCCTCAGCCGCCCTTTTATAGAAGCTTTTTATTTAGGATAATGGTATTAGTAGCTAGTCCACCGTCCCAAACTACGCTGTACGCGATCTCGACTCCAATTTCTTGTCTCAAGTTCCCTGCAAACATGGCCGGTCCAAATGTACCTAAAGTGTAATAAGTATAGTCTTGCCTCAATCTTTTGCTTGAACTTCTCATCGAGTTTCTCGCGGTCCTCGGTGACGTGCTTGAGCTTGGCCCGCGCTGTGGCCGGCGGTATATACCGCGCAGACAGGCCCAGGATAGACTCCATTTGGAAGCATCGAGTCCGAGTTGATTTCAACTCGGTGCGCAGATTATTAACCTCCGTTAGCAGTGTACAGTTCTCCTAGAAATAATAATTTCACGTTTTGTGTCCAGAGTCATCAAGTCCTTATACGACGAGTATCTTGCCAGTTGCATTACGAAGCCGGGCCGAATGTCAGATTATAATCAGGATATTTTACAATGCAATGATTTCGAATGATGAGTAAATTCGAACAATTTAACCGCGAGGTCGCAAGATGCTAAATGATAGACGGGCTCGACGGTGAACAGTGGTTGCAATGAACATTTACTTACGTCCATAATTTTACCGATATCGCTCTTAGAGCCTCCCAGAGCCTTGTTGAGCTGACCCTTGAAGCCTGCCACCTGCTTCTCCAGGTGATCTCGCTGACGGTTGAACTCTCGCACCGCTTCGTCGTCCGCTATACGACTTCGCACAAAGTCAATGTCCTCCACGTATTTGTGAAACAGTGTCTGCGAATAATCAAAATATGAAAGACGTGTAGGTATCATTATTTTCTTTATGCTTAGTTTCAAACCATCAGCTTGTTAAACCCACTTAGATTGCAGTATTCAAATTACGACACAAATCATACATAGCGTATTTGCAAATCATTGCGCTAACAGTAACACCTGCAATGACATACTCACTTTCACAGCTGACTTTAATTTGTTTGGATCTTGGAACTCTGCTGTCATATTGTGCAGATCGATTTTGATTTTTTTTAGTGTATTTTTTAATGTTAAGTTTCTTTCTGCTTCGGCCAAGAAATCTTTTTTAGCAGACCCCAATTTTTCATTAAGCTGCGTAATCTTAAGTTCTGAAATACATAATTAAAACTATTACAATATAGATACAATCGGTAGTGAAGACATTCTCATAAGCTCTAATTATGCTGCGGGGTAATTGCGTAACACACTATTAGTAGCAATGGTTTTCATTTTGACAGTTCAACAACATTCATTGCGTTATTTACATTGTTGAGTAGACAATTTTTTTTAACATATGAAACAATGATTTAGCAGTATCCTTTAAAATGATTCAGATTTTGATTGAAAGCGTGTTACGCAATTGGGGTGCTGGTTTGCTGGCTACGTCACCAAGTATCAATTATTTCCTACAGGCGCGAACTATGGTTACACAACTCTACGCTAAACACTTGACAAACAAAATATTGTAACTAAACAAAACAGATGCGAAAATTGATACTTTACTGTGACTACTTATTGATGACTAGGTGTAATATCCTACATGATAGGCGAAAAAAATTACAACTGAAGTAGAAATAATATTACCGCGGATTGCTTTTTTCTTTAGAAGACTTTCCAATGAAACTTCCAATTCAAGTATACGCACTTTTTTGGCTTTAATCTCGCGTTCTAACGGGTCTATCTGTTATGCAAAGGTAAAATTAACTATATTATAATATTTCTTACAGCTGTAACTTCTTTCCTACTTAACAGGGTGGAATAATACTCCAAAACAGGCTTTTTTACTGTTCATACCAAGTTCATGTTTTGCATTTAGTAATTTTAACTCCTCATTTTCCATATCATCGATTTGATGTCTTAATTCTCGTATTTCTCGCTCTTTTGGCTCAATCTACATATACAGTTATCGTCAACGGTTAAATATTTAACATTTAATCATATAATAATGTAAAATATAATAATAGGGGAACTCACTTGATTCTTCAGCTCAGTTATCTTAAAGTTCAATACAAATTTATACTTTTCAAGTTCTTGTTTCTTTCGTTTTAATTCGTATATCCTTTTTTCTTTGTCCTGTATTGAACTATCTCTTTCTGCAATTTCTTTCTTCAAATCAGCAACGTCACGTTCCAGAGTTGAAATGACTTTTTGGAACTGTTTGTGTTCAGCTGCAAATATCATTATTAATGGTTATGCAATTCGCATAACTTGAAATCGCAATAATATGTTTACCAGTGCGCAAACTAACAATGAATTCAGCATAATATATGATTCTAGATCCCTTAGAGCGGTTTCGCACTACGTCCGATCCGAATCCAGCTGCCCAACGAGAGCCTCCTCAGGTGTTGGTCGAGGCTCTTGGCTATTAACCCATTGGCTGTCACGACTATCGGCACAATGATTGCTGAGTCCACATGCCACATGTCGCCAACCTCGCGAGCCAAGTCAAGATACTTGATTTGTTTATCTTTCTCGGCTTTCATCATGCGGGACGGTTATGTCAACAATCATTGCGCGCCGCTCTGATCGATCCACCACCGCTATATCAGGCTTATTGGCAACAATAGTCCTGTCAGTGATGACGGATCGATCGCAGTACAATGTGATATTTCCATTTTCGAGAACTGGGTCGGGCACATACCTGTAGTACGGCACCTCAGATTCCACAAGGCTGTATTTCAGAGCAAGTTGCTGATGGATTATCCTAGCTACAAGGTTGTGTCTATGCAAGTACTCTCTGTTAGCTAGACGAGAACACCCGGAGATAATATGCCTGATTGATTCTCCCGGCCGGTGGCATGCCCGACAGTCAACCGTGCCGTCTTGGACAATAAATCTCCGGTAATTGTTTGTCATCATAACTTCGTCCATAATTGCATAGACAAAACCTTCGGTTTTTCCAAAGAGGTCACCAAAACGCAGCCAGGCTACGGACGCTAGTAGATCTACATCGGGTCCATGTAGGGCCCGGTAAAAGCGTCCGTGAAGCTCCTTACTCTTCCATACTTCCATGCGATCATTGGTGTCAAGCACTACTGGCTTGCGCCAGTTCTCTTTAGCTAAGGAGAGCGGGGTGAGGCCCTTGTCCACCGCGACTACATCTCGATGCATCCCCACGTCGGTTTCTAGGGAATATTCCCTGAGACTGCATATCTCGCGATTGTGGAGGGTCTTAGCGTTTAAAAAGCCTCGACCTCCACACTTTCGCGGGATATACAGCCTCATTACCGATGACCGTGGGTGATGCATTCGATTTGCAGTCAGCAGCGTCCGGACCCTCCTATCCAGGACGTCTAGTTTGGTTTGAGTCCATTTGAGTATGCCGAAAGAGTAGGTACATCAAAACCGGCATGACCCAACTGTTGAAGGCACGCACATTGTTTCACACCTGATATAAGACTATTAAGTACTTTTTTCGGGCGGCCAAAGAAGCGCTCCTTCAACAATTGCTTCATGTCAGTACCATTGATGCCTAACGCTTCCGACATAGGTACCAAATACTTATAGGTTTCGGATTTCGAATCCGAGAGTTGGGTTCCCACGGATTCCACTATATCCCCTCGCTTTACATGCATGTCCGCACATTTGTCCACACCAAATTCTATCCTGATGGCTTTACTGAAAGTTTCAGTTACTTTCAGTAGCTCCATCAGTTGCAAATTGTTGGGAGCAAAGAGTTTTAGGTCATCCATGTTGAGGAGGTGCGATATAACCTGATCACCTCTCCTCAGACGGTAGCCTAGACCTGAATCCTCCAGCAGTGTGCTTAGAGGATTCAAGGCTAAGCAGAACCAAAGCGGACTCAAACTATCGCCCTGAAATATGCCTCGCTCGATCCTTATCGGTTCGCTATTCCTCTGAATATTTCGATATTTATTTATAGCGAAGGACCGTCCTCCATTGCCCCATACACGACATCAGGAAGGTACGCAGAGTTGCATTTACTTTATACAAATCCAGCACCCTCATGAGCCATGTATATTATTTTTATTATATGGGTATTTTTCGTCAATTATTTAAAAAAATTGTTGTTCCATACATTTTGACCGCGTAGGTATTGCACTTTTCTATGAACAATAGATTTTATTTTTTATAGCCGACGAACAATTTCTTCGCTAGAATTATATGCCCAATTCATGGTTACACTTTGCGCACTGGTTATTTTTTTTCCCTGTATAGAGCAGAAAGTACCTTTCAATTGTGATATTTGATGTTTGAATTCATCAATATCTTTATGTGCACTAATTAACTTCTTTTTCATAAGGCCAGTCTCTCCTTTGAGTCGCACATTAGAATCTTTTTCTTCCTTCAACTGAACTTCGTATGCTGTGCGGATTTCAATAATTTCACGATCAGCATCCTCTTCGATTGACGATTTAATCGTTTCATGTTCTCTTTTCTCCATATCTGCTTGTTCTTGTAACTATGGTAGAAATAATATAATAGTTGTTAAAAATAAATCATCGTCTCTCACGGGAGACAACCAGCGTGGTTTATTGCGTAACACACTATTAACGGCAATGCCTTTGAAAATTCAATAACGTTCAGTACGTCATTTACGTCGTTGAGCAGGCGAATTTTGCAAACTTCAGGCGATTTTTTTCTCGTCGCTGTCAGTCCGGTTTGTCTTATTATACAGGATAAACAAGAAAGACTGTCACTGGAGGTAAAGTAGGTACCTTTTAATATTGATGATAGCAAGCGATTTTATTCAACGCAAAATAAAGGGAAATAAAATATTTTTGAGAAGTCACTTGCTTCGAACGGACTAACGAATCTCACCGACACAAGTGTAAAAAAGAACATCCCTGTATTTAAGAATTGGTTAGTCAACAATTACTTGAATCTGTGAACGGGTGTTATCTGATTTTTGGATCTGAATAGCTATTTACAACCATTCGAAATATTGTCAGGTTAATTTTGCCTTTTTCTTGGAAAATTATTTGTTGTCGGGTAGACAAATCAAGTAACTGAAAATCTGTCACTTTCGATTCGAAAGCCTGTCGGATGGTCTTAAATAGCTATTCAGATCCAAAATCAGACAACAGGTTAATTTTGTCGGGTTAAACCAGACGACTATTTATAAACTGTCAACATTTTCAGGTGTCGGATTCGTGATCAGCGATTAGAGGACTCCTTCGATAACAATGATTGATGTTCGATTCGACATGGAAGCGTATCGAATGTCCGTGAAAAGCTATGCAGGTCTCTGAACTGTGATGAACTTGTAGGTAGGATAAGCGAAGTCCCTGCAATACTTACCTCTTGCAGCATTAAGTCTTTTTCCTCTAATTTCGCTTCAAACATATCATTCATTTCCCTTAGGGCTTGTCGTTTGCTCTCAGCAAGCGTCTCGAGTCTCTCCTCATAATCTTTTCTCATTCGAGCCGTCTTATCTTCAAGACTCTGTAAACAACATTGATTTAAATAAGCATATATCTTAATATACTTCTTCTTCTTTTCTATATTAGAAAATGTCAAAATAACAGCGTTTTACTAAATGCACATGAAAGTATATACGTAGGTACGGTATTATTACCGTATATACTTTAAGACTTGAGGGGCCCGTGGCTAAATAATAACAGCCGCATAGGTCGATCGGTCAGGTTAAGCTACGCTTGCCGCGGTTGGTCTGTGGATGAGTGACCATCTTTACATACCAAGACCCCTCCGTGCCTCGGAAAGCACGTTAAGCCGTTGGTCCCGGCTGTTATTCGTGGATCTTTGACAGTCGTTACAGGTAGCCAGAAGCCCGAAAGTCTGACAACCAGTCTTACCAAGGGGTATCATATTATCCAGTAATTGGGTTGTGGAGGTCAGATAGGCAGTCCCTCCATGTAAAATACTGGTATTCAGCTGCATCAGGTTAGACTGGAAGCCGACCCCAACGTAGTTGGGAAAAGGCTAGGCAGATGATACTTTAAGACAAAAATGTTTAAAATTGTATTTTGTTATAAGTTACAAAATACAATTTTAAACATTTTTGTTCGTCTGTCTGTTTGTTCCGGCTAATCTCCGAGAAGGCTGGACCGATTTTGACGGGAGGTTCACTGGCAGATAGCTGATGTTAAAAGGTTTAAAGGAGTAAAAATAATGAGTAAAGGCCAAAGGGACACATTATTGTATTCCGACATCCACGCGAACGAAGTCGCGGGTACAGCTAGTTAATAATTTAAAGTTGATTTGAAATCTTACCTGATATCTGTCGTACTCGCCAATAAGTCTGACATTGAAATCAGCTTCTAAAGCTTGCAACATTCTCTCGTGGCCTGACCGCAACTTGGCGATATCTTGTTGAATCATGCCTATTTCGTGAGTGTGTTCGTTTTCCATTGTCTGTCAGGACAAATTAGAACGTTAATTGAGTATAAACATTTAATTACTACGTGACTGTTGAGTTAGCCCAGGTATGCACCGTCGCGTTTTTCCCGCAGCGATTTTTTTTTCGCGCAACAACAGTGTATTTTTTGACGCGCTGCGAAACGCTCTGTTGGATTCTCAATGCTCGGCTCCACACCGAGAGTTGAAAATCCAGTGCACGATAAAATCCCGCCGCAATATTTTTACGTCCGTGCATCATGGGCTTATAGGCAAGTAAATACTTACCTCATTCTTTTCCTTGAGTTCCTCAATCGCAGCGCAGTAACCTTCGTGAACTTCTTTCAGTTTTTCTGCCTGTGTCGCCTCGGCTTGACGCAGTTGATACGTGTGCTCCGTCTCGAGTTCACTCATTCGCGTACTCAACAACTAAACAAACAAATTCGTTCAATTAGTAGGTAACTAGGTAGGTACCAACATTACTGAGTCTTTATGAATTTTTCGCTGTAGGTATGAGATGGCACACTTTAATTTCCTTGAAATGAATTCGAGATAAGTGGACTTAATTCATTATCGATACCTACTGCGACCTATTTTGCATACAAAGGCTTTGTCTCATACTTATGAATAAGCAAGAATGAAAATAATGAACGGCAAGTGTGTTTCGCATTCAACGAGTCATGTTGTTTCTACAAAATATCTCTACATAATATTATAACAAAAGCATTTAGTAAAAGCTTTAAGATACTAACATTTATGTTATTAATTTTTTCCTGCAAATCCTTCTTACTTATCAATATTTCTTTTGAGTATGCGAAATCTTTGTCTAAAGCAATAGCTCTTCCGTCAGCGTTAGTCAACCTCCATATGCAGATAGAAGCATCTTCGGCGACAGAAACCAAAGTCTGGTCGTCGTATGAGAGTGCGATACCGGTGACTCGCTTGTTGTGCATATGAAACTCGTTATATATGGCTTTGTCCAGCAATGGCAGCTGTATGGAGGTGATTCCGCCCAGGCCGCCGCTGATGAACAGCATGAGGTCCGATCGAGATAGTATAATAGTATCAAGAGCAACGCCAATCAGACCCATGTTTCTTCTTATGGTATTGGAACCTATTTCTTTGATCTCTCCATCTGATCCAATTCCATATGTGGTTTTTCCAGTGCTTAAATATAGTTAAAATTTATCATCAATTACTGTATTTCATTTTCTTCTCAGTAAATATACTTAATGTGACATGGCTTACGCATTCACCGCGCATCCGGAAAACTGGTTAGTTTTTAATATGACTTCTCCGACTCGTTGGCCGGTAACCATGCTCCATTCGTACACAGCACCCTCGGTGCCGCACGATATCATTGTTAGATCATTTGCCGACCAGGCTAAACACGTAATCTATCCAAAAATAAACAATTCGATTGTTACTTTTTCAAATCTTAATATACAGGTATTACCATAATTAAGTAAAAAATCTAACCTTTCCGTTATGGCCTTTTAAATTAAAAACATTCTGAAATGACACCGATGAAAACACTTGTATGACTTGGCCGTTTACTGCAGCAAAAAGGTGCCCGTTGCTACTAAACTTCGCTTGCTTACAGTTCCTTATAGGAAACTCTCGCATCACTTCAAAGTCGTCTATCAACACCACCATGAAGCGAAGTTTATCCGAAAAGCCAACAATCGAAAACAGACCTGAAAATACATAAAATTCCATTTTATTTTCGGTCTCCCATATTTCTAAATACTTAGGACCCTATATGCTTGAAGACTTCTATGTATGTACAGCTGCAACACTACCACAACGTTGCTTTCGTCTTCTAAAAACCTTGTTCTATGTGCTGCTTACCAGTAGGATGTAAAGACAGGCAATGGATTTCTTCCTGATACAGTTTTATCATCTCTATGTCATCCGTCATGTAGTTCCAAATCCTTATACTCTTATCTTGTTCTCCCGACGTCATAAATATTGGCTTCCATGCACACATTGACAATGAATTAATCCGACCATAATGCATCGCTGGTCCAAGCTCAGTGAATGCTATCTCTGGATTCTAAAAATTATAAGAAGTTGTGTAATTTGCTGTGCTGTCGTTTGGAGAGCGTATGCAGTACTGAAAATCAAAAGTAATTTACTTTTGATTTTGAGTACAGCAGCTTTTGCGAAGCCAATCTTACCTACCTTGTATGCGCTCGCGCTCAATGCCATTGATTGTAGACAGTCTTGCAACTCTTACGACAACAAGATTGCAAAGTAGGTAACTTATCAAATAATTAGGATAGATACGCTACACCGTAGATGAGAAGCGGCGACAGCAGTGCGTCATAGATGTAGGTAGGGAAGGCATACCTTTTTACATAAAAATGTTCTATGGCACGTCTGAACCTCCAGTTCCTACTACAACTACTGGGTTACCTGTAACATGTGCTGCCCAAATAACTTGACAGTATATAACTGTTTCCTCAAAGTTGTAATCAGTAGAGTTTCTTGATTAGGATCAACTGTTATGTGTTGTATTTCGTCTAGTGGTGACCACAGTGGATGTTCTCGAGTATGTCTGCAAAATATTGTGTGTCAGAAGGATTGTATTTATGTAATTATTATTCAGTTAAAATATGACATTGTACGCACTTGTAGGACTTTTTTGAAATTCTGAAAACGTTTCTCTTTCTCCAGTGATGAAGTGTCTCCTTTTCAAACATGTGAACATATCCCGGTCCGCAACCGTAAGCAAATCCTGGAGAAAAAAGGTAACGGTGCGGTTTAAAACAAGATTTGACAAAAATTTAAAAGAGTAAGCTTAAATGGTTTGGTCATGTTGGGAGGATGAATGAAAGGCGGCTAACAAGGCAGATGTGAGGACACCTTATGGGTGATGTTCTTCAGAAAGATCAGGTGCGTAGCACTCGCAACCGGCGTGCGTGTATGACCAGATATATTATGTACGTAAAGGGCTAACGCTGCACGTCTTCGTCGGCTTGTTGATTCTTACAACACGCATTTTATTGAACTGGATCTATCTAAGAAATCATTTAAGAAAATGACTGGATATTTTGGTTAGCGAGTATTTTAAGTTAAATAAAGCTAACCTAAGTAACAGCATAATTCTAGCAGCGACTAGTGTTTTATATTTCTTTATCTTTTTTATCACTTGTCTTTAGCACTTCTTTTAACCTTTAGTTAAAACGTGGACAATGGTGTGGGTTACGTGTTTGTTAAATCTTAGTTTAAGTATTTCTCTGTATTTTACAGCATGTAATAGTTTTTTGTCCCTAATAAATAAATAAATAAATAAAGGAGGCAAAAGGAGTAGGGTATGTAAGGATCGTAGCAGGTGGCGTTCTATATTTTCTGCCTACCCCCTTGGGGAAAAAGGCGTGAATGTATGTAGGTATGTATGAACACAATTTTTTTTTAAATACTTTACCTTTAGGAAAATTCACGAAGTTTGTGACTGGATAAGTTATTTCTTCTTCTTCTTTCTCATCGCTGCCAGAGTCTAGTTTACTAGAAGTACTAGCCTTATCGCTTTCTGGCTGCTCTTGGCTGTTTATAAGGACATATTGAATTAATAAGAAGATATGAGTAGTCGTTTTTCGAGTTAAATGATTGCTGATAATATATTAAAATGTGCATGGGACCCAGCTTCGTTCTTCAGGTCCTCGGTTAATGTGGCCCATCTGTTCTCTGTGTGGCTCTGCAATCTAGATGCACTGGCTGAAGGCAAAATAAAGCTGCCAGACATAGTCAGTCTCCGGACACGTTTATGCTCCGTCTTTCTAGCGTAGCTAGGTATAATTATCAAACTTAGACGAAAAGTATACCGATTATGTAGGTACCATTTGCGGCCCTGCCTTGCACATCACTTGCTCTGCAAATGATTATGGAAGGGCCTCGAGACAGTTGGTAATCTTTGTTTTTTTTTTGGCATATATATAGTTCACAAATACCAAAAAGAATCAAAAACTTACTCCATTTCTACTTTCTTTAGCGACATCTCTACGACTTCAGAGGCCTTAAAAAGGCAGTTTGGTCGGAGTTCGCCATTCTCCACCATCATGATCATTCCGTTGTCCGTCCCGAACATGATGCGATCCGGCGTTAACCACATGCAGGTGGTTATGTTTGTCTACCCGCACGTGAAACACACCTATTATGTTATTTACTGACACAGTAATGAAACACTGTATAATGTTTTGTCGTGGCGGTTATAACACCTACTAACAAAGCAAACATTTTGAAAGGCACAAAATATTACGCATTAAAATTATTATGAATTTCTTACGTTTTCAGCTTTGCACCAGCCCCATTGGCGCCAAACTGTTTCGGACACATTCATAATGCGGAAAGTGTACGGTCCAATAATAACGACCAACGTGGCATCCGTAGGGTTGCATAGCACCTGTTAAATGCAGCATGTCTTTACTTACAGTAATAAAGTGGCAAATTTTTTTATGTCAGGAGAAGTAACTTACGTTTGTAACGATGCCCTGGCCACTCGGGTTTTGCGCTTTAGCGTGGCTCTCAACCTTGCCTTTGTCCCAGTTGTAATAATATAAGTACCAGTCTGGCTCTCCTGTTATCGCCACAAGATATTTAGAATCAAAGGTAAACTGCACACACGCGAATTCTCTCGCTTGAGAGTTCTCGAAAGGCACAGTCAAGATCTTCCGCCGTTTGTATGTAGTCAGATCGTAGATAGTTATGATAGGTTTCTGACCTTCATCGGCGATTTCGTTTAGTGCAAGCCATCGTCTGAAATGTTTATAATTAGGTTATCACTCCTCTATGCCTGTAGGTATAATGAACGACTTTGACACTGACCGGTTTGGCGCGAGAACAAATGACTTGATAGGTTTGTGTTTGTCCTGGAGTCTGATGAACTTCTGTTTCTTCTGTAGATGGTTGTGAATAACGATGACGCCACCAGCCGGGTACAAGATCTCTGATTCTGACAAGTAATGTGCATTGTACCTGTACGAGAATACTTGAATTTTATTGTTTTTGTCATGTTTTATTAGGTATTTTATTCAAGGTTTCATTATTTATTTAGGTAGCAATAAAATACATTAAACAATGCGCAGTTAGCCTAGGCAGCACTAGTGCCCTTTCCTATAGATGCTGAGAATCTATTGTTATTAGGTATTGTGTGTTATAGGTACGCTAACAAATATCGATAGTTTATTATGTAATGTAAACAAAAATATTACTCATGAAACATGTGGTTATTTGTACTTACTCAATATCTGTGCTAAGACCGTAGAATATACGCGCCGAAATATTGGGAGGCGTCGGGACGGCCATGATCGATTTGATTAATAATAATTAAATAAATATCGTAAAACTACCACCTGTAATCATAAAAATACGAAACTTGTATAGCAAACGCTTTCTATCAAATTGAATAAGTCAAACTTGGTCAAACTGAATCGGTTGTCATGGATACTGGTTTCATAGGTAGGTAGAGTAAGTAGTAATGTGACCTATTTCGTCGAACTGTTAGAATTTAAGCTCTCTGGCTAAACTGAGGCAAATCCTGCGCGGGCTTAGTATTGGTAGATGTCACATGTCTTATTAGAATTTTTGGTTCTAGTCATGGCGGTTTCGCGACGATGTTTTCCTTCACCGTTTTGAGTGCAGTGGTGATTAAATAATTTACACAAAGTAAGTAAACTGCCTGCTTGTGTTCGAACTGACGACCTACAACTCAGTGATTTCCTAATCGTTGAAACAACCGCGCAGTAGCGTCCCGCATCCCGCACGGTATTCGCCTCAGTGTGGCCAGAGCTTTATTACGCCCACGCACACGCACGTTTTACCTATTCACATGAACAAATATGCGAAATTCCTAAGTTGTCTAGGTACCCACTTCATAATACTCAGATCCTGAAAGCTGTTTCAAAATAATACGACTTATTGAAATCAAAAGTTGTTACTCTAATTTGAGTCTAATCGCATTCAATGCGTGTCTATCTATATAAAAGTTGCAATGTCTAGAACTGTTGAGTACTCCCTAGAAAGAAAGTCAGATCTATTAGTTAGGTACATGGTATTACAGCACCCGAGTTGCGTAACTCACCATCAATGTTTGATTTGAACGATAGTGTAATCCATTGCTTGGAAAATTTGTCTACCTAACAACGTAGATAAATAACGCAATGAATGTTAATGTCCTCTTGTTGAACTGTCAATATGAAAGCCATCGCTACTGTCAGTGTGTTACGCGATTACCCCGCAGGTTTACGTACAAAAGAAACTGCGCATTCACCATTTAGCAGAGCTCCGTCTGATTGGACCTCAATGTCGTTTGTAGTAGCGCATCCTCTCTGCAATTTCCGAGATAAGTCGCTGCTTCCTCCGCCCGACGACGCTGCCAATACAAATCATATTTACACGTGCCAACGTCACATTTAACATTACATTTTCATGACCAACCTTACGGAAGTAAACAGGTATATTTTAAGCGTTTCTATAAATTGTACAGGAAAGTCATGCAGTCCGTTGCAGAAAGTACCTACATATAAAATATCATAGAATTGCAGACTCATAATATTGTCTTTGCGTGCAACTAGTATGTACCTAAAGATTGAGTGAAGGTTGCTGTAGCGTGGGTACTGTAAATAGACAAAGAATTATTGCAATATATAAACAAAACAGTATCTAATATTTACATAGAGTTTTACGAAGTCTAGTCTACTTACTACATGCAGGAATTGCATAATTTCTGACGAACTAACAACGGCCGGGTTGGTTGGTAGAAGACAAATAATATCCTGGAAGATCTTTTAGTAGAAAACAATAAAATATAGGGAAAAGTATGAGAAGCAAAATCCAGTAGATTTAAGATGTTTATAATTAGCACAAAGCAAGTCAAATAAATGTAAGCCCAAATAACTATGTAGGTACCTACCTATATTCAAACATGCGCAATTTTGTAAATCATGTTAGAAGAGCACTCTTACACAGCATGCAGCTTAATGTTTGCGTTAGCTGAAAGCCAATGTATTAAAACTAATGCAATTTCCATTTTTCTTAGAAATCTTGAGCGCTTATCTCTGCAGCTCATTTTGATAATAATAATAGATACAAGAATTTTACTTTCCCACAGCAGGGCAAAGGCCTATTATCATTCAGAGAAGACACGAGTTGGCGATTTCAGACTTCTGTTATTACTTTAGGTTCCTCATGATGTTTTCCTTCACCGATATCAATAATGTCCAAGATAAACTCAGAAAATACATATGAATTTCTATTCACCTGTTATAAGGTAGGCACAACCTGTGAATAGTGGGGTGATAGGTATAACAATAGAGATAAAAACGGAACCCTAAAAACAGTCCCAAACAGTAGTTTGGGACTGTTTTTAGGGTTCCGTAGCCAAATGGCAACGGAACCCTTATGGATTCGTCATGTCTGTCTGTCTGTCTGTCTGTCCGTCCGTATGTCACAGCCGCTTTTTTCCGAAACTATAAGAGCTATACTGTTGAAACTTGGTAAGTAGATGTATTCTGTGAACCGCATTAAGATTTTCACACAAAAATAGAAAAAAAACAATAAATTTTGGGGGTCCCCATACTTAGAACTGAAACTCAATTTTTTTTTTTTCATCAAACCCATATATGTGGGGTATCTATGGATAGGTCTTCAAAAATGATATTGAGGTTTCTAATATCATTTTTTTCTAAACTGAACAGTTTGCGCGAGAGACACTTCCAAAGTGGTAAAATGTGTGTGTCCCCCCCCCCCCTGTAACTTCTAAAATAAGAGAATGATAAAACTAAAAAAAATATATGATGTACATTACCATATAAACTTCCACCGAAAATTGGTTTGAACGAGATCTAGTGAGTAGTTTTTTTTTAATACGTCATAAATCGTAACGTTACGGAACCCTTCATGGGCGAGTCCGACTCGCACTTGGCCGGTTTTTAATCTTTGGTATTGTCTCTAGATCGAGCGGTACTCCGCTCTAGCAATCTAGAGTCTAGAATCTAGCACTCTACCAGCGCTATAACTTTGGAAAAAGTTCCAATAGTCTCGATTGTTTTTCGACACACTTCTTCAACTGCTAATTTCGCGGTCTAATTTAACGACTCGCTTTTTATTTATCGACTCTGCCAGTCTAGCACGTCAGGCTACATAGCTAGGCAGTAGCTTTCTCTTTGTTCTTTTTCTCGCGAGTCGTCAGTTGTTACGGTTAATTAGACGCCGAGCCGAGTCTAATTCAAAAATAAATATCTCCCTACTTATAATTGTGAGGTGCCTCCCGGGTTATAAGAGCCTGTAGGGTGTGATTTTGGAGCTATGTCACAAACCATGCTCACCTCCTATCCTGCCCTCTGTGTCCCAAAACATGTAGGTAGTCAAAGTGACCCCTGCGCCGCCACCGACAACGCCGTGGAAGTTACAAAGTTATGGGAAAATAAGATTTAAAATACAGTCGTGCCAGCGACACGAAGAAAAAGAAGAGCCTGCACTCGTATACCCTGGGAGGCTTCCTGCCACCTTCAATGGGACGCCAGATGACAGCTGCATAGAGATGAACCAAAACCTGAGGCGAGCATTTTGATAAACCCCGGGATCATGATGACGAAGGAACTTCTCCTCTCCTTAAACATCATCATTATACCTAAGTATATGTATACTTCTTTGCGCGCGCCGAAATCCGTTCAAGTTTCATGATTATTATTGAAACTATGATAAGTTTAGTACCTATACTTATGTTTTATTTATTGTGTATGTCATGTATGTTAATAGTACCTAAATAAACCACAGACTACCTACAGTGTTGTCTCTCCTTCTCCCTTTTAATCCATAAAAGCCTGTCTTCAAAAAATTGCTTTTAGCAAGAAGACCGCCTTTGCGCGCGCCATCACCTATAAAATTTCTACATCTAAAGCAGTAATTCGTACTTATGGTCATATGGTGCACACAATGAAGAGTATTCTATTCTAAGGAAATGTTTAGCTAGAAGCCAATGTTATTAAAATTAGGAGCCAAATATCTACATTGTAGGTATGTGAATGTAAACTTTAGGAATATTCCTCGTTGCATCTTACTAGCAAGATGTGAATACATCGCTAACAAGATGTTTTTACCCCGTAGGAACGTATTCGTATACAGGGTGCCCGGTAATTAATGGATAACCTTGAAACGGTTATCATAATAATATAAACGGCTATTAAAAAAAACAATAACTGAACAGAGATGTTGAGGATCCGTAGGTATTAACGATTGAAATGGGAACTACGGGGTAATTGTGTAACATAATATCAGTAGCAATGGCTTTCATTTTGACAGTTCAACAACTTTCATTGCGTTGCTTACGTTTTTGAGCAGACAAATTTTTCGAACATATGAAGCAATGGATTAGCAATATCCTCCAAAATGATTCAAATTGAGATTGATAGTGTGTTACGCAATTAGGGTGCTGAAAAGAACTAATACACACACAACACACACTACACTAATAACACACACACACTACACTATACTAATTTATTACTGTTATTAAGCGCCTATTAGGTACCGATAATCGTTGCAACATTGGACACAGAGATAAAAAAACCTCGTTTAAATCGATACACATTTATGGGACCCGGGAAGTCCCGGTCACAAAGGAATGTAAACAAACAACTGCAGTTGCATCTCTGTTTTTAACCGCAAATTGATACAGCTCCATTATAATGCCTATAGAAAGTGCGGGCACTTAGATACCTAATAGACGTTTGTTAACGACTGACCCAGTCAATTAGTTGGAGATACTGGTCTTGATGATGCAATACCTACTAAACAATTAGACACTTCCTAATAGAAGACGGCATATTTAGGTAGGTATGCTGGGGTAAGTTCGGCGCTGGGGTAAGACCATACGTATCAAATACTGGCTAATTTGGCAATACTAGGTAATCGAATAGGTAATACGGGCTCAGGGCTAGTGTCCGCAACTCCACGTCAATGCGCGTATTTTGCATAGGTACGGTAATACTAATGCTGACAACATTGTGTGCGCCATTTTATTCTGGCCCGGCTGTAACCACCAGTCGCTCTGGGTAAGGTAGACTTGTGCTACAGAAAAAAAGAAAAAAATGACCATTAGAAAAAACAAGGCAATTTTTGATCGGATGGTTTCCTTTTATAGACCTTATTGTTCAAGCACTAGAAGCGCCTTTAAATCAAAGTCCACAACATTACTAAAAACAAAATAAAAAATATTTAAAGGGGGCTCCCATACAACCAAACGCGATTTTTTTGCCCTTTTTTGCTCGATATCAATAATGGCAACAGGTTGGCACTTGAAATATTCACAAAATACTCAGTTGTATTTTTACTTTAATAAGTAATAAAATAAATATTTAAGGGGGGCTGCCAATGCTGCCATACAACAGACGTGATTTTTATAGATCATGGTACGGAACCCTTCGAGCGCGAGTCCAACTCGCACTTGGCCGGTTTTTTATACGTATGTATGGTTCATGCCCTGTAGATATGCAGGTTAATTATGACCAGGTAGGTAACCTACCTGATTTTTAATCTTTTTGGAAGAGCTGAGTGAATAATACAATCAAAACAAAAACCTACCTCATCACTGGTTTGGGTAGGTTGTACAGACGCCAGCACATCAAGCTACTACAATCTGTCAGATTTCTTTAATTGATTTTCAACTTTATCGCTAAAGCATTAAGGTTCAAGGTTGATTGGGAAAATTTGACAGTTTCGGGTAGCTTGACCTGCTGGCGTCTGTACATACCTACCATGAATAAGCAGCTGAATAAATTCGTTTCTGCGGATAAAGGATTGCCTTTACCCAAGTGTACCTACTCGTTCAAAGTGCAAGCATTCAACTACAAAGAACAAAAGCAGACGATGACTAAGTCGTTTTATGCTCATTGCAGGCAGTAAGCCAATTCTGTAACATTTTACTTAGTTAATAATAAAAACTAAACGTCCAAGTCATTAGCTTCGGTATTGTTTACCACTCTGCTACTGGTATTGCCACTGGTGATCGATACAAAAATAAACCATTAACTACGGTGTACGGCCGTGGTATCAAAATATTAGCTCTATCGAAAGTCTTGCTAAAGTATTCATTTGGTTTCCTCAAAGTTGTCGATACTGTATGGAAATAATCATCGAATTGCCTCAACCCTAATTTCGTAACACACTATGAATCACAATCTGAATCATTTTGAAGGATAATGCTAATCCATTGCTTCATCCACCAACCCCACTTATGGCCCACTTCCTCTCACAGAGAGTAGGCCTGTGTACCAGCAGTGGGAAAGATTACAGGCGTCAGGCTGATTATGTTATATGCTTTATATGCATGTTCGAAAAATGTGTCTGCTCCACATCGTAGGTAAATAACGCAATGAATGTTGCTGAACTGTCAAAATGAAAGCCATTCTTACTATTAGTGTGTTACGTAAATAACCACAGTAGAAATAATAAATCGATTTGCCTCAACCGGTTATTGAGACCGCGTTAAATTCAATTCATAGGCGTGAAAAACGCACCCTCCTATAGCCTTACCATTCTCTACTACAAAGAAAAGCAAAGGTCATTTTCACCTAAATATTATGTAGGTGCCTATAGGCACCAACCTCCTAGTGAACTACACTATAGGGTAGCTCACCTTTCGTATTTGTGGTGTAGTGGATCGATACCACGAAGGCGGTCCGTTGGTGGTGGTATTTTAGTAGTGGTGGCCCACTGCTCGCGTGCCGCGGCTTGAATCACAGTCTATCACTGAAATAAACTGCGGCCCAGTTAATTATAAACGACGTAGAAATCACACAATAGAACACTCGTTGTTTTTGTTATTTATATTTATTAGGACTCGGGTGGCTATGTTTAATATAATATGCTTGTTCTTATTGTTTATTACCTATTGTTTACTAGCTTTTAAAAGAGGCTTCGCCCCCGTGAATATCTGAAATTATCCCACTGGAGTGTACTACCTACTGGGATAAAAAGTAGAGGTATCCTATGTCCTAATCCCATGTCCTAAATTTCATGCAAAACCGTGAGATCCAAATATACATACAGACTTTCACATTCATAATAAATTATAGGTTAGGTATAGGTAGAGTAGTAGGTAAAGTAAGCAAAAAAAAAAGATAATTTCCAAAAAACGAGCCGTATACCAAATTGTTAGATGCAGAGAAAATCTAAACTCAGATAGATTGAGCTCTTGAACTCAGCGGTAGAGTACGGATTGTACGGAACACTTACTAAGTTTCTATTATTGTAGGTAGTGGTATTTCCTTTCATGTTCTTAAATATGTTATCGGCAAAATATGAGCAAAGCAGCTTGCCCAATATAAATATTTCAAGGCGCGATTAAATTTTCCGAAGTTGACGTGACCTTCGAGTTCTACGGGTGACGCGGCTCCTGCATGGCGTCATCTTAGGCAAATATACCTACGCCATAACGCCACTGTTTACGGTACGTGTTGTAAAAATATGTATTATCACTAAACAAATGTCCTCTAAATGGAACGTGGGCGCTACAAGACGCTACATAGCACTGCTCCTTAACAAAACGCATAAAGTACTGAGTAGATATGGTAGATCCGCTGCGGATCCTTCCAGCAATGCAGATGATGGCTGTTTTTTTTTTAGAATTTAATAAAGCAGTTAAGGGAACCGCAGCTCATTAATTTGACTAGTAGGTATAAAATATTGATTGCGTTACAAGTAACTTTCTTTTTTTGCTGATGTTCAGTTAACGGTGTGCAGTGAAGCAGCGTTGTTGGTGGTGCATCGCACGCGCTCGGTGGTCGGTGTCGGTGACTCGCTGCGGTGTGATAACGTCGTCGGCTGCCGGCTGTCGGCCCGCAGCGCGGCGGCCGCCTCGCGTGCCGCTAGTGTGCCTCAACCCGCGACGCTGAGCGCCACGACGCCCGATCTCACGCTACACAACGCCGCGAAAACAAACACCGTAATAATCTCCCCGCGATAAAACCATACAACGCGTTATCAGTTCTTGATAACTCACCAGTGTGATAACTGATAAAATTAGTGGTTGACGCCTAACGTACTGTGTATTATGTAAAACTTAAAAAAGTGTTTTTCCTGGAGACGCAATTATGGCTGCGGCGACTGCTCCCCGTAAGACGGTCTCCATCTATGACTACCCGGAACATTTAAACCCTTTCCATGAGGAGGACAATCATAACAAGATCAGGTTCTGGACTCTCGGCAGGAGACTTAATCGGTCGAACAGCATCAGTTTTTCCGGACTGAAGGACCTTAAGAATTCATGGTGAGTTTAAAACAAGTCATATTTATTATAGTCTTTGTTTTATAAACTAGCTCTGTCCTGCGAATACTGTGATAACCTTGAGAATCGGTTTCAGGCTTAATTATTATCTCAGAAATTGTAATTACATTTCTAACGGTGTGTTCTAAATAATGATTTCTATTTGTCGGACTTAGCTCGAGGCTATACTTAGTTCAGTCATCGAGTGTCGATAAATTGTCAATAACAGACTGATGCAACTTACAAGTCTTACAAGCGATCATTTAGGTAGGTATACGTTTTACAAAAATAACTGTGTTAGCATGGTGAAATCATCAGAATACCTTTAGACTAAGTTGGATTCCTCCAAACTGGAACTTCGAGCCGACGATGATTCATGAGGAATACAAATATTGTGATAGAGATAGTGTCAGTCGGTGTGTAAGGCGTGCTACACACTTCCCATTTTTCTTATATCTATGCTTGTTCTGGCCACCACAGCGTGGTGGGGTGGGAAGATCGAATGTAAATAATACCTAGTATTTCTTCGGCTCTCTCTAGGCTTTGTTGTTCAACAAATACATACTTCCGAACGGAATGTGCCGACCCGAACGAAGCAAGCTTAAGTATTATAAACTGTCTGTATTTTTACATGGGTTTTCCCTAACATTAAAATACCACAAGCAAAATAAAATCAGACAGGTAGGTAGGTACCTAGCGTGTTAATTGTTGGTAGAGAAATGCGCAATCGCAGCAGCAGTAATAACTAGTAAAGTAATTCTAGTCTGGCAAGAGTAATTTTTGTTTATGCTTTCATATCTTGCGTAGGAATAATCTAGGTCTAATCTAGGATGTGAACAATATAATAACTTATGTAAATTCACGTTTTTAGCTCTTTTGTATTCAAATCATGGGAATGGAATCACCCAACCCAAATCCAAAGTTATGAAAATGAATATTATAAAACGATTAATACACACATCATCTGCCTAGCCTTTTCCCAACTATGTTGGCGTCGGCTTCCAGTCTAACCGGATGCAGCTGAATACCAGTATTTTACATGGAGCGACTGCCTATCTGACCTCCACAACCCAGTTACTGGTACCCGATACCCCTTTGGTAAGACTGGTTGTCAGACTTTCGGGCTACTGACTACCCGTAACGACTGTCAAACATCCATGAATCACAGTGCTTTCCGAGGCACGGAGGGGTCTCGGTATGTAAAGATGGTCACCCATCCACAGACCAACCGCGGCAAGCGTAGCTTAACCTGACCGATTAATACACACAACTCGTGATATACAGTTTACCACATAACCTCAACATTCTTATTGGTGCTAGGAATTTGTAAGATTTCATCGGTTGACTTCAATACTCAATACAAAACAATCTTCTTTCTTCTTCTTTTTCGTTTCTGTGAATCATTGAATAATTACTTACGAAATTCATATGTAATACTGGATTGCGGAATATTTATGTGCCTAATACGTACCTATACATAAAATAAATTAAAATTTCATACCTACTTAGCTAGTGAAAAAAGTATGGCTGGTCATGCAAACTTGACTAATTTGCTGGCGATACATTTACTTACCCTACGTCAGCAGTCATTAAAATGTGTAATTATTTTGTACTTATTGTAATTTCTTTAGTTGCTCATGTCTTAGAGATCAAGGACAAATGATTTATGTACCTACCTGTATACCTACATAACAACTATGACAATCTCAACATCACGTAGGAAGTGGCAAGTTACCTACCGGTTGATCCATAATATCCATTTAAGCTGTGGCCACACTGAGGCGAAATCCCGCGCGGGATGCGGGACGCAACTGCGCGTGTCGAATAACACGCGCGGCACGGGTTAACGGCAAAGGCAACTCCAGCCGTCGACGCGTTGATGGTAGCCGTCGACAACCTGCCGCTCGTGTATTTGACTACAGTGCTCAAATACATGAGCGGCACGTTGTTGGCGCGGCGGCTACCGTCGACGGCTGAAGTTGTCGTTGGCGCATACCGCTCGTGCGTGTGTATAATGCTACAGCTACATATTGTCGCGATAAAGCGAACTACACTTCGCGCGGTCTCTGTTTAACAGCGAGATGTCGTGCGGTGTGCGAGAGAGAGCGCGCAAAGTTTAGTTCTCGTTATCGCGACTATGTAGCCGTAGCATTACACTAATTATTAATCGAAGTCACGCACCTATTCACGGTGATTTGAGCACCTCTATACGAGTTAGTTGATACAATCAGCGCGAGCGAATGTTTTCCCGCATCCCGCGCGATATTCGCCTCAATTTGGCCAGAGCTTTATGTATGGAATTTAAGGCAGCTATTATAAACCTAATAGGTACTACATACTTACGTATTATTATAAGATTCACTGCACACACAACATATAAGTATAATTGGCCTATAATTATGGAATTGATGAGTTTACCTACTTTAGATAAAAATAAGTATGTTCTTGCACTGCGCTCAGGTAACACAATTATTTAGATTTTTTTTATTGATTATGCGTAACGTATACAGGGTTCAATTGAATTAGCGAGCTAAACTCCGCAGACACGATGGGTTTCGATGATATCTAAACACGAGTTTTTCTCAACTCACAATTCAAGTAAGTAACACGTACAACACTAACAGCGGCTTTTGACCTCCCAAAAAAAAAACAACAAATATTTTTCATTTGATCGTGTTTAGATATCGATCGATAGGTACCCAGCGCTTCTGCGGAGTTCAATCTGCCAAGACTTTTCATAACTATATTGGGGTCGGTTTCCAGTCTAACCAATGCAGCTGAATACCAGTATTTTACATGGAGCGACTGGCTATCTGACCTCGACAACCCAGTTTACTGGGCAACACTAACACAATACCCCTTGGTAAGACTGGTTGTCACACTTTCCGGGTTCTGACGACCCGTAACACCTGTCAAAGATCCATGAATGACAGCCGAGACCAACGGAGACACGGAGGGGTTTCGTTATGTAAAGATGGTCACCCATCCACAGATCGACCGTGACAAGCCGACCCGTGCGGCTGTAATTACTTAGCCACGAGCCCGTTGCCAATTTAAAATAACCCTGTATAAGTAGATACTACTTTAGAGGAGAGCCAAACAAAAGACAAGAATTGAGTACCTAATCGCAATTCTTATCGAAGGACTAAATAATATCAAGTTGAAAGCACCATTACTTGTTTGTTTAACCATATCAACTAGTGTGTGAATAATGCAATTGTCGTCAGATGTTTATTTATAGGTTTGAAGTCATTCTACTCGCTCTTGCATGCTTATTGAGTAATACGTGATTGACATCTAATTTACCAGTTTACAAACACGTGTGGCGAGATAATCTATATACCTACTGCAGAGTTGTATAGGACTTACATACTTACGAAGTTGGTCCATCGTGTCATCGGATGTAGGATCGAAATATGTGCAGGACTTGCACCTCTAAAATATGTAAATGTGCTGGGAAATTGCTGGTACATAGAATGTACACACGGCTACACATCAAGTTATGCAAAACCAGTATAGGCTGACCGTTCATTGTGTGAAAATATCATACAAAGTGAGGTCAAGACAAACTGGTTTTGTATAGCTTGACGTGTAGCCGTGTGTACTTAGTTTTATTATGAACTAGCTTCTGGTCCGCGTGAAAATTCTTGCTCCTCCGACTCACCCGCGCTCTTACCTACTTCGTATTCGCTAAGCGTTCTTTTTGTTTTTTTTTTTTAGTTTTGCTCGGCTTCTGAGGATCGTAGCGTGATCATAAATAGCCTTCCTCAAGCATTGGGCTATCAAGACCAAAAAATTTTTTTTAAAATCCGTCTGGTAGTTCCAGAGATTTGCACGTTCAAACAAACAAACTCTTCAGCTTTATTATTAGTACTAGCTGCGTCCCGCGGTTTCACCCGCATAAGCTTCCATCCCGTGGGAATATCGGGATAAAAAGTATCCTATGTGTTAGTCCTGGTTATAACCCATCTGTGTGCCAAATTTCATCCAAATCCGTTCAGTAATTTTTGCGTGAAAGAGTAACAAACATCTATACAAACTTTCACGTTTATAATAATTATACGTAGGATAGTAGGATACCATCTAGAACTAACAACTGGATGAAACTAAATATAACTGGTGAAAGATGGGTGTAGGTACCTACTAGGACACCTCTGCCCGACCCATTGGCGAACAGGTACAGGTACGTGTTATGTGACTATCTAGACCTAATGAATGAAATATCTTTATCTTAATCTGATTGAATCAAATCAACAGCACACTATACATACCTAACCTACATTACCTAACTAAGTAGGAGACCACAATATGTTGTTATGAGTGCACTCAATCGCTTCTTTGATTTTATATAAATTACTTAAGTAATTCATTCCAATATATAAATACTGATATGGGGCATACATAACGTCATTAGATGTAGAAATAAGATTTACCTACATTTTATCGGATAGGTAGGTACATCAATCACGCTGCATTCAGGCAATTGAGTATCATGTACTTATTCCACACGGTAAGAAAAAATACCAGACAAATGCGAGTAGGACTTTCGCCCTGAGGGTTCCGACGTTCGGCTGCCCGCGGAATCACGGAATTATTTACCATTGAACTTCGCAGTTGAGTGAAGTGTTCTCCCATAGATACATCGTTCTACATCACGGTCGATGCTCCTACTGACTAATGTTTATATGTGATACCTACTAGCTTTTTCCCGCGGCTTCGCCCGCTTGGATATCGGAAAATATTCCACGGGAACGTTCTACCGGGATTAAAACCCTATGTGTTGATCCAGGTTTCCGACATCTTCATAGTCATATGTCAGCCAATTTACACAAATACATTCACTTGAACCTTCCTCATGAAACACAGGGTCCATTGGTGATGTGAAAACCGAAAATCCGTTACGTAGTTTTTGAGTTTATGGCGTTCAGACAGACAGAAAGACGCGACGGCGCGCCGGGCGGCGTGGCGGTGGGGGACTTTCGTTTTATAATATTATGTAGTTAAGTGATGACTCCAAATATTAACTTTCGTTTTTCTTTTGCTCCGTCCTTTAACATCAGACCTTGCTTCTTGCCAATTTTTATGGTGCTAGGTCAACGCCAACGGCAACCTACAGATTTTGAAAAGTTAAATAATCATCAAAAAAATGTGACAGTCAACGCTATCAAGATAAACGGTAAAATATACCGTTTATCTTGATAGCGTTGACTGAAGCTTTAATTAATTACCTAAACCCGTCAAAGGGACCGCAGAAATTGATGCAGCATTGACGCAGTATTTGATATTACTTAATTTCAACTTGATACCTCCACCCTTTCCTGGTAAAAAGGGTCTCGAGTCTTGACAAACGGACAACAAAGTGATCCTATAAGAGTTCCGTTTCCCTTTTGAGTTACGGAACCCTAATAAAACATCCATAGCCCCAAGAGGTATACAAATATTAAAGTAAATCTTATCGACATAAGTGTGAATATTACAAAATGTCAAGATATTCTCTAGGTCTGCCCCGGTGGGCTAGTAGGAAAACAAGGCGTGATGTTATGTTCTGTTATTCTCTAGGTCATGTCTATCATATTATCTAGTCTTTAGATTGTTAGCACAAAAACGCAGGACATGAACTCTTAAATCCGGACAATTTACTTATTATGTGGGTGATTCCTCCGACTTGTTACCTAATGCTGTAACACACTTGATTGAGGTCAAAGTTATAGAGGGCATTTTTAAAAGTAAATCACAGAAGACGTCATGATTTTTTTTAAATGTTCAAAATAAATAATAGTACGTAGTTCGCCTATAGGTCGGAGGTCCCTAAATGCACACGGACCTGCGGGCTGCGGAGTGACTGCATAAATAACACACTAACAGTAGCAGAGCTCATTTTGACAGTTCAACCATATTCATTGCGTTATTAACGATTTTGAGCAGACAAATTTTCGAGCATATGAAGCAATGGATTAGCAATATCCTTCAAAATGATTCAGATTGCGATTGAAATTGTGTCACGCAATTAGGGTGCTGGCAAAGCGCAGTTTTCACATGCTACATTGGTACAGTAGAGTTCACGTCGATTTATCGTAAGTAGTAAGATTGTTTCAGTATAAAGCCAGCTTATACTGGTTCTGTTACCACTGACATGCGGCCTATAACTACTGGTAGTCATCTGAGTAGTTACGAAATCAATGGTAAATAACAATAACACGATCAGTAAATGTTTTATATAGCAGTGAACTACATACCTAAATCGAAGACACTTGTGCGTGATTAATTGTTTTTGTTCTTCGAAACACCTTTATATTGCTTTATTACCCACCTAGCTATTGTTCTACGCGCAGTATGCTTATGTAGGTAAATGTGGGTAAATAAATAGGTATATCTTATTTTCTTATCTACTTGTACCTTTAAGTTTATCTAAGACTTTTCGTAAAAGTCTTATTACACTACGCGATATTCAGCGACCCTTTCCCTAAATCAGGATGGTTTAATAAGAGAAAGGGATAAAAACACCCCTAAATATCGGGCCCTAAAAATCGTGTAGTGTAATTAATAGAGGTTTTTATATTCCAAAACTAGCGACGCGACGTCTGTAAGCAAGAGTTACAGGAAACAGAAGCAGCATAAAGATACGAACGAGTAGGTTGGGTACTTACGCAGTACTTAAATAATAAATATTTAATTAAAAATAAATCGACTTATAAATAATGCGTTACAAAGAACATAAAACAATTTGAACCGGTCGTTCCATACGTGCATTGGCACAGATCCAAGTCTTCATCGCTGGATTAGGTTTATTTAACTGTGCTGTGATTATTTTAGACAGGATATTTGATAAACATGCAGGTACTAAAGTAGCCGCAGTATCAGCAGCATAATGTCTAACAACATTAATTTTTATGAGTCTATGTATGACCACAAAAGACAGTGTTATGACTTTACGAAGGATTTTGTCGGAAGTTGTAGAAGTGCTAAGCTCGTAGATTTATCCTATCCTATCCTTTTAGGTTGCCTGCACATTCTTACAAAGGGTACGAGTACTTGCGACATTTTTAACCGACTTCTAAAAAAGGAGGAGGTTCTCAATTCGTATGTTTGTATTTTTTTTATGTTTGTTCGCGCATAACTCCGTCGTTTGCCAAACCGATTTGAAAAATTCTTTTTTTGTTGGAAAGGGTCAATGGTCCCATTGAAATTTCGACAAGATCTGATGATGAGTTTCGGAGACAGACAACGGAACTCTTCAATAAATTCCAGCAAATCAACGGCTATTGCTGCTTCGCTTATGTATACGTATTGTTAACGCAATCACACAATTTAACGTCACGCCTGTACCCTCTAAAGGGGTACGCAGATGTGTTCAGTATACCACGGTACACCCTCATTTCTGTCAAAGTTACCCCCATTGGAGTACCCCCCAAAAACAACTTTCATCAACGGCTCTGAAGATCACTTTATTTTTGGTCCATTTTCTAAATCTGAAAGTGACACGGGGCTCGTATACCTATAAAACTTTTCAAATATATTTTCTGTGTTCTCTCATCATGCCGCACCTAGTCAGCAATTAACTTTTCGCCCTGCATATGCTTGCCCAAAAACCCTCTGGGCTTTCCTACCAATATACTTAGTTTTATTTAAATTCGTATGTTTGTAGTAATACGATATTCTTATCTTTTAGACTACCCCCTTGGTATGACTGGTTGTCAGACTTTCGGGCTACTGACGACCCGTAACGACTGTCATAGATCCACGAATGATAGCCGCGACCAACGAGGAGTCTTGGTATGTGAAGATGGTCACCCATCCATGGGCCAACCGCGGCAAACGTAGCTTAACCTGATTGATTGACTAGTGCGGCTTTTATTACTTAGCCACAAGAAGTTATCCTACTTATTAGGCTTTGATTTTAGGACCTCCCCATTGCCTAGTCTAACTAAGTAGGTACATTCAACAGCAAAAGTAGATGATCAAAATCAGAAATTCAATACTAACTCCGTTCATTAGTATTGAATTTCTGATTTTGATCATCTACTTTTGCTGTTGACTGTGCATACCTATCTTTTTTTAGATTTAGCATTTTACGCTCTGACTTTCTGTTACATAATTGTTACAATCATGTTGCCTTGCATCCATCTTGCAGCCTGAGTGTATATTATGATTTGTTGTTCCAAGTTGATTACCTACTCAGTGTCTCAGTCCAATCAGTTGAAATATAACAATGTAAGGATATACCTACTTAATTAGCGCAAAGATATTATTCACAATTAATTATCAGACACAACCTATCCTAGGTAGATACGGAATAACCTTCGTAATCAGTAGATGACATACCTACTCCGCAATTTATTTTTATTAGTTACACGCTATTAGTAATTTAATACGAAGGAAATATCTCTGATGTATGCTTAACACGAAGCCACAACTCAGGATGAAATAAACAAGCGTTCAGTGAATACATTACCTTCCTACACCGTACCGTTTTACATTCTACGTCGTGTGTATTTTTTTATCAAGTTTTTATTTGATGTTGTTGGCTGCATCACCCCCCAACTAGGTTATAAGGAAAATTACTCTGCACCCCAATTTTGTAACACACTCCGTCACAATCTGAAGGATTTTAAAAGAAAATGATACATGGCTTCATATTGTCCCGCTGTTTCTATGAGGACATCGGCACAGATAGTGATAAAACAAAAAATACCTAATGTTCTAAAATCAGATGTATTTTAATAACGCCAGATAATTTTATCGGAGAAATAATTTTGAATTTTTGACAGTCCTTCCATACAAAAACTGTCAGACGTCAATTTTATTCCACGAATAAAAAATATCCTTCGATTGAAAAATCAACTTTTAATAAATACCTATCAGTTTAAAAAATCTTCTAATTTTTTTTTTTGTAAACTAAACTGATGGAAGCCCAGTTTTAATTTTGTAGTGTCGTGTGTGATATCGATACCCGTCACGTCTGCACAGTTTCGCTAGCTAATTTGATTTGACCCTGGACCCTAAATAACATTCTCGCGTGATCAATCAAGTCGCGTATGTACCTACGTCACTATTCAGGGTAAACGATCGCGTATTCGCGCGACAGTCGCTTCGCTTTCGGCTAGGATGCAGATTGCAGGGTAAGCTGTCATTAAGATTCTACTAAGAAAACTTATAAACCCCTCTGTTTTTGTCGGGGGTTAAAAATGCAAGAGCGACCGAAGCGAGCTCTAAAATTGGAGTATCTTGAATTCCTGATTGACATGGATTCTTTATAACCTCGAAGCATCCTAACGGCTGGATGGATTGATTTTCCATCAACTCGTCTAGGTCATGCGATGGTTATATGTTAGGTAGGTATTGGGTTTATAAAACCAAAAAGTGCAGCTTAGAAAAACGAATGTAAATAATATCCCCACATATGGTTATAGTACATTTTTGTTTTCTATATCATCATCATCATCATCTGCCGAGCCTTTTCCCAACTATGTTGGGGTCGGCTTCCAGTCTAACCGGATGCAGCTGAATATGTTTTTTTATATATTTTTTTTTCTATATAAAATAAAAATGTACCATACCATATTATTATACTAAAATACAGGGCTTGAAGAGCCGAATCCAAAAATATAACACACTAAAATGTTGAAAACAATAATAAAAAAAATAAACAAAAACCCGACTGCGAATAAAATTTTCAAAACAAAATCATTTTTCAAGCAATCTGATGCAGTTACCAAATCTGAGATTGAACTAAAATAACTGCCATCAACTGCAACAGACTCTACCACCGAGGTGGTGTTGTGTCTGGTGAGCTACCGCCCGACGGTTATTGAGTTTTTGACTCTGTATTTGCTTGCGCAATGTAGGATTTTGCGTGACGGTAGGTGTTAGTGCTCATACCATCGATCACTAATAAAGAACGCTCATACACACGTCAACGTCCGAATTGCAGCCATCGACAACCAGCCGGTCGATTCTGTAAAAATCACACCGTGAAAACTCAAGTGAAGTGAGCTTGATGTGAGTCGTCGGTAGTGTCAATCCCTAGCATTATTTGGAATGACAGCTCACTCCATACTCACTTCACCTAAGTTTTCACGGTGAGATGGTTACAGAATCGCACTGCTGCACCGTACTCAAATACACGAGCGGCACTTTGTCGACGGAAGCAGTTGCGTCTGCTGCACTAATGCGTAGTTCGTATTATGTAGATGCGGCCCACACATTATTGAACATTTCACCTACATATCCATCTCGTTATTTCTATTCATGCCCCAGTTTAATTAAAGCTGCTGCAGAGTTGCACAGTCATTCAACCGATTAAAAATAAATTAAACGAGAAACAAGACATCTCTCACAGTTTTGAATTTAGTCCAAGTAGAGCACGAGACTTAATCGAGTGCTGTTAGCTATGTAGGTAGACCTAATACTTGTCAAGATTTGTGTTCCTTGCTGACGAATATTTGCATAAATGCCGCGAATTCTCAATTGCTAAGTAGGTGTCGCATTGCGAAAGTCGAAACAATAATATAGGTGCAGGTTTTAGAGTGGGTATACCTAACTACCTATAAATGGACTAACTGTCCATTTATAGGTAGTTAGGTATACCCACTCTGGTAGTTGGTAGGTACCAAAACTGTGATTTTTAATTTGCTAGATCAAAATGACAGCTGTTGACAAAAAAATGGCGATCGCAGCTGGGTATAATTGCTGACATGGTAGAATAAAATTGACGTCTGACAGTGACAGCTTTTGTATGGAAGAACTGTCAAAAGTTCAAAATTATTTCTCCGATAAAATTATCTGGGGTTGGAAAAATCACCCCTAAATTATCTATTCTATTTTGCGCTATCTAACATACCACAAGCACAGAATTTTTGTTTTAAACTTCATCTGTCGATTATTCAAACCCACACTTTGCGCCAGTTTGTTTACTACCATATTACGTATATCTATATGGTTAGTATACTAGGCTGACGCAAAATATCGCTCAGGAATATATTATTTTTTTACTCTCTAGTAAAAAAAAGGAGGGGCTCGTGGCTAAGTGTTACAACCGCACGGGTCGATTGACTAGGTTTAGTTTTGCTTGCCGCGGTTGGTCCGTCCGTAAGTACGTCAAGCCGTTGGCCTCGGCTGTCATTAGTGGATTTTCACAAAGACAATTGTTACGGGTCGTCAGAAGTCCGAAAATTTGATAACCAGTCTTACCAAGGGGTATCGCATTTATTACCCAGTATTGGGTTGTGCACTTGTGCCATAGCGACATTGTTGCCATCGCGGGCAAAACGCACCCGGTTAGGCTGGAAGCCAACCCCTGAATAGTTGGGAAAAGGCTAGGCAGATTGATTGACTCTAGTAAAAAAACCTGAAAAAATAAACCTGCTAAGTATTTCATACAAATATTAATAGGGTAATTTTTTCGCATTTCAGGGTTGACCCCAATATTAAAAGTTATTTAGGTATATTCACAATCACAACCACAACTCCTTTTATTCCTAGAAAGATGGTCACTGAATTTAAAGTTTGGTTGTGTAAAACCGTAGATGTTTTAAAACTACCTACTTAAATGTATCAAAACTTCATAACGAGGGCCTAGATCTACTACTGGATTCTAAAGGAGAAAATCATCCTATAGGTACCTAAATCCTAAAATGTGTCCTAATAATTACCTACTTCACTGTCTCCAGTCACCGTCTTCACTAGTGCTAGAGCAAACTAAGCGGTAAATAAAAGGTATGTGTTTCGGTAATCTTCGACTTTCCGAACTAGCAAAAACGTCGTGCCGCACAAAAAACTGCCCATAGAGGAAAAACTTCGAAGTTTTGTACTTCCGCACTTTGTAATAAGTATAGTGCACCTATCATTGCGCGTTTGTATGAAGTTTCCTCGGTATCCGGTTACCCGGTCGCACCTCGTCATCTGTAACTAAATTGTTTTGTAAAGTTTTACATCTTTTTTAATTTTCCATGGTCACGATGGTAGTTCAAATTTTTATTTAAAAAAAATTATTTAAATCTCATCACCACGCGTTTGTGTTTTCGAAGATATTCTAGGTCCACTGCTAAAAGGATCAATAAAAAAAAATTAAAAGTCATTTATTCAAACTGCTGCTGGCTGAGAATCAGCATTTTTGAACGTCAAAATTTCATGAGTCAGTACCCCAAAGCGCCCGCCCGTCACCTCGATCTTTTAATTGGCAGTCGAATGACATTGACATGGGGGCGCTGTTGGTAAACATTTGAGCAATTGTTTTGTGAAATGTATTGAAAAAACAAAATGGCGGCATTAGTTCCGATTTTCGCCACGCGCCAAAATCTTATAGCGCTGTACGATGATTGCAGAATCGCATACTTTTCTTGGGAAATCTGTAGGTACTTGCATGTTACATACGGAATGTATGTAACAATATTGCCAATAATAATCATGAAATGTGTATGTTTCATTCGTATTGTGACTTGTTCGATGTCATTGACCCACTTAAATATTCAAATTAGCAATAGCTTCCGTAGATCGACACAAAATCTTCGTTGTTAGAATTATGTTCAGTTCTACAAAGTTATCTACAGGTTGGTAGGTACTTAGGTGATTATTATTGCGACTTCTACTAAGCCTTCGGAAGTGGTAATTAAAACTAATTTAAATACGTACAAGCGAGGTATTATTTACATCAGATACCTAACAGATTAAGTATAGAGTGATATTGTTCATGTGCGTTGTGTTATGCCTTTAACACATAAGATAAAGAGGCTAAGGTGAATCATTCGTCCAGCAGAAGTGTGATAAAACCTCTTTAGAGCGTAAAAGTGGGTCACGCCCCGTTCAGTTCAGTTAGGATTGTTAGAGCAATAGGCACACGGTCCGTTAATTTTCTTCACCACTGTCTACACCTACGTAGAAAGGTCACAGCCTTGGCAGGTATAGGGCATAGTGGCACTACTTGCATGCTTTGTATGTAACAGTAAGTCGATCAGTTATATACTAAGAATAAAATGTACCTAAGTAAAAAAAAAAATTGCATTGCAAGCAGTGGAGACCGCACAATGATTTATGCTGCTGCAAGGCGCTATACTATGACCATACCTACTCAAATATCGGCAATGTTTAGGATTGCAATTTGTTTGTCATGTCATCTAGGTAATCGTTACTCACCTCTCAATATTAAATATGAATCGCATTAAACATTTTGAAATTATAAACTGGGTAGGTAGGTATGTAAATATTTACAAGATGCCTACTTATTGTGTCCTCAGTTCCTCACCCATCATAACTCATGTGTCAAACAAGTTTACAAACGGATTTTTCCTCTTCAATAAGCCCTAGTGCACACACACGTCTCTATTAATAATTTAGATATAACCTACCTATACTTATATAATTACATTAATCATCATAACATCAAATGAAGCACTTGTTTAGTGAAGTCAAAGGAAAAATCTCTTGGGAGTATGATCGAAGTAAGGGAATGTTACCTAGGTGGTAAGTTGGCCCATCATAGTCAGTCAGTAGGCTACTAACTAAACGTTTACGTTGTACATACCTACGTACTTACTCCTATAAAAAGATAAGTAAATGATTTCACTATTCACAACAATCACTGATCAAATCGAATCTTTAGTCAAGTGCAAGCGCACTTGTTTACAACGATATAGCCAACTGTTGATGCTACAAAATATGATCTTACTATAATTATGCCAATCGTATGTTCGACCCCTGCTAGTTAATTAACTCAAATCACATTTAATTGGATAATTTTATTTGAATTTTCCATTCCATATTGTACACTCAGACAGCATCATAATTCAAAACACAGCTCATTATTATTCTTCAAAGTCAAAGTCAAATAATTTATTTCAAATAGGCACATAAAAGGCACTTTTGAACGTCAAAATTAAAATTAAATTGATTCTAGTCGCCCCTTCCAAAAGGTAGTTTTCGTATGGAGAAGTGGGCAAGAAACTCACCGTTACTACTCTTTTAAAATGTTTTACAATATTTTGCATAGGTACATTAATTATATAATTATATGTGAAGACGATGCACCTAAAAATAAAATTACTGTACCACAATAGGTAAAAGAATTAAAATGAATTAATGAAACCATAACATTTATAAATTGACTATGTGATCTTCAAAATGAAGTAGTTGCCTTATCATAATTTTAGTCCCCTAGGGCTTGCACCACACCGAATACGGGTGGAGTGCGTACCGTACGCCACCCAAAAGGACATACCTAATGCGAGATGTCACACCAAACGCACTGCGCACGCACATGCATTGTGTATGACATCTCACATCGAGCTACAACATACTGAAGTCCTTCTGCACCCGTATAAATCAGTGAAGCCCTCCCATAGGTAGGTACCTACTTACTAACAGTATCGTGCAGTCTTTCATTTATGAATCGGTTGTACAGTCACATAAGTAGCTTTAAATAAAAAGTTTTATACCTACTTGCTTTAGGCACCAGCATAATTGCGTAACACACTTTCAATCACAATCTGAATCATTTTGAAGGTTATTGCTAATTCATTGCTCCATATGTTCGAAAAATGTGTCAGCTCGACAACGTAAATAACGCAATGAATGTTGCTGAACCGTCAAAATGAAAGCAATTACCCCGCTGGGCTAGTCATTGCCATCGCGTCAGTGCAGACATTGGATAAAGTGCAGTTTACGAGTTAGGTATTGTTGCTATTTCCGTGCCAATGTTATTGGTTAAAGTCGCGTCTGTTATACCAATCATCTAAACACTCATTGGCATAAAGTACCTACTACCTATATAATTCCACGTAGGTACATATAGATAATGTTCAACATTCACCTTGGCTCAACCTTAATCTTTATACCTAGGTACGTTCATATTTAATGATACCACACAAAACCTAGGTTCATGTTGCTCGTGAATTATCAAGTTTCCACTTAAAAAACTATTTAGAACAAAAAAACATGTTGCCGTCAAGACATCTTGTACCTACTTATTTATAATGATCATAAAGTAATTTATAAGATTGATACTTAGGTAGGTTAGGTAATTTACCTACGTAAGATTCAAATGGCACTCTCTCAGTTTTAAGATGTTGTGTTAGACTTCAGAGCTTGCCGCATTTCCATCATCTGCGTCAAGTTACCGCAAATAAACGTATTTTATTTCTTTCATTTATTTTTTCCTGTAGGACACTCCCAAAAAGTCTTACTACTACTTACTACTTTCACTTCATCGTGATCATCTTCGTACCAGGGTGGATGCTGTCGACATAAATGTATAAGCTCCTTCAGCCGAAACATGAAACTTCAGGGGGCCTACTCCGAAGTGCAAAGTGCGAATGTTCGGATCGGACCGACACATGGCCGAACCGAATATTATTGAAAAATGCGAAAAAGTTCGGATCGGCTCAGTTGGGTCGGGACCATAGTCAATATTCGAAAGAGTGTAGGAGTGTAGGATCGGAACCGACCGAACCAAATAGCAACTTCGTAGCAGGAAACAGCCGAACATTCGGCCGATACTACTTCGGAGTAGGCCCCCTGTAAACCGCACACCACGCAGATTACCCATTTTTTTCTCTATTTTTAACTAAGGTCTGAAAAATGTTCAAAACAAGATGACATGACACTTAGGATTTCCCATATACTTTTAACAGAATAGAGAATAGCACTACCTACTGAATCGCTGATTATGATAAGAACTCTTGCGTAGTTAAACGTCAAAAATCAAATTAGGGCTGAGGTCACCCTTAAATGCTAACCTTACAAAACGAGAAATACGATTAGACGTAGAATCAGCTAAATTGTGGTTAGTCAGTCTAACTTTAGATAAGCAAGTAGAGATAGATATTAGACATACATAGGTACTTACATAATAGTGACTGTTGTAATCTTTGACCTCAACAAGTGACCATTATACACGTGGTTCACTCCGAGAGCATGTTCTTTGTTTCTACATCACCTACTTCAGCAGTGCGATTCTGTAACCATCTCCCCGTGAAAACTTAAGTGAAGTGAGTGTGAAGTGAGCTGTCATTCCAAATAATATGACAGCTCACTTCACACTCACTTCACTTAAGTTTTCACGGGGAGATTTTTACAGAATCGACCGGCAGATCCTCCCTTAGAATAGAAGCCAAATAAGAAGATACATGAGATAGTTATCGTAAAACACCCAGAGTGAGGCCGTTACTCATCATAATCAGCCTATAACGTTCCCACTGCTGGGACACAGGCCTCCTCTCTGTGAGAGCACAACACGTGGGCCCAGTACGGCTTGGCAAATGTCCCATGTCTTCGAATTTTTGGTTCTAGGATATGCTGGTTTCCTCACGATGTTTTCCTTCACCGTTTTGAGAGCAGTGGTAATGAAATTAAATACACAAAGTAAAGTGCCTGTCTAGGTTCGAACTCACTGTTACTCGACAAATCACAAGTGCCTATCTATGTCAATGTCGGGAACCTACCCATCTACCCACGGTATGAGTATTCATCGCGACTGCAGCGAACCCTTGGACTCGCGGCCGTTCAAGTGCAGTTCATGCAAATCTCAGTTTATCTTAGTGACCTAGGAGATTTAATGTCATACAGACTGTCTGTTTATAAGATACCGAGATAGCAAACGAACGACTGTTTATAAAGTTAAACACTAACAATCTCCGACTGGGTCGAGGTTATTTGTCGCAGAATATCCATAAAACTGTTCCATTAAAATGTTTATCGATAGTCTTATTAAGAAGCTGATTGATGTATGAGTCCCACGAACAGTGATGTCTCAGAAACTTAAAAGTAAATCAGACAAACTAGATGGAATTAAATCAAGCATTTTAATTTTGAATAGCTTAGTGCTCTTGAAGAAAATGAACTTTCTAAGCTTTTGGCCAGCATACCTTTGTATGGCTTGTATGAGTGTGTTTGGTGGTGGCTTAGAAAAAATCATAAGGGGAATAAAGGGTCTGACACGTCTGGTTGAAATGCGGCAATACCTCTGTCCGAAAAGTAGGTAGGTAGTAGGTAAGAGTATTTTGAGCACACACATTTAGAAAATCTAGAAATACATATTTGTTAAAAAAACACCTGTAGAAAAAGTGGTAAAACTTTTACTTCTCGTGAATTTGCATAGGTACATTGTCAGGCGGATAAAACACAATGGCCCAAGTCGGTAGGTAAACGTTGGCCACTCATTCGTCCGTCACGCACGGCACAATTGTGACCGCTCAAGTGGAATCAAGTGCACTAAACTTCCATTACTTTTGTCAGTATTGCGCCTACAGTATCTGCCTACAGACATCCGTTAACAGCATTGTGAGAACTCCTGCCATAATAACCATTAACTAGCGCTGTATTCATCTCTTTGAGCACTAATATATACTAGATGCGGGCTCCTACTTCCCACGATGTGTCACGGTATGTAATAACGGGGATCAGATGCTTCCACCAAACGCTTCCAACATAAAATTATAATGACTTATTATTGTATCGTGTTTTTTTTTAAATATTTTTGCTTCGAAATCCCGCGAAATTCAAATTTTCTTAAGTTTTTGCAATTTGCTAGTTAGTGGCACTGCCGCTAGCTACAATACAACCACGGTGGCAGGTTGTAAGTTGATCAAAATATGATTCACGACCGTAACTGATATGTATTTACAGAATTATAATCATTAAAATCATCAATACAGAGTTTTCATCCTTTGGTCTTAATTCCAATTTCTGTTTCCAGGGCCCTACGGTCTTTTATGAAGAAAGGGAAGAAGGGGACGTCTTCGGAAAAGTCTAGCAACACCCAATTGAATGGTGACGCTTCACCTATTATTTACCGAAGAGCACTGCAATGTAAGAGCACAATCGTTGACGTAATATCATTCTTTACAGCGTATACCCCGCGTCCTAACCAAAGCGATCGGTCTCACGAATCGGTGCGTTCATTATGTCACTCATTTCTTCAGAAAACCGGAGGGTGCTCCCTGTCGGCGCAACAACGCGTTCGGCTTCGCCGTTCAAAATGATCGCGACTGTCGCGTGGTCGCGCGTTAGTCGCTTTGGATGGGACGTGGCCTAATGCATTTCCAATTAATTTATTTTAAAAAAGTTGTGTGTGATGATCTAATTTTGAGTGTTATATTTATAGTCCAAACTTACCTGTAAATATTTTTTTAATTCATAAATTGTAATTATCTTCAGATTCGACGTCGCCTACAGCGCGCAGTACGGTAGCGTCTCCTGAGAGGGGCGACCGCTACGTATATGGTGGCTCCATCACTCCGCTACCTCGGTCTCGGTTCCAAGAGCGACTGCGCAGCACCAGCCACCATGAGGTTCAATCACTAAGGTGTGGTGTTTAAACTGAAATTTTTTGCCGTCTATCTGAGTAGATACACACGTCAGCAATAAAGTAACATGACGTGTGATGCCACGTGACGTGCATCTGTCAAGCAAATGGGGACTTTAATTTTCAACCTAACCTATTTTAACTACCTTGTAGTACCTCGCGGTCCCTACTTTATGCTGACATCACAGTGGTTAGCGGTTAATCTGAGTTAACTGAAAGAGTTCTGTTTGTGGCTTCAACCGTATCTTATAAATGCATATAGGGTTTTCGAAGTGGTCAAGGAAAATCTTATCTTTTTATCCTTATACTTAACGATCCACGACTGAATATTGTTCTCTAGAGTGTGCATAATTATGTCATCGCTAAATCATAGTTTCCTCATTCTATACCAGCTTACCAAAACACATTTAATGATCTGCTGTTCTCTACAAAATGAAATATCCCTAAGGCATGGGTATTCTTTTATCCATGAGTATAATAAATCATTTTATAAAATTTATTTCAAATAATATTTAGAGAAAATATTAAATGTTTCCAGTGCAACCCCTCGCCTGGCCCGTAGCGAATTGTCGGGGTCTCGGCTGAGCGTGGAGAGTACGAACCCCTTCGAAGAGGATGGCCCTGTGCCGCCCGTGCGCGCCTCGAGACGTAAGAAAAAGCGCGCACCTCTACCGCCAGGGCCAATCTACACCACCCCTGAAACTGCCGATACTACGGTAAGACCTGAATAATAATACTATAAAGCCGAAACTGTCCGATGTGTCCGACTCTATCTGAAAAGTGCTAGAGCCAAAGACCGACTTACCCATTAGCAAATGAGGAGTCCATTTTCAGGTCGAATATCTTAAAAAAAGTAATAAGTATAATCCTTAGATTGGTTTAATGTTAAGTCAAATATTATTTTGGTTTTGTCAAAATTAGGAGACGTCCTGCCAGTCAACACAAAAGCAGTAGACCTACACAGATAATTGGCGAATACTTCAAAGGTGTCACGTCCTTTTTACTCATTTTACGGTGATTTCATATTCTCATCTAAGAAAGACTCCACTTGCACTGAAAGCTATCGACCGACACCACGTATGCACACTGTGTAACCGAACAATAACAGGCTTTAGGGAAACAACAATAACATGGGTAGTCAATAGGCATTCAATATTATCATCTAACACTGCTGTATGTTGTATGTACTCTATTTACACGCTGCTAACATTTGGGTGACCCTGACGAACGTCTATGTAAAAATAAATTATCTGCAGTTTATTTTGATTAAGTATTTGAAATATTAATGAATTAATTTGGGAATATGTCATAGATTAAATTTTAATACATACGAGTTATATACCAAGCTAAAATATTTTTTTATTGGCATAATTGTTTTCGGAATTTATTTTTGGGGCGTTTATGTACCTGACGCTACGATAACACTTCTTTTCATTTCAGGTGTCCGTTGTCTCTTCAGAAATACCAATAAGTGAGAGCGAAGAAAAAATATTGAACAAAACTGAGGGCGATTTAGAATTAGAAGATATGAACTTGAATATTGAGCTAAAAATAGTTGAAGATGAAGATGAAAAACACAAGAATACTGATGCCATAAAAGATAAACCAACCACTCCTAATACCGTTAATAATAATGAAGTAGTTGACGTCTCGGTTATCAGAGAAGAAAAACCGAATAACGAACAAACTGATACAGACAACCAACCAGACATCACTGAATCTAATAACAAGGAAGTTACGCTAAGAAATAGTTCTTCAGAAGAGGATATCCTGGACTCATCCGCATTCCCTAAAGTAGACATTGTAACATACAGACGCAATTCCAGCGTTAATGAAGATGACATACGATTACGACGAGGTAATTTAGAAGACTTCCAGTCATTATCGAATAAAAGAAGCAAGAGCCTTACTAATGCCTTAGACACGACGTATACAACATACGATATTAACTTAAATGAGAGTAAAATGCACATGGACACTAACGGAAATGACGGGCCTAAGAAAGTTGTATGCAAACTTTACGACGATCCGCAAACAAAAAAGAGTATTGAAACGATTTCAAGTACAGAAAAGGAATTTCTAGAAATAGACAGAGCTACTAGAGAGCTCGAAAGAGAAATAAATAAGCTAAATTCCGCCTTGAATGAAGACGATATTCCAAGCATAGATGCAAGGCTGTCAGTGTCAGAGATCAAGAGAAGGTTTGATAAGAATGATGCTTCGTCACCAAATCCAATACCAAAGCCTAGGAGGAGTCACTATGGTGGAGGCTCAAGTACTCCTTGAATGTTAATCCTTCCAACTTAATTATGGCTGTTTAATGTGGATCCCACAATCATTAATCATCATCATCATATAATATATTTTGCATTCTCACATGTACACGATTCGCTATAGGAAAATAAAAAAGTTAAGTTCTATTTACACTTGTCTTATCATATCAAATATTATATTATGCAAATGAAAGAACAACATTAGCTATAATCCGAATGAAGCCCTAAGTGTTTTCCAATGAAAATCATAGAAATTATTTATTTAAGTTGTGACTAAAACGAGAACAATCCTGCGAGTGTACACTAGTAACTAGTAAATATGTCAGTATAATGTGTTGTAACATGTGATTTTTAGATAATAACGATCGTGCTTTAGATTTAATCGGATCTCAAACATTTATAAAGGGGATTGCAATATGTGGTTATAAAGTATGATCATAACACATGCTTAACTCAGCTAAACTAAAATAATTGTACCTTCGTTACATAGCATATGATAAAAGAAAATAATACGTAAATAGAAGAACATTGTTTTGCCATAAAATATTCTAAATATTTAGCGGCGTAGGATAATTTATTTGTGATAAATATTTTATTATATTGAATGTATGCTTTGGTAGACACAAACATCACCACGCGAGCAGTCTGCCAATGGTATGGTATTGACACAAACGTACTGCGACAGTAAGTGATGACATAGTGCACTATGTTTTTGTGTGCAAGATTCCTAATTATTTTATACAAATGTTCACATTGGGATTAGTTATTTGTTAGTTCAGTCATTGTTGTTTAATAAATTATTATTCTAATGATATTGTGTAGTTTCATTAATCTCAATCTCGCTATTGTGTAAAGAAAGGAGTGTGATTAAAACATCAATAATATTCAGTAAAATATGTATTAGTAAATATACTAAAACTCTCATAGACGGTCAACATTAGTTTTACTCTTACAACAAACAAAGTTTACTCTTATAACCTACTTACTTTATCCTTCATATACTTTATAAATCTCGGTAAATTTGATGATGCAGTACTGACGAGTGCCTTGTACTCCTTCGGAAGCTTTTTTTGCTGCCTTGCCTGAAATACAGATAATGTTAAGAACAAGTAACATTACGAAAATCTTTTTATATATGTCATACGACTCCAAACTTACTTTATTACGCAGTATTGGCGCTAGAACGGCCAACTTATCAGCCAGCTTGACTTTAGCAGCCAAGAAATCTGTTTCATCTTCGGAATATAAATCTACGAGTGTGTCTATTGCTTCAGCTACTGCCCATACTTCGTTCTCCTTATGCGCCTGTTCTATAATAAAGTCAGTGATGGTGCATATAACATTGGACGTGACGTCATTCAAGTTATTGACCAATAGTGAAGCCAGGATGCCAACCATTCGGATTAAGTTTGATCTTATCTCAGGGATTTCACATTCCCGAACTCCAGTGAGCATTATCTGGAACAAAATATGTTACAAATTATGAAATTAAAACGTAGTACACAGGTAAGTTAGATATTTTTTTTTTTAATAAATCGTTGCCCCACACTGGAATTACGCCTGTATCGTGGGTGCGTTTACAAACATTTAAACTCACATACACAAACAGCCAGATCCGGAACAACTACTTGTAGGTCATACAAATATTTGTTCCGTGCTGGAATCGAACCCGCGACACGCAGCGCAGCAGTCAATCGCTTAACCACTGCGCCAACCATCATCTGCCGAGCCTTTTCCCAACTATGTTGGGATCGGCTTCCAGTCTAATCGGATGCAGCTGAATATCAGTATTTTACATGGAGCGACTGCCTATCTGACCTCCACAACCCAGTTACTGGGTAGGTAATACGATACCCCTTGGTAAGACTGGTTGTCAGACTTTCGGGCTTCTGACTACCCGTAACGACTGTCAAAGATCCACGAATGACAGCCGGGACCAACGGCTTAACGTGCTTTCCGAGACACGGAGGGGTCTCGGTATGTCGAGATGGTCACCCATCCACAGACCAACCGCGGGAAGCGTAGCTTAACCTGACCGATCGACCTGTGCGGCTGTTATTATTTAGCCACGGGCCCCTAACCACTGCGCCAACCGTGCCAACATAATAAATTCGTCATTTTAGACTTGTACCAAAATATATTAGGGTTGGTTGCACATTTTAATAAAAGCGAAATATCTATTTGTTTTATTTTAGTAATTTAATATTATTATAAACATCCATCTACCTTAATTTTTTTTATTTTTATTGTAAGACATTCAGGACCTAAAATACACCCCTCGGGAAACCCAGACACGATTTGGTGACCAAATCGCGTCTGGGTCCTGCATGACTCACAATTTTTTTTTTTTAAGAAATTAATATCCATTTAGTATTTTACGTATAGATTGGAAAACTGATTATTTTTAAGTGGCCTGTATTATTTTCTATTTCTGAGGCATATATTTTTAAAGTATGATTGACACCAAAGGTGTGTCAAATGCTTTAGTAGGGTGTTCTAAAATGGACAAATTTTGACAATGTAAAATTTTTCATATCCAGCTCAAAACAATAACACCTCATTTGAACAAACTAAAGAAAATAGAGGTGCCAAAAAACATTCATCATTTCGAAATTTCATCTTACTCAGGAGTGTTAAGAACAGAATAACATAACATCACGCCTGGTTTCCCCGAAGGGTTACGCAGAGGTAACATAGACTACACCGAGATTCCGCTAGTTTAGTTTAAGAATCACATTTTCTATCAACCGGGCACAGATCCCAACTCCGGGCTGCAGTTGAACAGTTGGAATTGGGAACTAAATCAAATGAAGATTGATTGAATGACTATGAACAAGCAATTTGAACTTAGAGAGCTATATCATCATCATCATCTGCCTAGCCTTTTCCCAACTATGTTGGGGTCGGCTTCCAGTCTAACCAGAGCTAGAGATTTTTTGGTGAATATTTATTTTTTACGGGTGTCTGTAATATTTTGCTACCAGAGAACCTGATACTAATCTGCATATTGCAAAAAACGTAAGAAAAGTTGTATGACTTACCTCAATATCTGATAAAGCCAAGTCACTAAACAAATTACACTCATTACTATTGTGATTTTCTTTAAACTTAATCTTGTCTAAAGCAGCTCTCATGACTGCTGTTGCAGCTTCCGACATATTAAAATTTTCTAAACCTTGTTTAAAAACGAGTTTTCCTGTATCTACCCAGATTTTATAGAGGCCGTTGACTCCACCAAGATTTTCAATAGGAAGTGTTGATATTAAGTTATTTATGCATAGTAGTGCTCGGGTTTGCAAGCTGACAATCCTGAAAAGATTGGATATTGTTTAGATTTCAACATCTTATTGGATTGAGACAGGAAGATAAAACATCAATTTAAGAAACCCACCTCTTGTAAATAACTTGTGATGCTTCATATTCTTTTAATATTAACATAACATTCTCAGCGGGTAATTGGGTTCTAGCCCAAACTTTATCAAATATCTCCAGAGATATAAAAGCTTCCATCACTCCAGGGGGCAGCTTGTCTTCTGCAAGAATGGTTTCACTACCATTTTCAAAAAGTTCTTCATCTACATCATCACTCTCTGATGAGTCATTGCCTTCCAGTTCATCACCATCTACAAGATCATTACAAAAAAACGCCTTAATAAAATTGAACTAGATATAGGGTAATTGTACAGCGATGAAAAAAGAATACACTTGTTACCTTCACATGAACAAATATTAGCAATAATTTCAACAGAACTGTGTTGGGCAATAAGCATTTGTGATACAGATTGCATCTGGCTTTCCAATTGTTGTGCTTCTTTGCCTTTGGGTGCTTCTACTTTTCCTGATCCATCACTCAAGGGCACAGTACTTGATAACTGACTACAGATCAGTCTGTGATCTACTGATAGTGTATTAGCTAATATAGACATAATGCTATTGAATACATCAGTTGGCAATGTTGCTATATTACCACCACATGTATTGATTATCACTCCCGCTGATAGGGTTTTCAACAATAGTACTGTGGGATCTCCTCCCTCCAGTCCCAACAAGGTTTGTAATTGCTTTTCTGCATTAGACTTTATCTTAGCCATTGCTGTAGGATTGTCTTCCACAACAACACACATACATTGTAAAACTGCTGTTACAATGTCACTACTGAAAGTCCCAAGATCTAAATAACGAGGAAATATGTCTAATATTCTTGACTGTCCCAAGTATTTGACAGCCATATCTGGAAAAAAAACAAACGAATTCAAGTAAAGCTTGAAAATAATGTAACTTATTATGATAAAGGTATAAGGTATAGACCCGTTGAATGCCATAATTTGATGACACGGTTGGCGCAGTGGCTGAGCGATCGACTGCTGTGCTGCATGTCGTGGGTTCGATTCCCGTACGGAACAAATATTTGTATTGCCTACAGGTAGTTGTTCCGGGTCTGGCTGTTTGTGTATGTTAGTTTAAATGTTTGTAAACGCACCCACGATACAGGAGTAATTCCTAATGTGGGGCAACTTTTTTTTTTTTAATAAAAAGAAATTACAGACACAATTAAAAAGCCATTGTGTCTCGCGTGGATCTATATGAAGGGTTAAACTGTACCTGATTAACATTTTACCTACCTGAGCTCTCACAAAGGTTCAAAAGTAAATTAACAATTTGAATGAATGTATCAATATCCTCATCTTTTGTTTTGGAAGTTGTATCAGGCACCCAACTTTCAGCACGCTGGAAAAACGAATTTTTATTTTGTTTTAGTACAAACAGCCCTGAGAGCAAAGTTAATCAGTTTATAAAGGGTGATTTTTGAGATGGGATTTCAGGGCATAATCCGAAACTATGGGTAGTACAGTAATGTGGTCAAGGGACTCATGACTTCGATTTGGAGGAAAATATAACTGCATTGTTATTCATTTTTAAACGCTTCTCTGAGCCAAGAATCAAATCCGATCGTTTTTAGTGTTGCTGATAAGGATCAAATATTGCAAAGGAAATTGTAATATCCGAGGATAAGTGCCAACTCTTTTAAAATAAATTACATAAAATCAAAACACATTATGTTTGTTTGCAGCATTTGATCTTTACCAGCTATACTTTTGTTAAACACAATAAATAATACAGCCTACAGGATGCTATTTAAGTAATAAAAAAACTGGGACTGTGTTAGGATACTACATAATCTTTTTCCCATCTTATTATGCAATCAGGTTTTTTGGAGATTGGTTTTTTGTTTATAAATTAAACAAAAAAACCATCTCTGGCCTGATATTTGCCATGAAACTATCTGAATTTCAAACAAGTTGTCTTTTCTGGCTGTAGTGGCAAGCATAATGGGCAAAAGAAACAGTTATAAAACTATGGTGGTGACACCAGGTTTGCATGCAAGCCGAGACACTGCTATACATTTTAATTATCTAGAGTCTAGCTAAATACAATCATACTACAAGTGAATCACATATTAAAATTGATTGAAAACAAACCTCATGGAAAAAACATGTGACAGGAGTCATGATGTCCTGTTCCATCATATCATCACAGGTGCCCAGGTCAACTGCAGATAAATTCCGGAGGGTGCCAGCTGCCGCATTCCTCACTGAGCTGGCTTGGTCAAGCAACAATGGAGCTGCCACCTTCACCAATCCGCGACTTATAAGCTGAGGTACATTCTCTGGATTTTCTATCATCATGGCAAAAGTTTGCAGACCACAGTACTTTTCTTCCACATCAGCACCCTTAAATAAAAGAGTAAAATTATAAACTTCGGCACTACTTTAAGTCACACACAAATTCATTGCCGGTTAAAATAATTGTCTAATATGTGCACCATGTATCTAAAATCATACTTAATTTATCTGTTATTGCTCAATTTGCAAATACATTATACCTTTAGCATAGTAATTTAATTTTGATTCTACAGTAAGTACATCCAACATCGTCTCCACATATGATTTTAAATAAATTTAAACAAAACATTATTGTAAACTCATTTTTATTTAAAGAGTAACTCAAGTTGTAAATCCCAATCCTGGATTTAAAAAATAAAATAAAATGAATGCCTGTTGTTTTCTTCAACTGATCATAATGACCTCATTATGATCAGTTGAAAAATTTAATTCTACAATGTCAGTATAACAAATACTAAAATAGTGTAATAAATGATTGACCAGTAAAAATTTTGGAATGGGTAGTCAGTTAGTGTAAATATTTCGGCAGTTCATAGGAGCTTTTGGTGGACTGTGAATAAGACTGTGATCTCTTTGAGGCTGACGGTACCTTAACCACTGTAGCTTTAGGAAAATGGTATTAGGAGACTGTGAATAACTTCAGCTGAATAGATACTAAAAATGTGTTTTAATTAGCTGATTGCTTTCCTAAAAACAGCGCATTGTCATGTATGCATTTTTAAGACAAATGAAAGCATTATAGCTACCTCAAATTCAGCCGTACAAAACCAATTTTTTTATGTAAGTACAAATTATGCATATAGGTACTCTACTCCAAGTTTTTAAAAATAATGGATATTTTTGTTCTAAGGTGGAATTCAGCCGAGCTCTTCAATTCAAAGGCCACCTTTTAAACATCCTGTAACTTTATAAGGTTTCACTACAAATTCCAGGACTGACCCTACAAAACCCACTAATTGACTAGTAATATTGGTAGTATCCGTGTTTTAAATATTAGAAGTGGCTCCTCGTTAGCGTTACATACGGTGCACGGATAAGAAATAAACAAGAAGTAGAATATTTTGTTCACCTGTAACTGATCCAATATTGTTTGAATAGCATTTTCCTTGCTGTCAACTGGGAGTTGCTCCTCCTCATCACTAACGTCTGCTGCCAGGCTTCTCCTTGCTCTAGTTGCCTTGGATTTCCTAACTTTTCCCATTTTGTGTTAATTTAACCTTCAAATTAAAAACACGCCGCTTTTCGTTTTCACCAGAGAGGTTTTTTGAGATTTCCGTGCCGTCACCTGTCACTTGTCAGTTGTCATCCCGCCTTAGGGCATTGAGATAGGAAAAACATGGAGATGCCGCGCTATTCTGTACATACATTTGCTTATACAAATATGAGTGAAAAATGATTCAGAATTTGAAATATCGTTATGTCTCATTCTTTCTAGTGAGATAATCTTATTTGATAAAAGAGACAACTATATTTTAAGTTGTTGCTAATTATGGCAACATTTTGTCTTGACGTAGTGACAGTTGTAGGTAAGTGCCGTAGCAGCCATCTTAAGCTACGAGTTTCATGGTAGTTTGGCTGTCAAATGGTTGTTTGTTTTTTGTATTATTGAGATTTGCGAGAAAATTACGAGGATTTTGTCTTTTAAAACTGTATGTAAATGTTGGAAAACAGAAGTTCAACATGCCTGTGTGTTGTATTGTGAAGTGTGGTGCAAGAAAGAATGAAAATCAACCTCAATTGTCTTTACACAGGTTAGTAGCCGGTTTTTATGCATTAATACATACAATAATACACAATCGATGATACAATTGTAACGCGATCATGAATTTATGGCTAAAGTATTGATATTTGGGTTCATTTCCATATAACAGGCCTTTTTATTATATTTGTTAATTCATTCGTTTGTTTACAAACAGATGTCATAATGGAATAGTGTTGTACCGTTGCCGACTTACCGTAATAGTTTCCGAAACTAGTTCCTCCGCTGAAACGATATCCGTATATTCTGCGATGTTAGCATAAATAATCTTGCGTCTTATTCGGTCCGAGTGACCTAGCTAGGTCCGGCCTGTGGTTCACACTTCACAGCACCAAAATCCATCGTGATCCAAACGTGATAACTAGTAAAACTCGTATAAAGTATCGTTACTCGATATAGTAACAACGAGATAACAGTTGTTCCTTGATTGACACAACCCTAGCAATGGCAGCCATTTTATGCGACAATATGAGTTGTAGGTATGCACCCTTTTTTCGTAGGTATTTCCAGTCCATACTTTTCTATGTCAATGCCTTAGGGTAATAATGTTCTGTGGGTGGTTGTCATCCACAAGTGTTGCCATTGCCACATCCAATATTTTTTTATCCGTAGGTTGAACCTGAAACAAGGAACCTCTCCCGGGAGGTCTTGTTCCTCACCTCTGAATTGCCATTATTGGCCAGCTGGAGTGAATGACGAGAAACAGAGCTCCCACCTTATTCTTGCCTATAAAGGCCGGCTTAAGTGGAGATTTACAAGAGCAAACGTGCTAGGAGGAAGGAAGTATTCCAGTACGATGCTGGTAGGGATCTTGACCGTACTTCCGGGATTGTCCTGATAGCCGTGGAATACCTCTCCACTCCTCATAAGCACCTCACGACGTTGCCCCCTTGTCGCTACGATACTATGTGCTAGCGACCGTTTTCGGGGCCCATTATAGAGTGTGCAAGTGGGTGACTTGCACACTCTATAATGGACCCCGAAAACGGTCGCCTGCCATTTTATCTGTGTAATTTATAAAAAAACATTGGTCAGGCAGACTTTCCATAGTCCTCAATAACCAGTTCACTTTAGCCACCCAGACCCATAATCCAATATCTTTGTTTCCATGTCCTGCAATAGTCCTACACGGCTACACCAACCGGGGGTTGTTCTTGGGTTCACTTGCATAGTGCGAACAGTGACTGGTAATCGTCGGTTGGTGCCTCATTTCATTAAAAAGTCTATCGGGCCTCTGCGAGTTGGCTTCGGCCCCTCGTACGCCTTCCAAGGGTCCGGGACCCCGGGTCCCGAGAAATATCAAAAGAAAATATATTAATAAGCCCCGGGTGAAATCCTCATCGTGAAATCCACGGAGCCAACTTGCGTGTCCAAGCGCGTGGTCACGTGACGGGTGCCCGTCGCAGGCGTAACGTAGTTTCAGGCCTTAAACTAGTTTGAAAAACTAAACAAACACTAGAAAGCCTTCAAGTAAAATTGCAGCTGGATCGATCTTCGTTGATATGGCGCCGCGCCGACTCAAAAACAAAATTACTAATTTACTTTGGGACTTTTTAAACTTACTTTAGGAGCTTAGTTAAAATAAAAGGTTTTATTTATATTTCGCTTTTCAGTTCCTTTTTCGATAGTTTTGCGCTGTTGCAAATAGTTTTACTCAAAATTTAATTAAAAGAACAAACGCACAGAACAAAGATTCGGCGCCGAAAATACAAAAGACAATCTTTTGTTCACTTTTATCTACCTTTCAAAAATATTGACGCTACGTTATCTATTTATATAAAACCATGTTTTAAATTAATTCGTTGGAATTACTATTATCCAATTACATCAAATTCAGCTAATGGCTTATTGCGGAGCCAATGGCGTCGCTCAAACGTTGTTTCCACGTTGTAATACAGCATAGACTACATAGAGGTACAATACAGCAGGCTTCTAGTTGTACAGTCCGTTCACAGTTACCTTTTACCACCAGCTCTTATAGCGGGCAGAAGTTGAACTGCACTGCTTTTTTGCATAGGTACTTAGTCATAGTAGGTACTTCTCAAAGTTTGGGGGCCCATCAGGACCAGGACCAGGGTCCCGGGACGGACCGCCCCTGCCCAAGCAATCTGCATAAACTTTGGAGGCGAGAGGCCCTTGAGACGCGCTATTTTTTTTTTAACTTTAAATGAGTAAATTCGTAAGTATTTAAAGGTAAGAGAATTTCTCTCAGCGGCATTGAAGAGCGTGCTGTGGATATCGCGGCAGAATGTAACGACATGCGGCGGGACTGCAGCAAAACAAACTAAAAGTGAATCGTCTGTCTGATATCGGCTTTGTGATTATTTTATACACTCTGTAGCATTGACACTGTAGTATATTACATAGATTATACACTATATATGTATATTATCTATGTTTGTTAATGTCGGTGTACAAGTCTTATTTTTGTAACCAACTTTATTTTTTATAATAATATATAGGTATTTCTGATTAGTTTTAACTATTTATGTGACTGCAGAAAAATGGTAACTATTTTTTATTTCATAGCATAACAGGACACGTGACACGACACAGGTACGGCTGTACCTACCCACAGAACACTAATACCCTAAGGCGGGGCTGTACCTAGGCTACGCGTGCAGGCCCGTCATGGCCTCAAAGAGAACATCATAATGTAGTTGTGGCTTATCAGTATCACTCTCCTTATTACCTACCTATTTCATCCTACACATTATTCCAGAAGTAGGTAGTAAGTATCTACATATATTTTTATTATGTAGGTAGGTTGATACCAGCTTCTGCCCGCGACTTTGCTTGGGTGGACTTCAAGATTGTGCTATTGGTCCCTGGTACGTTCCTTACCAGGGTGCGTAAGTACCTACCTGAAAGGGAGTGGCGCGATGGGTTCAGGTCCCATTGGTGCCATGCTCGACCCCCTTCTGGCAAGTTCGTTGGCTGCATCGTTACCTAGCGAACCGCTGTGTCCTTTGATCCATTGAATGGTTATGATATTGAGGCTACCCTCCTGATCGAGGCGTTGGTAGCACTCGTATATTAGCCCAGTGTCAACTATGTGGCTGTTTAGCGCTTGCAGAATTTAACAGCCATGCTGTCTGAGAATATGCGGATCGAGTGGTCCTTAACTTCCCTGGCCAGGATGGCTGAAGCGGCTAGAGAAATACTCATGCATTCGGCCTAGAACGCTGTGGTATGAACCCCCAATGTTGTGACTATGTGTATGTTGCAGTCCTCCGAGAAGATCCACAAAGATCGCCAAGCGAGGGGATGGATCTAGCATCTGTGCTACTATGTGTTGGATCCATCCCGTCGCTTGGCGATCTTTGTGAAGTTGTATTTTGTAATGAAGAAAAATAATTGTTTGGGTACCCGGGTTTATGGTTTTAGTAATGAGGAACTCCTTATTGAGTCCCTCAAGCAGCGCGGTGTGTAGTATGTCTCTCTTACCCCAGAGATTAAGTGCTTTGAGACGTACCGCCGCCATGATTGCTTCCTGCTGTATGTACAGTTGGAGCGGTGGTACTGCCAGCATGGCTTCCACTGCTGCAGTCAGAGTATTCCTCATGCAGCCCGTCGTCGCTAAGCAGGCTAGTCTTAGCATGTGTTGTAGTTTGTTGGAGGCTGTAAGTAGCTTGGTGCGGGGCCACCAGATCTCGGCCCCGTAGACGATCATGGGGTGGATCACTGTGGTGTACAGCCATAGTATAATTCTAGGGGACAGGCTCCACTTCTTACATATCATTTTCCTGCACTGACAAAAGGTTATGAAAGCCTTGTTCAGTTTGTTGTCCAAGTGACTGCTCCAGTTTAACTATTACTGTCTAGAATGACGCCGATGTACTTGACATCGTTGACCAACTGGAGTTCTGTATGGAACAATTTTTGGTAGGCGGAAAGGGCCTAAAGCTCGTTTTTGGGTAAATATGTCTAGTTCAGTTTTAGTGGGGTTCTCTGATAGATCAAATTCAGTGCACCATCTTTCTACGATACGCAACGCTTGCTAAGTAAGGTTGCAGAAAAAAGGATTGCGAGGTCATCTGCATACCTATTGTGTAATAGCGGTTGGCGTTGAGTTTGGTGATTGATGCCCCTCCCTGGGCGCAGCCTCTGGCTATCATGGCCAACTGCTCCTCATCCTCAAGGAGAGGAGAGAAGAACCACTCGTTTGCTTAACATTTTGGTAATCCAGTCAGTTAGTAGGTACCTGTTATACTCCATGTCTGGAGAGAGCGCTGCTGATGCTGGAGAAGTTGGTTTTTTCGAAGGCACCTTCGATGTCTATGAAAGAGCCCAGACAGGTACCTTTCTGATGAATCGCTTCTTCTATCTGGCTGACTGTTAGATGAACAACGGATATTCGGTAGTATTTTGCGTATTGCTGGAACATACACTCAAATAACACAAAAACAGACAAATTTTTTAAAAACTATCATTGTCGGCATTAGAATTGTTCCCATCTCCTAGCAATTACTTTTTTTTTCACATTCAATGTACAGTTTGACTTCGCTACGATATTATTTTATTTAGATATTTAGAGATTATGTTGATGTTGCAGGTTGTTGATTATTTTGACAAATTGACCTTTTTGTGCGAGATGTACGACGCAGAGGCCGACCATATAATAGAATTAATCCTAAATTATTTTCCTTTTGATAACTCATGTCAAGTATTAGACGCAAAAAAAGGGAAAAACCTAGTAAGACGGGTACATCTGCCAACCCTTAACCTGGAAATGCTGCAAATTGGCAATACGATCAAAGTATTCTCAAAACTACTACTTATAACAGATTGTGCACCGGCTACTCGGAAGACAATGTTTAACCATTTTGAAAGGTAACGCTAACCTACATAACGATACCAATCATTGTATTTAGAACCTATCTAATGTCCCGACTCCCGACTGGCCCCTATAGCGCATCAGATCTTGCATGGTTCTTGATTCAAAGGTTTTTTAGTGTAATAAAATCGTAACCAAAAGGCACGGAACCCTATTAATTATTGCTGCGTCTATGTAGTTTGTTGGGGTTAGTTCTGCCTGCGCTGGGATAAGTAAGACCGTACGAATTAAATTCTCGGCTATTTTGGCAATACTTTTTAATGCTACAACATTCTGGTTTGTATTATTTTATTCATCGGATTCTACCTCGACTTCCAGTTCCCGCCAATCGTTCTGGCAAGTTGCACATGGTTGCACATGTTGATAATAATCGGCTAAGTAGATATTCATCCCAACTACGGAACCCTTCACTGTGCGAGGTCCGACACGCACTTGAACGATTTTTCTAGGGGTTTCTTTACTTAGGTTCTATACAAAAGCACAACACAATTTGTTTTTTTTTTCAGCACTTTCGCTTTAATAAAACCTGTGCCACCAGATATGCATGGAAAAATAATAGCGTTCATAACGAAAAAAGGGTTCCGTATAGTCCGTATGAAAAACTGCAAGATAAGCAAAGATTTTGCACTGACGCTATATGAGCATATTTCTGGAAATAAAATGCTCCCGTAAGTAGTAGATATACCTATTCCTAAACCCCAATGTACTCGAATTCCCTCTGACGTATGGTAAAATCATACCGACATATTAAGCCAAATTTAAAACTATTTCTTTTTAAAGTGTTGTAATTAACTACTTAACTGGAGGGGAAGTGATTGGCCTAGAACTGGTTGGACCGAACGCGGTTGCCGAATGGAGGCACTGGTTGGGAGCAACTGACCCGGCTGATGCCGCACCTGGAACCCTGCGGCGAATGTACGGATCGAATATACTCCAAAACGTCGCCCACGGTTGTACTACACGGGAAGATGCTGTTAAGGTAGGGCTGCTTCTGATAATCGTTTCTTTCCGCACTTTTTACTTCGCACATGATAAAAAGGGCTCCTCCTGGCAATCGTATAGGTGGCGTTGTGATCGCGCTCAGACAGCTCATTTTTGATATGACCCATTGAACTAACTTAAGTGGTTGCACTGTGCACGCATAGATGGCGCTTTTATATTTTGGTTGAGCATTGGCGCGAACACGTTAAACCACAAATCATTATCGTAAATCAAGTAGTTCTATAATAATAATGATCTGTTTATCACCTTTTGTAGATTTTGGAATTATTTTTTGGCCGAAACAAAGAAAACGTGGCTCGTTTCCCATTCAGAGCAACATTTAATGACTGTAGTTGTTGCGTGATCAAACCACACGCGATACTAGATGGCAACGTCGGCCCTATTCTAGAAAAAATATCTTCTTCTGGAAAGTTTATGATCTCGGCCATGGCTATGTTCTCCGTGAATATGCCAAACGCTGAAGAATTCTATGAAGTATATAAAGGAGTCATACCTGAATATAGGGTTAATATCTTTATTTATTTATCGTAGGTTTCCAAAATGATATTTCGGGTGGAAAAATGGGTTGACCCATCCATGTGACTACTACTGGTGCTCCAGAAAGAAGCCTCCGATATTACACTGTTTCTGGAGTAATGATTTCGGTTTCCTACCTACCGTACCTACTCTCAAACCCTAACTCTAGATATTAACGTGATTATTGCACAATATAGAATTTTCGTTTGATAACAATGGTCTATTCTATTTCAGTCTTCATGTATACACCTGGCAGAAGGAAAATGTATCGCATTAGAAGTTAAATGTATAGATCCTAGTCTAAACTGTGTCTGTGAATTCAGAAAATTATGTGGACCACGAGACCCGGTAGGTAATCTTTTATTGTACCTACCAACAGTCTGCACCGTAAGTATGTGACAAAAATGTAAACATTTATCACGTCTGACGCTGGCCATTGAAATTTTAACTGCCCCGTTGATCTCGTAGTCGCAACCAAGCGCGACTGCTGAACGGGGAGTCCTGAAGGGTTCGATTCCCAAGAAGATAGGTGTGTGTATACACACGCAGCGAGTGATTAGTCGCAAGCGATGACAAAATCTGTGTGTGGACGTGAGATTTTGAAATCGCTAGCGAGTCGCCGGTGACCAAAGTCGCTGCTTGTTGTTATCGTTGGGCATACTGACCATAAATGTGAATTTAACATTCCAGGATTTATGCCGCCAGTTGTATCCTGAGTCCATAAGAGCCTTATATGGTAAAGATATGGTACAAAATGCAGTGCATTGCACAGATCTACCCGAGGATGGTGTCAATGAAGTCGAGTACTTCTTTAAACTGATAGCCAATGAATGAGCACTTTTTATAATCTTTTTATTAAACGTTGATAATATTGCCTTAGTGTCAGAAAGCTTTATTTGTAAATAGCGCTTTATTTTCAAAGTTTCAACGTTGATTGTAGGAACTCAACTGCGTTTCTACTTTCTAATTGAGTATTTAGATTAAAATCTAACTTTTCTTGATTCTAAACACTACAATACCTAATTACGTTATACCTTAGGTTCACGTAGGCGGTTATTCCGTTTTCCACCCTAAGGTAGATATACGGAAACGCATATATGTCGATGATTGATTTTGATTTTACCTTACGGTAGATTTTTTGGGGTGAATAAACGGAATAACCCCACGTCGATACCTACTTATATTATGTGTCTGTGGCTTCGCTTATCAACTGTGATTCTGTTCACGGCACTAGCTTTTGGGTAGGCACATCGAATAAGGCTTACAACTAAAGGGTCTTTCAGTAAGCGCTTCCTACCTTTAAATAAAACAAAGTGTGTGTGAGATACATCGAAATTTTTTATTTGTTTGAAAGGCCTATCGATGCCATTACCTATGTATGGAATATGACATTGTTCAAATGTCCGCCATGACTTCGCTGGGTGGCGCGCATCCGAAATGTCCAATTTTCCATGACTCTAGCGCATAAATCAGGCTGAATTTGACCGATGGCGTGGGTTATGTTGGCTTTGAGTGAGGGCCGCAGTGGTTTGTGGCTTATTCGCATAGACCTGCGACTTAAGAAAACCCCACAAGAAAAAGTCTAACGGGGTCAAATCGCACGATCTCGGTGGCCAGTTCACATCACCTCCACGTGAGACGACCATGCTCTCAAATCCCTCGTGCAGAATGTCCAATGTGGCATGCATGAGCTGTGTGGCATGTGGCGCCATCCTGTTGAAACCACATGTCGTTGGTGTCATATCATCCCATTCAAGCCAAAAAAAGTTGGCAATCATCGACCTATAGCGCTCGCCATTGACGGTGATGGCCTGGCCAACGTCGTTCTCAAAGAAACACGGACCGATGATGCCGCCAGCCCAAAATCCACACCAAACAGTGGCTTTTTCGGCATGCATTGGACGCTTTGGGATCTCATGTGGATTGGTATTATCACCAGTGGACTCCACCACACTGCGAATAGTCCTCTCGGTAGGACGATCATGGCGATTTAGCAAAACAGACTGAATAAATGACAGACAATTTGACAGATGTAGCTTCAACAATATGATCGCTATCAACTGTCAAAGTTCGGAAGTCCCTATTGGAAGACTCTTTACTCCATACATTGCAGGACAACAAATGAATATAGCTTAAAATAAACTCAACATGGAGGGCGACCCGGGTACCTACTTACCCCAGCTGATAGATGTTGTGCACACATCCTCGGGAGAGAATAGGATGTGCAAACATTGGAACGCCCGCGCGGCGCCATCCATAAGAACGCTACACCAACTTATGAAACTAGGGACACAAAAGATCTTTACTGTATCCCAGTCTCAGCTCGGCAGCGGGCAGCCCAATTACGTAACACAGTAGCAATGGCTTTCATTTTGACAGTTCAACAACATTTATTGCGTTATTTACGTTGTTGAGCAAACAAATTTATCCAACATATGAAGCAATGGATTAGCAATATCCTTCAAAATGATTCAGATTGAGATTGACATTGTGTTACGCAATAAGAGTGCTGCACCCTAATTGCGAAACACACAATCAATCTCAATCTGAATCATTTTGTAGGATATATTGCTAATCCATTGCTTCGTTCGAAAAAGTTTACCTACACGTAAATAACACAATGAATGTTGTTGAACTGTCAAAATGAAACCGATTCCGATTGATCGTGTGTTACGCAATTAGGGTGCAGCACTCTTATTGCGTAACACACGATCAATCGTTCGACAACATTCATTGCGTTATTTACGTGTTGAGCAGACAAATGTTTCGAACTCATGAAGCAATGGATTAGCAATTTGCTTCAAAATGATTCTGATTCCGATTGATTGTGTGTTAGGTACGCAATTAGGGTGCAGATCATATAGATGCAGACTATTGTTTGTCACCCTTGACAGGATTAATTAATTACCAACGATGTGAATAAAGGATGTGAATTACCTATGATTGTTAAGTACCAAGACTTGTTGTAGGTACCATGGAAACATGGGGTATCAAAATGAAGAGTTTGAAGAGACGATTCAGTTAAAGGTTGAAGAATAAATAGGTACAAACAAAAAACCCGTCTGCAACTAAAATTTTCATAACAAGCACACTTTTCAAGCATGCAAGCTCTTCAAAAAATCTGAGATTGAACTAAAAAAACTGCACAACCTACTGTCTATGCAAATTGTCTTATTTTTGAAGCGTAAGTGCTAACTGCAGTCACAGTTTTTGGAAAAATGTACAGTCAGCTATAAAAACTTCAACTCTCGCGTTTTGTTTGATTTCAATCGATGCAGTTTCGTTTATATGGATTTAAAGACTTCTGAACCATCTGAGGTTACAGTAAGTTGGTACCAGAAAAGCTACATACAAATCGCAAAAAAACGTTCCCATACATAATTTAATGACTTTAAGAACCACTTTACGAGCAGGTATCTTGAAAATTATATTAGATATTACCTAGAACAAAATGTTATTTTATTTGCACAGGAAGTGAAATTCCAGAACCTACGTTTTTTATTTTTAACGGAATTTAACACCTTGAATATATTCAATAAGTACCTAGTTCAATATTAATCTGATCTGGAATATCTTATTGATGGAATTTCTGTTTTACATAGGTACTTAAATGTTAAATTAAAGCTTAACTAAAAGAACCATCCAAGTGCGTGTCGGCCCACGCACGGGTTCCGTCCGTCGTCGTCGGGATGAGTAAGTATATATTTACGCGTGCACAATATTGATTTTATCGGCCGCAAAGATGTGTTTGTATTTCATACTTAGTATTTGTCGATAAAACAAAGTTATTTCCACGGTCGCAACCGAAAATATCTCAAATGCTATTGACTTAATTAGCATAGTCGCATCATAATCTTTTTGGATATGGGATCCAACAATACCCAATATGCTTATTTGCATTCAATTTTTTTTCATCCCTCCGTTACATTGCGTGCATACCATTTTTTTTTCGTAATTTCGCTACACCATTGTTTAGCCTACAGAAAAACCTTCTTTACAATTTTCATCCATTATGTCCGTAGAAACGAGTAAACTGGCTGTATGGCATTCAGACAGACGGAAAAACTAGAAAGAGAAGAAATTATAAGTGTTCCTAATTTTTTCCATTGGCTACGGAACCTTAAAAAGGGCCGGTCACAAGTCGCGAGGCAGATGCGGCGGCACCTTTGTGAGTCGCCGACGCCGACCGACTCATTTGTTTCAAAATCTTGCCGCGGGACGGACTTGTCGGATCCCCGCTAGTGCTGTCCGACTTAACACTTGTCGACAATTTCAATTTAAATAATTCTCATTACCAATGTTGCCTCATCATATTTTTTTCATTAGATAGGTACTTACCTACTTGAATAAATTAAGTGAGTTTAATAAGACTTGCTTTGCATAAAATAATTGCATTGTAGTGAATAATTATGTAAAAACTAAACATGGAATTGACCCAATCTAATTCAATTTTAGCTTTAGCTATTATTTTTTATTACTAACTAGCTTCTGCCCGCGGCTTCGCCCGCGTGGACGTCGGAAATTATCCCACGGGAACGTGCTAACAGGATAAAATGTATGTGCTTCCCCAGAATGCCATCTATCTCGCGGGCCCTTTGTGGCTAATTACAGTAGAAAACCAATTGTGTCTCATTAGTGGTGATTAAGAGGGTACCTATATGATATCTTTACCTAAGTACCTACCTAATTTAAAAAAAAACAATAACAGAAAATTAAATACCTACCTAAACAAACCTATTTCTGATGATAACTAATCTAAACTCAATAAATAAGCAAAATCCCTAAAAACTAATATCTATACGAATGACTAATCCTACCTAACAGTATTATAAAATAACCTACGGTCACTACGTACACTATTAAATATACTATCTATACTTTAAAATTAAAATCTATACCTACGACTCATATAAAAATATACCTAAATAACTCTAAAAACTAAAAGGAATAAAAATGAACTCCACTGCGGGTGACCCAATCTACGACAAACTTAGTATTTGCGGTTGGTACAGTACAGACAGTGGTAATCGGGTATAGGGATCGAACCGCAAAATTAAGTTTGTTTTTTATTGTATATACTTTTCCGGGATAAAAAGTACCCAGTGTGGTGCCCAGGATATTAAAGAATAATTATACCAAGTTTCATCGTAATCGAACCGGTAGTTTTTGCGTGATACCTGAACAAACAGACAGACAGACAGACAAAAATTTTTTTAATCACATTTTTGGGTTCGGTGTCGGTCTAGTAACACCCCCTGTAAATTATTTTTTTGATATTTTCAATGTACAGAATTTTCACTTCTACAGATTTATTATAAGTATAGATGGGACGGCAGCATAGACATTAGACAATAAAATTAGTTTTCTTTTTCACACTTGCATCCAAAATAGACCGGTACCTACTTACCTACTATATCCTACTGCTTTTATAGGTAGGGTGTAATAAAACTCACTTGTGACGAAAGTGAATTCGAGACCTCCTATACAGGAAAGCATCGACATCGAAGAAGCATAATTATTTCTACACGAGTCGATGCAGTAGACGATAAAGTGACTTCAGCTTCACTAGGGTGCAGCGAGGGCCGGGCCGGGCGCGCAGCGCGGCGCCCGGTAGCCGCCTCTCGAGCTTTCTTCATAAATCAAAAAGTTGTTTTTGTGTCTTATCGGCGGATAATCGGCGGCTGCTACCGCGCTGCCGATGCCGCTCACCCCTCCCCCTCCCCCCACCGCACGACCGCTATCTCTCGGATGGACTTAACTTTTTGTCGAATTTTAATGGGAATTACCTATAATCATTAGGTACGTCTTCCACCACTATCCTACTACTTACATCGTTTTCGAACCAGCTTAATGGAAGGCTATTTAAGGATTTTAGTGTAATCGATAACGAAGGGTTATATTATAACTGAATACTATGACTCCACTAGTTTGGAATGCGAGCGAAGTTGACTAGACAAAGTTTAAGTTAACCAGAACCTTTGTTTTCGGAGATTAAAAGCTATTCTTCTTGTAGCCGTTTTAAGATTTTGGGTTTTAAAAAAGATTAGACCTCATGTTTTTTTTTGAGTAGGTAGGTAGAGCAATGTATGTAGTTGACCAACCTACAGCATGATGAGTTTTTTAAGTTTGAGAGATATTAGTATTTAGGTATATACGTTAGGTTCGTATATAGGTACCTACCTAAATAACAAACTAAGTAGGTACGGTCAACAGCAAAAGTAGATGATCAAAATCAGAAATTCAATACTAATGAACGGAGTTCGCAGCTATATGGCAGCTGTACTAGTAGTAAATGTTTAGTATAATTTACAATCACATACTTTTGAATCACTTCGATGCCACACAGTTCTGACGCGAACTCCGTTGATTAGTATTGAATTTCTGATTTTGATCATCTACTTTTGCTGTTGACTGTACCTACTTAGTTTTGTTTTATGACTGGAGAGGATCCACTGTTTGGCACACTGAAAAAAGGCTATGGCATGGCTATAAAAGGAACACTAGGTACTTATGGCAGTTTTGCATAGACAGATAATTTGGTGTGACGTCGAGACTCGAGGGATGCTGATGACTTGATGAGCGTAGCGTTGGTATGCGACTATGCGTATCCATCGGGCGGCGGCGGCGGCGGCGCGGCGCTCATGTGATCGTGTCAGCACATCTACTTCGCCTAATTGCACCCCCGCGGCGTGATGGATGGTCCGCGCCAGGCCGGCCGGCACCTCCCTCGCAGCGCACCCCTCCCCGCGGCACACCCCACGAACACAAGGGTTGTTCCCAGAAATTCCATTATCATTGGACTCGCCTCGTGGGCCGCTTCATTTAACATTAACAACGCGCCGACTGTTACAATCGCCTTATTGTATTGAACGCAGTAGTTCCTGAAATTCCGCAATTTGGTAGAGCAGACTACTTAGAAACGACAAAAAAGAATCTTTGGTAGGTATGTACCTAAAAAAGACTTGCCTAGTTTTTTTTAAAATAAAGCCGGATTAGATACTTTCATCATCATCTGCCTAGCCTTTTCCCGATCCCAAATTAAATAATTCCGATAGCTATCGCAATTTTGTATGTATGTATGTACATACTATCGCCAAAATCTATATCTGACCATTTTGAAAAGTAAGTAAAACAAAAGAGGATCCTTTTTTAGGTCGATAATCTGACTACTAATGTGCGCTGCGAGCAGGAATAGTCCTTACGGTGCCGGTGGTAGGTACACACAGATTTTGGCGATAGTACATACGTATTGCAACGGTGCATGTGTCCATGTGTGTCTTAGGTCGCTGCTGTGGTCTCTAATTTACCAAACCGTAATAAAATTAAAATATTTTATTGTATGGGCCTTGATGCCTTCAAGGCCCACAGGGGTTAGTACCTATTACATCCCATCTTACTTAAAAACTATGTATATTAGTAACATGCAGGAACACTAAAAAGAAAAATACAATAATGGTAGCTGTAATAAGGAAAATATATATCAATGTCAATAAGCTATAAAATATTATACCTACAGAAGAAGACATTTTAATATAGGTAGGTACCATATTATTTTTCATTCTCATAATCGACGAGACATCCGACCCCTAATAGCCATTTTAACATTTTCGGTTTTATGGATTTTATAGGAATAACAAAGGGCTCTATAGAAATCCATGATTTATAAACGTCGTAAACTCGTAAAGAAATGTTACATGACACACATTAAAATACTTTAACAAAAACAGGTCAACCTTAGCCTTGTTCTTACAATAATATACCTACCTTAGGAAACTATCTTTATTTCTAGACATGCCAAACACTAAAATAAATAAAATACAATTTACAGGTCAAATGAATTGCGCGGTCATCTTTTGTGTTGCATTGCGTTTCTTTGTTCGTTCATTAATTGAGAACAAAGAACATAGGAATGGAGAACGTGGGCTCAGTCACGGTAATGCCGTAGTTCAGACACTACTTCGGCAAAACTAACTTAATAAAGGGGGGTGTTCAGAGTGTAGATTACGAGGTTGTCTCAGAAATCCACCCTTTTCCGGCCGATCCAATGAAACGGAAGCGAAAAAAGATCAATATTTGGACAGAAATGATTATAACGCACACGACCGGACGCGAATACCTTCAGCGGCGCTAATAAAACCTAAGAACAGGATGCGATTTTCGACGGAATCGTGTTAACTCGTCTGTTCTCAGCGTTCTCTTGTCACAACAGAGTTTAGTTTTTTGTCGACTCGTATCGTATTCGATTGAATTGAATCGGATATCGAGCCAGCGGCAGCGCAGTTTGTATGCCTCGAGCGGATTCTCATTGAACCGACATCGCGCACTTCCGCAACACAATCCGATCCCAGAGCTATTGAACACGACCCGATGTTTATTATTTTTCTTGGAGCTTAGGTATACCAAGATGTAATTTAAATGGAGAGGGAGTAGCAAACAAGTAGGTATATAGTTTTATGGCAACAACCGAAATAAGTAAAGGCCATACGGGTGGTTCAGGTAACCTGTAGATAGCGTAGAGCCCGTAGAGCTAAACCAAATGAGACACTCCGAATTCTAAATACACCAAGCAGCATCAGCTTAATATGAGCTACTACTTATCTGATGTAATAAGTATTATTATTTTGAAACTGACGCTGGATGACGATGGTTCTTCATTCATGCCTCAGATTGCTCCCAGTTGCGACTTTAGTAGGTGCGGTAGGCCGCAGGACCTTGTCCTATATAAAAGAAATATAAAAATATCTCTATGGGTACAGTGGCACCCATAGAGATATTTTTATATGTATTTCCCTGGTAGTAACAAACCAATAGCTACGCTAGCTCACAGAACACTAATACCCTAAGCGCTAGCTAGTTCGATCAAACAAAGTGTTACCTACCACTGACGTGCGGTGTACCCATGTACCTATTAGATTTGGGATATATTCAGCAAGCAATCTAACTGTGAAATAATCTTGAAGAATTAATAATATAATAATAATATCCCTGGACATTTCACACAGCGCCATCTAGTCCCAAGCTAAGCAACCTAATGCTTGTGTTATGGTAACAAGATGGTTGATAAACTACTTATATACATTTTTTTTTTTTTTTTGTAAATACATACATATTATAGATAGAAAAACACCCAGACTCGGAACAAATACATGTAGGTCATACAAATATTTGTTCCGTGCGGGAATCGAACCCGCGACACGCAGCGCAGCAGTCAATCGCTTAACCACTGCGCCAACCGTGCCGTCAAAATTATTACTGCAGTGTCCCGCAAAACCCAATGACTATAAAATTCTCTCTGCGCAAAACCACACCACCGAGTGACCGAGAAGCACTTTCATCCAACAGTTGATAATTTGGTACGAGTTTACCGGCTAATGCAACTTCTGCTATATTATACGAGTAGGTAGGTAGGGCTAAGACGGTTCCAGAGAAGCCAAGCACGGCTTCTCTCTATCCGTAGGTAACGAATTAGATATCTATGTAGTTATTTATCAGTTTTCCTTTCGTTGTTTACATTCCGCCTCGCTAAGTATAATAATTTCTTTAAAGTTTACACCATCTGATAACATCTCTTCCTTTATTTACGCTACGCCAATGATTCCGGAGTTATTTAAACAAGTTGATAGATAAAGAGCGATAGGAGTGCGGTGCTCTTGTCATGAGAAAGAACACCAAACAAATAAAGAGATCCTGGTCTCAAGTCGACTGTGTAGCACCAGTGCACAGTGGTAGCTCAGATAACGCAAACAACGAGATAGGTACTAAAATTAGACACTTTGTACATTGAAAATTTTATTGAAGTACCGCTTTATTTGTCGGGCTGCGCTTAAAAGTAAGATTAGTAGGTATGCGGGTATGCAAAGCATAAAGCAAGCGTGTTATACACTGCATTGTGAACCTAAAAGCGCTGCAATAAGAGCCACTTACGAGCAAGTTAGTTTAAAATAATAATTAGGTAGTCATCACATTAGATAGTAAGACGTTAGTTACGTTTAGCTGAAACATAATAACTACGTAGGCCTTTAAACAATATTACTACGTAGTTATTATGTTTCAGCAGGTCTAGATTTATAACTTTTAGGGACGTTGGGCTTTCACTCGTTGGAGGTGAGAAGAGGCCTTGATCAACTCACTGTAGCCTGTAAGATCTTACGGGGACGTATCGACTGCCCAGAGCTCCATGGTCTTTTCAGCCGACTATTAATTGTGCCCGTCAAATACATCGGACACCGTCAGAGCCGCGCCGACACAATCTGTTTGCGCAACTCCCAGCGAAAACTGTAGCCAGAGCTGAATCCCCAATCTGTCGTACTCTAAAGACGCTGAATGCCCTTCTGGCTGCCAAACCTGAATGGGATGTGTTTGCGGATGAATGGGTTAAAATTGTGCGTATATGGCTGGTGTTCTGTGAGAGAATGTATGCAAGGGGGACTCCCTTGCATACTGTTCCATGTTAGTTTTAAGTTATAGGTAATATTATTGTCAACTTAACTATTGTCCTCTATGTTAATTAATGTAATCTGGGGGCACTCCCGTGCCCCCGCCAAGACGAGCCAAGCGAAGCGCAAGGGCTACCTTTTCTCGAAGCACTTCGTCGTATTTATCAAAGCCACATATTTTGACTAAGGTGTAGAGTTTGCGAAGTTAGGCCTTGTAGAGTTAGAAGCTTGGCTCTACATGAGATCTGATTACTTTTTGACAGTGCGAGCTACATGGTCTCGTCTTGGCAACATTTAACATGAAATGTTTTTGTGGGATTGGTGTTGTACCGTTTTAATTAACTATAAATAAATAATATTGTTTATTTACAAGTTCCATACGTTGCGTTATGTTCGGAAATACATATGAAATATTTATGATTATTTTGATAAAATTTGTAGCTTTGTATGTAATCGATGTAAAATATTAGAAATTTCTTAGAAAGTGGCATCACGTCGGTCGGCGCGCAAGACGACTGAGCACAAATTCAAACCTGTAATTTGAATATGGAAGGCGGCGCGCCTGGCCGTCCGCTGTCCGGAGTCTGAACGGCCGCGGCGACGGGGCCGGGCCGTGCCGCCTCATTAAATAAACCACGTGAAACTAAACTAGCCCTACCGTAATCGTACTGCATTTCGAAATCTAAACATCACACTACATTCCTAAAAGCACTACAGTAGGTCATTACTAGGACCTACTTATTTAGTGCCAAGCGATTTATTCAACATTTTAGAATTCGCAATCTGCAATTCAATTTCTGAATGAAATATTCAATATTCAACGGGATATTCCCGACAATCCTGACCACCATCTTCTTCATCGTTTAATTTTCAAGTCCTTGGCTGCACAGCCACGGTAAACTTAAAAGAGTGTCCCTTGGAGTTTCTTTCCCGTTCTTCTCCATAGGCACTTTCTATGATTTTATGGGCAACTATTCATATTATATCTGACTGACCGAGTCCTTGGCCGTTCAAAAGTGCCTGTAAATCGTTTAATTGAAATAAATGCTTTGAGTTTGAGTTTGTAGGTAACTTTCTGCACATCAAATGAAAGCTTCAAACAATCGACTCTGTTTGTTATTGAAGAGGACACATTCGTAGAATGTCGGAAATAGCGCTTCCGAGTAACTGTTACGTTGGATCTCTTGTCGCCCGTCCCGTGTTTATTTATACAACTTCTGTAATCTGATGGCGAGCGACTGTGGAGATCGTATCTCTCCACGACCTATCATAGATCCTGTGTTCCACGACTGGAATAGCTGTCTTAGCTTAGCATCACATACCTAAGGTTGACACTGTTTTGTAATATTGAATATGTGGAAAACTTTTAAATTCCTTATTGTACGTGTTAATCAACAACAGAGTACCTACCAACTTATATTTTATTATATATCTACTTAGGTACCTATACTGGTTTTTAGAACCATTCTAAAAGTTCAATCAGCGCCGACGCTAATTAACGTTAGGTGTTGTTCATCTACAGATGAACAAATAAATCAGATCTAACCTTTTGATTTGGACGGATCTTCGGCCCACGCAAGTTCACCCAACTACCTACATGAATTATGATAACATAGGTATAACCTACCTATGGACATGCAAAGTAGGTAGGTACTTACTTAGTTGTATAAAAATTTTACAGTAGACCGCACGTCAGCGGTAACACTTTGACCATGAGCTGGCCTAGCATAGTACGGAGTTCCAACAAAATGAAAGGCAAGCTTATACTGGCTTTGGTACTACTGACGTGCGGCGTACCGTACCGTCGATACCAAAAGAAGAAGGTAGTTGTTGATGTCGTGTAGGTCGAGATGAACTACCTACCTACACAACATTGTGGTAGGTAGGTGGAAACAGATCGGGATCGTCCGAGGTTTGCGGCGTCGTCGGCGGCAGTGGTCGGGCGGCTCGGCGGTTCGGCGCGGCGAGATCAAAGCTCGGCGCGGGTCGACGCACGCGGCTCTCGATCGCCGCGTCACGTCCCGCGCGCCGCACATCGCGCGCCGCCCCGGCTCGCCTGCCCGCGTCTTCAACAACGACCTCAACTCAATTCGTTCGCCCGTTTGGCCGACTTCGAGATGCCGCATGCCGCCCTATCGGCACTCGGCGCGCGCAAAATAATGCTCAAAGGAAGCCTACCATTCTTGAACCGGTTATTGTTTACAAACGACCAGCGTTTAATGGTCGTAAATTGCTTTAAACAAAATATTGCGGCCTTGCTATTCTGTACGCGTGTTCCTCAGGTTCCTCTAGGCAGAAAGACAAAAAAGTATTATAATCAAGCACGTTATTTTATTCAACAGCCAACCTTGCACTAATAATAATTCAACTTTAGTCGCGAATCATAAAATTTTTTCTGACCTGCAAATTGCCAAAAATTTAAGAAAATTTTAATTCTGCGGGTGTATGTACTCTGTCGTTTTCGCGATTATTTTTCACTTATACCATTTTTCTGTAGGATAGCAAGAAAAATCTAACCAAACGTTTCACTTGGGTACTTACCTACAACATAACTTTAAAAATAATTAAATAAAACCACACAGCTCTCAACATCACACGCGACTTTCATGTGTGAACCCCGTTAACTTCCCCCTTACTCAAAAGCGAGTTCCTCCTAATCCCCTCGGAGCATAAATTGTAGAAAACAAAAAATAAAACGTAAGTAGTTATAAAATCAAAGCTCGGCGGTGCGTTCGCCGTGGCGCATGGCGGCATGGCGTGTCCGACGGCCATCGTAACGCAACGGGTTGAATTAATTAGTAGTGCAGTGCTCGGCGGCCGAGCCACTCACTGTCTTTATAACATAATTTGCACTTCGTGCGGCGAGATCAAAGCCGAGGCCGTTCGATGGCGGCGCCTTTGATCACGACGAGTCTTTGACTGCCGCCGCCTCCGCCGGCCACGCCTCGAAATAGTCAATTTGTCGCTGGTTTTTTCATGAGACGAAGTGGTACTTTTACGCGCACGGAAACATCGTAAAATATTCTTTATTTCATTACAATAGAAGGTATAAAAGTTTTATATTCGACCTGGCAGAATTTAATCATGACTTTACCAGAAGTACGCCTACTATTAAATTATTGTGGCAAAGTACTTAATCGTTTACAAACTGGCGCCGCCGATAGATAGATTTTATTAACGATAACACAAACAGACTTCCATGCTATCATACACAATGTTATCTAGTTACGTTTACCTTTGCCAAACGATAGTTCGATTTTACCGGCCATTAAATAAGCAAAAAAATTAGTTTGACGTTTATTGGAGTAAGTAACCTTACCTAACTTAAATAATTATTGCCTAAGGTCAGTTGTAGAAATATACCTATATAGATAAATAAATACCTACCTAATAATATTATGAACCAACTTGCATGTATTGCTGATCATCACTATTTCTTATGTACCTAGTCACACTTTGTATTAACTAGCACTTTACCCGCGACTTCTTCCGCGTGAATTTCGTATTTTTCTCAAAAAATTTAACACCCCCTTCTTTAAAAGGTAGTTCTCGATAATTATAGCTATTAGGTTTGAAGTAAGGTAATGTAATACGAGATTATATTAAAAGTGTTAGCGCTGTTTTATTTTAAATTGTAAACTTGTCCGTTGTTTCAGGTGGAGCGCGAAGCCGACAAAGAGATGAAATATGTTGGTAATCAATTTGATAGCGCAAACGCAGACTACTGGCTGGCCGACGATGATGCTATCGCGACGCACATTTGGCCGATGGCGATGGAACTGCTAACACACTGTTGTAAAACTTGTTTTAGGCGGACAGAACATCTACGCTGTTATTTGGACCAAATATGAAACTCGATCTTATTGTTAAAGTTTTTTTTTTAACATTGTTGCTCTCAACCAAAGCACCTGCCATCTAATCTCTTCACCACCCTTGGTTGCCTGGTAGAGAATGCCTAAGGCATTAAGTCCGCCTTTGTACATACCTTTTTGTGCGAAAAGTTGTTTTTTGGGCAGGGTAACAAATTAATTCATGTCAACAAACTCTTTTCGTAGGTAAGTATTTTAAGCAGTAGATTTAAAGGACTAAATTACACACTAAATAAACTTACCTATTAGATGTAGGTGCATATGTAAATATATTATAATTTATGAGGAAATGTTGCGGAGGGTCGGACGTCTCGCCCAGTCGCTAGCCGTCGCCGTGCCATGCAGCGGAAAGATCAAAGTCACAAAGATGAGTATCGTATCGCTGCCCGGGCCCCGGCGGCGGAGACCCTTCCTTTTTAGGGTTTCGTACCAAAATTATAAAAAAGTAACCCCTATAGTGCGACTTCGTCTGTCTGTCTCTCTGTCCCAACTGCACATTTTAGGAATTATTGACTTGAAATTTGAAATACTATAAACACTGTTTGTACATTTAGGTAACAAATGCTAGGAATTGAAAAAATATTGTTATGTTTAGTGCTAAGTAAAAAATGGGGGGCAGAAATTTTTTAATGGAGTAACTAGGTCCATTGGGGTACTTATATGAAAGGGCTTTATTTGCACATTAGAAAACATTTTTACATTCTTAAATTTCTTAGTTTTTAACACAATAAATAATAACTACCTACCACCTGATTCCGAAATCTGCTATAAATTTAATTGATGGATGTTTATGTAAATATTACTGGGAAAATAAAATGACGCCACTAACTAGCACAGATTTTTAGTAATAAGCAAAAAAAAAAAAAAATTCCTACCAACGGAACCCTCGGTGGCGAGTCGGATTCCACTCGGCGGTTATTTAATATAATTTTTAACCACTTAGCTCACAGTTCTCCATTTACAAATACCTAAGTAGGTACTTTTAAAAAACCTACTGCAGTAAAATAATCTTTTTTCATGCGGATAATGTAAATGTATTCAATAACTTACCTACATACTCAAAAAAACATAACCTTTTCTTTCCTGTCGCGCAGTCGGGTAAAAATAAGTGGGGTCAACTTGGTCCCACAGCACTGTGATTCCGTAACCATTTCGCTAGCTAGGGATTGACACCTATTAACAGCAGTGCGATTCTGTAACCACCTCACCGTGAAAACTTAGGTGAAGTGAGCGTGGAGTGAGCTGTCATTCCAAGTAGGTAGGTAGGTAATGCTAGGGATTTACACAATTGTCAGCTCACTTCATCTAACTTTTCACGGTGAGATTTTTACAGAATCGATCGGCAGTAGGTACTTAGCTGTGGCATTTTCTCATGATAAAATACACAGTAAGCATGGTGTGCGAGTTCAGTTTATAGCTGTTAGAATTACAAATCATATGGATATTGCACAATTTTACAAGCTGAACCACATTTTCAATGCGCGAAAGGTAGTTGTAAAACCGCGACTCGACGTGATGAATCAGTTTGGCAATATTACTACGAACAAGCAAACTACCCGCTGCCTCTGGTTTTATTCTTCTATTCAATATTTCTACGTAAATAGAGTACCAAGCTATACAGCCGAGTTATTTTTTTCAACGACTCAAAAAAGTTGTAGGTACTGCAGCAGCTTTTGCTCTCTATATTTGCAGTTGCAACATCAAGAGGTTGCCAAACGATGATGGCACGTGACGCAATAGCCGGCGGCGCGTTTGATCTCCGCTTTGTATCCAGTAAATCCAGTAATGGATCGGCGAGCAGACAAAGTTGTCACTCGCTTGTGATGTTGCCGCTAAAGAGCGCGCCGACAAAGGGCCCCTCGGTAGCACAAAGCTATTGATATCATTTAAATCCCTTTGATAATCACCGACGTTGTTACATCCCTTTGGGTCTTTGGGAACAGGGCATAGCGTTTGTGCATGAACCCGTTCTAATTGTTAAATGTGTATGTCTGCTCTGCATTTCACCTAAGTGCTGACATTTACATAGGTGTAAGGATATTGTTCGCTTATACCATAGATACTATGCTTATACTATAGATAGAGGACGCAGTGACCAGTGAGGGACCTAAGAACGTCGATACTTACATCGATCTTCACATGTGAAGATTGATGTATTTACATGCCATTTGAATTCGCAAAAATACTGATGTTCTTTTTATGTTATAGTGTAGATTAGAGTAGGCTATATTTTGTTTTCATTTTATTTTTATATAGGGAAATTAGTAAAGTACCTAGGTACCTAGTTATTATTTGTAAATTTTATGTATTTTAAGTAATACTAGTTTTTTACGTTTTTCATAGTTTTAAATTGTCTTATGTTAATTTTAAGACCACGCTATCGCATTAGGTACAACCTGTAATGATAGTAATTGGAGATTTTAATAAATAAATAATAATAATAAGAACGAAGGACCTAGCTTATACCTACGAATTAGCCAAGTGCAAGTCGAAGACCGAAAGGGTTCTACTGCATATTGTAGGTAGGTAACTGTTATTACAATTGATGTGAGGGACTTTTTGGAGAATCCAGACTTTGGAGGTCTATCAACCGTATCCGTTGTATCAAAAGTCCAACAATTTCACGTGGAATAAGCATTAAAACCAGCATCTCCGAAGTGCGCAAGTCAGGCCAGCATGTAAATTGGCAAACGTGCAAGCAGGCAAACAAGCAACAAAGCATAATAATTATGAAAGCAAGTGGTTTCAAGATTCGAATATCCACCCAAATTATATCAGAGTCGGGCCCGCCTTAGAAGATTGGATAGTCGCAGCAAGCACAGCAAGAATGCAGTCATGCAAGAAAGAATATCATTTGTCTGCAAATGGTTTAAATACGCCAACAAAATTAACTTACGCAAAGCAAGCAGCCCAAGATTTTGGAGGGGCCACTTGGCCCGAGTTCTGTCTGAAAGAAAGAAAGGAAATACGTTTATTGGCATATTAATAAGTATTACTTAAAGGGGATGCGCTAAGATAGCCTGAATTTGCGGATCAAAATCAGATTGAGTACCCTCTAAGTTCTGAATATTATAAGCCCATTGATTGATATTTCATTAAATAATCATTCAATAGGATTATATGAACTTAGAGGGTTAATTGATGATTTTAATTCTTTAAAATTTTTAGTTTTGTGCAACATACAACCTGACACTGATCTGCAAATTGCAAAAAACGTAAGAAAATTTGAATTTCGCGGCCTCCCTTTTTGTTTGTATCGGACAAATGCGAGTAGGAATCGCGCCCTAAGAGTTCCGTAATCCATCTCTAAGCTGTCCACATTACCTGTTCAAAAAAAAAACTTAATGGAGTAAGTAGATAATGGACCGATTTTAATTACTTAAATAAAGACTAATGCCCATTTTCGCTAACACTAGGTGACACCTAAATGCCTAAATAAAATTACGCTGTTGGATTATCAACTTTTGGCGCTGAGCCGATCGGTGAAAATCCAGTGAAAACTGAATGTAAAGTTAGTGAAAATGGGCATAAAAGTTACTATTACTTATGGAAAGAAGATGATCTAACCATTATACCTACTCAATAAAAATATATTCTGAATTACAAAAATAAAAACCTTGAATTTTTCAGTCAACTTTTTATTTGTGGTTACCTCGGAGATAGCTCAAGGGACATTGCGTCTATGGTGGTCAGTATCTTTTTCAAATAAAAGTAAATTCGAAAAAAAAATCAATTCAACCTGCGTTTTGAATTTCATTTAGGTAATTAATCCACATCGGTTTCTAAGGAAATGTATGGGAAAGTTTATTGCGATTTGTGGCTTTATCCTAACCTCAGTCTGTCCTTTTAATAAGTAGATATAAGAATCTTTTATTATTTATCGAAACTGCACCGATTGGCATCAGAAAAATTAATCGGGAGAGTTGGCGTTTTTCTAGCTAACTGTACCATTGTTCTAAAACCTTTAAATACAGTTAGCAGTTAGGTACTTAAAAAGTTCAGGACAGTCCTAAGAATGTTTTCCTGTAGCTTCAACAGTTAAAACCCTGTTATTACTGCCCCGTCCCAATAATCCAGCCTGTATAAACATAGCACTAGCACACCACTGACACCCCTGTATATATAAATGAGAGAGAACTATAACACGTAGGTACCTACCATCTATAATAATCACACTTGGTAGCTATTAATTCGGGATCACTTTTTAAGCGTCCGACATACGAGAGAACAGGTTTTGTTGTAGGTGAATGTAAAGAAAAAGAAGTGTTCACGCCGTAAAGTATAAGGGGATAAAAGGAGATACGTAATCGTATGTTATTATTTCTTTCTTTGAAGTACCGAGCCGACAGAACACAGAACATGCCGTGTCTACTACAAATTGCATCTGTGCCCGCGCCGCACGTTTTGCTACCCTCGCGCATCATACCGTTGTTGTCTTTATATGAACAATGAACAAAACATTTACGTAGGTATGTACCTATATGTATAAATTATAATTACTTGTTACAATTTACAAAAAAAGTAGTTTGATATTTCAATACCATAACGTTTCTCTGAGAAAACTGGGGCTACACTTTTTAATCGGGGGCACAGAATAACTAATAGTCTAACGTCGGGAGGTCTTCAAAACAAAACCGCGACATAACTCTCATCAGTTCAATGAAATGTTGAATGGAACACATGTTCTTTATAGAGGTACCTTGTCCAACGCCTACTTGATGTATGATCAAGTAAACAAGTACTTTTACAAGAAAAGCTGAAGATTGGAGAAGTGTGATGAAAATACGTGAGTGGGCATTGCCCACACGACGCGATAGAAGTCGAGCGACCACATCTGGCGACGTGCCAGCCGGCTGAATAGCAGAAATAACGCCACTATCAACATTCCAGGTCACTTCGTAAGATTATCTTTTTATTATATTATGCGTATACAAAGATTTGATCTTCTTACACATACTAAACAAACAATCTTGCCGAGCACGGGATTACTAGGAAGGAACTTAAACTTGCTAACAACGCCAACGTAATTATCATCGTGTTGAATGACAGCATTGATAGTTTTAATTCCTAAAACTGTGGTATTATTTGTAATTATAACTGTTGGACGTTGTATATAGAATTAAAATATAAAAGCCGCAATTTATTGATGATATTGATAATCGTCCGGCATAGCCATCAACACTATTTCGTGGAACACGCCACCCACGTAGAGCCTGCGCGCGAGACCCTCCCGGGCGCTGTGTATGGTCATCTTATTGTAACGTCATCCGATCAATACCTATGTTATGGTAACAAGTAAAGGAAGGTAGGCACTACCTACTTTGTCATTTACGTCACTTTTAAGGGTGCTCTCAGTTTGACTGCAACCCTCTTTGTGCCTATAACACATTTGGTAAGTTGGTGCATATAGCGACTTTATAAATAAGAGAATTTTCATTAAATACTTTCTAATGAAGGAGAGAATAGGTACAATTTAACGTCCTCGTGAAGTTTTCTTTATTACAGACATAAAACTTACATAAAACACTGTTTGTTGTAAGTCAGTTTTGGAATACGACCTCATCTTGGTCGACGATAACTTTTCGACAATAAACCTAACACGAAGAGGTCGTAAAATTCTAATTTGAAACGTTCTGGCCGTGCTACATCCCTGGCCTGCCTGGGCACCCCATGGGCCTGCACCCTCCACCCGGGGTCTAGTAGTAAACAGTGTATGACACAACATTTTCCTTTTGCCATAATGAAATAAATTGGTTTGGTTATTTTTAACGACAAAGTCAATTTGGATGAGAGCTTTTCTTCCAAACGTGGACCAATATCTACCTAATGTTTTATTGCCGTTTACACTGAAAGCAGAACCCCAACAAATTTGAGGAAAAGCTAGACAGATGATGATAGTAAACATAATTAGAAGAAACCTTTCCAACAAAACATTAGTTTTTATGAATGGAAATTGGAATAACTGAATACCTACCAAGATATGTCTTATTTATATTCGTCTTTCAAAGGTTACGGAGCCGTTTGATTGAAGTGAAGCTCGGCTTGCCACTAACCAAGTCCTACCTACTATCTACCTACCTTAATCTTTTTAGTAATCGCTTACTTCAGGGTCATCGACCGCATGGAGGCTGCCATTGCCAACGTAGCGGATGCGCATTCACCTTTCTCTCTATTACTGCCCTATAGGTATTTACCTGCTGCTCACTTTCTTCGCTAAGTAAAAGTTGCTATAAACATGAAACCATAACCACACTACACCGAAATACCGTAGATAAATGTAGGTATTGTTTTATTTACGTAGGTACCTTTGTAGACAGTAGGTATGTAGGTAATTATAGGTTAGCAATCTACATGTAAAATAATGTTGCGAGCACCTTTATCTAGTAGGTATGTAAATATGTACGTGTGCTTAATTTAAGCTGTCTCAATTAAGTCCTCAACATCTGTCAACTTGCAACATGCTTTGATGATTCCTACCTACTACGACGCAAACATTTTTCTTTCTGACAAGTTAGATCGTGAGTTGTGACGAGCAGTGCAATGTTTAAGTGTTGCACAATACACACCCAATTGCCACGATAACTTGGGAAAATCGGCCGAGAAGAAGACGAAAGAAAATTGCAGCGGAAATGAGAAGCGGTGATGTGGAGTGACTGGAATTGATAAAGTTAGAATCAAGTATAATAATTAGAGGAATTTGAAAGAGACAGAAAAATAGTAAAGAATCGTTTACCTTGGTGACATCAGACCAAAGAATGTTAGGTCTGAACTCTGATGTCACATGCCTATATTTGGATGGATTGTATGAGAGATGATATGAATAGAAAGGGAGTCGATGATAATGTGATAGTAATCAGGGAAGAATGGAAGAGCCGAAGAGGATTTAGTAATCCCAGGTAACATGACACAAAGTCAGGTAAAAAAAAGGCATGGTACCATCGCAAGAAGTTGTGAATTGTTCTTTATTCTTGTTTTTTTTTCAGTACCTAATTCAAATGAATTAAGTACTTACATGGAAGCTTTAAGAAGGATTTTTTTTCTTGTCACTTTTACTCCAAGAACGAACATTAAAGGAATTCGTTGCGGTAGCGTATTAAAGTAAATTTATCTACTTAATAATAAAAATCTTCTCAGATACCAACGGCTCACCACCACAGATATAGCTCACAACCTAAACCGCTGGATCTAGCTAGAAGCATGAAATCGACAAGAGTTTATAGATAGGGAGAAAACTAAGCTCTAAAAGGAAGCATTTTGTTGGGCAAAATTCTTTACAAATGTTCAATCCCCAAAAATTAAATAGAGGGAGCGTGGAAATGACTTCCCGGAGCTTTAATGCACCGTTGGCTTGCCAAAATCACCACCATACGTGAAGTGGATTGGATGCATCTTTGACACTTCTTGGCATAACATGTTTCCCAAGTACAAACAAGATAGTTCCAAAACTTTCTGGTAAGTATCTATAGGTACTCTAACTGTTCTTGTTTGTAAGGATATTATATGAATGCCAAAATTAAACTTAAAATAAGTGCAAGTAGGTACTAAGAGCTCAATTATTACTTACTAATGTAATGAGATACAATACGTTTTCTATTGTTACCGAACTTAATAAGCTTGCCAAACAGACGAGTTATGTACTTAGATAAGGTACGTTGAATAAACTACTAGTAGGATTCGAAATTGTTATGTGTAGGTATGCTTACTTACCTTATCACAATAATCTACACAGGTAGGTACCTATGTAGATACCCAGAAACCCATTATAAGAACATTCCTAGTACTTGCCTGTATTGAAAACTTTGCAAAGGCTTTTACGACAGACTGTCTGTGACTGACACCTTGCTCGGGTCGATTGTCGTCACGCATACGGTTGTATTTTGTACACTATCGGCGGTATTTGTTTCGCGATCGCGACAACAGCAGCCAGCAGCCGCCAGCCGCCAGTGCCACCACACCGCGTCGCACTATCCCGCGCCCTCGCCGCCCCTCCCTCCCTACTCCCTTCATCCATCAGTCAGTCACTCTACGGCACGCACGAGGGACGGTCGCTCGATTTCTCTCTTCGCTCAACATTCACGCGGACAACTGGGTCAAAGGCTTCGTGCTAACGTCGAACGAATTCTTATACGTCCTGTGTTGTGACCAAATACAGTGCAAGTGAATTAGAATTATAGTTAGTGATATATCAAATTAAACCTGCGGTTCTTTTGAAGTGTACGGGATGCGTGCGTGAGCGCAGCGCATGACGTGCTACGAAACGTTGAGAGCTCCGGCACCCGCCGCGGACGCCCCCATGGCGCACCACTTCGTCAAGTGGTGGCGCAACAAGTTTAGAAATGGATACAAGAAATTTAGCAGTAAGTTATTACCATCAAAACTATTTACTTGTACCTGCAAGGCTCCAAAACAATACGTTTGTTGTTACTATTTGACACTGCCCTGTCGATCGTGTGGTCAAAAACAAAATATGTACAATGTTCTTGTCTTCCATGTAGCAACAGTCGTGGATTAGGTTCTAAAAAACAGGAAAACATGTTGGTATCGTAATAGATACAAACTATAAAATATTGTGTACTTAAAGAAGTGTGATACGAATAGCAAACTTCACAATATTATTATAAAAACCGGTCAAGGGCGAGTTGAAATAGAGCAAGAAGGGTTCTATAAATTATGTTGTTTACATTTAAAACAACGCCATCTGGCGATTCGTTACTTAAAATTGGTTTTTGAGTTGAGTTATTGTTTCAACTAATTTTAGGGTTTCCACTATATATCAATGGTTTCCACCCTTAAAAGTTAAAACTGAACCTTTACAAGATCACTTTTTTGCCCACCTATCAGAGGTTTTTCTCGAGATCTATGCAACGTTGGAATTTGATTTTGGCATAATATTAGGTATCCAGGATGTATACACAGATCGCCGGTCAAAGACCAAAAAAATTAAATATATGGGTCCCCCCCAAATAAACATATTATATATTATGTATCCAATACATATTTTACTTTAGGTGCTAGCGCAGGCTTTGTTTACTACGTGCAATATAGTTAGTACGGCAGATCGGTGGCGTTAGACTGCTAGTACTTAGTATAATTTGGTTGGGAACCCTAAAATTGTGCGACCCCGACTCGCTCTTGGATGGTTTTTATTTTGCTTTGGTATTGCAGTTCGATTAGATGAAGTTATTTGTGAAGAACTACTTGGAAACTACTTGCTCGTGCCCGTTACACTATGTATGTACCTACTTACTAATTGAACTACTTAACAACAAAAAAAATGGCAACTAAGGTAGTTACCAAATCGTATGGATGTAGGTAGGTCAGGTCAGGTAGGTAGATACTAAGTACTTACTCGAATATATTTGAGTTCCTCATCCATCATACATATAACACAGAACAACATCATAATGTTGTCCATATTATGTATATATTTTAGGCTTAATTTTTGTAAACAGGGTTAAGGAGTAAAAAATAGGAACTAGTGCTATTATTATTGCTAAACAATATGTGGGTATGAAACAGAAGAGAGATCGTTCCACTAACCTATTATTCTGATGAAAACAATTTAAATCAAAGTGGGTAAACTTTTTCCACGTGGAAAAAGTAGGACTGATCTACTGACATACCTGCCTGTAAAGAGCAGTCTTTCAAAGTTATAAACCAACATTGAGAAGCCAACTATTATTACAAAACTCAGGTACCTGCTATTATTAGTTTTTTAACTTATCGTGTCTATTCAATTATCTTAGTCAGCGCTGTGTGAAATAACTAATGTAAAGGTTATACCTTTATCGTGCTTATTATTATAAGATTTTACGATCTCGCACGATGTTATCAACAGTCGGCAAGATCAAACACGGGCACCGTTGGCACGGCGACGACCCGCCGACCGAGCGATTCGTTCGCGGCAACATGAATTGAATGGGAAAAAAAAGTAAAATCAAATAATAGGACGAGTTGTCTTCCGCTACACGGCCGCGGCCCACGTACACAGACCCACGTTACTTGTTTCTTTAAAAGAATTACTTTTCAGTTATTCGCGTTGTGGACAGACTTTGTTTATTGAAAGCATTTTATTTACTACTAGCTGTTGCCCGCGACTTCGTCTGTGGTGCATGATGAAAAGTCCTATGTCCTATTCCAGGTCGTAGCATGGTCTACCCATGTGCCAAATTTCATCCAAATCCGTTCAGCTGTTTTAGCGTGAAAGTTTAACAAACAAACATACCTACAAAAAAATCAAATCTATTCTCTTTATAATATAAGTTTATTAGGTTCATTGATTGGTATTATCAAACGGACACAAACATGGATCTTCATAACGTGTGCTTTATTAGATTCTATGTGCAACTTTCTAACCACAAAATTAAAATTGCAAATCCTCAAATTGATTATGTGAGCCGCGCATGAAATAAATTAACACATCATCAGTCTTTCGTAAATAAATAAAGAAATTCCGGCTTCTTAATATTATGTGAGCAACAGAGCGCCCACTTAACTAATACAACTTCAAAGCAAACAAATAGAAATAGCTCTTTGATCTTGTTCCGTTTAGTTACAACAAAATATTATAAACTGTATACCTACCTACTTCATTAAGAAAACTTCTTTCATTTTAATATTCTCCTGCTGCCGTACAGTTCGTAAATAGAAATGCCGAGTTTGTAGACTGTTTTGCTCATTTCATAAAGTTCAAAGCTAATTTTAATTAAATACACTCCACAACATATGTAGTATAGCGAATTATGAGGATTAGGTTTTTCAAAGGAAACTTGCTCAAAGCTAAGGACAAACCGAAGGTTCGGTTTCGGTTTCGGCCACAGTTTCGGTTTCGGCCAATAATTGGCCGAACCTTCGGCCCGCCGAAACTAGGTGTTCGTGAATTGTCGCGCATCATTCGAGTGAGTGAACGTGATTGCCAGTTGAGTTCTTACCAGTGCGTCTTGCTAGTGATGACCTATGGCACTGAAACGTGGTCGCTCACAATAGGCCTTATTAGAAGGCTTAAAGTCACCCAAAGGGCAATGGAGAGGGCTATGCTTGGAGTTTCCCTGCGTGATCGAATCAGAAATGAAGATATCAGCAGGAGAACCAAGGTAACTGACAGTCCAAAGAATTGCCAAACTTAAGTGGCAGTGGGCAGGGCACATGCTCGCAGAACAGATGGCCGATGTTTATTACACGAAATAAATGCGTATTTTGATTACTTTAAAAAATGTGGTTTCATTTTGTCATAAAAGCATAAAAATTTATGCGCGGCTCTCTGCGCATTTTACTGAATCTTTGAGAAACAATGACGGAATTGTAGGTACCCGAAATATTTTTATTTATTTATAAGAATACCAATATAAATATTATACTTAGTTGAATAACTCATAAAGCTACATTAGTGTAGCCACATTTTAAGTACAAAAACATAAGCAAGGGTCTTCATAACGAGACAGTAGCCTCATTACAAAAAAATAGTTCTCTTTAAATCACTCTCCTGTAAAATTTGAAAAGTAGCAGTCACGTCGATGTTAACTGTCCATATACTTATGCGAAAAAATACAATAGATTTAACATGCTAACTGGGTGGGATCATGACCGAAGGTTCGGTTTCTGTTTCGGCTGAAAATCCTGTTTCGGTCGGACACTATCAAAGACAAACAAGTTATTTCATATAAACTAACCGTAATCACTTATCTGTCTCGGTTTGTAACTTGCTTGTTTAAAACCATCTATGTAAATTTTATTTCTTTTTGCTTTTGAACACAGGTTTTGTACTGAGAGTTTTCAAGGCCGTTTTAATATTTTTGACATTTGGTACCTAACTCGAAAAGTTAGCAACGAAACGCAGGTTGAAACGTTGTAATAAATATAACGCGCCTTATATCACTGTGCAGGAATGTGGTTACGCTTAGCCGCATTATTACGTATCCAGTAGATGTTGTTACCCATGGAGTTCAGTCGTTATGAGACATTTGAGACATTATGTACCGGTCCCCGAGTCCACTTCTCATCTAGGCACGACTTAAATTCAGTTTTTTTTTTTTTTTAATTTTAATGACCCTTAATGCTGCATTTTCCAAAGCCTTGCAATCATGGCCGCAAATTACTGCTTGTTATTGATAAACACTGGGAGAATAGCGCTAAAATAAGAATGCTTCTAAAATAAATTTTGTAAGACGGATAAAAGAAATGCCGCCTCTTTTGAGAGAAATAACATTAGCGGCAGATGTGCTACGGTGGATCCCAAACGTTCCAATCTAAAGGGCGACCCACTCACCGGGCCTTCCAGGAAATGTCTCAACGCTCCCCGTAACCTTGTGTCGTTTACATCTCTCCGGCGTCGCTCGGCGCGGGCGCGGGCGTCGATCGGTCCGCATCAGACACTTTTTGAATTTCGCCGACATTCTTTTGGGTATACAACTTTTTTTTTCTGGCCATTATGTTACTCGCATTGTATTCCCTCGGCAATGATTACAATGACTAAAATAGCATGAAATACGAATTGAAGATAAAATAAAATTTAGTTTTCGTACCGGTTTTTGAGTTGAGTGGACCAAACAAATGAGCATCAATTTTGTATTGATCCTGCCCATTATTTTATACTCTTTGCTTGCCATTAATTAGTGATGCTGGGCTCTCCTTTTTTGTGTTATCTACTTCTTTTTGTTTTAAATTAATGATTAATTTGAGTTTACATGGCACCTGCTATAAAGCAATGCCGGTTGGTTCCAAAAAAAATATGCTTCTGCAATTTTATTAGGATTGATAATAACCAATCCTGCGAACTGCGGTAGGAGTTGAGTGCTTGCAATCTGTGGAGTTTCAAGCTTGTGGACCGATGTCAGTCATGATTTGTAAAGGGCAACTCGAATTTTATTCTACGATATGTTTAAAATTGCGAATTCTTTAGATATTTATCTTTAGGATGTGCGGTAAGGGCGTGAAAAATTACCACGGGCTGGCATTCTATATTACCTAAAACTTTTATTCTAAAATAATTTAGATTTTCTAAACGTCTTAAAATAAGATTTAGCCCCGAAAAAGAAGGTATCAAACTCTAGTCTGACCCAGCCCAGCAGTCCCAGCACATTTCTCTGTCATAATGAGGTTACCTCTAGCTACATTTGGGGAGTCAATAATATAAAACTCAGTGGCACTTACCGACCTCTTTGGTTTTTCAGTTGGTACGGAGAGCGAGCGGACGGACACAGAAGAGCTGGTGGGTCGAGCCGCTTCCCAGTGCTCCGCGCCCCCCGACCTGTTGCCGAGCGAGGCCAGAGCCCTGCTGCGGCCGACCACACCGCCAGCGCCGCCGCCGCGCTCCTCGCACGAACCTACCTACAAACCACCACCGTCACCCACCCCGGCGAAGGAGAACAATGATGATAAACAACCTAGATTACGATTTGAGGTAAATCACACATCCAGTCAGTAAAATACATAATTTATAGCGGTCAATAGCACGTAATAGAATATTTAGTGAATGTAAACGACCTATTCACTAACAGATCAGCAGCTCTTGATTAAGTAGGTACACTTTTCATAATATTATGTAGCTAACAACGAGCATGGAATCCGTGTCTTATTTCCGTTTATTCGGTTCCAACCCGCATTGGGTCTGCGTGGTGTATTATGGCCTACTCCCTCGCACAAAGAGGAGGCCTGTGTCCCAGCAGTGGGAACGTTGTAGGCTTGATTTTGGTATTGAATGCTTCTTCGAATAAAGCCAGTCTTTTCTTTAAATACGATGTGATATTATGCCTCGAAACTAGATTTGAGAGACGATTAACTTCTATATCCCATATCTTAATTACTTTTTAATCTCCGGCTTATTTTTTTCCGTTACTTACTTTAAAGCCATTTAAAGGCCAGGTACAATAAACTTATTAAAGCTAGTTCCATCCACCGTAAAATTACAAGAATCCGTCAGTTTAGCGACCCATTCTTTTGCCAGGAATTTATGGGATCAATGAAAAATTCCCACGAAGTTTGTCACTCGCAAATAGAGATTCTAGGAAATATTATTTTATTATGGTTTAGTCGTACCCAGGCGCTAGCCACCCATGCGTGTATGGGAATTAGAAAGTGGCGATTAGTAACCAAGCAAGTCGTGACTTAAGATTTAATCAAATTCATGTCTTTACAATCTACATAATCATGTTAACATCATGACTGTCTTGCTGGTGGAGTGGACGTTAGCGAGACTGCTGAGCGTGGGGTCCTGGGATGGACGGTGTAATTCGGCGTTGTCGTTATAGCCCAGGAAAATACGATTTATCTGCAAAACTTTACAAAATATTAGAACCACCCTTTATAAACTAAAAACAGATTTTGGCGACCTTCGACACTTAATAACTTTTTTCCGCACAAGATTTCGAAATGGAATCTTGACGACACACACTATTTGTAATGCCGTAATCAAATAACGACAATCCCGGTGATAAATCTTCACTAGGACTTGTTTTGCAGTTTTTCTTGGGCTATATTATAGTTTTTTTTAAAACAGTTGTGTATCAGACTTGCAACGCAATAGTTGCAATTCGGAAATGGGTTCCCATCGCCACTCGTCCCATGAAATATTTCATCCAGTAGAAAACCCACTACAATTTTGTAGTCGTCAATATTATGCCGTATTACTAACCAGACGCCTCGTCCCCTATTCAAAGTATAATATGCGTGACGTTTCATTGTAGAGGCTATGGCGGGCGGCCCCGGCTTTACCTTGGTCTGCTGTAAACTAAAAGCATTAAAGGCAGTGCTAGTTTCCTTAAAAGTGTGAGGAGATAAGGAGGACGCCCGCCTAGTCGGCCGCCACGCGCGTTATGTCCGGCGCCACTGGGTTATCTACTACAACATAACCTTTCGACCGTAATCCCAATAAGGAAACGGTAAAGGAACACTGGTTACTTCGAATACTAAATAGCTATCGAATAGACATCCTGTTTTAAATCACTGAATAAAAGCTTAAGGAGATTGAGATTATAGCGCTCGGTGGTCATGCATGACTTATTAAAAATGATAGCGAATCAAAATAACGTAATTTTACCGAAAAGGTGCGTAAAATACTGGTTATTTATGGTCATAGTAGGTGGCGTTGTGTAGTTTCTTCCTACCCCCATGGGGGAAAAGCAGTGAATTTATGTGTGATGTGTACAATGAAAGTTTAAAAATAATTACAAATCGTTTTTAGAGACTAGATAAACGAAAATACTTAGGTACCTACCATTTTACATTTGACTATTATTTGTATAACCTACCTGCCACATATATCTCGTTTCTTTTTGTACTTGCTATCCCACCTGCACCCAGCACATCTTCCGGACGAGCAGAGCAATCACTCACAAGTTGTAGGCGATTGTTTTGCCCGGTTATGCGACACACACAACCGGGCAAAACAATCGCCCACAAAAGATTTAAATATAAGTATACAAAATTAACTAACGATCTTTTTTTTTCCTTTTTTAGGAGCTGACGTGTGATGTAGAGCTGCAGCATCCAGAGCCTTCTAAGCAACAGCCGCTGCAGTTCTCCTTTACACTCTATGACCTCGATGGACACGGCCGCATGACTAAGGACGTAAGTATTTTTAAATACGTGTCTAGAAAAATAATAATTAGACATCTTCAACTCATACATTTGCTAACCATAATGTTTAATTTTCAGGATATAGCCGGTATCGTGTCTACAATATACGAATCTATAGGAAAGTCAGTGACAGTGCCGCACTATGGGTCAAAAACTATTCAAGTGCGGTTAACAGTGGTGCCAGAAGATGGCAAAAGTAGAAGCCACCGAGAGAGGCGAGAGGCCCGGAGACGTCGACGTAGAGAGTATTCGTCCGCTGCTAACGCGTCGCCTCCTGACTGCATCGATCACAGCGAAGACGAGCAAAGAGGGAGACTTTCACCTGATGATGACATCTCTTCCAAGTCCTCATGTTCAGGCGACCGAAGACCAGTTCACCATTCACCGAGACAAACCACATACCTTCAATCACGAGCCCACCGTCAGCCACGCAGAGAACATAGGGAACGAAAACACGCTAAAAAACGTTCTGGAAGTTTACAAAGACGCGAATTACTAGAAATTATTCAAGCTAACATGGAAAAAAACCATATGAGCTTCCAAGCCTCAAGGTATGTTCCATTTTTTTTTAAATGTTTTAATATCCAGTTATGGTCAGAAGGTAAAAGGTTTAATAATACGGAAATTAAATATAAGTATAGTAATTTATTTTCTCATATTGGGCAGTAGCGAAAGAAGTTTTTACTCGAGTTTTTTTTACGATTTTATATTTGTCTAATATTGGGTAGTTTTTAAAGACTTGAATATCAGTTATGACAGTTAACTTTTTAATGTACTTATCTAAACACTCTATTTTCCTTTTTACAGGAAGCCCTGTGAACCTGTTACTATTGAAGAAGAAGTTACAAACAAATATCAAAAGCTTCGAAACAGATCTTACACTGTCAGTGAGAAGCCAACAAATGCATTCCAAAAAAAGAAATCAGATAATTCTGGCAACGGATACCTAGATCTAGCAAACGGCGGCGATTCACATCTATGTAGGTACGACCGTTACCTGCATGCTGTGATTTGTTCGTCGGCGCGCCACGCGAACACTGGATACCATCAGAAGCAGACGCAAATACCGCGGCCGCCGCGAGCGCCGCACGCGAGACCCGCGCGCTCTCGCTCACATGACCTACCCGCGCAAGCGCATGCAACGCAACAACCTAGAGTATTACAAATAATATTCTTATAGAATTTAAGAAAGGGCATCTCCGGTCACGGTTTTGTCCTGCTCACGTGCTGAGTATGTTTGTTCGTGTGTTTGTGCTAGGATTATAATTTTATTGTTCAGTTACCAAGTGCTGTTTGAAAGCAACTTTAAAAAAAAAAGGAACGAATTGTGAGATTTATTTCTCAAATAAGACGTTCGATATGTTTGCCGTCTATTAGTATTAATAATCCAAGCCTAATTAGTACCTATCTATATAATTTCTCCAGACTATGTAGATCTGTGAATAGACTTATTATTTATATAACTGATTAAACTAACTCAGTATTGTCATATTAGAGCTAAGCCAATTAATTGAAGATTATTATGATTTACTTACTGTTTTTATCTACTATACTGACACTATCTTTAGTAGCTGATATTACCTATTTTTTCTTATTAAAGTCTGCATGTGGCACAATTTAGGAGAGGCCAATGTTCAGCAGTAGACTGCACTAGGGTAAGTTGACAGTAATTTAAACGCGGCCTTAGATATTTAATTCGTCAAAAAGTGCCTTTACTTGGTAACTTTGGTGTTGAGTGAAATTTGGGATGTAGCAGAGTTCATGATGTAATGTATACTGATAGGTGATAATGCTCAGTAGACTATGTACCTTTGATAATACAAAACTCATTTTAGAGTTTCATAGACTGATTTTAGTTGTAAGTGTTAGGTACTCCAGCGATAGTTTATAAAAATGTTAAATGAACGGTTCAAGTACAATATACATACTTAAGTTAAGGTTGCTCATCTACTTACTTTATACAATGAATAATTGTTTTCATGTTTCAATGTATGTTACAAAGAACCCTCCCCATTACATTACCAATATCAGTATTTGTTATTTTAAGTTAATGAAAGAATCTCTATGTTTATCTACCTCTATTATGCTTCCATAATGTATTTATAACTTATTGTGGACGGCTGAAATATGTTTACATTAGCAGGTAGCTCTTTGTGATAATTTGTTAAAGAAGTAGGTAATTGTATGTAATGATTTCAACTGAAATTGTCCAGTTGTCAATGTACAAAGTGCTCTATCTTGTCAAAAATATTTATTGTCAAATATAATCATGAGATTAATTTTACAAAGTCTTTTTGTTTTACTTAGCACCTCATCTACCAATAAGTCTTCGTCGTGTGGTCAACCATATCACCAAAAACAGCATTAGCACAGCTGTTATTGCTATCGTCGTTTCTTTAGGCAGCTCACATTTGTGTACTGAGTAATCACTTGGTGTAAAGGTCACCTAAAATGATGACATGTTTTTAATAAATGCTTAGCATTTTTCTAGTGTAAAAAACAGTCAAATGATAACTTACCAGCAAATATTTGGGATCAGGTCTATTCCTCCATGAGAAAGATGGTACTGAATGTTCATAAAATTCAAATGTTTCTGGTCTCTCATATACATGATGCTGCAAGCAACCATGATGTGTGTGACCACCAAACACAACTTTGGGCTTGATTTTAGAAACAAGGTATTCTGTCGCTTGCTGGGATAGAGCGTCAATTTTAAGGCGAAAGGGCTTATTTCGTTCAGGTAGTGGCGGCGCATCTGGCTCTGTACACGACGCGTCTGACACTCGGAACAGCGGAAAATGCTGAAATTAAAGGTAATCTCAATTATACAGGTTGTTTCTAGTTCGTTTGGTTAGTTAGTGCCGTGTACCTCGCTGGTCTAGTCATCGCAAGTGCTGCGCACGAGTTCTTTAGTCCGATTTCCAGGCCTTGGGTTTTTTCCATCAGGAATTTCTCAGTAGTTACCCGGATTCTAGGCCTGCGCCCGGTAAATTGCAATAGTCTTGCCCCTTATTGCATGTGACTTAAATATAACTGGCGAAATGTGGGTGTACAGTCACGAGCAACAGTATGTATACACTCGGCTTTATTCAAAAGCGATTTACTCCTTTATTATTGAATGAAATTTTATGTTATTACGAACATAGCATTTTCGAACCCATAGGTTTATGTTGTGTCTTATTTCAACGTTGAATTTGTTATTACCCGATAAAATCGCAATTGAAAGTTGCCAAGTGTTGACATATTGGTGCTCGTGACTGTACTATAGGTACACACGGCTACACATCAAGCTATGCAAAACCAGCATTGGCTGACCGTTAATTGTGAGAAAATATCATACAAAGTGAGGCCAAGACAAACTGGTTTTGTATAGCTTGACGTGTAGCCGTGTGTCCACCTCTGCCTAACCCCATCAGGGGTTCTAGTATCATTAAATTGGTTTGTCACATTACTTTTATGTAATAAACGCACCTGCATTAGTATTGGTCTACTATAATTAACTTTCAGGATACCATCATAACAAAACTTGGGATTTTCTGCACATTTCAATATACCTAGAACAAAAACACATAATTTAATCCTACTCATCTTTAGATACATTTTTGCTAGTTTGTTCTGTCCCACTCATTCCATTTTGTCACCATACGGTGGCCCCAAATAACAGTCAGCTGGTGCCCCTAGGCTCGCAAGTGGGACAAGGTTAAGGCCATGAAGAAGATAGCAGGACAAATTCGATATATTCCTTAAAATCTGGATCGGCAGTAAGGAGCAAAATACAGGATCTAGAGAAAATACATCACAGTTTGGAAAATTATGTATAACTAGCTTTGGCCCGCAACTTCATTCGCATGAAATTATTATTAGAATTAATTATTCTTGTTCCCCCGCCCCCCTGCGCGTCGCATCGCAACACTTGCCGGCTATCACATCGTTTTCGGTTAGCGTTTTTTGCTCAGTTCCTAAGGGGGCCCTAGCGTGATGTTAGCCTATAGCCTTCCTCAAGAATTGGGCTATCAAATACAAAAAGATTTTTTTAACCTTTTGATCACCATTGTCACATATACGTGACAAGCAAGCGCGTGCCCTGTACGCCAACGACACAAATATGTGACAAAAAATTGCAGTGCACTTTATCACGAAATAAACAATCAAGTCATTTTGGAATCCCTATTCTTTTTTTAGGTATTTGCGGTGAAATTGTGGCTTGGCGTGGAGGGCACACGCGTGCGTTTATGATCTGGCGTTCAAAAGGTTAATTCGACTGGTTGTTCCAAAGATTAGCGCGTTCAAATAAATAAAAAACAAACTAACTTTATTTTAGATTACCTGCAACTTTAATAATATCGTTTCTAGCTCTAGTGCATAGATTACAGGAGTCGCCTTCCATTGCCATTGAATTAATTAAAACAAAATGATTTTCTTTTAAACTTATGAACTGAACTGATGGAGAATTCAGTAGTTTTGAGAATCTTTCATCTGAACCCCTTCTTATGCTAAAAAAATAAATAAAACAAAAAAATTACGAATTTTACATACCTAAACAATATAAAGAAGGAAGTAAATTAAAGTATTTTTACAGTGTTGAGTATAGAAATTAGCAGTGTTTAACATGCAAAGCTTTAGCTTTTCATTATTTTAAAGCATTTTACTAAATAAAGTAATACTTTACTGATGATGAAAACCTATATCATGGTTTCCAGCAACAACGTGCATTAGAGTATCACTAGCAACTGGGAACAATTGGTGGAAGCGATCTACATAATCCAAAAATTGTTTTTCATTACTCCACTCGCCTTCATCGAAAAGATCTCCTGGAAACATAATAATATAAACATTAAAAATATTGTGTTTAACAAATAAACTTCTTTCTATTTTCTGTACTTATGATTTTTTTAACCGAAAGGAATTATAAAGTTAAATTAGCAGGACTAAACTAGCCAATAATTAAATTTATGTATGTTTATAATGGCATTCCATTTAGTGATAAAATGGAGTGATTACTCACAACAGTGATAATTTAAGGAAAATCATGGTAAGTATTACAAAACTGTGTACTAACATACTAACAAAAGTACTAATTTTAATAATTTGCTATTTAACTTTACCTAATACAAATACCACATCTGGTTTATGCATAAGCATGATTGCTTGAAATGCTTGATGCATCTGCCACTCTCTCCTCCATTTGTCCAGCCAGTGCCCTTTCCGTGGACCCAGTAAATGTGTATCCGCTAAGATAAATGCTTTCAGTGACTCCTTATCACTGTGTGGCTGCTCTACAGCAGGCCAAGAACACTGTAATACGAAAGAATTGTGTAATAAAATAACCACAACTAAAAATAACAAATAAAAGTTATTGCAAATAAAAATAAGTGTTGAATATTTACCTGTAAAGCAACAACATAGTAAATGAGATATTCACAATAAATTGCTGTGAATAGTACACCTAAAAGAAATATCAAAAGTCTTTTTGTAATGCGCCGCATTGTAGTCAGGAATCATGATCTTGTCATTAAATATTTGTAAAATAACCAACTATTTATTACTGTTATCAGATCTTATCAACTGACACAGACTGTACAGATAAGTTTGAAATTGAAGTGTATAGTTTTGACAGTTGTGAAAATGTTGCTAGTGTTAAAAATATATCGCAAAGAAAAACAAAATTATTGCAGTGTTAGCCTCATTTATTAAAAAATAATTATGATTATAGAATACCTACTTAAGTTGATATATATATACAATTACAGAGAATTTGTAAAATGTCATAGCGAATTCATAATTCAATGGTTTATCACAGTTTTATTTTAAATTATATTCTCAAGTGAATATTGAAATGAAAAAGATAGATATTAATATTAATCAACAGTAGACAGAGTTATGCAGAACAAGGATTTTGAAAACTTAATTTACTCTAATAAAAAGGCTTTGTACTACTTGTAAATTACTTGTTTTAACAGTAACAGAAAAGCGAGTTAAGCGACATATTATGAATCGAGCACACTGTTTAACCAGTATTCATAACATTCCATCATTATTTCAAAGTAGATTACAAACTAATTATCATTATTAATACTAAAAAATACATTAACTTCAATACCAATGTTGTAGTGAGAAAGGTGTCACAATAAATATTACAGGTACTGAATAAATATTAACAATATTTGGTATTTTAATACTTCATTAAAAATTTTGATCATTTGGTATGTGGAACAGGTTTTATTTACTCATAACGGAAAACTCGTGCATAGTCGGCATATATAAAATGCTGACGAAGATTCCTCACTGCGATACGTCGCGGTCGTGGTTTAGCTCACTACGTCGATGTCACCTCCATATAAAACAAATGCACTCTAAAAAGCACATGCTAGGCATCGAGGTAAACCCCCAAGCGAGCCGCGATGTATCGGAGTGAGGTATCCTTCGGAATATTTTATTCAACATACAACCTGACACTGCAAATTGTAAAAAACGTAAGAAAATTTGAATTTCGCGGGCCACACCACCACACCCCCCTTAAAAAAAACGGCCGGCGGGGTAATAATTGCGTAACACTAACCGTAGCAATGGGTTTCATTTTGACAGTTCAACAACATTCATTGCGTTTTTTACGTTGTTGTGCAGACAAATTTTTCGAACATTATGAAGCAATGGATTAGTAATATGCTTCAAAATGAGATTGATAGTGTGTGGTGCGGGTTAAAATGACCACAATACTATTCAAATGCTATCGCGGGTCTGATTGGTCCCTGCGTTGATTCTAGCAGTCTTCACATACATTCGTTGTTTAATTTTCAGCATAGTAATCGTAACGTCGGAAAGAATCTAAGCAGTTCATATTACACCGTACATGTCTCGATGGTAAAGTTACTTTAAGTTTTCCGTCATGTAAATAACCCTAAACTAATATAAGAAATACATAATAATATTATTATTAATAATTATGCTCAATACTCACAGACAAATAGGAGCAATGAGAACGGGTGTGCGCAAAAGTGCGATTGCCAACTGATATTGATAAACATAGTCAATTATTTTATGGTGAAAAAACTACCAAATAATCCTCTTGTAGAGTGGCTGCTCCAGCATTACATTCCATGATTTCATTTTGTCCAAGCCTTAGTATCATAAAATTAAGTACAGTTAGGACTTACCATAAAACTTACTATTTAATAAGAATATTAGTAGGTTAACATTAATTTTTGCTTTTCCAAACATGTCCATGATAGCACAACCTTCATACTGTTTTTGAAGAAGATCTTGTATATCAACTTCAATGGTTTCCATCTCGACACCCATGAATTTTCCTTTAATAGTGAAGACTCCATTGTGGTCTGTTGGAGTAATGTCAAATTGGACGTTTTTGAACTGAGATGATGACAGTCCATCTATTTCCAGGAGAACACCCCTCTCTAACAACTTGGCACCAGAATACTTCACAGTCAATTTTGATTTCAATTTTTGCATGTCTTTCCCTGATCTTCTTAAGCAAGCGTGAACGCTTCTGTAAACAGTGAATAAATTAATTTATCGTCATTAAGACGCCGAAAAGACCTAAAGCGCGGTAATTACCTAACTAGAAAAGGCCGCCGCACCAACTAGATAAAAATAGCAAAAAGTCCATGTGCATAGAAACATAATAACTATATTTTTATTAAATACTTACTTCTTGCCAGTGTGTAGATTAGCAAGGCAAGACTTTATGTACTGATCATAAGATTTGCATTTTTCTTCATAATACTTTGTCTTCTCTTGTAAACTTTGTTTTGTACGCGTCAGTGTAGCTAAAGCTCTTCTTTGCGCCTGTCTATATTTGCCTTTATTACATAGATCAAGCGCAATGGAGGTCACTAACGCCTGGTAACCATCTTCTCGTGTGACATATCCTTCGTCTTCAAGCATTTGCAGATTCTTACGAAGTTTAGCGATATGCTCCCGCAAGGACATTGCTTCGTCTTGCCTAGCCTGACCTGAATAGATACGTTTTTGTATTCTTCCAGCATATTGCTCTTGCTGGGCCTTTGTAGTGCCTATACATAACGCTTCCAAAAGATGTTCACCTGAAACACAGAATTCGATGTAGTATCCTTTCTCTTAGTTTCATGAAGGTTTTGATTGTAGAAGTAAAATAAGACTTACCATTTAAAAATGGAATAATAGACACACATAACTCCTTCGTTTTAATGAAGAGTTTGTTCAAATCAGTCATGTCGTCGGAAGGCGCCTGGTACATATTTGTGAGTGCCAAACATACCTCTAACCTTGCATTCTCTTCTGTGGTGTCTCCCATTTGCTACAAAAACGGAATAGATTTACAGGTTGGACAAAAAAATATATAAGAACTTAACAAGTTATCAATATTATACATACTGTATCAACATCTCTGGATGCAAGCTGGGCGACTGAGGGCACATCACCCAAATCATCCAGCAAGTCGTTAAGTCGGTCCCGAGGATCGGGAGCTATTATGTCTTGATATTCAATTAGGAGTGCGTGTGTGTCAACAATTTCCTAAAAGTAAAGTAAGTAGTATTTACGTGACTATGTTAATATTGATATAATAGAGAATACATGAAGGAAGAATGTTTGAAATAATTATGAATAATTAATAAACTATTAGGGACTTTAGGTCCTGCGCCAACAGGCGGCACGGCATCACTACATACATGCAAGCGCATTCTAACGGCAACGGTATCCTTAGGCATGCCGCGACCTCCTTAGACACATCATCATTGAAATTTCAAATTTATTGTCATACTATTAAGTTATATTTTTATTAGTCGCATAAAAATCCCTTGCCGTGCCATGCCGCCAGTGAGCGCAGATCTTTAGTGATGAAGGAGTAGGTAAGTCCTTAAGGCACAGCAAGGGATACCAATATACTAATTATAATATCTATTTGGGGCAAATCATTCAGCTTGATACAAACAACTTCGAGAAATAAGCCAGAGGGATTAGTTAGGTTGGGCAGTCTTCCTATACATTGTGACGCAGGTATGTTTGAAGACTAAGGTCTCCATGCAGTGTGTCTTTCCCGTTATGACATGCGGACCCTAGACTTGCACACTGACATGTGTTACTGACGTGTTGTTCCACAAATTCAAAGTTGATCAGCTAGAGCAAACTCGCTCTAGCTGAAAGGGCGAAATCCGAAATGAAATAATCCAGAAAACCAGTCGTGTAACCGCCTTAATACAGAATTTGCAAGTTGCGAGTGGCAGAGGACAGGTCATGTCCGTCGAAGGACTGATAGCTGTTGGAGCCAAGACCTCACTCCTCGATGATTAAAGACCGCGTATCGAGAAACGGAGGGTGGGACGCCCCCCAGGTAGATACAGCAGATGCATGCAGATGGACTGGCAACCCTTAGGTTGTCAGTCCATCTAAAGTTGGTTGGAGAACCAGGTGTTATGACGCATCTTGCGAGAGGCCTAACTATATCAAGCAGTAGACTGCGATAAGCTGTGTTGATGGATTAATTGCAAGGATTTTACTAATTGGGGCAAAAAAGGTTTTAAAATTATTAATTGAACAGTCTTTGGGTTTTTTGTTAAATACTGTACCTGTACTGTGATGTAGATGTGTGGATGGTGTAACATTGTGGCTTCTGTATATTCGTCGACTGCGAAGTATTCTTCAAGAGTAGGTCCGCGGCAGCAACGCCGGAACAATTCTTTCATTTTCTCATGACACTCCACAATAAACGGATTAAGGCAACGCAGATGACTTGATTCCTCTCCAAACTTTAAACAATTAGAAATACAATAAGAATAAAATACTCAAAAGTATATTGTAAAAAATTTCTTTAAAAAAATTGGCTGTACTTACACCTTTTTTCGCTGCAGAAAAGTGTAGGATTTTGGCAACTGATGCAAGATTTTTTCGTTGATCTGTAGTTAGGCCAGTGCCATTGGGTAAAGTGATAATGTGGAATGCATCAGGAGCTACTATGGCTGCATTTAGAAATTGGTAATAAACGAGATTTCCAATAACCTGAAAAGCAAGATTTAAGAATAAAGACATTGATAAATAAATAAGTCGAAAATATCGTAAGTAATCATTTTCAAACCATTAGTTCTATGTACGGCCACTAAAGGAGATAACTGAGATAAGTAACCAGGGTCGTCAGATATTTATGTAGTTGAAGTTTAGCAAGAAACCGATGGATGTTTTCCAAACAGTTTATTTTTCAAATTCATTCGAAAGCATCCACCGGTTTCTAACTAAACTTCAACTATATCTGATGTCCCTGGTTACTTATCTCTTTTAGTGACTGTACAGTGTACACCACCATTAAACACATGGGTGTATTATCTTTTTAGTATGGACCAATAAATATACTTCTGACTTACCTTTAGGATGTCTTTTTCAGGGTTGTGAGGAAATTTCGAAGTAAGAGCTCTATGTAAAACTCGAGCCATGTATGTTATACAAAACGGTAACAATTCAGTGGAATTAATGATTTCGTCCAGAAACATCGTAACTATTGTCTTGAGTTGAGTTAGAGCTTTCTCCAGCCGAGATTTTACTTCAGGATAAGTGAGTGCTTCTTCTTGAGTCACATTGTATGCCAGTTTCCTAGATAAAGAAAATGTATAAAATAATATTTTTTTTCTGTTCATTAATTAATTAAAGTTAAGAATGTTATTATTATTAATGACTAGCTTCTGTCCCACCCGTCGCAACGCATCGCCTGCCCGCGCTATTTTTTTTTTTCGCTAAGCATTCTTTCTGCCTTTTTTTGTTTTTGCTTAGCTCAGGGTCCCAGCGTGATGTTAGCCTATAACCTTCCCCAAGAACTGGGCTATCAAATGCAAAATGATTTTTTTTAAATCAGACTGGTAGTTACAAAGATTAGCGTGTTCAAACAAACAAACTGTTCTGCTTTATTATTAGTATAGGTATAAATAATAAGAAAAGTTAACTTACGATATTTGACCAGTTTTCATTTCAGTTTCATTCCTCCATGCTTTATAAATTTCGACAGGCCCAGTTTCAATATTAAGATCTTTATCTTGCAACATCTTATTCACAAGTGGGCCAATTATGGTTTGCAAACTGTTCAACCCAGACAGCTGTCTTGAAAGACTAACAGCCATTTTTAGCACTAGTGGTGTTGATGCTATAATATCAAAAGGGTTGACGACTTTACAGCTTATTTCTTCTTCCAGAGTAAATCTAAATAGTTTCAGCAACAAATATTCATCCCTAGCATATGCACCAAAGTTGTACAAACTTAAAACAACATTTTGTAAAAAGAAATTGGTTTTGTTCTGTGGTATGCAGAATAGTAGCTTTGACAAATAAGTCGGATTTGTTTGTAGCTCATAGAAAAGATGTTGGTACCCATCTAAAAGCCTTTTACTTTCTTTGGTCAGAGATTTTAACCCCTTAACAGCTGTTGAAACTGTCATCATTGATCCTTTGCCATCAGGGCGGTTTTCTAAAACAAGTTTTGTCATTGAATTGTGCTTAACTAAATTATTTAACTTTAAGCCATGGGCAGCTACTTCCTGTAAAGCGATGCGGTTTTGAACAAGAAGTCCAATTTTTAAATCCATGTCATCTAGTTGTTTAGATAGTTCCTGATTTTTTCTAATTGACTGGACTACTTCAGATTTCTGAGTTTGTAACTCTATTTCTCTGTCATAGTCTTCAGTAGAAAAGTCCAACATAGGTATGAACTTTTTAACTACTTTTAGTGGAGGATTGTTAGAGTAAAACAAAGATGTGAAAGCTTCGCGTGCACGACGTCCCCTCCAAAGAGCCTGAATTTTAATTATTTTATGTTCCTGAAATAATACATTCCAGCCATTAATAAATTAAAGATACAACTAAAAAAAACAAAAGACTTTTAGAACTGCATCATACCTGTACTTTATACCATGCCAATGGATTTTCTTTTCTCTCCCTTTTTAATTTGGCTTCTATAGCTTTCATTTTTATCAAAGTTCCATATTTTCTTTCAATTGTAACCTTCCTCCACCATGCTTGGATTTTTACTATGTACTCTTCATTATCTTTAAAATAATCAAGTCTGTCCACAAGAGCTTTCCTGAACATGTATCCTCTGCCATAGGCTTGAAGTTTTATAATTGCTTTCTCTATAACCATCTGCATATATTTGTTAACATGGTGTTTGTTAGTTTTCTCAATGATGGTGTTAATATCTTTTCTGGTTAAGTAACGAGCATGTGGAACAAAATCCTTAGGGGTGGACCAGCAGTATGTATATGATTCTACATCAATGTATACAATATTTCCAGCATTTGTATGGCAAACAATCCATGGACAAATGTGATGACCCCTCTTTTTTAAGGCTTTAGAAAACATTTGAAAATAAATATCTTTACAAGTGCTTTCAATCGTCCTGGAAGTAGATAGAACAGGCTGCATGAGAGCATTCCAAAACTCTTCTACATTATTTTTCATAACTGCCAAATTTAACTGAACTAATGATTCAGTGAGTTCCTTAGCATTTTGAGATTCTGAATTAACTTCACTAACTATCCCAACAATATCTTCAAGCCATAGGTTTTGAGATTCCTTATGAATAAGTACTTTTTTTAGCATTCGTAAATAGAGATGACTTTCTTCCTTCTGCAAGGATGTGCTTAACTTCAAGCATGAGTGTTTCAATAAGATCATTAAAGTGTCTGAGTCTTCCTCAATAACTGCCTTATTGATATGTTCTATTACTGATACCACTGTAATGAAAGATATTTAGTTAGTTTTGGATAGTTAGTTATACTTTTTTTTCTTTCTTTCTTTAGTAAGCTTCTAATATTACTAGCACGACATGCTAATACATAACAAATATAAGCCATAGGATAGTTCTTTATTTGCACAGAAGTAAAGCAAGTTAGAGGTGGTAACTACTTTAAGTAAGACATGCAAACAGTTTTATCTGTAATAGTCATTAATATTATTAACACTTTCAATCAAATCAATATAAGTTTACCATGTCAAGATGAAAATCAATACATAATTTGAAATAGGCAATACAATACATAATATCAAGTTGAATAAAATAGGATTAAAAATTTGTCAAGTTCAAGGTCAATGCCAAGGAATTTTGCAACTAGTACTTGGTCAACTTTTTGTCCATTATAGCATAAATAAAAGACTTCTGGTGGAATCCGTAATACAAATGCATTACCTAGTTTTGGTATATTTATCATTAAATTATTTTGGTCAAGCCAGCGTACAATGTTTATTAACATATCATTTATGTCACGTTCATACGTTTCATTTGTCAATACAGTTAGTCAAGGTAGTACTATCGTCAGCAAATAAGACGATAGGATGTTCAATGTGGTGTGCATCATTAATATACAGCAAAAATAATTAACGGGCCCAGCATACTGCCCTGTGGCATGCCATACCTAATAATATATAAGCCTTAGATAAATATTTTTCTTCTTGCTTAGTTTTTAGACATATTCTAGCCAGATATTTCTGTGTGCTGCTTACGATTATCGTATGATTTTAAGACATTAAGTCACCTCGTGGCCTCTGATGCCTATGATGTCTAGCTTTTTTATAAGAATTTCGTGATCAACACAATCATACTTACATTCCTCATTGTCATCATCTTTCATGTTGACCATATCTACTGAGTCTCTAATATCATCCAGTGTTAGCAATGGGCATGCACATTGCTCTCTTATTTTCACTTGTAATGCTGTTGCCAAAGCAGACAAGTACCGGCGCCGACAATGCGGACGCAGCGCTTCCAGGTGTAACTGTTTAGAGTTGAGGCAATTCCATACAGCAGTATCATCACCTCGGTCTACAGCTTCGGATATAGACGCAATCGCTAGGAGATACGATACTGAAGACGCTATTTCACTTTCATTTAAGTTCTTTTCCAATTCAAACTTCTCTAATTTCATTTCTTCATACAAAAGTGGTACAGCATACTTATTAATTTTGAAGTTCAGTTCTAAATGACGATTATTCAATGCAACATACAGGTCCTCAGGGGTCCCCTCATCTAAAGCTCTGTTGACATTATTGATAGCTGTTTTATGGTCTGTGTGTTCAAGAGCCTTCTGATTCCCTTCATTGATAATGTTTTGGAATAGTTTGTGCCAATTTGTAATACTCTCCACATCAACATCTTTATTGTATTCATTTATTTCTTTTACTACATCACAATAAAAATCTAGATTATTAGGGTTGTAATCCTTTGTCTTCACCCAATTTTCTTTAAATATTTTTTCCAAACAAACAAAATCACCATTTTGGGATGCAGAACATGTTTTCTTCCATAAATATTTGTAATTAACAGCAGTAATGTGGCCTTGTATTTCAACAACAGTTAGCAATTCATCATATTCATCAGGAATGTAGCTATCATTTAGCGAATGATTATGAGCTGCTTGCACTTTGTCATATTTGGCAGATTTCAAAACCTTCCTATACTCGTCTATAAGCTTATTTTGTACATGTTTTAACTTCAGTTTTGGGTTCAGTATAGCTGAAGTTATTGATTTGTCTGAGTCTAAAAGGTTGTTGAGCTCTACAACAGCATCATGCATGGCAGCACCATCATTATTGGCACTATTGTTTTTAGATAAAATGTTCCCAATCTTTTGAAACATTGGAAGTGGGTGTTCACATTTTTGCAAGTCTTTCGAAATAGAGTCCAATTCTTCATCTATACAAAGAACCAAAATAAAACCAAATTAGTAAATACCAATGGGGTTTTTTTATAATTAAAAAGAATAAGAAAAATTACCTGTGAACATGGCTTTCCCAAACAAATCATGTATAAGTGGGGCTTTTCCAAGCTTGAATAAATGTGAACTGAGAGCATGAATGGAGTAAATTACTCTTGGCATATTCTTTTTATCATAAATATCAGTAGTCTCTGGCTGAAAGGTCTGCAACAAAAGATTATTCATTTAACACGTTGCAGGACGCACTGCATTAGCAGTAGATTTGTCGGTGTTGAAAATGACAGTACGGGCACCGCCGTAACCTCATCTGAACTGAGGTACGGGCATTACAGCGAAATTTTGTATAGAGGAACAAGGAAACCCGTTTTTACTGTCATACCACATCAATACGGATATGAAAGTAATGTCATCGTATATTATTCTTTAGTATTGCTCTTGGGCGGTACGGATAAAGCAGTAGTCGGAACTTGTATGGACAATTTTACTGTTATATCGAATAATTTGAAAAAGTCAGTACTGTCCCGCAACATGTTAACTTGAAACTTAATAAATAGGATCAGTACACCTGGAATATCCAAAATTAATATTTACCATAGGTAACTCTGTCTTTTTCAGGACTTGCAGAAATTTATTTATGTTATCGGTGTGCTTGAACTGAAGCCCCATTACCTGAAATTCAACAATAAAGTGGTATACCTTCTCGTGCAGAGCATGAGGATTGGCACTTGAAAAGTGAAGTGTATGCTCAGCAGTGGGTGAAAACGGGGTGCAAATAATGATAGCTTCTTTTGTTTAGCCTTTGAGCTAGTCACTCGTTATTTTGGCATTGTATCTAAAATCGCAGGTCGTATGATTTTATGGTTGGTAATGATTTAACCTTGATTTGACTAAAAGAACCCAGGACACAAGAGCAAGCAATAAGAGCTTAATTTTTTTTGCACCTTTATTAAGGTAAGGTTTTCTTTTGACCGTTCATACAAAAATAGGAGTTGTAGGTATAGCCTAAAAAGTTACTGTGTCGACTTTAAGCAGAAAAGTCTAAGAATTAAGAGAACCTTGGACACAAAACTTCCTATAATAATACCTACATTTTACAGTCACTTAATAATTATTTATATACTCTCTCTTACCTTATATCGTTTTTGATCAATGTCGTAAATTTTATTCAAAGGCAGCAAGTCTGGAGAAATAAAATTTCCTAATTTTGCCAAATAAACTCCGTTGCGTAAGTTTTCTTCAAACTCAGTAGCTGGCGGTAATTTCTCCCTTATACATGCTTCCAGCCAAGTCTTAGCTTCTTCCAGTCGACATAAGTATTCGTAGGCAATAGTTCTTTGTCTTATCGTGTCCATTTCTTGTCCCGTCATGCGAATATCAGAGTCGCCTTTAAAAATTAAGAACAAGTTGTTAGCAGAATGTTATGTAGTATTGGTTTTTCGAGTTGTTTATTCTTTGAACTAGCGATAGCTCACATAGCTGCCAGCCAAATCAAGAAAGATAATGGAATCATGGAATGACTACTTACAGTCGTCGATTTTTCCAATTCGTACTTCGTCAATGTCCTTCCCCATGGTGGTAGAATTCTCAGGATAGCCACTATATTCTCATTTAAAATACCTACTGCAGCTTCACCTTTACATAATTCATAGGATAGGCAATATTCATCAAAAGATTATCTCCTGAAAATCTGAAATCTTTGGCTGCATTCTAAATCTTCAAAACAAAACGGCTGATCCTTGGATTCGATCGGTTATTTTTGATTTGCTTGCTCCACAGACTATTAATTATAAGTGTATAGTCTATGATTATGTCTTCTATACGTCCATGCTATTGCTTTACTGCGACCGACCAACACATGGACCGCATGCACGCATGGGACCGTCATACATTCATTCGCAAACTTAGCGGATATGCGAATGGGTCGCATATTCAATTTGCGAACTCGTTTGCGCTTCCTCCTACACTTGTTTACGAATGTCTCAGTCTTGCTTGCGATTTTGTGAATCATGGACAACGAAGATAATTTTATTAGTGCGGTTGGACTGAAGAGAAAATGAATTTTTAATTCTTTCCCAGGCGTCATTAACGCCCATTCTGTTTTTATGGGATTCCTTTTGAGGATCCCATATGGATATGGTGGATTCATTCTGCAGGAGCTCAACCAAAGAGTATAATAATAATACGGGACAAGAGAGCCCTCTTGTGCCATTTCGAAGCATCCAGATTCGAAACGCCATCTGTAGTTCTTAACTGGAACTAAGGCTCTATAGGTGGCTATAGATAGGCATGAATGTATGTGTACCTACGTACGTATAGATAAGTAAGTTTGGTTATTATGTGATCATTCAAATTTTTTTAGCTGTTGTAGTCATATGTTGATCAATATGCGACTGGCGAATAATATTAATGATACATTTACTAAAATACAATAATTAAAATTTGAATGATGGTGATTGAGAAGTAAAAGTGTCCTAATATAAATTGACCGCATATTGATCAACATATAACGCAACAACAGCTAAGAAAATTTGAATGATCACTTAAATCAAACGCTAGATTTCGCCAGAATTGGCAGTAACACAATAATGAACCATTTTGCTTTAATTTATTGTAATTTGTAACCGTGTAACGGCTAAGAGTATATTAATAAACGGTACCGGCGACCATAGACTATACACTTATAAACTGAGACCGGCGACCATATTGTGTGATGTTGCCAGAATATGTCACACAAAAAGGATTTCCGTGACACGATTGCAATAATTGATGATGCCGGTCAGATATGAAATACATATAATAATGTGATAATCTTGATGTAAATGTTACAATTATTGTTTTAAATTATAGAGAACTCTTTCATTTGATTTTCTTATTTGCATTTAATTTGGTATCACAGAGACATCTATCGATGATTATTAAACTAATAGCTTCTTCGTTAATAAAAGTAGATGGCGACTCTTTCTTTACTAAAGTTGTGCATGTTCTAACTGTCTCCCCCCTGAGCTCAACTGCTCAATGAACTCCATCACTTTGGTGTTGTTCCAATCCATGATGAATTTAGTGTATACGTATACACAGTAGACGCCACGGACTATGAAAATGGCGAAACGTCCAATACCTTCGCAATCGTGTGCGCAACTGGTCAGGGTCACACGAATGTGTGGGAGATTACGCGAAGGATCGAGGTTCACGCGCTTTGATGTCCGTTAAAAAACAACGAAAAGGGCGAATGCAGCGAAAACTTTGCATAATCATTTGCAAACAACGTCCTACACTTGTGGGTTTGCGTATTCGTGCGAATGTGAGTGACCGGCATTACTTGATGGTTTTTTTCTTTCAGTGGTTTCGATGCCAAGTCTTTTTAACCCCCGACGCAAAAACGACGGGGTGTTATAAGTTTGACGTGTCTGTTGTGTGTGTGTGTGTGTGTGTATGTCTGTGTCTGTGGCATCGTAGCTCCCGAACGGATAAACCGATTTTGATTTTGTTTTTGGAAGGAATTCCTTATCGCGCGTTGCGAAAGGGGGCTAGACGGAAAAAATTAAGACCAAAAGTTGGAACCGTGGAACGACACTTTTTGCTATAGTTGTAAGCCATGCGGGCGCGGCGCACACTGATCAATTATTAAAAGTTAGCGTCCCATAATTATTTTTGGTCAATGTGTCGGTAGTCCGAAAAATCATTTTATTAAGACTTATTGGTAAGTTGTTTATATTATACTAAAACATCACCGTTATGCAGACAGTAGTTTAATAGATATGCCATTTCAAAGTTATCTCGAAAGCTAAACTATTATAACAAGACTGATTTATCGTTGTTTTGCGCTCCTATTCAAGTTAAGTTGGTTAAGTTATTTGTGTAAACTGTCAATTGAAAAAAATGGTGCACATTAAGGAAGGTCTGTACTTTTTATTGGTATATAAACAAAAAATAAAATAGATCAATTTATATGATAAAAAAATATATTTAATAATGTACTGATATTTACAAACTTTTCTAAGTTTGAACTGTGTTACGTTTAAAAGTACAAATTAGTACATTATGATTTTGATTCCATTATATAGCAGGGCCTATTAGCTATATAAAAATATGCATTTTTTTTCCGGTGATTGCCGGTTTCTATAGTAAAAAGTGTTTTTTAGGTAATGGTGCCTCAATAAAAAATATTGATTTATTCAATATTTTGTCATTACATCGACCAGTAAAGCCGTTATCAAAGGACAATAAAGATATACTACTTAACTATATTTTGGAGACATTCGAAGTATTGGAACTGCCCACTACAAGCAGGGAGAGTCTTCAAAATGTTATTGTAACTTTTACTGTAATGTTCTCTTAATATTATTAGATTCCGGAATCAAAATGAAAAATGGCTTGATCAAATAGTAATTCCTCTGGCGGGCAAGAAAGTGCACCCTCTACGTCTACGTCTAGAGAAGCAGGACGTCCAAAAAAGAGCTTTTGTGACCTATCCGCTAAAACTAAACGTAGAAGGTTAAATACAGAGGTGAAATCAAAAAGTAAAGAAGAACTCTGTCTCGCTGCTTCGATGAAGTTACACTCAGAAGGAAACCGCAGTGCAGCTTCACTTGTCCTAGACATATCTACCTCACCCGATAAAGGCCAGATTGCAAAAGAAGCTGGTAAATCGCAGGACAACTTATATTATACTTATATATTATTACTTATATATACTTTATACGTATATCTTTTTCATGTCAAGAAGCTTTATCGTTATTTACTGATTTGAAATTAACCCGCCATCAATATACTGCAATCCGTAAAAACTTAAGAAACTTGTTTCTTCCTTACTTATTATTATTATTGAAGAAAAAACGAAGTGTTATCCAAAGAACATTACTTTTAAAAGAACCAGAAGTTGTGTTATATGAGGAGTGATTTAACAAAGACATAAAATATTAATTACCAACTTAAATTATGTGAAAACGATTTTTCGATACTATTCAATGTTATAAATATACCTTTAATTCACGATTTCAGTATTTAATAATTTCGTCCCCCTAAATTTTTGAAATTGATCACTGTGCGGCGTGCGCGTGTTTCTCTGTCTGTCTCTCTCTCTCTCTTTGAACTTCGTTCCATCCGGGTGTCCCTTGACACCTCTCAAGTTTTTTTTGTTTGAAAGGTGAATTTGTCGGGAGTGTTCTTAGCTATGTTTGACAGTTTGATGAAAATCGGTCCAAGATGGCGGATTACATATTTTTTCACAACTCCCTCAATAGTTATGGGTATCAAATGAAAGGGCTTAACTTGTAGAATACTATTTATGATAAATTTCAAATCCAAGATGGCCGCCACCACAAAATGACGAATTTATAAAAACCTGATTAAACACCAAATTATCTGAATCATAAAACACAAGACAATAAAATAAATTAAATAATAAGGAGTCCCTACAAAAAACATGAAATAAAAATTAAATTTAAAAAACCCCCGACACAAAATAATAGTAATAAAAATAGTATGAATGTAAAAAGAATAAAACAATTTAAAATAACCTATTGAAAAAATAGCCACAAACAGAACAAAGAAGGTATAAACGTGAAAACCTTTAAAAAGAAAAAAAAAAAACTTGAGAGGTGTCAAGGGACACCCGGATGGAACGAAGTTCACAGACAGACAGAGAAACATGCGACGCCGCACAGCTTACAATAGCTTACTATAGCAAAAAGTGTCGTGACAACTTTTCGTAAGAATTTTTTCCGTCTAGCCCCCTTTCACAACGCGCGATAAGGAACTTCGTTCCAATAAAAATCTTCTATAAATCAATTTACGTTGTTGAGCAGATAATTTATCATGTAGCTCTGCGACGACGTAGCTGCGTAGCGGATAATCTACGCATCGGCTACGGCGTAACACTCGTAGCGATTATGTCGTGACAACTTTTCGTAAGAATTTTTTCCGTCTAGCCCCCTTTCACAACGCGCGTTAAGGAACTTCGTTCCAATAACCTTGAAATTGACCCTACTTTCTTTTTTCCTAAAAAAATTTCTTACGTACTTACTTATGATTTTTTTTTATTAAATGTTGTCCCGTCGCATCGGGGGACCGCTACTATTTTATACTATAACAGAACGTTAGGCTAATAAGAGCGATCCCCCGACGGGACAACATTTATTCAAAAAAATTAATACGTACTTGAGGGTCATAATTTCAAGGTTATTTTTTTATTATTTTGTGTCGGGGGTTTTGAAATTTTAAATTTAATTTTAGCACATTAATTCGCTTGCTCCGTTTTCGCTATAGTCTGTTCCAAAAGAAACTGATGAACATGTAAATAAATAAATCAGAAAACGTATGTACATGTGGATGCCAATTTGTAGTCACTTACAACAAATTGAGTGCTTTTTGAGTGATTTGATTTACACCTCTCACTTAGCCAATTTTTTTATTTATATTATAATAAAAAATAGTGGGCCGCCGGTGCCGGGAGTATGGTCCTAGCTACCGGTGGTAAAGGCTCCAGAGACAGGACCCACCTCACAATGCGAGCCGTATCGAGTTACTGCCTTTTGAATCAGGCCGTTGACCCAACCGCCTAACGAGAGCCTCGATAGCTGTGATCAAGGCTTTCGGCCAACAGGCTATTGGCCGTTACGGCAATCGGTACAATGACAACCGAATTTACATGCCAACAATCTCGTGTCATCGTGTGATGGACTCGCTCCACAGTACTAAATCTACACAACGATAGAAGCGCCCGTGATGTCCTTGCTTTGTCATACCTCATTGCGGTCACCGGTAGTAAGTGCCACAGGTTTGCACCAGTCCTCTTTAGCCATAGAGAGCGGAGTTGGCCGCTTGTCCACTGCGACCCCATCACTTTAGCTTTTAGAAAGTATTCTCTGAGACTGAACTGCGGAGGGTCTTTACATTTAAAACGCCTCGACCACCGCATTTCCGCGTCATGTACAATATCATCACCGATTATCGTAATGCATCAGGTTTGCGGTTAGCAGTGTAGGGAACCTCCTATACAGGGCGCCTGGCATCATCCGGGCGGCACACGTCCGTCACAGGTCGCTTCCATGCTCAACCCACCTCTAATCGCTCTTGAACATGCGATTTTGCGTGTATCGATCAACCCGCCGCTTGTATCGCCGAATACGGCTCACCCTTGTACAAACTTTCTGCAACTAAGGCGAACTGCAGTGCGATTCTGTAACCATCTCACCGTGAAAACTTAGGTGAAGTGAGCGTGGAGTGAGCTGTCATTCCAACTAATGCTACGGATTGACACTATTGACAGCTCACTCTAAGCTCACTTCACCTAACTTTACACGGTGAGATTTTTACAGAATCGATCGGCTGAATGTTATCATATTTGTACTCAAATGATCCGGCGTTGAACGTAGGTTTGTCTTCGTGGAATGGAGAGACGCTTGGTTGTGCACTTTTGTTGTGATGGGTAAAAAAGGTTAAACTCGCGTCAGGACAGGTGACCTGATCGAAAATTCGTAAGACGGAGCTCGCGTCAGGACACGTGACCTGATCGAAAAGTCGTAAGACGGAGAGAGAGTAAACCGCATTCCAAAATATCAAAAATGCACGACGTTAATATTCAAGTTTTCACTTCTGCCGGCACTCCCGGAGTGCAACCCGTTTTTTCCAAACTTGACTTTGTGTGAACCTTTTTTGACTCATTATAATAGTGAAGACCCTTAAATAATAAATACTCAAAAAAAAAATGTTTGGTCTTCATTCTTTCTTTGACATGCATCAAATTATTCGATGCCTGACGCCTAACAAGTATTTGTGCCAAGAGTAATTTATATTATATTTAGATATTTTGTGATTCAAATGGGTTCAAAGAATGAATCTATCGATTTTGACTTTACTGTAACGGAAGAGGAAGAAGTAAAACCATTATCTCGGTTACCATCTGGTCCTTCACTTGAACCCATAACAGTATGTAAATGTCTAACATCTGCCGAGTCGTCTCTAGGAGAAATTATTCCAGAACGGAAGAAAATAATCTTCTCAACAGTATCTCGAACTGAAAATTATTTGCGCGAACGTCGTATACCTGAGCTTGTGAGATTCATTCTTACTAAAATATTAGCAAATAAAACCAAAAGTAATGTAGCTGATTTAACGGCGAAACTTTTAGATGAATGTATGATATTCCGTGCTGGTCTTGGAGTCGCTCCGGTGTTGTTCGAAGAAAGGTGAAAGATAAAACCTAGTAAAAAAAATGACAAAAACCAATCAATCACAACGAAAAATGTGTCAATTTTTTATCTGTAGTAACCTCAATGGGTTATAGGTGTAGTAGATTCATAAGCTAGTCATATCGAACATTAAAATCGCAAACTAACGGCTAGTTCTGATTTTGGAACGAAGTTCCTTATCGCGATTCGCGCGTTGCGAAAGGGGGCTAGACGGAAAAAATTAAGCCCAAAAGTTGGAACGACACTTTTTGCTATAGTTGTAAGCCGTGCGGCGTGCGCGTGTTTCTCTGTCTGTCTCTCTCTCTCTCTCTTATAAAAAGCAAACCAGTTATACTCCCGTATTATTATTATACTCTTTGACTTCGATCCATCCGGGTGTCCCTTGACACCTCTCAAGTTTTTTTTATTTGTTAGTAATAAAAAAAATATTATTACCTATAACTTAAAAAAAAAAAAAATTTTATTACAATTCCTTCACTAATTAATCGAAAGGAACTTCGTTCCATCCGGGTGTCCCTTGACACCTCTCAAGTTTTATTTTAAGATTTTTTAGAACCACTACCAGTAGCGTATATCCAAGTTGGCAGCTGCCTGCTTCAAAAGACCTGTGCTAACTTTGCAAAACCGCGAAATTTTCTCACGTTCTTTGGTATTCTCAATATAAGTCCTAAACCATGCGTTTTAATAGACTAGAATTAAAATAAACTAAAATTGCTACAATTTGAGATCAGCACCAGCTCTGTAGGTTCAATAAACAAACTTGGACATACGCTACTGGTAAAGGTCCTAACAACATAAAAAAAAATCAGAACCTGGCCGTTAGTTTGCAATTTTAGCGATTTCTAATGTTTTGTGTTAGATATGACTGGCCTATCAGTTGGATCTCGAAGCTCAATTTTTTTTGTTCGTAAGTTAATCTGTTTCACAATAATGTTCCTCCCACTCCCCCCGTCGAATGTCATTCCGGTGCCATATTAACATGTTAAAATCCTTGTAAAGCGTAGACAGAGGATAGTAGGTGGTAGACAAGTCCTCAGCGTATGCAGTATGAGATAGCGATAGTTCGACATAAGTACATTATTGCAGCTTTAATCGTCTTTTTAGATGAAATTATCACAATATTTTGCTTATTATTGACACAAAATAGTCAGTACAATATTTTTTAAATTTACTTGCTGTAATAGGTAAAACATGCTACTTACCGACGAAAGGTTATGTTTAGTTGATTTCGTTCACTACGACGTTTACAGCCGATTACACAGCAATTCACCATCATTACACATTAAATATTACCTCTTGGAATATCAATACGAAAATATTATAACACCACAATTTGTTTGCCATCGATGGCAGACAACAAAACCGATACGCAAATAGAGATAGAAAATATATGCTATGTCCTGCTCACACATACACATTTTAACATAAGTTTCGTCTCACTTTCGCAATTATTATTATTTTAACAGCATGATGGATGGATTATCTATTATTAATTATTTTGTCTTTCTGTTCCGAGTCTGGGTGTTTTTCTATCTATAATATGTATGTATTTACAAAAAAAAAAAAAATGTATATAAGTAGTTTATCAGCCATCTTGTTACCATAACACAAGCATTAGGTTGCTTAGCTTGGGACTAGATGGCGCTGTGTGAAATGTCCAGGGATATTTATTTATTTATTTATTTATTTATTTATTTATTATTATTTATTTATCCTCTGTCTACGTTGTAAAGGCGTCTCTGGTGGTCACTACAGTACAGACGCCGCCGTTCTCGTTCCCCGTTCTATTCAGTCACAGTATACAAAGCACACATTTACTTAATGATTTACTAGTAGTTGTTTTGTTTTGATTGATTGGTACAGACGCCAGCACATCAAGCTACTACAATCTGTCAGATTTCTTTAATAGATTTTCGACTTTATTGCTAAAGCATTAGGTTCAATGTTGATTGGGAAAATCTGACAGTTTCGGGTAGGTTGACCTGCTGGCGTCCGTACATTATTAATTTTCTTTGTTGTCATTTTACCTACTAAATAAATACCAATTTATTTTTATCGCTTAGACATTTAGAAGCAGTTGTCAAAAGTTTTGATCCAGGTCAACGAGGATGGCTTAGCCAAGGACAAGTTCGTAGAGCATTTACTACGCTGGGCTTAACTCCGCCAGCTAATTTGGAAGAACGGATTCCAACCGATGTTGTATTGAATAATTTGCGACAAACACAAGAGAAAGAACTATTTGATTTGTTGTCTGCTGGAGTACCTGGATATGCAAGGGCAGAAAGTATACAGGAAAGTCAATCTGACTGATTAGTTTTTCGAGACCTACTCAACTAAGTACTACTACCCCTTCCCGTGTTCACGCGGAGATCAGCGGGGAAGTGCAAACTTAGCTGAGCTAGTAGGTTGTCAAGTAGGCATAGAGACTATACACTTACACTCAATGATATTTTAGTAAAATATCATTGCTTACACTCTTATAAACTGAGGTTGTAGGTATGTTATTGTATTTCACTGTTGGGTATATTTTAAATGTAGTATTCTACTTTCTTTTGGGACTGTGATTAATTTGTATTTTTTCTGTTCCAAAATAAATAATTTAGATTAAATTTGTTTTTTTCTATCAAGTAGATTCAGCTGGATCTCGGATCTCGAACCTCAATTTAAAAATATGAAACTAATAAAAGAGAGCGAGTACTAAAGCTACGGTTTCCTAAAAGAGCGGTGATGACATAGCGTGAATGATGAATTTACTGGTGCATGACGTCACTGAAACGTTATATTATGATTCGTTTTGACGAGTCCAATAGAAGATTGCACTTGGTTTCAAGGGTCTAATGACGGAGCCAGAAGGTGTATGGGGCTACTATAGTCCCCTTCATTTTGTGGTCATATGATCCATTTTCAACCTATTGCACTTGGTGTTGAGGATCTGATGATGGAGCCAGGAGGTGGATAGTGGAACTCTGGACTACTACTGTACCCCTCGAGTTTGAGGTCATATGATTCGTTTTGACGAGTCCAATATATTGCACTTGGGTCTGATGATGAAGCCAAGAGGTGGATAGTGGAAATCTTCAGTGGCTACTAGTAAACCCCTCCTAGTCTGGGGTTATATTTTTATCTCGTCAAAACGAATTATACATATTATGATGAGTCCTAACATTGCGCTTGGTGTCGAAGATCTGATGATGGAGCCAGGAGGTGGATAGTGGAACTCTTTAGGGGTTATTTGTAAACAAGGGTATTAGTGTTCTGTGTTTGTAAACCCCTCGAGTTTACTAGTAGCTCCTTTATCTTCGTTGACTTTATACTTATTAACATGAGAATCTTGGCACGACCAATTGAAACGTAGAAAATGCCTATAGATTCAGAACGATTTTTTGTTACTAGTAGTAATCTGTTGTAGTAGTTGATTATTTTCGGCAACTTTCATCTACCTGCTACCGTTTGTCAGGTGTTTAACATAAAATATGCAAGCTATACCCTGTCCATTAGGTAAACCGTTTTTTGACAGATGGAACACACGTAGTACGTGAGGATATACTAGATGAAAAAGAAAAAAATATAAAAAATTGTGTATATGTAGCGATGTGCACACTAAGAGCTCCACGCTTTTAGAATTCAATTTAATTATTTTATCCTTTTTTGTCCGTTTTAAAAGCATGTTTTACATTTACTACTTATTTTATATGGTTTACCGAGATTTGGCAGGCGTGTGGGACTGGCATTAGTATCCAGTAAAAAAAGCGCTACCATGCCATAAAATTCTATCAATGATAGAAATCATCATCGATTGACTTTTCTCATATCACATCTGACATTGGCAGAATTGTCGACATCGGCACCATTGCCATAGAGAAAAATAGAAATAGAATCATCGATTGACATCTGTGTCATCTGTCATGTCAATGTCAAATATTGTCAAACAAAACTCGAAATGTAAATAGTTGTGTTGCTAAACCAAACCGATTGATATTAATTTGGTATAAATCTACAGAGATTTCCTGAATTGTTATGAAGTTATATTTAAAAGCAAGTAGCGATGTTTATCGTGGGAATTTTCTTACACATAACTTTTTTGTTTTCAATTTTTGACATATATTTTAAATCACCTATTGTGAAGAATGTGGTGCCCTATCAGCCCCAGCACGAATACCTGGCTGAAAGACTCATTCTCTTAATGGTTGATGGACTTAGAGCAGAATCGTTCGTTAATCATACGACAATGCCGTACTTGAGGTTTGTATACTAATAATACTGGACATGCTAATAAAAAAAAAACAGATGGTTTTGTCGTTAATTTGATCAGTGTCATTACACAGAATCTTTATTTTCATTAAAGGATCGTATAAATGGCAGCCTTCAATGTTCGCACATTCATACAATGTTCTTACTTACTTTTACTATAGGTAGGGTTAAAATGTTTGATACAAACATTTATTTATTCCAGGTCTGTGGCAAATTCTTATGGTAGATGGGGAATTTCAAATACTCAAGTGCCAACTGAATCACGTCCTGGGCATGTGGCAGTGATTGCAGGTTTCTATGAAGACCCTTCTGCTATTGCCAAAGGGTGGAAAGAAAACCCTGTTGATTTTGATTCCGTTTTTAATCAAACTTCCTACACTTGGTGTTGGGGTACTTATGACATAGTGAATATTTTCACAAAAGCTAATATTGACGATCACATAGTTGTACATGAATTTGACCCTTATGACCAAAGTTTTAGTTCAGACAAAAACACTACACTACTAGATGCATGGGTGTTTGATAATGTGAAACAGTTTTTCCAAAAAGCTGATTATGATAATGCTGTCAAAGAAAAATTGCAAAGTAATAAAATAGTACTGTTCTTACATCTACTGGGAACTGATACAGCAGGGCATACTCATAAACCAAAGACACCGTAAGTTTAATTGATTCTGTTATTTATAAATTTGTGCTATAATAATAACTACTCCCCCTTTCACACCAAAAAAATAATGTAAAAACCTAATAATTACAGGAACTTCTTAACTACATTGAAACATGTTGATGAAGGAATAAAGGAAATTGAAAAAGTAATAAGAGATTATTATAATGATGATGGAAAAACCACTTTTTTGATGACTTCAGACCATGGCATGACAGATTGGGGTAACATAAATTAATGTATAATTTTAACTTCCGGCCCGGGAAGAGGTGGCGAGACGACCTACATGCATATCGCAAGCCTCCTCGATCCATCGAGGAGGCTCTACAAAACTATGCCTAGAAGGATTTGGGCAGGCCTTTGCTCAGTAGTGGGATAGTGTAGGTTAACTTAAAAAATAATAACTTCAGAAATCATATTTTTAATTATTTAGAACTAATCCCCTTAAGAATATGATGTCAAGTGGACAAAGCAGTCATTGTGCCCATAGTTTTTAGGGTCAATAGCTTAATAGCCAAGAGCCTACCAACAGAGAACACCTGAGATGAGGCTAGAGGTAAGGCATAGAATTGACATTCGATAAAGGAAATAGCTTTCCTTTATCCCAGTACTAGAAACATGGCATTAATGACATGTATACAGGATGGCAGGGACATCGACGCGCAACCTGTTACCATGGATTCAGCATGACTCTGGACCCTGTGTTGTAACTTCCACATTGGTTATAAAAAAAGAAGTCTAGAATCATGTGATGAATTCACGGTTACAGTTTGCGCGTCGATGCCCCCGCCACCCTGTATATTGTAAGGAAGCTACTCTATCTCGTGCCCAGGGCCCAGACCACTGCTGGTAGCTTGCACCCTTTTGTCTGATGTTGCAATATTCATAAGGGATCAACGCATTGGCTGTAATATAATACTTTTCACATAGCTGCATAAATCTTGTTTTAAAGGCTCACATGGAGCAGGAGACAACCATGAAACTCAAACACCTTATGTAATATGGGGTTCAGGAGTAAAGCAAACGGAAATGCTGCAACCTGATCCTGAAACAGATGGCTTGTCCTTAGAACATAGGATAGACATTAATCAAGTGGATTTGTCTCCCATTATGTCTACTATTCTTTCTATTCCAGTGCCTGTAAATTCTAGAGTAAGTATTTGAAGGTCTTAACAAATAACCATTGATCTGAATAGGTTCACCCTTTCCTTTCTGTTACATAAGAAGCAACAGCCTTACATAGTTATATAGAAGGCTATATGCTTCTGCAACCATTTTTTTGCATTTGTGTCTGGTTGACATCTATCTATATTAAGAATAGAATAGAATGAGCAGTTGAGGTTTTATTCTCATGATTAAAAATCATGTTGAAATTAATATGGGGTGGCGATTTAGTGTGATTTTACCTGTCATATTCAGTCATAATAACTTTCGCTATGTAACTAATTTCCGATTCATATGATGCTTGTTAGACTTAGAAGTGTGATTGTTTTGAATTTCAGGGAAAACTAACAACTGAACTGTTTGATATGACCTTGTCTAACAAAGCAAAAGCTATATATAGCAACAGTAGGCAACTAGCATCACAATATAACAAGAAAAGACTTGATGTGGAGGAATATGCTATCTCATATCTGTATCAACCTTATGAACCATTCAGCAAAGGAAAATATCAAGAGCTTATACAATTCACTGAGAAGCTACTTGCTGAAGAAGAGTATGAAAAATTAATACTATTGAGTGAAGAAATTATAAACCTAAGTCTTGCTGGCCTCAAATATTATCACAATTATTATCAGCAGCCACTTCTAGTACTAGTTACTTTATCATTCTTGGGATGGATAGCATGTTTGCTAAAAGTTTTATCAGAACAAAAATTCAATACTCAAGCAGAAACTTCTAATTTGAGAATCATGTCTACGAAATTGGGGCGATTCTTGAATACAATATTTTCCTCTTTATGCTTGTTGTCTATGTATTTAGTCTATGGTATGATTCAGTAACTTCTGTATTCTTTTTTATAATTACATAAATAATTTAATTGAGCATACATTATTTTCAAAATTCATTTCAGCACAAAACTTACCACTCCAGTATTATTTGTATGCAATGATGCCTCTATTTTTATGGTGGTATGCTTTATCATCACTATATCTTTGGATGCAGGGGTATGGCCAATTTCGGATAAACAGAAAATTCGGCTTATTGCTGGTTGAGATTTTATGTTATACCCTGGGTTCTATTGCATTGGTAAGCAGTATTATTATTATTATTTTTTTAATATTAAATCGTTCCGTATGCCTTTTACTTTAAATTATTTTCAGGGTCTGTCTTTTACATATAGATGGATGTTGAGTATCCCACTTTTGGGCATGGGTATATGGCCATTCTTCTCTTCAACAAGACACCATTTATCAAAAACGATTCTGATTACTTGGCCTGTTGGATGTTTGTTACTTAGTGTATTTTCCTTCATGCCTGTTGTTGGAAAAAATGTTTTTATTGAACTAGTGTAAGTAATTCAGTGTTTGAATTGGTATGGAAATGAAATGTTATAACACACCAAAAACTAACTGATATCTTTGTTTTCAGCATAACTGCTGGTATTATTTGGTTGATAGCAATTTTGCTATACATTTATAAAATACTGTTACCACTTTGTAGTAGTAATTATGAAAATAAGAGAGAAATTTTACTATCTGCAATACAAGCAGTATTACTTATAATATCCCTTCATAATATTTATGTGCAATCTAAGAGGTTTGAACAAGGCACATCAGTTTCATATTTTTACCAGACATTAGCATGGTTTACTGCAGGTAAATTAAAGTATGTTTACTGTTTGTGCTGCTAGCGCCACTAGTGGTGAAACTTGGCAGTATTCTCTTCCATTAGACATGTCGCAGCCAACTGGTTTAATTAGCTGTTTGGTTAACCGTCTAGCCTTTTTACTAAACGGTGGCTGTTCAACTAACGGCCTGAATGATATTCAATAAATTATAGTTTAGGTTGGAACTGTAACCAATCACGTGCGAGCCGAATTGGTCGCAGTAACTAAGCCGGGGCACCCCGACCAAATGGGTTAGATTAGAATAGAACTGTGATAACCGCGTGCGAGCCGAGAGAGCGAAACGAGCGAGCACTACTTCCAGTGGCCAGGCGATTGACTAAACGGCTAATTTAACCAGTTGGCTGCGACAGACATACTATACATGAAGATCAATGTTTAATTTATATCATATGTTCAAAATTTCAGGAATTTCCTTAGTTCTACCTCTATTGTTTTCAAGGAGACTGGTATGTCGCATATTGGCAATAAACACGTCCATCTTAAACTTCTACCTTCTTCTATCAGTCTCCCATGAAGGTCTGTTTATAGTTGCTTTGATTTTTAATCTAACATGTTGGATATACATTGAATGTAAACTGCTGCATATAAAAAATAATAAGGTAAAGTAACAAAAAAACGTTTTACATAAATGAGTATTTTTTTATTTAATAATACCATGGAAGTACTTACTTAATAGTTTTATCGATTTTATTTACAGTTAATAGAAAGCAGTTTTGAAAAAACTAATGAGAGTACATTTACAACAATTGAGAGAGGAATAAGCAGTCAAGATTTTAGAAGAGCTTTCTTTTTCGTATCCTTTTTAAACATTTATAAAAATCGAGATGAACTTTTCTTTGTAGATTTATTTCCAAACTAGTTTCTACCCGCGACTTCGTCCCGTCCGCGTGAAATTTCTTGGTCCCCCGACCCACCCCGTCGTCGCCTGCCCGCGCTAGTACTTTTAGTACTTTTAACCTTTTGAACGCCAGAGCACAAACGCATGAACTTGCCCTCAACGCCAGGCCACAAATTCACCGCAAATACCTACGAAAAAAATAGGGATTCCAAAACTTCATCGATAATCAATTTAATTTTCATTTTCGGCTTTAATTTCGAAATATAATGTCCTTATAACATTGAAATTTAATTCAACATTACATTTCTTCCTATTAAAGTAATAGTTATACACTATTTACAGACTTGTATAATACCGTAATAACAGATATGAGACTACAATATATTTAATAACTGTAGGTACAACACTATTCTTGATCTGCTGTCTTCATATTGTGGCCATGGCGTGGACGGCCCGCCATTTTAATAACTACTTCGCTTCCGAAATAAGGATGTGGCAACGTAATATCTCGTTTATCGATGTTCTAGTACAATATTATTTTATAATAAATGAAACACGTTTTTTAAATCAGATTTATAATTCCGAATGTAACAGGTACTTAAAAATATATGATTGAAATAGGTTAAGAAGGTTAATAAAAACTATGAAAAAATAGAAAACTAACTAGAACTATATAGAACTATATACCGAATTACCGAAACAAAACTGAAAAGTCGAGTTCTCTGCACACATATATACATAATAATTAATTGAAATAATAGTATACATATATTAGAAACCTATGAGTGCAGGCTTAGGTATAAGGCGCAATTAATATTTCATAAATATATTATGTAATATTTAAACATATTATATCGCTTAAACATATACACAAGTAAAAATATCAAAATCATTCTTGATTTTTACTTATTTATGTTAGCGATCAATAGGTTAAATAATACAACAAGCATTTAGTAGGTAACTGTATGCTGATTCATATCTTAATTAAATCGTATATAAACAAACAACGATCGATATATCAACTTAAAAACTCTGTATATCGGCTGTATCTATTTTTTACAACAATAATATTCTCAAAAGTAACTTATTTCTGTAAAAAATATGTTTCTTTCGGTCTACAAACACCAATACCAGGCCACACTTACAGATTTCATCGTGATTTTTAATAAGATTAATATTTGCTCAAAATTTTTAAAATAAAAGCAGATAAAAATAACTTACCTCTAAATCAAATTCGTCCAAAGATTCTGTTTCCGAAAATTCTTCGTCATCTGAGACTCCTTCTAATATGCGAAGAAGTTCTTCCGTAGTCATTAAATTCCCACTCATTATAATAGTCACTTAATATAAATCTTGAACTCGATATCACAAGTAAATTAATCATAAATATTATTCATTCACTCCACTAATTTCTGGTCGCCGCGCTTGTGACGTCACGATATTGTCGTCTAGTCGTGACCATGGCGTACAGGGTACTGATAATTCGGGTTGCGTTAGGGATGCGCTTGAGTTGGGATTAGTGAATATCGAAATTCGACCCAACCAAATTTTATTTTTGACTATGTAGCTTATTGAATGATTTTTAAGACTGGTTTTATAAAATTAATGCTGCTTTATCCTAGTACCAAATTATACCTAAAATAATATATTCCAGAGGAAAGTTTCGAATCGATCTTTGATTTGAAATAATGATATTATCCAACATGCGCTACATCACTAGCGGTCACGCAGTTATGACTCTGGCGTGTGAGGACATTCTTTTTTCAGAGTTTATTTCTTTCTTTTTAACGTAAAATTTCTCAATATTTATAATGCAATTTAATTAGTTTTATGGAAATAAATAAATTTTGGACCTTCTATTTTACAGGTATATAAATAAATAGGCATTAAAGTAATGTTTAAATAGTTTATTTCGTGTTTTAATGTACCGCTGTTTTTGTCACATATTTGTGTCGTTGGCGCTCAGGGACAGTTTTCGCTTGTCACGTATTTGTGACCCTGGCGCTCAAAAGGTTAACTTAAGCGTTCTGACTTTTTTTTTCGGCGGGCTCCTAGCTTATTTTATATAGCATAATTATAGCCTTCCTCAAGAATTGGGCTATTAAATGCAATTTTTTTTTAAATACGACTGGTGGTTCTGGAGATTACCCCCTACATACAAACAAAGACCTCTTTATAATATTACGTACTTACTTATTTATTATCCAAATAAAAATCCTTAACTTTTCCATCAGATATTGTATATTATATTAGCATTTTTCGGGACTGGAAACATAGCATCATTGAACTCATTTGAAGTCAGATGGGTGACCTGCTTTATAACATCGTTTCAGCCTTTTGTAATAACTACACTTATATTGCTGAAAACTTTAGCTCCATTTTTGAGTGTAGCTTGTAGTTTCAGAGCAGTGCAACATTTAACTAAGGTATATTAACTAAGGGTATATTGTATGAAAAAATTAAATTTGTGTTTAGTCACGTAATATAACATAATATCACGCCTATAATCCCCGAATGGTTAGGCAGAGGGTACCTAATAGTACACCTACATTTCGCCAGTTATGTTTCAAGTTACATGTAATAGGGGGTGAACATATTGCCATCAACCAGGCATATATCCAGACTATGGGCTAACAGCCCAGTCTGGATTCTTAGAAATTCCAAGTGGAAAAACAATATTTAAGTTTGTTTTTAGTCACATTAATATTCATACTACTTTTTCTTTTAATTTCAGGCACCAACTGGTTATTTAATTATCATTGTTTTAATATATTCCAATTTAATGGGAATACAGTTGTTGTACAATGTGAAAAATACTGGTAGCTGGTTGGAAATTGGAACATCTATATCACAGTTTGTTATAGTTCAAGTAATCACATTATTTATTGTTTTAATTAATCAAATAGCGAAATTGTTAACTGATATCAGTATTCATAGTTTAACAGATAAGTTATTTAAAAGTCGGAAAAAATATGTATAAAATAAACAAATTTTGTTACTACATATAATAAGTAAGTTTATTTATTTTTTTAGTTATTTCACATAATTTACATGTATAATTCAAAATCTATTCTATTGGAAGTGTAGAATTGACTGTCTTCTCCTTGCTTTCTTACCCAAACACCAGTTTTGAAATGTCCATCTGTTGACCATTTATGCATTTGCTCAGTAGAATGAGGCCCTGATATATCTTCATCATTTTGATTCCACTTGAATTCCCATTTCATTTCTGGCTGTTCTTCCTCATCCTTATCATCACCTGTGTTCTGTTCGGGGTTGTTTTTATCCAAAACAGTCTTTTCCTTTTGATCAAAGTCATCAGCATACATATCCAAATCAGTATCTTCTTTCTTATTTTCGTGTTTAGCTATGATAGCACCAATTTTTTCATAAGTTTCTTGGTAAATGTCCATGTTACCCAATTTAGTCAAAATTTGGTTGGCAAGTTCTGTTACCCTGGTTACTATTGTACTGTTTTCATCGACAATGCCAGCTTTTTTCCTTTTCCAGCGCTCAGCACTTGATATTTTTGAACTGGCACCTACAAAAATAGAAACATTCCACAATTTATTATGCATGACCATGGTGAGATTCTTTATATTCTAGACATTTTCTTAACTAACGAAATTGACTTTTGGCCACATTATTTTAAAGTAAAACAAAGAAATAAATAAAATACAGGCATAGACAATTAGTCATTTCAGAGTCATAATTAAATTATGACAAATTACATCCATAAAGTTTAGATTTGAATGTTCTTGTTTTCTTACCAAGGCGCTGAAGGGTTTTTGCAATTGTTTCTTTGGGCTTCATGTGCTGAATAATTTCTTTGTAATTTTCCAGTAAATTAAACTTTTCTTCAGGCTCTTCATCTTCACTGCTGGATTCATCCCCAAGCCCTTTGTTTTCATCATCTTTGTGCACTTTATACTTGTCTTCTGGCCTACCCTTGACTTTGACCCAGTCTATATTGTCAAGCCATCCATCTCTTATCTCTTTCTCTTTTTTCCAGTGATAGTGACCCTGATTATCAAAGTGCCCCTCTTCAAGTTCTTCTTTCATGTTGAATGGAGTGATGGTAATCTGTAACAATACGAGTTGTAGTTATAAAAATAATGTTGACATATTTGAACAGTCTCAGTATCTCATTTATTTCAACAAACATTTTCAAAACCAACAACATCTATAAAATATTAAGCACAAGTGTGATGACACAATGTTGCTAGATTTGAGATAGTAACTTTTGACTAGATTTGCAGAGAATACCTTGTGTGTGTTACTCCTGTGACAAATAAAACATGCATTTTATTCACAATGCATTTATGACAAGATGAATTATGATTTAACTGCATATAATATGCTGTTTTATGTCATAGACAATCATGAGTACTAAACTTATTTATGTAAATCATCACAATCAACTCACAGCTTTACCATTTGGCTGACTGATAGTATGCTGGGGTTACGAATATGCTTTTAGTCCTGCTGAATGGAATTAAATGCTTCACAACTCTGCTATTATTACTGATTCTGTTGAGGTTAGCTTTTTAGTCTCAACTGTCTGCACTGGATAACAACTAACATATTAGGTCTACATTCGTTTTATAGGAAAGATAGTTTATGAAACTCTCAGATTCTCAGAAAACTCAATAATACTGAAATTGAAGCTGTTTGTGTTGTAGACAGTAACAATGGTATTGACTAATTAGATCATAAAATTTATACTTAAAATGCAAATCTTAGATAAGTACTCACTTCACCTTCCATTCCAGCAACTCCGTCTTCTTCACCTTCGATGTCGTCTGCATGGAGAACATTATTTCTTTCTTCCTCAGCACCACTGTCCTCTTCGTCCGAATCTAGCGAATGCTTTTTACCTTCCGTTTTCTTTATAACTTCTTCAACATGAAAAGCTTCTGAGGCTGGTCGCTTTGCCATTTTACAAAGCTTTAAATCAATTTGATCATAAACAATCTAACGTAGTATATTAATATCGTAAAATCGCAATATCACAACGATGCGATGAATGAAAGATTCATCGATTATTTCATATTTGACAATTTGACATAACAACATAACATTGTCATATCTAAATCAATGTTGCCAGATCGAAGTACTTATGCAATAATAGGGAAGATGCATTTTTTTTATTTTTGTATCCTTTTTAAAGAATTCTATGTAGAATAGACCACAAGTATATTAAAAAATTAAAACACTGTAATTTAATGCAAAAAATGCGGTTTAAAACTGAACATTTAAATTTTCGCGCGAAAACGGACCCACAGTCCGATGACGTCACTGGTCGTACTTGTTCGTCGCTGGCGTTTATACTTTTGCGTTTTTCTCGGCTTTAGAGATATTTTTTTGTAAAAATTTGAAATGGATTATCCATCAACTACGGGTGATCATAACTATATCACCAATACTCCAAAAAAAAGGCGCGTTGAATCATGTTTTGTGCCAATGTGTCCATCAACTTCAACAAAGTTTCCAAACAAATTATTTTTGACTTGAATCATTTGCTGTGCGGTTGTCAATTTACAATCGCCTTTAATTAAAATGGAATAAAAAACAGTATTTACAAAACATAAACACAGTTTTATTTTATGCATTTACAAAAAGGTTTTAGGAAAAAAATTACTTAAATATTATATACACTTCTGGACACATCTATTGGCCCACAGAGTTTAGGTTTCGATGGCCCCTACCGAAATATGATTGCTAGATTGAACAAAAACTGTTGATGCAGTTTTAAACCTGATACATTTTACAATCATTTTCGATCGTATTGTTTTAAATTTGAATTCAGAATACCATACGACATGGAGCTACGCCTAACAAGTCGGATATGCGCCTTGTTAAAGGCAATTTATTTTTGAATAAAAAACATGTTTTATCAAATAAAGGTTTAATTTAATTACGCGTGTTGCCTCCATGGGCATCTACCACAGCTCTCATACGATTAGGCATAGAATTTATCAACCGCTCTATGAAATTTTGAGGGATCATCTCCCATTCCTCTTCTATGGCAGTTTTCAACTCCTGCATCGTCTGGGCAACTGGCTGACGAGCCCTAACACGTCTTTTTAGCTCGTCCCACATGTGCTCAATGGGGTTCATGTCTGGGCTTCTGGCTGGCCAGTCCATAACTGTGATGTTCACATCCCGAAGATATTCCCTGACGATGCCGGCCGCATGGGCTCTTGCATTATCATGCATAAAAAGGAAATTTGGGCCCACATAGTCCGCGTATGGTATCACGTGAGGTTCTAAGCACTCACGAATGTACCTTTCAGCATTTAATGTTGGCAGCCGTGGTCCTGTAACAACCTCAAGTTGAGTTTTGCCGCTTGCGGATATACCGCCCCAGACCATGAGCCACCGCCATAAGCAACCCTCTCTTCAAAGCAGCATTGTGCGAAACGCTCTCCCTTACGTCGGTAGACCTTCTTCCTTCCATCATTGCCATGTAACACAATTTTAGACTCATCAGAAAAGAGTACACAGCTCCAATCTTGCTGTGTCCAATTTAAATGACTGCGTGCGAAATGAAGGCGCGCTGTTCGGTGGGCTCGCGTTAGTTTGGGCCCATTAGCTGGCTTGTGTGGTACCATATCGCGTTCTTTTAACCTTCTCCGAACAGTTCGAGCGTTCACAGATACTCCGTGGAAGTCGCGAAGTTGGTTTTGTATCTCAATGGAAGTAAGGTGACGATTTCTCAAGCTGGTCGTCACGATGAATCGATCCTGCCTTTCAGTTGTGACCCGAGATCGTGGCCTTCCTTGGCGACGAACAAAGCCGCCAGTCTCTAGGTACCTCCGATAAACATTTCGGACCGCAGATCGACTTAAGTTGAGCACTCACGTTTTTTTGGCTGTGTCCGGCCTGAATAAGTGCCACAGCTTGGGCGGCGACTTCAGGTGAAGTATCCATAGATTATTGATAGAACCTCACCTTAATGTTAAGAATAAGTAATGTTTGTTGCAAAACCAAAGATATCAATCACTTTTTCAAGAATTAAATCCAAGTAAACCAATAAAACCAAGTTTTCTTAGTATTCGATTGTTTGATATCAACAAACAGGCTCCAAATTGTCTTTTGTTTCTTTAAATTCTGTGTTCGAAATTCAAAAAAAGACTATTGAATGAAATTGTGAATGTGCCAGGTTCAAAACTGCATAAAAACTTTTTGCTCGACCTAATATAAAATTTTAGCTAGGACCAAACGAAACTGAAAATACAAGGTGGGCCAATAGATGTGTCCAGAAGTGTATATCTTTTAATTTTGGAAATACAGCATCCATCCAGAACTTCTTTGCAGCATTCATAACAGATACAATGCTGTTAGGGCTATGCTACACGGGCGGTTCTCCCGTCGCGGGAATCCGCTTCTGAACCGCACTAGACTCAATTCTTATGGACATTGTATGCTACAAACTACACGGCGCGGTTTCCCGCCGCGGTTTGCAGGCGGGAGAAATTCGACCGCCGCATGCAGCGTCAAACCGCCGCTGTTTACCGCCGTTCTAAACTACACGGGCGGTTATCCGCTATTGCGTCATTGTGCGCGGGACCTTCTCGCTCGCTCGTCGTGTGTGCGCTTGCGTGGCTGGCTAGTGACGCGTTCTTAATACGTTGGCTTATAATTGATAGAAGTTCATCAAATGAGTTTACAGACATTCTATAGTAAGAGAAAAACTTATGAGGGTTATCACGGTGTGCACTAAACATTGAATGAAATATTCCCGAAGTTAAACGGTTACTAAACACTGGTTCCACCCAAACATTGCGGTTTACTTTATTTTTTAACAATTCTAATAATATAAGAGCTGCAAGCGCAGTTATCATTGGCGGATCCATGTTGAAATGAACACAAAACACAGCGGTAAACCGCGTCCAGTGTAGGTTGCTGGTTTGCGGGAGCTTTGTCGAGCGGATTCCCGCGGCGGGAGAACCGCCCGTGTAGCATAGCCCTTATCAAATGGCACATTATAAATATCTACATAGGCTACTAACTGCTATACAGAAAAGTGCCATTTTTCTTTTGCTGAAAAACATTTGAAGTTGTACTTGTGTCCAACATTTTGGTGTTATTTTATTGTCTTTCACATGGGAAAGCTTCTGTAGAAGGGCATTTCATCTTTACAGTGTAATTTCCAGTAAGCCCGTCAGGTGTTGCACCAAAATTAGGATACCCGGCATTAAGAAGAAGTCTGGCTTCATAAATTTTAATCTGAAATGCAGAAACAATGATATTAATTATTACACAAGCCTTAATTCAAACATTATAAATCTTATATTCAGAATATTTAAGTAAAAGAAAAATTTATGTTAGCTACCTATTCTTTTTTGCTCACTACTTTATGAACTTCTTTTTCTAGTGTTTTCCCTCTATCCATCGCAATGGAAGTAAATTTTGAATGTCCTCCCACAATTTTGTTCAGAAGGGAACCAATTTTAGTTCTACAATGAGCGGCTTCATGAAGAGTTGAGCCAGTGATCCTTCCATACCTGCAAAAATAAAAACATATTTACAGAAAATATGCCAATCAAGTCTATGCTATTTTGTCTATGAAAGTGAGTTTGTTTGTCCGATTTTTATTAATATTATTTTTTCTATATTTCTGTTTACAGAAATAATACATAAATAAAACTAAACTAGAAGCCTTACTACTTAGCTTACCTCAACTCAAACCACAATGGTGAATCACTTTGATGTATGGTGGTGGAAAAAATCATGTATCAGTGGTCATTTGCACAGTTTATGAATGCTTATAGTTTGTTGGTCTTCTCGAAAGTAAAAGAATACTCGCTTGACAATCTTTTTTTTTGACAGCATCTAGAAATTCACTTAAAATATCCACCTAAAAATATGCAGTTATTATTGTAACTTATATTCGATAATTTTTTTAAAATAAAAAAGTAGAAAAATCTACTTACTTGAGAGAAACTGTTAGTTACTGGAATATGACCTATGTTTTGGCTTTAAAGGATTTTCCAGAAGCACATGTAGATATTTAGACTTCTTCCAATAACATGTGACAGACGTAATCGGAGGCTCCTCAGATCTTTTGTGCAACCATAGCAATAGTGCAGCAGCATGCTTACACCCACCTGGAAATAGATTCTAGTTGCAATAATCCATGCCAGTTTTAACCATTTAAAAATTACCTACCATATTTTTTTACCTTCAAAGCTGCAAAATCTTCGCATTGGTAGGACTGAACCAAACCTTGCGTTTCATTATTTTTTATTAGCTGTAACACGATAGCCTTCTTTACTTACTTTATGTTCCGGAGTAACTCGACTTTTTACTGTAGGTATGTACATAATTTTCAATCTCTTTTGATTTCGACATAGCCGATTGCACGCCGTAAGATTCTCTTGTTGAGCTGAAATAAGTGCTATGTGTAGAAGCCGCTGAAATCTGAATGAAATACAATTTTAACTATTGATTTACATACCGTAGTAGTTTAGTCCAGTTTAGTCCCTTTCATTTGTAGACTTGAAAACTCTGTACTTTCGACAAAAAAAGTTAGTACCATGTCAACATTAAGTTTTGGTAGATTCCTGGAGTCTGCTTTAATAAACCCAACTTCCATTTTTAATCGAAAAACGCAATTAATTTTCGCTAATGTTCACTTTTACTACAATTATAACCTCAAAGTTTTTATAACAGGAGTGACGTCACTAAACGCTGATTGGTGTTTTCTCATTTTATATAGTATATTTTATTACTATTGGGTGTTTTGCTGTTTGCATGAAGTTAGAGCTTCATGGTGTTTTGAAATCCGTTCCGTTTCATGTCACTTTTAATTCGTAATTATTGATAAAAAACAACATTAAATAAAATAAAAACCTTGCAGGGGCTCTTCTTTTTTATTTTTTTAACATTTTAATCGCAAAATTTTCATAAATATTGTATTTGCATCTTCCCTATTGCTTATATAGAAAATTAAACCTATGAGCCAATGAGCAGAATATTATTTTGCAAATGTTTAATTTTCTTTAGAGCATTCATTCAAAAAAATACGTTCTTCTTAGCTTAATATGTTATTCTATAATTCTCTCGCCGACTGAGGCCCTAGGCCACCGGCCGGTGCCTTGTTGACCTTGTATTACTGATTCTAATGATTATAATTCTGATAATACATATTTGTTACAGCCGTGAATCTTATTTTAATCAACGTACCACTTAGTACTCACCAGCAAATTGCAAAAAACGTAAGAAAATTTGAATTTCGCGGGCTACCTTGGAGCATCCACCTTAACGCACCAAAAGACCAGGTACCTACTTCAAAAAGCCTATAAGGTCAGGTGGGGTAAGTGAAACATACTTTACTTTTAATTTTACATAAACAGCTCTAGCACAGTAATATGAGTCGCATTTTTAATAACGATTGATGCGAACTACTCTTCCTTTAATCGGTCATCTATGATACGAGTTCCAAGCTCTATAGTCGTTCTTAAATCGATATAATCATCGAATTTAATCAGACTGTGGTTTTGTTTCACTTCCCCCGTGTATGGGGTAAGTGAAACTGTCGCCATAATATGTATAATATTGAGCCTGCGAAACTAATAAAAGGGCTAAAATGACGTGTCAAAATTCTTTTATCTAATATGAGTTGTATTTCGTCGGAATAAGTTTTAATTTAGGATATACACTTAAAAAATGTAATTTGGGGTAAGTGAAACGTAGTCACGGTGGTCAGGGGTACTAAACCAGTGCAAAAATCGAACAAAATTTACAACTAAAATAAAATTGCGAAAAGATTATAAAACATATCATTGTGTTTATTTAGGTGCTCATTGAACAAATTCAAGTTTTCTTATTTAATTCACTTATAATTATGTAAGTAGTATGTAGCAGATTTATTTTAGATTTGTCGTCTAAAATAAATCAAAAATTAAACTCAAATAACAATAAAAATATTGCATTTTGCAGTTTTTCATCAGAGTAAGCAGCTTTATTAGTTTTCCGAATGTAATTTCGAGGCATGTTTTACAAGACCTGGAAAATAAATCCGATTATAACATAAATGAATTAAATTAACTTCGCCGTTAAGCTAACAACTCTAAAAATAGTTTATCAAAAAACTCTCATAAAAAGTTTATAAGTTTTGTTTGTACAGACGCCAGCAGGTCAAGCTACCCGAAACAATCAAATTTTGCCAATCAACCTTGAACCTTAATGCTTTAGCGATAAACTTGAAAATCCATTAAAGAATAGACAGCTTGTAGTAGCTTGATGTGCTGGCGTCTGTACAATGATTAATTGCTGTCTGTTAATAATTATTTTGTTAATTGATGGCTCTACCGAATAATATTGGAGGTCCTCGAACGGTTTTTTGATTTTTGTCTGTTTGTTCGGGATTCTTGCAAAAACTACCTGCAATTTTAATAAAAGTAAACAAGTACCTCGTAGTTCGACTAAAAACTGGTAAATGTTTGGTCAAAATCTATTGGTTAGGTTACCTTCTGAACGAAATGCAAAGATGATAAACAATAAATTAAGTACCTAGTAAAACTAAACATTTTACGCGAGATTACCAAAAAAAATGTTTGTAAACTCTGACACGGGGGAAGTGGGCCATATGTTTCACTTACCCCGGCCACCACTGTTTCACTTTCCCCAATCAGTACTTTTCGAGGTTAGAATTTCTACAACTTATAATTCAATTGCCTGCACGTTTAAGCTAGAAAAATCTATTAGAACATGAAATCTACAGTTTGAATACGTTCCTTACCTATAAAAATCTTCAAAAACACTATTAAATTGCTTGACACCAACGAAAAGATTAGGCACGTCCAACTCGTGTTTTGAAGTTCCAAAGATGTCAGATTTCTTTTTTTTATATAACCTTATAGAACTATCGTAGCGACATCTGTGCTAGAGCATTGAAACCTCTTCGTCGATCCTGTTTTATTGATCGATCACTATTAGAGCTGAACTCTATAGCTAAATAGATAGGGTTGGGTGTTTCACTTGCCCCTTCGTTTCACTTACCCCACCTGACCTTAGATAGAGAATCTAGGATGCAAGAGCGAGCGAAACAAATTCGGGAATTTCGGCACCCCGCTCGTACGTAAGATTCGAAAGGCTAAGGTTAAGGCCAGATTCAAACCAGTTTAAGTTTTTCTTCATAACTCGACGACGTAAGCTCTCTTTATATTTAATGGTCAAAAGAAAACAGAACCTATTCAAGTCATGTTGACCAAATTTTAAGTTTCGCGGCGCTCACTCTTGCATTCTACATTTTCTTGATTCTCGAGCATTTTTTCCATAGGTCGACAAAGGCAACTAAGTAATAGCTCCTTTGGAATGATCAAAAGAAAATTTAACCTATCCGAGTGTGCATTTTTGAGCTCGCTTCGCTCGCTCTTGCATTCTACATTCTCATAGTTGCTTGGTCTTTCCAGCATGTCGAAAATGTAACTCCTATTTTTGTTTGAAAATATAAAGCAGAACCTAACTTATCCGAGGCGGGTTGTTAAAAGTTTCGAGTTAGCTTCGCTCGCTCTTCTCACCCTACATAATCTACTATGTACTTATCGAAAAGTGCGTCCTGTGCGTTATAAAAGCTGCGTCCCTGAATAGGATAAATAATGTGGAACTGGAGAGGTACATGAACATCTGGCGGGATCTCATAGCAGCATGGAGAGTGCGATTGTCGCAACCCAGTGCTGGGCACGCCATAATAGCGGCGATAAGTCCCCTCTTTGAGGAGTGGCTAGAGAGGCGCCACGGCGCCCTCATCTTCCGCCTGACGCAGGTCCTCACCGGACACGGTTATTCCGGGAGGTTCCTGTTCAGGATAAGGCGGGAGGAAACTCCAGGGTGTCACCACTGTTTCGATCGCCCGGAGGACACGGTGGAGCATACGGTGGAGCATACGGTGGAGGTCTGCCCGGTATGGGCGGAGCACCGCCGTGTTCTCGTGGCGGCGATCTCTCGCGTCCGGCCCTGGTACGGAGCGAGAGTGAATGGGAGGCCGCTACCTCCTTCTGCGAAGCAGTAATGCTCGCAAAGGAGGAGGCGGAGCGCGTCAGGAGAGGGTGTCCGTTTCAATGGCGCGGCCACGTTTTTTTTAAAAAAAAAACTATGCCAATATTTTGTAACAATTTGTAAAAGTGGATTCCCAAAACCATAAATTTGTCAAAGTTATGGTTAAAAAGTTATAAGGGTTTGAACGTGGCCGCGCCATTGAAACGCGGCGAACCGCGCGGCCACGGAGATCTTTAAAACTAAGCATTGCAGAGACCTGAAATTTAGGTAAATAACAGATTGAATTTGTAAAAAAATTGTAAAAATATAGGAAAAATTCCTGGGTTTATAATTTAGGAGCTGCAAGACTTAAATCTCATGGCCGCGCCATCGAAACGGTGTGAAACACGTTATGGCCGATATCTCGCTGAAAAAGCATCGCAGACGTCTGAAGTTTTTTGTAAAACCCAGATTTGAATTTGTCAAAACTAGTAAAAATACAACAAAAAATCCTAGGTTTATATTTCAGGAGCTGTGAGACTAAAACCCCATGGCCGCGCCATTGAAACGGTGTAAAATACGTTATCACCGATATCTCGCTGAAAAAGCATCGCAGAGGTCTGAAGTTTTTTGTAAAACCTAGATTTGAATTGGTCAAAATTGGTAAAAATGCACAAAAAAATCCTAGGTTTACATTTCAGGAGCTGTGTACAGAATCATCAATACGTCTTGAATATGTCGATAGGGTGACCATGGCTTATTGTTTACAGAACACTTTCCACCTATTTTTTACCGACGAACAAAAACGGAGGTTCTTAAGTCGACGCGTTTTAATTTTTTTTTTTTATATACGACCACACAACTTTTTACAGAGTAGTCCGATTTTGATCATTCTTTTTTTATTGGAAAGGGTATTATACCCCAAAGTTGGTCCCATATAAATTTGGAAAAGAAATTCCAACCCTAAGGGTGGGAAAATAGGGGTGATTTATTGTTCACTCACAGATTTGCATGCTGAGATGTGTATTATTACTCTACTCAGTGCCACATGCCTGTGGCCAGTGCCTGCCCTTTGGCAAACAATTAGTACCTAGATTATAGCCACAAAAAATTATAAAAAAAAACCTTTTAACAAAAAAATTAAACCGCCGTAAAAACTGAAAAGCAAAAAATAATAAACCTTTTTTATTTAACCTTAATGACTAAGTTCTTAAACTAATGTAACTTAGTTATTAAGGTTAAATAAAAAAGGTTTATTATTTTTAAAGAAATAAACATAGTTTTGTATCTTATCGTTTCAATTGATTTTTTCCACGGCTTTGCTCGTTAATTGAGAATTTGACAATAAATTTGGAAGAAAATATTCTTAAGACATGTGGCGCCATCTACGATAAAAAACCACGTTTTGGTTGTTTTTTTTCGGAAACTACTTTTTTCGGGATAAAAGGTACCCTATGCCCGTCTCCGTACACCTGAAAATCTATATGCAAAGTTTCAGGATGATCGGTTCAGTGGTTTAGGCGTGAAATAGTAACAAATAAACTTACTTTCGCTTTTATAATATTATATATTAGTAAGGATTTTCATTTCATTTAGAATCCTTGAGTTATTCTAATATAATACGTGCAAAGTTTTCTGTAAAAAATAAGCCATGGTCACCTTAATGAAATATTCAAGACGCACTAAAAATTATATTATTATGATAAAAAAAATAATCCCTACTGTCGGTAATTCTACATATTCATAGGTGTTATTTACAAAAAAAAAGATCTCGCTATCACTTACTTTCATTGAAAGAGAATCACGACTTATTTCTACGCGATACCGTACCACAGCTCCTGAAATGTAAACCTAGGATTTTTTTGTGCATTTTTACCTATTTTGACAAATTCAAATCTAGGTTTTACAAAATACTTCAGACCTTTGCGATGCTTTTTCAGCGAGATATCGGTGATAACGTATTTTTCACCGTTTCAATGGCGCGGCCATGGGGTTTTAGTCTCATAGCTCCTGAAATATAAACCTAGGATTTTTTGTTGTATTTTTACTAGTTTTGACAAATTCAAATCTGAGTTTTACAAAAAATTTTAGACGTCTGCGATGCTTTTTCAGCGAGATATCGGCGATAACGTGTTTCACACCGTTTCGATGGCGCGGCCATGAGGTTTTAAGTCTTGCAGCTCCTAAATTATAAACCCAGGAATTTTTCCTATATTTTTACAAATTCAATCTGTTATTTACCTAAATTTCAGGTCTCTGCAATGCTTAGTTTTAAAGATCTCCGTGGCCGCGCGGTTCGCCGCGTTTCAATGGCGCGGCCACGTTCAAACCCTTATAACTTTTTAACCATAGCTTTGACAAATTTATGGTTTTGGGAATCAACTTTTACAAATTGTTACAAAATATTGGCAAGTTTTTTTTAAAAAAAAAACGTCGTGGCCGCGCCATTGAAACGGACACAGGAGAGGTTGTTCGAAAGAGATACTGTACCCCCCAAAAAAAAAAAGTAACATGAACATGAAAATAACATCGTCATTAATCCCCAAAGGTTAAAATGGGTGGGGTAAAGAGTAGGTACTTTTGAGAATTCCTGATGGAAAATCCCAATAACACTGCCCAACCTTGAATCGAACCCAGGACCTCATGCTCAATAGTAGTGCTTGCAACCACTTGACCAACAAGGAGATACCTTGGGCTGCAACCATGTCTGAGTGAGCCCAATACAGTCACAAATATAATACCTTTATAGTATAAAGTAAAACTATTATAGTTATACCAATCAGTGGTCACAAACACACAAGTGTTGAAGAGTATTAATTAAATACTAAAATTACACATGATAATCACTCACATGGGTTCATGATTTCTTAGTTTTCTTGGACATCACTACATGAGTGAAGGAAACATCATGGGGAACCTGGACTTTTAATTAATATAAGTCTCCAACTCTCCTTGAGCAAGCATGGTGATCAATGATCATGCCATCTCTATAATTTTATTATGAGAAGAAGCCTGTGCCCTGCAGTAGGACAATAATAGGCTGGTTAAAAAAAATCACTGATCACAGAATCCACACAGTACAGTAAAATTATAGAGAGTCATGTTAGCAGCGCATACTTTTGACAAAATAAGCGCTGGCCCTGTATATGCTTCGCTGCCAGTCTGTCAGCCTGAGTGTGTAAAAATCCCTTTTTATACACTCGGGCAGCTTGTGGGTAACTAGGGATTAACAGTTTTCACAGTATTAAAAAACAAAAAGCATATTGTGATGTATAAGTACAGTCTATTGTTTATTAGGAATACAATACGGGCAGTATCATTATGTTTGTTACAGATCTAGGACACACCTTTTAGTTTTTCTTCCATATTAAGGTTTTGTTATTTGAAGGCATTTCTACTGTATCCATTAGGGACAAATTATTTTTTTCTGCTAATTTTATTAGATCTGCAATATCTCTTAGACCCCAAGCTGCATTACGTGCTCTAAGTGATGCATCAAATTGAACATTACTCTCAGGCGTTATTTCACCATCTTTACTATAAGGCCCATAGGTAATCATAAGAGCATCTGGTTTTAAATAATTTCCAGCATTTTCAAACAATCCAACTGTGCAAGCATATGGGCTAATGTGAATCATGTTAGAATTATACATATAGTCGACACTGTTTTCCTCGAAACCATAAAATGATAATTTTTGACTTATATCAACAAGTTTTGGTGGCAGTATGTTTTTTGTAGGACAATTTTCAGCATAGTAAGTTATACTGCCTAACAAACTATCATCCACCTCAGTTGGTTGGAACCTAACTCCAGGGAAGTGTGGAGCAAAATGTGCCAAGTGTTGTCCAGAGCCTGCTGCTACCTCCAGGAATAATGGGCTCTCTTCATCCTCAATATTTTCAACATCACAAATGATAAACCTTTTCAAAACCTGTAATATTGGATCTTGGTTTCTTGATGCAGAAGGATATATTAATTTGTGATTTTTTATGCTGAAACAATGTTTATTTTTAATTTTATGCTCATTTCATTGAATTAATGTTGGTACTTTAACAGTTCACTAACAGCTTTTAAAATGCAATAATTAGATGCAAACAATTGCGACTATATTGTAACAGTAGGTATTTGACTACTGTAGAGCTTATAAAACGTTACATACCTTTCTTCCCCAGTAAAATAGGAAGCAACATCTTTAGCCATTGAAGTTGGCTTTAGATGAAACCGCTTGCTAACAAGAAATCTTAGAAAATGAATTTTGATGGTTATAGAAATCTTGTTGATTCACCGAACATTAAGGTCACTTTCACGTAGTACTTAGGATATTAAAGGAGTTTATTACAAAATGGGTCTTTGGTTACTTTTACGGTTTCTCCGGTATATTACAGACAGTACAAAATCGATCTGAATTCTGAGTTTCAGCAAGCTGGGAAAAACAGCTGTTTTAATGACAGCACAGCAGATGACAGATTGTCTTGACATTTGAGGTTTTTTTTCACAAATATTTTCATACCTACGTGGTAATTTAGCACATAGAGTAATTTATAACATTTATCATATTTCCAGCGAAATGTCCGGTAATTAACGGACATCCTTGAAATGGCTTAGAGCAGAGCTTATAATATGGCCGTTCAAAAAAAAATCCTATGTAGTAAAGACGCTAGCACATCAAGCTACTACAATCTGTCAAATTTCTCTAATAGATTTCTAGTGTTGATTGGGAAAATTTGTAAATTGTACGTAAGTACAAGTTATTGCACGCTACGACCATAAATGAATGAATTTCTGTTGTTCTATTATTATACGATAACTATGGTAGATAGGCAGTAAATAGTATCACTCACTAGCTATAACAATTTATTTAAAATAAAGCGGCCAAGTGCGAGTCGGACTCGCCCATGAAGGGTTCCGTTGAGTTGATTGAATGAAAGGTAAATTTCGGTTTACGATTTATGACGTATTAAAAAAGAACTAATTTTCGGTAGAAGTTTACATGGTAATATAAGTACAGACGCCAGCACATCAAGCTACTACAATCTGTCAAATTTCTTTAATAGAGTTTCAACCTTATAGCTAAAACATTAAGGTTCAAGGTTGATTGGGAAAATTTGACAGTTTCGGGTAGCTTGACCTGCTGGCGTCTGTACATCATATATTTTTTTAGTTTTAATAACCCCCGACGCAAAAACGACGGCGTGTTATAAGTTTGACGTGTCTCTCTCTCTCTCTCTGTGTGTGTGTGTATGTGTGTGTATGTCTGTCTGTGGTATCGTAGCTCCCGAACGGATGAACCGATTTTGATTTTGTTTTTTTTGTTTGAAAGGAGTATTTGTCGGGAGTGTTCTTAGCTATGTTTGATGAAAATCGGTCCAAGATGATCCCACATGCATTCACATACATTCACTTACATCCTCCCTTGCATGTATTTTTAATCAATTATTTTATTTTCACGATTTTTATAAATGAAATTTATTTTTATTTCAATATGATATACGAACCAGATCGTCTCCAGTGCAACAATAATAATCTAATAATATACAGGTTTTGTAAAAAACTTAGTTTAGGCACCAGTCTTCCACAAATTAATTGAAATTGTGTCTGTTGACTATTATTATTACTATCTGTGTAATTTGTGGTAAGAAATAAATAATTCCTTTATTACATTTAATATACATACAAATTACATCTATATACTTATAATAAATCTGTAGAAGTGAAAATTCTGTACATTGAAAATATCAAAAAAATAAATGGCAGGGGGTGTTACTAGACCGACACCGAACCCAATAATGTGATTTAAAAAAAATTTGTCTGTCTGTCGGTCTGTCTGTCTGTCTGTTTGTTCAGGCATCACGCAAAAACTACCGGTTCGATTACGTTGAAACTTGGTATAATTATTCTTTAATATCCTGGGCACACCAATATATAAAACTCAAAGGTGACTGACTGACTGACATAGTGATCTATCAACGCACAGCCCAAACCACTGGAGGGATCGGGCTGAAATTTGGCATGCAGGTAGATGTTATGACGTAAGCATCCGCTAATAAAGGATTTTGGTAAATTCTACCCCCAAAGGGATAAAATAGGGGATGAAAGTTTGTATGAAAAATCTTATTCCTTGAGTTAATAAACTTGAAACTTAGCACGAATACTTATCTAAATAAATTGTGAAGATTGACAGTTTTTTGTCTTCTAAACTACCCCCTAATAAGGGATTGCGGGGTTTCAAAGTTTGTATGGAAGAATTTTAGCGCGCCGTCCGATTTCTTCGACTTCGAAAATCTACCTCTGACGGGCTGAAATGGGGCAGTCAATTTTTCAGGGGAGGATTTTACTGCATGGCTCGATTAACTCGAAAATTAGTATAAATAATCTTTGAGTCAAGTTATGAATACATCGCAAAAGATTTTTTTCAATTCCACCCCTGTGGGGGTGAAAAGCAGGGATACAGTTTATATGAAAAATCTTATTCATTTAGATAATAAACTTGAAATTTGCCTAAGTAAGTAATAAAGTTTATCATTATAAGTTTTTTAAAGCTACCCCTCAAAGGGGGATATAGGGGTGTTAAGTTTATGTCGAAAAAATTGAATTCGCGGTCTGAGTAACTCGAAACTCAGTATTGATACTTTTGACAGAAAATAATTAATAATAAATATGTAAAGTTGTCGAAAATTTACCACTGACGGGACAAAAACGGGTAATTCGGTTTTTAAGGGGAGGATCCGAACTTGAAACTGTATGTTACATTTTCACGCCTAAACCACTGAACTTCTGATTTGGTATAGATATAGATGGCATCCTGGGGAAGCACATACTTTTTATCCTGTTAGCACGTTCCCGTGGGATAATTTCCGACATCCACGCGGGCGACGGACCGAAGCGGACAGAAGATAGTAAATAAATAATTATATAAGGGCGCCATAGTTCCTAGTGCTAGGTAAATGAGAAAACACGCGCGTCTATGCGTCGAAGGTTGAATTTACAAAGGCTTTCGGCATATTTTAATGTCATATAACTTTTTTCTTCCGGAAACTACAAAGTTACCGCTTTATCAAAGACTTTTCTTATGGTACCTATACCTAGGCCTTAAGTTGCTACAAGGGTGGGTACGTTATGACCATCAATCATTCTTTGGCTCACAGACAGTTTATAACCTGGATTAACACATAGGGTACTTTTAATTCCGGTAGTACGTTCCCGTGGGATCTTTTCCGACCACCACGCGAGCAAAGCCGCTGGCAAAAGCTAGTTTTTAAATATTTTTGTAAACAAAAAGATAAAAAATCATTTAAAAATATAAAAAATAGTAGCCCACCGGTATCGGGAACAGGGTCCAAGCTACCGGTGGTCAGGGCTCCAGAGAGAGGAACCTCCTGACAAAGCGAGCCGTGTCCAGAAGTACCGCTTTCTGAATCAAGCCCTTGATCCAGCTGCCCAACGAGAGCCTCTTCAGGTGTTGGTCGAGGATCTTGGCTATTAAGCCATTGGCTGTCACGACTATCGGCACAATGATCGCAGAGTCCACATCCCACATGTCGACAACCTCGCGAGCCAAGTCAAGATACTTGATTTGTTTATCTTTCTCGGCTTTCACGAGGTTCTCATCATGCGGGACGGTTATGTCAACAATCATTGCGCGCCTTTATTATTATTATATTAGTTTAGAAAAAAATGATATTAGAGACCTCAATATCATTTTTGAAGACCTATCCATAGATACCCCAAACCCCAAACGTATGGGTTTGATGAAAAAAAAAAAAATGAGTTTCAATTCTAAGTATGGAGAACCCCCAAAACTTATTGTTTTTTTTTCTAATTTTGTGTGAAAATCTTAATGCGGTTCACAGAATACATCTACTTACCAAGTTTCAACAGTATAGTTCTTATAGTTTCGGAAAAGAGGGGCTGTGACATACGGACGGACAGACAGACAGACAGACATGACGAATCCATAAGGGTTCCGTTTTTTGCCATTTGGCTACGGAACCCTAAAAAAGGACTTTAATTAAAATATCAGAGAAAATAGAAGCAAAAATATTTTTTTAACAAATAAGCGTCTTGGGTATAAAAAAATGTATGAAAACGTGAGTGACCAATAATTTTAAAATAAAGTCGGTTTCAAGTATGTACATTATATAATTCAATTCATTATTGTATCCGCTTCTATGCTACCGGACCATTTCAGGTCTTTTTTTTTTTGCAGTACAATGATACTGGTTACTTTGGGGACACTACGTCAAACGGTCGTAGTAATGCCAGTTTAGTCGATATTGTTTTGCTATGAAGTAGTACTTTCTAATTCCATACATTTAGAATGGTTCGTTATTACATTCCGCACATTTTGATATACGGTAACCCTAGGAGCGACCACTCTATGATTTATGACAATTTTGTTTGTTGTGTTATTTTTTACAATGGCGGCTGACCGGTTTTTTAGTGTGATAGCGGATAAATAAAGTGTATTTAACGAGAAAGCCAGTTATAAAACTATTTGTGTGTGTTATTAATGTGTGCAAGCAATTATTTGCAATAGGAAATATAATACAGGATTCAAGTCGGTGAGTAAAATAATACGTAATTTCTGTATTTTTCTTCAACCGATTCCCGGGCACCAGCGGCGGTTGAAAATGTTTTGTTTTTTTGGTATTTTATTAATTAATTACGTTGATTTCTTCTATGATTCCTTCAAATCATCGAACAATTATTATCTAAATGCATATCCTGTCCATTGAATACGAAAACATTACAGATTAACTTCAAAAATTTTAAAAATATGTTCACGCGTCCGGCATAATTCGTTTTCAATATTTTTTTTAGTTTTTATGTCAACATTAAATATTTTTTATCTTTTTCCGATTATGTAATATTTATAAGTGTAATACCTCATTGGAAAGGGTATTTAATGTCATTAATTAATCTCACTTTATTAATGTTATTTACTTTTTATCAAACTTTAGAACTTTTTTTGAAAACAAATGCCAGTAATATACTTTTTTTAAAACCTTTTTAAACTTGAAACCTAATTTTAATACAGTGTTTGATTCTACTGCCACGATTTTTACAAGTATATTGAAGTATTAAATAAGCTAACTGCAGGTACTAATATTTTTAATTTACGTATAAGATTTATGTAGAAAAAAAATATTTTGTCTGGGCGCTAAATTTCCTGTCTGTGAAATTCTTTTTCTCAACTTGGGATGCTTGTAAATAATAAATATTGTACTATGCATAGTGGGTTTTTTTTCTTTATTACGTTAACAATAAACACACCATTCATTTAAAACCATAAAACATATAGGTCACCGCTTGTTTTTTTTTATTATAGCAATTTATTTGAAATCTAAGATAAAAATTATCTTTGTTCATGTTTACAACCACTTTTGTAAATGAATACAATCATAAATTCAAACGAAATGAACATCACTTCAAAGCCCTATTGTTTACCATTACAAAAAACATCACATGTAAGCACCACTCAAAGAAACTTAAGTCGTAATCTTTTGTTTATAAACATCTGCCGCCCGGCCGGACCACCCATGGCGATTGCGTTTTCGCGCGCAACACTCTATGACATATAGTAACTTTCAGCAATTCATTCTCAAACGCTGAAGCGGGTATCTTATGTAAATAGAGAATTATTGCTATTAATGTAGAAAAGGAGTAATAGCGCAAACTTGGACCATTTTTTTACATTCAATGGCAATTGACCATTGGGGTTTAATAAAAAACAACATTTGACATTAATTCGTAATACATGTTCAAATTGTTTGCCATCCACTCTTATGCAGGATCTACACCTGCCAATAAATGCTCTTCTGAGCAGTCTCGTATAGCGTCGTTCACTTATTTTTGATGCAGCTGCCCTGACACGGCTTAAGTGTACACCTGTATAGTTACTATACTCTTTGGGTACACCACTTCTTTGAAGCAACCCCAATAAAAAAAATCCAGTGGATTTAGGTCCACACCCGCCGCCGCCGTGTGGAAGGGGAATACCATAGACATATTTTTAAACTAGCTTCTGCCCGCGGCTTCGCCCGCGTGGATGTCGGAAATTTACCCACGGGAACGTGCTAACAGGATAAAATGTATGTGCTTCCCCAGAATGCCATCTATGTCGCGGGCCCTTTGTGGCTAATTACAATAGAAAACCAATTGTGTTTCAATAATGGTGATTAAGAGGGTACCTATATGATATCTTTACCTAAGTACCTAACTAATAAAAAAAAAAAACAATAACAGAAAATTAAATACCTACCTACCTAAATAAACCTATTTCTGATGATAACTAATCTAAACTCAATAAATAAGCAAAATCCCTAAAAACTAATATCTATACGAATGACTAAACCTACCTAACAGTATTATAAAATAACTTACGGTCACTACGTACACTATCAAATATGTAGTATATTTGATAGTGTACGTAGTAACTATACTTTAAAATTAAAATCTATACCTACGACTTATATAAAAATAAACCTAAATAACTCTAAAAACTAAAAGGAATAAAAATGAACTCCACTGCGGGTGACCCAACCTACGACAAACTTAGTATTTGCGGTTGGTACAGTACAGACAGTGGTAATCGGGTATAGGGATCGAACCGCAAAATTAAGTTTGTTTTTTATTGTATATACTTTTCCGGGATAAAAAGTACCCAGTGTGGTGCCCAGGATATTAAAGAATAATTATACCAAGTTTCATCGTAATCGAACCGGTAGTTTTTGCGTGATGCCTGAACAAACAGACAGACAGACAAAAATTTTTTTAATCACATTTTTGGGTTCGCTGTCGGTCAAGTAACACCCCCTGCCATTTATTTTTTGGATATTTTCAATGTACAGAATTTTCACTTCTACAGATTTATTATAAGTATATAGATAACAACCCTTTGACATTTGATTGACAAAAAAACAAACAAAAACATGTCAATTGTCAAATCAAATGACAAAACTGTCAGTCAAAGTCAACATTCGCAAAACGCGAAAAATACAAAATGAACAATTTTCAAAAAGAATTTGTGATGGGCATGTTTTTGGACAATGACAACGCTTGTACTATGAACAGATTAGTTGTAGCAGTGGCTAATATAGTAAGCGAAAACAATGACAATATGAATATGTTCAGCATGGCTTTCGAAAAGGAATTCAATCACACATCGCAGACTGTAGAAAACCAATGTCCCGGAATTGTTCCTGTTACTCGCCGTATTAAAGGATTTTATGAAAATACTGTGCGAAATTTTACCGATGAAGATTACGCTGTGAGATTCAAAATGAAGAGGAGTACTGTTCAGGTTTGTTAAATGTAATTTCCTAAAACCTACCTTATTAATATAATTTGAGCTATAATAGGCTATCAGCAGTTGGGTAAAGGTAAACGCAATCTTTTACCTTTTATTTAGGCACCCTGTATCTATGAACTGTTGTCAATTGCTTCATGTAAAATACTTGTATTTAGGTACATTCTGTTAAGACTGGAAGCTGACCCCAACACAGTTAATAATAATAAATAATAAATCGTTTATTTATAAAAAGGGAACACGTTTTACATTAACAATTAAAAATAGTGCATAGTTGCTAATTTGCCTGAACTAGGTTGAACCTGTGCTTCAGGCTAAGAAGTGCATACATACTCAATATAATAAATTAACAATGCATAAAACGTAAAAACTAAATTAAAACTTAGGTAAACAAAAGTGAAATAGCGTGTTAGCAGTTTTATTTGCAGACAATAAGTAGGTCTTCTGTCTGTGCATAATTGTTTGTTAGTAAATAATTAAGTATAATTTTTTTACAGCTATAGTAATTTAGTTTATAGATACTTAGTTTTCTATTTAATCTATTGTACAGGAATGGACCTAAGAATATTATAAATCTTTCTACAAAGACATGTTTTGAGGCTGCATTAGACATGCATACCAGATCATTCCGTCTCTTGTTAGTGTTGTCGGCATTGTAGGCAAGCATGGTGTGCTGTTTTAATACTAAGTGCATAATGAAAAGCTGGCGGACCGTTAGTACATTGCAGGATTTATATAGCAGATCTGTAGGAAAAAAGAAGGGATGGAAGTTTGCTACCTTCAAAATAGCTCTCTGGGCTCTTTCAAGAGGAAGCAAATTAGTTTTTGGTGCGCCACCCCAAGAAGTGATGCAGTATTGAATTATAGATTGACATAGGGCCAAATAAATTTGTGTGATTAATTTTTAATCTGCTAAGGTTTGCAATTTTTTAAAAACATATAATATTAGTTTGTGGACTCTTTTCACTAGGCTTTCAATATGTTTTTTAAAAGAGAGTGTGTCGTCCATTATTATCCCCAGATATTTTATGTTGCTCGTTTTGTGGATAAAGGGACAATTACACATGGTGATTGTACGGTTTCCACATTGATGGGCATATGGATGAGGATGAGTTGGGATATAGCTAGGCAGATTGTATACATTGCCTGCTGTACCCATTACCTAATTAATAGTTTGCTTTGTTAAAGTTTCTAAATAACCAGTAACATTTTTCTTTCAGACACTCATAAACTTTTTGAAGAACTATGTGAAGCCCGGGAATATCCCCCTCGATAAGAAAGTTCACGTATTTCTTTGGTTATTGGTGAGTGATTGTTCTTATAATGAAATAGGTAAACTATTTGGCTTGCACAAATCATCAGTGAGCTATATATTTAATGAGATAGCTACCCACCTCACTGAACATAGATTTAGTTTTATCAGCTGGCCATCAGTGGAGGAACAACATATTACAAGAATAAAGGTGAACAGCAGATTTAAGTTTCCCAACTGTGTAGGTTTTATTGACACTTGTCGTTTTAAAGTTGGGTCAAAGAGAAATAAAAAAGATAAGCCAGATATTGTTCTGTTACAAGCAGTCTGTGATGAATCTCTAATATTCCTAGATATTCACGTTGGTGAAATAGGAAAGACAAGAAAAAATAGAGTTTTTAAAGAAAGCACTTTGGCACATCAGTTAAAGAATTTTATGGAGTTTGAGAATCATATTTTGGGAGACTCTGAATATAAATTAAAGAAAAACTTAATTACGCCATTTACAAGCGAGGAATTGTTAACTAGTGAAGAGATGAAGTTTAATGAGATTCACTGGAAGACTCGCAGCTATATTGGTCATGCATTTGAATTAATGAAGGAAAGATTTAGGAAGTTGAATCATATTGATGTTGTGAAGGCCGAGTCTGTTAATCTCCTTTTATCTGTGGCATGCATATTGCACAACTTTATACTGATACATGAAGGGTGCTCAGAAGTGAAGGAGGAGGCCGTAGCTTGTGATGATGGTGTCACTATCAACACCAGTATTGTTCAAACTGCTTTAGAAAAGAGACAGTTTTTGTGTAACTATATTAATTATATTGACACTGACACAGAAGATGTTTGAGGACTATCCACAGGATAGATAGTATATTAGTATGGATAGATAAGTAATCATAAGATTAACTTGTTATTTTTAAGTCTCAATATTTTTAAGAAAACAATAATGTAAGTAGGTTTTTATTAAAATGTTCTATCTTCCAAATATTTATTTACATTATAAGCTAACATTAAAATAATAATACATCATATGTACATGTGAAAAAACGAGCAAAAGAATCATAGGGCTTAAAAAAATTCGTCCACATCGCTGTCAACAGGAACAGTGCCCAAAAGGCTGGCAGTATTGCCACGTTGTATGGCGATGCTAATTCTTTGGCCAAGAAACAGGCCAGACCTCTGGTCTCGTGAAAAGTCGATTAACCGCTTGGTGATATCTCGAAAAACCAAGTGGGCACTGGGACCCCATGGCCCTAGTGTTTCAACTCCAAACGGCTCAAACATATAACTCCCAAGCAGGTTGAAATATTTTCGCCGTTTGAGGTTTTCTGCACCAGCAGCAGCCGCTCCAGCACAGCCCACCATGCTAGGAGAGATCCTGCGCTTACACACACATTCACAGCGTGTTTGTTCACTTGGTAACCACAAACCACAAGTAACGCGCGCGTCGCTCTCGTGAGATAAGAATACTGTACTACTTCTTCTTCAGTTACTGTTTAGGGTACATTTATATTTATAATGCAATAAAACCACTTTGTAATGTTTTAATACTTATATTTTCTTTCTAGTACTGAAATTTATATAATTGCCAGCATTATGATATAAAAAATATAATAAATAAAACATATTTTTGAGTGAGTAGTGAGTACTAATGACATATTTGGATGACATTACAGTATGTATTTGAAATTATATAATATCGGTATTATTATAAATGATCCAAAAATGTAGATATTAATATTTAATTATTTATTATACACACTAAATAATTTTGAAATGAAACATTTTGTGATACTCACTTTATTTATACGTACAGAGATAAATCGCTTAGTATATTCATACCCTCTACTGCTTATTTACTTTTATGTACAGAAATAGATAGTTATTTTATTTTTGCTTAACTTAAAGAGACTTTGATTGTTTTACGGTGGGAAAACTAGCTCATTTTTAGATGTCTGGTGGTTATTTCAGCCTAATAATTATTTTAATCCACATCAATAGTAAGGTCATGTTTTAAATACATAAAGATGAAATTAAATTAAGTCCGTGGTATAAACGCAAATCTGCATAGGAATACATACCTGCTAGTCAAGCTTATTTGGTTTGACATTAGTACATTGATATTGAGAACGAAATAAGCTTGTTTTTTATAATATTTTACAAATAAATAAATAATTTTCTCTGTCCCGATGTATCCTACATAACATTAGGCACTAAATTGGCAACCTACAAGGCACTATGCACTTAGCACAGCAATACATGCTATAATAATAATTATATTATGATTTTATATTGTAACAAAATTTATACCTCTATTATTTACTACAGCTCATAATACTATTTTGCGGTTCTTGTTAAACATTGATTTAAAGAAGTTCATCGATATTATGAAAACGATCTTCTGTAGGTAGCACAACTAAGCTATTACAAAGGTAAAAATCGTTCTGTTCTAATCAAACAAACAGAATTTCTATGTTCGGTTTGTGAAACATTACTGCAAATTAAATGTGCCTAACGAAATTAAAATACATACTAAGTGAACTGATATTTAATTTTAATAATATTCATTACATTATGAATATCGCTGTAATTTCGCTAAAATCATGCGCTGACCATGTCAAGCCATGATATCGATGAGCCTGTTTGGCTGTAGATACTAGTAACAATACAACGCTATATACACATTTAATTATATTTACAATTATAGCTGCACCTTGATATTATCTCCTACGTATTTAGGATTATGGAATGTGTCAAAAACTGTACCTACCTAACTATACTAAAGCCGAATATTTACAATCGGTGTATAATAAATGAGTCATATCAGTCTGATTTATTGTTGTCCTTTAATTTTTATGAAAGATGTAACGATTTCTTTTTCATTTATAATCGATATCATTTAATGATTTCATCTAAAAACAACAATAACACGTTCTACTCTTTAGAAACACACTCCCCAAATGTTTACAGTCATTCTGTTAATATATCATTTTTAAATGCAATATTCACCATCCGTTTACTTGAGTAAATAACAACATTAGCTATAAGGAATAACCAGTAGACTGTACACACGCAGGAGACGAAGACACATTATTTACACAAATCATAGTAAACAAAACACTGAGTCCACATTAAAACACTGTCTTAGCCGAACGTTTCCGGAAGACTTGGCACACGCGACACGATAATATCGTCTCAATCACTTGTCAATGGATCCATACACGGTTTGTTTAGGTAAGTTTCAAATGTAAGTCTTTTTAACTTTCTGTAAGGTTCCGCACTTGAGATCCTTGTCGAGGGACTCGGTAGAGTTTCGCAAGTCAAGCGTGCGCTCCTTGCCGAGCTCCATGTGCAAGTTGTCCTGTTTGGGACAAACATTTGCCACCATGTTCACGTTTTTCGACCGAGGCATGTACGCAGTATTGGCATTCAACGGGGTCTCCAACGGGCTTAATCTGAAATAGACACTTTAATTAACTAAAGTTATTCATTATTATCGTTATATTTATAACCTACTGTAAAAAGTTGTTCGTGTTATTGTACAGTGATTTGCTAATGTGTTTCTATCATTAGCATGTTTCTCATTAAGGTTGATTTATATGTAGAGATATGTTACATGTGTAGTGCAAAAACGATTTGTGACTAAGCATGTCGGATCTGTACAAGGTCAAAGAAAACAATAATAACTAGTGCGAGGGCTTAAATGTGGCAAAAACTTTCAGCGACCATTTGCGGATTAGGTACAACTATGACTCACTTCTGGAAATCATAAAAACTCGCCTGTAAAGGAAAACTGGAATGTCAATCATGCTAACTATGAGAACTTTTCATACGAATTCATATTAGTTGAAATATTATGTTTTAGCAAATGTAAGTAGGTACCTGTTCAAATGATTGTGTTGCTCATTGAAGGGCGAGGTATCGGTAAAAAAGGGGTGTCGAAATCGCCGTGAAAAAAGGTATCCGATAACGAATCCGACCATGAGTGTGACGAGGCAGGACGCTACGACCGCCGTCAGCAATGCTTGTGCGCTGTAGATGTTGCCGTCAGCGGCCTCCACAGTCAGCAAGTCTGCACAATGAAAAATTCGGGTTAAAAACTGAAAGCTCGTCCGTGCGATGGCAGCATTCCTGTAATGTTACTTACCGTCATAACGGTGTTTCTGTTGTTGTTCATTTTTAATAACAAAAAAAAAAAAAAAAAACGATAATAATGTCTTGTAGTTGTAGTGACCCATTTGAATAAGTTATGAAAAATAAATGTGTATATCATTGGTAGTTGATATTAGTGGAAAATTACTGGTTTCTTCTCCATTTTCTCTTTTGCATAGCTTTCTTCTATTTACATATTTGTGAAAGAAATATTGATGCAATTAACAGCTGCGCCAGGGGCTCATATTGAATCATTATTAAAAGTAGCTTGTTAACAAATAATGGATAGTGACAATTTGCAGACAAATTCATGGACGAGTGATAGGTAATAGCCACATCGTATGTGAGCAAGTGGCAGTATTTGTCCCAATTATTTGACCCAAATAATTGGGACAAAGAATTGGGTGAAAACACAATTATCATCGGAATCAATTTATAAAACAATACATAATATTTGGTATTTACCTGTCTCATGTTTGTTGTTAGTAGTTGTTTTATCGTCCGACAAAACATTCGTTTCGACAACTTCTATTAATATTTCATTTTGGATATCGTCAGTTTTCTGTCGCAAGTCTGATTCTGATTGTGTAGGCTTCTTAGTGCCTGGATTTCTATTGCTATGTCTATCACCCGGCAAGAGGGCTGGCAACTTATTACATATATCAGTCTTTCCATATTCTACATTTTGTAGAAACCTCTCGGGATTAGGAAATTGCCTGTTTCCAACCCAAGAACACACTTGCTGCTTGGAGTCCCACGCACAGTGTGGATCTTGCAACGCAACACAATCCCTGAAACCAAAGTATAATTCATTAGTTATTTTGTTTGTTTCGATGAATAGGTAGTGATATTATAAGTTTTTAGAAAATTATCATTTTTTACCTGCACGATAGCACGTTTCCACAATGGGACAAAGTCACAGCTCTGATTATATCGCCAGAGGCAACGATTAATTTTTCCGTAGTTAGGGCGACATGCATTTGTTTGATGGGCACGCCTTGAGGTAATACTTGTACTTCTGAAATTACAGCTGTTCTAACAGGATTTCTGCTATACTCGTCTACACTGGCATCAAAGTCTCCTTCATTGGCTGCTACATTTACAGCTTTGATAACTCTTCCGTCATCCGTACCGATATACATGACGTCATACTTGTTTCCATTCATCGCTTGAACTTGAGGATGCACGGCGATGGCGGAAAATCTATATTGTAAACTAACTCTAATGAGAACTGGCCGCGCTAAGAATGATGGAACAGCTTTATCCATTAGCGGGTGTGTTTTTATAAAATTCACTGCTGAATCAGAGAGTGTTCTGCTGTCTTCAACGCAAGATCCCGGTCGGTTTTCTGGTAATTTTTCTTTTTCCAGAGGCAGCCAGTTAGAGTTCATACCCTCTTGGCCTTTGAAAGATCCCTCAAAAGCATCTATGATATCCCTCATAGCGAAAGCGCATACAGCTGAGCCTCCTATTGCATTCTGAGGCGTAGTAAATACTGCGTATATTATATCATTTTTGCTACTGCTTTTGCCATACATTCCATTTATTAGTTCAGTCGTAGCCTCTGTAAAAAAATATATTTTTTATAAAACCGTCCGAATTAAAATTCTGCACGGAATACAAAATCTCTATTAAACCCAAGAAACTTACGGATTTCATCGAAGTAGAAAGGATATTCTCCAGGCATGGAACAATTTAGGCGGGTTTTCAAGAACGAAGTCCAACGGTCGCTGAACGTATGAGGTCCTCCTTTATCGTTAAGACAGATCCTTGCTACTCTCGAGTATACTGCCTGTAGAGATAATACGAACAATGGTAAACTATCACATTTTATAGTCATAAAATTCACCGCAAAATAAAATTAGTCTGTATAAGACTGTATAAAAATGGTATATGTATAAACAACACTGACCTTTCCGCAGTTCATGAATTCGACAGCAGTTTCGCGATAGAAGAAGTAAACATGGCTGGTAGAAGCTACAGCTCCCACAAATGACGGATCGTTGAGCAGTCGGAGATCTGAGCGCTCAGTTCGTACTGGTTCGCGATAGATCAGGGGATCGCCTCCAGAAAAATCGGCAGCCGTTGCTGTGTATAATTGACCGTCTGAAAGAAAGGAGGATTATTTTCATAATCATCATCATCTCATCATCTGCCTAGCCTTTTCCCAACTATGTTGGGGTTGTTGGGATTTTCATAATGTCGGTAATATAAATGATCAAATCCATGTTAACATGGATGGTGGGTAATAGCGTCTAGTCGTGATCTTGTTTTGGGTTTCGTTTTGCTCTTAAGGTAAAGTACCAGTTTGAATCTCTACAGCTAATTAAATATTTAAATCATAAGCCGCTCGTAAAATGGAGTTTTGTGTAATTAACACAGGAATCTTCATATTACTCGTGTCTCTAGATAGATGTGCCATGTGTACATATTTTGCTATAGTTTTTTTTATTGCGGTGTCGCAATATGTAATTGTCTTTTGTTATATATTGTACGTTTCAATTAAAACAGTGGTCTTCAAAGAGTTAGGTAGCATGAGAAAACTTTAGTGGCATAGTAATATATAATTTTGCTTACCAACAAAAATTGCAGTCGAATTATGTTGTGGATCGTAAGGACAGCGGCCTGATCCGTCGATTTCTTCTAGATGGTGGTTTGGTGGGTGCCTTGCGTACCGACGACATAACGGTTTGAATGCATTGGTTCCACACACCAACAGACGTCCGTGCGACCGCGCTGCTACTCGCGGGTAATTCTGACATTCATCGGCAGACTTGCCCTTTAATTGGCATAGCTCCCGGTGTGCGTCCGTCGATTGCCACTCCAGTCGCTGTGGGTAAAATTATTTATGTTTATAGTTTTTATCGAATGATTTTAATTCAGGGCGATAAAACTGGTGTCCGATAAAACTGCATTGCACAACCAGAACTCTCAGTCAAGCGCGTTAGTTAATCCGATGGCCGCAGCGCCCGCAGCGCCCGCAGCCGGCCTGCGTTAGCTAACCGACACGACGGCAATGTCGCGCTTGCCTCCACTGTTTGTCTGTACAAGTCTGGTAGTCTCGTGCGTTATATTTGACTTAATATTATTTATTAATTTGATACATTAGTCTTTCATCAAAACTTGTTGTCTTATTTGTTAAATAATTTAATCTGGGATTTGGGTCGGTTCGACAGAATAAATTTTCTCTGAGCATAATAAATAAAGCGTAAGTACGGCGCAAATGTTTTGGCCAATTTGCACAATTTGTACTTACTGAAACTGACTAAACGTCTGTTATGAAAACCAAGTTACTAGTAGCAATAAAATTCACTAGTTATGTGTTATATCATATATGGCTATAGTTGACCATCTTCCACGTTATCAGCGATGGATCAGCGTACTTTAAACGCTACGTGTTGATGTCAAAATGTATTGCAACCTACATGGATAATGTGGACAATATCGGCTTAGCGTGCAGTTATCTTCGCGGCAAGATATCGATAGCGGTATAGACATTGTCCATCGTTATCACTGTTAAAATACTAAAACCTACTTTCATTTGCACCGAAAATATAATTACAGTAGATTTATTTTTATAAAATAGTTGTGCTAGTTAGCTACAATTATCCTTCTGTCTCTCATCTAACCCCAGATTGAAAATACACTGGCATATAAAAAAAAGTGGCTCAGGTTGAAGAAAAGTAACCGTATAGGTATGATTAGTATTCGGGCGAGGCGGAGTAGCTGCCCAGCGCCGCCGGCCGTGAATAATTCAACGCATCACCGCACTGGCCAGCTCTAATATGTGACGAGTAATTTAAACACCGAGCACCACATTCAAGTCGGACCTTTGAATGCTATGTTTTTTTTTATAAATGACCATTAGTAATTTGTTTGCACTGTAATTTTGCTCGGGCATATAATACCTAGGTATCGCAATAGATTAGGGGACTTTTGTATCAATTTGACTTTGTATACACAGCAGCAGTTAATTCTCTGCAGAAATGCTAATACCTGGCTCTATTGACTATGACCTACAAGGATTCACTGTTAACCTCTTTCCTTCCGATTTTATACAACTTGAGCAGAATACAAAGTAGCTCTGTAGCGTCTTCCTATCTCATTAGAATGTTTTTCTTATGACTCGCACTGGCGTGGAAATCGGACACAGATGTTTTAGGCAAAAAAAATATACCTACATTTTATTGTAGGTATATTTTGCGTATCTCTGCGTGACTATGTACCTAATTTCTATTTATCTCTGTAAGGGCATTGAACGGATGTCTGATGTGCCGTCATAAAATACGCCTACAAACACAGGGACTGTATTTCATGAGTGAAACGTTAGTAATTTTTGGCTTCGTGCCAAACAATCTCTCGCCCTACGTCCGTTCGTCCATGTTGTTTCGTGTTTTTTTTCTCACACCGTCATCGGAACCTCAAAAAACATGGAGCACCTATATCAGCTAATGCTTCTATGTGATTTATATAATTTGTACGTTTCGTCCAAAAAATAAATAAGTACTATTGAGGCGTCTATTTATTTACAGACTCGTTTAATCTGTTAGCCAACTGTCAATAGGAAATAAACTTTTATTTTCAACCATATTTCTTAATACATTTTAGTACAGACGCCAGCACATCAAGCTACTACAATCTGTCAAATTTCTTTAATCTATTTTCAACTTTATCGCTAAAGCAATAAGACGTCTGTACCTCATGATTATGATGTCTAACTGCTCCACAAACGATGGGACACTTAATATCATGTCCTGTCAGCTGCACGCTAGATGGACGCTAGTGATGGTGCCAAACACGTAGCCGAATTATGGGCCGAGTCCATTTAGATTGACATTGACACGCTAAGAAGAAGAAGAAGATGATGCCTAACAATAACATATGTAATTGTCTATCAGATATGTATAGACACAGCTTCGACCAAAATGCACAACCAAGAAAAAGCCAGTAATAAAAAACGTAATCCTATGATTCCTCGTTAAAACACTTCGCCAGAGATGGTCCAGATTTTACGATATAAGTAAATAAAATCTTATACCATTTTACAAAATAAACATTCTGCTACGCGAAGTGGGTCGTAACGTAACTAAGAATAAACAGTGAGTGCACTAGAATACCTACTATAGTTGTTTGCGCAAGATTAGATACATAAACCTGAAGTAGAGTGCGATACCTATTAAGGTTTTCGTTACTGGTTCGTTCAGACTGCTACTGCAGGCGGATTAACTTGACCAAATCTACGGCGATATCAATCTGGACTATCTGGGTACTATTCTGGAGATATCCCTTATCAAGGAGTCCGGATTTTAATCAAATACAAAATAGGACTTTTAGTCAAGTGATGTGTAAAGACTAATGTTATCAATAAAAGTAATTTTGTAGTGGGCTTTCCTATCACGCGTGCCCAGTGCTCAATATTATTGGTTCTTAGATAGATGATTTTTTAAGGTTTATTTATTTGAATAATACAAACGTAGTCCCAGTAATCAGAAATTCATAAATAATTTATTAACTTTATAGTAGGTAACATGCATAATGTATAAATTGTATAATTACCTGTTCTACATTTTCTGACAGATCGTAGAGGCTTAGGTTGTACACTGTGTTCCTGCGAATACACAAAAAGTATGTTGTAATAGCCGCTCAATATAAGTAAATAATTTAAAACAATATTATTAGAACAAAACAGGTTTATTCTGAGAATGGTCGCACCTGATTAAATAATACGAGATACTTAGTATTTTGTAATATGCCTTCTTTGGAAATTGCTGACCGACGTTAATTCGCATAATCGGAACGTTTAGGGCGATGTGAATGGAGTAGTAAAGTAGAATTACCTCATTTAAAAGTTGCTTTAGTATTAGTATAATATAATGAAGTGTTAAATTACCTGCCGCCAACTATAATTGAGAAGTCATCTTTGTCTAATATACGGAAGTGGTCCGGCGCCGTCGCGTTGCCTACGAATTGCTCTGACGTTTCATCACCTGAAACAAACAAGAAAAAGTTTAGTACCAGTCAACTCAACGTCATTTATTTTACAAATCCAAACTAGCCACACTCTGATCTAGAGAAGAGCGCTAGAAACACGACACTATAAGATAGCAGTATCTGCTAAAGCTGGTGAATTATTCAGAAAGATCCGCGCGCAGTTCAGCTCTCTAAAACACTGTTGTTCCTCGCAAAGCTAAATTACTTTGATGAATATAATTTTTTTTAAATTTTAGTAGTTAATCCCAAGTCTAAGCCGATTTTATTTTGCGAGGAATGTTTAAAAAAAATTATAATTCGGCAAGTAATAAGAATCTTTACACGCTTTTGTTGTTGGTTTGAATGTGCATATTGGATATTTTTTTGTGCAGATCAAACGAACAATGTGGTGCGCTGTGTGCCTACTGTGCTGCGATTAAACAACAATGAACATTTGCGATTTCATCACAATTGGTTGGGAAATTCTCACATGTCACACAATACTCCGAAATGCAGCGAAGTTTCTTGCACCTGCCATGTAACAGGAAGTTATTTTTTGTAAATATAATACGTATATATAGCTATGAAGCTATTTCCATTACCAGTTTTTCTAATCATGAAACTATAAAAGAAAAATTTTCACATGGAGTAAACGTTCCGGACATAATCTGAAACGGGTTTGCTTTCTTGTTTCAATATAAAATAATAGTAATTAGGAGAGTTCGCTATTAGTGAGTATTTGTATGTAACCCACCGTATTAATATGTAGCGCCACCTATTTAACCTTTGGCAACTCTATAGAAACTCCCTCGGCAACATAGAGCAGAGAAAACTTTTTTTTTTAAATGTTATAAACTAGCGCTTGACTGCGATCCCGCCTGATGGAAAGCAGAGATGCAATCGTTGATGGTAAGCGCACTAATTTACTTTCCAACAGATGCAAAAGTTAATTATGTTGTTGTTATGACGTTGGTCTTACCATATTTGATATGTATACGTGCGTTAGCATCCGGCATCCAGGCTTGAGCCGTGGACGCTAGGAGGACAAGGACCGCGCGCACGACGGCCATTTTAACTTAATATCTCCTCTCTATGCGCGCCATGATTCCGCACTTCTGGCACCCTGTAACAAAACATTTTAAAACATTATTAAGTTATTTAAATGAAATTTCTCTTACAGCTTAATATATCATCTCATCCAAACACAAAAGAATTTAATTTTATGTTAGTTAGGAAGTGATAGATACCCAATTATAACCCACCTGAAAAAAAAACTCATACATAGGAGACCAGTCAGAAGCTTACCTATTCTATGTTCATATTGCGATAACATACATAGTAAAAGACTTAATCCACAGTAGAAGCCTCGCGTTTCATAGCCTGTGGCTAGAAGTGTTAAGAGATTGCTACCGAAGCTTCAAAGAAGCATCTATATAGATTCCTGTTGAACTTTTGGAATGTTTGCGATAACAACAACGATATTTCGGTAGTTTTTTTTTTTTTCTGAAAATATGTACTTAATATGATATATATAAACGTAGAGTACCTCAAAGGATGTAGGCAGGCATATTGTTACATTTATGTGGCGTTGTTATGCTTAATTTTCTTCTGGAGTCAAACGATAATTGGACAAAATAAGACTAATTTAAATGATAAATGTAAATGAGTGCGTGAGATGTCGTTGAACGCACGCATGTCTAGTGGCGGGTCTGGTTCTCGGTCACACGGGACGATCGTTTGACGCACGCAGCATGCATCCGCACACGCACTCATTGCTCAGGATTCGCATTCTACTATTTTTTACATTTTTTTTTAACTATTCTTGTCGATCGTGAGAAACAAAACTCGATCGTCCCGTCCCTGTCGTGATCTCAGTACCCACCGTTCACTTGTTACGATATCTTATTTTTAATCCACCTTTTATGTCTCGCTCGATACAGTTTATTGAAGACATTTCATTTTTTATTCCTACAGATATTACAGTGAATGGCCATCGTAAACCGGATAATTTTGATCTACCTTATAAATATTTAATTGGTTCGCATGACATTATTTTTAGAAGAGGTTTCTTAATGTAGCTATCATTCTTTATTGCTTATACCTGCTTGTTGTAATTGCTGATTGCTTACTGGCTATACAGTAGATACAGTAGAAATATTTCAGATGGACAGCGGGACCTTGGGGGAGCCAACGAACAATGCAGTTTTTTCACTTTGAACAGTTTTCTTTAGTTAGGTAAGTAGAGATTTTGTATCATAGTTTAAGCTTTCGACCTTTATTATGCACAATATCAAAAGCTCAACCTATATTTGCTGTTATTTAGGTATAAGCAGTTAAGCACATCCCACTTAGAAGACCGTAACTGAACTTGAAATACAAACGAGCAAAGGAATATGGTACGAAAGATCGTAGTTTCGATAAAATGTAAGTCGACAGATTGCTTCTATTCATTTTAATTAATTCATGATCAGCGTTGCGACGTGGTGCTGGTACGTTATTCCTACATACCTAAGCAGGTATCTACGTATAGTTTTAACTCTGTCATGGTGATATTGTGCTATTTTCTGCCTTCTACAGCAGAAGCTCTTTTCTTTATATTTTAACATAAATAAAAACAATGAATGCATATGAATTCAACATTATGTATCTAAACAACTAACAATAAAAGTGATTAATGGAAAATATGCAAAAAATAATCACATGTCAGATGTTCTGCATTGTGTAACGATATTAAAAAGGGTTGAGAAATTTATGTAACATGTTGCTCGCGTACTCGCACAGATGTGGCGGAGCACAAAATGCACGGAGGACTGAGTGCAACGCGCGGAGTGCGACGCGACGCATGCATTTGATATTTTCATGAGTCTGTTACGTTACACAACCGCGGTGCTGTTTTGGGAGCAACTGTTCACTGATGTATGCTATTTAAACTGGATTGCGTGAATTTTGCCCCCACGACACGATATATTGCACTTCGAACGGACAATTTATGCGCGCCGAGTGGCGAGTGTACCGGAACAATTTTCGAAGTAAACAAATAGCGATTACCGGTACGAAGGCTAAACTAGTTAGGTAACTTCATGATGAAGTTATATTACAGATTGCGTAGGTTTTACTAAACTACTTTCAAATGTGCAGGACACAAGTGAAAGATCAGCGCCATGTTGATATCAAAATATCAAAGAAATAAATAATGAAATCTTACCGTCTAATGCCGAATACGAAATAAGAAAGATAATAAAAATGTAAAAGAGGCACTTATTCGAATGAATATTTTATAGAACGAGTTAACAGTAGTACCTACTAGTTACCACACTGCAAGCAGGCAAGGTGTCGCGGTCAGTTCTCATGTGTATTTCTCGTTAGTGTTCAATTTATGAAACAACATGTCCATGTACGTCGGTGTCTTGCACATTATTATATTCTCTTGTGTTATTTTATTGGTATGAAGAGTCTCCCGCAGATTACGCTGGCTCAATATGCGGTAAACAAGATAAAGCTGCAGTTGCGCGAAGCCGGTTGACACTTGAGCCTCGAGATGCGGCCGCGATGCCGACGTGCTGAAGATTTACTCGATCCCACGCGGATCAGGAAGCTGCGGTTCTTTTCTGTCACTTGTAATAAATAACCATTTGAAGGAGCGTGGGGCGGTTTAACGTTCGACTTGAAGGACATAAAAGCTATGCTGTAACGATAAAAGGCAGTTTCGCGTCATTTTTCCATGTCGGGAAACTCATTTTCGCTTCTGGACGTGTCACGCCTTAAATATATGTTTTTCGAAGGTGGACGTGCAATAGCGGCGCTGCCCTTTGTACTTATGGTTTAATATATTATTACTACTGTATTTACCACAAACATTAAACTTTTAAGTCATAATTTGTAATAAGAGCGTAGTGCAAAATTCCGTAAAGATAAACTGTTCCTAGATTTGTCTGAAACAGCGACAAAGTGAAGAGTTAATTAAACGCTTATTATGTAAACGAATGGCTGTTTTAGAATGCAAGACTCGGAACGAATACGTTACAGAAATCTAGATTTTGAATACCGTTTTTATAATTAGTAATGGTAAATTAACTATTTATGTAAGTAAGAACGAGACTAGATTTTTAAATTTTTCGAAAGTCAGGCATCCACGCCATAGTCTGTGCAAGAAATATGAAGCCAACTTCATGAACAAAGTACCTACCTTATGATTTTTTTGACATTTTTTCCTCGACATCATATAGGTAGGTAATATGTTATTTAAATAAATAAATAATTATAGTATTCAGTTTTAATACATAGGTAATACTGTATGATAACATTCTCTACTGTGTATAACTCTGTTTTATTTAACTGGTATGCTCATATATTAACTTTAACATCCCTGAATTTTCATCAACAGATTTTCAATCAGAAACAGCCAGATTTCATTACGTGGCTTTATAACTCTTGTGATGGCTTTTATTAAAATGTAACTGTTTGCATTGCGTTTTTTTCAATTATCTTTGTCCTCTTTGGTAATATAGGAGTATATTTGTTAACTTACGTACCTACCTACCTAATGTATCAGAAAGTTAGAATAACATTCGATTCGATATTAATGAATTATAATCAAATGATACTTATTCTTTTTATCTACTGAGAAGTGAGATCTATCAATATAGATACGTAGTTTGGGTTTAACATCCACTACATAAAATTGACTTATTTACCCAATGTGTTAGATAGATACGCTAGCGAACTTCCTAGTGAGTAAATCGTGATAAAAATATGATTTGTGCCAATTAATAATCGTTACTTCGTGTTCTTACGTCTTTACTGATTGCGGCAGCTAAGAACCTAAATATGTATTGTATCAACAACTTGCTTGCGTGTTACGATAACTTATCAGTTATCAGTATGAACCGTTCCTAAAATAATTACTAATAACAAATTGTTTACGAATTTACACACGGTACACGTGTTTGAACGATAGGTACATTTTACGTGATACATTGTCTGACACCTGGGTACCTACCTACCCGTTGTTCTTTATGTAAACAATTGATAGGATTATGGTCAAGAACATTACGAGGATGTGACACATTGTATAAATTAATTACTCATTGTTAATGGTTTTCCGGTATTTTAATTGTAGGCATACAATCCAAGTACATACTAATAGGTTGGAGAAAAAGTTTCTTCGCATTTTTTAAGAAAATTCAAAACATTTTTTAATATATTTTATTTACATTTAACTAAAGTATGTAGGTACCGTTTTGTTCGATAACTTTTTGCCATCTTGTAGGTAGGGACATGATCCCATTGCTATAGAAAGTTTGGGACTTCTGATCAAAATACCGCGACAAGTGGTTTTGGCAGTCCTCTCGTGATGTTAACCTGACACTGCCTAAAGAATTCTTAAGAGACCGAAACAGGTGGAAATCTGTAGGTGCAAGGTCAGGACTATACGGCGGATGCATTAACACCTCCCAGCCAAACTCTCTTAATTTTTGCTGAGTGGCTAAAGATGTGTGAGGTCTAGCGTTATCATGATGAAAAACCACACCCCTTCTGTTGATTAATTCCGGCCGCTTTCTCTCAACTTCTTGCTTTAATCTCATCAGTTGTTCGCAGTAGAGTTCAGAATCGATGGTCCTGTCTGGTGGTAACAACTCATAATGAATAATGCCCTTCCAATCCCACCACACACGCAGCATCACCTTGTTGCGAGTTAACCCGGGTTTCGCCACAGTCTGTGAAGCCTGACCGGCCTTTGACCATGACCTTTTTCGCACGTTCTTGTCGTACGTGATCCACTTTTAATCACCAGTTATCAGCTTGTTCAAAAATGGTTCGGTTTCATTACGTCGTAATAAAGAATCACAAATGAGTACACGGTTCATTAGGTTTCTTTCAGTGAGCTCTTGAGGTAGGTACCCAAATATCGAGCTTTTTTGTGTACCCAGTTTTTTTTAAATGCGCCAAAAGTGTTTTGTGATCAATTCCCAGTTCTTCAGCTACGTCGTAACTACTGATATGCCGATCTTGCTCCACTCTTTCAAAAATGGCATCCATTTTATCCGTAATAGGGCGACCAGAGCGACGTGCATCTTTGACATCAAAATTTCCGGATTGAAAACGCTTAAACCAAATTTGTGCTACTCTCACAGACACTGCACTAGGTCCATAAACATCGCAAATTTTTTTCGCGGCTTGCGTTGCATTTTCACCTTTTTTGTAGTAAACTTTCAAAATGTATCGAATTTCTTCATTAGATTCACTCATCTTGATAGTACGAAAAACAAATGAAAATCACACATTTTCCTAATTTGAATTTAGAATTATGTTCTTTAAAATTTAAACTTTCAATGATACCAAAACCAGCCAGATACAAATAGTATAGCCAAAGAGATTTTATTACAAGTTCATACACACCCCGAACCTCAAAACATTTTAAAACGATGAAAGTTTTCGCCAAAGTAAGTTTTGGCACTTTTGGCAACATAGATTTTTATCGAAATGTATTCCGCTATTATGTTTAGTATGGTCTGCGGGTGAGGTACTTTATCGGACGCCTATTTTTAGATATGTGAGGTGTCTCGGCTCGTGGCCCGTGTAATGTAAGGTGTAGGAACGAAATGGCTTCCTTAATGGGGCTTGCAGACGTTAGGTTAGCAACTTACTCCTATTTATACATTATTACTTAGTAATCTTCTAGAAAAACAAGTATAACCAACGCCTTTGTGCTTGTTATACAAATGCTATGTTTGTGTTTTTGGGGACTTTCAAAGTCATTTGACAGTCCCCAAAATCACATGTTGCAATTAATTCGTAATAATTTGTATAACAAGTATAAAGAATACTGCGAACCTTACTAAAAGTTTAAGTTTTTATTCTTCCTTACTGTATTTATTGGTTAACAAATATAGCGTATATTACAGCCAGGAATTTGAGATAATTTTAATTTCAAGTTATGGAACAACAAACAGAATGTATTCTCTCGCTTAACAAAGTTCAAGTTCCATTGCAAATAAAAACTGACTATTTGTAGAACTGTATGAGGTGTGTGTGTTTCTTGTATAGATTAAGACAGTACCTAATAAGTAGGTACCTACCTACCTAATATAAAAAGTTTGATTGATGCGAAAACTAGAATTTCATACAGTGTTAGTTTACTAAATAAGGACGAGTAGGTAAGGAAAAATGCACTAACTACGCGTATGAATGATGCACAATTAAAAATATATTATTTTCCAGTGACCTGGTTATTCCTGCGGGAATTCATGTCGGCTATGGAAACTACGTACGAGTATGTAATTTACTAGCATGTGGTTACGTGATAATTATGTACGTACAGTCACGAGCAAAAGTATGTATACACGGCTTTATTCAAAAGCGATTTACTCCTTTATTTTTTAAATGATAATGTATGTTGTTAATGTGTCGTATTTCAACGTTGCATTCGTTATTTCACGAAAAATTGCAATTGAAAGTTGCCAAGTGTTGACATATTGATGCTCGTGACTGTACTACATTATGAGGATGTATAAAATATTTTAGTCATGACTGATTCACCAATGAGTACCCACATTAGCATCAATGGGTGTTGTTATTAATGGATGCTCATAATCTAAGTAATATGATGGAAAATTAATTTGAAGACGCATTCATAGAGTCTTACAAAAACGTAGATAAGTATGCTTAGTCTATTTAAGGGCTTAACATTCTTACTATGTATGTACTTCATTATTTAGTTAAACGTTAAGAAGAACTAAATGCGTTGCTTCTCAGATGAATGTTGAAATTTTGATGTAGGATTTACCTGCGTGTAAAGTTGTCAAAAAATAAAAGGCCCGTTTTGACATTGACAGTTCTAGTAGTTAATAAAGATCAAATTCGCAAAACATGTATTCGTTTGTATGAAACTGACAGGTGTCAAGAACCTTGGGCCTTTTATTTTTTGAAAACTAGTGTCCGCCATGTAATGCCCATCCCCTGCAAACGATCAGTATCTAATATTATACATAGTTTCAAATATATACATTAGTTAGTATATTTCTTAGATAAATAACTTCCTGAAATGGTAAACTAAGTTTAGCATTGATGTTTAATAAATATACTCTACAAATTAGTATCCAAATTATTTGTATTAAGTAAATCAACGCGCAATAGTTAAAATTATTGAACTATTTGCGTAATGTAACGCAAATTAACTTGTAAATTTACTTTAATAAGCCAAACTATTATTCGATATTGCTGCAAATAATTTTGTATTTTGACAAATCCATTGGAGCGATAAATAGGATCATGGTAATTAATTTATTGGGCTTGCAAACATGGTACATCTTTTTAATTAGGTACATAAACATTGATCAACAAAATATCACCACCCCTTGTGGAAATAATATATAGTATTTACTTAGTTTAATTAAGATGTAAACTTTAATGAGGATAGGTCAATCATGTCTATCTAAAAAAATCAACTCGAACCATGATTACGTTTGTGAAATACTATTTCAATTAGTGACGGAGCAAAGGAGGGTAATTAAATTAGTTTCTGTCTGGTGAGAAACATAAAACAATAAAAAAATAAATGAATCATTAGGTAATTAAACTTTCAGGGTTCATAACACAAGCTATTTTTGGAAATATTACTTTTAGCTTATTAATTGACCGACTATCGCGCGTGGCTAGTTTTTAAGTTGCAAGCGTTAAAAATTTAGAAGTCAAATTACAGCGCGTGATTACATTGGGAGTAGGTGTCCGACCAAGCCTTGGTCTTGCATTGACCCATTGGCCCTAGTTACAATTAGTTAACATTCGGTGTGCCCCGGCGCATCTGGTATTTTCGTTACTATCATAAGTATGACACATGACGCGCACACAATTATGCAGGATGTTGATAATGTTTTCATTCATTAATATTGTAAACTAGAGTAATTGTCGCTATTTGTGAATCAGACGTTTAAGAATCTTACATTGTGACTTGTGATTATAATTAGATAGGTCAATGACACTACTTTTGGAGGCAATTCTTAAAATGTTATAAAATTATCGCGTTGAAAAAAAAAATCTTTTCATCTATTTTCAGTTTTAACGAAAGAGCTAAGTATTTCAAGATAGCGTAGTTGTTGGTGTTATGTAACATAAGGTAAAACAAATAAGTAAACAAGGATGAATACTTAATATATTGGTACCTATTAATAACTACATCTGCTTACTGCTGGGATGATTTTCTTCTGGGCTTTCCCCTGGAGAAGAAGATGATGACGGAGGAAAAAGTGGTCAGTAGGCGGGAAGCTATCTACTTAGTTGAGACTACGGATTTAACCCATTTATTTATAAACGTTACTTAAAGTTTAGTCATGATAGATACTGTTTAACAATATCATTTTGCCATTAAAACGTCTCTTAACTTTAAGCGACGTTTGTGTCCACTGCAGGACCTTTGTCCAGCAGTGGACATAATGGGTTCTGCCTCTCCTATTGCACGCCATTCAACTCCATGTTCATCTTACAGTGTACCAATCTCTTTGGTTTTTGGATGCAGGACGCAGTGCAATATTATAAGCCGCTTTTGTAATTGATATTGCTAATTCGTGTCCCACTCGTTGTACCTATTGTTGCAAACGCCTGGACTCCTTTGTAACGGTCTAAGACAATAAAAACTCGCTTATCTAATTACTCATACAGTGCAATGTACATAAGTAGATACGACGACGTTATCATTCAACTACTCTTTATAAGTACTGTGTACATTTCTGAGTAACCAATTCATTTTTTTTTAACTAATCTCGTATTTACACTAAACAAGTTAGCTTCATTAGGCCGGTAATAGTACTAATTGGTTCAGTTTCGAAATTAGCAAGCATCATCGCAAGACTTTCCAAATTAGTACTAACTATAATAAGTAAGAAAAGAGGACATAACAGTGCGCTTTTGAGTGGCGGTACAATTTACACCGTTGGCGTTGAGTGTCTAGTTGAGTAGTCGAATCGTTGGTAGAGCGGCCCCGCTCGCTCGCTAGTCGCTTGCCCTGTGTCAACAAAGCTTGCTCTCTCCTTCACTCCCCTACCCTATGGGTTTTGTTTGTGCCGCCTCCGCAACGCTATGGGCCCAGGCCCGTTAGTTAAAACTGTTTAAATAATATCTTTGTGGAAAGGTATAAGAAGTTGCCACTGGTCACTTACCAATTTTGAATATTCCCAGCTTTGTAATCCAATTTCGTTTTTAAATCACAGGTCATCGCATTGTTAAGATATATAATTCAAGCACAGCATTTAATTACACTCCACTCATTCACAAATATCTGTCTGACAATTCTGACATAGTCAGATATAAATCACAACGCTCACGAAAAATCACAGATGCAGCACTTGGGATCACAAAGGTAGTAACCGGTTTCTAGAGAGTGTAACAAAAGTAGTGTGTTTACAGTGGGCGCGTTGACGAAGCCAGCGTAGAATATCACTATGCGTGCTTTCGCAGCGCACTCGGCAGGGGCACTAGCGTAGCGCTTGCGCGGCCCCACTATCTCGCTCCCCGAACTTGCCCGACAGGCTCGTCTACTTCTGAACGTGCGCGTGCGCTCGCTGCGCCGCGCGCCGATGCCACGTTTCGTCCCACGTTGCCAGTTCTCCACAATATTTTTTTCTTGTTTTGTGTTGACGCTTCTAAATGAGGGCCCATAAAATAGAAACGTAGTTCGACGAATAAAAAATTAGGAGGGTTATATTAGTTAGTTACTGACTCTTCTCTTAACTAGTAAAATCTTCACGATGCATGTTGCTTTATTGAAATTGATAGGAGTATTACTTCTCACATACTTTATTTAGTAGAGCAGAGAGTTAAAAATTATGAAAATTGTAGAGTACAACAAAATGAGAATATGTTTAAATAATAATAAACCTGCATTGTTTGTGAATAAAGCATGGTAGAGCACGAAGAGCATAACTCTACTGCAACTATTTTGCGTATTCCACTGCGGCTGTTAGTTATTGCTATTATTATTAATACTACGATTTAAACTCACGAAAGGACAGACACATGTGGCAGTCTCAGTTTATTATACGCGGCGACGCTCACCCCTCGCTGTGCGCCAGGTAGAAACCAGCGAGCGCTTGAAAAAAATGTCCACGACTACAATTCGCCCTCTACGCTGCTACGATAAACTTTTGTCCCAATATTTATGGCCGTTTTGTTTTGACCTAAGAAACTCAGTTAGATACTTATTTATAATTTAGTTGGAATTGCAGAATTTTTGATATTTTCAATGTAGGTACAGAATTTTCACTTCTACAGATTTATTATAAGTATAGATATAGATTTAGTTGGAATTGCAGAATATTGTGTTTTCTTTTGTATCTTTTACTTCGTCTTGGTTCCCTGAAGGGCAGATATCAACTTGACCAGAATAAAATATGGAAGTAAATTTGTAAATAATGATATCCGCGCGGTACAATGTATTTATATCGATAAGAGAATTTTGAAAGATTTAGAATGTATCAACAATTAGCTTTATTCGTACAATTTAAATGGTCTAGAACTAGACTCGGCGTGGGAAGGAGCATTATTATGTAATTATAATAACAGTCCGAGGCTTGTAATTTACGTAATGGCAACTTTTTCTGGCTAATGCATTTCGGGAAACACGAGTCGTTTTTTAGAATAAAGATGTTTGGTTCCAATCCAACATGAGATATTGTACAGCAATTGAGGCATAGCTACAGGACGTCGCACGTTCGTTGTGGGAATATTTGTACGTGTCAGGTGCTACCTGGCCCCGTACCTGCGGTAATGCTATTATGCAGCCACAGCCTCCTGTCAAATGTACAGATAGTGTGGTAATAACAGACGCAGATAAGTGTTATATCCGTTTAGTGAAAAAAATTGGTGCAGTGACAGTCACTGTAACATTTATTTAGTAAACCACGTTTCTTAGTAAGTAGTAGTTTTAGGTGACAGAGCTTTTAAACCTTTACTACTCGTCGTTTGTGTTAAAAATTGTAAATTGTACTTTATTGCTGCTACTATATGTAACAGCACATACTCGACTTGTCCTAGTGGGCATTGTTCCGATTGATCATTGTAGAAGTTCCGGTTTGTCACCATTTGAAAACAAATTATTTTTAAAATTTAATATTTATATTTATAGGCCTTTGGCCAGCAGTGGAACACAAAATAGGCTAGTAAAAACAATTAAAACCCCGATTCGTCACGTGTCATTAACTAAAAGTTGCAAGGTACAGTTACAATCGGATACCTACTTAGAGTGGATAAAAAACTATGTACCTTACACCCCTACCTAATATTATAAATAGGAATTATGTAGATGCTTTTATTTTTGACTGTACTTTAACTTAAATAAAGTACCGATGACAAGCCGGGCTCGGGACTAAGAAAACAAAAATGTTTGAAACAGTTGTGAATCGTGGTATTTTGTTTTGCAATGACGAATTGGAACAGTAACGAGTCGGCCATGGTCCATTTATCACTTCTTAACATGATAATTACCTATATTACTCAAATGTACCTATTTTTTGTAAGAAATAGGTAAATCATAATAATTCAGAAATAGCGAAAGCATTACCGTAATAGAGCTATCTTTGCTCTATATGTGTAGGACTGTAGGAGCAATCGATATTGGCCTATGGCTACGTAACGTCCGACTTTCTCCTGAATAACATATTACGGAAGATAAGCTAGAAGAGGTCCAAGATGGCTGATAGGCAGAGCAGGTAGTGGGAGCGCGCATTGCGGTGGGTTATCGCGAACATTTGTCACAACCAAAGCTATTCAACATACCTAATGATAAAATGTTCCCTAACTTGCAAATACAACCAATTCCTAAACATACCTTTCTTATTCTGAATCCTTGTGTACCAAAAAAAACTTTGGGAAGGTAAATTTAATGCAATCACATTAACTTGGTGTATTTTAGCTCCGAATTACGTTATCAGATCTAAAACGGTTTACGATCTCGGCGGCGCTTATTTGCATATCAGTGACTGTGGTTGGGTGTGAGCAGTGCTGACTTGCTGCAAGCCGGGAACAATATATTTCAGCCGAAGACGACGCGCTATCTCCCGCTTTTGTATACAAGACCGAGAAAGGTACCTTTACTTACAACTGGCATTATGCCACAGGCCCACAGCTAAACAAAAACTTATTATAAGTACCCGAAAATGTTTGGATTCCATTACTTGCTAGCTTTCCTTTTGCATTTCATACTGCAAATCCTAAATGAACCCAAGTGTGGTTTAAAAGAGAATTGATAGCGCTTGTTTTGAACACTCCGTGTAAGTACAAAATAAGCACTTTAGAAGTTGTGCAGTTTGCAATATCTTCGATAAGGCGAAAATAGTTATCTCCGGTATTCAGTAAGCGGTGAGCCAAGAAGGGTAGCGCGGCGATATCTGTTATATGGAGCTTCGCTAACGACATCGCCCGACATCTCACTCGCCGAGAAAACCGCCACATCTTTTCTACATAGAGCGCTTAGATAAGCACAGAACGCCATTTGTCATTATCATATCCTGGCCATTCGCTCGCTCCGCTCTTATTAATAATGACTCACAATGAACTGTGGGGAAGAAAAAAAAACTACGTGATTGAATGCAGCTATGAATCTGGAACTTGGGCGTGTAATCCACTTGAGTTTTCTAAATTCATCTCGAGCACGTCGACTGATAAAATTAGACTGCTTGGGACCGCGTGTGTTCCTCTTTTATTATATGTTCGTAACATAAGTTGCGTGACCATAGACTGGTATGGTAATGGTAGTTGTGTAATTTGTTACAAAGACATTCGAATTCCATCGTAACGAAATCCACAGCTCAATTATTGGGGTGTCTCTTTTGTTCTTGAATGAACTTCATTTAACCTAGGTTCTGTGTGGGTATGTGTTGGTTGAATTTTATCGTAGCTTGGAAACTATACACCTATATTTTAGTCACGCAACATACCTGAAAATAATGAAAAAACGCAAACGCGCGTGTTTCTCCATCAATTTAAATAAATTAATAAAGCATCTTCACGTTACTGAAATCGACTTCAGAGGTCATCAGAAATATAATAACGAAACTTTTTATCATTTCCCACGCTATTGTCGCTCTTCCTTTGTGATAGAGCTGTCCCATTTACGGCCACATACAGTATGTGCAAACGGGCAGTCTGCTTTATGTATAGCGGAATCCATGACAATAGAAACGATTAGGTTAACCGCTTACAACATGTACGTTCGTACCAGAGAATTAAAACGGTTGATGGTATTATGCGGGGGCAGGCTTGGTACTTGCTATAGTTACAGGTGACATAAAGCGGGCCGCGGATGCGCTCGGACGTTCTAATTCCAAACAAATGCAAATTGGGCGGTACCTACAGCCGGTGCTAGTATAGTGGACATCCGCTGAATGGAGGCGTTTTGTGCTCGAGCGCTAATGGCCGCGTAATTGGCACGAGGTTAATCGCGGCTACATGACCGTTTCACCTGGAATACCTATACTCTTTTATCTTTCGCTATCGAGACCACCATATTTATATTATTTACATACCAATTGGGAATTTTTACATGAATGTTGGTACATACCTACATGCATGATACTGCCAATGTTTTCGTCGCTCCTTCATGTTTTCTGTGTTTACTGTAGGTATTATATATCAATAATGAATAAATTAGGGCTGCATGGAATCTAAAATAGGAACCTACCAATTTATTCTATGATCAGCATAAGATATTTTAGAGAATTCGAGTGCGGGCGGGATATTAGATAATGAGTTAATGAGCGTAGGATAAGTGAGTTGGTGTCAGCTGCGTGTCCTTGTCCGGTTGGTTCGGTCGCTTGGTCCGCTCTCCGCAGGAAGTCGCTCATTGTGCCGCTGACCCGTCACCCGTGCCGGAGCGGCTACCAAACCACCGCCCAGCTCACTAGCCCGATATATTACACGGTACACCCAATCTAACATCTGTACGACCCACATAGTGAATAGAATTTCAATTACCTACCTAACAATATCAACCAAGTTGTTAATTAGTTTTGATTGCCTACCCACGAGTAGAAACATTGGTTGGATTGAAACTATACATATCTACATGTATGCATACGCAGTGTAGCCATTTTTGTTTCGTCATCAGATAGGTATTGCAGCTATCATGCATCAAGTAGGTTGTTTAGTTCCCTTTGCCTTCCGCCACGTTTCCAAAACGTGACATTTCACCGTAGGAACAAGCAAAGCGTTTTTAGAAAACAGGGGATACGTTGCAAAAAACGCAACCACTGCAATGTCGAGTACAGGCCAACGAATTAGTATTGTGCTCGCAAAAACTAAACCAAATATAGTGGAAGTGAAATTATTGTATACTCAGCTATAATAACTTTGTGAAAACGGCTATCAGCTTTTGTAAAGTCATCTATACCTACTTAGTTACATAAAATAACTTAAACAACAACGTATTCCCGAAGTTTGAGTGAGGTTGGACATTAACAGATGTGAGAATGTCTTGGAATATTATGGGTAGGTACCTATTACAAGTTTTAGTTAGATTGTTAGCCATTTGTAGTTTGAAATCTTACATTATTCATGTTTCATCATCACTCCACACATGTTCTAAGAAAATATCATTAGTTGTAGGTATGTCTATGTACTTAATTACTAATTACGGTCAAGAATTTCATAATCAATTGGATTGATTTTCAAAATGAGAATGAGCGGCTATAAATCGATCATCAATGAATACAGTAGATAACAGTCAATCATTAGTCTCGCTGTAGAGATTTTCTTGTAACTTCTTATTCAAAATAATTATGTAAATCACACAGTGCATAATCGCCGCGCTAGCAGCGTTTAGAGACCGCAGTACCTATGTAGGTTTGTGTACTAATAAAATTCGTGTCCCCGGAAGTGCGTTGAGCGTACAACTTCTGTCACTTTTTTTTCGTTCTTTTTTCCCTATAAATAATAAAATATCTTTATTTCAGACCTAAGCAGTCAGTGGCGTGCACACAGTCTTAAGACAGGGTAGGCAGAAAATTGTACTCACCAAAAATACTACACGTTGGTTTTGGTTTGTCGTCTTTTCGATTGATGATGTAGGTAATTGCCAAATGCCAACTCAAATATCCATAGATTGACTGATTTTATAGACATATCAATTTACGGATATTCGAAGTGGCCTTTCGGCGCGTTTGTTTGATGTTTTGTAATGTTTGTGTGATTTGCAAAATTTAAATAAAATCATTGAAAAGATGGTGGTGGGTGTGAGTATACTAAGTATATAGGATTGTTTTATTTGTATATTAAATCTACACGCCTATCTTTCTGTAAGAATATCTGCAATATGGAATCGTAAAAGTTGGGAAGGCGTTTTATTTCCGTAAGAAGGTTTTTTTCTATTGAAATCGTGGAAAGATCTGTAAGTCGTTGCTGGCCTTGTGTATTTCTTAAGTAGGTGTGTATACGTTTTAGCGACGAGAATGACCTTTCGGTTGAAGCACTGCTCGCGGGAACTGTAACAATTAATTTTGCCAAACGCAGTACTTCGGGAAAAACTGTATTTATGTTATTTTCGTAAAAATGTTCTATAATTTTGTAAATACTAAGGTTTTTGAATTCAGCAGATTTATAAACACATTTGAGCTCATTGATAAGGCGGTCTAAGTTAAAGTCGTATAATTTATAAACATTTACGAATTGCGATACTAATTCAACCGGAAAATTGTCATTATATTTATTGAAATTTTCGCATGAAAGTAGTCCAAAAAATTTTAACTCTTTCAGATTTTTATATCGGTCGCGACATTCGATGGATATATTGTCTATAATTTCAATAAAAATCCGCTTAAAATTGGATTTCGCGTCCACAACATTACGTTTTTGTTTTGGCGGCCCTGTGATTATTTTTACGCCTTCAAAAATTAATTCAAACCTAGATCTGAATGATTCCAAAAACGATTCAAAGTCCCTAATTTTTTTAATGCAATAAGTCACATCTGATGTCTTTTTTTGCATAATTTCGTAAAGCACATCAGTTTCTGCGAATATTTCGTTAAACACATGAAGTAAAAACTGGAATTGAAAGTCTTTTAAATTGTGTAACAAATACGAAACTTGACTTAATGTCTCACCATCCCAAGAGTCTTCGTTTTCAGCCATATCCTCAAATAATTCAATTAAATGTAAATAAGAATTGAAAATTACATTTACAGTACGCGAATTGTAAGTCCATCGAGTGTCAGCAACGCGAGGCAATTTTTTCATATCAGCCATTTTATTATAGTGGTTTTGCCTTTTGGTACTATTATTAAAGAAATTGGCTAATGTTTTTATGAGATTGAAAAAACGTTTAGTTTCCGGGATACGTTCGCACGATTTGGAAAGTACCAAATTAAGGACATGGGCGGAACACCAAACGTATTCAGCAAGAGGACATTGCTGGCGAACCAGCGACTGAACGCCGTTCCGTTCAGATGACAGGACAGCTGCACCGTCATATGTCTGAGCTACTAATTTCGACAAACAGTTAAATTCTGATAAAGTCTGCAGTATGATGGCACTTAAAGTTTTCGCGGTACGGTTGGAACTTACGTCAATATATTTTATAAATCGATCAAAAACTTCTGACTTATGAAAATATCTTAAAACCAGTACTAGTTGCTCTTTGCCACTTACGTCTGGTGTTTCATCGACCATCACAGCTACAAAATCAGTGGAAGCGATTTGTTGTTTTATTGTTTCGATCATTACAGACGCTACACTAGAGATCAGGTCATTTTGAATACGATTTGATAAACCCGTAAATGAGCTAGTGCAATTTTGTAAATGGTTTTCCAACACTCCGTCGTATTTCGCGAGCACGTCGACCATTTCTAAATAATTGCCCTTATTCACTGACGAAGCAGATTCGTCATGTCCACGAAAAGCGAGCTCTTGTTTCCCCAAAAAGCAAACAATGTCAATAAGTCGCTGAAAAATATTTCGGTTCCGATCGACTTTCGCGTTATGTCTATCGATGTCGATTTGTATCTGAGAGTTTAAACGCGTCTCTATACGATTTTTTCCAAAGGTGTGATATTTAAGGGAAGATTCCAAGTGTTTTTCAGATTGTTCATGTTTTCTCGCGGCGGTAGGAAAATTATGAATATCAGCGTAACCGATGTCGTTCCAGACGGTTTTATTATTTGAAAATAGTAGACAAACGAAACAAAATAACCGATTACTGTGTATGCAACCTGTCAGCCAATTATATGAATCATATTGTTTTTTATTGAATTTACGATTGACTTTACCTTTAGTTTGTATTAATTGCAAATCCGGTGTAGGACGACCTATCTCGATAACTTGTTTTTTTTCACTAAAAGATAGTTTTGAAAACGCGTCATATTTTATTTTATCAATACACACACCATCTGAACAACTTTCACAGACAATATTATCCATTTTTCACTCTAATCACAATGTTAAAATCCTAAATATCTGATAGCGTAAGTCACAAACACAACACACATCAAACAATAATGGCTACTATTCACTATTGAAATTACGTAGTAAAAAGGAAAATTAATACGACCAAAAAATGATGGCCACCTAAATATATAAAATTCAATGAAACAATGTTACTTCTTAAAATATTCGCATTGCATAGCAAACTTTCGTCGGAAATGTTCGGTTAGGATCGTAATTTTTCGTGAACAACTCGAACAAGACACTGGCTTTTCATGCAGTTGTGTGCGTGATTTTTGTCATTGTGTGTCAGCAAAGCCCACGTAGCTATAGGAACGCACACACATAAAAATACGCATGACCACGAGTTTCCACGGAGCACACATACAAAATATTCAGAGACGAATAGTTTGTGTCTTTGCCGTGGCATAGGCGAGGTGGCGCTAGTGCAGTAAACTGTATCGATCTTAATGATAACACTGGCACTCGATAGGTGGAGCTGATTTATGATTTAAGATTTTTATGTTGTTTTGTTTATTGATAAAATAATATTAGATCTATTATCAGAACTAGGGTAGGCAGTGTCTTTCTGTCTATATGGAACGCACGCCACTGTAAGCAGTCCATACGTAGTTAGTGGTTAGTAACAAACTGTGCTTACATGCTATGTTATTTTTGTTAGTACTTAATTCTATTTAACATAAACCTATACCTAATTCTACCCAGTGCCTTTGGATGGGGCAGTCCACTCTGCTAACAATCATTTTCAGGATGCCGTTCCGAGTGCTACGCAAACGTTGCAGTAGGGAAGCCGCTTTCTTACGCATGATGGCGTGAAAGCCATCCGTACGTGCTTCAGCAAACATTCCCGACGCACTGCAACGTCGCGGCAACCGCAACAGCATCCTGAAGGCATTGTTGTATTGCACGCGCAGGACGTTGTAGGCTCGGCTCTAGGCCCTATGCTAGGTAAATCACAATTCACGAAAGATGTAGAATGCAGTCATTTCATCGACCATACTGACATAATGATTCGAGGCTTTATTATTTAGGTACCTACTTTGTTTCTATCTCTGCATATTTCGGGTTTTCATTATAATTCTTTACATTGTTCCTAAGGGTCATACATAATTGTTTGAAAGCTATTCTTAGTTCACGGAATGTCTAAATGTAAAAGAAAGGGGTGTGTGCGGCTAGGGTCCGGATGTGCGCAAGACTCCGTAATTACGCGGCGTGACGTCACGGTCGGTCGGCTGACTCCCACGCGAATCGCGACCTCTTATCACGACAATTAAATCGCACTGACATGCACTGCCCGACCCTTGACATCACACAACGAGCTCTCTCAATTAAAAATGTAGAGTATCGTACTGTAACGCAACTGCTGTACCTACCTACTTATGGTTGGCTGCGCTAAAATGCGCAACCTACATTTTATAATAATGGACATTATAATTGCTGTGCAAAAGAAAGACGCGTATATGTGTTGGCTGGTAGCAATTTCCCGTGTTTTAAATTAAACACAGCACAGCGATATTCAATCTTATAACATTATAGGTATTAGGACCGTTAATGTTTAAATCATAAATAATCCACACAAGGAAGTATTTCACTCGTGCACGGCTTCACTTCCGCGTATATCCGCGGCACAGTCGTATCTTGTATAATACCGCCACTACAGGAACAGAATGCGTATAATTAATCTCAAGTAAGTATTGAGTGTGAGAAAATAAAGCTAAATGAGTCGACACTCGTGAGATCGTAGAACAACAAAAGTCGGCGAGCCTCGGCGACGCTAAATGCGATTCCCACAATTGGCAATATATATTTGTTGGGAATTGCTTTGTGTCAACGATAAAAACATAGGTAGTGTTAGTTACTAATCAGTTAGGACAAGAATGAGGTGTAAGGACAATGGGCAATTTTGCTCTTGTATTCCCAACGTACGGGTACAATGGACCGGAGTGCATATGCAGCCGACAAGATTTCACACGATATGCAATGCGAGCGAGCCCGCCCAGGGTTGTTTTACCATTGTTTGACTCTTTTCACGAGGAAATTTTGTTACTTTGCTTAAAAAGTCGCACCCGCATGGGCCGCATGTTGAGTTTGCTTGTTTCAAAGATATTTGGAATAGGAACTGTAAGTCTCATCGTAATACTAAACCTTTTCTGTCTAGACAGTCTGACGTATTTTTTTTATTGCAAAATTGGCCAGCTTTTGACTTCGATGGATGAGGTCTATGATGGAACAAGCAACCGCAGAAGTTCGCAGAAGTTGCCTATTCACTCTTGCTTTGAAGGCTGACGGGTCATACGTGTAAGGGAACACATACGCTGGCAGAGAGTTCCACACTTTTACATGGACGTGATTTAATGTTATCAATAACATCGGATTATTGCCATTTCAATAAACAACCATTGTTCTTCGACCGTAAGTACAATTACCTACCCAGTAATTTTCGCCGAACACGCATGGTGCGTACAGTCAGTTGTAGTCGCAATCTCTCGTCGTCTTACTTCTCCTTTGAAAAGTCCAAAGGTAAACTTTTCGGTGTTATCCTAGACTATACCAACCAATGCTTCGATGTCACGGAAATTAATTGTTTAGCAAATTGACTACCAACATAAATATTTACCGTATATTCAAATAACAACTCACAACGGTAAATTCACGTAGGACTGTATATGTCATCATAATGTATGAGAGCGTTACCTACATGGAGTTACGAGAGGAATATGGGCTTGGTTTAAGGCTTAAGTTTGGCTACCTATTCCTTTAAACTGCATTATAATAATACTAAAAATCATGTGGTGTAGAGAACGATAGAAAATAATTTTTTTTGAGTCGTTTATGCTGTGAAAGGTATCGCTACGGGTTGTTAAGGATCGTCGTAAGGTACTTGAACAAAGAGTTTGCGCAAACGTAGGCATGGGCCAGAAATAGGTACTCGTAAACAAATAGCATTTAAACATGGTGCTAACAGCCATAAAACATGTATAAACCCGGAGGAAACTCTAGCGGCATGAAAAGTACGTAGGAATGTAGGTAGGTATATTGATTTTTAATGAAATCCAAACAATACACTCGTTAAAATAACGCATCAGCACTTAGTCAAACTCAATAGATTTAATTCATTATATTTAAGGTTTCAACTCAATGATGGATATTATTTCACATTTTCACTGTTCATTATAATAATGAAATGATAATAACGTAATTTAAGTCTTTTTAGTACAGTATTTAGTACCTCCTTCTTCTAAAAAAGCGCTTACGCGGAAACTGAGATTATTTTCATTAAAATAGCACTATGTCCGTAATATTATTTTCAATCACCTTAAAATTAAAAACTTTACATCTAGGTAACTGAAACAATACGACACCAACTCACATTTCATGAATTGTGGAGTGGAGTATAAAATAATAGTCTAGTCCAAATTTTCGACGCACAGTCTAAGAATAGCAAACTCTGATCCTGCGCCGGGGCAAATGCTGAGTGTGTACCTATAGGAAGATTCCTCGCATAGACGGTATTTGTTGTTTGAGTTTTCCAAAAGTTAACCCATGTACAACAATGTATCAGATTTTATGTAAACAATTTGCGCTCACCACTGAAGTTACGACCCACAACCAACTAACTTTGAGGTCGTTTAACAAAAATAGACACCGTTTGTCATATAGTGGTGCAACGTTTTACATCCTGCTTGTCCTCTTGTCCTTTTTGTGTACGTAGTCACTGTATTCAGCGTCGTTTCGTGTGTTTTGTGTTTGTACAAAGTGGCGGACACCGGACATCCGCGCGGCCATTGCGAGATGCGACGCAGATATCACATTAATTACATTGTACGCACAGCTAAAAACATTTATTAAGTAACATAAAAATTAAAAATACACTTCTCTTTCTTTGTTCGTGATATTCTCACGATCCTAAAAAATAATATCAAGTTGTAATTTCCATTTACAAGCGGCGCGGCGTATCAAATATCTACAGATACAAACTGTTAACCTAGGCGTAACATAAGCATTCGCTAGCCAGTCAGCGTAAAAAATTGTGGATTCAATTTCACTAAGTCGATAAGTAGATACAAGTATATTTTAACGATTGCTTCAACTACAAAGTAGGAAGGTACCTTTTGACTGTTCGTACCTGTTGTTTAGCGGACGGAAAACGTCAACTAATCACCGGCTATTTTAAAATTTCCCGAACAACGGGCAGTAATTTCGCAATCTAGTTGTGTTACATTCATCAGCGCGTTAGTTCGCAATGTTCACATGGTCACATCGCAGTAAACAACTCAATGACCCTCCGCACTTCTATACAATTGGTACTGGTACTGACGATGTGTGCTACAGGCCTATGAGTACATACTTTGAGTTTATCTTTCCAAGATTTTCCAGAAAATACTGTAGTCATGTTAAAACCAGTGCGGTAACTGCGTAACACACTAACACTACTGTTAATGTATTACGCATTTACCGCCAAGCCAAGCCATTGCTACCAATGGCTTTCATTTTGACAGTTCAACAACATTCATTGCGTAATTTACGTTTTCGAGCATACACAGTTTTCGAACTTAGGAAGCAATCGATTAACAGTATCCTTCAAAATGATTCAGATCGTGGTTGATAGCCTGTTAGGCAATTAGGGTGCTGATGCGTTTTAAAATTCACAATAAGATTCCAAATGAAATCTTGATTTATAGGAACCGTTTATTTTCGAAAACTGTACCTGAGAACGAGAGATTTGCAGAAACCCACAAAATGATGCAGCAGTATAAATACGGGGCCATTAAATCTGTTGTTCCAGTAACAGGATTGTGTAACAGTATCTGAGAAAGTGCCTACAATAGTGATTTTCACTTGGTTCGCTTCGTCTGCTTTGAGTTGTACCTACCTACATTATTCGCATTTATTATTTAACAAGACAATATCACGCTACTCCGGATTTAACGAGAGCTCTCGCCTTCCAGCAAGAATTAATAACCTAAGTAAGTGTTAAAAGTAGAAAGTGTTTGTGTGAAATAAAAACAATTTGTGTAAATTCTTGTTTCTTGTGAAATTTATTAACAATGCCACCAAACGAGTGCTGTAGCAATTAAAGCATTAGGTACAGTCATGTAATTATGTTGATTAATATGTATCGCAATCAACCGGTAATTTTGCGAGCGCCAGGTATGTAGGTGGTACATGTCACAATGGTATACCTACCTATTAGTCGATAACGAAGATTAGTCAAGAGCACTTAATTAAAAAACTAAAACACTTTTACCTGTTGACATGCATTTAGAGTGAAAATGTCTAAGTACTTTGGCGAAATTGGACAATATTCCTGAGTTTTGCAACTACTGGGAGCAGTGTTGCCGGTGGTAAAGGCCGCTACTTACTGTCGTAGGTTACACCACTGCTCCCAGAAAACATCGTGAGGAAACCGGCATGTTCTAGAACCAAAAAATTGAAGACATGTGACATCTACCGCACTGGGTCCGCATGATGGATTACGGCCCACTTCCTCTCACAGAGAAAAAGCCTGTGTCCCAGCAGTGGGAACATGAGGCTGATAATTCTTACAAATACTGGTTGTATCTGGATTGGAACGTCGTCCAATTAATTGCGTAGGGGTGCGTCACTTATTGTCATTCACAAACCATCAGCTGATTTGGCAAAGTCAAATTGCATCTTCCAATTTGGAAAAACGCGTGGGATTGAGTGTATATGTAAAAGATTAGTTACGTTTAATAATAATAATAATACATTTTATTTATTTCCAAAAAGATTACAGACTTAATTTGAAAGGTTATCAAAAAGGTATTATTTATTACATCTAGTGGTAGGAGGTAAGTACAAAACAAGTGGACTAATTTGCAGAAATCTGTATACAATAAATTGGTGAGCCCTGCCTCTCAAACTAGGGTTACCTGTATCTTGAGAGACAGTGTTCTGCCATGGGTTGAGTACATACAATAAGATTTATACAATTTGTGGGTTGTGTCAATCTACCAAGTGATATAGAAACTACCAAACTTTCTGTTTCCTGATGAGGTAACATTAACATTACATTATACAAGGTGTTGCTTATAAAACGCTGTGACTCTAAGATGGAGGGGCATATTTAACCTTAATTGTTTTATTGGCTATGAGTCGCGTCCCGCGGGCCATGTCAACTACTCAGATGTCTCAGCACCCTTGTGGAGTTACTGAGTACTCGGTCATTGATGGCAGTACTTCGGAGTACTATAGTGAGTCAACACCACTAGCTGAAAGATCGCTGTTTCTAAGATTTGTAACAGCGTTTACATCGACCTTTCATCGTCATGATAGCAGCCTGTACACGCACACGACTGCAACAGCAAATGGAGATGCTATTAGAAGGTTGCATTTAGTGGTTGCGAAATCTATATTGTAATTGCCTCAATTAGTGTAATTACCATGATTTCTGAACTAAAAGCCTAACATCTTATTATTACAGCACCCTAATTGCGTAACACGCTAGATATTAGTCACAATCTGTCATCACAATCATTTTGAAGGATAGGATTGCTAATCCATGCTTCATATATGTATGTTCGATATATTTGTATGCTCAACTCAACAACGCAAATAACGCAATGAATGTTGTTGAACTGACATAACTGTTAGTGTGTAAATTACCCCGTTGGACAACGTAGCTACTTATCTCCCTTTTAACATAATCCCATAGTGTATGTTTTATATGAAGCCCACAGGAAGACTCTTTTCACATTCGGTTCTTTATCGACCTATGCGAGAAAACAATAAAGAATAAAAAGCTAACTTAATGATATTCTTCGTAATGATATTTATCCATACAAACATCTATCTCGTTATTTATTGGTTTCGTGATTGTCGTTCTTAAATATTCTCAGAACAATATCATAAAACATGTCTGTTTAGCCTCGAGTCAAGTTCTGCACTCAAACGGACAAGTTATTTGCATAAGCGAATTCGGCGAACGACGCCGCTCGGTCATTATTTAATGAGGTTCACCTAACATGACAACACGACGAAATAACGACGTAAATTACACACAATTATGCCTACACGCATCGGTGCTCACGTTCTGTATATACGGTCATTGTTGTGCTGCGCAATTCATATGTTTTGCTGGCCAACACGTCTCGTTTGATTACACCCTCTAGGCTATCATACAGAGTTCATCCGCGTTTGGTCTGACTACTAACCAAACAAGCGTGGCACTTGTTCGCAGAATATCTAAAATAAGCCGATGTAGAGCTGCACCGTAGCATTTCCTTATGAACGCTAAGACTAGTGGGCGCGCGTGGCGCGGCTCGTTGCACCGCATTAGCTAGTTTATGCTTCCCGAGACCAAAATAATTCACAATCGACGGCATCCGTTATTGAACGGTGAATATTGGTGCCGACTCCACGCCTCACATTATTATGACGATGGAACAAGGAGCCGCCATTTAAAAATATTATGCTCATGTTTTGTCAGCGTCGTGTTTTGTTTCAGGTAGGTACTTATATTTTTCACAATAATTCATAACCGAGTGAATGTAAAATTAAAAAATTCGTAACAAAAGCGGTGGCATTTTTTGTAAACATGGCTTTGACGTAACAATAACTTCGCTTTCAAAGTTATTCAAAACATTCGAGAGTTATTTGCAAAATAGTTAATGGAACGTGTGGCATTTCGGAGTCGGGCCGGCGCGCGAGGTTCCCGCGCGGGATACAGCGGCACGGAGTCATCTCGAGCGGCCGAGCCGCGTCGCGTCGGAAGTGCCGGCCGGTTGCGGGCATTCCTCAAAATCTTTCCGATGAACTGGCCATAGCGTGCATAAATGTGTGTCAGTAAATGTTACGGTTACAGTTTCATTCATGCTCAACATGAGCGTATCCTTTTCACGTCGGACCGTATACTTTTGTGCAGATACCACGATTAAATCGATTACAAATGTATCAAGCGTGGCTATAGAACAGATCAGTTCGTGGCCATTGAAAAGACACAGTTTAATGAAGTAAGATTCCATTCGATCTATATGATGTCGGCTGAGACTGCACACGTGTGCGCGTGATCAATTTATTGTTGCGTGACCTATCCGCTGCCTTTGTTCCCTCACCGTGACATTCATAATTATTCGGAGCAAAATGTCTGGGTACCGCCGTCTACTTCTATGTTTTTTTTCTTATCTGTGATCTCGACCATACCTACAATTTCTACTGATTAGTCGCTGAAGATTTTTTGCATTGCATGAAGCACGAACATTGTTTTCAATTACTTAACTAGGCATGCTCCATCCACCGTTAAATAGAATTTAATGCAGTTTTAATGTATGGTGTGAAGCGGGAAGCCGATTAGCTTGAACCCATACATACAACGGTCGCGTGATGCTTGCATTGCGATATATAAATTGCTGTTTGCAGAGACAATGGAATGGCCCCTGGCATTAAACGAGCAAAAAGATCTTCAATCTAAAGCCAATTTTTATGTAGGACAAACAGATTACTAAACCCTGATTATAGTTTAATAGCATGTTTAAATCTTAAGCAAGCATGTCTTATCTACTTTTGTTAACTTGAGGGCAGGGCAGTAAATACTCTTTGTAGTGTTACAAATGCTTGATTTTGAAACTGGATATTTAAGGAATTCTAGTCAATTTGTAAATACAATTATATCGTTAAATTAGATTGTTGTTATCTATCGAGCCTATTTATTACACCTATCTGTTTATTTTGTTTGGCAAAACTTCTATCTCACAGAACAACAATATAACATTAAATTCGCTTTTTAAACAATGGGGATAAAGACTGCCACTTGCTCACTTCAGCAGTGCGATTCTGTAACCATCTCACCGTGAAAACTTTGGTGAAGTGAGCATGGAGTGAACAGTCATTCCAACTAATGCTAGGGATTGACACTATTGACAGCTAACTTCACCTTAATTTTCACGGTGAGATTTTTACAGAATCGGTCGGCAGGTGTCGCCACTGTGCCCTGGACGGGAGTCAACAGCCGACTCCCGGCCACCGTAGGCGCGGGCTTGCGGGCGGCGAGCAATGGGCAGCTCGCCGCCCGGTAAGGACCAGGCCCAGGTCGACGGCGCGTTGTGTTCCACGCGCGCCTCAAAGAGATGTCAGCACGAACTGACGGGGCCCGCTAGGGCCGATGCCGCCGCCGGGGCTGCGGGTTGTTCGAAAGAGATACCGTGGCACAGGCAACTGAAGGAACACGGGTGGGTTTTAGTCAGAGAGGTCATTTGATAATTTCCCACAAAAAAAGGTGTCGCCACTGTCAATTTTACATGAATTGGACAGCTAACTGTCACTGCCCAAGTTTTGCTGTAATTAAGCATCTTTTTTACGCATAAAATAATTAATGGGGCATATTAATTAATTGTGCGTAAAAAAGCTGCACAGCTTTTGACAACAAAAATATGTCAATTATTTTATTTCATAGCGTTAATAGAAGAAAACTGAAAAAAGCTCTGCATAGAAAATATTACAAAGCCAGTTTTTTTCCACTTTTACTCTTTTAACAATTTTGGTCCTTAGGTACTTTTCATTTCATTTCATTTTTTGTTTGTATCATTTAATTTATTTTGTAATTAAAAATACCTACACAACAACAGATACACAAGAGTAGTGACCGAACATTCAACAGTGCTGCCATCGCAAGAGAGAGCTTTCAGTTTTTAAGAATTTTAAATTGAGGCGTCTTATGTGTGTGCATGCCGTTATTTTAACGACACATAAATTAAGAATGCGAATAGGTATAGGTAGGTAATTATAAAATGCCAGAACTATTTTCTGACATTTATGTAGGTATATGTATCATGATACGTTGAACAGCGTGTCTGGTTATGAGATTTACGAGTAAGACTAGTTATACTTGCGACAAGACAAGACGTTTCACAATACATATAGAAGTGACATAATCATAACGAGGGAACTAAAATTGTCTGGAATTCGTTCACGTTGTTATTGAATGAGAACGACGGTAGCATCGCGCCGACTGGCGGCACAAATTGTTGATTACAAAAGAGCAGCAATTGAGACGTCAGAGACGCAGGAAGCGAACAGATTGAAACTTATGTCTGCATTGCAACTCGGCCAATCACTACTCATCTAGTTTATAAGTAGATTGTTTAAGAACCGGCTCGTTATAAATAACTAGAGAGAACAAACGAAGCAGCGTTGCGTTACAGATATTATTTCACTAGATAATACGTCGATATTACCGGATATCTTACTACACTGCCATCAAATATAATTGTATCTGTTGAGAAAGTTAATACATCAATAAGTGGTTAGTAGGTTCTACAGAACATTTCCAGCGAAGGTGCCATTGTTTGCAAATTACTCACTAACAGCTATTGTTGCTAACTTAATGTTTTGCAGTTGACATGTCATACGTTGCTGTCGTGCAAAAAGTCAAGGATATTGTGAGAATTATTTTATTTTATAGAAGATTGGAAAGCGTCGAGTGGTGGTTGCTGTGGGCAGATGAGAGAAAGCGCGGTCGTAGGTCGCGGCCGCAGCCTGCGGGGCCCTGTCACCGCGGCGAACAACGAGATGATACCGCGGAACTATTGTGAAATATTCTAACAATATTATGATGCAGCCTCATCACTAATGATCAAACGATAAGGTTAACCTTTAGCAAATACCATAGAGACAAAAGAAGTTTCCATTCCTTCAATAACAAACAAAACAAAATTAAAAGATGGTTTAAAAAAAAAATTGAAAAATTATTATGGCGGCCACGAATGTTACGTTGTTTAAGTTTTAGTTTGATATCTATCAACGACTCAACGTTACTGGTTGCTACTCTAAAATGTTAAATATTTGTTCCAGCAAATGCATGTTATGGAAATCCATTTACCGAACGGATGCAACTGCTAGAGATGGGATTATTTTATGCGCTGTAAAGTCTGTGCCTATGTATTTCATTAGTGAGGTGCAACGTGGCACAAATTGGCCGACGCAGTCGCCAACGACCGGACGAATCTCATTAACGGGCCAGATTGATAGCCCTGGAAAACGCTTTAAATTATTTCACGGTACATTAATATTGAATATCACACCATCTGCAATGTATAGTACAAAGTTGATAATTATACACGTAGCTCATCTTGATGATGAAGTAACGTGATATCGTTGTTCGATCACAGGAACCTACCTACTTCGGACAGACCTCAAGTCACGAATGTTCTGTTGGTTATTTATAGGTGTCTTAAAGTGCATAACGTAATGCCTATAATGCTCCCAATTCTGGGACATAGGGTTGGGTTTTTATAATTATACTTACCGTAGCAGGGTGATGGTTGATTTTGTTTCTTTTATTTTAATCCTATACAATCCTAATGTTTATGGATGGAAAGAAAGAGGAAGGCCAAAGCGAAGATGAATGGATTGTGTGAGGTAAAAATATGAAAGAGGAGGGACTGAATTATAACGTGACGGTTAACAGGGAGAATGGAAAAAAGCCTGTTATGCCGGTCACTAGGAACATGGCACAGGGGCAGGAAGATGATGAATCCTTAGTATACAATCCCAATTGTCTTTAGATGTTTTAAAAACAGTTTCTAAAACCTGTTTCTAAAGTCATTTCTAAAGTTCAAATATTTTTATCAATCAGAATATAATAATAACAATACTATGACGATTGTGGAATTATTATTTGATAACAAACTCAAGGCAAGAAAAATGGTAGACAAAACATCTGTTGCTATTAGTTTAGGTATAGAGGTCACACATCCATAACCTACCTACTTCCATACTTAAATATTTTATATTATAATGTATCTCTATCTGTCTGTTTATCTATCTATTTGTTACCTTTTCACTCCTAAATCACTGAACCGATCATTATGAAATTTGGCAGATAGGCAGCCTGGAAAAGGACAAAGGCTAATTTATCTATATATTCTGTACATTGAAAATATCCAAAAAATAAATGGCAGGGGGTGTTACTTGACCGACACCGAACCCAAAAATGTGATTAAAAAAATTTTTGTCTGTCTGTCTGTCTGTCTGTTTGTTCAGGCATCACGCAAAAACTACCGGTTCGATTACGATGAAACTTGGTATAATTATTCTTTAATATCCTGGGCACCACACTGGGTACTTTTTATCCCGGAAAAGTATATACAATAAAAAACAAACTTAATTTTGCGGTTCGATCCCTATACCCGATTACCACTGTCTGTACTGTACCAACCGCAAATACTAAGTTTGTCGTAGGTTGGGTCACCCGCAGTGGAGTTCATTTTTATTCCTTTTAGTTTTTAGAGTTATTTAGGTTTATTTTTATATGAGTCGTAGGTATAGATTTTAATGTTAAAGTATAGGTAGCATATTTGATAGTGACGTACATATTTGGTAGTTTGACGTAGTGACCGTAGGTTATTATACTCGTGCTTCGTTCTCGAGATTAGTAACCTGAAATAATAAACCTATTACTTATTTACACATGTAGTATCACCCAGGATTCACCACATAGCACTGTATTTTGAGAGATAAGGATGTAGTTTTTTTTTTTTTTTTTTTTTGCCATGTAGGTAGGCGTGCCCTAAAACTCCGCTTGTCATTCACGTTACAGTGCTTCACCACTGCACACCTCTTTCTCATCGGTACGGACTAAAAGTGTTTTTAAGTTTTAATAAAACAAAAATGCCGAAGAGGAAGCGTGATAAGTGTAATAACATCGAAAAATTAAAAAAGAAGTTTCGTAAATTGGAGAAAGAATTAAAACGTGCTGAGCGGCAACGTTTTACAATATCACCTTCATCCCGAGAGGACTCCATGCTATCGGAGCATAGCTATGAAGGTACGTTATAATATTTGTTATTGCTACAAATTACAGGCGTAACATAAACAAATCTCTTGGCCGTGGAATACATAAACAAAGGTTCGTTGAATTCACTGGAATTTGACACATACCCATATACTTTTTATTCGAACTCGAACAGTACAAAGGGCTGTTTATATCGTTATCTACTATGGTGCGTTCAATTCATTGGAATTGTAACATCTACCATTCAGTTTAGGAAAGACGTTCAATTCACTGGAATTGCAACCTTTCTCTTTGACCTGCAGGAGCAAGAAACTCAATGGACATTTTCTCGGACGATGACTGCAATAATATGGCAAGACCTAGACTGGCATCAATTGTACAGGCCGTCTCGTCAGATGAGACGACGGAGTCGCGGGCGCCGCCACCTGCGCTGTCCCCCGCGCCACCCCCTGCGCCGTCCCCCGCGCCGCAACCACGCGCGCTATCGCCGCCGCCAGTGCCACAGCCAAACCCGCTGTCGCATCCGTCCCCCCCGCCGCCGCACCCGCAAGCCGCTGAGCCTTGCCCGGTCGCTGAGCCTTGCGCAATCGCTGTCACCGCCAGCGATGTAACTATTACCCCGGATGATGACTTGATCGACATACTAGGTGATGATCCCACACAAACCACCGAGTATGGCAAAGATATTCACGTTGGCCTAGCTAACCGTCTAGAGCATTTAATTGTCAATGGACTGGATAACGACGTGCGGAAGGAATTAGGAAAAAAGCACTTGACACCGGCCAACTGCCCTAGAATAATTCCACCGATGCTCAATCCGGAAATAAAGGCTGCCTTGCCCGAAGCAAGCGTGAAACGCGATAAGGGAATAGAAAACAGGCAAAAACAGGTTGGTTCTGCCTTGGCCTGTTTGAGTGACATCATAACCACTAAAATGCAAGAAAAGGACAAAGACCAGGCCCTTTTGAAACAACTTATGGATGCGGCAAAGTTGATGTGTGACACGTTACACTCAGATTCAGTCAAAAGGCGCTATTTTGCCTTATCGTCCTTAAAGAAAGACATTAACGACCACTTGATGCAGACAAAGATAGACAAGTATCTTTTCGGAGAGGCCCTGGCTGAAACATTGAAGACTGCCAAAGCTGTGACGAAATCTAGTGCCGATATAAAAGTCGCTTACGATAAAAATAGGAAGAACACTCAACCGCAGCCATCAACTTCGCGTGGTTTAAACTGGAAGGCTCCCCCTTCGACTCGCAGGCAGTCGGGGCCGCAGAGGAGCCGCCAGCCTTTCCCGCCTGCTGGAGCGAGGGCGCCACCGCCGCCGCCGCCGGCGAACCGGCAACCACCACCGCCGCACGCCAGCTGGTCGAGGACATCGCGCTATCAGCCGCGGCCGACCCGCCGCCAGTAAATGAGGTACAATATGCTGGTCGTTTAGCGTCGTTTGTAAGACAATGGTCTCGCCTTACGCAGGACAAAACTATTCTTTCCTGGATTGAAGGCTATAGGATAAAGTTCTTTAAACATGTCTCACAAGAAGATGTACCTTCTGTTCCTGTTTTGACACAAACTGAGATCAATGATTTTTATAAAATTATTGATAGTCTCATGACAATTGGCGCTATATCCGAATGCGCTCCGTGTGCCAATCAATTTATATCGAGCATTTTCCTTGTGCCTAAACCAAATGGCAAAAAAAAGGTTTATCCTGAATCTAAAAAATCTAAATAAACATATACAGACTGACCATTTCAAGTTGGAGGATTTACGCACAGCAGTAAAGTTGATGACAAAAAATTGTTATATGGCAACGTGTGATCTCAAAGATGCATATTTTTTATTAAAAATACATCCAGACTCCAAAAAGTATCTCCGTTTTCAATTTGACGATAAGTTATTTGAATTTAATGTCTTGCCATTCGGTTTAAACACAGCTCCATATGTTTACACTAAATTAATGAAACCCGTCGTTGGATTGCTCAGATTGGCTGGCTTTATATCTACTATATATCTAGACGACCTATGTTTAATTGGATATTCATATAACGATTGCTTAAAAAATATTAATATTTCCATTAAATTACTAACAGCCTTAGGATTTATCATCAACTATGAAAAGAGTTGCTTACAACCTTCCATGAGATGCAAGTATTTGGGTTTTATTCTTGATTCCCAACATTTTTTAATTATTTTGCCCGATCTTAAGAAACAACGCCTAATTAACGAGATTTACATGTTTATGAGATTAAAGCGTATCAAAATCAAAGATTTTGCTAAATTAGTCGGTTTGTTAATTTCTGTTTGTCCAGCCGTAGAATACGGCTGGCTTTATACCAAAGAATTAGAACGTTGTAAGTACCTTAGTTTACAAGGTCACGACGATTACAATCGTTACATGAGTATCCCTGATCACCTACACGATGACCTGAGATGGTGGCTACAGGCCTTAGTAAAGCCCGAGAACCGTATCAAAGATGATACGTACTCGGTAGAAATATTCTCTGACGCCTCAACTACTGGGTGGGGTGCAGCGTGTGGCTCAGAGACAGCGTGTGGCGGGTGGTCGTTGTCAGAGCAAAAACAACACATAAATTACCTGGAACTTTCGGCCGCCTTTTTTGCACTTAAAGTTTTTGCAAGGGACTTTCACGATTGCCAAATACTTCTACGCATCGATAACTCAACTGCTATTAGTTATATCAATCGAATGGGTGGAATTCAATATCCACACCTAACCAAGGTAGCAAAGGATATTTGGCAATGGTGCGAGACCCGAAAAATTTTTGTGTATGCGTATTACATTAAATCTGCAGACAATACCATAGCAGATAAGGAATCAAGACGCAACCATCCAGATATAGAATGGTCCTTAACGGAAAATATGTTTTCCTATATACTTGAAAAGTTTGGCACACCATGCATTGATTTATTCGCGAGTCGTTGTAACAGAAAATGTATAAAATACATTGCTTGGCATAGAGATCCAGACGCGTTCGCAATAAACGCCTTCACAATTAGCTGGTCTAAGATGTATTTCTATGCATTTCCGCCTTTTCCAGTTATTTTAAAAACTTTGAAGAAAATCATGAATGATCAAGCAAAAGGCATCGTAATAGTACCCTTATGGCCTACGCAGCCTTGGTTCCCCTTGTTTAAAAACTTATTAATATCGAAACTAATTACTTTTAAATCAGACAGTTACAATATAGTTCTTGATCATTCCAGCAACGGCAACATTCAAAACCATCTTACCCTGGCTGCAGGGATTTTATCAGGGGAGCCTTATCGCGAAGAAGCGTCCCGGAGTCATCGGAACACATAATGCTCGCCTCTTTAGCCGACAGTTCCATCAGACAATATAATGTTTGTTATAAAAAATGGTTCGATTTCTGTATCCAGAATTCCCTTGATTTTTATGCCACATCGATTACCGATGTACTGAAATTTTTAACAATGTTTTTTGATGCCGGTACTAAATACAGTAGTTTGAATAGTTTTAGAGCGGCGCTATCCTTGATATTGGGACCTAGTGTCTCAAAAGATGAAAGAATAACAAGGTTTTTTAAAGGTGTGTTCCGTTTACGTCCACCCATGCCTAGATACAATGTAACGTGGGATACCTCATGCGTTCTATCTCACTTAGCTACTTGTTATCCTAATGAAACATTAATGCTGGACCAACTGACAAAAAAATGTATAACCTTATTAGCTCTTGTTACGGCCCATAGGGTCCAGACCTTTTCGAAAATCAATATAAAGAACATTGAAGTCAAACCTAACGAAATCACAATAAAAATACCTGACTTAATAAAAACGTCAAAAAAAGGAACCAATCAACCTCTCTTGGTATTGCCTTACTTTTTACAAAAAAAAGAAATATGCCCTGCACAGACATTAGTTGATTACATTGATAAAACTTCATCGTTACGTAAAAATGATACTTTATTTATCGGATGCAAAAAGCCCCATAAAACGGCGACCACACAAACGCTGTGTCGCTGGATAAAGAGTACGCTCCATGCGAGCGGGATCGACGTATCTATATTCTCGGCGCATAGCACGCGACACGCCTCGACATCTAAGGCCCACCAGCTAGGCGTAAATATTGACCTGATCAGAAAAACCGCTGGCTGGTGTAACAATTCAGATACGTTTTTCAAATTTTATCAAAAAAATATAACTAAATATGATCCGTCAGTCTTAGCAAGAGCTATTATTAATAATATAGATGATTAAACGCTGATCAAACTATGTAATTGATTTAAAACATAACTATTAAGTATCATGTAAGAGTTAATTACGTTTTCGTACTAAGTTTACCTATTTATAATATGAACATAAAATACTAACTTATTTATACCTAATTATGTATTATCATAGATACAACATGATTTTGATGATGTGATTAAATATAATATTCATTCTGATATTGGCGTTGATATTTTCAGAATTATACCTCTCAAAGTCTACATGTGTAAATAAGTAATAGGTTTATTATTTCAGGTTACTAATCTCGAGAACGAAGCACGAGTATAATTGATGATTAAACGAACTTACTTGTACGTGAAGTTCGATCATAATTATACGAAGTGCTTCGTTCGAAGAGATTAGTAAGTCCCTCCCGCCCAACCCAAATCATTCCAAAAATATCAACGATAGACGTTGATTACAGATACTCTAAACTAAATGACAAGCGGAGTTTTAGGGCACGCCTACCTACATGGCAAAAAAAAAAAAAAAAAAAAACTACATCCTTATCTCTCAAAATACAGTGCTATGTGGTGAATCCTGGGTGATACTACATGTGTAAATAAGTAATAGGTTTATTATTTCAGGTTACTAATCTCTTCGAACGAAGCACTTCGTATAATTATGATCGAACTTCACGTACAAGTAAGTTCGTTTAATCATCAATTTTATAATACTGTTAGGTAGGTTTAGTCATTCGTATAGATATTAGTTTTTAGGGATTTTGCTTATTTATTGAGTTTAGATTAGTTATCATCAGAAATAGGTTTATTTAGGTAGGTAGGTATTTAATTTTCTGTTATTGAGTTTTTTTTTAAATTAGTTAGGTACTTAGGTAAAGATATCATATAGGTACCCTCTTAATCACCACTAATGAGACACAATTGTTTTTCTATTGTAATTAGCCACAAAGGGTCCGCGAGATAGATGGCATTCTGGGGAAGCACATACCTACATTTTATCCTGTTAGCACGTTCCCGTGGGTAAATTTCCGACATCCACGCGGGCGAAGCCGCGGGCAGAAGCTAGTCCTGAATATTTGTATAAAAAACGATTGAAATACAAAATACACAAAGACAAAGTCGCGGGCAACATCTAGTACCTATTATTATAATCTATTAGAATCGATGTCGGCGTGTATTGTGTTAGACATGTTTTATTAAAATATAACTGCTCATGTTCAGTGTCAAAGTTCAATACAAGTTCATAATTTCGTAATAAATTCAAATTATGAATATTTTTTATTATGCTTCTATGACGTTATTTATCGTAAAACTTTAACTGTGCCATAAGCTTTTTACATCAGCTAAATAATGTATATAAAAGTTTATATATTGCACTAGCACAGTTTCAGAAGGTAACGTGCACGCTACGATAACATCGCGAGTCGTTGAAACGGGTGACATGACTGCAAGAAGTGTTCCCGAGTCACGTACCACTGTGTAATTTGTACGTAATTGTGCTTGAATTTAAGCCGAGTCAACACGTCGCAGCCCAAGGGGCCGCCGCGATGCAGGCTCTTGATAGTACATCAAATATATCCGAACCTAATTTAAATAGATAGGTAACGGTTTGTTGCGCAATGGGACATCGACCCGCGCCCGGAGTGAAGTCCATTTGGTCACTTATGCATCAAACGCGTTCCGACACTCTCCCTCCCGCGGCCGCCACCATAGCAGCCTCGTACCACCATACAACCAGACTTAATAACGCTTTAATAGCCCCAGTCAAGTTCAAAAACGTTTCAAATTTAATAGTCGGCCTGTGCCACAGCCGAGCTGTATATCAATCACTTCTTGCTTTGATTTACATTTTTGTCATTAACACAAAAATATAGTCCTGTGTACTTCAAACAGAGAAGACTGTTTGAGATGTTTATTGCCTAAAAACAGAATTAAAAAAAATGGGACATGATTTATAGTGTTGAGTTAATTACCATTTTCCTGGCTAATGAGTAGGTCAAAGGCAAGTAGGTGTGCAAAAAAAAAAATCCAACTGCAACTAAAAAGTTCAAAACAAGCTCAAGTTTTCAAGCAGTACCTACCTACTCTTAGTAGTTCAGTTTAATCTCAGTTATGTTTTTTTTTTAGCTTTTTAGTATGTTTTATATTTTTAAATCGATGAGAAGCTTAGTAAGCTTCTTCTGCTTTGTGGTCATGAGGTTTTTCATCGAAGAACTCGTAGGTTAGCTAATCTGCTAGGCACAAAACATAAAAAAACTATTCGAGGAAAAAATGTGTCTACAAACGGAGCCCGTTGAAAAGGGTTCTACCGCAGTATGGGAATTCCCATAATATGAGCACCTTACTTCTCTAAGGTTAATTGATGGCGTACGGTTTGTGAATGCGTGCAAGAATGCTGCCCTTGCAGATTTACTGCTGTTAGTGGGGCAATAAATTGTTTATCCTTGTCTGTCGGTTTGGGCTCTCGTTTAACTACAGTAGGCTACCTCTATAGGTTCCGGAACGCAATTTATTCCTAAAGCGACATAATACGCCTAGTTGGTCACAATTATCCGGTAACGATCTGTTGTTTGCATTAAGGGCTGTGCTCACCGCGAGCATTTGCTTGGCGAATTTGTTTTGGGAAAAATCTTTGCGGGAGCTTTTGTTACACAATGAACACGTAACGAATAGCCGATCTATTCTGTAATTTCACTGTGAATACTTAGGTGAACTTAGGTTGGAATGACAGCTCACTTCAAGCTGTCATTCCAACTGATGCTAGGGATTGACACTATTGACAGCTCACTTCAAACTCGCTTCACCTAAGTTTTCTCGGTGAGATTTTTACAGAAAAGATCGGGCAGTTTGGTGAATATAACCAATCATAAAAAACAAATTGGTTACGCGCAAACGAATGTTTGTTTCGCGAATGAATGTTTGGAAAACAAATTCGCTTAGCGATTGTTCGTGGTGAGTACCGTCCTTAACAGAGATTTCTACAAATTATCAAGCTTATAACGTAGAGTACCTATAGTATAGCAGCCTTTGTTGATGCAATGTATTTGAAGAAGCGCGCTTTCAATGATTCACACCTTTGATGTTTACGTCCAATTCTAAAATGTCAAGGATCTATTTACGTTCTATGTTATCCAACCTCAACCTCAATAGTATTATTCCTCTGGTTTTTATTCTTAGGAGTATTATACGTTAAACTTGGAGTACATAATTAATGTTTTTGTATGCAAGTATATGGATGTGTAGTCGTAGGTAGTGAGCAGAGAGCGTGTCTGGTGGCACTTCCCTCCTCTCCGGATCACTGCGCAGGATCGTCCGTTGACTTAGTATCCTGGCAGAATTGAACTTTGTGTGGGGTCAATTGCATTAAACTTACATGCACTTCGTTAGATTTAACGTTACACAACGTATACTTACTACGAATATATTACAGCTTTTGTATGCATTATGGGACGGCGAGCTTCATGAACATTAACGAGAGACGGGCGTGCTAAAGTTAAATTTAAACATTTGGTGGAAGCCACCCACATAGCACAGATCAATGCTGGCATAAGTCGATTATTCAACCATATCCCGGGGGAAATAATATTAATGTGGACATGGCGGCTTTTTCACGCACGTAGCCAGCAAATGGAGTTGGAATTTTGTGAGATGCGTGAGGTCACGAGCGCACGACCGCTATGTCCATAGACGTGGTTGTGTAAAAACTCTTCCGTCATTCACCGTAATACAGCAATAACTTAGAAATTCGGTTTACTATTCCTTTTTTTGACAATCGAAAATGTAAGCTTTATGAAGTAGACTAGACTATCTAATCTTCGCTGTAACTTACACAAAGCCCTTTACCTATTGTGAAAGTCTGACAATCATTCTTAAAATACAATTCATATTAAAGACGAAACAGAATCATTGTTATGGTATTTTAACAAGTGCCTATCAATACTAAAACCTTGTTAACTGTAATTGACTCTTTTTGATGGATTTAAGAGGACAAGATCAGTAGAAAAAGTTCCAAAGAAGCGTCAAGCGTTGTAAGAAAAGTCATCAATCAAGTGCTATAAAAAGAGGGAATCCGCATCGGGAGACAACATCTCGAGCGAAATTTATAAAAAATAATATTTTTTTTCTTCAGCACTGACACAGGCAATTGAAATATCACTGAGATATTAAGAAGAAAGATCAAATCAAATGCAAGCTTTTGGAAAAAATAATAAGTTTTTTTTTCTTTATTAAACGTCAGCGACTTATGAAATTAATTTGTTTTGATTTATGTAAGCTATCAAAACAACAAACGATCTTCTGTTTTAGGTTAATTCTGTTGACCTCTTAGGTCAACAATATCTATTAAAATTCTCCACTAGATATTACATTCCACAGCGTTTCATCTCCCACTGAGAATATCGCAACATGTGTAATGCCAACTGTTCGACAACTACGACATTGTGAAACTGATCGAAGGCAACAAGGCCACTTCCTAATACTCCTATGTCAACATCTAAATAAGTATTTATGTTTCTAAGTTCATTAATTAGCGTGTGTTACGAGTACCGATGAAGGTTGTGTAATTATTGACAGAGAGCTTCGAAGTATTAGTATCGTATTTATCATACTCGCAGCCAGCGACGTGATACTTCGCAATACGACCTGCATCGGTGCTGTGAGCCATTGCAAGTGAGAAATGTGATTAGAATACATAATAATAACACATACAGACACACACTCAACGGCTCACGCTGCAATTTAGATAAGTGGTAGGTATGTAGCCTTAACGGACAGTGGTGGATAAATGAACTGCCACGGTCGAACACGTAGGTAGTAGGTAGGTTAGGTACCTACCTATAATCATCTATCCTCCTATCTTTTCCCTCAGGGTTGAACTGAGCACAATACCTATCACATATTGGCGTGAGTCAATTTTAAGCAATACAGTAATGGCAATAATTTTGTATTTAGTTACGATAGGTAACATTTTATTCGGTGAAGTAGACTAGTAGGTACCGCACGCGACCGCTACGTTAAAAAAGTTTCGTCTAAAATAATCTACGAAACTATTTTTAACGTAATAAGTTTTCCTAGACTAACATTCACCTATCGAGATAAAAAATTACGAAAATAATCCATTAAATTAATGATGGGCCAAACTAGAAGTGGGGCCGTGACGCGGGTACCGGTCGCTCCCGCGGGACTCGCTCCGTTTGTTACCCCGCTCCCGCTCCTCTCGTGCCAGTCTGAGCTGCTGTCACACTCCACGTCCACTGAACGGCTCTTTGTCATTGATTATCCGAAATGTCGTGATCGGTCAACTGGTAATCATTTACTAGGGGGAAAACCGGAAAATATTAACGAAAATTCTCCTTACATTGGGTAGTTATAGGCGACTTAATCACTATCAGGGTAAAAGATTTCAATAAATCGGTGATATTCCTCGGGTCTTCATACGTAGATACGTATTAACTGATTACGATCTCAAGGTATTCTGAAAGACGACTTTATCTAAAATTCAGAAAGTCAAAGAAGCGCAAAGTATGTTCATCAAACGTAAACAAGCCGGTCTATTTTCGTTTACCTAATCTCCGGTACGGGAGCTTAACCCTTTCTAGGGTTGCCAGGTGATCGACATGATTCTTTACACCTATTTATATTTCCAATGCTGCGATGCAACAAAAACTCTTTGGAAAGCCATACCATATTAATGTACCATAAGCGCGTAGAAAAGTAGAGACGAAGGGATTCAAAGGCTCTTCCAGGAATTTAAAATTTCAGTTAGCCTGTGCTTGAGATCATGAAAAGTATTGCCTTTATGAGAATTGAGAAATTGAAGTGAAACAATAAAACTGGACATGGACACGCTAGTGGTTGTTACTCGTAAATTAAAATAATACGTGTCAGTAAGGTGTAAGTTTTCAGGAAACTGTTTATTCCTAATGAAACATATAGCAGAAGTAGATATAACTCGGGAATTATTTGGTCTTTACAAAAAAAATGCGAAGATATAAACCACCCACATAAGAATTATAGGTAATCTGTCAAAGTGTCACTAAGTGATCTATGATATTCCTTTTTTCTAAACCAGTCACGACCTCGTCTCGTTTGAACTTTGGTATCCTACTGTTGATACTATTTGGACGTCTGTTAAGTGTCAAGATTTAGTTCAAGACACAACAGATTGGAAAAAAAAATGACAACTTGAAAAGCTCGACCCGACGTGTCATGAAAAAATATACGTACTTGTAGAGCATATGAATAATAATGTTAATACATGAGGAAATGTTCTTACAGTAATAGGTTTATGTTAGCAGTATATTTGTAGCCCTATCCCGGTATTAGCGAGCGTGTGCCCGCGGCTCTGTTCCGGACGTGAATGGCGTCGTGAGGAGTCGTGCCACGGGCCGCGACTCGCGAATGAAGACGCTCCCATCCATTCCGCTTGCATACTTGCATCACTGCCATTTTTGCATAATACTCGCTTTATTGCAACCGCGCTGAATGTCAAACGGTACGCCCAATCCCTCTGATATATGCTTATACAGAATTTATTTGTACTAGACATGCCAGTGGGCCACGGTGCCGCCCTCCACACAAGCCAAAGGTAATATATGGACGTCGTCGCCCCCTTCGGTTTAAAATTATTTAGCTACACAAAACGTGACATAATATATTTAACTATGGAAAGTTTTTATGTAAATATTTAATTAACCATGATATGGTTTCTCATTTGTATATTGTTAATTGTCACCAAAACAAAAGAATTCCCATAAACACTTCATTCAAGTTTCGCTGTATATGTATCTTCTTGTTCGCGTCCATTTGTTTAAGTCAATATTGTGACTTACATAACAGTTTTGGGGCCTTCGTGGAAACCTCAAGTATCTAGAGATTGATGTTTACATGTATGGGGTCGTACCGTGGTAGGGTAGGTAAACAATGGACTACGCAAATAAAGCAAATGTAAATACGAGAAATAATTGCTTCGTGTTCTGCCAAAAGTTGTTTAATTTAGGATTAAAATGTGTTGAAATGTTCTATTAATTGCGTTTCAAATGCCCAAAGATTCTTGCATGCATACTTACTTAACAAGCAACCTTGTATTTGATCATCTTTAGACTTTGACATTCACTTTTTATTATGACATTTAGGTAGCATTCAAATAGCATAAGTATAATTTTAATCAATAACATTTGCCGATATTTAGATTCTAGAGCGGAAAAAGTCGTTTTTAAACGCTATAATAGGTCTTATAGCTACTTTTCAGCTTCAATCGTTTCGTTCGGAAGAGTCATAAGGGAAATCTATGTACAAGCGGGGACAAGCTTTGATCATGGTAATGAAAATATGTCTCAAAATATTTCTGATTCGGGACTAAATTATTTAGTGGGTAGTTAGTTACTTACTGGACCTACACCTAGTGACCATTGTCACGAGACATTCTTTAGTAAATGTTTGTTTAACGCCGTGACGTGCTAGCGACAGGTTAATTGCAAACACAATATTATGTTCAACGGTATTTTAAAATAAAACATGTCACCTCGAATGCAGCGGACCAGTTGCTCGGGCGAACTGACACCTAACCTTTATGCCGCCGTTTTTATAATAACCATGTCTTGCTTGATGTTATCGCCGTTTCATTCTACATTCTACCATTCATATATTGTAATTAAATCGATATTGCCTCACCTCTGATGTAATCAAAGTTACAGCAAAAAATTAAAAGAACCCATACTTCATTAACGTCATTGCCAAGCTATTGTGTCCGAATAAAACAATGAAGTCTGACTGTGTGAGAATAGACGTAAATGGATCAGTAAAAGAGCAAATTATCGGGAAACAATCGAAGAGTGATGTAGAGTCGGTGAGTCACGGGCCTGACACTGACTCACGGACGGCGCTAACAGATATTCTGGGAATAACAAATAGCCTTGACAATCGCAAGTAGATTGTTCACCGGCTCATGTCTCCCAAATACATCAACATGAACTGAACACATGAATGTAGGTAAGTATTCCAATTATCATGACTTGCTTCAGACATGACACTGATATTAAATGCAAATGAATTCCAAGAATCTGTTTCGGTAAAATAGGTGCTAAGTACTGGTTTAAGCCGGGTTGTTATACAAAATACTAACGTTAATTATAGGCTATGGTAAAATACTGGTGTCACGAGTATAATCCTATTCAAGTTGTCGTTTAAACAACATGAGTTATGTTAACAAACATCTTTTACATCTAAGATTGATATTCTTCACCACTTTAATAAATCTTATAGGATATCTTATTTCAAAAGACATAAATCTGGTCCATTGTACCGACTGTACGTGTGTCACGACCAATCTCAGATATAACCACCAAAATTTAGCGAATAGTGCGGGTCACAATCGGGATCGGTATCGTATCGCTAGTCGTAGGGATCGAATGCGTCAGTTGTTCGATTCCATCGAATAAAGATAAATGGGTCTGTGAGTGCGGGCTAGGAGGGTGTGGGGAATATGAGGGTGCAGGGGCACGGGAGCACGGGGGCATAGGGCTAATTGGCTGTCAGCTATGAGTCCGGTTGTACACGGCTCACATTGCACGCTGAGTGGCATAGACGGTTAGCTGACGCCCCGGGCCTGTCCTGGTGACATGCGGCTAAAATAAAACAATGACGCCTGATTGGATTGGTTAGGGAATATCTAAACCATATCTCCTACATACGTAACACATACTACCTACACCGACCAGGAGTTCGCCACGTGGAGATAATCAGATTACTGTGGGAGTACAATCTTGGTTAACCGAAATCTCGGTAGTTGCTACCTTTTGAGTTTGAGTGTACAGTACTGCTATCATTTAAAGTTAAACAAGTAGAACTAACAGCTCGAAAGGTAGGTACTCGTGTAGATGCATACGCATAAACAGACAAATGTGACCGCGAAAAGCAATACCTAAGTTCCCTAAATGTTAGAAGTGATTTACCGACACAAGCTGTCACTTCACAGTTCTGATAAGCTTAGAATTGCATAGTGCGTGTATTGTGGGGTAGACCATGCATAAAATATATGTGTACATAAACAAAAAGTTTGAAAACGGGTAGGATACGTGACCTGAAATGTTAATGGAGACATCGCTCACGGTGACGTTTACTGAGCCGCTGTCCTTAACACTTTTCCTCAACATTTTTTGCGGGTTTGTTTACTTAAGTTAGTCTAATTGAAATAAATAGGTACTCCACTGTAATAGGTTGGTATAAACAAATGCATTTTTGCAACAGACTTCAAGAGCTTAGCTTTTATTCTTAAGGAGCTTTTAACCTTAAAGAGCGTTTAACCGTAGCTTTTAACCTTAAGGAGCTTTTATCCTTAAGGAGTTTTTAACCTTAGGAGATTTTAACCTTAAGGAGCCTTCAGCCTACCAACTGAAGACATCCTCCTAAAACCCTAATGCAAAAAAATTTATTACCCTGACACTATTTCGATCCAAGAAAATATATGCAGTAGAGATGAATTTAGAACGGATGATGCACCTCAGCTCGGCGCTTGCCCCCCGTGCCGCCGCGCCGTGTGCCCGTCTCGGCCAAGTGGAGCCTTCATTAGCATTATAAACTTATTAACGGGACAGTCCGGCTGTTACACGCGCTCCAAACTCGTATTTAAACAATAAACTTGAACTTACTGCTTGTATCTAACGAGTTACCTAAATTCCCGTATCAATTTACTATGTATATGCCCACTAAATACTGTTTGTTTTGTGAAATGACCAAGCAATCAATAGTTCTTCGAACTTTAGTTGTTAAGTAGATACTTGCTGTTGTTGTAGGTTTTGTAACTGTTTACTATAACAATTCAAGGTTCACCGCGTCCATTTGCCAAGGTTTATTTAACGAATCGTATAGAACGACAAAAAAGCGTCTTCGTCGGTTGTTCGCATGACTAGCCAAGGTGGGTTGTGTTTATTAACGTCGCCATTCAAAGCGCGGATTTCAATTAAATCATTTACAGGAGGAATCGTTTGGCAAACGGAAATAAATGGATTTTATTTCCGATTTCGAATATTTCAAATCCTTCTTTATTCGTTCCTATTAACGAGAACACGTTTAGCAATTTACAAAGAGGAAAAAACGCAATTTCGCATTCACGACCGCAGCAAAACAGAGAGGCTCACATAAATCTGCAGAGACATACAAAGCGAGCGGGGAGCGTCCCGGGACAAAGTAATGAACTAATTACATTAGTCTCAGGATGGTCGCAAGAGATGCGGCTGAAATGGCTAAACCGACCGACTATTAGTCGCGTGATGCTCTGAGAATAATGATGATTGCGCGCTAACAATGACTCCGAATTACTTAAACAGAAAAACAAAATACACTGCATTAAACAAGAAGGAGATAAGCTTTGTAATGGTTTTGGGCTATTTTATTTGGGTGCATGTCATAATAATGTTTGAAGTTTGCAGTAATTAGATTAGGGCACCCCAATCAAATGGGTTAGGATAGGCTAGATCTGTGACAAACCAACCGGTGCTGAGGCAGCGCCCGGCGTTCGCTACATGGAAATTGGTCGCAGTAACAACTTTTTATTGTTATGTATCTTCCGTCCAGACACATTAATTTCCAACTACATATTTCGTTTTGGTTGACAATTAATGTGGGTACCTAACCAATAACTTCGCGTGAATACTTCAAAACTTTGATGGTAGGTACATAGAATTAAAACTTGATATTCGGTAATTAGTACAATACAATACGAGGAGGAATACCATCGACACGAAAAGAAGAAGTAATTACCTTTTTGATGGTATACGTCATATACGTGACGCGCTGTTGCAACTCAACTCATACTCAACTCACAAGTGACAGGCACAAGTGATTTTTGACCCCGAATTTAAGCAATCGTCAAAATTGATTGTAATCTTCTCGAGTCATTTGGTTATTACCACGGACCAATTAATTTGTCTACGCCATTGCGGTTTGAGAAATATCTTATTCGGAGATGATGTCACTTTTATGATATTAAAATTTCGACAAGAATGGGGAAATCTCCGGAGATTTCCACAGATTGGAAATATAATTACAGTAAAACGTTTGCAGGTTTAACTGTAAGAGAGTAATTAATGTTGAATTTGTGCTTGATGTCGGTATGGTCTCGGTTCATTGTGCGCGGAACGCTGTCTCCACCGCAAGACACGGAAGCCAGCGCGGGCGCGGGGTCCGTTAGGCCTGGTTCAGGAATAGACGTTCTTGTGGCCGCGCCTGTGTGAGACCGCACGCTCGCCACCGTGCCTGTCATAGGTCTTCAAACGCAATGTTGTGCTCGCATACCCGGATTGAAGTATATGATTTTACATAAATTCATCACGTCCGTCTAAAATTAAGCTTAAGCATACTGCATACCTATAATGTTACCATTGCTGAGACACAGGCCTCCTCTCTCTAGAGAGAAGTGGGCGGTAATCCACCACACGGGCCCTGTGGGGGTTGGTGGAAGTTACATGTCTTCGAATTTTTGGCAAATAAATAAAGTCATCTTTGATTGCATTTTGTTTTTCCAAAAGCTAAGATAAATTATTATCGTCTTCACGGAAAGAGTAGTAGGTATATCATTCAAAGCTAACAATATATTGCAATCCCCGATGTGCCTGCAAAGCGTAGTTATTACAGCATTATCATCGCATCAAGATCGCACGTTGTAGCGGTCTGTGGGGACCGAGCAGGTCAATGTTCAGCTGTGAACGTGCACGGGATAATGTGTGCGTACAATGAACATATACACTTATATGATCATTGTAATATTCAGGATAACCGTACCAGGTATAAATTCCTACCAGTACCAGAGGTATACCGAGAAGAGACTAGATTATACCAGTTGGGTTTTGAAAACAGATAATTCAGAAATTAATTGTTTTTTTTAATATTTTATTGTAATTAATGTGATATATAATTAAGGAAGCCTTCAACTTCGCTTTGAGGTTCATTCACATTGTTGACCAAGTTAATAGGTAATTTGTCTGAATTCGTATTCCAAACTAGAATCGGTTTTATTATTCACAGTGTTACGCCAATTATCAATTAAACATTCGACTAGAGATTTTTTGCTGAATCCCATAACATTTTTTTGGGATTGTCCTTGAAAAATCATTTTTAGATTCGAATGGAATAATAATGTTGAATAAATTATGTTTAATGGTGAGTGGGTTTGTTTTTTACCGGAGACCGGTCGCTGTTGAGTGTTCTTTTTTGTTCGTAATCAATTTTAGATTTGGAGTGTAGTCGTGACCCGAGCGCGTGAGCCTCCGGCTTCCGCGCAGGGGTCGAGCTAACCAACGACACTCCGTATACAGGAAATTTGAGACACAATGAAAACGCAATTATGTGAAATGTCTTCATTCCATCCTACAAGTTCAACATCACAGCATATTAGAGCCTAACACGTAACTTTAATGTTTATCGACTATCGGTGAACGATTAGGGAACATGTTACCATAATCACTCCTATTGACCAGAGATCATTATCATTATAACAATTTACTTTGTAGATTGACGTCGAACGTCGATTAAAAATAAATTCCCACCTAATCAACGAAAATTCTGAATTAAACACCTACCTAATTGGAAGTTCGCAAGAAGACTTTGGCTGGAAATTAATTAATAGGTCATTAATATAGTATACCCCACTACCATAAACATTGACTTCCTGTCCCACCCTCCGTACCCTGTTTTAATAGAGTCGTTATTATTCATCCACAATTAACTTAGCGAAAAAAGGCTTGCCTCACTTTTTAGCACTTAATACACGAAACGTTTCTAGATTGTAATTTGCATACAAAGAAAGGGAGTACAAAACCGAGACGGTGCTATTTATTACAAAAACGTTTCAAAAAGCGGCGACGCGGGAAGAAAATTTCAGCAAGAATATCCAGTTGAGTAAAGTCCCGGACAAATTGTCGCCGTGGCTTTTGCGGACTGCGGAGGATCTGTGAGGATTGTTATTGATGTGAGGAGCGAGCCGAGCGGCCGCACTATCTGATAGTCTTCATTATGGGCGATCATGCGTGCCGGATACACAGCGCGGAAAGCGGAAAAATCGTGAAATATGGCCGCGGACGTCACACTTAACGCGTATGAATTGCTGCAAATCCTCGCCTATTACATTTTATACCAAAATACGTTTCTGCGTAGCCGCATCGCTCCGTGAATCGATGCACAGATATTTCCTGTTGATGTCTGAATTGCTACAGCGAAGCATAGTTTCACCGAATTCGTGTTTACGATTGTTATAAAAATAACGGAGATTGTTCGTAATATCCGTAAACCATGTTATGTATTCCATTGAATATTTTGATGCACTCTTGAGTCATAGTGTTATTTAACGATATTTGTGTAAGTAATTGTTAACTGTATGGATCGTGCGCACTCTTGCGTGGCTAACGATAATGTTCAGACGATATATTAAAGTTACGACCTATTATATAAAAAAGTAGGACGTATTTAATGAATCTGTGTATAAATTATGCTACAGAATATTTTGAGAATTTATTTCCAACAATAAATAACAAGTTAACTCATGTATAAGTGCCTCTAGTCGACTGTGTGGGTATTATATAGGCACCTATCTATTATCTTCTTGCGTGTGTTGCAAGGAGCTTATAGACTACCCTTCGCTATCGCCTACCTGTCATAAGACGATTATAACAAGTGGATTGGGAGCTACACACATCGGAATATTGATAACATGATGCTGCGAAAATTTACAGAGTATATTATTTTCTTCACTATGTGGATAAATCTATATTTCATAGCGAGCGTTATTGCAACCAATTCAATCACCAATATCTGGGAAACAGACAAAAATAAATCTTACGTCTTTGCTCATATCGCATCCAAGTTTCAAGCAATATTTATTCAGCGACGATAATAAATTACCTTTTTTCGTACTACGTATTTGTTACGATCAAATCCCAGTTGGTACATTTTTCAGTATGTACCTAACCTAATAAATTGTGTCTATCGATACGAAGGATGAATACCTACCAGGACTGAATGATTTATCTGTTCTGTGTTCGTCATTGTAATAAGAAGCAGAAAAACTTTTCTATATCGGAATTCATTTTGAAAAATACACGAAAAATACCAACGATTATTATGGAAGTATTTTCGTATTTTTTAATCTGGGAGTTTTTATCGAACCAATTATTTTAATTCACGTTTCTATCTTCACACAGCGCTTCACAATATGTTCAACTTTCCTAAAATATTTTCTTTTTGCGCAAAACTTATATTTTGCTAGATTTACAAAAGGTTTAAAAAAGTTAAAAAAGTATTGCAACCTCGCCTTAAATACGTAACGTATCAGCTACATACATATCTTTGGCTTATTTCAATGGTAGTGGAAGTAACTAAAATAAAGTGTAGCTTAGCAAAGTGTCACGCGCGTCGCGTCTGCGCTTATGTTTTTAAACCGGCTTGACACACTTCATTCAGCGTTAGATTTTACCGGCCATATTGAATTGCAGAAGAACCTCTAATGGATAAAAACAAAGTTTGACTAATAAGTAATAACCTAATCAGACGCGGCTGTTGACTTCAAAAGCTTTATAGGAACGTCTTTGGAACCTGAAACCTTAATATATCGGCTAATCTATTCTGTAAAAATCACTCCGTGTAATCTTAGGTGAAGTGAGCATGAAGTGAGCTGTCAATAGTGTCAATCCAATCAAATGTTTTCGCAGTGAGATTTTGGCTGAATTGTCCGGCTGAAGTATTTTTGCCTAGAAAGGAATAACAATTAAGTTTTCGTTAGGTGCAGTACGGTACAACCGTTACTTGACATTAACAGTTGATTAACTTTGACCAACAGGTAATACTGACGACCTTATGACAATAGTATCATTCTTGTTGAACATGACTTGGGTATACTTTTAAATTGCTATAGTAAAGTGACTGCATTTAGTAGGTTAGCAGGTAACGGTTCGCAGAATTTGTTAAGAAAATGTTTTTTTTTTTTAATTTAAGCTTGTTGAGCCGTAACTATTCAGATTCATTAGTGTAAATTAATATTATTAACAACAATAAGTACATTTGTAACCACGTGTTTTATTATGAAATGAGAATCGCAGATTTACGTTTTAATGCGGTTATCCCGGCATCAGCGGTTTTTAATATTATATGTAGGTTTTCAGTAATTAAACCTAGCTGACCTCATTTTGTCCTATTTTATATAGATTTAATAAATTCGTTTCGAATGGTTTTATTTTGCTTTATGATAAGGGTAATAATAATGGACGAGAGAGACTACGAGTAGGATCTTGCTCGTACTTTAAGCATGGATTAATAATAATCCCTTTTGTGAACCGATTCTCATCGTTGTTTTCTGATTATATGAGAAACAAAATTGATTCAGAGCTTAAAAAGCATAATTGACACCTAAAAAAGATTTTGTTTTAAAAAATAATTTTGCTGGAACAAAAAATTATAACGGTACAGACGCCTAGCACATCAAGCTACTACAATCTGTCAAATTTCTTTAATAGATTTTTAACTTTGTCGCTAAAGCATTAGGTTCAAGATTGATTGGGAAAATTTGATGTGTTGGTAAAAACTAAAAACAGGTGAAACTAATAAAAGCGTGTTATAAATACATTAATCTCAATACGCCAACAGCAATAGGCGCGCTATAATATTATGAAATATAAAATTGATTCACGGCTACGAAAAAACGGCGTAGCATACGCGTAGCAGTTCAGCGTCTGTATTCCGTAGCCTACGATAATAATGCAAATAAAGGAAAATCAGGGAGCCAAGTTTATTCTGTCCCCATCCGAACTATTCTCGGCACAGAATATAATCCATATTCAATTCATAATCGGAATACATTATAATATGTCGGCGGGTGCGCGTGCGAGACGACTGCGCGGCTGCGGCGCAACGAGCCACATTCTTCGTTCGACAAACGAGCGACTGTGGGCCCTCAATTATTCCGCCAGCATTGTCCCGGAATGTCTAATTTGCTCACGTAATTTTGGTCGGAATTTGTCCCCGGCCGACGGATGCTGGGAACTATTTTTATTGCTTGTTTCCTATTTTCTGTAGTCCATCGGGAACAATATAACTTGAAGCTCGCGAACTCTAACCAACTTGTCTCCGAACAAGTGTATTGTGAATTGCACGTCGCCGACTGCTGCACGCGCCCGTGACGACGTTAAATATGTTTTCTTTAACTTTGTTGTTTGGGCCCCGTGAGAAACATTCCGTGTGCCATGTATAGTGTACCGTACACTTTGTTAATCGAAACCTATTGTGTTTCAGCGTATTGTAGGAGGAGCTCTTTATTCGTGTGGAATACTTGTACGACTATTAATTGTAGCGGCGCTGACTCGTTATACACTGGTAACGTACACTACAATAACTTACGTTTTGTATCTTAGTAACTGTAGGGAAGGCTGCTACTTGCACATTTATTACTTGTAGATTTATTCGCATAAACTTTCAGCCCTGTAAAGTAATCCTTTAATGACTTTTACAACTTCGCGGAACATTAAACTCTTTCGTATAATCTTTTTCCTTCTTTACAGCCTGCGATTAAATTACTTTTATATTCATGACTATTGATCAGCCGCTTGACTTACTTTGAAGTTCAAGTAGGGATTCTTTATTTATTATCTTTTATTACTTGATAAAAATGAAACTTTCTGTAACTCAAAGTAAAATAAAGTTTAAACTTTAAAGGGTCATACGATATGCAATGAAAATGTAAAGTACAAAGTGCACAGTGATAGATGTAATTGAAAACGTTAGCTATAGGTATGATGTTAACAGTGTATATAGAGATAAGTGATTTTGGAATGATGCCAGGACGTGGCCCGTGGAGCCCCACTCCATTTGCTCTTTACATAACTCAGTATTCAAGGGATCATTAATCTTCCTAGTTCCACGCCAGGCCGAGTTTAATTTTAATAAACGGCTTTAGCCATACTACGGTATTAATTTACATGCCTTAATGAATGGAACTTGTTATTTGGATTGTTACGATTTTAATTGTGATACCGAGCAATCAAAAATGTATTAGTAAATGTTATTATTGCACAATGTACCGCGTTTAAATTACTATGCAGGTGAGAAGATTGGAAAGCGATAAGTTCTTCGGTTATAATTGTTTATGGTATTTTAAAACAGTTGTTGAATACTACTTATAACAAATAAATATTATTTTGCTTTACAGTTCATATCATACTGTTGTTTCCCCTGACACACGCGACATTATTTGTTCCTTCTTTAGGTTCTATAATAATCGTAAATGAGCCCATAACTCAAGAGAAAGCACTACGCTCGTAATTCTGTTAGTAGTCGCTGATGTGGCACGTAATACAAGATTTTAGAAGCTCTCTAGCCCCAAGGGAATGACCCTTGAATGTTCGAATTCGTCCTTCATCAGACCCACGCTGGGTATTTTATAGCCCGGGGTCAAAATTGTACTAGAACACAGGTGTGTGATTTTGTTATGTCAGACGTTAGGACAAACGGCTAAGCCGACTGTTTTTGTTCGAGTATGTTGGAGTATTACGATAATTATAGACATCTGTGTCTTGTTAGATTGCTTACAGTATACGTCTGCCTTTTGTAAAAAAAAAACTAGGCACCTTACAAATAATTGAAAAACGTTCTGCGTAAAAAGCTGTTCGTAATATCGGTCCTGAACACCTGATACGAATTTGGCGAGAAATTACTGCCACATATAAAAAAAGCTCCATGGAACTCGTGAATTACTTTTGTTTACATTTCCGGGCGTTTGGTTCCCGCGTGTTATTCACTCGGTTCAATAATACTGAAACATTTGGAAAAACAGGCGAGTGGTTCGTTCCAGACGTAACCATGAAATGTGTGATTTACCCGCCTTCTGGGAAATACCTTGGAGCGCCGGTCGCTGCCGATGCGGGTGTAATACCTTAATTCGGCTAATCTCGTTTTCGACCGGAGCCCTGCGGTTGGGCTGCCTCGTGCTGATCCTCACTCAAAAGCGATTCACTAACGTCTTGTTAGATCATTGCTGTCAGTCCGTCCTTATTAATCAAGCTCTTAGACAGCCACTATTACGGAAAATAGTAGACTGTATCTGTGCAGAAATATTCTCTTTTACAGTAGTAAAAACTAACGTTAAAAAGTTTTACGACAGTCATATTTTATATAAACAACTAATTCCTGAAATAAACGGCTACTGGCTTTTAGCAGACAATTGTATTTAATATAAAAAAATGAATTAACCAGTGCAGTATCCAGAAGCAAAACAGGTCTCGTGATAGTGTGCGGACAGCTTTTTATCGCAAGTTTACATCGACATGCAAATCTCCATCACGACACTCGCCTGCCGTACTTCTAAAAGTAGTTTCAAGAAAAACTGACTTACAAAGTGAGCAGTGTAGGTAATATTCCATGTTTCTGCAAAAACTAGGTAACTAGTTAGCTTGTGCAATGAATAAATTGTATCTAAAGATTTTTATCTCAAAAAGTAGCTTTTCACGAATTCTGTCTGGAATGTAAAGCGGAATATCTCAAGACCTAATCTTTTATACAAAGAGACTCTGACAAAGAGCAATTAGGACGCTTTGTAAATAACTTCAGTAAGGTTTTATGGTTATATTTCGTGAATAAACTGACATTGACTCATTTGAAAGTAACGCAGACTGGGACTGTACTTTCTCTGGCGCCGTCCGTAGTTTCGACTCCTTATAAGGAGCAGGTAAGTGAAGTCCATAGAACAACGGACTAAGCTATATTTTAATGGCACTCATTATATACCAGAGCAAATAACGTAGTCGTTCCTATTTCATCAAATAATAACTCTTTACACGGAGAGCATGACGTACAAATAAGGTTGTAGACATATTGAACTATTGATGCTTGTGTTCTGTATCATTACCATATTGACTATGTACGTGCTTCGTCTTTTCATTGCTCCTCCTAGGAATAGTAAAACGAAATGTCTATAGTGTGGTTGCATTCTTCTTTATAGCGGTGCTAACACGTTTAACGTCTGCCCATTTCTCACTATAGCCATTTCAGTAGGACACTTTTATTTGTTGTTCTCTGAAAGCTTGATTTAACCATTTGAAATGTTTGCAGAAGCCCCGGCCGCATAAGGCTTGTGTAAAAGCCGGCACTCAAAAAGTTTAAATGATTCGATTACTTTTTAATTAGGCCAGATATTCAGTGTCAGATCTCGTTTTATGTGCAGTGGAGGCTCTGTTTACATTAATCATTGCTGAAATGTATTTATTATCATCTTCAGACTAGTCTATTTAGGTCAAACTTTAAATATGGAAACGATAGAATATAGATTTCACATAAGTACGACAGGTTTTTTCAAACAAATATTGTGTGTAAGGAAACTCGTTTAGATAGGTTATCTCTTGCAGAAAATTGCTTTGCATCTCCAAGGAAATATCACGGACAGGAAAACGCTTCCGTTAGTTGTGACTCACTTGAAATAAATCTTCCAAAACTGCTGAAAAAGCTTTTAGAAGTGTTCATGTGTACCCACGTATGATTATCGTTTAGAAAATTCTTACTGTAATTTTTTATATTAGATACAGTTTGAACTTTAGAAGCTATGATAAATTATGATGAATAATATGTGTAACTTTTAATATGAAGGATTTTTCAGTTCAATATTGTATCATAACTTAAGTACCTAGTTAGGTACTACCATCTAATACACTATAATGTTTGATTAAATTCAATCTACTATAACAGCCGAGGAATAAACTTATCCCCTTGGTATAAGGTCTTGAATAAAACCGGTATTTATAAGTTATCTATACAATCTCTTTAATCTGGCTTTTCATTACGTACTTTATCTCTTCCGCATCTATCCAATTTCGTAATTAAAACGTTAAGGCGACGTGATATCATACACAGTATAATTAAATCAAAAAGCGTCCGAACCCGAGTGGGGCCTGACGAGTCCATAAACGGGCCACAGACAGGCCAATTTGGTGCGTGCGGGGATCGTGCAGGGGTGCAAGTCACGCGAGGGGCAGCCCCAAGCAATGCATATTAATACACGGAATTACATTACCAACCATCGTTTATCATTAACAGTAAGCACGAAACTGGCCAGCTCTGCTAATTGTTAAAAATAAACCTAGATGTGCCAGCCATTTTGAATTTTTGTTTTCATGTGAATTAAGGATTAAATCCGGCCATCTCTCGCGTTGGTAACAGAACGTAGCAGAGCAGTTTATTTCGGACTGTTTATAAAAACAGTTAAACTTTATCAATGATGAGTCATTAGCACTTCAAATGTAATAAAACATTGCCCATTAAAATCTTGCTTTCCATTGGTTGTGTACATCAATTATGGGGTAAAACGTGAGCCAAATGAAAGGGGAGTGCAGGACGAAGCACGGAGAGCCCAGTGAGTCAGCTCGCGCGGCCAGACGGCGCCATGCCCCGCCACGCACTGTCTTGCCCACCCCTCCCTACTTTAAAATTGTACTGCCGATGCAATAACATGGCTGAATTATTATTTTCGCCGACGGAACTCTATTTAACATATAAAGGAGTTCATAAATTGATGAGGTGGGTAAAATGTTTAATTAGGCTCGTTAAAATAGTAGTAATAGTTTATAGTGTATCTCTGCATGTTGAACACAACATATTGCTCAAAATGTAACTGCGGTTTTCAATCAAATTTTTTTTATGTAAAGATGGGTAGGAGCCACAAAACTGAGCTTTTAGAATGGACGCAGAACAAAACCCAACAATGACAGTTTAAATTGTTCGTGCAGCTTTCCATATGGACTAACTACGATTTAAAATATTTTATTTCACTTTGAGTTTCCAACAACAAGGCAGTGGGGGCTGAGAGCCGTCTGTGACCGCACTTTGGGATAATGTTACACGATACAGCGCAAGCCGTCCCGCGGTTTGGCACTCGACGCAAGACGCAAGCCGTCATACCGGCGCGGGGCTGACGCGGCTGCACGCTCGCTGCGACCACTGGGAGCCGGCCCGAGCCAGTCTCTTGTACTAGATTACACTGATGTCTCTAAGGAACCTCAGCTGTTGTTGCAAATATTCTATGTTGCGTTACAAGACGGTCCTCCTCCTAGGGATATCGGTTTTCAATGATATGGCTCTAAAATTTGGATGCTATTTGCTTGAAATATAGCTATTCTGTCCTTAATATATACAAACGTTGCCACCGTTCATGTTGCCAGCATAGGAACTAAAAGGAGACAGTGTGGCAGACGCACGTTCAGTACATACAGGATCTTTTTATAGCCAAGGCGCCGCAAATAAAACCGAATCAGACGCATAGCGGGGCGCGGCCCGACGGCGATGCTCAACGTCCGCGCTACTTGTATGTAGCGGGTAAACAATAAACTCTGGCTATACATGTTTACAAGTTTAAGTCAAGACGGCAGCTTCGACCGCATGGCGAAGTTGTGTTTGTTCAAGCACAACGTTCGTATCGTTCAAGAAGCTTTCACTCGGTTCGATGCCCCGCCACCCAGCCACCCAGTCCGAGCCAACGGAGAGAAATAGTCCTAACAGTAGTTTGAAACGATCCAGTTGATGTATTACGCTTATTTATATTTCTGACAGCTTTCACAGCTTTCAAAAATAAATAGCTTTAAAGATTTGTGAAATTGATGTGTTCTAATTATGTGCAGTGGCAGATATTACGGAACATGATGGATCTTAACTCTTGTTCGTTTCGTTATTATACTAATAAACTTGGATAGCCTGCTATATTTATAAAAAGCAACACATTTTGGCAAACAAAGAAAAAATAAATGTATAAATCAAGGATATTGTTAGTAAAGTTTCAAAGGACAATGCAAGAATTGTCAGTGGTCTCTAAATATAGTTGTAAAAAGCGCCGTCAGGCGTCTGCGTCGCTGTCGCCGGCAACGATTTATCGCGCGATATATTCGCAGCGCCCGGCGACACTGCCGCGCCGCGCGCTGCTCTATTTACATTCTACTTGTGTCCGTATGAACCCTATACTTCACTATACTTAACAAAGTACCACACAAAAGAACACTTCAGCCCTATGAATTGATTATTCTTAAGACCTTCGTAGGTTAATGACATTCACGCACGGCCTTTTTGTTACTTTCAAAAAGGAGCGCGCTTTAATTGTTTTTTTTTTATGAAAAGCTTTTGTTTCGTGTCCCCTTGGCTTGATGTTCCTTGAGACGGAAAATTAAAGTACCTATACAAGGGTTTCTAAATAACAACAAGCTAAGAGGCGAGCAAGACGATTGTCGTTCCGTTATCATCCACAAGAAAAGTATAGCTTTAATAAGGCAAGACGACCTCCGCCTCCTAATGTAGCCGGGGCCATTACTTGGCTCCCCCTAATGGATATTTACTCTCACAGCAAACATAAAAAGTCACATCGTAACAGACAAGTCGATAGTGAGAGGTTTTGTGGCCGCCCGGAATATTTATTTAACACAAAACATATGACTTACAATTTTCCCAATGTGACGATAAAAGTCATTAAAATATCGACTTTCAACTTGAAACACTTTTAGAGATTTGAGGTCACTTATCATAACGGGATTATCTTAAATGTCGTTCCAGTGGATCTTTAATGTGAAGTAAAAGTTTTGATCGGTAGTAAAAAGTTCGTTTAATTTATGAACGCTAAGTACACGCTAACAAACTTGGTGAATCCTTTAAACAATTCAAATGAAATTAATGAGAAGTACCGAATGAAATTCTTGTGGGCTTAAAACATTTCTTTCCACATTTAGCTACCGAACTAGGGTAGTCGCTTAGTATTTTGGTATTAAACCTAAATGCCAAAGAGACGATGGAAAAGTTCACATTAAAATACATTGGCGACTAAATAGTATAGTTGGCGTTGTTTTAGCGAGTTCTAATTCAGTGGCGCCGCGCGGCGGTGGGCGGGCGCGCGGAGGGCGGGCGGCAGACGGCGGGCGTTTTTGATGCCCTTGAAAATAACTGCATAGTTATTCCTGATCTAGAACGTATTTGTTTGATGTAATCTATTTCATCATAAAACAAAATGGATTATATTGTGCTTTTATGTGCGCATCTGTTATCGTCTGACACATAACGTCTGAATTTAATGCGATGAATTTCATATTAAACTGCTTTCAGCGATTGTGTTATTGACATGATTTCACTTTCAGATATATTTTCTCAGTAAACACACGTGAATGACGAAATGTTACCGTTGGAATAGCAATTTCAAGAATATTTATTTTCTCTTCCAACAACCTACGCAGGTAAATGCTTGCTCGTAGTTCCACTTACGTACAGTAAAATATTATTCAGCGCTCGAGGTTCTATTTTTAACCGACTTCTAAAAAAGGAGGAGTTTCTCAAATTCTCAATTCGGATGTTTGTACTTCTTTTTTTTTTTAATGTTTGTTCGCGCATAACTCCGTCGCTTGCCAACCGATTTGAAAAATTATTTTTTTGTTGGAAAGGGCGTAATTTCCAACTTTACCGATTGACTTAGAAGGCTATGAAGACTTTAGACAGTTACACTCTAACAGAAGTAGTGCAGGCAACTTGTTAAGGGCTGTTCTTTCAATCGACAGATAATTTTTATTTGTGGAATAAAATAAAACGTCAGACAGTTTTTGTATGGAAGAACTGTCAAAAATTCAAAATGATTCCTCCGATAAAATTATCTGGCGTTGAAAAAATCAGCCATTATATGAAAAGAAATAATTTGACGTTCGTTCCTAGCCAATCGAGTGTGCCTTTAAATAACGGAATTTAATAATAGATTGAAATGATTTCAAACAATGTTCTGTTTCAATGTAATGTAACGTCTGCGGTTAGTTTTCAACTCATTACGGTACATTCACAAAACCGCTGAAACGTTCATTTGGGTCCTTCATTTCGCCGAAGCGAGGAGTTAGAAATCACAGAGAGTAGTAACTAGTAACGTAGGAGATCTGGTTGCGGTTAATTACGGCGACACAGTTGTGGCGGCCGCTGCCGTGTAACGGTCACGACACCCTCCGGATACCGTCAGCGACCGGACCGATGCCGGAGTGCCCGTGCCGCCCCTAATCGCGCCGACTAATTGCGCGTTTAGAAAAACCCCTTAATGATCCCGCATTACGTAATGCTTGTCGTGTAACGGCACAGTAACTGCTGCCATTAACATACTCTTGTGTATTCGTAACGTCAGTTGACATCTCGCCAGTGGCAAATGACAGGTTTGCTCTGTTATTTCCTTATGCAATTTCTGATATGAATCACTATTAATGGCAGTGTATCTTCCAGGCTGTTATGTTAAAATTGCCATTAGGTACTCATAAACTATTTCTATGACCATAAAGCGATGCAATATCGCCAGGAATTTCTAATGACTAAATACAATTTGTGTTCAAAAGTTCAAAAGGACATGTGATGACTAAAATCATGGTCCTATAAATACATGTAAGAGCATGCATTAAAATAATATATGTCAGAGATACTCGAGATTCTTAACATACCTAGCTGAAATTGTTTCGAGTCTCACGATCGTCCATAAAAATAGAGTCCATAAAAATAATGCGCGTATCTGCAGCAACATTATCAAGTACCGGTCAACAGTTACCTGAACTTATTTGTACTAGCATCTGCCACTTCTTATCGCATTTTAAATGGAACAAGTCAGGTGTGTGGTGTGCTGCAGAGTCTAACGAAACCATATGAAAGGTCAGCGGGGGTCAGTGTCCCTGCGATAAGTTTGCAGGTGCCCGGCAGCTGCGGACACGCGATAATTAGACACCATTGTACCATGATACAGGAATTATTGATATTAAATATTGTGTTACTGATATAAATATTAATGTGGAGGACAGATAACTGTGTTTTGTTGAAGCTGTGAGCGAAATAGATAGCTACATCTGCTCGATAGTTTTTAGTTTTCACTAACAGGTTTTTTCAGTGTTTAGAGTTTTGTTTTACGTTATTCAATCAACTCAGCCAAGTAGGTCCGCGGTCGGTGGTGTGATTTTACTGCCAGAGATAGGAGAGATTAAATGTATGTAATTAATTAATGACGGACCACGGACCTATGTCCCATCAAAGTTTTGATAAAAACAGAGAGGAAGTAACAAAAAAGAGCTTTTCTTTTTACAACATGGGTAAGTACTTACCTACTTACTTCAGTTCGATTACTTGTCTAAGTGTTACTGCGAAGAAAATTATGGATCCCCAACGTAATGAAACGTAATGAAAGCGTCTTATCGATGTATAATTAAGGACGAACAATCGGATTACCGGAAACAAATTAAATTACCTGCTCTAAGGCGGGGGAAAGGTGGCGATTAAAAACCGGTTTTAACACGTTTTTGTGTGCAAAATGGAACCGGGCTTCTCTGAAATATTCACGCCTTGGATTTAGGTTTATCTGTATGATGATCTATCATCCTCTATTTGACGTTAACTTCGTCGGCCTTAAGCCAGACTCACTGAACTTTGCCATGACTATATTAGAGGAACAAACTTCGAATGCCGTCTATGTCTTCGAGCCATTTGTCTGGTGTTTTACCGTATGGCCATTGACCTGCTTCTAGGCACTATATAAAAACCGCATTTGCTGACCACCAGCTGCCTGCCTTGACACTATAAGCTATCAGATTGTGAAGGCTTAAATCAATATTAATTAGCCCAGCACTTTTTACCAAACCACTTTTTCGTGTGATCTAGATTAAGCTAAAGATACCTACGTAATGTCTTTATCTACTTGTGAATTCAAACAAATCCTTCATCAGCATGATTATGATTTCTAAATATAAGTATCCTGTTTCTGACAGAATTATTAATCATAACATCATCACAGCATCAGTATTTCCTGTCCGTCTTTCTGTGCGGCACGTTATTTGCAGAATAATCCATAGCGGTACAACCATACAGCAGTCGGCCTCAGGTCATCAATCATGGGACGGCAGCAGCCCGGATGCTCCTACAAAGTACATGATCCTAAGAAAAGAATTACGAAGGTACATAACATGCTAATCCCCGATTTATGGCCCTTCGCGTTATTTACCCTCACATTAATCTATCTTAGCTATAAAATGTTGTTGACAAAGTTTGTTTCGTATTCTCGTCTATATTTGGATTGGAACCTAGTACCTACTTTTCTGGAAAAGCGTAATTTTGTTGAGAAAGTTACAAGGTCGCAGAATTTGTAACAGGTGTTAGGAGGATACATGGTTTTGTGTGCAGATGATGAAAAGGTAGGATTATATGAAAAAATATAATTGCTCGAATTTTATTCAATTCGCGAAAGAATGTAGGTATATGTAAAAAGATCTTCTAATACTGGAAGTTAGGGATGGACTAGACTAGCAACAGACAAATATGTAGTTTTCAAAAAATGGCGCGACCGATCTAAAACTTAGACCGGCGGCATTCAAAAATGCTATGTAATTGAAGGGCGTTAAAATGCCAACGTATGGGTTAAACTGACCTTCCGTGGAACTGGAGGTAAACGATCGAGCAGCCGTCTTGTATTGTCAAGCATTATGTTGCTACTAATCGCCCGCCCACAGCTCATAGCTGCTCGTGAGCTTCGAGCTCACGTTCGAAGAATATTATAAGGTACGTGATCGTACAATACGTTATTGCAAGGATTGTGTACCTTGTACCTAGAAACAGTTAATTCCTGTCAATCGTGAAAATAAGTCTTTTATATTCTAGAATGAGTGTTTATGTCATTTATGCACCGTGGCAGCACTTCCTCCATTATATAATCGAAGTACAATAGGTGCCTACGTAGAGAATGAAGCGATTTCTTGGTATTAAAATGCATTCTTATAAAAGTATTGTTACCTGTTAGGCATAAAGTATTTCTTTCGCTGTAATAAGTTCCATCCAAGTTGTAGGTACCTCTAACAATGCTTATGCTAATTTCGACATTTTGATGTGACCTCTAGTTTTGATTTCTTGCTCGAAATCAAAGTTACGTTGGCACGACACCGTTTCGCAATTTGATCTAGAATATAAATTATTCAGATTGCAATGATTTTACATAAATCCCTAGTTAATCCTAATTCATATTTATAAATTATTTATAAGATGTGAACTATGCTTAAGTAGTGTCGCCAGTTTGTCTGCCAGAATATGTGATAACATAATTTTCCTAAGTTTAACTTAAGTATTTTCCTAGGTAATGATGTCAGCGGCTCGCCTTGAGCCGAGTTGAGCCTACATTCCGCCTCATTCCGAGGCGCACGTGGAAACCTGTGTAATTATACATTTACTGCAATTGAACGTCGGCGTCCGTCAACTTTAATAGTGAGCGCGGGACAACGACTACACTGCTCTGTATTTCGTAAAATGTTCGTTAGTTCATTATTTCTTTATTGCTGCTTAAGGGCCTGTAATACCTCAGATTGCGAAAATTGTCTTAGCATTAATGACTCTAGTTTCAACAATACTGCAGTATTCTCTTTGAAATTAATATACAATAAAGACGAGGACTGCTGCGAGGTGTCGTCTGTTTCGAAAACACGATTGCATACAATTTTCTCGATACAAATAAATCTCAAAGTTACCTCTAAACCGTACAATAAAAGAAGAATTATCAATGAAAACTTTCAAATTAGGTCATGAAACTTTGCAGGCTAATCGATCTATGCATAAAGCAGGTGTCATCTGTTCGTTTTTTTTTTTTTAATCGTTACTTTTAACGTAAAAAGATGGGATTGGAAATATCAAGCTTTTTAACCACTCACACCTTGAACCGATCTGCCGCCCGGCCCCCGACAGGACCCCGATTCAGTACTTGTCAGTACCGCTTCGGCTATCGGACGGGGAACCCGTGTCACTTCGCTTGCGCTCAAAAGACCCGATTGACAACGTTTTATGTTCTGAAGAAATTATATGATAATGTAAAATTAAATTTAGATGTTAGAATAAGGCACCCGTATTTTAATTTTATCCAAATTTTGTAGTTTTAATTTATAAAATCATATTTGAAATGGTTCAAAATCGTAATCTCACGTCAATGTCAAAATTTTGTCAAAAATTTAGGGAGGTAAGCGTACCTATTTTAGACAGTTCCCAAATTTTTATGGTGTTTTCAATATTCAGCAAAACTTTTTTTATAAATAATTTTATTTGAGATAGAAAGAAAGAAAAAAGTTTATTGGGACACAGTTCGTGAAACACAAAATACAAAATTAATAAAATAAAGAATAATGTTTCAGACAACAATAGTGTGTGCCTCACGGCTGCGCCAAAAAGGTTCATTTCAGCATTAATGCCAGACAGATGCTGTCTGACGCTGGTTTTCTAATGAACCTTTAGGGAAAAGTGACGGGGAGTACACACAGTTTCAACATACCTAATACATACTTATAAATAAATAAATAAACTAGTAATCACGTACATACATATCATTACAAATACAAATAAGAAAAAAAAAAACCAAAACCAAAACAACCAAGTCTCAGCAAAACCTGTTTTTCTCGATCAATCTACATAAAATATGTTTGTGGTAATAGAAATATATTTCAATTACCACAAATGTATAGATACAGGTGGATTTTTGAAAGGATTTTTGAGAAATCACGGTACAGCGGACAGAGCTCCGGCGGGATCTCATGGCGACATATAGAGTGCGATTGTCGCAACCCAGTGCTGGGCACGCCACAATTGCGGCGATAAGTCCCCTCTTTGAGGAGTGGCTGGAGAGGCGCCACGGTACCCTCACCTTCAGCCTGACGCAGGTCCTCACCGGACACGGTTGTTTCGGGCGGTTCCTGTTCAGGATAAGGCGGGAGGAAACGCCAAGGTGTCACCACTGTGTGGATCGCCTGGAGGACACGGTGGGAGCATACGGTGGAGGTCTGCCCAGCTTAGGCGGAGTCACCGCCGCGTCCTCGTGGCGGCGATCGGCGGCGGCGATCTCTCGCGTCCGGCCCGGGTCCAGGCCATGATACGGAGCGTGAGTGCATGGGAAGCCGTCACCTCCTTCTGCGAAGCAATAATGTTCGCAAAGGAGGAGGCGGAGCGCATGAGGGAGAGGCAATCTCTGCGCTCACACGCCCCTAGTCGCCGCAGGAGACGCCCTGGACGTCGGGAGTCAGCAACCGAATCCCGGACACCGCAGGCGCGGGCTAGCGAGCGGCGAGCAACGGGCAGCTTGCCGCCCGGTAAGGACCAGGCCCGGGTCGACGGTGCGATGTGTTCCACGCGTGTGACCCCGTCAGTTAGTGCTGACATCTCTTTGAGGCAGGCGTGGAACACAACGCGCCTCAAAGAGATGTCAGCACTAACTGACGGCGTCCGCTAGGACCGATGCCATGCCAGGGCCGCGGGTTGTTCGAAAGAGATACCGTGGCCCCTGGCACAGCCAACTAAAGAAACGGGTAGGTTTTTCTTCCCACACAAAAAAAAAGGTGTAAAAAGGCCCATAGCCGTCATACATCAAACTAAGTAACATTGCACAGAACTCGAAATTGCTGGGAATCGACTTTTATTTTTCGAGTGAAAGAATGTCCGGAATCGCCCCGTGCACAAGAAATATCGGACATTCACGATAATTATTTGTTTATTTTAGTATATTAGTTGCAAATACTTTTGTAACACGGACTAACTAAACTAAATTTAAGTTCAGTGCATCTTTTTTTTTCTATTTCATTAAGAAAAGGGCAGAAGACCAATTAATATTAGTTTAGTCCTGTCAAATTAGTCAGCGCCTGGCGTAAATTGACGTATTTTTAGTAGCCATGTTTTTAATCACGTCTAAACTTGCTATGGAGTATCTAAATTTGAAAGGACTAAACTAATATTTATCTTCTGTCCTTTTCTTAATGAAATAGAAAGAAAAAGATGCACTGAACTTAAATTTAGTTTAGTTTGTTAACAAGGGAATCGGCGCCATTGCCATGTCCAGGGATATTATTATTATCTCCTTTATCTCGTTTAAATACTTACAAAATACATTTTTAAATATTTTTATAAACAAAAGGATAAAAAAACATTTAAAAATATAAAAAGTAGTAGCCCACCAGTATCGGGAACAGGGTCCAAGCTACCGGCGGTCAGGGCTCCAGAGAGAGGAACCTCCTGACGATGCGAGCCGTGTCCAGAAGTACCGCTTTCTGAATCAAGCCCTTGATCCAGCTGCCCAACGAGAGCCTCCTCAGGTGTTGGTCGAGGCTCTTGGCTATTAAGCCATTGGCTGTCACAACTATCGGCACAATGATCGCTGAGTCCACATCCCACATGTCGACAACCTCGCGAGCCAAGTCAAGATACTTGATTTGTTTATCTTTCTCGGCTTTCACGAGGTTGTCATCATGCGGGACGGTTATGTCAACAATCATTGCGCGTCGCTCTGATCGATCCACCACCACTATATCAGGCTTATTGGCAACAATAGTCCTGACACTGATGATGGATCGATCCCAGTACAATATGATATTTCCATTTTCGAGAACTGGGTCGGGCACATACCTGTAGTACGGCACCTCCGAATCCACAAGGCTGTATTTCAGAGCAAGTTGCTGATGGATTATCCTAGCTACAAGGTTGTGTCTATGCAAGTATTCTCCATTAGCTAAGCGAGAACACCCGGAGATAATATGCCTGATTGATTCCCCCGGCCGGTGGCATGCCCGACAGATGTCAACCGTGCCGTCTTTCACAATAAATCTCCGGTAATTGTTCGTCATGATAACTTCGTCCATAATTGCACAGACAAAACCTTCGGTTTCTCCATAGAGGTCACCAAAACGCAGCCAGGCTACGGACGCTAATAGATCTACATCGGGCCCATGCAGGGCCCGGAAGAAGCGTCCGTGAAGCTCCTTACTCTGCCATACCTCCATGCGTTCATTAGTGTCAAGCACTACTGGTTTGCACCAGTTCTCTTTACCCAAGGAAAGCGGGGTGAGGCCCTTGTCCACCGCGACTACATCTCGATGCATCCCTACGTCGGTATCTAGGAAATATTCCCTGAGACTGCATATCTCGCGATTGTGGAGGTTCTTAGCGTTTAAAAATCCTCGACCTCCACATTTTCGCGGGATATACAGCCTCATTACCGATGACCGTGGGTGATGCATTCGATTTGCAGTCAGCAGCGTACGGACTCTCCTATCCAGGGCATCGAGTTCGGTCTGAGTCCATTTGAGTATGCCGAAAGAGTACATCAAAACTGGCATGACCCAACCGTTGAAGGCGCGCACCTTGTTTCCACCTGATAAAAGACTATTAAATACTTTTTTAAGGCGGCTAAAGAATTATTATTATTATTGTCTTAGTTGTAATGGTACTTATTAATATTATCGTATGACAAAAGTTGATTTAATTCAGTTTTAACGTATGGCCATAGTAAATCTTAGGAAATATCGATAAATCGTATCAAGTTTGCCACCCTTATTTTTGACGTGACTAAATGGCGGTTTTCAGTATCTTACCTAACCTATGCTCTCACTGCGTCGATTGCTCTTTGTAATAGTATTGAATATTACGACTTGGCTATTTTAACGGACTCTGATTGCTTTCAAAAACGACTTACCTGGCTGTGATTTTCGGAACTGTGTACCGCTCAAACGATAACATGGCACTGTTTCTATTTTTACATTAATACACACAAACATTTTATCTCATTCTAAAACCAATGCTAAGAATACAGGTACCTATTTTAATTAGATTCTGTGCATTTAAACGTTGCAATGATAATATACACTTAGGCTTTAGAAAAAAACTGCAAAGATACCTAATTATCTAGGTAGGTACAAAAAATAGCTAAATGTATTATAAATGTTATTGTTTTTTAGTTTCTTAAATATCACTCGGAGCTATGAAAAACTATATCTAATATTCATTGTTATGGTTCGATTATAACCTCAAAATCTGATGCTTTTTTTTTTAAATATATATATTCTGCAACAAGTCCGCTATATAAATAAGATCTTATAGGAGTTTACTAATGATCGACAATTCAACACATAATTTTCCGATGCTCTTGGTTCCAGGGCGAACAATGTATGGGCGCAGAGCAATGTCCTTTGCTGTTTGCGCAAACAGGCTTCGTAAGTCATAAAAGACAGGACACACTGATTGAAGATCTTAGTCTTATGAAAGTGAAATACTCAATGAAAAGACTCGGTGAAGTTTCCTAAACGCTGCGCTGCCCAGCCCAGCTAAATGCTTTTGTTCACCTCTCAAAGTTGTTCTTACCAAACTGCAGAATTTTCCGTGGGTAAAAGTATTCTCGGACAACTTTGAAAGCATTAACATTGACAGCAATCGTTGAACATAACCTGGGTTTTCTCCAAGTTCATCCGGAGACCAATACGTATGAATCAACTAGGCTGTACAGCATCTGCTGCAAGCTATGAAGCGACTCAGCCGCTATGATAATATCATTTGCAAATATTAAGTGTGCGATGTACTCGCCGTTGATGTTAATGCCGCGTCCTTTCCAGTTCAGCGTCTTAAATAGATCCCCCCATAATATTAGAGAACAATTTCGGGGAAATTACGTCCCCTTCTCTCACCCCTTTACATGAATATGTTTAGTTCAATGCAGCGTCTCCAAAACAGACCAGGTCTCGATAGAGTCAAAAGTCCTACTTGTAGAAGTACCTACATGTCTATTTGACAACCAATTTGAGAGTTGTCAACTGATCGATCAATTTGAGAGTTGTTACAAATCTATATTAGATCTCATCATCGCGCGTTCGTATTTTACAAGATAGACGATGATTTCCGAAGCGCCTATTTTTTGTTGGACAATGACATCAGAAGACCAATTCTCGTAATTAAAAACGTACAAAATTTAGTCGCAATCTCATCTCAGCGACAATCAATGTCAAATACTTGTCAAAAATGTATGGAAATTTGAGGTATTTTTGGCAGACTGAGACTGAGATCTGAGCTTTCTTAAAATTTCGAGAATTGCCCCTCTGTACGTAGGTTACCTTGGTAAATTAGCTAAATTATTTATTAGTACATTATAAATTGACAATTTGCTAGCTAATTTATAATGTAGGTACTAATGAATAATTTAACTTTCAATATATTTTCTTTTTATTCTATACAGAAGACATCGATTTCGCATAATAATATAATCATAATTTAATCAATTATTACCAAGCCTACGTCCATCAACAGTTTAGTTCACCCTAACTGAATCAGTTTAACAGTGTGAGCGGGATAGACTGATACATGGCGCGGGGAAGTGGGGGCAAAATATGAATTTCAACTGAGGTATTACAAGCCCTTAATCTATCGCTGAAATTTTTATAATTGCTACATTTCCTGGTATGGCTTTAGAATAAAAATTGGAATTGCTTTTAAGCAAATTTAAATCGATTTCTATTCGTCAGGCTTAAGTGAAGTAAGTATACCTACTTGGTTGTAGTATAGTCAACTGAACTGAGGAGTGTGGACCAGTTCTGAGAAGTTGAATTAATTCTAGGTTCAGTTAAGATAACGCCGTTTTCCTTTCAACGTTTACAGTTTTATCTCCTTTGTGCTGTTTACAGTTGTCACTTGGCGGTGAACTTATTAATGTGACGTCATCCCGTCGAGTGGAGCCAGTTTCTCAGATATAACAAACAACTTTTAATCTCATAAGCAATAAACTGAACTGAGTGATATGATACACTATTGATTCAGAGAAATAATATGTCACTCACTCGAAGGCGGAGAATTATTTATGACTACCTGTTGTAATGCCACCTGGTATTCATATTAACTGGAACATTTTGAAACTGGAAATATTTTGATGTGACAATCGATAGATGACGTAGGTAAGACGGTGTAAGTAATAGACGGGCTAATCTACTTAGCTATCACGCGTAAGTGGATGAAAGAATGGACCTTGAAGGTGTTATTTTTTGGGCTTGCGATGGATTAGTGGCGCGTGGGCGATCCTCGGACCCGCGGCTTACCTCCCGCGGACTTGTGAATGAACAGGTACGACTACGCCCACGGACTTACTCGTTTATCGGTGATTCTTATCGACATTACCTCGTTTATGTTACATTAGTTTTGATAATACTGTGATTTTGTGTTCTGTTGCTACGAGGTATGTTTTAGTTGTAAGATTTGCTTTTATAGCTACCATAAATCTGTATTTTACATAATAATATGTGTCAGTCCAGGCATAAAGGGTCCAGTAGTGGGGTATTGAGTTAAGACTGGATTCGGTATCTAGAATAGTCAATTGATAGTATGGATTGAAAAAATAATCAAAAAGTAGCACACGTTTTTTTTTATCAGACATTTGAAGTTGAAATTCTGAAAAAGCTTGATTTGAGAAAAAGCATTTTGAAAGTTTGAGTGAAAAAAAAACACACTTTTACTTGCTTGTTACGTAGATTTTTATTCATTATTGTAGATTGATATGTTTTCCATAGAATCAACTTATAATTATACTTTTGACATCAAAACTAAAACAATTATTATCAAAATAAAAGAAGGATACACAGTCTAGTAAAAAAGGTCCACTTGCCGATATTTAATAAAAAGTTAGTTATTGCGATAGTAATTAACAATAAAAAACTAAAATTAAGTATTCTTACTCTATTTAGGAACTAACAAAATAACAAGACAGGCTTTTTTCAAACATTACTGCAACAGAATAATGATTATTTTAGCCACTGGTACCTTTTATGTAATGTCATAAAAGGTACCAGTGGCTAAAATAATCATTATTCTGTTGCAATAATATTTGAAAAAAGCCAATACAAACATAAAAATAAAACTTATTCTATTTGGGACTCCAACTTACGTTTTGGACAAAAATAAATTCCTCCTCGCACCTGATTCCTATGACCAACCTGTTTGCAGTACGAACATGTTGGTTTTTGTCGAATACTCTTTTCAATTGATGGTTTCTGAAAAGAGTACTCGACAGATGTTGTTGGGACAGAGTTGTGGTCAACATCAACATTTGGAATGGGTTTCGGGCATAAAATGTCTTTAGATTCTTCACGTACAAATTCACGAATCTTATTATAAAGATACGATTTTCTTTCGTACGTCATGCCTGCAGGGGATTTTTCTAAAGGAAAACCGTATACTTTATTCGGGTTCAAAACCTTTGATACAGTTGGTTGACTGTCAGTATATTTTTTGTAACATAACATGTGCCCTCTATTATCTTCATTTGTTTCAAAATGACTAAAATGCAGAAGTTGGTTAATAGTTACACAATCAGGTTGAAAAAAATTGGCCCAGTCGTAAGTCAACATTTTAATCTTAAAATATAATTAAATTATTAGAAGTGATCAGTACGGGGTATTGAAACGTATTTTATTCCCAGAATATCGACATGCCACCCACTGGTACCTTTTTAGTAAACTTTTTTCATAAAGTTTCTGGTACTTAGAAACATCGTATATAGTCATTTACTATATGAAATTGTAGATAATTGAGCATTTATTTATAACCAATTAAAATCGCGAAATGCAATTTTTATACCCAACTTTACAAAACCTCTTATATCTCGGAAACTAAATGCCGCGCACTGGACCCTTTTCGCTTGGACTGACACATATATACCATTTTTATGAAGCCATATCGCTCCGGATGTATGTTTAACGAAGATAAAACTACAAGGACACCACCATAAAGGCATAAACTGTGATATCCACAAGGTTCGGGGAATTCCCTCGGCATTTAGAAGAGAAATATTATTTTTCTTTGTTACTCAATCATGACGAAGCAATCGTTTTCTCTGAAACCCTGGAGAAAGGAGGTCAAACCACAAAGAAGGACCTAATTAGTCTACTATTGGTTCCGACAAAACAAGAATAGAATAGTAGCGGGTTTAGAGGTTAACTACTTAAGCGGAATTAATATAAACATTTAAATTGCTTAGTTAAAACACGAAATCTAAGTGAATGAGACCACTAAAATTAGAGTACCGAACTACTTTACTTACCCATTACTTGTGAATAGAGTATTGGTATTGTGGCATTTGTTACTCGATACCGCACTGCTTGTACTGTAACAAATGAGAAAATTAAAATTATTACGGGCCTGTGTACTCGTTAATTAGTTTGACCAAGAACCTATTAGCGTGGGCACCATTCAACTATCGAGTATCGTGACTACTGCATTATTGTAATGTATTTATTGGACTCTAACTCTGCTGTAAACAATAAGTAACCTACATACTTATATGTTATTGTACAAGATGTCGCATGCATGACATAAAGTCAGTATTGTGCTTGGTTTGGTCGCAACATGGCCGCCTGTCGACCGACATTGACAAACATGCGACAACCATGTCGAAACCGTTGAAAATTGACGAGCACGCTTTACAGAATTTCTTTAAAAAATCCAAATTATGTAATTGTTGTTACGCAATATTTAATTTTATTTATAGGCTATGGAGGTCGAAGTTTTGTAACTTATAACGGTGTTATACCGTGGTATATTTATGAGAAGGTATATGATGATCCGCTAATCGTGGGCGCCATAATGGTGAGATGTCGAGGGGTCACTGATGACTTCACACTCCCGCTATTATGTAATCTATTACCTAACGAGTGTCATGCGAAGCTGGTCGGCTGGGCCTCTTCTGCACTATGGGTACACTATGAACTGTAACGTGAACTCAAACAACTATACGTCTATGTCATAAACTTGTACTGAGCGTGTCATGTTCCTGTACATTTAAGATTGATTTTGAAATAGTGGTCTCTAAACTCTACCAAATTATTAGTATCTAATAGATATCTCAAAATTAATAATCCTGTTGCTCGTGGATACTGGTTTTATGAAGTCAAAAACATATTTCGCCAAATAATCCTGGGGTTAACCCAGACGGAGCTGCGGTTCAAGGCTAGTTAATCCGCACAAATCACAATCACAACACAATCGTGATTATCGCGGCAAGTAATTAAAAGCTTTTTGTGGTCGTTCATCCCACTCAATCAATTTTTATAATTCCGAAACGTGTTCCGTACCGTTAGCTAGGTAAATTGCATTTATTGTTTTTAGTAGACTTTCTAGAATCGACACTATAAATGTCCATCCAAGGAAATATTAAATTAACTAAAAACCATGCGTTGTTACCCACCACAATATTTTATTTCAACCCATGTTAATAAGTGAAATAAAATATTGTAGTAAACCGAAACTAAAATAATTTAACAGTTAGTGCGTTTGAATGTAATTTAGCAATCTATTTCTAACGCAAAATAACGAAACAAATAAAAATAATAAAAAATACCGAATGAATTATAAAAAAATACGAAGATCTGATGAAGCAATCAATCGTTGCGGGTAGATAATTAGCAACAGTTAATTATCTTATTATTCTATGCGGCGCGTGCTAACCGCAGACACAATGAGCGATAAAAAGAAAATGACTACTAGCTGACAATACTTACGCAATTATTGTTACCAGTTACTACGATCAGTAAAAGGTATTGTACCGAAAGGTACTCATACAGAACAGAAATGAAATACTTACCTTGTTAAGCAACTGTCGTTTTCATCTCGATACACGACGTAATCAAATTTAACGGTTATTGAGGCCGATACAAAAAAATAGCAGTGAATTGTGACTGACTAGCGAACCGTGGCAGGACGACCACTGATTATTATATTTCTAATAATTTTGTTTATGTAATTGCTCGATATGGACCAGCGGATACAGCCTTAGCCAACATTGCCTAAGGAAAACAGAGATAGAATAAGTGCATTAACTAAATAAAATATTCCAGTTACAATATTATGCAAGTTGCCCTACAGTCTGTATTAATAAAATACTTGCAAATGGGTGTTATTGTACGATATCGCGAATCTGCCGATGCGATAAAGTCCATTTCATACTTTATGTAGGTGATACAAAAGTAAAAGTTGCGTACAAAAGCATTGATTACGCAGAGTCGTAGGCAAGTGCCTCGACTTGTTCAAATAAAGCAGATAAAATATTATTATTATTATCTAGTGTTGTGAAACGAGAACCTTCATCAGCGCTACGTGATGCCTCAGTGTTGAGCTCTGATGGCTCAATTACTGAACAAATAGGACTCCGATTTGTAGATACAAAATATTTACAAAATGCAATAATCTTGGCGCTTTGCAATCTTTTCTTATTTACACCTTATTGGCAGTGTTAGTTCATCATTTGTAATGCAATCCCCTGATTATATCAGACGCTATTTGTAACCAATAACAATACCCTTACTAGCAAAGAATAAGACGGTGCTCTTATTCTTTAGAATAGAAATATTATCGAAGGAAACGTTCAAATCTTTGAAAAGTACGAGTAATGATCGCCTTGGGATATAGTCTAATGGCTGTCTTAATCGCTATCCGCGGGAAAATCGAGGTGTAATTAACATTAATCATATAGATGTGGGCTCTGAGGACTGATGGTGAACATCAGTCGTTGCTGACGGCCGGTCTGGTCGCGTGGACTGATATACGGCGCAGCGCCGGGCTCCGGACGCCGGTTGTGAATGACGCTGTGACAAAAGAAACGCGCTGCAGATGACGCTGACTAATAGTCGTGCACTGTTTAGCAGAGAGTGGCTGCTGCGATAGTCTTTTATCTTCACGACTAATTAACCAACAATTCTCTGATGTATAAACATGAACGACGAAGAAGACGTCTGTTGATTGATCATTGATCATTCGCTACACCATCGCCTGTTGAAGTTTCGAAACGATAATTCTCATATTGTTTCCGTATTTTTTCAGTTCAATTTATTTTGCTGACATCGCGTGACGGAAGCTCGCGCCGTGCCTGGCTCTGCCGGTGTCCCGGCGCGCCTGCCGTCGTCGCTGTCATGTCTCTGGTCACGCCAGCCGCCAGCCGCCAGCTCACCGCCACCACTGCGCCGCTATGCGGAAGGTATGTGCCATATTATTGCCACGCTAAAATCTTATGAGGATTCATAACTTGTGATTATATTATAATACCCTAGCCTTGCGTCTAGTTATGAACTGGAAGTGGACTTGAGTATAAAGCTTTTTACAATAGGTATATTGAACAGGCACCTAAGTGAAACGCGTCCGGCCCTTATGAGAAAGGCGCAAAACGTATGACAAGGTGTTCCATATTGCTTGAGAGATCTTGTTTCTCGACTTCCTTTTTGGTGCAACGTGTCTAAACATCGGCTTCCTATAACTGTAGTGTAAAGTCGCAACTGTAGTAAGGCAGCTGCATGAAGCCGGCTCTCGTAAATCAGCGCCTGCGCATCGACATCGACCGACCAATGGTGGAGCACATCGCTAACACGCCGTCATGCGCACCTGCCGCTAAGAGGAAGCTCTAATGAAGCCCGGTACATCTTGACTTTAATCTCTGATAGTTGATAGTGCAACAGAAACTTTATATTATTAAATATTAGAACTAACTTTAAAAAAAGGGAAAATGTGGTAAGAAGTATGTTTGTTAAGTTATTTCTGTTTATTTTTAATATAGGTACATAATACGGCTACATATAGCTGATAAGCTGACCTCGCATTGGTTCGACTTGCCGTACAGTAAGCGATCAGGTTGTACTGGAAAAGTATAGCTTGATATATCGCCGAATGTACTAAGTACTACTACTGTATGTTTTCCCTTACAAAATATTTAAATTAAAAAATGAATTAGAACTTATAATGGCACGATTCCCTTGTTCACAAATTAAACTAAATTTAAGTTCAGTTCTTTCTTTTTCATTAAGAAAAGGACAGAAGATAGGTAGATATTAGTTTAGTCCTGTCAAATTAAGATACTCCTTAAACAGTTTAGACGTGATTAAAAACATGGCTGGCAACTAAAAACTTAAATTTACACTTACATTTAGACACTGAACTTAAATTTAGTTTAGTCTTTCCCAACATCCAAGGTATATAATATATAGCAGGTATAATATTGCAGTTCAGTGTCTAAAATTAATTTTGAATCACACTCTCTTTCAATGTTTTGCTTTCGTTAGAAAATTGTTATCGAGACGCACTTTTCATTGTTTTGTTTTTAGCCTGACTCGGTATAATATCAGATTTTCAATCAGGTCGGTAAAGGCTTGCATTCTCTGAGAAATTATAACATAATCTTCGATTCCATTAACGTCGGTTATTGTTTCTATATGAGGGATACCTACTCGTAATGCAAAATCCAAGCGATGATGTCACAAATCTATACCGTATTTCTTAATGGAGTTCTTCAGTTAATTTCAATGAATTTAATCATTTACTTACTGGCCTCGTATAAATTGAATGTAAGAAGCGATCTGCGTAGGGGGAGTTGGGGGGGGGGCATGTGTGCGCTGGGGTGGTATGCAGCCCCCGCAAACGATTAAAATTCAAAGCTTGTAGAAATGTAATTACTCCTCAGTCTGGTCAGAGTTCCACCGACTTTTATTCGGAGTAATTAAGTTTAATGTCGGTTTTACATCTCAACTTGAGTTCTGAATCGTCTTTCGAATGAGTTAGCTGATCAATGTCGTGATCTTCATTCCTATTATCATTACAACTGCGTAATATTTCATTAGGTGTGTTATAACGTTACAAAGCTCCAGTTAGTCTGTTTGTGAGCTCCCCATCTGGTCTGGTTGTAGTTATATGTATTACAAGACGGCTATCCGGCAGCAATCGCGGTATTGTTCATTCTGCGTTGTTGCTCAGGTGTTTTCGCCGCACAATCAGCAGTAAAAAGGAACGAAGCTTTCATAGAAGATATTCTGGACTGTTTTTATGCTTCATAATAGCTTGTTTCGAATTTTGTAAGCTGGCAAATCTTAAGACTTTGAATTAATTCATCCCTCCTTATTGTGATAATAAAGTACACTGGCACGCTGAAATTATCTTGTGGTTATCACAAAGGACTTTGAAAATTATTTTCGTCCTACAACAATGGATTTATTATTAATTTTATGGACTGAAGAACTCCGGTTTAGATAAGTTATCGTAATGGTAAAAACCCAGTGGATTATCTGGCCAACAGGGCGTATGTTTTAGGTAAAATATAATAAATAAGTGATAATACCGAAATGTGGGTGTACTAGGTACCTACACCTCTTCCTGAATATTTGGGTTTGGGGAATCCAGGCGGGATTCCCCGAAATCATAATGCATTTGGTAATATCGTATAGACAGGGTATCAATGCTTATTCAGACACGTTGACCGTGTTATTAAATCTACAAGTAAAAAATTATACATTAGCAAAGTTTCCTGTGAGATTATTTCTCGTTGATGCTTTTTCATTTTCACAACATTATGTGCTGGTGAAATTAATTGGCGTAAAGCCATAAAACAAGAAAAAAAGGTCTGTAATATTATTATTATTATATATATATATATATAATTAACTTCATTAGGACGAGCTGGTACTCATGTGTACCACTAGCGGTACAAATTTGTATCAGCTCGTCCCTTGGAGGTATAAGTTAAAAATTATAATGCATTTGGTAGGTGATATCGTTTCATAGACAGGGTATCAATGCTTATTCCGACACGATGACGGTGGTAATAACTATAAATTAGCAAAGTTTTCCTTAAGATACTTTCTAGTTAACGCTAGTTTAGTCTCACAAAATTATCCGAAGTCGAAATTAATTGGCGTAAAGCCATAAAACAGATAGATAAAAGATCTATAATAACTGAGTTTCAGTTCAGTGAAGCACATATACTTTGCATGCGTAATACATTTCATATTTACGAACTAAATCATAACATTTATTAGCACGTTTTACTGTGGCTAATGTATTTTCTGCGAACGCGCGTGTTGTTTTTACCTCTTGCCAGGTTTACACCGTTACATACTATACCTACCTACATTTATCTCCAAATCTCCACTTTATGTACACCAATGCTTTATGTTTAGTGTGGAATAACAAATACAATGTGTGAACAAAGTTTAAATGGAATTTTCTAGGAAACTTCAAACGATAAAACGGATTCTTGTAACTGAAGAACTCTCGAAAGATACAAGCCGTGTTGGTAATTACATAAAGAGTTAACGCAACAGCTACTGTATTTGTATTTAGAGCTAACACAAACATATTGTTGCCTTAACTGAAAGAGTAGACTTAGGACTACCTAGTAACTACGTAAGTATGTGGCTTTCTGCGAAGTAGATAATATCTAAAGCTTACTTTCACAGAAAACCATCATAACATTTTATCTCTGGGTATAGAGTTAAAAAGTTTTCCAGCGTCTTTAGAAATGAAATCTGCTATTATTATTCAAATGCCGGCCATTCAAGATCAATGGGTATATGTGTGTGTGCACCGCAGCGTAATGATAAGTCGCCAGTCGCCACCCCAAGCTGTTCCATTGTGGCTGGTCGATGTGGCCACTCAATTGAATTGAAACTGTATCTGGTGCCGGTCACCGACGATATAAAATGGCCCAGTGGTCGTGCCGCGTGCGCACAGGCAAGCATTAGTAAATCACTTGATATCGATACTCGACAATGCTTAATGTGGCTGCAATAGGCCGTATCTGCGCAGGCAAGATGGTGAATTATAACCATCTGTAAAATAATCACACTCTATTTTTGACTTTATCGTGACTGCGATAAAGATCAAAGTTTTATGCATAAACTGAACCACGACGGTAACAGTAATGTTGCAGTACGTATTTACATTATCTGCTATTTACTTTATGATTGTCAACGATAATGCAGAGTAAAGTACGTATAGATTTATATTATGAGGATTAAGTAGACAAGTAGGTACTATAAGCGTGTAATCGTGCCTTAGGCGACTTACAAAGCTCGACCACAGGACAAAATCTGCATAATTTGAAGGTAATCTCAGACTATAATATATGTAATCTATATATATAAAATTCAAAGTCCTGACTGACTGACTGACTGACTGATAGATCAACGCACAGCCTAAACCGCTGGTCCTAGAGACATGAAATTTGGAGGGTGTGTTCTTTGTAAAGAGTAGGCATCCACTAAGAAAGGATTTTTCGAAATTCCACCCATAAGAGGGTGAAAAGGGGGGAATTCGTTTGTATGAAAAATCTTATTCCTTGAGTTAATAAACTTGAAACTTGGCACGAATACTTATCTAAATAAATTATGAACATTGTCACTTTTTTTTCTTCTAAACTACCCCCTAATAAGGGATTGCGGGGTTTCAAAGTTTTTATGGAAGAATTTTAGCGCGCAGTCCGATTTACTCGAAACTCAGTATTTATACCTAATATTGAAAGTAAAGAATAAAGTGTATCAAGGTTTTTTGAAAAACTACCCCGACGGGCTGAAATCGGGTAGTCAATTTTTCAGGGGTGGATTTTACTGCATGGCTTGATTAACTCAATTAGTATAAATAATCTTTGAGTCAAGTTATGAATACATCCCAAACGATTTTTTTTAAATTCCACCCCTGTGGGGGTGAAAAGCGGGGATACAGTTTATATGAAAAATCTTCTTCATTAGGTTAATAAACTTGAAACTTTTCAAGAATACTCGCCTGAGTTAGTAATAAAGTTTCTCATCATATGTTTTTCAAAACTACCCCTCAAAGGGGGATATAAGGGTGTTGAAGTTTGTGTGGAATAATTTGAATGCGCGGTCCGATTAACTCGAAATTCAGTGTTTATACTTAAGCCCAAAAATAAAGAGTAACGTTTATCAGGGTTTTTTGAAAATCTACCCCTAACGGGCTGAAATGGGGTAGTAAATTTTTCAGGGGAGGATTTTACGGCATGGCTTGATTAACTCGAAAATTAGTATAAATAATCTTTGAGTCAAGTTATGAATACATCCCAAACGATTTTTTTTTAATTCCGCCCCTGTGGGGGTGAAAAGCTGGGATACAGTTCATATGAAAAATCTTCATTAGGTTAATAAACTTGAAACTTTACAAGAATACTCGCCTAAGTAAGTAATAAAGTTTATCGTTATAAGTTTTTCAAAACTACCCCTCAAAGGGGGATATAGGGGTGTTGAAGATTGTTTGGAATAATTTGAATGCGCGGTCCGATTAACTCGAAACTCAATATTAATACTTAAGACCAAAAATATTTTTCAAAAATCTACCCCTAACGGGTTGAAAAGGGGTAGTTAATTTTACAAGGAAGGATTATAATATAATGCGTGGCTTGGTTAACTCGAAAATTGGTATAAATAATCTTTGAATCAAGTTACGAATTATCCCAAACGATTTTTTAAAATTCCACCCCTGTGGGGGTGAAAAGCGGGGAATACAGTTTATATGAAAAATGTTATTCATTTAGTTAATAAACTTGAAACTTGGCAAGAATATTTGCCTAAGTAAGTAATATAGTTTATCATTATAAGTTTTTCAAAACTACCCCTCAAAGGGGGATATAGGGGTGTTAAGTTTGTGTGGAAGAAATTGAATGCGCGGTCCGAGTAACTCGAAACTCAGTATTGATACTTTTGACAGAAAATAATTTAATAAGTATGTAAAGTTATCGAAAATTTACCACTGACGGGACAAAAAGGGGTAATTCAGTTTTTAAGGGGAGGATTTGAACTTGAAACTGTATGTTACATTTTCACGCCTAAACCACTGAACTTCTGATTTGGCATAGAGAGAGATGGCATCCTGGGGAAGCACATACATTTTATCCTGTTAGCACGTTCCCGTGGGATAATTTCCGACATCCACGCGGGCGAAGCCGCGGGCAGAAGCTAGTTGGGAATAAACGAAGTATCTTGTACATATTAGAATTGATAATTATTATTAACCCACATTTTGTTTTACCAGCCTCAAATAAAGTTTAGAGGCAATCCATTACTAGTCCACAGTCTGGTGTTGACACAGCAGGTAGATACGACATCTGTATAAAGTTGATACAGAAGTCAAAAAAGTCAAAGTCAAATAATTTATTTCAAATACATATAACGCACTTTTGAAAGTCAAAATTTACAAAAAAATAGAATTGATTTTAGTCGCCCTTTCCAAAAGGTAGTTTCGTATGGAGAAGAATGGGAAAGAAACTACATAGTTACTCTTTTAAAAATGTTTTTTAATATTTTGTGTACATTAATCATATACTCATAATTATGTGAAAACAACTAAGCACTTTATCCTTACATTTGAATATAAGCACCTATTTGGTATTCTAGTTAACCGCTCCTACTTAAATTACGTAAGTACATCACTAAATATTGTATGTTTATTAACCCTGTAAATAGCTCACAATCTCGAACTATCACCGGAGTAGTAAATTGACTCTTCATACAATCTACATATTACATTTATTTAAAAGTATTCAACGATGTATTGAAAGATTTCTCTGACAAACAATTTCAAATAAATATTTAATCAATGATAATCTTTAAGTGCTTTTTGTTATTTGCGAAGTATTTACGGTTAATTAAACATTAGTATTACTATTAATTATCAAGTTAGTAATTACGGTTTTACAGCAACAATGGTAATAGGGTTTTAAATGCCTGTATATCACTGCAGTATTAATTAATCAGCATGCTTAAATAATGGTCTATTCAATAAATACTATTGCTGTATGTCTCAAGCTAGTATTTGGCATAAAAGTTATTTTAATAGTATGTCCAAGTCGTCGTCTAAAGAGAAGACGACTTGGACATACTATTAAAATAACTTTTTAATATTATTGCTTGAGATATGCTCAAGCAATAATTAAATAATTATTACCATACATGCCATTAAACAAGGTACTAAATAATTAATATCATCTTTATAATGTTGTTTATAGACTGTATGACCGACAATGCGCTTACATCTGTGAAATGCACATAATTGTTTCGAGTTGTGACGTTTGTCGTTTATAACAATGCAAATAAACGGCTGAAATGTTATTCAAGGTTGTTTAAAATGGTAATCAAAACCATTAAAGGTTTTCTTTAGCTAAAACTACAAGCCGAATCTTGCAAAACCTTCTTGTTTCACAACTTGAGTGGTGCGGCAACAGTTTTATATTATGTCACCAAGTATCTGTTCGATCGTAGGAAAATTCTTGACGTGAGATTAATTGCCGTCAGAAGACCGCTTGGCGACTCATACGCAGGTGCGTTCTATGTTGTGTTGCATAACTCTCAAGCGCATTCCATTAGCTTAGGGTGACCATTAGTTGGGATTTCCTGTCGTAAGATGGTTTAAGATAGTGTCTGACAACTGAAGTTATAAGTAGGTACAGTGGTGTCAAATTAATAATTATCTTTTGATTTATTATTTACGTTAGATAAAGGCTTACACAGCTTTATTATAAGGGCTAATTTTTCCATCGCCAGATAACTTTTATTTGAGGAATAAAATTGACGTTTGACAGTTTTTGTATGAAATAACTTACAAAACTTCAAAATTATTCCTCCAATATCAAATGATTGAAAAATTAGCCCTTAGTCTCACAATTTTTGTATGATGTTCGGGTTAAATGTTTTTTTTTCTATAATTATTATGATTTCAACAGCAAAGAACAAATACATATGACAGATTCTGGTATCTGTACCAGCATCTGTTGTATAGATAAATACACCTACCCTAACCTATTTAAATTACAGACTACATTTAAATTATTTTAAATACATATGGGTTGTGCAGTTTATAACAGAGTATCAAGAATATCTGTAACAAACCAAGTAGTAATAATGTCTTGTTAGCGCACTAAAGGCGTACTATCTACCTATTTACAGACGCCAGCACATCAAGCTACTACAACCTGTCAAATTTCTTCAATAGATTTTCAACTTTATTGTTAAATCATCAGGTTCAAGGTTGATTGGGAAAATTTGACAGTTTCTGGTAGCTTGATGTGATGGCGTCTGTACTTACATATAGTAAAATTGTAAAGGGATCAAATGTAATGAATAATTGTTTAAAAAAAACAATATAGCCTCGTTTTGGGCTCCGCCGCAACCGGGTAAAACTACAAATGCTTCGAAGCTCTAACTTTTAGCGCAGCGATTGTATGCATGTGTCGTAGATGGATTATACATATAATCTGCTGTTTTACAAAACAGCTCCGTTATGTAAAACAACTGAACAACGGTCAGCTGGATTGTCATCGCACTACGATTTTCAAAACTGCTACCGACGTTTATACGTTATGCAGAATGACTCTACAATCCATTTGCGACATAAGTGTGTGCAGTGTAACTAGACAGCAGGCAGACGTAGCATCGATGCCATGAAAAGTCTTATAAAGGCCTCGTAGGCTTCTCGTAGAGATCACGTGGGCACCTCGTAAGGGCCGCGTAGGCGTCTTGTAAAGGCCTCGTAGAGGATTCGCAGGGTTTCCGTAGAGGCTGCGTAGGCGTCTCGTTGAGGCCGCGTAAGCGTCTAGTAGAAAAATAGCGTTCACTATCCTGTTCAATTGTACTCAGACAACTGAAGATGTTGTATATCTATATGTTTTGTGAAACTTGCTGTAACGTAATCTTGAGGTGGTACCCCTTAGTTAAATCATTAAAATACTGGGTTTACGGTAAGACAAGTCACCTTTCCACAGTTCGTGGAAAGGTGACTTGTCTTACTCTAGGCTCATCTTTAAAAGCGTACAGAGATAGAAACCTATTCTCAGTACCTACTTACCTAATCTAACTACATATTTGTTAAAGTTTCGTATTTCTTACATGTTGGTAGAATTTTAGATAATGGAGTTGTTTAATTACTAATGAGAATGATTAGTATTAATGGCAAGTAAATGTATAAGTCTATAAGACATTTTTATATTATTGAATAGTAAGTAAAAAAGTAAATTGATAGAATAGAAGTTGCAAGACGCACCGAAAATGCCTGGAAGAGCTATTGGGCCATGAAAGACCTAATGAAGGGTAATCTTCATTTGCCCTTTAAGAGAAGATTCATTGACGTGTGCATACTTCCCATCCTCACATATGGTTGACAAACATAGTCTTTGACAAATCAACAGAGGTCCACCCTCGAGATTTGTCAGAGGACTATGGAACGGAGTATTCTGGGTATCAAACTTACAGACCGGGGTAGGAATACGACCATCCGTTCCATTACAAAGATATCTGATGTCACTTAGAAACTGCCACGCTAAAATGGAATTGAGCTGGACACATCTGCCGCATGTAAGACGACCAATGGGCCAACCTTACGATCCAATGAGTCCCTCTTAATGGCAAGCGACATCGCGGCAGGCCCAGACGGAGATGGCGGGATGAGCTGGACTCCTTCAACAAGTACTGGTCCTCAGAAGCTTTAAATAGAGAGAAATGGAAGGAGAGTAGGAAGGTCCCTGCAGTGAGACATCACAGGCTTTTAATAATTAATGATAATAATTGAATAGTAATAAGATAATCACATTTAACTTACTTACTAAGAGAAGCTATAATTTGTTGTTTGCAATTGTTTTTGTTTATTAATTAGTTTGCTAACATCATCGATTTTCATGTGATAAATATGCAGGGGTGGTAGCCTACCTATATTTGACTTGAAATCGAAGATGTTAACGCATAGCAGCTGGCTATAAGTAGGTACCGCGTAAATATCAACAAAAACAGAGCCAAGCTTTGTTTTTCAATAATCAAGAAAATGTGTGTGTGTAAAGCAGGGAATATACGTTTAATATGACATCATTACTTAAGCCTTAAGCTCAACTTTTTGCTTATTCATCATAATTTCTTGAGTTCTGCTGACCTTGCTCTTTTTATTGACACATAAGAAACGTAACGTAGCACCGTAACGTAACGGGAGCGCTATAAATAACACATAATATTTCTTATTCGTAGTCGAAAGCCCGTGGGTAGACGTACAAAACTACGTATTGACATACTTGACATTTTGATTCGTTGCCGGCACACATTGGACATATTGCACAATATTATATACCTACATATAATTGCGTAGATACACGTATACCCATAAGTATTGTTTCATTTGTCAACCGTTTAAGACTCTATTTGTTAGCCTTGAGCTCACAGACAGCCTGGCCCCATCCGGACGATGACATGTCCCGATGTAGATATGCCTAAAATAAACATGCAGCATGTTATCTACACAAATTAGACGCACATAAGTACCTACCAAGCTAACCAAGCCCATTTAACAGTAGGTACATGCAGCTCACTCACAATGGGATGGGTTTTTACAATCACTATTCAATGTAACGTACGCGATCTTTTAAATGTCTCGCGACAACATAAAAACTAACGTTGATCAAAACACTTGATTGATACATCGGTGTATTTATTATTCAATAGAACACATCATTAACTACGGTACCTACTGCTTATTATATTTCAATATCAATGTCAAAACTATCAACTTTTTTACATAAGTTACAAAACCGACTTATAGTTTTTTCGTCAAAAGTTTTTCACCATATTTAAGAAACTAGACAATTTTCGCTTTAACGTAGCGAATCGATCTTAAGGAAAACTGACACCAATAGAGGCTTGGCTCGGCACTAATCGATTGCCAATATTGAATTATAAGTTAGTTGCACTGTGAAACGTTATATTTTACGGTTAGTTCCGCACTGAACAGGAATTTCTTTTTTTGCTACGTTCACAATGCACGTAAAAAGTTTAGATTATGAAAATATAATTTCTATTTGTTAACAGCGTTTTTTTTTTAACAAACTTAACGGCATATTACCTACGTTATGTATTTGTATGTGCATAGTGATTTAGAATGAAAATATTGTGTTCCTTGTGAGGATTTACCTACATGAGCAGGCAAATCGATCGTCTAAGAATCATGATGGTGACACCATCATGATTCATAAACGATCGAATTATCACTCACTTAAAATTTGAATGACCAAAAGTCGCACCAAGATAGTCTGATGCATCAAGATCAAAAGATTGTAGTAACTATTTTCATAATTTTTTACGACATTATGCGTCGGGGATTTGATTTTTGAACAGGGAATTAAATTTAAAGTAAAAAAGTGTTGATATTGTTGCATTTCGTTTCATATAACATGATTAATATAACTTTGAATTATGAAAATGTCATGATAACGTCTTTCAAAAAACATGTAAAAAATTATACTTTGCCAATTCTAAATTAATTAAAAATAACTAGAATAAAATAGAATATAATTTTTATTTAAACGATTATAATTTTTTTAGAGCAATAATGACCGTTCTTGAATGACATGTCAAACAAAATAAAGTATCTAGTTTTCAGATTATTTAGATTTTTTTTGACAATCTCCGAGTCCCGGGTTTTGTTTACAAAAATAACTTTTGTAGAGTTAATATGATAAGAGCAGTCTATAAAAAACAAACTTTGACTTTGATGCAGCATGGTACGGGTTCCATGCATCCATGAGCATTGTTCTTTAATTAAACATATATTAACAAAGTAGTCAATTCGTAATTCAGTTGTTTCGAAATTTAATAAAGACAAAGTTCAATAAACTAGGCAATTAATAAGCATGTTACAATTGTGAATTCAGTTCGTGGCACAATGGAGAATACTAGCTGAACGGCACCGAGATAACTAATTGCTAAATCTGTGTACTATATGAAAATTAATTTTGAACTTAAGATGTGGAGCACGAAGTTTCAAGGTTAGCGTTGATTAATCGTGGTTTTACTCCCGACTTCACTCACGCCACACGCAACATTGAGATGAATAATCAAGGGTGCTTCGTAATAATATATAAAACCTTGCCATGTGAGTGATTATTTTCAGTCAGACAAGTATAAATGTAATATGGACCTTGTGGTGTTGGTTGCTCGAGTAATCACACAAAGAACATAATTAATCTAGCCAAAAAAATATAACCTACAACTTATGTACCGAGCCACCTTCGAAGTTTATGTTGCGTCGTGACGTGACCTACCTGTACAATCACATTCCCCACATGCTCTCGGTACGAGATTAAAGAATCAACCCCATTATGTTAATGTACTTACATTAAGATTTATTTCTTTGTGGCGTTCTCTCCGGCGTCCCATTATGGATTCAATAGTAGTTTAGTCTGAGTCCACAGTTCGTACATTTTACTTTCACCGAGCGGTATGTAAATAGAGCTTGTTCTCTTACTGTTGTTTGTGTCGCTCCGATATTGTTTTCTAAATAGATGCTTAATAACAGTTACGTTCGATGCCCCGGAAACAATATTAGATTTGTGAGCTCAATATATTTTTATATAGACGTAGTTCAACATTGGACTATTAGACTGAATGTTTTCATAACTAGCGAACAGGATCGACCGCGGTCTATATAATCTGTGGCAGGTACGAACAACGGTGTGATGATATTAAAACACTTGCTGGACAGACAATGTGGCTCGGATGACACCTCGCCTAACCCACCCCTGGAACAATAGGCTCGTTAACTTCAACAATAACAGTTCACCTGCGCCCCGGCTCTACCAGCCCGGCCCTGTTATAATCGATGAAAAAAATGAATCAAAACCTTTCACATAGATGCCTTTGACCCGATACCGCTTATTTGTGGTCCATTTTGTTCGACGGGCGACATTTAGCGTTGTCACAACCGGTCTATTAAGTCTGTGTGTGCGTTATCTGTGTATGTGTTAGTTTAAGCTCGATACATAAACTAGCATGTTGCAGACTCGTTGTATAAACATCAAGTTTTATTGCTTGGCTGTGTTCCACGCACGAACGTTAAACCCGCTTGAGCCCTGGAGCTGTTAGTGTTTGCAGTACCCAGTATAGTTGGCTGTGGGGTTAGCACGGTGTGGTAGTTGTCGGCTGCGGAGTGCGAGGGGCATGCGGCGTCTCGCTCGCGGCATCAGTATGCAGCGCGCGCGCCGCCGGCGTCCCTCTGACCGCTCGGTAGGCTTTCACGCTCAACGCACTGACTTGTAAGGATAACGTAACTCTGCCAACTACGTGTAAATTGTAAGTATACATTATGAATAAACTTTCTCTTGATTAAGGACGACTCTACGATTTGGATTCCCGATGCAGTACATTCATTCAACAACATACAATTGATTGATTTTCTCGATTCATACATTGACTACAGGAATTCTGTACATTTGTTTCTAGGGAAGGCCATATTGTATACCTATGTGTGTATCTTCCAGAACTCATTCCAAATCTCAACTCAACAAGAAATTCAAAGAGCGCAGTGTTTAATTTTTGTACAGCTAAGACAATGTTCATAACATAACACCATGGAGGGTTCTACAACTCTAGATCAGACGACCCGTATGGACACTAATGGAGAAACTGTAAAATAATAGTGAGTTGCCAGGTATTTTTAACCGACTTCTAAAAAAGGAGGAGGTTCTCAATTCGGATGTTTGTATATTTTTTTGTTTGTTTGCGCATAGCTCCGTCGCTTGCCAACCGATTTGAAAAATTCTTTTATTGTTAGAAAGGGTATACTTTCCAAATGGTCCCATAGAATTTTCATCAAAAACGGTTTAGTAGTTTGGTTTTTAAACCAAAATTACTGGTAAAAATTACAACTTAAAAGTGAAAAATAAAAGCTTTTTTGCAAAAAAATTCAACCGACTTCCAAAAACGACACTACAAAGTGAAAAATAACTTTAATTTCGGAAGTCGGTGGCAAACAACGAAAATGTGAACCCAATGACACCGACTTCCGAAATTAAAGTTATTTTTCACTTTGTAGTGTCGTTTTTGGAAGTCGGTTGAATTTTTTTGCAAAAAAGTTTTGTTAACCAAAAATCAACTATTCTTCACAATTTTCTTAAATGCACAGAGCTGTATTTCTTGCAGTTTCAGGAGCATACTGAGAAAATACTGTAACGTTCTAAGCTTTCAGCTTTTCATATGTCTATTAATATGAACACAAAATTTTAGATAACTAAAGAATATCTCCTCAGTTCTTGAAAAATTCGCTTAAAAGCTTTACGTTCAGCATATTTTCATTGTCTTGCTAATAAAATATTGACGAAATGAAACTGCCAAACAGATACACTGCGTACAAGAAATATGTGTAGACTTTTGTACCCAGTTAATAATTGATTTAGTTAGTTACTTCACTGAATAGAAGATAGTTCGCGAGATCAAGTGATAAAGTCTGATTGTTCAAACCCGCTGGCGCCGTGGTTCAAGTCCCAATAGTATACCTAACTGATGGACGGCTGCCAAACCCACAGAACACTCACTACTACGAAATTTTCATGCAAAAATATTATATCCCATATTCAATATTGCGTTTTGCCTTTATCAGACTTCTTTCGCATTTCGTGAACTCGTAAAGCCATTTCAGAACGTTACTCAATAACTACATTTTTCATTACTAATAAAAACTTTATTTGGCTTTATCGCAACAGTTCGACTGCCCCGTTTATAACATATTCCATCAGATACATCTGTAATTATATGGGTGTCACAATCTGTTCCACGGTAGCTATATATTTACATAATGATAATACTTATGCCATATTATAGCGCGACACAAAAACAGTTGTCCATTCTTTATATGTTAAGTATAAAACAACTAAAACGCTGCATATGTATTCAATGCTGCGTCTGATGCTATTGTTTTGAAACGAATTACTATCCAGAACATTAAATTAAATCCTCATTCGTAGGCGGCGGGAGTGGCGGCTGCTGATTTGGATGCGCGCGAGGATGTTGAGCGGCGCGGAGCGGGCGGCGGCGGCGTGCGCGCAATCACAATGCGCAATTATATTTAGCTTGTATTGCAATTATCGCACAGAAACCGTGTCAGGGCGCCGCGCTTGCGACACGGGACACTGCGAACACCTACAACGTTATCTAGCCGCTTAAAGCTGTAATCAGCTTTGAAAGCGCCACAACCGCATTCGTCTGCGATAACTGCGCCTATATAAATTACGTAGCCGCGACACTCGCTGAATAATGAATTAGGGCTCAGCTAAAACCACCGCGCTCTAATCTCTGCCCATGATCTCTATTTCGGATCACCGATTGTTGATAATGGGCGTTCCGATATGTTATTAGTGCGCTATCTATGTTAATAACTACTGGTTGTCAGAACTTACAGCCGAAGTTCAGCCTCACTGGCAACATATTGAGGTTGAGTGCACCACGCTTCAATAACTTGCTTTAGTCTCCCAAACTGCTTGATTAAATACAAGATTTGGGATGTATTAGTAACACAACATCATCTTGTGTAACATAATTCATGTATGGCTTGTGGGTTGTTACATAAAGGCTGGTACCTTACCTATTACATATTATTTTAGAATCTCACCAATAGATGTTTGTATTAGGCAATATCTATTTATGTATTCTCTTATTAATGTTTATTAATCCTTCAGCTGTTGCAATGATATGTACTTAGTAATGGATAAATGCTATCTCTATCTAAGATACAAGTTATCTTACATTTTCTACTTAAAGATAGCCATGGTAATAAACTTAAATCGTACAAGACATGCAAAATGTGGTCATACATAGTTGTGAGCAGAATCTGATAACGATCTACATACATAGAGTTAAATACAATGCACAGAGTTAGATAATATAGGCTGTGTGTGCGGTGTAATAACTACAGCTACATGTAAAATGTAAACAGCGGGATGTACCGCTATCAGCCCACCTCCAACCAGTTTAATGAAGAGATTTGGCACGACTGCGACTGCACGAGCTTTAACGGTGTCTCCCAGCTAGATAAACGCGTTTATTATTGCACACGATATAAACACGCTTTTATGTAAACGTCAACATTATTATTCAGTTGCCCAATTTGTGTTCAAATGCGAGCAGGTGCAGCCATTCAAGTTCCATAATCATAAAACTTTGTCAATGTAAAATAGTTTATTCAAGCCATTCTACATATAAGCTGTCAATCTTTCGTGATGAACGCAATAGCGGTGCCACATAAGACATAAAACGTAGAATGCATCAGAATCAGGCGTAAGAAACCGCGCGAGCGTCGATCACGACTCGAAACAAATACTTAGACGGTACCGTTTTGTCATGCGGCGGACGACGCAGATTGCCGAGCCGGGCCCGCAGCCCGCACACACTGCACTATGTACATGTACTACACCGGGGCACACAATGGGCGCGGTGACAATGGCACCGACCGCCGTCACCGGTACTCCCAATATTCCTCATTTGCATACTCCTCTCGTCGATGCACGTCTACTCCGACATGTCTCTTTAAGTCGCAAGATCCCCCACGTGAACACTGTACACAGAACTTGAGCGCGCAAATTACTTATGAAAGAACTTGTGTTTTAGCGCTGACGTCTAGTTTAAATATAACAAATACGTATGTGTTCTGCGGGAGTTATTCGTGTCTTTGCAGCTTAGATACGAAACAAGCAATACTGTGAATAATTTAGCATAATAAACTATAGAGTTATCGTCTCTTGGGCTTAGAGGTAGCAAGTAGGTATCACTTCAGAGATCGCTACGGCTATACTTTGACTTCTGAATAGTTTCGTGGCCGTGACTCCGAAGTTCCACCAAAGTCTAATAGAGTTTTAATACGGTAATTGACAAATTGGCTGTAATTACTTAGCCACCGAAACACCAATTCCTGCTAACTAAACACGCATGTCGCTAATTCCGTAAACTGCAGAACAGTTAACTTTAATGGCGTTGGAATTTATTTTAGCTGGTGTTAACTAAAGGCCTGTAACTTTAAAACTTACAAATTGAACACAAGATAGGGTAGGCGTTTCCGATAGCGCTTTGTAAAAAGAAATGTGCGGGAAGACAATTACAAAAACGACAAAAACGCTGGAAGCAATCCAGCGGGCATGCTCTTAATTGGATGAGACCACTTCCTCTAAACGACATCTCGCCCAGTGCGCCTCGCCGCCGTGCCGTGCCGCACCGCATCGTCCCGTACGGCATGGCGCCGACTAGTGCATCTCGACAGCTTTCATATTCAACTAACAAGGCTTGTGTGGATTGTGTTCTCTTGTTGCATCATAGTAATAGTAACAAATAACAATACCCATCTTTGTGTGTTTAGTGTACATCTGCATGAGACCATCACATAATAACAATCTTCGGTAGTTAGCAGTCCCAAATCATATACAACCTGCCTGATAGCGCATTCATTTTCTAATCAGGTAGACAAATATAATAATACAAAACGTTCACGTATATACTATAATCCCGATATAATCTCCGAATACTATTTCCATAGCGTAATCACGTCACGCGACGTGGTCCATTGTTCTACTCGATACTACATCAAAATAATGGCCACGAGAGATTAACTTTTTGCGCACCCGTGACCAACTGGCCGTTTGCAAATTAATGAGACAGCACAGTTAAAACATTGCTGTTGCGTGTCTCCAGTACTTTTTCAATGAGCTCGCTTAGCTTTTACGAGCTCTCGATGCCATTGTAAGCGAAAACAGCGAGTAGTAATCAACAGTAAAAACAAATCTCTTTTGTTTATACTGCACGAACATTACTCAAATAGACATTGATGCATTACGTAGATAATTACGATTGAACGCGGGTTGAATATCGTAAGTAAAGAATGGAGTGACAATTTGCTTGATAGCTCGCTCTCTCTCCTTTATCGTGAGAAAGTATATCTCTGAGATTCGTTGACAATAGCTGTCTCATTCAGACCGTTTGTGAACTGATTATTCAAAGTGCTTTTTTGTACACTACTAATTTCATTGTGGCAATAAAATGTCATTGAATAAGTTTATTTTCAGACGATTGCATTACTGAATGCGTTGTTGCCGTACGCTCTACATCAGGGACGAGATCATATTATGATCCTCTCATAAATTATGATTCTCCTCTTAGTACTACCTAGAATCATAACATTAATAGCTCATTGATCAATTCCCCGAGAAGTGATCAGCATGCTTTGTCTTAGTAAGTAGTCCTATAACTAACCGAATCGATTACCAGGAATTATTAAAGTAAAACATTCATATTATATCATGTATGTATGACCTCAATATCGATTCAACTTCTATTCCATTACCACTAGGTTGTCAATCCATACGACTAATGTAGATTCATATTACGAGTCGGACGTCAAATGAGTTTCTTTAGCGCGACTACGCGAGAATGGGGGTCGACAAAGACTTGGATTGGATTTGTCAGACAATGCAACGTAGCCTTTCTGCCATTTAGAGCTTGTATTTTAGAATAGTATGTGCTCGATATAACTAAGGCATGACTTGCAATCTATAGCAATAAGTCATCGGTAAACTGTGGGTGAACTACAATACGCCTCTGACAACACGTCTGTCTGCTTCTCAAGGGATCCGCTTCAAGGCTAAACACGTGTGGCGGTGACGTGTGTTCTATGTACTGTAGCTACTAACTGGCCACGTACGCTTGTACAATTTGTTCACCAGTCTGTTTCAATTAAAACCTCTACAAAATGTACTCATTACCGCCCAGTTAATTCAATTAGCCGGAACTGCCAGCGTCGGTACGTAAGACAAATTTAAAGTGTTTTATTAAAAGTTTCGCGCCTTGTCTATGACGTTACTCCAATTCTTTTGTCCCTTTTCTTTGAAAAGTTTATTTAAACGCTAACTTAGTGTCTAAGTCACGTCGCTTTAGAGAACTTAACAATGAATTCAATCTTTTTCTTTGAAAAGTGTCAATTAGTACACAAAAGAGCAACTTTCTATCCCAAAGTGACTCTTACGAAGGAAAGAAGTATAATGATAGGCTTCAGATGAAAGAATTAAACGCATACATTCAGAGTTTTTCTCTCTCTTAAATAACAATGAGACAAGAATATTGCCTCGAGGAAAGTGTATGGATATAATATAATACCAACGTTGAATACATTTTTTATGGAAGTTGTCCGAAATGTTTCATGAAACCACAGAAAATCTGGATATATTTTTCATTTATAATTTGCAGATTTGATTACAATACCTAAACACCAAAATTCGCGTAGAAAAATAAGGCGACAGGCTTTGTACTGTAGGATAAATCGACCTAACAAAGCAGTCCTCAAATCAAAATAAACCAATTTCGCTGACACCGTTTGAAGAGTGACAAGTTAAAAAAAACAGACTGGGTGATCGAAATGTCATTGAATGGGTGGAAGTGACCGGTGTTTGAACAATCGGTATAATTGTCAGCGTTGTCTTCTGCCGCACGAAAGTCGGTCAAGTAACGTCAGTTACGTGACCCATTTATTGCAATTGCCACGAATTGATCTCCATCAGTGTTACAATAGACTACGGATGCCAATCGATTGCAAGATTGTATTCAACGCACGAAGATTTGGGCCTCAGTTTTACACTCGACTGCTCTAAAATAAGTGCTGATTGAACACGCTGAATAAATGTATATCTAAACGTTGCGGTGGTCGGTAGGTAGCTATGTTCGAAGGTTTGTCGATGGAAATGGGAATGCTGAGATACATTGCCACAAGTGAAAATGTAGTAACAATGCCGGCTTAATTAACTCTAACAATCACATAGCTGTAATGAATACCGGTTCTGTTGTTTTAAAGCAAGTCAAGGGGAAAATATTGTATGGACACCGAGCCCTGGATCCAATTGTGTTATTCGGCAAGCGACACTTGTGCGGCCTCCCAGAAACATTAGTAATGGCATTGGGTCTCGTTAAATTCAATGATTTGTTGGCCTACTTGCGCTTCGTTCCCACCTGACAGCTTGTAGTTCGTTATTATTTATAAGCTGTAAGCTTCGATACTAGACTAACTTGAATACCAAATGCTCCAAATAAATCTCCCTTGGGTTTAGATAAAACGAACAAGACACGTACCTAATGAAACATTTGTTTTATTTAAATATAAACTAAAACTTTTTGGGAAAACTTAGTAAAGTACTTTCGCATTGAATTTTGGATCATGTTGTTTAAAAAAAGAAACTTTTAAAAGTTTCTTTATTTTGTTATTTTGTTTGTTTCTTTAAACAAAAGCATTAAATAATCCTGCGAATAGACCTCAAGCTAGTTTTAAAACCGATTTTCAATAAAATTAGGCATTCGCAGAGCTATGTCGCCAGGTTTGGTTTGGTTTAATAAAATTGTGTTGGTACTTAGTAGTCAGCGTGGTCGCCACCTTTAAAGGTTACGGGACAAGTTCAACCACTCTTATTATCAAAGCATTCGATACTTAACAACCTACATTTGCGATTAACACCCATTACATTTAGGATAAATGGTTGAACTTGATAATTATCGTGTCGTTCTACAATGACATTGTTTTAAACTTGATGAATTAATAAGAATGAATGAAAAACATTTACTTTAAGAATTTTCCGAAGTGTTTAGTATTCTATTCATCTAAAGTTTCGAATGGATACTTAAATATTTATTCGAGAACATTCATATTTAGTAACTATGATAAAATTTAATTCTGATCTTGGCATTCTTATTAATTCATTATACCTACTAAAAAAACATAATGTATCCTCCAGACCAGTAGCAGGTTTACGTTTTTATTAAAGCTAAAACCAATGTTGTAATATAATTCACGTGGGCTAGGATAACATTAATTTTGTGCCAATTTCTCTGGAATATCGGTATATAGTAAAGTAAATGCTGTTCGCCAGCCCATAACCTCGACCCTTATAATCGTTAACCCCTTCTGTGTCTACAACTCATACCTTCATAATATTATATGTGTATGGTATGGTGACGTCACCCGTTTTCCCGCGGGGTCAGATGGTTGCACAGGATAAGTGGCGCAGTGAGTCGCGAGTCTAGATGAACCCTGGGCTCCCCTGAGTTACGGTAACGACTGCGCGGCCCGGTAACGTCTACCCATCCACTGACGTTACCGTCAACTTATCTAAGACATCAGCCGTACATTCAGTGCCTAGATGAAGATGGCCGAGATAGTTTGTCCAATATTTTAGTCAAGCATTCGGTATGGTTTCAAAGGTAAAGTATGATGCATAATTCATTGTGTTTCGGCTCTAAGAGATGTGACAGAATCGGTTGTGTTGGAATAATTTTTGGTTTCGTATTCTGTTTCATTTTGTGGATCGCGTCTAATAATTCGTTTGAATTGTATCGATCACCTGAGTAGTAGGTGTGTTTGTGCTATGTGCTTTTATGAAGCTTTGTGAACGTTTGAACGATTTGTCATGGCCAATGCACTGTGTGTACGCCATATATATAGGAAATGGTGTAGGCACTGTAATAATTTTGTAAACAATATTTTTTTCACTACTCTGAGATCAACTTGCCACACAGTTGAGTGATTAATGAAATGTTCAACATTTAAATGGTACTTTCATTTTAATTACGACATTTCAACAAATAATTACCTAGGTAGGTACCTACTGACATTTTAATAATAACGCAGTGCTCTTTTCATAAGTAACGTAACGTGTGCTACATTTTATTAATTTCGCTGATGTAAGTATACCTAATAATAATTAATGACTCGTGTAAGTAAAAGGTGAATAATTAAAAGGACTTAAAATAAACCTTTGCGCTATTGTAATAGGTATGGAGTTAATTGGACCTTACCTTCACGTTCAATGTTAACTTGAGTCGTGCAACGCTCACCGCGGTTGCGGCACTCAGCTTTATTCCACCACGGAATTATACTGGCAAGTACCCACTTTCAATCATACGAACCGGTCCGAACAAAGAGTTCACAGTTTCTTAATACGTTGCACCAAAATTAACAGAGAGCATGCGTTTAATTAATTAGAGAGAATATTTAACAACATTTGACAGTTACCGCCAGTACCAAAATTATGTGAGACAACTTTTAATTACCTGAATTAAGTCGTCAGTCTGTTATATTAGCATTGTGACATAACAATTTGTACACACTCGTGATGGTATAACACACATACGCGACCACACGTCAAATTCTACACAATAGTAACAAAAATATCAATGAATTTACGTCATAGAATAGAAACGTCACACAAAACATAGTGTAGGCGTAGTACCCGGCAAGCGGCGCGCGCGCTTCGGAAACACTCGGCAAAGCTCGGCTTCATGTGCGAGTAAATAAGAAAACAACTTTCCTCTCTCGCTCGTACTCAGGGCGACAGGGGAGACTTTAGATTAGATCACTGAACTAAAAAGAAACAGAAACTTTGTCGTTCGTCCGGTTGGCGTCGACGTTGAGAACCGGTTTTATTGTAGCTTTTTAGTCCTTACAAATAAAAGTCATGCATAGATAATCGTACAACACACAGGGAGCTTTACGTAGGGATTGAGTGTTATAGCGATGGAAGGAAACTGTTACCGAACGGAAATGGACACCAGCAGTGGGTCCATTTACATAGGACCAGAATATACCAGCCGAGACTTAATTGGATGTGCTTAGTGTTTATGTATATTTGTTGTATTTCCGCTCTATAATCTCTTAAATACAGCAATAAATAAAATTTTCGTCTTGATGTGTGTGGGATACAGGAAAACATTAATTTTGAAATGAAATTAAATACCATTATTGTCATCGTTGCGAACTAAACATCGAGTTTTGTCTGCAGAACAAAATTACCATGGAGATGGCACAAGAGATTACAGAATTTGAAAGACAAGCCTGCATGAAAGTCCTAATTAAAATTTCCTTGGGTCGTTACTGTCGCTAGATTTTACAGTCCTGAACCAATACTACAGGAGTGGACATAGAACTGTTCGTACATTTAAGACCCGGTCATTACTCCGTGGAACTTCGACGTAAAGTTGAAATTTGAATGTGTCCGGTGGCAGCACCCGCAGCGGTGCTCTGGTCCGGTGGAAGACAAGAGCCCGTTAACGAGAGCAGCGGTTGTTTGTTTTCCCACGCCTTTAGAGTCTTGACAACAAGCCTGAATCGCGACCAAATTGTCGACCATCGCCGACGGACGAGCGATTTGTTTACTGTAATAACCAACTCAACTAATACACCAAGCTCCGTGTAAATGTACCGTCAAAATAAATAACTCGAGACATTATTACACTTTTAATATAACGCTATTAACATCAAATGAATTCGTGCGACGCCCTGCGTAAAAATGTGCCTCATTTTCCCTAATGGTGATATTATATTAAATGAATAAGTACTTAAGAGGGTAGGTAATAAAAAAATAACAAATTAGCTAACGGACGGTATTTTAACAATTCGTTTCAACTTACCTGAAAGCTACCTCCGACATTTAATTATAAGGGAAAAAAATTCAAGGATATTAATAAAAGAAATTGTCTCCATACCTTGTTTAGAAGATCCTGCGACTTCCAATTTAGCCGTACTTAAGTTTAAAGGCCCGTGGCGAACTTGTCGGTGAATCCCAAAAGTTGTGTTTAAGAGTTTTATTCACTTATGTCTCTAATGTGTCCTCACATGCCCGATTTAATGAAGCGAAATAACCTGTTTGTTGCACGTTATTCTCTTTACTACGTAGTAAGTACGTGGAACTAGAAAATGTTGCTAACAACTAGTTTTACTTCGAAAAACTCATGCGAATACGTAGTATGAAAACTCTATCAGTTCTCAAAAGTCTTCAGGTAGGTAACTAATATTACGTCGTTAGTACCGTATGCAACTCAACGTTAAACTACAGTAAAAGTCTTGTTTTCGCTCAACATTCGGTTACCGTCGTTGGCTATCGGCATTCACTGACATCACTCACTGTAAAGTACACGATCGTCGACAATATTTACGATAACGAACAGTTTCAGGGGTGAATGTGCGCGTTCGTCTCGCTGGGCGGCTGGCGCGACACTGGGCGGGCGGTCGAGTGGCCGCCCGCCCGCCCTTGCGAAAAGTTCACGGCAACAAAGTGACTTTCTTTCTTTTTGGTGACATTATTACATTTCAATCATGTCGAATGTTTGTTAAATAAATAGTGCCTTATTTCTAGAGGGACCTGAGAACCCGCACGTCATTATATCGGCTTTATTACGAAGGCACACAAATTATATTATTACGAAACAGTTCGAGTTTATTGAACTCGTCTGTGTACTTCAACTCTTCGTGGAATACACTAGCCCTGTTATTTGAAAGTGTAATCCTTTCTTTGTGAGCTTTTTACTATTTTATCTGTTACCAAATTTATTCGAACTTACCTAAAATATTTTTAGAAAATAATGCTCATGTTAATGTTCACGCTCAATTAAATACTGTCGGGGAACGAGAACCTATGGTCGTTGCAGGCACCGTGCCATACAACTACCTCTGTTTGCCCACTTCCAACCGAGTGTATAATATCATTCCACTGTACTTAGTAACACGATGAGTTACCTCACGGGAACATACCAGTTACTATTATAATAGGGCTACAGCTGCGTTGAAAAATCCCTAGAAAGTTAACCTTTTACGGGGAAATTTCATGTCGGACGAAGTAGTAGTTAGGTTTTCTGTAAGGAATTTCTGAGAAATAGCCCCGGGTTGAACTTTCCAATAATTGGCGATTAGACTCCTTATTACAGCAGATAACATAAATCCATCCATGTTGCTAGGTAGGTACTCCTATACTTCAGTCTTTTTGCTATTAAAATCGTGGTATCTACAAACATATGGTACAGATGTGATAGAATACATTATCCTAGATTTCAATCCAACTAGGTATAATGAAAATAGTTCCAGATGGAGTTCTGCGGTAAAAGGTACCTAAAATGGGAATATACATAGAGTTTCAATTTAATTTAGATTTAGAATCACAATACACGTCATTTTACCGAGTAAATTCGCAATATTTATGTAGTTAGGTAAAAGGTTGAATCATTTTTCTGAGAAACAAAAAAAATGCTCGTGTAGCACACAGGTAGCTCGGTGCCAGTAAATACGTCATAGTAGGTACCTTCGAATGTATTTATGGGTTTTCCTTAACAAAGTTCTTCTAGTTTCAATGAAAACACGAGGCGCATTTCTATAGATCAATACTTTTTTTACTTTGATCCACATTACGTTTTTCCTGTGGGTGTTTCTACAAACACTTACCTTATACATCCAGAAAATATACGAAGTTGTTCTATTTGGGAAATAAACTCGCTACGCCAATGGCTCAACCGCAGCGCAAATCGCTTAATTATAACAAATGTAACAAAGCAAAATTATTATTATATTTCGGGTAAGTAAACTAGACGTTAATAGCCTTGCTGGCAGTCAACAGGGCTCATAGATCCTAGAAAGATATTCCAGTTATTCGGCGATCGACGACAACGGCTCTAGGCCGGAATTCTGTTGTGCTTAACAAATGTTTGCTTCTACCCTGCGGTATGTAGATCGAGCTGAAACTGAGAGCTTAATCCAATAGACACTATCTTAAGTCTCTAGTTACTCTAGTTAGCTAGTTATTCTCTTATTATTATTATTACTTTTAAAAACTGAGTTAAGTGCTTCATTCTGGTGGAAGGAAAACCTTTTGGTGAATGCTGAAGTATGCGGTAGGGGGAGTTTACCGTGTGAATCTGGAAGCAACTGAAATGTTATTTTTAGGCAGTATTTAAGTTTTTATTTATCTACTAATACTAATAAAGCTGAAGAGTTTGTTTGATCGCTCTTATCTCTGGAACTACCAGTTGGATTTGTTTTTTTTGGATTTGATAGCCCTGTTTTTTAGGGAGGCTATAACTAACATCACGCAAAACAACAAAAACCTTAGGAGCCGAGAAAAAGAAAAAAAAAAAAACAGAAAGAACGCTAAGTCAAAATGAAGTGATAGCGCGGGCGATGCGACGCGACGGGGTGGGTCCGGGAACAAGAAATTTCACACTCAAACTCTTTATTGCGCGGACGAAGTCGCGGGCAGAAGTTAATACTTTATGATTACGTCAGCATATGGGTATTTCTGAAAGGATAACTATGTATTATTTTGTACTATCTAAAAATCATGCCAAAAATTAAAAAATAAAGGACTTTTGGGCTTGTGTTGAGCAATGAAAGTTGGTGGGCTAAAGTGAAAAAATATTAAATAATGGTGAATTTCCGAGGTTGAGCCTACAAACCTGAAACCTACAAGGTCGCATAGCGCGTCTGCAAACGTCGTCCTCACGTAACAGTTTTCTATTTTCGTTTATTTGTACTAACAATTTCAGCTTTATGGCATTCGAGGACGGATTTCTGTCAATAATTTTTTTTTTTTTGTTTCTTTTCACTTACAATCTGTCACTATTCATTAGGACATTAAGTAATTTCTATGGCGTGTTAGATGGCTTGCCTGGTATGCGTCCTATGACACAACCTCTTACTTAAAAAGCATAATGCTAAGATTGTCCGATAAAAACTTGTGGAATTTTGTGTTTTAGCCTGCGGATTCCTTTTTTATCCATGAGATGGTTTGCCAAGATGTTTGGGTGACGAGTTATTCTTTCTTTGTATGACTTGATGTAGCTTTTTATTTCCTCTTTGACTGGAAGTATCTTCAGATCGTGGTGTAGAGCTTCATTTGGAACAAACCATGGGGCGTTTGTGATTGTTCTCAGAAGCTTGTTCTGAAAGCGCTGTATGATTTCTATGTTAGAGTGTGATGCTGTTCCCCATAGCTGGATGCCATAGGTCCATATAGGCTTGATTATGGCTTTGTATAAAAGGATTTTATTTTCCAGGTGTAATTGTGAATTTCGTCCAATTAACCAGTAGAACTTTCTCAGTGTCAGTCCAAGTTGCTTCCGTTTGGTGAAGATGTGTTTTTTCCAAGTAAGGCGTCTATCAAGGTATAAACCTAGGTATTTAACATGTTCAGCTTGAGGCACTTGTATTCTATTTAACTGTACTGGTGGGCATGTATCCTTTCTCCTAGAAAATGTGATATTTACCGACTTGGTCTCGTTTGCTTTTATCCTCCACTTTTTGAGCCAGAGGGCTATGTCGTCCAAACAGGTCTGCAGCATAGCTGATGCTACTCTATGGTCAGAATGGGATGCCAACACAGCAGTGTCATCCGCGAAGGTTCCTGTAGTCGCTAAATTTGATATTGGGAGGTCCGCAGTATGAATCAAGTACAAAATCGGTCCCAGCACACTGCCCTGAGGTACCCCAGCAGCAATAGGATACAGCTTTGATAATGCGTCTCCACTCTGCACGAAGAAGTATCTATCTCTCAAGTACGACATCAAGATGAGGAAGATGTTTCTTGGGAAGCTATTTTTGATTTTATAGAGGAGGCCTTCGTGCCAAACTCTATCGAATGCTTGAGAAATGTCAAGGAAGGCAGCAGCACAATATTCCTTATGTTCGAAAGTGTTGTGAATTTTACTGACAAGCCTGTGGACCTGGTCTATTGTGCCATGTCTTTGTCGGAACCCAAATTGATGGTCGGGTATTAAATGTCTTTCTTTAATTATAGGCATTAAGCGTGTTGACAGGAGTGTTTCATAGACTTTAGACGCTATTGAAAGCAGGCTTATTGGTCGGTATGACTTCGGGTCTTCAAGAGGTTTCCCTGGTTTAGGAACCATTAGGATCTTAGCTGTTTTCCATTGAGGGGGAAAAAAGAATAGTCTAGACATAGCATTGTAGATTGACAACAGGAAAGTCAGGCCAGAATCTGGAAGTTGTTGCAAAATCATGCCAGTTATCAAATCATAACCAGGGGCTTTTTTAGGTTTTAAGTTTTTTATCACTCTAATTAGTTCCTGCTTTGTAAACATCGCGATGGGGCTCGTGGATGAATCACAATCCAGCTGAACTTCTCGCTGGACTTCTTCTTTGTGGTCTGGGGGCCCTTCGTAGGAGTGAGGCTGAAATACGTCTTTTAAGTGTTCCGCAAATGTTGTGCATTTTTCTTCGTCATTTCGAGCCCAGCACCCGTTGGCTTGCCGAAGTGGGGGAGACAGCGTTTTAGGTCGCTTTAGTTTTTTGGTAGCTTTCCACAGTGAGTAGTCTGTAGCGGCAGTAGCATCAAGGTTGCTCAGGAAAGCCTGGACACTATTATTTCTGTCCTCATCTAAAAGCTTTTTGAGTTTCCTAACAGCGTGGTTTAATTTACTTTTATCGTTAGGGCATCTAAATTGTTGCCATTGCTTTCTTAGTCTCCTTTTTTCGGTTATTTTATCCAGTATAGTTTGGGATATAGATTTTTTGCTATTCTTTAAGTTGTTGGTAGGAGTAGATTGCCAGGCAGCAGTTTGAACTGAATTATTGAAGAATTCTATTGCTGCTACTATATCATCTTCTGATTTTAAACTGACTGTAGGCATCAGGGCATGATTGACTATTGACCTGAAGATTTCCCAATCTGTCCTTTTGGTGTGAAGGACGCAGGTTCCTGCAGTTTCTTTGAAACTACTAAATAAGAAGTGTCAAAACTGCTGTCAGAAGCACATACGCTCCTCAAATATTTTCGCGATTTCCTATAAATATTGTGAAGTTGTGCCTAAAAACAATACAAAAGTGTAGCCAAAGTGTTTCGGATTCCGTGCTAATGTTATATAGTGTGTTTAACAACTAAAAACGACAAAAAAAACTAAACGAAAGTTTCAAAATTACCCCAGTGAAAATCATCTACCCACTTAAATTCATAAAATAGTGAACTTTTTTTTGTCTCATTGAAAATGTCACTGTCAAAGTGTCAATGTCAACATCAAAGCAGTGTTGCCACTTAAAAAGTTAAATTGCCCCAGAATTATGGATTGCCAAACAGAAAATTCAAAAAAGAATAGTGCAAATGCGACTAAAATATTAAGCCAGCAAATATTTCATAAAAGCCTATTTATTAGCCGGCCCAGATCAAGCTCTTGTAGTGGTACAATACCTACTAGCGACGCCAGTACGACGATAGATCTAGTGGACTCTGAAAATGCTCCTGAAGAAGAAAACTGGGTTGAAATACCTGGACGCAAAAGACCCCACAGCCCTGAGGAACTACCAACTAGCCAAAAGCAAACTAAATTAAATAGCTACTGGCTGAGTGCTCCCATTACTACTTCCAACCGATTCTCTGGCCTAGATGTCACAAATAATTCTTCCGAAACAGCCCAAAAGCCCATCAAACCACCTCCATTGTTCGTAGACAAAGTTAGTAACATTCAGCCACTCTATGACATGCTGAATGCCACAGTCACTGATCAGTACGAAATCAAGATCCTCCGTGGGGAACAAGTGAAAATTCAGCCAAAAACCACAGAAGCTTACACAAAAATCTACAAGGAACTTCAAAAACGAGAAACTGAATTCTACACGTACAAACCCAAAGAAGAAAGGAGCTTTCGAGTAGTCCTTAAAAACATCCATCCGACTACTGACACCAACGAAATAAAAGTGGCACTAGAAGAATTAGACCACAAAGTTACAAATATCTGGAATTTAAAGGATAGAAAAACTAAAACACCTCTACCACTGCACTACATAGACCTGAAGCCAAACCAAAATAATAAAAACATTTATAACGTCAAGCGCCTTCTCCATTGCTGCGTTGTATTTGAACCACCAAGACCAAAAAGAGAGATCCCGCAATGCTCTAACTGCCAGAGATATGGACACACGCGTAGATTCTGTCACCGCCAACCCCGATGCGTCAAGTGCGCTGGAGCACACGCTACTCTCGACTGCGCGAGGAAAGAGCGATCCAATGATGTGCGGTGCATACTTTGTGAAGGAAACCACCCCGCAAATTACAAGGGATGCTCGGTTTATAAGGAATTGCAAAAAGTTAAGTATCCCCCTCTAAGACCAAAAACCCAACGTAGCAAAGACACACAGGAAATAAATAATGGTACAGCCAAAAATAGCCGATTTGAAAGTGCAGGCAATAAATCATACGCAGAAATAACAACCGGTATAACAATTAAAGAAACCCAACCAACAACACACCTACCTCAATCAAAGCCAAACCAGTCACCTGATATTAAGGAATTTATGCAGACACTCATGAACCAGATGATGCTAATAACTAAGATGCTGGGAGATCTCATGTCTATGCTTCCAAATTTAATGCACTAACATTATGCATCTGGAACGCAAATGGCCTGTCACAACACTCTGAGGAGTTAAAACTTTTTTTACACCAACATAATATTGATATTATGTTTATATCAGAAACGCATTTCACTTCTAGAAGCCATATGGAATTCCCTGGATATAAACTTTATCATACCACACACCCTGACGGGAAAGCACATGGTGGATCAGCTATAATAATCAGAAGCAAATTAAAACATTACGAATCAGTACCGTACTGCAAAGCATCAATTCAAGCAACAACTGTAATAGTTGAAGATTGGGTAAGCCCCATTACTGTGTCAGCTCTCTACTGCCCACCGAAACACATTATTAAACAGGAGGAGTTCAGCGAGTACTTCAATTCTCTCGGCGATCGGTTCATAGCTGGTGGAGACTTCAATGCGAAGCATAGCTTTTGGGGCTCAAGATTGACTCTTCCCAGGGGCCGGGAGCTACTTAAATCTGTCGAAAAACTTAAAATGGAAATTATATCATCAGGTGAGCCCACATATTGGCCTACTGACAGAAAGAAAATACCTGACCTAATAGACTTCTGTGCCATTAAAGGTGTCTCGAAAGATTACTTCCAGTGCCAGAGCAGCTATGAGCTATCTTCTGACCATTCACCAGTCTTAGTCTGTCAATAATATTAAAGGAATTTATGAGCGAATACCTTATAGACAAACCCAGAACGAGATATGGCGAGTCGGCACGCAGATGGTTTCTGGAATATGAAACAAACATACAACTATTTTTTATTTCACAGAAGTGCATTGCATTTTTCCTCCTACAAAGCGCTGCTCTTTCACAATATTCTTAAAAGTTCCAGGTACCGAGTAACATGGCCGTTACATACCTTTGAATTGTTCCACGACGGCACGGTTGGCGCAGAGGTTAAGCGATTGACTGCTGCGCTGCGTGTCGCGGGTTCGATTCCCGCACGGAACAAATATTTGTATGACCTACATGTATTTGTTCCGAGTCTGGGTGTTTTTCTATATATAATATGTATGTATTTACAAAAAAAATGTATATAAGTAGTTTATCAGCCATCTTGTTACCATAACACAAGCATTAGGTTGCTTAGCTTGGGACTAGATGGCGCTGTGTGAACTGTCCAGGGATATTATATATTATTATTATTATTATACGTATAAAAATAGAGGTCGCCAACGTTTAGCTGTGATCTATCAACACTAATAATAAAGCTGAAAGGTTTGTTTTTTATTGTTTGAAGGCGCTGATCTCTCTCAGTCAGATTTGAAAATTTCTTACCCAATTCCTGAGGAAGGCTATAGGCTACTTAACATCGGGCTGGGACCCTAAAGAGCCGAGCAGAAACACGAAGTCGCGACCAGAAGCTAGTACATACATACAATGATGATTCAGTTAATAGAGCATAAACCTCAGGTGTGTGCGATAGCCCAGACATTTGATATGAGGAAACAAGCTCGCGCGTTTGGTCCCACGTATATCTTGGTTCAGATAACCCGCGAGTTGACATCTTTCTGATTTACAACCATATAGACGCTTTTCTCAGACGGTAAAGTAACGACAGTTGTACGATACTGTCTCAAAGACTATATATGTTTTACGTGTATCTTTGGAATTAATGATCTGTTAGAAATGAACTTTCGTGGCGATAGGTGACTAATATTCCTCTATATAAGAGACTCTTTTTCGAAATTGATTGTTCTATTAACGACGAAACAGTTCTAATTTGACTAACTTACATATGTGCTAATGGTTGCGTCATTTTGTCTTCTAATAGATAATTGGCTATCATTTCATATCATGCTGGTATTCAGCTGCATCCGATGAGACTGGAAGCCGACCCCAACATAGTTGGGAAAAGGTTAGGCATATGATGATGAATTGGCTATCATTTGGATTACAAGGGTTACATCATCTGATGTAGTTAGCCCTTGTCATCAAAATGATATCTAATGCCAATGTAAAAGTCTGATATCTAAAGCTCTATTACAGTTGTTGTGATTAATAAAACGAATAATCTGCATTGAACGATTAATTACATCAAGAGCTTTTTAAACACTGCTCACCTCATCCCTTCAAGCAAACCAAACCAGTAGTATATGTATGTATACGAAGAATACTACCTCATTACAGTAATATAGTTTTGGGAAGCATCAACCGCATTAAAAAAGGCAGTTCTAATTTCACGCTCGTGCGCCCCACGCATGAAGCTTTTCGTCGGCAAAAGCTCCCTTGGCACCCTCGTGCCCCGTTCAATTAAGACGAAACTAATGATCTAGGAACAAGTTAGCGCTACTACATGTTGTATTACTGCTGTTCTATAAATAGCCTCTAAATTGTTGTGAGACTCATTCTAGTTCATTACGGCCCTATTGTATGGTCATATCTATGTTACCATGCAGTATGAGAATGAAAAAACGTCCGCATCGAATTGATAAGTCGTTACAACATTCCTATCGTGACTGTAATCTGTATGGACCGTATCAGAAGCCGAAAAAAAAATTACTCTATATAGACCATTAAAGTCGGTAGACACCCGCCACGTCGGTCCCGCCGTGTGTAATAAAACTATTGGGAATTTTAATAGTAAAAGATTGTGTTACTGCCTCCAAGCAGGCGAGGAATACTTTCAAGCGAGATTTCACTTTACGTACATACATTGAAATGTAACCTTGTTACTGGAATGTTTTTGATTGTAATATGGTTACTATCTTTTTTACCGGCGCGTTGTGATGCCTTTATGGCGCGACATATTTTTATTGAGTTTTTTAGTATGTGCCTCAACGTTTGTAGGTAACTTGCCGATTATAATAAGGTTTCATATTATTGGAAAGTACCACTTGTTCCTATAGCATTGTTATTGTCGATATTATTATTGTCAAAATTATTATCAAGGCGAATGTAACGTTTGCGAAATATTTTAATGCAGCCATAAAAGTCCCTGCCGTCCGAGTAAGTATGAGCAAGAGACGATAAGAGACGTTTATAGAAAGCAGGATGTGTGGTTGTGTGCATACGCTCGGAATCTGCGAGATCAGTAATAAGAACCGGCAACAATCTACACAGAGATGGCACCGGATGCCGATGTGCCAGAGGGAAAAACTCATAATTGGTTCTGCGTATCGCTGGCGACTGCCGAGGCTCCACGCGCGGCCGCATCGCTCGCGCGCCCTCTGTAGGCCATTAGAGGAAATAGCATGCAACTACCTTCAAATAAAAAAATATGCTTGTCGTGGACGAATAACATCCTGATTGACGTATCAATTAAAATGGCACAGCCGGACCTGTCGGTGTATATTGGAAATTAGACAAGTTTTTGTGTCTGTACGTGGATTTATTCGTCGGTTTTATCAAAAGTGCTTACATAAACTCTCTGCTCTAACTGGATTTATAAATGCTAGCACGATTCGCAAACTTAAACACACGAATGAAGTGATACCGACTAATTCCGTTTGTATGAGCTGATGTTTACACGGACTGGTTAATTACTCGTTTAGTTTCATACTCGTAATTAGTTAATTTTAGTTCAGTAGTCATACTTACGTGACGAGGGCAGTTTTCCTAACTTAATAAACAAGGGCTCGCACACAAAATTAATTACCTACATTGTGGATTAGATACACGTATTGAATTTTAATTAATTAATTTAATTAATATGAAAGATATCGGGTAACAAATGTTCCGAGGCGCCGAAACGGTGGCGCTCCGGATTAAATTATTCAAGTCACGGTAGGCTCGACAGTGAGTGTCCTGTGTCCTCTGCGCACCGAGCCGTCAGTGGGTTGCTCTTACTGCTTCAATGAATGGCAAATCACTACATCTTGTTCGATAAACCATTGTCTAATAGAGGATGCTTGTTATTCATGTGACGCTCTGCAGGACCTGTTCGACAATCGATACCCATTCTGTAGGGTGGCGGCGACCGAGTCCCGGTTGTGCGACCACAAAGGGCAAGGGGACATGCAAATTGTAGCTGTATTATCTGGCGTCGGATGCGGCACCAGGATTTACATAGGAATGGAGGCGCCGTTAGCGGTAGTTAGACGGTTCCGAGGAAACGTGGACGGGCCGGGTCGCGCGGGTTGCGTACTATACGTCGCCCGCGCCGTGCGCACCCCGACACACCGGATGATTACAGAAGCAAATCTAGGACGCTCGTTCATAACTCGAGCAAAACGTTCACGAACTAAATCTGCATAAACGTCCCATTACCGTAGTGAAAATCTAATATTAAGATCTAGTTTCTGAAGTAAAAGAAAATTACCACGCTGCTGTGCTCATTCCCTGCATTAAAAGTTAGGTAAGAATTATGATAGCTGGGTAATTTATTACTTCAACCGATTTAGCAATGCACGTTGCAGAAAACTGCAATCGAAATGCAACTCATATTTATTATTAAATCTAACAGAACTGTCAAAAATAATAATATGTCTGTATGGATGATCAAATTAATGATCAAAACTCTCTAATTAAACTTATTGCAGTTATTGCATGACTGTAGTGGTTAAAGTTCAAAAAGCTATTTAATATTTAGCTAAAACACAGTGTTTCATCATTGTAATCTGTCTAAAACGTTGGTCAGTAATTAATTTGGCTGGCGGTCAGTTGGTCTTGACAAGACGCGTGGGTTGTGCAACTCGTGACGTATCGCTCCCGCCTGCGCCCGCGCCGATTTCTGCATTAACCTTGGACTGCAAACAGCAACTAGCTATGCGTGTGCCGCAATTTGTACGCGAAAGATAAAAAAGGAAAATCTTGATTAAATGACTGATTATAAACGATAAGAGAAATGTGCATGTTCGAGATATTAATTAAGGCTAATCTCATTAATTAATTTGTTGTTTAAAATCGATATAATTATTCTGTAACGGGAAAACTATTTTCAATTATGTTATTGACACCAAAAATACCAGTGATTAGACTAAATAGAATATTGTACAATATTGACTAATCGACATTATCATTCATTCAATGTTGCGATCACCATCTGGCTGTCTCTAACAATTAGGTAAGAATATTCGTTATTGAATTCGTAACACGAAGTATTCGTGAGTTGAGTTTGTAGTTAATAATTTTAAGGCTATCAAATTCCAAGTAATTCTTATAGACTACTAGCTGTTAGGCGCGAGTTCGTCTGCGATCTAGGATGGAAAATAGCCAATGTTTTTACTCAGGTCATGATCTATCTGTGTGCCAATTTTAATTCAAATCCGTCCAGGTGTTTTTGCATGATTGCGTCACAAACAAACAAACTCACTTTCGCATTTATACCGTGCAGCACTTCCCCTTCGGGGGAACCGACCTAAACACTTATATTTAACGTAATTAGGAAAAACTAAAATTTTATCAGCCAATTTAGTAACAGTCACATGTGGTGCCGTGACCAGTAATCAACCTATAATGTTCCCACTGCTGAGACACAGGCCTCCTCTCTGTGAGAGGGAGTGGGCCGTAATCCACCACCGGGCCCAGTGTGGGTTGGCATATATCACATATCTTCGAACTTTTGGTTCTAGGACATGCCTAAGGTTCATGAGACACGGCTAATGAAAGTCGCTAGCCTCTTGTGGCTCGCGCCGCCGAATTGTCCGCCCGTTCACTTAGCTCACTATCAGTCCAAAGCGTTACTGCTCACTGTTTACTAACGGACAATAAAATCTACAATCTCGATTGTGTACTACACATTTATATTAACTTCCAGATGTATTAGATAACATTGACAAGCAAATAATTCGGTACTCTATCATTATCGCGGAATTACATTGAAGTATGTCCTTACTATGTCTGTTGAGGTATTTCCCTTTTATTGATTAATATACTTTGAATATTCGAGTCTGCAAGTGTGCTTGGCAAATAACTAAGTCCATAATAACGTTTATTTAATTACACAAAATTACTAGTGTTCATTGTCTTCAAAAGGTCAATTAAAATAAGCAATCGGTTGTTACTTTCGGTCTTTAATTTTCTAATGAAGTCGAAGATTACTTGGAGTGAAGTGGTTTAATCTTTGAATGCGTAATAGGCTAACTATCCTCAAATACAAATGTTAAAAGTGTACAAAGGGAGCTTCATTTGAGGTTCCTTTTAGTTATCAATAGAAACATTTTTTTTATTTTTTATTTAAACTTGTATGTTTCGGAAACAATTGCCACCAAGTGAGCAGGAACAGGTATGTACTTACTTTGTACAAAACCCACAACACACCACCCAACACACGCAGAGAGGCCCATTGTCAATAATAGACTCGAATTAAGGCATAAAACTTGTTCGGGAAACCGATTGTCCGGTCCGAAGTGTATCGGAGGTTCGAGTGAATGGCCCAATAACAACAAAATGTACACTTTCGGTTGTGCTCCATGCAGGAAATCATAGTTGACAGATAATGGGCGCGATTAAGTGTCGCCCGAGAAGTGGTCCGCCCGCTGCATGCGGCGACTGAGCGAGCCTTGTTTATACAACTTGATGGTACTTAAAACCCCCAGCAAAGGACTTCAATGTTACTTGGAACGCTCTTTACAACAACATTACGAAACGTAATTGGTATTTTTGAAAGTAGGTAGTAAGGTACCTGTATCTTTCATGCAATAGCTTTCTACAAAATACGCAGTTTCCGCATGAATTAAATAAATAAAAAAATTCAGGCTCTCCATGAAAATAGAAAGCGAAAAGCAATTTTTACTTATCAAAGGAATTTTTGGCGTATCTGAAAGATTCGTCTCGCCAATAAGTTGATTTCAGTTTGAAACGAATTGAATGAAGTGGTCTTGAAAGTTCCTTGAATTGATTGATCAAAAAGTAACTTGAATTGTTTTCGTTTATTCAAAGTTAGCGTAACAAAATCAAAACTTGCGGGTGGTTGACCTAAGGTTGCGGTCGTTTTCCAAAATCCACACGCTATCGTGACTATAATTCACGCCAAAATTATTCGGTCGTCGCGTCGGCCGGCTCACGAGCCAACTTATTGATTATTGTTGGCTGTAACTTTAACTTTAACCTTTCATAAAGATAAACGTTTTCATTTGACATTGTATTTAGTGGAATGGAAAGTTGCTTTCTTTTTCTAACCTGCGCTCTATTATCTAAAACCACTTTAAATTATGTATGGTTTCTTAGTAGCTCGGTTTGAGAATACAAAAATATAATGAATTTAAGTTTTTTGACTTCAAAGTTTCTATTTGCAGTTAAAGTGTTCTTTAAGAATAAATAAGATGCCGTTTTGTATGCAAATACGAAACGTATAGCTTTAAACGTTTGCTGAATGATAAGTGAAATTGTTTGCATGACATTTCTTATTGATATTTTAAGAAAGGCTCGGTGGATGGTCACGCACGTTAAGGTGCGATGGCCGTCTCGCCCGCAGTCGCCCTCTTAACTGTGACCAAATCAATGTTTGATCTTGGAATTGATTGGAACTGTGATTTATAGATTCCGGGACCGATTCAGAAACTATTTACAGCGAGACTGAGAACGTTTGTATACAGTGATTGCGGCGTAGTAAGTACCTAATTATTTATAGGTGTATTGATGTTGTTGGGCAGCATCAAACCCGTGTAATTATGATATTACAGTCTCTTGAATACGAGTACTTATCCAGAGCAGACTTGAATGTGTACTAGACAAGCTTCTTTATGACCGACATTTTGGGCAAATGTGTCGCCCGAATAAACAGTCACGATCGACGCTCAAAGACATGAGGTAAATTAATAATCCCAAGTGGAAATTCCTAAACAAAGCCAATTCTGTGGGTGAACTGAGCCACAGGAATACAAGGTGGAGAAGACAACACGACAATAAATTAAACTGCGTATATCTAATGCCGTTCCCAGTGTGCATAACCAGTCAAATATATCCAATAGTCTAGTCAAGGTTTAGCAAAACCCGTAGTCGGCCTATCACTACTATTTAGTTTATTTGAAAAATAACTTATTTAATTTCGATGTTAGGATTTATTACATAGTTTCAAAATACTGTTATGCTTAGTATTGCCAGTATTTTCATTTATTGTTGTGTCCACATTGTATAAACTAAACTCCCTATTCTGCTGTAAACTCTGGTACCTACAAATAATTCAAAGCCCAGAATTTCAGGAGTATAATATCGCCGTCATAAAACTATTGCTACGTAGATATATATTAAAACACACCACACCAGTTTTATATAAGAAAACTCTGCTAAAGAAAACAATATCGTACTCGATCGGCCGCGATTCCAAAATGAACAAGTGGAGAGGCGAAAAAACAAGCTTGTTATCTTCAATTAGTTTTCGAAGAGAGCGATCGGGGCCAGAATCATAAAGAGGGCGCAATATAATCGGGATTGGTAGAATTTGGTTTAAAAAAAAAAGACGCTTCGCGGTCCAGTGGCCGGGACGGAGTGCAATACCAAAAAAAGGGAAAAGGGTTGGGTTTCTTACCGGAGTTGTGTGACCACCCTACGTTACACCTCCGCGGGTACCAAGGTAACCAAGTGTAATAGTACACTCAGGCACAGACGATGTAATTGACCTTTTGTGGGGTCTGGCTGAAAACTAAATTAAAAATGTATCTTCGTGTAGATGGTGTTTCAAACTCTCAATACGACTCATACTCACTCAATACTTTTAAAATTAAATTAGTTAATTTTATACTAAGATATAAAACTCGTCAAAATTATCTTGTCTCAATACACAAGAACTCCGAAGAAGGTTGTAAAAATTGCGCTATAAAAATAAAAAATATCAGCAAAAAATCTTGTATTTTTATTACTTTGCCAGACGAAGCTGGTCTCAGTATAAAAAGTTTAAAATAAAAGCAGTTGCGAGTGCCTACGCGGCATGTGTAGGTATACCCTACACCTGTCATTCCAACAGGGTTGATCCTGCACGTCAGCCCTTCTGAACAAAGGTCAGACCATAACGCAAACTACCTGAATATTTTAACGCTTTGGTACATACATCCCTCAAATGAACAACAAACCGCGCTTTGACCCCGAATTTTAAATTAAATAAAAAATCTCACATCAGCATTTGTAGTTCTTTTTGCGTTAAAAATAAAATTAGACATTGTGGGAATGCATTCGTGTTACCTATTGTCTGATGTACATTCTACATGAGATAACTTTGCTTGTTTCATTATTCAGTTTTAGAATATGTTTGCGTGACAACTTGTTTAATGTTTAAATTAAGCAACATTTTTATTTAATTTTTATTACTTACCACATTCTTTTCCAAACTGCATTCTTTCTTTCTAAACAAGTTTATTGCTCTATAATAACAGTTTATTTTATTCTTATTTTTTCGCAAATTCTTTGTCGTTCATTGCTTTCTATATTTCTAAATAATTCTATTCGTCCCACTATCGCCATCTATTGGACGCTGTAAGTAACAACATGAGGTTGAATCGTTGAATAAATAACCTCTATAAAAGAACCTATTACCACGCTATTACTGTTGTTTAAGTTGAGTTTTCCAAACATATGAAAATTCCTTTATTTCTAGAGAATTAAGTACAATAAAACACTTGTTAAAATAGCTGTGTGAAATTTAACGCCACCATTCGAAAAATAATAAAATAGCGATGTAAGTCGATTTGTCTGAGTCAGTGGCGCGACTTCCGTTCGAGTCGCCACGTTCTGGGAAACCGGCTGTACTCAGCACAGCCCGACTTTACTATAGGTACATCATTTTAGTGATTCACCGTTTGTTAGTCATATTTTAATCCTAGTTTACCAAATTCAGTCATTATTACCTAATCTTTTTTTTCATTTCAGCTATTAACAAGCACGGTTGCCGAATGACATGCGTTGGCTGTGGTACATAATAAAATGGTAAGTGACCTTTTGTATTATTTCGCATTTAGTTGAACCACGAATAAAGACTGGTATAGAAAGTAAAACTAACACGCACAGTCGCACATATCATAATTACATAGACTGTTCGTCCATTGAAGTGAAAGTGCCGCTTAGTCACTTTGTAACCAAGTTGAGTCAACATTTGTGTAAGTCACAACGAATTTGGCAAACTGACTGCTCAACTGACACAACGATGAACCATCAGCAATTCAACATCCAAGTTCACACCAAATGTTTATTTTGTTTTCATTGAAATCTTCGTCCATCGCCGTCAAATATTTTGCGCGTTTGCTTCTTTAAACAATTTTGTTTTCATGAATAGACGAGGGCAACATTTCTTATGATACGAGTAAACATTCTGCCTTGAAATATTGCACTCATGTCAAAACAATAATTGCGCTATATCCGGGAAACGATACTTACCTACATCATCAAATACACTCGGCGGAAATTAGGACCAACAGTTTAGACAACTCCTTTTAAACTGAGGAGGAGGCTTTGGAGCTTAAATTAACAAGATAAACATAATTAATTAAGCTGCATGTTACTAAACCGTGATAAAGCGCATCTTTTAAACATGAAACCATTATATTTTTCTATTAGGTGTAATATCATTATACGCTACGACGCCCACACGACGCCCGCGCATGGTCCCGCTCCCACACATCGTCACAGAGCTTGTTAGACCCTTGCTTTCGTTTTTTCTATCTCACACGGTCACGATATATGCATATCAATTATAGAGGGACCATATTAATGTCTTGTGCTTTATTTATTTTTATATGTAGCCATAAAGAAAAACGTATTCAAGCGACACAGCTGCTGAGTACCAGGCATCTGAACTCTGAAGTTGCTAGCTCAATATCGTGCACTCATGCAAGTAGCTATAAAATATAGAGAACGTTGATCAACTTTAGGACAGTATTGGAAAGATATCAAAATATTAAAAGCAAGAGACGTGCGAATGAATTTATTTAATGGCGATGCATTGGAACATTTCGCATGCGGTGCGACGTCGCATCGCCGCCGGTCAGCGCCGTGCCATGCGCCACCGGTCCCGGTGTATAATTCATTTCGCCCATAGGTTCCATCAGACACGATCGATTTACATCCCAACGACACGTGAACGAGACTGCGCCGAAATCACATAAAACATTGCTTTTTTACTGACATTGTTAGATCGACACATCCCAGATTTAAAACAAACACATTTATGAACATTGTTTAACTTTGAATAAGTAAAGACAAATAAAGGTATCCATTTGTAAATACTCGGAGTAGAATTCTTAACAACTTTACGCTCCAGGAACAGAGGCAAGAATGAGTAAAACAAACGATAACTTACCCGGGTATACCAACAAGTTAAGCGAGGAGTGTAATTGAGCCCAAATTGCAAGTTGGGAAAAATATGGCCCGGATATTTCTTGTAATAAGTTATTTCCAAAAACGGTCCTAGCCTCGTTCACGGTCACTGGCTATATAAATATGTCCCCTGGAAGGCTAAAAGTTTGTATCGCCGCCATTGTCGGTCTACTGCTCCCCAGTGCATTGTTAAAGCCAAAATCAGATTAAACTTAACCTTTGCAGACCACTATTGCTGGCCCGCGGCGGCAACGTGATTATTGAGTTTAGAGCATTTTGTACCGAAAATATTTGAACAGACGACGATAAACATACCTAAAATAAACTTGAAAAGTTTCTAGAACATAATATCTACATAAGTCGGCCAAGTTATTGTGAACGACAGATAAATGTAGGTACAAAGGAATTGAAAACATGTCAAATTGTCAACCCTCCTCTCGATGGACTTATGATTTCTACTTATAGAACAGAAAATATATTGTAGCGAATATACACGTGATATTGTAGACGTCAGACCATAAATTAGTAGCTATTTATTATACGTCACGTCGAGAGCGAGCAATCATCATCAAGAACTGTATCCGATCGATATTACATCAACAGTGTTACAGCAATGCTATAAAATGTGATCTGTAATTCTGTATCGCTTTCCGCTATAAAACCTGCTAATTTATAAAGAGAACATGAACTTAATGGTGATTTAATTACCTAATTTACTATAATTATGTAGCGGTTTTTGGTAGGAAGTACCTATAATAAGAGAAGCTACGTACAATCGTTTTCTTATTAAGACCAAGTGAACGGCCAAGAGTTGAATGGCGTGCAATAGGAGAGCCCTATGTCCAGCAGTGGACTGCTATAGGCTGATGATGATGATGAACGACCAAGCAAGAGTGAACAGGCATCTTCCTGTCACGCTCCTTTCATAGACCTCAATACCTCATCCATCGCTTTCCATCAGGCGAGAGAAGGCCCATTTAGCAATAAAAAAGTGTGTAAGTATAGAGTTAGGTCTTAAAATAATGTATTCTTATTCAGTTACTATAATATTAATGGCCCAAAAGTGTTAACAAAATAACTAGAAATTGCTAAGCAGTGATTTGTTAGACTAAGAAAGGGCTAAGCCGATAAGTCTAATTTAGGCAGCTCCCTGAAATTCCTTTGAACACATTTCACCCTAAAATCTTTGACTCTGGCTTAGAACATTTTCAACTACTTACTTACTTGTTAATTTATTCTGTGAATTGTCTGTATCATTTCATTATTCATTATAAATGCAATCGCAACCATAGATAAAAGCGGAAATCCATAATGTTTAAAATTGCATATTGCAATTTTAAACATAATCGCATACAATATTGGTCGATTATGTGAAAATTATTGGATATCGCGACGCCTACAAAACGAACGAAAATTAGAGCTTTCACGCTGATAGTGTTTAAAATAGTTTTCATAGATCAGTCTATATCTATTCGGTTAAAATCTCACCCTGTAAACTTAAGTGAAGTGAGTCGTCTGAGAAGAAAGCTCACTTTTTCTGGTGTTTGTGATAAAATGATTTTTTCATTAGTACAGACACCAACGGCACACTTCTTTCTGAATATTCTATTTTCACTTGAAAAATTGATGTTGTGAACTCAAGTGTTTCTTCTAAAATATTTTTTTTCAAACTCACTTCATATAAGTTTTCAAGGTGAGATTTTTACAGAGGAGACTGCAGGATTTGGGACGTATCGTTTATAATCGTTTGTTGTAGCAGCCAGCATCAGAGGCATCGCAAAAACTACGCTTGGTAAATAAACGAACCGTCTTTGGATTACCCCAAATACATTTTGTTTTATCATGTCTAGATATCGACACTCATTATGTCTGCTGAGTTTCGCTATCTAATTTAATTTGACCCTGCATAGGAACCAGTCAACAGTAGTTGAGCTGTTAATATCAACCAACATGAAATCACAATGAGGTAAGTCTAGAAGCGTATGATTTTATCGCGTATAGTTGTATTTATCACTTAGTCTGCAACGTTTGGCAGCACTGCCAGATGTTAAGAGCTCGTTTAAATTAGGCCACCTAGAGCGAGTTGTTCTCTAAACTTGTGAACCGTTGATTTGGCAAATTGGCAGCGCTTCTTACAAATTTAGCACACGTTAGTTATTATGGAAATTGAGAGTTTTTATATTTTAGTTTTACGTGGCGGGAATGTACCGTCATAGGGTGACCCCGCCCGCCCTAGACATCTTTACTCATATCTGACTCATGTCTGATGTCTGACTAACTTAAGTAAGGCTTACAACATAAAGAAGCATTCAATCAATGATTAATTATTCGAAAAAAAGTAAGAAGGTTTTATTTTTGCAAAATCAGGATTATTTCTATAATAAAGAGTTTCAAATACCTCAAAGCTGCTCTTTGTTAACTGCCAATTTAAGGCCCGTATAATATCTACGACAATACTCAAGCTTTGAACTCGATTCTGTCTGACATATTCAAGGCTTTATTATTCTAGAATACGAGCCTTTGATCTATTGTGAGGCCATGACAGTACCCTTCCCGTAACGCGGTCCACGTGTAACATACGAATTTGATGCTGATATCATACAAATAACATACATCAATCCAAACCAATATTTTACATGCTCTCTAAAATATGAAACTTCAAATACAAACAAATAAATATTTGGAAAATCAAAGGCAGTAAATAAAACACTGGGAACAAACAACACAGATGGTTTCGCATATATTTCAGTTTCAACTACGGAACTGAAGCGCTTTTTCGGTCTGACAGTGTCGTTTTTCATTTGATATGTAGGTACTATCTTTATTCACACTTTGCATATCGCAGTAGTTTATAAACAAGTATTTTACAGTTTGAAATAGTCTACATTTTTCAGTGGAAGCGTGGCTGTCGATTAATTTTGTTTCCGATCGGCAGTCGACGATTATGAGACTCGCGATTCGCCAAACAACTTGGAATGGAGACATTCTCCGAACTATCTATAAGGAAACAGAACTGAACTTAATTAACATGGAAGTCCATGGTCGCTGCGACCGCGACTTGTTTATCTGTTGCATAATTAATTTGCGACAGGCAACACTACGAACTTGTCGAGCATGACAAAAAATAAACGCACTCACTTCATTTTACTGAAATACAATAGTCGTAAAAGGCGTGTCAACGATACAACAATGTCTAATATATTATACTTTTTATGACACAAAAAATATTCAGCTATGTCCAGTAACATCTAGCACGTGTCTAGAGGTCAAATCTGTGTGACAATTTTGGAGTTCATATTACTAGGTCGCACAAATATACAACATACGCTTTAAGTATGAGCAATTTGAGCAAATCAACGCAACTAGGCCACATTATTACACGACGACCGCGAAGTGATGTGACTAGCTAGAACATCATATTTCATGGACCGTTAGCAAATTATTCTATCTGTGCCTATTACCGTAATGTGCAATTTGTACATGGGGCTCGTTAAACTAGAAGGTCTATTGCCTAAAGTGGACTGAACGCAAAAAGGTCTTAAATATTTTAGAACACCAGTAGGTACAGCTGGACCCTTACCTGGCGGAATTAAATGTTTAATTTCTCTTCTGTGACTATAAACTTCTGAGCCAGCTTCACGTAAGTCTCGCTTGATAGCTTATAATAATAAAATATTTAATACAATCATAAAATCATCGAATGCTTGACAACGCATTAGCTATTTCCTAACCACTATAAAACCGTAAGCTAATTTACTATTCGTTAGCATATTACGACAGTTCCGTTCGTTTTATTGCTTTATACGCAGCTATATAAGTTTTTGTTTACATTTTGAATTGATTGGATATTCATTTCTTATCATTCACTGTGTTACATTGATTCAGGGATTGAACGTGTAAATTGAACAAATGGATTTGCTTAGTGCATGTTATTTTGGTCCTAATCTCGTTGGTGGGCCTCCATTTACGTAATGTTTTATTAACCCTCTCAGCAAGGAGTCTATCTAAATACGTATCCGCTAAAGTACAGATGCGTATACATAAATACACATCGCTTTTATTGTTTCGAGTTCGTAGTAGGTACCTACAAGGCAAGTGCGCTTCCTTTTGTACCAAATAATAGCGTAGTACTATTAATAAGGCAGTACGTATGTAGGCGACGTGCTTAAACTACAGGTCTGTCAGTAGAATTGTGAAGTAGGTGCACATAAGTCTGCTAGACTTAACAATGAGCAGTTTTCCTCGTACACCACCTACTATAAAATGCACGAGCTACAACAAATCCATATAGAATTCATATGCAATTCGCCGAACACAGATTGTTAGTTATTTGAATATTAATTAATAGATGCGAGTTTTATGGATGCAAGGCAAGGCTTATGGATGGTGGAGTCAATGGTTCTTTGTTGTATATGCCATGACCATGTTGGGGAAGGAAGTGCGCGAATTTTTTGAGCAAATGGCGCTACAAATGTAGGTTACTGTGGTTTTGGAAGTGCAGTGTGGCATACAGAAATTTGCGCACGTTTTTACACATACACGCACTGAGCTCGGTGATTCTACAGCAGTTGGATAAGTAAAAACCAACGTAACTTTCCAAATATGAGTTTAATATTTAGCTATTTTCCTGTAAGCTATAAAGGAAAACTCTATTACAGTTTGTCGCAGAAAAATATCTCATCAAAATTCGACATCATAACACTCTCGTAGGCATCATATTTGGAATCGCTGGGAAAACATAATTTACCCGAAAGTCGCGAAATAGTCCATAAAATAAGTTTTATTCGAGATATAAGAATTCATGAGAGTCGATGTAAGTACGGGGCAAGTGCCTACTTATTCAAGACTAGATTATAACGTCGTCCCACAGGAGCGGTGGCGGCCTCGTTTATCCTAATAGTGTCATGATTTTGTTCTTTCATGTGTCGTGACGTCACCCACGAGTGGGCTTCATTTTGGCGTGACGGACGAACGCGTAAAGAAGGATTAGATACATGAAGTACCCCAGTTTAGTTCCTATCTGTTTGTTCTCTCTCTCCCTGTTACGTGATACTTTTATTGTTGTTAGGCTAACGCTATCTTTTTTAATTCCTACTAATCTTATTTAAGGCCGGTTCGCTGTGTCATTTCTGTACCTATCTTACTGGTGGTTGATGATTTGACAGTAGTTGGTAGACACTACTTGACTCTTTCTTCAAGCACTTACTGGCATACGGCCTAGTTTTATTCTGAAAATCTTCCAAGTTCTACTACTCGACCGACATCCTCTACTTGTGTGTTGCGTCAACTGCAAGGTTCCGTATTTGGTCCACAGCACGGATACCTAGCATGGCGCACTCAATGGCTCGTTACTCTTTGTTCCTACATCACTTTGCATGCTACAAATGAGCTGCGATGTAATACCTCTAGCAGTCAGCATTAATTGGATATTGAAGGTTTTGGTCTGGAGCCGCCAACGAACTAATGTTTAATTCATTTGACATCATTAACGTGATTAATGATCAATACAACCTGCATCGGCGCTGGCGTCGCGAAACAGGAGAAAGTTTTAGATCACTAAAGGTTACTGTTATTAATATAATCCAACACGCAAACCAATATTCATCTTAGACTCAATGACCCGGTTCGTACGCTCAGCTCACATTAAAACTTAATAGAGGTTACGATAGTGTCAAGTCATGTAATATAACAACAAGCACAGCGTTGTCCTACTGAAATATTGAACTAATTTGCCAAGTATTAACTTTGATTGATTTTGTTGTTCTTTTCTATTGGTCCTTGTGACTCTTTGATATTATGTATGTATGTACTAATGTACTTAGTAACCAATTTAGTTTAGAAAGCCCAACATAAAGCATGTTCACCCAAACCACGTATAATAGTGACAGTAACAAATAAGTTCGGTAAAAACGTCAAGAGATAGCAAAAAGCTCGATGAGAAAGTGACATTTTTATCTCGACGAGTAAGCGTTCTTGTCCCGTCCTGCACGAAAAAAATGGGGTATTCTCTCGCGCAAATGACGTGACAGAACCTACCGAGTTCCGGTCGCCCGCAGCCATAGGCGCACGAACCTTTCCGCTGACGAGCCGACCCAGTACGACTGTCAGCAGAACTGAAAACGTGTCATAAACGTTTGTGATTTTTACTGCGGCTTTTTATATTCCCGACAACATTCACAAACTTAGGAATAACAGTGGAGACTAGATAAATATTTCTTTATAAAATATTAGAGTATTATGTAATTTGAATGGTCGTTAAGTTCCCGGATTCATATTGTGGATAATTTTAGTGAGCAGTAGTAGATAGGAGACACGCGCCCAGAGCGCGCAAACAAAGGGCGCAGCGTGGTCAAGTTTGGCGATTCACGGGCAACGAGCCGGCCGCCACAGCTATATCTCCACGCCGTGCACCGCCGCATTGCGACTCACCATTGTTGCGCTCACCCAAACACCATTATGCAAAATAAATAGCTTTTAGCGCAAGTAATGACCGGGGTAATTATAATGTTACTATGGAAATTAATGTTTAAAGCTACTATCATCGTGTAGCGTTCGTTAACGATTTAACTTATGCTGCGGCGAGAAGTACGATTAAATTGTATCATCTGTTAAACAAAGTTGAGTACATGCATCTCGTTAATCGCGAGGCGGATAACAAATTCACAACGCGCGACAATGTCGACATTGCCAGGGGATACGCTTCCGAGGAAATGTGAAAAGTTAGCAACTTTGCCGTTATCTGGAAACTATGCCTCACATCTGCCTTGACGCCGTGCCAAATGGAAAAAGTGGAGTTTAATAACTGTGATGCTTCAATAAGTATGTCACACATTCGATAGTTTGATTGATTTTGTCTTTTCACTTGATAAATGTGGCCATGGGCCAAAGTAGCGAAGTAAAATAAAGCGGTTTTAAAATCGTGGAATGTAATGTAATTGGCACTTCGTGTCCAAGGTTCCACAAACTTGCGAGTAAGTGGGTAAATGATACAAGTACAAGATACCTACGGAGAATAGTTACTTTGCACCTGTACACTTATAGGTAGGTGAGAATGAATTCTTGTTCTACTACGTTTGATAATGTACCTAAAACGAAGTAGATACCTATAATATAATTTAACAAGCGTGAATAGAACAATAAAAATCAACGAGAAGAATCAAAAGTTTATCTAAAGCTTAGCGGCGGATTTCAGAGATTTATTTCAAAACTCTTATCTATTCTCGTAAACACTTTACACCTCCAAAGTTTCGAGTGAGCAGATAAGTTAATAGATTATTTTTTGAACGCGACGCGGAGTGTGAAGTGATACGTACCTATTTTTTACCAGGAACCGGTCTCAGCACTCAGCTCAAGCCAGTCTTGTAAACTTGTCAAACCCGGTTTCCGTGTGCACCTGATTTTTAAACAGTAAACTTATTCAAGTCAGTCTTTCTATTTTGAATAAGATTTGCATCGGACCCCGCTCACTGCTCACCGTTGATTTGGTGAACCGGTCCAATCAGTATGCTCGAACACCTTGCTGATTTTTTATTAAAATTATTAATTAATCTAAAATACGAGACCTATTCCAGTTAAAATCAAGATAATCTTGTTTGTGTTCATATGTAAATTAGTGATTTAGTGGACTTAGTTGCATAAACACAATTTATGGACTGTAAATCATGGTAGTATTAAACGAGGTTTTCGGGGTTTTGAAATACAGCATTTTTGTTATTTCACGGCTACGAGTTGTAATAGGATAACGAACAAGTATGGCGGCGGTGTGCTCTGGCTGCGTTTTAAGAGGCTTTGGTTTGTTATTAGCTTTACAAATGTGTGAGCTTTGTGTAAAAAAATACGGCAGCCGAATAAAAAGGAAAAGTATTTGGAGCTTAGCGCTCTTTTCAGAGCAAACCTAAATCGTCTTATTAAAAATTATGTTATCCAGAACGTAGGACGGAAATTACATTCTTGTGTGTATAGGACAATAGTCAACCTTGGAGGAGGGTTGGCTACGTTAAAATTGTTATTTCTGTAAAATATTTTTTAATAGAGCTTTTCAGGATTATGAAAAAGATCTATTAAAAAATCAACACCACGCGGTCCACTCCCTCTTACTAAGAGGAGGCCTGTGTCCCAGCGGTGGGAACGTTATAGGCTGACTATGCTATTAAAAAAGAGGCTAGAAATTAAATGCTTACAGCAGCCTATTTCCTGCTCAGTTTTTAGAGATCTAAAATTGGAGACATTCAAAGAATAGGCACTTAGTCATTAACAGAGAATTAATTTCGATTAGGTAGGTACCTGTTTGACAGAATTTCTATGGAGATCCATACATACTCAATAGGTACTTAGTCATTAACAGAGAATTAATTTCGATTAGGTAGGTACCTGTTTGACAGAATTTCTATGGAGATCCATACATACTCAATAGGTACTTAGTCATTAACAGAGAACTAATTTCGATTAGGTAGGTACAGACGCCAGCACATCAAGCTACTACAATCTGTCAAATTTCTTTAATAGATTTTCTACTTTATTTCTGAAGCATTAAGGTTCAAGGTTGATTGGAAAAATTTGACACTTTCGGGTAGCTTGACCTGCTGGCGTCTGTACCTGTTTGACAGAATTTCTATGGAGATCCATACATACTCGTACGATCACCAAAGGAGATAAGTAACTAGCGTCGTCGGATAAAGTTGAAGTTTAGTAAGAAACCGATGGATGTTTTCGAATGAAATTTAATTTGATAAATTAACTGTTTGTTTTCTATTAATTAAATTAAATTTTATTCGAAAACATCCATCGGTTTCTTACTAAAGTTCAACTTTAACTATACAAACTAAATCTAGTATCTCTGACTGTTGAAATCGGTTCTGAACATTTTCAAAAGTCCTTCACGATCGTATTTATTAGCGTTGTACACAACTTCATGTACGTATAAAGTAGAGGCACTTCTGAACTTTCTTCATTCGCTAAAGGCACCAGGCAAGTGCTTGCTCGTAAGTTTTATTTGCTTGTATTAAACATCGAGCCGGTGACCGCAAAGCGTCCGCGTCGTTACATAAGAAATAAACAAAAGACAGTCTGCTATCATGCCTCTGATTACTATGTGAAACCCTGAGAGAATGTTATGTAAGATACACTTGTTTCATGTAATCATGTCTCTCATATTTGCTGCTCATATACCGCTGCTGTACTTGCAGCATACCATGGGTATGTGGGATCCATGATAAAGTATGGCATTATATTCTGGGGACATTCCACAAATAAGGATATGGCCTTCAAGGCACAAAAGCGGTGTATAAGGGGTATATTTAATATCAAACAAACTGATAGCTGTAGACCATATTTTGTCGAGCATAATATATTAACATTGCCGTGTGTCTACATTTTTGAGATTGCTAGCTTTGCAAGAACTAACAAACATCGTTTTGATAAGTACAGAAGTAAGCGGCATACTGATAAAATTTCTTGCAAACCTAACAAGACGGCCCTGTATTCCAATAGCATTTTCAGTATGGCACCGCGTGTATACAATCACTTGCCAAAATCTATATTAGAAACTCCATCCATCGACGATTTTAGAAAGAACTTAAAAAAATTCTTGCTAAGCAAATGTTATTATAGTATTCAGGATTATTTAATGGAGGACGTAAAGACATATTGTTAATGTCACATTTGACTGGTGCACTAATTTAATTATTAATATTATTATTATTACTTTGACATATTTTATTTTAAAATTTATCTTGACATCATCTTTTGACATGACATTTTAATGGACAATACATTTCTTGACATTATAATTCTAATTAATTTACTGGCATGGCATTATCATTGGATCAATCTTATTATTATTATATGTTTAATTATTATTTAATTGTTATTTGCCACGGTGAAATTGTGTGTGTATATCATAAGCTTGGAATTTGCATGCCTTCAGGCGTAATATGGTTGAACTGTACTTTATTTTTAATTTTAACAACATAATGTAACTACCCATATTAGCAAATAAATGATTTTGAATTTGAATTTGAATTTGAATATTTTTCACGCAGCATTTAACAGCTATAATCTATATTATCTTTGAAAGTAAAGACCCCCGTCGATTGTGACATCGATCTATCTTGTAACAATCTCACCGTGATAACTTAGGTGAAGTGAGCTTGAAGTGAACTGTCGTTCCACCTGATGCTAGGGATTGCGTAACACACTGTCAGTAGGTACCTACCAAAGGCTTTCATGTTGACAGTTCATCAACGTTCGTTGCGTTATTTACGTTGTTGAGCAGACAATTTTTTCGAACATATAAAGCAATGGATTAGCAATATCCTTCAAAATGATTCAGATTGTGATCGATAGTGTGTCGCAATTCATTCATTTCAAGTCATTGCGTGGATTTCTTTAAGTTATTTTTAAAATAACACGTGTAGGGGTACCTATTACCGCACTTTGAAAACTCCACATAAAAGTTTGATTTGTATTAATGTTCGGACGTTCCAAGAATCACATTATTTTTTATTTTATTAATTTTGTATTTTGTGTTTCACGAACCGTGTCCAAATAAACTTTTTTCTTTCTTTCTATCTATCAGCGTCTGCAATTATACACTTCACTAGAAGAAACTAAGGAGAAGTTAATTAATATACTTGTCTAGGAGATGTTCAATAGAATGAAGAGCATCAACCATATTAAATTAGAAATATCAGGGTTGGAAACATTAAGATTTTTTCTTGAATTTTCTTCATTATTCCTTATACATATATATGTAGTTAATAAATTGTTGACCCACAAATATTTTAGCAGAAAAAATGGCAAATATTATTAGTAGTTTAATTGTCGTCTATTGTTGACCATGTTGATGTTGAACATTCCATGCAAAATCATTAAATTAAATGAGAAAATCACGGACATACAAACATACCTACATACATACGGGTCGAATACAGAACCTCCTTTTTTGAAGTCGGTTAAAAATACTTTGGTTGCTGCTATTACACTAGGTATTTTGAGCAAAGAGAGATACATCCAGCGAGTTTTTGTCTTAAAACGTTTAAGGCCCATACAATTTACACGTCACAGTGATAGTTACGTGACAGCATTCGCCACGATTTATCTCTTGTAAGTACAAATACATTAAAAATAATTAACTTGCCTCATACACTAAGTAATACGAATGAAAGTGAAAGTACAACCTGACTTATCAGTCCAGTTAAATTGTAAATGCTAAGTAGTTGATCGAAGCCTTTTTATTAATAAAGAAATATGGAGCTTGTTTAATTGGCTTATTAGTCGATTCGCACGAATTTACTCGCCCGAAACGTGAGAATCGTCACTTTTAAATAATATTATTTTTTATATAGGCGACTCGCACGACGAGTAAATTGACTTCGTGCGAGTCGCCTAAGTATAGAAAAAATAATATAATTTAAAACTGGCGATTCGCACGTTTCGGGCAAGTAAATTCGTGCGAACTGACTAAAAAGCGACCCGTCCGTGTTTACAACTTGACAAAACAGTTGAGCTTTCTTTATTATAAATGTGTGTGAGTTAAATTTTAATGTATTATACACATAAAGCTTCCGAGGAGGGCTTGTGGCTAAGTAATAACAGCCGCACGGGTCGATCGATCAGGTTAAGCTACTCTTGCCGCGGTTGTTCCGTGGACGGGTGACCATCTTCACACACCAAGACCCCTCCATGCCTCGCCGTTGGTACCGGCTGTCATTCGTGGATCTTTGACAGTCGTTACGGTTCGTCAGAAGCCCGAAAGTCTGACAACAAGTCTTACCAAGGGGTATCGTACTCGTATTACCCAGTAACTGGGTTGTGGAGGTCAGATAGGCAGTTCCTCCATGTAAAATACTGGTATTCAGCTGCATCCGGTTAAACTGGAAGCCGACCCTAACATATGCATGTAGCTGGGGAAAAGGCTAGGCAAATAATGACAAATAAACCTTCCGAAATAAATTATCTAAATGATGGTGCAATCCGCATCAAAATCCGTTGCGTAGTTTATAAGAACAGCGCGGTCACACGGACAGACATGAAAAGCGACTTTAATTTATAATATACATACAAATAGATACTTGTATCTTATTTGTACTGTTTGCCCAACTAACTTATTATGAACATTTGATTAGCAAACGCAACAATACAAATTCCTTTCGACACACAGCTACATTGTTAGTGCAATTCGATCTAATCATCGGTAGGATTTTTTTTTCTTTATAATAAAATCTAGTTACGTGCTCCACTAAAATGGAGTGAAGAACTAAAAGTCACGTGCAAATAATCAAGGGAAAGGAGTATGGTGTTTGTAAGTCGATGGGCTAACAACCTGTCATTACTGGTGTGTTATTGCAATCTTAGAACCCATTACGTTATTGCTGCATGTTGCTTCAAACGTCAGGAATTATATCTTAGAAGCAACTGTCTGTCTATTATAACGTTTCAATGAGAACTCCCAATGCGAGCGATGGGAGTTCTATTCTATTCCTCTATCCTATCTTGCTGTGCCCGACAGGGTCCACAATGATCTAAAATTATGTAGGTATATTTTGTAATGTAGGTACCTACCACCTAATTTGTGGAATGCAAATAAATATATTGAGTATTGGGGTGTTTCTTTAAGTTTTTTTTTTTTTTCAAAATTCCCCTTGTGTTTTCAGTAACGAATACGTTAACGTTATTTTTTACTTGATTCAGTGGAATAATTGCGTAACAAACTATTAGTAGTAATGGGTTTAACTTTGACAGTTCAACAACATTAATTGCGTTATTTACGTTGTTGAGCAGGCAAATGTTTCGAACATATGAAGCAATGGATTCGCAAAATCCTTCAAAATTATTCAGCCTGGTATTGATAGTATGTTACGCAGTTGGGTTGCTGAATCACCATTCTCCAAATCAATTCAATTCTTCAAATCTTATATATTTATGTTCTGTAATTTGTATGGTGTACAATAAAGAGTATTCTATCTATTCTATTCTCCTGCCCTTATCCCAATTTATTTGGGCTTTGATACATTTGTATTCTTCCAGACTATTCTATTAGTCGTCATGTCGGTAGTGATCCCCTTTCTAACCATATCATCATTCACACTGTCACAGAGTCCATCCATCGTTCCTTCTTGCTCGGATCTCAATATTGATGTAAAAATGCTGTATTATTTTATAGTTTTTCCCAAATTGAATTTTCACGAAGACGACATCACGACGGGAGCAAATAATTGTTATCATACGTAACTGTCTGCGCTCCACATACTCGGTGCCAGCAGCTAGTCTTAAGTGTTACGACGACACGTATAAATGTAAATAGAGTAGGGTACCGGCATTGTCTTACCGCCATTATGTTTACATAATGTCCTCTACTTTTATCATGTAACATTTTTTTTACTCCACTGGTGTTTACTTCGTTTTCATTAAACAAACCGTTCATATTTCCAAGTCTTTCCATAAATAGCGCATCTAAGAATAGTTTATCTGATACAATTACAAAACTCCCACGACGACAACTCTTGATCCGACCTTTGCCCACAATTTCACTGTCATTCCTAACCATTAAGTCCAAAAATTTTACCGTCGGCGTCGTGATACAGTTAACTGAATTTCCATAGTCGTGGGGGTCGATTATTGAGCAACGATCGGCCGTCACGAGCCGCTAAGTTTCTACTCTACATTAATTAGGTTTCAATTTGCCCAGACTAATAAAGCGAGCCCAGAGTTTGCTTACGGGAGAGTAACTTACCGTTAGCGCAGTAAGTACCTGCTTATTACAGAGCTGAAAAAACAGCGGTGCTGTTATAACAGCTGCAGTTAGCATAAATACATGTGTAATGTTCCTGGAAGATGTTGACCAACACGTGTCCGTGTTCGTAATGATCTGCGTTCGTTATGACAAAATTAAAGCCTTTCATTTCGACCATATTTTGGTTTTATGGACCACTTAATATTAAAACGGTTATTTGTAATGGACTCTCCATAAATAACACGATGTTGTTCTTCAACTTGATGTCGATTTTGATGATGATAATCATCATAACTATTAATTTTATTAATATGATGAAAGTAGGATTGAAACCAATTTAAATAAATTGGGTTACCTGCATACGTGCATGCTACGAGTATATCTATCGCTACCTTGCTACACACATTTACCTATACAAGGGTGAGGGTTAGGGGTACTTTTTTCTAACCTATTTGGGTTACAGCTTCTGTAAAAAACATTTTAAATCAGCAACGATAATTTTTTACTGATTTAATGATGGCGAGAATCACAGCCTTCGAATAACAAGTGCGACCTGCGACTGCTTTTAAATGATTAAAACTGCATAATTACGTCGACTGTATAATTAACTATTCAGAAAAATATTGGTATTGGTAGGTATTCCGCAACTAATAAAAACATTAAAAACCTGTTTCGCATGTAGTTTGCAAAATAAGTTTTTTTCCATTTGCGCATAAGTGATGTTATTTCCTGACGCAGTTTTAACTGCACCAGTGCACCTGGTAACTGTTATCGCTACATCTTACGAGCATGGGGTCCGTTTAGAATAAAATAAAAATAACGATTTTCAACCAAAGGTAGAAACCCGTTGCATTAAACAAGAAACGTACGTACGTAACCTATTTTAGAGAAATTCTCGCCCATAAATAGTCAATATAAAGTCCAGTGTCCGCTGCAGACAATCTCTATCAGAGAGTCCTGGTAATTCAGTGTCACCCTCAGAGGCAGGCCATATGTTTTACTGACTGGCTTCGATGCTCTTTGAACTACGAAATGCTTCGTAAATTCCGTGTTTTACGGCGAAGGCGACCCAGCCGGTCAAGACGGTGCGATATCATTTTTACTATCTCCAGAACAAAAGCTACCTATGCTTAAATAATGCTCTGACTGCTCTGAGGTTACGGAATGCCCAGGCAGCCGCAAAATCTCGGATAATCATTTTGATCTAGCTATTGCTTGCCCCTTTGTTTTAGTTTGCAAATTGATTGCTAACATCAAGTTTGCCATTAAATTGTTAATCTATGTAAAAAAAAATGGATGTTTCGTAACGCTGGTCAGCGTTTCCCTTCAACGTTTGACCTCAACGTGCTCATTTTTTTGTAGATATAATTTTTTTAGCATACGTTTGCGAGATTGTGGAAAAAACACACTGCAAAGGCCGTCAGCAGTTATGCGAAGGCAAGGGGATTTTTCAAAAGAAAAATTATATTTTATTTTAATTGGCACGTAGGAACTAAAAGAAAACTTAATTATTTTATTTTTTATTTTATTTTATTATTATTTATTTACATTTCAGACAACAAGATCCATTTTGTTAGTAAAAATGCTTAAAACTAAGTTAGTTCACACAAACGCATACAATTTTATTTTTGAAGAACGGACAGTCATACCTGTCCGCTATCACACTCAGGATGCCGTTGCTACTCACACGCACTCTGTGCACCAGTCGCGCTGTTTTCTTAAGATCGCCGCGAAACCATCTGTGCGTGCAAAACAGAGGGATCCTCAGCATCATCCTGAATGCGTTATCGTATTGGACCCGCAGAGAATTGACAGCCCTTTGCTCCTTTACTCCAGCACTTTTACAGCCCTTTACTCCTTTACTCCCGACTTTTTACTCCAGCAGCCTGTGGACAGCATATACTGCTGTCCACAGGCTGCTGGAGTAAAAAGTCTGACAAAAGGATTTAAATAACAAAAGCTTTACGTCTCTTGTACAGCGGGCAAACCTGCGGGCGGGCCATATTAGCCCTGACCGTCAACGCTCTGCGTTCCCTTTCTATGTCACATTTGTCGTTCAAAGAGTCCGTGACTAGGTATATGCCCCGGATATTTGAATTCACAGACTTTTCGAAGTTCAGTCTTACACAGCATAACAGGTGGATCCTTATCCATTCTCCTGTATCTAGGAACAAAAACCAAGAACTCGCTCTTTTTCACGTTATACTGCAAGCCGTGGTTGGCAGCATACGTCTCACACATTTGCAACAGTTCTCTGAGAGCACTGATAGATGGAGCCAGCAGCGCCATGTCATCTGCATAGCTGATGTTATTTACACACACTCCATCAATATGGCATCTGACAGGCCTTCTGCTGAGTCCAACTATCAGATTATTCATGTACAGGTTGAAAAGAAGTGGAGAAGATATACCCCCCTGCCTCACCCCGCATCCTAAAGTCTATGGATCCGAGAGAGCCCCATCTCATTTTACATGATTCACCTGCCTATTGTACCCAAGAACAGAACATAACTCTTTCGGTACATTGGCATCGCATAACTTTTTTCACAGGACATCATAACAAACCATGACAAAAGCCCTGCTCAGGTCTAAGAAACAGGCATAGGCTTTCTATCCACATCTGACTGTGTGCATCGCAGTCTCTGTAGACAGGCCAGGTTAATGAAGTTGTATAAAAAGTTCTAATAGAAAATGTATTTGAAAACCTCAACGTGATAGAGTCGAAGCAATATACATAATAGTGATGACACAAAGTTGAGTGGATTGCTTCAATTTCATATTATTGTAAACAAAATAATAATAAAAAATCCAGAAAAGTATATAGAATCGTCGAATTACATTTTGGCCGGATGAAATACCAGAGATTCAACTTTATGTGGGCGAAGTAAATAGAGTTATTTTTTGCTATGCCACCCGCGGTCTCTCACTCCATCTGATTCGGCGTTTATAGCTGGGATAGTGCGAAAAGAATCGTAAAATCCTCGATAAAAGCTTTTATCGCGTCCACACTTCAGCGATTGCTTCCTTTCTCGTTTTGTAATTCAGTCATGATTACCTAAATTCATATTACCTAAGGCAAAACGATTTCCGCAAAAGGTATTGTGCTCAACTTTCAATAAGTTGAAAAATAATCTGAATCAAATACAATATTTTACGGCAATAAAACCCATTAGGGATAATTTATATCGCCCATTTTAGAAGATAATTCGCCCATGAACGCTCCCGAAGGCATCGCGAGTCACGACGCGATCTCGCTCAGCTCCAGGGAGAGCAGCTAACCTCGTTACTTACCGATACGACTCCGACTAGATTTTGCAAGCGAGCAATGGCTCTGTAATTCATTATCGGCGTTGCAACCGGCGCTGCAGCGCGGTGCGGCGCGGCGCGGCGTTGTCGGCGCGACTGCGGCGCGGCTGGCGGCGACCCGCGATCATTTGTGCGCGCTCGTGATTACGGCTACGCTCAATGGGAACCGATTTCCTCTCATACACTCTCATTGAGCGCCACTTTCTGAACGCATTATCACGCTAAACTATCACGACTATAAAACACGGCTTCCTTAGCTATTGCAATTGGATGAGCAATTTACAACATCCGTGGTCTTTTACTGGTTAAGCAGGCGCAGCTAGGGAGCATCTCCACGGAAAGTTAATAACTGCTGTTAAGCGTGGCTTATAATTTGTTAGGTGATTGATAGTGACTGAGCGCTGTGAAATACGTAGATAGGCTTTAGTTAAATTAATCATAGACTGCTTTTCTCGTATTTGTAGGTATTTATTATCTAATTTTATATGATTCGAGTACATACATTTTCCAATGTTTGTCTGGCTGATTCCGTAGGCTTGCTACTAGCTACGAAAAACACTTAGATTTATGTCCAGTCTATGTTGTCGGGCACCATGCACAGACACATCGACTTCCAATGCATCAGTTACAGCAACATAAATTTCCGAGTGCGTTCACGTTAACAGAGCGGATGTCAGGAGATGAAAAATATAGTTGCGACGGGCAGGGAAGCGCGATGCGGCGCGGCGGCGGTCCATGTCAATGCGACTGATTGCGACTGCACCGCGGACTGAATCAACCCGCGCACACAATGCCTCATTTACATACACACACCTCTACATACGTGAACAGCACAATTTTATCAATGATTAAGCTCGAGCTACTGACGCATCTTGGATAAATAACTTCCCTGTCACGAACAAGACGATTTATGGAAGGATGTTTTTCTTTACATAGTCTACTTTGTTGCGTTTCTTGAACAGTCATCATTTACAAGCTGACTATTGTTAAGATTTGAATAGCTTACTTTGTTGAAAGCAAGCAGCACTTTGAGCCTTTATTACATAGTTGAACCAAGCACCCCTATACCATTTTGCGCCATCGTTGATTGTGTCTGCACTCTACGTATATCACATAACACGCACGCACGCTCCTCTCTATGAGGTATATTAGCTAATATGATTATGGAACCAGTAAATCTCCGCACGTGATATTCGTAAGGGATTATTTTCAAACATTAGGACGGACGTGGCTTGTGCTAAATTACTCGGTTAAAGCAACAAGTATCAGTGTATTTGTCTTTAATAATAGCGCCATAGATTGCGTTGCTTGCAGGTTTACATTATATGGAATAACATCAAATTGTACTTTAAAGCTAAGTACTGGTGGTTAAATAGAGCGGGAATGAAGGGAATTATTTGTAGTTGGGCGATTTCGTTGAGGGTCGGTTCGTATTTGCTCGCGGCATCACGCGCTGGTAAACCGCGCCGCTTTATAAGCGAACGATTTGCGTTTTAACCGACTGTTGACACGCTCGAGACCCAGTCGTTCTTTAAAATAAATGGGACCCTAATTGGAAAACTCCAATTTAGATTGTTTGCAAAGGCCCTTATTTAGTACAGTTTCAAATTTTATTGTCATGACCGCGGGTTTGTTTATATTTTTACTTCCTTCGTAATTGATCGTGCCCACCGTAATAACTTGTTCATGTAGCGGTTACCCGTCCTTGATAGGAGAAGTTTTAACTACATCATTGTATTCTAATAAAGTTGGTCCAAACATTTAGTACATTGTTTCGATAACAATTGCGTGTGGCTTTAGCCGTTAATTCGAATTAATTAGTCGTCCTAGGTGACTCCGGCTTCGATGTCTCGAGGCAATTATAGTGCTAAGTTTCTTCGTGTTTAATTTTAACGTGAGTTCTACTTTCGAAGACTGCTTAGTTCTTTGTGTGCCGGTTGATTATACTATTATAAGTATCATTTGACTTTCTATTGGAGACCGCATTCAATTGATTGTTGCCTCGTGGCTAGCGGCCGCCGCCACTACAGTAGCCTGCACAAGCATACTCATTATAAGATGAGATCTTATCTAGTTCCATACTTATCGCAGTAGCAATGAATATAGCATCTAAACATAGCCCCTTGATGAAAGAAAGTGGCTGGCGGTCGTGGGAAATTGTGACACAATGAGTTGGAGAAACAAAAGGTAGGTACCTACGCCGTTTGTTGTAAACATAAAAGACAGAAAATTCTCAGGACTATTGTTATAAATAAAAACATTTTTCTGAAAACTTTGTTTAACTCATCAAGGTTAACATTCACACGACCCTGGCTGCTGGGATACAAGCGGATGGTCGACCAAGAGCTACGTAAAATTAGCTTTTAGGGCCTGTGCACACCACGTTTTTTAAACGCGCCGTTGACGCGCGTTTGTAGCAATACAGACGCGATACGCACGCAAGTCAGACGACAACAAACTGCTCTGTAGGATAAAAGTGCCCCGTCGACGCGCGTTTCCAAAACGCGCGTCGACGGCGCGTTTAAAAAACGTGGTGTGCACAGGCCCTAGCTGAACATTTCTATAGTATATTGATGTGTTGGCCATTGGCTAACGCATACTAATAATAATATCACCAGCTTATTGTCCCACTGCAGGGCAAAGGCCTAGAAATATTATATGTGACCTTGAATTAAGCACATAATTTTAGACCCCCTAGTGTAGAAATTATCAGTCGGTTAACAAAAAAAAATCTGCTGTTTCATAGGAAAATGCAATACCTACCTACGACGCGGTCAAAATGTATAGAACAGCAAATTTTTTTTTTAAGAACCATTGAAATCTATCGACCTGAGGGTGTTTAGAATCATGTGCTGAATACATAGTAACAGGTTGCGCGTCGATGTCCCTGCCACCCTGTATATTAAGTTAAAGGCACGGAGAAGACCTCGCTTACTGAAGACGGGTTGGTGATTTCACACTTATATTAACTACTAACTTCTGGCCGTGACTTTGTCCGCGTGAAATTTCTGGCTCTTCCGAAACACCGCGTCGCATTTATACCCGCGCTATTCCTTTTTTTTTCGCTTAGCGAACTTTCTTTTTTTTGTTTCTCGGCTCCGTAGGGTCCTAGTGATGTTAACTAGCCTTTCTTGAAATTGGGATAAAAATAAAAAAATAAAAATCAAATCGGACTGGTAGTGTCAGAGATTGGCGCATTCAAATTCATACAAACAAACTCTTCGGCTTTATTATTAGTATATCTGTATATTGATAAGTCTCCTCACGATGTTTTCTTTAAGCCTAATTTAGTTTAGCTCTTTGTCTATAACCGGCTATATAACACCAGTTCAACGGCTTGAGGAAGACATAGTAAGATTTGTAATTAATATTCCGTTAACAAAATTAAGGTAGGTGCACAAAATCAGTAGTCTGGGCTTGGATCTGGTAGAAAATCACATAAAATTCCAAATTCTAACTTTCAACCAAAATTAATTTAAATAAGGCTAGCAGCTGGCAGGTGACAATTACATTAGTGTTTCTAACCATTTCTGCAAACTATGAATTTTTATATTGTCTATCTATATAATTATTTATAATGTGAGGACTCACTTTCACAGTAATTAAAATAATAATCCTCTTTATTTTTTAAGTAGTGATTAGTAATTGTTTAACCACACATTTATGATGCGTTTAAACGTAACTAAACTTTAATCATCATTTATACACCTATAATAGGTATAATAATTAATAAAGTAAATATTCAAGAATGTTCAACATTTATATAAGAGAAATCAAGATGAAACGCAACGCTTGTAAATACAAGAAAGCTTATTACCGTACAACATTTATCAAGAACAATCAAAATGTTTTCAATAAATATCCAAAATAACCATGTCTTGGTCGAAAGCCGAGGAAGTTATTATATCTGCTGGGTCACCGTGTTAATTGTACCCAAGACAAATTACAACACTTAATTGTTCCGTATGTTTTTATTGCGTAAACCGTAAAGAAAGAAAGAATGATGGAAACTGCGGATGCTTGCTATGATGTCATTTTATATCTTTACTGTCTGATGTACATTCATTCACACGACAGCAACTGTTATGGAAAACGTGTGACTAACAAATATTGGTTTACTTTTACAACATCCGTCGTAACTATATTTCATGAGAATATAATAATCTTTTCTATAAACATCTCTTTATGTAGGTACAGTAGGTACGACTGGAGTGGAAAGCTCCGTAGTTCAATTTACAAATGCTGTTGGAACATTTATATAGTCATTTGAATGCATAGATACTGACGTTGTCGTATAAAAGTGTCAATACACATTTTATTTTATGGTTCCCGAGTTACGAGCGCACAGATTATATATTGTTAAAGATAGGAATCAGTAACTCCGATCCTTCGCGCGGTTGTCATAAAAGCCCGGCCACCGTAACTCCGTAATGACTTTTGTCACGGCTGTCTCGTCAGCCATGTATTTCTAGAAAATTCTCAACAGCTCCCAGCCCCAATCAATTTAGTGCTTCCTGCCTTAGAAATAGTAATGATAGAACCATAAATCTTATTGCATCCGTACAACGCAACAGTCTCTACTAACACGCATCTAAAATTCTAGCTTGCAACTATCACTATGATATATATCCGATACTGTTCATTATAGTTCTTTTATTTTTCACGTGCAACACAATACGCGTTTTTATTAAGATAATTACAGAGAACGATATTATGTAACACTTCAGCAGCGTCTCTCGTGCGTAGACATCATGTCTACCATCTACATATGATCCAAGCATTGTTGTGTAAGCACTCAGCCAGCACCAACTACTCTTGATTGGTACAGGAGCAAGAGTAGTTAATAATATTATACGGAACAATGTAGGTAATTATTATGACAGCCATCGGCATTATAAAATATGGGCCAGTCAGTATCAGTGCTGCCATTGCATACTCGTATAATATCATCTGAAAAATATCTCACACTTCGTCGCTAATTTACGTTCGTCCTAAAATCTTTTTTTTTTTGTGACACAATATTTTTTTTATAAACTTTCGATCTGATAAAAACTGACTCTCCGTGATTCAATCACTTCAATACAAGACAAATTCAAACATAACGTAGGTACTATTATTTTTATTATACAGATGTAAACCGAGCAACCGACTCAACGTGGCTCTTTTACTTTTATTTTTTCTCACTTCTTGGCAAAATACAGTTCGATTTTATTTCTCTTGAAAATAATATTTTTATGTAGTTGTCTCCGATCTGGAGTAAAATCGATGACTATAAAGAGAATAACAAAGTACGTCGTTGGTGTCCTCCGTTGGTGCGAAGACGGTACTTCAATCAGCTTTAATGTCAGGTTATGCAAAACAACGGAAATGTCAGCTCGCACACAGTCATTGATCACGTCGCGTCGATTTCTCACACTTACAAACTTGCACAATTATTATTATCCAAAGCTGTTTTTAAATTGGTTATGGTAAGGTACTAAAGCTATACTGCAATTATGATTGTACAGTCAAATAATTATGATTTTACGTTTTCCAATAGAGGCAATCGAGCTGTAACAAAATTATGGTCTACGAATTACGATAATAAAGGACTACTATATTTGAAATAAGTGTCAATTACAGAAGTCGTAACAAAGTCGCAGTCCGTTATTAAAATGAAGTCAGCTCAGTTCTTATTCGTTTACGTAAATATTTAATTGATTGTATATCATAGGTTGTGTCCAATATGAAGCGATTGAAGACGTAGGTAATGTTGAAATGACGTTTAGTCACAGTGTCTACGACCATAAAAATTTATGTGCATAAGCTGTGCAAAGCTACAGTCACACTGAAACGAAATTAGTTTCAGCCAAGTGTTATTACAGTAAGTACGTAATACGCTCATTTGTGCGTACAGGCACACTGCACACTTGAGCAAATAACACCCTTTTTAAAGAGAAATTGGTCTCCGGAGGCATTTCATTTACTTCAAAGAGGTCACACACTCGTGTCCGACAAAAGAGACACGTGCGTTTATTTTATAGTTAGCGTTTTAATGCGAAATCTACGCGCCCGAGCCGCCTAGACAATTACCAGCCTATACACAATGACAAAAATCAATAGGAGAATAGGCATTCATCGCATAGTTTAAATATTGTGTGATAATCGTGGATGAACTGGTTATAAACGTTAAGGTACACAGTATTTCATAGAGTCAATGACTCCTAGTATATCAACAATGCCAGCTAAAGTTTACAACTTCAGTTTCATGAACACTGTTCTATTTATAGTTGTAGGTACAATGTAAAAAACTAAGTTCTAGATTTATATCCACTGCCTTTCTACAAATATAGCAGAGTTAAATATTTTTAAAATTAGTTTAAAAACAGTGTTATGTTTATATTGCGACGTTTGATCTTCACCTTTGTATCTGTATCACGCACAATGTTCACTAAACCCACACAAAATTCAATGACCGTGTTAAAATATTGATGGCTTAAAGTGTGAAGCTGTACTGAACAACATTCTGCATTCATTATCACTAAAGCCTGTGTAATGAAATAGATTACCTAAGCCCCGCTACCCCTTAGTACCGCGGTCGTGTTCAGTACAAATTAGCAAATAATTTCACTAATGAAAGTGCGATGGCCTCACCGCGCTCACTAATTTATGTGTACCTGTATAATGGCTGGCCGATGTTAAATGTTCTGGTTATGAGTCTAGTACTGTGATTCGGCCAATTGAGCCTTTTAACGTGAACACCACACATGCAAGGCGATGGCGTAACTGTGACAATGTCCTCGAGCCGTGTGAATTATAGATGGTTGGCACGATATCTGTGAAAAAGCAACGACTTTCACCCACAATTTTAGGTACTAACAGGTGCGACGGTAGCTGCTTGTTTAGACATGCGCGTAATGAAATAACACGGAGCTAAGTAATTAGTAATTACACACTTACAATACCTACAACGCGTAATTTCGAAAGCGACAATATTTTAAATCGATTTGAGCTTAGATCGATTGATTGAGAAACATAAGGTTCAGACGCCAGCACATGAAGCTACCCGAAACTCTCAAATATTCCCAGTCAACTTTGAACCTTATGTTTTAGATATAAAGTTGAAAATCTACTAAATAAATTTGACAGATTGTAGTAGCTTGACGTGCTGGCGCCTGTACAGCAAATTAAGATTGAACTTATTATTTTATTTTTACGATCAGACTAATCAGATAGAAAGAAAGAAAGAAAATACATTTATTTAGCACATACTAAACAACACAATACACCTGGGCCCGTATTCCCGTAATTTAAAACGTTCAAAATCTAGTCGCAGTCTCATCTCAGCGACAAACAAATGTCAAAAACTTGTCAAAATGTAGGGAAATTAGAAGTATTTTTTGACTGATTGAGACTGAGATAAGACTGTGAACGTTCTTAAAATTACGAGAATTGCCCCTCTGATACATACATCAGATAGCAACTAATAAAAAACAAATAGAAAGTATAAAGACCGATGTAAGAAAATAGCAGGAAAGTGTGCCTCTCGGCTGCATGATGCTGCTGATGAACCAAACCTACCTTCTCAAGAAAAATTGGTTTCATAACTACGCGTACCTATATACCTATTTTGGTCTTTAGTCTCTACCAGTCTCTACCTACATAATTCAAACAGCTTTGATACAACAGTAAATTGTATAAATTGGACGTGGTATCACAGAATACTGAATAGTAATACGGGTTGACAGCAAATCTCGTCTGTCGAGGTAAATTGACAGGTATGAGCGGTGCTAATCACCGCGACGTAGCATCGCCTGCCTCCCGGCGCGCCTCGCACAGTCGCACAGCTCGGACACACCGACCATACATTTACATAATGAGATTACAATTCATGACAGAGTGCAGCCCTAATTGCACTAACTTTATATTGTACATTTCCACCTAATTACTAATGTAATTGGAATATGAACTGTTCAACTTTACACTTGATGTAACTGAATATAACGTTAGCATTAAGAACTTTAGCTTCGAGGAAATAAAACTTATTCATGACTTGTCAAACTTTCCCAAATAATAGAAATACCTCTGGCGAAATATGTAAATCTTCCTGAAGTTAGGGCCAAGTTTCTTTAATGTCTTTTATAGTTTAATATATGTTATTTATGAGGCAATACGTCATATAGATAATGATGATGACACCAGGATATACTGTAATCGTTTTTACAATAGTTTCCCACGTCGTTAACGTCAATATAATAAAATAAATTTTCTATCGATATATCTAATCTCGGCAGTGGCCGGCTCCGGCCGCAGGAGCGGTCTTTGGATCCAGTTTTTCTAGCACTCGGGAATGCAGTCCATTGCACCTGCCGTACAACTACTACCTTGAAAATAAATCGTAATTGATAGCTTACTAATCAAAACAGCGTAGCTTTATAGCTCTAGTGAATAATGTTACTGCTTTCTAATACCCGCTGATCAATAGTATGGTATGTTTGGAATAGTATCTATTACCAATCAGTTTATAAGAAAAGGTATACAAAGTTAATTGAACACATGCGTTGTCTTTGCTCGTCGAGCCCATTCCATTTTTGCATGCCAAACCTTTCAGAGCAAGAGCTCCTCAACATTGGCAACAAGAACATTTGCAACTTCATCCAAGTCCAGGGACTTGGATGAAGTTGCAAATGTTGTACTTACCTAATACAAAAAAAAGTAATGAACAACAAATTTTGAACCCAAACGACACTTTTGAACTGCCGAACTTATTCTAAACTTAAGTTTAACTGCTGTATTTCATGACCGGAGTTAACGTTGTAATAATTCATTTTTATAATGAAGTCAATTTAATTTAAGTAACAACTACAACAATAAAAACTCAGTTTATAGTTGAACCTTGAACGAAACTAGTTGTAAATTGGTTAAACATTAGCGTCGCGTGCCACATCAATATGTAATAAATATAACTTGTGAACTCGTGGCGAACACTGAACACCATCGAACATTATTTGCGTTCAACCAGACTACATTTTTCTGTCTACAAAATTTTCATACAACTTGCGAATTGCGTGTCACCATTTAGATTCCCCTTTGTCAGAATAAGTTTTTTTTTTTTATAAAAACCTTGCCCCGCACTAGGAATTTCTCCTGTATCGTGGGTGCGTTTACAAACATTTAAACTCACATACACAAACAGCCAGACCCGGAACAACTACTTGTAGGCCATACAAATATTTGTCCCGTGCGGGAATCGAACCCGGGACACGCAGCGCAGCAGCCGTGTCGTCATAAGTAGTTCACATAAAATTTCCTTTGAATAGCTCTTTGTTCAAACAAAATATTCATTTTAAAAGTAAGTACTATCAAAAGGCCCGTTCAATGATGTAATCAAAAAGACTCAGTTCATGCTCCTGTTCCTGAAGAGGATGCGAACTGGAAGAGGTTTGATAAGGAAAACAGTCTATCAAAGAAATTAAAAGTACATTAGATAGGTGTCTCGGCAGATGGAACCATTTACCATGCCGTAACTTCAGAGGGTGTACCGTGTATTTATATGTATACAGGTGAAGTTAAGTCTTCCCACAAAATTGTCAAGCTTTAAACTTTACATATTGTTGACGACAACGACATGTAAACATTTAATATATTTTATCATTTATGTACACACATATATAAAAAGACAAGAAAAAACAGAACAGAATACTAGACACAGAGGTGATGCTTATTTCATAAGAAATCTCTTCCAGCATACCTGCGATAGGACGACCGAACGTGACTGCGAGATATAAAAACTGCACCAATTAATTTCAACGCAAATAAGGAAACAGACCGAATAAATGGCTTATTGTCTGGAAGATACTAACACCAGCCTACGTAGCTGTGTTCCAAGACAATACTAATGTCCTCACCCACACTAAGCTTGGGTGTTTCAAACAAACTAACATTCGACAAACTTCACAATGGCAAAGGTAAACAGGATACTCCATTGTTTTAACTTCGGCCAATAAATGATTGTAATCTTCGTCGACTGAGCAAGTTCCCGAGACGAACTTTTAATTAAAGTTGAAATTCCCAAGTTATTTCGCATTACAGCTCATTATGCACTGAAAAAATAAATTTAACGTGTATCCAAGAGAGAATTGAGCGACCTACCTAGAAATATAAATTATTTCACGATCCACATTTATCATCCAGTAACTCAGTAAGTACTCATCTCCCGTCAAATCAAGTAGATAGCGGAACATCACGATATATCGTGATTTTGAGAAACAAAAGGATATGTAGACATCATCACGTGTAGCTTCAGGCTGCACAAATGCGTACCTAACATAAAAATTACTTATTGGTGGCACGTTTACGAATTCATGGGTTTTATAAAAAGTATTCCACGAAACACCACGTCATTTCCGCCGCGGTCGCTGCACTTCAGCACCTGGATTGAAAAATTTGCCAATTTAGCAGAAAGTGGAGGAGGTATATCAACTTTTCCCTCGTGAATCAGCCGCTTACACGATACTGTGATTGCGTATACATCCTGCTCAATGAGGAAAGAAGGACGGAAGCCCACAGAGTCCAGAATGTGTTAGAAGGATGTATCGTTACGCCACGATCGAAAGTAAAGGTCAAATCACAAGTTCGATTGCTACGTTAAGAACGTTTGTAGGAATACACTACCCATAAATTATTAACATTCCATTTGGATGGTTAATTGTTCAGTAGACGACGGATGACAGCGCACGAAATAAATCAATTTAAATAAATTAGAACTAAGCAAGGATTACAGGACTTAATAAACTTGTACGAAAGTCTCCAATTTCTCTTAGTAAGTCTGTTGTCAGCCCGCCCGCCGCGCTCTGCAAACACCGCCAAGCCCAACCAAGTTTCCCGAGAGGCGTGACATTCATATTACAAAAGTTATAGCTCAATGAAATATGTGGTAAGTTAGTTTTTACCACTTCCAAATCCTCGAATCCAACGTAACTTACAGCAAAAACCAACTCCAGTAAAATTAATTTGATGATGTTACCTACAGCTTCTTCCGCGTCAAGTAATCCGATTGCAGCGTCCGTTATAATAACGTCTAAAGTGGTCGTTTATAATTAAACGTTATCGTTTAAGAAACTACCGCATTCGAAGTACGCGGTAGGTAAACTGGTACTTTGTAATTTATCGTGACCTTAAAATTAAATCTGAAACTGGATTCAAATCGCACAGAGAGTAATTAAGCGTGTAATGTTACGAGATATTCCGCGCCCTCATTCCGTTTAATTGCTTATAGCTATTTTAATATGAGTATCAGTAAACGGTCATACGCAGCTTGTGCAGACCATTATGGATAAAGTGTCTATTTTACATATTATTCGAGACTGCTCAAATTCTGTGCGCGTGTGTGAACTGATGATAACAGATGGCTGCTTCGAGTTAATCGCGTGTGTCTTTTAAGGTCACGCAATGGGTTGTTAGAAACCGTCGCACGACTGTATTATCTTGCAAAATTTAGCATACCATATAACATATTCAATGCGAGCGCATTCGCAATTTTTTAAACACAATGATGTGAAGACTGCGTCGAAGACCAACGCGTTCTGTGCCAATTAGAAATATACATAAGTATATGGCGGCTGAAACTGTACTGTAAACTGTCTAAGGCCTTTGATATGTATTTTATTTTTGATAATATGACATGTAAAAGTGATTCCGATACCCTATTTACAGAATAAAGAATTTCATTTCATTAAATAACAAATAATATTTTTTTATTCAACCATGTTACAATGATTACCTTACGATTAGTTAATTAATATAGGTCTTACTGTTAGCGATCTTCATTTTGATTTGATCTATACGGTGGTCCCCGTGGCGCTTGTATCTTGGGAACTAGATTCAAGAAGCAAGATTTGATATACTTACTTAGTTCACGCTGAAAAACACAACAGTCAGCTCATGTTGTTGAGTACAGTTAAAGGAAGTCCAAAATATTCTTCAGTTTCCTGAGTATCCTTTTAACTATTTTGGCGCCCAGGGTTACCATATTGGATAATCCATGGTGTTACGACTTTATCCAGCCAGACACATTGTTATCTTGGTTGCAAATAATGATAGTGCGTTCTTGGCCTTATGCGAATTGGAACGGATAACGCGTGCGTGACCTACATGCGAACGATCACCAACATCAGCCATTGTTACTTTGTTACTAACTATATGTTAACGTATTTTTGGACACCCATATTAGTACTCTGATAACGGCACAGTACGCACTTTGTATAGACGTTAGGTTTGCCTTAACCTAAAGTTAGTCTTTTAGCACAATACCTACGTTCATGTAGGTGCCTAAATACTTTTCGGCTTTCGTGGTGATGTACTTATTTGCATGTTTATGTAAGAGTCGTTGTGTTACGCCAGATAGTCAAGTTTTGTGAAGATACGTACTTTGGATAGCTACATTTTATTACACTCTAAAGATGTGTATATATGTCAAAAGTTATAACTTTATGACACAGACACAGATCTCTCACAGACACATTACAGGCTAAAAGTTATGTTATGTCTGTCTTATAACTATAAGATAGTAGTAAGATAGTTTATTAGGTGGATAAGTATTAAAAACCAGTTAAACGCGTTCCATAACAGAAATTGGTGATACTTATTCTGAACCATGTTGTCGACAGTTATTTTGACATCTACATATATTTTATTTATTCTATATTATTTTGTAGCTTGAGTTTTGAGGATTTCATTTGCATACGTAATAAATTAGCAATCATTTTAACAATATTAAGATTTCCGTCATTTCCTTAATGCGGACAATATTATACACGAATAATTCTAAAACGACCATTCGTATGTTAATTTGCAGTGACACTTATTATCGTAACGCTGGTTATAAAATATAGGTAATTAGCATATTAATGTTTTGTGTATTTTACTTATTAGGGGATGCCATAAGTAGATCGCGAAATAAATATATAGGTTGATTGATATTTCATGAAATAATCATTCAATAGGATTATATGGGATTATATGAACTTAGAGGGTTGTATTGATGATTTTAATGATTATAATAATGTAAATACATACTAATCATATTTTGTTCAACATACAACCTGTTGTATGTTGAACAAAATATGATTAGTATGTGGTCAGTCTCAGGAGACTGACCTGCAAATTTGCAAAAAACGTAAGAAGATTTGAATTTCGCGGGCTACCTTGGCGCTAACCTCTTAAAAATCTGAACCACAGGCGCCACTCCAGCAGACGAGCTTTAAATAAACAAGAACAAAATGATCAGATTCACATATCGAGTGTCTATTTCCATTTCGATCAAGTGGTACATGTGTTCATCTCGCGCACTTACGTTGCTGTAGGTATCCTAACGAGTTTATAGACCTATTACGTGTAAACCGGGTCACGCTTCAACTAAAAATAAAAATTGTTTTAATCCAGCGTCTATAGCGTTTTTGCACGGGATCGCGCGGCACTCGGCAATATATAGCGAGTTGACGGTATTACCTCCCTTGGATTATGACCTAGATTTAATCTTTCAACATCTACTTTAACGACGATAATATTCTCATGTTTTCACATACATGACATTTTCAAAACACGACGTAGACTCATCAAAGTTATAGCTACGGTTATGTACTGCGCTGGCGGTGATCAACCGGCGCGTCGTATATATGTAGATAATGTATGCCTATCTACAAACTAATTTCCCTGTAAATTGTTAGGGTGCGATGTTGTTTTAGCGAAGGGTGAGGCTAGAATCATTAGCTAAGATTACCTTAAAACGTTGTACGACCTAACAGTGGAGGGCGCAGAATAATCAAATTGTTATCAGGGAGTCCCACGTCTTGCGTTAGCTGTTTGTGGTAATATAGCCCCGTGTATGCCGGGACACGCGCCACTGCGCACCTCATATTTATGTAAGGTGTATAAATCTAACATATTTAAATGTAAACTCTTTGACGGGTAGAGCCTGAAACGAGTGCTGTGAAACAGGCAGCATTCAGTAAGTTACCTCTTGCTACCCTACGAGTTTTACTTAGGCTTAACACATATTTACATTTTACTTCAGTTTTGTGTGTCAGTGTTTGCTTAGTTATTATAGCCCATCTATTTTGTAATAATCTCACCGTGAAAACTTAGGTGAAGTGAGCTGTCATTCCACCTGAGGCTTGGGATTGGTACTATTGACAGTTGACTTCAAACTCACTACACCTAGATTTTCAAGGAGAACTTTTTACAGTATAGATCGGCAGAAATGGATGCGTCCGGTTGTATATCTAATATAGAATCAATTTTCAATAGGTACAAAAATCACAATTATAACAATAAACAGGGTGTGTACTTATATTAACACAGATCGTGTTTGAATTGAAAGCGTAGCGCGTAGGCCGTGTTCAGCTTTGCACATACATACGAGGATTGTCGCCGGAGACAAGTTCCCCTACAGACATACCATAAATCGTATTAAGGCTTTATACACACAGCTTAAGTCGGCAATCTAATGTCGCTAACATTCATATTGGAATACGGATTTCAGGCATGTTTCTTGAAAATGCCTTTTTAGAATTAGGAATAAAGCAAGATATTGAAAATATAGTTTATTGAAGGCAATCTCGAACGGCTCGAAGTGGCGGTGCTTGAGGGAAGCCTATGTTCAGCAGTGTATGTCTTCAGGCTGATGATGATGGAGGCAATCTCAAGCAAGTCCATCCTAAATAATGCGTAGGTATTACTTACTTACCTGTAATTTGTATAATGGACGGATGGATGACCCCTGTAACACAGGTTCCACCTAGCATGGGGGTTATTGATCAAATCTCTATGCACTTGTAAGTTCTACACTGTAAATGCTGCGAATATCTACTCTGTACATTACTTATGGAAATAAATAATTTATTATATTATTATATTTGTAGCCATATAAATCTCTATTGCTCTATCTATGTTAATTAGCTCTCAAAACGGTGAAGGAAAACATCGTGGAAAAACCAGAATGTCCCAGAACCAAAAATTCGGCGATAGGTGACATCTACCAACCTGCACTGGGCCCGCGTGGTATATTACAGCCCACTCCCTCTCGAAGAGAGGAGGCCTGTGTCCCTGCAGCAGTAGGAACATCATAGGCTGAATATGCTATGTTAAATCTTTATTCGAAGACCAACTAATTCTTATTTCATCAACCCCTATACTTTCCATCACGCTACAAAAGAAAAAATATCCTGTAAGTTTTATAAACGGCTGTGTTGCTGAAGCCATAGTACAAAAGAAAGGATAATATTTAACGATAGGTACAATTCCCTAATGTAATAGGCATTTCCAAAGAACAGTTTTATTTGAATAGGATTTCCGTGTATTTTTTTTGTGGTTCAGCAAGTAAATCCTTATGTGGTTATGATAACAATTTGTCATACTTACTACAATTTATTTGTGTAACCAGGATCAGTTTTGTTTACCAACAAAATTACATTTGCGTAAATTTAAAAAAACTTTAACATAAAATCGTGAATGGTAGGTAATTTTGAATTTGTAACGTATGTAGAACCGCGTGTGGCTATTGTTTGTTCCAACTATGATTTATATTGCTAAATGTAATAAATAATTCATACAATAGACCTAAATACATAATAGCGCCAAATGCTATAATTTAAGACGTCCTCCCACGCGCGAGTATCCGCTGAAAGTGACTTACGACACTAAATACTAGCATAATGATCATTTTAGCAAGGCAAGATGAAAAATCTAAAGCATTGTGTCGCATCCTCCGTTTGGCAACATCCTGTGCGCAGCGTTTGTTGATGATACAGACGCCAAGCACATCAAGCTACTACAATCTGTCAAATTTCTTTAATAGTATTTCAACTTTATTGCATTAAAGCATTAAAGCATTAGGTTCAAGGTTGATTGAGAAAATTTGACAGTTTCGGGTAGCTTGATGCGCTGTGGCGTCTGTACATTAATAACAAATTGCGATATCATTAATCATGAAACATATTATTATACTAGCTACGCCCCGCGGTTTCACCCGCATAAGTTTCGATCCCGTGGGAATATCGTGATAAAAAGTATCCTATAGGTATGTTAATCCTGGTTATGAACCAACTTACTGTGTGCCGAATTTCATCCAAATCCGTTTAGTAGTCTTTGCGTGAAAAAGTTACAAACAAACATCCATCCATACATCCATACAAACTTTCACGTTTATAATACGAGTATTAGTAGGATATTATATTATATTCTCCTCGCGACTTCGTCCACGTGATATTTCTTGTTCCCCCGACCCACCCGTCGCATCGCATCGCATCGCCCGCTCGCGTCGTTACTTCGTTTTCGCTTAGTTCTGATCTGAGTTCTGAGTTCTTTTTTTCTTTTGCTCGGCTCCTAAGGGTCCTATAGCGTGATGTTAATAGCCTATTACCATCCTCAAGACCAAAATATTTAAGTATTACCGGTTATAGAGACAGCGTCTTCAAAAAAATTTCAACTGTCTAGCTATTACGGTTCATGAGATACAGCCTGGTGACAGACAGACACACAGACAGTCAGACAGACAGACGGACAGTGGAGTCTTAGTAATAGGGTCCCGTTTTTACCCTTTGGGTACGGAACTCTTAAAACAAACAAACGCCTTAGCTTTATTATTAGTACATAGATTATCAACTTATTTCGCCCATTTAGGTAGATATTCATTAGAAAGTGTCAGGCAATTTTATTAATCACACTTCTAATCTTAATTAATTACCTTCATGTATTTGCTAACTTAGAATTATTTTTGGGACTTTGACAAATTTTATTTTGAAGGTAACAAATATTTTAATTAAACGAAAATAATTTATTTAAATTAACTTGACATTTTTCAAATAAATGTAATCTAACTCAATATATCATTTAAGATGTCTACGATTTCAGAAAGTCAGAATTAAAAGTTTATTAGACTGTGTTAATATAATTCAGATTACCCACGTGTCTTTAAATTATTAGGTAGAATTATTTTCTCGTTAGTCTCAATTTTGAAAAAGTGAGTGAGATATTTAAACTTTAAAGTGAGAATATATTTTAATAATTATTCATCATCTGCCTAGCCTTTTTCCAACTATGTTAGGGTTGGCTTCCAGTCTAACCAGATGCAGCTTAGTAGGTACCAGTATTTTACATGGAGCGACTGCCTATTTGACCTCCACAACTAGAGTTGCCAACTCTCAAAGTCAAAAATAGTAGTTTTAAAATAATTAACCAAAAATATAGTAGATAGCGAAAAAAAATATATAGGTATATGGTAGGTTTTAAAATACTTTATTTTTTAAAAGAATATTATTTGCTACTTTGAGCCTTCATAGCTATTAGTGCAATTTAAATTACTAAATACCACTAGCTCAGCTTTAATTAATTTTATACTGGCTCTATTGCGCTCATCTCGCCATTTAACATTCATTACAGAAAATATATGCTCTGTATAGGCGGATGTTGCCGGAATTGATATTATTTTTTAAATATTTGTAAAATCTGCATCACTCAAAACTTGTTGCCATTTTTCAACTGTACTTTTTGAAGAAAATATTTCATCAGGAAGAAGAAATTCTAGAATTTTATTCATCTGATTTATTTCTATACCTATACAAATCATTAAGTAGCTATTTACAAAACACAAACTCAGAGGAGAGGCGCGAAATTGACAATCTGTCAAACTCAAAGTGACATACCAAAATCGTTCAGAAATAGATATTATAGCTTAGTGGGTTTTATGTGCCTAATAATATGGTAGTTTCGCCTACTAAATACTTTTTTCATAAATATAGTAGTCGGCCTCTAATACAGTAGGATATTAGTAAGGTTGGCAACCCTATCCACAGCCCAGTTACTGGCTAATACGAAACTCCTGGTAAGACTGGTGGTCAGACTTTCGGGCTCCTGACGACTCGTAACGGCTGTCAAAGATCCACGAATGACAGCCAAGACACGGAAGGGTCTTGGTAAGCAAAGATGGTCACCCATCCACGAACCAACCGCGGCAAACGTAGGTAGCTTAACCTAATCGATCGACCCGTGTGGCTGCTTACTTAGCCACAAGCTCATCTATTTGTATTAATTTACAATGAAACAATACCAATATTGGTCCATCAAAAAGTTTCTAATATCAGTGCCCGAATCCAATATCATCACAATACAATGTGCCTAAGTAAGTATGTAAAACAAACATTTCAAACAAAATACATTTACTTTTAAATGGATACGTTTATAAGTTTCGGCAGAAACAACATTCTTATTGGGCTTTTGAAGGCTTTCTTTGGAACCAGTTTAAAGTTTGTCGGCAGCCGGCAGTTCTCGGGTGACCTTTTCTGAACGACAACCGTGTCACTGCCTTTTTAAAAGTACCCTGCTCCTTTTTATAACCTTAGCTGCATTTTCCTGTTGGCACAGTGAATGTTATCACAAAATGTAAGCGGCTATTCTCTGAAACACTTAACATTCGTAACAATAGAAAATTAAAACGTTTCGCCTACAACTCAGAGAAATGTTATTTAGGTAGGCAGTAAGTAACCAAGCTTTGTTATGTTTCCGATGTAGATAATTTAACAAAATTCTAGAAATGTGACGTAGTAATTCGGTATCAAAGAATTTTAGAACCGTTTCCCCCTGAAAATTAGTGTAACAACTTTAACAACATCCAACGCCACCTATTTTATTAACCACGAACTACACATGTATACACTTCCAGTTTTAGCTGACCACACATTGTATAGGTTTTTTGTACAATCAGAAGCAGCTCTCCTACACATCAAGACAAGTCATTAGGTACAGTAATGACCACCAATATGTCAACACTTGGCAACTTTCAATTGGGATTTTTTCGTGAAATAATGAATGCAACGTTGAAATACGACACATTACATAAACCTATGGGTTTGAAAATGCTATTTTCGTAACAACATAAAATTTCATTAAAAAATAAAGGAGTAAGCCGGTCGACAGTTTATGTATAGCTTCATGTGTAGCTGTGCGTATATAAAGCACGATGACTACCATAACACCTCACCGCTAAACAACTCCTCTGATTCACGTTCAAAAACAATAAAATGGAAATATTGCCGTGAAATAGCTCCAATAACTCCTATTACACGCTATAATTTCATAAAGCTTCTTTGTAAGCCTTTTGAGTATTGAAATAACTCCCAACTGCAGAGCACACGCGTGCCGGATTCTCGGCCACGACAACTGAGGCGCGCATAATAAATCGTAATTGCTATTAGTGCCGCTATATCAATTAATGTTGGATTTAATTATCTGCAGACTGTCTAGTCAGTAGATAGCACCGCTGGCTCATAAATCACTGGCATAGTCACTGTGTGCACCTACCATCTAGGACATACGACTGTGCAATCGATTGTGACCAATCGTGATCAGCCCGTTTTTAATCTACTTCAGTTCGAACAAAAGGCTCAAACTAACATGCCTTTGCACTTTGATTTTGACCATTATTGGTGCATGATAGTTTCGAGTTTACGATCGCGTTTCTGCAGTTTCCCTTTCTACGTTGGACGTTGTACCTATTTAATAATACTTAGTTTTAAGGACAATGTTACTAACCTTATACAGGCTGACAGGGACATCGTCGCGCAACCTGTTACCGCATGGATTCAGTACATGATTCTAAAAATAAAATTGACTGCTTCATACATTTTGATCGCGTAGTTATTGCACTTTTCTATGAAACAACAGATTTTTTTTTATATATGACAAAGAAATTCTACGCTAGGAGGGGGATCTAGAATCATAGTGCTGAAATCATGGTTACAGTTTGCGCGTCGATGTCCCACCAGCCTGTATAGGGTCACTCGAAATAAAGATTTTGATTTTATTTGATTTATAATGACTGGTTAAAATTGATTTACTCTCTGTGATGTCACTTCTTAGCAAACCTCTAAAATTATTAAAAAAGTATCATTTAGTTGGAATTTCGTTTCAGCACTAAGCAGGACAAGCAGACATCTAGAAAAATGAAAATGTAGATAGGTACTATAAATACCTACATAGGAACTTTCATCCGAGTGATAAAAGCAAAAAAGTTTGCCCGCCTTGTATGAAAATGTGAAATACAAAATTTCGTTTAAGCCTAAACGAAATTTTGTATTTCACATTTCATTCATGAAAAAGAGTGCCTCCTACACACCTTACGAAATTCTTATTACACCTGAAGATTCATAAAATTACCTCAACGCGACGTTTTTATAAGAAGACATGGTTTAATGAATAACAATGGAAGCAACACATGTGGTCTGAGATTTACCTCAGAGACCATTCGTGTAATCTTAACAGTTTTTGTTGAGTCCTTTTGAGCTTAACTAATGCTTAGTAATTCACACATAACACATTTAGTTCTTGCGAGCTAAATTCGTTCTTGTTTTTGTTCCACGAACCTTCAAGAAATGACAGTTCTTGTTGGGAGGGATGAAAATACGAACATACGTGAAAAGACTACTTAATGAATTAATTTAATAGGTATTTCATTAATTTCATTTAAAACATATTTCACAACATAAGGATCTAGGCACCTAAGTGAACTGGGAAGGGATATGCTAACCAAAAGCATTGTAAATTACATTAAGTTAGTTGGCCTAGCAGCCCTTTTTTTTTGGGTGGGATATCATCAAATGACCTCTCCAGCTCTGGGCTGAGCGGAAGGGCGTGTCAGACTTTTACTGACTAAAACCCACCCGTGTTCTTCAGTTGCCTGTGCCAGGGGCTCTTGTATTTTTCAAATTAATTACATCGTATGCACTAATGATTCATTGTATTTTGTAATATTTGTATTTTTTTTTAATTACAAATATTAGTGCACTACTAATACTAATTAACGTTTAAATAAATTATTTAAGTTACGATCAAATAAGTTACCTTTCTAACGGGCTCTGGAAACCAGTTTGAGTTTCGAGTCGGAGCGCGAAACTATTTATTAAATAAACTAACAGTAAACCGACACCTTCTCTCTTTTTTAATCCCTATGTTTTTTTTTCCCCCCCAAACAAAGTAGGTATTTTCCTCAGAATTCAATTATCACATGAGCTCGCTGAAAACATTGCATATAGCATAAAAATATTTTATGGCTGGCATGGGATCGAAGCTGCCCACAACATTTTAATTACCTACGTTCAATTTATTCATTTAATTTTATAGGTTTTGGGTGATAAATAAATTTTACCGTTATTAAACACCTATAATTAAATTGTGTAATGTTTTAGTGGTCATTAAATAAGCCTTATTTGTCATCTATTTTTGGGCTTTGGTTTGGTTTATCCAGCTGCTGTTACTATAATAAAAAATTAGAACTTTGTAACTATAGTAAATATTGAATGGTAGAAAATTCCTTTAAGTCCGCCTCTGTACATTGTGTGGTTATAGTATCAAGTACTTATATAAATAATAAACTATTATAGTAATTAAAACTTTTCTACTACCTACCCAAAATCTACGTCAACTCCGCCTACATCAGTGACATTGACAGTTAAAAAGTTTTTAGAAATGGACATAAACGTCAATTTCCCTTAGTGGAGATGAGGAATTGTCTGCCATACTCAAGGTACAAAAACTACCTTCACACTTCCGAGCCCACCCACTTTTCAAAAAGCTCATAATTATAATTATGTAGGTATATTGCTAGTGAACCCTCCAGGAGAGTCACCGGCATTAGTTTTGTGCTAAAGTCTACCCTCGAGGAGGGTTATTGCATTAGGTTTATAATCGTACTAAAAACACTGTAAAACGTATTTTGTATCTCTGGGGTACTTTCATGTATCTTTTAGTAGTTATAAGCCAAATCTGAAAAAAGTCGGGAGATTTCGAGGTTTTTGGAGCACCACGCAGTAACCGTCGTCGTCTTTCGAAACTGCAAACTTGGTTTTACACTATTGGTATATATCCTAACGACATCACAAAAAAACAGTAGGTACAGTCACGTGCAAAAGGATACACTCGGCTTTATTCAAAAGCGATTTCCTACTCCACTTTTATTTTTTAATGAAATTAAGTATATGTTGTTACGAACACATAGGTTTATGTAATGTGTCGTATTTCAACGTTGCATATGTTATTTCACGAAAAAATCGCAATAGAAAGTTGCCAAGTGTTGACATATTGGTGCTCGTGACTGTACATTGCATTTTTTTGGTACCTACGATGTTTATAACATGCGGATATGACATTGATATTTTCAAATTGACTATGATGATAAGATCAATTCTAGTTTATCAGTCCATGCAAAGCAGTCATTCATTCAGTCAGCAGTCCATGCAAATAAACAAATAAAGGACAGGATTTCAGACTAAACTTTTCTGTGTACGAACAAAAAGAATAATCAATCCAAACTATGCTTCCGCAATGCATACGCGTGGCGTCCTCTGTCGTGAAACGACTGATTCATTTGAGTTGGTAACTTGGCTTGCCTGCTTGCTGCGCACTTTGTCCGCCACAAAGATAACCGTTCGCCAGTACTTAGCTATAACGCAACAAGTTTGGAGTCGTTAAACATAGGTGGCGCTGCCTTCCGCACCTTCATACTTTGTTTATAATTTTGAGGTAAGCAAAACTGAATACAGTTGGATTCTGAGCTTAGATCATCGACATTACGCGTCGGGTGATCCCCAGGATTTTGCAGGTTTTTGGTTCCAAGTATCATGTAAGTATAAATTATTCAGAGATCATAAACATGTACCTAATTGTAAGGTAATAATGTTCTTTCTTTATGTTTTTCGTACAACCGCTTGTAGTTTTCTTGGCCTCGAAAATTCGGAATGATTTGTTGGCGAGTTGTAAGTATGTTAGAATGAAAGCGAGCAAATTCATATGCGAGTGCTGTTCAGTGACATTATTAACTGGAATTTCCGGAGAGAGGCGAGTGAATCAGTGTCGGAGGGGACCGAACTTAATTTATTGCTATACCTAAGCAATACGTATTGTATGTACAACATTTTGAACTCGGCCGAACGTTCGAACCCGCGACGCTTGCGGTCGTGTGCACGACAGCTGACAAACCACTGGTGATAACAGTGCGGTTTCAGAGCCATTCACGTTAAATACACGCGACGCTTTCCATAAAATCGCTATAAAACCCGTCTCTTTATTGAAACCAATCATTGATCTCTTCCTAATTGATAATTCTAGGTAACTTATAACGAACAACAGTAAATATTCTAAACATTTTCCCCCTTATCTATTAAGGTTTAAAGTACCGAGCCAGTTATTGTATTAAGAACCTAAATTTATAGAAATGCAGCTCTTTATACAAAAATTTGGGTACCAAAGTTTTAGAGCCTTAGGCTGGTAGCAGTCCTCACCACCAACCTTGACCTTGACACTGTTACATTGAAGGGGGCAGAGTGCACAGTGCTGGTGCTATTATGAAATTGTTGAAAGTTCAAACAGAATGGTAAAGTCAGCTGATCAGTCGCATTATGACCCTGGTAACCCAGTGTCCGTCATCCTTGCAAAATCAGTCTATAATGTTCCAACTGCTGGGACATAGGCCTCCTCTCTATGAGAGGGAGTGGGCTATATTCCACCACGCGGGCCCAGTGCGGGTTGGTGGATGTTACATGTCTTCGAGTTTTTGGTTCTTGGATATGCCAGTTTTCTCACGATGTTTTCCTTCGCCGTTATGAGAGCAGTGGTGACGAAATTAAATGCCTGCCTGGGCTCGAACTCCCGACCTACAACTCGTAAGTCGTGGCCAAAACCACTGGGTCACCACTGCTGTCCGTCACCCTAGACTTAGGGCGCGTTCACATTTAACGTCCGTTTTATAGGTCCGTTAAAACGAGTATGTTATTAGCATATGTAGTTGTATGAGCGAGTTCACACATAATACATTATTCCGGATCCAGTAGAAAATACCGATCCGACAAAATAAGCAGCAATCCGTTTTACAGGTCCGTTTAAACGTATGTGTTATTAGCGTATGTAGCTGTATGAGCTAGTTCACACATAATACAGTATTTTGGATCCAGTATACTGATCCGATCTCTTAAAATCAGTCATGTGTGAATACTATCTCCAGTAGCGACGGATCCGTTAAAAAGGATCCTATAAATGCTGTGTGAATACTATCTCCAGTAGCGACGGATCTGTTAAAAAGGAACCCGTAAAAACGTACGTATATGTGAACGCGCCCTTATGTGTAACTTTGGAACACGATCGTTTGTGCTACTTTATGTCTACCTAGATATAGACATTATAATAAGTAGGTACTTCTTCTTAGCGTGTCGATAGCAATCTAAATGAACTCGGCCCAGAATTCGGCTACTTGTTTGGCGCTATCACCAGCGTCCATCAGTTCCGGTAACGAGCAGCTGACAGGACATAAATGATGCCTTCAGTTCGGATGCAAAATAATCTCGTTTCATACTTGCCATGCTTCGAGGAAGATAAATATTTTTCGGTGACTGGTCTGCGTTTTCAGACATTGAAGGGACTTGATTATGAAAATATAATCCAAAGATATGAAAACATCATGCAAGAGGTTTGATGTCGTTCATTTAATCAAAACAAGAAAGAGATTTCTTTTAAATACCACATATGAGTGCAGTTTGGTTAGTCATCCGTACATAGGTATACCTACCTACATACTCATCACAGATTTCACACTCGGTCATTGTCGCCGACTATTTCTAGCAACACGTGTTCTATCAAAGACATTACCTACTGCGTCAATGTTATAATTAGGTATTACAAGTGGAAAATTAGAGCATCAGCAGAGAACGATTGTATACTAGATGGGAGGAATATTCTGAACTAACCTTTGCCCGCGACTTTGTCCGCGTGAAATTTCTTGTTCCTCCGACGCGTTGCATCGCCTGCCCGCGTTCTTACTGATTTTTTTTCTTTTTGCTCGGCTCCTAAGAATCCTAGCGTGATGTTAAAATCCTATAGCCTTCCTCAAGAATTGCGCTATCAAATGCAAAAATAATTTCTCAAATCCGACTGGTAGTTCCAGAGATGACCGCGTTCAAACAAACAGACATACTCTTCAGCTTTATTGTACAGGGCGGCAGGGACATCGACGCGCAAACTGTAACCATGGATTCAGCACACGAGTTTAGACCCCATAGCGACGAAATTTTTTGTCATTAAAAAAAAATAATATTGCTGTTCCATACATTTTGACCGCTCTTTTCTATGAAAAAGAAGAATTTTTTTTGATAACCGACGAATAATTTCGACGCTATGGGGTCTAAATTCATGTGCTGAATCCATGGTTACAGTGTGCGCGTCGATGTCCCTGCCACCCTGTATAGATAGATATTGACTTAAAGTATGGAAAGTTTACACGATAGTCAGAATTTGATCATCATCATCATTTCAGCCGAAAGACTTCCACTGCTGGACATAGGCCTCCACTGCGATCGGTTTTGTGCTTCTCGCATCCAACTGGTTCCTGCGAACTTCACAAGGTCGTCCGTCCATCAAGTGGGAGGCTTTCCAACAAAAAAATCTTGAATTAATACCTAAGTATTACCATAAAATAACAATTTATCGATCGTTTTTTTCCATTAATAGACTATCATAAATAAACTGGAATGTAATATTATACTAACGATAACGTGTGTTTTAGTATAACATTAGGGTCAGATACGCATAGGTAGTGAGGCGTGAACTGCCGAAAGGAAACCTAATACCCACGGAAGCCACTGCCATGTCAAACCACCTACCTATAGGTATATTACACACATAGTTGCTCCACACACATAAACACGCACACGTAGGAGGACAAGCTGTAAGTCCAATTTAACGTCTCACTCAACCTACGAACATTCTGTCGGAAATCCAATTTTTCGTAAATATTATGGATCCTTTCTCCATTTTGAAATTATGTTACCACATTTTCTTAGAAACAGGCAGAGCTGCCACTTATGGAAGATTAGGTATGTACCTGGATAAGGTATTAAGCACCTATACATGATGAGTTCTCTTTATTGTTTAAAGTAGATATAAAATGGGTATAAAAACTTCTTTATGTCGGTAGTTAATTGTTTAAGTAAATATTATTGGTAACATGATATGCTGAGAAATTCTGCTTCTGAATAAAACAATTGTCTTTCAACAGTTAAAGTTCAGTTCAAGTCGTTATCTAAAATACGTAACACCATTCCACATTCTCTTGATTGCACTCATCATTAAATCTCTAAAATAATTATTGTATTTATACTTTATCTTTTTATGCAACTGCAATTGTTGAAAAAATTAATAAGTAATTAAGTGTAACATGAATGCCTAATTGGCTGCTATTTGTAAGCATATCATTTACTAATGTTCAGAAGTTTAACAACCGGTAGAAAATAAACAGTCATTTGGAGATCCCTTGACAATTGAACATCGCCTATAGGAGAGCATTTGTCTTATAATTCTCCTCGGTATAGGGGCTAATTTGATGTCACACAAGTGGAGTGCTCCATTCATAGCACACGCGCTCGCAACCGCGCACAACACGATACAAATAGTTCTCAATAAATATATTAAACTTAGCTATAAAACAGTGTAATGTTAGCACAGATGTGAAAGTGTTTTATTTTACTAAACATTGTGTGTAAGGTGCTCCACCGTGGGTGACAAGCGAATGTTACAGTTTATAGACGTTTTCTTTGAAACTCGCATAAGCGAACTGCCAATCAGAGATCATAAATTAAAAAAATGAGTGTGAAATATGGAGCGACGGATGTGGACACCAAAACAGAAGAGACCAACAAAGAAGAAACCAAAGAAGTCGAAATTAACCTGAGGTAATTTACTTGTTAGCATTCCTTATCAGGACCGTTTATCTAATCTCGAGCAAATTCAGTTTAGTGCAATTTATCCAATTAGTGACATACGAAACTGAGTTAAGATAAATGAGGAAAATGGCCTGGCTTGTCCATATACGCCGGACAATTTTCCGGGACCAGGAACGAAAATCGTCCGTTTCCCACAAGAGCTTGCGAGAATACCTCTAACTACACATTTCCCCCTCACGAAGAATATCCTCTTCGGGTCCTTTCTTAACCAATTTGTCTTATTTAGCGTACTGGTAGCTTCGATCAATTCGGATAACAATAGCAGTGTAATGTAACGCTCAAGTGTAAATCGAACGTCTTGATAAGTACCTACGTACTCTCCTACAACATGGTTTTTGTGGCTCGTAACTTGTATGGCGTTTGGCAAACACTTATTGAGATCACATACATGCACCGTGTGCTCTATATGGCTCTAAATTGAAACTGCTTTATTGATGCTGCATTTATTAGACTTGTAAGTCTGTCTGCGGTAAAATAACTAGGTCGGTCTCTAGTTGTCCACGTGGTGGAGTCGCTGATTGACCATAGTCTAGTCTGTACTTAACAGATGCTGCATTTGAATCAGTCTCATTTCAAAACACCGGTTTGTGTGCTAAATCCGAAATATCATAAAACGAAATGAAACTAATTCACAATAGTTTGAGTGAGCTGAAAAACAGTTAATACCTTCACGATTCTTTAAAAAATACCCGACCATATCATAGTACGTATTTATTAGTAAACCACGAATTTTTGACCTCTGTCTGACTACTTTAACAAAATTCAAGTTAATAAGACGTAGTGAATATACCGTCATTCGGTCTTTGAACCGCCTGACTACAATTCTTAGAGATTAAACTAAATTACCTGTGAGTGAAGTTCGATCCTAATTATACTTATGAAGGCTTCGTCCGAAGAGATTAGAATTTATACACATGTAGACTTTTAGAGATATGAATCGTAAAATATAATTAAATGAAATACATGAGTTATAGGTTGCAAAGTATTTTGTATTTCTGTAACGAAAAAACAAAAATCACATCATTTTGCAATTGCTGTAATTCAGTAACAAAAATGTTTACTTATTAATTGAATTCATAATTGCCATACCAAAACAATCATTAGACACATTATTAACAGGTCTACTATAAAATTTTGCAAATGTTTGGTAGCTAGGGCTCCAACCAGCTGCTTTCCTAATTATGATCAATATTAACACCAAGGGGCCTAAAAAGGCCACTTTGGCAGAATAATAATAGGATAACAATATGAATCATATTAAAAATCGTAAAATGGTCACAAACTGACAATTCATAATATGATCTGTGTGCAATTCATATCACAATGAAATAACATTTAAAATAAAAAAAAAACAATTTGATTAATGAAAAATTGACCGATTAAATTACGATTGTTATTTTTTTCATGCGGCAACGTTTACTTACACCAAATAAGAAATGAAATTTTACGAAAATTAGAGGAATTGCTAATGATCTGCTGGGAATTCAGGAAATGAATAGCTTTTAGAGGTACCTTTTTAGGCCCCCTAATATTTGCTAAGCAGATGTGGCAGCATGCCGAGTGCTCTGCGCAGCGAACGTGGAAGTATCAATTGCGCTTAAACTTAGGGAATGTTTTATCCATCTAGATAAAATCTGTGCCCCTACCGACTTATTAATAAAGTATCCGTATTGATACGAAACCCTTCAGTCATTGCGAGGTAATCGAGTATAGCTTTTGCTGGATCTCTGGTTTTTTATCAAAAAAACGGAATAACAAGCATAGGTTGAGTTGCCCCGATTCTAGATGATTTTATAAGGTCGGGAATATTAATTTTGATTAATACCAGAGACGTGTCCAGGTTTCGTTATACTTAGGCAGAGGGGGTCTAGAACGAAATACCCATTTAATAGTACATTATGATATAAGTGCGGTAAGTTGAAAATTACAGCCGAGGCGATATTGAAGAAAGCAGATGCTGTAATTATCATAGCGCACGTATATCATGCGACGTTTTATAACATATTTGCGAGGAAATAAATAAAATGCGGACTTTTGACGACATTTTCAAATAAAAACAATACAGCGAAAAGAAAAAGCGCGCGGAATAATTTTTACTTGTTCACAAATTAACGATGCGCGCGCATCATCGCTTTTTTTTAAGGCAAAGGCACAAAAAAAAGCCAGCATTACTAATAAAGTAAATTAATATTTTTGTGTTTTTGTTACAGATAAATGGTTGTAATTTATTGTCAAAATTAATTAAATTAAAGAAATAAATGTTTATTTTATCTCCCAAAGTTAATTTTATTCATAAAATGTTGACCACTTTTCTGACATAAAAACTCTTTGCTAAGATTTTAAAAAGTACCGTTCGTTTTAGACGGAGCATCTTGATAAACCGTGCGTTTTACATTACAATAACGCACAAGTACGTAATGAGATACAACACGATATTCAAATTGGTGAAATAAGAGACCCTTTACGAGCAAATGTGTTATAAAGAATCTTTTCATATCTTCATTCCCGGAAATGTTTTCTTTAGTAATTAAACTCAAAGCGGACCGGTATTAATTTAATGTTCCGTATACGCAATTGTTAGGAAGTTCATAATATTTGGAATTGATACCTCATACATGTTCAATTTATTCTCATTACAATAAATGAACCACTTTTTATAGCACCCATCATAGGTATCCATTTTGAGTTTACAAACAGAATGATCGATAGCATGATTCGGTGGAATCATGTCATTCAAAGTCTAATTTTAATGAATTTGGTATATTCGAAACCGTTTCATAATTATTGTTTGATTTTTTAAAATTAAGGTATTTACATCTTTCAAATAGTTTAGTATAGAGCCAGCCATACTCCACAGCTGGGCAGGCATATACCAAAAAGCCAACAAATCAAGCGAAAGCTATTTTGCATTGTTTTAAATTCGACATTCTTTTAATTTCTAATTTTATTCTATTCATTTTTAATTTCTGGTAATGTGACCTGAAACCTTGTATCTATAATATATCCTAAATATCTGCAAGTGTGTGAAGGATTGAAATTACTTTTTTCCTTATCTATCTATCTATATATATAAAAATGAATCCTTACTTCCCTTGGTCACGTCATAACTTGAGAACGACTTTACCGATTTCATCCATCTTTTTTTTAAGTTTTCTAATACTTTGTAGAAGGTTCTTACGGAAAAACAAAGAAAGTTGCTTCACGCGGACGAAGTCGGGGGCAAAAGCTAGTTTATCATAAAATCAAGGCTCTTAAGGAGGTTTTGAGTTTCTTGCAGGTTTTGTATACATGTTTGCTGATGAAGCAAATGTCATCTAAATATATAGTAGACTAGCTTCTGCCCGCGGCTTCGCCCGCGTGGATGTCGGAAATTATCCCACGGGAACGTGCTAACAGGATAAAATGTATGTGCTTCCCCAGAATGCCATCTATCTCGCGGGCCCTTTGTGGCTAATTACAATAGAAAAACAATTGTGTCTCATTAGTGGTGATTAAGAGGGTATCTATATGATATCTTTACCTAAGTACCTACCTACCTAATTTAAGAAAAATAAACTCAATAACAGAAAATTATTAAATACCTACCTACCTAAATAAACCTATTTCTGATGATAACTAATCTAAACTCAATAAATAAGCAAAATCCCTAAAAACTAATATCTATACGAATGACTAAACCTACCTAACAGTATTATAAAATAACCTACGGTCACTACGTACACTATCAAATATACTACCTATACTTTAAAATTAAAATCTATACCTACGACTTATATAAAAATAAACCTAAATAACTCTTAAAACTAAAAGGAATAAAAATGAACTCCACTGCGGGTGACCCAACCTACGACAAACTTAGTATTTGCGGTTGGTACAGTACAGACAGTGGTAATCGGGTATAGGGATCGAACCGCAAAATGAAGTTTGTTTTTTATTGTATGTACTTTTCCGGGATAAAAAGTACCCAGTGTGGTGCCCAGGATATTAAAGAATAATTATACCAAGTTTCATCGTAATCGAACCGGTAGTTTTTGCGTGATGCCTGAACAAACAGACAGACAGACAGACAGACAGACAGACAGACAAAAATTTTTTTAATCACATTTTTGGGTTCGGTGTCGGTCAAGTAACACCCCCTGCCATTTATTTTTTGGATATTTTCAATGTACAGAATTTTCACTTCTACAGATTTATTATAAGTATAGATAAGTATCCACGTGTTCTCAATAATTGCATCACTGGTTTCATAACCTTTGTAAATACAATCGGAGCAGTATTCAAGCCGAAAGGTAAGATACTTGAGATGTTTTTGGTTAGATTTTGGTGGTTTATTTCTTTTTTTTATTATTATTGTTATTATTAAATTCATAAATAGAATGCTCAAACTGGAATCTGAGATATTTTCGATCATCTCAATCTTAATTATATAATATGCGTCTTTTAAGTCGATAGTGCACAAGTAACAATCTCCTGATATCAGTATTAGTGTCAATAAATTTTTTAAAGATTTTAAGTTTAAGATAAAACGCATCTTTCCTTTTGACTTGGGTATTAAAAAGACATTTGACAAATATTGGTCAGATCGACCTTCACATTCCAAAATAGCTCCTAATGATAATAAATTGTCTATCTGACTCGGAATATTTCCCAATGCTAGGAGGTATGTAAGTACTGATTGAATTGGTAACCGAGTAAAGGGAATTTTATAACCCTTTATATATGAAAGGATCATTGGATTATGAGTGATTCGATTGTCCTTATTTTATAAAGAATGGTCCTGCAGGTTTTACCGTGTTAAGCGACGTCTGTAGTTCTGTCGCTGCTGCGGATGCTGAGACTGCTTGGATGAGCCGGCTGGCCGATTGGGCGTCGAGGTCATTGCAGGCTCCTTCATCCTTGGTGGACCAGTCGGCCTGCGAGTCGGACCCGGATTCCTCCAGTTTAAATTCCTTGAAGGATTAGCTGTGCTCTGTGTAAACTGCTTATTGGCAGGTTTAGGTGCCGGTGATTTAAGATCTGTGATCTGTACCAGATTTATTGATGGCTTTTGCAGTTTTTATGGTTTCAGCTAAGTTCTCACTGAAAAGAACCTTATAAATTTTTGTATTCTGTAGCTGCTCTCTAACTTCTTTCTTTACAGCATTCAATAGGAAGTTTCTTCGCGTCACAGAGTCAGCGTGTTGGCAGTCGCAGATGATACGAGTAGAATCCATCGGAAGTTTGAGTAAAGCGGTGTTTTTCTCCATAGGAGACAATATAAGCATGATGGCTTCTCCTAAGGAAGTTAAGTTATTTTTAAGTTTTTAAGGCTAAGGTAAGTTATTTTTGTTTACTTTCAATAGCTTTAACGCGTTTAGCAATAATATCTGACACAGCTGCTTTTATATCTGCATTCAATTCTGGAGGATCAATTAACTTGGCATCTCAGGAGTTAAATAATTAATCTTTAAGCTCCTTACGCAGATCTTTTGTTATCCCCGCCGTAGTCCAATGTTGAAATCTAATCGATAAATTTTTTTGTATATTTTTTCCATATTTCTTATCTGTTATAGGATCAGTGCCTAATATATCCAACAGTTCACTATCAAGTCCTGAGTCTTCTGTTGCAGGTATCGTCGCGTCTGCAAGCGGAACAGGCTCTGGGACTACGGGCGGTGAAAGGTCCGCAGGATCCGGCGCAACTATCGCGACAGACTGAATTTGGACAGAGTTTTCATCGCGTGATGTGCTGGGGAGTGGATCTGGTTCCAGCTCCACCTCGGGCTGCGTTAAGTCTACATCTGCATGTAGCTCGGGAGAAGGCTGATCTAGGTCTGACATGACCGCTTCATTGTTAAACAACCCCATATATTCTCCGTCTGAAAAGGAGACGTAAAGTCTCATGTAGCCTGGCAATGCGAGTCATTATTATATTGTAAGTGACAGTCCCAAAAGTCCACAGATAAATTTATCTGGCTCCATGAGACAGTTCCATTGTGAATATTTTGAATTTTTGTCATTTATTATGAATTTATTTTATTATTATTAGGTATTCTATTATTAGTGTGAAATGTTTTTTTTAAATTGCCTTCTATGGGCCTAGTTACCCGAAATAAATGAATTTTAATTTAATTGTACTGCTCGGCGGGGCGGGAAAAGACTGCATTATTATCGTAACAATAAAATTGAACAAGTTGTTCAATATGTTAAAATCTTTAATGTTTTCAATGTAAAACACTTTTTAGTTACATAATAGTCTAAAAGACTGAACTGAATTGTTAGAAATTAACAATAAGAAACAGTCCCAATGCAAGCAAATACTGTCCGCAAACTATTATTTCGTAAAGAATAATTATATCTGTTTTGTCTGGCTCGTATTAGTGAAAAAACAGGCCCACTGTACTGTCAGTAACACTAAATCCTCGAGTAGAAAAGACTAGGAAGTACCTATGTACCTAGGTACCCTACATTGTTTTTGGTAGGTATATAAAATGTTAAACAACGTAAACAAGATCGTTATGCAATCAAATTGAAGGAAAAAGAAACATACCTTGATCATCTAACGGAGAACGGCGGCACAAACTTGTTGTTGACGATAATATTGTGAGTCATCCGAGTAATATAAATCACGCGATCGACGCCGATTGCGTCTTAATTTCCTTTGTAATCTTCTAATTTTATGTTTTATACGATCACAATCATCACCTTTTCTTTTAGGCATTATAATATTATAACAATAACACTAGATATTAACTTTTTAAATAACTGTAATCGCGATCGAGTGTGGAACGTCGCGGCACTAAAAAGCGAATGACACGGATTGCGGGCGTAGGAATCAAGTGGACTAATCTACCCACAAAAAAATAAAAAGATGAAAATGCAGAAGAAATCAAAATATTCTTAAAATAGTGTGGAATGGTGTGTACCTACCACACGTTACTACATGCGTATAAATGCTAATTTCGAGGACGAAGCCTGAAGTTATAATAGGTACACACGGCTACACGTCAAGCTATACAAAACCAGTTTGTCTTGGCCTCACTTTGTATGATATTTTCTCACAATGAACGGTCAGCTAATACTGGTTTTGCATAGCTTGATGTGTAGCCGTGTGTACATAAACATATTGGCTCGGAAAGATTAACTTTTGGTTTAGTATTCACAATTCTCTTTGTTTTTTCAGCGGCTCGTTCAAAAGAAAATGGTGGCGGGTCAGTCAGCACGTGCTTTTCGGCCTGGGTCATGTGTACAACGACCTATGTGCAGCCATGTGGTTCTCGTACATGATGCTGTTCTTCCAAGCCGTGCTGAACATGAGAGCTGCAGTGGCTGGTGCTATGCTACTCTTAGGTAAACCTCTGATAATTATTATTGACGTTTACATGCAAGCGTCTGTGTAAGATTTGGAATTAGAGCTCTGGGAATTACCAAAATCATTGACTGTAGCAGTAGGTACTTACGCACCACGACATGTCAAGCTATACATTTCCAGTATAAGCTGACTTCTCGTTGTACGAAAAGCCTGTACAATACGAGGTCAGATAAAACTTTAAATGTATAGTTACACGGTGTCCATGTCCCAAAGTCATCTTTTCGTTCTGATTATTGTAATTTTCTTTGTTCTGTAATTCATTATGCATGTACTGTAATTTCACGGTCTTCATCTGTTTTGTCATTTACATATTTTTTATAATAACTGCATGTTTTTGAAAAACGTATTCAGCTGTACTGTCTTAATTTCTTTTCTTTTGTTTTTCTTTCTTTATTCAACAACAATGTTAATGGAATGGAGCGATATCTATTATTATAAACTAAAAGCGTGGATGTTCCATTACGTTATAAATATACATACCTATATACATTCCTGCCTAGTGTAAATTATTTAGCGATATTTTTTTCCCTTCACCTGTTGAATGAGCCTTTCAGTTATCAAAATTATTTAAGCAAAAGGTATGGAAGATGAATATAGTAGGCTAAAATAATATAAATAAATGATTATGACGATCGTAGATTTCACAAATAAAGGCAGTCGCTCCACATAGAATACTAGTATTCAGCTGCAAGTGGTTATAGTTGGTGTATATACATATACATAGTTAGGAAAAGACTAGGCAGACGATGAGATGTCACAACTCTTACGGAGCCTTACCAGCTGTATCTCTTTCATTATTTTCGTTCTTTTTAATTTGTAAATTCCAGGTCAAGTTATAGACGCTTTGGCTACTCCAGTTGTGGGCGTGTTAGCGGACAGATTTGGAAGCTTGAAGTCCTGGCATTTAACTGGTACGTATACTAATAATAATAATACTAGCCTATTACTGTCCCACTACAGGGCAAGGGCAAAGGCCTCTTCTCATACATAGAAGGTATGAGCTTTGATCACCACATTCACCACGAAATTGCTTGATTAATTATTATCTCCTTTATTTCATTAATTACAAACAAATTATATTTTTAAATATGAGAATAAAAAAACATTTAAAAATATTAAAAAATAATCGCTCACCGGTAGCGGGAACAGAGTCCAAGCTACCGGTCAGGGCTCTAGGGGAAGGAACCAGAAGTACCTCCCCTTTCTGAATCAAGCCCTTGATCCAGCTGCCTAACAAGAGCTTCCTCAGGTGTGTGTTGAGGCTCTTGGCTATTAATCCATTGGCTGTCACGACTATCGGCACAATGAACGCTGAGTCCATACATGACGACAACATCGCGAGCCAAGTCAAGATAATTGATTTGTTAGTTATATGATAATCTTATTAATGTAGCTAAATGAGGTAATATACCGGTATTCCACAATACATATAGCTGACGTAAACTTTGGATCGCCTTTCCCATTGTAAGTAAGTACTTTGGGTTAAATCTCCCTCATAGTTTATATAGACATTCAAAACATCTTTTGTGCTCATTGTCATTGTGGCTGGCGGTAGTTCTAAGTAACGGCTACAAGCACAAGGCTGTTTACTAAACACCAGACAGAATTTTGGTGATCATCGCAAAAAGTAAGGTTCATGGAAGGTTCATCATCACAATATAGGTAGGCTTTTTATAACTATAGCATTCCTACTCATTTGTAAACAATGGAAAGGAGTTCTATGCATGCCAAAAATGGTAATAAGCCTTGTCTTATAGACATCAGCAATCGGCATCAACCTGTTAGGTAGGTACATTACGTCCACTGTTGAAGTTGGTTTTTTCCAACAACCGCTAAAATAAGGGTGCTGAATATTTATGACCCTTATTTTAATAGTGGTTGGACCAATTACGACCGACCGTTGTGAATAGATTAGAATAGAATATCGTTTATTGTGGTTGTAGATGGTTATCATATAAAGTTGTTCAAAATTAAAAAGTATATCTACATAATTATAAGCAAAACGTATGGTCTATAATGTATTTAAAAAAAAAACTTTATATACCTTGTTTTATGCAAATAAATGTTATTTCTATTCCTACAACGTAGGTAGGTAGGTACCTCTAGGGTGAACTAAGAAAATAAATAAAATTAATATTCTAACATGGATATGATAAACAGAAAACTGAACTAAGTCCTACAAAATTACCCATTACTGATCAATTTTAGAGGAATTCCATCATCATAAAAATTAACATTCCTTGTTCTCGTTGTAGACAATTTAACTTCGCGAAGTTGGTGCGTTTGTCATAATTAACTCCTCCTAAACGGCTAGACCGATTTGGATGAAATTTTGTGTGTATATTTCAATGGGTTCCTGTATGGTTTGAAAACACAATTGGACCCGGTAGGTGGCGCTGCTTTTCCGGGCAGCACGACGTCTGGCGGGTCCGCTAGTATATATGTATAAACTACATAAATCGCTTATTGGTAATTGTTTTTATAGTGTGAAAGAATTTATTGATAAAAAAGTAACAGATAAATATGGTTACTGATTTTAATTATAAGTATTAGGACCTACTTTTTGTAAGTACATACCTGGTATTGTTAAGAATTCACTAAAGTTATTTAACATGTTAGAATAATAATTTCAACAAATATTTTTTTTTACATGTAACGTGTTTAAATATTTGTATGCCAGTCCTTGGCGAAACATGCCATGTAAGATCATAATTCTATTTATAAGATCTTAATGTATAATGTTTTAAAGCAAAAAATATATTCTATTCTATTCTATACTCGTAGGTACAGGCGACACGTATAAAACTTTTTAAGTACTAAAAAATACACATTTACAATTTCAGGTTGCGCCTTAGTGACGTGTACGTTTCCCCTGCTCTTCGTGAGATGTTGGGGCTGCTGGCTGACGAACGACCCCGACTACCTGTCGTGGTGGATGCCGGTCTACTACGGAGTCCTCATCGTCGTCTTCCAGATCGGATGGGCAGTGGTGCAGATATCTCACCTAGCGATGATCCCTGCCATTTCAGATAACCTACAAGTGCGCGCTGATTTAACTTCAATCAGGTATTTTCTATCACCAGTGTTGTTTTAAATAGCCACGAGCTAATTTAGCCCAGAAATGACTGAATAAGTCATCATTTCTGGGCTAAATTAGCTCGCAGCTAAATAATAGCAGCAGCACGGTTCGTTCGAAGGTTAGGCTACGCTTGCCGCGTTCGGTTTGTAAATGGGTGGACCATCCATTACATATCCGATCCCTCTGAGCCTTAGAAAGCACGGACATTGGTCCCGGCTGTCATTCTTAGATCTTTGACCGTCGTTACGCGTAGTCAGAAACTCAGAAGTCCAAAAAGACAACAAGCTTCACCAAGGGGTTTCGTGTTACCTACCCAGTTACTGGGTTGTGGAGGTCAGGTAGGCAGACGCTCCTTGTAAAATACTGGTATTCAGCTGCATCAGGTTAGACTGAAAACCGATCCCAACATAGTTGGGAAAAGGCTAGGCAGATTGATTTGGCTATATTAGAACATCGTAGCTACTTATGTCGAATCTTGAGATGCAGATCCATATGCGGTAGATACACAATATACATAGACTGGCCTAAGAGAAGGTTCCGTTGTTAATGTCTGCCCTGCCCCAGCAGTCTCGACATTCATAGCGATCGCTTTACGACCGAATTCGGTCGCAAAGTCCCGGATTGACAGGTGTAATGTATAGAGTGACTGACAGGACTTTGCGACCGAATTCCGTCGTAAAGTGATCGCTATGAATGTCGAGACTGCAGCCCCTGCCCAAATAAAATAGCATTGCCTCACGGCCAAAGCCGGCTAATGTACGCAAATACCCGACTCTGCTCCAGTTTCTCATTGTGAAGAGAAAAATGGTATCACTTGAGTAAATTGATAATATTTATGTACATAAGTAGTACCTACCTCTTATAGAATACGAGCCCAAATTGAAGGAAATTCCACTCGTTATCGTTTGCCATATTAGGAGTTGCGTAACAATCATTAGGAATTGCAATCATACGGAGATATTGAAGGTCAAAGTTTCACGAAATCAAGTTTAAAATGTTATTTTATCTTAAAGCCCCCACAATTCCTGTACCAATGCATGCACCCATAAGAACAATGTGTTGCGTACGTTACATTGTGATTTTGCGCTTGCCGTAAACAGCCATTTCACACGCCTAAAGTTAAAAGTCGTTTTCCAGAAATAACTTTAGCACAATTTTTTTTTTCTAAGTATGACGTAGGTATTGAATGCGTAGATAACGGATACGTGATGGTCTGTTAAAATTGTATATTTCCTTGTATGTATATCGAAAAATACTACAAAGATGAAAAGAAACACTGCTCCAAGGCCCAAGCTATTGTCATTTGTTTCAAGCCAGTGCGGAAGAAAAAGAACGACGAATGAATTACATGGAGTTTAAAATAACCATATTATTCTAATAATTTGGCTATTTCAATGTACTAGCAAAACAAACGTGTAAGACAGCAATAGCTTGCCCGAATAAAAATCAATTAAATTCATTAAATCACTCTTACATCACTATAATCACTACATCTTTTAATCATTATAGATATCAACGAAGTATGATAATATAGTGATTTTTCGAACTCATGTAACTTGACGGAGCATGAACCTACAGGCTTGGTCCTATAGTAAAAAAAATTAAGAAAAAAACGTATTCTTTCGGAATATACTTAGTTTTTTTTTTCTTGTTCTCTCCTTTTCAATTTTTTTATCATGGGTGTCGTTTTCATGGTTTTCGAGAATGCTAAAGCCGATAGTGAGGCCAAAATGAAAATCCAAGATGGCGACAACCGTATCCGATATTTCGGAAGTGTTTTTTTTTTTTATATGTTAAGAAGTAGTAGGCGTTGAAGGAGTTCCTATTACTTCTGACCTACCTTGCCTATAGGTACTTACAGTCAGCAACAAAAGTCAATTAACACTGTTACTTTTACAAATCATCTAAATTGATACAAAATGATGCGATACATTGGTTTTCTCTATTTCATGTAAAAGCAAAGAGTTAATTATTCTTAAATATTCTATTACTATATGTTTTTTAAGAATATTTTGCTCTTTAATTAAGATTTAAACAACTAAAGTGTTAAACGACTTTTGTTGCTGACCGTACCTACCTAAGTACTTAGATATTCGTAATAATAATTCAGTCATTGTTGCTGGTTTCAGATATATGGCTTCAGTGACGTCAAGTTTGGCTGTGTACCTTATAACATGGATGGTGCTGCGAGCCAGCAACTATAGCAGTTTCATTGGACCCATGGATGACTACAAATTCAGGGTAAGACATCAAACCCGATACATGGTTATTGTGATCTGCGACTCAATGATACTTAGTTCATTTCTACTTATCGCTTTCACCATCATAACCGATGTTAGCTTGATTATCGCTCGATTCAATAACCACTTAATAACATGCTGGCATGCACTATAATTTATCTACCTTGATGCAAGTAGCTGCCGATCTATCTACGTATTCCATTTTTTTACGACGAGCTCTGCGATCGAAAGTTTATTTCCAAATATGTAAACATATTTGGAAAAGGGGTGGAACATTTTTCTATGGATGCTGGCATATCCAATCACCGCCACTTTGTTTTTTTTTTGTCAAAGTTTTCGCGCACTTTGAAAGTAGTAGATAGGTAGGTATATATGGGCAGAGGACCAATAAAAAATTACCAGTAATATGGTACCCTAAAGTGTCACGTTTCCGATATATTTGGAGGTAAACATCGCCATATGAGAACTATGAAAATCATTTTTCGTGTAGATTAAGGCTCGAACTCCTTTACGTTAAAACTTACAAATAAAATTCCGCTTTCAATATTTTTATGGACAGTACCAGTCATTCTTAATAAAATCAACTTAATTTACACTGACATAAAGTTGAAATTAATAACATCTATTGCAAACAAGGATTTGAATAGACCTAAACCATGGTCTAGCACCACCTGAGAGTGAGGTTGAGGTACTTACCTATCACCTACCGATCAACATCATGAGTTCATAACTTCCAAACACAATATTAATCATTTTGAATGATATTGCCAATCCCTTGCCTACCTATGTTCGACGACAACAACAACGTCTGCACAACAACGTAAATAACGCAGTGAATGTTGTTTAGCTGTCATAATAAAAGCCATTGCTACTGAGAGTGTTTTACGCAATTACCCCGCTACCTAGGTACATAACTGATTTCAAACGAAAACTCACGAAAAATCGTGCGTAGGTCCCGAATCCGATGTTCGAACAAACATAATAGGATACCTAAGTACAGATGCCAGCACATCAAGCTACTACAATCTGTCAAATTTATTTAATAGATTACCAACTTTATCGCTAAAGAATTAGGTTCAAGGTTGATTGGGAAAATTTGACAGTTTCGGAGCTTGATGTGCTGCGTCTGTACGACTAGGTAGGTACCTACATAGGTGTTTTGCGTAAAAAAATTACCCTCCTCTCTATTTTTCAGGATGTATCACTAATAATATCTGGGATCGGGATATTATCATTCCTTCTATTCCAAATGTTCTTCAAATTAAAATCGAAAAAAGAAGAAAAATTAAGCAATGGTCACGCGCAGAATAATGGTTCGCCTCCAGTACAAAACGAAGAAAATGGAACTCTTGTAGTCGCCAGGTCGAAAATTATGTATTTTCTTCGTATGCCGCTTCTATATCAAACTAGTTTATTGTAAGTATGAGAACTTCCCCCGCTCTTGTAACTTCGTTCGCTCTTGTTCGTTGCAAAAAAAAAAACTCTACCTAACAGATAATCGCGACATATTCGTCAAAAATGTAAACAAATGAGTTTATGGAAAAATAACTTTCCTAGTCCTACACAATAAGGTTCAGTTTACGCTACAATTTCAAACATTTTTATAATTTTTTCAATAGTGCTAGTCACTCTGAAATTAACTTAATTTCCATTTAAATAAAGTTGATATTTGTTTAACTTGAAATAAAGTCAATTTGAAAAAAATTAAATTTTAATTTAGATGTAGGTAGGTAGGTACAGACAAACCCAGGCCTCACAAAATGTTAGGCTTAGGTACCCGTCACTGAAATGATAAAGATTTGCTAAGTAGGTACCTACCTAGGTACTTAGTATTTTTTTTATAATTTCAGTAATACCTAAATAATTGATCATACGAAACACAATAGTTGTCAATAGGTAATATTGTGGGTAGACAAGCTATTTTTGCACATATTGCAATCAATACTCGGATAAATCTGGGGACACAGAAGTAGGTACCTACGACCAAAAACAAAAAACACTACCTACCTTTTCTCGAAGCGTTTCGTCGTATCTTCAAACCCTCATAGCTACGGCCTGGAAAATACTAGAGAACTCAAATTCTTAATTAATTTTCGTTAATTTTGATCAAGATGTAGGTCAGGTTTGTAGAGTTAGGCCTTGTGGAGTTAGCGGCTTGGCTCTACATTCGATCTGATAACTTTTTAACAGTGAAGGCGTTATGTAAGTCTTGGCAACCCACTTTAAATGAAAAGTTTTTGATGGGATACGTACTTAAAACTTACTTAGTACAGACGCCAGCAGGTCAAGCTACCCGAAACTGTCAAATTTTCCCAATCAACCTTGAACCTTCATGGTTTAGCGATAAAGTTGAAAATCTATTAAAGAAATTTGACAGATTGTAGTAGATTGATGTGCTTGCGTCTGTACATAAGCAACTTATACATAGGTAGTTAAGTAGGCACCCTATAACATAGATTCAAGATTATTTATTTGTGGAAACATGAGTAGGTATATATACAGACCATGCAAGTTATCACAATACATACAACAAACATAACCTACTCAAACCTACTTTGTTTTCCACGTTTCAGATACGTATTCTCCCGGTTATACTGGGCTTTAAGTCTAGTCTACGTGCCGTTGTTCCTGGAAGAGCGCCTGGTATACAACCCTAGCGCTGGATCCGAGCTGGTCGCTAGTGTTCCCCTAGTCCTATACATATCGTCATTCTTCTTCTCTTTACTTCTCAAGAGTAAGATTAATCGATTCGGAAATCAGGTAATTTCAAGATACGGACACGGAGACCTACGGTCTATGATTATGTGAATAGATTATCCACGCAATTTTGTTCACGTCTTGAACGTTGTTTACATAATGGAGTTGTTTTATAAAACAGGGGATTCTACAATCCATCTGCGTCATAATACCTATATTCATTATTTTCAATAAACAATTTCCTCCACAGATGGCGTATCTAATAGGAAGTCTACTAAGTCTGATAAGCTGTCTATGGATAGCTGTAGCTATAGATCCACAAGCTAGTATAGTACAAATATATATGGTCGCTACGATAATTGGTAAGTCTTTCGATTACAAGCATAAAGCAATTTGTATTGAGTTAAAAGATTTTTGTATCACTCCGTAACCTTTAATGTCAAATTCCTCGTGAAACAGCAGTGCGATTCTGTAACCATCTCACCGTGAAAACTTAGGTGAAGTGAGCGTGGAGTGAGCTGTCATTCCAAATAATGCTAGGGATTGACACTACTGACAACTCACATCAAGCTCACTTCACTTGAGTTTTCACGGTGAGATTTTTACAGAATCGACCGGCTGTAACCATGTCACCGTGAAAACTTAGGTGAAGTGAGCGTGGAGTGAGCTGTCATTCCAACTAATGCTAGGGATTGACACTATTGACAGCTCACTCTAACCTCACTTCACCTAACTTTTCACGGTGAGATTTGTACAGAATCGATCGGCTGGATCCTATTACATTTAAGGCTCATTTTCATTGATCGATACGGCTCGTATGCGGGGTGCTGGGGATTTCTGTTAAGCATACCATAGGGCTCGTATTTGGGAAACCGTTTTCATTAGTTGATAGGGAACGATTACGGTAGGTATACGGAGAATCTACACCGCACGTTTGGCAATTGCTTTGAAGGGTCATTTTCATTGGGTGAGTCTCCGCACGCTTTTTACCAACCGATTTTCATTGGTCGCTACACACGCTAGGGGAATTCCCCGCAGACAGTGTACCGACCGTTATCGACTTGACTTTCATTAGTCATTACCACGCCTGTGGGCTGTGGGGCGTCCCCGTATGCTGTATATCGACAGAGTTATCGACTATTGATAATAAGCCATTATCTTACCTACAAGCAAAGTCCTTGAACATAATCTAGTGATAGTGTGATACCTACTTAAATACCTACCTGGAAAAAAATGCGTAGGCGTTTAGCCGGGTTGGTACCAACTGCTTGGCGAAGATTCACACGTCATTGAGCTGAGGGACCTATCGATAGCCAGCGCTCGCCTTACCCACTATCATCGCTTTTTTTTTTCAGGTGCGGGTAGTTCAATTACCCTCGTGTCCAGCCTATGTGTGACTGCGGATTTGATCGGCCCGCATTCTCATCAAGGAGCCGCCATCTACTCTATCGTCACTTTCGCAGATAAACTCGTGACGGGAATAGCAGTAGTCGCCATCGAAAATTAGTTAGTATACATTTATTGATCGTCAATTAATTTCATCATTTATACCTAATCGGTCGATCGATCCGTGGATGGGTGACCATCCATTATGGTACTTATATAGGACAACGAAAGCACGTTAAGCCGTTTGTAGATCTTTGACAGTAGTTACGGGTAGTCAGAAGCCAGAGTCTGACAACCAGTCTTAAATTACCAAGAGGTATAGTTACCCAGGGTTGTGGAGGTCAGATAGGCAATCGCTCCATGTAAAATACTGGTAATCAGCTGCATCCGGTTAGACTGGAAGTCTGGAGCCCGACCCCAACATAGTTGAAAAAAGGCTGAGGATATTGAATTATATATTTTTTGGAACTCTATGTTAGGAACAACTTGTTAGGTATCTTTTGTGTTTGTGTTCTTTCCTTGCGTCATGTTTAGTTTACCGCAAATAAACGTATTTTCTTGATTTCTTCTTTCGAATATAGGCGTATCTACTTATACTTACTCCCTTGGAGAAATATAGGTAGCTACCTACCTACGCATGATATTCTATTATCTTAGGGCTGTTTTTTCCAATGCCAAATAATTTTATCCATACATAATTTTATAATTTTTGACAGTTCTCCTATAGAAAAACTGCCAGACGTCAATTTTGTCGATTGAAAAATCAGCCCATAATAAAATTCTTTATGTAAAATAAAATAATATTGTAAAATCGCTAAGCCAACTTGTTGAAAGTTTTTTTGGGTTAGGTGCATGTGTAAGTAATAATGAACGAATAACTTGTTTAAGTACATTTTAATAGGTTAATTAGTCTTATTAATTAGTTTAATTAGGTAAGTATAGATGGTACGTTATAAGCAGATAGTAGTTCAGTTCATTAATACATTATTTGAAAGTCCCACCAAAAAATTCCGGATCATTTCTTAGGTCCGGTCACACACAATAAATATTCTTAGTAATATGACTAAATGCGTTTAGCAATAAACATACTACTTCTGCCTCTATCATCTTCTAAAGATTGACAGAAATAGAACGACGTTTTAAATTCCTTTAGCGCTAAACGTATTTAGTGGGTCTTAGGGCTAATTTTTCCAACGCCAGATAATTTAATCAGAGGAATAATTTGGAATTTTTGACAGTTCTTCCATACAAAATCTTTCAGACGTCAATTTACGTCCACGAATTAAAATTATCTGTCGATTGAAAAAACAGCCCTAAGTCGTGTATTTTTGTCTCGGCTATAAAAATCCAGAAAAAGAGATCGTTGTTGTAATGACTTCGGATTCTCACTAAATTATTTCATACTAGCTTCTGCCCGCGGCTTCGCCCGCGTGGATGTCGGAAATTATCCCACGGGAACGTGCTAACAGGATAAAATGTATGTGCTTCCCCAGAATGCCATCTATCTCGCGGGCCCTTTGTGGCTAATTACAGTAGAAAACCAATTGTGTCTCATTAGTGGTGATTAAGAGGGTACCTATATGATATCTTTACCTAAGTACCTACCTAATTAAAAAAAACTCAATAACAGAAAATTAAATACCTACCTAAATAAACCTATTTCTGATGATAACTAATCTAAACTCAATAAATAAGCAAAATCCCTAAAAACTATTATCTATACGAATGACTAATCCTACCTAACAGTATTATAAAATAACCTACGGTCACTACGTACACTATCAAATATACTACCTATACTTTAAAATTAAAATCTATACTCATATAAAAATAAACCTAAATAACTCTAAAAACTAAAAGGAATAAAAATGAACTCCACTGCGGGTGACCCAACCTACGACAAACTTAGTATTTGCGGTTGGTACAGTACAGACAGTGGTAATCGGGTATAGGGATCGAACCGCAAAATTAAGTTTGTTTTTTATTGTATATACTTTTCCGGGATAAAAAGTACCCAGTGTGGTGCCCAGGATATTAAAGAATAATTATACCAAGTTTCATCGTAATCGAACCGGTAGTTTTTGCGTGATGCCTGAACAAACAGACAGACAGACAGACAGACAGACAGACAGACCGACAGACAGACAGACAGACAAAAATTTTTTTAATCACATTTTTGGGTTCGGTGTCGGTCTAGTAACACCCCCTGTAAATTATTTTTTTGATATTTTCAATGTACAGAATTTTCACTTCTACAGATTTATTATAAGTATAGATATTCAGGGCGAATAATTATAGTTTACATTGAACCTCAATGGGAATCGAATCGAACATATATTATGGAACGCAAATTGTAGACAATCAATTGAATTCCTGTCGATGCTTAGATACATCTTTTTGAGGCTGACTATAGGTACCCATTTCTTTAAATCACACTTTTTAAGAAAAGGGCACTTACGAGCCAATAACCAAAATGTATGAAGCAGTGGTGCGCCTGTTTTCTTAGCGTTCTTTAGTGATTTTTTTAATATCAGGTACAATATAACATTACTAATTCAATATTGTACGGCGGTAAAGCTTAAAAAACAATCCGAAGTGTTAGGTATATCCGATATTATATTAGTTTATACAGCTATACTATCGGTTAGTGCAATAATTCAGGGTTTTTGTAAAAAAAATAGTTTACACCTGGCCTAGGCCCAGATGCTTTAAAAAAAAAAAGCTGTTATATTTTCCCCGAAAATCGAGGACATGGTTCCTTTGACTTAGACCACTTTGCTCTACTACCCATTGTTTCGGATTGAATCCTAACATCACAATTGCACCTACCTAATTTTAAAAGATTCATTAATGGCCGCTAAACAGAAAAAAATAAAAAGGCACCTAAACATTATGGTCACTCGCTTTCACCTTCTTACACGATACTCACAAAAAGCTTAGCATAGTCATAGCATAATCATGCCGGTTTCCTCACGATGTTTTCTTTCACCGTTTTGAGAGCAGTGGTTATAAATAATTTACACAAATTAATATAGCGCCTGACTGGGTTCGAAGTTTCGAACCTACGACTTTACATCTCGTAAATCGCGGCCGTTACCTACCACTGATCCACCACTGCTCTGCAAAAGCTTAGTAACATTAAAAAAATAAAAAATAATTTGGTATTTGTTTGTTACAGCAAATGTGAAAATGAAGCAGAATGTCCACAATACTACAGGGGAGTCCTAACATATGCCTGCGGTGGAAGCGCAGTCTTGGGCATCCTATCTCTGTCTTTCGCAAAATTTATAGATAAGAATAAAAATGAAACAGGCTTATAAAACTCACATAAGTTTTTATTATTTATTGTTTAGGGTTTGAATTGTGTACATAGAAGACTTATGTTTAATACAAAATGAAGGTGGCAATAAATAAAAAATATAGTTAGATAGAACCTACCTACTATTCCTTATTGCATATGAATTAGAGACTATGTAAATATTATGATGCGATACAGATCATGATATTATGTAGGTACCTACGTATAGCGCGATTCAAACTTTATGGCTCTGAAGTGCGCTACTCGCTGCGCAGTACCGCACCCCTCAAGCCTGCCAGGAGATTTTGTTACTGCGCAGCGACTCGCCTCATGTTCCTTGAAGCCTCCGTTTGAATCGGGCTGTAACCACACACGGCGCGATATTTAACTGTAAAATGATAAGATCATGCGTCAACATTCCACTGTTCACGGTAAATATGAAATTTGGCACATAGATAACTTGGGAGTTGGGTCCAGAAATGGACATATGCTTCTTTTCTTTATGGATATTTGTATTAAAAAAATACGAAATGCAAAATACACGCATGCGAAGTCGCTGGTAACAGCTAGTGTTGTATAAAACTACCGCGTGATCAGAAAATTCTACAGCAAAATAAACTATTCAATGCCGTGTGAAGATGGGCTTAAACTGGAGTTTTTTTTTTTTAATAAACCAGATATTACATTCATATTGGTTTTATTGAATTTAATTTAAATACATCAAAAAATGCGTCATATGCGTATATATATGTATCGTTAGAAACCTCCTTTATTACAACCCTAAGATGAGGTCTGTTTAAACTTGTTTTAACTTTGTTAAAACTTTGCAACTGTTTAGGAATTGCTGTTACAAAAAAAGGTGCTTCTATGTAAACACTATACAATTTGGCACAAGATGTTACTAATAAAGTAGGGTCACCAATTGGACAAAAATCCCATTGCTTTGTATCTACTAAACTTATATTTTCTAAAGTTTTACACTTACTTAATAAATCAAAAAACTGTTTGAAATCCATGCCCTTATCAATTAAGCGTATATTTTTCAAGGACCGACTTGCTTTTATAGCATGAAGAATATCGTAAGAAGTTCTACATGCTGCAATAGCTGCAATTTCTACTGATAGTGTAACTAGATTATCACACCGCTCAAATAAATGCAAGAAGAAATCTGAATTATATTTTACATAACCACCTAGACTTAAAAATGTAATTTTACTAAAATATTGGCCGTTACATGGCAGGGAGGCCGATACTATCTGATTTGGTAAAAAAACTAAAGTTAGCTGGGCCTTAAGTTTGTCTTTTAATAAATTATCATAGGCCAGTATTACATTGGGCATTGACGCTATCCTCTTTCTATCTAATACTTTTTCAGATTGATTAGATTGATTGGTCACCTCAATAGGTCTCGGTTTTGTATAGATCCAATCAAAATTTTGTGGACAGCTAACATCAGAGAGTGCTTCATAATAAAAAGGGAAACATTGCTTAACACGGTTATATAATTTTTGAAAAAATATGCCATCAAATTGTGTGGTCTCTCTATTCCATAGCATTAAAGCAACATTTCCTTTACGATCATTCTCATAGTCTGTGTAACATCGTATATTCGCATTAAAATGTTCACTGAAGAATTTCGTAAATATTGGTGAAGTATACACTGAGGGGACATGCCTCTCAGATGTGTAGATTATACAAAATTCATAGTTTTTAAATGGTATCATTGCAATGACAGGGAAATTGCTAATACTTTCAAACATTCTTTTTGATCTCCAGTTTGTCAACCAAAAGGCAGCAAAGTGGCTAAAGTGAGGTGTTGCACATGGTGTAATTGTCTTTGTAGTAAATGTAGTATGCACAGCATCTAGTTCGACAACACTGAATTTTAGTGTGTCTAATTTGGATTTCTTTAAAATATGAAATACTACTGTAGAATATAACAAATTACATAAGGCACCCACAAAATGAATATTTTCAAAATGTTCAAAAAGTAATTGACACTGCTGCAATGTGTCGTCTGCTATCAGAACAGATGTTTGGCCAAATTTAAAGTTAACGGTAATATCTTTCAGTGTTGGACATACACTATGTATTGCCATTAAATCTAAAATATTTAGATTTGTGTATGAGATATCTAAAACTTTCAGACGTTTTAACTTCTTAAAGGCTGGTAAAACTTTTGTTTTGGTTAAGTCAGGAACACCACGCATATCGAGTTCTAGCAGATGATTTGATATAGTGCTAAAAAAGTTTAGTTTCAATGTGTTCACTGTGGCCAATATACTCAGAGACATGTTGCATTCTAAAATAACACCATGCAAACTAAGAATATTTCTGAAAAAATTGCAAGCATTAAACATGCTGCATAGTGACGAAAAATCTAGTCTTCTAACAATCATCACAATGACTTCTTCTGGAAGGTCTGTAATCAGAGCCATTGTAGCTGTAAACAAAGAAATTTGATTATTTAATACTTTTGCCTTGTTTATTGCCATATTTATTTTTTGCAATAAAAAAGTACCTACTAGATATTTGTGTGTAATAGGTGTACATTTTTTTAAATCATATTGTTTGTTATTATTTACCTTAGATGATCCGGACAAAATCCCACAAATGATTGATACTTGCACTGCTTCTGAACATCAAGTGCAAAAATATTTGCACGTCACTGTGAAAATACAATAATTTTAATTACATCTTTCTATCATTTTTCTTCTTTTTTTATCATGATAGTTAACATCGCCGGCATTGCCTGTGTAAGCTTAATAAATAACACTAGTTAAGTAAAATTGTTACTAACCCTATGGACTCCTGACTGAAATAAAAACAATCTATTCTATTGCAATTTATTTAATTAATGTAATGTGTTACTATTCGATTCGCCCATTGGAAAAATCGCTGAATCCGTATTGATTGATTAAAATTTATACTCTGTGATTGACTGTGTGTGACAGTCGTGACAGATTGTGACGTATGGTTGTAGCACAATAAAATTTTGTCGCTCGCATAGAATTAGTATGTACTCGCTCGTAGTGTTATGCCGCGTTTACACATTCGCGCGAATCGCGAGGCGAATTACGAGGCGAATAACGAACACGCATGTGTAAATAGTGGGTTCGCTATTCGCGTCGTGATTCGCCTCGCGATTCGCGCGATCGCGTTGGGAGCGGTTTTTCGGACGCGAATCAAAGGGCACGAATAGCGAACACGAACTTACTGTTTACACATTCGCCTGCATTCAGTACAGTTCAGTAGACAGCTAGCGCCCGACCCAACAGGACGTGTAGACAAAATGGAATGAAGTGCGAATTTTAGAATGCCTAGAACTTTATAATAATAATAATTTTTTATTTCATAAAAAGGAGATTGTAGTACATGAGGCATACGCATACACAAAGTTATTCATATAAGTTTGTTCCATGTCAAACACAATCTGATGGGTGAAGTTCAACTTTCCTAATACCTAGCAGTCCCTGTCCCTTAAAAAAAGTTACAATAAACTAGTACAATTATATAAATATTTTGAATACTACAACAATGATTATAATAGAATATCTTTATTGATTGTTTTGAGTATGAATGTCGATGGCTATAAGAGTAGGGGAAGACCAAAGAAACGTTGTATGGAATGTGTAAATGTTGATATGGTTAGAAAGGGGGTGACTACCGAGATGACGAGTAATAGAGAAGTATGGAAGAAAAAGACATGTTGCGCCGACCCCAAATAAATTGGGATAAGGGCAGGAGAATGATGATGATGATCTTTATTGATTGTTTATCTTTATATTTATCAAAAGGAAGCGCTCATTTGCACCCCAAAACATCGCAATAATAAAAATAGACAAAGACAAATGATGCATGGAACCGTATATCAACTATTTGGGATACACTATTTTCCTAAAAAAATCAAATTAGTCCGTCACTATATTGAACCCGTATTTTTTCTTTTGTTAATTATATAAAAAATGATGAAGATATCGCCCATGATAAGATATAGGAGTAAATCGCTTTTGAATAAAGCCAAGTGTATACATACTTTTGTTCGTGACTGTACTCCTTCGAAAGGACCGGCACGGCACCCTAATTGCGTAACACACAATCAATCTTAATCGGTTTCATTTTGACAGTTCAAAAACATTCATTGCGTTATTTACGTGTTGAGCAGAATTTTTTTTCGAACTTATGAAGCAATGGATTAGCAATTTGCTTCAAAATCATTCTGATTCCGATTGATTGTGTGGTACGCAATTAGGGTGCGGGACCCCATGGTCTCGAGATCCGAACCAAATAGTGTTCTACCATTTCCTTATAACTAAGTACAAGCTGACCCGGCAACCATTGTTTTGCCGTAGTTTATTTCTAGCTGCCCAGCGCTATTTCGTTCGCATGGTGTACCCTACTCCTACCCTACTCCTAACCTTCTAATCCTAGATAATCCGAGTAATGTGGATATATGTATGTTGTCGGGGTCTCCCTTGTTTCATCGAAAAGAAATTGTCAAATTATCACTTCCCAAAAATTGTTCCGCATAATTTCATTTGCCAAATTATCACTTAGCAAAAAATCTCTTCACAAATAATCGTAACGCAAACCTAATGTTTGGCAAGTAACCGTTTAAACAATGACTTGTTTACCAAATAGTACTTTTACCATCAAATATTTCAGTAGGAATAACTCATTTTACCCAAAATAAAATTTGCCAAATATTTAGTAGTTCTCATCAGTGAAAACTCAAGTGAAGTGAGCTTGATGTGAGTTGTCAGTAGTGTCAATTCCTAGCGTTATCTGGAATGACAGCTCACTTTAAGATCACTTCACTTAAGTTTTCACGGTGAAATTTTTACAGAATAGGTCGGCAAACAGCGCATCGAACAGCCGATCGATTCTGTAAAAATCTCACCGTGAAAAGTTAGGTGAAGTGAGCTTAGAGTGAGCTGCAGTGCGATTCTGTAGCCATCTCACCGTGAAAACTTAGGTGAAGTGAGCTGTCATTCCAACTAATGCTAGGGATTGACACTATTGACAGCTTACTCTAAGCTCACTTCACCTAACTTTTCACGGTAAGATTTTTACAGAATCAATCGGCTGTGAATAGAGTCAATCCCTATTAATTAGATGGAATGACAGCCCACTCCACGCTCACTTCACCTAATTGGAACGAAGTTCCTTAACGCGCGTTGCGAAAGGGGGCTAGACGGAAAAAGATAAGACCACAAGTTGGAACGACACTTTTTGATATAGTTGTAAGCCGTGCGGCGTGCGTGTGTTTCTCTGTCTGTCTCTCTCTCTCTCTCTTTGAACTTCGTTCCATCCGGGTGTCCCTTGACACCTCTCAAGTATTTTTCACGGTGATATGGTTACAGAATCGCACTGCTGTTGTGTGTGAATAAGAGTGCCGCGGCCGGACAGCTTTTATCCCCATTTCTAAATTGTGGATTTAAAAATAGAACGTTTACCTATTTTCGGAACACGAGGGTTTACTAAGGGAACCTTCGACGATCAATCTGGCACAGCTGATTGTCAGACTAACTTTTGCCTACAACTTCATTCGCGTGGATGTCAGTATAGAAGAACGTTAAAATTATCCTACAGAGGCGTACTACCATAATAAAATCTATGCAGCTGTTAGCCAAATATTCAAACTCACAAACATAATTAGAGATTTTTATTACTAAAAATGTATTGATATGTAGGATTGGATAGTAGGAAGGATAGGATAAGTATGGGAGTTGCAGTAGTAGGATTGATCGTGTAGTATGTATATATCCCTTCACTCAACAGAGCACTTCAAAATCAAAAGTCAAAGCATTTATTTCAAATGACTTATAAGTCACTTTTGAACGTCAAAAATTGAAGTAAAATAGAATTGATTCTAGTCGCCCCTTCCAAATGGTAGTTTTCGTATGGAGAAGAAAAGGCAAGAAACTCCACGAAGTCTCCTCGGCGGCCACTGCTACACACTAGATGGCATTGTCAACACTATCCATACAAACCAAGTGTCACCGTTTATTCGCACTACGACACAAATCTATAAAATCTCTATCTAATAAAATGATAAGGAAACTTCAGTCAGACCATCGAGCATATCAATCAAAATGCTTATTTTTTTTAACAAAAGCGGAAGTGATGCTTGCTGTAGTTGGTAGAATTGCCTACGCGGGCCATAGTGATGTATAGTATTAGAATTTATTTAATTGTAATAAAGTAGTTAAAAGTTCGTTATATTTTCGTTAAATGGCTATATTTTTTTTAAAGTCACACAAAACCCATCAAAATTTTATTACTTATACAATTATTTTCTATACTGTATACAAAAAATTACCAAAAATAATCTGTGTTGCGTTTTGTGTGTTATAAATAAAAATAATAATAGGCTGTCACGGGACACCCGGAAGATGTAAAACATCGAAATTGATGGGTATTGAAAGAATTTATAATCAAAGAAACCCATGACGGCATAAGATAACGTCATGCCGGTTGCCGTCACGGCATACGAGTCAATTTTACTCCCAAGGTACTCCTATAGAGATACAACTAGATTAAACAAAACACTACAAATACCTAAACAATCATTTTTGTCTGAGGCTTTGAGGTATGTTATTGTCAGAAGTTATGGAGGGATATTATTACCCTTTTATTTATGTACCCTTATACCTACCACAACCACAATTTAGCTACAGCGAAAGGGCATCCCAAAAGGGTAAATACGTTGGTACAGTACAGTTATACGCATATCAGTAATAACAATTCGACGTTGACTGTAAGTTAAATTTGTCCACCCGTGCCACACTGCTCTGCCTCTGCTTGCACAACGAATACTGTAACTGTTGTAAACTTTTCTTGCAATTAGAATCACTAATAATTGTCATTTTGTCTTGATCTCATGACATTTCCAGTGAATTTCTAAATCATTAATTTGTTCTATCTCATAGTAACTTTTGAACAGAAGTTGAATTGAAACGTTCTGTTGTGATTTTTGTAATCATGACGTGTTAAATTCGTTATAACGTTGTATTTTCGTGGTTAGCAGTTATCAAAATCATGAATACTGTGTCACATCCCTACACAATTATTTCGTCAGGCAGCTGGCAGATGGCAATATGGCTGTAGCTTTCGAGATTCGCTGGCAGTGCGCGGTGCTCGCATCATTTCCAGTACAGAAGTAGTATTTCTGACGGCTCTAAAGTTTCGTTTTTAATTTTTTTAGTGGTTATTGTCTCTGTTTACCTTAAATTAACTAAAGTTTTGTGGCAAAATTACTGTTCTTTCATTTCCGTCGTCACCAGAATTTATTCGACGACAAAATGGCGTCGCTTGACAAGATTTTACTGCAAAATATTTTTTCGCATTTTATTCGCTTATCATAAAAGTATGCCGAAAAACTTGTTGTCGTGTGTTTTCTTAACATTTCTCTTAATGAATTATCAAGTTTTTCTTCGGTTCGGTCGTTAATTATATAAGAAACCGTGTATTCCTTGAATTTACCACAAAATGCACTTGGTAAGTGATTTTAAAGGCTTTTCCTATATTGTTTTTGTGTATTTGTTTATTTTATTATATTTTAAAGGTTTAAAATATTCATGGAACGTTCTAGAAGTCTTGGGTGTGGCCCCGAAACAGGGTGAAATTTTAAGACGTAATAGTGAATTTAAGGGTTTTTGTGATTGTTTACAATACATTTTGCTGTTTTTATGTATGAAAACATTCTTGTCCCACGCAAGAAAGTGTTTGCGATGATTCTTTGTTACGTAATCTTACCATAGCACGCAGTGAAAATGATTTTGAAAAGGGACCCATTTTTGCAATTTAGCTTTGAAAATTGGTCTTGCTGAGCATTACATCTGAAGACACTATCATTTGAGGTTATGTTACGCGTTTCTGGTTAATTCCCATCCATTTCAAGTGGAAATACTGGTATAAATTCTAATACTCTACACCACTCCCCAAATTAATTTATTTTGTTATATTTTTCAAAGTTTTTGATGTTTTCTGCCTGTATGCGCTATGTTTTGAGGTTATTTATTATTATTTCTTGCTTTTTCGGTCCTTACTAGGGTTCAGATCAGGTAGAATCAGTGTTACTCAAGGCATATCAATGTTAAGAATATTTAATTATTATTTGCTTAAAAAAAACTTATTTTCTGGGGCCGTTAACCTCTTGAACTCCAACGATAGGTACCTACTGTGCTGAGGAAGCCTCTAACATCTGTACAGAAAACAAACAAATACAGAATCGTTATTGGATACTGATATTGACTTGTAATTCACATTTTAGTAATGGTTTTTCTTTTTTAAATATTTATGAATTATTTATTTTCATCTTTAATCAGTTCGGACAAGTATTTTTTTCTGTTTTATGAAACATAATACAGCTAAGATAATGATGACTTAATATGTAATATTGTTTTGGTAGCCACTATTAATGTGGAAATTTGTTTCAGAAGGGATTCATGAACGAGTCTGGAAGTGATTCGAATAGCGATAAAGGTGAGAAGAGTGATTCCAGTGGAACAGGATCAGGAAGTGAGAGGTGGGTTGTGATTTAAACATAAATCTGTTGTCTTTTTAATCATCTTTATTGTTTTGTAATAATAGCTTTATTTAACAGTGAAAGCGGGTCTAGTTCATCTGGTTCTGGATCTGGAAGGTCTGGGTCCGAGAAGTCATTGGGCAGGTCACATCTTAGTGATGATACAAAATCATCACCTAAGTACAGTAATGCCAACTCGTCAAAATCTGACCACCATACTGACAAAAACTCTTCAGATGATGACTCTCCATCTAAATCTAAATCACGAAATAGCAAGTTAAAGTCTGACTTATGGGAGGATAATCCAGACATATATGGAATCAGGCGATCAGCCAGATCAAGAAAAGAACCAGATAGACTTAAATTAGCAGATAGTGATTCAAGTGAAAGAGGCAGGACACATAGTAGAAAAAGTAGAAAAAAAAGGTAGTAAAAAAATCAAATACATTATAATTTCAAAATCTGTTCCTTTTTTTTTAACAAAAATCTAATATTTTAGTGATTCATGGAATTCAGACTCTTCAGATAGTGATAGTGACTTAAAAGGTTCACCACCCCCACCCTCCAAACGACCAGGCCAAAGAAGTGTACCTCTCAGGAAAAGAAAACCAACACGTAGAAGATTTACCAGTGATGAGGATGAAAGTTCAGAAGGCACTGATGATGAAAACAAAAGGTAAGAAACCTGTTATTATTGTAACTTCTCTTAGGTGAGCTGCGGTCAAAACAGATATTAAAGCTGGACTAACAACAGGTGATATATACTCCTTTATTTACAAACGTTGCTTAAAGTTAAGATACATTTATTCATCAAAAATGTATAGTTAAACAGTTTTTAATCAATAATTAATTTTAACTTTAAGCGAAGTTTATCAATAAACCCCTTTATGTCTAATAGCAACAACAATACATTTTATATAGTTTTCTAAAAATAAGGTTTATAAATATTGAGTCAATTGAGTGCTATACAATTCCCCAGTCATTACATTTACATGTTTGGAATCTATTATGTTTTAGTTAGATGTTGCAGTATTCAAAATCTACTTGATAAAAATCTTAAATTCACTGACAGGCAATGTACATACCTCTGGGTGTAGAAGCTTGAAATTATGCACAAGAGGTAGTAACTGAAGAATTCTTGAAAATTCATCCTCTAAATGGGTTAAATAGGGGATGAAAGTTTGTATGAATGTTATTTTTTAATAATGGGAAATTGCATCATGCACATGGCTTGTTATTAACCCTATAAAGTTACAGTGGTAATGCAATCACTTCAAATATTTCAAAAAGCTATTAAATAATAATTTTTGCAAGAAACTATTCTCATATTAACATTTTTAAATACATTTATAATAATATCAAGTAATACTGATTGAGCAAATAAACATTTTAAATTATATTTTTCTTCTTTGTGATTAGACTTTCCATTATTTGAAAACATACATTTCTAAATAAATTTGCTTCACAGAATGTGTGTTGTCTTAAAAGATTGTCCTATTAGTTTTATTGTAATAGTTGCGAAAAAAAATTATACAACTTCGGAAGCACAGCAAACCTGGCTAAAAAATGGCAAGAAAAAAGCAGCTGAATACTCGAAAGAGGAAAGTTAACATTTGTCGCGGAAAATGTAATATTCGTTAAAAAATGAGTTAAATTTCCTTATGAAAATGTGCCAAAACTTTCATGAGAAAAAAGGCCGATTTTTCATTAATTCTTAAGAAAATTAAACAAATATTCTTTTGTAAGAAACTGTGTCAAATATTCATTTCAAACTGTTTATAATCGACATGCACCGAATAATCGTAACCAGATCAAATAGTCTCTGGACACTTTTTCACTATTTCGGCTTCTGGACATTTTCACTATTCGGTCGAATACCAAATATAAGTTCACTACGCTCGTTCGTTCTATTTGGCCAGATTTTCAGTATTGGCCGGATACTGAATACTTTCAGTATTCCACCGAATACTTATTGTCTAAGGATGTTTTAGGTATAAAGATTTATGTTCTCTACATTAACTATTATGAGATGACAATAACATGTACAGACGCCAGCACATCAAGCTACTACAATCTGTCAAATTTCTTTAATACATTTTCTACTTTATCGCTGAAGTATTAAGGTTCAAGGTTGATTGGAAAAAATTGACAGTTTCGGGTAGCTTGACCTGCTGGCGTCTGTACAAAGAAGTCAAAATTACAGTTCGTTGTTGTTATTCGATATGTTATGGTACATATATTATGTTAAGCTGTTTGCCGGATACGGGATAACCGTGACCGGTTAGCAAGCTGCAAGCTGAATAATCAAATATCCGGCGGTCGGATATACGACCTACCATTGCCGCAAAGCGTGTCTTAACCACTAAGCGAGCTTACGGAAAAAAACCACGCACGGTCGAAGGATTCGCATCGATTCGGGCATCGTAGTTCATGAGTGAAGACAGTGAACGTCATATTGATCGACTATTTCTTTTTGTTACAAGTTATAATATTTTAGATTACTCCGCAAATAATTATAATAGTTTCTTGCTATGTTCTTTGTTTGAAGGGTATGGGTTAAGGTGTTGTTACAGTCACATAACGATCTATCTGTTTTTAGTTTCGCTTCTGAGATGACAACGCATCTGCGATACCTCTGGTATTGCATCTTTCCATTGCTAACGGTGACCACTTATTATCAGTTGGGCTGTCAACTGACTTGCCATCTAATGAATGACATTTAAACAATATTCAATTTTATGATTTTTTATTTATTGGAGATTTGGGATCTACTTTCCAGTATCCGGCCGGATACTGGATACTTGCTGAATATCCGTTCATCTGTAACATTCGCCAACCTAATTGTTGCAAAACTAATAAACTGCTAGTCGTAGCAGAAAATAATGATCGGCCAGTAAGCCGAACGCCGATTATTGAAGATTTGTTTGGCACTAGCCGTTCTTTCAGTATTTGTTGTAATTTTTCGAATTTTTCATTTCATTTGTAACATTCGCCATAATCAAAAATCCTTTTTTTCTGAAAATAATGTAAAAGTACATTATCACCAATTTCCTTGTTAAGAGCGGCGGCATCACAAAATGGCGGCTCATTTAGTGACTATCACCGCGCGTACTTGACCGAGATGGTTACGTCTGACGATGACGTCAGAAAAAATTTTGTTTGCGTTAATCCATAAGAGATGTCGCTTGAGTATTGCATTTGTTGAGTGGTTTGTTTTCGTTGTAGGGCAGCAACGCGTCGTACGGGCGCTGCAGTTAGTTATAAAGAAGCAAGTGATGAACAAACTGATTCTTCTGATCTTTTGGAAGTGGAAGGCGTGGATGGTGAGGCTGAGGCGGAGCCTGAACCAGAAGACCATAGTGAGACCATTGAAAGGGTCTTAGGCATCCGTCGCGGGAAGAAAGGAGGTAGTCTTTGCATTTTAGTGATATTTAGATATATTTCTATTTTATTCATGATAATATTGCATGAAACTGAAATTGTCTTGTGGTGTTCTGTAATTTTTGCATTTTGGTGCAAATACACTGTTAAATTTTAGCTAATGTCTTCTTATCATTATGCAGTCACTGGAAATGTGACTACACTTTACTATATAGAGGAGCATGGAGATCTTAATGAAGGCTGTAATCCTGATGATGCTGAATCAACTGAGCCTCAGTACCTGATCAAATGGAAAGGGTGGTCCCATATACATAACACATGGGAGTCTGAGAGGTCACTCAATGAACAAAAGGTTAAAGGGCTTAAGAAATTAGAAAATTATATGAAAAAAGAAGCTGAACTGTCATGGTGGAGGCAGCAGGCAGGTCCTGAGGACATAGATTACTTTGAATGTCAAAATGAGTTGCAGCAAGAATTGGTGAAGACTTACAACAATGTAGAGAGGATAATAGGTGATTATTTTATTGGTTTATCATTAACAATTTTTTAATAATTTTTAAGTAGGACTAACAATATTTAAATTAGCAATATTATAAATAATATGTTAAATATATGGTTTCGTAGTCGTACTTATCAAGGCCACTACTGTTTGCTTTACTAGCGGAACAAAATCGGGAATTAGAAGGCGGCGGAACAGCTCACGAGTATTTTTGCAAGTGGGAATCACTTCCGTATGCTGATGCTACTTGGGAAGATGCTATTTTAATAGAAAGAAGATGGCCAACACAAGTAGAACATTTTAAACACAGGGAAGCTGCTAAAACGACGCCTTCGAGACATTGTCCAGTCTTGAGGAGAAGGCCGAAGTTTCACCATGTCAAGGAACAGCCAGAATACATGGGAAAAGACGCGGTAAGTGTGGTTTTACTTGATTTTCTGCTAGTATGGTCTTTTATAAATATTCTTTTTCTTGTGTTAGTTGAAGATCCAATGTAAAAGAGGTTAGTGTTTAAATGAAATGATTGAAGCTGTGTCGACTGTAGTAATTATAATTTCGAGTTTTGATTTTCGACTCCCTAATTAAATATTTTTCTATGTATTTTTTTTAGCTTGTACTAATAATAGAATTTTTGCGAATGTTTGATTCATACAAAACATCGGCTACAACGCCATCTATCGGTCTAGGCTTGAATTAGCATGTTTGATAGCTTTCCGTCGAGTTGTTCGACACATTAGTTGGATGGCGCTCTACTCTACTACTGCTTAGTAGCCATGACTTGTAATCATAAGGTGCCTTAATGATTATTGTTGTTTAGGGCTTATTTTTAAATACATAACTTTTATCTGAAGAATTGGCAGTTTGATATTTTCTATAGGTACCTGCAAAAAGTGTCAAACCGCAATATTTATTCCTCAGATAAAAGTTATCTATCTATTGAAAAGTCAGCCCTAAATTATGAAGCAGAAAAAAATCAAAACTTGAAATATTTTAATTTTTTTTAATATTTAATTTTTTTTTAATATTTAATTTTTTTTTAATATTTAATTTTTATTTAATATTTTTTGTCTTGACAATATCTCTTCGTATAGCATTTTAAACAAATTTTACATTTGCAGCTACTATTAAGAAGTAATTTTACCAAAATATCTGTAATTAAAAATCCATTTTATTTTTCAGAGTTACATATTGAGAGATTATCAGATGGATGGATTGAATTGGTTGATACATTCCTGGTGTAAAGACAACTCAGTCATTCTAGCCGATGAAATGGGTTTAGGTAAAACTATACAGGTATGTCTTCAAAATATTTAGTTTTTAAAATTAATTGAACCTTATTAGAAGATGCAATATATTTTTAAATTGTTTACATCATTTTCAGACTATTTGCTTCTTATACTACCTCTTCAAATCACAACAACTGTATGGACCATTCCTTTGTGTTGTGCCTTTAAGTACAATGACGGCGTGGCAAAGAGAGTTTGAGCAGTGGGCGCCGGATATTAATGTTGTTACTTATATTGGTGATCTCAGTAGTCGAGAAATTGTGAGTAATCATGTTTCTGAATGCCTGAGACCGCGTCCTATCCATAGCGTTCGTCCTGTTTTTCGAACAAATGAGTGAAATGAATGCAATGATCACATATTAGTGCGACGGATCGCTTTGGTTAGGACGCGGGGTAAGAGTGACTGTTTTATTTACTTTAACATAACTGAATGGATCTTATTCTTCTTTCAGCTCAGACAATTTGAATGGAGTTTTGCAAGCTCTAAAAGACTGAAATTCAATGCCATCTTAACTACATACGAGATTTTACTCAAAGATAGACAATTTCTGAGGTCCTTTAGTTGGGCGTGCTTATTAGTGGATGAGGCGCACAGGTTGAAAAATGATGATTCTCTATTGTATAAAGCACTTAAGGAATTTGATACAAACCATAGATTATTGGTTACTGGTACTCCATTACAGAATTCTCTGAAAGAGTTATGGGCCTTATTGCATTTTATCATGCCTTACAAGTAAGTATTAAAACTGGTATTTGGTATGAAGAAGATATTCTTTTTTTTTTGCAATTGTTTCATAATTTCATTTATTTCAGGTTTGAATCTTGGGAAGAATTTGAGAAAGATCATGAAGATGCTGCTACTAAGGGTTATGAAAAATTACACAAACAGTTGGAACCTTTTATCTTAAGAAGGCAGAAAAAGGACGTAGAAAAATCACTGCCTGCGAAAGTAGAACAAATATTGAGAGTGGAAATGACTTCTATTCAAAAGCAATACTATAAATGGATCCTGACCAAAAATTATAGTGCCCTAAGGAAGGGTGTAAAAGGGTCTATTAATACGTTTATTAATATAGTTATTGAATTAAAGAAATGTTGCAATCACGCCTTATTGACCAAGCCCGAAGATTTTGAATCTAGGGCATCACTCGCCACGACTGATGCTGTAGAGGTACAAATCACATTAATTAATTAATAGGTTGTATAGGTTGCCTCTCTTATATATTAGCAAAATAATAAAATTGCATGTTGTTTCAGAAATTATTAAGGGGCTCGGGAAAATTACTCCTATTAGATAAGCTGTTATGTAGGTTAAAAGAAACAGGCCATAGAGTGCTTATATTTTCTCAAATGGTCAGAATGCTGGATATTTTGGCTGAATATTTACAAAGGAGACATTTTCCATTTCAACGTCTTGACGGCAGTATAAAAGGTGAAATTAGAAAGCAAGCCTTAGATCACTTTAATGCTGAAGGCTCTACGGATTTCTGTTTCCTACTGTCAACGCGCGCTGGCGGTCTGGGCATCAATTTGGCTACTGCCGACACTGTAATAATATTCGACTCTGATTGGAACCCTCAAAATGATTTACAAGCCCAAGCGCGAGCGCATCGTATTGGACAAAAGAACCAGGTAATTATAATTTTTTATCTATTTTATGTGTTGATATCTTGTTGTATATATGTCTGTTTGGTTTGTGTTGAAAAAGTTAATTTAAATTTGTGCAACATTTCAGGTCAACATTTATAGGTTAGTTACTGCTAGATCTGTAGAAGAAGATATTGTTGAAAGAGCTAAAAGGAAAATGGTGCTTGATCATCTCGTTATCCAGAGAATGGACACCACTGGGCGGACTGTTCTACAAAAACGAGATGGGTCGGCCACAAGTGCCAATAATCCATTCAACAAAGAAGACTTAAATGCAATATTAAAATTTGGTGCTGAAGAGTTGTTTAAGGATGATGATGAAAATGATGAGGATCCTGTAGTAAGTATTACTAAACCACATGATTTTATTAAATGGTGAAACATTTTGTTTTATCAATATTTTCCTACTTTCACAGTGTGATATTGATGAAATCTTGCAACGAGCTGAAACCCGCGACGAAGGTCCCTCAATGGTGGGAGACGAGTTGCTCTCGGCTTTTAAAGTTGCTAGTTTTGCCTTCGATGAAGACAAGGCGGTAATGGAAGTTAAGAAAGAAACAGACGACGACATTAAAGATTGGGTAGGAGTCGATTTTATCTCTCTAATTCTTTAAATTTTCAAAATCATATTTTAGTTAACCAGTAAATACAATCTTCTAGGATGATATCATACCGGATAATGTTCGGAAGACCATCGCTGAGCAAGAGAAAAATAAAGAAATGGAGGACTTGTACCTTCCTCCGAGGAGAAAGAATCTTCAAGCAAATAATGCTGATGGAGGTTAGTACCACATGACCTAAAAGTACTTCCGTTCTTTTTTTCGTGCGCCGCTTCCCCTTCGCGTTTTGAAGGGGAGTCGTTAGTGTTTTGAAGCCGTTTTTGTATAAACAAATTAATATTAATTTGTTGACATAATATGGTAGTACTATTCACAATCAACGATTATTAAATCTTAATCCACCATTAATCTGTGTCTCATTTTTCCGCACTAATGCGGGAATGCAAAGTAAAAAGCACGCGTGTTAAATAGATTGCATTGTTAAGGTAAATGCGGTGCAATAAGAGCCACTTTTGCTGGGCGAGTGTGTTGAAAAATATAGTAGAGGGCCGTCTTATCAAAATGATAGTATGTCAGGCAGGAGATTCAAAACATTATTAACTGCTTTTATTAATGTGTAGCTGAAGGACGTAAGCGTCGCGGTCGCAGTTCGGCCGATGGTGGCGACGGCGGCGACTTGGACGGAGACGCCGAGAGCGACGGCTCCGACGCCGGCTCCGACGACGACCGCCCGCGCAAGCGGGGGCGGCCGCCCGCCTCGCACCGGGAGAAGATCAAGGGCTTCACTGACCAAGAGGTATGAAACAAGACAACAATATAGCGAGAAAATATTTTAAACTTAATTATGGTGGTTGCTTTACCTAATTATCGGCGCTGAGCTTTAACCTTAAACTTACGCCCACAGTTATTTCCGGGATGTAGTCAATCATATATTGGCAATTTTACAATTATTAACAACTGCTTATGAAATTCCAGATTCGACGATTCGTCAAGAGTTTCAAGAAATTCTCTGCTCCACTAAAACATCTTGATAGTATCGCGTGTGATGCTGAATTGCAAGAAAAGCCCTTAGCCGAACTCAAGAAGCTTGGAGAAATTCTGCAAGAGCGATGTAAAGCGGTGCTCAATGACACTACGGAAATAGCAAGTATGTTCAAATCTTTGTTGTATAAAAAAGGAAATTGCTAAGGATTGTGTAGTTATTTGAACTACTGGCACTGTACAACAGGTCCTATTTATCGTTATAAAAAAAGACGGGTCTATCAGATGTTCCCAACAGTACAATAACATTACATTCAATAATATGGTGGACTAGGTGTGACCATTTCTTTACTCATGAATGTTTACTCTAGGAAGCCTGTCTTAATACAGATTAAGACAGGCTTCCTAGAGTAAACATTCATGATTACAGAATCCTTAGTTGTCATAGCAATATGATACAAATGATTATTAACATTACAGATGAACAAATAGAAGGTCGCAAAAACTTGAGAAAGACGTTCAAGCTTGGTGGCGTGCCTGTCAACGCCAAGACGATGGCGGCGTGTCAGGACGAACTGGCGGCCCTGGACGTCTTCCTACCAGACACTAAAGAAGAGAGGCTCAAATGGCAATTGGATTTCAGGTGTGCAACCCAAACATGTTTCCTTTCAAAAACCTGTAACTAAAATTTATAAAATAAATATTAGGGGTTAAAGTATGAAATTGCCGATTTGTACTGAAAAATTGAAATTAGTTTTTTTTTTAATTTAACAGATTTATTTAATCAAAATAATTACCATTATTATCTATACATTGCTGCCATCTAATAGGAAGGTCATTTATGCCTTTGCGATAGAACTCTCGTGATCTAGATTCGACAAACTGTGAAAGCATTTTGTACTGCCTCCTGAGAAGAAAACTTTTTATCACGTAGAAAATTGTCCAAATCACGAAAAAAATAGTAGTCCGTTGGAGCAAGGTCTGGCGAATACGGAGGGTGACGAATGGTTTCTAATTGCAGTTCCTGTAGAGTTAAAACGGTTTCTCGTGCTGTATGAGGTCTCGCGTTATCATGGAGCGATAATGGTGAAGATCGATTCATGAGTCGGGGCTGTTTCACTGCTAGTTTTGCTATCATTGTTCGGAGTTCGGCACAGTAGACATCTGCCGTTATTGCTTGACCAGATCGGAGAAAGCTATAGTAAATAACACCATGCTGAGACCACCAAACAGCTATCATTACCTTTTTATTAAACGCCGCAACAGTGTCCTAAAGCAACAGTGTAGCAAAGCTTACCAGCTTTGCTACACTGTTGTGGCGTTTGACCTGGGGTCAGCCATTGAATTTTTCGCTTACGATTATCGTAAAGAATCTACTTTTCATCACATGTCACAATTCGATCCAATATTCCTTCATTTCTGTATCGATTCAACAAGGCAACACAAGTTTCAACACGCGTTTCTTTCTGCAGATCAGTCAAATCATAAGGCACCCATTTCTCATATTTTTTAATTTTATTGATTTGACGCAAATTAGTCAATATTGCCACAACAGTGTCCTAAAGCAAAGCTTACCAGCTTTGCTTTAGGACACTGTTGTGGCGTTTGACCTGGGTTCAGCCATTGAATTTTTCGCTTACGATTATCGTAAAGAATCCACTTTTCATCACATGTCACAATTCGATCCAATATTCCTTCATTTCTGTATCGATTCAACAAGGCAACACAAGTTTCAACACGCGTTTCTTTCTGCAGATCAGTCAAATCATGAGGCACCCATTTCTCATATTATTTAATTTTATTGATTTGACGCAAATTAGTCAATATTGTTTGTAAGGTAACGTAAAACCATGTCGCTAATTCCTGGGTAGTTAGGCTCGGATCGGCCTCCACAATCTCTTTCAATTCATTGTTGTGTGGGCGGTCTTCCGCGTGGTTCGTTCTTGAAATCAAAGTTTCCATCGCGAAAGCGTTTAAACCAAAATCGCACGGTGCGTTCATTAGCAGCCCCCTCTCCAAACGCAACATTGATATTGCGAGCTGTTTCGGCCGCGTTAGTTCCGCGTCGGAACTCGTATTAAAAAATAACTCAGATTTTCGAAGTATCCATCTTTCTTGTCCTAAGCTGAATAAAAAAAAAAAACAACTGAAAGTCGATAATCGAATGTTGCACATTTTTTAAAAGAAGAACTTCATGGTAGGTACCTACCATGTGAAAAAAGTTTCACTCAAAAATCTCAAACCATGAAGGTTCTATGTCAATTCGAAGTACCTATTACAATAATAAAACTGCAATTTCATACCTACTTTAACCCTATTATATACCTAGGTGATTATTTTTTTATTCGCCTAGGCTTTTCCCAACTTCGTTGGCGTCGGCTTCCAGTCTAACCGAATGCAACTGAATATCAATATTTACATTCGAGATTTAAAAATATAATTATTATTGTTCAAATTTTTGTAGGACAAGGCCAGCAAATTTTGATGTTGAATGGGGTGTACCACATGACTCTAAATTACTGGCAGGAATCTATCAATACGGAATGGGTTCTTGGGAGGCTATTAAGATGGACTCATCGTTTGAAATTGGAGATAAAATACTCACCAATGAAGATAAAAAACCTCAAGCAAAGCATCTGCAGTCACGTGCTGAGTATTTGTTAAAACTTATAAAAAAACTGCTTGATCAGAAGAACGGCAAACAAAAACAGAGGAAACCTCGGACTAAACGAGGTCAAAAGGAGCCTGTTACTAAAGATATTGTAGAAGATGATGGTAGTTCTGCAGATGAAAATAAGAAATCGAATAAGACTGTTAAAAATGATAAATCGGATAAGGTTTGTAGCCTTTGTATAGCATACATTAAGGCCCTCTTGCACCACAAATCACTAAATGCGTATAAAACTAATTTAAAAGATTGTTCCATTTCTGAGAATCTTTGAAAATTGCAGAAACAGAATGATGTTATTAATGTGTTTTGAGCTAAACGCATTGAGAGATTTGTGGTGCAAGCAGGTCTCAAAATGTTTTCTGTAATTCAATCAAATTAATGTATCGTTTTCTATTTTTAGAATAAATCTAAATTAGAGGATGTATCCACACACGATGAAACATCAAATGATAGAAAAGAGAGAGATAAAAAACGTGCAAAGAGAGATAACAACAGGAAGTCTGATAAACTTAAGCCACGCAATAAGAAGAATGCTGGACCCATGCATTTTACTGCCAACAATGAACCAAGGGCACTGGAGGTTCTAGGTGACCTTGATCCATCAGTTTTTGAAGAGGTAAGTTATGGAAAGATCATATGAAGCAGTTTCTCATTTATAATTAAGTAATTAAATTAATATTTATTAATGAACATTGTATTTCTCTTTTAGTGCAAAGAAAAAATGAGGCCAGTCAAGAAAGCCCTACGAGCACTCGACAATCCTGATCAGACATTGTCTGAAACTGATCAAGTTGCCAGGACGCGGGCTTGCCTCACGCAGATAGGGAACCAAATAGACATATGTGTAGATGCATATCCTGATCCTGAAAAGAAAGTTGAGTGGAGGAGTAATCTCTGGTACTTTGTTTCAAAGTTTACAAACTTTGATGCAAAGCAGCTTTATAGGTTATACAAGTATGGACTAAAGAAAAATGAATCGTCTAGTAAGAAAGATGGTAAACACAAAGAAAATCTTAAGGTTAGTGTCTTTATATGAGTAATTTCAATTGTATCTTTTAATTTGTATGAGGTTTCTATAAAATCTGATTTAATATTGCAGAACAATAAAAATAATCACAATAGTAATCACGTGAAGTCGCATAAAAAAGATGGCAAGACTGATAATGCCAATGATAAAAAAGAGAAGAGGCCTAAAACTGATCGAGATAAATTCGATAAAATCAATGACAAAAATGCACATACTTCTGGAATAAAGAGAAAGTTAGAAGAAGGAGAGTGCGACCCAGAGCCGAGTGAAAGTAAACGTCATGAAAGGTAAATATCTATATACAAACTGGGATTTTGTGTTAACATTCATTTGGTAACTAATAGTCTTCTTCAACTCTCATTCCAAACGCTCGCCTGCTTCCTCATTTTTCGTTTTCATTTTAATATTCTTTATCTCATCGAATCGCTAACCTCTCCTGTTGTCGCTCACCGCCATTATCGCTTTGTCCATCCCTGCAGACATAAACACAAGCACAAGGATCGCAAGGATAGCGATAGGAGCCTGAAGCGGGACGATTTGATGTACAGAGAGCGGAGTCGGTCGGAGCGAGAGCGGGACCGAGACCGAGACAGGGAGCGCGACCGAGACCGGGAGCGGGACCGGGACAGGGAGCGCGACCGGGACCGCGAGCGCTCGCGCACGCGCCGGGACAGCGGCGGCGTCAGCGCGGCGCGCTCGCGGCCGCCCTACAGCCTGCAGCACGCGCACGCCGAGCACGCCGCGCACGCCGCGCACCCCGCCTGGACGCCGCCCGCCTACCCCGGCCCGCGCCAGTACCGCACGGAGCGCACGCCGCGGCCGCACGACAAGAGGAGGTGAGCCTGTTTATTTGCTCGTAACTTGACTAATTTTGTTTTCCGACGACATGGATTCTATGTAGTGTTTGATGTTTCCAGCAGGTACAGTAGTTTCGGCGGGATGCCGGGCCCGTACGGCGGCTACTACGATAGCGCCAGCATGGCGGGTAGCATGGGCTTCCCGGCCGCGCGGCCCTACCCCGACGAGTGGCGCGGCTACACGCAGCCGGAGTACCCGTACGACGAGCGGGACTACGAGCGGGAGGTGTACCGGAGGGATTACGATCGTCGAGCACCTCCCACATAATGCCGTAGTTCCGTTGCCTTGTAAATAACATTGTATTTTATATTTTGTAAATAGATAGCCTGTAGACATCTCTCTCCGAGAACGCTGGTTTAACCGTGAAGTGTAAAGTTTAAGTGACAAAAAGTGCTGTGGTTTTTATCTATGATGTGATAAGCGAAAGCGCATCGATATGTAATGAGACGTTAATTGTGACATTTTGTAAGTAAGACTGTATAGTAAATTTATTTATTGCTGAATCTGTCGATTGATTGTTAATGTACAGAATTTTAGAAAAAAATACCATTAATTTTTATATTGTTCCAATTTAGTCGCAGTCTTAATGTTTTTTAATGTCTAATCCAATTTTCTATTTATTTGATGCCTCCATATCATGATTTATGTATTTAGCTTGACAGAAACAAGTGATATTAATAGGTCGTAGCAAATGTACAAAATTTAGCAATTTGTTAGTAGGTTTGCATGTAATTTAAAATCATGTGCAATTTCAAGAAATTGTGAATAGCTTAGCAGAAGGGGCACATATTGTCATTGCATTTTAGCAGTGGACAGGAAGGCGTTTTAATTTGTAAATTCATTTCTCATTTTGCGTGCATTTCCGAGTCTTGTCATGGCTCGTACAATCCTATTTTTATACATTATGTAAAGTCTTATTCTCTGTTACATGCAATTGTGAATGTAATAAGAGTGAAAACGTCTTAAATGGTATATACCATAATAAATAAACATATTAAAGTTTAAAAGTGATTTTTATTGTTTCAAACATGGTGCGACTGTGCCTAGATTAGGATGCCCTGACATACTGTGAGCCCCTAGATTGGGGTGGTCTGAGTCTGACACGCTATATGGCTACATTGGGATCTGTTATATACAGCGCAGGCCTGTCAACAAGTACCTGGTACTTGTTGACGGGCCTACACTGTCCTCCCATACCTATTGTAATTTGAAAACATTGTAAAAGCCAATTATTTTTAAAAGAGTAACCTTGAAGTTTCTTGCCGGCAATTGGAATTGGAACAGTGCACCTTCTAAGGTTTTCTTAAGTGACCGGTTTGTGTGAAATATTATATAAATATTTTGATTTTGCTATCACGCTGTGTCGGGGCGTATGCGGTTGCGTGAAATCGCGCTTTTATAGCACAGTAAGTACAGCATACCCACCAAAAAAGTGTTTACTTTGTGCGACTTGTTTTGTTCTTAAGTTATGTAAGTATGTAGTTCATTCGGCAAATGAAGTTTTTAACCCTTTAAGCGCCGACACCGTAATATCACGGGCTCTGAAAACAATGCCCGAATCGCCACACACGTAATATTACGTTATTTTATTGAAAAAGTTCTTAATGCGCACAAACTCCATAAAAACTGTTGTCAATTTAAAGATTTGGTGTGTATCTTTATTGATAAGTATATTTTTCAATGTTTCGAATGATAAATACTGTGAATTTTGAGGTCCAAATACAGTGTGATCACTGCGTGCCTTACCTGTATCGCCAATCACGTAATTTTACGGGTACTAGAGATGGGCGAATTCGGAAAATACTTAAAATGTCATGAGAATTTCAACCGCTTTTCCACTTGGCTGAATTTTGTCGCCTATCGATTCAAACAAGACTTGTAATCGTATGTTGCGAAATGGATAACTTGAATCCCCTTTTGAGTTTTTCAAGGTATCTCAAAACGTTCTAGGTAATAATAGTGTTTTCATTTCCCCCTGCGATGTTGTCTTCAGACATTTAGACTGCTTCATTATCGGCTGCCACGCGAGCGGACCAGTCAGAGGGTTTGCTGTGCAGTCGATCGATACGACACGACATCCTGTGTTGCATTTCAATTGGCTGGTGGGTACGGTTAAAGATACAGTGTAACGGACAGATAATCAATCCAGACTTAGATACCTGCAGGTTTTGTTGGCACCAATGGCACCATTTTCAGTGTGAAACTCGTTCTTACTAGGAAAAATATAAAAAAATAGGTACCTAGGTAGTACGGTCACCAAAGAAGATAAGTAACGGGCCGTCGGATATAGTTGAAGTTTTGTAAGAAATCGATGGATGTTTTCGAATAGAATTTATATTAATGAATAGGAAGCAAACAGTTCATTTATCAAATTAAGTTTGAAAAAAAGCCATCGGTTTCTTACTAAACTTCAACTATATCCGACGACCTTGGTTACTTATCTCCTTTGGCGACTGTACATTACAACTCCGATTCTGGCTCATATTGCTTCTGAATCGTGACCAGAGACCTCCACTCAATTCCTCAAAGATACTTATTAAAATATCATCAGTTCTTGCGCAAGCAGTGCTAACTTGCCTATCTATGTCTTCTATCTATTTAAAAAATATTATTAACATCACGCTAACACCCTTAGGACCGGTGCAAAAAGGAAATCAAGTCGGAAACAACGCTAAGCGGAAACGGAAGTGATAGCGCGGGGAGGTGATGCGATGCGACCGGGTGGTCGGCGGAACAAGGCAGAAGCTAGTATAATAATCCTATCCTACTAATATTATAAACGTGAAAGTTTGTATGGATGGATGGATGGATGTTTGTTACTCTTTCACGCAAAAACTACTGAACGTATTTGGATGAAAGGACATGGCTAAATGACTGCCCCAAGCATGAATAGTAACCTCACATTAACTCGTAATATTTAAATATTAATTCATGAATTATTAAGCGTTTAATAATTTCCTAGAACTTTCGTGAACTTTTAAACATAAAAAAAATATCTTAGTTGCTTTTTTTGATTGACATGACATGTTCAAGGGGAATAAAAATACAGTACTGCAAACTAGGGACGGGTCATGTCGCTTTTCTAGAATGTGAAATCAAACTATACTTGTATCGATTTTTGATAACAGGTATCAAATCGATTTATTTTCTGAAACTTAGAAGTGGCAATCAGAGTTTTTGGCGGGAATCGATGGCGTTCAATTCGGTGTCCTGTTTAGTTGCTTCTTATTGTGTTTTCACAAGGAAATGGAGTGGTTTTTAAAGTGACAATCGACTCTATTCAATTCCATTCTTTTCGTATCAAAATCAAATAAAAATAACTGAAAGCTGAATGTGCTTCTACGTTTAATGTTACTACCTATTTTGTGTCGAAAAATATTAACTGAACATAGGGCGACAAAAACTAATTATATTTTTATCTTTCAACCCTATCGATTATTTATTGATTTGACGTTCAATCCCATCTCTATGAAAAAAACAAACGTCAGATGTTAGACATTGCTGGAACGCTCTGCCGTTTGCTTGTTCGTTGTGATTTTTTATTTTGAATTTTCATTGACCCTCGCTTGCTTATTGGACTTATTGTGTGTGCTCGCCTACCTACTGACCTCTTGATACTCGACACGGACTTGGCTAACAATCAATTCATCATGCGATGCATAAACTGCGGTGTAACCACGCAAAGACTGCGGCGGCATATCGCCTCTTCGTTGCCTGCTTTTCTACTCACTATCTTAGCACGATGGTTAACAATTGAGGTAAGTCATCTACAGCTAGAATAATTCTAGAATTAATAAATATAAGAAACATCCAACAAATGTGACTTCAAGCTGTTTACCGTGTTTTCAAAATACATAATGAACTCAATGGCAATGAATCAGAAAGACTCATCTCGTCTCATCACGACCACAACAGACTGGTTGCTTTAGATGTCATAATAATCAAATGTTTAGTTATTATAAACAATTCATGTGGGTACTAAGGTAATTAAGTTTGTTCTAGGTTCCAAGAGATGCCAACATTCGTCATCCTTGATAAGAACTGCTGAATTCAGAAGCAACTAGTGATGTACGTTTATTTGGCCATACAATGGTGCGCATAACTTGTGGCCGTTCTGTGAGAAGTATACAACGCCATGCAGTGGAAAGAAACGATTCAATATTGCAGAATTTACCAACGTCACATCCAGCTTTCCATCAAATAAATAAAATGTTTTTTAAACACAGTGTGTTCTTTTATATTTATGTACATGCCCATCCGGTAGCATGGATCATCTTCCTCTTCAGATATTCAGTTTCTCGGCCTATAAATCGGTTGTGTTAATGGGCTAACATCCAATCAGAATGATTTGATCAGACAGACAGATAACCTAAACTAACTTTTTTAGATAATGTTCATAAAAGATTCACAGAATAAATAAATAAATCACATTTTTGTTGTATTATTTTAATATCTTTTATGTCCTTGGTTACTCAGTGTATTTGTTATCTAGTTTAGGCAGGATTTAACAATCACCACATACTAATTAAACTAAGTCCCCCTGGCGCGTTTGTTTGTCAGTCTGTCTGTACGGATGTATCAACAAACAGATTTTGATGGGGTTGTCACCAGTAGGTAGATTGGTTCTTCTGGAAGGTTTAGGTATACATTCGTGTAGGTTGTATTGACCAATGTAATTCAAGTCAAAAAAATCCTGCCCCCTGAGTATTATTCTTGCGCGCGTTGCCCCCATGCAGCGCCCACAACCCGCCTCTCCGAGTCCATTTATTTTCAGTTAATATTAATCCTTATTTGCAAATACTCATCATTTCAACCACTACTTATATTGACTGTAAAACTGTCTTTATTTCAACTCATTTGAATAAGTAGTTTAGGATTTACAAGAGTTTAATACTTAAATACATGCGGGTGGGGAGTGATTTTTGCGCGGATTGTAGAATTCTCATCGTATCACGGTTTTTGGTGCAATTACCCCTTTGTAGATATTTACTCAAGTACCACCGTGCGAAATCGGGGTGGGTGTCTAGGCAAAAATACAGTTATTATCAATATTATCGCAGATACATCTAAACGCCTAGGTAAAAGTTCATAGCAAAGTCATTTATTTGCAGTTTTTGTATGCCTATTGATGTGTAGGTGTTACACGATTTCATTTTCAGGATTTTAAAGATATTAAAAGTTCCTGAATCTTTTTTTATATGAAATACTAATATCCAGCTATTCAACGTTACATATTGCTAGGTACCATGTTTATACATTGCTGAAAAGTCGTCCATACTTCTATTTAGCCATCTCCTTTGGCACACAGATGGTTTATAACCAGGATTAACATATAGGATACTTTTTATCCCGATATCCCCATGGGATCGAAACTTATGCGGGTGAAACCGCGGGGCGCAGCTAGTACATAATAACTATAATGAGAAACTTCATGCAAATTGACGAAAATGAGATCACTCCTCATAACATTAATTCCCCGTAAAGAACATTCACCACACAACACACTAGGTAGGTACATTGACTTGGTTTGGGCCCGTTAGCCGAAGAGCTAAGAAACAAAATTCGTTAAACAAAAATTACAATATTAATTTACTTCAGATAAACAAGTAAGTATCCATAGGGTTACAAACTAGTTAAAGTTGGCTAGCTTCTGCCCGCGACTTCGTCCGCGTAACCGACCTACCGCGTTGGTGCGCATCACCTGCCCGCGCTGTTCTTTCTGACTTTTTTCTTTTTGCTAGGTACCTAAGAGTCGTATAACCCATAGATATAGGTAAGGTTTTTTTACATTTCTATGGTATAACCTCAATAATTGGGCTATCAAAAGTAATTTTTAAATCCGATAGGTTGTTCCAGAGATTAGCGCGTTCAGACAGACAGACAGACAGACGCAGCGGCCCCGACTTTTGTATTGTGGTGATCTAACTATTAGGTACACTAGCATTGATGAGATCATAATATTAAAGGTACATTTTCAAAGGTTCACCTGAAATGAACAGCCCCACACTTTTATCCAATTCATATTCAAAAGGTATCGATCGTGGCTTCTTATTGGATAAGAAGCCAAACAGTGTAGTAAGCTACTTACAATAGGTAGGTACGTTTTTGGCAAATAAGTTTTAGTGGGTGCTTTCACACCTGCGGGGTAATTGCGATAGCAGACAAATTTTTCGAACATATTAAGGGTTAAAGTACGAAATTGCCGATTTGTACTGAAAAATTGAAATTAGTTTTTATTTTTTAAATTTTGATATTGCGAGCTGTTTCTGCCGCGTTAGTTCCGCGTCGGAACTCGTATTCAATAATACTTAACTCGAATTTTCGAAGTATCCATCTTTCTTGTCTTAGCTGAATAAAAAAAAAACAACTGAAAGTCGACAATCGAATGTTGCACATTTTTTAAAAGAAGAACTTCATAGGTATACCATGTGAAAAAAGTTTCACTAAAAAATCTCAAACCATGAAGGTTCTATGTCAATTCGAAGTACCTATTACAATAAAACGGCAATTTCATACTTTAACCCCTATTGTTATGAAGCAATGGATTAGCAATATCCTTCCAAATGATTCGTGGTTGATAGTGTGTTACGCAATTAGCGTACAGTTTTCTGAATGGACCTTTGAACTTCTCTCGTATCGCCACAGAATAGTCTGTGGCGATACGAGATACCAGGTTGGCGCTGGTCTTGCAGGTGACCAAATGGTCACCTGCAAGAGTTAGGGTGATCATGCTTCTAAACTGCCACTATACTAAAAACATAAGATAGATCATTTCGATGCATGTCAGCATGTTTGAAAAGTTTTTTTTTTAAGCTTCGCATGCAGCTCACGAAATTGATCGTAGTTATGCATAAGTTATGTGGTCAAAAAATATTGTACAACTGGCAATGTAGGTAGTAGTAGCAGCGGGGCAGAATGTCCCAGTTATTGAGTCTGACGTAGGTAGGTAGCCGGTAGGTACCTATATAGATGACAAGAACCTCGATAAATGTGTAGAAGGCATTACGTCACGTCATACCAGCTTTGACGTGTATGCATCCCTTTAGTTTATAGCTCTTGCCCATTACAAAAAGGAATAAGAATCTTTACGACATTGTCGTGCCTACCTATATCTAATAGGTACAACAATCCAGTCATTCAGCTTATATACCTACCTACTTAGATCATATAAACGTAGTTGGTAATCAACACTCACTATTATTATAATGTAGGAAAAAAATGCATTTGAGGGCAAAAGGTTATTGCAAGAACCGAAACACTAGACTAGACTTAGTTTAGATTTCTAAACATAGAGGTTCGAGTTATTGACTAAGCACCTATCTATAGCACGTCCAGTTAAATCAGTCCCTTTCCCGATGGTCATATCGTTGATATCGCAGTGCGCATGACCGAAAGGAGTTCATTCAGACAAGTGCTTCAGTTCAGCTTCAGTAGCCCTCTGTCGATTGAGGGGGTAGCGCGCCAACGATGACACTTCGCACACAATGCGCAGAAACAAAATACCTAGTTTGTTATTTTTACTTGTAGACATTGTCGTCTATGCTTGCTGGTAAATAAACGTGTTGGACTTTCATACAACAGTCTTAGTTGTAATGCTAAAAGCGAAAATTGGGTGAGTTAGTTGTAATATTCCATAGCTACGTTTTAGATTTCAAGTTGATCATAATACCTAATTAAGTTTACTTGTAGCTCAGACCAATAATTATTGGTCTGAGACTTGTAGGTAATTTGTAAATATAAACTTTAATATTGTTATTGATCGCAATGATATTGAATTATGAATAGATTAAGAATGCATTCTACTCACCGTATACGTGGAACCTAGAATATAAAAGCAGCAAGGTTTAAGTTATTAAATAAAGTGTTTTCGTAGAATAAAGTGCAATGCGAATATATGATGTGTGATGGTGGAAACAAGAAGGGCCAAGTGTGGCGATCCTGTCGGACCATGGTGAGCGCGACGCTGCTGGCGCTGTTGGTGCTGGTGGCGGCTGCTGACTGCTGTTACCTGTTCCCTAGTGGTAAGCACACTAATCATTAGGTAACTAGCCAGCTCTGTGCTTGAGGGAACAAGCCCGTCAATTTCATCTGGTATCAGATTTCATACAACAGACTAAAACGGATGAGCCTATGCTTTATTATTGAAGTAGGTATCGAACATATGTCTTCAGGTATCTAATCAATTTGAAGATGGATGGCAGCCGGAAGTTTTTTTAAGCAAAAAAATTGTAAGTAACTGCCTACCTAGGTACTGTGAGTCACCGAGGCGGACGAGAGGAGGACGATTGCCACAAAGGGCATTAAGTAGAAAAAGAGTCTTTCTCCTGATATGTACCTACCTAGCTATTAATAAGTAGGTATTGCATTTACAATAGATGAAGGATTCCGTAATACCGTAAGTTGAAAGAAGTATCGAACTCTCCGTCTGTTCTCATTACCAGACGTACCGGACCCGTGCAGTGGCGTGACGTGCGGGCCGGGTGCGCAGTGCCGGCCCACGCCCGATGGCCGCGCGCACAGCTGCGAGTGCCCCGCGTCGTGTCCCAGCTACGGCGACCACGAAGGCTCGCGGGCCCTCTGCGCAAGCGACGCCCGCGACTACCCTGGCGACTGTGAGATGCGCAGAACTGCCTGCGAATCCAACACTAATATAACTTTCAAATATTACGGTAAATGTGGTAAGTATTTCAAGTGGCACTGTTTTGGGATATTGAGAACTATAAACTTATTAGAGATGATGTGACTTTACAAAACCACCAACTGGTTCACATAAATAAATAAATGCTAAAAAGTTAATACCATATTATGTTGTTTACAGATCCTTGTTCCGGAGTCACCTGTCCCGACCCTGAGGTGTGTCAGCTGGACGAGCGCCGCTCCCCATCCTGCCGCTGTGCTGAGCCTTGTCCCCTGGAGTTCTCGCCCGTGTGCGCCTCGGACGGCAAGACATACTCAAACGAGTGTCAGATGCATCGGGAATCCTGCCGAGCTAGAAAACAGTTGAAGATCATTTTTAAAGGGCAGTGCAGTTCTGGTAAGTGGGGATTATGACTTGGTTAAAGGAAAGAGTGCCAAGATTAATGGTTCTTGTTTTGCAAAGGTGTGGGTTAGGTAACTTTCTTTTGGTACCGAGTTAAGTTTTCGTCAAATTAGCAGATACCTACACTGAATTAGCGCGAAGACTAAAAGGGTGAAACGTTTTTTTTTTTAGTTAGCCGGTCAAACTTGTGCAGTGCGAGTGAACTTAAACTGCAATGCAAGTGCTAACTATATTATAGAACACGTGCAGATTGCTTAATTTATAGTTGCTTAGCAGTTTAAGTTATATTTAAATTACTTATTTAATTATGACCAACTGTGATACCCACTTTATAAAAGAAAAGAAAAACACTAGCTACAAATTTTTCTCTGCCATGTTGTGTTTCATGTAGGTAGGTAAGAATCTCATTCTTATTATATTCTTGCAGGGGTGAACCCTTGCGCGGAGGTGGAGTGCCGGCACGGGGCGGAGTGCCGGGTGGAGGGCGGCGGCGCCGTGTGCGCCTGCCCGCCGGCGTGCGAGCCGGTACTGCGACCCGTCTGCGGCTCGGACTCGCGCACGCACGACAGCGAGTGCGAGTTGAGACGAGCCGCCTGCCTGCTCGGAAGGGAGCTGAGAGTACTGCACGCAGGAGCTTGCGGTACATATAGTTGTTCAAGGATTTTTTGGCGCGTGGCCAAAATCAGAACTAAGACTAACGCCATGATCAATGATGAGTCCTCATTTTCTCAATAAGCATAGATTTCTATTAAGTGGGTTGGTTAACCAGTTGCCACTTGCCACATAGGTAGTTAAAACATAGAACCGATTGTAAGACGCTGGATGCATTTGGCGCAAATTGAAGAGGTAGGTGGAGAGAATTCAAGGCTTTATATAGCCCAAGATCGATATCAGCATGAGGTGAAGATAAACGTCAATGAAAACAGAACTAGAACTTACGTTATATTTCTAAATCCAGGTTCCAACGGCGTATGCGCCGACCGCGTGTGTCCACACGGCGGCGAGTGCGTGGCGACCGGCGGCCGTGGCGTGTGCCGGTGTCCGCGCTGCTCCAACGAGTTTGCGCCCGTGTGCGGCTCGGACGGCATCTCATACGGCAACCGCTGTAAGTTGCAGCTGGAGGCGTGCCGGCACCGGCGCGACGTGCAGGTGCTGTACGACGGACCCTGCAGTAAGTAGCACTTTGTTAACATAATAAAAACTTACCAAAAAGGCAACCTCTGTAAACTTTAACTTGAGAAGAGAAGTATAATATAAATTGGTAAAAGGCAAAAGTAGGAATCAGCTGGATGCAGGAAACACAGAACCAGCCCAAGTGGCGCTGCTTGGGGGAGGCCCATGTCCAGCAGTGGACGTCTTTCGAATGAAATGATGATGATGATAAAGAAAGTGTAGGACATAATTCAATGTTAAATAATAATATTACAGACGGGTGTGAAAACAAGAAGTGCGAATTCTACGCCGTTTGCGAGAGCGACGGCGTATCTGAAGCCAGCTGCGTCTGTCCCAAGCACTGTGAAGAAGGCACTGTGAGTATTTTGTTAGATATAGGTACCTGTGGATAGTACAGACGCCAGCAGGTCAAGCTACCCGAAGCTGTCAAATTTTCCCAATCAACGTTGAACCTTAATGCTTTAGCGATAAAGTTGAAAATCTACTAAAGAAATTTGACAGATTGTAGTAGCTTGATGTGCTGGCGTCTGTACCATCAACCAGAATGATAGCTTCATTCATTTTTTGTTAGTTTTTTAATACCTACTATGTTTCTGATTTGCAGGAAACGGAAGAAGTTTGTGGTACGGATAATAAAACGTATAGCAGCGTTTGCGCACTGCGTGACACAGCTTGCAGGGAGAAGAGGCGGCTTCATATCAAGCATATGGGATCGTGCGGTAAGTCATAATATCCATAACGACAACGTCCTTTTATAATTGAACGTAGTAACTGTCAACATTGGAATTTCCGTCATGACGGAAGGACACATTGTCATGTCAAAACATGACAATGGTCAGAGTAAGACGTTTTGAATTTGGGCGGACTTCATTGACGGACCCTCTTAATCTGCTCAAATAAAGACAAAATGAATTTAATTGTCTTCAGAGTCGTGTGCGGAGGTCGCATGTCCAGCGGGCACGTGGTGCGCGCGCGGCGCTTGCGGCTGCCAAGCGGCGTGCGCCGAGGCCGCGCGCGAGCCCGTGTGCGGCGACAACCGACGGACATACCCGCACCACTGCGCCTTGAGGCGAAGTGCCTGCGAGGCCAAGGCTAGAGGCGACCCGCCACCCAGAGTGGCGTACTACGGCGAGTGTACTGAACAGGATGAGAATGGTACTGCAGGTAAAGTGCTATTTGTTAAGTAGGAGTAGTGGTCAAATGTACCCGATGTGCCATAAGACGTAATGCCTGTGAAGCTAAGGCACGGGGAGACGGAAGACTCGCCACCTAAGTGGCGTACAGTCACGAGCACCAATATGTCAACACTTGGCAACTTTCAATTGCGATTTTTTCGAGAAATAACGGATGCAACGTTGAAATTGACACATTACATAAACCTATGGGTTCGTAAATGCTATGTTCGTAACAACATAAAATTTCATTAAAAAAGAAAGGAGTAAATCGCTTTTGAATAAAGCCGAGTGTAGACATACTTTTGCTCGTGACTGTACTATGCACGTCAAGTGTACTGAACAGGATGAAAATGGTACTACAGGTGAAGTGCTATCTTTTTTTTTTTTTAATGTTATAAGCTAGCGCTTGAATGCGACTATCTATCTGTCTACTGGAGTCTATGGGAAGATAAAGACGAATGTCACGGTCATCTTAGCAAAATAATTTTCTATAAATTTCAACCAGTTTTCATGACTAGTGTATACTAGTCATGAAAACTGGTAAAAGCCAGCCCAGGGTAACGGTTATTTGTGGGGCTCGCACCCACTAAAAAGTCATGGTAATCCAAAAAACAGACAGCCCCACAGTACTGTGACTGAATTGAGAAACGATTACATCGTTTCTCAATTCAGTCACAGTTTTACTAATGAAAAGCTCTTTCATTTACAGACGGGAATAGATCATCGAAGTACACAGACCTGACTAACGAGATCCGAGGGGGGGACGAGAATGAGAACTCGAGCGAGGCGGTGTCGGGTACGGCAGTGTGCGCGCGCGTGCAGTGCGCGTACGAGGCGACGTGCGCTGTTGACTCTAATGGACAACCCAGGTAATTGAATCTTAGCAAAGAGAGTATGAAGACGGTAGATGATAGAGACGAAGCTTATAGTTTTTAGGAGTTTTAAAAGAAAAATGCTTACAAAAGGATCCAGCAATAGGAGGCTCTTCTTTTCATATTTTTTTACTCATAAAAACTTAAGTTTTATTGAGAGGACTTTTATTGAGTAAATAGGTTCACACGGTAGCATCCTTAGCACATTTAACATAAGGCTTTGGGATTTGGGATGTACAGTGCGGCTGCCCCATATCAATATACAGTGAGTACCTACTTCAAACTAAGTTTTTCAGAAGAGCGCAAGCGCAGCTTACTATGTCTTTTAATGGTTAATTATCTTGTTGATTAACAAATAGGGGCGTAAACGTTTATATGGAAGTTATCATTTTTGCCGATATAAAATTCCATCGGTAACACTCACACACATCTCACGGGCTGGGGTTTTAAAGTAAATAAAACAAAAGTGACGTACTCCAGGTGTGCCTGTCTCTTCGACTGCGCGGCGGCGGCTGCAGCGGCTACGTCATCAGCTCCAGTGTGTGCGTCAGACCTGCGCCTGTACCCCACCCTGTGTCACATGAAGCTGGAGGCGTGTCGGCGACAGGAGGACTTGCGGCTTCGACCCCTCCCACTGTGTCGAGGGTTAGAGGTAACTGCAAAGATTTTTCGGTTTTCCTATATTTATCCACGCACATTAGACAAATTCACCCTGTAAATGCGACTTTATGCTCTAGGTATAAACTTTATTCTATGATACAACTTACTAGCCGACCCAACAGACGTTGTCCTGTCCATATTTCAATAATTCTCATAGAAATTGCAACTTTTCAATTTTTTCTTTCCGAAAAACCTGATTCGAACTATTACAAAAAAAAAAAAAAAAATCTAATCAATCCAGCCGTTCTGAACTGATGCGTTAGCCAACGAACAGCATTTCATTTTTATTATATAGAAGAATTGAGACTGTCTGCCCCAAAAAAATATACAGTTGAAGAAAGAACACCTGACGAGTGGCATCTTAGATTTAGTTTATGTAGACCCGGTGAAATTAATTGTGAAGCAAATTGACCACCAATTTAAATAATTGTCCGTATATTCGAATCAATCAAACGGTGAAGGAAAACATCGTGAGGAAACCGTCATGTCAAAATATTCGAAGACATGTGACGTCCACCAACCCGCACTGGGCCCGCGTGGTGGATTATGGTCCACTCGCTATCACAGAGAGGAGGCCTGTGTCCCAGCAGTGGGAACATTATAGGCTGATTATGCTTTATTCAAATAACAACTTATTCTTTGACTGTTGTATGAAATAGCTATAACATGACAAATTGTCGTAGGCTGTTCATTTGCATTTACCTACACCTAATTTCTGTGACTGGTACAGTCCTACAGACACAGAAACTAGGTCATCATTAGATCATTCAAAAATAAAAAAAAAACAAAAGTCATTTATTCAAATTGGGCTAAGAATCAGCACCTTTCGAACGTCAAAATCCTAGTGCTTTCACTGGGGATAAGAAGTGGCGCACAAACTCTGCAGCATTATCATGTAATTTTTTTTTGTTTATTTGCAGTTCAGGCCGTGTGGTGTGGATGAACCGCTGACCGACGTTGAAGGTAGACCTATTGACTGCGGAGGTGGACCTCACAGGAAAGACTGCCCAGTTGGCAGCTACTGCCATCATACTGCTAAAGCTGCTCGGTGCTGTAGGAAAGGTAACTTTCTTGTATTCTATTTTGTGTAGCGGATTTACAATCAGAATTGCGCACTTTGTGAGTAGGTACCTAAGTGCCCAGCTCTGTTAAAATGTTAACTGATCTATTTCGAACTTCTAACATTAGAAATTCAAATTGAACTTCGGTTTCTAGTCTATCCGTGTAATCATTTTGCCTCACTGTAGCGGTGTAGACTGTAGGTATCAGAAGATAGTAACTACACACAAAAGCTGCTCCATTTGGTAACAGAAAGGTAATTGCGTAACACAAATAAACAATAACAGTAGCAATGGCTTTCATTTTGACAGTTCAACAACATTCATTGCGTTATTTACGTCGTTGAACAGGCAATTTTTTCGGACGTATGAAGCAATGGATTAGTAAAATCTTTCAAAATTGTTCAGATTTTGATGGATAGTGTGTTACGCAATTAGGGTGCTGGAATCGAACTTTCCTTTGTTTCAAAAGGAAAGTCGGAGGTAGATGACACTACTAAATAAAATATTATTTTCTCATTGAATTAAAATATGTCGCAATCTGTAGGTACTTATGCCTTATGACTTGCAATCTTATCGTTATTCAGAAATTTTTCTTATCGGAAAAGTGCTTATTTACTCAGTTTGATTTGTGTGACGTAAGTAATTTCACGGTACCTACTATTGTTATTATTACCTATATTATATGTGGACGTTAATAGTACCTACAGTTAACTGCATAGATAAAGAGTATTAAAAAGGTACACCAGAAATAAATTCATGCAAATTTATCTTAATTAAATCATGGTCCGTTTGTGTTTGTCAGTGACCGAATGGCAGGTGAAAATCGAACATTATACCGAGCAGAAAGTACACAAAGTAAACACTGCCAGTATCTACTAATATACTTGTTTGCATAATTTATTTAGAAAGTTGCATTGCCCACAAGACAAATACGAGCTATTTACATATTTGCCTGATCTATTTATGGTAGCCGAAGAGAAAGACATTACCGATCATGACGGGGCCGGATGTGTACAAATCACACATGGGTTTTATAATGAACGTTACGTTGTGATTTCATTAGCGGAGCTGTCGTTCAATATGTCGTCGTAGAATTATGTACATAAAGTTCTATTAATAGTTCGGAGTTCTCGAAGTGTTAGAGAAGTCAGTAACATATTGATCTATAGTTTTAACCATTGCTTTAGAATCTAAACCTTAGACTCTAGAACTTTAAAGTTTAGAGCTTAGGGTAGAGCAAAGGTTAAAACTATAAATATATATTTGCGTTAGCGGTAGCAGAAACGCTATTAGACTAACTTCTTAAATTTTTCGGCTCGCTGTGCAGGTGCATGTTTTATTAGACAATTGATTATTAGAAACGATGATCTCTCATTAACTTACCCGGCAATTTTAAATAAATTTTGTCACATCACAGATAAAGCAGTTGTTGAGAAGAAAGGCTGCCAGGAGTCCTGGCACGGATGCTGCGCGGATGGCGTAACGGCGGCGCGTGGCCCAGGCGGTGCTGGATGCCCAGCTGTATGCGGATGCCACCGGCTCGGATCCGTGAACGAACAGTGTGATGAAGAAGGACAGTGTACTTGTCGGCCCGGCGTCGGAGGCCTGAAGTGCGACAGATGCGAGCCTGGCTACTGGGGACTTCCGAGGATTGGCACTGGACATACTGGTTGTATACGTGAGTGTGATGGGATGTGATCCGTTGATGCACGTTAGCTCTCCAGCGGCTTGCAATCATAGATAAGTAATTCATTGCGTTTCGTTACGCAACGCTTGATACTCTAATACGACGATGATTTTTTTTTTGTTGATTTGTTGTCTTAGATACCTATACCTAAATACGATTCTCTTTAAACCCAAAAACCTTTTCGTCTTCTAGCTTGCGGTTGCTCGGCTTTCGGTTCAGTACGAGAGGATTGTGAACAGATGACTGGACGCTGTGTTTGCAAGCCGGGTATACAAGGTCAAAAGTGCACCATTTGCTCCAACCACGAACATACTCTAGGTCCTAATGGATGTTTCGACCGTGAGTACAAATAATTCATACGTCCTATAGGAGCTGAGTTTTTTGTAGTGTCAACAGAAGTTTTATTCTTACTTTTTTAACAGCGGAATCTACACAACTGCCTGCCACGAACTGCGAGCACATGACGTGCTACTTCGGCGCGCACTGCGTGGTGCGCAGCGGGCTCGCCACCTGCGAATGCGGTACAACAGAGTGTCCGCCGTCGGACGGACCGTCTGTTTGTGGTAGTGACGGGCGCACCTACCTCTCTGCTTGTCACCTGCGCACGCACGCTTGCAGGACGCAGTCGGACGTGGTGGTGCAGGCCTTCGGGCCCTGCAGCGAGGAGGCGCCGCACGTGCGCCGAGGTAGTCGCTCCAGTAGATCCAACCGCTCGTCCCTCTCACGACAAAATAGTGACCCACACAGCAACACGCCCCTGGAACCCGACAGAACATCGCTCAAAGACTTCGAGTACATCAAACAAAGCCCCAACTCACTGCAGTTCACTGACGCTTCCGTAGACACCAGTGATAGCGGCAAACCCGACAGTCCTGAACCCGAGCTGACATGTATCGATATACTCCCGCCAATTGGATATCGCTAGAGTTGTAAGCTAGATATGTTGTAGAATTCATTTTCGTAGTAAATATTTGATTTCATAAATATAATTCAGAATTTATATCCTTCAACTGATAATTCGCAGAAAAAACGTACACTCACTCTAGTAGTGTCATAGAAAATAACGTCGAAGGAAATTGTGCTAAATATAGCAGAAATAAAAGCCAAACTTTAATTGATGACGTCGAAGAAGAATTTGATTCTAACGAAGTGGAAGATTATTCAATGTACGAAGAATATTTAGAGGAGAATAGCCGTGATATGTACGAAGTGCCCTTGTTTGATGGTAAAGCGAGAATGACTGCTCGCGCGAGGTTTCCTGCTAAACGCTTCGATATTTGGGCTGAGGTCTCCACCGTTTGCGGTAAAGGCGCTTTAGTGAGTGCTTCCGGTACGAGGGACCATTTGTGGCTTGGATTTGTGGAAGATAGGGCCGTGTTACGGTGGGATGCTGGAAGTGGGCCATTTGAATTGCACACCGGAAAGGTTAAAATTGAGGGCAAATCCAAAGTATCTGCGAGGAGATATAAGAAAGATGCGGTTTTAAAGCTTGGATCGTCTGTAGCGAGAGGATCGTCACAGGGGCGTATGAGTTCTTTAGATGTTGATCCCTACATCTACATTGGTCAGCCCCCGGACAATGTTACAAAGTTAGCACCACTTTCGTTAATTTAATTTTTTTTATTGAGAAAAGCTGTAGTCGTTTCATTCCATACCTTGGTGCAGATTGTCAGGTGCGTCAGGTATCTCCGGCTTCGTGGGCTGCATACACCGGCTGCGCGTGAGTGGCCGCGACTTGATACCTCCATCCCGAGGACTGACGATAACTTCGGTGGGGCTTCGATCTTGTACTCCACACAATTTAGCTAGGCTGGTATGTCCGTAACAACCCAACTGGAAACGTAACCTTGGGTTAATTGTTTCTGGCATCTGGTACTGCCCCAATTTTATCAAAGAATGTGATCAATGTTGCAATAACTCAGTGATATTATTGTTTTTGTTTCAAATAATTTATTCCACAGTTCGTTACACACATCTTGTTATTTAAAAACTCTGTTCATAGTAGAACTGTTAAATTTAACAGATTTTAATGTAGAAATTGCAGTAATAATGTTATAATGTTTGAACTATTTCAACTGTACTGAAACTATTTCCTAAAACTATGCTATACCTTGCAATGTGATATTCGTGTAACTGTAACTTCATACGGTTTCTAATACTGTAACATATTGTTATCTTTAACATATCTAATTCTATGCATTTTATAATAAATTATCTCCTTTTATATAATACAGTTATTTGAAATATTTATGTTTTTCATTGCTTATGCAAACAATATACACAGGATATCAGGTTACCGATACAAAACATCTGCCCATCGACTTGGGCCACCCCTTATGTCCAGTGGTAACATTATCTTTACTCGTTTTCGGCTCCTTGAACCCAAGTATGACTGGGATGGATTGGTCGGAACCAACTCTAATACTGCACCAATTAAAAATAATGGACAAGCTTGAAGACAAAACAAGTAGCATTAAGAACTTCAATACAATTTGCAACGGCTTAGTCATAAAAGATAACTTTTGAAGACGCAAGTGGCTTCTTCCTTTTCAGAAATTTCATATCTAAACCTTGATTTGACAAAACAGTTAGGCCACACTGCAAGCATACCTTATTTAAACCACCGACAAGCGGGGAGTGAGACGGCGACACCATTTTAACGAAACTTTTCACAGCAGTCCTAGAAGACATCGTGAAAAGTTAAGATTGGGACTATTGCGGTGTTAACATCAATGGCGCCTACCTGTCCCACTTAACATTTGTAGATGATCATGTACTTTTCGCTGAAAACTTCGATGATCTGTGGAAAATTTTCAACACCTTTATGATGCTTCTTTTAGTAGGACTTAAAATGAATATGGCCAAGACGAAGATTATGGCAAACACAACTTTTTCAGCTTTGATATTTTTTTGTCCATACGAAATCGTCGTAAGTCGGAAATAAAATGTTGAGGATGGTTGACCAGTATGTCTATAGGCAGTAAAATCCAACCTTTGTTCAAAGGCTTACTATTCCATCAACGACTACTTACACGATAAGAATAGTTGGTCGCCCTAATTAACTCAAGACAATGTTCATGTTCTTTCTCCAGAATTAGCTTACTGACAGGTTATTGTTATTAGTATAAACTTATTTATTTATTTTACTTCGATGGTCCTAGTTTATCGTCTGTGACTTCAAGTGACAGACAGCTATGTGACCAGAACCCAGCAATTCATAAATATGTAAGCTGTCACGCCCTTTATGCCTGGAGGTATTTATTTAGGTAGTAAGTTTTTATTTAGGTACATTTTAATTTAAATTAATTATTTTTTAGTTTGATTGCGTAGGTATAGTTTTTATTATATTGGTATACTAGCTTCTGCCCGCGGCTTCGCCCGCGTGGATGTCGGAAATTATCCCACGGGAACGTGCTAACAGGATAAAATATATGTGCTTCCCCAGGATGCCATCTATCTCTATGCCAAATCAGAAGTTCAGTGGTTTAGGCGTGAAAATGTAACATACAGTTTCAAGTTCAAATCCTCCCCTTAAAAACTGAATTACCCCTTTTTGTCCCGTCAGTGGTAAATTTTCGACAACTTTACATAGGTACTTATTATTAATTATTTTCTGTCAAAAGTATCAATACTGAGTTTCGAGTTACTCGGAACGCGCATTCAATTTCTTCGACACAAACTTAACACCCAAAGGGAGATATAGATCCCCCTTTGGGGGGTAGTTTTGAAAAACTTATAATGATAAACTTTATTAGGTAAGTACTTACTTAGGCAAGTATTCTTGCCAAGTTTCAAGTTTATTAACCTAATGAAGAAGATTTTTCATATAAAATGTATCCCCGCTTTTCACCCCTACAGGGGTGGAATTAAAAAAAAAATCGTTTGGGATGTATTCATAACTTGACTCAAAGATTATTTATACTAATTTTCGAGTTAATCAAGCCATGCAGTAAAATCCTCCCCTGAAAAATGTACTACCCCATTTCAGCCCGTCAGGGATAGATTTTCAAAAAACCCTGATACACATTATTATTTACCTTCAATATTAAGTATAAATACTGAGTTTCGAGTAAATCGGACTGCGCGCTAAAATTCTTCCATACAAACTTTGAAACCCCCCAATCCCTTATTAGAGGGTAGTTTAGAAAAAAAAAACTGACAATCTTCATAATTTATTTAGATAAGTATTCGTGCCAAATTTCAAGTTTATTAACTCAAGGAATAAGATTTTTCATACAAACAAATTCCCCCCTTTTCACCCTCTTAGGGGTGGAATTTCGAAAAATCCTTTCTTAGTGGATGCCTACTCTTCACGAAGAACACACCCTCCAAATTTCATGTCTCTAGGACCAGCGGTTTAGGCTGTGCGTTGATCTATCAGTCAGTCAGTCAGTCAGTCAGTCAGTCAGGACTTTGAATTTTATATATATAGATTGGCGTGGCTAGCTGACATATGGAAAATAATTTAATTTTATGTTCTGTAAGGCACAGAACTAATGTGGAACTAAAGTAATGTTAATTAATTAACACCTAGTCTACTATATAAAAATAAGTCGGGTTTTCCTTCCTGACGCTATAACTCCAGAACGCACGAACCGATTTCCACGGTTTTGCATTCGTTGGAAAGGTCTCGGGCTCCGTGAGGTTTATAGCAGGTAGGAGTAGGGTAGGAGTAGTGTAGGAGTAGGTTAGGAGTAGGGTAGGAGTAGGGTAGGAGTAGGTTAGGAGTAGGGTAGGAGTAGGTTAGGAGTAGGTTAGAATTAGGGTAGGAGTAGGGTAGGAGTAGTGTAGGAGTAGGGTAGGAGTAGGGAAGGAGTAGTGTAGGAGTAGGGTAGGAGTAGGGTTGGAGTAGGGTAGAAGTAGGGTAGGAGTAGGGTAGGAGTAGTGTAGGAGTAGGGTAGGAGTAGGTTAGGGGTAGGGTAGGAGTAGGGTAGGAGTAGGTTAGGAGTAGGTTAGAATTAGGGTAGGAGTAGGGTAGCAGTAGTGTAGAAGTAGTGTAGGAGTAGGGTAGGAGTAGGGTAGGGGGTAGGACACCACGCGAACGAAGTAGCGCCGGGCAGCTAGAAATAATTTATATGGCAAAACAACGTTTGCCGGGTCAGCTAGTATTGTATACAATCAAGTATCAGTATTTTCTAACTGAACAGACAGCTGTGCTGCTGGGGAGTTTGTTGCGCCACTTCTTCTTCCTAGCGATAGCACTAGGAAGTGGTGAAGGGCGGGCGTTTTTGGGGGACTGTCTTTTCTAATTTTGACGTTCGAAAAGTGCTGATTCTCAGCTTAATTTGAATAAATGACTTTTAATTTTGATTTATACCGAGTTCCAAACGTCGAGATCCGCAGACGTATGAAGGTTTTCAATATCGGAAAACGATTAATGTAACTCAAATGGAGTTGGGCAGGACACTTGGCAAAGCGCAGGGATGACAGATAGAGTAAGGCAGTGATCGAGTGGCGTCCAAGGACTAAGAGATGAAGTGTCGGTCGTCCGGCGGAGAGATGGGCGGGCGCCATTGTTTTCATCGCGGATCTGATGAGAGATATAGAATAGAACCTGGATGAGGGTGGCACAAGAGCGTGAGGATTGGCACATGAAAGGAGAGGGTTATACTCAGCAGTGGGTGAAGTCAGGCTCTAGATGATGATGATGATGATGATGATTGATGATGATTGATGATGGTTGTCAGTCAATCGTTAAGCCAAAGTATCAATTACGCTGGAGCAACTTTAATGCCAATGCCTTACAATTAAAAACCACACCGAAAAAGTTATACCCATTCATTCAGTCAATAACATGGCAATTAAAGAACGGAACCACACTATATAATTCAAGTTATAATACTCTACCCTCAGTTTCATTGCCGGCCCATTATTTCCTTATCAACGTTTCACCCCCACTTCCCTTTCATAATCCCCCCTTATCGCTGTCTACTCCATAAAAACCGGGGTCTTCAAAATTTAAAACCATTATTCTGTTGCAGGAACAAGTGGAAGTCGTAAAGTTATTTTATAAGTTTTTAACGACACCGTAGTTTGTAATAGGTGTTTGATTTTAATCTGATGGGTCCTTATGCCAAGGTTAATGTTCAGAATCAGAATCTTTACATGTAAACTTAGGTAGAGTTACACAGTGTCAGATGTTACAACATTAACATATGTTCTCTATGTTTTGCCATTAGGCGTATAAATATATATAATTGCCGTGATTCCCTTGTTCACAAACTAAACTAAATTTAAGTTCAATGCATCTTTTTCTTTCTATTTAATTTAGAAAAGGACAGAAGATAAATATTAGTTTAGTCCTGTCAAACTAGTCAGCGCCTGACGTAAATTGATGTATTTTTAGTAGCCATGTGGTTAAAATTACGTCTAATCTGTCTATGGAGTATCTTAATTTGACAGGATTAAACTAATATTTTATCTTCTGTCCTTTTCTTAATGAAATAGAATGAAAAGTTGTAGGCAAGGGAATCAGGGCTATAATCAATTTAAATTCAAATTAATTAAGTACCTACTATAACAATTACTGATTATTATAAATTATAGAAAGCACCAGAGTAATGAATCAATCATTCCCCTCCAGAATGTAGGTATGTTCGACGAAGTATTGATTTTGTCTTTTTTCTTCAAACTTTTTGGATTGATTATGGTCTGAGAGGGACTCGTGGTCGAAAGGTCGATCGATCAAGGATAGGCAACGCTTGCCGTGGTTAGTCCGTGAATGGGTGACCAAGTATCCGTCTCAAACTCCTTGCGGTCCGGATATAATTCGTAAATCATTGACAGTCGTTACGGAGACCTCTCTCCGTAGTCCCGAAATTCTGACAAGTAACCTTACCAAGGGGTACTTATCATTTTACCCTGATAGACAGTCACCACTGGTAGCCACATCCAGTCCATCCCTCCCATCCGGGAGTCCGAGGAGGATGGCAACAATTTTCACGCCAATGGACATATTTCAGCCGAAAACAGTCTTAGCTCTATGCACGTTTTAGATACAAATATAGTTCTATCGTCTATACGATTTTGATAGAAGAAATTATAGGTGAAAATATAGGTAGATCAGTAGATACGACATAAACTGACATGGGTAGCTAGGTCACAACTCGCCTGGTAGCGAGGTAAGTTGTGACAGAGGTGGAGGTAAGTTGTGACTCAGGTAGTTTTTGAGATGTAAAGGAAATAAATTAAATTTAAATGGCCAAATAAATGTAAATACCTAAGCAACATTAATAAAAAAACAATTTTAGTTTTAGCTCAAGTAGGAAATGTACGGACGAACAAGAAACAAAAGTCAATGTAAAAGTTATGAAAATATTATATAATGTCCGTACACAGCACAATAAAAATATAGACACAGAAGGAGTAAGACAGAAGAAACACAATAGATAGGACAATAGGACGAGATCACAAAACCACAATAATAATATTAATTCACCGCCTTTGTACCTTTTTTGTGCGAAAAGTTTAAATAAATAAATAAATTCAAATTACTGAAGAAAATTCATAGATAAGTCTATGAATTTTCTTCAGTAATTTGAATTTATTTATTTATTTATGTCTCAGCCATGACAGAAAGTTGACATCTCTGAGCAGCGCTACTATTGGCGTATTTCTGAACTAGGTATGTGGTAGGAGTGAAACCTACATAGTAATTCAATAATAAGAAAACTGCAAAATATCACATTATTTCAATACTTTAAAACTTTAATAACACTTGGTACGAAATTGAGACAATTTACTTGTGTTTCCTTCCAAGACATGCTTCGATCTGTCTTCCGAACATTTATTAGGCATTCTGAAACAATAACCCATGCAAAAACACACCAAAAGGCATGTAGAAACCTTACAAAGTATTAAAATAGGAGAGTTGTTATAAGAATTTAAACTTAGATATTCAATGCATGTATGGGTTACTAAAAATACCAACAACATAACACGTAAAGGTTATAAAAATTTTAGTGAAAAACATACTTTCGTGATTATTTTCGCCATCGACGTCACACTCCCCGTAGGCCGCCGAGACAAACCGCATCTTTTAATGCAAGAGACATAACGCGATATTGCCAGCTCCCTAACAATGATAGAATCCGAAAAATGGACTTTGTAACAACTCTCCTCTGTCACAACTGTCCTCGGTCTTTCCTAAGACTGAAAACAACTGGGCAGATTATGATTTATTGGCGATTGAAAAGTCATGAGTGCAGATCACACGACCGTTAAACAATCACATCGAGGCGAAAACATCATAAAACCGCACCTACTAAAAGCTAAATGAACAACAAAACAACGTACATTATTACGTTAACACATAAGTAAAAATACTAAAACAAGTGTAAAATAATAAATGATACGTTCATCACATAAAAATATTAGCACTACCACAAACCTACCATTTATTACAAGAGAAAAGTCGTTGTAGTCATCTCGGCAAGTTATGGTGAGAAAAATAAATAAATTTTTAGCTCGCGAGTGTCGCCCGTAGTCATTAAGATTGAGGTGAACCATATGAGCACTCACTTAGGCGGCAGACATTAATTTCGTCATAACAGTCATTTGGCCAACCGCCTGCGCCGCAGTAATATAGCTAAAAGCCTCTATTCATTATTTCTCCGTCCCCCTCCATCGCTTAAACGCTATCGTATTGATGTGACTTTCTGCGAGAAATGGGATGATGGAAATTAAGGTGCCTTGAGCTACAGATTTTGATATTATCTTCCGTTAAGCCGACGTAGTTACTAGCCGGAATGTAATCCGCAACGTAGGTATTCCTTTAGGAATATATTAATGAGATTTTCTTTTGTTGTCAGCTTCCGTACGTAATACGACGCGTATAGGTAGTAGTGTGGATATATGTGCTTAGTAATTTTTCCGATAGTGGAGCCAGGAGCAGTGCGAACAAGAGTGTAGGGCTATATGTCACACGCGTTCATTACAGTGAATAATTAATGCGCCCCTGTCGGGAAAGGTAAAAGCCTTCGTTAGAGTGTTGGCCACCTATGTCTGTACAACGCACGTCGTTACCGGCTAAGTGCTTATGAAGGATTTGTTAAGAATGACAACAGAATAGATGCCTATTTAGTACCGATGGTTTAAAGAAAGGGTCGGGGTCGAGGGTCGGCCGGTTAAAACGGCGTAACAAAAGGGAGTTTATAAGTGGTGTTAGTGAAACCTGCGGCCCTCTCCAGTGATTATAGGCTTATCTGTGCCTACTCTTTGTTATTATTTAGGATCGGCAGATTTTCTAAACGGACCTTCCTTTTATTTAAATTATGCTTGTTTTAATTATTCCTCAAAGGAAAAATCCCATTATACAGGTAAGTAGATCAAATTACATTTGTTGATTAAAAATGTTTTATGGCCTCTGTGTGCTTTCAGAGTTTGCTATTTCCATCGTAATCATGATTACGTGTTTATTTTACTTCTTTTTTTTTTGTTTTTGTTTTAGGGATGTTATATTATGTTAAAAATATAATGCTTACTTAAGGTCTTGTACAAGGGTAGCGGGATCCTCCGAAAGGGTTACCGCTGCTTGGAACATGGCTAAGGAAGGAACACGGGTGGGTTTTAGTCAGTAAGAGTCTGTACACTCCCTTCCGCTCCACCCAGAGCGGGAGGGGTCATTTGATGATTTCCTATCCTGAAAAAAAAAAGGTCTTGTACATAGTGTATCTACATAGTTTTGATAACTTTCCGATTTCGTATAACCTCATGGTGATAATGAGTTCTTTGTTAGGTACCTATCAGTTTTCCATAAAGCTGAATTTAATGTCCTCCAGCTTTATGCAAAACTTATACCTAACTATGAATGTATTCAAAATGCTTATTTAGCCGGCGCTATAAAATGTGTTGTTTATTACATAACGTTTTCATAGAAAGCGCCTACTGCACGACATTGTTAGAATTTTCAAACGGGTTAATATCAAGAGCGGCTGAGGAATGTTTAATTACCGCTGTGACATCCTGCGAGGCGAGGAGACAGTTGGCGCTAACATCGCGCCGCATGCCGCTGTAGGCTTTTCAACACACGTCTTGTAATTGTGTGATGTAACTACATATTAGCTGAACGATAGCTTGGTATTTCAGGCAGAGCTTTGCTTAAACTGTTTCATATTCTACAATGAATAAATTATTAGTGGTGTAGCTTTTCAAGTTAACATTTACAACAATGTTTTTCATGTAGGTACTGTTTTAAAAAGCAATAAGAATTCTAAATACGTACAACAGCAACAGGTTATGAAGTCGCAGGCAATTTTTCATAAGAGCGCAAAGCGAGCGTTCTCATAGATTTCACTCTTGGCGAGGAATTAGCGCGAAAGCCACGACAATTATTTACGACGTTTCCAGTGCGGAATTACAGCCTGCCGCAACACCGCGGCCTTTTATGTTTATTCACCGGTTATAATTCCACGGCGTAGAGGATTATTTGAAAACGTAAACGTAGGTGCGCCCATATTTCACGCCAGCCGCCGCCGCGTGGCAGTTGTGAAAGTAATCACTACAAACATGTCGAAAATGATCCCCACTGCACGCTTAGATGCGGGAGGTTAGCGCGCCCTCATTTGTAATGCACTGACAGAATGCATAATGGAATGCGGATTTGTTTCAGGCCAGTTGGTAAGTTCGTTAACTGACTGCTTTGGTATTGTAATTGACTCTACATATTGATAAATAGTAACGATACCCTATTTTATCTGGATTATAACATAAATATGATATTTCTAGTTATTAGAAATCGATGTATCGATGTTATCTGTTGGGAAATACATAAAGTACAAAAGCAAATCGAAGGTTGTCGTCGTAATCATAAATAAAGCTCGGCACGAGTATGGCCTATCGACAATAATAAACGGTGGTCATAACTACGTACCAAATGAGTATTTACAGGAAATGCAAATGATCAAGGTGTCAAATAGCGACCATTAAATTTGGATAACGCAGCTTACGTTTATATTTCGCACGTAATCCGCCCGACGTGTAAAATACGGCGCGTCAGTAAATATTAAACTCTGCAATAATTTCGCTTGTGTCAGTGTCATAAATATTGTCCAGAGATTTTCATATTAATTGCAGCTCCACTAGAGCACCTCTGTACGTATGAATTTTAATTTTATGACCCTTGTTTACATCGAGCTTTGTAAAAATATCTCTCTAATTTGTTAATACAGTGCCCATTTTAAAAACACGTGTCTGCGTGTTTCGATATCCATGTCTCTTCCAGTTTACTTTATTGTTGTTCCATCTTGCTGCCTCCTTCCTCATATACGAGTATATTACCCTTCAGGGTTCTTAGAATAAGCTTTACATTCTTACAACAGTTGAACAAATTGCTTGTAATTGACTTTTACAAATTATATTGCGCCAAAGATATGTTTTGCAGTAAAAACGAAGAGAGAACGGTCCTCAAGAGGCAAGAAAACAAATTGATTTTTGATGTTGCCGGCTCGCTCATTCATGATAATGATTTTCTGTGCCATTTCCACCTGATTGACTGACAAAAACTTAATTTATCGATAAACTTTAATAATTGCGCTATGTAAAAGGATCTTTTACCGAAAACTCATTATCTGTGATTGATTGAATTAAGTTCGCCGTTAGCTGATAGTTTAATTATTAATTATTATGATCACGCCTCTGTCGTACGCACAGTTACCCTCTGTGTAATTACGAGATCTGGTTTAAAGGGTTTGTTGGATCATTGGCTGTGAGTACGTCATACACAATGGCTACAATGACAGGACGCGCTCATTTTATTTCATATGTACCTATTCAATAAGATTCATGAGTTATGAAAGTTCTTTCTTATAGTATTTTTGATAAAGCTGATGAAAGTTCTTTCGGACCGTTTGGGGCGAAGCTTCATTCGTTTTATACACGGGTCAGTAATCCATTAGATAAATATCTTTAGTAATGACATTTTTATAGATTTCGTATCACACTCTCGTCCTATTTTATATTATGGTAATCGTATATCACGATGCATGTTTTGTCAGTACTACATTAAATTTTATAGAGACGTTTGGGTAACAAATGGGTTTTCTATAAAGACGTGGATAGGAAAACATTAGTTCGTTTTCTAGCTCGACAAATCAAGATAGTGTCGCGATAAACGTCACATCCAATCACCTGGTGTCCTATTACCAGGTGCGTGGTGTTATTTACGCGGGACCAATCAGTATGTAAATATGTAGGGTAGGTGAACGTGCTGGAGTGAGTGGGCAGAGGCCCTGCGCGCACAGCCTCCGGCGCGCCCTGCGCACGAGCGCACGCTTATGGCACAGCTCTAACGTTGCAAATCCCCCAGTGACGTGCTATCCTTATCTGATAAACGTAAACCGGAGCTCGGGAGATAAATGTGTTGACTTATCGGGACGTTCATCCCATTAATTGTTTATTTACCATTCGCGATGGCTCTCGGCTCGTTTATATTGTTGATGTTTGCTCTGGACATGGTCGCCGCGGACGCGCAGCTGGTGCAGCGCGCCCGTCTGCGTCACGCGGTCTCCGCCTGCAACACAAGTGTCACTTACAACAAAGTGCTGCTGAAACACGTCACGCTGCTGTCAAAGTACGTGTTCACGGGCAAAGTGTTTGGTGTGAAATCCGGTTATAATGGAACGAGAATATACAAAGTGAACATACGCCGGGTATTGAAAGGTGATTTAAATGATATAGGTGTGCTGGTGAAGTTCGGAACCGCAAAGTCTTTACGCTTCAGTGACGCCACGATTTTCGTGGAAAGCTCTAGTATTTCGTGTCCACCTCTACGTGTTCGCACATACGGTATATTTTTAACTGAAAAGAGACGATATGGAGGCACTTTGTGGCTTAGCTTAGTAATAGAACCTTTGGTGTTGACGTTAAGGAGTTTAGGAATAATCGAGGCGGTTGTCAAAGGTAAGATTTATTTTATGATTGTTATGGCTAAGGCTAACCATTGTAATCCTAAACAGCAATTCCATTTGTACTTGTACGGATCTAACATAAACCTTGGACGTTGTTTATGACTCATTGTCACTGCCAGAAAACGTAAAATTCCATAAATTCTCTCGTACTCGCGAGTACTTCAACCAGACCACGTAAATCAGTAACCAGTTTATGTGTTCGCGTTGTTTTAATAGTGGTGCGTAAATAAACAAGTAGGCGGCAATTAGTCGAGGGGCGGGGCGACGTCAGCTCGGCCTGCGACGCGACGCGGCGACGGCGACCGGCGACTTATTGCTACCTGTTGTTGTCGAGACTACCGACTCGAGATATCGATATTGCGGGCAATTTTTAAGTCAATCAAACTGGCTGCATTTCCATTAGGATAACTTCCCGATACATAAATTAAAACGTAGTGCTAATTGTTTCGGACAAATTGGAGGTTTTTTATTGCTGCAGATAGTCAAAATAAAAACTCAAAAACGTACAAAAGACCAAGTCTTTTGTACGTTTTTGAGTTTTTATTTTGCCTTTAGGTACCTAGGTAATAAGTCAATCAAACAAGCGTTTTGACTTACTTCGTTTAAGCTCTTTCAATTAATTAGGACTTATTGAATGGGTTTCAGAAAAAGCTTTCAAAATTGATGATCGAAAACAATGATCGGAAATGATCGGAATCTTATAGGAAAGTAGGCAAGTGTTGTAATTCCAAAGAAATAAGTATGAAAATTGATTGAAAAATCGAATGATGATGTAGTGAACAATTCGAGTTCGTAAGTACTGACTTTTGTAATTTTAAATACCCAATTAATACATTATTCTGGTCAAGTCCATTTGGGACTTGAACATAAGCAGAAAACAATTGTTTTTATTATTGTAATAATTTTGGTTTTGTCTTATCTAATATTCTTATACGTTATAGTTGCCTTTTATTCCACTATTAAGTTTTTAAGCAGAACTTAATTATTTTGTTCGTCGACAGCGACCAAAATCTACGAATTGAGAACTCATCGGTAGAGCTCTATTTTAATAGAAAAAAGTTATTTGAAGGCAATACTTTGAAAGTGTGATTATAAAATAACTTTATATATTTATATGTGTTGCACGAAGATAAAGCCTGTTATTAACGTACCTATTTTTTGGGTTTAATAATATTTATTTGGACCGAGATGTACTTTTCGAGCTTATTTTTTTTAAATAACTGGAAATTCGTTTTCTCGTTTTAAAATTTGTGTTATCATTAAGTATACAATTTTCACAGTCTTATTTTGAACATCTTGCAACTTATTGGAGTTTTTAGCAATCAGACTACTCCAGATGGAGCATATCAAACATGGTCGGACGAGGGTGGATAAATGCGTTTGCGTAACTTAGATTGTCGATTTAGAATACGGTTTTAACGCATTTACAGCCTTCAGGAATTTTTCACGAAGTGCATTTAATATTGATATCTTATTTTTTTATTCAAAATCTGTACAACAATAACATATAAAAAATCTGCCTAACTGCAAAATAGTTTGTCAGCATCTAGAACTATGTACTTACTCCGAGATATCTGATGTGACCAAATTATGCATAATGTAAGAAAAAGTTTTTTAACAAAATGTTGTAATTTAAAAGAGTGTCCAAGGAGTTTCTATCCCCTTCTTCTCCATAGGAACCTACTACGCTTTGAAATAGGCAACTATTCTATTTTCTTTTTGACTTACTGACCCCTTGATAACTCAAAAGTGCCTGTAGGTACCTTCTAAATGGTTTAATTGCTTTGCTAAATAAAGGCTTTGAGTTTGAGTTTTGACCGCAAACCATCAAATCGCCCACAGCTATCTGCTAATAGATTTCCGTTCCCAGAATTATCTTGTAATGTTAAAGTAACTGCGCGAGAGACTACATTGCCAAATTGCTACAACAAGTTAATAGCTAAGTTTATTGCTTAGAAACTATTAGTAGATTCGGAATTATTGAAGAGACAAAATGGCCTTAAAAGGTAATTTATTAAGTACAGCAATTTCCGATTGTTACAATACCTACAATACAACCTGCAATTAAATCTTCGTACGTCTATCGAATTATTATTACATTACATACCTAGCCTTCCTCGATCTCTTTCCAAATCTATCTACGTATTAAAAAAAGAACTCATATCTACACCTACAGAATTCCTCTAATTTTCTACCGTAGAATTAATAGTTACTGGATCAAAGTACAGACGCAAGCAGGTCAAGCTACCCGAAACTGTCAATTTTTCCCAATCAACCTTGAACCTTAGTGCTTTAGCGATTAAGTTGAAAATCTATTAAAGAAATTTGACAGATTGTAGTAGCTTGATGTGCTGGCGTCTGTACGTTAGCTAGGCGTGGGTAGACGGGAGAGCTTAGTCTATTGTGGTCAACGGAAGGTTAAATATCACAGTAGTATCATAATCATAGCCAGAGAAAGGTTTCCAGCGTATCGCCCACGGACATCACGATACCCTGTTTCTATAAATTAAGCCTGTTAGTGCTTATCTTAAATATTCAGATAAGAGTAGATAGAATCTTAGTACTTAGACTTACGTTATAAATATGAGTCTGTGAAGACGTTGGTTACTTAATTACCCATAAACGGCTGAACGGATTTGGATATTTGGCAAACAAATAATTTTTAAATTCTAGCCTTTACTTTTGTTATTATTATGTGTGATTACTCATTTCGGAGATTGCCGGTAAACCTATAATTGGCGACTGTGTAAGACCGAGGCTATTGTGATCTATTAGTACGTAAGATTATATTATACATAAAACCTGTTGGTGTACCTTAATAAATAAATAAAGAATACATAGGTACAAAGTAGGTACTGGATTAAAGCTACGGTTTTCTAGAAGAGTCATGGTGGCCGCCACATAACGGCCGCAGTAACGGTTGTCATGAATTTGACGGCCGCTGGGTTTGACTTTACGGTGTCAAAAAAGACTTTTTAGAAAAACGCACCAACTTACTTTCATGAATAACGTTTTAGTAACGGCTTTCCTCGGTAAATTGCGGACGCTATGTAGCGGCCACATTTCTTCTACGAAAACGTAGCTTAAGATTGGGGATACTTATTATCACATACATGCAGATGTTCCCCTAGGATACGAATGAACAGCAGGCAACCGCTTTGGCATCATCCATATGGAAAGTTCTGAAATATTACCTGGGATTTAAGCATGGGCCTACGATCAGTTAATGACATGTTCATTAAGAAAAGTTGTTCTATTTTCACGAGCCATTTAATTTAGATCTGCACCTGTGTTTTGCAAAGCCCTCTAAAAAAATGAGCAAGAAAAATAAAATAGTTAAATTATGTATGAACTGAAAAGCATTTCATGTCGAAACATTACAAAGTCAACAAAAAATGTGGTCGACATTTTTTAATAAATAAAAATCAATTTCCCTGGAACGTGTAATGCGGGTAACTGCGGGAATATTAAATTTTCGACGTGCATGTCTCCACAAAGTTCGTCATGTTCTGAAGTTCAGTTTACCTGCCCGCTGCACCAGATATTAATATTATGAAAACCACAACTCGACGGCAACTTTTGTAGGTAAATACATGAATTTGAGTACCGAGTCAACTTTGATACTGGGATACGAGTTGCACTTTATTTGTTTAGTTATTCTACGTCTTATAGTGGTTTTGGAACTAATATTAGTAATGGAGACAGAAAGTATTTTTGTAAGTAAATATTTTGTTATTAATAATAACTTACGTGTTCAATTCTTGCATCTCAGCAGGGTAGCAGAAAAGTAAAAAAAAAGAATAATGAATTGAGTATTGAGTAAGTACCAGCTGGATGACAGTTGCCGAAAATAGAGCTGAATGGCGTGCAATTGGAGAGGCCTATGTCCAACAGTGGGCCTCTGTAGGAAACTGCTGAACAAATGATGGGTGCTGTTGCGTGCTCTTTTTCTTCTTCAACACATACAAGCATGGGAGGAATGACCAAATGAGCGGTACCAAATAGCAGTAGCGACTTAAGTAAATGCCACATGGATTTTGTATCACGAGATATCTAATAGGTCTGCAATAACGGCTTCACGAAATTAAGATCGTGACGGTTTATGTTATATCTTCAAAGGTTAACCCCAAGGGGTAGAAGGACAATTCCCTTAAAAAAAAGTTTCAGTAAAGTACTTACTTCTGTTCATTATACCACCTGATTATGAAGAGTTAACTGGAGTTCTGACAATGACTCATTCACCAAGCTAATAAAACTTGGGTCGTGAGGATTTTATGTTCATTTCGGCATTATATTTCACACATGGTCGTTGTTAAGATTATAAGAAAACATAAAGTTTGACGGGCGATGTTTTATGTAGGCGCGGGCGACTGTCTGATTGCAGCCATTGCGCCGAGCCGACCAGAGATACCGGGTAGGAGTACCTACCGACTATAATTTGTCATTGTTTTGTTCAAGTAAGAATACCTAAAATGAACTTGTTTATCTGAATTATCATGTTTTCCTATGGAGTGTTTACATAACTAATGATTTACAGTTACCGGGAAAACTTTCAGGAATTGCATCTTGTTTGTGTATGTAAGTAAATAAATAGTACAAAAGGGAGGTCACTTATACTCATCAGTGGTTGGAACAAGGCTGCCGCTGCCAAGGATGTGATAATGATGTTGTAAATAAATTAGTGGATAGACTAATATTGTATTTACCAACGCCACCGAGGTTTAATGTAAAACATATTTTATCTATTTACCTACAATAAATCTATTTATATCACTAAAATTGTTAAAACCTTTCATAATTTACTGACTAGCAATAAGAATACTCAAATAACTATTCGATAATGTTCCCATTGCTATTTCTTAATAGTAATGAGCATTCAGACTTTATAGATTTCATCTTTAGCTATTTAAAGGATGGGATTATGATGCCAATAAATAGCAACGCCTCCGTAGGTACAGACAGCAACATAAATTGTTGAAATCAACTAAAGGAGTGGTATTAATTTTAGTCCATTCTGTGTAGGTTATCGAAACTCGGTTATAGCAATATGAACGATCAGGTCTCCAGCCATATACCATTCTTCGTAACAATACATGATTTACTTTTATGACCAAATAAAAAACAATCTTGTCACCAGTTCCGTTAGTCCAGATCAAAAATCTACAGGAAGCTTTCTTTCTTTCTTTTTTTATATGTCGAGTGACTTCTGTTGCTGACCGTAGCTGCACTCACGCTAAAGGAACTGCGATCGCTGGCTCGTTCGTAATCTATCCACTCCTACGACACTAACGACTTTCCTGGAACTGTGTAATTACTTGCCTGTTGTTGCCTGTGTGTTGGCTAAATGATTTAACTTAACATACCTACAGCTAAAACACATTAACAATTAAAATAAAGTGTCCACTTTGACGGCTATTGATTTTATTCATGGTCGTTAGGAAGATTACCTTCGTAATGGCTTTTGTGTAAATAAAAAATCATAACGGTTGTTAGTTTGACTATTCTATAACTTCCTTTGGCTAGTTCAGCTTTTCTGAACAAATAGGCAGAGGTTCTTAAAATATAAGCTGTTTCAAGTTTATCATAGCAGGTTAAGTGGTAATCAAAATATAAGTAACAACGTAAGAGTAGAAAGCTTAATGTCTGAACTTCGCAGGTCGTTAAAGTTGATGATCGAGTTCGCTTGAACTCTGACTAACTTGGGATCCTTTGGGATAACAACGGCAACTATAAACTCAGAAGTCAGGCCGAATCGCGAGCGTCCATGTGCCGCGGCCACTTTCATTATTAAATCGAAACACCTTTACCTTTAGGCGGTTTTAAATGAAATCGTCTATATTCTCGTTACATAATTAACTCGTGCTGGATATCATTAAAAAGGAGTGACGGTTTGAGTATTCGATTCGACGAATTTATCGGATATAAATCGGTCTTCCATAATTGTTTATGTGGGATTAATTGTTCCGTGTGGGTCGGCTCGCCGACGGCGGCGGGCGGTTCTCGTATATCACTAAACTGACGCGCGATTCAATTATACCACGAACTGATGGAGGATGGTCGAATGCATAAAAGTTTCCATGCTGCAAGTGCTCCATGCTCCTTCATATAGTCGTACATACGTGCGATTTGCATGCTCGTCACTCATCGTTCGTAAAAGCTTGTTAATTTTGTTGGTATAACGTTCACTTCTTTAATCAACAGGGTTCAAGGACTGTTATTGTTTCTGCCAATTGTTTTGTCAATTATAAATCAGCTTTGAGGAATCAGAATAAAACTGTGGAAAGATTTCCATTAGTTGCTATGACGAGAAATTATGCTAAAGAAATATGAAATTCTATTTATTAAGTAGGTATGTAGTTTAATTCTCGGTTTGGTCCGTTGTCGACACAATATGCTTGAATATATGGAAGTTCTGGCACATTGGTTTGCGGAAACCGTAGGTCTGTATCTCGCAGGTGGTGAGCCATCCATTGCTCATTGGAGTAATTTAGTCTCCGGGATGGCAAGACATCCACGATGTCATCTATGTCTATCTATGTATCTTTGACTGGTTTATGATCTTGAGGTTTCGTAATAATAGGCGACCCCTCTTCACTCGATGTGGATCGTAAAATACCATAGGAAATTATGGGATACCTATTCTCAACCCCCACTATTATGAACACCGGAGAACTACTTTCGAAGTTGTGGACGAGTATGTTTACCTAGGACAAACTGTCCAGTTAGGTAGGTCCAACTTTGAGAAAGAGGTCAATCCGACTCGGCGGCTTCGGGAAGCTACGCAATATCTTCTCATCCCACATATACCGCAAACACCGCAGTATCTCAAGACGAAAGTCTTTGACCAGTGCGTGTTGACCTATGACACTGAAACGTGGTACCTCACTATGGACCTTATTAGAAGGTTTAAAGAAACCCAAAGCGCAATGAAGAGGGCTTTGCTTGGAGTTTCCCTAAGTGATCGAATCAGAAATGAAGAGATCTGCAGAAAAACCAGGGTAACCGACATAGCCCAATAAATTGCCCAACTTAAGTGTCAGTTGGCAGAGTACATTGCTCGCAGAACAGATGGCGTTGCCAGGCTTCCTACAAGGTGGACCGATGACTTTGTGAAGGCCGCAGGGATTCGCTGGATGCAAGAAGCACAGAGCCGGTCGAAGTGGCGGTGCTTGGGGGATGGGCCTATGTCCAGTATTGTCCGGCTGAAATGACGATGACTCTCAAGAGGAGGGTTGTGTCTTCACATCAGTCTGTAAACAGCGCCATACAACAACAATCTGCTATTTAATCCTTGATTAGGCATGTCAAAAGAAAACCCGTCTTCTGCAGTAGACACTAATTAGGTTGTTAAATGATCCAGTAGCTAGGGTACCCATCTCAATGCAATTCAAATGTAGGTATTATTCCACATTTATACAATAAAGCCAATACAAAACAGAACTCTTCATATAGCACTCACTATGTAGATTATGAAGTAATATGAGTTTCAATTAAGTGTCGAACCGTGCGATAGCAAGTTGCCGAGTGTAACGTTAACGTCTCATCCGGGCGGCAGAGGGCGCTGTTAAATCTGGCGCAGATAATAAAGTGGACCGTATTTACGACAAGCTCGTAGCAAGTTATAGGTCGATTCGATTAGTCCGATACAGAGTTTACGGAACGTGTTTACGGCAGCTGAGCAACTTGTGTATTTAGCTGCCACACGTTTATACACAACTATTTGTGTCGTGTTTTGCCTATTTGTAGTTTCGTTAGTCACGATATCACGGGTTATTAAAAAGTTATTTTAGTGAGTGCTTACAATTTGCAGCCCTTTTTTTAATTGATTTTAATATCATCGTAAGGCAGACATAGTATAGGTTTAAGAGCTTGTAAGTACTTAATTTCCTCTGGTCTACCACCAATGTTACCATCGTAAGTAATTAGTTAACAAAACCTACTAATATAATACCAGCCTTAAATATTTACAATACCTACTACAATAACTACATCTTCGCTAGTCAACTGTTCCGTTCCGTTTTGAGAATCTTAAAAGAATCAATCATGAGATGGGCAAAGATCGCTCTCACTGGACGTCTAAGGGAGGACATCGCCGTCGAGGCGAAGGTGTGAGGTTCTCTTAATGTTTGCTAGGCCAGAGATCGCACAAGACAAGACAAACCTCCCGTTTAGTAAAAAAGGGGAGGCCAGGGGAGGGAAGGGAACAAAAAAAAAAAACAATATACTGCCTCTTTTCCTCAACAGATTCACTTATGGAAATTGTATCTGACGCTATCACTATTCCAAACACATCCTAAAAGGAAAGTATCATGAACTGACCCACACCCTAATACCTTAAACAAACGTTATCCTTGAATCAGTATTGTTTTACTCAGTAATTTATTGCTAACATCTTCCGAAATTAGCCTCTGTTTGTTGTTTACCGTGCTATTGCCTGACTCTCATTGCGCGCTGGAGGTCCTTTTACTGACCTTTACAAACAGCATAAGTAGTGTTTGGTTATTTGCAATTAATATGTTGTCTTGCTACGGCATTGTTGTTGGCATTGTCCTAAAACAACATTTTGAATATTTGGTCTGTGACTCTGTGCAGTCGGGACTTCGGGGCCAGATATCGCTGCTCCCGCCTACACCCTTATTATGCAAACTGTTCGACATTTGCAGTATTTGCCGCAGAGAAAATGTACGTGTACGGAGTGTAAAAAGACTATTCTAATAACTGTACGTACTTAAGGCCACCCGTATTGTCTGTCATGTTTGTCTTTTTGCCTTTACTTTGTATTGAATTTGCTCTGGCTGGAAAGGGTTTACTCCACTCAATTATTACCCCTACCAGCGGTAATTCTTCTACAGAATCGATTACAATATTTCCTTTTACGTGAAATATTAGAACTTTTACTAGAAAAACAGTCGCCGCACAAGGAAAAACATTATTCGTGTCTTGTACGCAAGTAGCAAATATACAGCATGAAGATTATTACGGCATTTGAATTCCCCACTATGCTGTTGTTTTTATGATCGAGCCAGCTGAAAAGCATCTCTTTTTATTTTATATCAAGTGAAGAACAGGTGGCTTATAGAGAGAGAGTGAGATATTGTTTGTATCGATTTCAGTCACGTGCGGCGATAAAATATAGGTTTTAAAGATTGCAGTAGTTCAACGTGCATGACTTGTTATTTCTATAAGCATTAGCATGTTGTTAAAGAGCCGAAGTAAACAGATAATAATTTAACCTAGGGCTGATTTTTCCAACGCCAGATAACTTTACAGGAGGAATAATTTTGAACTTTTGAAAGTTCTTCCATACAAAAACAGCCGGATGTCAATTTTAATCCACGAATAAAAATTAACGGTCGCTTGAAAAACAGCCCCTAACGAATTAAATTAGAATAGCGACGGACAAGTAAATTCACTAAACTTGTTAACGCGTAGTTGTAAATTATAATATTGTTCGCGTGTGTTTATTTTTTCTTCATGAATCTTGTGTTCAAATACTGCCCTCAGTGGTTTCAGTAGTTCGTTTACAAAGCTCGGTGGAATTGTATCTAGTAAACATTGCATGTTGTTTCAGAACGTGAGTCGTTCAAAATTTATGCTACCTTGAGGATTTAATCACTTGTTTCAAGTTTTGTTACAAGTTTACATAGGTACCTTCGTAGTTTATGTTTAGAGTTGTTTGTCTTGGTGGTTGCAAGCGCTACTGCTTAGCATAATGTGGGTTCGATTCCCAGGTTGGGCCATGTTATTAGGTTTTTTTATCTGGAAATTCCTGGTAAACCCTGAGTCTGGATTTGTGCCCGGTTTATGACAATCTCAAACTCAAATCATTTATTTCAATTAAACTATTTACAGGCACTTTTGAATTGTCAAAATTAAATAGTCGGTCAGTTAGACAGGAAGTTGAAGCTAGTTGAAGGTAGTAGACAATAGGCTTGCTCCCTATTATATGGGACTACTTCAAAATAACTGGCGAAATGTGGGTAACCATATCATAGGTACCTATGATACGATTAGCCACACGCCTCGCGTGTACCTACACGCCTCTGCCCTACCCTTCAGGTAAATTAGGCGTGTTGTTATGTTATGTGTTGTTTGATGTTACATGATTTTAGGGAGTATTTCATTTACCTGAACATTGTGATTAAATTAAATAATTCAATAAATAGAAAATTAGGTAGGTATTTCAATATGACAGCAAAGTATAATACCTATAATATAGTTAAATCTTATTTCAATAGTAACAAAACTTGAAAAGATTGTAGGAATAATCTAAAAAGAAACTGAAAGCGCCAAAATGTCGTGTAGCGACAAGAAAAGCTTAACTTTAAAGTCAAAGGTAATTAAATTAAAGAAAAAGAAGTAGAAATCAATTAAAGATTTATTTACATGGATTGAGATGGAATGGCAGTGGTGTGTATAATGTGGATATGGGGTGTATGGATGTCGATGCGCGATAGGTGGGTTGAGGAGGCTGAGGTGGAGATACAGCTGGAGCTGAAGTTGTAGTTAACTGACAACCCTACACTTATAATATTAATGTATTTAACAATAAAATTGGAGACCGTGTGTGAACCTGAAACGCTGTAGGGCTGTAGGTATGTAAGAGCTCATTAGTTTCTTAATTTAATAAGTTAGTTTGGGCGCAGACGTCGCTCGCGTCGCACGCATAAATTGAAATCAGCTCCTGTTATGGCTTTCATTAAAACCTTTTATGATCCGGTGGCAGTTCCCATTTCGCCTGTTCCAGCCGCGCATGTTAAATTATTATAATTTTAATGATACCTACGTACCTACATGCAAAGTATGTGGGTTCACCAAGCACTTTCAGTTGAATGAATTTTTATTTTATCATTTTAAAATAACGTATAACGTCGGAATGATAGCATTCACCTCATTATTACGATGAATAATGTATTCTGTGGCTTCATTTTTATATTTTCGGATACCACCAAAACATGGAAAGAGGTGTTCTTATTTTCTTTTATTATTTACCCAACGTTAAGGATAATGACTTAATTGAGCTTACTTTTATATCAACTTGTTATGCATTCCAAAAAAAAAAGAACGTTAACTTCCGAACTTTCTCATTGGAAATTTCATCATACTTCATTCGGTATTTCAAAGGCGCTGAGCAAATGTATGGGCTTCGATGACTTTATACTAAATATTAAGAGGTTAAATTATCTTAAACGGGGCAATTAAGATTACAGCGTCGAAAGTGCTCGTAATGTCATTGCCGGCAGCCCATTTACAACGCAAGGGCAAGTAACCACGGGGCCTATCAGTTTTATTGGCTTTATTTATATGTATTTACATGTGTGCACTGCGGCTAATAATGTCTCATTCAAGAGGATGAATCACGACGATGTCCAGTGAAAGGCATGTTATTGTGTAATTTAACTAATTAACTGCATACCAGTGGGTTAGTTAGAGACAGGAATGCAGTGTCGTTTATGAATATGTAAGTATAAAGGGTTCACAATAATGCAGTTCCTCTACAGCTACACATACTGAAAAATATTTAAATAAAAGATCTAGTAAGTTAACAGTCTATGTCCATCTGACCACCATTATTTATTATTATTATTATTATTTATTTATTTATCCTCACACTGGAACGCCATACGGCAATTACACCAATGGAGCATAAAATCACTGTGCTGCTTTCGATCCATCCTGTGCGCGGTGGACATCGAATGAGTGGCGATGGTTCGGGCACGCTCACGCAGTGTGCAAGTGCAGCATTTGTCCATAACCCCATCACTCCTTCCATATTGCGCACATTCATTGCGAATTTTTGAAACTTAATGAGTTTTCAAAGTAAAAACATTAAAATTGAAAAACACGGACAATTTTGAGGTGTCATCCTGCCTGACAGATGACGGAAAAAAAAAAAAATATCTACCATATATCTGCCCATTTCAAAGTTTCTTGGAAGAGATCGCAGAAAGCGATAAGGCCGCTCATTGTATGTTTTTAAGTGTCAAATGTATTTTTTTTTGTTATGTATTTCCTGGTGTACAAAAAAGTATACATAATATAAATAAATATCTCTAAGGTAAAAAACCTGAATCTAAAATTACTATAGAAATCCCGCTAAACCTGCGTCTGAAACAAAATAGTACAAATAGGTACCTACACAAAACTTCTTCGTTTCAGAAATTCAGTCCTTGACCCCACCTTGGTCTTTGATTTGTTCCTCGCAAATGGACCGAGAACCTTTATTTAGAGATCATTTATTATTTAGAGTATCCAGCTATTTACTTATTGTCGGACTAACGAGATAATCGCGTGTGGGCCAACGGCTACCGGACCTTCGACCAGTCCCATCTCGACTGTCTCCCTCTCTTGGGAATGCAAGGAACTATTTTTAACATTGTTTGAACTTTGAAGCATAACTGTTACTTCTTGCAAGACAAGACAAGAGAAGTACGTAGTGGTGTTTGATGATATATTTTTAATTTCTAAAACATCTTTCAATGGATTCTTGTCGTAAATAAGTATTTCAGGTTTTTGGTTTCAGATGATGTCTGCTTTTCATCTTTCACGTGTGCGATCTTTGAGATAAAACACTGGGATAAAACTCTATTCTAGTTAAAATCTTAGATTCACTGACAGACAACGCACAGCCTAAACCACTGGGTCTAGAAGCATGAAATTTTGCACAAGAGTTCCTTTTATAACGAACAACTTTTATTCCTTTTATATTATAAACTAGCTTCTTCCCGCGGCTTCGCCCGCGTGGATGTCGGAAATTATCCCACGGGAACGTGCTAACAGGATAAAAAGTATGTGCTTCCCCAGGATGCCATCTATATCTATGCCAAATCAGAAGTTCAGTGGTTTAGGCGTGTAAATGTAACATACAGTTTCAAGTTCAAATCCTCCCCTTAAAAACCGAATTACCCGTTTTTGTACCGTCAGTGGTAAATTTTCGACAACTTTACATATTTATTATTAATTATTTTCTGTCAAAAGTATCAATACTGAGTTTCGAGTTACTCCGACCGCGCATTCAATTTCTTCGACATAAACTTAACACCCCTATATCCCCCTTTGAGGGGTAGTTTTGAAAAACTTATAATGATAAACTTTATTACTTACTTAGGCAAATTTCAAGTTTATTAACTAAATGAATAAGATTTTTCATATAAACTGTATCCCCGCTTTTCACCCCCACAGGGGTGGAATATAAAAAAAATCGTTTGGGATGTATTTCATAACTTGACTCAAAGATTATTTATACTTACTAATTTTCGAGTTAATCAAGCCATGCAGTAAAATCCTCCCCTGAAAAATTGACTACCCCATTTCAGCCCGTCAGGGGTAGATTTTCAAAAAACCCTGATACACATTATGCTTTACTTTCAATATTAGGTATAAATACTGAGTTTCGAGTCAACCGGACTGCGCGCTAAAATTCTTCCATACAAACTTTGAAACCCCCCAATCCCTTATTAGGGGGTAGTTTAGAAGAAAAAAAAACTGACAATCTTCATAATTTATTTAGATAAGTATTCGTGCTAAGTTTCAAGTTTATTAACTCAAGGAATAAGATTTTTCATACAAACTTTCATCCCCTATTTTATCCCCTTGGGGGTAGAATTTATCAAAATCCTTTCTTAGCGGATGCCTACGTCATAACATCTACCTGCATGCCAAATTTCAGCCCGATCCCTCCAGTGGTTTGGCCTGTGCGTTGATAGATCACTATCTCAGTCAGTCAGTCAGTCACCTTTGAGTTTTATATATTTAGAAGATACTTTTCCGGCATAAAAAGTACCCAGTGTGGTGCCCAGGATATTAAGGAATAATTATACCAAGTATCATCATAATCGAACCGGTAGTTTTTGCGTGATGCCTGAACAAACAGACAGACAGACAAAAAATTTTTTAATCATATTTTTGGGTACGGTGTCGGTCTAGTAACACCCCCCTGCCATTTATTTTTTTTATATTTTCAATGTACAGAATTTTCACTTCTACAGATTTATTATAAGTAATATATATAGATAGATATAGATATAGATCATGTCCAAAGGGTAAAAGAGGGGATGAATAGAAGTTTGTGATGTGTGGTTGCTTGTGTGGTGCTGGTGGTTGTTGGATGGTGATGTATGGAAGTTGGTCATTTTTGCCGATAGGAAATCCCAATCGGGCACACGCCTCAGATAAAGTCGTCATCTATGTGTATGTAACAATGTAAACAAACGTCTGCCGTGAACTTTTGAGGAAAAGGCCTTGACCTGACCTGTTAGCAGACAACGGGTTTACATATGCAAGACATCTTGTACTCATACAGTCAGCCTCATAATGATGTACAGTGATCCTGTACATCATTATGAGGCTGACTGTATGAGTACAAGATGTCTAACAAGACTTTCGAAAAATTGTGAACTGCAACAAACCATTTACAATTTAACACATTATTTTTCAATAGTTTATAATCTGTTCATGGCAAACCGACCAATTGTGAACTGGTATACAACTTGCATGCGACGGATCGCACCTTGCGCTAATACTAAATAACCAAGTAACTGCGACCAACTTGTAAGTACGGCTTGCCTGCCGCAGCAGCGGCAACGCTCGCTTCGCTCACTCGACTCGCGCGGTGTTGGTCAGAGTCATAGTTCTAACCTAACCTAACCCATTTGGTCGGGGTGCCTTGGCTTGGTTACTACGATCAATTTCGCTACCGCCAAGACCAACAAATCAGGGACGGTTCACAATGTTTCGGGTGATAAAATCGGTTAGATTTTTAACCCTGTCGGTAAGTGCAGGTCCGTTCACAATTTATCGGTTTGATATGGATAGATAAATACTAATAATACTAATGAACTATCGAAAATTAATACTTTACATTGTAATTTGTATACAGTATGGTACAGTTCACAATTTGTTCACAGTTTACAACCTCGCGAGATAGATTATAAACAAACGTTGTTCACAATCCTACGGTGACCTAAACACCTTTTTGAGGCTGACTTTACCTCAGCAGTATTCCCTTTAATACTGTTTTATTTGAGTAAGCACTCTTGCAGCACAAGTAAACAATTATAGCACTCTGTTTATGCACTCAAGTTATTATTTACTTCAATCGGCTCCCTTTAAGTAGAGCAGAAGCTAAGTAACAGTACCTAAGTTACTGTAAAGTAATTTTAAATGCTTTCATGCATTTATTGAACATCTATTAACATGATAATATTATGTTCAAGGAATACTAATGATGAATATTTATCAATACTAAAATTATAAAGAGGTAAAAATGAGTTTGTTGTGTAACCTTCAGAACTACTGATCCACACCCTAATTGCGTAACACACGATCAATCACAATCTAAATGATTTTGATGGATATTTCTAATCCATTGCTTCATAATGTTACGAGCTTCGGGTTCGTGACAATAAAAACTGCCGATATAAATTACTAAAAATTACACTTTAATTAAACAACACTAATAACAACTCAAACACACTAATTATAAAACACAATTTCTCTTAAGTCGCACTTGAAGATCGCTATCGATGTATTCGCATGTATGCATGCATGAATCGCTGATCCAAGCCTGATCCGGTCGTGGCCCACCCCGGCCTTATATAGTGCCGCAGATAGTTCCAGAACCTTCTATTGTAGAAACATCTAGAAGGTTCGAGTACATACCGGCCCCGACTGACCAGATGTCGATAGTTACAATCGAAATTTCTAGAAGGATCTATTAGTTCTGCTACCCGATACTAGATGGCGCTAGTGGTAAATTAGTTCTGCTACTCGGGACTAGATGGCGCTAGTGGTAACTAATGTCACTATGTACCAGGCATTAATTGTGGCGCGCAACGATAATGTTCGAAAAAGTGGTCTGCTCAAAAACGTAAATAACGCAATTAATGTTATTGAATTGTCAAAATGAAAGCCATTGCTTCTGATAGTGTGTTACGTCATTACCCCGCAGATTCCTATTTTTTTTTTCACGAATGGGGAGCGATACATTATTGCCGAGTTTACAGATTACAGTATTTCGAGATAAAACAAGAAATTTCACGCGGACCAAGTTACGGGCACAAGTTAGTGTATTGTCACAGTTTATTGTACCTAGAGTGATTATAAACAAATTAGGGCAGGACATAATGTCGTTGTCTGATAGAATCTAGCTCAATTTAAACAGTATTAGTAAATATTTTAGTGGTTATAGTAGCAGTAATGACGTAAAATATTTTCTGTTTTCTTGTTGTTTAATAATTCAGTTTTTTTTGTAAGTTCTAACACACGAAATTTACCTAAATGAATTGTTATATACTATTAAAACAAACCACAAAATTAACCTGTATCAACCTGTAGTAGTGTATTAACCTAAATTGTACCGGTAGATAAGACGTGCAGCTTACTGTACAGTCACGAGCACCAATATGTCAACACCTGGCAACTTTCAATTTCGTGTTTTTCGTGAAATAACGAATGCAACGTTGAAATACGATACATTACATAAACCTATGGGTTCGAAAATGCTATGTTCGTAACAACATAAAATTTCATTAAAAAATAAAGGAGTAAATCGCTTTTGAATAAAGCCGAGTGTATACATACTTTTGCTCGTGACTGTACTTAGATTTGTAAGTAAATAAATTCGACAGTTTTTCAGAATCCATGGGTCATCAATCATTTGCTACTCCTCCCGAAGCTCCCGATGCTTAATCCCGACATGTTGTTTGGTTTCAGTATACTTACCTATACGTACTTTTGGACGATGTGTTGTTAATCTGCACCTTACGAAACACACTTTCAATCAAAATTTGAATCATTTTAAAGGATATTGCATTTCCATTGCTTCACATGTTCGAAAAATGTGTCTGTTCCACACCCTAAATAACGCAATGAATATTGTTGAACTGTTAAAACTAAAGCCATTGCTATTGTGGGTGTGTTACGCAATTACCCTGCTAATTTATTTTCCATTGTTAGTGTGACTGTGTTGTGCAAACCTAAAGTTCTTGACCACTACTATTTGACTGTATGTTTGGGTTTATGTCGTTAACTATTGAATTGATTTCCATACATTATTATGGAAGGTAAGTATCTGGTAAGGAGTACTGGTAAGGAGATAGTGTACCGCTATCATTATTCAAAATCCTAGCTATTTTTGTTGTTAGATTATTTGAAAATCATTGAAAAGTATATTTTCCTGGTTGACGCACAACAAAGTGATCACAGTATGGTGTTTGAGAACCCAGGTGGATGTTGCTACTTTTCCTGTAATCTTTCGGTCCCGCTTTACGGCACCCATGGGATTGTCTTTCCGTAGGGGAAAAGAACCTCATAGTTATTGATAAAATACGATCGTAAAATGTTCGAACGGAAGGGGAAGTGGGGAGGGGACTTTTGCACTGACACGGGCCAGCGTTAAATGCTTTTTCACTAGTCATATTTTGCTGAGGCTACAGACATCCTATTGGAATATTGCTAACAGCCTGGCTGTGAGTACGTTTTACTTTATTTTTTGGTGGTAAAAATACTTTGTTGTAGTCCCACATTTGCTTGCTGCCTTTGTTTCCATACAATTTATTATGAAACCAAATTGTTGTGTTCACTAAAAATATGGGTAGATACGTTTTATTTCGCACTGTAAATATTTTGCTCAGTATTTCTTTTAAACCTATTTTTACGTTGGCGTTTTTGTAATAAAGATTCTAAATAATATACGCACCTCGGTCCTCACAAATGCATTGGCAATTGTAGCAGTCCTGGGTGTCGGGACATTAGGTAACAATCACTATATAAGATGTACGGATAAAGTCAGCTCGTACTCGGCTTTGACTCCAAAATTAGCCAATTTTCTTTTAAGGTGGGTAATAATAGACTCCCAGATAGCTGAAAGGTCTGAATAGAGTCAGTTTGATTCCAATTTATTTTATTTACGCCTCAGAATCTAATAGATTTCGGATTAAGTCCCACAATGCTTCTTAATTGTAGGTACGAGATTACATACAAGGAGAGAAGAATAAGGCTCGAGGTCGTTGTTGGTTTCACTTTTATGGGGTTGGCAAACGAGCTTCTATTGTGCGGTAGCTATCGATTCAACAATGCAATATCGTAGACGAAAATAACCAAAGTTGATTGCGCTTTCGGCTCTCGCAATAATTTTTCTCGAGTACATTATCGTAAGTTACATGTTAACACCGAGACAGCGCTTGTTAATCTGTAGCGACATAAATCTGCCTCGTCTCATCTAGGGCACCTATTCTGAATAAATTCTGGTAACGATCCCATTGACATTGTCGGCACGGCAGCCGATGTTGCCGCGTCTGAAACATGCAAATGAAGACATGACGCCGACACCGGGATGTTTATGCTCGGCGCTCGGCTTTCGGCTCAGGCAGAAGCGAGGCCCAGATGTTAACACTAGTGTCGTGTTATCGCCTTCGCCGCCGTCTTAAACACGTTTTACGTAACGCCGAGCACTCGATAGCTATCTACATAAATTTGCGGTTATTTGTAGTCTCATAACGGTGTAATTTGCGGGAACAACGTCCCAAGTGCTTCCATTCGCTTCATGTTGTATTCCGGCAATATAATCAAGGGTTTAACGGAGTAGAACACTGTTGATGGCTCTGTCTATAAAACGATTTTTGATAAGTGTAGCGGCGTTAATAAGGTTCTTTCTCGGAATATAAATTGGTCCAACCTCGACAAAGTACTGCGCGAAGGTTCACATTTTGTTACAAACGAGTTCGGGGCACTCTTGTCGATCATCGAACTTAATTGAGTCGGCGCGGCGCTATCGTCACCTTGTTGCTAATTGAGGTGTTTTCTAATTTCCAACAGAGAATCATTAGGCGAAATAACACTATTATCGAAGGATTACTTGTGTAGTACGTAATTATAGTAGACCGGGTGGCAGCCATTTGCCTTTGTCTAAAGTGTAATTAAACCGAGCGTAGCGTAATGCCCACGCGCACCATTAGCTCGGCAGATTCCCTGCTCCCCGTCCCTGGTCCCCCTTTTTCCCCTCCATCCATTTCGCCGTGAAATAAGTGACAGCGGCGAGCAATTTATCTCATTGATCCCTTTGCATACGTCTCAGTCAATGCGCGCGCCGGCGACGCCAGCGGCAGGGCCCGCCTCGAATGGATTTACGGGATTTCATACCAACAGAATAAGGGGGATGTGGGACCGTTTATGCTGAATTACTTATACATTTTTGTTGGGCCCTCTGATCTTTCTCAAGTGACATTTGTTTCAGAATAGAAATATTGTGCGGACGTGAACCAATCTTATTTTGTGAAGTCCTCGCGTTTGCGCACCCTTTAATACGGTGTAAGGAGAAGATCGATAAAACGTCAAATTGTTTTATCTATTACGCAAATTCTTAAATGACTAAGACAAACTACTACTACTACTATTTAATACTATCCGACTGAAAACAAAAACCTAACTATTTTACACGTAAAACCGAACACATTTTCCTTCGAATCATCAATTTTACAAAGGAGTGTGATGGATTTTATCGCTTAGTTCGGCTAAGTTACGGGGCCCTAATGAATTTGTTCGCTTACATTGATGTAATGTGTCGTAACGTAAATGAAGTTTGCATATAGAGGATGGTCGTTTTACTTGAACGCTATTAAAACAACTCGACCGGCGCCCGCGCCGGGAGGACTTGACGCAAATACGTCGTCAACATAACGAACGGTGTTGTAAAACAGCTTTCAATTGCCGTTTTTAGATGATAGTTTTTTATAGCGATAAAAGTATAGTGCCTGATAAAGTACTTTTAACTTGTATGGTTAATTGTGCATTGACGTTTTTATTCATTTTTTTTGTCTCTATGCGACTGACTGGCAACACTAAGTTACACGTGTCAGATAAGAAAGTCCTTAAAATGTCGTCCTAGTCTTCATTTTATGCAATTTTTATCTGCTCTAAATGCATCAAGTGACATTTTTAATCAACTTCTTAGACTAGGTTATTTTATGTGGAATATTTTTAGTTTCTCATCATAATTTACATGTTAATGAAACATTTTGTTGTTCCATACTTGTTTGTAATGTTCACAATCTTGCTCCTAACGAGAATACAGTTTTGTTGCAGAGAGTTGGTACACAATCACAATGTTGGTGCACCGACCTTGCTCGAGAATATATGCCTTACTTTATGGGTAGGTATAAAATATGTTTTACCTACAAAATCATTAAAAGTTTCAAAATGGTAAAGGTAATGCTGGCACATGCCACACACACACATGGTGGTTGCACATACTTTTTTTTAAAAAACGTTGCCCCAGCCCCACACTAGGAATTACTCCTGTATCGTGGGTGCGTTTACAAACATTTAAACTAACATACACAAACAGCCAGACCCGAAATAACTACCTGTAGGCAATACAAATATTTGTTCCGTGCGGGAATCGAACCCGCGACACGCAGCGCAGAAATCGATCGCTCAGCCACTGCGCCAACCGTGTCGTTAAACATATACATAATTGGCCTATAATATTCCCACAGCTGGGACACAGACCTCCTCTCTGTGAGAGGGAGTGGGCCATAATCCACCGTGCGGGTTGGTGGATGTCACATGTCTCCGAATTTTTGGTTTTAGGACGTGCCGGTTTCCTCAGGATGTTTTCCTTCACTTTGAGAGCAGTGGTAATGAAATCATTTACACAAAGTAAAGTGCCTGCTTAAGTTCGAACCCACGACGACATGACGTAAGTCATGACAACGGCCATGACTTACGTCATGTCGTCACTGGGCCACCACTGCTCTCAAGTGATAAGTAAAAAGACGTTTTTACTAGGATCACATAAGTGCCATTTTATTAAATTACATTACATTAACTATTACATTACATTTATTTTATTCTTGCGTCGGAATTCGATGGTTATGACACAACAAGCGCTTCTTCTTAAAATCGCGGTGATATGATGGGACTACAATCGAGAAGTGGCAACACATTGCAAATAGAGATCACTGCTGAGATGCAGGAGTGAGACTACGTCTTTTTTCAGCATTTGCACAGATAGCTAAAAAATAAGAACAGGAAAACAACTAACTAACACAGGCATAAGCCACTATAGGCCTCCAAACTGAATTTCTCAACAGAGACTAGCCAGCGCCCGGGAGATATTTAAGGTTTTTTTATTAACGATGGTTAAAGTTAAGTGACATTTAAACGTCAAAAATGTGTGGTTAAACAGTCGCTAATCACTACTTAATGATACTGAATAAAGAGGATAGTGAAACTCACTCTTCCCTCACTCTCATAGTCCGATCGGATGGAAATCCGACACGACCAGAGAGAGATCAACCACTACACAGGTAGCTGTCAGTGGATGCTATGCTACAAGTATGTTAGTTAGTTAATAAACACGCGCAGCTTGTTTATTTACCAAGCTCGCCTGATGAATTATTTCCCACTGACAGCTAATGAAGTTGCAAAGTGCATAACTGCCCACCGAAATGAGTCGGTGCCTAATTTATTTGCGGTTAGCTTAGCAGGAAGATGGCCGCCACGCGTCGTCGGCAAGAAATGCAGCTCCGCCTTCAATTAACATAATTGAAAACTTGACGCGTCCGTTAAGTACCGTGAACAAAATAAACTATGATTTCCGCTATTAATGGATGCCGTTAAAATTAATGCATTGTAATTGAAACAACAATAACTTTGTACGAGGGTTAAGTCAAGAAAATAAACTTAAGTTTTAGATGAGCGAAGTCTGAAATAGAAATACGGCTCTTAGATAGAAATAACGGGGCCGTAGAAATATAAGTATTGTGTTTATTACAAAACGGGCAGGTTGTTAAATTCTTAAGCCATTTCCAGTAAATCTCGTGTTTTCGCAATGTGGACTAGCACAAAAGATATTGCTTATTTGCTTATAAGGTGCTCATAAAAATTTCTATGCAGGTCGAAAAGGCTAGCGAATTTTCACATAAGTCTGGTTACGACCATACATAGATATAAGGAAGAAGTTTTTTACATTTCTATGTGACCATACGAAACGTAGCACGTAGAGTGTACGATCGAAAATCCAATTAGTATTAGGTATCGATACAACAAAAAACAAAAATATTATGTTTAAAAGTTAGGTATTGAAAGATAAACATCTTAAGATCCATACTTATTATACAGGATAGCCAATTTGAAGGTATTCAACTTTAAGTTAAGATAATTTTTATTACTAACGAAAATTACCAAATATTTTTCCACAATAATTTATATAACGCAAGCTGGCAATTTTGAAAAATAACCGCCAAATCTCTACCTTTTTGCTGGATTAAAATGCGATCGCTTATCACCGTTTTTCCAACATTTCGCATACTTTATTAGGGTGCATGACTACCTAATATTCTGTTTTTAGTGATCAAAGTTGACTATAACACGTCCCTAAAGGGACGTGTTATAGTCAACTTTTTACTTAACTTTTTACTTTACTACTTTACTTTACTTTTTTTTACGTTTTACTTTAGATAACGCTACAGTAAAAAAATCAAGACCTGACGAATCTGGTGAATTGGGGGTTAGTCAATGTCAACATTTATGGTTTTTTTTTTTTTTTGGAAACAGTTCGTGTTGCATGGTTTCTTGCTTCATCTAATTGGAACCAAGTGTTTTCTATGCCTAACTGATTGATATGATACACATAAAAATTTAAAAATAATTAACACTATTGCGATTACCAGTCGCAGTAACAGCAGCACATGTCCTGGTAGCCTCTTCATGAAATAATGGTGCAATTGCTCCACCTTACCAGTCAGACAAAAAGAGTTTTGGTCCCGTCTGGGTCAACAAAGGTTGCTCTTGTTCACAATAGTTAAAATGTTGTTTATTTACAAATCCTATGTGATCGAAATGGGATTAGTTACCCCTACTAATTTGTTGAAGGTCTTTCGGTCGTTTTTCAATCCGTTTAGGAACTTAAGGATAAAATTAGGAACTTAGAAATTGTTGCGATATTCATGGTCTTATAGATTGTGCATAACCAATTTGCTACTTTTTTTTCGCTAAATAGTGGATATCAAAGAAAACAGGAAAACATTGTGAGGAAACCGGCGTGTCCAAGAACCAAAAATTCGAAGACATGTGACATCTACCAACCCGCACTGGGCCCGCGTGGTGGATTATGGCCCACTCCCTCTCACCGAAAGGAGGCCTGTGTCCCAGCAGTGGGAACATTATAGGCTGATTATGGATATAAAAAAACCGTAAAATTTGGCGCCAAATAAAAATGGTGGCAAAAAAAAGTGGTATATACATTCGATTTGGCCTCCCCCGTATAAGAGTCAAAATTTATTTGAAGTAGCTTAAGGACTATTTACTTATTTACATAACACCTTTTTTGGGGTTACTCGATGCTTATTATTAAAATTTATTTCCACAAAGTTGCAGTCCCTTTGCAGCTCCCATAATCAAGGATTAATCCAGGTCCTGTATTTATTTCATGGGACTTATAATTCCTTCATTACCTTTTATTTATTTTATATGTATACATTAATACAATAACATGTAGACATACAATACAACAAGATGTTGTGGTTTCCATAGAAAATAATAGATAATGTACCTCCTGTGTAACTATCGTAGATACTTAGCAATACTATATTGCGAACATTCCTGCTGTGGAAAAAAGTATTCCTAAGTAGAACTTGTAGCTGTATCTACAACGCCACATGCGAACAACGCGTCATACTGACGTCACGCAAATCCTGCATCTCGCAAGCAGAGTTAATCGCGCAATTAGCATATATATAAACTTCCCAACATCAATCGTTGGGCAATTGCCCGCCAGACACAACACCCGTCTGGTCGGAGGATCCTCCCTTTTCTATGGAGGATGAGTGAACTTTACACCCTGTTCTTCATACCTCCAAAAACCTAATAGTAGTCATCGTAGTACCAGACTGTCGGATACATCAATTAATGAACAAGATATTGCGATGTTTCCATTAGCTATGATTCGATTAAGATGCAATTGTTATGCAAATACGTGTGCTGTGATACTTCATTGTCTGTTTGTTCGTCGAGTGGGCCCCAGTGGGCTGCTAATTAATGGAATCTATATTCGGCCGAGACGGCAAGGCGCGCAGATTCGCTTCAAGCTTCACTCACAATGGACCGCTCCGTTCGATCCTCGGTACGCCCGAGGTTCTATTATGTCCCCCCATCGCCTCCAATAGCGAACGCCTTTGATTTTGGAGTGCACCATGAGTCGATGAGAAATAGTTGTTCGTTCTCGTAACAGCGGTTGCTTTGATGAAAGGTTACTGTAATTCGTAGTTACGAAAGTTCATATTCACTTACAAAACTCTAAACAATCAGGAGTTGCTAGCGCTGCCCACCTTTCAGATAACGATGTAAAAGATCACGCCGTAAAACATAATCTTTACGATGCACAATGTGGCAATTGCATCAGAAACGCAGTAATATATCGTGGCACAATGGTAGCTTCGTGGTATAAACAGCCACACAGATTTATGATAACACCAAATCATTTTGGTGTATATTCAAATGGCGCGTAGTCGACGCCAACCCTACACTAGTTTTGGGGCACTTTCCATCCATTACCGCCCACATTAGTCGGGTAGTCAATATCTCAGTGCGGTATGCAATCTCGCCGGAGTAGGTGCCGTCCGTCGGGGATCGCTCGCATATCTGCCATCGAAGCCTCTCCGTGTAGGCATGCTCCGCTCTTGTTCCTAGGCTGTTGTCTATAAATCTATGTTCGTAAATTCTTCGCGGCGGGGATTTCAGGTTCAGCGACTTGGAGGACTTTGTTATTGAAGTTGGTGCGATGGCTTGAAATGTGTAATAAATGGAATAGGTGCTTTGATGTATTTACACAGCTATGAAATTAATTATGCACATACAAAGTTCGCAACAAGAAAATACTTTTTATTTCTCTTCTGTTTTGTACAATATTCTCCATTATAATTAAATTTTACACCATTCTTTTCGCTCCTCGAGTTTTCGTTTCAGCCAGTGTTGCGTACGCAAGACCGTTACTGCGAAATTAAATTCATTTTGAGTGCCAGTAAGCCGTATATGGAAACCTCAAAAGCCGTATTACGTTGACACATACGCTTTATACAAACGTGCGTTACGGGCTTACTGTAATTGCATACGATGCGGTTATCATCGTGCGATGCTACGCTTCGATTTTATTAATTTAATTAAAATATTTTTTTAATTTCATTATGACGATTCCGATGCATTAACATTGCCGGCGAGCCTTAATTGGTGTCGTGATTTTATTGAATTTTTAACGTATTGCAGTTAAATATTTTTGGTGTCTTTCCATACTTTTGTAGCTATTTTATGGATTGTTGTGATGGGTTTGTATGGGATATTGACACCACGTATATAACAATAAACTTCATACGTACCTACCTATCTAGATACAAAATACACGCCTCCACGTTGTATATATAAGAAAGACGTACTTTTTATGTAAAGCATTCAATATATTGGACATCACTACCGCAAATCATTCTGAATAAAAACATAAACAGTCAATTTGGGTTCACACAAAAAGCGGGTAAAGTTTTCGTAATGTCCGAAGCGGCTATGAATAAGAGTGGTCGAAATTATGGTGTTGTATTTCTTCTGAACGGGTCGGTAATAGGCATAAATATTGATATCAGGAATCTATTGCTGGCGGGCACATTGTCTGAACACCTGCCGGCCGCGTATCGCCGCGGTGAGCAATATCCGCGGGCAACCCCGCATAAATATCCATGATGTTTCAATTTATATTCATGATATTAGTAAGTCAGACGGAATGCACGTCACATTTGATTCTCTTTGTTGCTAGAATAAATATGGAACGATGAAAGTATTCCACCTTTGTGTTAGACTGTACTCGTGTGTCCTAGGTTCCGATCCCCGTGTCATGTTTATGAACTTCGTATTTTAGAGGTTTGCTTTTGCGCTTTTGAAGTTAGGGCTGCAAACGCCCCTAGCTTTGGCTATTATTTTTGTGGAAGCATTTTAGATTTTACATTCTGGGATAAAATTTTCTATTATCATAGATACGAAATTCAAGTGGAGATAGTTTACAAAGATGAGGTATTTTTCAATGGTTTGAGAATGGAGGGTATTTTCAATAAAGTCCCTGTATTACCTAAGTAGGTAATACTGGCATTTTTTTGACTTATTGCTGTAGGTAAATGTGATCGAAAAATTTACTTTAATTTCCCCCAAAAAAAGGACGTACTTAACTTGTTCAGGTATCAAATTTTGCGAATTAAATGCACGACAAGATAATTGAGCGACGTTTGATATTTTGATAGGCATGACGTCCCTGTATAGCAACTTAAAATCTCTGTATATTGTGGTGTATTATAAATAAAGCAAATTGAAGTCCTTTCATTGTCTTTTTTTCATTTTTATTAAAGATAGCTTCTGCCCGCGGCTTCGCCCGCGTGGATGTCGGAAGTTATCCCACGGGAACGTGCTAACAGGATAAAATGTATGTGCTTCCCCAGAATGCCATCTATCTCGCAGGCCCTTTGTGGCTAATTACAGTAGAAAACCAATTGTGTCTCATTAGTGGTGATTAAGAGGGTACCTATATGATATCTTTACCTAAGTACCTACCTAATTAAAAAAAAAACTCAATAACAGAAAATTAAATACCTACCTAAATAAACCTATTTCTGATGATAACTAATCTAAACTCAATAAATAAGCAAAATCCCTAAAAACTAATATCTATACGAATGACTTATCCTACCTAACAGTATTATAAAATAACCTACGGTCACTACGTACACTATCAAATATACTACCTATGCTTTAAAATTAAAATCTATACCTACGACTCATATAAAAATAAACCTAAATAACTCTAAAAACTAAAAGGAATAAAAATGAACTCCACTGCGGGTGACCCAACCTACGACAAACTTAGTATTTGCGGTTGGTACAGTACAGACAGTGGTAATCGGGTATAGGGATCGAACCGCAAAATTAAGTTTGTTTTTTATTGTATATACTTTTCCGGGATAAAAAGTACCCAGTGTAGTGCCCAGGATATTAAAGAATAATTATACCAAGTTTCATCGTAATCGAACCGGTAGTTTTTGCGTGATGCCTGAACAAACAGACAGACAGACAAAAATTTTTTTAATCAAATTTTTGGGTTCGGTGTCGGTCAAGTAACACCCCCTGCCATTTATTTTTTGGATATTTTCAATGTACAGAATTTTCACTTCTACAGATTTATTATAAGTATAGATAAACCCAAGCTTATCGAATAAGAATCTTTTATATCACACCCATAAAGAACTTAATCCATATACCAAAAGACAACTTTCCCCTGCTCGATGAGTGCGTAGGTATACCTTACGTAACTGCAGCCTCCTGCTTCCTACTGCACTAAATCCCTTACTCTACTGCCAGACACCCACTGCAAGTGCCGCGGTGACCTATTAGGAACCGAGACAACATTATTCATACGTCAAAAGTTAATTAAAACCAGCTTCAGCTGAAACGGAGCAACGTCGTGTGAAACTAAATGTTATTAGTAAGTTCTAAACATTTCTAATGCCTCGGGAACAGCGGCCGTCATGTAGAGCATGAGTTAGTGCCGCTATCGAGAGCAAACCGTTCACCAGTGACTTCTAGTATGGTTTATCTTTATATATATCGTAGTTCACCTTAACGTTACAGCCCAAAGGAAGTGATACTGGGTGTATAAAGACCGTAACGAAGTCGTGGGTCATCTATTTCTCCCCTTTATTGTGATTTTTTGTTTGTAGGTTTGTGGTAGGTAGGTATAATAGTGTTGCCTACAAACAAAAAATACACACACCCTTAAAAAGTATGTATGTGTAGGTATGTTTAAAAATATGTGTGTAGTGTGTGTGTGTATACTTTTTTATACATCGTTCTCACATATATATAATTATAAAATCAACATTAATGATGTAACTAATATTTTTGTAAAAATACAATGTAAAAGAGTGTCCATGGAGTTTCTAGCCCGTTCTTCGCCATAGCTACTACGCTTTGGAATAAGCAACTAGCTTCATATTTTCTGACTCACCGACTTCTTGACAATTCAAAAGTAGGTAAATGGTTTAATTGAAATAAATACTTTAAGTATTTACTTAAGTACTTTAGTACTTTGAGTTTGAATTTGCACTAAAAAAGGAAAACTCCGGGATCCGGTATCTGGAATTTGGGAAAATTCTGGTTACGGAGATATTGGATAAGGTGGAAAGTACAACAATTTTTTTTTTTTTTACGAAAACAAGTACAACAAGCTCAATTTATTTCTCATAAGAATTTCATACATAATTCACTTACTGAGAAACAATATCTAAAACTAAGATTAATAATTAGAGCGCACAGATGTTACGTATATAAAATAACAAAATAAATAAAAGTGAGTGGACTTAGTTTAAGTTCAATTTTTTCTAGGTGTGGTTTCCAGGTTAGGTTACTATCTAAAATAAGTCCGAGATATTTTTCTTTACGTTTTCGTTCAAGTAGTAAGTTTTACCCTTGAATCCTTGAGTTTTGAACTCTGTATCGTTGCATGCGTCCATTCGCATCCATAAGAACAATGTTGTGCGAGCGTTACATTGTTGGCTACCGTAAATCGCTATTTTTGACATCAAAAATAAAAGTCGTTTCCCAGCTATTATTTTTATACAATGTTACTTAGTTTGATGTACCGAAGGCGTAGGTGACGGCTTTGTGATGGGTATTTTTTACACTCTTAATAAACTGCAGGAATGCATTCAGTACGTCATCTATCGGCATCTATTAGCTTTAAAGCTAATAAGGTAGTTATTTTCATGAGTGCATTTTCATGTGTGAGGGTGTGCAGGGGTGTGTGCAAGTGTGTGGGTGTATGCGTGTGTCATTGCATTGCATCTGCTAAACAGAAATACCTTCCCTAAAAAGCTTCATTGAGTTTTTCAATGCGAAACAACAATCCGGCAAATTTCTTTAACAAGGAGTTCTACTCCAAAAACTTCTACAAGTATCAGTAAGTTTCATCACCACTGCTCTCAAAATGGTGAAGGAAAACATCGTGAAGAAACCGGCATGTCCTAGAACCAAAAATTCGAAGACATACGACAGGCATCATTTGCCTGTTCTTGAACAACTGAAGATTGTATGTGTCGGTCGGTTATAAGCGCTTCTGGGTAAACTTGTGTTTCGGGTAGCGAAACAGGTTTCAAAGGGAATTTCATTGTTACAAGCTCTAGACTGAAAGCCGTCAGGGATGGCAGGCAACGTCTGTGACTAAACGGTAAAAGTGACCATCCCAGAAGCCTTCGACGAAATAGCAAACCCATAAAATGGTTAGCAAAATAACCTATATAGGTACCTACTAATAATAAAATAATTACACCGCATCTTAGAAAGAGAGAAAGAAATAAAATGCGTTTATTTGCGGTGTACCTACATGACGCAGAGAAAGAACTCGGCTATACAAAAAAAAAAAAATATATATATAACAAGTTGGGGGAAAATATTCGTCACATCTCCGCAAATCGGTCATCGCTCAGCATAATGCTAAGACCCTATGCGAAACCGAGCCCCAGCGCTGGTTTTTTTGTTTGTTTTCTTACTAATACAATATTTACTTTAGATATTATATTTACAATGTTTACTTAAACGTACATTATACCTATAGGTAGGTATATTTTCAAAATAAAGTGTAAATTCCTTGTGCTACAGAAGCTAATAAGCAAACGATTGCGTTAAGTTTCAAGCAAGCTGTTCCATCTTTTAAAACCATCTATATTCACAACTGACGAAAATCATTTTTCAAACAGTGATTATAATAAAATTCTAACTGGATTATCAGATTCAATATAATTCGCTGTTAACAAATAATGCATTTATCGCAGTTTACGCAGTCCGATGCCAAATAGTCTAAATGTAGTCGTCATACATAATCTAGAGGCTATCTGTGCGGTGTATCGACGTGTCATTATTCCTTTATTCGCTCTGATATACTGATGTTTTATGCAATTTTTGTTCCCAATACGAATAAATATTTTAAGCCCGTCCAGTTCATGCATATTATGCGAGCGGCTCTAGTATAATCCGTGAGTTAAAAATATTTTTATCTCTGTTATTTTCCTAGTACTGGTGCCAAGTCCGTAAGGTACCGAATGAACTATATTTTTCTTGTTTTATAAGCATGTCGTGAGGAAATTAGAGTCAAAACATATCAACACATCAATTTAGTATATAATGGGTTCAAGTTTTACACAAGAAAGTCTAAGTAATTGACGGCACGGTTGGCGCAGTGGTTAAGCGATTGACTGCTGCGCTGCGTGTCGCGGGTTCGATTCCCGCACGGAACAAATATTTGTATGACCTACATGTATTTGTTCCGAGTCTGGGTGTTTTTGTATCTATAATATGTAGGTATTTACAAAAAAAAAAAAATGTATATAAGTAGTTTATCAGCCAACTTGTTACCATAACACAAGCATTAGGTTGCTTAGCTTGGGACTAGATGGCGCTGTGTGAAATGTCCAGGGATATTATTATTATTATTCTTTTTGTTTTGAACCAAAGGCGTAAAGTAGAGTCCGGCCGTCGAGAGAATGCGTTTCGGACACAGGACTGGTCAGTGCGACAATTCTAGTAACTAATACAGATCAAATTTGCAAAACACGTATTTGTTTGTATGAAGCTGAAAGGTGTTAAGAACGCATTCTTTCGTCGGCCGCACTGTAGGTCATTTTATGTACCTATGTATTCTTTCACCGACTCTAAGACGAGAATATTTTAATGTTACCTTAGTGTCTTTAAAATAATTGGAACGAAGTTCCTTATCGCGCGTTGCGAAAGGGGGCTAGACGGAAAAAATTAAGACCAAAAGTTGGAACGACACTTTTTGCTATAGTTGTAATGTAAGTCGTGCAGCGTGCGCGTGTTTCTCTGTCTGTCTCTCTCTCTCTCTCTCTTTGAACTTCGTTCCATCCGGGTGTCCCTTGACACCTCTCGAGTTTTTATACCTTTATAAGAAAGAACTATCCAAATGTAAAAAGTATTTCTCTAATAGACATTTCCATTTAATCAATAAGGATAGATCATTAGGGATAATGGTGTTTCCGCCAACGGCATCGTCTCGAAATAGGTGTTGACTGTAGTGTCGAGTGGGTAAGTAGAAGACAGTGTCCGTCCGCCACCTCCGTCCGATTAGATGATGGTAAGAGCACTCCGGGGGAGAACTAATAATACACGCAGTAGTAGGCCGTGCATTGCAGTAGTTTTAAAAGTACTTTTTTTTAAAAGAAGTTTCTGAGTTTACTTTTAAAATTTTAGCTAGTGATTATTAAGAAATAAAAAAAAATAACGTAGCCTTTTGAAATAATTTATTTTCTATTGAAATTTTCTTGTGAAATCCTCAGCCATCACGAATCTAAAACTTTAGTTTTTAATTTTACTGTACTTGTCAAGTATGACCGCCTTTTGTAAGTAAGTGATGTATAAAAATACATCACTTACTTACAAATATCAAACAATTAATCGTAGTGTCCGATTTATGCGTGAAGACCGTTACAAGGTTTCGTAGACCTCCGCCGACGAGTTTCGTAGCGCATTGTCTTTCACAGCGCGCTACACATTTTTCTTTACCATAAAAAGTGCAACGCAAATAACGATAGTCCAAATATATTATAAACTATAGTAAATACAGTACGTCAACTCGCTACCAAACTACGCCTGCAATAAAGGCTTATGGAATTGTCGAACAGATAAAATATACATATCGACGAGTAGTCGTATCTTCCGGAAGTGGCCGTGGTGGGCAGATAAATTGAATCATTAATGGGATGTCCTCGTGCTCACCGGAAGTTCCGCCGGCACCCGTCAATGTAAGTTCCGCCCGTGGTTAAGTTTCAGATTGACGCGCCCAATTTAGTCTAAATCTGTAACTAATCCATCCAGCCCCTGATCAGTTGACGTTAATTACATTCCAAGCAGGATAAACTGGGAGTGCCTGTCTAACTATCGAAGACGAGCTGACATTGTGGGTTATGTTCAATAATTACTTCAAAAACTTTGGGTATATGGAGAGGAATAGTGTTGGTGTATGTAGGATGTGTTTATGTAGGTCTAAACATGAGATATTAGGTAGCCAGAGTGGTATAGCCCGTAGGGTACGGTATTCACAGATGTAATCGGCTCCAATCATACAAATGCCGTATTAATTGCGACTAGCTGCCCGCTGCCGGCCCATCGGCAATGCCGCAGTAACCTGTTTCCGCATTCGACGTCGCAGTATAGCTCGTAGTATATTCCGGATCGTCATCAAACTGTGTCAGCAGCTCATAAACGCACGACTTAGTGGAGCGGAACTGAAGTGTTTAGTGTAGGCAATAAACTGTAGATCGAGGAGCTTTATAACAAAAAGGCGAGGTCTAACGGACATTACTGAACAGTACATTTGGTCCGCATCGCCGCTCCCGCTCAAACGAACCCCGAGAGCCGTCCTTCAACGCTCAACACCTTTGTGCTCTAAGGAACTTCTGGTCTGTTGAACCGTGATTCGTAAAAGACTAATGATGTCCCATTTTCAGGTGTTTTTCTATTTGTACAAAATAAGGGCTCTTATACCATTTTGCTGATACTTTTCGGATAACTTAAGAAGGCTTTGATCGGCAACGGTTCTCTTTGAAGAATTTTAATGACATTTTGATGTGGCTGTAAATATCTGGAGTTAATCAATCGGCAAGATTTTGAAGCCTATGGGACCAAAAATAAACACGGATGAAAAATATGTTGCTGCACTGGAAAATGTCCCTTAACTGACGTTAATTTATTAATGGCGCATATGACCAATGCGACAAAACATTGTAATTTATTCATCACATTTTCATTATCAACGAGTAAATATCATTTGGTAGACGAGACACCTTTAGAGGTCGCTGCAATATAAAAATTATTTCAAGTGACGAACAAGGGTCACTCAAACACGCTGGGAAACTTTGAGGGAACTTGCCACAGTCGCTGCTTTTGGTAGAGAAATTGGTGATCTTAGTAAGATGTTTTCAGTAGAGAATATAGATGCAGCTCGTTTGCTAAATTGAAATGTGTTGTAAGATTTTACGAGACATTTTAGACACTTTCAACCCCTTTATAGTCGGATAGATATTTAATCGGCAAGAACCATCAAAAGTAATAACGCAAGTGAGGGAATTTATTTTTAATATTTGTTGTCAATGCGTTTGTGTACTGAATTGCTTATTGATTTGTAATTGTGATTATGAAAGATGAAGTAGATTGGAAGCTGACCCCAAAAAAGTTGGGTAAAGGTTAGGCAGATGATGATGAATTGTGATTGAAGGACCATTAATAAATAATATAAAGCAATATTTGAATTGCTTCAAGGCTGATTTTGCAAAGCTCTTTCTCAATTCCGACAAACCGAAGAACTTAGGGTGGTCATGCAAATGACAGTGTTCTAAATCGTAAATTCGATGGAGATATGAAAAGATGGCCGCTTCACCAAAATTACTTCCCAGCGTATATTTTAAGCGGGAGCATTGGTTTTGATAGTCGTGACCCTAATTACTGCGCTCCCACATTAACATGCACAAATGTGCGTAAGGCTCTTGTTACAGCGGGGAGTGAGCGTGCATTATGACCGTTGTGGAAATTATGACACAGCTTTGCGTAATGTTATTTTTGTGCAATTTTCATTTATTTAGTGAGTGTCGCTCTTGGGTACCTACGTATGAATATTTATACAGAACCAGCCAACTAATAATTAAATATATCTTTCACATCCTCAGACCTCCCATCTTTAATTACGTTAAACACTAACATTGACAACGTCATTTTACGATAATTCTAGTAGAAAATAGCTATTAAGTGAGTATCCGCCTCTGGCTATATGTTGTCCACTCCATAAAGAATATTTTTAACGAGAAAGTAATCTTAATAAGCTCAGTGCTGGTATCGATTTGCATTTTCAATTTAATGCCTACGTCTAACGTTGCTGCGTGTGATTAAATTTTTGTTCTATTCCCTGTAGTTAGAAGGGACATAGTCGATTGCTTTTTCTTTCCCAAGTTATGGCGTTTTCTTACTTTCATCGGTATATTAATTGAGTTAGTCAGCTGTAATAGGGGTGTATCGGTGTTTACTAACCGGGGCGGGCTTAATGAGCGGCTTGTTGCAGTTTGACAGAGTGATTTAATATCGCGGCGTGATCGTTTCAGTAAATCGGGATTAGTTTAGGGTGAGTCCGAAGCGTGAATTATTGCGGGGAATATGCCGCGTTGTCGGTACCGAAATTATATTCTGCGTCAATATCATGTGTGTACAATCAGCTACGTCGATAGTTTTTGCTGTCTGGCCGGCGATATTCAATTATAGACTCAGTTTCTAAGCAATAAAAGCGCTTTTAGAATGTAGAGCTTTAGCAAATTATACAATTGGAGTGGTTGACCGTATTCCTTCAAATATTTATCGCCGTTCATAAAGTTCCGTAATAGTATTCCTAAGTAAAACTTGAGCAAATCTGCGATTTGTAATCTGTTTGCTTTAACATCTTAAGATTAGAGAATGACTTCATTATGATAACAAAATGTAAATGGATCAACATTAACCTTTTACAATGATCGTCCATATCTATCAGTGAGATATGATTCTGAAGTTGAACACTAAATATCAGGTGGTAACCCACACGCGGTAAGTGGTTCACGAGCACATCAATTACACGAGTACGAGTGTACGGGTGGTAGACCGGCGGAACAAAAGCATGCCAACAACTCGAACGAGTCCCGTGGTTCCGTACGAGGGCCGTATGCAGTTATTAACACAAACAAAGCTGCATGTGTGGGAAGATGTGCATTGTGCGTACTTTTTATTCTTTCGACAATGGCCTCGGTTTGTTATTATTGCATTACCATGATGTTTTCGTTGATACGCTTGTGTAAACACCTTTGTTTCGTTATGCCAATGATTCCTCGTTCAATAAAATCGGATAGTTATCTAAAGATACTGTGTAAGAGGCCGTATTTTAGCGAAATAGACGGCAATAAAGATTATAACATAGTTATAAAAATTATACGTATAAAATATTAACATAAATTATCGGGTCTCGTTGGGGTACAGCGTTTCACCATTAGTGTTGTAGTTTGTTGCGGCGCAGATAACATTCCCGTTTTGCTGTTTCTGTATCAACGTAGGTATACCGCAATTACACCTCAAAGATTTGTTAGCATCGACTACAGCTGTGGTACACGCTATGAACTGGGAAGTTCTTGCGAATCATGTTTCGGTGTACCTACGTACAATGTCGCGTGGAATTGAACAATTAAATTAACATGTACCTACCTCTTGCACGACACTTCTATTACGGGTTGTCACACAATTTACAGCTCATCTTCTTGAGATGGATTTTGCTTATTTTCAAGATATTCGCTTTTTGCAGAGTGACCACTTTTCAAGTGCCCAGAACTGACAAAAATGATGACAATTTTTTAAAATTATAATTTCATGCAGCTAAACATTAATTCCTTTACTAAAAAGGCGATAATGCCATCATCATCGCCTATATCTTGCACCATTCTTAGGCGAGCGGTTCGCGGCGCCACATCCCGTCCGCCCACGCGCGCACGCATCGCGATCGCAGGCTTTCACAACCACGCTTGCGTACCACGGACTACGGACTCCGGCGAGTTATGCACAACACTATCTACCTCACTCCAGACGGATTTATTTGCCTTCGACTGCCTTCCAGAGCACGCTAGTCATCTGGCACGTCGAAAATGCTGTTGCGATCGTCCGCTGTGACTTGGTTCGGCTTGTTCTGGTTTGTTAGCTCATTTCATGGAGCTTTAGTGTTCGTTGGCGTAGTGCGTATTTATTTTAGTTTTAACACGTCACTACGCTAAACAAACATGTGAATGTCAAAAAAGGATTTTTTACAAACATTGATGAGAGTAATTACAATGGCGTGCATTGTTTATGTATAGCCATTTAAGAAAAGCTTTAAAGCTAAGGGACCTTTTTAAATGCGTACTTAAATCATTGTAACAAATCGATGGCTCAATTAAGAGTCAATTAAGTTTTTACGATCACAGTGAGTAAGTACAGAGGCTTCCTTTATTCCGTGGCGGAGGCTGCGTGTGACAGGCTTCCTTCAGTCAGCGCCGGCAAGCTGCGCGCGCGCACGCGTTTCTCGCACGCACCGATCGGCTCCACTCCCTTGTTTGTTTACCAACAACCCGATCGATGGACCGTGAGAAACACCCGCCGTACTCATTATGCTCATGTTTCGAATAAATGACTTTTATTCCTCGCATAAAAAACTGATCCTATCAGGGTTTTAAATATTCAATTTGATGACTTTCTGTTAGTGAGATGTCAACGCCTCGACCCTTTAATAAGTCGTCGCCGCCACTTTATACGCTTCTGTGGACATAAATAACGTGCATAATGTGACAGATACATTTGTTGCGACCGCATTCAGGAGTGTTAACCAACGATTCTGCGCCATGAAGCCCTCGATGCTTATTGTTTATGTTATCGCGCTGGCGATCGTCGTCGGTGGCGAGATCAGGATCCGCGGCAAAGTAAGGAAAAGATACACGTCGCACAGGCGGCACCGCGCCGTGCTGCCGCCCTGTGACTTCAATGAGACGATTATCAATGATGAGTGGTCCTTGATGGAAGCGATAGGGAAATCGAAGTATATTTTTACTGGCAAAGTTCTGAATGTGAAGAAGTTTCGATCTGAAGATGAGTCTTCGAGGAAAAAGTCTAATTTGTACACAGTGTATTTGAGAAGATTATTGAAGGGGGATATGAGTGATTTGAGGACGTTCGTGAAGTTGGAAGGGTCGCAGGAGACTTTAAGTGGTTCTACGTTGATGGTGGAGCGTCCTCGTGCGCGGGAGTCGTGTGCGCCGGCGCCGCGGCCGCGCCTCTCCGCGATCTTCCTCAGCGACGGCGCGTACGCAGACAAGGGCAGAGGACCCACTCCTAGACTTCGGATCCTGACTGACCCGGTGCCGTTAACCCTTTATCATTTGGATAGAATTAATGCTGCTGTTAAAGGTAAGTTCATGTCAACCTTCCTAACTGTTTCGATGGTAAGTACAGACGCCAGCACATCAAGCTACTACAATCTGTCAAATTTCTTTAATAGATTTGCAACTTTATCGCCAAAGCACTAAGGTTCAAGGTTGATTGGGAAAATTTGACAGTTTCGGGTAGCTTGACCTGCTGGCGTCTGTACATACCACCATCAACCACACATAAGTGGTAACAATTTGTCGTTACGCGTTGTACTCCTTTACGACTTAGCAGCAAGGGCGATTTTCGTAGTGCAAGTGTTATTACTGATCTGCTGTTGACTGTACCTATATACCACGTATACTTGGACTTTTAATCATACTATTCAGTAACTTGACAGTTCGAAGCAAAACAGTGCACGAATTTGCGAAAAGAATGAATTGTAATAAATTGTAAAAAAATATGTATATATAATACTAGCTGCGCCCCGTGGGTTCACTCGCATAAGTTTTGATTCCGTGGGAATATTGGAATAAAAAGTATCCTATGTGTTAATCCTGGTTATAAAATATCTGTGTGCCAAGTTTTGGCGTGAAAGAGTAAAAAACATCCATCCATCCATACAAACATTCGCGTTTATAATATTATATTATTAGGATATAAAGCCACAAATAAATTCTAAAAAATGCGTTAGTTCTACCTATTGCAATATTGCAAATATATATTTTTTTAAATTATCTTACAACAACAACTAAATAACGATTTAATTTCTAACTTTACATGGTCAAGCGTATTATTATGTATTTACAGGTCAGTGATTCTTTTAAACGCGGTGTTCCTTTGTTTGAGTTGGTTATGTATTCAACGGATAAAATGTGTTTTAATTTTTCAATAGTCAGATAACTTTTATCTAAAGAACAAACATGACAGTTTGACATATTTTCTATACAATATATCTATCTATATGTTCTATTCATATTATCTATCAGATAAAAGTTATTTGACTGTTGAAAAATCAGCCCTAAGTTATTAATTTCAATTAAAACTATGAATACCTTGTAAGATCATATAATATTTCGTTCATTATATTTTTTACCTCACTGCCTTTTTTGCCAGAAACGTGTATCCCTCGTGTCCCTCCAGCTGTCAAATTACTGAATAGGATTGAAAGTCCAATAGTAAAGTTCTATTTTTTCCATAATTATCTAATTACTATTTTACTATTCAGTTACATGACATGGTGGTCGCGAAAACAAAATATATAGCCGCTAGTCGCACAATTCAAAAAGTTCCTCACTCAATCTATAAAATTCACACGAATCAAATACACGCGATAAAAATTCATATCTACACTGTGCAACATAAATAAAACAAATCCGAGCAAAGTAATGCAATGCAATCGGTTTAACTTCATACAACTTACAATAACGCGTGGGTGTTGCATCCATAGCGTACATAACGTCGGGAACGTATTAAAAGTCGATTTTGATCGACATCTTGACAACTGTTCGTTAACTTAATGGAGTGAATGTGATCGGAACGTTTGCTCGCCGCCCGGGCTTAACTTAAACATACATAGGCGCGCACCGAACACGATCAATCAATGTATACCGCACCAGATTATTGTTAACACAAACGTATTCTAATTAACTAAGCAAACACTGCAAATGCCAATGGTAATTGTAAAATAACATCGGTTTAATAACAGTGTAATTCCACCTTTAACAAATACCGATATAATACAATATCCAGACCTCATTTATTCATAGCTTCTTAACAATTTCTAGCAGATTCATTTGTGAATCTGCAATATTACTTAACGTTGATGAAATGCTACAAATTCCTCTTTTATTTATTACTGTAATATCTTTTATACCTTTTATAAAACCAAGTTGCCCAGTAGGAAAGAATGTAAATAATATTACGCTGAGATGCTCTTTAATTGAATTCGCTGTGGGTCACGAATAGACTTTATTCCGAGTCAAATACTCTGCAATAAATTTTATTGCGAAAGCCATTTTAACCCAAAAATTCCAAGAAGATCCAATTTAAGCCTCGCATAATCCGGCGATGAGATGAGTATCGCGGCGGGGTCGTCCGCGTCGCCGCCGCCAACCGCGCGGCCGCTCGTTGCACACCCGCGCGTATGGATGTGAATCGCACGCTCTATCTGACACTCCATCGTAGAGCCTTAGGCACGTGACTCTTTGTTGTTATGTATCACTTCAGCGTCGCCTTAGTTAGCGAATGCAACGTTGCCTGCGACCGAACGATCCGTATCAGGCCAGAGGCCGCACGATCCGTGGGAATCCTTACAGATAAACTAGGAGACCCACAGACGGACGCGATGTAATCTGCTTCATTAGGCATTTAAGGGCTCGCATGCTAAAGAAGCTCGCGTGAACTGAACCCTCGACAATGGAGATTTTTCAAAGATATTCTACATATTATGATCAGTGAGGCGATGTGTTAAGGAATGCCATCGCATCGATACGTCGATGCTTCACCGGGCGGTTTCATATCTAAAACTATCATCGCAGGAGGCGTTATAGACTGTGGAGAAAGTAATGACTGAGTATATTCGTCACGATAGCTATGTACCACACACGAAGCGTACATCTGATTGCATACTGTGCGCCTGTAATGACTATAAAATTAAAATATCTTACGCTAGTAATCTGTAGAGGGAATATTCAATTATCATCTTGTTATAGACACGGCTACTTACTTTATGCTCTATTAGGAGGAAGATCTTGATCTGACGTGCCGCCAATTGTGTTCAACGAAATTAAGTGCAACTGAATCAACCTTCGAACAAGTTTATGCTCTGTGTCCACTCAACACAACTTCGTGTGACAAGAATGGTAATTTTCAAACATCAGAAAGAGATGATGACGTGATTTGTGAACAAGTTATCTACTTAAATGTTTTTGTGTAGCTATAAAGTAAACAGGTAAACAGAATAGTCTGTGAAAAATGTTACAAAATATAAAGTGCGACGTTGAAGATTCGTCAAGAAAGCGAGTGAGCCGACTCGCCCGCCCACGCTCGTACCACTTTCCAAATTCCTCGTGTAAGCGCTTGCAATCACCTATGTACGTGCGACGACGACTAAAAACATTTTTAAATCTCGTTTACAGTTCTACTACATAGATTGCCTTGCCATAATGATATAAAACTCTTCCTAGACTTAAATGATGTATACCTATCTAATATTTCTTATTAGCCACTACCGTCAACCTTAATTAACCGTATTTCTACATATTTGCCTAATCAAATTCATTAGAGAGCAATGTACAAGATAATTTTGCAACAGCGACTTAGAAACCAAAAAAATATTTAAAAAAATTAACATAATAGAACAAAAAACATTTCGCCGCAATTATACCTCGAAACACATTTGTTGTCCAAAATTTTAGTATGCTGTATGAAACACAGGGAAAGTTTCTCTGCTAGTTCACCCCCGAATTTGTACATGAATATTCAGGGGCGCAGGCGGGCAGGCGGGAGGCGCGTGGCGCATTCGGCAATAACTGTTAACTTGTGCCACGTATTGCTCTATCCTATCTGTTATCTGGAACCACGAGCTCTCTATCGCTGACAGCGCACTTTTAAATGGATATTCAAATTCTTTTGGTGTCAGATTGCTCAACTAACAGTTACCACTAGTAAAAGGGAAAGCTTTTTGCTAACACGGCTTTACTACAGGAATATAGACATACACGGCTACTTTCCATTTTAAACCATGATGCCAATTAGTACGGCCTATACTAATTACCTACCGACTCGACTCATAGTTTAACGTAACGTAAGTCCATGTTTGTTTACGTTGATGAAGGTTGTATCGAATTGCGAGGTCTCCCAGTCCGCGCGCGAGGCTGCGCTAGCGCACGCGTCTCGGTGGCGCCACGCTGACAGCTTGCGCAACTTTGTGTTCCACGTGAATTTACGAGCCACTTCTAAAGTTTTAACGTATAAGCCGCTGAAATGGCTTCGATATACATATGACATTGAACCCAACAACTAAGTAACAATCAAAATGAAGCTACAGATTTTAGTGTTATTGCTTTACTGCTTCACGATAATTCATGCCCATATACGTATAAGGGGTGAAGTGAGGAAACGGGATACGGTTTACCGCAAGAAAGACATAAACGGCTCCAAATGTGTTTTAAACGAGACGATAACTAATGACTACGAGATTCTGTCGTCAGCCGTGTCTGAATCTAAATACATTTTCACCGCCAGGGTCCTGAGCGTGAAGAAGATAAAGCGCGGCACGAAGCCCACCGCGAAAGTGTTTATGTTTTACAAACTTTACATCCGGCTGGTCATAAAGGGCAACATCGACGACTTGAGGAGTCACGTCGTTTCAGGAGACGAGCGCACTTTGAACGGGGCGATAGTGTTTGTCGACTGGCTTCGGACGAACAAGTGTGCTTATAAGCTGTACAGACATTCGTCGGGAATATTTTTGAGTGACGGATTTTTCGAAGACTCAAGCAACGGGAACAAGCCTCGGCTGCGGCTGTTGAACGAGCCTCTTCCACTGTCACTTTATGATTTGGATAGAGTGAATGCCGCGTTGAAAGGTAAATGTTTACTGTGTTCTAACGTGTCGGCGCTTGTGACCACTACGTGTGCACACAACTTATAAACTTATGTGCTTTTATTGTTCTCTTGTGTACGCTTACACTTTATACTACTTCTCTATGGTTTTATATCTATAGGACTTTTATGTTAGTTTTTATGCCTAGCTGTGTTCTGAGAATATTTGAAGGGCCATTAAAAATGTATTCGAAGTTTTATTCTGGTGAAAATGAAACGAGTAGCCTGAAGTTATTTTTATGAAAAGCTGGTAAAAGCTTTTACATTTATGCATAGCATCGTGGCAACTGTCTCGCTCATGATTAACGCTGGCTGTAGATAGCAAAAATAAAATTGTGTATTTAACGAACGGAGGAAACAAAAGGCTGACAGATACATACTTTTGAAAATGTTTGACAGCGCAGTTTTTATCGGACTTTAACAATCGGGCGATATCACGTTTGTTTTTTGACGTGTGCGCGCATAATACTACTCGCAGCGCTCGGATTACACGTCAGTCTATACGTCAAGTTCTATATTTTATTTTTTTATTTGTTGCTTTCCTTTTTATACGCTTTCGTTTATTACGTCATGGTGCATACTAGTGCGTTCTGTTCTATTGAGTATGATAATTTGTGGCACAGTTCCCCTCTACATCTGAGTCAGGATCTGTGCAAGGTCGAGTGTCAGTGGCATTATACGCCTACTTATTTGTTTTATACATAGAATGTGGGGAAATATTACCTTAATCTGTGTCACAAGCTTTGTCATCAAAGTGACGAATGTGTTAGAGCGAGATGCCAAGACATTTCTAAGCGAGTGTTGAAATCTCGCCTGATTTGCACCGAAACATAAAAAGTGCACCTGACGTAAGCTCTTACGTCAGGTGTAGTGTACTGTTATTACTTGCTTAAAAATATCAATATAAAATCCACTCTCGACCCCCAAGGGTCCAGAATAAACTATAGTTAGGGGTCCAGTGGAAACATTATTGATTGGGGGTCGAGGGGCCGAGAGTGGACTAAACGAATATTTCATCAAATCGGTTATATCTTTTTTTGAGACCTTTCAAAGACATTCAAGTAAGCAATCTTTGCTCCAAAGTTAACCATTCCAGAATGAACCACTTCTTCACTTCACTGATTCTTAATCAATGAGATAAAAAAAAAAACAAAGAAGCATTCTATTATTTGACAAAAAAAATAACAAATTACTTTAACAACGCAAAAGAATAAAATCACGCGGTCCATTCGAGCCGCAGTTAGATAAAAGTAAAAATATTTTAATGGGACATTTGCAGTGTTATTATGGGCTCATACGCGGCCGTGGGCGGGGGTCGGAACGCACTGCACCATGCAATTTACTCATTCGAGGACGAAGCTATAATGTCTTATGGTCTATTAGGTACCATTACGGGTCTACCTACGTCTGGACGTGAACGGTTCCTAAACAGGCGCGGTAAACATGTACTGAGGTACTTAAATACCGAATTTAGGTGTTTATTTGTGTGTAGATCTGTGTGTTAGGTTGTTTGCCACAAATATCGTTAAAGGTAAGTCGTTTCTAAAACTCTCGTTAAAGCTTGCGCTTCTAATTGAGTGGTTCTGAAATAACTACACGTAAGGTACACAGATACCAGAAACATATAAGAATGCTCTTTTTGGGAGCCAGCCACAGAATTCATCCTTAAAGTAACGTAACAAAAGTACAGTCAGGAAAATATACATCGACATTGTCAGTTACGTAAAAAATAAATAGCTGTTCCGTAAATTTTGACCGCGTAGGCCGTAGGTATTGCACTTTTCTATGAAAGAGTCGATTATATAAAAAAAAAATCCCCCCCCCCCCGGATTTTAGACCCCCGTCTAAAACCCGCCAGGGCTGCGGGTTATTCGAAAGAGATACCGTGACCCTTGGCACAGGCAACTGAAGGAACACGGGTGGGTCACTCCCAAAAAAGTCAAAAGTCTGACACTCCCTTCCGCTCCGCCCAGAGCGGGAGGGGTCATTTGATGATTTCCCACCCAAAACAAAAAAAAGGGGGTCTAAAATCATGAATATGTGCTGAATTCATGGTTTCAGTTTGCGCTCGTATTGTTTGCAGATTCACACACAGCGATATCTAATTGCTTTAGACAAAGTATGACAGTCGTGATTAGACTGTAAGGATAATTTAAGACGCGGGCTTGCGGACGGCGAGCAATGGGTAGCGCGCCGAGGACCAGGCTTGGGACGACGCGCGGCGCGTTGTGTTCCACGCGCGCCTCAAGGAGATGTCAGCACTAACTGAGTCCGCTAGGGCCGATGCCTGCTGGGGTCGCGGGTTGTTTGAAAGAGTTACCGTGGCCCCTGGTACAGGCAACTGAAACACGGGGGGGTTTAGTCAGTAAAAGTGTGAAATCCCGCTCCGCACAGAGCGAGAGATTTTTGACGATTTCGCACAAAAAAAAAAAATTGTTTGTAAATTTTCTTCTTCTTCTTGTTGTTTCGACGGTACATCTATAATGTTTCTTATATTATTTGAGCCCAGTAGGTGGCCATGTTTATTGCGGCCGCAGCTAGACGTTGTTCAGATCGTCAAGGGTGCAGGTGAAAGAACATTTGGAACCAACATAGTTTGTTCAGAATGCCAATTCTCTTAATTTAAAACGTTCAAAATCTAGTCGCAGTCTCATCTCGGCGACAAACAAATGTCAAAAATTTGTCAAAATGTAGGGAAATTAGACGTATTTTTGACAGATTGAGACTGAGATCGGAAGGCCAATTCTCCTAATTTAAAACGTTCAAAATCTAGTCGTAGTCTCATCTCAGCGACAAACAAATGTCAAAAACTTGTCAAAATGTAGGGAAATTACAAGTATTTTTTGACCGATTGAGACTGAGATCAGACTGTGAACGGTCTTAAAATTACGAGAATTGCCCCTCAGACTGTGAACGATCTTAAACTACGAAAATTGCCCCTTTTTTTTTTTTTTTTTGGGTGGGAAGTCATCATATGACCCCTCCCGCTCTGGGCGGAGCGGAAGGGAGTGTCAGATTTACTGACTAAAACCCACCCGTGTTCCTTCAGTTGCCTGTGCCAAGGGTCACGGTACCTCTTTCGAATATCCCGCAGCCCTGGCGGCACGAAAATTGCCCCTCAGGATTCAATTTTCTAAACAATTCGTTTTTCTGTCTGTACATATGAGTGTGCTTCCAATTAAAAATCGATGCTAAATAACGGAACCATAGGTTTAATAATACTGTAATATTCAATATTATTCCTATGCAATATTACTAAAAGGCGAACGATGTATTAACGACGATAATAAATTCGTTATAATACAGTAATAATATGCGATATTTACTTTATAAGGTCGTAGATAAGGAAAATCATATGGGATTGTGATACATTTAATTTTATTAACTACTCCTTCGCCCACGACTGTCAGCAACTTGCTTCGTGCACTTGTTTCCCTCCGTATTTATTGGAAAGACAAGGTTGAGAAAATTGCTAAATCATATTAGTTATTTATACGAGTATCAGAATCGTGGTACAGACTCTTGAAATAAATTAAAATTGAATTAATTATTTAAATGATTTATTGTAACAACAAAAATAAATCATTATGCAAATTAGGGATAAATCGTAAAACTAAAAAAATTACAAATTACAGAATTGAATCTGGCGTCCTAGCTAGGTTAGGTATGGAACCTGTACCTATTATTCGCCAGCCCAGGTTCCACAGAAGTAGTAAAGAAATGGTTGCACTTCTTTTGTTTATCGTGAGCTAGTGACGCGCCCTTGCTTCGCATGGTTTTTACGACTTGATAAAACATTGATATTTCTTTATTATAATAATTATGTAAGAGAAAAATTAATGTATTATACGTACGAGGACATGTGACATCCATCAACCCGCATTGGGCCCGCGTGGAGGATTACGGATACTCCACAGAGAGGAGGCTTGTGTCCCAGCAGTGGGAACGTTATAGGCTGATTGTGTTATGTATTATACACATAACCCTTCCGGAATAAATTCTATAAAAGATGATGAAAACCGCATCAAAATCCGTTACGTAGTTTAGAAGAACAACTCGGTCACACAGACAGACACGAACACAAACATCCGAACTGAGAACCTCCTCCTTCTTTAGAAGTCGGTTAAAAAACATGGAACATATTTCACGTTTCCAGTAACATGTTGCTGTAACAAAATTGTTTCTTAATATATATTATGATAAAATGTAAATTGAACAAGGTACGTTTATACTCGTACGTAGCTTGTTAAATTCTACTATTATATTAAGGGCTGATTTTTCCAACGCCAAATAATTTTATCAGAGGAATAATATTAAATTTTTGACATTCTGCCTTACAAAATCTGTCAGACGTCAATTTTATTCTACGAATAAAAATTATCTGTCGTCATCTGTCATCTGATAACTTTATTCAAGGAATAATTTTTAAATTTTGTCAGTTATTTCATACCAAAACTGTCAAACGTCAATTTTATTCCTCGAATAAAAGTTATCTGGCAGTGGAAAAATTTGCCCTTAATATTTCTTTCTTAAACTTAACAAATAAAATAAACCAGGCTATAGTTTGCTAACAGGATTCTTTAGATAATCGCGTAATATTCTTCTCAATATTTTTCCGCTGGGAGTCTTCGGGATTTCCTCTATGAAATGGACACCGCCTCGCAATTGTTTCCACGAAGATACCTAAATAATAAAAGATGCTGTTAGTTCTTTCTTTGAAGCTGATTAGGAAATAATGGCGTTAATTAAGCACAGTTTATACGAAAGTATAGTTAGACCAGCGGAGTAATTGCGTAACACACTATTAGTAGCAAAGGCTTTAATTTTGACAGTTCAACAACATTCATTGCGTTATTTACGTTGTTGAGCAGATTTTTTTTGAACATGTTAAGCAATGGATTAGCAATATCCTTCAAAATGTTTCAGATTCGGATTGATAGTGTGTTACGCAATTTGGGTGTAGGTGCGCACGGGCGTGTTTATCCCGCGGCGATTTTTTTTCGCGCATTGCATTTTTACGTCCTTGCGAACGTGGGCTTAGAAATGTGGGCAAGTGAGTTGGTACTGAAAATATAAACTTCAACATATAAATTATAAGGTAAAGCCAGAATGAATAATTGTTTGGTAAATTGAGTACCAACTTTAATACTCTATGTATTCAAATGACAACTATCATTTTTTGACAGTTGTATATATTCACTCAAACACGGCAAATTAGGCGGTACGACTTAGGGTAGCCATTTGTTTAACAGTAACACAATACATTTTTAGGGATATTCCCTACAAAAATATTGTGTGGGTGTGACGATCTTGTTGTGCTATATTTTGAAGATAATAAAATCAATTAATAACCAACATATCGATAATATTTTGTTTAAGATTCACCTGCAAGCCGATAATGTACAGTTGAAAAAAATCGATAAGATTTTGTTGTAAACCCAATTGATACATACTCAGGGGTACTCAGTATAATCTTTACGTTATCAAAATACCTACATACTTTAGGTTAACTCGTATCGTTTATGTGCAAAAAACAGTAATTAAATTGTATCGGTCAACTAGTGTTAAGATTTTTATTTATTATGGAAAGAATAAACAAGTTACATAATTTGACTCTTCACGTGACCAGACGGCTGGCCTGTTTTTGACCAAAAGAATTAGAATTGCCATGCAACGTGGCAATGCTGCCAGCCTTTTGGCCAGTTTTTCTGTTGACAATTTTTTTGTTGATTCGGACAAATTTATTAGTGCCATATGATTCTTTCCCCTCCCTTTTTTTATATTATTTTACATATTATAATTATTATTTGAAGACTAGAGATTAAATTGTGTAATATATTATATAAACAATTTAATATAATGGAGGATGCATAGGTCGACCGATCAGAGTAAGCTAAATAAAACCACGGAAAACACGTTAACCCGTTGGTCCCGGCTGTCATTCGTGGATCTTTGACAGTCGTTACAGGTCGTCAGTAGCCCGAAAGTCTGACAACCAGTCTTACCAAGGGGTATCGTATTACTCAGTCACTGGGTGGTGAAGGTTAGATAGGCAGTCGCTACATGTAAAATACTGGTATTCAGCTGCATACGGTTAGACTGGAAGTCAACCCTAACATATTTTAGGAAAAGGCTAGGCTGATGATGATATAATGCAGGAGAACTCAATAAAAACGAACTATTTGCACTAAATATGAAAGTAATTGAATGTTTTTGTACTTATTTATTTGTATAATTGATGGTTAATGGCAGTAGGTGCGTTCCCTGTTATATGGGACTTAAATATAACTGGCGAAACGTGGGTGTACACACGGCTACACATCAAGCTATGCAAAACCAGTATTGGCTGACCGTTCATTGTGAGAAAATATCATACAAAGTGAGGCCAAGACAAACTGGTTTTGTATAGCTTGACGTGTAGCCGTGTGTACTATACACACCTCCGCCTAACTCATCAGAGAAAACAGGTGTAACGTTAAGGTCATGTTGTGTAGTTAGAAGGTCAACTTAATAAAATGGTCAGACAACACACAGTCTGAACCGTCTGGTCTAGAAGTATGGGATTTTGCGCGAGAGTTCATTTTTGAGAATGGGAAATTCCATCAAGCGCACGGCTTGTACCTGCTGTAATGAAATATTATTACCGAATAACAATAACAAAAGTTATACCTACATGCGTATTTGGCACTTAACTTTAAAACAAAGCGTTTGGTTTTTATATATATGTACATATATAGGGTAGTAGATATTCTGAAAATTTTTAGGTACTGAGTTTACACCATGTCCGTCATTTATTTCAGATATTTTTGAGATAGAGTTAAGACGCTGAAAGTGTCAATATAAATGCGCCTACCTTCAAATCTATTGTTATCTAGAACCTTTAATAAACCCTTATCTGTAGATACGATATCTATTGCACGGGTGGTCGTTGATGATAATGGTATTACTTGCATGGTCTTTGCCTTTCTATCTTATCCTAATATTATTATCATACTACGTAATATTTTGATGCATAACATATTAAATGCTGCAGCTGTTGTTTGTTCATAGGTAGGAATAATTAATGCACAGTCATCTATCCATTTATAAGATCTTTTGCCAAATCAATTTCGATTTCTGATAGGTAAATGGATGGTTCTTTATTGTGTTTCTTAAATTGTAAATTTTTAGTTTTCACGTACACATTCAATTTTTCAGTCATTAACATTGCACGCGTCCTGAATACCTTATATCTAATAAATAGTTTTTACAGGCTATAGATTGATATTTAGCCCATTAAAGCCCAAAAGTTCTAAAATATTACATTGTGTACCGTGAAATTAAGTTAATGCCATTATCAGTGTTATTTTGTGATATTTTTTTATTGGCATACAGATCCGTCATTATTTGCAAAAATATTATTAATTTATGTGAGTATAATAAAAGCTCTATAATCTGGTTACAATATCAGATAGGAACAACAAAGGTTAATAAAATTGCTCCAAGGCCAAATAAAGAAATATTTCAAAGTTACCTTTCCAGCAACGAATTCGATAAGTTCCTTGTGAGTGGCTGTTGATCCTGCAGTTTTTACCACAAATGCTGTTGGGAGTTCTCCAGCTAGGGAGTCTGGCTTGCCGACTACTCCTACGTCTTTTACACCGGGATGCTGGAGCAATATCGCTTCTAGCTCTGATGGGGCGACCTGCCAAATTATAACAATTACAAAACATTTCTGTGCATTATTGTGTGTGATTTGGCTACTTTAGATCTGATTACTTACTTGTCCAGCCTTATACTTAATCAGTTCTTTAATTCTATCTACAAAGTAAAAGTAGCCATCTTCATCATAGTAACAAATATCTCCAGTTCTAAAAAACCCCTCTTCGTCTTGATCATCCTTCAAGTTTTTTCCAATATAACCAGCAAATAACGTAGGACCCTTAACGCAAACTTCACCTTCCTGATTAGGTCCTAAGGTTTTTCCAGTTTCGACGTCTGCTATCTGAAAAGCAATTTCATTAGTACCCCGAGTTAAAGACGTTTCAATTGAGTCGGTAAGGTTTTTACCTTAACGATATTTCCAAGAACAACTTTGCCGACACTTCCTGGTTTATACTCTGTGTCTGTCTCTTCAGTTAATGCTCCTGTAGTTTCTGTCATTCCGTAGCCTTGTAAAAGGTATTTTAGTCCCTTGAATCTGTTGAAAAGCAAACAGATGAAAAAATCTCTTTAATATTCATTTCTTGGTTAACCAGTGGGGTTATTAATTCGTTATTGTACCTTTGTTTCACTTCATCAATAACCGCTAAATCTAAAGGTGCTCCTCCGCAGTGTATTGATTCAACCGAACTCACGTCGTAATTCTTTACAATTGCTGATTTCGAAAGCATTACTACTAGTGGAGGTACCGCCAATAATGATCCCGTCTGGAAAATAATTGCCATATTAAAATATGAATATGTTGTTATATAATTTTGGTGTTACAATGATTTTATAACTTACTCTATAGTTTTGAATACATGATAGGTATTGCTCTTCTTTGAATCCAGCTAAGTATATTACAGTACGGTTGTGAAGTAGGTCATCCATTGTACACATGATGCCAACGGTGTTGGACCACGGTGCGATCGTCAGAGTTCTGAGATCTTTGGTCAAATTGCTGTATCAGTAAATTTTGTTATTAGTTATAATATACATTCAAATCTAAGCAATTTATGATTTTCTATGTTAGTACTAATATTACAATCAAGTTGTGCCTGTTAATTAAAGGTAAGTATAATATATATATTGAAGATTTAGTTGCCAAAGCAAATCATTGACAACTTTTACAATAAGTGGGCTAAAAGTGGCGATTTAGACGATACCGAAATCAAAGAAAAAAGGATATATAAGCAAATCTATATTATAGCTCACCAAGGCTGATTACCAGCAGTGATTAAATTGAGGTGTGACAGCTTAGCTCCTTTGGGTAGCCCAGTTGTGCCAGACGAGTACAGTATTAAAGCCGTTCGTGCCAACCCTATGAAATGCAGTAGCATTTGTAAAACATGTTATAATATTTTAGTAGAATAACTTGAATATTGTAGCAGCCAAAGCTGAAATCTACCATAATATTGTAAAAATACCTAATTTGACCATGTAAAGTATTACTTATTCAGGCTGGAAATCGAGCTAAAAGTTCTATCGAAATTCGTAAATTATTTCTTCGTGTCAATTCACAAAACAGTTCTCTGCCCCCTTGGATCACTCGTTAAAACAGAAAAGGGTTTACTGCGGAGTTTCTCGTCCCAACTTGGACAGAACCCATTTTAACATTTACAAGGTATTCGAATTAATTATGAATTAGCATTATTATATTATTATTCTTACCATTAACAGGATCGGTGACCGGTTTGAAAGTATTTACATTAACATACGTTTTAATTAGATCGTTAAACTTTAAAAGTTTTGGATCATTGACAGAATCACCAAAAATGTAGAATTTTTCCACTATGTCTGTACCAGCCATGGTCTCATAAAATCTTTTGTAAGTCTCAGGTGAGAGGAACAAATACCTTGGCTTAGATATTCCCATCGTATGCACCAATTCATCTGGAAAAAGAAACAGATGTTTGAAATTTTACTTTAAGTAATCAGACTTTCAATCTTTAAGATAAATAATAAACTCAGTAACTCTTAAAGGCGATTTAACTCTTTAGTCTACTTAAAATTCAAAAGTAAATTAAACAATGATGACTTTAAAATGGAAATAAAAGTAAGCGAAGGCCCAACTCAGCTTCTTAAAACTCACTTTTGCCGTAGGCAGCGTTGAGAAAAGTCACAGTAGCACCACTACACCACGCAGCGATCGAAGTAATCAAGAATTCCATTCTGTTCTCACTGCACACGGCGACCACTTCATCACGTTCCACACCTAAGCGCATTAGCGACGAGGCAGCATTCACTACCAACTGCACCAACTCACCGAACGTTATTTGTTCCCCTGTCGTCCCATTGATCTTCGACATTAAAATTTTTTTCAATTAACAACACATTTAAACAAAACTCATCCTAAACACGATTTTCACTTCTATTCCTTACCAAAGCAACTTTGTCTTTAGACCTCAACATGTTATCAATGGCCATTTTTCCATAATTCATATGTGACGGTATGGAATACGGTTGATCTTTATAAATAATTCCGCGCGTACTTTCTGTGGGACTCATTTTGTTTTGATTATAAACAGTGTTTTTGATATGGAAGACGTATACACACTGACATTTAGTCAGAAGATACGATGTTTATGTAACTAATGTACACTTACTCATGATAAAATGAGTGTAGCCTTGACAGATAACGTGATTAAAAAAACGGAATGCGAATAAAAAAAAAAAGTTTATGTATAAATTAGAAATAATATATTAATTTGTCAAATACGTTCTTAGGTATGTAAATAAAGACATGTGCAAATATAGTAACATGACCTAAAGTACACTCTATCGTTGCCAATCTATGAAATATGCAAATATTTCCTCCGATGAATATCAATGTAAGTAATACGTTGACAATTCGGCTATATCAAGATGCATACCACGTGGCGACTGGCGAGATGTAAATGACGTAAATGTAGATATATTTGTTTACGTCCGCATGGCTCAGGTTAAGTGAATAAATTGAGGTGAGGCTGCACCTAACTCTAGCTTGCTTGAACTAGGTCTTACTGCACATCGACTTCTTAAGTAGCCGTAGTTGTCATATCTAGAAATCTTTGCATAATTTGTTGTGGGTAACCCGTTTTACTATGGCTCGCGAAACATTTTTGAAATATTGTGTTTTCACTTATTTACCCATAACGTAGGTAAACAGTGTTTTCAGTTGTAGATTTTTATTATTTCTATTCTTGAAGTTTTAAATGAAATGACGCTATCTTTGTTGATCCTACTTATCGTAGAACCACCATGTGAGGTACTAAATTGTAAAGATAATATCAAAGAGATTAAAAATCTCTATTTCAAGGTTATCATTTTAACCTTCATAGGTAGTTGTTTTTGATAATAATTGTACTTTCAGAAGAAGCAAATTGAAGACATAACAAAACCAGACATAACAATGTATGTAGTTTAAACGTCTATACCAATGTCTAATGAAAGTATTATTTCTAATAGGACATAGGTACCTAATCGAACTAAAGCTTTTTGATACTGATACAGCCAAACAAAAGTCAGCTTAATGTTAACTAATTAATACCTATTATTGATTGTACGATAATTGAAAGTATTCATACCCATGATTCTTATATTCAGAAGTTTCTTTGTTTATTTGCTTGCAACATGAGAAAATTCTAGATTGTTGTTAGTTAAAAAAGTTAAAGAAAAAACTGTCTGTTTTTGAAAGTCAATAAATATGATTTCTATCACATCTATTCAAAAAAAGTTAGTGTATTTTTCGTAAACAGGGACTAAAATAGCTCTTTAATCCCTAGGGACTAAAAGTGATTTGAATTTGGAATGTAGATATTGTTACTGAAAGTTCCAATCACCAATCACGAGCATTGTATGAATAAATAATAGGCTGTGCGATAAAGTAAAAACGCGCGAGGTAAATAAAAAAAAAGTTTGTGAAAAATTAAAAAAAAACGCACAAAAAGCATTCTGCCTTCGTTCGTAATTGTTTACTCACATTAGGATTTTACTTAGTTTTATAAAAAATGATATTGATTATGAAATAAATAAACGTACCTACCTACTATTCTTATTCATAAGTTGCACTTACTTGTTTTTTTTCTTGATAAAAAGTAGAGTGTCCACCTCAGGAGTAAAGCTCGAGTGACGTACTTTGAATCCCTCGCTGCTCTGGATTCAAAGAAACACTCTCGCCCTCAAAATAGTTGTTTGCTCCCTTGGCAAACAATCTACTATTACTTACTAGTTACAAGATCGAAAAAATAGTGGAGAGCCACCTAGACCAATATTAACCAGCTATTCAGCAATGGACCAGTTATTTGTTTTATTTATTGAGCTATTTTAGCAAATAATACCAGACTGAATCTGTTAATCCGATGACGGCACCAGTTTCTGCATAGAAGCCCTGTATACACAGCCCTGTTCATCCCACTCAGGGCATAAGCCTCTCCCTACATTATTCTTCCTTGTTCTAGAACCTATTAGGCAACTAAAAAAACAAACATGATTATAATTGGAGATAGAATTAATAGGAGGAAACTACCAGCCTATAATTTTAAGACTAACAACATGCACATAATATAGATTCCCATCACGAGATCTCGTAATAATCTGTGATCTACGCACATGTAGTGATTCTGGATGTGCACACGTGCGTGTGATTTTAATCCTTGTGCTAAACCTATGGGGCACGCTTGCGCTGTGAGCACATTAATTTTAACGCGTAGTCCTGCCGACCCCAACATAGTTGGGAAAAGGCTAGGCAGATGATGACCGCAAAGAAAATCATCCAATCTTTTTATTTTTTGTCGTGTTCAGAGGTCGACTAATCACGTCCGCGGTGTTTCGCTATCTAATTTAATTTGATCCTATATTATACAGGGAGGGAAATTAACTGTGTATCAAATTAATGGCTCGATCTCAGAATACCTGATTCTCAAAATACCAGATTCTCAAAATACCATATTCTCAAAATATCAGATTCTCAATACTAACTTAAATTATCCGTTTCATCAAATCACAACTGTCATTCTTTGACAGTCGTATTAAAATGGCTAAGTATAACACGGCAAATTGACGTAGTGTGTCAAACAATTAACTTCCCTGACCGTAGGTACATCTAGCCTGAATAATTAAATTCCATATTTAGATACTGGATAGCACAAAAAGATAACCTTGTGAAAAAAACATAATTACTGGAAGCTGCAAGTACTGGTAAAGAACCACCATGATAATAAAAATATCTGGCGCACCCCGGGCAGTCCACTTGGGTACCAATCTTACTGACTAACTAAACTTAATACTTCGGCACCAGCTATTCTTGTATCGTTTCGGGTTACTAATTGTTTTTTTAAGTCTTCTCATTGATAAGAAGATTGTACCTATGATTAGCATTGGAAGTGGAACTGTTGAACATCTGATAACTCCATTAATTTTTCTATTCTGAAATTCGCGAATGCGTGGATCGGATTATCTAGTTACCATACATGTATAGTTTGAAGTTTAGTAAGAAACCAATGGATGTTTTCGAATGAAATTTAATTTGATAAAAAACTGTTTGTTTTCTGACTTTGAAAAATAACCATTCGAAAACATCCATCAGTTTCTTACTAAACTTCATATATCCGACGACTCTGGTTACTTGTCTCCTTTGGTGACTGTACCTAGGTAATCCGTTCCACGCAGTTGCGAATTCAACTAATGAGATTGTTGAATATTCATAACGAAATCACCATAAAATTGCCTAGAAGTATTTATATCGTCAAATTTTTAGGCAGACCTTGGAACAGCCAATATAATGATCTAGTTTTAGTTTTGCCTGAATTTTGGCACAGCACTTATTTATGTAAAGTCAAGGTTTCAAAGAACACTGGTTAATAAAATCATGCCTACCTACATACCTATTTTGTATACCAAACGACATCGCATCAAGCCGCGGTTTCAGATGGAAAAAGATATTCTCTTTATTTTGCTATATCTAAGTTGGGATATCCGCTTTAGATGTGTCAGTAGCCCGAAAATCTGACAACCAGTCTTACCAAAGGGTATCAAATAGGCAGTCGCTCCATGTAAAATACTGGTATTCAGCTGCATCCGGTTAGACTGGAAGCCGGCCCCAACATAGTTGGGAAAAGGCTAGGCGGATGATGATCTGTCAAGAAGTTAGGCTGCAGTGTCCTACCAAGTGTGGTACCGAACGCCAATAAGAATACTTGGACATGTGGTCACAATCACGAAAATCGGATTTTTGACGTGTTTTATCAGATGGATGTTTGTTTTTATATCCCCATGTATATAATAAGTCTTTCGAAAAGAAACTTTATCTGAACAAAAAATAGAACAGTAGAAAGGTTCAGAAAGCTCTATGTTAACGTATGCAGTGACCTAAGAAAAATTCTGGTGATTAGTGTGACCTGCTATTCAGCAGGACCCTCGCAGCAGGATCAGTCCGGTGCAGAAGTGATTTTATTTTCTGTAAGTAGGTATTTGGTAATCATGTTTTCTTTTGGGGCTTAGATTTCTACAGTCAGAAATAGCTAGCAAAAACGTTATTTTTTGTTTTTGATGTAAAAACTTGTACCTATATTATATGGAAGTGTCTGCTTGTAAAGTCAAAATAACAGCTTTTTACTAAATGCATGTGAAAGTATACACCGTTAAATTTTTATCGTTTTAATCCTTCAAAGGGGTCATTGTACTCATCATTATGAACAACTTTTACTACGGGACCATCCCTGAAATCGTGAAAAAAAAAAATCTGTTGATCCATGGATTTATGTTAGCTTATCTCGACATAATGTCCACTAATGTATACATATAACAAAAAAACAATTTTTAAAATTTTTGTCCCGGCTAATCTCCGAAACGGTTTGACCGATTTTGACAGGACTTTAAAAAAATATCATCTTCGTAACACAATTCAATAGTTCCATCTATTCAATAACAAATCTAAAGTAACAAATCATTTTATTGTTTTATGTTACCAACTGTTTGTTTTCGTATTCGTGGCAAAGTGGTTTAAACACGAATATAAATTGTGTTCAGTATATTTCTGGTCCGTTCCACTTACAATGTATCCTGGAAATGTTTCAACTGTGCTTTCTGAACGTTCAGCAGATGTCTGCTTAAACATTTCTCACGCATTCAAATGTCCGTATTATCCGTATAATATAATAATTCTGAGTGTATCTACGGCTCCAGTGGATGCACGGTACATTAAGTTACTCGTGAACTTGGATTGTTGTGGGTAAACGTAATTTGTTAGTACGGCTGCGTGTGCGCAGGACCGGCTCGCCCACGCGCTGCGCCTGCGACGCTCCACGACTCTTCTCACGCCGTGACTCATACGCCGTGATTATTTTGTACTTTATAAATGTCGATAGCGGCTCAGCTTAAGCAAAGCATGTTGCGCTCATTTAAACACAAGGAAAATGTAGATCTCTTTACTCTACAAGACATTCTTGTTAAGATGTTTTCTTTACTTACCGTTCCCTGAAAGCAAAGCAAAATTGTGTACTATTTCGGGATTGTCTCCGCACTAAGTAAATAAATTCAGATTGTTCTTTTCTTCTTTATCCAAACAAACTAGGTAGTTGTTGTTGGTAGCTGTTTGTCTTTCCTCTATGACATTATTTATCAAACAAATACAAAGTCTATTATTGTACACCTGTATCACCCATGACGGAACTTAGAACATAGCTAGAAAAGAATAAAAACTGTATGAATGGTTAAACCTTTTTATACAATTTTTATTATCATGTAAGTACAAGTAGATGGTAGTACTCCGGATAGTAGCAACCTCTGCTGAGTACACAGCACTAGTTTACGACCGTTAATAGTTAGTGATCTCTTGGCTATATTTGAGGTCAGTCCCGCTAGGACGGCTCCACGTTTACTCAATAAAATGACCCCCTGTAGTGATGGGACAATTCATGGTAATGTCCGCAGACCGGTCCTCTCCTCCAACATAATGTCCTGATTCATTAAGCTATCGGAAGATTACACTGCGGTGGTCGCTCTCAAAGTAATGACCCCGACGTATTTAGAGGCTGAGTGAGCATCGTTGCAGATGAAAATTTTATAAGTTTAGTCATTCCATTTTTGTAACGGAGCCGGGTTTAAAATAGTGGATAGATTTGCTCCACTTTTTTTTGTAAACCGTTGCTATTTCATCAACCCACGTATACCCCAATCTGCCTCCAGGGGTTGTTAACTATTTTGGAGCCGCGAATTCGTTGAAAATGTATCATATTAAAAATCCAATATGTCGGGTCCACCTAAAAATAACTGGCTGTTATTTACAAATCTCCTAACATAGAGAGGGTAAACATTTTAGTCAACATGAGTTTATTAATATATCGACCGAGATTATAACAAGGTTTCGCTGACGCGATAAATGTAGGATATATTGGTGGGTGTTCGTGGCATCGATAGTCGATTACGTCATAATTACCTCCCGCGTTCCGCAGATATTAGGCAGATATTAGTTCAGTTAATGCCTCAATATAATGGCTCGGTGTGTATTGATGGTCTAAATCAAATCGAAGCTATTGTTTGCGACCGTTAATATAACAATGAGATTAACCTATCGTGGTTTTAACTAAGTATCGCTTGCACGCCCGGTTAGCGCTCGTTTGTGAACACCATGTATAACCACGTCCTTAATTATTAATGCTCATCTATGGCTTATACGGCACACGCACGTTTATTGAAGCATTTGAAGCATTCATTTTTCGCGCTAAGATTTTATTATATTTCATGGCAGTCATCACTGTCGTAAATTATAATATTAAGCTTTTCCGTAGTGTCAATACCAATTGTTTTAGAAATTATCCATTTCATCGGAGGATAAATCTATACAAAATTGATATATTAACAAGAAGTTTCACAATGAAAAGTTGTGTAAGTAACTTGTAAATAAAAGATTTAATTTAGTAAGTAGGTTTGTATAAACACTTTTACACCTCAATCATATTTTAAAACTAGATGAGGTCGGCGTTTCCTATCTGACTAGTCTGAGAAGAAAGGTCGAAACAAACTCAGAGGTCACACACATTCTCTTTTGAAGTAGGTGTAGGTATAATATTGTATATCGTTCTGCCCCGTTGGTCTCGTGGTCGCAAGCGCGACTGCTGAGCGTGGTCCTAGGTTCGATCCCAGGTCGGGCTAAGTATTATTGGGTTTATCAATAGAAATTTCTTAGTACAGATTTCTTCGGAGTTTGGAAGTTAGTGAGTCTGTGATACTGCTGTGCCTCGGAATTTCACGTAAAGCCGTCGGGCCCGATCTCTCCCCAGTCGTGTCATATTGCCAACTCATCAGACTATGAAAGTGAGGGAAGATGGAGTGCATCTGTGTCTGCGCATACCTGTGTGCAATAAAATACCTCCATGCACTTGGCTAACCTCCGTTGAGATTGGCCGCCGTGACGGTAATATCCTCTCTGATATAATTATAACTTTGGATTTTTTTTTTCTAAAAAACGTTGTTCCACACTTGGAATTTCTCCTGTATCGTGGGTGCGTTTACAAACATTTAAACTCACATACACAAACAGCCAGACCCGGAACAACTACTTGTAGGCCATACACTTATTTGTTCCGTGCGGGAATCGAACCCGCGACACGCAGCGCAGCCGTCAATCGCTTAACCACTGCGCCAACCGTGCCGTAAATCGTATTATATAGTAGATCCTCTCAAAACTTTTTTATCTTCTTGGGATGATCGCCTTTTTCTAGGTACTCTGTGATCTTCTTTTAACTTTTTGGTCAGTACACTTAGCGGTAGGTCGTTTAAGTTAGTCGATTAATTAGGAAATCAAAATGGGTTGAAATTTTTACCGAGTGTGTATTTCTATTGCCAGCATGACAACAAATAAAATAAAGTTAATAAAAATGAATTACCATTCATACAAGAAACGTGTTTTTTTTCGGCGTTTTTTTGCCTTGTGGTACGGAACCCGTGTGTGTGTGCGAGTCCGACTTGCACTTGGCCGATATTTTTTCATTCAAGTCTGTTTTATAATTATATGAGCAAAATAAAAATAGAAACTAATCACTTTATCCGGACGTCTAGATCAGTCACGCGTAGGTTTAACTCGTCTCGTCTAAGAAATGACGTAAACGACCAACTTTACGGTTCACCTGCTACTAGTTCTAAGGGAATGACTAATGACGCTCACTCGCACACTTCGCACGGTCCCCTCAAAGTTGTGAGTGAAAATTTATAGAACATTATACTCGAAAGGTTTAGTAGCGTGCGTGGCGAGAACTAACAAAATATCAATTTAGTTGAACGGGTCCCGTTCAACTAAATTTGTGACAAGTTTTCGGCTTTGTTATGTTCATAAATATGTTAATTTGTGTTTGTTATTTGTTGCAACTGATCCTTCATCATCATGTTAACCTGGATAGTTATGATTTACATGCTTTACAGTCATTCATTCCATAATTTTGCACTGAAACTTTTTGTAAGATGTAATTTTGGGTGGTTCAAAGGACTTTTTTTTTGGAATGTCAACTTTCTTTTCAACCTAGGAGGTTGTTGTCTGCTTAACCGGACTTACCTGTGGATGCCTTAATAAATTAAGGGCTCCAGCCAGGACTTAAAAAAACTTAAAAACTAAGTTCTTACACGCTAAGGGCACCCCCTGTGGGATACGGACCTCGGCTTAGGGTGTCGCTGGGAAAGGGCAGCAAGGGACACCTACATCGGAGTTATCAGAAACAGTCTGATCTAAACAATTTAAACATGATATTTCGTATCATTGACTTTCATTTCACATTTAATTCAATTTCCAAAGTAGAGTTCTGTCAGCTTTGAATAATTCATTCAGTACACCTCAGCCTACATTATTACAGTAAGTAGCCAAGGCAAAAGTATCTACCAGCAACCGTTACACTGAAAAATTCATCGTAACTACAGGCAACTTTCCCGATCGGGCGCGTCACACCCATATATAGAAACAAGTAAAGCAAGATAACAACTCACTTAACAACGTTTAAAGAATATATTAACATCTTCTACCGATGCGACATTATTTATTAATGTGCATCTAAGTGGCCGCCACTTATGGTGGTCACACACGCCACGTACGACTCACAAGTGTAAGCCCAAACATCGTAACGACTTTGTTTCACAGTCCGACACGAAGCTCACCGCCGTTATTACGTGTCAATAATGGTAATAGAAATTAGTGCCTTAGTTAGAATCGGGAGAGACGTGGGCGTCGCTCACACCAACACGCGATCGCCACGCCATCATCGACTTACAATCACAAAGAATTCACAAGATTTACTACCCACATTTTCCTTCGCGGCTTAGTGTGTAATTATGAAAACAATTATTAGGTTTTCCTGCCCCTTAATGAGGGTTAGGCAAATATTTGGCGTGGGTTCGTTTTGACCCTTAATAAAACATCCTTTAATACTAGATAAAAGGTGTTAAGATTAATTTAGAAACCAATTTTTCACTCGAGGTGTTTCAACACCTTTACATTACACACAACAGGAAATATGCATTGGATTCGAATTTAATCGTGATATTTATGTAGATAGTCGGCTGCATCAATTTCAGAACATATCGTTAAGATAGCGATAAGTATATCAATAACAAGTGTCGTTATCTGGCATCTCTATGGTTTACAAGTTTTACAAGATGCACGTTTGCACAGAGCGGCGCGGGCGCAGTGGGCGGGTGCGAGCGTGAGAAACAAATAACTGGTGTCGCGTCCACGGCCCCTCCAGCCTCGTGAAGAATCGGAGCCCATCTAATGGCGACCACACTGCTGTTATAATTGCTTTTAGGCAATCACAATTTATTACTTGTCCCGTGTCGTTCTGGAGTTTTACAACGCTTGTACTTTAGCGTTGAAATATTGAACAACTTGCAAGGATACTTTTATCAAGCGAGTCAGGGCTCGAATAAATTGGTTTCCCGGTTTTAATAATTAACTTTATACCCCTGTATTTTGTTTACAGTTGCTGCAGCGTTTTTTTTTGCAGAATGGCAAAATGAAACAAGATTATTTTCTGAAAAAAAATATATTAGCCGTTATTAGTATTTACTGTTCCCTCTTTGATGTAATATGAGCGAGACTAACAATTTCCAATAAGTGCTGGGCGTTGGTGGCAATATTTTGCGCAACGAGTGCAGCGCTGAGTACCGCTATCACTCTTAATTTAGTATCGCGGACCATTAATCAAAAATGCGCAAGGTAGGAAATTGAAATCGTGATTTCACAACGAGTGAAAGGTACTCCCAGGCATCAATACTTATTAAAAGTTAGATGTTTCAAGATTACAATGTCTTACTGCTACAGTTGAAATATTAGCGTGAAATGTTATGAAATGTTCCGCATACTTAAATATTACTCAGCACGAACAGTGGTCTATAAAGATGCGGCGACCATTGACATGGCATTTGCATGGAATGTGGCATCTATTGACCAACTTCCGATGCCCATAACCGCTGACAGAATGTGATGCGTTTCATGGGTTTATGTGTTGCAAATTGTTTTACATCGATGTTTATAACAGAATGTTTCTCCATTAGTTGGTAAATGAAGGTGTTTAAATTCTTAACGTGTGTGTAAAGTTATGTTTGAAATATTGCGAGTAGGGGACTCGCAATATTTCGCGCTTTGAAGTATTGAAATATTATGATATAATAAGCCAGACTTCCAAGGAGCGCTGACCTCAAATGATGAAGGATTACGTGAGATACTAGAATATCAGAAAAAAATCTTGAAAGGTGGGCTGAATGAAATGTGGGCAAACGACCACGAGTAAAGTAGTAAACCAGCTTTTGTGTTTTAAATTGAAAATAGCTACGTATAATTTTATACCTTATTCTAGATCATTTGAGTAGGTACATGTAGGTACCTATTGAAAGATTATAGGAAAGTTAGACTTATCTTAAATACCACCACACGAGCGAACAATTGGAATAGGGTGTGAAACATTGTTATCTACAAGTCGAAGGACTGCATTAAAGATCTATAAAGCTAGCGTGACTAAATTGCTTTCCCCCCTCAAGATAACTGGACAAGATTAATGAGCGTAACGTGCAAAACGTTTAAACCCATTTCCAACTGAAATCCGACTAGTCAGTTCCATATATTAGCGCCAGCGAAAACGTTCCTGGCACAAATTTCCATCACTAACATTAACCAAATTAGTTAGCTTTAAACCGTCCCGTGAACTAGCCGGATCTCGGTCGTTATGCCAACGAATTGAATAAATTACATCTGTGCTTGAATCCAACCATCAATAATTCTTGAGAATATTAATTTAAGAATCCTTCCCAATCCAGAACAAAAGCGAAAGTAAAAATGTTTAAGGCGATTTGCGGCACTTGATCTGAGTTCCACAGCGAAGAAAATGAATAGTAACTGGAAATTCTACCTCCATGCACTGCAGTGGAAAGTTGTGGTTAAAAGTTGATCTCGAAAGTTACAAGCCATAAAATTATAAAAATAAATTTTAACTAAATCAGATCGCTTAGCATAAAAGTAAGTAAAGTTACGATGTTACATCATTTTGCCAATGCAACTGTATGGTATTCTGTTTCCGTTGTTAGGAGAGGAGCTTCTCCGTGACGACAATAAACCCATATTGTAGGTGGTCGCACATTGTGAGCCTCATATACAAACATATTTTTATTGAACTGTATAAGGTTTTACTGCTCCATCCAAGAAATGTTTACGGCGCTAAACATCAAGTCTTTTCTCGAAAGTATAATATTGCGCAATCAATAGTGAAACGTTTCCGATTTACTTCGTGGCTATTGTAATTTGATACCGACCGTAAAACATCAGCAGATTTGTTACCTTTTGTTTCTTAATTTTTCAAACCCACTGATTTATTTGAATAAATAAATCGTTGCTAACATTTCGTAGCATTGTCGTAGTCTATCTGTTGCATTCCTAGGGCGACGTCAAAGTTCTCTGAGGTATAAAGCTACTTATTTAAGACTGACTTGCTTTATAATCCATTCTTTTGCCCTGCAAACATATTAACTGCATTCTTGTCAGATTTCTGCACCATTTCTTTGAAACATATATTTAAATGGAGAGTGGGATAAAATGCTGACAGCGGTTTTTAGCATCACACAATTGGTTTGTTATAAACCTTTGGACTCGCACTCCATTCTGTATAATAAATAATTTAGATAAATGTAGCAGTCACAATATTGTACGCACGCGCCCACTAACATGAATGTAAGTTATATTAAGGTCACAGACAGGCAGACACTTTCTAAAGTAAAATAATTGAGTCAATTTATCGAGCGTCTCCGCGTCTACAAGGATCGGTGACACTTTAGCGGGCATTGATTACCACTAAGTTGTGAGCGATTACGCATGCTATGTACGGACTGCGTCCCGACCAGTCTTACCAGGACAGCCTACTTGATGATGCCACATCGCATAGATTCGTGGTAGGTGATTAATACGGTAGGTAATTTGAGTTTTAGTACGCATACTCGCCGACTAACATTATACGAACCAGTACCAGTCAGTACCTAACCCATTCTGCCCAGCAAGCATCAAATTGCTCGAACACATTTGTATTACACACATATTTACCTTCACAGGTAAACATCGCCGTGAAAAAATAAAGGTAGTCAATTGGGTCCCTTTTTGTTTTACCTCATATTCACGACTACTGTGGGCCGGGTTCAACGTCTAGCCTTCTCTTTTAATACAAGACGAAGGTTAAGTGGTTCGCTGTCTGTTTCACTTAAACCGTTGCCCGCAGCCCTGAAGTAAACGGTGGCCGCCACTTGTATTCACAACATTATATTATTATGACGGCAAACCCGCGGTTAAACCGAGACAAAACAAAAATGAAACGCTGACTTCACAGATTCGTATTGTACTTTACGATGGACTCTTTGTATATTGAAGTTTGCCGAGTGCTTACGCTGAATGGACTTTAAGTGAGTACAGAATTTAATTTCGGTTTCGGTACGGTTAAGAGTGAGAAAATTGTGTTTCAATATTCTTGAACTAGATATTCGTGGAGAATAGTTTAGTCGGTGTACAAGTTTGCGGTAGAGGTGAGGGCCCTCGAAGGCCCTCGTCTGGCGGTCAACTCAATACACACTCGTTCGCAATCGTTTTCGCCGGCGTCGAGATTGCTTAGGCTGTTGCTTCTGATTGAATTCATCCGAGGAGGCCGCCCGCCGCGCGCCTGCCTGACCCGTAAAATTAACCCGCCGAGATAAATGCCGATATGTGTCAAGTGGCTACCAGAAGGTATTCTACCTCGACGACCACTTACGCCTCGTTAATGTTTACGTATTTTTATCTCGCCAAGAATATAAACTGAAGAGAACTTAAATGCAAAGTGAAAAGTCTTATGGTTGTCTTTGTTCTTCACTGACTTTCTGACATACCTGCTTTTGTTGGGAATGAAAATGCATAGTAAATATATGCTCAAATAACATGTCTTTGTATTGCGTGCGGTGTTCCCAACATACTTACAACATTCGCGACGGTAAAGCTCAGCCACAGTAGGTAATGATGACGTTATGGTTCTGAAGAACAAAAAGAATTGAGTTTAATCAGCCGCTTAGCAATCTGTTCACGACTGTACCTGCAGGGTAAACAGGGGCAGTAAAATTAAGTGAAATGTGCGGGAACTGACGGTTCATCATAAAAAAGTTTGAGAAACATAAAAAAAAACAAGGGAACTTTATATAGTAAAGCCTTTGCAAGTGCCAAATAATCTGGCGGTGAATCAGAGCGTCAATGTGAAATCCGCGAGGTTTTATTAGTAGCATAAATAAAGCAATTAACACTATGAGGATTTACGTTATCCAATTTAAAAGGACTGTACCGATTATTGTTTCTGATGTCGTACATAATTGCTCATAATTGATAGCTCGTAGCCTTTATTACTGTTTCATTATTAAGTGTAAAGTTAATGTGCCTGTGTGCGTGCAACCCGATTCTGTGCAAGTTGTATTGGAAAACGGGCCTCTATCGGAAGCTCTTCAATTATTCTATGAAACGCGCCATTAAAAATGCATTTTTACCTTTGTTTTATTAAACAATAGCGAGATTGCTTAAACATAGATAAATCTGGAACATAAAATGAAGTAAAAACTACACGTTTGATGTGTAACTGTGTTTGCGCTCTTTACCTCATAAATCTAAAACTTATACGTCTGCATACTGAATTAGTCGTACAAACAAAAGCAGTCGACTACTGCACGCTAGTTACGTCCTAACCTAATTAAAAATGTTAATTAAGGTGTGTACATTAACTTACTTCGTAATTAAGTCTAGCAAAGTCCTAATACACGTCAATGGTGATAGTTATTCCTCAAAGTTGTACCTTCGTTAGTGCGGGAGGGGAGGACTCATGATGTTTGTCACGTACGACGACTTGTTCTTTTATGTTGTCAAAGCAAGCGGCTTGTTCGTAAATTGAAAGCCGCTTATATCGTAGTTTATGTCTCCTTTGCGGCGCGATGTCAATGCGACAGTCTCCCTCGATACGCTTCAATGTTCACTAAGTATGATTGCTGTGAGCCTGTGATTCCTGTGAACTTTCGGAATCATGTCCCTGTTTCATAGACTTAATTTACTCGCACGGCTGAATGTGTTCGTGATTTCGCGTTTGTATTTCGTGGCCATCGTGGGTAAGTAATGAGTGCAATATTTTGGACCAAATTGTAGCCGACTATTGTGTCCTTTGCGCGTGGAGTCGATTGGGCTGAATTTTATCAAAATTGTACTAAAAAAAAGAAAAGCTTATTTATAGTAAAAATTTGAAAGTTTATTTCTATTGTTTGAGGTTTACCTTTAGTAATTAAATTAAATTTTGTTTCATATAATCATGAAAGTTTTGAAAGCAGACCTAAAAGTTTTAAACACGTATTTTTAAATACACACACACGCATACACGTAAATAAGCTCTACAAATGGAAACTTCTAGTTTTTTTAATCAAGGTGAAAAGGGCGTCATCCACATTTAAATGGTCCAAAAATATTTTTTGGCGGTCGTCGTCACACCGTCTCGAGCACGGAATAGATAAATAAGGTGTCTCGAGGGTGTCTCGAGGGAGCCGTCACTTTGTCGAATGGCGTGCATTGCACATATGGGTAAAATGCGTGCCAGCTTCAAATAAATATCTACCAGACCCACTCATGTTTCTTTTGCAAGTAAATAAATTTTTATGCAGCATCTTTTATGTAATGATTTAAAAATCGAATAAAAAGTTCGAAAGAAATATACAACCTTTTTACTACGTCTACGAACACAATGCTATCTTTATTTTTATATTGTGGCCGCCTATCACACCGTAGCAGCTGGCGTATTAAACTAATGTTTAAACGGTTTACAAAGTTGATAGGGCATGTGGTCCGATAATGCGCTTAACTCGGCAGGGGGAGATGTTGCGCATAAATCATTGCTAAGTGAGATCGGGTCCGGTGTGTGAACTCGTAAATCACCCGTGTAAATGAGGCCCGGCTTGAAGCCGACGTTGATGGTGGCCTATCTTTAAAGCGCATTATATAAATTAATCGACTCCCAAGGTCGATTAATTCTGTAAGGGCTTACGATAAAGCTGAGCCGTACGAAACGGTAAATATTATTACATTTCTGATTCTTCTAATGAATTTCTTGATACTTAATTATATTACTTATCTTATTTTTTTACGCGATGTAAAATACTCTTAGCTTGTGGCTCTTTAGGGTTTATTTTTGGTTGAGCCTATACTGCCTCACTGCTAGGCAAAGGCCTCCTCCAAGTCCTACCAAGAAATTCTTTCCCGCGCTACTTCGGACCAACCCTCGCGGTACTCGATTTAGGGGTTAAGCAATCAATATCAATCAATCTGCCTAGCCTTTTCCCAACTATGTTTGGGTCGGCTTCCAGTCTAACCGGATGCAGATGAATACGAATATTTTACATGGAACGAATGCCTATCTGACCTCCACAAAAAATTACTGGGTAATACAATACCCCTTGGTAAGACTGGTGACAACCAGTCTTACCAAGGAGTATTGTATTAGTAATTGTATTAGGTACTTTCCGTAACGACCGTCAAAAATCTACGAATGACAGCCGGGACCAATGGCTTAACATGCTTTCCGAGGCACGAAGGGTCTTGGTATGTCATTAAAAGATGGTCACCCATCCACGGACCAACCGCGGCAAGCGTAACTTAACCTGATCAATCAACCCGTGCGGCTGTTATCACAAGCAATTATAGTAGGTAAATCCAGTAGATACAAAGCCTTCATTCTTAGAAACAAACCTAGAGGTCAGCCCTTACTTCAGATTCCTGAATTTCCTATTAGCAAACTGTAGGTAATAACACTACAAATCAAACTCAACTCCACTCCACTCCCAAAAGTGGTGTAAATGTGTCAATAAATTCCTTTTGATACGGCTCTTAGGTAAGTATATACATAAAACATTGGCATAACAAAAGTTCTTGCAGCATACCGTGGAAGTCGTGGGCAAAAGTGTAATGACTGTACAGTCAGAGTCGTTCAGCGTGATTTATATTACGACATAGCCTCATTAGGTAAATGTTATTTAGTGAACACAGACAGAGATACTGACAACATTTATTTAGACTGTGGTTCCTTAAATAAAGGGGTTCTAGACTGTACGTGAATGTGTGCTATTAGTGTTTGAATTAAATAATGAAAATGATTCTACATCTTTAGCCGTGACAATATGTAAATAACTATGGAATAGTTAAAAAAATCTATCCACAAATATTATTTTACATTATGGCCTGATTTTTCCAACGCCAGATAATTTTATCCGAGGAATAATTTTGAATTTTTGACAGTTATTCCATACAAAAACTGCCAGATGTCAACTTTTTCCACGAATAAAAAATATCTGTCGATTGAAAAATAAGTCCTAAAACGATTAACTAACGAGAAGATGGCGTTAAAGTATTCCTCCACCTGATGATCGATCTGCATTAAATCGGATGCGATTCAAGATCGATCAAAGATTGATAGGAACTTACTACAATTTTAGTTTTCACTACGTTTTGATAGCCTCTTTTCAGCCTACTTATTGTCATAGAATTTATAATATTAACCAAAAGCGTTCCGTTTCCCTTATGTGCGGTAGAACTCCAAAAAAGAAGCAATATAAAAACCTACGCGTGCATAATTCACTACGACCTATAATCCAGAATAGGCATCTGCCATGCCTTTTATCTCAGGTTACGATCGTAGCGTTAAGATTGCTTACCACAACGCGTACGCATACCAACATAATGCTATACAAATGTGCTGCGTTCCCAACAGACCAAGGTGTAAATGCTCTTGTAATGATCTATTTACATACTGGCAAGGTAATATCGAACCCACAGCTTCCCTACATCGATATTCAACGCGATCACAGATAGCTTTTTAGCCCTTTTTCTCGTAATTCCAATCTTATTTGATGTTCGTTCGGACATACTTTTCATCGAGATAACGAGGCCAGTTTTTATAAAACCTGACTCTGCTACTTAGATCTCACTGTATTTGGATGTGGAAATGATATTTTCATTACTTAATTTTCTTTACGTTCGCTATTGGCTTTTGGTAATGAGAGAATTTTGAAAAAGAGAGATGTATATATTTTTTGTTTTTGTTTCACCCTAAGAAAGGTTTACTTACCAACAGCTTCTATGAACAACATAAGATTATAAGTAAAGGTGGTAGCAATTAGTCTTGGACTTACATACATATGTAGTGGCCAATTACAGGTTAATCAGCATTCTCAAAAATAAGTGCATACACAGAAAAAATGAAAATATAAAACTAGTGACTCTAGGATTCAGGTATATGAAAATTAGAACATAAAGAAATATGAAATTTCAAAACAAAATGTAGAATGTAGAATTGATTAGCTCTGCTCCCAAATTCTCGTTTTACTTCCATCATTTTATACTTTTTTACCTATAGGTAACAGTAGCTAATCACGATAAGGTTATACCTGCCTAATGACGGATAATTGATACAGATTAATTATGCCTTGACAGACGTTACTATTAACACTGCCTAGGTGTGAAATTGATCAAATTAATAGCCCTTCCATACGATCTTTTGATAGGCCGCCATCATACGATTGCCTGAAGATATTTTTCTGAAGACACTAAACGTGTGATGGCTGTTTATAATACCTTCCTACGTACATGAATAAGTATGTAGGTGATAATCATTGTAGGTACTATAAGCAGCCATTCGTTTATATTATCTACGAACATACATGAAGTCACGCCTCGTTCCCAGGTAGAAAAAACTACAGAAGGCCAACTGCTTACGATCCTCACATAAGTACTCTTTCTGCCTCGTTTACGTTCACAGCCTTACGACAAGCTATCGTATCGAAAGTGACACATTTCGATAACCTGATTTTCCTAAGTGACACATTTCGATAACCTGATTTTCCTAAGTGACACTTTCGATAACCTGATTTCCTAAGTGACACATTTCGATAACCTAATTTTCCTAAGTGACACATTTCGATAACCTGATTTTCCTAAGTGACACATTTCGATAACCTGATTTTCCTAAGTGACACATTTCGATAACCTGATTTTCCTAAGTGACACATTTCGATAACCTGATTTTCCTAAGTGACACATTTCGATACCCTGATTTTCCTAAGTGACACATTTCGATAACTTGATTTTCCTAAGTGACACATTTCGATAACCTGATTTTCCTAAGTGACACATTTCGATATTCCTAAGTGACACATTTCGATAACCTGATTTTCCTTGCCCACCAAATAGCTGTCGGAAGTATAGCGGTCGTCTATTTGATTTAAACTGACAACATTTTCGGGTTTTTGGGTGAACAGCGTTTAAAGGACTCATTCGATAACATTGATTGATGTTCGATACGGTACGGAAGCGTATCGAGTGGTTGTGAATACCTATGCAGCACCCTAATTGCGTAACACACGATAAATCGGAATCGATTTCATTTTGACAGTTCAACAACATTCATTGCGTTATTTACGTGTTGAGCATACAAATTTTTCGAACTTATGAAGCAATGGATTAGCAATTTGCTTCAAAATGATCCTGATTCCGATTGATCGTGTGTTACGCAATTAGGGTGCTGGTTATACACGCACGCCAGTTGCGAGTACTACGCACCTCACCGACCGTACCTTAATAGTTACAAAAATGCTAATGTAAATATTTTATGAGGGAATCGGACTAAAGAATACTTCCGCTATCTGAGTCGAGAAACTTTTCTGGTAAAAGCGACAAAAACCGATCGAACGATGAATTACACTTTTTACCATGAATAATAACAAAACATTTTGAAAAACAAACTATGAACTTTATCAAAATTCGCAAAAAAGTTTCATGCAGCTGCAACATGCGGGAAAATCTAGTTCCATAATTGGGAGAGTTATTCAAATGTTACCTGGTTTTCTGAATATAATGTGAATGGTTGTTTATCCTGTTGTAAGGCCTTACGCGGTCGAGAGAAAATCTGATGTGCGGATTTTTTTTTGTCTAGCAAATTGGATAGTTAAGTAGAATTTAAGAAAGCGACATGGCAACACGCGCGAACAGTAAATCAGACCAGATTTTAAATAAGTTTTGCAAACTAGTTCACGCTGTAAAAAGTCGAGACAAAAAGTCTGTGGTCTGTATTGGCTCTAACACGAGCAATTAATTACGTAGGTGATCGAGTGTAGAGACAGAGTAACTCCACTTGTAAACAAGGTTACTCGAGGGTCTGTCGGAGGCTTTGCACAACCGTCTCGAGCCAATTTCAAGTGTACATCAAACAAAATTATGTCTTATTAACCGATACTTGTATTTCAGGTTCTATTTATACAATGTAGTGTAAGACGATGTTATTAATCAAACGAAAGATGTTAACAGTCAAGAAAAGTTTTAATCCGAGCAACTTTATTTTCAGGACCTAATCGAATCAAATCCATTTATTTGCCAGAATGGTTTACAATCTTAAAACTATAATGGCTCCTTAACATTCTACCATTACCTACATATGGTGTGCTAATATTTATTATAACTATTATAATTTCAAAGCGTTGATATACATAGTAAAATTCAAACATAAATCAATTATTATAAGGTGTATATCGGTTGTAGGTATGTAGGTGTATCTTTTAACTCGAGTGGCCTGTGGGTGAGCTATCCGCGACGATCTTATGACACCCTGTGGGTTCAATATAACAATGCTTTCAGAATGTTGTTAAGGCTACCGTGGCGCTGCAGTGCCTCCGGGATGTTTCCAGAAGCCCACACGGACGGCTTCTAGGCCATAATTCGCAAAAAATCGGCTTCTTTGCTGCAGCGTCTGCGGGGTGCTAAAAATGGCATTCTGAAAGTCATTGCTGCTAGATATGACTGTCCCATTCAAAAACACTGGGTGAGGGTAGTGAATGGTTTTGTATAAGTAGTCTACATAAAGATAAGTACTAATAATACTAACATAATTGTAAGCTAATATTGTTGCTAATATATGCTAACAAGATATGGATTTTAATTATCTGAAATACTTAAATATTATTCTATTCTATTCTACGAGTATTCTATATACCAATATTATTGATTTATGTTTCCTTGTCCGCGATCTGGCATGTATTCATTAAGCTTATAAAAGCATTTTTCCTTTAATAATTGCGTTACCTTTTTTTAATAGAAAATATTAAAGCACGGTATTAAGTCATGTCTGGAATAAAAGACGCATTTTAAGAGGTTTTCCTCCTAGTATTGTATAATTGTACTATGTACATACTATAAAGCTACCATATACTGTGTACGTCTTTCACTGACTTGAATTTGCCCTGGCAGCAGAGAGTATGTCATGCTCACTCAAATGTCTCGCTGATGGTGGCGCGTGTGTTGGATCATTTGTTTCCCTTCAAAATGGTTGAGCTGAATGGTGCTGATCCACGCGTCATGTTCGTGAACGGGCGCCGTCAGTAGGGACTGGTCATCTCTTTGCTGCCATGGCTTATTTTAATGGCTTATTTTAATTTAACTTATTTTTATTTTTTTTAAACTTTTCATTACGGACGCTTTTAACGTTCTGCATCGTTCTCACATGCATTATTTATAACATAAATGATGTAACCAATACTTTGTAACCATATATCGATATAAAAGAGTGTCCATGGAGTTTCTTGCCCGTTCTTCTCCATAGGTACCTACGCTTTGGAATGGGCAACTAGCTTCATTTTTCTGACTGACCGACCCCTTGACAATTCAAAAGTGCCTGTAATTGGTTTAATTGAAATAAATACTTTGAGTTTGAGTTTCAATTTTTTTTATTGGTATTTTCATAAAAAGCCTTCATCGAATTGCTAGTTTACTGATTTCTAGTAGGCAATAGTAATTATATATATTTTCCTACGCTTAGGTTCTCACGGATGGTAATTATTTCTTGTATATATAATACTTTTATGGTATGTATTGGTCAAGCTTTGTCTATAATAATATTAAAATATGAAGTTAAGATATTTCAGCCGTTGTTTTAGACAGTGTGTGGGTGAATTTAATAATTATAATGGTCGGATACAATATCAAATATTAACGGGACACTAATAATACTGTTCTTCGTATTACCTAACAGTCATGCAGTCATAAAGTTTATGATCTGATCTTTATAATATAATTTAATTAATATTTATATTGTGATTACGTAAAGGAGTATTTTATTACGACGAGAAATTGTGAAATTTCCATGTCAATAACACTCACACGTTAGCATAATGTTTGACCGGTAGAATTTTGCATAGCATAATGTTATGTTAACTGTTATTGCTGGTGTTAAATTTATGTTTGCGTGTGGTCAATGGTTTGAATGGGAAATAAATATTTTGATAGCTACGGCACCACGTTCTGGGCTCGCCGGTGGTTCCTACAAGTTGTGTAAAGAGAGCGTGCCTTAACGCGGTGTACGTTTCAGTATCACGCGAACTACCTCATCATAATACACTTTCTGTTCCGTTTAAGTATTCAATTTAGTAACTGGTTTGGAGGCAGCGCTGCACGCGAAACCTCGCATTAAATCAGCGATTGAAAACTCAATGTTCTCCGCGTGAAGTACTAGAAAGACGATTGTAAGTAATTGCACGTTCCACATTGATAGAGTTAGTTAGCAATAATATCACCGTATCGGTACATAAGCTGGCATCATTAGCCTAATGATCGGATTTAAGGGGTGCTCCACTGTCGGTTTGTGGCAGATTTTGTGGATTCTAAACCCGCTTTGATAACAGGATAATACATAGATGCAATAGTATTATACTCTGCGCCAAGTTAATTAAGCTCGGTGATTCCACTGAATCCGAGGGAATTTGGTAATTCAGTCTGTAATCTTTAATCGGGGTCTGTGTAATAGTATATATCAGTGTTATTAATGCGACATGCCTACAGACGTCTTGTTTAAATAATCCGCTTAATAGGTGTTTCTACACCATCAGTTTTATAGCTGTAGAAATTATAAATCTTAAGATTAATGGGCCGGTACCATTTTTATTATTCGTTCAACACGTCGCCGCGTGTCTGTTCGACGTGTTTAATTATTTATTGGTCTAAGACGTGTTTATACCATATTTTATGATCGATTAAATGCGAAATGATATATTTATGAGCGTGTACGTAGTTTTGCGTTGTGGCGCCATCTATATTTTAGTCAGAGTGCTGTGTTCGATTATGTTATGACTGCGCGGGGTTGTGTACACTGCTTTATAGCTCGTGCCGAGTCCAGTTGGCCGATAAATAACTTACTAAGCACCTAGATCATGTGAATACAGCGTTAGTTATACGAGTACATTACCGACGATTGCGTGTTATATAAAACATGGGTATCTATTGTTTAGTAAGCTATAAGGAATAAGTTTATAACTATAAATGAAGGGCTATCTTTTGGTGTTACATAATCTCCTATATATGAAACACTAGTTTCTACCCGCGACTTCGTTTGCGTGGCATTTCACCCGTGCTACCTTCGTTTTCGCTTAACACTTTTTCCTTTTTTTTTCTAATTGTTCGGCTCCAAACAAAGTGTCGTTAGCGTGATGTTATAAAGCGATATCAAGAATTGAGCTATCAAATGCCAACTTTTAAGATATTTTTTCAAATCCGACTGATTTAGATTACTTAGCGCATTTAAACAAACAAATTCTTCAGCTCTTTAATAAGATATATTTATCCAAAGAATAATTTTGAATTTTTGACAGTTCTTCCATATAAAAACTGTCGACATCAATTTAATTCCACGAATAAAAATTATCTGTCGATTATAATATGAATCTGCCCTATGTATACATATAGATAACCCTCGAAATAAAGCCTGTCTATCCAATACGAATAGACACCGGTCCGTCAGGATACCGGCCCTAGCATATTATTATAACGTGTCAGTAATCCATGGAACTGATTACATTCATAATTAATATCGTTTCGGCTGTCCTGTGGCGTATGGCGGCCGGTCAGGATCCGTCCGAACTGATTGACGGACAATTTGACGTCTTTTCATTAAGTTAATGGAGCCGCCGAGACTTTGCTCATTAATTAAGACAGACATATTGCTGAGAAAGGTGTGTTGGACATTTGGAGTATTGGTGTGAGTGATAGGTTATGAAAGAAAAAGATATTGTTAGATTATGGTGGAGTCGCCCCTGCGAGCATTTGTGATTAGCACGTGTAATGTAACGTAGTCGTAGAATACGTATGTAACGTATTACACGACTACGTTACGTTACGTTATACGAGACTGATAATGACTACCTTTGAGTTGGTTCCTCATTTAATTTTAATTATTTGACGAGTAAATGTGTTTGTAAAACGCAATTTACATAATAAACATCTTCATAATAATAAACGGTCAAGCAGAGCTAAAAATCAAATCGTTAGTTGTAGTCCGTATTTATTCAAAAAGTTTGATTAATTCACATTTATAAAAGAAGGTACCTAAATGTAATTGTAAATGAAAATCATTGTGTTTCTTAGCAACTAACAAAATGGGGCGTGGGTCTACAAAGACTTTTCGTAAAAAAAAAATTACCTTCATAACTCAATATTTTCTCATTTTCTTCCACATACCTATCTAACATTTTATCTGGTCCTCTATATTTTCATCTAATCATCTCGTTCTTTTATAAAATCTCTCAAACGTGAAATTAAAAAAAATAAAACATACATTTTTCTTTCTCCTTTGATGACTAGGATTAAATCCTTTTGTAAAAACCGTTCAACTGATGCCGTTAACCGTTAGTTATGGCTATAAAAATCCCGAATATATTCCCGGGTGCTCTGAAAATAATAGGACAAACTTTATTTTACCTAAGGTATCATAAAAGTTTGTATTGACCAGACTTATTTACATACAAGCCGTGTGCCCGATGGGATTTCACATCGGCAAAAATGACGAACTTTAACACAAACTTTTATCCCCTATTTTACTCCTGTATGGGATGAATTTTCAAAATTCCTTCCTTGTTGCTCAATTGCTCACCTTCGTTATACAGGGTTATTTTATACTGGCTAGCTAAATTCCGCAGACGCGATGGATATCGATATTTAAACACGCTAAAATAAAAATAAAAAGATTTGTTGTTTTTTTTTTGGGAGTTCTAAGACCTCTTTTGTTACTTGAAGTATGAGTTGAGACTGTTTTCTTGTGTTTTATCGTGTTGAGATATGGATACCTATCACTTCTGTCAAGTTTACAAAAAAAAAACCAAAAGATTCTTTTGAACAGATATTTCAGCTGCCTACAATAACTGCGGTCAGTGACCCAACAAACAATATTTTTTTTATATATTTTTTTTTATACCTTCTGCGGAGTTTAGCTATTTTAATTTAACCCTGTATACGGAAATCTTGTGCAAGTCAGTCATGCTTCTAGTCCCAGCAGTTTATGCTGTACGTTGTTGTCGCAGAATGAATGAAATCCATAATTTTTTGGACTTTTGTTTTTCTTTGTTTGGTACTAAACTTTTTTTCTTTCTTTCCAGGTATGTCAATTATCTTCTGTTCAAGTTTGATGTGTACTAAGTGGTAAGTTATGTCCTAATAGGAGTTTTATTTTCATCAATGATCTGACTCCTTCGTCGCTAAATGATAACAGCCACACGGGTCGATCGACGGTTAAGCTACGCTTGTGGCGGTCGCTTCGTAGATGGGTAACCATCCATTACATACACATATCGAGAGTCGTCTGTGCCTCGGAAAACACGTGAAGCCGTTGGTCCCAGCTGTCATTCTTAGATCTTTGACAGTTGTTAAGTGACAAGCTCAAAAGTCTGCCAACCAGTCTTACCAAGTGGTATTGTCCAGAAACTGGGCAAGGTTAGATAGGCAGTCCATGTAAAACTCTTAGTATTCGGTAAGCTGCATTCGGTTAGACTGGAAGCCAACCCTAACATAGTTGGGAAGAGACTAGGCAGATTGATTAGTTTTCATCAATCGATGGATGCAGATACACAGTTATCATCATGAATAATCCCTGAGTAATTTTACTGGGATCCCTTCTTTTCGCATAATGTTCTTTGTCCTAATATACTTCGGCATAACGATTTTGGCACAATTTGTTTTGGCATAATAATACTTCAGCATAATTTTTTTAGGCATACATTTTATGTTGGCATAATCATCTTAAAGACTAATTTGTTTTGGCATAAATTTGATTCGCATAACGTTACTAGGCCTAATGACTATTAGCATAATAATATTTGGGCATACAATTAATAGAAATAACGGAAACAAATTTGAGTTATTTTTACGTATTTATTTTCACTCGATTCTGAATCACTTTTTCCAAGAGTCGGGGTGCCCCAAGGTCTAACACATCTCGATTTAGTAAAAAGGCAATGAGAACTTAGGATGCGAGAGCGAGCGAAGCGAGCTCGGGAATTGGGGCACCCCGACTCGGACAGGTTAGGTTCGAAGGGGATGACGGGGGCTCAAGTGAGCGAGCGGAGCGAGCGAACGAGCCCCCGTCATCCCCTTCGTGTTAGGTTCCTTTAAACCCTGCAGACAGAAATAGGGGCCCCGCGAAGCGGGGCTCCGTCGACTACGCCTTATTATTATTGTTATGCTTAATAAAGTTATGCTTTAGAATGTTATGCTTAATAAAGTTATGCTTTAGAATGTTATGCTTAATCATTATTAGGGTTAGAGAAATTATGCGTAAAAAAATTATGCGTAAGCTGTTATGCGTAAATAATTTATGCGAAAATATAATTAGGACAAACAAAAGTATGCCAAGTTATATTAGGTCTTAAAATTTTATGCAAATGGATAGGGAACCAATTTTACTACATACATTCTAACACTACCAACGATAAATACCAATGAAAGCTTAAAACTGAAACTGAAATTATTTTGACAAAATGATTTGGAACTGAAACATGTTGGAGTAACAATGGGAATTAATTTTAGTGGCTTCCCCTTTTGCTGCTGTGAAAATACTCATCTTGAGCGGCTGCAACGTTGAAACTTCAGTCACGAACAGCCCAATTACCGCAGTCTTGATACCGTACCTTCAGTTTAGTTTGTAAGATACGATTTTTAAACCTGATAATTAAATTGTTTAACTAATATTCGATGTGACTACCTCGTTGATTTAGCAGTCGCAATAGCTGCAGGGCATGAGGTCCTGGGTCCGATTGCCAGGTCGCGTAAAGCTTTATTGAGTTTTTCCATCAGGAAATTCCATCATCAGGAATTTGTTAGTAGCAACCCGGAATTTGGGTTTCGAGCCCGGTAGATGCCAATAGGCTCGCCTTTGTTTACATCGGACTTAAACATAACTGTGAAAATTGTGCTATACAACGTGTTTTTTTTTATATCCCATAACTCTAGGTGGTCATTGTACTCATCATTATGAACAACTTTTACTATGGGACCAAACCTGAAAGCGCGAAAAAAAATTCAGCTGTTCCCTACATTTGTGTTCGTATGTACCTACAACTCGTCAAAATGTAGGGAGCACCAGATTTTTGTTTCGCGATTTCGGGTTTGGTCCCTAAAGTTGTTCATAATGATGAGTACAATGACCCCTTAGAGTTATGGGATATAACAAAAATTACGTTGTAGTAGGTACGCTTCTGCCTAACCCTTCGGGGAAGACAAGCGAGATATTATGTTTATGTAACTGGTTTAAATAAACCAGCCATATGACCAACAAAACAGTCAGTGTATTGATGGTTTGTGGATAAGTGATTGTCGTCTGTTCTAGGGGTTGAAGTTACCAGTAGGAGCACTATGGTGGGATTTTAGTCGGTAAGAGTTCTACATAGTCCCCCTTCACCAGACAAAGGTCATCCATAAGGATTTCCATGAGAAATAGGGGTTCAAACCCCGTACTTTTTTTTTAAACACGATTCACGATTTTGCGTTCAGATAATCCTATTTCGTTTAGGATTACTTCGCTACCTAAAACTGATTCAACATTAACCTATAGCAGTCCACTGCTGGACATAGGCCTCTGCTATTGCACGCCATTAAACTCGATTTTCGGCCACTCTCATTCAGCTGCTACCAGCCATCCTGCGAAGATCATTGCTCCACCTAGCCTGAGGGCGTCACACCTTACGTTTACTGATTGATGTATATTATTTGATTAGAAAATCGATCATACAACGATTTTTTCAGGAAACTCAATTGCTACTCACATAGCTATACTACCATAGGCTACAAAAAGTCGTCAATTTAAAAAAAACATATAAATTATTCCGACACAAGGTTGACGTCAATATTGGGTAGGTAATTACTGAGTTTACTGACTGGAAAATTACATTGATTTTGAATTGATGTGATCTATGGAGGCACGATCTACCTATAGGGTGTGGAGGCCACGGCTTGTCTGTAATTATCCAGGGCGTTATTTATTAAACACAATAATTATAATAATAGACTAACTCGTCACTCTCAAGTAATGACTAAATCGTTCCATTGTTTATAGGTATTTGATTAGATAGGATGTCCAGGAGTTTCGTGACCGAATTTATTACATTACTAACTTTTCCCCGCAACTTCGCTCACGTGGAAGTCGTAGGACACCACAACTTATTAAAACAATAGTCACATTTCTACAGAGTGACTCGTAATTTGACGTATCCCTGTGAGGACGTGACAGTGGGACACATTTGCAACAATTAAGCACCCCATAATTTTAATATTTTTTTTGGTTTCCCAGAATTCGTCACTAAATATCACTTTTCTCAAAATTCTCTAATTGAATGGCTTTTATTGCTATTCCGTTAGGTACCGAATACGTTAACACACCTTTTGTTGTATCCAAATTTTACAGACATATTCCTGTATACTACGTTTGTAGTTTTGGTCTCAGCAGCCAAAATATGAATGAAGAGAGTCAGGACTGGTTACGCGGGAGCAAGCGAGAAGCAGCTCGTCCTGAGGTCGATACTCGCAGCCTTCAGTACTAATAAAAACACATTCTACTATTTCATTCTTGTACTCACACTAAAAGCCTACCTAAATAGCTTAATTATTTACTAAATTTGATCTGTACTTGAATTTCGTGTCAAATTACGTTGTTATTTTCGTCTATCCACCGAATCCGAAACCGTAAACCAACAGCTGTCAATAGAGAAGATAGCTGTTGTTGACAGGAGTTTTGACAGCTGCTTTACTGACATCTGTAAATTAATCCTACTTACTATCGCTCTATGCCCGACTATTGGTATTGAATTAACGTTTGAACGGAAGCTACACTATATGCAGGCATAATGGAAATATACAACGTATCCCATCGCAATTTTAGTTGCATTGGTAGACTTAATTTCAAACAGTATAAACTAACGGAAATCAATTTCACATAAGCTGATATCGAGTTGGTTTTATTTGTCAAACAGAAACGGAACCGTACAAATATGCAAGTACATACAATCCGCGCCGGATGCCGGTCGGAAGTCGGATCCCGGCCGCCGCGTGTCGCCGCGCATCACTTCCTACCGCGTTTCCAAAAAATACCGACATTATTTTTGATATTCATATTTTTTTAGATCATTCGTGCGTGGACGTGTAGCTTTTTAAAATTAAATTTTTAGAAACGAAAAATGTATTTTTTTTTTGAAAATGTATTTTGGTTGAAGCCGATTTTTTTTTGTGTTATTGTCAGTCAAGTATTGCTACAATTGGTATTTTAACTGAATAATATTATAAATGCGAAAGTAACTCTGTCTGTCTGGCGCGTTTTCACGCCTGAACAGCTAAACGGATTTTGATGAAATTTGGTAAACGGATTGACCATGACATTAGGACATAGGATATTTTTATACTGGTAGTACTTTCCTGTGGGATAATTTCCGACCGCTACGCGGAGCTGCGGGCAAAACCTAGTTGTTAATAACTTACTGTTTGAAAGACTAGCAGACTCCAATCTGTACCTATCTAAGACCAGCCAGCGTAGTAACATTTGTTTGAATGTAAATAATGACTACTATGAACAAGCAGGTCACAGGGTTACGTCAGCGGCGTACTGTTTGATCTACACATTACTTGCGTACCGATTTCGCCAAACAAACATATGAAACTGTGTCTAGAAGCCATGACTCACAATTAACAACTAGCCTTTGACTGTGATTCATATCTGCTGCCATTCATATAGTTGTAGGCTCAATTATGGTGACAACACAAGCCCTTTGAGATATTAGTGTTCCTAATACTTAGTGGAACTGATGTTAATCTTTCAGGTCTCCACTCAGGCTATTACATTCACTTGATTGCTTAATTTGTCGTTGGCACTTTGGCACAGAATGGTCCCAATACTCAAAGTTGAAACAAAAGTCGAGAAAGGCAGTCTTTTGACGCTGGCAATACTGCTATCACATCTGTGCCATGTTACGTGTGAATTTGGAAGGTTAACCAGCAATTCGTTTTTCGAACGATGGTTTATAAGGCACACTTGCACCACAAATCACTAAATACGTTTAACGCTTGACATAATTTAAAACATCATTCTGTCTCTGTCATCTTCAAACGATTGACATAAACTGAGCAATTTGTGGTGCAAGTCGGCTTAAGGGTTGTTTAAAAATATAATTATAAGTAAGTCTCATAAAAACTTTTTTACAAAAAAAAACCCGACTTCCAAAATTAAAGTTATTTTTCTCGTTCTAGTATTTTTTTTTGGAAGTCGGTTGATTTTTTTTTTAAATTTTTCACTTTTTAGTTGTACGGTCAACAGCAAAAGTAGATGATCAAAATCAGAAATTCAATACTAATGAACGGAGTTCGCAGCTATATGGCAGCTTTACTAGTAGTAAATGTTTGGTATAATTTACAATCATATACTTTTTAATCACTTCGACGCCACACAGTTCTGACGCGAACTCCGTTCATTAGTATTGAATTTTTGATTTTTATCATCTACTTTTGCTGTTGACTGTACCTACCCCACACAAATTCGTATATACTTACAAGATTAGAGGCACCCCAAGAACAATTTTGACAGAAATGAGGGTGTACCGTGGTATACTGAACACATTTGCGTACTCCTTTAGAGGGTACAGGCGTGACGTTATGTTGTGTGATTGCGTAAACAATACATACATAAGCGATAGCAGCAATAGCCGTTGATTTGCTGGCATTTATTGAAGAGTTCCGTTGTCTGTCTCCGAAACTCATCATCAGATCTGGTCGAAATTTCAATGGGACCATTTGGGAAAAGAAGAATTTTTCAAATCGGTTGGCAAGCGACGAAGTTATGCGCGAACAAATTGAGAACCTCCTCCTTTTTTAGAAATCGGTTAAAAACTCTATGTAGCATCAATCATGAGTTGATTGATGCTACATAGATTTTTTAACCGATTTCTGCCTATCGCAGTCCACTGCTGGATATAGGCCTCTCCCAGGCTTCGCCACAACACCCTGTCCTCCACCTTCCGCATCCAGTCCGTCCCAGCCACCTTTTTGAGGACCTCGGTCCATGTAATTGGGGGGCGTCCCCATTAAGCTTGTCGATACGCGGGCCATCGGTCCTTCGACGAACATAACCAGCCCACTGCCACTTCAGCTTGCTTATTCTGCAAGCTATGTCAGTAACTCCGGTTCTTTTCCGGATACCTTCGTTTCTGATCCGACCTTCTTTTCTTCGTTTATATGTAGCATAAAATCTCAAAAGTACGTCCTTGCTCAGTCGCGAGCTGTATTCAGTGTATCCGAGCTTTCAGTCAATATATTAGAAAAGTTTTCGGATTCAATTACAGAGTACAAGATCATCTAATAAAACATTCGATATATACCGAACAACAAACTAAATACTTGGAAAGTTTCTTAAGTCTTGTTAAAGTTGTTGTGATGTATTAAATCCGTAGTAAGCCAGCTTAAGATCGCAGTTGGCTGCTGAATTTCGATTAGAAATTAATATATGTGTGTGTGATAGTTGTTAAACCTCTAAATAGCCATAAGCACTTTCACAAGTATGTTGTTATGAAATAAAATAAAAACGGTTTAGGCATTGTATTCTACTAAATTAAACCTTCGGTAAATATAACTAGCTCTTACTACAAATAAGAATCCTAAACAAACTCATAACGGCTATACCTACACATTACAAAAATACAGAAAATACTAACTAGGTTTCTTTCTATATTATCTACGATTTTCGTTCTATAGTACTATTTTTTATAATTTATTACAACTACATGCAATAAATCATACACCCGCACTAAATACAAAATTATAACGCCAAAAATCATGGAACGGAATTTGCAATTTCCATCAAAATATTCAAATTGGCCGCCATTATCATACTAATATCATTAATCAGGCTCACATCCCTATGTGGATTATAACATTTATAACAAATTGAAAACAATGTCTCAATAACAGGCACGGGGGAAGGGGTGGGGGTGCCACCGACGAAGTATGGCATGAATATTCAAGCACGCGGTACAACTAGTCACACAAAGTAACCAGTGTCAATTACCATGTACATTGTACTAACTAAACGAATCCAAATATTAGGTGAATGTAGGGAATTAGTTTTACACGTGTTTGCTGTGTTGTGGACAAGAAAATAGTGGAGTGGTTTAGTAATCTTTTAATTAGCCACACGTGCTGAAGCGCTACTTTTATTCTGCTTTGATCTTTGATCTTAACTTAGCTTTTTTGGAGCTGGAAAAATGATAAGGGAGGTGGTTTCTTTCTCACTTTTCAGGATGTCTGTGCTAATTTTTTTTATGTAGATTTGCAAAATGTATATCAAACTAAGTTTAGAGTAGAGCAATGTTTTATATCGTTGATATTTGAGCTACAGGACTTTTCATTGATAGGAAAACTAACGAAGAGAATTTCTACGAGTCTGTGTCGTCTTATTCTAGGTGCATATTTTTGTTGTAATGCCAAATAAACGCGTTTTTCTTTCCCTTTATTTTATTGAGTTATTTTTTAAAGTGTCATTTTCGTAGCAAGACCCCAGACAAAAAATAATGTACTCTGCTTTTTTAATATAAAAACAAAGTGATGAATTAATGATCCCATATTATTGATTCTGTGATTACTTATAAGAAAAAAAAAATTATAGTTAAAAAAAATATTGGTCTTGTAAATCAAAGTTAAGTAAATTACTTAAAAAACCTTCAAAGAAAAAGAATTGAACAGCAAAGACTCCATAAAACTGAAATCAAGATCAAAATGTAACCGTTCACTATTTTTGTAATTAACATTTGCATTTATGACACCTAATAGTAGTGTAACTACACATTAAACCGTTGTAATGAGATCGAGTCACCGACTTTTAAAACGATTTACGCAAATTGGTAGCTGTTAACATGAGTATATACATACAAATTAATAAAATTGAAGTGTCTGTGTGTACTGTCATTTTTTTTTGTTATTTTAGTATGTAATATAGGAGTACCGCATACTAAAATTTTTTTTTTTTTTAATTTTTTGTCTATCTGTTTGTTCTGGCTAATCTCTGAAACGATTGGGCCGATATTTACGGGACTTATATAGCGGGATAGGCTTGTTTTATAATAGAAAAAAGAATTAGTAAAGGGACACATTATTGATTTCCGACACCCACGCGAACGAAGTCGCGGGCACTGTTAGAGTTTTATATAACCCTCCACTGCCGGCGTCAAAGTGAAGTTATTATTGTTTACAAGTTAACTAGCTAATTAGAACCGGTGATCAGGTCTCTTACCTAGAAACGCATTTACGTCTAATTGCAATTTTATGGCTTTGAGCAAATTAGAGCTGCAACGGTGCCGTGAACTTCTAATGCAATTAAATTGAAACTATTGCTACTCACCTGCGTAACGTACGATATAATTTGCATGTAATTTCAATTATGATACCTTCCCTTCCCTATGAGGGTGGAATATTACCGACATGCTCAAAGCATTCTTGATGTGTTTAAGCACTGCTTTGATCGCTTCGTTTATGTTGACAGCAAGATCCTGTGTGAGAATTTATTTATTTTATTTTACCATTTAGGTACCTACAAACATATATAAACAACTTATATTTGACAAGCAAAAACAAACGAAAAAGTAGGTTCTCAATTCAGTTGAATATTTTTTTTAAAATGTTTGTTACCTCAGAACTCCGTTTTTAGGGTTCCGTAGCCAAATGGCAAAAAACGGAACCCTTATAGATTCGTCATGTCTGTCTGTCTGTCTGTCCGTCCGTATGTCACAGCCACTTTTTTTCGAAACTATAAGAGCCATACTGTTGAAACTTGGTAAGTAGAAGTATTCTGTGGATCGCATTAAGATTTTCACACAAAAATAGAAAAAAAACAATAAATTTTGGGGGTTCCCCATACTTAGAACTGGAACTCAAATTTTTTTTTTTCTTCAAACCCAGGCATGTGGGATAGGTCTTCAAAAATTATATTGAGATTTCTAATATATTTGTTTTCTAAACTGAATAGTTTGCGCGAGAGACACTTCCAAAGTGCTAAAATGTGTGTCCCTGTAACTTCTAAAATAAGAGAATGATAAAACTAAAAAAAATATATGATGTACGGTAGGGACCAAAAGTCCATAGGAAAACCCACAAAGCATTAGCTTGACGCTTAGTTTGACTTACGACCTTTTACTTTTAACAAAATAGACTCATGCACAACCAAATGATTCTAGTTCATAATTTCAACTTAATAGTTACTGTCAATATGGCTTAGTGGTTAACGCATCTAGAAAACTGCGTAGATCAATGAGCCGTGAGTTCTAATCGCACTGAGACTTACGTAAACTTTTTGTAAGTTTTTATTTGTGTTTAAATAAGTTTATCTAGTAATATCATAATTTGTAAGTAATGTTTTTTTTATATTTCTGTAAGATTTTATTTATGTGTAACAAAAATAAATGGTTTAAATGGTTTACTCGATTGGCAGTAATGAGTAAAAAATATCCTTTATCTTGTTCGCTTTGTTCACACATTTCATAATGTTTGTAAGGTAGATAATAATAAACTAAATCGAAGAATTAGATTACTGTGAGGTAGACATGAGTTTTATGAATATAACTAGATCGAAATGAACGTTGTCGTTCGGTTGGAGTTGTTGGTTAGTGACGCAGTGTGGTTTTTTTAATAGATAGCGGTTTGTATTACTCATTCTCGAAATGCAAGCAAATATTAATATTGAGACGAGGGCGACTATTGTTGCGCTGTATAAAAGTGGTCTTAATAGAACACAAATATCTGAAGAAACAGGACTGAATGTGAGTGTAACTACGTAGTACTATTAAGTATTCTGTGGTGTAACCTGTTTAAAATTTACTTTGCTGACTAATTATTTTTATTATTCTTTGGTGATTAATTATTTTTATCGTGCTTTAAGTCTATTATGAGGTTAAACGACAAATACGTGTTTACTATTGGATAATAATAAACGCTAATTTTTATTACTTTATTGTTATAATGAATATATTAATAATATTGCGGGGGAAATATCGGTTTTATAAAACCCGGATAAAGCTTCGTAGGAAAGCTACTATTATAATATTTTTGTTATAACTGCCTAATATCAGTTTTTATTTTGTTTTAGAAAAATACTGTAAGTCTCTGGATCAAGAGATATGAGGAAGAGGGTAGCCTTGCTAGTCGACAGCGAAGTGGAAGGCCGACGCTTATTAGCGAGGCGCAGCGACGACATATGGTGGAAGAGTACGAGTCTGATGGTTTTACGCCAACGAGACACTTTGCGGAGTTATTTGACACATCGGTGCAAACTGTTCGCCGTGCCCTCCACGTTGAAGGTTTGCACCATAGAAGACCTGCTAAAAAACCTTTCTTGACAGAAAAACATAGACAGGAACGCTTGCGTTTCGCGCGGGATTATTTAGATTTTGATTGGAGTACTACCATTTTTTCAGATGAAAAGACATTTAAGTCTAGTCAAAAGGGTAGGCTTCATTTATGGCGCAGAAATAACACTCGCTGGCATGAAAAAAACGTAATCCCTAATACAGACTCAGGTCGTATTACAATTAATATGTGGGGATGGATGAGTGCAGCAGGACCGGGAGAACTGTCTTTTATTCCCCCATGCGCTAACAGTTCCACTTATGCGGAAGTATTGGAGGAAGTTATGCTGCCTACTGTGCGCAACACTTACCCAGCCAGTGAGTTAAACCAAATAACGTTTGTCCAGGACAACTGCCCTATTCACAAGGCGAGGATAGTGCGTGAGTGGTTTCACAATCACCCTGAAATAATTGTTATTCCATGGCCAGCGCGATCACCCGACCTCAACCCCATAGAAAATCTATGGGGTTTGATGGTGCAAAGGTGGGTGTCAAAGGATGAGAGGTGTTCAGAGCAATTAAACACCCATTGCATGGAGGTGTGGGATAATTTGAGAGGAACCAAAATATGTGCCAATATCGTAGGTTCAATGCGCAAACGCCTACTAGACTGTATCGAAAATAATGGGGGTTATACGAAATATTAACTCGATAATTTATTTCTATTAGTTAGACGGTGTATCTAAATATTTAGTAGATTAACATTTAACATCAAAAAATCCGTAACTATATGTATTCTGTATTTTTGTTGTTGTTAAAATGAGGTTTAGTTTCAATCCTCTTTTCGTCAAGAAAATGAATAATTAAGCTATAACCTCAATCCATTCATTGTGATGTTACATTATAAAAACAGGTTCATAAAGTCTAAATCTTATAATGTTTGCAATAAACTGTGTTGAATACCGACTATAATATGTGGATGTCAACAATTATATTTCTGTTATTAGAATATCCTTTCCTTGTTATGATAATTATGAATCGACTAAGTGGGTATACAAGAATAAATCTTACGAACAAGTTATTACAAGAGAACTTATTTTATCTAGGTAATGTGACGTCACATTTAACTTTAAAAAAATATTTTTATAGATAAAATAAAACATAAATATATTTGTTACATAAATTGAGAACGACTTTTTATTTTCACCTTCCAACACCGAAAATAAATAAAAAATCACACAAATAAAACTATTCCTGTGATTTCTTATTAATTTTATATAAGTAAAAATGTGCTAGAAAATTGTTAGATGTTTATTTAATATTTATTTAAAAAAAAGTTAAATATTTGTTTTTGTATTATTATTTAAAGTTAAATAATAATACAAAAACAAATATATAACCTTTTTTAAAATTTTTAATATTTATTTTAAAAAAAGTTAAATATTTGTTTTTGTATTATTATTTAAAGTTAAATAATAATACAAAAACAAATATATAACCTTTTTTAAAAATAAATATTAGATAAACATCTAACATTTATTTATAAAAAAATAACTTTTCTGGTTTCATAGAAACAATTACGGCAGAATCGAACTTGAACTTCATTGTTCAAGGACTTAGTAGTCTTACTCCACAGCTACCAGCACTTATTAGATTTGTGCGAATTTTAGCTATACAATATTAATGCAATGGTAGAAATAGGTAAGGATCAGAAATATATTTATGTTCTTTCGCGTAGTGAGCGCGACGACATGGCCACAGTTTATTAGTGTGTGTTATCTGTGGAATGTTGAGGTAGAACGTAGTGATTACATACTCTTTGTGTTGAGGCGTCACTCGCTCAACGCACACACACGCACTGTCTACATCGTGCCGTAGTTCATAGCAATATGATCTTTAGCGCTCTTATGAACTTTTGTAAGCTTACTGTACATTACCATGTAAACTTCCACCGAAAATAGGTTTGAACGAGATCTAGTAAGTAGTTTTTTTTTAATACGTCATAAATCGTAAACCGCAATTTACCTTTCATTCAATCAACTCATGATTGATTTTTATAGATAATAGTACGGAACCCTTCGTGCGTGAGTCCGACTCGCACTTGGCCGGTTTTTATAAGTCGATTTGTAAAATTTTTAAAGGATAACGTATGCCTCAGGGATGGTGCCATATTGATTTTATTAACTTTGCTTGGGTAGTTTTTGAGTTAGCTTCAATAATACGATTTTTTCCACTTAGTTTATATGATGATGTTTTTAATAACTTTCTGTCACTGATATTTACACAACAAGTAGTGTTTTATGAATTTGTGTGGGGTAGGTACAACTAAAAAGTGAAAAGTAATAACTTTTTTACTATAAATAAACAACCGACTTCCAAAAAAAAAAAACACTACAAAGTGAAAGTATTTTCCACTTTGTAGTACCACCTATAGAAATTGACTTTATCCAAAACAAAGCGCTTAAAAACCGTCAGGAAGATCACTGATAGAATATAAAATCATTGAAAGTAATTCAGAAGTTCTCAAAGATTCCCAGCAAGACTACGTCAACGAGTAAACTCTTAAACTGAAAGCCTTTTGAACAAAGTTTTTATTACAAGAATATACTAAACGATTTTATATCGAATCGTTTGATTCGATTTATCGAATAACATTTTATTTACGGCGCAGCTTTTTATCGACAATCGTATATTTATTCGCAACACTTAGCAGTACAAATATGAGATGGCAAACATAATGTGCAAATATAGAGTTGATTGTTTAAGTTATTGTGTTGTTTGACTTAAAACGATCGTCAATGGGCTGGAAGGTGCTTTTGTTTCTACCTATAAGTTATTCAAGTAGCTTTGCAGTAGGTAGCTGTAGGCACTTCTGGGAATCAAAGTTAAAATACAAGTGAGCTCTATGTATTGATACATATTTACCTAGTCAGCTTTCAGTTGTTGATTAAATAATGAAAATCGAAAGAAATCATTGATTAACGCAAGATTTTCAATTAGAAAACCGTATAGAATAATTGAGAATCGAAATCATACTCAATCAATCAATTTTCCAGTGCATATTTTTTTTTCTAAATCTCCTAATAATTTGATCAAACATTCTGTTCAGTTTCAATACCAATTACGAGAACCAATAACGTCTATTTGCAAAAAAAAAACTGTCTTCATTATATTATTCCAAAAACTGCTTTCTGGATCCAATTTTCCTATAAAAATATTTTCGTTTAGTTGAATTTGTAACCTACGGTTTTGATAAGAGTTAACTTACGTCACAAAAGATAAATCAAGTTTATGTGACGTCCCCTGCCATAGCAGGATTTATGTGACTCCCAGCGTTCTTTCTAATGTATTCCGTTAGTAAAAATAAAATATGTGTGTTCCAAAATATCATTTATATTCGGATCTTTAGTTTGAGTTTGCGTCTATGGGCGTACAATATACCAATTATTAACGTTAACGACTCAATAGAAAGGATCATCTATTCAATTGTTTCGCCACAACGCCAACGCAACGTGCCTTGATTTGAATAAAAATTTCTCTCTGAATTTAAACACAAAGACCAATAATTAGGTCCGATAATAAGAACGAAGCGTTTATCCCACAAGCTGGCTATGTAAATGAATATGATAATATAAAATTTAACATAAATGGAGCAGAAATTGTGGAGTCATGGTGGTAGTGATCGCTGGTGCGGCTCGGGCGTGCGGCGTGCTTCCCGCCCGTGTAACCGGTGTAGGACAACCGTGATGCAGCGAATACGTGCTGTTACGTACAAATAACGAGAATATTCATGAGAATATTCAACATACCAATATCCAACATACTTTTGACTTATAAAAAGTTTTTTACTTTATTAAAGACTAGGTATAATACTTACATATTATAATAATAATTATGAAAGTTAACATACTTAAATAGGTACTGGTATTCAGCTGCATCCGGTTAGACTGGAAGCCGACCCCAACATAGTTGGGAAAAGGCTAGGCAGATGATGAACAGACTTAAAATATTATTGATAATATGTGCATGTATATAAAAAAGAGGGAAAAGAACGCGGACGAGTTTTTTGAAGCCTCACAGGGCATCAAAAAACAGGCCCGCTTTCTTTTCGTCCGCATCGCTGTCAACAGGAAAAGTGCCCAAAAGGCTGGCAGCATTGCCACGTTGTATGCACAGCGATGCTGATTCTTTGGTAAAAATACGCCAGCCCTCAAGTCACGTGAAGAAGAGGTCTCAAAAAACCAAATGGACACTCGGACCCCATGGCCCTAGTGATTCAACCCCAAACGGCTCGAACATACCTATAACTCCTAAAATAATTTATTTCATCCAAACCACCTCATGGTGTTTAATTCATTGAATTTTTGGAGAAAAAATACACTGACATTATCCGACTGTATGGGATTGGAATGTTTTTGCTTGACAAATAGTAGCCTCACCGGTTCTCTTTTTGCATAGCACCAAGAGCCATCAGCAAATGTTGGGTTACTCTATCGAACTCCCTGGAAAAAACTAAAAGTGAGTGAAAATTGAATACCTACCTATAATATTATCGATAGTTTCTTAATATAGAGAAGACGTAGGTATATTATTTTCGGGCACACACCTACGCAATGTGCTTAATATGATCTTTCTGAAGTCAGTGCTATAAATAAGATATCCTAGCCAAAACAAAAGAGATGATATAATTGGTAAAGCAATATGGGCCTTGATATTAATATATATCTCATCTTTAAATATATTATACTACTTCCAATAACTTGAACTGTCTTCATATTTCAACGGGTCGTGGGCGTACAGTTTGGCTCGTGTTATGAACCATTGTATATCTCTTTATTACTTCTACTAACTACTTGTTAATGTTTCTTATATTATAAACGAGAAAATCGTATTACATCAGCAGAAAAAAGCATGTGTCCTCAATTCAGTCAGACCGATCTCCACGTCTCATATCCATTTTTATTATAATTAGATGCATAATGTTGGGAAATTTCATCGATCATTCTTTAAATGGCGCCTTATCTTGGAAATCTATAATTAATGCTCAATAAATTGTTGATTTGAAATTTGAATTGTTTGTCCATACATTTACGCATCAATTTATAAGTTATAAAATAATAATTACATTCTTTTATTGGCTTTAAATTGAAATCTTCTCCAATAAGTGACAGCTTTAATATTTGATAACAATCAAGAAAGAAAATCGAATTAATTAGTTGAATAACTTCGAAGGCTAAGGTAAATTAGTTTGTGGTGTATGGTAAATTAGTGTGTCTTTAAACTGTAATACAAGTTTAAAAAACGGAGATGATATTTTTGACACTAACTATGTATGAATCGATTACAATTTATTTTAATGTGAACTTATTACATATTTGGAATTTAATGTAATTTTACCTTTAACGGTAAACTAGCTAGTTTCAAAACAATAATTCTGAAATATTATTATAGCTGTATATTTTAGAATTATTGTTTTAGGAAGAAGCTAGGTCAATGATAGTTATAGAATGTAGATGTGAAACGAAAAACAAAACAGTGGATCTTAGAGATAAAGACGAGAGCGAAGATATAATCAAACAGCTTTTATACTGCCAATAGATTCTCCACAGTGGGCGGACTGACGCTGATAAACAAAATAAACAACCACTATATCTATTCAATTACTTAATAATGGGCGGGTATTATACAAGTATTTCATATTTGCATGGTAGAACTTCGGTCAGGGCTAGTCCCGGCCTCGGTTCGGTTCGAATTACAACACGGTGCTCGCAAAGAAAACCAATAGCCCAGTTTCACGCGACTGGTTTTATTGAAAAGCTCCATACGCGCATTTTTCCAGCCTTTTCTATTTTTATTTTGCGGTAACTACAGTATTTCTAGCTGTTTATTGCACACGCGTTGCGGGCGAGCAGGTGTTTATATTAAAATAATGGTGTAAGGATTTGAGGCTCTTAGCTTTGTGACAAAGCTGTGGTTCTGAATGTTGGTAGGAAATAGATTTTGTAATAGAGTCTTTACAATACATACAATAAAAATAAATTCAATTTAACAGCTTTTTACTAAATGCGTATGAAAGTATAGTATACGGTACTTATAAAAAAAAAACATTTTTAAAATTTATGACTATGGGTCTCTGTCTGTGTGTCTGTTTGTTCCGGCTAATCTACGTATTGGCTAAACCGAGTTGACGGCAGATAGCTCACGTAGTAAGCAGTAACTTAGGCTACTTTTATTTTAGTAAAAGAAGGAAAAATAAAATCAAGACGCACGCGAACGAAAGTCGGGGCAGGATAGGCTAGTCGATAATATGTAAACGTTGGTTTGTACATACCTACGACTGCATGACTTATCTAGTAGAGTACTCGTATTTGCCTCCCTTGGGAATAAAAGTCGTGTTCGAGGTTGTGCAATTCGTGTAGAAAGTGTGGAAACTGATCGTCTACTGTCACGGATGCAAGCATGACCACATCAGCCGGATTTCGGAGAAGAGCAGCGATGTTTAGAAATCCCGCTATAGGATGAAACAAAAGTGTTCCACCGACTGTTAGCACCGTTAGCATTATCCGCATGGGAGTACACACTACACAGTACACACCCAGACGCCTACGGGACGTGTTTATGGAGGCACCCACAGATCGTCGCGAACAAGCCTCACTGCTGCACCGTCATGTCAACATGCTTTATAGTCCCCATAAAAGAATAAAAGCTTTAGTGTTAACAATTATTGAACTTCTCCAATACGACCGCAATAATTTCAAGTTTCAACCAAAGAACTCTATTGACATTAAATATTTATTTTACGCTCCAAGTTCACGTTAATGTAAATATTTGGAAGATTTATTCTCACCGCTCTTATTTTATAGTTCAAAATAAAAACAGTCTTTATTGTTTCGAAAATCAGATTTGTTATTAACCGGAGACTGTTTACCATAAAACGTGCATTATTGAACTTATATTGCTTTGACATTTAGGGCTGGTACGAGTATAAATTGTTTCACAGTCGCAAACTAATTCGTACGGTTATTGTTTCTAAATTGGTTTACATTCAATTAAATATCCTTTAACATACCATGAAACCTTTCTTGAAGAGGCAGGGAAGATTTTGATACACGAATGTTTGATTAAAATTGAAGTGTTTGTTCGAAATGAGTCAATTATGTTTTCAATATTTCTGTTAAAACGAAACCATTATCAAAGCATGGGGCCAATTACAGTAAATTAACATCCACATCTATTCCTACATCTGCGAACGATTAATTAACTCCCACCGAGAAAATCATTAGTTAAGTGATAAGTGCCGTCTGGTGGATCGGTCCTTAGTCCTCACTCCTCAGTATCTATTCTGAGTTCTTCGAGCTTTCGTGGCTTGGTACAGTCGTTTTACGACGAGACGCGCGTTTTACTTGTGGCAACCAGGGCCGTCTTACACCTATTAGAGGCCCTGGGCACATTGGGCTAATGGGGCCCCATAATAATGCACTATTTTGTTAGAATAGATAAAGAAAGTAGATATGAAAAGTTTTAGCTTTATTTTTATTTCTTTACAGTTACATTAGATATGATGAATAGATAATATAATGTAATCCGCACTAAGTAACCAGTATCCACGATTAGTCCATACATAAGTATCTACGCTAATTGACGAGGTACCCTTCTAGATTTGAGTTGAGCAAAATCGTTAATCACATCTTCAAAATCTGTGTTTTCGAGCATATCACATTCTATCGACATAAGCGACAAACTGTTATTTCTCTTGAAGCATTGTACTTCTTAATTCATTTGTTATTCGTTTTAATTTGGAGAAGGAGCGTTCCCCACTGCAGTTAGTTACCATCATGCTTAAAAAGATTCTCAGTGCGATTTCTGTATTGGGAAAGGTGTCTTCAATTTTGTTCTCTTTCAAAAGATGATTTATTTCCTGAATACTATTAGTTCCTTAATTTTTACTTTAATAATGTTTTAAGTATTCTGTTAAATGCAGACATTGCATTTCTAACTCTTTCTCGTTTACGTTTTCATAATAGATTTCAGCAAATTCTTTGCATCTTTGTCGCAATTCTTCGGAATTCAGAGTTTTCAAGCGAAAAAATAAACCACAGAAGAGCACAGTCAGAAACAACAACAAACAATTGAAACGTCATAACACAGATAAATACAGGGGAATTCCCGATCGTCGAGTCGGGCAGTGTTGCCAATGCCAAATACTCCAGATTTTTCCGTAAACCTGTGGATATTTTATTGTCTCCGGATATATATACAGAATTTTAGTTAAAACCTACGGAATTCCATTTCTTTAATTTTTTTCCTTTTTTTTTTTTAAAGTAAATTATTATTGTGAAGGGCAATTGACATGAAAAAATATTATTTAGTCATTATAAATATGAAATTTCTTTTGTACTTCAAAAAAAGCGCTACAATTGCCATCTTGTAGGAAATGCGCATGTTACTAAAATATAATAATTTGCCCTGGTGGAGCCACGCGACCCCATAAATGAGGGTCGTCTTTTTCAAAAAGACGATGTCAAATAAAAAATTGTGAAAATTCAACAAGGAACGTAAAAATATTGATTGGAATGTTTAATGAGATTAGAATTAATATTAGACTATTTGACTTGAGTGAATTTCATGATAATGCATTATTAACAAGCAAACACAATTGAAACTCAAAATTATTAATTAAGTTGACATGACATTTATTTATTTATTCCCAAATTTCGTAAATAACACCTTAACAGCTATAACGCCAATGCGATGTTACTACCCAAAAATTCAATTTAAAAAAAAGCATCATAATTACAATTAAAAATACAATGCCAATTACATATCAAAAAGTTAATTCAAACTTCGCGTTTCACGCTTTGTTTTTTTCGCTTACTTTGAATGACGCGATTCATTACCGTAACTGTTGATCAAAGACACAAAATAAAGACAATTCACTGATGATTCTTTTAAAACAGTTAAATTTAAAGGAATTTAAGTATATTATATAGGTTAAATTTTTATATAATGAAATTTATTAAACATGCTGCATTCGGTAAGCCTGATTTTCAGGCGAGAGTATCTATCGGTTATCGTTTGGTAATGGAGTAGGGACTAGGGGGCCCCAATCCATCGCGGGGCCCTGGGCACGTGCCCAGTGTGCCCAGTGGGGAAGAGGGGCCTATTGGCAGTACACGCTGTGAATGTGTGCGTCAACACATAACACACGCACGCACGCTCGCACACACACTCACTTCTGACTTCACCAGTGTCTCGGACCACGGGTGGTACAGAGAGCTCCTGCGCTTACACACATTCACAGCGTGTTTGTATACTTGGTAATCACAAGTAAAGTGCGCGTCGCTTCGTGACATAAAAATACTATAAGTGACGTTTGGTGAATCGGTCCTTAGTCCTTATCCGTAAGTATCCGTGTACATCGTATTTATTCTGCGTTCTTCGAGCTTGCGTGGCTTGGTACATTAGTGTGTAGCGACACGCCCCGTCCGCGGACAATGCGACACGGACAGAAAGATCTATCTGTTTGGGTTACATGAGCTCGTGACTGTGTTTTGTTTTTTTTTTGTCCTCTTCTAAAAGTCCTGCCTTTTGTCCCGCCACAAATCCAACCTCAGATAATTACGACATTCATTCGACAAAATGGTCAGGAGACACTGGAGTTTGAATTTGGATTAAAGTAGGTAAGTATGTGATATGAAGTAATTCATTTCAAAAGAAAATAAAAATAAATCCTTTTCAATGTAAAAAGCACTGACCCGCGTAATTAAAAAAGTAATGCTAGATTAACATAGAGATAAAGATGAATCAACTCAGCCTATTGCAATCTACTGTGGCATGGAAATGACGAAGTACGAATGTATGATCCAATCAGAACTTTAGCATCAAACTATTAATTACAACATTGTAGACCTCCGTGATTAATTATATATGTTACGGTAGCATTGATTGACGTTTGGCGAAAACATCAGTTCCAGTTAAGCTACCATTTTCTATTAATTATTAATTGTATTCAATAATAAAGTGCTAATCTCGGAAACCTTCATATGGCTGATTATTGAGTTTAGTAGCCTGTTATTAATAGGATCCAATATGTAAGGATCGACTATTATTTATTTGTAAGAAGGGAGGTATAACTAATCATGTATGACAGTTAAACTAATAAAGCCTGTTCGAGGACCCTAGGAAAGTTAATTAAAAGGTTCCTAGCAAGACATAATTATAATTGGGGTTGATCTAATGGTTGCTAGCGTTACTGCTGAGCGTGAGGTCCTGGGTTCGATGCTCGGGTTGGGCAAAGTGTTATTAGGTTTTTTTTTTAGTCAGGACTTGTGCCCGGTTTATGGAAACCCCATGTTATATGGGACTTTAACATAACTGGCAAAATGTGGGTGTACTATACACACCTATGCCTAATCCTTCGGAGAGTACAGCCGTGAGGTTATGTTATGTTATATTTAAACCTACAAAAAAATAAAATAAAGAGATCATTAAATCTAAGTGAACAGCCAACCAATAAAGGTCACGTTAAAATCTCTCCCAAAGTCAAAAATCGACGAAATCAACCCAAATTAATGGACGCTCACAAAACATTACGAGCTTTTCAACAGGTTTTCCTACGTTTTATCTATCTTTTATCTTTAGTTTCAAATCAGTGTGTTTGAGATCAATAACGTTCCTATTGTTTAATAGCTAAGCTGACCATTGTTTGGGCGACGGCGAGCGTAAGTATACCGTAATGGAATTAAATTGTATATCAGCTTAAAGGAAGCGTGCACGTTGTTTGTCAAAGTCTTTCACCACGATATATTGCTTTTCACGAAGATATTTCAAGTTAGAATGTATGTTGGTAAACCAGCCGTAACGAGGGGTATCGTATTACCCAATAGGTGGGTTGTGGAGGTCAGATTGGCAGTCGCTCCTTGCAAAATACTGGTATTCAGCTGCATCCGGTTAGACTGGAAGTCGACCCGAACATAGTTGGAAAAAGGCTGGGCAGATGATGATGTATTTTGGTTAACGTAGAAAAAGTCTACTTGATAGTTTTGCTGCGGCATCCGATTTGTCATTTAGAAGTGTTTGACTGAAGATCAAATGTGCACTTTTCAGTGGGTAAAGTAATGGCTGATTTTTCCAACGTCAGAGAATTTTATCCGAGAGATAATTTTCAAGTTTTGACAGTTCTTCCATATAAAAACTGTTAGAAGCAAAATTTTATTCCACGAATAAACATTATCTGTCGATTGAAAAATCAGTCCTAAGGGAAATTAATTGACAACCGACTTAAATTGTACGTACTACTGTACGACGTATGTGTCGACGTGTGTGTAATTGTGCGTATTGTATTGCACAATTGACACATTTTGCCGTGTTATCACGACAAATTAGCGTAGTGTGTCAATTTGATAAACAATTACCGAACGTTAACTTCCAGTTACTTAGGTTTTAACTTGATTGTAATAAAATTGTACCTATTTCTGACAGTTATAAAATATAGCATTGACAGACAAGCGCGACGCGATAGCGCGACAAGACTCTAGTAGAACAGTTTCTATGAAAACTTTATGGAAATGGTTCTACCAGAATTTCGTCGCATCGTCTCGTCGCGCCTGTCTGTGGGAGCCTTGATGTTTTTATAATTATGTTTCATCTTCGGCCATGGTTAATATGTACCTAGGTACGTGTAATCGATCTCTATAACAATATAATTTCTCTGACTGCGACACACACTTTTCCTCTGAATCGCAACAGTAGCGCAACTAAAAACAGCTTTTACGGATAACATAAAATAGGTTGCATTCCACTTCTGCCTGTTATCCTCCCATAAAGGATCATGTCCTAAAGGTCTTACGTTACATGAGACTCGGAAAATCTGTCCATACCTAGCGCGATGTGTCTGGGAAGCCATTGGTGTCGTTTGGCTGTTCTTACACTCCTCGCTTTGATAAATTGAGGCGATAAAGGTGTCTGCTTGACTTCGTTTGTTTTTCCATTCGCCGTTATCAATCACAAAACTCGTGTAAAGATTTTCAATTTAAGGGGGAAGTATTTATCGACTGATATTTTAATGATACAGTAATTTTATAGGGTTACTATAGGCATGTGACTGTTCCTAAATTACCCTAGGCTGATAAAATTTTTGTTTTTCCTAATTATGTGTAAATGTCAGTAAAATAGGTCAGGTCCCCCTTGCGGGGGAGGACAGTACCTACCTATTATGAACTTTGGGGGTCGTATTGATGATTTTAATTCTGTAAATATATACTTTTTACGGAGAAGAATCATATTTTGTTGAACATACAACCTGACACGGACCTGAAAATTACAAAATAAAAAAATATAAGAAAATTTGAAATTCCCTAGCACTGATTACCTACATTAATTTTAGGGTACAGTAGTAAAATATACCTAAATATTTTGTTTTGACATTTCTAAGCTATTAACAAACAACCTCGAAATGTCAAAACAACATTTTGAGAAAAAGGTTTGTTTGCAAAAAAGAAAAGGTGTTTAACAGACAGCAAGCTTACATTTAACACACTTAAGTTGGTTGTATATGTGCCACAAAATTTTGTAAGCTTCAATAGCTTACAAAATTTTCTCCCAAACTAAGCAGGGTTTTATAGACATTTTAATATTTCTCGTAGCAGCTAATAAGAAAAAAAAAATGTTAAAAAACACAGGCATTTCTAGGTAGATAGGGAAAGAGCCTCTACTAGCAAACTAACAGCATTAAACTCCGTTCACCAGATCACCAACCAATCAGATTACGCCGATATTCGCCCACAGCTTCAAACCCGGCTTTCACCCGAGACGTGACGTCATAACTTATTTAGGCATAAGCCAACGACCCTTTCCGTTTTACCTAGAAATCCAAGCGAAAAATATATTCGTACCTTTCTATATCTATATATAGGTATGAATAAATATCTATATAATAAAATAGTAACGGAATCAAAACTGTAAAATGAATATTTTTGAAAAAAATACGTACTTGCTACGTATGGTGGGAACGATTCTGATGCCGAAAATATAGTTTTTAGAATTTTGTTTGTTTCTCTGGATATGTGTCCCGCATTGGCGCAAAAATAGCTGAACAGATTTCGATAACATTTACACACACACACAGATACACACAGAGATAGCACACAGATAGTTTATAGCCTGGATTAGGGTATAGGTTTTAATCCCGGTAGGTAGTATGTTTCCGTGGGTTGTTTTCCACGCGGGCGAAGCCGCAGGCAAAAGGTAGTCTAGAATATGAAGCTACAAGTGCGACAGACGTGTGACTTGCATACATTTTTTATTTACTAATAGAACGTGGAACCAGATCTAAGAGAGGTTTTTTTCCAGCCTTCTTCGCATGTCCTGACTTGACGCTCTCTAAGGACGCATAAAGTATGTTAGTGTGGAGTTTTCATACATTTTCATGCACAAATGGAACTTTACAGTGTGAAGTGCAGTATGTACTGACTGTGTAGTGTAAATATGTGCATAATAGATGGAGATTTCTTTTGTGTTTTTTTTTTTTGTTTGGCGGTCTCATAAACAAGCCTCTGAAACCGTCTACAAGTCCAAATAGAAAGAGCCCGTAGAAGTATTTCTCAATCTTGAACACTTTGTAAATATTAGACAATGACTTCGACTCAATCAATCCGTAATAAAATAAACATCGTAATAATTTTTGATGATCTTATAAATAAATGAATAACAAATTTCCCTAATAAATATCACTGTTTGTTTAATAGAAAAAACGTTAGGTTAATAGAGACAACTAGGGTTAATTAAATTACCTTGTAACTATCGTTAAATTATTAGTTCCTGTAGTGTCGTACTTAAGCTTTAAATGGAAACCAATTAGCGGCGTCATGATGGGTATTCAGAAAACATCTAAACGTTTTAACGACCAATTTTACAGTCTGTACCTAAGCTCTTTACTCCGCAAAGTGTTCACAAAGTGTCCGCTTGAAAGTAATTAAAATAAAAGTAAACATATTGCAACAAATTAGGGGAATGAGCCGTTCCTTTGCTGCCTACCTTTAATAGTAAATAACGGGTAAAGTGGCAGTTAAATCATTGAAATTTATCACTCGAAGAGTAAACGATGGTTCACACGAACGTACGTACAATGCTCAAAGGTTTTATAGTTTGAAAATACTATCAAAAGACGCGATGAAGCATTAAGGACGTAGAAAGTTTTGTATTGTTGTAGAATTATGTTCAGTTTTATGTGCATGAAAGCGCCGGTTACTCTCGGTCTGGGCGCTTTTATAACAATTTGTTTTGTGTCTCCACTCGCGGCTCTTCATTTGAAAGAGTTTTTTTAATGGTACAGTTCGCTATACGTGATCAGCTATAAGAGTTTGCAAATCCCTCGCGGATTACGTTTTCGCTTTATCCCACTTTTGACTTTCTCCCACTCTGAGGTGTGTCTTGTTTCTCCATTTCCAACATTGCACTAAGTAATTCAAAATATAACTTTTATTACCTTGAGGTTAGTGCTGAGCATTTCAATATGAATAGAGGTTACGTAAAGCTCGTAAACATATTGTAGGTGGTCGTTTTCAATTTCCAGCCATTTAAGCTTCGACACAAAGGTTGTATCATAATAGTAAAGTGCTAATTCGCAAACTAATGCCCAAATCCGCAAATGTTATGAATAGTCAATGGATTCACCGAAATCTAAACTTTTATGACAATGTTCTTCATATTTTATGGTTGTTTACGCCTACACCAGCATAAGTATTTCCAGAATAACCGCAGATACGGTTCGACAAAGCCATTGCAAATACACAACGTAATTCGGAATCATTTATAAGATTGAAATTCACGATTTTGGTTAACTCCATCATTTGTTTGTAGTGGCACATCACTACCCTTTTAGAGTAAAACTAATCATGAAGTTGCCATTCGTGGGATTCGTTTAACATACCAGTAAAGAAGCTTGGGATCGGTGGCATTCATCCATGGCGTGAATCCCATTAACTTAGTAATAGGTGCTATAATGGGGCAAAGCAAACACGGTGTGTGTGTAAGCCATCTCACGAGAGAGCTGCGAAAAGCTTGCAATAAGCGCCTTCGGAGGTAACAACGATATTAATACACATCAAGTTAAACATAATTACTTGTTCACTGCATATTTAATTTCCTTCCAATATTTGTGCGAGAGATGTATGTAAATATTTTTCAGAGCGGCGCTTACTGATGTTGCGACGAGATGGCAATAACGCCGACAGACGTAATGAGGAATCCTGGTTGTAAACCCGCGCTACGTTCACCGAGACAGCAACGAACACTTTTTAGACATCATCACAAACACTTTAAGGTTCAAAATCGTTTGTGGATTGTTGGGTGCAGGTGTATAATGTAAGTTTGCGATTGTGTCCCGGCGCCGCGGGGCTCGCTATAACGAGCGCCCTGCGCTGACGGGGCGCCGGCGATCGCGACAAACCGCAATCGAGTGAACCTCTTTTATTTAAAAATTAGCTCTTGAATTTTAACTTCAAGGGTCACTATCTTTTATGGAGTTGCATCCGTAGAAGACCTTTTAACAAAACAACTTTAATAAAAATACGAGAATATCACCGGGAGCGCGACACCCGAGGAAAATTCTTCTGTAGTAAGGACTTTGCATGTTTTCCAACTACGGTCTTTCTGACTGGTTTAACTCGGACTATACTATTTATATTGCCATACGAACGCCGTACTGCGCAGTAATGCTTAATAGTTCCAGCACTATAAGTTCTAGATTATACTTTTTATGAGTTTTGTAGTATCTTGGTTAATTACAAGTCAGCAATTAATACACGTTTGAAATGTGTGTTCTTGTTAGTTTCCTTCGCTTATTGCGTTGTTAGGCACGCTCTGCGCAAAGTATCTAATTTATGATGTTTCAAGTGTCTATTCCCTTAAATTATCTATAGTTAAGTATATAATGTGCGTGCACATGGCTCGGATGGCAAGTTATAATTAAACTGACGATATGTTCGCAAGTAACTATTAATTAGACCATAACTGAGCATTGCAATAACGGCGCACAACGAGTGAGAGATGAGTTAGGATGGAAGAGGCTGCATGCAACTTAGATTAGAAAGTAACCTTCCTTATGCAGCGACAGTCCTACTAGACACAGATTAATGAAAACTGCGGGCTTTAATGCCAGTGATCTATTTTACAAAGTACGGAGAAAAACAGTTCGATTTATAAATGTATGCAAGCGAGGCGGCAGATGCGGTTATACGATGAGATAACGTTTTTACATCACAAGCTCCATATTTTAATAGTAATTTTATTTAGTCGCCATTGAATAGATATGTGTAACACCCACGACATGTCAGTGGACAGTAATATTTCACGGGAGGCAGTTAGAGTTGCTCTCTGTTGCAGCAGCTATTTCCTAATGCAATAAACTCTTATAGCTTCTTCTACTTTTCCCACGCTCACGCAAATCTATAACGTTTTCGATTGAACCAAAACTGGTTTCGACAATGGTGTCATATTTCATATTTTTAACATTGTGTCTCTCCGCCAGAATGCCTTTGTACATAAACGCGTTTATGTATAAAGGGATTCCGCGGTGCGTTGTTTTATTTGTGGACTGTAAAAACTTTACGCAGGATTACACAACAAAAATAATGATACTGCAAAAAGTAATGCGACGTTTATCCTCGCTCTACAAACAATTCATACCTCAGCTGTCAGATTAATCTAAGGCACGGCGTGCATCGTTGATTGTGCGAATAATAATCCGACGGAGCGGAGTCTCGTATAGTTCACGAGAGCGTCAAAGCCGAGCGCAAAGGAACAAAGCCTCCAATTACCCGAGCGGGCACGCCGTGGGCTTTTAGTGAATAATGAGCCGCTTATCCCGGCGGATGACGGCTTCAGTAGAATTGTTCTTGAGTGGGTCTGCACGCGGACCACCGGGCCACTCGGGACGCGTCGTCGCCGCGGCGTCGCGTCGCGTCGCAGCGTCGCTCCACACGCGCCCGCTGCGGTCACTGCGTCAACACAATTTCGCGCCCGCCTCTTGGTTTTCCCCCTTACTTTGACATTTTACACAAAACGGACGCGGTCACCGCACAAGTCCCTTTTCAATGCCGCGCTCGCTTAGTATTTTCCAGAAACGAATAAAACAGTACCTGTAAAATGTTACAGCCTATAAACCGTTGGGAAAAGATTGAATCGAGCCTACAACAGAAAAGGGCGTTCCAACATCTTATTGGGGTTTATTTGCTGTTTGCATAATAAACATTGTAAAGATATAGTCAGTAAGGGATACATATAAGTATGTAGCCACATGCGAAGACGGCGACAGTTAATTGCAAATAAAGAGCCATGCGACGGTAGAGTAGTAAAATAATACTTTAGATACATTATTGGGAATAACGATAACCTATATTATGTATGAGTACCATATAATATGTACCCATTTGTCGCCGCCGTATTCAAACGGCAATACAATCAAGTATAGTCACAAAATTTTGAAAGTTATAATTATTATTTTTAGTTTATATTAACAGTGGGATAGTAATAGTTTATTAAAACAGGGAACAATAAAATTGAGTACATTTAAAATTGATGGCAATAGGAATACTAAGCTGTAACAAAGTGTATATGGGTGCTCTTCAGTGATGATGGATCAACGAGCTTACACATGTGGCCGAGACAGACTGGTTGTGGTAAATCTTGTCAAAAGATTTTATCCAACAATGGACTGTAACAAGCTGCATTGGGCAAGATATTATAGCTATTGTATAGCCTTGTGTTTGCACGTTAAAATTCAAAGTGATCATATGGATCAGCGTAGCATTGCGTGGTAGTAAATACGACAAAAAAAAACTCCGTTTCGAGTCTACGCTGGTCCAAGGTTTGTCTCAATACGTGTAGAATATTATCATCGAAAGCGCAAAATTGCCAAAAAACATAACGTGTCGAAATTCAGTATTAGCAAAAGCGGCTACGTAAATCGGCCGTTGTACTCAAATGAGTACACCACTATCTAGGGATCAGAATTATTTCACGCCTTTTTCATGATAGGAAAATAAGCATTTCGTAAATAAGTCACATTCACTTTATGTTTGGCGGTTAATGGGTTAAGAAACGGAGCAGGACAAGAACAGCCCTTAACAAATAATTTTGTCCTTACTAATAAATTCAAAGACGGTACATAAATAACGATCTTAATAAGAATAATAACAAACACTTAATCGTTGCTCAGCGAAACATTTATTTTGGAGAAAATGCCAACATTGAATAGGTGCTCGGGAAATTGTACTGGCTTCGGAACAACAAGTATATTTTTAAGTGGCCGTGATTTCGCTCGTAACATTGAGTGAGACGGCTTTTATTTTCAAATAAGTACCACTTGCCCTTTTACCTCTCCGCAAATATTTTCTGTCTGTTTTAATGTCGTAGTTCTGAAATGTATTGTGTTCTTTACCGAAGTAGCTAGCTAGTTAATAATAACAGAGGCTTTTTTTGGCATGAACTTTCCTTCTAACAATGAATGGTCTAACTTGTTTAATTGTTTATCTTATCTTGGAGACGTTGCAAACGCATTTGATTTGTCAAATCATACATCAACATTTTAAAAAAAAACATGGTGTTTTCGTTCCAATATTCTGACGATCGTCGCGTCTGGCGGAAATCGCATCGTATTGGCCTTGCTGATTTAGTTTGAAATCAGAACGTTTGTCTGCAATCTACCTTAGCTACTTCTACACGTGATAAGAATGCTGGCGTTATTATATGTATAGAATTTAGTATATTTTAATACTTTCAAGATTATAATAAAAATGTTAAAGCATGAGTAATTATTCCTTTTGAATTTTCACATTTCAATACCACGAAACCTTATGCGGTAAGTGAGTAAATAATAAGTGATTCTAGTGCCTTTCTTCTATTGTCAATAAATCGCTTCCCCACATTTGTGGTAAACAAAAAAAGGATTCAAGTGCTTTCTTATGTAAAAGAATCGGTTTATTGACCTATAATTATTTTTTATGTTTGGCACCTTAGCTTAGGTGTCACATTAATTCTCTTGGAGCACATTAAACAAACTTTAATGTCTCCCGCGAACGATTCGATCGCGACTCGAAACACGGCGACGGCCATGTTTTATCGTGAGTAGCTGTTGCCAGACACAAAATTGCGAATTAAAAGAAAATTCACTTTTTATGGCATCGTAATATTGTCGCTGGCAATTCCAACGTTTAGTGTTCTCATTTGAAATGTTCCGTCTTTTGATATTTGATAAGGAGTAAGGACCCAAAGATTGCGATTTTGACCGACACGGATATTTAAATTGTCTGAAATAATGGTAAATGGAAATAAGTAAGATTTTTATTGTTTGTCCCTCGTATTTCAGAAATGTTGTCACTAGTAAAGGAGTGGTGGCCAAGTGGTAATGGCCGTGACTTTGTTGCTTAGTTTTAGGTCGTAGGTTCGAATCTAGACAGGTGCATTGCTTTGTGTAACATAATTTCATCACCACAGCTTTCAAAACGATGAAGGAAAAAATCATGAGGAATCCGGCATGACATAGAACCAAAAAATCGAAGACATGATTGTGATAAACGTACAAAACGTACTAGATTAAGATACGTGGTGGATTAAGGCCCTCTCCCTCTCACCGGGAGGAGGCCTGTGCCCCAGGACTGAGAACAATGCTTAAGCAAAGCCTTAATGCACTATTGGCAGAAAAAGCATTACGTTTGATACGGCTTAGGTAATCAGAAGAAAATAAACAAGTTTAGCGAATGAGTACTTGTAGGTACGGGCTGTAAGCAAGCGTTCTCTAGAGCAAAAAATTATAAGTAAGAATCCGTAGAGCTTCTTGCGTGGGCGGAGCCACGGGCATTTGTACTGCAATATTATAACAAGTGTGTAGTTTCTCGACAGTCAAAGTTGTCTAGAATGGAACGTATAACTAATCAAAATTCAACTCTAACAATATTCTAAGTAAACTATGTGTATAGCAATCTAAATTCTATTTCAGCGAAGAATTTAATCAAAATGCTTTTCGTCTCAACCACTCCGCCGAATCACCCACCACTGTACATAGTGCTCAACACGATATTATTCAGGGTGGATTTTTAAGATGGGGCAGTAAGGTTAGGCACCCTAATCGTTGTAGTTACAGAAAATCGGTCTTAGGAGACTGTCCTTATTTTTTTTTTTAATTTTGTTCCCCTTTCCGAGATTTTGAAAAAAAAAATACAGTCAGCATTATTTTGATACCGATCGATCCTGATTCTTATAAAAACAAAAAAAGAGTTTTTTTCAAAATCTGACATACATTCCCAACAAAAAGGTTAAGGTACCTGCCCTTGCTGCGCCATCTAAAAATCCACCCTATATTATTTAGTAAGTAAAGCATCTAAGATGGCTAACGACAAGCACCACCTATTTGGTACCTGTACCTAGCTCTTAAGACGAACCCGAGATGCTTTAATATGTATCAGAGAGAAAGTGAGAGCTTTATTTGGAGTACAAAGGTAAAGGTTTTAAGACAACCTTGGGAGGAGTATTGGGGTTAAAGAACGCTGAGAACAGGCACCTAGTTTATATAGTTTAGTTATTGTTGTATAGATGGCGCGGGTGCGCGGGGCAGGCGAGCGGCCGGTCCAGGCAGGCGAACACAATTTGTAGACCATTTCTCTTGCATGCCGCGCGACACTTCTGCAGATTAGGGCGAAAGGAAAATGTAGATACAGCTGCTCAATATTATTTACGCATATAAATTGCCGTTCGGTATTTGCATTAGTTGTGTAGTCCATCCCTTTAGTACTGTAAAGAGCGCGTAACGTACTCGTAGGACTTACGAGTGAGATTTTAAACAAATGCGGGCGAAGTAAATAAGATACCTATCTTATTTACTTCGCCCGCATTTGTTTAAAATCTTTAAAAAGTAATTTGTAGGGTACCTACCCTACAAATTACTTTTTAAAGTTTTTATTGGAATTTCTTTTTATTTATATAAAGCTCAATGTCTGCGGGTACACGATTATATCAATGAAATTTTTCTTGTCAGTCTACTCGACAGTTCTTATTCCCACTTTTAAGCCAAGTATGATGAATATTATGTTGAAGATGCATTGAATATTCATGAAACATTTCAATAGGTCGTATAGCGGCGAACAAAAATCAATAAAATATAGGGAACAATGCCCAATGCAGTAGCGTTTACGTTAAAAGTGCTAAGTGAATCACTTAAGTCATTTACTAGCTTAAAACTGTAAAGCATTGTTGTGATTTTTTGTGGTTACACAGACTGACCATTTTGTCGGTGCGTCCAGTTGTGCATAAAATAACAATTGACGCCAGCCGGCATTGTGTCCGCGCGAGCGGCGGGCGGCGTCGGGCGGCGCGCTACTCTCGCACGACGCAATTTGTCGGGCGTTTCTCTTGTGTGTCGCCCTAACAAAGCTACGAATCGAGCTGACGCGAAACTATCGATAACTCTGTGCGGAATTAGTGCTTTTGTTCTTATTGTCCCTTCTACCTCGCCAGCTTTTTCGCTACACGTTCCGTTGAAGAATAACTATAACTAGCGCACTCGTGAACATTATCTAGTTGGCTTAACTCGATAAACGTTGAGCGGTTGAAATATTCGAATTCTTCTGCTCCAACGATATCGGGTTTTTTGCTGAAAAAAAAATCGAAGAACAAGTTTCTTATTTCAGAGTTCACGACATTTTATATGAGGACTGGTATTTTATTTTAGTGCCGTTTCAATGTAGTCTAATATGTTAGCGGATGGCTGTGGCAGGCGACGGCGGCTCCTTTAATCTCGTCGCTGGGCGTGGGCATCTCATTTTTGCGGCAATAGAAGACCTTTTGTGAGCCCTAACTGTCATAGACTTGCGGACTTTTCATAATATTAGATCTTCTTAGTCATGTGCGAATTTCACGGTCTGCCGCAAAGGCTGGCCGCGACATTAAAGTTACGTCCCCTCTGCTAATTGTGATGATACCTAAGCGAATATGAACTTGTGGAGTCGACATTTCTATTTTCATAAATATTTAACTAAGGGAGAGAACCTATTATCTAAGTAAACGTATTAGAGACCGTAACACTTTTCTTTAATTCCCGTCTGTTTGCTTGTTATTACGTTTAACTGTTTGTTTAAACAGAGAGCTTTTAAGTTATACGCATACAAACAGATGCGCTTCTTTTGAAAGCTGTTGGTCGAATTTTAATGAGACTTTCTCTATTACCTACCTTCGAAATTAAAACAAATATAATTATCTACTATGGCACAAGCCGTTTTTAAATTGTTTGCCTCCAACAAATATTTTAAGAGTGACAGAACAATAAATTTTACGTAATTTAATTCAGGATAATTATTATGAAATTCATTATTTTAATAAATACTTTTTAGGGCTGAGTTTTTCAACGCCAGATAATTTTATCGGACGAATGATTTTGAATCTTTGACAATTCTTTCATACAAAAACTGCCAGACGTCAATTTTATTCCACGAATAAAAAATATCTTTCGACTGAAAAATCAGCCGTCAATGTTGTTAATTGAAAGTTAACTAAAAAAAAGAATTGCATATTCTGAAAAATATCTGTTCATTATTTTATTTATTAATTTATGTTACCATTTATGTACACACATATATAAACAGACAAGAAAAAAACAGAACAGAAAAAAAGGTAGAAAGGTGATGCTTATTTCATAAGAAATCTCTTCTAGCATACCTGCGATAGGACAATAGATAGAGAGATCTAGAGAGCATGGGTAAGTAATAGATGATATAACAACAAAATCTCTAATATTAACAACATATAACAACGGAACCTATAATTTTATTTAATATAGCGATTAGTTAATATAATGAACGATTGATATAATTTTAAAGTAACTAATTTTTATAAGCATAACATACATTAAATATAACATCGTTTGACATAACATACATTAAATATAAAATCGTTTGACATACCACTCAAAAGATATAAAACTTATTTGGTCTAATATGATGAAAACGCCTTAACGCCACTTAAAAACACAAAGCAAAATTGCATAGACACGGGTTAGTTTAATAAGGTTGCATATTAGAAAATCAAAACTTTCCTGAGCAAATTTCAAAAGAACAATGTACAAATCAACAAAGTTTAAAATAACGTTGGTCAAAAATTTGGTTGGTAATTTGATCAAAAGTTCAGCTGACCAAAGTCTGGAATATCAATGTTTAAATTATTTATTACACTATTGACCAAATCGATGAAATCCCAAAGAGCGGCGACGTAGTTCCCGCGATTAATATGTTTCTGGCACTCGCCGGCCGCTGCCGCGGCACCGCTCGCTGCGCTCGCTCGGCTCGTGCGTTGTGTGGTCACAGTTCTAACCTAACCTAACCTAGCTGTTTCGATGTAAAAACTTTTGATCAGTCATTCATTTGATGTCACATACATTGGGATTTTAAATTTTTTCTAAATAAAACATTTGGTCATTTAAATTTTGTTATTTCGTTTATTGTCATTTTAAATTTGCTCGAGAAAGTTTTGATTTTCTAATATGCAACCTTTAATAAATATTTAAAAGTATTTTTTCTTTGTTTTATTCTTTGTAAGTTCTATCATAGTTGTAGGTAATAGTAACCTAAGTAGATATTAAACATAACTAGTAACTGATTACCACCTGTGCTAAGATAGGTCGACGGCTAAGGCGGGAGCTCCGCTCCGCTTCGCTCCCGCCTTAGCCTTCTAACCTAACCTATCCGAGTCGGGGTAATCTGAGTCGGGGTGTTAATAATGACGGTTTTTATATTTATTAAACGTTAGACATAATGATTTTCGATTAAATAAACAATATACATATTAAACGTTAGACCAAATGATTTTCGATTACATAAACGTTATATCAAACAACGTTATACTAATTAAGTTTTAGAATAAATAAATGTTATATGTAAAGAAATTATATCAACAGTTGGTATATCTCACGTTGATTATATCTTGTGAACGATAATAAAATGAAATTAGACCAAATGAGTTTATACGTTATGAGACGCACCCAGAGAGCATGTGAAAGAGTAAAGGAGACAAAAAAGTAATACATAAAATCATAAACAATTCACTTAAATAAAACTACCTTTTTACCTAATCTTTTGTACATTAGTTTTACCCTTCGGGGAAATTAGGCGTGATGTTTTGGTTATATTTACTTTAGTCTAACGTAATCTCGTAAAATGTATAGTAGAGTTTCAATCTTACAGTCATTTTCGCTACCAGCAACATGTGCGAAGTCATCAAACCACCAACATTGCTCACAGACAAATATTTTCACTACCAATTAGCATGAGCAACCATTTCGTCACCATCCACAAATAATAATGAAATCATTTACTCAAATAGTAGCTGGGCAAATCAGTTAATTTCACTAACCAGTAGAGTTGTTAAACGATGGAGTTGAACGTGCGACCCCGCGGAGACACTTGAGGTTACCATAAACTTGACGCTTTACAACTTAGTTACTATGAAATGTTCCGCTGGATCTCAACTCTATAACTTTATTCTTATTGAAAACTACATTAAAAGTGTTTTATGACTGTTTTTTAGTGTTAGCTAATCTGTGGGCGACCGTACGGAAATAATTGTTTTATGGTTAAAGTAATGTTCCAGTATTTAGGTACGTAAACGTCGTATTGTTATGTGGTTTTTAATACGCCTGATGTGCATGGCCGTACCTCCTAGCCGAAAGCGAGTATTGCGAGGATAGGCGATTACACGATAATTTACTTTACCTGAATAATGACGTACATACGGAACTTGATTGTTCGCGCGAGTATGTGGTATTCATAATAATCGCGCGACGATCGCGACGTGGCCTGAGAGATCATGCGTTGCAGACAAATAAATGTTCTTCTTACTTCTTCACTTTCAGTAAAGTGGTCGTGGTATTCTCTTGTATTGTGCCTCTATTTGGCTCTGTTCCTGGCATTGCGAGAACGTTCAGTCGTGGTGGAGAACGTGATGAGGCCTGATCACCGTGTTTGAGAGCTACCGCGGAGTTCGTGCTTTCTATTCTGCCTTGTATCACCAAAACGTTAAATTAAGTTCTTCCGAGTGACGACTGAAGGACTCGAGTAGTTAATCGGATTTGAACAGTTGATAAAAATAGATGATAACTTTTATTTATATGTTTTGATTCAATGCGCTGCCGGAGTACCCTCAATAGACGAATTCAACACACCCCACATGTCTCATCAATCAATTTTGTACCATCTTGAGAACTTATAAAGTTATAATTAAATACTAACAAGGCTTGAAACCTGGTCGTGTTTACACCTAAATCCACTGAAAGTACATACAAGTCTTGTAATATTGTAAACAAAAACTGGTTGCGGTGAAGTTGGCAGGGGACTGCAAACTTGCTGTGGCTAGGTATTGTTTATGCACCATTTGTATCTTAACATTCAATATGCAATTTCTGTGAATGTTCTCAAACGATATTTGTGCACTGTTTGATGTTTCCGGGCCTCGTAACGGAAAGTGTGATTTTCAATTGTTTGAACTGCTTTTTTATGTTACTCAAAGACCGCCTATTTGGTTTGTCGGTTTTGAATTGCTGCTAGCCAGCAAAAATGTATTTCCATAACTTGTTTGAATAGTTGCATAGATTAAAATATTAGATGGGGGAGGCGCCCGTGGCTAAATAATAACAGCCGCACAGGTCGATCGGTCAGGTTAAGCTACGCTTGCCGCGGTTGGTCTGTGGATGGGTGACCATCTTTACATACCGAGACCCCTCAGTGCCTCGGAAAGCACGTTAAGCCGTTGGTCGTCATTCGTGGATCTTTGACAGTCGTTACGGGTAGTCAGAAGCCCGAAAGTCTGACAACTAGTCTTACCAAGGAGTAGACTGGAAGCCGACCCCAACATAGTTGGGAAAAGGCTAGGCAGATGATTAAAATATTAGATGGGCATAGACAATGATATTCCTTTTTAACACACTTTTATTAGCTTTACTTGTAAATTTTTTTGACTAGCGTACCCTGTCCCGCTCCTGGACAAAGGTCTCCCTCCACTCCTTCCATCTTTCGTGAATCCCGCGTTCACTTCCAGTTTTGACGGAACCTCATCTCCAGCTCGTCCTGCCATCTCCTACGTAGTATGCGACCATGCCTCACAAGCGGCATATATGTCCTGTCCCATTTAAGATGGGCAGCCTTATGAGCCAAGTCAGCTATCTTTGTTTTAGAGCGCAGTACCTATCTACAGTTCTTGCAACCAAACTAAGTCTGATGAACGTAAATAGAAGAACTAGCTTTACTGTATACCCTTTACTTTTTCATTTTTACCTTTATCATTTACCCTTTGCACCTCAGTTTGTCATTTACAGTTGCGTTTTATTTTGCAGAAATGAATTTGTAAAGACGCAGTTGTTTGTCACAATTATTCTGCTGTAAGCGAGACACTTCATTAAGTTTTCAACTGAATTTCTCTGAAAGGAGAATTTTATTGCTGTGTTTACAAATGTATCTTTTGAAGTGAGAGTTATTGCTTAAAATTACAATCGTATTGTAAAGTTTTTGAAATACTTGAGAAGTTTTTACAATTATTTGGCGCTTTTTGTATTTAATCAAAGATCGTTTTATGCAGAGGAAACAGAGTTATTTAGATTGTTCATTTACTGGTGTTGTTTCGAATATTTATTAAAAGTGTGCAGAGTGTTTTGTTTTCAGTCAACAATATTTTATTAGCATTACATTGCTCTACAAAAACGACTAAGATGTGAATCCTTGATTTCATATTAATTAAACCGCTTCCTCATCTAATCTAATGCGAGCAATTATCAATATTTCATTACGTTCAATTAATCTGGATCAAGCAGCTTACTATATTTCCTGATACGATCGTCTTACTATGCGTAATTACTTGTTATTAATAACATAGAAAACCCTCAAACCCGTTCTTACTCACAATTAAATGTAACATAATAAATTGCAGAAACATCAGAAAACTTTTTCATTCATTTACTCAATACACCTAATTGAGGACTTTGATTACATTAGTGGGAAACCGTTTCGCAGCTCAACTTGTTTCTTGTTTATTCAACTGAAATTTGTTGAAGAAAACTGAAGTTTGTTTGCGTTCCGTTCGATCGCGCGTGTACTTTGCCAAGTGGAGCGCCGCGACCACAAAATGCAATTATCGACCGCTGTCTGCCGCAGCTATGCTCGAATTGCATTCCGATGTTCAAGCCAAGTATGAGCCCGTACCCACGGCCCGCCGAACACGATGGACAGGTGACATACGACCGAGAGGATGGAAGAATGGAGTGCTTGGATAATACGCTTTTCTGTTTACACATCGTCTTCTAAGAATCAGTAGGTAAACTTGTACTGCATTGACGGATTCAATTGAATTGATGTGATCAACGACCAACACCTCTGTGAGTCAAAATATGTCAGTTTAAAAACTTTTTTTTTATTGGTGGTGGTGTGTAATTGGATTTTGGATGACGTCTCGTCTCTTAGTGTGGAAATTGTGACTGAATTGTTGTATTAAGTCCTACCTCTAAAAACAATTGAAAGTGGTAATAGTAATTAAAATAGTAATACATTATAAATCAAATGACTAAGATTGGAATAAATACAGTAGGTAAGTAAGTTGTGCATGGACGGGACATCATTGCTTTCCCTTGTCGTTTTTGACGGCAGCAAGGAAAAGACAGCAAGGTCCTTATTTTCTTGTCCATCGCCAGTAGGTCTCGGCAGTAAAGATTTTTTCTGGCCTAACTTAGGTCGAGCAAAGTGAAAGCGTTTTTCTCATGTTAGTAAGGTAATACTATAGCGCTCCATTCCCTCTTCCTCCATGCATATACCGACAATAATAACGTCAACTTTTATACCTTCAAAAGTTATTGTCTCCAACTTCAATATAAATTTCCCTTTTAATAACTACCCGGGGACCCACTGTAACTATAGATTTATACCTGTCTCCCATAGTAAAATGAATTTCATATCTGTGATTTCCATATAAGCATTGTGTTTACGTGCATATTTGCTCGTTATTATTCTCATTCTCGGCTTATTGCACACACGACGCTCTTTTCCTGCAACTTTCGTAATATCGTCCGTAGAAGGCACTTCGATTATATTGGTAGATTAGGATCTTGTATGCGTATTTTAGAATCGATATTACCTTTAAGTAAACGGTGGATATTCAATGCCTTATTCTGTGGAGACGTGGAGTACCACAGGGGATCATCGACAGGATAATGTAATTCGTGCAAGGATAACTAAACTTTTGCTTTAATTGTCCATCTGATGGTGTAAATTAGCATAAATATTGCATGTGCTTGTGTTGATATTATATGGGCTTGTAGTAGTTTTAATAAGTTTCCGCGGCTAGCTATTTCACATGGATGTACCGGAGTTACGTTCGGTGCGAGCTCGCCTCGTGTTAATCAGCTAACTTGTGGCTTTCGTTGGAGTAAGCCGCGCATCCTTAATAACAGTTATTTAAAGGAATTAAATTTTAACTTGCTGTTGCCCTCGTATTGACTCGTATCTTAGGGAAACTTCTACTTGTACCTAGATAAAAAGTATATTATATTTACCATTCATCTAAATCATAGTGTACCTGTCTGCCAAATTGCATCTAACCGTTCAGCCTTTAAAGTTTGATTGAGTAACAAACATACAAATCACAAACTTTCACGCTTATTTATAATGTTATGATGTTGATATTATGATAAGCGAATACAAAAATGTATGAAATACGGTATGTACTTGAAATCTTTTCTATTTACGTACGTTACGTTGAAGAATTTAGCTAAGGTTTTTTCGCCCGTTTTCCTCACTTGATCTGGAAGTCTCAAAGGGGATACAGACGCGCCACCTGTCACTAAGAGCCCGCTTACTGATACAATACATCCTCTTATCTATTGTCAGGATAACGTGATGATATATGGATTTAACAAATAGAATTCTTACACATCGCTAATGATGATAATAATGTCAGATCATATCCCGGTAAATTAATAGGTACTTTCCGACGCAAGGAGGGGTCTTGGTATGTGAAGATGGTCACCCACCCATAGTTAGTAATGTTGTGTGTGGATATTAAATTGTAGGTAAATTGTGTTCTTTAGGGCAGTTTCCCGAACGAAAATTATCGCAGCAGCTTACGCGCGCTTGTCCATTTGTCACATTAATTTTGCGATAATTTTCTTTCGAAAAAGTGGCCGTTCGACTAGGTAAGATATTTAAATGAAAAATTGAATTGGCGAAAATCCGCTTGAAATTCTAGGAACTATCAACTTTAAGTTATATTTCAATGTAGCCATCCAATCACGCATTTTTGAACCGAATAAAATTCAAATATTTTAGGTCCACCGTTGCACTGAAATCAAATATTTTCAGCAATTGATGAATGAAGCCAATCAGCAATATACAATACATACCTGACTATGTTATTTAGTATTTTATGTTTGAATTTGATGAACATTATTAGGTTAGCTTTGGAAATAATCCGGACGATAATAGTTATGTTCTTAATTTAGAGAACAACAAGACAATTAGCAAATGGCTATAGCTGCCATTTACGCGGGAATCTCTTTAAATATCTAGACTTCATTACTTAATCGAATTAGAATTAGTACCTAACTTAAGTTAGTTAACTCCGATTATTCGAATGGAGGAATGTTTAGGATTGACTGATGGACTCTGTTCGAAAGCTTTTCATAGTAGTTTAGTGGAAGATTAGAAAAAACTGCGCCAGACTTCACAGATAAACAATAATTTTCTGTTATACTTGCTAGGACGAGAGAAAATCTTGCATCTTCGTCCTCCATCTTCCAAGCTTTGTTACGCCAACATATTTACGAGCAAGTAACTAAATATTCAATTTGCGGCTCGTATCTCAGTGTTAGTTGGCAGGGACACGCAAACGACACAAAGTGCGTAAATTCCGGGCCTTGTGTAGCATGTCGCCGTCACGGAGAGGTGCTGGGCCAGTGTCGGGGCCAGTCCGCCCACGCTGGGCCACGTGCAACCATGCTCCGACAGGAGTGCGACTTGATTACTGCTGATCTACAAGGCCATTTTATAACATTGGAGGAATTCTATAAGATGAATGTACCTGCGGCCAATCAAGGAGAAAGCTTCAGTTTTGATTATTTTTCAAGAGGCTTTAGCAGGCTGTAGGAAGGAAGTAAAAGTCTAAATAGTTTTTTTTATTAATAAAATAATAAAAAAAAAACTATATTCATATTTTACTTCTCACGGTGCGAAAACGTAGGCGGTAAGTATTTACTACTATTACTGAAACGCTAAAATAAACTCTATAACTAATATCAGCCAACATGTTAATGCAATTTAAAATAATAATTAAAATCGCAATAACATGCTGGTAAATAGTTTCTTAGGTACTATTTAATTTTCATGCCAGTCTTACTGCCGTGTAGGAAGTGAAAACCGTTTATTACAAACTGTTTTCTTTTATTTTTCCAGTTTTCTCAATATAGCTACTTACTACAAAACTAGAAGTTCCACATTCCATAATAGTCTAATTGCCTGTATACGATAATTACAGCGTGGATGTATTTATTCAGAGATATGTTTATCTATTTACTCATACAACCTTTCAACCGTCCAATTAGCACCTTAACTTAAACACAATGTTTGTAATCTGGTCTTAGATCACACGCTATACGTACTCAGGTACCTACAGCTCAATTACCACATAACATTTACTATGTATATACTAGGTAGATACCTAAACTTGCTACCTAATCTAATATACACATGTTTTCACTTATTCGCGTATCCAAACAGCATTCTCACATATTTATAGAATTGTATAATAAGTAGGTAACTTACGCATAATATACGTCCTGTTGCGTATGCGCTCGTCACCTAACTTAGAGGATCAATATCCTCCATTTTCCGTTCGTTGGACCAACCTGTAAATTGCAATGTATATTAATTCGTTTTTTAAATTTGAAATTCTTATAAATATGCGTATCCAATATTGGATATAAACTTTTTACACAAATGTAACTGGAGCAAATATTTTATCAAATTTATTGTTCTCATCGTACAGCTTTTAATTAAACTGCTTGATATTACAGTTTTGTAAAAGAAATAAATACTTAATGTTATAAAATCTTAAACAACTCCATCCTGCTATAATATTAAATTACGATGTCTGTTCTTGGAAACAAAAAAGAAAAAGAAATATTATTTGAAATATCGCGAACGTATTGGTAGTAATGTGTTTACAAAAGCTGTAGTAGCCGGCTTAAGGATTAAAATACAACAGGTTGCAAGTTGCAGCGGATCCGATAAAGCCTCCAGTCGAGGTTGGCACGGCATGCGGCGCGCGCGCATACCACTACCACTCTTGCACATCTCACGATTACCGTGCATCTTCACAACGCGATGTTTCTACCAACATTTTCTAATAAAGTACTTCATACTATAAACACAACCATAACAAAAATCAAATAATGCTCGCATTTCTAAAAGCTCTGAAAAAATATTGTGACACAAAATGTTAAAACCAATTCTGATTATAGTGTTTGTGTTAATTTGTATCACGGATGCGGACTTTATTGTTAAAGGCCAAGTTAAAAAGCGGAACACAGTAATAAAAATAAACGACAATTTCCCACCGAGGTGCTTCAATAACAATTCTGTGTTTAGAAACAATGATACCTTAAAACGGATTGTGTTCGCGGCTAAGTATATTTTTACTGGGAAAATTTCGGTTGAACAAAAACGGAGGCGTGGAAAATTTAAAAGGAGCATATTCAAAGTGTTTGTGAGGCGAATACTGAAAGGTGACGTCGGAGCGTTGAGTGAGATATTGAATTTTGAAACAAGAACATTCAATTCGTCCAATCGTGCGTACTTATTAGCTGAGGGTGGTTCGCTGAAGCGCGGCTGTGTCGGCAACTCGCAAGGATGGGCGGCGTTGCTTTTCAGTTCTGACGAGTTCACCTCTCCCCTGAAGCTGTTGGTTGATCCTGTACCATCCAACCTTGATGGCGTGCGACGGGTGAAAGCTCTGATAAAAGGTAAATACAACCGCAAGGCTTAGCGTTCATAACATAAAACGGAATAACAATAAGTTATGTATGGAATTTTGCAAATATATGTTTTGGAAATAGAGTATTTTTAACCCCCGAAAAAAACTGAGGGATGTTATTTTAAATGTGTTCTTGTGTTTTCGTCAAGAGTTTCCAGGATAAGGAAACAATTTTACAACTTAACGATGTAAACATCGGAAACGTAAGAAAATTTTCAATAAAATATGTAACAATAAGTGAAACACTGAACTTTTCGTGTATTTTTAAAGCCGAACTTGTTTTAAAATCTATAATATTTGTAAAACAAAAGAGAAGCCCACACAGGTACTTGTACCAACATACGTACCTATTATGTTCGTGGAGAAAAGAAACAAAATCACATTTTAGACATAACACGACACAAGCTGATGACATTGCTACAGATCTTTATGTAAATAAAAACATGCTGGAGATGCCTACATCTTTATGTATGTACCATAATGCAGATTGTATGTACTGCGTTTTATTTCGGTGCTCTTCTTAGGCGTTGTCGTTTCAAAGGAAATATAGGTCACATACGTCTTCCTTTGTCAGCTGAATTTTTGAAATAAAACTTGAGCATAATGTAAAGAAACACTAATCTTAAAAATATTTATAGTTTAACTATGGGCTGTTTTTTCAATCGACAGATAATTTTGATAATGAAAAACTGTCAAAAATTCAAAACTATTCCTCGGATAATATTAGATAACTTTTATTCGAGGAATAATATTGACGTTTGACCGTTATTGTATGAAATAACTGTCAAAATATAAAAAAAATATTCCTCGAATATAGTTATCAGATGATTGAAAAATCAGCGCTAGTAGTATAATGTTTTATTTCTGTTAAGTTAGAAAGTTATTCGAATATGCGTAGAAATTGTAATCTAATTAGAATCCTAAAGATAGAAAATAAATTAGTGATAATGTTACTCACAGCCTATAAAATCCCATGCCCTGTAATCATTCATCTTTTTCTACTGATTCAATCAGTCAAGAAAAGTTTAAACATCAAGAGAGACACTTTTCTTATTTTTTACTTATAAAGTTATTTATATCTTTACCACCATCATCATCATCTGCCTAGCCTTTTCTCAAATATGTTGGGGTCGGCTTCCAGTCTAACTGGATGCAGCTGAATACCAGTATTTTACAAGGAGCCTACCTATCTGACCTCCATAACCCAGTTACTGGGGAATACGATACCCCTTGGTAAGACTGGTTGTCAGACTTTCGGGCTTCTGACAACAAATATCTTTACCACCATTACATAATATTATATTGTTTTCTGGAGGCTGAAATATATTTCAGCCTCTGTGTCTATTACTCTGCGTATATATAGCTACACACACACATCTAAGAATTTGAGATAATTTTCAAGTTATGGAACAACAAACTGAATGTGAAAACAAAGTTCAAATTCCATTGCAACTAAAAACTTATTAGAACCTTTTTGTTATAAATGGTCACTCAAAAATCAACTTAGAAAATATGTCATTAAAGTAGATTACATAAGTGGCAAGCGATGGAATATAAATTATGTGAGATTATGAACACTGCTATAACTACTGCGCTTATTTTCACCTTGATCTGTCAGAAATGAAGCTTTTGCACAAATGCGTGCACACACTCTAAAACTTAAAATAAAGATGTCTTGTCTTAGGATACGTTCACAAGTCTAAAATATCTAAATAGCAATTTTATTGGACTATTTCTTTAGACATTCATCTTATAAAAGGTTGTTTTTAATAAGAGATCTGACCAAGATTATGTCTGAGCTTTAAAAAGATTGTGACCTTGGTTTTGTTTTGCCATTTCTTCTCAGGGGTCAGTATCAGTCAGATAGGAAATTTCGACTCCATCTAACTTATTTTTGTGATAAAGTGAAGTGGTTCCGATATCCTATTTAAATTAGAATAAACAATTTCCTTAATTTTAAGCTTGCTTGAAGTGTTTTCCATTAAGGTAATATTCTTCATTCCTTCGTGTGTAGAATGAAGTCAAAATACTCTTAAGTACTTACTGAGCACTGTGCAGGTAAACAATGGTACTTACCTACAACTTACATACTCAATGTGTATACAGAGTCAAGCATGTAAGCTTTTGCTCTCATAATAGCGAATGGTCAAGTAGGCTTACCGGTACTCAAAATATTCATTTGCAAGCCGTGTGCCCGGTCTGATTTCCCATCGGCAAAAACAAACGAACTTCCATACAAACTTTCATTTCCAATTTAATCCCTTAAGGGGATGGATTTTCAAAAATCCATCCCTCATCATCTGCAGGCTGCAGCCATCTACCCTTTTCTAACTATGACGGATATGTATGTTGGATGTCGGGGTCGGCTTCCAGTCTAACCGGATGCAGCTGAATACCAGTATTTTTTGTGGAGCGACTGCCTATCTAACCTCCACATTATACCCCTTGGTAGGACTGGTTGTCAGACTTGCGGGCTTCTGACGACCCGTAACGACGACGACGGACGTCAAAGATCCACGAATAACAGCTGGGACCAGCAGCTTAACGTGCTTTCCGAGGCACGGAGAGATCTCGGTATGTAAAAATGGACACCCATCCATGGACTGACCGCGGCAAGTGTAGCTTAACCCGATTGATCGACCCGTACGGATGTTATTACTTAGCCAAGAGGCCCTTAAAAATCCATCCGTCATTGTACAAATTACAAGGAACACTTGTGAAAAATTTCATGCTTTTAGCTGGCTTATACGAGTATATTGCGTTGTGTTTCAATTAATTAATTTTAAATTTTAATTCATAGATTATAGAGAGATTACTATCGTGGTTGTTGCTTAATCCTAATGTTACCATACACAACAATACTTACCTATAAGTATTCCTTCTGCCATTACCGATGCATGCCATATAATATTCAGAGAATTAAATTAATTTGTAAAGAAAGAGAGAATTAAACAAAATAAATAACAATAAACCATTCTCTTTCAATCGAAAAGCTCTCTGAAGAGTTTAACATAAAAATTCAATGTAGCAGGACGAGTCGAGGGAACATCCTAGCTATCAGACTGTGGTCGATTCAAATATTTATGGTGATTTGATGGTGTCGTATCGGCGGCCTTTTATCTCACAGATGATTATCGGGTGTGAATTGTGTGGCCAAAGGTGGACTGCAGCTACCACGGAGGACTAAGAAACTATTGGAGTTGGTATTATGTAAAAAAAAGTTTGTTTCAAAGTAAGTAGTAAAAGTTTTGCAGTAGCAGTATTTCGTTTTTAATAAGAAATTATAGTCGTTCAACAATGATTTACTACGTGCGAACAGGTTGTTCCAGTAATTAAGCTTTCGTAATGGTCATTACAAAATAGTAGTTGTATCGGTGTAGCAATTAAACTCTTAATTTATAATGGTTTGCAGAGCTAATGTTGTCGGAGGTGGCAATAAAACCCAAGTTTCATGTCTATATTTTATACAATTTTAGTGGTTCTGCGTACATTTTTGTTGTTTACATTACACATTTTCAACCCATTATTTATTTATGTTGGAGTTTTGTCATAATGCGTAGTATTGACGTTACATGACATGTCCAAGATTGTGGTAATTTGATTATCCGTGTTGTAGCTAAATTGTGAACATAAAGATCCACTCCTTGGTCCACAATGTATTCGTAGAAGTGGTGGGCGTGGGTGACGACCATCGTGGGAAAACATATCCCCGAAATTGTCCGTCTGTGCCTTTATAACTGACAGGAAATGGGTTCCGTATTATTCAACACAATTAGTGCCGTGAAATCCTTTGTTTTTATTTTAACGATCCAGCATTTACTTAAATTGTAGTTGTCGGTCTGTCTGTCCGTCTACTTTGTTACTTGACATACAGGCGAGAAAATTGAACGGTACGATTCGATAAGGCGCTACAAATCGTTTAACGCGTTCTCATTTTGTGTTATAAAAAATACCCAGTAAAACTGTACAATGTTTTGTTTATGTCTTTGGGATTACGAACGCGTTGTAAATGAAGGTTCACCTAAAAGTGGGACAAGATAGCGACAAGATCACCAATCAATTCGGAAAGATAAGTCCTTAGAAAGATATATTATAATGAAGACAAGGTCGGCGGCAGATAAAAATAAAAATGGTCGTTGGGACAAGGGTCGGATGGTCCTCCCGGCGTGTCGCGCTCGAGGACGATCAAGTTTATCGGGACCACCGGCGACGAGTCCACCGCTGGACAACTCCCGACAAATTTATTGACACTCTTTCAATTAAACCTATTGTTGCCGGGAACAGACACAGCGGTCATAACAGAATAGAACACGATAACTCGCCGCGTGTATTCGTAATGCGTTCCCATATCGACCTCCGCCCGTTCCGACCGCCGTAAAAGGAGATTTATTAAAACTATTTGGAAACTGATTCGATCGAAACCGAACGATTTGACATTTAGATAAAGAGTAAAATTTATTTTTCCCTCGAATACGCCGCTCCGGCGGAGTGACAATGGAATAAAAAGGTTATAAAATGCGACGGTTGCGACCGCGTCGCCCACGTCCCGCGGGTGTTGTCGGATGTTCACGGCGGCGGCGGCGCTGCATATCTGGCTCGGGCCGCGCCGCAGCTGCCTCGCTCAGATAAAACTCGACGAGTGCGTTATTACGACCTGCCACACCGCTGCACCACTGCACCGCCGCCACTCGCAAGCACGTGTAAATTTCCAGTGTGAGAACTCGCGAGATAACCCGCCGCGCGTAGGTGCAGAGAAAATTCACGGCGCCACGGTCAGCACCGGCCGCGACACACTGTCGCGAACTCTTCTCGAATATTTGTGTAAATCGATGTAACTGTACTAATAAGGTCAAAACATGTTATTTAAAGAACGTTTATCATTCCATGCTTAACGGTTATATTATGTTGCATTGTAACGTTCTTATTGGTCTTTGTATTGTTGGTACAGACGCTGCGTAGAAAATAATAATTTTTATTCATGACTATTCTTTATTGGTATAAATACTTAGCTATATATTATCGTCCAATAAAAATCATATATGTTTTGGAACTCGACCATTATCTTAATGAGCCCTAAATATATTATAAACAATAAATTATGATAATTTTATACGTTTTCCGTTATATTTTTGAGAAGTAGTGTGATCGGTCTCAGAGCTATAAATTCATAATAGGAAATAAACGTAGGCAATATTAAAGTAATAAAGGTACACCCACACTACTTAAAGTTGCTTCTTGTCGTTATAATGCTTAGACAATCAAAAAATCATAATAAAATAACACGTCTGTGTTAGAATTGTATTGTCATTTCTCGAGACATTTTGAAATGTTATTGTTTTTGTACGCGTTGAGGTAGATCAGGGCGACGGAGATAATCTCCTTGGGGACGTGACACAAGAATGAGATATTTTTTTGCTGACGCATTGTTTTGGGAGTCGAATAACACACGACGTGCTAGTGTTCTAGGAACCGAGGCTTGGCGGTGGTAAGACGGGTCAACGGGCCCGCCCGAGGACGACACCTACAATATAATCCCTCGGTTTTCTTATTTCACTCAGCACCAAGCTTCTACTTGCATCGAAGGATCCAAAAACCTACATACATTGTACTACACAATAAACAACTACTTTTATTCCAGTAGAAGAGTTCAATGTTGCTGTAAAATTTACATTATGTAGGAAGAATACTCACGGGTCTGCTATTTGCTTGCTTTTAGCTGAATAGAATATTGTGAATGTTAACATCACGACATGAATTTCAATTTAACGATGGTCTGCGTTCCGGCGATTCTCGGGCGGGATACGTTGCAAATGTTACAATCTTAGTTGTGAATAAAATCTATGATGTCGGCCCTCGCCGCATCGATTGCCCACTAACCGGCAAATTTCAAAAGCTTCACTGGCTCCGGTAACTTTAGACGTTTCCTTAATTTACATATCTCCTTTGTATCCACTCGAGTTTCCATAAAATTTAACAACACCCAACTTGACGTGTCCTCTGAGCACCCAAGATGCTACTTTACGACGATTCTCAAGACCAAGTTAAGGTTATGGCTATAATTCAGTTTTATGAAACCCCTTTCAGGTAACAAAGTGTGTGTTTGGAAAGTTCTCACATAACTTACATTAGGCCAGTGTATTAGTATAATGGCTATGCTGGAACACGTTCAACAATATCTGATAGCATCTGTTGAAATTACTTCAGAAACCTGTTTCGTGGCTAGTGAATCTTTTGTCTATTGTGTAGGTATTGAAAGTTGTTGGAACAATACCTAATATTAATTTAATTCCTATACTTTGCGAAACGGGATCCAAACCTGGCAATGGGTACTTTAATTTAAGTGTAACCGTATGAGGCACTAGATTAAGGCTATCCAAATACTTATTGTTATTTTATCCAATAGAGATTTCAAATCTAATAAACGTTAATTTAGTTAGGATGACAAAACAGTGGGATAGCTTGGGTTGGTCGAACATCGTATGAAAACAATCGTTGAAACAGTCGGGAGTACTAAGGTAATACCACCTTCATTAACTTAGACTAGTATTTTGCTTTCAAAGGAGGCACTGGTTTGTCTGTCGGTGAGATTCCTTTATTTGTCTGTGTTACGGGACGTTATAAAGCAATGAGAAATTCTCAACAAAGGTTTATTGCTTCAATAACGTACTTTACGACTTTCATTGCGGGAGAGCACGTGTCAAAAGTGTAGCAGACATACACACGTCAACCTTCCCTTATATATTTTACTTCAAAGAAGATATTTGACATGTTTGCTTCATGGCTTTTCTTTACAAAGAAAGAATACAATGATGAGTCTTTATAGAAAAATAATCGGCTTATTTTGCCAATGGCTTCTCACTTTTTATTCTAATAATTCTTAAGAAAAAATATGAGGTAGATGCTTATTTATTACTTTAAAATTAAGCAGCTTATGAAGTCGAAAGTGGGAAGAAGATATTATGGGAACCTACAGAGTAGGGATGAATGTTCAACATTATTGACAAGATGTTGTTGAAAGTTACACGAGTCATTATGGTGGAAGGACCAGTCGCCCGCTTTCGAACAAGACGATAGAAAGAAGGGATGTAGACGTCATAAAGCGGTGTTACGGCGCGGCTGTTGGCGTCATAAAAGAGACCGACTCCGCCGCCAGCAGTCGCTTAAGAAAGCTCAATTTGAATTGAAACGGTCCGGGTGCTTTAGTGGCCGAGTGAATTTTATTCAAAACTCTCTCGTAAGATCAGCTTGCGAAAACATCTGCTGGTGACACATATTTGGAGAGCAGATCGAATCACTGGGTTCGTGGGCTGTAACTTTACTCACATACGTATCGTTATTAGGAAATGTAGGTACATTTGTTACGAAAATATAGGTTAGGGTTATTCTTCAGCGTTCTTTTTAGAAACAGTCAAGTATATTTGCTTTTTGTGTCTGTCTGTGAGATGATAGATACATTAATGTTAAACTTACATTTAATACATAAAAAAATTTGTTAAGTCGTAAAAACCGAGTGAAGTAGGGATGGGTCGCTGGAAATGAAATGAAATTGTTTATCCTGTAAATAGGATATCTGAATCACTTTTACAAGTATATTATAAAAAAGTAAGCTAGATGAGGTCGGCGTTTCCTATCTGACTACTCTGAGAAGAAAGATCGGAACAAACTCAGAGGTCACAGTTTCTTTTAAAGTCCTGACATAATCTAGGTCAGATCATGTGAAGACCATGTAGATTGATGTCTGAAATGGTATTTTGAGTACCACACAGATTTGTGTGGACCAGTCTAGTCAGTGCAAGCATTTATCAGTAATCGTGTAGCTCAACTCAGAACTTAAGGCAGGTCGGTAATATACATTCTACTAAGTTAATTTTTTTAAACAGGGAAACTTGGCTGTAAGGATTCATAAACACCATCAATTTGAATATTAAACAAGAACCTACAGCTAACAAGCTAAAGCTTGATTATTCCGCTGTTCATCCATCGTTTAATATCAACTGCAAGATTGATATGATAAATTCATCATAAAATTACTCTGTTTCAACTAAAGGATTGCAGTGATCCATCATGTTTATCATTCACTGTTAAAAGTGGCTCTTCAAACATTGCACCACCTATCTGATTTCAAAGCTTTGTTCCTATAACAAACTAATTGTTGTTGGTAAATAAATAAATGATTATTAATAATCACCGGATGATACATATAAACCGTTAAATTTCGATTGTTTTAATCCTTAAAAGGGGTCATTGTACTCAGTGGCGGCTGGTGGGTCGCGGAAGTAGTGGTGCACTTTATCAGTTTACTATGTATTCGGATTCGAAATAAAAAAGAAAAAAACCAAATCAGGATATTATTAACATTAAAGTAGGTATTTAAATGCAAATGCACCACAAAACTTGACACAGTCGATAAGACGTGACAATATGTACCTATTTTTATCAACTTGTTCGTTAAATTTTATTATATTGGCTCTGTATACAGAATCTAATTGATTACGAATATCGACAGTGCCCAACAAAGACAAACTCATTACATTTTGTAAGTGCACTTGCGATGAATCATGTTTTTTTATTTTTTCACTCAAATGCGTCAAATCGTTGACGTCCAAATAGATTCACCGCCGAAAACAATGCAAGGAAAACAAAAGATTGTATTGAGCCGCTCACAGCCACACAGCCATTTCTTTTTAGTGTACATTTCACTTTTAAAACTCCGCGTGAACGATTTTTTTTTCGATTTACACTCTTGTTTCAAATTAAGAAATGGCCTGGGCGGTCCAGCCGATTTTATATCCAATTTTTGTTGGAATGTTTTATTATTACTTTTAATATAGTCAATGTTAAACTTAATACTCATTTTCACTAGTATTTATACACTCCCACAACACAGTAAGTAAATCCTTTCAACTTTCAAAAAAATGTAAACAAACACAAAAACACGCGCCGCGATGTGACAGATTACGAGCGAGCCGGCCGGCTCGGCGAATTTCGTGAAACCTCGTGCGCTCTCGGTAATCTTCGGCCCGCTCGTGCGGCGCACGCGAACCATCATATTTTGCAGTACATTTTCTATCAAACTATCTTTGTCTCACGCGCCAGGCGTTTTAGTTCGTATTTCATAGAAGTTGTATGAGCAATCGCCGTGCGCTCGCCCGAGCGCACGAGAAATTTTCTATACTGCGAAAATAAGTCTTAGAGAAATTGTTGTAGAGCTGAAATTGTTTCGTCATAATTTTGTTTAGGTATAGAATAATGAATAGCTTGTTGTTGAGGTAGGTATATTAAGCATTTTTTGTTTTTTATAAACCTGCTAAATTCTGGTAGTTCAGCGGACGAGTGCACTGAAGGTACAGCCGCCTCTGATTGTACTCATCATTATGAACAACTTTTACTACGGGACCATAACTCGACATAATATATGGATCAACTGCTTTTTTTTCACGATTTCAGGGTTTGTGGTTGGGTAGGAATAAGATTTTCCATACAAACAAAATCCCCCCATTTCACCCTCTTAGGGGTGGAATTTCGAAAAACCCTTTCTTAATGGATACCTAGTCTTCAAGAACACACCCTCCAAATTTCATGTCTCTAAGACTAGCGGTTTAGGCTGTGCGTTGATATATATATATATATCGATATATATCGGCGCAGCCGTGAGGCACTATTGTTGTTTGTAACATTATTTTTCTCTTTTAATTTTGTATTTTGTGTTTCACGAACTGTGTCCAAATAAATTTTATTCTTTCTTTATTAATTGCGCGCCAACGGCCAGTGTGTTGTTGGAACCTATAGGATAACTTTATTTTGTTATTTTAATCATACATACAGTTTATAGTATGAATACTAAAATGATAAATAAATCTTATCTATTCATTGACATGTACATTTAAATTCCTTTTATATCAACCAATGGGACCATTATAATTCCATTCAGGGCCCTTTTTATTTCGCGTTATTAATCTGACATCACAATAATACAATTTCGCATATTAAAATTAAAGACATTCAATTTTGAAACGTAAATTGTAGATCGTAAGGTCTTATTGGTAATTTTTAAGGTCATTGGGATCCCAAAAGAGACTCGTGCGCAGGTAGGATCCGACCGACATTCCTCAGCTTTGTTCGGATGACGATGCGCCCACGCACTTCCGGATGCGGTACAAATCTTAACTGTTGAATCCATTACACTTAAATCTTATTGGCCGTTAATATTCTGTCATGATGACAAATACAGAGATTCCTTGGTAACGCTTTCCTGGGCCTTTGAAGATAGCGATTGAATGTATTTTATGAGCGATTGTTGAGGTTTACAAGAGGAGTGTGCGAAATTATAAAAGCCAATTCTACAATTTAATTTCTAGACAATACGAGTGATGATACTAAATATGTAGGTAAGCTTTCTAAGAGCTTTGATGAGAGGGAAAAGCTAAAGAAAACCGCTTCGGTTGATATTAACATCCAACTTAATGATTTTGTACCAACGATTTCCATAAAGTTTTTTATTAAATATATAGTCATTAGTTGCTTGTTGCTTTCATATTCATTTTCTATTTCCACGAATAGATATTTAATTAACCTAGCGTAGCTTATTATATGTTGTGTACGCCGCTCACAATTCCATTTGTTTAATTTTAATGACTAGTATGTTTGAGAATTAAAAAACTAATGGTTATCGTTTAACTATAGTTTCTTGCATCATTGTCTACCTAATAGCTAGTTAGGAGATGTTTACCGTGCCGTAGGTAGATAATTAATGTTTTTTTAACTGTCAACACGAGACAACTGTAATGGCGGTTACCATTCATCAAGTACGATGATATACGACTTACGGTAGTGGTTTTTATTTTACTTTTAAAAGGCGACCTCGCCTCGTGTATCCTGATCAGTTTATTTTTGATAAGGCTTCGTTATAAATTGCGTATGGACCGATGAGGCTTACTAACGACTATAGATTAAAGTGAGTTTGCACTTAAAGTGTCGTGATCTTGTACTTAATTCTCATAGAAGCATTAGGTCTATTTATTGTCTTATTTTTCAAGTACTTCGAATTTCTTAGGAATTTCTGTGTCTCATAAAGACTCGAAGATATTTTCTTCGAATCTGGTGCATTTGTCTAGATTGATTATCAAATAAAAATACAACGTGGCAATGCTGCCAGCCTTTTGGCACTGTTCCTGTTGACAGCGATGCGGTCGAATTTTTTGATGTCCTATGATTCTTTTTTCATATACATGTACATAATATAAGTGTTAGCTTATATTATGTAAATATTATCTTGATTAATAAAAATAAAATATACTAATAAAAATATAAAAAAATAGTAATATAAACACAGGAGCAATAAATAGTTTGTAATATCGCTATTCGCTACCACGTTTATTTATTGTTACGATTTGCGGTGGGTGCCAAATGTTAACAATTGAAATTAAGATCAAATTACATTTTGTTATCATAAATGGAGTTAACTTCTGCGGTACAGCGAAGCTGTAATAACAATAACCAATGGAATGTTTCAACACCTGAGTACGAATAACAATAAATTCCATATACTTACGGAGTTTATAAGAAATCAAGCGAGTCCTCATGTTCGGGGTAAAATTGGAAACTTTATGACCATAAGCTTTTTCCTTTTATACTTCCATTTGCATTAAATACGTGCTCAAATCATAACACGATTCCATAAAGAGTCATCTCATAAAAATATAGTTGTTTTTGGTGAGTGATTCTGAAAAGACTTGGTTTTTTCGAATAAATATTGTTTTTATGGGTCAACCTTCCGTTAAAGACACAATAATATAAATAAGGCACCCGGGTCCGTTCCGGTTGTGGGTGTAATATCTTGCGGTTCAACGTTACATAATGATTGTGCGGTCTGCTGACTCCTCGCCCTAACATCGCGACACCCACTTTGATTTACTCACAACAATGATGCGGGGGCTCTGATATATTGTTATACAGTCAGATGAGGTAACCCAGCTGTTTACTAATTGTTTTTATTCCTTATTGTTACAGGTATGGTAGTGTCTCCTCTGACAAGGTCGGGTGGTATGTACAAAATTATTTGATTTGAATAAATCAGTCTTCATTAATTATACTAGTAACATCTTTGTTATTTTTTTAACCTCCTGAGTCCGACGGTATGAAATTGTGGTTTATTGCCTTGATTTTTGCAACATTATATATTTTCATGTTAAATATGCAAGGAAAAATAAAATAAAAATTATAAGACATGGAAAACTGGTTTTTCACGATGTCCTATATTTAGGACATCAGTTTTTTATATGTATTATAATTTAATTTTTGATGTACTTAATTTAGGATATTCGTTTCCTAAATCAAATGAAACAAGTTATATTTAAAAATAAATTTATTTGAAATAATCACTCTTTGCTCCGTAATTGAGACATACTTGAAACGTAAACTATTATTTGTTTTGGTTTTTAATCACAACAAAGGCTTATCTTTACAAAATATTTGAAAGAAAAGCAAAAAAAAAACAAACAAATATCAAAAACTTATCAAACTTTCTTTATTGTTTTAGCTAATTTTAAACAGTCTCTCTTGCGCTTCTGCATGAAGATTGCCCTCTTCTTACTCTGGAGTCATCTTCATTGATTCGAGGGCAACGGTGCCCTCGAATCAATGAAGATGACAAAAGCGCTGGTGATGAAAGTGGTGGCGTTGATAATACTCGATCAATATCAAGTAGATGTATCGATTCTTCTGAATCGGAGCTATTATAGCCATCAGAATTAGATTTGGGCCGTACTTTAGGTGGCTCATAAATGTCGTCATCACCAGAAGCACTAAAATCACCCTCACTTATGCCTAGTTCGTCAAGAATTTGATCTTCTTATAAAACTGAAACAAAAAAGCAAACCATATTTATGAACGGACGTTCTAAAATAAGTACATCCAACTTACTGTTTAGGAACCTCATGTACTAAAATAAGGACATTGATAGAAATCGAATCATGGAGTAAGATTAATTGAGTAAATCGGTGAAATAATTGTGAGTGGATGCTGTACAAACATTGGTTAGCCTGCACAAACTCCAAAAAACTAACAGATTGCAAAAAAAAATATGTTTCAAATGGATTAACTTACCCCGTCGACCCGGCGCACGCGGCTCTCGTTGTTGCGACGCCATGATCGGTTTGGCAGAAGGGACTGAGTGGGGAGATACTTTTTTTAAAGGAACTAAAAATGACAACGTTTCGTTTCTCGTAAAAAACTTGATGCTAAGCTGGTTCGTTTTGGCAAAATATTTTTATTTTTTGGATGTTCTAAATTTAGAACGTCAGTACTCAGGAGGTTAAACCTGCTATTTGCTTTCAATAAAAGCCTTTTAATTTCACAAGTCGCTGCGACATTTTGGAGACAACATGTCAGATAAGCTACTTACAACTTGTTTTGGCATTTAAATTATTAAGGCATTATCCTTATTGTGATTTAAACTTTTTAAAAGGTGTATTGAAGTTTGCAATATAATCGAAGAATGTCGGGCGATATCTACACATGTCTTTATTTAAGAGGCGTGCTTAAAAATGTTCGTTAAATGTTTTATTTTCAACAAAACAGTATGGTTTTAAACGTTACTTAAAATGTATTCAAATCGAAAGTGTGGTTTTCTATTTGGGGAATGGAAGCACGAATGCTTTATTCGAATTATCACGAACATTTTCACACTTTTTCGGTTATTAATCCGCCTGAATGTCAATTAGTGTAACATCCCGTCTGCTTGCACTGACGCGTATTCATGAGGTTTTTAAAACCTCGTCTAAGTTTAATTTTTGGCAATATTAGCCTGAATTTTAATTTCCCTGCCGAATGAACTACAAAACTGAATTTGCTTAATTAGGTCAATGGATCTTATTGTGACTCGAAATATTAGAATGATCTAATATTCGGTTTCCAGCCAGAACTTAAAGATGGCTTATTTGAACCCTGAGTAGATTTCTGTTTTTTGAATGAGTACCTTTATTTGTTCGGCATGTATTTAATTGAACCTCAAATAATTCCCACTTTGTTTCCTAAAAATATTATTAACCAGTCTATAATTGACTGCACCGCTTTTTGTGATCCTCAAAAAATATCTTTGTAGCTGTGCAGTTCTTACGGTTCTAACCTTTTTTTTTTTTTTTTTTTTTTTTTTTTTTTTTTTTTTTTTTTTTTTTTTTTTTTTTTGTCGCTGAGAAATGCTTTATGCATCCCCGTCCCGCGGGGGACCGAGACGGGGTATGTGGGACTCCCTGTCGGAAGGACAGTATACCCACTAAAACTCAGCGGTGTTCCTACAAACGCCGTAATGGGAGGGCTATGGGAATTCAATACTTCCACGGCCCTCCCGGCGCACGCCCGCCAAGGTGGTATGGCGGGCCCCGCATGCCCCCCAGGTTGGGGGGCTACGGGAATGGCCGGGAACACCTGGCCATTCCGGTCCCTCAAGGTGGAGGCCTGTGCAAAACAGGCAACGGAGCCCCCGCACCCGTTGCCTGCTGGCCTCCACGCCCGCCTAAAAGGCGGGCCCCGCAAGCCCCCCGCGTTGGGGGAGCTACGGCCGCAGAGGATAGGGAGAGCGGCAACGAAACACCGAACACTCCTCTTCCCCTGCGGCCCCGCCGCGTCCGCCATCTAACGGTGGCGGCCCCGTCAAGGCCGCGGAAGGAAGGGAGAGCCCCTCCCGCCGCGGCCTCTGTCCTCAGCCGCAATGTCTCCCTCACGGGGGACATCGCGGCCCGCCTCAGGTAGGTCACGATGTCGCGCAAGCGGCACCGCAACCTACCCGTGGGCCGCTACGTCCCGGGCTAAACCGCACAGCCCGGACGAGCGGCCCCCGCCTGGGTCCCTCTTAGCTTCACCGTGGCTCGCGCAGCCACGGCTACTGAGCCCCCCCGCCTCGACAATGCGGGAACCCACTGGGGGGGTTACGGTTCTAACCTAACCTAACCCATTTGGTCGAGGTGCCCTAGCTTAGTTACTGCGACCAAATTCGGCTCGCGCGTCAGTAGTTGCTAACAGTTCTAACCTAACCCGTTTGGTCGGGGTATCCTAACTTAGTTACGACCTACTGAGGAAAGGCCAGAAATTTAAAAAGATGCTCTTCATTAATTTTAAAAACTGTACATCAAAGGTCAATAAGTTTTTTGAGGATCATTTAAATATTTCTCCATTTTTTCAATTAAACCCCATTATCCTTTCAGCCACAGTTTCCTATGAATTTTAGACAATATTCCGCCGACACAGAATTCAAATTTTATTCAAGAAAAATAAGGGAGTACTCACACTTATTCAGTTCCATTCGCGTTTTGCTGAACGATTTTGGTCACACTTATACAGTTCTGCTTCTATCAGCCGCGTACTGCTTCGTAAGAAGGAAAAAAGCCATCATAGCGTGTTATTTCCGCTAAAACACTTCGCTCTTCCCAAGCATTATTTTTTCTCTGTTGATCGCTATAATGTGACGAACTAATATCGTACAAGCAAGAATATTTTTCCACTAACAATATAAGTTTCTCATCGTCCATAATTTTATTTCGTAAAAATAAAATAATTATAATCACTTTACTTTTAAAGTCCGACGACGTCCGAACTCTCTCAATCCTTGCGTGCATAATGATTACGTATTAATAAATCAAATCTATGCAGGAACTATGCAGGTTGCAACTTGTCGATAAAGAGTCGAGAACCATCTGTGTACAGCGCTGTTCCGCCGCGTTTGACGCTGAATGCGGCGGAACAGCGCTGAACGCGGCAGGACAGCGCTGAACTCTATTTTTAGCACTCGCATGATAATAACACATTTGTCCTCATTTTATACTTGTTTGCCGCGAAAGCTGAATAGACGCGGAAAGCTGAACGGATGCGTACGCGTCTCCATACAAAATCGTTATTTTCTATGGGCATAAGCTGAATAGAGCTGAATAAGTATTAGTAGTCCCTTATTGTTAAAATTATCCTATTTGGTCCTTCTACGAATTTCTGAAGTTATTCTTCCTGGCTGAATGTATTTTTAATGTACGCAATAACGTGCTTCATGTACATTTTGAATACAGTTATTACTGCGCGAAAAAGCGGAATTTATAAAAGGGCATTCTGATTAATACGCCGTTGGAAAGTAATTATTAGGTATACTAACTTTTGTGTGCGCAGTCAACTAAACGCAGCCGTCCAGTCCAGAAGTTAGCTGGGTTAGTCTGCAGTCAAGTCTTCACTCTACAAATAACATAAGTTAGAGGCTCGCCCGGGGCTGCCTTTCGCCAACTCCTGTTTACATACACAGGCACAGTCGGCGAAGGCGCCACCATCGCTTGACCCTGCTGCGTGCCGTTAGTGTAAATATGACAGGTTTTAGTGAAATCAAAATTTGTGTAGAAACACTAGAAGCCTCACACCCGACTCTGGTTTGCATATTTAATTCTGTTTGGCGCTCTATTCGAGTTCACTTCTAGTATTTGCACTGCCCACTTTAACTGAATTATTCTGGGTACATGTTAGTATGTACATTGAAACGAGAATACATTAACGGGAATATTAAATTCACATTTTGCCTGGTGACGATTTTTAAATAAATTACTTGTTTTTGATGTGCCGACTCGTGAATGTCGCCTTGCGGAAAGGTTGCTGAATTAAGCAAGAATAATTTATTTATAAGTAACTTAAGCATATAAAAGTGTGACACAGGTCAGTTAAGATGACTAAGGAACATGTTTACCTATGTCTCTTATTTAGGACCCAAAGACGAAAGGTTCTCTTGTATGTTTTTGTAACCTTGACCAACAAAGTCTTGCGGAAGTTTTGAGTCAGTCACCCGTGTCAATAAGTTGTTCATTTGAGCTATTTATTTGTCTCCCCCACAAAACCTTTTGACCTTGACTTTGTCATCTACTGGAGTCAAATACCTAAATAGTAAATATTTTCTTGCTTATCTAAATGTAATTAGATACAAATTTTATATCGCTTTTCTCGTCTGTCTGTGTGACCAGTTAGTCTTCACCATCTTCTAAACTATATTATGGATTTCGATACGGTTTTCACCACCATTTAGAGCATTTTATTCCGGAAAGTTTATGTGCATAAAACATGAATATTTAACTTGGATAGAATAAAGGAGTCTCGATGTTTTGACATGTCGCCATTGCACCCCTTCGAAGCAAGGCGGGTCGCAGTTCACAATAACTAAGATTGTATAGCTTGCACAATTCTAGATATAAATTCTACAATGTTTCATCTCACACTGTGTAAGAGTGTTTAGTATTAAATAGTCGTACGCTACTCAATAAGTGCATATGTAAATACAAATGAATAGATATTGACTGCAAGTTGTTCCATAATTACATGTATTTAGGTGCCAACACTTCTATGCCGTTTCAATCTACGTAACACGTGTAAACGGACTCCATCCATCTATGGATGTAACAGCGTATCTCTAAATTCAATTATTAGTAGCAGTAAGTATGTGAGCAAGTTCTTATGTGTACTGAGTACATTCCTTGCATAGGTGATGTTTACACGGCATCGAGCTCGCATACGAAATGCCTTACAAAAGATAAGCTTTTTAGCTACTAGCCGTCAACGGTCAACTTCAACTTTTTATCTTTAAAGTACTTATCATAGTGATTGATAGAGTACGCATAGTTGTGTACGCAATCGAGGCTTGTGTAATCAAGAAAAAAGGTCGCATACGCTATATCATCAAAATTCATAGCCCTAAGATAAAGGCAAACAAGTATGTACCCAATTGCTCGCTCCTTGGTTATGATGTGGGGAACTTGGAACGTTTGTGCAGTGAAGATAGGTGCCACGTATTAATTTTATGGTGTATAATGCCATAGTATGTTCACGCTGTCAAGTCCTTCATGGCGCTGGGAACATGCAATAGGGGGACGTGCGCAGATCGCGGCGCAAGATAACACCTCACACCGTCACTACGTGCGCCACGAACTCTCCATATTTCACGTTTTCAGTAAAACAATAAACTATAAACACTTTCCAAACTTTTAACGTTTCATAACAAAGTTTAAGTTGATTTCAATGTTGCATTTTATTTTCAGTTTTCTTTTTAATTGAAATGGTTGAAAGTTCTAAGTTAAACCCTCTTAATATACTTACTTCATTATTTTTTTTTATTTAAAAACAAAAGTTAAAACACTAAATTGTATTAAGAACATGTTTAAACTCCGTTTTATAAAAGTGTAGGCATTGCAAATCATGGAATGTGAGACGGATAATTAATTAAATCTCGTTTTCATAATAATACAGCGACGACGCGACGGCTCGACCGCTCGTAGCCTTCATTTCCCGTCGATTATTGTTATCATTACCACCTCTCTATGCAAACCATAGATATCAACATATATTATGGAAACTCTAACTAGCCTATTCTCTACCGGTAACTACCTATCACCACAAATGATAGGATGGCCGCGAGAGAATCAACATCTATACATATATACTTATTACGTGGTATGCTCCATGCGTGTCAGCAATTTAACTGAGTTAACGCAATTTCACTTCGTAATTTATTACAAACAGTGCTAATAACTCAAGTAAACTGCCGATTCGCCTATCGACCGGCAGTATCAGTCAGTATCATAAAATCAACTGCGCATAAAGCTTGCAAAAAAGTTCATTAACTTTATATTTGACTGCCTCGATGTAGTGGTCGCAAGTTCTACCGCTGAGCATGAGGTCCTCGGTTCGATTCCCAGGTCGGGCAAAGTGTTATTGGATTTTTCCGTAGGTTCAGGAATTTCTCAGTAGCAGCCCGGAGTCTGGATTTGTGTCTGGTTGATGGCAATAGGTTCCCCCCGTTACATGGGACTTTAACATAACTGACGAAACGTGACTACATCTCTGCCTAATTTTACGGGGGAACAAGGCGTCATGATATAAGTTAAATATACGTTATGTTATATTTACTACAGTAACATAAAACATGTGTGACGTTTTAACGTATTTTTTTCACAAACGATTGTCTTGTACAAACCGTAATTAAGAGCCCGTCGTCAGTTACATGTCTTGCGAAATATCTCGTGGAGTTTATTGGTGTTGGCCATTAGGCGCCGGCGCTGGCCAATGAGTTATCTTCACACAGGTAAATACTGAGACGTCCATATACTAAGTGCGATCTTAGCTAGTTGAGGATGCAATTCTATGTGTAATAACCATTTAGTGGGCTTAGGTTGTTAGCTTATGCAACTATCATAAAATTAAAGGTAAATAATTATTTACATACATGTTCGCTAGTTAAGACTATGCTCCGGTTTAGACTGTAAAAGTAAGTACAGGAAACAGCTCATTGTTCCTCAAAGGTAATTGTTCGACTATCGACCAGGTTAAAGTTATGATCTATAAATCATATTGCCAGTTAAAAGCCAATGCGATTATTGTTGACGTTGCCACTGGCAAATGCTGAAGCTAAACGAAGCATGCCTAGGCTACAATGTCCCAGGCTGCATTTTGTTGTAATAACCCTTAAGTAATTGGCAATAACGACTTGAAATAGTCGTGTTAGAAATTCCTTTGCGAAGAATATATAACTTTTAGAATGTCTAATTGGCCTGTGGCATTCGACAAACGATTGCTTAGGAATGATATCACCTGTTCGTGGGTGTTCGCAAAGTTACTGCCTTACTTAGAGCTTTAAGTTAAGCGCCTTAAGAGTTGCAGTTTGTTGGTAAATAATTATTAATTTTATAGTTTTAAGGCGTCGCGCGTCGTTGCAATGCACAGTTAATCAGCGCGTCGGTCCGGCTCGCCCACGCTGGCCGGTCGTGGCGCCAGGCCGCGCCAGTGCGCGCCAGCCGCCAGACGAAGGCCCCACATCAATGCACCACTTACATTCGGCCAGTTATTAAAGTTTTATATTCATATTGTGAATTTAAAAGGTATGCAATCAATAAGACATTATGGCTCACGCAAGCGTTTATTGGCTCTCTTTATTAAAGAATTAAGTTTATTCATACTCAGACTCGTGGTATGACTGTTTTTGAACAAATCATTTTAATTGGTTAAATTGGAAGGCAATATCAACAGTTTCGTCACTCAACTAATTTGCTGTCTAGACTAAAAGCACACTAAAACGATATCGATTAGTGGCTAACATAATACACAGAACTATCTCCCTAATTACTTACAAAGCCTATAAAGGATCAGTAAGAACATTCCATTAGAGATACTGACACAGCTGGATGTGCCGTGTGCGGCATCGCTTCGATAACAAAACAAATTATTAATGATCCACAGATATCAATCGGATCGTAATTGTTGTGAGGAATGTGACTTATTGATTCCTGTACTTCGGTAAACTGTTGACCCATTTGTACATAGATCGATTGTAAAATCCGAAGATTAATGTTTTGAATCGAGGTAGTTTTTCGTACTAACAACGGTACTTTGTGTGGGTGATATACGATTCAATTTTGGAACAAAATAGAAACCTAAAAATAGGAGCAATGACAAAGTATTATTTTATGTACAGTTTTATCACAAACACGTCAGATAACTAGTAGGTAACTTGCAATCTATGGAAATAAGTTTGCGAAATCGTAATTTACGTAACTTTTACGAACATGGTTTCCGTTCGGACTCATAAGCGCAATAAATAAAATCACTAATTACTCGTAGATTTTCCCAGAGCTTAAATAAGGAATGTAGGCACAAGCCTACATTCCTTATTTAATTTAAGCTCTGGGAAAATTAATTAATAGATCAATATCTTTTATTAATAGATCAATATTTAATATCGAATCAAAGATATTGATCTAATAATTTATTATTATCTGAATATTAAACGAACGTAATTGATATTAGTGATTTATTTGCTAGGTGGCAAGTCTTATCTAGGATATTTTGACGAATACCTTAGTAGGACGTAAGATTTATTAGAATTATGCCACCCTGTATTCACCTAAGGGTATCGTAAAAGACTATTCGGGTTTAGGGGACAGTATCGGAGGGACGAGAAGCAGTTTCTATCTGAATACTGAAAGAAATGTTTTCCAAAATGAAGGCTGGTACCGTCTCTTATCTTCCGTTTCCGTTTCTTGTTTACAAAGTAAAACGAGAATCTCGCAATACCAAAATACCAGGGGCCCTGTTTAATAAACGTTACAAATTGCAAATTGTAATTGTATTTTACAAGTTACAAATCTAGAAGTTTCTGTTTAATAAAGAATACAACTTACAAATTTACCTTGGTGGAAAACTGACAATATTGTAAAATTTACAATAAACCTACAATTTTACATATTACTGTTTAATAAACATTTTCTCTTTACAGGTGACAATTTACAAATTTGTAAGGAACATTTTTTTATTGAATGCATAATTGTAATTACAAATTTACATATTTTGTAAATTGTAGAACAATTCCGACAGGTGGACTCGCCATGTGTCAGAACTTAACAATTTTGTACCTCAATTTAATAAGTGAAAAAATTTAATTTTTATACATTAAAAATGGTTTTAAAAATGGATTTTCGTTATGAGTCAAACAAATAGAAAAGTACTTTGTAAACCAATGCTAAAACCAAATTCTAAATATTTTAAAATTCTAAGATTGTTGACAATTTACCCTCGATTTAAGAATTACATTTTATGTAATTTGTAACACAACAACAACTTACAATTACAAATTTGTAGATACAATATAGTCATCGATATCTACAGGCGTTTTTGCACATGTAAACGTTTATTAAACAGCATTTCTAATGGTAATATTTGTAATGTTTATACTTACTCACATAATTGTAAGGTTTATTAAATAGCACTTGTCATACAACTTTACATATTATATATGTCACTTATTTACAAAATTGTAGGATTGTAACATTTATTAAACAGGGCCCAGTTAGCAGAGGCGTCTGGACTACCTGCAAAAATGGATAACGACGTGTTTGTACAGACTTTTGGAAGAGAATGGAACAGTATCATGTGGAACACAGAGAGAACTATCCCAGATGAAGTTCTCTTTTACATATAGTACAGACGCCGGCACATCAAGCTACTACAATCTGTCAAATTTCTTTAATAGATTTTCAACTTTATCGCTATAGCATTAAGGTTCAAGGTTGATTGGAAAAATTTGACAGTTTCGGGTAGCTTAACCTGCTGGCGTCTATATCTGATGAATCTGATGATATACCCGTATGTAGATGATGAAAAATAACATAAGAAGAATATGTACGATCCTATTGATTGTAGGCTGCTAATAAAGATACTGATAATGCAGTAAGAAGACTTTACAAACAAAATCCTCAAATAGATTTTCGAATTTTATCTAACGTTAAATTAAATTTCTTCCGACTCGAAACAAACATCTTAATCAAAGGAGACACAAACGTACACACAAAAGACATACTGTTTGTATTCATGCAATCTGGATGAGAGCCGTTATAAATTGCAAAAAGGCGAAGCCCGCTTTTGAGAAAGCGATTTCTCGAAATGCTTTACAATACAATACGCTTCCGAAGCATTGTGTTGAGATCTGGGCGTTTCCTCGCTTACACAGGATTTATATATTGTATCCTACTAGCCCCTTTAATATCTTACATTTATAAGTGTTTGGAAACACGTATAAAGTGACACGAGCAAGCTGTGTTTTCTCTATAAAACAAATTTAATGCTGGTTCAAATTAAATTATAGCCCACTCTCTCTCGAATAGAAGAGGCCTGTGTCCCAGCAGTGGGAACATTATTTATGGTTAGTTTGACGAACAGTAACTTCTAGTAATGTGTCGAAATGAAGCCTCAGAAACTTTAATTGAAAACATTCTGAGAATTCTATTTATTGTTTATTTGTTTAATATAAAACCTTGGAACATTTACCTTCGCTAGACCTTTTGCAAAAGTAACGTAACTGTTAACAAATTAGCTTACCTACATGGAAAGTGCGCAGACGTGAGAATATAAATAGCCACTTTTCACTAATTTACATAGACTTAATCACATTGTACTTAGACTTTCGTTTGCTTTTCGCGAATGTAACTTGAGCCGTTATGTGTAGTTTGACTTAACAATGTTTTCCTCTGTTTATTTACATAGGGTATGTGAAAATACTTTCTGATTAGTAGGTGAGAATTATAAACTTTCAAAAGGAGTACGATAAAACCGAATGATCATCATCATCATAATTTCAGTCGAAAGACGTCCACTTGCCGGAAATAGGCCTCCCCCAAGCACCGCCATTTCAACCAGTTCTGTGCTTCAAGCATCCAGCAGATTCCGGCGGCCTTCACAAGGTCAAAAACCGAATATAAAATACCAATGGAAAATCTACCCACTACGTTTTTACTATCACATCTTATAAAAATCACAAGCATAATATTTTGTAGCATAATTTAAAAAAATGAGGATTCATGTTTCATGTGCTATCAGAAGATAAAACATGCTTGATTGACCCTGCCCTAATTTCCAAAAAACAAAACAGCCCAAAATTATAACTTAATTATGTAGCCAAATCTGATGAAAAGCAAAACGTAGGCGTCCTTATCTGGCAACTCTTGATTGCAGACCCACGGAGTAATGACTTAATACAATGCTCTTACGGAAATTGTACATTATTATGCGGCCATATGTCCTACCCTATCATTAGGGCGTCATCAACTTGAATAATCCGCAAAACATTGTTTGAACATTTTCATAATTGGTTATTGGCAACCCTGCGATATGCTCATTAAGTTTTATTAAAAAGATTACTCGCGCTTTGTTGCTCGTGATTTTGTCGCTTTTTATTTTGAAACGACTTTTGCTTTTTGTTGGGGTCGGGTGAAATTATGCATAGGGTATTTGTATGTACCGATAAAATATATGGTCGAAGAGACATGCGACTTTTATAATCTCTGTATATCTCGGTACACGAATAAAGTATTTTTATTCACTTTTGAATAAAACAACTGTATTCGCGTACCTACAGCCCGAAAGTCTTACCAAGGGGTATCGTATTACCCAGTAACTGGGTTGTGGAGGTCAGATAGGCAGTCGCTCCATGTAAAATACTGGTATTCAGCTGCATCCGGTTAGACTGGAAGTCGACCCCAATATAGTTGGGAAAAGGCTAGGCAGATGATGATGATTCGTGTACCTACAGAGACGAAACCGACTATTAAAATGGCTATGTAGGTCAAATTAATAAGGTAATAAGTTGAAGAACTTGATCAATCTTATGTTTTTTACTTTCTCTTTATTACCTACATCGCCATTTTAATAGTCGGTTTGTCCTTCAACTAATGTAATTTGGTAAGGGATGCTATAAACATAGCACTCAACCAGCACATACGCACTTAAATAATTCCATAAGTGCGGTGACTCGTAAAATACTCACGTATAAAACGAACTGAAAACATTTGGCCCAGATAGAGCCCCGGCTTGGTAGTCCTCGTTATTTGAACATACATATTGCCATAAGTCAACAGAAAGATGAGACAATTATAGCTAAAGTAAATACAGCCCTAGTTTTGTTATACCCTTGTGACTAATATAATATACCCACGTAAATTGTATGACTTATTTAATTTTATTCATAACCGTAATCCAATGTTATTATATACGCATCCATTTGTTTATATTAAAACAGTCATGAATTATTTAACAGGTACAATTGAAAAGATAGCGCCACACAGACCGACTCTCTCACTAAACCGCCGAGACTTCTGTACGACTATTAACTTTATCAAATCCGCAATTAATATGAACCTAAGTTGTGTTTGAACATCTCTAACTTAATTAAGACAGTCAGTTTACCTTATCCAAGTATTGCAGCGTCAAAATGTTCTAAGTTTGGGCAAGTTATCTCTAAAGTTCCGCAATCTACCTCGTAGGTCCAATGTCTCTGCAAATGGCTCTCTAAGTAGCCTACAGCAGTGTCGGTCCCCTACAACTCTCAAACGTTGTTATGAAAATCCCTCCTGCATAATGAGGACTAACGGGTTATACCTGACGGACGCCAAGAGCCGCAAACTTGACCACTAGGACTACCCCCGAGGGGGGGCTGCGCTTCAAACCAAAACAATTTTGTTTATTTACAAATGCGCCCGTCTCTCCTTTTAATTCTGGAGTGTCAGTGGGGACGACCGAAATGAAACATTACAGGCAAATGTTACACAAACAGAAACTTTAAAATGCAATCTTTGCGGGAGTGAAAGATTAATGGTAGGAACGTTTAAACGGTCGGGGGTGACAGTGCCAAAAATCCTCGTCGCATCGTATGTGAGCGGTAACAAAAACGTCTCTGAGGAGAATCCCCTTCATTAACACTGTGGAAATTAGTGAGCGTTAGTTTGAGGTGCACTCGCAAGAGGGTAGCCACATGCAAGTCATTATGCGGACGATCATTGAATTAATTACGTAGATGTTACGAGAGCGGAAGCGCTGCAGAGCTGAGTCGCGCCGCGCCGCGCTGAGTCCGCGCGTCCTCGTCTAGCGCCGCCACTCGCCTCACAATACACGCGCTATACCACTGATGAATTAACTTTTTACATTTTGTTTTCGTTATGCGTTTTTACCCGTATTCAAAGGTCTATCAAGCCGACGTATTCATAGAAAAAACTATGTAAATGTTTGTACCACTCTCCTCAAAAACACAGATAAAAGTTTTATAGAGTCACAAACTATGTATAAAAAATGTTGCTGTTACAATATAAGTTTTCAATTTCATTTGGGTTATAAATGTCTATGGGGACTATAAAGTACTCGATAGCAACATGAAAATATAGCTGCGCTCTTAATAGGTGACGGAAACCATGCTGTGCAAAAATATACGGGAGCACCTTACTTATTTACAATACTTTGAGACTGGTATTTTTATTGCATTTCAACTGAAAATAATAAAACATGTACCACGCACATATATTGCTGTAGGTTTTACTTATCAGATAAAACGTGCGACTGCCACTGTCGTTCGTGCAGAAAAAATAGACCATAAATACAGGGATCGCTTTAAAACGAAATTGCGAATTGATTGTCGTGATTCACAGTGGAGTTTGCATGTAACCCTAGATAAGGGTTGTAACATTCCCCGTTGGAACACGGGCAGGCCGAGGGCGACTGGACTATTACGTAACAGGTCAGTCACTCGCAACTACATGACGCCGCCGCTCTGTGTTCTTAAACCTGATACGAGTGTCATAGGACTCGTAAACCTAATAAGATATGTATTCACATGTTGATAAACCTATTTAGTTACCGTTGAGAAGCATAGTGTCGGCAAGTGTCGATCGCTGGTTACATAATAAGTCCGTGGTCTTGGCGGGCGTCGTGCGGTAGGCGGGCAGGCGGACCGAGCGGCTTGGCGAATCGAATTAGGTCGGGTGCGCGATGGTATCTTGCCTACTGCAACGCCCGCTCGTCCGCCCTCCGATAACAGAATGTCTGAATACCAGATAAAGCGCGTTCATTTGCTTATTGCTCTCTAGTTGATGACGTCCCGTTTAATAGTCTAGGGAAATGTTTTTCCGTGACCGTGTCTTATCTAGGCGAGGCGGTCGTTCTTCTTATTTAAATAAACCAGGGACGTTAATGACGTGTTTTTACGACGTCTCGTTGTTTAAGAGCGAAATAATCTTATATACGTCGTAAGGTTGGCCCTACCCGCATTTCGTCAGCGAATGGTTTCAATACACTTTGTTATTTTTCAATTCACATAATAAAATATAAAACACATCTCTCACTGGATGATTGCTGTTACGATAATGTCGTGTTCGGTGCGCGGCAGCTGGAAGAAATGATGTTTTATTGGAGTGCTTCCGAAGCTCTTCCGCTGATATAAAACATTGTTCCATTCTTGCAATAGTGGACAAGTGTTATATCACATCGGATTATGTGGCTTTACAACTCCATATTGTGTTGCAATTCTTTGCGATTGTACTGGTATTTCGACGGGCTTTGTGTTCACAAGAGATACCACTTTGGTAATGCTTTCAGTATTCGCCATTCGTTCGTTTGTATTTACCCTCTATGTTGGGATGCAGTTTTCAATGAGGGTCTAGAATTACTTTGTTTGTGATCACTGTAATTGGGAGGCTGGTTACGTGGTTATAATGAAGGAGAGCATCCACACGTCCGTGGGGTAGAGGACTGATGTTAGTAATTTTCACTAAATATGTTGTTTGGACACTGTTTGGTAGTTTCATATTGAGTTACTAAACACGTTCTGTTGTATTTTAGTTCTACTTGCTTAAAATACCACCTAACTACATAAACGTAAGTATGTGTTTATTTACGATATACAGTAGTATATCTCAGCCCAGGTCGCGTGTACTTCTGTCCGGGGTGGATGCACATTTTAAAACTTTAACTTATTTCCAGCTATGTTGGGTCACGTTGAAGGTGCACGTACCTCGAAATAACTAAGAAAATACCAAGTTATCTGTATAGAGGGAATGAAAGTGCTAGCAGCTCGGTAGTTGGCTCGGTATTCCCTACATAAAAAGTACATACCTTTGTTTTTAGTTTATTTTCGTAGAAGTAGTAGTTGATCGTAGAGATGAACCATTTTTAGGAAATTTAGGAAGACTTTTTCAGGTTTCAACCTGGTTTTCAGTAGAATCAGAACATAAAAATACTTCTGAGTTCTTGAAATTTTCCTCATAACATAAAATAAAAAAGAAAAGGAGCGGTGGCGGCCTAGTGGTAAAAGCCGCGAATTACGAGTTGTAGGTCGTAGATTCGAACCCAAGGAAACACTCTATTTTGTGTAAATTAGAAAAACCGGCATGTCATGTCATGTGAGGAAACCGGCATATCCTAGAACTAAAATTAGAAGACAGGTTGTGTCATCTGCCAACCCACACTGGGCCCATGAGGTGGATTACGGCCCACTTCCTCTCACAGAGTGGAGGCCTGTGTCCCAGCAGTGGGAACATTATAGGGTGACTGTGCTTATTATAATGCTTAAAAGAATCCTTAAACCAAAAGAAACTTAAAATAAAAACATTTTATAATCAAGACAGAATAACATACATCTCCTGTACAATACACAATCTAAGTAATATTTATCTTACGGCAAAGTTACTTTTTAATTAAAACATTTGTAATGTCCCGAGAAAGGTGATAGATTACATTACCTTCTCGCAGTCTGCTTCATTAATTACAAGCCTTCCTTTAACTGAGTCCAACTTTTAATTTACAATTTCTTCTACTACCTTCTTTTATTTAACTGTGGCTACCTACTGGGCTCTGTTAACAAAAATGGCTACTGCTCTATTAATAATTATCCAATATTTTCCTATCTATCTAATGGTCCTAGGTGACCTGTGTTCTAGTGTCCTAGAATCTAGGCCAAACTACTTAATTACAGCTTCAGAAGTACCATCTATGTATCCCCGAGCTCGCAGGAACTAATAACTCATAGTACAAGAAAACACGAGCGTTTTTCGCGTCGTAAAAGTGGAAACTTTACAGCACCGCTTCAAACAATATTAAGATAAAACTACCCCAATTTATTGTACCTAATTTTCGCAAGCGAGGACTTAATGTTAGGAAGCCAAGTAGCCATGAACCTAAAAGCAAAGGTAGGTAAATGACAAAACGCCCATAAAACTTCCCCCATCTACCGGACCGAAGTTTTCATAACTAGGGGGAGAGGGGGAGTTCCGTGTCTCCATGAATTAGTAGCGACCTCATTAACCCACATGAGCCCGCTCCCACTTAGATCACTATGGCATTAACAATTAAATGAACACAGACGATGCGCCCGCTATGAGACACTTCCCCTTCTGCACGTGAAGAGTTAAACCGGGTAATTGCATCAGTCAGTAGGGTGGAAAGTTAGTGTGTAAAATTTCTTAGGTCATCATCCTGTGGTATTAAACTTGCATTGCGGCTAAGATTGGACACTACATTATTATCGTGTGGGTTGTATGAGCTTTAACAACTTAAGGACCAGTTATTTTCGCAACTGATAGAATGGGGAAACTTGGTTTTATTAGCTTTGATTTAACGATGTCGTTTACAAGAAATAGAATTAAATAAAAAACTATTTGGAAGAACAAGAACTCTGCTAATAAAGTACATACTTTAATAAAGTTGGTGTTGAAACTAACAAAAACGTAGGTATACCTACAAGCAGGTCCTCACGGATTCTGTAACAAGATATTTCAGAAATTGTATCCTACCGGTTTAATTGAAAACGACAATACCCAATTAGAATATCCGTGAGGCAAGTATATAATAATGTAGCGGGCACGCCTCGCGATAGAATGCCGACTTGACATAAGTCCTTAGCCAAGTAGAGCAGTGGTTGTGGTCATAAAATTGCGAAGGGAATGCCTCGGTTTGGGCGGTGGTGTGAGACCGTAGGCGTAGACCCGGCCACCTTACCTAATGTGTCGCCAGTCTTTCTACTCAGACAGTAAAGTGCACATGTTACGAGTACTTACGACCGGCCGCACTACCCACTACTAACATCCTTCACCAAATTCCACATCGGAATTCCATCGACCTTATTGGAATATTGAACTAACAAGTAATATCAAACCAAATTCCTTTAACCACTTCGCAACATAATAAAACGTGCGTCTCCTCCATCATAAGCTGTCAACGATTTTCATAAATTTCCAATGTGAACAAGCTTCTCGTAGCATCATAGCGTACCCATTGAGAACCGGTTGCTAATTGAGCCGTTATAAATACCGACTTTTGCATTCAGATGGTGCTCCTTTAATAAATTCGAGCGAGTACCACGACAAATAAAAAACTTGATTGTTAATGCCTCAAAGGTATATAATTTCAAAGGTATCGAATGCTACACTTACATGAATAATGATAATAATATAAATACCTCAGCCATAAAACTGCGCGTGGGCTGGGAGTGCTGGGACCTCTACCTCCAGTATTATGTCCGTGCGACGAATTGCTTTTTTTCTAATGCCATGGTGTTTCAATAATAAAGACAATATTTCGAATGGCTCCTAAATATCACGAACTTTGTTGTTAATAATATTATTACTTGTGTATATTATCGCGCCCGGAAGTTGTCCCGTCACGCAACCAGATAATTTAGTTCAAGGATGTAGATGACCTATAGATAGCAAAAACTACAACTTACTATCCATTAGCTACAAAATTTGAATAGTTTATGAGAGAAAAGCATTCAATTACTATCCAAAGCATTTCAAATACTATCCAATCACAAAGAGAATTTCGTAAGCGTTCAAAATAATAGTGCTGAACAAATTCCTTTCGCAATTTCGTAGCGTGTCGCGGTTCAATCCTGGTCTAATTACCGTAGGGCTGTGTGTTCGGTATATCGTCCAGTGTAAAACGAACTCTTCTAGCTTTATCTTTTCAATTATTGTGTATGAGTTTTGTTGTGGGTCTTTGCATATGTGAAGGTCAGGTGAGAATGGTCACGGTATGGTAGTAAAATAAGAACAGTGCGTGCTGTTGGTACCACAGAAGCCATGATATTATTGGGACTGAATTAAACTGGAAAATGACGAGGATCGTTTGTTTTTAGTATATTAACGCTAGTAATACCCGGCAGCTTAAATTCTGTACCAACGAGGGGAAAATGCCTAAAATCAATAGAGTTGATAACAATATTACATTGCTTACTTATCACGTTGGTAGCTTATAAAGCAGCATATGCGAGACTGCCTTACACGCATTGTGACGCAGTCATTTGCTACTTTATATTCGAGAAAGGTGCATGTATTATATCCAACAGTGGACTGGAAAAGGCCACATTTAATGCCGTTATTTGCAGATATTCTTCAAAAGCACAGCCTGCGGCAATAAATTCAAAACAGAAACAATATCGTAAAACAATTTCAGAAACATATAGCAAGAAAAATCGTTGGCCACCTCGAACCGTCAATAAATAAAAACAGTTTTTAATAAAAGTGCTGCGTCCAACTAGCGCGTGGCGGCGCGACGCGATCGGGCACCATATTGCATCCGTACAGTATAAATTCGCTAATATGCCTGAACTCGTACGATAAAGCCTAAAATCGCAGAAGTTATTTTACTGCTGGAATAATTCTTCGGATTTTTGACAGCGCAATCGAAGTTTGCCGCTAGGCCCTGCCGCCGGGTTTAATTAAGAGCTGGTACAAACTCCAATTGCTACGTATCGGGGCTCCGCTGCGCTACCGAGGAATTGTCGGTTACTTTATGCTATTACACGGAAACTTCATTGATACTTTAATTGCTCCTGACAAATTTATACCTTCTACTAGTTTATGTTATTCCGGATAAATATTTCTTTTGTTCGTAAAATGCAAGATGGCGGCGCGGCGTTAGTGTACTATTAACATCGGATAAAGTAAGATCAAGGGTCGGACGTGCGCTTTCATTTTAGTCCATGGTCAGCTTAAAGGCACATGTAACTTCTCTCTATCTTCTTCTATTTCTAAATTAATTACTCAGGTACTTATTTTTTTTGTTTTTGTTTTGGCCTTTGCCTAGCAGTGGAACAGAAAGTATAAGAATATACCTTCTGTTCCACTAATAGGCTAAGGCCTCCCCGAAGTCCTTCCAGAAAGTCTTTTCTCGCGTCATCTCGAACCAACCCTCGCGGTACACGTCCAGGTCTTCTAGCCACCGCCTCCTTTAATTTTATATATATAGGTATCTCAAAAATGTGTGGAAAAATACAACTCGTCGACGTGATTTACAATTATTTACTATCCCGCTTCAAAAGGTGAAGGCAAACATCTCGAAACACCTACACGTCAAGCATTGCGCCCGATCGGTAGCGCCACCAGTATCTACTTGTCTGTCCAAAAAGGATTAATAACTACAAGCACCACATCGATTAGAACACCTTAGCAAGTATTTGGTTTTACTGTTGCTCGCTCTAAAATTGCTACTTACATTGCAAAACGATTTCCCTACGATTGGATGAAATATCTGCAGATTAGAAAATCATGGAAGACGTAACCCTATCACGTAATATCAACGAAGCAAGAAATTGCTTAAAAAATTCTACCATTATTTACAATAATTCTGCGAATTCGGCAATCGTACACAATCAGCTCGAAGGAAAGATTTTTTCATCGGTCGTCCAAAGCGTGTCCCGGCCGATTCTAACGAGCTCATTGGAAATTCAAATGGAGCTGGACCGCCGCACCCCGTAATCAATAATATTACATGTACGTGCTTCCTGAAGTCACCGCGCCAAGACCGCTCCACGGACATGAGAATACCATAGTATCAACCTCATTTTAACGTACTGTACGTGTACGGTTTCCGAGAATTTGTCTCTGTGACTACCAAATCGATATATACGACCGGCACTTTATTACGTCGTTCCCGATGAACATCAATTAACGTAATTAGATTTTTATTGAAAGAAACTTTCTATTCCCAAGGCAATGAAACATAATATTATTAATATTACTGCAGAACCTCACAGTAATAACCTCTTAAGAGTCTTGTTTATTCATAGGACAACTCACACGAGTACGCGTAAAAGCTGACTTTGGTTATCTGTAAAGTGTAAATGAAGTGACAATCCTCGCGGCCTACGTCCGCATTAAACGATGCACTTACTTACTTGATCGCATTTAAATGAAAACGACTTGATAAAGGTAGCGTGTTCTGCAAAAAACCAAGTGCAATTACGATTTGATAGAATGCAACGTGTAATATGCAAATAGTCGGTAAATGTTAACGAGTTGCATAGTATGAGAAGGTAATGAGACCACATTACCGCAGATATCCATACAAATTATCAAAGTCCAGTAGTCAAGTTGAATCTGAAGTCGGATCCCGAAAGCAATTACAAAGTATTATTCATTCGAAGCATAGCTTACCCGACGATACTATTCGTGTAGTGGATGCGAATAAAATTGCACTAACTAATGATCATATCGTTTCTTGAATACAAATTCAGGTCTTTCAGCACACGGCGGGCAGCGGCTGGCCTATTACAGCCGTGTTACACTTGGTAAATTGAAACGGCGATATGATTTATAGTGAGACTTCACGAGCTGGTATTACGACCAGCTTCCGACACGAACGTGACGTGAACTTCAACAATTCTACACAAATTAACATTTCTTTCACTATTTCTAGCATTAGGAATTGTGCGCAAATTTAGACCACATTCATTTCTCATTACACAGATTTTTTGAGGACGAATTATTCGTATAATTATTAATAGATATAAAACTGTTCTAAAATACGAGGAAACGATTCTTACCGGAAAACAGTACTTGTAAAATATTCACACGGCGTTTTGCTCTGCGTGCGGCGCAAATTCAAAACACATTAATCTCGCATAACAACATTTTAATGGGACGGTGTAAATTTCTTCAGTCCCAAATTAAATATCAAGCCAGGAATAGGATGTTCGCATGGAAATGTGCTCGTTTAGCAAAAAGGTTGGCGGAATATGGAGAGGCTTCTAACTGGGGGCTCTTAGTTTAAAAGTCATATTTAGCTAATTACGCTGCGGCTGCGGCGTTCGGACGGCGGTTTGGCGTACTGTGGCCGAGGATTCTGCTCCAAACTGTATCTGAATATATTACAGGCGCAGTGCATATTAAAAAGATAATGTAAGCCCGTCGTGAGACATAATATCTTGTACATTATAATTTGCTAATCAACTGACTGATAAACGGTATCTAGCACATAAGAATATTTTGTTCTTCTTTTTTTTTTGAGTTAAAGTAGTCGTTTATATGCACTATGTAATGGTATTTCGACATTGCAGTTGTGAGAAACGGGTCGTTTCATGTGAAGTGATGAAGATGAGATAATACACGCATAACCCTCGAGTATGCTAAAATATGTGCTGCATTTTTTAAATAAAACAATTACGTTTTCTGTATAGATGTGTCTATTTATTTAATTATTTCCAGAAATTCGCACTAACCTGAAACAAATGAAACAGCCAGTTTTTTCACGAATAGATAGTGAAACTGGGGAGTACATTATAATTTTAATTTTCAGTAGTAGTTAAGCTACATTAGTAGGCTTCTCTCATAGGTAGATTTCCTTTATAAGTTTTTTTTTAAACAGACTATTACCCCAAAATTGTAAACAAACATTTTTCCACGCGCACTCAATATTAAACTTACGCAAAACGACTTTGATATCCGTTGGATTTGTAAACAGCTCGCTGTGTTAGTCGGGAAGTCTCAATTGACCTCCATTCGATAATTTTTGCAGCTGTAACCAGCCTGGGGGCACGAAGTTACGTAACTATGATACTCCAGTGTGCAGTTTGCTCAAAAAGTTCCGTGCTTTATAACGAGTTGGGATAATATGCTGGATTAGCTTTCTACCTTTACTTTTCTTAAGCCTTTCCTCGGCCGCTGTACGTGGAAATAAAACGATTCAAACAGATAAGGAAGGCAGCGGCTTTCCATATATTTGTCGTTATCAGGACGGTGAGATTGTGGTTGGTGCTGGGCCCGTGTTAACTTACAATGCTTGGGCCTTTTTTATAAAAAAGGTGCCTTATCTTCTTTCAGAATAAGTGTCCCGAAATCCCTTCCACAAACCATCCATAGTAATATTATAAATTCGAGAATAACTATTTAGTTTACCAATTCCAATTAAGTCTGTACGTATGTAACCTTTGCACGCCTAAACCACTGAACGGATTTCGATAAAATTTGGCAAGGAGATAGATGGCATCGTAAGGAAAAGGACATTGGCTACTTTTTCTCCCAATAGCACGTTCCTGTGGGATCATTTCTGACTGCCATGCAGGCGAAGCCGCGGGCGGAATCTATAGTTATTTATAATTTACGGTTTTCAACTTCAACAACCCTGTAGTTTTAGAAGACTAGATATTTTCGACGGTATCTAAGCGAATGAAAATGTAAGTAGTTACGTTATTTAAATAAAATAGGTACGTATTCTCTAACAACCCAATCCATTGAATTACGGGCAACATCTTGGGCTCGTCTGATGGTAAAGAGATTGTTATCTAAATATTGACAGAAGGCCCTAAACGAGATCGGATCCCTTGTTACAAACAGAGTTAATAAATTGATTCAAGATAAACATGCCCCTTGTCGTATTTAAAGGATTATACTATTTGAATATGGACCAGATAGCCGTTACACGATTACTGAAACTCCTTTCAGCACGGATAACTATTTATAAATAGCTTATTGCCCTCGAGATTTTTTGGGTTTACCCGTAGGAACCACTTTGCTCTCCGGAATGAAATATTATAGTTTATTTCGCCCTCGGGACACGTACCTTTCAATAGAGAATGTAATATACAAATCGATTGAAGAGTTCCAGAGATTTAGAGTATAGTAAATATTAACAAGGATGTTGTTTACATTGAATAATTTTCAACGGAACTGAGATATTTACGTCTGTAATAGTATGCAAATACAAAGTAGTATTAAGAGACGTGCATTAGCATACCGGCCATTACAAGTCCGTTGGTTTGCAGCGGGTATAGGTTCCGATGTATAGGTCAAGTATTTATAATGATTGCGGTGTACTCGTAGCCGTCAAATTGGCCGACTACACATAGCGGTGTGTCACGAACATTAGTACAACATGTGTATTAGTGAGGTATCGACGCGACGCCGAGGTGACCCGGTTACTTAGCGCCGCTACCTTATTGCGGTGCTCCTACAAGTGTCTGGGGAAACTGTGAGCTGTTATTACAACAGAATTTATGACGTGAATTGCCCCTGCTAAGTTCCAAGCTTGCCGTAAACAACAATATACAAGTTATCCAATGTTTGGTCGACGCCGGCCTAATGTGACGTGCGGAATGGAAAGAAATCCTCGCTGAAGAATTCGTGTAAAGCTGTACCGTGTTATGAGACTTTATTAGATGCTTACTACAACTTGGCTCGTTGTGTGATAATGTTTCTGTAAATGTTGTGCTGAAAGTTTCAGTATTGTATCCGTCTAATGGAAGACGAAAAACATTATTTAAGCAGATAAATTCTCTTTTCAGCCTGGGCCTAATAAGGCATGTCTTTTTCATTAAAGTAAAGGTGAATCCTATTACGAATACTTCTAAAAAGCTTTTAATGTAACACATCACGCAATAATATAATTAACAAGTTATTACTGTCATTACAAGGGTATTTATGTTATTAGTTCTCTGAAGAATAATATAGAATTAAAATTGCTATAATTTTTAAAACATTTGTCATTTTTATCGTTAGCGGTATTTTTTCATAAATTACCCAGTTTCTGAACAAAAAAGAAATATAGCCAAGAACCTACTTACCTCCACAAAATCCCGACTCGACATTAATAACCCAGTTATTTCACACTTCTCCTTTAAGTCACATTCTTTAGCTACCGACTACGGTTGATGGCCCAGTTATGCGGCTTCAAGCAGTGCTCGTTCACGCGGAGCCACCTGCCCTGCTTATTCACTTACCTTGCTTATTTCTAAACGAACAAAAGTGGGAGCTATACGTACGTGTTATTCTACGAAATACATCGTGCGCTAGAGGAATTAATAAAACGAATTTTCAGGTTGGGGGCTGAGCCCGCTGGCAATGGCTTGCTCCGAGCCATTTCACATGTGCCGTTCATTAAGTGAATATGATCGATAGTTGAGCGGAACCGGAGGTTGGCCGTAGCGCGCCGCTAGATCATTACTGATATGCGAATGGCGCCTGCGGTTCGAAAACGCCCTTCTGGTCGTTATTAATTGCCCCACGAACAAAAGCAAATGACTCGGTAGAGGTGATCCTGCTAGGGTGGGTCGACGTTATCCATTCAGCCGGTGTAGACGTCCGCGAAGAGAAATGTTCATTCACGATAGGAGAATTTATGACTTTGATTTACGCGAGACTTTTCACGTGGCGCCCTCGACGCCGTAGTTCGTCCATAAATAGAGAAGGGTCCCCGGGTGACGTTTGGGAGGCACGTTATTATTGCATGTTACGGCTCGCGTCACTGTCAACCATTCACCTTCCACCCTACACTGAATTGATACAGCGAGAGATCTTATTTACATACTGACGGGATTATTTCTGACCTTTTAAAAAGATTATGATGTACAATCGAGTGCGCTTCGAGGCAAAGCGGCACGAGCCGAGATTAAGCTTATAACGAAATGAGAGCAAATCCTGTTACTGGCGCAGACTGTTGGGCACTTATTGTGATTTAGTGGACTCAAGTCCTGGTGTTTTGTCTAGTTTGGTGCTTTAAAATGATAAATGTTCTCGTAATAAACCTATTTTTTAAACTAAAAAAAGCTTGGTTCACTGTTTGTTAGACATTGCAAAAATAAATGTGCGAGTCATTCATATTTATCTTCTTGGTTATTAAACTTGCAAATGCTTGTAATATAAATAAAACACTTTAGAAATATGAGGTTTAAAAAATACGTAGTGTCGTTGTTGTCGTCACATTGTTCGGCCGCCATTGCAGCGGCAGTTAGGTAGTTTTATCTCACACAATTTCAATTTTTCATCTGCAGCTGTCAGCTCGGCGGCGGCAGATAAGTAACGTTCGCGTTCGCGTCGCGTCCCCGCATAAAAGTTTGTTCCCCGCCAGTTTGTTCGCTCCACTTCCTTTTATAAACTTTTTGTATGAGCCGCCACCAGCGCGATATCAATAATTCTTACAATTTGTGCTCGTATTCAATCGATGGAAGCCGACTACCGACTCCAACCTTATTCACTACGACATACCGATAAACATCTTTAGGTAAGTACTTAGAATTGGCGTTTGTGTGAAAATGTAATCTACACTATTAATCAGCCGCGACGTGAATTGTGAGCCTTGACGTTGACATTCGTGATTTCAGCTTGATATTGCTTTCGAAAATATAATAATGTCAAAGGTGCGTCATACTTATTAATGAGGCTTGCCCTTCATACGCTTTATATGGAGTTCAGTAGAGTGAAGGTCAATAAAACATTGCACAACCCTGAATGTGTTCAATTGGCTGGAAACATAATTATGTGTGGTACAATCGGATACTTTTTTCTAAGAAATATAAGACGTATGCTATTGTCGATGTAGCGAAATAGGGCATCCAAACAATCGGGAACATAAATTTCATAAAGTTTTGTCCGTGCCGTATTGAATTAAACGAGAGGTTTGGACTATTAGATATCTATATAAATGCTGGTCTGAAGGTGGCTTTGTATTCTGGGCATTTGTATTACAAAGTCAATCAACATCTCGCTCCATTCAAGAAGTTGGACTATTGATAACTACAGTTGAAGGCTGTCGGATCGGCTCTTTTGCTTGGTGTTATTTTACGGACAGTTAATTAAAGCTGTGCCTGCTTAGTTTGACTTGGTGGAACTTTTACACCGATAACAACATTAATGAAAACTCGTCTGGATTTGGGCGAAGAGTGGCGGTGACAGAGGCGGGCGCGACGGAGGGCGGGCGGGGTCCTCGGGTGGATGTGCCAGTCCGCGCCGCGCCGCACTGCCGACCTTACGTCGCCGACGTCGCGACGCCCACAGCACTCGCGATCGCGAACCTCGATATTTTCAGACTGTTTATGCCGCGAACTATACGCGTGCGATGATGGGGACTTCCACCCTCCCGGGAAGAGAGAGGCCTACGAATGTGTTCAGTGTACCGTTTGGATGTGTTTTCGTTTCCTGTAACATGTGCTGAAGGCGAGTTTCGTTTATATGGGTGCACTGGTTCGTCGCCCTACGCGGTCTGTCACCCACTTTTGATGATTAGAATGAACTAGTTTGTGACGCACCGTTCACATTATGGCAGAACTATGATGCTATTTTGGTTAAACGAAGACTTATTAAGAGGTCTTTGACGCTATTCGACTATGATCAATGTGAGACACTAGTTTAATTAAGTTTTATGTTAAATACTAGATCTATAGAGTTTAATTAGACATACGTGAAAAATATTATTACCTACAATTTTTGTATGAAATTGTGTAAACTTGATTACTCAAAAAAAAAAAAAAAATACTAGGCCTACGTAAAATTAAATTCGTGTTTCCGAAACGCAACCATTAATTATTTTAATAGTAAGTTTCGTTCGTCGACCTTTAACTTCGTCATTTTTTCTGTGTTCCTACATCCTAAAATGACTTAAAAATATTTAAATGAGGTAAACACAATCTTGCACGCGATTCTACTTCCCTGGGTTAACTAGTTACGTGGAAAAACGTTTATCTATATAATGAAAGTTCGTTAAATGTATAGAGTTACTTGTTTGCCTACGGCGGAAAACAGTAAACTTGAATAGATGTGGGGAGAAACTTTATTTTTCTCCATCTTGCTTACCCGCATTTATGGTAGAAACTAGTTTTAAAGTCTAAGTACCTATCTACGAGCTTTCTCTTTACAAGTAAGAAGAAAATGTTGCGCTGAAAGTTTCAGAAAAATTGCCTTTTAATCGTGGCTAAATGGGCAAAGATTTATCTAAAGAAATAAGAACGAGAGAAATGACTTAGTATAAAGTCTAAGCTTTGTTTTTCTTACTTTAATCTAAACGTTAGAAAATAGAAGAACGAAAAAGACCTTAGTACTTACACCTTCGGAATGTCAGCTATTTGTCATCAGGCCAAATAAAATTCAAAAGAATATTGTGTTTAATATTATTGTTGTTCCTAGGCATTCTCTACCAGTAAACCAAGGGTGGTGAAGAGATTAGATGGCAGGTGCTTTGGTTGAGAGGGACAATAATAATAAAAAAAAACTCTTAAAACTAGGTACACAAATACATAAATAGGTTATATACACATACATATTATTACTATAATATATACTTATGATATATATATATATATATACAAAATCAAGGGAGAGATGTGTTGAGATGACTCTACGCTATTTTTTTTTTAATTTGTTAAACCTATTACAACACATGTTCAATTATGTTTTTAACTTAGCAATTACACGAGGCTTTAAGTTATGCTGCAATTACCGCTGGGAACCGGTTCCATTCCAAGTAACGGAAAACTGCACTAGCAACCATAAAAGTTTATTATTTGACAAATAACTGCACTATAAAAATAACACTTTTGAACTTTTATTAAGAATTCAAACGATTGTTTCTAAAAGGGAATTGTAGTAAGCTAATTTTATCCTAGACTAGAGATTCATTCGGTCGAAGACGTTATCGGCCAAGACGTCAGTTGAACGACGAAATGCACTCAAGTGCATTTTATCGCTGCTAGTAATAAAATATCTTACGTCACTTCCTGATTGGCAGTAAACGTTCTACGTAAGTTATAACGTTAGTACTTTTCATTCATTTCCTGCGTACTCGTATATAAAGGGAATGGTTACCTAGAATTCGATTGAATAAAACGGTCTACGTGGAGCATGCAGTAGCATTCGTTTGCTAGCTTTAAACCTACGCATATCACAACGAGTTTCCTTATTTTTCCTCTACCACCTTACATGATTGAAACACATGGTATATGTAAATAAAGCCGCGATGTTTTCTTTTTCCGCTTTACATACAAGCATACGAAAATGAATCTAAATTGTAGATCTACGGCGTAGGCAAGTGCTACGCCGTAGCAAACTTAGGTATGTAATTATAGTATGTAGTTATTCAGTTCCATTATATTTTTATTCTATAACATTAAAAGCCATTTAAGGGATACCGAACTAGAAACTATATTAATTAGCTTACATGAGAACATAATAATTATATATAGGCTTTGGCTGAGGTTATTATTACACCGACCTTCAGAATTATTATGTCTAGATTCGTCTAGAGTCGAATAATTAATAATTAAGTCTCATGTGAAATGAAGGTTAATTATATGGCATTTGTAAGAGAGGTACTTATTTACTTAAAGAACAGAGATGTTTTAATCGACTACAAAAAAGATGAAACAATTTCAAAATCAATACTCGCTGATTGATGTGATGGATTTTTTTAAATCTCTAATTTTTCTTTATTACTGAAATCCTTCGATCAACAATAGTACTAGATTTCCGATAAGCGCATCAAAAACGGCTGGAAAAATAAGACCACAAACAGCGTTGTGGAAGCAGTTTTTTCAACCTTATTGCTTTGAGATTATGATAATTTGTTCTTATGTTAAAAATACCTTTACTTTTCAATTAAACTCGTAAATATATTGCAAACAATAATAAACTTTATGTTTGAAAGTTAAGGTTTATAATCAAGTTATAGGCAATTGCGGCCGCTTGAGCGATGTATTTTTGTTCCTAATCCTTAGCATATTCAGCCTATAATGTTCCCACTGCTGGGACACAGGAATCATCTCTGTGAGAGGAGGTTAATCCTTAATCTAGTGCGATTTTTGATCAAAGCTAAATCAATCTTATTTAAATAAATAGATAATTAATTCAAATTAAGTCTAAAATAATTATACATATGTACACACGGCTACACGTCAAGCTATACAAAACCAGTTTGTCTTGGCCTCACTTTGTACGATATTTTCTCACAATAGACGGTCAGCCAATACTGGTTTTGCATAGCTTGATGTGTAGCCGTGTGTACATGTGAAAAAAACCAGCAAAAGAATCATAGGGCATCAAAAAATTCTTCCGCATCGCTGTCAACAGGAACAGTGCCCAAAAGGCTTGCAGCATTGCCACGTTGTATAGCGATGCTAATTCTTTGGCCAAGAAACATGCCAGCCCTCTGGTCACGTGAAGAGTGATGATGATTTTTTTGCTTGTTTTTTTTCACATGTACATATGTATTATTATTTTAGACTTAATTTGAATTAATTATCTATTTATTTATTGTGAACATCCTAGCAAGCTATAGATAATAAATATTTATTCCTCAATTTTCATCTTATTTTAACACAACTAAAATGAAAATTACAATGGCAATTTGTTCGACAAGCTTTAGGTATACATGTGTACTAACGTTACGTGTTATTGTATTTCCAATACAAATTACACACCCGAAAACGGTTCCAACCTTACTATCATCTGTCTTGGTTGTAGCACTTAAGCCCGATCTATTATCGCCCTTGTAATTTTCAATACCATAAATCGTGGAACAACATATTATATGTCTGGCGTTGATAGCCAAATCTAATTGTTATTGCTTACCTAGTTTCGTGTGACGTCACTCGGTAACCGAAGGCCCCAAAGGTTTTAGCGCGGTTTTGATTATACGCACATATAGGCGAAGAAACATTTATTAATACGCAGAAACAATTAGTTTAGGGTGCGGGTAGGTAAACCATATACTCGCACTGATGGCTCGATATTGCTCGGTTAAGCATTGTTCGGGCCGGTCGTTACTTGGCTGGGTGAACTTCACCGTACTACACATGATTTCTCCTCGCTATGATTAATGTTAACCCGTACCTTTTTAAATACTTAACAAGAGGTACGTAGTAAACCTAAACTCTCCGGGACTTTATGTTTCCGGCTACCGTAATTTTGGTGCTCCTTTGCGCATTTCAAATGAAATAAAAAAAAAACAAAAGAGGGACGGAACAGCTGATCCGTCTTTTCCATGTTTTAATTCAAGCTAGTACTAAATATTTGGCAAATTCGTGGCTTAAATATATGGCCTCCTGGGTAATAACTCAGTTCGTATTTTTGCTAAAATTAGAGTGGCCTATTTTTGTATTCATTTTATCAACACAACTGTATTATTAAGACCGTATTATTCAAATACGGCCTTATGATTTGCTTCCAGAACATTGCTCTATTTCAGTCAGTTTTTCTAGAAATTCTATTCAAGTGTTATGAATGAAAACAGTCATATTTTTGTTGACTGAGCAATTTTAATTTTCATAAGGGGCGAGTGGGTGTCTATTTACGTATGTTGACGCGTACCACGTGGATGGTTGAAGCCCGCTTGCCGCTCCGCGGGGTAATTACGTAACACACTATTAGTAACATTGGCTTTCAGTTTGCAAGTTCAACAACAATCAGTGTGTTATTTACGTTGCTAAGCAAAATTTTTTTTCGAATATATGAAGCAATGGATTAGCAATATCCTTCGAAATGATTAAGATTGAGGCTGATAGTGTATTACGTAATTAGGATGCTGCGGCTGCAGTCTCGACATTCATAGCGATCGCTTTACGACCGAATTCGGTCGCAAAGTCCTTTCACTCTATGCATTACACCTGTCAATTCGGGACTTTGCGACCGAATTCGGTCGTAAAGCGATCGCTATGAATGTCGAGACTGCAGCCCCTGGTGTGTAACGCGTCGCTAAAATTGTAGATCTAGCAACAAAATGCGCGGAGTAAACATATCGTAAATTCGAACGATTTTAAAATTGAAAAACTTTTTTCACAGCATTTATTGAGTTCTAAAACAGTATTCAAATCCATGTGTGATATTAATTTTGCTTGTCGCAAAAATTGAGAACAAATAGGATAGAACTAATGTATTTTCGATTTAAAAAATCGTTCGAATTAACGTTATTTTACATCGCACGTTCGTGCTATGGCCTCTGAGCGCCCCCGATCAACAACGTTGACGCTCTGACGTTTGCCAAACTTCACACACTGGTCGTCAAACAAATAGAACAAGCATTGTTCCGACTGAAGTGCTTGTTTTTGCACTAGTGTTGTTTATTTATATCGATTATTGACTATTTTTGTTTCAATCGGACGTTTGGAGAATATTTCAATTCAATGCCAGATGTAGCTCTAGGTACATATTATCTACAATTAAATTTTATTATGCGAGGAGACAATATATTCATAACAGGTTCATAATATTTTACAACCTTCTCTATAGGTTATCAAATATTATAAACCAATAGTTGTCATGTCATCATTTATTTAAATAAATACATAAATTATTAAAATCCTACTTAATATTATAAACGCGAAACGCGTGAGGATGGATGGATGGATATTTGTTACTTACTCTTTCATGCAAAAACTACTGAATGGATTTGGATGAAATTTGGCACACAGATAGTTTATAGTCTTGCCGTTTTTATTACCTACCTGCTCTGCTAGCAGCTTATAATCTTTTGAAATTTCTTGGGATTTGGTCTTCTACCTATCTTAACCATACTCATAATAAAGACGATCGCAATTTTTTAAAATGTGTATGTCTCTATGTTTAAGACCTGAGAGTTCATATTAGCAACAAAAATTGACAAATACTGGGTCCTCTTGATGAGTAATAAATAGTACAAATCTAACGACTTCTGGTACAAATCGCATTTTTTTACATTTTTTGTTAAATAAGTATTTATCATCACGGAAAATTGTAGAAATTAACTTCTTATTTAGAATAACGGATAAATTATCTATTTCATGATGTAAAAAGTTTCATTATAATATTTTTTTGACTGACCTTGGCAAGCGTAGTTTTATCTTTGATCGACCCTTGCGGCTTTATTACTTAGCCAAAGTCATGTTAGTAGGTATGTATCTTAGTAAATTGTTCATAAAATATATAATTCCAGAATAATTTGACTACCACCGAAGCTTACTTCCCGCGTTTCTAATTAGCGTCTACTGTTATATGTTTAGAAACAAAAAGAGGTGCAAGGAGGTGGGAGGGGCTTGTGGGTAAGTTATAACGGCCGCAAGGGTCGATCGATCAAGTTAAGCTACGTTTGCCGCGGTTGGTCGGTGGATGGGTGACCATCTTTAGATACCAGGCTCCTCTGTGCCTCGGAAAGTACGTTAAGCCTTTGCTCCCAGCTGTCATTCGTGGATTGACAGGCGTTACGGGTCGTTAGAACCCCGAAAGTCTGACAACCATTCTTACCAAGGGGTATCGTATTACTCAGTAACTGGGTTGTGGAAGTCAGATAGGCAGTCGCTCCATGTAAAATACTGGTATTCAGCTGCATCCGGTTAGACTGGAAGCCAACGCCAACATAGTTGGGAAAAGGTTAGGCAGATGATGATGATGTTATATAATTAGAAAACGCTACCTGATATCATTAATTTATTTCCGTTCAAAAATATTATTTGAGGTAAAATTATTATATCTAGCTTTTACTTAAAATTAAAAATACTTTTAAAGTAGGTAGTTATCAGATTAATTCATCGACAATCACGAACACAAGAGCCCGGTAAATTAATTAAAAATCGGAAAGTGTGATCAAGTAACAACCACTTAATAAAGTTTGCTTAAAGCTTACACTTTCAACAGCAGGAAAAACGTGAGCTTTTTGTTTGTTTTCCTACACGCCTATATTTTATGCCCTATCGATGACAACCTAAAGGTGCTTTTATGAATGGCGAAGAAGTTATGGGCTAACCTTTCTGCGAAGTGAATTTCATTCCGATATTTGTTCAGTTTTCTTTTGCTCAACGCTCTTCTTATTATCTTATATGAAGAGCTTTGTATAGATAATGGCATGTATTTAATTAAGCGTCCAATAAATCCAATTTTGCACTCCTAAAATTTTGTTGAACACTCTAAAATAATGATTGCGCCTCTTTTTGTGAACCTCCAATAATTCCTATTTTGGGTCCTAAAATGACTGAATAGCCAAGTAACTGCGACCAACTTGGATGTAGCGCTCGCCGGCCGCTACGGTAACACGTAAGAGATTCAATAATTGTGAATCATTAGAAGCGCAAAAAGGTTTCAGAGGTTCATTAATTTTAAAAAAGTGTCCATCATTAGAAGTTTAATAAGAATTTAGAGGTTCAGTAATATATTTCATATACAGCGTGGCGCTTTAATGGCGACATTAATTTAACACACGTATACGGTTTTGCGTTGTAGTTTTATGAATATATTTTAATTTAATTAAACATTAATATTTATTTATTATTATATTTTCATCTTAGAGCAACCTGACTTAAAGAACTGTAGCGCAGGGGTCATTTGCCGGGGTCACAGATCATAACATCGCATCAATGTAATTAAAACAATTAACGAGCAAAGAGAAGGCGAATTGAAGGAAAGAGAGAGAGCCCTATGTCGGCGCGCGGCGCAGGTGGAAGTTTTCAAGTTACGATTTTTTTATGTTGTTATAATTTTTATGATTACTGGCCACTAGCCCTACCCGTGTGTTAAATTAATGTCGCCATTGTAGCGCCACGTTGTATAATAGAATAGTATAGATAATTAAGAATGATGAATGATTGCGGCTTTAAGTTTTATGTCAGTTCTCTGTTCGCCATCACTTAGTTACAATATGAACGTCATAAGTATTTTTTTAATGTCATAATAATATATAGTCCGGCAAAAAAACTGTTTTTACAATAATAAAAATATCCAATTAAGGACTGATTTTTCAATCGACAGATAATTTTTATCAGTGGAATAATATTGACATCTGACAGATTTTGTATAGAAGAACTGTCAAAAATTCAAAATTATTCTTCAGATAAAATTAGTAAGTTGGAAAAATCAGCCCTGAATATAACTGTTATTGAAGAAATATAAATATGTCGGAGATGGTTGTCAAATAAAAATTGTGGGTAGTCAACTGAATTTGTTATGATTTGTGTTTATTATCAATTTAAGTGATTTTTACTATCAATTATTGTCTTATAAATCGAAACATAATTTATTGAGTACTCGGTGTACGTTCTCATTGATTTTTGGTAACTTATTTCGATAAATTGTACCCGTTGGTTTTATTCAAAACAACGGATGACGTGTTGCTTTGTTTTTAAAACGGTTTACTTTGTGAAATCACCATTGTTTGTTTATGACAATTATTCTTGTATTATTTGATTACTTTATAATGTAAATCTTATTCGATTTAGCGTATTTTAGTGTTTTGTATCAAGTAAACACTTGACGTGCGTCATTTGACAGAGTTGTCGATCATCCTATAAAAGAGCGTGCACTCGTTTTGCTCGTCAGTCGGTCTTCGGATTCGACTCAATACAGAGCACCTGCTCCCGACATAACTGTCGGTTTACCTGGTACAGCGCTGCTGTATATTTACATAGCTGTGTTGGCTTGCTAAATAGCGAGTAGATACACTTTGTGTTGGGTGGCTTGGCCGCTATACGAACTGTGACCCTAAAGGGTTTGTTCGATTAACTGTTTTTAATATTTACCCATTATTGTGTCTTTTGTATACCTAGTGTATTGTTTTTTTGTGTACTGTAATTTTTATTACAGTTCTCTGTAACTGTTTAAACCGTTCTGTTTATCCCAATAACATGGGAACTCAAAAGCCTGACGATATAATATACCGCTCGCTCGGCACTCCTGATCCTACATCAGAAGCGGGATTAGGTTTAGCCCAGGAATCGCAGGGTATTGGTGATCCATGGCAAGTAATGTTAGAGCTTCAGAACCGTACATAATATGGCTCAGTTGATTGAATCGCTTAAGACGCACTCTGCTCCGTCTACTGTAATTTGCTTGCCTGATTTTGACCCAGACTTACCCGATTCCAATGCTCAATCCTGGAGTACAACCGTTGATATTTGCCCATCAGAAAAGCCTCTTCAAGGTGGCTTTCCCAAGTGTCGTATACAGGTATGACTTGGACAGACTTTAAGAGTCTCTTCCTCTCTCATTACGACGTTCTCGAAATTTTTGCCGCTACCCTCATTAACCTTCATAATAGTCATCTTTATAACTGAACAGACAGCTGTGCTGCTGGGGAGTTTGTTGCGCCACTTCTTCTTCCCAGCGATAGCACTAGGAAGTGGTGAAGGGCGGGCGTTTTTGGGGGACTGTCTTTTGTAATTTTGACGTTCGAAAAGTGCTGATTCTCAGCCTAATTTGAATAAATGACTTTTGATTTGATTTGACATCCAAAAGAAGGAGAATCTTTAGCCACATATGCCAGTCGACAGGTCACTTCACTGACATCTAAATGGAATAGCCTGAGTGTCGAAAACATTGCTGTTTATTTAAAGGTCCCCATAGAAACATTGGATGGTACTAGATATTTGTTAAAATCTTTTGAGTAGCAATATAATTTTCAAATATGCCCATGATAGTGTACGAAAAATGCCTGAATGTCCAGTCACTGATAATGATGATGTCAATGTTGACACTGATGATGATGTTTCATCTGCTACTGACATACTATAGCTGAATGGACAAGATATCTATGTTGATTCTTGTTTCGGATGTCTATGTTGACTCCTGGATTTGGACGCTGAACTTGACGCTTATGCGGGTTGTCTATGTTGACGCCTATGCGAGTTGTCTATTCGACTCCAAGTTACTTGTCAAATCCCATGGTGTGATTTTGGCTGGGAGACTATGTCTCTACTTTGATTTAGCTATGTATTGTCTGTAACAGTATGATCATTTTAATTATTGCGATGCAATTGCTATTGATTGATTTTACTTAACTAATTCAGGATTTTTCGTTACAACATACCTTTTGTTAACGCTTTTGTTTGTCAGAAAGGCCGATCGATATTTACTAAGTGATTCAGGATCACACGAGGCCGTGTAGAACGTCAGTTCTGGCCGTGTCGGAGATGGTTGTCAAATAAAAATTGTGGGTAGTCAACTGAATTTGTTATGATTTGTGTTTATTATCAATTTAAGTGATTTTTACTATCAATTATTGTCTTATAAATCGAAACATAATTTATTGAGTACTCGGTGTACGTTCTCATTGATTTTTGGTAACTTATTTCGATAAATTGTACCCGTTGGTTTTATTCAAAACAACGGATGACGTGTTGCTTTGTTTTTAAAACGGTTTACTTTGTGAAATCACCATTGTTTGTTTATGACAATTATTCTTGTATTATTTGATTACTTTATAATGTAAATCTTATTCGATTTAGCGTATTTTAGTGTTTTGTATCAAGTAAACACTTGACGTGCGTCATTTGACAGAGTTGTCGATCATCCTATAAAAGAGCGTGCACTCGTTTTGCTCGTCAGTCGGTCTTCGGATTCGACTCAATACAGAGCACCTGCTCCCGACATAACTGTCGGTTTACCTGGTACAGCGCTGCTGTATATTTACATAGCTGTGTTGGCTTGCTAAATAGCGAGTAGATACACTTTGTGTTGGGTGGCTTGGCCGCTATACGAACTGTGACCCTAAAGGGTTTGTTCGATTAACTGTTTTTAATATTTACCCATTATTGTGTCTTTTGTATACCTAGTGTATTGTTTTTTTGTGTACTGTAATTTTTATTACAGTTCTCTGTAACTGTTTAAACCGTTCTGTTTATCCCAATAACATGGGAACTCCAAAACCTGACGATGTATATACCGCTCGGCACTCCTGATCCTACAAATATAATATTAAAACGATTCACACATTGACATACTCCAAAAACTTAAAGAGCAATTAATTATATTAGTATAACGACAAAGTTATCGAACATTACGGCAAACAGTTTCAGACGATTCTGTTCCTAACTAGAACTAATACTTATTTGATATGAGCCTCGTTAATTCATGATAATGAAATTTGTGAGCTTTGATACAGACCTTTTTACTAAAATTACGTTATCACTAAGAGAGCAGTGGGTGCCCTAGGGATAATGGCCCCGATTTACGAGTTGTTGGTCGTGGGTTCGAACTCAGACAGGTGCTTTACTTTGTATTAATAATTTCAACACTGCTGCTCTTAAAACGGTGAAGGAAAACATCGTGAGGAAACCGGCATGTCCTAGAACCAAAAATTCGAAGATATAGGTATGACATCTATCAACCCGCATGCGTGGTATATTATAACCCACTCCCTTTCTTAGAGAGGAGGTGTCCCAGCAATGGCGACATTATAGGCTGATTATGCTACATTATAATTATCTATCTAATATATAAATGAATAAAACAAAGTCGATTTTCGTGTCGGTCTGTGACACCGCTGAGTTCTTCTAAACTGTATATTAAAACTAATAACAAGAAATGTCGACGTACCTATTGACATGTCGCTACATTAGTAAATTGCACACGTGTGAGGCAAGGGCGGATCACTAGTTATATAATAATATAAAACCGATACGTGTCGTCCACAGCCATTTATTCAATAATTTCAGTAATTTATCCAGACACCGAAAATTATTAAAATGATGAGTAAATTGTCATGAATTATAGCTCCCGTTTATAATTAGACCGTTACTGTAAGTACGTAGTTCCCACTAATTATACACCGTGATTAAATTCAGTCAGTATATACTCACATTCCAGAAACTTTTACACTTTCTATTTTCCCCCAGCGGTAGGTATTTAAACAAATGACGATTTTTGTGACCAAAGCAGATGTTCAATAATGAATAAGGGTACAGTAGGTACCGTAAGCATTTAAAATTAGTAGCTCCCTAATTTGAAACCGGGTCGGCAGTCACGAGTCGTAACTTGCTGTCCCTCAACTTTTATGTAATGACTTTTGTTTGTTTTTAATTTAATTAATTCCAACGGATTATTCTAGTTATCGCAGGGATTCACAGAAAAGTTTATTATTGACTCCCCCCTCGAAAGGTCGACGAACCTATTATGTATTATGTTCAGAACTTATCTGAATTTGTGTAGCAAAGAGAGCCGATAAATTAAATTAGGACCCTGTTGCGATACTTGCTTGTTACGTTCGTAAAGGTAGTTTGGGAGGTAATCAAGTTATACAACTCACACATGTCAAAATCAGAGAAATAAATACGGTTAATTTAAGTTAGGGGAGTTTGTTTACTCACGTCGCTACTTCTTTGTCTGCCGTCCTGTGTAGCTGTAGCGCGGGGTGAGAGCGAGAGGTGCGGCGCGCGGGCGCTTGTCCTAACACACAAGATAAATACCACCGTCGAACAAGACGACTACTTAACTTTCTGCCTTCCGATGTAACGCGTAATAAAATCAACCAAGTTGCTTTACTAACTTAGTCTCCTCGCTGTTCGTTTTGATTAACGGGCATTATCGCCGGGAACACAATCCGATTAACCTTTTATAATATCATTAGCTGTTTCCGAAGATTATATCAGACCGTAACTTAAATAGCATCAACGTATCTGCCATCACCTAATGGTTGTCTAATTCATTTACAGCGCCTTTAATGATGTTTTCTCCAGTGAAACATAAGCTCAAATGAGGCGATTAACCGTTGAAGATGAACAGGCCGGGCTACGATTATACCGTGCCTACATCCACCACCTATTACGCGAGTAATAACCGGCCACCACAGTACGAGCGCGGCTACGGACAGCTCACAGCCGGTCCTCTCTATAGTCCCTCCTCCCATCCGCTCTCCAATTACGCAGATGTATATGAGGGTAACAACGATACCACTCTTCGAGCAGAAGAGAGGCACTGGTATATAGAAAACCATAAGAATTTACAACCCAATAATTATGAAGTCAGTGTCGACGCCATACCTCAAGATGCCAAAGTTAAGAAAGAGGAGGAGAAGAAAAGTGAAGTACCAATCAGACGCTCTGACGCGGGGCAGCCGCGCCAGAGACGGAAAGAGGACCGGTGCTCGTGCGAGTGCTGGCCCAGCACCGACAATAATATCGTGCAAGATAGTGCGGGGAACGAGACGACACGGTCGCTGTCGGGGGTCGACATGGTGGCGTCGTACGGGGTATACGGGAACCCTAGGGATGATGATAGCTCAGGGTTCGCGCGGTTGTCGGAGAAAAGTGCTGTGTACGGACAAGGGAGCGATGCTCCGGTGCAGGGTGTGATAGTGAACCAGCAGGGGAATAGCGCGGTGGTGCGCGCGGCGTCGCCGGCTCCGACCGGCTGCGCCCGCTGCTGCCAGTGGTCGTCCAGCGCGCCCGCCGCCAACTCAGAAGACTACTGCTGGATACACTACTGTCGCCCCGCGCTCATAGTCTTACTACTATTATTTTTTCTAGTCTTGTTGGGCGTTTCTACTGGTTTCTTACTGACGAATAACTGTAAGTATATACATAAATTTTAATAATCCTATTTAGTACACATTGACCTTGTTGTAATAGTTGGTAATGACCACCGCATTGCGGTTCCTGTTTCATAGTTTAACTTGGTTTTTTTAGACTTCTTTTTGTTTAAAACAACGTGCGTATATTAATGTTTTTATCTTCCCGTCGATACGAGAGATGATAAAGAGACTTCATGGGTTAGAGGTTTAAAATATATCAGAAGATATAAAACCGAAATCCATATGAAAATTACTATTTCACTATCCTCTACCCGACCGGTTTTCGATATTTCTGTAAACTCAATCTACTTTGATAAAAGGTATTTGTAAATGCACTGTGGCTCTCAGATCGTCTATATTAAAATAGACCTTTCTCTCTGTTGTTCAATTTTAATGTTGGAAAAGCCTCACCATGGTTTGAAATAGACGCGTCTATAAATACGTCGATCTGCCCACTGTCAACTGCACTCACTCCTCGCTAACCCGATTAATTCGATCAACTTGATCATTGCCGTCCATTTATAAAACCCATTGACAGCATTATGTAGTGTTACTCGAGTCGTGCCTGACGTTATTTTAGATTTTATTTCCATTCCAGCAATACAATCGGTATAAAAATAGACTATTTTCTCCTTTTTTGGTGAGACTAACAAGCTCAAACGCTCCCGCGGTTTAAATGCCAGCTCGACCAGGAACTATACCCCTTACCAATCAAATCCGCCAAGCAATTGTTTTTGCTTACTGGGAACAAACTACTGTACGTTGTACGACCGCCATTGTAAATTAATGCATTCCTAACTTTTATTTTCCATATCGAATGGTTTATTAATGGCGATTTAACATTCACTGGAATAATAACGATATAATTTGTAAAGCTTACTGAAGTTTCGTTTCTGAATTCACAACTGGGCAGATAATAAAGTGTTGGCTCTAAAATCGCGAAAACATAAAGCAAACAGTTTTAATTCCAAAGACATTAAAAAGTTTTAAGTATTCCAGTTTTCAGATGTTGAACAAATTATGATTTCGAGACGTAGAGTTGTGAAGTTGCACCTGCACTGTAATCCCGCGGCGCTGGCTGTTACAAACACCACTTAAGTGTCAACAATTAATGTTCGGTGTTTAAATAAAATACGGTATGGTAGAGAGTACAAAATTAATTTCACAGAAACATAATAAAGAGGACCTCTAATTTTTAATTATTTTTTTACCTCTATTAGAGGTATATCCATGTAAAACGATTCGGATTAAACGTTTATATTTTTATCACCTATAGCGGGTACCTGTTCCTACATGTTGGCAATTTATACATAATATATGTACTTACCTACTTGTGTGTGTTACTTACCTACCTAATAGGTATGTGTACAGAGTGATAACTAGGTATTCATTCTTTTTGATGAGAAAATGTTTAAGTAGTCAATTTAGTTTTCATTCATGATTATTTTCACTAAATACGAAAAAAATAGTTCATTGAAAAGCCGTTTGCGAATATACTGATATTGTGGTTTTATTTATTTTAATTGGCCTAATCAGGTTCAAGTTTCAGAACTTTAGATAATTAAAATTAGTAGGTATATGGAAGGACTTCACCATTCGTGGGCGTAGTGACATTATTTAACAACAAGAATAAACCATTATTCTTATCCAAATGAACCCAAAAAATAACAGAAAGTAAATAAAGGGATGTGTCCCAAAAATTTAACCTCGATTTAACTAAATCGAAAGACATATACAGTTATATTGCGGGTGTATGAATACCGGGTTCCATTCCGTTCCGCTCGTTTTTCTCTCTGGCAGAACATTAATTTTAGTGGCACTCTGGGCGCACACTCACAGTCGGATTTTCAAATTGCGGTGAAACCATTGGAATTAAGGAAGTAGCTTAAATATTCATGGAATGACGGGAAAACGTTAAAAAAATCAGAACTCTGTCTAAAATCTTGGCGTTTGTTTTTTCTTAACATTCAAGTCAGACAATCTACAAACATTTTGTTATAAAGTACAACAAAATACTCCCGAAATACAGCTGAACACCTTATTTTAACAGTGTTCTGAATTTTTCTTACAAAAGCTTTTTGACATCAAAGAGCAGTTTGGTGTCGTCAGCCCTTTATGGGGCTTTGAAAACCCTTACACAATTCATGATGGGGAGTCGGAATGACGTCACTACACCCCGTCATCCTGCTCTTTCTGTTTTGATTGCAATAATGCTAGGAATATTTATTTAATAATGAAGGTGACAAATGCAGAAATATTTTCAGAGAAATATTTTTCGCAAATCTTTAAAGTTCAGCGTCCAAAGTTGCTCACTTATACCTGTAACATATTGCCTTCGTCGCTTTTCATGAAGCAAATTTTATTCCTGTATAAACTTGGGTGTTGGAGGACGTGTGGCGCAAAAAGTTGCCGTCGAACTTTGAGAGTCGTCGATTAACTTTTAATTAATGAAAGGCAGAGTTGGGTTCGAGAACAGTTTTCTGGATATTGATAAAATGGATGGGAACATTTTGTCTGATAGATAAATGGAAAATGTTCAAAATTTTCCGGCTGAATACGTGCTAGTGAATTCAATATTTCCAAATGTTGACCGCACAGCTGCCTGTACCTAAAATTTCATGTGATTTTTTATATATTTTTAAAAAAAAATTATTGACAATGGGCTCACTCTTGACCTCAATCCAGCCCAGAGGCAGGGATGAGATCTACGGTGAAACGAGCTTGCCCAGAAGAAGCCTATTCACTCTCGCCTTGAAGAGATTCGGGTTGTATGAACTCGGGAATGCTATAGCTTTTTTCCAACTAAAGTCTCCAACATAGACGTAGTGGCAGTTTTTCAGCTTAAATTCGGACATAGTAAGGCGCTTGGCACACGCAACGTTCCAAGGTCCAATTCCCATAATTTCGGCCTCCTAACAAGCATAACATCACCTCGCTGATGGACCAATCAGCGCAATTGTTACTTAGCCAGGAAACCCTCAAGTCTAGGTACATACAAGATCCAATAATGTTTCACATATCCGCGTAGTGATATTGGTTTACAATTCTCAGTTATTGGCTTCAGAATGGTTGCCGATAAACGGAAATAGGTTGCCATACCACATAATTGAGACCTAATACTGTAGGGTTATTGGCTAACTGTACTAACTGTAGATACGATATTGAACAGATTCTTACTTCATAAACTGAGAGGATGTTACGTGATCATGTTTTCATTTTTTTCTTTAAAAGCTTATGGAAATTGCAAAAAGGCTCGTGTAGTAGATTATCGTCAATGAGTACAATCAAGTATTAAGTCAGCCGCTACCCCTCAGTCGGCAGTACGAGTAGATACTTGAACAAAAAGATAAGCTGATACACTTTATGTTTCCTTTCGTTAAAAATCACCATGCAAATTAAGTAGATTACGTGAATATCATTAGGTATTATTATTTAAAGAAACGCCTTTATAAGGCAGCATTTACATGCTTCGATACTGTGTGGGAAATAAACAACTCGCGATTTAAAATGAGGGTAATAGTTTACAGTTTATTTTTATTATTTACTTTAAGCACAAAAATGTACAGAGGCGGACTTAATGCCATAGGCATTTTCTACATTTCAACCTTTGTGATGCAGAGACAAATAATGGTAGGTGCAATTATGATAATTGAGGAATACATAGTTTTAATATATATGTATATACAAAAACCTATTAAAACTATAAGTACTACCACTATTTTTATTCAGGTAGGTAAAAGCCTCTTATTCTATTGAAACTCCGTAGGTACTACGCTAGGCCAGCTTGAGATCAAAGTTTTACCGGTGACATGCGACCAATAATACTGTACATAACTTTTTAATACTTGTTCATTCAAACAAAAAATATTTAGACATATCCTAAACCAGGTATTTATAATTTTTAAAGTCAAATTTATAAATAGCAGGATTTATAAATATAATACAGGTGTCAGAAATAACCTAATGAAAATTCCGGAAGGTGTTCGTAAACAAATTAAAGTCATTTTCAGAATTCCTTGTTTAAGATTTTGCAAATATTAATTAACTGCTGCCTTATTGTGAAGGCTTTTTTTACAACTTTTTTTCATGCACTATTTGATGGTCGAAATTGACAATCAACTCAGCCTATCACAGTCCACAGCTGGACATAGGCCTCTCCCAGACTGCGGCACAACACCCTGTCGCGCCGCCGCCTTCCGCGTCCAGTCTGTCCCAGCTACCTTGTTAAGGTCATCCGTCCATCTAGCTGGGGGGCGTCCCACACTACACTTACCGATACGCGAAATTGACAACGCACTGTGGCTCAGTCGATCTATTCTTTAAAAATCTCACCATGAAAACCTAGGTGTAGTGAGCTTGAAGTGTCCAATAACACTATTGACAGCTCTATCCCTAGCATCAGGAGGTATGACAGCTCTCTTCAAGATCAATTGCGCCATGTTTTCACGGTGAGATTTTTACAGAATATACCGCCTGGTCCCTTTTGACAGCCCTTGTTTTGTTTTTAGAGTACGCACTGTATAAGCCTTCATTTCGTGGAATCTCTTTATGAAGCTTGTTCTAAGAAACAAATATTTCCTTGTCCAATAAGAGCCCTTAGATAAAAGGTACAAACCCTTAGAAAAACCGATTCGTGGAAGGTAAACGTGATAGCTAACCAACAAATAATCTCAAATAAAACAGCTGGAAAGTCATTATCGTGACTCATAAATCTGACGGGAAGAGATCCAGCTACCAAGTAGTCAGATTATCTTCACGATCATAATTAAATTAAAATGGTTGACGTCGTGAATCGTAATTTTTTAATAAAAACTTTGTTTCTTGGGTCTTGATTCCTGAATATTGCAATTGTAGTAGCAGTATCTAGTCCCCATTTAAATATTCATAAACCCTTATAAAATACTCAATGTTTAAAACATCGAGTATTTTGTTATTAAAACAAGATCAAATCGCTACTCGATTGCATTTGGTATTTTTTTTTGTAAGACTGAAAATTTTCAATATCTTTTATTGATTTCAGACAGTTTTTAACATGAATTAGAAGTTGTAGAATCAAAAGTTGCAATACAAAATAGCGGATAGCATAAAAATACTAATGTAAAAAAAAAATGTAGGTACCAAAATAATTCTCAATTTCTACATTTATTTAATACAACCTTGAACTTAGGGCTGATTTTTCATTCGACAGATATTTTTTGATTCGTGGAATAAAATTGACGTCTGGCAGTTTTTGTACGGAAGAACTGTCAAAAATTCAAAATTATTCCTCCGATAAAATTATCAGCCGTTGGAAAAATCAGCCCTTATTCCATGACACGCACCTACAATAATATAATAAAACAAAAGAAAGTCCCAGAGTTATTAATATCGCCCAATGTCAATATAATAAAGCAAATAAGGAACAACAGCACACGTACTATATTTATCTTCTTGTTCAACTAAAGAACATCTTTATTTACCATTTATGTACACACATATATAAACAGACATTGAAGAACAGAACAGAAAAAATAGGTACAGAGGTGATGCTTGTGATCTTTATGTTATATACAACTTGCCGCTACAATGGCGACATTAATTTAACACACGGATAGGGCTATAAGTGGCCAGTAATAAAAAAAAAAATATAACAACATAAAATAATTCGTAATTTGAAAACTACCGCCTGCGCCGCTCGCCGACATAGAGCTCTCTCTCTCTCTTTCCTTAAGTTCGCGTACTCTTTGCACGTTATTAATTTAAATTTCATTGATGCGATGTTATGATCCGTGACTCCGGCAAATGACCCCTGCGCTACAATTCTTTAAGTCAGGTTGCTCTAAGATGCTAATTTAGAAAATTGTAAATAAATGAATAAGTAAATAAAAGCGTTTAATGAAATTAAAATATGCCTATGAAACGAAAACGCAAAACCGTATACGTGTGTAAAATTAAAGCGCCACGCTGTATTATAGCCGAGCTTATAATACACCTTGATTACACAGAAGGTGTCCCTATTGTTGGCAGTACATAGATCGCAATAGAACAATAATTAACTATGTTCGATGCTAAATAAATTATAGTTGGAACAGAGGACTGGCGACAGCTTACCTAAGTAGTTCCACAACTGCTATTAGATATTCATAGGGGAAGGCCAAGTTTATGGGTTAAAGCGTCCTCTAAGATTATTCTGTATTGCTAATTGCTAAGCAATATGCATAATGTGGTAAGTTTGTGCCTCTACACGGGTTGGAATCCTTTGCGAGGTGGCACCCTGTCTTTCGGTAGGCTTATGTGGGTCCGACATACGGAGACCCTTTGGAGAGTTTTAATCTTAAGTTTAATGCAACATTAAGATGCAGTCGTCGATAGTCTCCCGGCGTTTAATAGCATGGAAAATTATTAGGATGCATTTAATTCTCTATTGCAATATGTTTATATTAAAAACCCACCATATTACCTTCCTAATAATAAACTCTTCGTCAGCACTTCTTGGTACTGCACACGCTCTGAGTGAAGTATTAATATTCTCGTGTCGACATACCTACGTATGAATACGTACATATCTCTAGCGTTACTAAATGTTTTGCGTGTTGCAACAACTGCGCAGTTAGTTGGAACTCTATGCAATAGATTGTCGAAAACTCGGAACGGATCGTTCTTTTTTTAACGGCAGAATTAATTTCCACCGGCGCCGGTGCGGCAGGGGACTGCTCCACGAGTCACGTTCAACTTTAGCTTTTGAAGCCGAGCGCGAATGGCTAATCGATCGATTAATTTTCACGCCGTTTGAACACGAATTTCTCCTGGAATGCAAGGATTGGAATCTCTAATACCTTAAAATACACCCTCTTGTAGGACGCAGGTACTCACTTTATTAAATAACTCCAAGTTTTTATAGGCTAATCAGACCGGGACAACTATTTAATCGTTTCGCAGAGCTTTGTATTTCATTTTACAACTACAATTCCCAAGAGCCCATTACACCCATACCAGCAGATAAAACCGTAACAGTTTATTGCCAGTTGAGAACAGATTATTTCATCAAATAGCCTATCATAAATCTGTGTTTTATTGAATTTCAACGAACATGAAATTAAATAGATATCAGCTATAAACAGCAATGATTCCCGGTGAGCATTTCAATCGACCGATACGAGATTAAGTCCGATGCGAACGCAACAGGAAACTGGAGCGAAATCGATTCATACAACGAATCGAGCAGAGGCGGCTGTTATGGCGCCGCAACAAATTGAAATTGATACCATCGGTGGGCAGTAGCGAGCGGCCGGATATTACGGGTGTCAAGCGCAATCACGCACTAGCCTGCGAGCACTGCCCTAGCCACTGGCTAGGTGGACGCCGTATCTAACACTTTGTTAGATCTGCGCTGGCCTCCGTGTTGTTCGTGCGTAATTGCGCCATTCACTCGAATTTGGCAGTCGATGGTGTGTGGCATACGTGTTCATGAATCCACTTAGACAGATATTTCCAGCGCTGTTTTCAAAAGCAGTTAATAGAGCGTCCTTAATTGGGTCAATGAAAAACTTTAAGGACGAATGAACCTTTACATTTTGATGCGCAGTGTGCTATTTATAGTGTTCTGTATTGTGAATGGAAGACATACTTAGACGGTTTTGGTTATCTAGTAGGTACTAACACCTCAATAATTAATTTGTCAGTATCTTCAAGGTTTGCTTTGTACCTAAGTTCCACTTAGATTTCAAGTTATTAACAAATGCTTTATTTCTAAAGACCTACAATATTGAACTCTGCACAACAGTAGGTATTTTTTGTTAACCATAATTTTTAACCCCCGACGCAAAAACGACGGGGTGTTATAAGTTTGACGTGTGTGTGTGTGTGTATGTCTGTCTGTGGCATCGTAGCTCCCGAACGGATGGAGTGATTTTGATTTTGTTTTTTTTTTTGTTTGAAAGGTGAATTTGTCGGGAGTGTTCTTAGCTATGTTTGATGAAAATCGGTCCAAGATGGCCGCCGCCACAAAATGGCGGATTACATATTTTTGTCATAACTCCCTCTATATGGGTATCAAATGAAAGGGACTGACTGAAACGGACTTGACTATTAGAATACTATACACGATGACAAATTTCAAATCCAAGATGGCCGCCACCACAAAATGGCGAATGATAAAACACCCGATTAAACACCAAATTACCTGAATTGTAAAATGCAAGAAAATAAAAGAAATTAAATAATAAGGAGTCCCTACAAAAAGCATGAAATAAAAAATAAAATAAAAAAATAAAAAGACCGGTCCCCCGTCGGGGGACCGCTTTAATTGTTAGCCTAAAGTTCTGTTAAAGTTTAAAATAGTAGCGGTACCCCGACGGAGCAACATTTAATCAAAAAAAGTCATACTTACTTACGTAGGATCATAATTTGAAGGTTATTTTTTTCTTTTTATAGGGTATTTTGTGTCGGGGGTTTTTTAAATATTAAATTTAATTTTTCTTAATAGATTCTCAATAGAATATAGCACTTAAGAAAATACTATCTTTTAAATAAAAAAAAATGTTTAACTGACACAACATTCAATTAATTTCATGATTTCTAGCTCGGAACACTTAAATAAATAAACCAAAGTCATAAAAAGTTTGCATTAGAATATAATTTTAAAAAAGAACTGCTCGTTTTTTAAGAAAAAAACAATGATAGCCATTTTCTCAAAATAAAAAATAGATTAAAAAGAAAAACTTTATGGCATTGCGTATTATTTTCACCGCGAGTGGCCAGTGTTTTAAATCATTATTTTAAAGAGGTTTCATAAAAAAATTGGCCTTTTCTTTTCGGGTATAATTTCTTTTTGAATCAAAACGGTAAAAACGTTTGCTGTAAATAATAAAGAGTTTGTAATCAAATTAACGTGCCTGCTTATAATCTGCTGTATAATATTAATAGTCGAATATATTTTTTATCGTACGAAAAATAAAAGTTTTATGTTGTGTGTTGGTATATAAATGATGAAATACGCGACCTTTCATTTCAAATACAATATAGGTACACAAAATAATTTAGATGGCATACCTACCGTCCAATTATATTGCATAGCTTGGATTACATGGAATGAAAATTGATAAAACAACGTCATAAAAAAGGCTGTATTATAACTGGCCGTAAAAAATTATCTACTGTAATTTTTTTGAAAAATAAATAGCTAAAAAAATTAAAACTAATGACATCGTGTAATATTTTCACCACGAATGACTAGTTAGTGACTGATGTCTTTATTTTAAAAGAGGTTAGGTAGCTACGTCAAATGAAGATTTGATTGGCCTGTGCAGTTGCCGCGAACAATATTATTTTATTATGTGACATAATTTTATTCCATTTTACATTTTCATTTTTTATCGTAATCGTTGTTAAGAATTGATTATCGTATTACAGGCTTTTGTAGTAGTAGTAGGTGAGTGTGAGGTTTCGTACAAAATAGAATAACAAGAAACAAACTTTTCGAAAATTACCAAGTAACAGGTAAATAAACCAATTCTATAATTACTAACTTAAGATTCTTTTGTCCCACAGGAAGCGGATAAAAGTCGCCTTTTATAGGTATTATTTTCTTTGTATTATAACATGAATGAGTCATTACGAGTCGCGAGTTCACGAAAGGCTTCTCTCGAGACATAATTCAATACCTTTTGTGCATATTTTTTTTGTGACTCGTGGTACTTATTACGGTAAAAACCTTCGTGATACCAAACCGTTAGTCACATTCATTATCGTTGTATAAATTATGCCCTCATACACAATTATTGTATAGTTCAGGATACGGCCGTGGTGTTGTGCGTGATCTATAAAACTTAAAACGTCGGCGACGTTTGATAATCTGCTGCCTAATGATATTGCATTGATTTTATCTTTCTAATTTCCATTTTGTTGATTAATGCTATTTCAGAAGCGGAATTGTATTCGATTGAAAGGTTTCGTGATTCGTAATTAGGTTTGGAATCTCATTTCGTGTTTAGCCGCTATGTAATTAGTGAATTACTCAGTTATTTTGTGGTTTTACGGTGCAGTTTGTTGGTTCCACAGTGAGTTCAAAAGTTAAACTCCATATAAATTTGAGATATTCGTGATCATACTGTGCGAGAGAAATATATCGTTCAAATAAATCTAACGGAGCAAAAAGAAAATACTAACTTTTAGCGGAATAAAAAGTCGAAGTGTATCTTATAATAATTAAATAATGTAGCTTGGCTGGTCCAACGGTAGACCGCGGAGGTAATGATACCTAATCTACGGCGAATTGGACTATAATCGAGAAAGTTAGGACGAATAGAATTGAATATTCTATTCAAAATTCCAAATTATAGCTTTCATACAGGTAATGGAAAACTCTTACATCTTAAAGATTATTAAGGAATATTAGATGTAATACGATGAAAATCTCTGCCGTAGATAACGATACGGTAAAGTAGTACCTAATGTCGGCCTTGTTGAAAGATTTAGGTGCCGAAACCTTATAGTACGATATTCGAAACGACGTACTCAGATTTTATTACAGATTTGTTCAAGACATCTTAAAATATTGTTAGTTAATTTTCAGTTTGCAGCATTTTAATCTTTTTACTTTAGACAGTAAATGAATAGGTTTGTAAAATTAAAGTTACCATTACCATTAGGTACATGACAAACTAAGAACAAACATCACAATAACGCAAAAAATAAAACAGGAAATTATAAAAGATGCACATAATATTTTTTCAAAAATTCCAAGCTCTTTTGGGTTAGTTGTGAACAGGAACAAACTAGATGGTCATCTAGTAGGAAGTTACAATGAAAGTTTAACTGCAAGAGATCATTAAATGACTATGAAGAACGAGATAGTAAAAGAGGCGACTCTTGCAAAGAGCGACTTTAACAATTGCGGCTAAAAGTTTTCTAACAATTTAATTTAGTTTGGGAGTAAAGCGGCGATTTGTTTAACGTCGGCTCCTAAGGTTCACGTCACAAGCACCGGGCTTCTAACATTGTATGCAGCGATCGAATTCGTTTAACACGTGACTGGACACCGGCGGTAGTTTAATAGCCTCGTATATGTAAAGGACAGGCGCGGTCTACGTCCAACCAATTTGCAATAAAACAATATGGCGCGCCGCCCCAGCACACCCCGGCTTGTGGCCGACCGTTCTGCCAGCCTCTTGTTGTATTTTATATTTATCCTACCCGCCAACTTTTATGTCACATTACCGATGTTACGTCATATTTTCAAGCGAAATTAATCCGAGAAGACTGTGTGTAATTCCTCTTTGAATCCATTTCGTTCTCTTTTGCCCACCTTTTTGATATTTTTTGCGACGTACTCGTTACAAGTCCGATGGAAGAAAGCAAGATAAACTAATTAACATGCAACGGAGGGAAATCAGATTAAAATAACTTTTAATGAACCTCTATCCTTTAATAATATTCATGAAAGCGTAGGTACCTACTTAATAAATGTCGTCTCAGTAGCGTATTAAATTATACTTTCTCGACTCTAGTATAACTTAAAATAATCTTCTATAGGTACCATAAAAAGCTGAATCTTAGACTTCGTTAAGATTTTAGTGCTTATAATAATAAATGTAACTTTGTTTACTTTTGAGAATTATGATGTCTATTATTATTTTAAAACTTCAATATTCTGGTCGCCAATAAACACCTGCTGTGAGGCAATTTTTGTGAAATAGAGTTTTCAATCGACAAACCGTTAAATACTTAGTACTTTTCGGTTTCAATGGCACTTCTAAAGACAATCGTAGCTATTTTCGCATGTGAGCCCACTACCTACAGCTTATTCGTATTCTGAATTATTCTGTAGTCTATTTTCGTAGTATATCCAAGGACAGTTTCAAGAATAGGCTGAAGAATCTTATCTAATACTTGAACACCGAAAATTCTGTTATGATGTCGTCATGTTTGCCGAGCAATCCCTTTGAAATCCAATTTCCCGAGTATGTTTGTACAGCCAATGTACTTCTAGCTTCTTGATACATTAGGTGCTCTTTTATTTTTAATTATGAAGGGAAGTGAGCACGTTTAAAGGTTTAAGGGCGATGTAAAACAGCTCCCCTAAATATTGCTGAACGGTGTTGGAACAAAGCCGTGTAAAATCAATACAGGCAAAGCAAACCCGTATAACTGCCGGTTCCGTTTTGAATTGGATTTCAAAGTAGCAGTACTACATTTTTGTGGACACCGAAGCGAATGTGACGGGTGAGGAACATAAAAATAAAAGAGATGGTTTTGACGTTCTGTGTGAAGCGATCCAATGCGTAAAGATAGAGTAAATAAAGACTTATTTGCTCCAATTACTGGTATTGCTTTGAAGTGCCTAAGCTTATAAGGTATCTATAAAGTTATACTTCTTCAGATTAGTGTAAATAACTAATACAATTACTTATTAAATTATAAATTATGGATTAGTATTTTATTTAAAGTAAAATCTGACGAGCCATACATACATTTATTAATAAAATATCCAAGTATGTAAGCAAGTAGTTTTACGTGTTTGTATTTTCAGTTGTACCAACGTTATTTATTTAGCTTTTGACAAAATAAATATTATACTTTCTAGCTTCGCAATGCAGACGTCTCTACCGTAGATGTGCTTTGCATATAAATATAACCAATGTTTGGTTAACATTTTCACCAAAAGACGTAGAAACCTAATATATTCGTCTTGGTACGTCTAATAAAATACCATATTGTATGGAAGCATTTCCATGTCAAACTATATGTAGATATTAAGCAACTCAAAAGAGGGTAAGAAAATATTGCACCTTTATTTACGGTAGAATATTGAATTTAAACTATGCGGGAAACAAAAAATTGTGTCGAATTCAAATAAAAAAAAATCCTACTCAAATAATTTTCTTAAAGTACTGGCTGTTACAACAATGCCTTGTGTCAAAAAAAAAAAACAAAATCTGTTGATTATCGGCGGGAAAAGACAGCTGTCATTTTGAAATAATGTTTGCTAACTATTTTAAATTTGATTGTGTATGTTAAAAAACAATAGTTTTGGTTTTCATAATATCTCCTATCTATAGTGATATGGAGATAATTAAGCATAGTGGCCAGCAGTGCTCTGTTAACCTTGTTGCGGTGCGGTAATAGTTCGGTTTTACAATTACGTTGTATGGTTTTGTAAACAAAATGGTTGCGTAGTTTTCGGTAGTGTAGTTATGAGCGGTTAAACGCTTCTAATGGTTGATCCTTGCAATGAGATTTTGTCATTACGTTGGTACTCGTATTTATGGGGCATTCATTATAAAATGTAATAAAGTTCTTGGGAAAAGCAGCAAATTAGCTAGCAGGAAATGTGGGGGGTACCTAGTGTAACTAATAGATAAAAAAATTGTGTAACATTATTTTCATTTAAAAGAGCGTCTTTGGAGTTTCTTGCCCGTTCGTCTCCATAGGTACTGTATGAGAGGTACTTACGAGTACATCAATAAGACAATATATCTTTCAGGTAAAATAATGATTACGAAATCGTTTCACGTGTTTTACTTCTTTTTTCTTCTCCCTTGGCGTGTCAGCCAAATCTGACGCCTGTGTTCTATCTACCTTCTCAATTTGTATTGGCGTTTATCTTATTATTGTTATACCGTTATCTTATAATAATTAACCAAAAAGATTCATGCCATAAACTATACTGCAGTACCTACTATGCTGTAGAATGGGCAACTAGCGTCATCTTTCAGCGTCTCCTTGATAATTCAAAAGATAAATAAATGCTTCGAGTTGGAGTTTGAAAAACAAAAATATTTAACAGCTGTTTTCATTGTTTCAGATTTACACTACCAGCCTAGACCTCCAGCTCCGGAAGGTAAGAAACTAATTTAATCTTTTTAATTTATTTTATTTACTATACTTAGGTATGTGCACATAAAGAGGACTTAGTTAATTATAGGTGATGCAATTTTGAGTACAATATGTATTGTGTTTTACAGACGTTTACGGAATTGACTTCTTAAGTTCAAGTTTGTAGGTCAAAACCTGGCATGTTTTATTGTGACCGTGATTAGTCTTAAGTTATGTAAATTACTAACTAAGTTTTCTAAAGCCCGTATTTATTCACCGCTATGATTGAACTTCTTACGTACTGACGATTGTTTACAAAAGGCTCAATTACTAAAAATATTAGGTGCCTAAATAACTTAAAATACTACTGAGACACACTTTGACTTCATTTCTTTATTTCTGATACTGTAAATGCAATTACGTTTCCATCATATAAAAACTACGAATTGTGATCTACTTACTTACATTCGCACAAGTTTTATCCTATTAAATTTTTACACCATTGACTTATTTCACTCACATTTTATGCATTTGTAAATTACATAATATACTTATCTAAATTAAAAATAAATATTCATATACATCATGTATTTGGTTTCATAAATTATTATTGTTTGTTTGTGTTATTATTGTTTGTGACAGCAATTCTACGTTTTTTATTTTATTACATGTACTTCTTGTGAGCTTAGAGCTTTCCGTTGTACATATGTAAGTATGTTTCAGAGAATCAAATGCTTTTTTATAGTCTACAAAGGCCAAAGAGTATGTCTTCCCATATTCATTGTATTTTTTCCACGACTTGATTTATGATATGGAAATGATCCATTATTGAAAAATGGCTTCGGAATCCAGCCTGTTCTTTCAAGTAATTTTCGTTCAGTATTGAGCTAATTCTGTTTAGTTAAGTACCTTTGAAAATATCAAGCTGTTGGGTCGATAGATTATTTATTTCAGCTTTATCACGAAGTCCATTGTTTTTCATGATTTCTTTGGTGAGTATGTCATCGATCAGATTGTAATGACTATTGTATATGTTATTCAATGTTATTACAGAGCTTTAATGAAATTAATTTGTATCAGACAAACAATACATACCATATAATTATATAGCTGTAATTGATGTTAATTTTAATAACAAACTGATAACACTATCGATCGTGCTTAAAATTCTATTTATGTTTAAATTAAATAGAGGACATATCAATGTAGATACTTAACTGAACTAATTGATATTTCGTTACTATTGCAAATAGTTTTACTAAACTATCTATGTGTTTATTTCGGTTATGCCCGTATGTTAGAGTGTTATTTTTATACCCTGTTTTCATGAGCTCTCATACGCTAAGTTTAAAGAACAAGAACGGTTTTGAAATCCGAAAACAGAGGCGAATATGGAAGTTATTGAAACCGTAAACATGACTGTTGTCTGACGAACGTTATTAAGTACATAAAAACGTGTATATTGCGTGTAAGACTGAAGCTATGTGCCTAAGCCCCGTTCATAAAATTATTACATAATTTATATTACAACCGATTCACTTAATCGACCGCTTAAAAAGCTTTTCAGTTTGATTAAATTTATAGTTTTTACACGCTCGTAACTTCGTACGTAAAAGCCCAACATCAATAAAATTAATGAATTGAAAACGTGGATTACGTTTGAAAATTAATATTATGGGTTTTACTTTCGCGTAACTTGTAACGGATAATCTGTAATGTGTATTTTGTGTTCAGTATGTGGGTCGTGGAAACTGGATTACTTTTCCAATGTGTGTTTACTTTATATATTATAGGGTAAAAGAGGTATGTTTTCAAAATTGTAGTTTGGGAGCCTCGATGAGTTAAATGTTTATGTTTGAAGCTTAATATGGTTATTTATTTAAATAAGTGTCTTTCTATTCCATTTAACTAATAGGAATTTAAGGAACTCAACCAAGAGATCTTGATAAAATCTTCGATGCTTAAATGATTTCGCTCTACTGTCTCTCTTGTCAACTTATGTTAAGTAACTCTTTTAGTTGCGTAGGTATATCAGCTGAGTAATAAATGCGTCGGTACGTCTTCAAAGCTTATCTTTAGTCCACAATCCACATGTGTAGGTACCTACTGTGCGAGTGACATGCCAACTACGTCGGTGTCTCGAGCCAACCAAAATTGCTTTGTCTCTGAGACTTTAGGAGGGCGCGTCCCGAATTATGTGGGTGACAGTCAGCTCCTACATTATATCGTGTTATTATTGTAGGTTTATTCGTTTCAAGGAATTGTTCTAATGAGTATTGCGTTGTGTATTAAGGTTCACTTATTCAACTGGACTGAAAAGTGTTAGTCCTTCGATATTTGTTCTAAATAGATAGAGCACACAGACACAGGTTTTTGGTCGACATGGAAGATATTACGGCTAAATATTCATAGTTATGAATACCGGGGTCTCACTAACTCGTCAGGTACGAATGAGAATGTATCCTCATGTTTTCGGAAACGTAAAAAATAATTCTTCATTCTTAGATCAACAAAATTCCAACAACCTCCGTCTTATTATAAATTCAACCCGCATGAGTAGAATTTTATTTATTCACAGATAATATGGATAATTTAAACAGCTCTCGCGCCTGAAAAAGCGCCGCGGTGAATTTCCTAATTTTCTTCCATTCACGGAGCATCCGCCATCATTTTTATCTCCCCTCCCTGTCTCCATTTATCTCGGGCTTCTCCAACAGCGATTCGCGTTCTTACATTTTGTTTGTTTCTTACAAAATTGTTATTTCCGACTGCTTTCTTTTCTTAAGCGGATTCGTCTGTAACCTTTATATGAAAGCTAAGGAAATGAGTTCGCCGCTGAATTCTTATACTTGACCTCTTTTCAAGAGACAAATACAATAATGAAAACAATTTGTCATCTTCAAAGTCACAGGTTATTTATATCTCACAATCACAATGGGGTGTCTAAGGGATAAGGATCCTTCTATATTCGCACCGAAGTTTAATTATAAGAATCTTATTTTAATCTACATTTCAATTGGAACATTTGAATGAATGTCACGACTTTGCGAGATTTTAGTCGACGGTATAAATTATAAACGTAATTATTTTAGTTATTATATAAACACGTCAGTGTTAAACAATTCTGTGTAAGTGCTTGTGCACTTCAACCAAGTTTATTATATTCCTAGTCGTCGCGTGTTAGTCGTTGTATAATTAATTGTGAGTTAGGTTCAACTTCGCATACAAAGTTCATTATTTTGTTAGTTAGAATGAGAACAACTAAAGTGAGTTGTACGCTGTACAGTCACTTACAGAGTGCTGAAAAGACTAAACTAACAGCACGTTGCAATGAAGGCGCTTGCTGAAATCAATGAGTTCTTACTCAGCTGCTGTCTAGTCTAAAGATTTTCAAGCATTCCCACCCTCCTATGGGCGCAGGTGTTGAAATGTCCTACCATTATTAAAAATTCCGATAGAATTTCTTTGTAAAAACGCTCGGAAAATATTAACTTAAACTTGGTTGCATGAATGATTTAGATGGAGAATTGGTTCGGTTTTACGCAAATCCTATTAAAAATGGTGGACTGTCAGAGACATTGAAACCTTTTCGATTTAAGTTTTTCTATGGATTTCACGTCTACTCAGGTATATGTACCTACGTAATTAGATTGATTGTTGTAGAAAAAGATGTACGTGCAAATGATACATATATAGGTATCGAAAAGTTTATTAAATAATAGAACTTAGTAACAGGTGCACACTTTGTAAATATCAGATAATTTTGATCAAATATTTCGTCCATGATCATGACCTTTTTGTAAAACATCTTTATTAAGTCCATAAACTTGAAGTATTATTGGCTCACGACTGCCAAAACTTAAAAGTTTATGATCGAGAAGAAAATTGTAAATTAACTTTTAGTAAGCCGCTGTGTGACTTTGCGGCCGGCAATATCTGCTTAGAATTTTAACAAGGCGATAGAAATCGGTAATCTTTAAAGCTTGTTCTAACATAAAGCTGTGGCGAAACGAGAACTCGCATCTTATTTTAGTCCGCCTTAATAATTTAGTCACGCCTCTGACTCCCCAGGTAGAAAATTGGAAATTGTGTCATCCATAGCGGAGTTCGCTAAAGAATTATATCTTGCTCAAAGAATTCGCCGGTGGCTTGCGGCCCGGGATATCAGTTTTATTAGCGCTATTCACGGCCGAGCCCGACGACGTACCGTAATCAATTCCGTAAATTTCTGAATATTAGATATTCTAATGTTTTATATCGACCAGTTTAATAATAGATTGTGTTTAATAATTTATAGGCCTTCCTTAAGGTGTATATAGGGCTCGCTGACCTTGTGCATGTGGGCGGAGCTAAACGCTCTACTCCCGAAAACGTAAAACGCGCGCGGTGGCGCGCTGAACTAAAACGACGATCAAAGAGTATGCAGAGGCACAGACATGCCGCCCGCAGGTCGCTATTTTTGCCAACGATTCCAGAAGGGAATTGCGGTTGCAAGTCTGATATATTTTGTATAGATTGATACGTATGTTACGTATATTTTAAGCATTTTTCATTTAGAAATTTCGATTTTATTTAAAATCAGAACTTAGTTCCTGCGGGGGTAAAACTTTTCTTAGGAATCGAATAACATTTTATTTGCATACTGTAGGTAGGAGGATTTATTAAGTACATAAAAATGAGATTTTATAAAAAATGTGATCCTGTTTCACCAATTTGAATTATTATAAATCAGTAATAAACCTACCTAACTAGCACTGTACCTAAATAGCATTTTAGGGTTCCGTAGCCAATCGAACGATGTTATAGTTTCGGCAGTGACCTTGAAATAATTACCTACGGCCGTTTAGTAGATAAACCTCGTCATGGGTGTCATTTTCGTGGTTTTCGAGGGTGCTGGAGCCGATTATAAAGTCAAAATGAAAATCCAAGATGGCGGCTGCAAAACTTTTCAAAATATTCGTCATGGGTGTCGTTTTCGTGGTTTTCGAGGGTGCTGGAGCCAATAGTGAGGTCAAAATGAAAATCTAAAATGGCGGCTGCAAAAATTTTTAAATTTTTCATCATGGGTGTCGTTTTCATGGTTTTCGAGGGTGCTGGAGCCAATAGTGAGGTCAAAATGAAAATCTAAAATAGCGGCTGCAAAAATTTTCAAATTTTTCATCATGGGTGTCGTTTTCATGGTTTTTGAGGCTGCTGAAGCCAATAGTGAGGTCAAAATGAAAATCTAAGATGGCGGGTGCGAAAATTTTCAAAATTTTCGTCATGGGTGTCATTTTCGTGGTTTTCGAGGCTGCTGAAGCCAATAGTGAGGTCAAAATGAAAATCTAAGATGGCGGGTGCGAAAATTTTCAAAATTTTCGTCACGGGTGTCATTTTCGTGGTTTTCGAGGGTGCTGGAGCCGATTATAAAGTCAAAATGAAAATCCAGTATGGCGGCTGCAAAACTTTTCAAAATATTCGTCATGGGTGTCGTTTTCGTGGTTTTCGAGGGTGCTGGAGCCAATAGTGAGGTCAAAATGAAAATCTAAAATGGCGACTGCAAAAATTTTCAAATTTTTCATCATGGGTGTGGTTTTTGAGTTTGCTGAAGCCAATAGTGAGGTCAAAATGAAAATCCAAAATGGCGGCTGCAATAAATTTGGAATTTTGCTTCATAAGTGTCGTTTTCGTGGTTTTCCAGAGTGATAAAGCCAATAGTGAGGTCAAAATAAAAATCCAAAATGGCGGCTTCAAAAATCTAGTTTTAGTTGTAACTAATTATTCAGTCATCATTTGAGGTGTTGGTTACATATAAAACTAATTTTCCTTCTTAAATATCTAAATAAAGAACTGGATAAATAGATAATCTTTCAATAATAAGTTACCTGTATTAAATCAATTGAATTTTAATACACAATGATACAGTATTCACGGAAACGCATTTCTTGTGTCTTAACCGTATAGGATATTGTTTTTGCAATCTATCTGTCACTCACTCACTCACTCACTCATGCGTAGGGTTGCCAACTCTTTTTCATTCAAAAATAGTAGTTTTAAAATAATTACCCAAAAAATATAGTAGATAGCGAAAAAAAAAAAAAAATAGTAGGTTTTAAAATACTTTATTTCTTAAAAGTATATTTTTTGCTGCTTTGAGCCTTCATAGCTATTAGGGCAATTTAAATGATTAAATACCATTAAGTCAGCTCAGCTTTAATTAATTTTATACTGGCCCAAATGCGCTCATTGCCATTTATCATTCATTTCAGAAAATATTATGCTCTGTATAGGCGGATGTTGCCAGAATTAATATTATTTTTTAAATATTTGTACAATCTGCATCACTCAAAACTTGTTGCCATTTTTCACCTGTACTTTTTGAAAAAAAAATTCATCAGAAAGAAGAATATCTAGAACTTTATTCATCTGATTTATTTCTATAAATAAATCATTAAGTAAGTAGCTATTTCCAAAACACAATCTCAGAGGATAGGCGCGAAATTGAAAATCTGTCAAACTCAAAATGACATACCAGAATCGTTCAGAAACAGATATCCCACAAAAACATTTCATGTTAAATGTTGCCAAGACGAGACCATGTAGCTGGCACTGTAAAAAGTAATCAGATCTCATTTAGAGCCAAGCTTCTAACTCTACAAGGCCTAACTTCGCAAACTCTACACCTTAGTCAAAATATGTGGCTTGGCCATGTCGCTACATTCACATGAGCGTAAATTGAAAAACTGTTATACAATGGTTCTTGTAGTAACGAAACGGCCAAGCCATATATTTTGACTAAGCGAAGCGAAGCGAAGTTAGGCTTTGTAGAGTTAGGGCGTGTAGAGTTAGAAGCTTGGCTCTAAATGAGATCTGATTACTTTTTGACAGTGCGAGCTACATGGTTTCGTCTTGGCAACATTTAACATGAAATGTTTTTGTGGGATTTCATTTCTTTTTGTAAGTTGCTTATGATTTACTAAAAATCCTGAAATACATATCTTATTATTTATAACAAGGACCTATCTCCCTATATACATTTTCAGACCTCTAGCATCAAAATTTACGGAAGTCTCATAAAAACTTTCACCCCCTAGTTTAAGGGGTTGGGGGGATAAAAGTTTCAAGTTTTATAATTTTTGTTGTTGTTTATGTACTATTACTAGCTTACATACCAAATTTCAGCTTTCTAGGACTTCAGGAAGAACCTTAAGAATATTGAGGATCATCAGTGAGTCAGTGACAAAATCGGGGTATTTTAGATATCAATAAAATCTAAAGTATAAGAGCTATGTAATTGAAACTTTATAGGTTTAATAAGTCAACCACTGACATCATATCCCGAAAATTTTGTTTATCTGGTATAATCTAAACCCAAGTTAAGAAGGTTCAAAAATACGACGAAGTGCTTCGAGAAAAGGTAGGTAGTGCCCTTGCGCTTTGCTTGGCTCGTCTTGGCAGATTATTGCTTAGTGGGTTTTACCTATGCCTAATAATATAGTAGTTTCGCCTACTATATACTTTTTTCAAAAATATAGTAGTCGGGCCTCTAATATAGTAGGATACTATATTATATAGTAGGGTTGGCAACCCTACTCATGCGGTCTCGTGATAAATAACATTGTTTATTTGGCAACTCATCACACTAAGTATATTATTGTCAAATAAGTATCGTGTACCTAAAATCAAGTAATAATTAGTAAATTTTAGTTTGATCGGAATAACTTAGATTATTCGAAGTTCCTTATGTATGATTTAAAAAAAAAACAATTTTTTGTAGCTGCCATCTTGGATTTACATTGTGAGCTCACTATCAGCTGTAGTACCCTCGAAAACTATGAAAATTACACCCATGATGAAATATCTGAAAATTGTTGTAGCCGCCATTTTGGATTTTTATTTTGACCTCATTATCGGTTTTATCGCCCTCGAAAAGTGGGAAAACGACACCCATGATGAAATATTTGAAAATTTTTGCAGCCGCCATTTTGAATTTTTATTTTGACCTCACTATCGGCTTTATCAACCCCGAAAAGCATGAAAACGACACCCATGATGAAAAATTTGAAAATTTTCGCAACCACCATTTTCGATTTTTATTTTGACCTCACTATCGGCTTTATCACCCCCGAAAAGCATGAAAACGACATCACTGACGAAAAGTTTGAAAATTTTCGCAGCCGCCATTTTGGATTTTTATTTTGACCTGACAATCGGCTTGATCACCCTCGAAAAGTATGAAAACGACACCCATGACGAAAATTCTGAAAATTTTCGCACCCGCCATCTTAGATTTTCATTTTGACCTCACTATTGGCTTCAGCAGCCTCAAAAACCATGAAAACGACACCCATGATGAAAAATTTGAAAATTTTCGCAACCGTCATTTTGGATTTTTATTTTGACCTCACTAGCGGCTTTAACACCCCCGAAAAGCATAAAAACGACACCCATGACAAAAATTCTGAAAATTTTCGCACCTGCCATCTTAGATTTTCATTTTGACCTCACTATTGGCTTCAGCAGCCTCAAAAACCATGAAAACGACACCCATGATGAAATATTTGAAAATTTTCGCAACCGTCATTTTGGATTTTTATTTTGACCTCACTAGCGGCTTTATCACCCCCGAAAAGCATAAAAACGACACCCATGATGAAAAATTTGAAAATTTTCGCAGCCGCCATTTTGGATTTTAATTTTGACCTCACTAGCGGCTTTATCACCCCCGAAAAGCATGAAAACGACACCCATGATGAAATATTTGAAAATTTTCGCAGCCGCCATTTTAGATTTTTATTTTGACCTCACTAGCGGCTTTATCACCCCCGAAAAGCATGAAAACGACACCCATGATGAAATATTTGAAAATTTTCGCAGCCGCCATTTTAGATTTTTATTTTGACCTCACTAGCGGCTTTATCACCCCCGAAAAGCATGAAAACGACACCCATGATGAAATATTTGAAAATTTTTGCAGCCGCCATATTGGATTTTTATTTTGACCTCACTATCGGCTTTATCACCCCCGAAAAGCATGAAAACGACACCCATGATGAAATATTTGAAAATTTTCGCAGCCGCCATTTTCGATTTTTATTTTGACCTCACTAGCGGCTTTATCACCCCCGAAAAGCATGAAAACGACACCCATGATGAAATATTTGAAAATTTTTGCAGCCGCCATATTGGATTTTTATTTTGACCTCACTATCGGCTTTATCACCCCCAAAAAGCATAAAAACGACACCCATGATGAAAAATTTGAAAATTTTCGCAGCCGCCATTTTGGATTTTTATTTTGACCTCACTAGCGGCTTTATCACCCCCGAAAAGCATGAAAACGACACCCATGATAAAATATTTGAAAATTTTCGCAGCCGCCATTTTAGATTTTTATTTTGACCTCACTAGCGGCTTTATCACTCCCGAAAAGCATGAAAACGACACCCATGATGAAATATTTGAAAATTTTTGCAGCCGCCATTTTGGATTTTTATTTTGACCTCACTATCGGCTTTATCACCCTCGAAAAGTATGAAAACGATACCCATGATGAAATATTTGAAAATTTTTGCAGCCGCCATATTGGATTTTTATTTTGACCTCACTATCGGCTTTATCACCCTCGAAAAGTATGAAAACGACACCCATGATGAAAAACTTGAAAATTTTCGCAGCCGCCATCTTGGACTTTTATTTTGATCAAATCCAATCTTTTCTCATTTTATTATTAGTTTAGATATGACTACTTGTATTTTACTATCGTAAGTATTCGTAAGCGTCCACGCGCACAATAGAAATGGGCCATCTGCAGCGAGCTAGTCAATAAACACACACTGATACAATTCGTTCGTAAATATTTGCACTAACACAGACAGACGCGCATAGTCGGTCGATAGCCGGAGCGTAGCAGCGAGCGACACAGCCATCCCGTCTCAATGCTAACGCACGACTGCCGCCCGCGCCCGCGCAGAGCCCCTCTGAAGCTCGATCTCAAAGTGGGGACATTTCCTTTGCAAATGTTAATTGATTTACATAAGCTAAGACAAATCTGTAGTACCTCTAACCATCGATTTTTCAGTGTAAAAATATTTCCAAACATCAAAGCCGTTTAGAAGTAATATCGAATTTCAGAAAAAAATAGCGTGTTGGTAAATATTTTTTTAAGGCAAAAGTATTAGCCATACGAAAAAATCCTTCTACAGAAATGTTGTTCATGAATCTATAGCAAACATATATTTTTTACAGATCTTTTAATCAAGCCGTTAATGAGAAATATTCTTCATAAAGTGACCGTATTACGGTACTAAACGAGAGTAAGGCCCTTAAGTCGTATCCATTACGTAAATTAAGGTACAAAGCTAAAATTCTCGTGCCACCCTTTGCGGCACTGTTTTTTAAATAACATTTTCGGTGAACACAACACAGAGTTGATACAGTAATGACTTTCACAGCCACTCCACAACACTCATGCATAATAAATATCCAAGTAATATTGCGAATACTGTGTGGGCTTCCAGTGCATACCTTCCTGCTATTTGCATATGTTAAATTCAATTAATTCATATAAATATAAGCATTTTACGTTCCATTGCATTTTTAATTTCAATTCGTCATGGTCACTGACGTGAATGCTGAACAACTTTTCATTTTTCAGAAGCGTGTGAAAAAACATTTTGTCGTTGGGGCGCGGAGTGTGTGTCCCTCGGGGACGGGCGGGCCCACTGCGCCTGTCCCGCGACGTGTCCCACATCGCCGGCGCCCGTGTGCTCCACGGCCGGTCGCACCTACCGCAACCATTGCTACTTACGTAAGGAAGCCTGCGAGCGACGCCTGAACCTACGCGTCAAGCACGAGGGCGAATGCGGTAAGAGTCGCCAACACCTAACTTTATTTATTTTATGATGATTAAATGTTGCTGGTTTAAACGTGAAATTCTATTTGAGGCTCAGTATACATTAGGTTGAGATAACATTATTAATTCATCCGTTAATTTAATTAGACTGCGTGCAACGTTTGTGATATGGGATTCGTGATATTTAACCTAGAATAGCATGCAACTTCTGTATTTCTGAATATTGAAACAGCAACACAAAGCTTATGTGGCACAATGATATTACTAATACTACCCGAACAAAGGCAATTTATCACGCAGATTCGTGACATCGCCCAGCTACTCAAATGCCATTATCAATTTTCATTACGTGCATTTCAACGCGAAAAATATCTGTGTAATTAATTTATGGCCTAGAGTGCAGCCATTTGGATAGATATTTTTAATAAATAACGCATGTTAAGTCTAAATAATATTTTTCTTTTTACTTGTGGAAATGTTTTAAATTGTTAACTGTCTATATTTTTAATGTAATCTATTTAAAGTTAGTCTATTTATTATTGCGTATTCCAGCCAAATTATTGGTATTTAATTTTCCATTCAAACAGTCACTTTAGCCGACGTCGATGAGAGCCGGCCCTTTCCATGACCTTTACGTAATAAACTAACATTGTTATTGGGCACTCACCTATTCAAGTGATTTTCACTTGTCAATGTTTAAGGAGTTTCTTTTATACAATCTTACCTTTCGGCCAGGTATACTGGCCACTTTGAACCCGCTATCTTTTTTTTATGGTGTTGTGAGAATCACTTGATTTTCTAAATTCCAATTTACGTTGTTTTACTTAAATTGGTACGAAAAACAACGACCGGTCTCGTTGGACTAGTGGTCGCTAGTGTTACTGCTAATATGAGGTCCTGGGTTCGATTTCTAGGTCGGGCAAGTGTTATGGGGATTTTCCTGCAGGAATTTCTCAGTAGCAGTCCGGAGTCTGGACTTGTTCCCGGGTGATGGCAAAAGGCTCGCCTGCTATTAAATGAGATGATGAGACTTAAACCTAAGTGACAAAATATGGGTGTACTTGAGGTACAGATCTGCCTAACTATTCGGGGATTACAGGAGTGATGTTATGAGATACGATACTTGCATGTGTGGAAAATCAGTTAGGCAAAGTCTACTACACAGATTTATGCAAAACAAAAACAAACCAATAACTGATTATAAGAATGTATGTGAATAAACAAACGTCAATAACAAATAATAAAGTGTGTACTCAAAGATCTTGGCGCCATGAGTAGCACCACCCGTCACATCGAGTATTAACAGTGTCAACCGCTCACTATGAGGACAGCCACTCGATAAGATAAAGCATCTTTCTGTCCTTAATCTCGTCACACTTCCAATGGATCCCCACGACTTCGCAATCGTCACACAATTTACTGCCAATACATGTGTACAAATAGCTTTTTGTTACTTCTTTGGTCTCTTTATAATACAATTTCTTTGATGTTATTGTATTTGTATGGTAGTAATACATTTTGTTTATTTATTTATTTTTAGCCTATGTTGTCACACTGCAGGGCACAAGACTCCCTTTCTACTTTCCACTCCCCTCTCTCCATAAATGTTATTAGATAAAAACCATTTAATGAGACTTTACTAAATAGTTATTTCAAGAACTGTGGCGGTCTCGGTCATGATTCATGATTGAGCTTTCTTTGCAAAAATTCTGATTCCCCAACTGGCACAAATACTGTAACCTTATGAGTTACCCACGTAACTACAGTTTTTAGTAATTTGGGGTCGAAACGCTCGGGTCATGGGGTCCAAACCCACGGTTCCTTTTTAAGGAAATTTCTCGCCGGCTGATCGACACTTCATATGACCAGAGGGTCGGCTACTTCGATGCCTAAGTGACCAAAAAACAAGAGGATTTTTTGTATATATAAAAAAATAAAAAATAAATAAATATTTGTATATTTTATTAGTTAGTCATTCAAAAAATTCTGATTGCTTTACTCTAACTGTCAAATTCCTATGAAAATGCGAATAGTCTTATAAAAAATATCTCACATGAATTTTTAATTTCTTTTGTCCCACGCAGACGCTGGCGACCCGTGCACAGGAGTATCGTGTCCAGTAGGGGCGCGATGTGTCGCAGCGTACGGCCAGCCAGAATGTAGATGTCCCCGAAGCTGTCAACGACGCAAGCCAGTGTGTGGGACTGACGGCAGAGAGTACCCGTCCGTGTGCCATCTCGACAAACATGCCTGCGATAACCAACTCAACATAACCATCAAATACCATGGAAAATGCGGCAAGTTATACATAACCTTTAGTAATTGAAACGAATTATTTATCAAATTGACTACCAACTTAAGGCGCGGTGAGAAGCAAAGTTTTAGGTAGTTGGCAATAACGCATCGTGGCAACAAATATGGTTCAAAAGAGCGATACGTTTGATGTTAGTTGAATCGAATGACCACCAAAATAAAAGTAATTTGGCAGTTTTAATTAAATGTTTACAAATAAATGCACGGCTCAGTGGAATAATTTTTATATATTTCTTTAGTTGTTTGAATTTCGTTTATTATCATTATATAAAGTATATATACTTAGCTTACGCTCAAAATTTTGAGAATTATGCAACGAAAAAAAATTTTTTTGAGCTCTGTTTTACGATTGTTTTATCACGATACTATTTTATTTTTGTGAAAAAGTTTTGAATAAGTGTTTTTTACGAAAAATACGCGCATTGACATAGAGTTGCGGACACCCGCTCGTATTATCTATTACTTATTAAGCGTTTTTTTTTTTACATTTAACTAATATAGTAATTTTTTTCTTGGATGTTATATGGGCCAATACGCCTAACTATGTGACAAAAACTGAGCGTGTTACGGTGTCCTAAGTTTGGGCACCGCCTTAAACTGTCCATCTATTTAAATCATAACTATAATTCCCTTTCAGTCGTCTGAAATAGCTATAACAGGGCAAATTTTCGTAGTAAATCAATCAGCTAAATATTTCCCTGAATGTTCATTTATTATCAGTATTTCGCAGAGAGTTGCTGAACATGAGCTTCTTCCAGTTATAGCTGAACACAAATGTGTGCTGTTGACAATTTGCCAGTAGTTTTGTTAGATTCATAAAAGCATGGCGTTGTACTGAACTAAAAGTTGTATGTTTGTCTGTTCAAAACAGAGTCCATATAGTTACAACATAAACAAGTTATGCTTCTGACTCGTTTGTTGGTATTAGTTTTCTATATGTTAATTACATAGTGTTTACTGTTTTATTTCTCGTACTGTACACACGAGTTAGGTCTAGATTATTAAGAACATTTGATTCCAAAAAAGGTTGTACTTCATTTTTATAACAATTCATTAATCATTTCATGATAAAAGTCTCTTTTTTAATACGCCTGCTCCGCTACAGTTATTTTAATGAGGGATTATTAATTAAAATATAATGGCCTCGTATTGTTAGTCGATCTTTGAGAGCATAAAAGAACTCGTTAAGAGCAGGTCTTTTCTTAATAATAGACGCGGAGCACACAAAAAGGGTCAACATTTCATTTTGCCCGTGTCAGATGACGTGACTGTCCCGGAATAAAATCGGGCTTTCTAAGGAAACGTGCGTAGAAAGGTGACACGCCTTCTGTCACTCTCCTTTTATTGAAAAAGATCCGCCTACTAGATATCAGTGAATATCGTTTTTATGTATGTAAAGCTATAAGTAACATTAACTACTAAATAATAGGTAGGTAAATATATTCGTTCGAGATAGATGTCAAAGTTTAGCACCATATTATTTCCTATATGTTAAATATTCTACTGATATTTACAGAACCTTTTACATTGTGAGCAATAAATTGCCAACCCTCCTAAAAGTTAGTCAAACTCTCATACGCAAAAATATTTTTTGCTCGTATAACACATAAATTGGGTCGTCTGTTTTCTTTTTCATAAAAGTAATTTAATCTATTTTACTCTATGTATGAAAATAATGTAAGTACATTTCGCTAACCCTTTTCACTGAACTTGTCCCAGCATATTCGATCTGAACTAAATTTGTACAAGACCGAATGCCCGCACATTCCAACATCCTTTGTAAGATTCTTTATTTACATTACTCTAGCTTGCTTCGGAGCTTTTATTAGATTGTTTCTACATAGTCTGTACTCTTTTATAAGACAGAATTGCTCTACCTAAGAGGAGAACTTTTCCTCTGACAAAATTAAGTCGTCTTTGTAGACTTCCTTAGCTTACATCATGTTCTTTGATTGCCTTAATATAACTTTTAATTTATCCTAATATGTTTAAACGCTTTCCCAAGAAAATTTACCAAATTTTCATGGGAAAGCGCCTTTTTTCTTTCGCCTTCTGAAATGCGTTTTTCACACAGATCCCTGTTCGGAACATGAATGCGCTGACGGTGGAGTATGTCAGTTAAATGAAGCGCGGGCGCCAGTCTGCAGATGTGGTCCACCATGCGATCTGTTGGTGCGGCCCGGCTCCGCCGTGTGCGGCTCCGACTACAGAGACTACCCGAGCGAGTGCGCTCTGCGCCGGGAGTCATGTCGAACAAGACAGCAACTCACTATCGCCTACAGAGGAGAATGCGCTTCGGGTAATTTTTCTTATCTATTCTCAAACAGTTTAAACTTGCTAATGCTTTTGAAAAGCTTATTTTACAATAAATACTCATACACTCCAAAACCTAGTCTTCTAATCTAAAATTAAATCTTTATTCGAAAATGTAAAGCACCAGCTTATTTGTATCCGTGTTGAGGAGACATTTTGTCCTTAGAAAAGTAATTGGGTATGAGCATCGAGGCGTCAAAGTCGACCCGAAACAAACTGTGGCAGGAATGGAATAATTACGTTACCTAGTATTAAAGCTTTAATATTACAAGTGCTACTTTCTCTCGCTTTCTATCCATCAGAGTTAAGTAACTTTTGTGTTAAATTGTTCGTAATAAATTTATGTCAGGGTCTTAGAGATTTAATAGATTTGAAAGCTGTCACGAGCGTGTTTAAATTGATTGTAGGAAATATTTCCTTTAATTTGTAATAGCGCAACATCCGTGCGATTCGGTCAAGTGCGGAGCTCGCGAGCACTGCACCCTTGACGCGCGCGGCGTGGCCGTCTGCGGTTGCGGTTCAGAATGCGAGCCGGTCGTGCGGCCCGTATGCGGTTCGGACGGCCGCACATACGACAGCCGCTGCCACTTGGACCGCGCCTCGTGTCTAGATAATCGAGATGTACGAGTTGCTTACACAGGACCCTGCGGTGAGTTGAATGTTTTGAAACGTAAAATCGTGCTCGTGAATGTGTGACGCGGTTTAGCCAAGTTCGTGGTTAGCTTTGACTTTGTATGAACTTCGGCTTAGGTTGACCAGTCAGCTTTACTGTCCACTTTTGAAGCTTAAAATAAATATGGAAATTACGTCGGCTATTTTGTTTTGTAACTTAACTTGCCACTATCCTGCCTTGCCTATATGAATTTTTAGTAACTATTGCGTTTTACTATACCTATAAATTCGAGCGTTCATTCTATCACTTACATAAATGTATACCTATTATTAGAAACTTCTCAACTTAACACTCTTCGAAAGAAACACAATTCAATAATTTTCCAACAGGCGTAGAAAACCCATGCGCGCGCGCGTCATGTCCGTGGGGCGGCGCGTGCGTGGCGCGCGGCGGCGCGGCGCAGTGCGCGTGCCCCGTGTGCGACGCCACGCTGACGCCCGTGTGCGCGTCCGACCGCAACACGTACGGCTCCGAGTGCAAGATGCGCATGCACGCCTGCCAGGAAGCCGTCACTGATGGAGAGCTGCGGGTGCTGTATAATGGAACATGCCGTGAGTACTATCTACGTAACAAAAATATTTAGACCAATCAGTTTGGCCCATAATCTGAAGCGATGCTCACGCGTCGTTTGGAATAATCCCGACTAAGTACGCGTATGCATTTAGATACTTAAACCTGTTATTATTTAGACTTAGCGAGCAATTCATTTATAAATGCCTACCTTATTTTAATCATTCAATTTAGTTTTTCATTCTGGGATAGTGATACTGAGAAAATTCCATCTTATTCTAACATGAGTTGCAAAGCTCTATGTTGGTACCTACCCAAGCATTTTCTTCTAAGGAAATGTTAAATCTCGAATTTCCAACTCATGTTCAGAAACGGAATAAAATTGTCCTCAAAACGAACCATGTTGACCTCACCACCACACCCCCACGATCACCACGTATTATAAAGTACCAAATAAACTTAGTCGTGTACTTATCCCCTGGTAGGTAGCAGTTACCCGATGGCCAAGGCACAGAATAGATACATAACGTCTCCGTGAACTAATTTATTAAAAGAACTTTAGTAATTAAATATAGACAACCTAAATAGAAACTCTGTAAGTGCTGTTAAGAACAAAGCTTATCTTTTCAAAATATAATATTAATTTTCGATATAACAAGTGTGTTCGTTCGTGATTTATTTCTTTAATGTTTACGTTCCAAAGGAGAATAAAATGCTTTCATAGGTCATTTAAATTAAAGTCTCCTCACCGCACCGCCGAATCCGGAGATGAAATATAATTTATTTCTTCAAGAAAAATTGCTATCAATTTCCCGTGATGGAAATCTTTTTCTTTATGAAATTGTCAATAAAAGGCGCACAAAATTCTTTTGGAATAAGAAATATTTTGCGGTGTTCAAGATTTTGCCTAAATTATTTATGTAGGCAATAATAGAATACAAGGAAATAAAATAAGTAGCAGATTTGTACTTTTACGGATTTGTACTGCCAGTGAAGCTTGAAGTCAGGGTACAAGTTCAATTTCATGAAAGAAAAGCTTCTGAACAAGGAAAGCGCTAAAATCGGCGGCGCTTAGCGTTCATTTCACTGCCTAAATTATACCTACATGTAGGTACCTTTTATTGAAAATACTTTACTAAAAGTAACACGTTACTACTAGAACAATAACGATAAAATAAGCATTACTAAAGATGCTTATTTTATCGCTATTGTTCTGTTAGCAACATGGAACATAAATGTATAAATTCCTTGATTTTAAAAATCATGTTAATGAAAGAAGCCCTAGTGCTTGCTGCATCGTGGCCACTCAACATTTAATAAACCCGCGTACTTTTACATGAGCACTCATTTATTTCCGCTGAAACTCAGTCAGTTCAATTTGTTCGCGGGACTCAACACAGTAATAAATTGTACGTTACTCTATCATTGCGCACTGAAATGTCAATTAGAGATTAAAATGGCTCAATGGAAATCGAACGCGACGCGGATTGATGAACGGAGAATACGGATTAATTTTATTATTTAAAGGCGTCCGAGCGTGGCTATTAATTTATTGAAACAATATTTGATAAAGCCGTTCACCGGCGCTTAGTCACAGTTTAATGGGATTTCTTTCAAAGGGTTCCAAGCTACCACTTGTCGATAACTCACAAAGGCCACTTTATGCAAGATTACAGCTAATCAATCATTCTGTTAGAAAATTACGTTAAAACAGAATTTATGAACATTGTTTGATTTACTTGTTATTGAGTTTGTTTGCAAAAAAGATTAGGTATGTATGTGTATGGATTAATATTAAATTTAGTTTACATCAGGGCCTGTTCAAAACAAATAAATTAAAGCTTTGTTCCCTATTATGTTTACTTAGGTTGAAATTCGTCTAAAATTAAATTACAAAATGTTGTAGACCTCAATAACTGAATTCACATTACAAACCACGATAAGAAAGACCCACTGGACATTATCACCATGTCATGCCAACGAAATAAATAGTCCTTCTAGTGTATGTATGTTAAATATTCTTATTAAACGTGTATTGTTCAGAGACTTGTTCGGACATCGTGTGCAAAGGCGGCGGCGACTGCGTCGTGGACGGCGACACCGGCCGGCCCATATGTCGTTGCAACCACAACTGCACCGAGGCACAGGTATTGTACACTACTGAATTTACTACCTCCGTATTTATTGCCACTTCGACTTGCTTGCGTAACTTTGTAAGGATATAAACATTTCCAACAATGTACAATAGCATCAAAAGACTAATTTTGCTTGCGGTAGGGCGCAATGCGTTTTAGGTTTGGCATAAAACCATGAAAACGTGTAACACGTCACTCTGGCGAAATACATCTCAACGCTCATAACCTAAGATTCCTGCGTAGGAAGAAATGGACAGTAAAATATGTAATAAATACTAGGTAGGTTTGAAACCACGTCTGCCTTTCTAACTAATACGTAACTATTGGCAAAGCATAACGGACATAATCAAAAGTAAATACCATTAAGGTTTAGAAACTATGAGTTACTAGCCGGCCACCTGTAAACCTCAGTTAGCACGTCAGACCGCTACGAGTAGTAAATGAATTAATATTCCTATAACATTATAGTTTGGTTGTTTAAAGCATTTCGGTGAAATTTCCGCCTCCTTGCCGTTGAGGTACGTAGCCTCAGAAGGTAAGACCGAGATGATAAGGAATTCGAAGCTTCCATACGTGGGTAACTTACGGGTATATCTATTATAATTAATACATACAACGTCCTTTAGAATGTCATAGTTGAACGGTATTTCAAGTGGTATTAAGGTATAATATATTGAGCAATTACATATTAAGTTATGGCAGTTCAAGCTCAAGTTGCTACTGTTTAAAACTACGTGTGATGTAATGTGTTAACTTCCGGAGCGAATTTAAGCTCTACAGCCGAAAATTAGGAATTAGGTATTAATTACCAAACATAATTAGGTAATTCTTATAACATCCACTTATACGTCAATAAATTAAATTTCATATAATATACCTATCTACTGACGTTTGTTTGAATAAAAAAACTTTTTTAATTTTGTTAGGTGTTAGTTTATAAATGATAGTTACAAAATAATCCTATGAAGTAGTTATTGTCAGTGTTTTTATTTATTGTCATATTGTCGTCTCCACGTTGCTTAATACGAAAGACGTGAAATAATAATAAAAAACCTGAAAATCATTACGAACATACGCAATATTCATAACTGAAATATTGGAAATATCCAGTTATATTCAGAGCATTTTAAAATTAAAGCAATATTCACAAAGTAAGAACTTTATACAACTCATTATATAGTCAATCTAATAACCTCTTAAGAGTACAGTTTCGAACCAATCAAGTTAATCCGATTGTAAACAATTCATCGAAACAAGCAACCAATAATACATAATTGGTGAAAGAGAAGCTGTGATTATACTGCTTTTATTTGGGATCCGGATAATAATAAGCTTAACAATAATATCGCGCGGATATCATCATTTGTTAATTAAGATGCTCACCTTGGTCCGGATTAAAGTTGCCAATTATACTTTGATGTTACGACAATAAATACTTTTGAGAATTCATAACAAACTGCTCGAGTCAAATCTTCGCGGGATGATAAATGAAAGTCAGGCGGGCTGTCCACGATAAATAATAGATTTGTGAGCCGTGAGATTATTCTAGCTTATTTTCTTATTTCTACGTGAAGATGCTCAGATGGGTGGTCTTGGTACGAGTATCTGTCCTAAATTGCCTTATAAGTTACGTTTTTGGTGACTTTAGTACGTTATGGATGGCGCCTCTTACATTACGAAAATTAATGTCATAGCGAATATTACGGCCTGGTTTTCCTCCGTCCGTCTTTTCTTTGGAAATTATGTGTACGTTTCAAGAAAAAGACTGCCCCAAAAAATATCACTCTTTGTCTTCTATTGTTATTTTGCCCAAGCTTGTTTGTACTAGATTTACTTTCTGAGTCAATGTTTAAATCATGCCTAACAAAAAAGAAATGCCACCATCTCTTGTATTTGTCAACGCTTATCGTGAATTTGTTCGTTGGTGGCAGGAATCAGACGTGGCATGCGGGAGCGACGGGCAGACGTACCCGTCGCAATGCGAGCTGGACTCGACAGCGTGTCGAGAGCAAACTGATCTGCGGCTTGCATACAAAGGCGATTGTGGTGAGTCTAATGCCAATCTCATTATATTATCACAAGTGAAATTTTTGTCTTTTGATTTTAGTAAATTTTGAACGTCGTGCGTATGTTCTGATTAATTAGCTTATGCTTGAGAATCTCATTCATTCTTCTCACTCATTTTGAGTGATTCTCTTTATGTCTTTATATTTTCTTTTTTTTTCTAAATGTGCAGATGGTACCGTTAAGCTATTTGCTGTGTACAATATCTCCCACTCTATTAGGGAAAGGTTCTTGAATTTTCTCATTTCTTTAAGGCTAGAGGTTGCGATTATTTTTAGACACAACGTGGATTAGTGTTTTCATCAGGATAATGCTGAGATAATAAATTAAATGTCAAGTAGGTACTTAATTACGTCGCCAACGCATTTTAATATTTTTTCTATCTGTCTGGACGAATTTCGGTTATGTTTGCACTGGAAAATAATAAATGATTTTATTTTGTAAGTAGGTTTACACAAACACTTTTACACGTCAGTCATATTTTAAAAACTAGATGAGGTCGACGTTTCCTATCTGACTACTCTGAGAAGAAAGGCCTAAACAAACTCAGAGGTCAGTCTCTCTTAAAGTCCAGTCATAATATTGGTCAGATCATGTGTAAACGGGAAATTTGCACCGAAAATAAACGTATCTTGAGGACCTGTACATCTCTTAACTCTCTCAACGTCAAAAGATAGTGGACAAAAATGTTAGGACGGCACACCCAAGTCCGCCACAGCTTATACTATTTTTGTTTGGAAGGTATCACAGCCATGTATGATCTCTGTGCCAATGTACATCAAATTCTGTCCCGGGGTTCTCTATTTATTTTAAGTCAAATAGGTTAAACTTACTGTTTTAAAATACAATTAAACAGTGTTTAATTATCATAAACCGGTCTGTGGATATTCTCTTCATATCTTGCCAGGCTCAAAAACCATATTACAACAATTACGTGCGCGCAGCAACCCAAACTACGGTTCCCTGTTTTGCATGAGCAATAAGAATGCTTCAGTGCATTCAATCCACTCTCATCATTGTTTATCAACACATATCTATGTTTTATGTTACGGGTTTGGTTTCCGCACTTAGTCCTTCAGGTGGACCATTGTGCGTGGGCCATGGTGGCCGTCGGTGGTTATTCCAACAAGCCCACCTTTTAAGATCATAATGGCGATATTATATCTAATTAAATTAAAAGTTCACATTTTTAGTTTTTATCAGATTTAATGTAGAAAGCATCATCTCTTTTGAGTATATCATATATTTTACAAAAAACAACAGACTCGCTAATTAGTTTAATTAGCCGAATTTTGGCATGGCTTATATTTACCAGGATATGAAACTACTAAACTTCTAAAAGCTTTTAACACGAAATCACGTGGAATTAAAGCCCAGTTCCCTACTTTATAGTTATTACGCAGATTCAAAGTTTGAACTCCAAATCGGTTAATTGATATTGATAGCTAGTCTATTAGAATTTACCGACCAGACTTCCATACATCAGATACTTAGCCAAGGTTTCTTTTATTTCGGTATAAATAACACAATATAAACGGTCTGCAGGCTTTGAACTTGTTGTGAAAAGATGTTTTCAAGTGTTTACTGTTTGAAGCCGTTTTGAAAAGATTCAGTACCTAAACAAAAACCTGTAGCAAACAAAATTTTGTTAGCTATTCGCGAAAGTTGATACACAATTCTTTCTCAAAAGCTCACAAAAGGCTCATTTAACAATACAGGCTGAGCAGTTAAGCAATGTGAAAGTTGAGAATTAGAATATTCAAAAATTGAAGCTAATATGAATGAGGTCAAACTAACAATGCCTTAAAGTTAATATGTAGAGCACCAGCAGAGTTCAGGAATTTTAATTAATCACTTGCTTGTTATAAAGTTGTAGATATAAAGGTGAGTTCACAAGATTGATGGGAGCATCTTAGTTTCGAGTTAGTTACCACGTAAACTGGTGATTTATTTAGCCAAGAGGTATGTATTTACAAAAACGATATTAATAAAGAAAAACTACACGTGTCACTCCTGAAGACTGTAAGTCTTTATGCCAGTAAGCTTTGTGATTTTTCATAGAGTGTAGGCATTTTATAGGAACAAAGAGTTTTTTATAAAGCCGTGATAGGCTTAGGTATTGCGCAGAGGGATTAGAGATCGATAGCGGATTAAAGTCTCCCCATAACGGGCGTACCCGAAACAGAGTGAGATTAGGTAAATCGCCTTTGTGATGTGCATCCTCGGGTTACTTTATTAATCGCGGGAGGTCTACGTCAGAATTGAGACTTTAATCTGATACATTTATTGAAAGACGAAACGAAGAAAAAATCAGTAAAAACCTGAGTGACAGGTTTTTACTGATTTTCCGAAACGATCACTTAATAACACGATGAACAAAGAATATTAATATCCAACTTATCTAACATTCCAAATTCGTCGAATTGAGGCCCGGAATACTTTATCTTTTAAAATATACGCTACTGAAGTAAATAAGTACCGATATATCAGAGATATATTGGAAATGAAAGGACTGCGATTCTATTGTTAAATTTAATTTCCGGAGGTTGCTTTAATATAGGATTCAGCGATCTAAATGGCTTCAAATCTCGACAGTAAAGACTCATAATTTGTTCGCTCATATGTATTTATAGATTCATTGGGCGCCATTGAGTTAGCTTTCGTAAAATATTTCTTTAGTAACATGGACATGTAGGCTAATATCACATTAAATACACATAACATTCAAGGATCTTCACATAGGTATGTGTATATAAATCGCAACAATAGCATCTTTCTAAAGGTTCGCTCTATTTCTTGAAACATCGTTACAAATGGTACAATCTTATTCTTCAAATTCAGCGTTTGCCATTTTTTTTACTTTCATGACCTCTGCATTAAACATACATTCATTCAGATAAAAATATAATGTACCAGGTAAATAAAATACCTAATTTAAGTTTTGTAATTAATATTTTAAACCTGTGCTGAAGTCCCGTACCTACTGCTCGTATATTTGTATTCATTTACATGACAAAATTATCAATGTTTTGAAATATTAGCACAACTATTATAATGTAAAACCACAGACAATGAAAATTGAGGTTATAAACTTTTATATTCCTTGTAATAAGCAACCCATTAATTTGCGGGTTCTTGTTAAAGATTACGAAACTTTAGTCCTTACCAATTTCAACGGAAGATATTGTTGTGTCTACAGTGTACCTACTTTAAAATTTTATTACAAAACATCTCCTTCCATTTTCTGTCCGGCATTAATCGACCGCTTTCACAAGACTTTCATTTTGCGGAGAAGTGGTAAACAATCGTTATTAAATTTGCACGGGTGTCTTCCCTCATCCCTCAATGAGAGAACGAGGAAGCCTAATTTTCCTTAGCGGCAGAATGAGAAAACTACAGGAAGCACACAATTGTCCAACGTAATGACATTATCTGTTCAGCCATTCGTTTCTCGAAAACTTCAGCCGGGGTACTTACAAAGTCGTAACCTTGCAGCGCAGACGAAATAAAACTCGCGCTTGTGTTATTATTTATGACTCACGCGATTCGCGATGCGCTCGTACCGACTTCCTGAAAACCTTTTTTATAGATTTTATTCAGCTTTAATAATATTTGAGCTTGAATGATAGCTCCATTTATCTATTTGTTATTTCTTTAACAGCTCTGTGTGAAGGTGTACAATGTGCCTTTGGAGCACATTGTGCTGCCGGGGAGTGTATATGTCCTACGGACTGCACTGGCGCTGCTCGTGAACCAGTTTGTGGCAGTACCATGCAGACTTTTCCCAACGAATGTGAACTGCAGAAGGCAGCATGTAGGCTACCTCCACCAGCCACACTACACGTCATCTTTTATGGAGACTGCAAAGACAGACTAGCCGTTGTGCCTCCAATTGCTATGAGTACGTATCACAAGCTTATCTTCCTCTTTAAATATTTTCCGCTTCCTAATGTAACACAACTAACTCCTTCTAACTTTACTACAGTTCAGTATGTCATTCCTTAAGTTTAATTAGCCCGAAAATAGTAGTTCATTAAATCGCTGGGGAAGGTCTCCGTAAAAATGGTTGATCCAAGAGAAAATATTTACTATCGGACCGACATCAACCCAGTTGTTAACTTGTTAGCAGTAATTTCAATAAAGCGACCGATCGTCAATCGATTAACTAACTTTCCGCTTTATCGCTCGACTAACACGCAAATATTTGGGTGGGGGTGTAGCGACGACCGCGATGACCACGACGGAGGCGGAGGACGGCTCCACAGACGCGTGGCGCGCCACCGAGCTGGACGGCACGGCCGCGCCCTCCGCCTGCCGCGACATCCGCTGCGACTTCGGCGCCAGCTGCGAAATCGGCGCCGATGGCTATCCTCGCTGCTCCTGCCTTTTCGAATGTCCGCACGAAACAGAATACTTCCCTGTCTGCGCATCAGACTTCCGACTCTATCCCAGTCTCTGTGCTATGCGTAAAGAGGGATGTCAGAAACAACTCGAGTTAAGACTCCGACCGCTGGATCTTTGTAAAGGTTCGTCATCATGCTTGTTAACACATACTAACGCTTTCTCTTAGGTTATAACAATATTAGTAGAGCAAAATTTCACATACCTATCATTCTCGGCAATGAATTGTTGTTAACTGCAGGTATGGAAGTAAGACCGTGCGGTAATAATAAAGCAATGATTGATCCCACCACTGGCCTCGAAATAGACTGTGGTAACGGGCCGCACCGACAGGATTGTCCTGTTGGCAGCTACTGTCATATCACGCTGACCGCGGCTCGGTGCTGCCCTAAAAGTGAGTATTACGTATTCACATAGAAATAACTATGAATAGCAATTTAGTGTTTCCTGCGATATTGCGCACCTTCTGCTTTTACATTTAATATTTTCTCCAAATTTATATCACTAAAATCAATTGTTTGAATCTTTTTTCTATCGTTATTTGTAGATATTGAATTATACCTTATCCATTCAAACTTAATATGTATGTCTCATGGCCATTACCCTAATTGAATACGCTGTCCATTTAGACTAAACTTTCTAACATTTAACATCCAACAAGTGTAATAACCATTTGTATTGTACAACTGTACCCTAGAAATGTACAGCTGTTATAATTATATCTGCGCCAGACAAATATCCCATTTAGTCAGTTGATGTTAATTATTTGTACAGTTACAATTAATCTATTTTAATTAAAAGCGAAACTGATTTGTAGTGGCCATCATATTATAGTTATCATTTTACTATTCTGTAATATTTCCACAAAACAAACCTTGGTTTCATGCATATAATATGATACCTAACTGATAATTTGTCAGAGTGAAGATACTAACGGTACACGGCACCAGGCAGTAAATTGGATACAATCACGCTAGCCGTGGCCGCTTCGGATCCTTTGTCTCCATCTTATAAAATAGGGTAGTTTATTCACTCGTGTGGCACATGCAAAGGAAACTTTGGTTATAATTTCATTAATACATTATTGTACAGATGATTCGAGACAATTTGAGGAAAAGAAGATGTCTCACTGTTCGGAGTCGTCGTATGGGTGTTGTTCGGATGGTTCGACCGCAGCCACGGGTCCTAATGAGGAAGGGTGTCCAATCACGAGTTCGAGTTGCGGTTGTAACCGGCTCGGCTCAGTATCGGATCGATGCGACGAGGACGGCCAGTGTGTTTGTCGGCCCGGTGTGGGCGGCCTCAAGTGCGACCGATGCGAGCCCGGCTATTGGGGGCTGCCGAGGATCGGTTCCGGTCACACTGGATGTATTCGTACGTATACTTCTTTATTTGATGCGTTTCACTTTTCCATTATCGACACATTCTTATATTCCAATCTGTTCTTTCAGTTTCCATTTGTGTAGAAAATACATTTTACCTTCCAATCACAAAATAATGTTCTATTTTAGCGTGCGGATGTTCAGCTTTCGGTTCAGTTAGAGAGGATTGTGAACAAATGACTGGTCGATGTGTTTGCCGAACCGGGGTTCAAGGACAAAAGTGTACCGTGTGTGCCGACCACAGACGCAGATTAGGACCCAACGGGTGCTCCGACCGTAAGTCGTATTTTCTTTAAAAAAAAAACACAACCCCACTCTTCACTGAGATTTAGGGTCCTCATTACAAAGGTACTTACAACAATGCCATGCCTGACCCATGTCAAGATGTTTTCGTATTAACCGTTTTACTTTGTTGTAGGTACGGTAGTTATTTAAGCACGATTGTGTGCATGTACCTACTTAATTTTCTTCCTGTTTTTCTTTATTTTGTACAAAGGCAGTAGGTATACAATTGCATGAACCTACTGTTGTACCATATGATCAATTTAATTAGGCCGCCAGAACTTATACTTATTGACTTGGGAAACTAACCTACGCAATTACTCCTAATCAAAATCTCCCTTTTCGGTAAAACGGAGATTTTGATTAGGATAGGAAAGTACTTTTGTATTTACAGGACGAATTCCCAGAAGATAGGTAAAGGCTTTTATCTATTCACAAATAAAGCCTAATAATGCTCTTGTTCATGTTACCACGGACCATTAAAGTACCTACCACAGTTGATTGACACACATGTAATAAATGACAAACTTTGAAGTTTGAATTAATGAATTTCTGACCTTCTCTTTTGTTTGGTTAGTCCAATATTGGACAACTATGTATCGGTCACTCTTATTGTTCGCTACATACATCATTATTGTCCTGTAGCTGAATCAGGTGGCGTGGTATCGTCGTGCGCGGAGCTGTCGTGCTACTTCGGCGCGCTGTGCACGGAGCGCACGGGCGGCGCGCTGTGCGAGTGCGCCGCCGCGCCCTGCTCCGACAGCGACACCAACATGCTGGTGAGCACACCGCCTTATTCCAACCTAACTTGCTGATATTGCATTTTCAAATCATGAATATTACCTCCATTATAAGCTCACGAATTATTAATAACCCATAATTTATTATAATTTAGAAGTTATCTGTGTCAGGAAGTTGTAGCCCATTTATATTCACATCGAAGAACTCGACCTTGTAACTTTCCCGGTGAAACGTAGCTAAGTTTAACCAAAACCAACAGGTATGCGGTAGCGATGGCAAAACTTACGAGTCTGAGTGTCACCTAAAATTGCAAGCGTGTCGCACGCAAGAAGATATTGTAGTGCAAGCGTTCGGGCCGTGCAAGCTAGGCGAAGTGGCTGGCACGGCTGGCCCGCCGCGGCCATCCTCGCCCATTCAGTTCACGCAGCAGGACGACGGCGCCGCTTCCAAGTCCACCAGACACCTTCTCAACCCAGACAAATACTACAACAAATACGACTGGACAAGGAAAGAAACGCCCAGTGACTTTGACAGCATCCTATCCGGACAAAAATTCAAAGGTGAGCCTTCTGCCCAAACATTTTTGGCGTGTTTAACACTTTATTTGCAACAAAGTGTTTTATTAAAAACGTTTGCGGACAAACAATTTTATCAGACAGTATCCGCTTTTCCATCCTCTGTTATTATTACGTCAATATTGAGTCGCCAATATTTAATTTTTCTCTCGCATCCGTCATGAGAGTTGCAATCCGTCATGAGAGTTGCATTTGGATTTACGCATTTAAAGTATCGATTTATATACAATACATTTATATTTCCATTCTATTGGAGTTTTACATTGCTGAATGTTACATCTTTAATTCACAACAGTTAAGATGAACACGTTTCCAAGCGTTAGCATAGCGTAGATTTTATTCCCTTGGAAAAACAGGGACTAACGAAATTTTGCTTTTGTTTCTTAGTAAAGTCGGCTGTTATTTTTACATTAGCAATTTCTTCTAAGTTTACCTCGACACGTTATTACATTTTTCAATTATTGAAAGATCGTTAGCTTCAAAATTAACTGACTAAGTTACTTTAATAAATAGATGACTCCTAAGTCTACAGTCTAAATACTAAAACTATCAACACATTTTAAGTATGTATCTTCCGTATCCCAACAAGGTAGATGTAGCCTTCTGTCCTCAAATATGTGACATTATGACTATTCTTCATAGCAACCACAGCAACAGTGGGTTCAGGCGCAGTGGGTGCCTTGCTAGGTGACTTATGCGCAGACGACGGCGATTGCTCCGCACTGCCCGGTGCGGAGTGCGCGCGCGCGGCCTGCGTGTGTCGCACGGGACATGTGCCCACGCTGCATCGGAAGGCGTGTGTTGGTAAGTGCTACGTTATAGAGATAATATAAATAATAGTAAATTCACAAGATAAACAATAGTTTATCTTGTGAATTTTATGAAGATTCCTTTGGGAACTATGCATTTTTCTGGCGTAATAAGTATCCTTGTCACTTGGGAATAGTGCAGCTTTCTTTTGGTGAAATATTTTTTATAATTCATTCAGTATTCCCAAAGTATCTTTTATAATTATAAAAAAATATTTTTGTAAGCGTCTGTAGAAAAAAACTCAACATTAAATTATGTGCTCAATAAAATCTCTTTAATAAACGTTTCTATCTTTCTGTAGTTTCCTCTATAAGGAATTATGTATATAATAATTTAACAAAAATAAGTAACACTTCATTTTGTTCATAAACCGACATCTTGTCATATTTACTTACGGTAATACATTTTCAGAAACTTATATTACGCTAGCGTTAGCACTCATCCTTTTACTTAGTGTGACACATTCCCAGATTTAGTTACAAAGTAAGTAGCTCTTTCTCTCATAATTATAAACTTGATAAGTTGGAGTGGCTTGTCTGTCCGCCCGGGAATATTCTCGCATGAAAGCTTATCTCACTCAGTCATGTGACTCGGAGAGCAAACTCCTTTCCGGCGACTTAGACCATTGGCTGATTAGCTCTCTTAGGGCGATAAGTGCCGCATGACTGGCCCCGTTTTGCTCGAACGGTAATCCACTGAAATAATACCTAGATGTGTCATTGAAATTCGTGATCATCACTAATTGCTAGATAAGCTGCTTTGATAATTTAATGCGTCTGAGTGCTTCCTCTGTGTGGTCCAAGTTTGAGTGGGTGACCTGAATTTTTAGTTTATGTTGTAAAGGGATAAACAATTTGCTACAAATTAATTATAACTTACAAAAAACTACAAGTATACACCTTATTTTGCAACTTTTTATCAGAGAAAAGTTTATACGCTGCCTACGAGTCGCAACAGCTTAGGGCGGATTAGGTTTTCCATTTATATATTCAGTTTGGTGTTTTAAGATATTTCTTATTATGAAATACCCTAAACATCGCGTTTGTTTCAAGAAAACAATGGAACCTTTTTCTTTTCACAGAACAAACGCCACAAGAGACGACTGAAGAATATAGCGCTTGTTTGTCAGAGCCATGTTACAATCTCGGCACATGTATTGATTTGCCTGGATCCACTTACACGTGCTTGTGTGCCGGTCCTTACACCGGATTGAACTGCGAGTCCCTCGCAAAGGACGGACTACTGGGCGCCTACATAGAGACTCCCTCGTTCGACGGCACTTCTTATATAAGACTAAAACCCTTGAAAGCTTACCACAAGTTGAATATCGATATCGAATTTAAAGCCTTTTCGGAGAACGGCGTTATATTGTACAATCAGCAGAAACCAGACGGCACCGGTGATTTTGTTTCACTCGCTTTAGTAAACGGATATTTAGAGTTTAGGTAAGCAATATTTCCAAGCATCACTGTGAATGTAATAAAATGCAAAGATTATTGGATTTGATAAAACCACGATCTGCTTTTGGATTTCGCTTACATTTTAATCTCATTCTCAATACAGGTATAATCTTGGAAACGGAGTGTTAATACTTACCTCACTAGAAAAGATAACGTTAAACGAGTATCACAAGGTGTCAGCGAAGCGATACCATCGCGACGGGATTTTATCAGTCGACGATATGGAAGATGTGGTCGGCCAATCCAGTGGCCATTTAAAAGCACTAGATTTGAATGAAGACGCTTACATTGGCAGCGTGCCTACTAACTATTCTAGGTAAATTAAATGTTTCACATCACTAATCTCTTTATTAATAAAATTGTTTGATTGTTACGTAATAATCAATGAAGTGTCTAATAATAAATGTCTTCAAACAGAGTCTTCGATAATATTGGCACCCGGAGCAGCTTTATCGGTTGCGTAAAATACTTGAGGATAATACGTCATCAAGTGACAAAGAAATTGGGCCGACCGGACTCATTAGTTGTTGCTATAGAAAATGTTCAAGAGTGCCAATCTAACCCATGTATGAGTATGCCGTGCAAGAACGGAGCCACGTGTAAATCTATAGACGGGTCGGCGACCGAATATACTTGTAGCTGTCCTATCGGATTTCAAGGAGCCAATTGTGACGAGAGATTAGATCCGTGCGAGTCGAATCCCTGCGGATATGATGAGGGGCTATTGTGTGACATAGGAGCCGACGGCGGACACGTCTGCCGTTGTTTGTTTGGAGGTGAAATTGGTTCCAATGGAAATACTTGCAACAATGGTCAGTGTTATTAGACGTCAAGCATCTGTTATTGAACATAACAATTATGTTAACGTAATTTAGTTATGTTGAAACTATTACATGCCCAATTTGTTTACAGATGTAAATGTGGTACAGGAAACTTGGTCCCCTCAGTTCAATGGGACGAGCTACATTGAATTGCCGCCACTCGAAGGTCTGGGCAAAGCGTTCCGCATTGAAATTTGGTTTTTAACGAACCGATTTTCCGGAATGCTCCTTTACACCGGACAGTCTAATAAAGCCAAGGGGGATTTTATAGCGATTAACCTGGTTAATGGTTACCTTCAGTTTAGATACAATTTGGGAAGCGGTATTGCGAACATAACGTAAGTACCGTATTTTAATTTAAGGAGAAATTTATTTTATGCGATAACGTAAACGGTCTGAATATTTTTTCATGTTTATAGGGTGGTTGAGCTAAAGTATTATTTTTGTTGTGTGTAGGTCACCGGTACCTATAACGAAGGGTCGTTGGCACCGAGCTCGAGTTTCTAGGTCAGGTCGCCATGGAAGTCTGCAGTTAGACCACCATCCTACTCAGAGAGGACACTCGTCTCCTCCGCTAACACATCTAGAACTCACTCTGCCGCTTTTCATTGGATCTTTACCGTGAGTGAAATTGATTATTTGAAATCTTGTTTTTTTTTATCAAATACTACTTAACTTTTACAAGGCAGGAGGCTTTAAAAAAACCAGTATGATATATTTTTTCAGTTAACATTTCAGTACTAATTTATTGCAAAAACTACATTGTCAGAATAAATGTTTACAGTTTCACTTACTTGCATAAACAGGAAATACCTGTCTCGTTTCGGACACGAACATGACCCATAATCACGTTCCTTTCCGTGGCGAGGCAACTTGCCAGACATTCATACTAATAAAAAATGTCGGAAATAGATTTAACTTTCGCCATTTCATCGTGACTATTCTTTCAATCGGAGTCTTTACCTTCCCTAGCTCTTACATTCGTCCGCACAAGATGTCAGGCGTGACCAGCAGTTTCATAGGCTCAGTGCAACAGGTCTTTGTGAATGGGAACCCTTTGTCTCTGTATGGGGATGAAACAGCTAAGTGTGCAATTGTGCAAGACGAAGATCGACTCCCTTGTGCCACGACTGGGGTTATTAAGTACACGGGACCGCCGTGTGGAGACGGTAAGTGAACTGAAACACTCATGCTCTTTTAGAAAAGGTCTAGGTAGCTTGAAGGATGTGTCGTTTAAAGGTGAACTATTGCTAGCAATACACAGGAAATATTTTGAATTCTCGTTAATACGTTTCGATATTTTTAAACTGAAAGTTGAATATTGGTTATTTTTTTTTATTGAATCAATCATACCAATTCATTGAATCATTACTTTTAATTAAAAAGGTTGACATTCATATGACCAATTTGTAATTAATCACAGATAGATACGTGTACGTATACATCACGCAGATAATTAAAGACTTCGTTTTTGTTTGACTTACATTGATGGTTCAAAAAAGATTGTGTAAAATTCAAATTCATTTTCTGCAATAGGTCTGACTCCATGTAAAAACAACGGCTCCTGCATACCTCTATTAAACGAATACAAATGTACTTGCCGTGATGGTTACCAAGGCAGGAACTGCGAGGTTCAGATCAACGTGGAAATGCTCAACGAGAGGACCCCGGTTAACTTCGACGGAAACAATTATTTCTCCTACAGAAGCAGGGGCAGTCGCAGGTAAGCAACTATAAAAGGCACATTCATTCCACAAATAATGTCTGTATGAAATTCCCTAATGTGCAAAGTTCATGTTACTTAACAAAATTTAACTCAGCCATAATAATACAGAGTTGTAAATTTTCCATTTTATGAATATGGTTCTCTTGACTTTCTTGTCTAACGTACTTACAGTTGTTGTTGTATAAGGGTTTTATTGCTAAATCTACTAATACTCGTAATGTCGTCGGTTTTATTTTAATTTTTGCGAGACACGGTATCGAACGCCGGCAACGGAAAGCAACATTTCGATCTGTATGCTAATTAATTTTAATTATAATTGATACTAATTTTCTATCTTTCTAGCTTACATACTAACAAAGACGTCGGTGAGGGACACTACGGTGTGAGATAACATTTGAAGGAATCACCACATAATTACATACATTAGTCGTAATGCGTCACAGCAGTTAGTTTAGGTAAAATATTATAATATATATTTATTATTTCCTCGTAGTTGTAGTGAAAGTGGGAACATTTAACTGTCGTGTGGTTTCAGAAACATGAATACTTAATGGCGACACGTGGAAATTTCTCCACTTAAAGTATAATTTGAATAGTTGGTTGAATTTAATGATACCTAATATTGGAGTTTATCTTATATATCTATCTGAGCGTGTCGCTTTGTACCTTGCTTTCAATATTTTTTTTGTGATTTTTTTCCATGAATTTTATATTAATAAGTTATTATAAATATATAATAGCTATGTTTCCATGTGGTTTGAACTTAGACTGACCTATAAAACTTTTATCATTGTAGTGTTTTCATGTTAGTCCATAGCAATCAGCAATTGATTTCAACGGTATGTATAGCTACGCAGTTTCGAGAACAGATACTTAGTTAGGAAAAGATTTGGATAGTAACAATTTATTTTCATTTTCATAGCAAACACTTCAAGTTGAAAATACATAAATGTTTCTTCTTAGAAATTGTACTTAAACAGGAAATTATAATACTGGAAAGACTAAGACTTTTCTCAGCATCGTATCCTTATTTGTCTAAAGTTTATAGTAAAGTGCTGTAATAATGCGCATCAACAAGCTTTCCTTGGCCTCCGTTCCGAATGTATAAATTCACGGGAAGTCAAATAAGTTACATCGAAGTTTACGTATTTACATAAACACGTTAACGTAACAACGTAGATTGTAAATATTGTTTCCAGATAGTGTCTTTGTGTACTCACAGTCTGCTATTTTATTTGTTCTTCTATTTATATCTTTAATTTATCGAAACTTTTGGTACAATTGAGTTGTTCAGCAAACAATTGTTTCTCATTGTTTTCCGCATTTGAATATAGGTTTTCTTCGTCACGCAACGTGATTATTATTTTGGTTGTTTACCAAACTGTACTGTAGGTACTGCGTGTATTACTGTATTTACCAAACATTAACTAAATAACAGGTTCTTTACTAGTTAATTATATGAACTGTAAAGCGATACGCCTTAGAATTCTGCTTGCTATCAAAAAGTCATTAGTTTTCTACCCATAGAAATAACTTTGATGAACTTACCAACATTGCGATTTTGTAACTCGTTTAGGTGGTAAATAGCTACCTAATAGCGAGTTGTAACTATAGGTTATTTTTCTAACTTTATGAATACGTACAATCACCAAAGGAGAACAGTAACCAGGGTCGTCGGATATAGTTGAAGTTTAGTAAGAAACCGATGGATGTTTTTTTGAAAACAACCATTCATTTATCAAATTAAATTTCATTCGAAAACATCCATCAGTTTCTTACAAAATTTCAACTATATCCGACGACACTGGTTACTTATTTCCTTTGGTGACTGTACCTAAAAATAATATTACATAGGTATTAAATATACATACCTGTGTATAAAAAAATTATCATCTGCCTGTCTTTTTCCCAACTATCGACTTCGACGGGTCGACTTCAACTTCGACTTCAGTTTTTACATGGCCATGGGTTGACCTCCACAACCCACTTAATGGGTAATAAACTAATATGATACCCCTTAGTAAGACAGGCTGTCAGAGATCTACAATTGATAGCCAACCACCGTTTTAACGTGCTTTCCTCCCTTTCGATAGACCCGTGTAGCTGTTATTATTAAGCCACACCGTGTTCGATAAAAGCATAGCTAAACACGTAACGTACCTCATTTATTACGAATTTCCAACGTTTGTTAGGGTTCCAGTCACGTAACAACAAGGGATTGTTAAAAGTATTTAACACAAATGTTTTCTTACGGCTGTACAAGACGAACGTGCTTTTAAATATATTTGGGGTATCAAGTTGTTTATATTCAACACAATCCTAAAAATACATGCAGGATACGTAGATAATTAGGTACTTTTAACACTCCACGCTTCCTGCTTCCCACGGTTATGGGATGAGAAAACTGAACCGAAATCCAGTTAGGGAGTGCCGAGTTAGTTTTGGGCTAATCTCGAAAATTACAGAGTATATGTCGAGCATACAGATTAGCAAATAGACACAGGAGAACTTAGTCTTATAATGTAGGAAGGCGAATGATAACACTAAGTAGTAGCATTCTCTAATCGTGTATATAGCAAATATCATTTTGTTTTAAAACACAAATAAAGAATAAAAGTAAACTTAATATTATGCCCACAAAATTGAGTGTCTAAATAAGACCCAAAATGTGGACCTTAAGAAATAAGGTCTTTCATCGCAATCTAATTTTCCAACTGATAGGTCTATTGAACTTGTACACGAGGCAAGGGAAAAAGAGAATTTTTGATTCTGTAGGCTTTACAATAGGTACCTTGACAAATAGTCATATATTGTTATATGGTCTGGTCTTATATTTGTAATTGCTATAGGTAAACAGCAGCTAAGAAGTAAGGAAAATAGGTGAATAAAGATAGCTATAATTATTAGTGCCCTTTCCGTTCCTATATACAATATTATTAGCTATCTGATAATAATATAATATGAAGGCAGATTACTATTTTTGCTTACTGACATTATATACATTTCGAGGGCGGAAGGGACTTTGTTATATTAAATGTTGCTCCTTTTTCTCAGAAGAGATATTCTCATTATAATGGCAAAATGGAATACTTACAACACGTCAAGGATTGTATTAATGTATCACCAAATTATATATCGGTTATTTTACGATACGATTATTTTTCCAAAGGTTAGGTTAGAGTTTTTTATAGGTAGGTAGATAGTTATTTTAGGGAGAGGGAGGCCTTTATCCTGCAGTAGGACATACTTACAGGCTATTAAGATTAGATTTGATTGTTAAGATATAAAGGAAAATGCTCATAGGCAATGAAAAGATCTCTAATGATTTCTAGTTAGGTACTTTTAACTACATACTAAAGAAATAGGTCCTACCTCACTGAAACAATGCATGCAATATGAATTTTGCCACTCAATGTTTACTAACAATAAGGTCTTATATCCTAAGACACGATATTAAATAAAACCAACTATTTTAGGAACAGCGGCGCCCGCGGTATTAGATATGAAATAAAATTCAGAACATACAACGACTCCGGGCTCCTTATGTGGAGGCGGAAAATCGGTATACGACCTCGAGACTTCATCGGTCTGGGTCTGAGCGACGGGAAACTTCAGCTTATTTACACGGACACTGACATAAAGGAGATGAACTTGGCGACCCATGAGGACTGGTTCCAGTGTGTGGAATCCAAGGCAAGGGTTGATGATGGGAGGTGGCACACGGCCACCGTGAGGCGGAGGAAGAGGCTTGCCATGCTCCAAGTGGACGACACTCCGCCCGTTAGAGGATACTCGCAGTCACTGTTAGTGCCCTCGAAGGCAAACCCCAAGCTGTGGATTGGTATGTATTTTTTTCACTGACAACATTTTTCTTTTAAATTATCTCATCAATCGTATTTATGTTCAATTTAAACTGGCACTATTGCCTGTTAACGATAAAAGCTTCCACCTATTTGATTTATTTCCAATACGTTAACAGTTAAAATAAATATTATTGCACGTTTGCATGCAGAACGAGTCAAAACAATGAATTGTATTGTACGTTTTATCCCGTAATCTTTTGTTGTCCTATAAAATAGCAAAGTTAAATGATTGTTTGTTCATAGGAGGTTCTCCATCACTGCCCCTGGGTTTGCCAGCGGCCTTGTACACGGGCCTGCGAGGCTGCGTCGCCAGCGTGAAGGCGAACGGACGACATATTGATCTCAGTGCGCCCATACGACCTGCGACTACGGTACGACATTGTGACTGACGATGACCAAGTCGTGTGACCCGTGCAAGATTGTCAGTGTAAATTGCCAAGTGGATTGTGAGATTTAAAAAAGTATTATTTTGTAGTTGTTGTGTTGAATAGTGTTTTAAATGTACCTGTCTAATAATGTACCTACCGATACATATCCGTTCCGATATTTTGTTCGTATTATTTCAATTTTACAGCTTTTTAAAAAGTCCATGAACATTTATCTCTAAAGAGATATATATTTCATATCGCCTCGTATAAAAGTATTCATATCTATTTAACCAAAAGAGTGTTGCCATAATACGTTACGTTGTAGTTTTAGATCGAATAGGAACTATATCAATTACTATCTTTTTTAAATCGGTGCTCGGATTACACATCAGAGGTATAAAGAAAAAAAAATGAAATATTAATTATGCGAAAGTACTGAATTAATAAAAAAGACTCTTGATATTTTGTTGTTAAAATTAGCAGAAATATATAATCTAGTTAATAGATTAGTCAATAATACATAAGAATAGTTTCTATTATAAGCGAGAGCAAAAATATCATGTGAGAAATTATAAAAAAGTTTCTAAAACTTTATTGGTGTAGAAAATGATGATGATTGGGCTCTAATGGTGACATTCCAGCTCCTGAGCTATGTCTTCAGGACATATTATTAAAGTATCAAGAATAAGCAATCGTAAATTAATATTTTGACTAACGTTTTCAGACTTTTTTATTTGATAATGAAATTATCATTTTGATTCCATTTTTGCCATTCCTTTTATATTGTGAAGTATGATATTTAGCAATTATTTATAAATGACAGTGCCATAGTAATTGTACAGTAGCTGTTTTAAGATTTTTATATACTCAGTGTTTAATGCATAATACTAGGTTGTGTTTGTAATTTCCTTTCGAATAGTACCTACCTATTTATTTTTAGTGTATTACCCACTTGTGTTATAATATTGCAATCAACATTGTTTTCAGATATTAAATTAATTTCAGGGTATATTATATATATTATATTATACAAATGATTAAATTAGAATCATGAAGTTTTACGTTTTTAATTACTTCCTGAGTTTAATCAAACATTGCAATCTTTAAATGATTTTAGAGTGGCATTAGAATTTTCTGTGCCATATTTTCAAGAACTTTTTGCATGTACTTAATTGTAAAACTTGTGCAAACAAAATTTAGTTTTATGTGATGCGCTAATATTTTTAAGTGGTTTTACATAATTTTCATTTTTGTATCACCTGAGATTATTTTCATAGTTTAATCTTAGTACAGACATTTTGTAATATATGTACATATAATAATAACTATAGATTAGAATTTTTTTACAAGCCGCTTTACTGTTTTATCGAGATATCTAATAAATGTTACGAAATGTCCGTTATCCTAGATTATGAATTCCAAGTGAGTAATCTGTGAATAATAAGTTCAGCCCATGTAAGTACGTTCTAAGCAAATCTCTCGGGGGTTAATGTTAGCAGCTGTAGGTATGAGTGACATGAGGGTTCGTCCAAAGTTTGGACACTTGACCTACAATTGTGACTTGTCTTAATCTCCTTCATAGAACAGCATTGTATTTCAGTTCAACATTCTTGAACACTCTTCACGTGGCATATGTAATCGATCTTTCTAACTTTAAGAATCATTCATTACTCTTGCTGCAAAATCAACTATTTAAAATAAGGCCGGCTGTAGGCTAGTTATGTTACGAACTAATGAATAACGAATTTCAATTTTATTTCTAAGCCTGTACATTTTAAAGTAACTACATACGTAATGTTATGTATAGAAAATTGGTTTAATAGCCTAGAATCAATTACCTAAGGTAACTTTTAGTTCATTCGTTTGATGTTACGCTAACGCAAAACTACGCTCTTTAACTAAGTTCGTTTTTCTACATTTTCGTCTAGCGAACTACTTGTAAAGTATTATACTTAATACTAATTAAAGTAAAACAATGACAATATTATAATATATATCAAAATGGCATTTAGAGTTACGTTTTTCGTGTTAGACATGCTTCGTGGTCGAACGAAACACAATTCACTTTTTAGATGATATTTAGGACAACCCTATTGCTGTTTATTCGGACTTAGTGGTGAACGAGTACAGTCCTGTGTTGTACTTATTATTATGTAGGTACTTAATTACAGACAAGATATAAATATTAAAAGAATATTGTATCCGAATGAACGCAAGTGAGGGTTATCAGCAATAACCTACCTGTAGGTACAGTATTGTCACTGGTTCGTACATATCTTCCAGTCCAGTTTGTTACGCAATGTGTGTTTTGATGTAACTATCTTAGTTTAATAATACAAAACCATAAAATAAAATGAGACTGCAATCCGTAATAATGTGTTTATTTTCGAACCCTTCCCGAAAAGTAATGGCCCTTATAAAATATGAGCAAACATCCTTCAGCGTTCACATTATGGAGGAAAATACAATCGAATGGAAAGAAAACGACAGTGAATCATCGACGATAACAGTTCAGTTAAATGAGTTTCTTGCTTATCAGAGAATCAATTTACGCTGTGAACCATCGAGCTAGAACTAACAGTTAGTACCTCAACTCAACACGAATACCAAAATTCTACCATTTTTGATCTACAAGAAGATTAAGCGCAAGCTAAACTCGTAAAACCCTGAGGACGTGTCTTATCAAATTCTTGATCGGAATTTATGGATAATAAATTAGTTAACTGTTTAACCAACCGTGCCCTTGTACCGATGGGGCTTAGGTGCCGCGAATATTACTAATAGCCTTCAAACACGAAAGCTTTTAATTTAATGATATAGACAATTGAGGGACTGGCCACAAGTTTATACAATGTACAGACAACCGCCGATAGCTATTAGGCGATTGGATTGATGAGCGGAACTTGTTTACTTATTTATGTTTGGACATGCCCCTCGATTGTTTTACTGTCCGATGACGTAATAAGGAGTTTTAGGAATCGACAAGAAAAATAATTTGATATTATCTTCTGAAGGATTCGGGTCTCTGTTGCTATGGGATATAATATTAATCATCCAAAGACGATCGACTGATTTCAGAGAGGTAAGATACTTTTTTATTTATCCTCATTATGACATGAACATTGAAACCAAAAGGCCTCTTTTCATACAAAGAAGGCATGAGCATTGATCATTACCAAGATTGCTCAAGACGAGTTGACGATTTCAGACTTATATTAACCTCACGATGTTTTGCTTCACCTATGTCAGTCAAGTTCAAGTAATGTTCAAGAAAATCTCAGAAAGTTAATTAAATAAGTCACATTGATACATAAATTTCATTGCCAGTAGTTGTTTATTATTCAATAAGCATCAGGATGAGAGTCAATCCCGCACCCCACGGGGAATCCACAGTTACAGCAAGTCAAAAAAAGTTTAAAAATAATTCTATGCCGTTACAAAATCCATCTTCCGATTCCTAGCTTAGGCAGATGCTTTATCAATAAACAACATATCTATATGCAGTTTTATTTTCCTTAAAATTTGCGGTCATCGTTTCTTTCACCACGTTGCCCTACTACCCATAGTTTCGAATTTAGCTCTGATGTGCCATCATAAAATCATTTTAATTTACGATATAATCATATTTTGATCAACATACAATCTGACACTGACCTTCAAATAACGTACGATTTTTTTAAATTTCGCTGCTACTTTAGCGTATCCCCTTTAAAGACTATTAGGAAAGCCTTCTTAGAGTAGGTTTACAATGCGTATACACTGAAAAGGCAATCAGTGCCATCCTGTAGCGAAATACGCGGCGTAGCGTACAAGTGCTACGCCCCGTAGTATACAAGTGCTACGCCCCGTAGTATACAAGTGCTACGCCCCGTAGTATACAAGTGCTACGCCGTGTATCGCACAAATAGCGCACATGTGGTATGCTGCGTATGTGGCCACAGGATGCCCAAAGTTATTAATATTTATTTGTGAATCAAATTTGTTTATCGATTTTTGTAAAAGTTATTACACAAAGCTTATTGTGTCCACAAAGTTTTGTTTACGAAATACGTAATAAATGAAAAAAACTTATTTGTTCAGAGAGTAAACATGTATATTATTTCAGCAGACATTTCTTGGATAAGATTTGGAGAAATCACTAGGGAATAGTAAAAAAGTCAACACCATGATATTTGTTACATCTTACTATTAGGTGAGCTGAAACAAAGTTAGTATCACATAAATTCGGCAAGTTCTGGAGGTATCAACATGTCTTTATTTATTTGACAATAGCGCGTAATATACGACGACATAAAAAGGCGAAACGAACAGATTGATATATCATCCTCTATACAGACCCGCCTCTAATCTCAACTAGCCTGAATTATGGTGTGGAAAATATCCTCTCATTCTTTGCATAAGCCATAAATCACGTGAGCCACCGGAATCCCTGGAGGCATTATGAACGAGGAAAATAAGCAATAGGTAGATATTAACCAAAAAGTGAAACGCCGCTTAGGGTGGATTTCTGAGATATGTGGGAAAGAAAACAGCCTCACGGAGAGGCAATTTCAGAATACGCCGCGAAAATTCTCCATGTATTACCTAACGCGCTATTGGATTTTAGGATAATACAGAAATAAAATGTTTGGATAACTTACTCAAAGAAATTCACAAAAGAAAAGTTCAAAATTGTGTAACTCCTTCGAGACGTACTACAAAAGTAGTAAAACTAAATTGAGAATTCAGCCAATCTATATATTACATGACAGTATTTCAGCTCATTACGTTTTCATTTAGTTTCTTTCAACTTTTGTCCCTCGATAAAATCAGAAAATCGGGTACACATTTTATTTATTCCCAGAAGTTTCAAGTTTATTAAGGTTAAAAGTATGGGTATACGAAAAAAGCAATAAAAGGTAACGAAATGGAATCATAAAAACATCGCGTGTTCGGCGCAAGCGTTTTATCACTTTATTAAATGTTTGGGTCGTTGGTGCAGGTAGAAAGGTTTTCTAGGTGTAAAAGAAGTTCATTCTAGCATGTTACAAGCTGCAGTTGCATGATGAGGAGTAATAATCGCAACTTTATTGCACTTGCATCGGCTAATTTAAAACATCTACACTAGACGTTAATTGTATGAACAATTCCATTCACATTCTACTTTCCAGGTACTTGTGGAACAAACAGTTAATTTACCGTGAACTGTAATTTATAACACTAAATAAACGCTAGTTTTGTATATTTCGAAGCGTACCAAGCAGTACTATTTTTTTGGATATGATCCTTTCTAGATATATTTAAGGTTGTCAGTTCAATCGAGCTCGAGTAAAGTCTTTTTGTAATAGACAACTATAAGCTTATTTCCAATAATACCTACTTGTTCATCAATAACCTAATGACATAGGTTACGTTAGTCAGTTACAAAAGGACTTTACTGTAGCTCGGTTGAACAGACATAACCGCATAATATACCTACTAGCATACGACAGCATAGCTTATGCGCTGTTAAATTGATCATCATCTTCCTGCCCCTGCACCATGTTACCTACCTACTTGGGGTTGGCGCAACACATGTTCTTCTTCCATTCTCCCCTGTCAATTGTCACTATATCAAAAATTAAATTTATGACATGTTGATAAATAAAAAATATTCTTTTCCATTGCATTTTCTATGTGAAAAATTCACTTGGAGAGTTGCTAACCCCGCAGTAACAGCAAAAGTGAAAGCTTTAACACCGGCTTTTATTTTGCATGAGGGATTAGGTCCCAGAGGCTAGATTGTTCTACGCAGTTTTGAATTTTCAGTCGAACATTTTCGCAGTGAAAGCTTGGCACTCGATGCATGCCCGTTACGCCAGTGATTCATACGCGACATGATTTGTGGCACCCCTATCGGCGTTGTCATGGTTTGGTAAATACCGTGTCAACTGCGATGCAATTGATAAATAAATCAAAACATTACTGACTAAATTAATGATGATAGCAGGAATTAATAAAATACGCAAATCTAGATTTATTTTGCATTCAGATGAAATATTCAAATGAAATCTTTATTTATTTTAGTTTGCGCGTTCGTACAATCAGTAACAATGCTGAAACAAAATATGTTATTTCTCAGTTTGGGTAGAAATAATATTTCACAATAGAGCGATGGAACAAAACTGTGAAGCGCTTTTGTATGGCTCACAATCATGCAAGTATTTTTCTTTCAATCGTGTATAAATAAGGCTAAGGTGAACATGAAGGTATACAGATTCCCACCGTCTCCCGGGATTTGTATCTCGTCTCCCCGCAGCGCGAGACGTGTCCTGAATACGTTCGCGATTCTTGGTGATATGCGCAACCCGGCAAACCTCCCGTTTGAGAACTCGCTGAAAGAAATCCAAACGTTACTGTGGACATATCCGTACGATTTTGTCTCACGCCAATGATACACAGCATGCGATGTATATTCAAAGCGTTTCCTGCAAACAGCATCGCGATAGTTTAAGAGTTAATAGTTATTATTATAAGTAAAACTCTTTTTAGATACGTTAAATTTATTACGATATTAACAAATCACCACTAGTATCTATCACTTGTGAATCCAGAGCGTATGTTCAATCAACGCGATAACGTCATCGCTAGTATCGCCACCTCATCTATTGTCATCATTTAAACTTAAAATATTATTTATTCATGACAACCAACGCATTGGGGGCGCAAAACGAGTCCACAACGTGTTGGCTCGCAACCTAGAATTTTATCGTGGCTTCTTATCATGTAGCTATGTCCACAGTCCGCGCATAGGACACAGTCTTCACTCTAGATTGTATTACGAATGTACATTATGTACTCTCTCTCTCTCTTTGAACACAGACGGGACTGCAAACGAACTCCAAAGGACATTATCTCCGTAAGTGATAGTACGAGACGAATAACTGCTCGAACTGTTTGTGAATCAGAAAGAGAATTAAAGATAATCATATTACTTTATATAAATGTGATGAAGAATAAAAAGTGGAAACTTTGAAAGGCGGGAGAGAAAATAAATTGGGGTTGATATATTGTCCCTGTGGAGTAAGAGTAGGCTCACGTGATATGAAGCGCCATGATATATTACCTCCGTAAGGTTGTTACGATATAAGCAATAGAATAATAATTTGTGTAAATGGCGTCATGTGTAGATACACGCTGAAGATTAATGGAAACGAATTTCCTCTCCGCGCTCCGTCAGATTAAGAAAGCTTTGTATTTTTTTTCGCAGTGACAACGCGCCTCGAGTAGGCTACTATAAAAGTCTTTGCAAAGGAGCTGCGTTTAGGTAATGTTGCTGTATGTAGGTAAGAAAATATGTATACTACATAGCTACGTAAGTATAGGACATGCTTACAAATTACGTTCAGCAGAAGATAAACTACCTGAGTATTCGGTCGGTAAGGTACCTACGTCTTGCGTACGAAGTTGTGATAACAAGAGATAAAATTATACATACGTTTAGAAGGTCAGTGTAACAACAATATTGGTAGCCGTGAGAGAGATCCATGGAAATCGGACTCCGTGACTACGATAAATCGTTTAATTCCACCCCGGTGACTCAGCCGATTGCGAGAGGCCAAAACGCCATCACAATTTACTGCGATCCAGTCCCAACGTGCTAGAAATAACCTGCTGCTTCGCCAGCATTTGTGTACTATTTGAATGGACTTAATAGTCAATCGAACGTATAAGTAGATACCAATAGGAATTACGGCACTTGTATTGCAATTCGGGACAGAGCGGCTCCCGGCGCCTCGTTCTGCTTCATTTGTACATTTGCGAGAGCTCACGCACGAACCTTCGATCAATCAATATCCAGGTAATTAATATAGGTACGTTATATTCACAAACAACGTATGTAAACAAATGCTAATGCGAACGTTACGAGATAGCTGTGTTAGGAAACATAAATAGAATTTCCATTTCGTACCCAAGGCCCGGGAGCACAGATTATCACGCTTGAGTTATTATATGCAAAACCTCAGCAAAACTCGAGCGTTTCAAGAATGTTTAAAGCTTTGTACCAGGACAAACGCTTGAATACCACCGGCTAATGAAATTAAGGTGAGAAAGGAATCATGAAATATTACGAAACATTTGCGGGGAAGTGCTGTGAAGTACATAAAAATGTGTGATTTTTATGTGTGAAACCTAATATGTATTCATGGGCTCGGCTGAAGTCAATTTGCGATATATCGCAATGGTAGCGGCATGTAATCACTAATATATCATAGTGTATGGCTTGAAGCTCGGCGTAACGGCACGTTTACCCTGATCGTGAAAACGTGGAAGATACGATATTGTGTTGTATTAAGTATAATATGTTAGGTACTAAGGCGACTACTATCTCGATTTCCATAATCTTAGCAGTTATAAACTAATGGATTCGAATGAAATACGTATTAATGGTTTTATTTATATCAAACGGGGTTAAATATACCACCATAAAATGCTTTGATACCCTTAGTTCTTGCACTTCAAATTGTATTCGAACACCAAATGTAGTAAATGATCACTAAATCTTAGGGAGCAAATTAATGCGCTATTTCTGCCTAAATAAACCACTATGATTGCCGTAAAATGTAGGTTTATTACCAAATAAAGTATTATGATGCCATATTAAGTTATGTCTCCGGCTTGCTGCAAACTAGATAGACGAGGTTAATTTAAAAATAAAAATGGTTAGGTTAGGTTAAAACTACGAAATGACTACATTGTATAGAAAAAAAATATGGAAAGAAGAGATTATTTTTTGCAGGCTATCGAGAACCAAACATGATTTATTTGGAGTCATTTTGCTCAAATAGTATAGCGAGATGTTAAAACTTTGGTTATCACTTATAAGTTTACATTAAAATGCGGGTTTAATTTTGGTGATCATTTACTATTTTCACTATTTTTGTCTGTTATATGTTACTATATCTGGTGGTAAGTTAAACATAAGCCGTAGCAAACTAGCTGACCCGGCGAACGTCGCGTCGTACCGCCATATATTATTTTTTCCTTTTGGAACGAAATTCCATATCGCGCGTTGCGAAAGGGGGCTAGACGGAAAAAATTAAGACCAAAAGTTGTAACGACACTTTTTGCTATAGTTGTAAGCCGTGCGGCGTGCGCGTGTTTCTCTGTCTGTCTCTCTCTCTCTCTCTCTCTTATAGAAAGCAAGCCAGTTATACTTCGTTCCATCCGGGTGTCCCTTGACACCTCTCAAGTTTTAATTTTCTTCTATACAAACCTTTTCCTGACAAACACAAAAAAAAATAATTATCCAATTTGGCGCAGTAGATCGGAAATTATGCGCGTACCTACTTACATTTCGGTGATTCATTTTTACTTATATAGATTGAAGGCGATGCATTGGTATTTGAAGAGTAAGGCGGCATGGCCAATAAATGTGGTGATTTTGATTATTTTATATTTAACATTTAATTAACCTAATAACATTAATTTCAACTTATTTTGTAATCTTTTTGGAACCATGTTGATTCTACAAATATTTGATCAATGCGTAGCAATTTTTATAAGTAAAGGGATTTATTGTTTATATACCTAAAAAACGAAATGGAATATTTAAAAATATGATCTTCCTTATTGTACTCATACATTTGCCAAATGAGACCGAAATGAACCGAAGCCAAGAAAAAAAAAAGAATTGTCGAAAAGGATACTTAATAGAAATCAAATTAAGAATACTCAGGGGAATTATGGCTTCAAATAATATTATTAAAAGCGATAAAGTTGCCAGATAAGAGAAAACCTTGTAAATATGATAAAAAGGAAACCAGGAGCGAGGGAGATGTCATTTAGTTACAAAGAAAAAGAAATAAACCACATGATATTTCATTTAGTCGAGAAACAAAAAAAATCCCCGCAGAAATTCGTAGCAGAGTATTTTATTTAGTTTTATTTCAGAAAGTATTTCTGCTTATCTCTTCATAGAAGTGCTATCATGGGGATTCGAATACCAAGAGGCTGAATAAGAAAAAGCGGTATCCGGTCATTTTATAAGATGTAGGTATCACAGAAATACAGAGATGTATAAGAACACAGGAGATATAGTATCGTGCGCCAAAAAAGTTCACGTAAACGGTTTTTGTAACACTAAAACGCCTATATTCAGTTTGATATGTTCGACAAGTGCCGACTTTAGCATTGTGCTTTCATAGAATAGGAAAATGGACAGTCGCTTGAACTAGCTAAGTGACATACCGTGTAACTCAGTTTTGTAACACAAACTAATTCTGAAGGCCATTTTGAACTAACTAGTTCGTCTCTGAATATCAATTCGAGTATTAGTCCCAAAACCAAAATCGTAAGTCCCTCTTGGCGAAGTACCTACCTACTACGGGGACTTATATCAGGTACTACGGTTGAAACAAAGTCAACTAGTTTCGCAGGCAAAACTGGCGTCTTAGTCTAGTTCGGTATGTCGCAGAAGTTTGCCTAAGTCGTATTTAACTTCACTGAACAGCTTGTGTTGCAACCGCATACCAACAAATTTTGACACCGTAGTATATATACCTAGGTTTATCGTGAACAGTCAGCCAACTAAGCAGTGCGGTTACTTTAATTTACTTTCAACTTATCTGTACTACTCGTACTTCGAATCAAACGGTTTGCTTATCTGATTTCGGGATCTGCTTTGTAATTAAACTTTTACTAGATGGAAGACCGGTAAGCATGTACATACGTTGTGCGGAGCGTACAAACACTTAACCGACGAACAGACAGGCTTGTATTAAAAAGATTTATGGCAGTACTTTGAATTATTCAACATCCATAGTTTTACCTACTTACATAAATATTGTAATAAGGCGAACCAATTTATTAATATTCATGTCTACACTAGCTCTTTCCAGGGTTTTGTTCAAAGAAAATTTTCTTTTAACAGAAAATTACGTTTGAGGTCTCGTCTTTGTCTTCTTTCATTCCTTTGTTTTTCGTGATGAAATGCACAATGCCAAGAAAGATTATCAACTGCATAGCTCAGGAACATTATAATTGAAGGAAGTTAAACGAGGGATTAATTAGTAAAACTCATCACGCAAATTAAATACAGTAAACTATAACGGTCCACAGCTAATGATGCCGCTATAATGGCCGATCTCTTATCCCAACCAAAGCTTCTCGGACCGTCTCGTCAAATCAGATTAGACTATCAGTAGGTCGATATTAATTACGTCTCGTTAACGCGTAACGATCAACACTACACGCCTATCAAATCACTAGTGATTCTCTCAAGTCGTTACGGAGCGAAAATTAAGTCGAACTTACGACGCCGAGCCACGACAGAGGCTTTTAATACCGCTGAACATGCAACTATTCAATCACTACCGCGAACCGTGTTTCTGTTGTAAATAGCTCGCCTATTTAACAAAATGCCATCATTAATCTTTGTTTTGATAAAGCGTTTTCGTAAATTTTAATGGCGGATGGCTTGGACAGGACAATGTTATTTGGATACCTGTCTTCTGAGCCTTTCTCTCTTACGTATTTTTTACGTTTGTTTTTTTTTCTGTTATCGCTGTTATCTTAGTCGGAAATCGTAAAAGTGAACTTGTCTGTAAAAATACAGATGATATTTTAAGCAAGTTCTTAATGGACAAAATAAAACAATTTTTTGGGCAAAAGATTTTAAGGCTATAAAATATTCATACCAGTTTCGTTAAAAGTTTGGACTTATTTTTACGATGTTTTTCTTTTGCGCTGTTTAATATTTTCTTTTACCTGAGAAAAGCATTACAAATGATTAATAATTTATTAGTCCATTCTTTGTTTTGGAAAATTAATAAAATCGTGTTGACTTAAACAAAGTAAAATATATTAAAATGTATCAAACAGACAAATTAAAATAGCAAAATAAGGTAGCAAATTAGGTTTACAAAATTCAACTTTAAAATAAATATGTAACAAGCAGAGTTATGTGCATAATAAATGCCTCTAAAACTAAGCTACACTGAAACGAAGTGTTACAAAATGTGAAAGAATTTTACATTTAAATCCTACAGAGCAAGGTTGGTCTCACAAAGTCAGAAACAGTGGGTCGCGGCGTCACGGCTGGCTGCCTCCTCCTCTACGACAAAATGCACTCACGCCTCCGCCGGGCCGCGTGCACTCACGAATGCATTTACATATTGATCTCCAAATCACAGTAGCCGACTGAATCGCAAATAAAATGCATATTTGCGAATAGAACGCTGATTTTCAAATCTTAGGTAAGCTTCTCGCCGAGTTCTGGCCTGTGCTGTAATTTACGACAAGCTTTTATTTTTCAATCACAAGTGAAGCGAAATGACCACTTCGCGTTTTAACTATCGTTACGGTCTCCTAGATGCACCTTAAAATCCAATCAAGACTATTTCCTTGTTCATGTTGAAACCAACCTTATACCGACGGATCTTCAGCTTGTTTTGCAACAACATAAAACTCTTTGAAGTTTACAATTGGATAATTTAGACGTCTTATTCAACTGTGACTCAAATCATTATTTAAATCTGTATTGTTTCCGTTTCCTGGAAATTGAATTAATTGTAAATTGGTACAAACTTTTAATCCACTTTTGAATACAGGGGTAAAGTTTCCGATGAACGTTTTCGGTTTATTTTAAGTAATTATGTTGCCTATTGTTAAAATCAATCACAACAGTGTTTCCAGAGCACGCCGCTTGGGGCATGAAAGCCATTGCAAAAACACGACCGTAATTGCCATCACAGATAGTAATTGGCCTACTTCAACAAAGGCAGCATTAAAAGCCAGGGCATTTATTGACATAGAGCATGACGCACGCCGATCCATTAGTGGTTTGCGGGTCCATCCCCTACACTACGGTGTGTACCCTGCACTATACACTGTTGCAACTTCTTGGTAACACCTAACAAGTGCTTTTGTCCTCAGATTTAGTTGGCTTAAGTTTGACAAACTTGTGCAATGGATCTGTCAAAACTTGAATTCTATTACTTTGGCAAGTCAGCTCGTTAAGTGATGGCATCGAACAGTTTATGAGTGATGGGATTAAAAATATCCCAGCGCGGCCAGACAGTCGATTTTTAGCCGTTTTAGCGAATTAGGCTGGAAACATTTCAAGATAATCAGAGTCATTTTTCTCAAGATTTCTTTAACCTAAATTCGTCGGGTCACTTCTTATAAGTAATATGAAAGCTTTTTTTCAGATTTATTGAGCCAGAGTAAAGGCATTTCTTATAAATGTTGCTTTTGATTGGAATAGACTTATAATTTTATTTTTCATGTGACAGAAACCAGTCTAGGAAACGTCTGAAAAATAAATAAACGCATTTCCAAGAAACTGATTTAGGTCGACACATTTTCGAGCCTTGAAATAACATTTTGTATTAAGGGCTGATTTTTCCAGCTTTAATCTGTGGAATAAAATTGACAATTAATCTGGGTAGTTATTTCCTCAAAAGACCATTTCAGACCCTCACCATGGATAAGATCAAGATCAGTGTCTGTGTCAGATCATGCTCTGACCAAGATTGTCTCTTGACTTTAAAAAAACTGTGACCTCTGAGTTTACTCCGGCGATTCTTCTCAGAGTAGTCAGTTAAGGAAACGCCAACCTCTCCTCGTTTTTGAAATATGATTGACGTGTAAATGTGTTTGTATAAGCCTACTTCATTATCTGCCTATCCTTTTCCCAACTATGTTGGGGTCGACTTCCAGTCTACCCTTATGCTGCTAAACACCAGTATTTTACATGGAGCGACTGCCTATCTAACCTGCACAACCCAGTTACTGGTTAATACGATACCCCTTGGTAAGACTGGTTGTCAGACCTACTTATAGAAAAAAAATCATTCAACAACATTCGACAGTATTTTTATGGAAAAATTAACAAGAAATCAAAGTCAACCTCGGATGAAGCATTTAATCAAATTAAGTTCCCAATCCAATAATCATTCGTACAAATAGATCCCTGTATAAAGTCTACCATGAACAGCAGAGTTTACCGAGTGTGACGTGAAAACGGCAATGCTTAGCAATACGTTACAGCGGCATGATAGTATTACATACAGAATGCCGCGACTGCGTGGAACATAATTATTGTCAGCTACCGCAAAATTTCATGTTCGGTTGAATAACACAACGCAATGACGCCGTCGGAAGGATGTTTGCGTGACTCAACTTTGATGATTATAAAGTTATACAATTATGAAATTGTCTTCTGGTTTATTTTACTTTGGTGTTTCTGATGAGCATACGTACATTAATTATACCACGCCTATTCCAGAGGCGTCTTAACCTAGTTACACCAAAATTTCGCTGGTAATAAAAGTCCTTCAAAATGTGAGCAGAGCTTTCTTAAATTAATCGGGCTTAAATTCAGACTCCGGGCTGCCACTGAGAAAATCTTGATGGAAAAAATCTAGAACTTTTTGCCCGATCTGAGAATCGAACCTAGCAACACCACGCTTAGCAGTCGTGATTGCGGTCCTACCCTGCCAACAAGGCAGTCAAATCATTCCAGCTCAAGATAAAAAAAAATGCATATTCAATTAATCAGAGTATTTCATCTTTCACTGTGATAGTAACTAGTCATTACAATGTAAGTACTGCAATAGAAACCGTTGAAGACCTCTTCAACTAGAAATCAGTGTTAATTACAATCTTTACAGATCTCCAATGGTTTTGCTTTCATTAATGCAAGTATATTGTACTACAATTGACCTCAAGCGTCTAGCATAAGCATCTAGTTGTTTCTATCTAAAAACAAAGCGTTTTCTTATCAAATAAGTAAACAAAACCGTTATTCTATTCCATGAAGAGGCTTTCGAAAGAAAATCTAACTGAATTGTATGTGGAGAATGAGCACTGGCTATTCCTATGACGTAATGTCATACCTTTAATGGTACCTACTTAAAATGCATGACGAAAAGTTGCCATGATATAACGTGAAAAGTATTGGACAGAGAAAAATAAAAGTAGATACACCTACACTTTGATCTTTTAAAGGAAAGTGAAGTGGGTTTTTGTAAAAAGTAAATTGTCGTGCGACTAATTTTCTTTCCTTTGGAAAATAATTAGGGATGTAGGTAAGTCATGTCAGTCATTCAGTCTATGTAATTTTATAATTTATTCTTTTTTTTCTCTCTTTGACATTGATTTACATTCAATATTACTTACTTAAAGTCACACTCGGACTTATTACCTACTCCTTATTTATTTATGAAAATCGTCTACTTTTGGAATGTTTGTAAATATGTGAGCACCATGTATCTATCACATAGTTATTTTATATGTCATAGTTTCATTAATTCATTTTAATTCTTTTACCTAATGTGGTATAGTAATTTTATTTTTAGGTGCATCGTCTTCACATATAATTATAAAATTAATGTTACATGCAAAATATTGTAAAGCATTTTAAAAGAGTAACGGTGGAGTTTCTTGCCCATTCTTCTCCATACGAAAACTACGTTTTGGAAGGGGCGACTAGAATCAATTTTATTTTTATTTTATTTTTGACGTTCAAAAGTGCCTTTTATGTGCCTATTTGAAATAAATTATTTGACTTTTTTTCTTTTTTTTAAGAACGTTGCCCCACACTAGGAATTTCTCCTGTGTTGTGGGTGCGTTTACAAACATTTAAACTCACATACACAAATAGACCCGGAACAACTACTTGTAGGCCATACATAAATATTTGTTCCGTGCGGGAATCGAACCCGCGACCCGAAGCGCAGCAGTAAATCGGTTAACCATTGCGCCAACCGTGCCGTCACTTTGACTTTGACATGAACAAATTGTCCTGTAGTTGAACATAAAAGTGTAGGTATGTCTTTAAAGCAAAAGCAAAAGTTTTATAATATAAAAATAAAAGGCTAACTAATTTAGCAAAACAGACTAACTGAAGTTTGATAGAGGGATCTGTTGGTTTTAAGTAAGATAAATAAGTAGGTATCAACTTAAATAATTAAAATTCTCCAAATGGAAATAATATGAAAGATATATTTAGATCTCTATCCATGCGAGATGAGTTCTTAATTTTGTTTTGCTCAACTATACATGACACTTATTAAAACTTTCTTAATACCATACTAAGAAATGTTTTCTCAGAAATGTTTACTCTGGTTTAACCTTTAGAAATATTTTCTCAGAAATGTCTAATCTGGTTTAGCCGTACAAGGAATCTCATTACCGTGTGCCTAATATGGAAGCAATAATCAAACATTCCCAATACCGTCAGAAGTGTTCGACACTTTAGTCATAAAAAGTGAAACGCTTCTGTGAAAATAAACTGGCGGCTGTTCGGAAGGCGACGAAAGTTAATTTCACGGGTTGTGAATGCTTCTTCAGAACTCATCCCGCTCGAACAATCCGCGACTCGGTTGCCATTAATCACCGCGCAGACAAATATCATTAGTTCTCTACTCCGCTATGCTGCCGCACCTAGCGGTTTTTAAACCATTATTGATTACATTTGTTTTACATATTGCTGGTTTTACCTAAAAAGAACTTTTCTGTTAAGGGAAAAGAGTTTAGAAGTGAAATAGACAAATTACCTATTTGATAGATAATTACGTTTACAGTTAGCATTTCAGCAATCATAAGGTGTTACTGCTGTTAATAAGTAGGTATTCAATATATCCTATCCTATCCTACTAATATTATAAACGTGAAAGTTTGTATGGATGGACGAATGGATGGATGTTTGTTACTCTTTCACGCTAAAACTACTGAACGGATTTGGATGCCAGATGGTTTATAACCAGGATTTACACATAGTATACTTTTATACCGATATTCCCACGGGATCGACACTTACGCGGGTGAAATCGCGGGGCATAGCTAGTTATTTAATAAACTTTCATTCATTTAAATTTTTTCATTAGGTAGGTACTAGTTTCACAATATTATAGGTACGGATACGGAACGGGATTTTTCTCTTCACCTAGTTCCAAAGAAAAACTTAAATGTTAAGTAAAAATTGGTATATAACACCTAGGTTAGTCACCATCATCGTGCTAATGTAAAAAGTTTAAAGTTTCTTTAGAAAATTTCGCAAAGAGCCAGTGGATGACATGCAGAAGTTCCTCAACTTGGCCTATAAATCATACGAACGTACCGTAATGTTGATATATTAGGTAGATATAGAAAATCTTAATCCACTTTTCCTGTAAAAACGCGGAGAGGGCATAACTTTGTAATCTCGAAAGAGTTTGAGATATATGAGTTGGGAAAAGTCTGCAACGTGGTCTTGTTACAGAATAAATGCATTTTTCAGGAAATAAATCACTGCGTTCATGCTTTATCTTAGTTCCCACCCACCACAAACTTACTTACTCACATATGCTAAAGGATTAAAAAGGCTTATCCCCGAAAAATACGTTGAACTGTAAACATGTATTTCGTTTCAAACTTATATTTGTACATGCTGTTTGCATGAACAAGTCCAGAGCCAGTGAAAAGTTTAGAATTGTGTACTAAATTATAATTTTAAATATAAATTACTTTTCTTTTTCGGTAACATTGTAAAATACTGTGTGTACTAGTGCTGCTGAAAGTTCATTTCCACTTAAAACATCTTTTTATGAGCATAGGCTGCCATGCTAAACGCCCTCCTGACTGCCGACCCTGAATACAGACAGAGATTTATTTATTTATTTATTATTATTAATTACAACGGTTATACACCAGTAACAGCAATTAATTAATTTCCATGTATTATATAAATTACAATTTCATCTGGATAGGTAGGTACAGCGTTAATATATAAAAAAAAAAAAAAATAATGAATGAATGAAATGTGAATGTGATCTGAATGTGATGTGTTTGCTGATGAATGAAAGAAAATAATGCGTGCCAGTCTGGTGTTTTGTGAGAGACAATATGCGAGGGTGTCCACTGTTACATGATAGTTTATATGTTATTTTATGATGTTTCTAATTTATTGCTTAAATAAAATAATAACTATTTTCGCAAATAATTATTAATACTTTTATCCACGAATTGTACATCTTTGAATTTGAATTTAATTTTTGTATTGTATGGTATTTGAATGCTTATTTTATTTTAATCTTTATAATTCTATGTTAATTAATATAATTGGACCTGTGCCTTTTTAATTAACTAAGTATAAATAAATAAATGACAACTCTGAGCCAAAACATCACATTGGCATTTCATACCTTCACCCATGATCCACACTCCGTATTATGAGAAAACAGATATGTCAGCTATATTGCAAGCTCTTGAGCCGAGGAAAAGAACAGTGAAATTGTCTTTGAGGATAGTAGAAACTCGAGTGCTGAGTGAACGCTACGTGTCTGCCTCATCCCCTAGGGATTGAACCAGGGACGCTTAACCGGCTACATTCCTCCAAGTTCAGTTTAACGACTTGCCATGTTTCATTTATTGTTGGTCGCATCGCTACTATACGTATATTATTGGTGTTAAATAACCCTTTTGAACTACTGCGTGTTATACAAAATTAAACTGATGAAAAAAATATCTAATATAAAAAAAAACATTTATGTCCACTAAATTAGAGTCGGCGCCAAACAAACAAAAAAGCGCATATTATGATGGAAGCTTTATTGATCTTCATTAAGGATTTGTTTGGCGCCGTCTCCATCATCAGACCCTCGATGAAAGCCATTCCCTAGCTGGGTCTAAAATTCTCATCAAGATGAATGAAAAAAACCCAAATCGTGTTTGGGCTTATTTGCCCTACCTGTAGCTGCTGTAAACTGTAGAGGAGCTCTCTCGACTGTCTTCTGTCTCCATCATCAGATCAACTCCAGGAATCCTTCATGTTGTAGTGTCATCAGAACTACATGTGGGCCAAGTCCCAAAAGAATCGGTTCGCAAGTAAAAATTCAGTGGGTGAAAAATCAATCAACCCCATTTTTTACCATTAATAATAATAATAAGAGGAAGAAAACACACTCTCATCTTAAATACACACCACACGCTGCATTTACTTGGCTTTGGCCCTTAAATGTAGCTTAGACCAGCCTTAGAGCTGAGAAAAATAACACTCCCGATAGTAATAATAACTTTATTTCGGGTGGCATAGACCCATAGAAACCTTAACCTAGTACACATTAGGGGTAAATTTAATTTTTAATTTTTATATGGGAGCAACTTCCGTATATCCTATCTAATAAAAAAGAATTATCAAAATCGGACAAATCTGTAAAAAAAGCAAATATACTACAACATTTTTAACCTACCTTTTTCTATTTTTTCAACCTACAAAATTTTTTTCTTCGGTTAAAAATGTGGTGAAAAATTTGTTTGAATTTTTCGAGATGCTCTAACTCTGTTTTTCGATTTTCTTGAGCAACTGTTTTTCAGTACCTACATTTTTACATTAAGACATTATTTTCTTTCTTTTTTTGTTAATCTGGGAACGGATTGACAGTCTGAATGAGCACCGTCTAACAATGGCCTAAGCCGACCAAATTGCAACATATTTTTAGTTTTCTTAATGCACAAAAGCCTAATTTAACTAACCATGATTGCCTCCCATTACAACTAGACACATATCATCGCCGACCATTCTAAGCTCATCATTGTCTGTTTGTGTGTGCAATGGATGCTCAGCAACGATCCTTGATTACGAGCCGCGCCAGCTAATCATCTCCTCTCGTAGTGCGTAATTATGCAGTGGTTTAGGATAGCAACACTGCTGTCTAGTGTACCCGTTATATTATTAGTTATGGCTTGGATGGGATTAGAATTGGTTTTGATAATAATTATTGGATAGGAACCTATTGGAGAACATTTTCCAGGTTGTAATAGAAAATTTTAGCTTGAAGAAGAACAGTGTCGGAGTTCGGTAACATCAGAGAGTGGACTGGAATCAAGTTTGTTGAAGAGCTTTCAGACTTGCAATAAGCATATTATTTTCAGTAAATTGTTCAGAAAACTGAACTGCACTCAGCAATGAAGAGGCACTACAAGATTGATTTTCTACTTCACCTATTAATATTAAAGCTCAAGTTCACATCAGTTTTCAGAGTTTATAATGTAGTTATTTAATTCGTGTTCAGTGTTAACCTTACCAGCAACATTTAAAAAAGTGTAATAATTTTCCTTACGGTGGTATTCTGGTTATTTCAGTACCTACATGTTGTAATTTACCTAGAAGTTGAAAAATTCAGGCTTCAAAATAATTGTCAATTCGAACTTCGAAATACATTCATGAACTTTCCTAATAATTAAATTAGCAACATGAAGTCCTATAATTAATTAAAAGTTCTAATTAGTATGCAAAAGGTAGGAATAACTTTGCGTCTGAAGTACTGATGTTTCCCGTCTGTGGAAAATCGTTGTTTTCTTGGATTCCTGCTTCATTTCTGTTATACAAATAAAAGCTAAATTATCTAGTTGAGGTACCCCGTCGCTTGTTTGTAGGGTTAATTGAATCTTTCCCTTTAATCTAGACATAATAAATGAAACTGAACTGAGTCGGTCTGTGATCGTAAAAAATGGTTGTACCAAAACGTATCTTACTTAATTACTTTTAGGTACAATTTTAGTAAACGGTCTGAAAATTAATTTGAAACTTGAAAGTTTTAAGGCCTCGGAAATGGTCAGTATTCAATGACCATTGACAAAACCAAAGGACACTTTTAGTTCCAACAGAACTGTTTATATTATTAATATTTACATTAGGTACTAAAATAATAATACATGTGTACATGAGAAAAAAAAAACAAGCAAAAGAATCATAGGGCATCAAAAAATTCGTCCGCATCGCTGTCAACAGGAACAGTGCCCAAAAGGCTGGCGGCATTGCCAAATTGTATGGCGATGCTAATTCTTTGGCCAAGAAACAGGCCAGCCCTCTGGTCACGTGAAGAGTCGACTAAGCGCTTGGCGATATCTCGATAAACCATATATATTATTTAATCATTATCATTAAGAAAGCAATACATCAGTAAAGAGAACTCCAAATCTAGTTAAACAACACGATAAGTAATTTATCAGCCCAGAAACCGAAATCTCCCGGAATATATTTTAGCTAACTGAAATGGAATCACAAGTCTAGCCACTGGCTAATTTGTAACAAGATAAACTGTCCTTTGATTCGCCTGAACGCGAAGGGAATAGTCTAATTATTGTACGATAATTTATCATTTACTACAATAGGGATCCGATTGTTTTGTTTTATGTTATTTTAGATCCTTGAACTTTAGTAACCCTGTCTTAGATCCATACTTCCATACTATCCATTCATACTAATATTATAAATTCGAACGTAACTCTGTCTGTATGTTACCTTTTTACGCCTAAGCCACTAAACGGATTTCGATAAAATCTGCGAAGGCGATAGATGGTATCCTGGGGAAGGATTTAGGCTACTTTTTGTTCCGGTATCACGTTCCCGTTATAAATGCAAAAGTAACTCTGTCTGTCTGTTTATTACCTTTTCACGCCAAAGCGGCTGAACGGGTTTCGCGAAAATTTGGCACACATGTAGGCCATGACTTGTGTATGTATGTATGCATGTAATTATGATACTTTTTAATACGTTCCCGTGGGATAATTTCCAAAGAACAAAACGAATGTCAAATAGGTTTTTTTTTCTTTTTAATCAGTCTATAATGTTCCCACTGCTGGGACACAGACGTCCTCTCTTCGAGAGGGAGTAAGCTGTAATCTACTATAGAATATATGCTGTAGAAGAACTGTAATTTTATTTAATAGTAATTTTATTGAGATAATCATGGGTTGTTAAATTTTATTGGTTTTAGTTCATTCTGATTTATTGACCTACGAGTAAAAATAAAAAAATCCAATTAATTATTAAGATCATAGTCTTAATAATTAATTGGATTTTTTTATTTTTTATGTTTTATTAATTCTATCAATCTATGCTAATTTATATTTACTTACATAATTATTTTATTGTTATTATTTTAAATTTTAAAGTGTTAGCCATATTGTTTAATTGACATGTCGAAGTAGTATTGAGGAAATGTAAATTTATTATTTTTAAATTGTTGATATAATTTAGGAAATTCAAATGTAATTTATATTAGTGTGTAGGTATACTGTGATTGTGTAATTTTGTGTGTAAATACAGATACAAGTTACTTTTTTATGAATAAATGACTATGACTACGCGGGCCCAGTGCGGGTTGGTAGATGTCCCATGTCTTCGAATTTTTGGTTCTAGGACATGCTGCTTTCCTCACAATGTTTTGATCAAATCATTTACACAAAGTAAAGCGCCAGCTTGTGTTCAAACCCACGCCCTACATCTCGTAAATCAGGGTTGTTACCTTTGAGCCACTACCGATCTTATTAGTTTGTTTACACTGATTCCAAAGAACGCGTTACACATTTTGTTGTATTTTTTTTAAGAAATACTGACCTCTCCAGTCTTTGTTTAGGCTTGTGCCAAAAAGCCAGAACTTCATTTCGCATTCAAGTATTTCGTGACAAACGTTTTGGCGCATGAAACTAGCAATATGTCTGAACATACTCGTACACGTTGCATACTAAAGCGAGAGCGGCCACAAGTTAAATAATAATACGTTCACTGTTGTTTCAGTGAACTTTACTGGAGAAACAAGTTGTTGTAATTTACTTAGAAGGTAAGCTGGTAAGCAGTGACCAATTTTCGCTAGAGGAACTTTCAATCATTGTGTAATTTTGAAACAAAAGACTGCCTACTGCAGAGGGTGGAAGACAAGGTACCAACTCAAAAGGTATCTTACAGGTTAACAGCACGAAAGCACACATTCAAAAGATTTTTACTTCCTACTATAATAATATTATTAAACGCGAAAGTTTGTGAGGACGGATGAATGGATGGATGGATACTACTTCACAGATTTGGATTAACTTTGTCAAATAGATAGCCAAATTACAGATAGCCAGTTATAACCAGGATTAACACATAGGATACTTTTTATCTCGATATTCCCACCGGATCGAAACTGATACGGGTGAAACCGCGGGACGCTGCTAGTCCAAGAAAAAGTGAACTAAACTACGGTACTTACCAATACGGCATAATTATTTACTTTCAGGTCCAGGTTCACTTGTACCTGTCAGTCAGTCTCGGAAAATAATCAGCCGTCCTATACATTCGATTAGGATGATGATCCCATTGAAAAAGTTGTTCAGTTTGATGGTCTGTCCACACCTTTAAATTTGACCACACTTTTCTGATACATCCTGTATAGTATAAAGAAGATAAGTCTGAATTCGCCAACCCATTTTGAGCAGGCGTGGTCATCGATGCTCATGCCTTCTCTGAATGAGAAGGGACCTTTATTCTACAGTGGGACAAAGATAGGCTGGTATCACTTTTAAGTAGTGTCCGGTCTTTAGGAAGGCGTAGGTACGAGGGGTCGAAGCCAACTCGCAGAGGCCCCTTAGGAACTTTGAATGAAATGCGGCACCAACCAACGATTATCCATATATGCACTATGCAAGTGCACCTAAGGACAACCCCCGGTGGGTGCAGGACTATTGCAGAACATGGAAACAAAACGACACGGTTGAAAAATGACGACACGGTTGGCGCAGTGGCTGAGCGATCGACTGCGACGCTGCGTGTCGCGGGTTCGATTCCCGCACGGAACAAATATTTGTATTGCCTACAGGTTCTGGGTCTGGCTATTTGTGTATGTGAGTTTAAATGTTTGTAAACGCACCCACGATAGAGGAGTAATTCCTAGAGTGGGACAACGTTTTTCACAAAACAAAAAAAAAAAACATATTGGGCTATGGATTTTGGTGACTAATATAGTGGTTTGGTTTCCTAGAACTTTGAAAGAACTATATATGTCCACTGCCTGATCAATGTATTACTTATTATAATTATGGATACCCGCATCTAGTTCCGCAATATTTTAAAAACATTTTGAAGCAATTTAATTTAGCCATTTTCGTAACATTTATATCAGCTGCGCTATTTCTCCTTAAAACTACAAACAATTATTTGTTAGACCAGCAACAATCCGGTCCGAGGTCCGCGGGTGTATTCTACGAACGCTGCGGTGGTGCAAATTATTTCCAACACCTGTATTTTTTTATTAGCCAGTCCCACAGCTGGGCAAAGGCGTCCCCACTCTCTTTCGACCTGTATTAATAAAGCAATTTCAATAGCCCAGCCCAGCCCCATGCAGCCCAGTGGGGTGGGTTGTAATAGTCAAGTTTATGAGGCCCGTGTGACCATCGAATACTTTGATCACACAAATTATTGGGAGATATTTTTGGGAACATCCATCAGATCAAAATTTTATGAAAAACAATTAGGTAATTAGGTGACATCGCGGAGTGTGAATACATTTGCACGCCATGTTATGGCAGGATATGCTGAGACAAATTGACCTCCGTCATATAAAATTAAATATAATATATAGATGATATATAGATAGATGGATGTGCCTACGTAGGGGACCATTCTAGTAAATATATCTACATAAAGAACAACCACTTCGTAGCTACAGATAATGATCACTGTCACGACGCAAAGCCGCGATCGACGTTATCGTTTGTATGAATTTGGACCTAGAAATGTGACTTGATTGATTGGAATCCCGGAAAGCGGCCTCTGTCGGCGTGACTACGCGTTCAGGTTCACCGAACCAAGACTGACATATGGACGTGACAATCGCGTACTCACGCGACGATCGCTTTTAAAAAGAACGCGGCCAAAGAATCACCCGTGTAACCTATTTAGTTTTATTTAAAAAAAAAGGTGTTTTTGAAATGTGTATACCGAAAACGAAACAAACAATTGTTTTATTCCGATATTCTAAAATAATATTGTCATTTTTACAACAAAATACCAGAATGCAATTCTATTTTATTTGTGGCACAAAACTGTGTTTTGATTTTATCATTAACTAGCTGTGCTCGCGACTTCGTTCACGTGCATGCCGGAAAATAAGTTGGATTTAATGGGTTATAATTTCTTTTCGAGGAACCCTAATTCTTTTTCTAAAATAAAAGTAAGTTACTCCGAAGCCTAAGTTACTCCTTATAACCTCAGTTGTCTGACAGTGAAAGTCCCGACAAAGTCAGTCCAGCAGTTTCGGAAATTAGCCGGAGCACACAGACAGACAAAAATAAAATGAAATAAGTACAGTGCAATTATTCAGCTGCATCCGGTTCGATCCGATTTTTTCGACTATCACCGAAGCTAGCCTGCACAGTGTGATATTTAGAGCCATATTTTCGTCTCTAAAACTACCCATAAATTTTTGAAGTACCGACCTAGGCTCTACGCGTCAATAAATAAATTGTCAAACAAAAATAGCAACCTTCATATTGTTACTATAACTTCAACACTTCACTTTATTAAGCTCAGTCTCGTTTGAACCGAGCACCAATCAGGTCACCATTTTAAAAGTGTATTTGCAATGATCTCGACGCTCTTCACTCCAAACCCGGATACTTTGAGGCGTTAATTACAACGCCTCACAGAAATTGCCCCGGGCAATTGGCGTGGCCCCACATTTACAGGGATACCGGTGGAACGCCACGAACCAACGTAATGGCCACAACACAGCCCCATTCAACAAAGAAAACAGAAAAATAACTAATTACTTCGCTACCCACTTCGTAAATGCGTGGTACGTTCTCGCGTTTTTACAAGCTTTTTATTTAACGAGGTTTGAGACTGTTTATAAGATTTGTTTTTTTTATTTTTTACACGATTCCGTTTGCCGAAACAAAAGTTAATTTTATATCGTTTCGTATTTTTGGTGAATGCAGCTCACGTGGAAGTAATTAGCAAGAAAAGCAACCGCGGCAATGTTTAACATTCAACATCTGACCGATTCATTTAATTGATTGCAACGAGATCTGTAGAATTTTTTATTAATACAAGTTATCACTCAATGAATCAAGCTTTATAATAAAATTATATACGTTTTTGTTTATTTTACGTTTTGGCACCACTAAAACCAGGATTTTTAAAACCATTTTTTGAGGCAAAAATATAATCTTCAAAATACCAAAGTGCGTAACTGCATTAAAGAAATAAGTGCTTATTCATTTCTTCTACAAAAAGACCCAGACCTTAAAAGTGCTCAAGAGAATACGGGCTAACATTACTTAGATAAACTGAAAGGTTAAAAGTTTTCAACACCACTCGGAATTATCAAACTGGCACTTATCCTGAATATTTAGCCATCTTATTGGAGAGGGAAAACCTTTGAGAGCTTCGCGCTTTTCTCACAAATCGCTTACGGCAAAAGACCTTTTTTGCGCAAACCGCAGGCGAAAATTCCCACTCTGGTAAAAAGCAACATTTTTCTTACGTTATAACTTTTGTGAATTATTTTATTAAATCGCAAGAAATATTGTATTACGTCGAAAAATTTTACCCGATCTTTGGAGGTAGAAACGATTATCTTAGGATAATGTTCCTAGGAATCGATAGCATAAATATTATGAGTCATGACTATAGGTAGGTACCCAAAAATATTCTAGTAGAAATAATTCACATAGAAACGTAGGTTTATATAACTGATAGTAGGTAGGTAACCTCTATCTAACTTCTAATATTTTAATATATTTTTACGACAGTAGGTAGGTAGGTAGTAAATAGATAGCGACACTGTTGTTTCACTATTTTCTTTTTGCTACAGTCTTTTAAGAATAAGGTCGCAAAAGAGCCACGCTATAATTTTCAGAATGAAACGAAGTAGGAAGGATCGTCCAAGCCACTAATTGCGTACAACTCGGAGGTATCAAGCATCATTAGCGGTTAAAATTGTACAGACGCCAGCACATTAAGCTACCCGAAACTGTCAAATTTTCCCAATCAAATTTGATCCTGATACTTTAGCGATAAAGTTGAAAATCTATTAAAGAAATTTGACAGATTGTAGTAGCTTGATGTGCTGGCGTCTGTACTAGTATGTATTATAATTATTCGTATTACCCAGTAACTGGGCTGTGGAGGTCAGACAGGCAGTCGCTCCATGTGTGCTCTAAAATACTGGTAGGTACTCAGCTGCATTTGGTTCGGTTAGGTTAGACCCCAACTCGTCTGGCGCCCATGTGCTGGTTTGGTCCCTGGGGTGATCACGACGTGCTATGTATTCTAGTGCGTCGGTGATGCGGATTACTCCCCAGAGGAGGGTCCGGTGACGGACATCCGCGGCGGGTTCACGGATGAGTGCTAACGCGTGCCCGTGTTCCCGCCGTAAGCAGCAGAGAAGGACACCGTGGAGTTTTAGTGGGTGAGTCCCACATAACTGCACTATCCCCGTGGAAGTGCAGAATGCATGAGCCTTTCTCCAAGTTAGAAAAAAAAAGGTTAGTCCCCAACATAGTTGGGAAAAGGCTAGGCAGATGATGAAGATTATAATTATTCAACTTCTCTGTCTACCCACATCTAAATTAAAGGCTTTATTATTTTGGCCAGCAGTGCTTACGACACACGATCATAAAATGTTTATATCTACAACATCTGTTTTGTCTATTATTTAGCGTTGGCGGTGGTAGGTACCTAAGCACCTACTTCTTTCACGGAAAAATTAAAAACAACTTTTATTTTTTGCTCCCGCTCAGCTGAAGGTTTTCTTGAGTGGTAAAATTAAAACTTGCTTTTAATAAAGTAAGCACTTGTTACTTGCATAAGCACCTAGGTACTTCTTGTTATAACCGACACAACGTCAGAAGGTTCGCTTTCAAATACTGGAACATAATAGGTCACAGTACTAGGTATACCAACTGTGCGTTTCTCGGCAATGTATCCGATAATACCTCCGTAATTAAATCACGGATATCTTAGGTGGAAACTGCGGCTCCTGCAAATAGAAAGCTTTTACTCTAGTTTACATTCATGTTATGTGGTTATAAGCAATCCATATCAAAATACATTTAGCAAAGGTAAGAGACAAGTCCTGTTCTAAGTAATTTGTCTCCGTCACAAAACAACAGGTCCCCGCCGGATAAACTTTGTGATTTAGTTCACTCATTGCGGCTGCTCCAATGTCGTAAAACACTCGCTTGAAAGTGCTCTCAATCTGGAAACAATTCGAGCATCACTAAAAACTGTGGCGAGGACCCGGCTGCTGGTTTCACAGTTCCACTAGTGTTTATACAACATCAATATTCAAAGCCAGTAGAAAAATCGGGCGTTGCGTCGCGGGCGGGCGCGTGGTGGCGAGGAGCTTAGCTGTTCGCTTCTAGGCATGTGTTTATGCAGCGGGTACGCTTCACTGGTTTCTTCGACGACAAAATGCACTCACGTCCCGTCCCGCGTGCACTCAACTAGGAATTCAAGATGTACTTATTGATCACGGGATCAATCTGTTTTCGCCGCCCTAGTTTGCTGAAAGAATATATCGTTGAAAAGTTTCTTTTTGAGTAATGAAGTTGGGTCATTTCTGAGCTCGAAAGTACGTATCATTGCTGCGTAAACGTAAATACTTAATCATCGTTCATAGCCTTTTCCCAACTATGTTAGGGTCGGCTTCCAGTCTAACCGGATGCATCTGAGTACCAGTATTTTTCATGGAGCGACTGACCACAATCCATTTACTGGGTAATACGATACCCCTTGGTAAGACTGGTTCTCAGACTCTCGGGCTTCTGACTACCCGTAACGACTGTCAAAGATCCATGAATTCAAATTTACATGTAAGACAACATCATATCTACTTAATAATTAATTAACTTCCTTAATTTATAAACATAAACATGTAGTTTTAGTGTAACCCAAGCAAGACATTAAAAAAAAACCAGAAACTAGCATTACTATGAAAAAATTAACAAGGCGAGCTCCTCTACCTCATTAGCTAGTCCACGACCAGTTCCTATAACTATACCGAGTCTAGCGATAGCCTGAAAGAACTGGACAACGATAGCGTAGGAGATTATAGACTATGATCGGTTCAGACACGACCAACATGACCCTCTATTTCATTGTAGCGAGCAATCAATGCCGGCCGAAGCTTTGCTGAAGTGAACTAGATAGTTCGTATTTACCGCGAGCGTAATTTGTCGTGGGGTGCGTCGAAGCCTGGTAGTTCAAAGGTATTTTCCATTCGCAAGCGAATCGTTGAGCTCGGGACGTGAGCACTTATCCTAAATTAGTAGGGGCTCCATTCTGAGCGGATCTTCAGGCGCGTTACGCGATGGAGCGTGTGATCCGCTTGCGCTAAGTTAAACCGATGCTTCTAAACGAGCCCGCTCAGACATCCGTCGTGGCAGCTACCGAACATTATTTTAGTATACGCCTGCAGTAAGTGCTCTATAAATTAGGGACGTTCATTATTTTTAGCTTTGTGATCACGGAAATGTAGTGCTGCATAAATAGGTAAACGGTTTTCTAAAGTTGGTACATAATTCTCTCTTTCTGAAACCCGGCTTTTAAAGCATTTAATTTAAAGTAAACCATGGACGAGTTTTCCAAATACTGCTTTCATTCATTCAATTCTTTAAAAATACAACATTAAAGGACTTCGAAAAAATACCTTGAGGAAGAAAAGGAATTGAATAGATACTAATTCAACTTCTTACTGCACGTTCAGTTCCGTAGGTCGTATTGTTACAGTTATGTAAGGATAATGCGAGATCGGAAATACTTTTCCATCAATGAATCGTTTGTTGGTCCGAACAATAGTCTTTAACGTTGCGAACTCTAAAACCCTGTTGTGAGCGCTCAGAGCGTTAAAAATAAAACAGATCCGACAGACAACGCTACAATAGCTCATTCTGCCCCTAATGCTGCAATTAGAACGAGCAACACTAGTGAAAGGATTTGTCCCCGCTAATGAAGGACTACTAATTGTACTCGGGCTATTGTTTCTTTTCAAGAAAACATCGGAATACCTAATTGATATTTACGCTCTCTCCCCAACAGACCTTTTTACGAAATTAAAACAAATATTGAAACTTTTTTATTTTCGTCCTAATGTCTCCTAGACATTTTTTCTCACTGTTACTGTTATTTGAAGTGTTCATATAACGTTGGGGACATAAGAATATATTTTTATGTTTGTTGTAGACTAAAATTATCCCTGGAAGGTTTTATATACCACTTACATAATATTTACTGGAGTAATAATATAACAGGCGTTTTCCTCTTTTTGTTTTAAGGGTGCTGTAACGAATTTGTTATCTTCGCGTATTTTCTTAAAAAAAACCTGCTTAGTAATTAATGTTTATGTTTTTTAAGTAAGGGTGGAAATGGGTCAGACATTTGCAGTGAGACACGGGGCTCGTGCCCGCATATTGTGCGGACACTAGCTAATTCGTGCACAGTGCACACAGACGCACAGAGGCATGTTGTAATTATGATAGACATAAATACACATGCACGGTGCGTTCTGCTAACATACTAGAATCATTCATGTATTACATAAATTAAGACCGGAGGGTGGATCTCGGCTACGAGCTGACTAACACAGCAGTTCCTGTAAATGCTGTGAGGTCGGTAAACAAGGAACATAAAACCAGTTCAATAAACACTTAACCAATTGTGAAAGCCATGATTAGGTACCTATTGCATCAATACCTTTCAGACAGGATACTATATTCAATTGGATTTTTTATATCCTTCTGGATGGTGACGACGGATTACTTTCTTATGAAAAGATTGTAAGTATAAAATATACAGCATAACGTAGGTTTTACATAATACCGCTCCGTCTACAAACAGTTTATGCCTCACAAACATGTGTGCAAAGTATAAAAAAGTAGTACACTTAATAAATATGTATGTCTCTGTCTACAAACAAATAAATTCCAGCATTAATGTAAATAAGTTTGCTGCGACGACACGGCCACTAGCAAAAACTGAACTTTGCATTTAATTAAAACTCTTAGCAATTTATTTGCTTATTCAATAATGGAAACGGCAGAAAGGATGCGAAAAAGACAACCATTATTAACCTATTTCTGAAAGTAGAGAAAAGCGACGGGTAGGATGATTAATTAACAGAGAGCTGGCCGCAAGCGAAGCTCTACGAAGGAAAACTTAATTACTTTTCTCGGCAGAATCATAAAGCTGAATAATTCATACACTAGCTGCAAGGACAGTCTTGAATGTGTGACGTAGGAGCACTTCCCGCCACTCGGCTAAAATTGAATTGCCTCTTACGCCCGCGCGACTTACTTTAAAGATTATACGTATTTGTGTCTCCGACGTAACTGTTGTTACGTTTTGTGAGTATCTGAACCATACCTATTCAGTTCACCCCAAAATACATAGAATTTAATGCTATTGCGAAGATTTGGTTAATGGTATTGCAATTGCATATTCCTAAGCTAAGGATATTGGTACTCGTGTATTGTGTGGTGCCTTTGTTTTGTAGAGGGCCGTTTAGGGATTACATCACAGCGAATGTATAATGCAGCGCAGTGTTTCATAGCCGCACTGGAATATTACGAGCTAGTATATATCCTGTATTTCTAGGGAATTCTACAAATCCACACTATAATCAAAGGAAAATATAATTTCTAAGTTTATATTCAGTTAAACATTGACGAATTCTGAAAATTCTTTCAAATTACAGAATTATACGCTTTCATATTGCGAGAAAAACTAAGATAAATTCCTACATACTTATATTAATAAGCTCAGTGTGATAATAAAATTAAAAATAACAAAGATATTTAGCTTAACAAGTATTTAAAAATCTTTAAAACTAGAACTGTCTAAGATAGCATAACACCAGTTTAGAATCCGGAACGTAACTTAAGACCCCGTCCAGCAACTATGCATCAACTGTTTAAGCTCACAAACCTAAGTTGCATTTAGTACTAAGCAACGAGGACTCTAGTCTCGAGGCAGAAGCCCCCCGTTATCCATCACTTGTCCTGTTATTTATACGTGTAACCAAGTTAAACTAATTTGTCATAACGTCCATTTAGTTACGTCGAGAAAGTTGTAAACAACTTCAAACAAGTCTCGCACTATGAAGTCATTAATTATTATCATCGGCAATGTGTTGGTAGCTAGATTGTGTTGTAAAAACTAAGGTGATTAGAGGGAATATTGTGTGTGTAAAATCTATTTTGGACTCCGGAGAGATGAACTATTAATAGCTTATCAGACTTCAAAATAGACGTTTATTTATGCCAACATTTCTTTTTTATATCAATCTAAATGATAAAGTTAATGACCCAACGAATTGAAAAGTGGTTTAATGTGGAAAATAGAGAGCCCACCAGTGTTGTAGTGTATCTTGAGAAGGCATATTATCATGATTCCGCAACCGTTCTCCTAAGACCGATTCGCCATTGGACTGTTCGTCGACAGGATGATTCATTTATTTCCGTTTCCCCAGCAGAGTCTTTAAAAACTGTCGCGTTTATAATATTAGTAGGATTATTTATGTAGTAGGATATATGTACTAAATATAACGAAGGCATTTCATTTTTTTCGTTATCAGAATGGTTGGATAAAAAGGCTAGGCAGATGATGACTTTTAGGTATTATTTGGGTTTTGTAATTGAATCCTAAATTATTGTTTTAAAATTAAGACAAGGTTATCTAAAGTGAAGTACCTAAATAAAATATTATTTTTCACTTTGCAGTTCGTGTTTTTTTGAAGGAGGTTATTTTTAGGGTTCCGTACCTCGAAAGGAAAAAACAGAACCCTTATAGGATCACTTTGTTGTCCGTCCGTCCGTCTGTCTGTCTGTCAAGACCCTTTTTCTCAGGGACGTGTGGAATTTACATCAAATACTCAGGTCTACTGATCCTTGGAGCTGTGAAAAAATCAAACTTCTAAGCCAATGCAATCAAAAGATACAGACGTTTATGCCGCAAATTTTCGACACTCGCAAGGGAATCAAAGCCTACAGAGTACTTCCCGTGAACTCAAAATCTTGAAATTTGATACGAAGCAACGTCTTATAGCACGGATAATGGAAAAATTGCGAAAACCGTAAATTTTTAGTTACATACCTACAAATTTGTACGGAACCCTCGGTGCGCCAGTCCGACTCGCACTTGACCGTTTTTTTTTTAATTTATCTTCTGAATACGTTTAAGTAATTCAGTATTCCTAATTTCCTTTCTTTTTCATTTGTTTTTTTACATCTGGAATTTCTTAGTAGCAGCCCGGAGTCTGGATTCGCGCATATAAGTAACTGGCGAAATGTTGAAAAGAAAAAAGAAAGAAAATACGTTTATTTGCGGCAAACATGACGCATAAAAAGAACACAAACAAAAAAAAAATTACAAGTTGGGGAAAAACATGCGTCACATCCACACAAAACGGCCATCGCTCGGCATACTGCTTAGACCCTATAAGAGACAGAGCCCCAGCGCTGGTTTTCAGCAATATCCGGCGTTGACGTGATGACGTCAACCAGTGCAGCATACTGTGCTGGTGTACTATATACACACCTGCGTAACCCTTCGGGGAACACAGGCGTGTGTTATGTGTGTACTGTGTATTAATATATTATTTACATTTTTAGTCCAAACATACAAAGCCGTCTAAAAACGTACCGAGAACAAGTTATAATTTTATTATGAAAAGCTAATAAACCTTGATTAGACCTGAAAAAGTGCCTCGTAATTAAACGTCTAATAAAGAACAAAAGTAAACTCTGTAGCACAAAACTTCATTAATTCAGAATCAAGGACGAACGTTGACTTTCTGAATCGAAGGAATAAGGTACAAAGTTTTTGGGGACGGTATATATTTTACTGTATATATTCTTTACGTAAGACTCCTGTCTTACGTAAAGAATTTAAACCGTAAAATTTAATACACCATTAAATTTTGATCATTTTAATTCTTATAAGGGGTTATTGTACTCATCATTATGAACAACTTTTACTACGGGACCAAACCTTTTTTTTTTTGGTTGGGAAATCATCAAATGACCTCTCCCGCTCTGGCCTGAGTGGAAGGGCGTGCCAGACTTTTACTGACTAAAACCCACCCGTGTTCCTTCAGTTGCCTGTGCCAGGAGCCACAGTATCTCTTTCGAACAACCCGCGGCCCTGGCAGGCATCGGCCCTAGCGGACCCCGTCAGTTCGTGCATCTCATTGAGGCCCGGGTCGACGGCACGTACACAACGCGCCGTCGAGCCTGGTCCTTACCGGGCGGCGAGCAATGGGCAGCTCGCCGCCCGCAAGCCCGCGCCTACGATGGCCGGGATTCGGCTGTTGACTCCCGTCCAGGGCGTCTCCTGCGGCGACTAAGGGCGTGAGGGCGCAGAGATTGCCTCTCCCTCACGCGCTTCACCTTCACCTTTGCGACCATTACTTCGCAGAAGGAGGTGACGGCCTCCCATACACTCTCGCTCCGTACCATGACCTAGACCAGGGCCGGATGCGAGAGATCGCCGCCACCGATCGCCGCCACGAGGACACGGCGGTGCTCCGCCCAAGCCGGACAGACCTCCACCGTATGCTCCGTCCTCCGGGCGATCTAAACAGTGGTAACACCCTGGCGTTTCCTCCCGCCTTATCCTGAACAGGAACCTCCCGAAACAACCGTGTCTGGTGAGCCACTCCTCAAAGAGGCGACTTATCGGGACGGGACCAACCCTGACATCGTGATCAAAGAAAAAAAAAAGTTGTGCATAATGATGAGTACAATGACCCTTATTACGGATTTAGGTAGGCTTAGATGGTGTGTCGTGTGGGTGTCGGCAAATACTTTAGCATTCACTATCAAGAGCAGCAATCTCATCTTCTCACATCACATTATATCTACTTGAATCTATTATGCAAAATTTTAAAACTATTGCGATGTGATTTTTGATTAAAACGAAATATATCATAAAACGAAATTAATAATGGGTCCTTAAATAATATTCGTATCAACAACAATGCTTGTTTGTATTTTTGATGTTGATTCAATTATTGTGGAATTCAATTATTAATTTTAAACCTATCTCTACAAACTATAAATTATGTAAAATGACCACTTTCAATTATTAAATGCAAACCGAACACTAGTCCTATTCATTTAAATTAAATTAAAACAAATTGCTAGGGAATATTGTTTGGAGTTCCGAACCCATAACCTGCCAACAGGAACCTATTACTAATGCTCCACTGTCCGTCCATCTGTCACAGGGCTGTATCTTTTGAACCGTAATAAGTAGACACTTGAAATTTTCACAGTGTGTAAAGAAGAAGAATGAAAGAAAAAGTATTTATTGCGACTCGTACAGGAAGATCATAAAACTAAACTAAACACAATCAAAAATAAAAACCAAATTATATAAAAAAAGTAACAAAAACAAAAATTAAACAGAAAGTCCTATACGAGGCCAAAAGGCTCCTATCTCAGCATGATGCTTCGACATTTAAAAAATAAATGTAGCGCTGGTGTTCTGATAGGGCCCGCTGTGATGTCACGGACAGTTACAGTAATAAATAATAAAATAGATATAATGATGTAAAATATTATCAAATAAAATAAATACCTAATTCATTTTTTATCCGGACCAGACGTAACCTCATAACTTGTCTATGCCCTAAATGTCAGAAGCCTGTGGCATTGCTGTGACAAGTAAAGGGACGCCCGCGCCGAAAATAAATAAATACAGTATACGTTACGGCTGTGTAGTGGAGCAGTATTACAGTGAATATACTATAAAAGTGGAATGTAGTAGTTAATTAACAGCATGGATGAAATGGAGAAATAGAAATGAACTAATGACGAGAGTGTTATCGAGTTACAAATTCTAGAAACAAATGACAGACAACGAAACAAAATATTCGGTAGGTCAGCAATAACAATTCGTCTATCGATGCTGCCAGTAAAAGCGTGTGATAAACAAGAAGAAAAAAAGAAGCGAAGCGAAGCGTGTGAAGTTTTATTATTTAATTATCGAGCAAGTAAGTACCTATCGAACACAAAAACAAGGATGCAAAACACTGTGTGTACTATGGCCACTATAACAATAAATAAGAAATAAAAATTAAGTGGGGTACATGAAGCCTTTTTTCATACCTAATTATGTAGTGTGAAATATTGTTCGGTGGTATGGAACCGCTTCGGACTCGCTTTTGGCAGCTTTTTGTAGACACTGACTGTCATTCCTCCTTTTAACGTTTCTTTTCAGAGTGAACCTTTTCATAAGAAAACGATTAATTTACAACTAATTATGAGAGCTCAACCGTTATTAGACGACGCTTAGTTGGGTTTTTGAAATCATGAGTAATTAATTCATTATAATCCCTGAAATGTCCTAAAATGGCGGATGGACATTTTAGAAAAGGTTGACTATAATTAATCATATCTGAAATCACACTTTTTTCAGTCAGAATTTATCTAATCCCCATTGGAGAACCTAAATGTTAAATTATCGTACAATAGATCCCTTCGTATTCAGGCGAATCAAAGATCCGTTTATCTTATTACAAATTAGCCAGTGGCTAGATTTGTGATTCCATTTCAGCTTGCTAAAATATATTCCGAGAAATCAAGGTTGCTGGCCTGATAAATTACTTGTCACATTGTTCAACTAGACTTTGATTTCTCTTTGTTGATTTCAAATGGCTTTCTAAATGCTATTATCATCAGTCTGCTTTAACTTTTTCCCACTATGTTCCTTTAACCGGATGCAGCTGAATACCAGTATTTTATATGGACCGACTGCCTATCAGACCTCCACAACCCAGTTACTGGATAATACGATACTCCTTGTCAGACTTTTGGGCTTCTGACTACCCGTAACGCAGTCGTTACGGGTAGTCAGAAGCTCAAAAGTCCGTTGGTCCCAACTGTCATTCATGATTCTTTGACAGTTCAAAGAATCACGAATGACAGTTGGGACCAACGGTTTAACGTGCTCTCTGAGGCACTGAGGGGTTTCAATCTGTAATGGATGGTCACCCACGAACTGACCGCGGCAACCGCAACTTAACCTTCTATTTAGCCACGAACCTCTTGGCTTTCTTAATGTGAATATTTCAATAATATAAACATTTAAGTTGACACTAAAAGTAGCCATTGGTATTGTCAATGATTGTTGAAAATGATGACCGAATCTGAGAGAGGCAGGATTCGAATTAATTTTCAGGCCGTTTGCTTAAATAATACCCACAAAGTAATTACGTTTTGGTACAGCCATTTTTTACGATCTCAGACCGACACTTCAGTTTCATTTAATATGTCTAGATTAAACAATCTAAGGGAGCGATTCAATTTACCCCACAAACAAGCGACGGGGTGCCTCAACTTGATAATTTAGCATTTATTTATTTACCAGAAAGTGAAGTAGGAATCAAAGAAAACAACGACATTCCACAGACGAGAAACATCAGCACTTCAGACGTAAAGTTATTCCTACCTTTTGCATACAAAATAGAACTTTTAATTAATTACCTATAGGACTTCATGTTGCTAATTTAATTATAAGGAAATGTATTTCGACGTTCATACTGACAATTATTTGGGAACCAGTGTTGTATAGGCTGTAGACTAATTAACGTGAGAAGTTACAACATGTAGGTACTTTATTAATTTAGGCATGTTAAATTAATAAAGTTACTTCTTTTTGATTACTGTATTTGGTGAATTTGAGAGTTTTCAAAAAACTTTGGGGGAATAATCTACATGTTCATAATATCTTCTACGCATAGTGCTTTTACTAAAGACGGTAAATTTTCTAAAAATCCTATTTCGATTTTGATTTAGCTACGCGATTAACTAATAACTTTTTTTTTTACTTTTTTGTGTAATCGAAATTAAATTGTTCGACACCATTATCCCTAAAATCAGATTACGATGGTGTCCACATTTCCACAATACAGGCCTAATCTAAAATATATATCACTATTGCTTTTGACATTGCTAATATGAAACTGGCAATGTATGGTTATTAGATCCTTTGTGGTTTTCAGTATTGTCCCACTAGCAAATACCAATAGATTCACTGACACGCTGCTCTAAATTGCTGTGAGCTTACAATATTAGATATGAGGAAATTGGCAGCTATGTACTTATACGTCATTAATGTATGTCTGTCGCAAACCGGCCGTAAATTAAGTTTACATTGAAATGAGAAGGGAAAGCAATTTAGTTCATTAAACAAATCGAGAAGACTACATAATGCTGCCTCTGATCTATTTTTAAAGCAATTTTACATATTGTATGAAAATATATTTAAAAAAAATATACTTTATTGAATACCCAACTATGTATGTTGTCAACTGTGATGGTGTCGGCTTCCTGTATAACCGGGTAAGCTGAAAACCAGTATCTTACATGAAGCGGCTGCCTGACTGACTTCTTCAACCCAGGTCCTGGGTTATCGATACGATAACCTTGGTAAGACTGGTGGTCGGACTTTCGTCCACTAATGGGAGCCGAGAACAACTACTTAATGTGTTTTCCGAGGCATAAAAGGCACGTTTCAAAATAATATTTACATAATATAAGCTAACACGGGAGCCTGCCGATTTGCCAAAATTATTTTGACAAAAATTCAATATCCAAACAAATTTAAGCAACTTTTTTTATACCAATGCAATATTTGCAATGGTTTTAGCATGCACATTTTCATTTAGTCAAATTTTACCTCGGCAGAATATTACCAAGGATAATGTGATTAAGGCATTTGGTCTTTAATCAAATGATTTATTACAGCAAACAATCTTTAGACAATAAACATTTAGTCAATTGATTTGTTATGAAAAAAAATATATAAAGACATAAATAAGATTGTTTGGGAATTATACATTAGTCTATGAAAAAAGAAGCAAAAGAATCATAGGGCATCAAAAAATTCGTCCGGATCGCTGTCAACAGGAACAGTGGGCACTGTTCCTGTCGAAAAGGCTGGCAGCATTGCCACGTTGTATGGCGATGCTAATTATTTGGCTAAGAAATAGGTCATGTGAAGAGTCGACTAACCGCTTGGCGATATCTTGAAAACCAAGTGGGCTCCCGGACCCCATGGCCGTAGTGTTTCAACCCTAAACGGCTCGGCCATATAACTCCTAATCAGGTTGGAATCTTTTTGCCATTTGGGGTTTTCTGCACCTGCAGCAGCCGACCATGCAAAAATAAAAAAACTTGAGAGGTGTCAAGGGACACCTGGATGGAACGAAGTTCAAAGAGAGAGAGAGAGACAGACAGAGAAACACGCGCACGCCCCACGGCTTACAACTATAGCAAAAAGTGTCGTTCCAACTTTTGGTCTTAATTTTTTCCGTCTAGCCCCCTTTCGCAACGCGCGATAAGGAACTTCGTTCCAAATATAACTACGATTCTGAGACCAACATACATATACCAATATACATGTCGGGGATGTTGAGGGATTATTCGAAATTCCATCGGTGTCCGTCAGGTTGCACGTGGTTGGGTAGAATCAGTGCGCACAACCGGCGCGGTCGAGCTGTGGGTGTCCAATGTATGTCGCTAACACACTAGTCTCACCATGACATCTGACAGATGTCAAACGCCAGACGCGACAAGATATTGACAACCCCGACTCGAACTACTGACTCAATGACAACTGTTTTCGATTTGGTTAATCGAGTAAGGTATCTTAAACGCTAATAGATGGCGCTACTAGTACGTAATCAAAACCTTTTACTTCACTGCTCCGACACGGCCATACTGACAGCGAGCGCGTTCTCGCGCGATCTTTTCCGACCGCAATAATTATGTTCAAAACATGGGGTTTCCATATTGGGACATTAAAGTTAAAAGCGTGGAGCTCAATGCAGCGTCACGAACACACAGCGTGGAGATTTAAACGATCAATCCACACAAGCACAAAGCGCGGAACTTTCAATGTTCAATCATCACAAGCAACAAGCGCGGAGCTTTCAATGTTCAATAGTCACGTGCGCAAAGCGCGGAGCTTTCAATGCTCAATCGTCACAAGCACAAAGCGTGGAGCTTTCAATGTTCAATAGTCACAAGCATAAAGCGTGGAGCTTTCAATGTTCAATAGTCACATGCACAAAGCGCGGAGCTTTCAATGCTCAATCGTCACAAGCACAAAGCGTGGAGCTTTCAATGTTCAATAGTCACAAGCACAAAGCGTGGAGCTTTCAATGTTCAATAGTCACAAGCACAAAGCGTGGAGCTTTCAATGTTCAATAGTCACATGCACAAAGCGCGGAGCTTTCAATGCTAAATCGTCACAAGCACAAGCGTGGAGCTTTCAATGTTCAATCATCACAAATAAAACTTGTAGGGTACCTTGCACACTACCATAATGGTTCCCTGTTATGTTGACAATATTATTTGCACTCTTGCCTATTCACTTTGACACAACGCAATCTTTGATGCATTCGATGCCAGAATCAAAATAAAACGGATATGACTCACCCAGAACTCATCAAAGCACTGCTCGATTGCCGACATAGCAAACGCCAGCACAGCACTAGACATAGCACGCTGCTGCAGGTGCTGCTGGCCTGGAATGAAACATGCCCGCAAAGTATCACACAGCTCTGCCACTCCTGGTCACATTTGGTACAGGCAAAAATACAATGAAAATTCGAACAAACTAAAAATAGCAGAGTTCAGAGCATTACCCACTATTTGATTCCCAAATCTCAAGGTTGCAATAAAAATAGTCAACTAAGATGCATGTGTCTCATACTATCTAGTAACCTCCAGTTACTCAACTCGTCAAATTCATTTGCGCATCCCCTTCGGATCGCCAAGTCACTTCTGGACTTTATGGTTTCTCACGAAACCCCACACAATACACACAACTTAATCTCTACTCTGTTTCATCAACAAAACTATTACTTGACTCTCCTCAAATTTGTTAGTAATACTCTGATCCAAACTATCATCGATAATAAAAGATTCCTCTAAGCCTCAGTAATAGCTGGTCAGGAACTGTATCAACTTACTCGTAGCTTACATACAACGCTCATGGCTCGGCTATCCTGACCCACGTCAGGGACATTATCACAAAAATAATTGGGTCAAATTAAACTGTCTGAGTATTGCGTTTAATGCTTAATTGATTGTGAACCAAACAGAACACTAAAATGAAAGAATAAAGGCACTCAATTAAGACAGTATTTTGACTCTACCAAACAAATCCACAGCACTTAACCAGCACCATGAATCACTATACTTACCCAGTAGTGAAATTCATAGAAGTACTTAACCAGTACTTAACATTTTAGCGCTTAACTAACGTTAAAAATCCTATCACTTAACCAGTGATAATAATAACGCTTAACCAGCGATATTAACCCACTAACGCTTAACCAGCGAAAGCACATAATAACACGCTTAACCAGCGTTAGTCAACATAACTCGCTTAACCAGCGATAATGTATTGGGAAAGAGTAATGTAAACAAATCATAGCAGAGCCATGTACCATCGTTATCCACATTAACAATCATTTTTATCACTAAGAGCCTTAGACACCTAGAAACCCACACACGAGTAAACCACTCTAACGCCACGGCTCTCGAGCCGACCAGCAATCGCATTGCTCTCACACATCCAGCTCATGGATCCGTGTGTATCACCCTGTGACACCACACAACTTTACTACGGCCGATAGAGAACCCCTACTCGCGTGCTTCCCATAATGTAGGCTTGTTCATCACCAGTGTGATCACTATCTACTTCGACTGGTACATGACCTACTAGCATATTTCTTTACCTATCGTGAGCATACTTATACCTACGCCTAGAGTTGAAGGCTTTTAGAGTATTGATTCAACCAGAGTATTGTAAACAAATTTTGATTATCTAATCATAATCATTTTAAATTTAACTTAATCCTTTATCAAATTAATCATTTAAATCCAAAATTAAGTTAAGTAACAATTGTAGGAATGCATGAGTGACCAAGTACCAATGTCATATCAACCTGCCATTAGCAGTTATCGTTAAGTTATCACAAAACAATAACACAAAGTGTGAATGCAGCCAGGCATATTACAAATTAAGGGATTACATCGCTGACAAAAATGCCCGGCTAAACGCTGGTCCTGCTCCACAAGGACGCATAAATAAATTGATTTGCATTTGAAAATACTGTTGGAGCCGCTGAAGATTATAAAATACTTTTTTTTTGCATTATATAAATTCAATCTCCCAGCATTGTACAATTGTATAGCACATGTGTGAGTACTATGTACATACTATAAAGCTACCATACACTGGGCACGTCCCCCACTGACCCGAATGTGCCCCGGCAGCAGAGAGTATGTCATGCTCACTCAAATGCCTCGCCGATGGTGGCGCGTGTGTTGGATCATTTGGTTCCCTTCAAAATGGTTGAGCTGAATGGTGCCGATCCACACGTCATGCTCGCGAACGGGCGCCGTCAGCAGGGACCGGTCACCTCCCCGCTGCCATGGCTTATTTTAATTCAACTTAATATTTGAATTGTACTTATTTTTTATTTTTTTTTTTTAACTTTTCATTACGGACGCTTTTAACGTTCCGCATCGTTCTCACATGCACAATCTATAACATAAATGATGTAACCAATACTTTGTAACCATATATTGATTTAAAAGAGTGTCCATGGAGTTTCATGCCCGTTCTTCTCCATAGGTACCCACGCTTTGGAACGGGCAACCAGCTTCATTTCTCTGACCGACCGATCCCTTGACAATTCAAAAGTGCCTGTAATTGGTTCAATTGAAATAAATACTTTGAGTTTTAAGTTTTTTGTTTTTTTTTTTAATCAGATTCGTGGCCTGTGGCTTTTCACTAAGCCCTCACACACTATTGCATTCCCTTGAACGCCGAGTCCCACGGACTCTGTGGTCTCTGCAAGACCCGACCTCCGCCAGAGTCACCCGCGCACCGCGCATCCACGGATTACATAAAGTAAATACCGACTTCTAACGGACTACGGCTACGAAATGGCTACTGGTACTAACGGTCCGACCAGCCGAACTAAGATTCACCACTATCACTCAACTCAAACTCTTCTACTTCAAGCGGTACTTGTAAGGTTAGATTTTAAAGTTTTTAACGTATAGCGATCACCCGCCAAAACTTCTGCTTCCGTAAACGGACCTCTGAACTTCTGATCTAACTTAGTCTTATAATCTGATTTCACTTTTCGTTTTCTAATAACACGAAATCGTCAACCGAACATTTTGTTAGAGCTGCCTTTGTTCTATCAAATCTAACTTTCTGCTGTTGACCGTTTAAAACTGAATTTATTACAAAAGCTAAGCTAAGCTAAGCAACAAAAACTCTGTCGCCGACATGTTAATCGAAAAGCCTAGGTTCAATATTTCACATACTATCATAATATTACTTTGCAAGTAAATGTCGGGTAGATCATAGTAATCAAATCTCAAGCTGTTTCTCGCTAATTGCAACACTACATACGATTTGTTCTGTGCTGAATACACATGTTTGACCAATACCAGTCAATGCAACAACATTATTAACTCGTTTGCCACTTAATTTGGCTGCACAACGAGCATTCAGCACCAGAATCGTAAACAAAACAATACAGCTCACCTTTATTTTCCAATGTGTCTGAGGGTAGTTGTACGACTTCTACTCGCCGTTCATGACTTCCAGCACATTGTCCACCATCCGCTTAGCTGCCACTACTCATGCACCAGGCTGCGATATGTCCTGGTTTCCCTCACTTGCAGCACACAAAGGGCTTCGCTGACGGCTGCGGGGCTGCTTGGCTCAATTCTTAAAGTCACTCCACGTCACTGCGGTAGCTATTTGCGATAGCCACGTTGATGCTGCTCCTTTGTACGTCTTATTGATGGTCACAACAAGTTGACCACCTTGCAGTGAATTTTCGGCAAAACACAAATCAGCTGCACTGTTATGTTGTTGTTGTTATGTTGTGCACTGTTATGTTTGCACACGCCATATACTGCGTTTTCTAAACACGGGAACGGGATACGTCAAACTCGAACGCCGGTTAGTCTTTTTTTTATCAAACATGGCGGTAGGCGTAACAGTCGCGTCACTCGGCAAAGGTACTTCTGCATACAGCCTATGCCCAAAACAACATGTACCATAATCGCACATCCGTATCTGACTTGTCTGGTTCCAACTTGAACAGATCCACACGATTATTTAATAAGCATTCGCATGTTTGCACTTTGTTTTTCAAATGTCAACGGTCACTTTCACTTTCAGCGTTCTTATTTTGAACACGTGGGTCGTTGAGGTCCAATCCCAATTCTGATGTCGGGGATGTTGAGGGATTATTCGAAATTCCATCGGTGTCCGTCAGGTTGCACGTGGTTGGGTAGAATCAGTGCGCACAACCGGCGCGGTCGAGCTGTGGGTGTCCAATGTATGTCGCTAACACACTAGTCTCACCATGACATCTGACAGATGTCAAACGCCAGACGCGACAAGATATTGACAACCCCGACTCGAACTACTGACTCAATGACAACTGTTTTCGATTTGGTTAATCGAGTAAGGTATCTTAAACGCTAATAGATGGCGCTACTAGTACGTAATCAAAACCTTTTACTTCACTGCTCCGACATACATATACCGTATATAGTAAATAAAAGAATGGACAAAAGCAGCTCCTTTATAATTAAATTTCCAGATAGCCATTTACGTCATTTTCTGCTTCACTGGGCAACGACGTTCTCAGACAGGTCTCGAAGCCAAATGTGTACCGTTCCTTGTATATGCGAGAAAAAAGACCTACACTATGTAGATATAAGTGTCTTGTATTGTAATTATATGCAAGAAAAGGAGCTCATTGCTTATATCATGCAACGAAATCAAACTTTAATATTAAGTTAGCATTGCAATACATGCATACGTAGGAAACTTCAAGAACAAGGAAGTGCATAATTCATTAATAAAAACTGCATAGTATTAACTAGAAACATTTCGAAATACTATAAAAACAATTTCGTATCCTTCCATAGCCATCAACTAATACGACATGAGGTAAGATGTCCCCGCATTCATCTGTACGTAGCGTACAATGAAATCGGAGGGATGTTTCGTAACAAAGAAGGCATCTGTGGTATTTATCTGCTTTGTAAAGATTTTTTGGGTCCCGTAACCTATAAATGTGCGGTTATCTCACTCACGCCTTTTTCCTCTATCGCTCATTTGCAAATACGGGAAGTGTGAACGAAAGGAACCCCACGCGAGATTTTATCAGCCCGCCTTGTACAGGATGGTCTCAAATTATCGAGACGCACACAATTCGAAGCCTGCCTATACAACTTTATTTTTAGGAATCCCTTTGAATCGGGACTCTAGTGATTGTGACGGCCTTTAATCAGATAGAAATGGACCGGTACCATTTACTAATGGACTTAGTTAACTAACGAATTGCTGGGATTTTTGGATTGCTACGGATTCTTAAGCTTTTCTTGGGTGTATCTTTCCGTTTGATACTTTCAGATTTGTTGACTTACACAAAGCTCTGAAATACAATTTAAGGGTCTGGTTACAGAAAAATAAAAAAAAGATTCTATAAAAGGGTCGCGTGTTTATTTACAAGCCTTCATCAAAACCTTCATAATCTTTGAGTAATTACCAACAAAAGCCACCTGAAAAATATGGAAATTGCGAAACAAAAAAGTTGAAATTCACTTTGGATAATGTGGGGACTTCAAGAAGGGAAATTAATTAGGTTTACTGTTAATAATTATTTCGCAGAAGGGTAAGAACGGGATAGTGAATAATTCCGAGAGCAGCGCCCCCTAGAGGGCAGTGATGTTAATTAATCGACCAACTGGCCGGGTCTCCGTCTCCTCTCGTTACAAAGCGCTATTGCTTGTTATGAAAAATTTATTATAAAATTTCTGAAACGAGTTATGATGTAGTTTCTGTCTTGTATTTTATCTAAGTCCCTAATTGTTGAGCTTACTGTTTTTTGGATCTTTTGGGAAAGACGTTTCACTTTATTTTATAATTGTTATAAATTAAAAAGATTCGGCGTTCTTTGTTGAACCAACGCGAGGGTTGAGCAGTTTTCAATGATATTTGGAACTGGTGATAGTTTTTGCAGGGCGGAGTCTACAAAAGAGAGATTTATTGAGTTACGTTATCAATCCCTAGCCTTCATATTTTAAAACTGCAGGGAGTTTCTTATAAATAGATTTCCGTATTAGTATTAGATTTCTGTATTTTAAAATTCCTCTACATAAGAATCCTAAAACGAGACGCGGTTTTTTTGCCACCGAGCTTTCGATAGTGTTTTCCTATTAAGTTCCCTTTATATTAAAGAAATTCCAAAGGAGTCTCAGACCAACTGCAGTGTATAAGCACTTTATACATCTTTTATATTGCAGTATTGAAAGAAACGCTCTCTTTTTGCAATCAGAAAAAGCTAAGCTCAACCTTTTTATCGATGCGGGTACCGTTCTGTGTGGATCTAATTTAAGGTGTACTATAAAATATATACTTTTTATTTGTATCGAAGAATTATTACGATAAAATGGTAGGTTGGCATTTTTTTTTTGTATCAGACCTTTTTACAAGTCTCTCTTTTCGTACAAAAGATAGCAATCATAAATCAGATTGACAATGAAAAACATACGTGTTTTTTTGTGTAAAATTTGAATGTTCAACTTTAGATTGATTACAAAAACAAGGTACGCATTTTCTTCGTTTCTCGTTCTCATCCAATTCTGATACCCAAATTCTTCCGTATTAAACTTTTCCTACTCAAACGTGTTTAAAAGATAAACAAACAGGTGTTTTCCTCTTTATTTATGTCTGTAGGCATCGGCTGTGGCATTAATAAACGGGAAAAGGGAGATAAAACCTCGGCCATCCGAGTAAAATGAGCACTTTTTCACCTTTACAAAATTTGTAACGTCTTTCAATGTAAGCACGGATTATTCGGTAATAATGTTCGGCCAGCGGCAGGCTTGTTTCCTCCACGAGGGGCAGTAATGAAGGTTGATGCGTCAGTGAATTTTCTACGGCGTATTACCCACTAAATAGTACCCCGGTTTATTCCATCCTTTACTACCACCAAAGGTGTGAGGGAGACGCACTATTGAAAAGTAAATACTGTGTCTAATACCTACGCTTGTAGAACGTAGAGTATTATAAAGCCGGTCACGTGCGTTACCGATCTAATTTACCGTTCCCAAAAAGTGCTACTAGCATTTCAACGGCCGAAATTAGTTCGTACATTTGGTGACTTCGTCGAGGCTGTTGCCGAATATTCTTTAAGTCGAATGATCGTTTCCAATTCGCTTTGCACTGAAAAATATTTAACATTTTAGTGTTTTTGAAGGCACACCACGTTCTGTGAGCTTTACAGACTATACAAAAAACGAATACCTATTATTATTATTTTTAAATTCTATTTACGACTACAGTGAATAGAAATTTAATTTAAAAGAAAAATGCAGGAAGAATCTTAAGAAATAATTACTTGCAAGCAACATGTTTAAATACCAACAGACTTCTTAGTTTGAAATCAAAGAAAAAGCAACGTTGTATTTCCTGAAATAAATGATTTCTGTGAACAGCTCTGCAATTTCACTGAAATATTGACGCTATAAAGTTTGCAATTTTAAAAGAGTAATGGTAGAATCCAGGTGCCTGCAATCACTATTGGGAAATAAAATGAAGCGAGATAAGCAAATAGGATTTCAGGGAGCGATTGAGAGGAAAACTATATTTACTTGCCTTTTAAATATCGTCTGCTTATTTCAAGGAGCGGGTATTAAGAAATACTTAGTAATGAAGTTCATTTTGTAAAGATACTTTGTGTTTTCTAGAATCGTTCAGCGACAGATTTTCCAAAATAAGGCTTTACTCAAAAAGGTTGAAATAAGTAACGGACGTATAAAAGGAATCTGATATTAAAATCTGTTTAAAAATACTCAAAAGGCAATTCTTTGATAATAGAAAGCGAACAAAAGGGCTTTAAAACTACTTAACTGAGTACTTTACCGGTACTTCTTTTCTTAAATTCCAAGGAATATAAAAATATAACGCTCAAACTTTTTATAAAGTCATTTTTGTACTTAATAAAATTCCGGCGAGGAAAGAAAATACATGCTATATCAACTCGCACCAATTATGAATATTAATTAAAGAAAACAGATAGAAAACCTGTTAGAATTCTCGTTACACCTACTAGCTACATTTATAACTAGTCTCTGCCTGCGACTTCGTCCGCGTGAAATTTCTTCGAATTCGAAAAAAAGAGCGTGCGATGCGACGGAGTGGGTCGGAGGAACAAGAAGCGTAGCTTAGCGAAGCTTAGCGCTTAGCGAAGCTTAGCGTTTAAAAAGCCTCGACCTCCACATTTTCGCGGGATATACAGCCTCATTACCGATGACCGTGGTTGATGCATTCGATTTGCAGTCAGCAGCGTACGGACCCTCCTATCCAGGATCTCGAGTTCGGTCTGAGTCCATTTGAGTAAGCCGAAAGAGTACATCAAAACTAGCATGACCCAACTATTGAAGGCGCACACCTTGTTTCCGCCTGATAAAAGACTATTAAATATTTTTTTCAGGCGGTCAAAGAAGCGCTCCTTCAACGGTTGCATCATGTCAGTAACATTGATGCCCAACGCTTTCGACATACCCAAATACTTATAGGTGTCGGTTGCTGAGAGCTCTAAGGTTTGTGGAATCCGAGAGTTGGGTTCCCACGGATTCCACAATCTCCCCTCGCTTTACAAGCATGACCGCACATTTGTCTACACCAAATTCCATCCTGATGGCGCTACTGAAAGTTTCAGTAATTTTCAGTAGCTTCATCAGTTGCAAATTGTTGGGGGCAAAGAGTTTTAGGTCATCCATGTAGAGGAGGTGAGATATAACCTGACCACCTCTCCTCAGCCAATAGCCTAGACCTGAATCTTCTAGCAGCGTACTTAGAGGATCCAAGGCTAAACAGAACCAAAGCGGACTCAAACTGTCGCCTTAGAATATACCTCGCTCGATCCTTATCGGCTCTGGACTCTGGATATTTCGACATCCTGGATAGCGAAGGACCGTGCTCTATTGCCATCGTCATCAGGAAGGTGCGCAGGGTTGTATCTACTTTATACATCTCCAGCACCCTCATGAGCCATGTATGTGGTACCGAGTCATAGGCCTTCTTATAATCTATCCAACATGTCGACAGATCCTTTCGGGAACGACGAACTTGTTGGCTAATGGTCATATCAATGAGGAGTAGCTCCTTAGTACCGCGGGACCCGTTCTTACATCCATTTTGAGAGACAGACATGATGGAGTTGCTGCCTATAATTATGTTTATTCATTTTAGCTCTCAAAATGGATGTAAGAACTTTATAGACCGTTGGAAGACAAGTGATCGGTGTATCTCTCGGTACTACCTGATTTATGGAGCAGGTGGGTTATTCCTGTCGTTAGAAACTGGGGCAGCAACCCTGACTCTAAGGCTGACTGGAACTGGGATGCCAAGGGGGCGTGTGACCTTTGGAACCTCTTTATCCAAAAGTTGTCCGTCCGGCCCTGGAGATTTCCAGTTAGGCAACGGACGGACTGCACGAGCAACATCTTGGGGGCTGCTGATAAGTGCCCCAATTTCTGGTCTTAGATCGCACGCTCGCTCGATCTTCCCAGTCCAATCACCTTCGGTATGACTGACAGGCACCAACCAGATGTTTCGCCAGAGCGAACACATGGCGTAATCATCCGGTAGGTGCGTGTCAGTCACACCTTGGTCCAGTCGCTCCCAATCCCTGTAAACCCACCTTTCATCGCTCTGGAATGTGCGATTCTGAGTCTACCGCTCCACTTTCCCCCTGTACCGAAGAATACGGTTTGCCCATGCACAGATCTTCTGCTTCAGGAAGTCGATACGCTCTGTGACGCGGGACAAATAATCTCGAGCACTAATATCAGTCCCCGAGAACGCCCGCCTCACAAAGCGCATCACTCTAGGGCGAGTATTGCCCTCCCTGACGCAGATTAGTTTGCCGATGAGCGCTCTGGCCCCACCAATACGGCACTCAATTCTGCACTGCCAAGCTAGTATGGCTGGTTTCGGTCGTGTAGCTCTAGAGTCACTGGCAAATTTGATGTGAGCTACACGATATGCCGCTACAGCCGCGCAGTACAGAATTGAATGATAGTAATAATATTTTATAGTATAGTATTCATCATCATCTGCCTAGCCTTTTCCCAACTATGTTGGGGTCGGCTTCTAGTCTAACCGGATGCAGCTGAATACCAGTATTTTACATAGAGCGACTGCCATCTGACCTCCACAACCCAGTTACTGGGTAATACGATACCCCTTGGTAAGACTGGTTGTCAGACTTTCGGGCTTCTGACTACCCGTAACGACTGTCAAAGATTCACGAATGACAGCCGGGACCAACGGCTTAACGTGCTTTCCGAGGCACGGAGGGGTCTCGGTATGTAAAGATGGTCACCCATCCACAGACCAACCGCGGCAAGCGTAGCTTAACCTGACCGATCGACCTGTGCGGCTGTTATTATTTAGCCGCGGGCCCCTCGACTACGGCCTATACGAAAGTTAAAGTTGAAATAACACAATATAAACGTTAGACCATCACAATCAGATTACAGACATTCCACGTCTCACAAAGCAAGGATAGGGTAACATTTGGGCAGAGCCGCCCAATGAGTTATGCGGAGCACATATAACGCAAACGATCGGCCGCGCTCCGGCGCATACGAGATGCGCAAATTGATGGAATACAAATGTACCAAATGTTCAGGTGTATCGTTCAAGAAGCTGATGTAAACTGTTCGGATAATAGCCGGTGAAGCTGCAAATTTTTAGGGATTTTGAAGGAACGTTTCGGGCTTTGAGTTCGGTAAAAATTTTAATATTTTATGGGGTCTGTATTTCCATATATCGATTTCGACGAAGTGTTAACGAGTACCTTGTTTACACCTACGAAAAATATTTTTAATTTGCTCAATTTTGCTTTTTTTTAAAAAAAAAAACGTTGCCGCACACTAGGAGTTTCTCCTGTATCGTGGGCGCGTTTACAAACATTTAAACTCACATACACAAACAGCCAGACCCGGAACAACTACCTGTAGGCAATACAAATAATTTGTTCCGTGCGGGGATCGAACCCGCGACACGCAGCGCAGCAGATTGACTGCTGCGCTGCGTGTCGCTTAACCACTGCGCCAACCGCGCCGTCATAATAACTTTGTTGTACAATACAGCATCATTCTATCTATCTAAAACAGTTTTTACTACAATAATTCTTTACGTCAAACAGAGGGGCAATTCTCGTAATTTTAAGCAGGTTTACAGTCAGAAGGCCAATTTTCGTAATTTGAAATGTTCAAAATCTAGTCGCAATCTCATCGCGGCGACAAACAAATATCAAAAACTTGTCAAAAAGGTAGGTTAGAGATATTTTTGAAAGATTGAGATTGATTAGACTATGAACGTTTTTAAAATTACGAGAATTCCCACTCTGATCTGAGTCACAATCACAAACAATTATAAACTTGCTAGACGATTGTAAATATTATATTATCCTTAAGGCACAATCATACCTTCCCGCAACTTCTCCGTAGTTGATTAAAAACCAATACACGCACAAAGTTCAGCCATTGTTTATGGATGACGAGCGAGTTCTTCTTCAACTTTATCTCGTGTGTACTAAGGGTAACTTTCCGTATAAGGGATTTAGATCCGACGGGGTTATGATAACCGGTAGCCGACGTCACATCCGCACGGTAATCCATCTGGCAGCCGGATCTACGGTGGCTTAACCTTGCTGATCAAATGATCCGACCTCATACAGGGTCCGACCTCTCATTTACGTGCCTGAGTTATCAGATTCAAGTCTTGTTGTCCTTTAATTAATTAAAATGTTAGTGTTATTAATTTTCGCCCGACCTTTTACACCAAAATAATAAACATTTTTGTTCACCCAGCGGTATTACCCTTTTTACCGCCCACTAAATTCAACAAAAACACAGTACAAACTAGACAAACAATGGCATAGTACAATCGTAATAACAAAAGCAAAACACAGTTTTTGGGCTGTACATTACACATTTATTATGTACATACACATGAAACAATAAACGGTCATAATTCAAACAGGCGAGGTAACAAAACAAATTAGAATTAACAAAGCTAATTCCGTCCGGTGGCCTGCGCGCGACTTTTATGATTTATCCGTTGAATTCACCCGGACGAGTGGGCTCGTGGGTAGGTTGGATATGAACGTAGGTACCGCTGAAACTGGAGCGATACTGGACACCGACCAAGCTAAAAAAGTCCTGAGGTGAAAAAGGAATGAGATGGACTAATTAGAGCTGCCAAATTAAGTTCTTTCAAACAAAAAGTTTCAGACAGATGAACTTTGAAGCAAAGATTTTCATCGAAGTCGAGTTATTTGATAATTCTAAATCTCTATCGTGCCTTACTTCGCCGAAAAGAAAAAGACACAACTATATTTTAAAATTGGTTTAGTCGGTGCCAAACCCACCTCACCAGTAGATAACTATCTACCCCTTAGGTACCTAACCTACCTATGTCACGGATATGGATATTGGCACGTTGGGCGTAAAATAAGTCTCAGGTGTGGTTGATAGCCTTTATCCGCCAAAACTGATAAAATATGCCTTTCGCTCAAGCCCACCCGTTATCGTTAGTTTCTGTAGCGAAATTATGAAATTTTCCGCTTGTAACCTCTAATGTCACAGGAGCTAGAGTTTTAGAAACATTTTAAAATGAGGATTACGTAATTTTGTCCCTCCCATAATTACTAAATGTTATCAATAATAGGCAAGATTAAAACAAGTGGGCTTTAACAAACATAAAACAACTTTTCCGGGTTGTTATTTTTGTATAACATGACTGATATACGGCACAATAAAATTTTAGATGCATCACAAAACTAAACATAAAGAATTTTATGTTTGTACAAACTTTCAGTAACTTTTATTGTCGTTATAAACTGCCCACGGGTTGAGTGGAGTTATTCACACGCGGCTAATGTACTTCAAAGTAATATCTTTATATAAAAAGCTGTCGAGTAGAGTCTAGGAATGCGCAGTTAAAAATTCTTTAAACAATTTTCTAGAACGCGTATTTCAAAATGCTCTTTAAAAATAAACACCTAATACAAAATCCGTTTAAAGTGCATCTAAGTAAAAATACGTATTATTCTATACACTCGCCCGCCGCGCCGGTGTAGTCTACTGGAAGCGAGCCCATTTCTATGCGCCGCCGTGCTATGCTCCGTTATCAGGCACTATCTACTTCAGCTCAGCGTATAGAATGCTACATAAGATAACAGGCTTCGATTTGGATTTCGTTTCCATGGAATCATTTTGTTTCTGTTGTGTGACTACGGGGATGCATTTTCTTTGGAGATAACAATTTGAAGGTCCTTTAACACCAGGGTGTCCCTAGTGATACAGATTAGGAAAAAGAACTAACAAAAGTTGGTGCGAAGAAATTGTTTGTTAGTCAAATGACACAAAAAAAAAACGATATATGATTGCTTAGGTAAATATAAAAGAACTGAACATCCAACAACCATAAAGTTACAGATGGGACACAAAATAGGTTCGTATGCACACTTTTTCTGAACAAGGAAAAACAACGTTATGCCTAGGAATATTTTGACGAAATGCGCACATGTTGATACATACGCAATATGACGGCTCCAGCTTTTTATTTATAGACCCAATTTCATCAAAGAGAAAAGTTTTTGCGCAGACCTCCGCGCCCTAGCTCCGCCTGACCATACACATTGATACACTCATCTAAATTCAGTTTGTTCGTGACTAGAAACCCAATCGACGGACTTGGCTCGTAGTTAATTTGTACCGAAACTGCCACTTGAAGACGCTCACGAATTCCCCTTAATTGGCTTAGAAGTTACGGCAAACAAACAATATTGTCACACCAACCATAAATATTGGAAACCGAACTGGGAACAAAACGTCCCGCCCGACCGATAGTTAGGAAAATGGGGCACAGATGTTACGTACGATATTTAAAAAGTTGAAATAAGTCTACGGTTATATGCTGATCGGGATTGCACGAATAAAACGGCTAAGCGGCTTGATATTTGTTGCAGTTTTATTATTCTTTACTATGTCGTCCTGTGTAAGTAACTGTCCACCTTTATCTTTATTTTGAGCAAAAACTTCTTTCTAATTGTAACCAGCCGATCGATTCTGTAAAAATCTCACCGTGAAAACTCAAGTGAAGTGAGCTTGATGGGAGTTGTCAGTAGTGTCAATCCCTAGCATTATTTGGAATGACAGCTCACTCCACGCTCACTTCACCTAAGTTTTCACGGTGAGATGGTTACAGAATCGCACTACAGGGTATTATTATAGTAGTCACGCAATGATATTATAAGTAGTAAAGTGGTGTAGTCACGTTAGTATCTGTACTTTTTATCATCAATCATTAGCATCATCATCATCATTTATCGGCTAAAGCGACGCGACGCGACGCGGACATAAAGGAAGCCTGTTTCATAATAAAAGTGTCAGTATAAGAGTAACCAAAAATCCGGCGATATTTTGTTATAAGTAAGTTATATTTAAAGATTTATTACAGTCAGTTGAATTTGTAGAGTATTACAGGGCTCGTTGTAGGAGAGATCCAGTTAAAGCTGCGCTCGGTTCATTTTGATCCGGTTTAAGCGCGTAAGATTCAGTTTAGCTAGGGAAATAATAAGACTAGACAACATTGAGCGCAACATTTAACTTACATTACTTACGTATTCATAGTAGGTACTATTCTATTTTGAATTTAAAACAATAAACACTTTACCTTTAAGTAACTTGTTTTGGCAACATTAACTGAAGGAATTCTCGTTACAGCTGGTACCTATATTAAGATGCCTCTTATCATAATCTTATTTCTTCAACTCGCGCCTTCTTCCCATGGGGGTTAGGGAGAAACTAAAGAACGCCACCTGTTACGATCCTTAAAATACTCTTTCCTTGGTTTACGTTCATACACAACAAAATAATCTGAAAAAAAGAAATAGGAAGTAAGAAATGGTTTCCAATTCCCGGGATTCCAGACTGCATACTTACAGATTATTATTCAGAGATGTATTCTGGCTGTATAGTGTATAAGGTCAGCAGAACATATGATTTTCATCTAGAAATGAAAGTATACACGACATTGAGGGACAGACTAATCTACTTATTAAAAGTTTTTAATTAATTTACTGACAGACAACACACAGCCTAAACCGCTGGGTCTAGAAGCATACAATTTTGCAGAATAGCTCCTTAAACATTAAGGAAGGATTTTTGAAAATTCATCCTCTAACGTTGTCAAATAGGGGATGATAGCTTGTCATTTTTGCCGATGAGCAACCCTATCGGGCGCACGGCTTGTCAATTAATAAATACGTAAGTCCGTGAGAACACCATCAAATTGTTTTATTTTGAAATAATGTGTACCAAAAAGGTGTTATTTTCCAAAGATATGATTAAAAACTAAAGCTATGCACAATAATTAGACCTTTGGTAAGCGGTATGTTAAAATGAAACACGATTTGGCCACGAGCCACTTTTGATAACCTAAGCACGAAACTACTGCGTTACTAATTTGAAATCTGGTCAATGTAACTTAAAATTTAAATATATTAACCATTGCTATCTGTGATCCGCAAAATATTCCACAAAAATAATTAATTAATTTATTAGAACAAAGAACAGAAGGCCAATTCTCGTAATTTAAAACGTTCAAGATCTAGTCGCAGTTTCATCTCAGCGACAAACAAATGTCAAAAAATTATCAAAATGTAGGGAAATTAGAAGTATTTTTTGACAGATTGAGACTGAGATCAGACTGTGAATGTTAAAATTACGAGAGTTCCCCCTTATCACTTACTTTTTTCATTTTCATGAGTAATTAATTTAAGTTTTAGGTTATGAAATATACACTGGATAAACTTCTTATACCTACTAATTTTCCAACGCCAGATAATTTTATCCGAGGAATAATTTTGATTTTTGACAGTTCTTCCATACAAAATTTGTCAAACGTCAATTTTATTCCACGAATAAAAATTATTTGTCGATTGAAAAATCGACCTTAAATTAACTAATAAACTAAAAAATGGCGCCGAAAAATTCCTCCGCATCGCTGTCGATAACTTACTTACTTTAAAATAATGTATTAACAAATGAATATTTTTGTAGAATAGGTAAATAAACTGGGTTTCCAAAATTCCCCTAAATATAAGATAGGTACCATCAGCACAAAAAAACAGCTAACCAAAAACCACGATAGAGGCAGTCCGATCCCTTTCGATTATAAATTTGAGGGCAGTGCTGACATTCGGCACACTCATAGAAACTGGGGACGCGTGATCAGAATTTTGATGACGGGATTAAGGCGTCCCCGTGCGACCAACTTAGCTTTAGAGATCTTCCCTGATGGCTCCTAATTAAGACAGACCTAATGGAGAGACATGCTACTACGTAATTTGGAGCCGCTCCGGATTCCATTATGGTGACACAGTTTATATTAGCTGCGGTGAAAAGTTCGATAGTTGCGGGTTGGGTTTAAAAGGAAAAGTCTGTGTTACAGAGAAAATAAACTTGTTCAGTTTCTGTTGTTTAATTTTTCTCGCTTGTGGAAATTTCTTTTCTGCTAATAAAATGTCGTTTAGTGAAACCTGTTATAAGTACTGTGATGGACAAGAGGGACGAATCTGAAAAAAAAAGAGCGTGTCTATAAAATTATAGAAAACCAGAATTGTATTTAAAAAATATATATAATATATTTCGGTTTGTCTATACGTAGTTTAAAAGTACCAACTAATATTAGTTATGAAACAATTTAAAAAATCGGGTTGCATAAATGCTTTTGTATTATGAAATAACTTGAAAACCAGATCACAATATAAACTCTCAAGTTTGTCGATATAGATGGCGTTGTACCTTTTCCTGAATTGCGCTATGGTTTCGTTACAACGGTGTTTACTGTAGCGAAGAGCTGCTGCTAAGTTTTTTAAGCCCTGGCTGCGGGCATTAATTTTATTAGTAATGTTTTACTAATTATTATAATATTATTATTTTTTCTTTTGATATTTTTCGGGACCCTGGGGACCTTTGGAATGCGTACGAGGAGTCGAAGCCAACTCGTAGAGGCCTGGTTAGACTTTTTAATGAAATGATGCACCAACCGACGATTATCCCTGTTCGCACTATGCAAGTACACTCAAGGACAACCCACGGTTAATGTATATAGGACTATTGCAGGACATGGAAACTAAGATATTGGATTATGGGTTTAGGTGGCTAAAGTGAACTGGTTATTGAGGACTATGGAAAGTCAAAGCAAAGTCAGTAAATTACAGAGATAAAATGGCAGGGGGTGACTTGCACACTCAATAATGGACCCCCCAAAACGGTCGCTAGCACATAGTGTCGTAGCGACAAGGGTGCAACATTTCCTGAGGTGCTTATGAGTTGAGAGGTATTCCACGGTAATCAGGACTATCCCGGAAGTACGGTCAAGATCCCTACCAGCATCTTACTGGAATACTTCCTTCCTCCGAGCACGTTTGCTCTTGCGAATCTCCACTCAAGCCGGCCAATAAAGGCAAGAAAGAGGTGGGAGCTCTGTTCCTCGTCATTGTTCATTCCAGCCGGCCAATAAAGGCAAGCTAGAGGTGAGGAACAATACTTCTCCCGGGAGATAGGGTCCTTGAGGTCGCTACTGCCCAACAGCTCGCCACATGCTGCCCTGCGGGTTTCTGTATCTCTCTTGGTCTGGCTCCTCACCCTAGACCTGGGGGTCTACTCCGAAGTAGTATCGGCAGAATGTTCGGCCGTTTGTTGCTACGAGGTTACTATTGGGTTCGGTCGGTTCCGATCCTACACTCCTACACTCTTTCGAATATTGACTATGGTCCCGACCCAACTGAGCCGATCCGATTTTCAATAATATTCGGTTCGGCCATGTGTCGGTCCGATCCGAACATTCGCACTTTGCGCTTCGGAGTAGACCCCCTGTTCCAGCAAACTAAACTCTTCCGACAAAAGCCTAGGGGTCTACTCCGAAGTAGTATCGGCCGAATGTTCGGCCGTTTCCTGCTACGAAGTTACTATTTGGTTCGGTCGGTTCCGATCCTACACTCCTACACTCTGTCGAATATTGTCTATGGTCCCGACCCAACTGAGCCGATCCGAACTTTTTCGGATTTTTCAATAATATTCGGTTCGGCCATGTGTCGGTCCGATCCGAACATTCGCACTTTGCACTTCGGAGTAGGCCCCCTAGAGTTCGGAGCGCGCAAGCCCCACCACGACGTCAACGTAGAGGTACGGCGGTGGGGTTATTATTACTATTAATTTATTGAGGCATCACACAGGCAAGTCCGGTTAAGCATGCGACAACCTAGGTTGAACTGGGAGATTCAACACAAAAAAAAAGAGGTGCTGCGACTGTAATAACGACGTGTTGAAGATATTTTTGAGAGTATCTGTGGAATTATTCAGAGTTAATTGTATTATACCTATGCTCATTGTTTTATTGTGTTTGTATAATAAAATGCTTGTAGATTTTTAGCAGTAAACTGTATTTCCAAAATAGTTGGTTCATTTTTAGACAAGAGAAAAATTACATGGCACCGAGAACAAGTTTTCTACTTACTTAATGTTACCAGGGTATAAAAACTAAAGCTAAACAAATAAATGTTGCTTATGCAAATAAAATAATTTATGTTTGGATTATTTTCAAATAGTGTTGTTATTCATTTTGTAGAATAGTGTACCTATACTATTCTTGAATTACCTAATAATCAGGATGTTAGGATATTTATGAGTGTGTCTAGATATAATATATCTCATAATTGCCTGGATGTATTTATTTTTCCTTAAAAACAGAACAGAGATTATTTTCGTCTTTTCACGTTTTCATTCACAGTGGCTTTGAATGTAATCCAATCACTTTTAGACAAAATGAAACCCAGAAGAAAGCTTGTGTCGCAAAAAGACCAAAGTTTTTATCCCGACTAGATGGGTTAGGATTGGATAGCTCCCCTAAGACACGGTGAAATATTAGTTCCTTTTTGTTACTCAGCCTCAATGGTTTAATTTTTTTTTTTCAAATGTTATGTCATCTTTGGTTTTTGTAGTTATGGGCAGGTGGACAGACTGCCTTTAGACACCACTACCTACACTTACATCCATAATACACTAGCTTATTCCCGCGAATTCTTCTGCGTGTTTGTTGTTCCCCCGACCGTTCTTTCTGACTTTTTTGCTTCTAAGAGTCCTAGCGTGATGTTAATTGGTCTTTTTTTTTTCAGGATGGGAAATCGTCAAATGATCCCCCCCCCCCCCCCTCCCACTCTGGGTGGAGCAGAAGGGAGTGTCAGACTCTTACTGACTAAAACCCACCCGTGTTCCTTCCTTAACCCTTTATGTTCCAGGGCACCGATAACCCTTTCGGACGATCCCGCTACCCTGGCAGGCATGTTAATTGGTCTTCCTTGAGAATTGGGAAATCAAATACAAAAATTATATTTTTTAATCCTGCTGGAAGTTCCACAGATTAACGCATTCAAACAAACAAACTCGTCACCTTTATTATTAGTATAGATTTAGATAAACAATGTCTATCCAAGAACTAAAGACATGTTCCCTAGTGAGCCGTAATTGTGATATTTCTGCTGTACCACCGGCTAAAGAATCCGCTTTGCTGTCTTTTATACCTATTTGTTGTCTTTAAAACTGTTCGTTTTGATGTTTCGTTTACGAAGTGCTTATTGTTATCCTATCAAAATAAATTAAAACGGGATATAAGAATAAAAAAACGGGACAAGTGTGAGTAGGACTCGCGCCCTGAGGGTTCCGTCTAAAAGGCTGTACCCGGCTGCCCGCGGCTTCCGGGTACCGCCGGGTGATACAGCCTAAACATTTCCAATTCCGGATTGAAAGGGTAAACTTTACATTTTAGTTGAAAAACATGTATTAACATATATTCCAACTTTATATTCGTGCTTTTGTGTGTTGTGCTGTATTTTTTGTGTGTGCCAAATAAATGGTTTATCTATCTATCTACTAATGTAAGGGTTTCCTGTAATCTTTAGGTTAAGATCAATTTCTGTAATTTTATCAAAATTTGGCTTATTTGTCTCGGTGATGAGTATGGACAATTTTCATCTATTTTCTTACATAAATTTAAAACCGTTATTTTTTCATTTATAAAAAAACCAAGAACGTCACAACAAGTTTTTTTATTTGATATAATATAATAATATAATATAATATCCCTGGACATTTCACACAGCGCCATCTAGTCCCAAGCTAAGCAACCTAATGCTTGTGTTATGGTAACAAGATGGCTGATAAACTACTTATATACATCTTTTTTTTTTTGTTGTAAATACATACATATTATAGATAGAAAAACACCCAGACTCGGAACAAATACATGTAGGTCATACAAATATTTGTTCCGTGCGGGAATCGAACCCGCGACACGCAGCGCAGCAGTCAATCGCTTAACCACTGCGCCAACCGTGCCGTCATATACACACACGTGTCCAGTTTGCAAAAATTACAGCAAAAATACCAAAATAAACCAAAACATCGACCCTCATATGTAAAATTCATTTATTTAGTTATGCGTCTGTATTTGGGTCCCATAAATTTATATGTGTACTAAAGTTCAACTTAGTCGGTCCAGTAGATCCGGGGCAAACTGGCTGTGACAGACGGACAGACAGACACACAAGTGATTCTATAAGATCATTCGGACGTACGGAACCCTAAAAAACGGCGGGTGAGATTATTTATTTGTCCGTAAGTTGCAGTAGGTAAGCCCATTATCTGAATAACAACAAAGCAAAGTAAATATACGTATTTCATCGTTAAGTAGACGGCATTTCTGTATCTCTCTGCTGCTAATAGGTACAGCTCGAAGCTCGACTTAAGAAGGTCGTGTTTTACCGTCTTAATATTAAAGCAAAGGTTTAGCGATCCTCCGGGCGCTTGCTAGAAATTACTTACGTCGATTGGAGCTCATTAACTTTTATTATTTTTTAATCAAGTGCCGGTAATTGAAACCAAGCCATTTTGCTTGTCTACGTATCCGTACATTCGTATCTTCGCTCAGTACTACATAAATAGGGGTCGGAATGTTATTTCACTTGTCTGACGTCACACGTAACTCTTCTGTGACGCATGTGCGCTTTTTATTGGACATCGTATAAACATAAGTACGCGCGGCCATTAATGGATGAGGGGGATGTTAAAACCGGTATTTTCCCATCGTGATGTATGGGAATCTTGCTTGTAGCTGTAATGAGAAATTCCAATGTCACAGCTTTCTGTGCGAGCCGCTATTTTTAAGCGTAGGCTTTTGATACGAATTGTTAGCTCGTCAAGTGGTGACATAAGGTCAGAAGTATGACGTAGCATTATTTCGCGTGACGTAACGGTTCTATATTTATAAATACGTTATATTAAACCTTTTCCTTGTTCGGATATAGGTGATCATACAGTCCTTTCAGTTATTTTACCTCTAACAGCTACAGCCTAAAAGCAACCTTATTATAACAACAATAAAGATCACTGTGATCAGAATTGATAGTTGCAGCAACACAATAGCAACCTTATCGTCATAAGATTAGAGATAACTGTGATATTGACAGTGATGCAAAATTAGTGGTAAAATAACTGTGAATGGGCTGTTAGCTACGCGTGAAACACGTACCTAGTACGGCAAGAACACGTTGGACTTTAGAATTGCAACGTTGCACATAAACTTGTATTTGACTTCAAAGCTCCTTTGCTGTTTTGTATAAAAATATCTTATTTTATTAACCTAGTTTGTGAACTTTGTTTTACTCATTTTTTAAGCGTCTCATTGAGCAAATAGGTACCTATCTTTTTGACACTAAAAGCCTGCAACCAGCATTAATACAATAATTTATTTCTACCTACCTACTTTTGCTACATAATAACTTTATAGGCACTTACCTAAAACACCAAAGCTACATTAACGGCTGATTTTTCAATCATCTGATAACTTTATTCGAGGAATAATGTTGAAATTTTGACAATTATTTTATACAAAAACTGTCAAACGTCAATTATATTCCTCGAATAAAAGTTATCTGGTGATAGAAAAATCAGCCCTTAGATTAATTCAAATAAGATAAGCAGCTTCATAATCCCACATTCTATACAACATTATATTTTATGAATCTACTAGTTATGCATAGAATCTCAGATTTTGTTATGCCGTCAAAGCGTGTAAGTGGATAACCGTGACGTAATATGAAAGAAGGTATCTTCAAAGTATTACCATGAAAATGTTATCGCTTCATACAAAATTGAGCCCTTTCGTGGGAAATAACTCGGGCACTACAATGAGAACTTGATGCGTGGAGCTTTCTCTCCCGAGGGAATAATGTGACACTTTGACGAAATATTCTTACAACAATATAGTGAATGGGACGTTTGTGTTGAAATGGTTTTTGGAAAATTTCCTTTCGGTAGGTACCTACTGTAGCGGTTTTATCCGGTTGCTTTTGTTAAACCAATCTCGATGAATATTTGGTTGATGGCATGTATGAAATAAACACTATTCATATTTAAAATATAAAAAAAGAATCAAGATCGGGTGGGAGAGATGACAGAGAGCGCGTCATGATAAAAAGTGAGTAGAATGAGTTCTAGAAATAAATAGTATAAGTACGTCATTCATTTGATAATCCCACTAGCTAGCGAGTTCTTAGATATAATATTAAAATTATATATTTAATATTAAAATGTTGTGATTGGTAACATTAGGTACCTATCTACCAAAGTTTATTTTCTGAGGGTTCGTTTGAATACTTTATCGATTGGTATTATAAATAAAACATTGTAAAAGGTATGACAATTTAAATAAATGGAAACCTATTAAATACACGCATCGTCTATTAAGATTATAAGCTTAACGAGCTGTGGGTAATTTAATTAAACATTTAACTTGACATTTTCACATTTAAACACTGATAAACCCAGCAAAACCCATAAATAATACAGTGCTAAACGAAAGAAAAATTAATTTACAAATTTCCAAAAAAAAAAATACAAATGCGTGGGGGGTGTAATTATTACACAATGCGGGTCGGAACACAAACCAGTGTGGCTGGAACGCAAAAATTATACAGTTTAACCGTTTTGCAACACGCGAAGGGGCGTAAGACGCGGCGGTCTCGCGTGACCCTAATCACAAGGAACTTTGTAATTTTTAATTTTAGAAATGGTTACATTTATTTGCTAATCGGTGACACAATTTTCTTTGTTTGGGTGTAAAACAAAACAACAACAAAATTCATCTTCAGTCGTCACAGTGTTTGTAGGCGATGGAACATTCACTTGATTGTTTTCATTTCGCAGTTCACTGGTTACTTAATAATTAGGTACTGAAAATGCACCCAGCAAGGCTCCGCTAGGTCGAGTAATGAGACAACCAATCAATAACACACATATTTTTTGGTCTGAATTGGTTACTGACACTTGGTACCTTTACCGTCATACAAATAGAACATTCAATCAAGCGTTTTCTTCAAATTCCAACATAGGTAGGTACTCCTGAACGTACGAGGATATGATGGAGTGGCTGTTTGGTTCCACAGTAAAATAATTACTGCCACGTTAATTTAAGTATAAAAATAAAATAAAACTAACTAAGGGGTTGTACGGAACCTAATTGTCGACGTCAAACACGCAATTTAAAAATAAAAGAAAACGAAACGCTTAGAAAAGCAGAAAACAATCTCGTTGTTATTAAATTATTCTTTTTCAAAGCAGGAAAGACGGAATCAAATTCCAAAAGAAAAAATAACCGGAATGTTTTTACAAAACAAAAACTAAAAAAGGGTTTTTCCTTTTTATGAGTAGAGGTACGTGGCATTTAGCGGAATCAATCAGGCGACTCTCACGAACCTGGTGGGTTAAATGCGCGGAACAATTCGATTTATATTGCGAGTTTTTGAGAGCTCCCAACTTCACTTAACTTGAATATAACTCTACAGTTGAGGTGTAGCTTTGTTACGAGTATATTTACGACAGCTTGTCGCCTATTGGTACAAGTGGTTAAACGTACTAGAGGAAAACACTTCAAATAGTTCAGTTTATACTACTAGTAGTACTATGTGCGTGCATGTATGAACGCATATGAGTCAAAAGCCAAAATAATGAACATTAGACAATTATATATTTACAATACATGTATTTTCATTCGTTAGGCACTTAACAAAAATATACAGACTAACTTATCGTTTACTTAGGCAAAACACGTAACCCAACGTAGAAGTCGTCGAGTAAGTTTTCTGATTTACCGAAGATGAAAACTGGCAAAAAAAAACTTTTGAAGGAGCACAATTATATAACAAAATACCCTTATGTATAAAAAAAAGTCGCACTCATTCAATGCATTCAAGACTCAATTAGCTGCATATTTAATCACAAATAACACCCTTCCTAAAAGCGTAAATGCATTGGATGGTTGTATCATAATTGCTACCGCGACGTCTGTGACGAACTTTATATTTACCTTGTGTCTTTTTTGAGAATAAATATCTTTAAACCTAAAAGGAGTATGTAAGGATCGTATCAGCCGGTCGATTCTGTAAAAATCTCACCGTGAAAACTCAAGTGAAGTGAGCTTGATGTGAGTTGTCAGTAGTGTCAATCCCTAGCATTATTTGGAATGACAGCTCACTCCACGCTTACTTCACCTAAGTTTTCACGGTGAGATGGTTACAGAATCGCACTGCTGGTGCCGCCTTCTCCTCATGGGGCTACCATGGGAAGAAGGCGTTAGTTTATGTATGTACTCGTATGTACTAGTACTATAGTAATATTCCTACAAAAAGACTTCAAGACCGAATGATCGGTTTTAATACAGTACACGTTTCGCAACTTCAATAGAAGAATAAATCACACACCTTTTTGTAGATGTTGACTCAACTCTGGCCTTCCAACGCCTTAAAGTTGTTTTACGTAAAACGCTGATTTTTCACTTAAAATAAAACGACAAAGACCACGTTTATACATTTCTTTTTCAGGCGCAAAGGTACGAGAATTACCCTCTCTTTGTAATGCTAATTTAAAAACCAAGGAATTCATTTTTTATTCATAAGTTTTTCTGCTCTAAAGCCAGCAGTCGGAGCATCCTACTCGTTTGTGATGAGTTTTAAAGTTAAAAAATAAAATTCATATAAATGCTTTGTAGATGTGCTTGTTTTAAAAGCGGGTTAACATGAGCCCGCCTGGTATTTATTATACTGAACGACGTAACTCCGTCAACGTCGACGTTTCAGATTTATGTGTATAGAGCGCACGAATATTTTTTCGATCAGAGGTAAGCAGAGTAAGTCAATATGAAAAATGGCAACAATTTGTACAAATACTCAGGCAGCTTGTCATCCCCAAAAAGTCATTTACACATTCGATATGTTTGTTTGTAACAATAAAATTGGATTTCTATTTTACGATTGAAAAAATGTAAAATGGTGACATTTATCAGTGCAATATTTATTTATTCGATACATAATAACAAAATGACGTCTCGCAGTCTCGAAACATATTCAACAAAAATACCTAAAACCATTAACATTACTAAAAAGTCGAAGTATTTATGCATATCTAAACTTATTAAGAGAAGAGAAGAGATATTATTTTTTGTATGTTTGTTTGTTACGATTTCACTCTAAAATGGCTGCATGGATTTGCATGAAATTTGGCACATGGGTAAATCATAACCTGGATTAGGACATAGGGTACTTTTTAACCCAATATTCACAAAGGCCGAGACTTATGCTGGTGAAACCGCGGGGCGCAGCTAGTATTTAGTAATGAATTAAATAATAGATTTTTGTAAACCTTTTATCATTTTTAACTTATAATAATTTTGTTACCTATTCCTTTTTATTCAAATGCGTAGAAAAACTAAAAGCTAATGCTTAATAAGTACCAGCTATGAATAAATGAACAGACTAGTGAGTAAGTACAGAATACATAGACAAACACTAACATTATGAAACTAATTTTATTAACTGAAACGGAAAATTCGTGGAATATAAATGCGTATTTTTTAAAATAGAAAAAACAAGTATAAAAAAACTTTAAAAATATTTAAAAAATTGTGGTCCACCGGTGTCGGGAGCAGGGTCCAATCTACCGGTGGGTAGGGCTCAAGAGACCTCGTCACAGTGCGAGCCGTATCGATTGATCGAGGCTTTCGGCCATCAGGCCATTGGCCGATACGACAATCGGCACAATGACAGCCGAGCTCACCTTTCACATGTCAACAACCTCGTGTGTTTAGTTAAAGATATTTGATTTGTTTTTCTTTCTCAGCTTTCACGAGGTTTCTGTTGCACATTATTTTATTATTATCAGCCGTTTGTGTACATCCCTATCTACTGCTGTTTGTGGCCAAACCCTTAGAAAAGGTCGAGTTCGTCCCGCCGTCTCCTCCTGGGCTTGCCGCGTTGCCGTTTGCTGCTGTTTAGGACCCACTGTGTGGTTATCTCCATTAATATAATAGTAGTGCATTAGCACAGTCAATCATAGGTTACTGCATCATGGCATGGGGAGGTACTTGTAAAACCTATATGGTACACCTCGAGAGAACCCAAAGATCACTATTAAAAGTAATGACCTTCAAACCGTACCGGTTCTCTACAAGAACCCTGTATGAAGGATGTCAAGTACTTACAGAGAGGCCTATATACTATAACTATATCTTCTCAATCTCGTAATGAAACAAAAAGAATTCACAACGGTAAATCACGCAACCAAACATTAGAGAACCATCACTAATGTATGTCGCGCAGTCAAATGTAAGACCGCATCCGCTCGACGACAACGCCTATTCCTAACCACTTATATTTATAATAAAGTAAACAAAATTCTAAACATCAACCCACTAACAAAACATAAAACTAAGATGAAACTAAACACATGGCTTCAAACACTGGATTACCCAAAGACTGAAAACTACACACACAAAACACACACCCATACATAAACACAAACCACTCAAGAGCATGCATGCACTAAATTCATTTAATTTTTACGTTATTTTAATATTATAGCATAAATTGTTAATTTCCATAAACGGGTGAAGACACTGACTCCTGTAACACAGGTACCACCTAGCACAGGAGTCAGGGCTTCAAATTAAAATGTAACATTTATTTATGTCAATAAAACTTTATTATTAAAACTTTATTATTCGTTACTTTAATGATCTATCTCTCATCTCCGAGATGTTCTTCTTCTTAGCGTGTCGATAGCAAACTAAATGGACTCGGCCCAGAATTCGGTCACTTGTTTGGCGCCATCACCAGCGTCCATGAAATACATTTTAGTTAAGATCTGTTTTTAAAGATTACCCACAGATTCTCTTTAGTTATTAACAACGTACATTTCTTCATTATTTTTCTCATAAAAACATTCGGGCTATTAGTAGAGATTGTCTAATATGAAACTGCAATCCCCTCCACTGAAATTACAATGCAAATATATAGGTACAAACATAGTTTTTTCGGGGCAAAAACGAAAATACAACCCTAAAGACACTAGGAAGGTACAGCCAACATTGAAGAAAATCTCTCAAAGTACGTCATTAGAAAAATAATAAAATATAATTAATTTACAAAGATTTTTATTACTCGGGAGAGTGTAAACTATTCCAACTTCTTTTAATTGCTTTCAAAGTTGAAATTAAAAGAACGCAACAAATAAAGGAGTTTCCAGAGAATGTTTGCGAAACAAATTAATGTAATATACTACGAGTGTAAAAAGTTAATGCCTTTGTGGGTACAGGAACGCGATGTAAAAAAGTTAAACTTTTAATATTTTCCCAACCGCTGTAGAATAAATACCTACTTTTCAGTTTACAAAAAAATATGTCGAGATTTTTGGTTGGTGACGTTAGTATCTACTGTATACTGTGTATTTATCAAAATGCCTTTGAAGAGTGAGCACAGCGAATAAAAAGCCTAAAGGTACTTGTAAATATGTTTTATAAAATTTTAAAACATACTCTTTTGCGCACCATATTTTTCTGTTAAAAATGACGCTATTCGCCCCAGTAATATAAAAAATTCGGTCTATATAAATGAAAAAATGCCGAATGCATAACCTCCTCCTTTTGAAGTCGATTAAAAAGACAAGTCAGTCTTATATCTCCTATTTCTTGTAATTATACCAGAATTAAAAATGTAACACTCATTGGTATGTAAGAAAAAACAAATATTGTAACAAAGTCAAATATACTGCCCGTTACAATTCAGTTAGGCAACTATATAAGACTATAAGTTTTCGGGTCGTTTCTGCGAGTAAGGAGAATTACAAATAGATACTGATCTCATTCAGGGCCGGGTTTTCATCGCGAAGAGCCAATATTCGATACTTTTCCCCGAGTGGCACACTTTTACATTTGGACTGCGTTCCTCATTGACAATTCAACCCTTGCGCGGTCGAACAAACTGGATTAGCTCGGGACATGTTCGCTCACAAGGGAAATAAATTGATTTTTTTTATTTTGTTCTGTTTCCAACTCGCGTCCGCAATAACGGACCACAATGAAAAATAATAACACACGGGAGATTGAACAGCGCAAATGTTTAATGTGAAGCAATTAAATTATAATGTGGAGGTGGAAGCGTTCTAAAATGTACTGCCAAGTTATTTATACAGCCCGAACTTTGTTAGTCACAGTAATTTGTTTCTAATGCTCTGCTGAATTCGGGCTATAACAATACTTTTTAATTCTACCACTAAGTAAAACAGGTCGCTTAAATACAAATTGACTAGTTCCTCGAAATGAACTACTAACGGAGCTCAGTTCTGATTATTCTATTTCCCGAACCACTGTACCTAGAAAAACTGGGGGTTGAATGTGCTAGTCGGTTTCAATGGTCTTCAAAACAAGGTTTCAACTTTTTCCCAGTTTTTCCAAACCTAACGCGAGAAGGACAGTCCAAAACTTTCGTTATTGCCTGACCACACACTGTTGTATTTTTTACTAGGGCTATGAAAAATCCATCAAAACTTTTTCATGTCGTTAGCGAATCTCGGCTTAGTGGCAAAATATAGTCTGACGATGTTCCCAACACGTGTGGCGATATCGATTTACGAGTAGCTTATAAAAATACGTAGGTACACATGAATAAAGGAGTTTATCATTTACCTGAGTACAATAGAATCCCCTGTAGGACTTTACCTGACAAAATTAGGAGAATGAGGAATGCGGAGAAGCGGTCTGTGTCCCTTTTTGGGATTTACTGATGTAGAAAAGATAAACAGACCTAACATCGTGAGACGTTTCGTAGCAATACGACATATTATAGGGTAGGGAGGGGGAATGGCGTTCACTTAAGGCAAACATGGTGTATTTTTTAAATTATTTAATATAAAGCAAAATTAAGAAAAGTAACAAAGTCTTTAATTATCGAGTAATCAACGATTTATCAACATAGGCATATATCTTTGACTTACTAGTAGTAGGAACACATTATAAAAAAAACATGTTTGAGCGTCATTGCCCCTGACATTGGGTAATGCCGCTCAGGGTCCGGGTAGTGATGTTCTAACGTATTTTTTTCGAATATAACAAGTAAGAAACATTTAAATAAGAAATATTAATGAGATCAACCTTATACAATAAAAGTAGAGTCTACAATCACAAATTAGCATCAATATTTTGTATGTACAATTAACCTTTTTCAATTTAATAAACATAATAAAGTCTTAGATGTCAAACAACTTCAACTGTTATAATATAATATAAGACAATAACTATTAAGAGGTAAGACAAATTAGAAATAGAAATATTTTATTTTTTAACACAAATCACAGATGTATCCGTTTGGCGAATCCCACCCTGAACATATAGCATGAGCCCACAATCCGCAGATGGTGCAGCGATACCACATCTTGTTATTTTTTCCAAATTCTTCGCAAATAATACATTTGTTATAATTTTCATTATCCACATTCATGTCGTCATCACTGTCATCATCGCAAAGGTGCTCTTCATCTTCATTCTCTGAAGAACTTTCTTGTAAATTTTTTCTCTTCTAAGATTTTTTTTTCATACGTTTGTTTATCAGACAGAAGGTCTTCTTCGGTCCAAGCCGCTTTAGCGGTGGTCCTTTGACGATTTCTTGGCATATCTACAAGAATGAAAAAAAAAAGTCACTACGGGGTAGTGGCGTTCAGCTGAGCGGTATAACCCCAAACGGTCGTTTGGTAATTAATACGAAATTAAAAAAATATCATGAACATTTACTGAAAATTGATTGCATTATCACAAAACTGAATAGTTTTATTGTCAAAAAGTAAAACTAAAAGCTAAATAACCATTAAAGTTTTGGACTTACCGGCAATAAACACGTAACCAAAAATTAGATCAGCGCGGCCGCAAATTAAGAAATGCACTTCACGGCCGCATGACGCGAGCAGACTGCCCGTTTGCATCGCTGTCTGTTAGAGGACCCCTCCCCGCGCGCTTCACGCGGCATGGCGTTTTGCTACGTCGCATTTTGACAGAGATATAGAGGTGAGCGCCATTACCCAGTGAGCGTCATTCCCCCTCCTTACCCTATATGTCGGGGAAGGACCACCAATGTTATTTTTGGGCAAGCCTTCCTCCTCGTACAATCTTCAGAAAACAGGAAATAATACCACGAACAGATAGCGTTGGTTTTCTTTTATTGTTTCTCAAACTTTTTAAATTACGATAATCACAAATATCCGTGATGGAAAAGGATGGAGGTTGTGAGGTTATCCGCTCATGCGCACGTTCCTTGGCCGAATGCCTGACAATCACTCTTAGCCTTAGTAAAAATGACATTAATTGACAGTGACAACTGACAGACAAGTGGAATAACCTGACATTACTTGACAGTGACAACTGACAGACAGATAGAATAACCTGACATTACTTGACAGTGACAACTGACAGACTGATAGAATAACCTCACTACCGCCATCTTGTAACAAATGTTAGAACTTTCTATGGCCTCCTGCTGCGACACGGCCGTCCTGCGCCTCACACGTCCTCGTGTGGATTATCTGAAATAGAAAGTTCTGTGTACGTTACATTGTTTCGGCCATGCCTGACCAAGATAGGTCAGCTTAACCAGGACATCACTTAACCAGCGGCATCGCTTAACCAGCGGCATCACTTAACCAGCGGCATCGCTTAACCAGCGGCATCACTTAACCAGCGGCATCACTTAACCAGCGGCATCGCTTAACCAGCGGCATCACTTAACCAGCGGCATCGCTTAACCAGCGGCATCACTTAACCAGCGGCATCACTTAACCAGCGGCATCGCTTAACCAGCGGCATCACTTAACCAGTGATAATAACGCTTAACCAGCGATATTAACCCACTAACGCTTAACCAGCGAAAGCACATCATAACACGCTTAACCAGCGATTCAACAGTTAACGCTTAACCAGCAAAAGCACATCATAACACGCTTAACCAGCGATTCAACAGCTAACGCTTAACCAGCGAAAGCACATCATAACACGCTTAACCAGCGATTCAACAGCTAATGCTTAACCAGCGAAAGCACATCATAACACGCTTAACCAGCGATTCAACAGCTAACGCTTAACCAGCGAAAGCAAATCATAACACGCTTAACCAGCGATTCAACAGCTAACGCTTAACCAGCGAAAGCACCACTACCGCTTAACCAGCGATAGCCAACATAACCAACCCGCTTAACCAGCGTTAACGTATTAGGAAAGAGTAATGTAAACAAAGTTTGATTATCTAATCATAGCGTACCTAAATCATCAACCAGAGCCATGTACCATCGTTATCCACATTAACAATCATTTCTATCACTAAGAGCCTTAGACACCTGGAAACCCACACACGAGTAAACCACTCTAACGCCACGGCTCTCCAGCCGACCAGCAATCGCATTGCTCTCACACATCCAGCGCATGGATCCGTGTGCATCACCCTGTGACACCACACAACTTTACTACAGCCGATAGAGAACCCCTACTCGCGTGCTTCCCATAATGTAGGCTTGCTCATAACCACTGTGATCACTATCTACTTCGACTGGTACATGACCTACTGGCATCTTCCTTTACCTATCGTGAGCATACTTGTAAGTACAGTTAGAATTTAAAGTTTTTAACGTAAAGCGATCACCCGCCAAAACTTCACGGACCTTTATACTTAGGGTCAAGTTTTGTCTGATTTCTCTCTTCATTTTTCAGCAAAACAATACTATCAGATGTCATACTAACGTTAAATTCTTGGTCTAAAATCTTACGAAATATCACTTTTATGATAACTATCCGGTACAGTATGAAATGAGATCTCTAAACGCAGATTGTTATTCAACATCACAGATAAAACTTGTAGGGTACTTTGCACACTACCATAACGGATCCCTGTTATGTTGACAATATTATTTGCACGCTTGCCAATTCACTTTGACTCAACACAATCTTTGATGCATTCGATGCCAGAATCATAATAAAATGGATATGACTCACCCAGTATTCATCAATATACTGCTCGGATTGCCGACTTAGCAAACTTAAACGTGCAGCTCGCTACTCGCCGCTGCTGCAGGTGCTGACCTGGAATGAAATATGCTCGCAAAGTATCACATAGCTCAGCCACTCCTGACCACATTTAGTACAGGCAAAAACACAATGAAAATTAGAACAAACGAAAAACAGCAGAGTTCAGAGCATTACCCACTATTTGATTCCCTTGACCGTTTAAAACTGAATGTATTACAAGAGCTATAAGCAACAAAAACTCTGTCGCAGACATGTCAATCGAAAAGTCTAGGTTCAATATTTCACGTACTATCATAATATTACTTTGCAAGTAAATGTCGGGTAGAAATGTAATAAAATCTTAAGTTGTTGCTCGCTAATTGCAACGCTACATATGATTTGGTCTGTGCTGAATACACGCGTTTGACCAACGCAACAACGTTATTAACCCGTTTGCCACTTAATTTGGCCGCACAACTCGCCTTTACTACTGGCATTCAGCACCAGAATCGTAAACAAAACAATACAGCTCACCTTTACGTTCTAACGTGTCTGAGGGTAGTTGTACGACGTCCACTCGCCGTTCACGACTTCCAGCACGTTGTCCACCATCCGCTTGGCTTGGCTGCCACTACTCGTGCACCCGGCTGCGATATCTCCTGGTTTCCCTCACTTGCAGAACAACATGTACCATGTTCGCGCATCCGTATCTGCTTTGTCTGGGTCGAACTTGAACAGATCCACACGATTTCAACACATGTTGCATAGTTCACATGCTTGCACTTTGGTTTTCAAATGTCAACGGTCACTTTCACATGAAGCGTTCTTATTTTGTGCATAAACCAACATGAATCCCAGTTTTGATGTCGGAGATTCATCACCCAAGCACGTGCGCCCACATCTGGTTTCTCAGGGTCGAAGTGCGGTAATCGAAAGCCATGTGACGATGTAGTAGTTGTTTTCATTGCTTGAATCAGCGACAGAAAATTGCAGTTCTGCTGTTTTATCAGACGCATCCATTTTTCGTCACTAGCATCTTCATTTTGAACACGTGGGTCGTTGAGGTCCAATCCCACTTCTGATGTCGGGGAAGGACCACCAATGTTATTTTTGGGCAAGCCTTCCTCCTCGTACAATTTTCAGAAAACAGGAAATAATACCACGAACAGATAGCGTTGGTTTTCTTTTATTGTTTCTCAAACTTTTTAAATTACGATAATCACAAATATCCGTGATGGAAAAGGATGGAGGTTGTGAGGTTATCCGCTCATGCGCACGTTCCTTGGCCGAATGCCTGACAATCACTCCGCCTTAGTAAAAATGACATTAATTGACAGTGACAACTGACAGACAAGTGGAATAACCTGACATTACTTGACAGTGACAACTGACAGACAGATAGAATAACCTGACATTACTTGACAGTGACAACTGACAGACTGATAGAATAACCTCACTACCGCCATCTTGTAACAAATGTTAGAACTTTCTATGGCCTCCTGCTGCGACATATACATATATCTAACTACTATCTAAATAATAAAATAAGTAGATATTATTGTATTTGCTACCGTATCCTCATCAGTATTTAACCAGAGATCGAAATAGAAATTTGAACTTAGCCTTTTCGCTGTTGGGAATGATTTTCAGTCAGCCAAACAAGTGTGGCTACCATTCGAATTCCCCAAACTTACCAATGAGATATCCTGATTTAACAAAGGTTAGATAAACTTTAGGCTGGCGACATTCACTCACTGACAGACAGCACACAGTCTGAACCGCTGGGTCAAGAAGCATGGCACCTGAGTTCCTTTTATAAAGAAGTAAGATTTTTTTTTAATTGATTCCTAACGGGGGTAGGTAATGAAAGTTTGTGTGGAAGTTCGTTATTTTTGACAGTGGAAATCTTATCGGGCGCTCGATATGTGAGACTATTTACTTGAAAAACTTAAATGGCTGAGCGATCGGACTGCTGCGCTGCGTGTCGCGGGTTCGATTCCCGCACAGAACAAATATTTGTAAGTCCTACATGTATTTGTTCCGATTCTGGGTGTTTTTCTATCTATAATATGTATGTATTTACAAAAAAAAAATGTATATAAGTAGTTTATCAGCCATCTTGTTACCATAACACAAGCATTAGGTTGCTTAGCTTGGGACTAGATGGCGCTGTGTGAAATGTCCAGGGATATTATTATTATTATTAATTCACTGATAGGCAAAGCACAGCCTAAATCGCTAAGTCAACAAGCATAAAATTTTTGCACAAGACTTCTTTCTAACTAAAGTGAGGACTAAAGAAGGATTTTTGAAAACTCATCCCCTAAAGGGGTTCAAAAGGTGATGAAAGATTGTATGGAAGTTCGTCATTTTTCCCGATAAGAAAATCCATCGTGCACATGGCTTGTAAAATATAAAATGATTATTTTACTATTAAAAAAATGTTCTATATTGGATATCGACTGTAAATAAAGTGGCATATCAATTGACGCGTCGATGTCATCGTTTACTTTTTTAAAAGCTGACGCGCGCTAGTGAATTATGATATCGGATCCGGCTGCCCCTATCTTTGCTCCGGTCAATTTAACCCAAGTTACCATATTAGGTTATTTTTTATCATTGGTTATTTTTTATCAGAGCTTCAAAAAATATTGGTGAAAAATTCATCGGTGCAGCGGTTCCCAAAATATTAAGGTAAATATGCCCATAGATTGACTGTATCAAATCATTTTAAGTACATAAAGCAGTATAGAGAACACATAAATTAGAATTGCGTATTGTATGTATCGGTCAGCATAAACACAGATTGGGACAAATATCGGTTCCGCAATGACCGGAACATTACTTATCTCACACAACAATCTGCGATGTCACGATTCTGACGTGTTCCACGAGCCGTATTCCTGTAATGAACGCACTTCACTATTTTATCGGGAAACATAAACAGAAACGTTTAAACACATAAAGTGGCCGGCAAACGGCAATACAGACATACCTACGCCATTCAATGCTATATCAAAATAAACAAGACCTTTTCCGTAGGTACAATTCAATTTTCTGTACGACTTTCATCGTAGTTCGCAGACTCATGAGTGCATATTTGCTCAAGGGATAGAAAATCCTTGTCTGAGGAAATTGCCTCCGATCGGATTGGATGACGGTGCCGAGTCGCCGCGCCCGATTGTCATTTGTTTAGAGCTCAGCCCACAATCCCAGCCGGTTTCCATTATAGACACTTTATCGATAAGCAGTAAAAATATACACGTCCTCCGCATTCTACGTAAGTTATGTCGGATAAGATGCTTTATTTTGTTTACATTACGTTTGTGTCTCCCAAATATTTCCTGTTTACGTATTTATAATGCAATATGTATGGCGGTACGGGCTCGGGGTGACACGTAGTCCACAAAGGTTAAAGTGCAGCGCAACACTAACTTTTATACCTTATGGAGTAGCCGTCCTTTGCCGCACTAAACTTCGGGAGCTGCATTCATAATTTATACGTGAAATATTCGGCGCACTAATACTAAAATGTACCTAATTTGCTTTGGTTTGCCGTCCCGCTGAGCATTGTATAATATGATACAAATTCGAACTCCAAAACCGGTATTTTAGTGTTCTTTTTTTTCTGTGGTCATAATAATATATTTGAACAGCTACATAGTAAGAAACCGCCTCCTCCCCGTGTTAATAGCCAATTAAAAAGGCGATAAACATGTACTTTGTTAGGGTACATTCAAACCCGTTCCACGAAACTCAATTTCCTGCGCCACTGATGTTACTATGACGTATTTTTACACAATGAATGACGACTAATAAGCCACAGGTAGGGGTGGCCGTAATTTTCCGCGTTCCAAACAAATTAACTCTGCGCCAGTGAGCATTATTACAGTTAATAAACGATTTAATGGCTGACCTATTTATAACATATTAGATTGGCGCGTGACAGTTTTGTTCGCGCTGGATATTTTGAATTTGCGTATTAAGCTCGCTGAATGCTAATTTGAATTTAGGCTACAGTATAAAATCACTTAATTTGTTTTATTAACAATCTATGATCTGGCAGCTTCGACATAATAGGCCTTGCCCAAATTAGGAGTTTTAGGTAGGTAGGTAAATATTGATAACCCCGAGAGGGTTATTATTAGGTAAAGTTTAGTTTTCGGTTCAAGCGTTCTTTAAATTATTGTGAATGTGGGTTATTGTTTTTTTCTGTTCCCTTTTTAACCCCCGACGCAAAAACGACGGGGTGTTATAAGTTTGACGTGTCTCTCTCTGTGTGTGTATGTCTGTCTGTGGCATCGTAGCTCCCGAACGGATGAACCGATTTTGATATTGTTTTTTTTTTCGTTCTTAGTTAATTTTAAACACGATCTGGCAGTCTGAGTCTGTCAATTTATGCGGCCTACCCAAATGTCCTTTCTTTGGTATGTTAATCGAATCGTTGAGCTCCTCAAGTTCTTAGTTGAGCTGCACGATTACTGACAAATGCGTGCATTGACTGGACAGGTCCACGCAATCTGTGTGGTTGTTTCCTCAAAAGACCATTTCACACACCTATCTACATGTTCTTCACATGCTCTGACCAAGATTATGACTGGACTTTAAAAGAGACTGTGACCTCTGAGTTTGTTTCGGCCTTTCTTCTCAGAGTAGTCAGATTCGAAACGCACTCATCTAGTTGTTAAAAATATGATTGACGTGTAAAAGTGTTCGTACAAACCTACTTATAGAAATAAAATCATTATCACTATGGAAAGATTTTTTAAAAGAATAATATCCGGAAAAGAAATAGATAACTTTACCAAGTTGTATGGCAATGCTGATTTTTTGGCCAAAAAATAGGCCAGCCCTCTGGTCACGTAGAGTCGACTAACCGCTTGACAATGTCTCGAAAAACCAACTGGATTAGCAATCTCCTTTAAAATCCTTGGGAATGTGATATGAAATATTTTTTTAATTCTGTAAGTAGGTAGATCCTTTTAGTCATACTGTTACACGTCAAATTTTTTAAATTAAATGGCGCTGGATAGGCGTTAAAAATTGTGTTACGCAATTAGGGTGCAGCTCTAAAGTTTATCAAAATAAAAGAAACGACCCCACTCCCCAAAATCCCCGGAATCATTAAAATAGTCTCACCAATGTCGTCCATAAAAGCAAGCATTACCAACACAACAAACCAGCAATATTTACCAAACTAAAAGCGAGATCACGCTGTGTGCCCAACGTACCCATAGATTTTATTAAAATCCAACAGAAAACGTATGAAAATATGTACGAAGAACTTTGCATATGATATAGACGTGATCTGAATGCTGAATACATTACTATCGCATTACAAACGTATTTTGTTTGATATACGAAAATATCTTCGGAATACACTTCGGTTACAAACATTGTTGAACACGAGATTTTATCTGAGGGTTTTGTGTTTTGTTTATTTTTAGGTGATTAAGGGTGGGTGACACAACGATTCACTGAGGCCTACTTGCACGTTCATGGGATACCCTAAATAACTTAAAGATAACTGCTAATTCAGGGTTAATCAAATCATTTCTCTTGCGCCACTGGGAGTTAGAAGTGGTAAGGTTAAACTTTTAAGTATTTAACCCACTGATGTGGGAGGGTTAAGTTGCTACACTCTGGGTTAGTATATCGCAATGATAACTGAATTGTGATTTTTTTATGATGACGAAGAATATATTAAATATATTAGTTCAAACTTCTTTGATAGAAGGATTGCATAACGATCTGATTATTCACAAACAGACAGAGATTTTCATAGAAGATCGAAAAAGAAAGTTTTTTTTTTATTAATTAAAATTAATAGCATATAACTCCGGTTAGCAAACGTGAACGAAGGATGCAAATACAATACGATTAAAATGAAATGTCACGTTATAATATTCAAAGACAAGAAATATAGCGTATATGTAGCGTAATGTAGTGTAAAAGAGATAGGCATACAAGTTCCGTTCGTTGTTCGTTCATTCATTTTTGGTCAGATCACATTCATAATTGTCATTAATTCATAATTGACTATTTAGTATTTTAAGACAGCAAAATTGGAATTATTAAAGGCAAAAAAGAGGCACATTTATTATATTAGAATGAAAGAGACACATTAATACTTTTAGGACATCAAAATGGTTTATTTTTATTTTTTTATTTATTGTATTTTTGTGATGTACAATAAAGTATATACAGCGTGTAACGGAAGGGGGGTATCAACCCTGAAGGAGGTGAATGTGCTCATGAAACTCAACAACTTTCCCCAAACAATAAAGGTCGAATTATATGAAAAAAAAATTTGGCCCTCCCTTACAAAACTGACCAGCTGATTGATTTACTATGGGAGGGCCAAATTTTTTTTTCATATTTCGACCTATGTTCTTTGGGGAAAGTTGTTGAGTTTCATGAGCACATTCACCTCCTTCAGGGTTGATACCCCCCTTCCGTTACACACTGTATAAATAAATAATTATTATTTAGAGTCCGTACAAACCACTATAAAATAGTACAGTTGGTTTTTCACTAAGTATGGTACTTTGTGTTTTTCAACTGTGATACCTAGGTTCCTACATTCCTATACAAATAGATATAGCCGACACGTCTGCGGAGTTTAACTAGCTAATTAAATTTGAACCTGTCTAAACACACTCACGAACGAAATCATGCGAAAATGCTTTTAAGACTATAAATTGTGTCACATAAGTTAAACAAAAGGTAGGTATTAAATAGACAAGTCGGAAGCATTTACCTACAGACCAGAGTTTAAATAATTCACTAGCTTTTGCCGCCGGCTCCGTTTGCGTGGAGCGTAAATTTTCCGCGTTCCTACGGGAACTACAACTGTTTACAGTCTTATCAAGTAGTCTATATGTAAAGTTTCTAAACTTACTAATTTATTCAAACGTTTTCACGAAGAAATCTCTTCATACATAAGAGATTTATAATTTTTCTAATCGTTAATAGGGTATACGGTACGGTTGAGTTTCATGAGCACATTCACCTCCTTCAGGGTTGATACCCCCCTTCCGTTACACACTGTATAAATAAATAATTATTATTTAGAGTCCGTACAAACCACTATAAAATAGTACAGTTGGTTTTTCACTAAGTATGGTACTTTGTGTTTTTCAACTGTGATACCTTTTTTTTTTTTTTTTTTTGGGTGGGAAATCATCATATGACCCCTCCCGCTCTGGGCGGAGCGGAAGGGAGTGTCAGACTTTTACTGACTAAAACCCACCCGTGTTCCTTCAGTTGCCTGTGCCAAGGGCCACGGTACCTCTTTCGAATATCCCGCAGCCCTGGCGGCATCGGCCCTAGAGGGCCCCGTCAGTTCGTGCTGACATCTCTTTGAGGCGCGCGTGGAACACAACGCGCCGTCGACCCGGGCCTGGTCCTTACCGGGCGGCGAGCTGCCCGTTGCTCGCCGCCCGCAAGCCCGCGCCTACGGTGGCCGGGAGTCGGCTATTGACTCCCGTCCAGGGCGTCTCCTACGGCGGCTAGGGGCGTGAGGGCGCAGCGATTGCCTCTCCCTCACGCGCTCCGCCTCCTCCTTTGCGAGCATTACTGCTTCGCAGAAGGAGGTGACGGCCTCCCATTCACTCTCGCTCCGTACCATGGCCTGGACCAGGGCCGGGCGCGAGAGATCGCTGCCGCCGATCGCCGCCACGAGGACACGGCGGTGCCCTGCCCAAGCCGGGCAGACCTCCACCGTGTGCTCCACCGTGTCCTCCGGGCGATCCACACAGTGGTGACACCCTGGCGTTTCCTCCCGCTTTATCCTGAACAGGAACCTCCCGAAACAACCGTGTCCGGTGAGGACCTGCGTCAGGCGGAAGGTGAGGGCACCGTGGCGCCTCTCTAGCCACTCCTCAAAGAGGGGACTTATCGCCGCTATTGTGGCGTGCCCAGCACTGGGTTGCGACAATCGCACTCTCCATGCCGCTATGAGATCCCGCCGGAGCTCTGTCCGCTGTGCCGTGATTTCTCGCGGCAGCGGAGTTACGCCCCGGCGTTTTGCCTCCTCTCGCCACTCCCATATGTGGGCGAGGACCTTGGCCTCTAGATCCCATGGCGGCAATCCGGCAAGGAGGCTCGCCGCCTCAACGGAGACCGTGCGGTATCCTCGGATCAGCCGGACAGCCATGACCCTTTGGGACGCGTTCAACCGGCGGGCTGGTCGCTTCCTCAGGGAACGCGCCCACACCGGTGCCCCGTAAAGGGCCATGGACCGCACGACCCCCGCATAGAGCCTCCGGCAGGAAGCGTTTGGTCCCCCTAGATTGGGCAGGAGCCGCCTCAAGGCAGCCCCGGCCCGCTCCAGTCTGGGTGCCAAACGTCGGAAATGCTCCACGAAATTCCACCGGCTGTCGAGGACGAGTCCCAGGTACTTCATCGTCAGCTCGACGCCGATGTGAACCCCTCCCGCCATTATTTGTGAACCCGACGGTGGCACGTCCCGAGGACCATGAAAACACATGGCCTCTGACTTGTGCAATGCCACCTCGAGTCCCAGTTGCCGGATCCTCTCGACGATTGTCGCAACCCCGCGTGTCGCTGCTTCGGCCGCCGCCTGGTGCGACCTCCCCTGCGCCAGGACCAGCGTGTCGTCAGCGTAGCAAATCACGCTGACGCCGCTGGGGAGGTCAGCGCGCAGCACCCAGTCGTACCCGATGTCCCACAGATGCGGCCCCAGGACCGATCCCTGTGGGACACCGCACGACATCTCTCGCCGGTTCCACTCTCCCCGGTGACCGGGGTAGATGACGGCCCTGTCCGTCAGATAGGCCTCGACAGTGCGACAGAGGTAGGTCGGCATCCGGTGATACCGGAGTGCCTCCCTGACGCAGCTCCAGGGCAGGGTATTGAAGGCGTTTCAACTGTGATACCTAGGTTCCTACATTCCTATACAAATAGATATAGCCGACACGTCTGCGGAGTTTAACTAGCTAATTAAATTTGAACCTGTATACACACACTCACGAACGAAATCATGCGAAAATGCTTTTAAGACTATAAATTGTGTCACATAAGTTAAACAAAAGGTAGGTATTAAATAGACAAGTCGGAAGCATTTACCTACAGACCAGAGTTTAAATAATTCACTAGCTTTTGCCGCCGGCTCCGTTTGCGTGGAGCGTAAATTTTCCGCGTTCCTACGGGAACTACAACTGTTTACAGTCTTATCAAGTAGTCTATATGTAAAGTTTCTAAACTTACTAATTTATTCAAACGTTTTCACGAAGAAATCTCTTCATACATAAGAGATTTATAATTTTTCTAATCGTTAATAGGGTATACGGTACGGTTGAGTTTCATGAGCACATTCACCTCCTTCAGGGTTGATACCCCCCTTCCGTTACACACTGTATAAATAAATAATTATTATTTAGAGTCCGTACAAACCACTATAAAATAGTACAGTTGGTTTTTCACTAAGTATGGTACTTTGTGTTTTTCAACTGTGATACCTAGGTTCCTACATTCCTATACAAATAGATATAGCCGACACGTCTGCGGAGTTTAACTAGCTAATTAAATTTGAACCTGTATACACACACTCACGAACGAAATCATGCGAAAATGCTTTTAAGACTATAAATTGTGTCACATAAGTTAAACAAAAGGTAGGTATTAAATAGACAAGTCGGAAGCATTTACCTACAGACCAGAGTTTAAATAATTCACTAGCTTTTGCCGCCGGCTCCGTTTGCGTGGAGCGTAAATTTTCCGCGTTCCTACGGGAACTACAACTGTTTACAGTCTTATCAAGTAGTCTATATGTAAAGTTTCTAAACTTACTAATTTATTCAAACGTTTTCACGAAGAAATCTCTTCATACATAAGAGATTTATAATTTTTCTAATCGTTAATAGGGTATACGGTACGGTTGAGTTTCATGAGCACATTCACCTCCTTCAGGGTTGATACCCCCCTTCCGTTACACACTGTATAAATAAATAATTATTATTTAGAGTCCGTACAAACCACTATAAAATAGTACAGTTGGTTTTTCACTAAGTATGGTACTTTGTGTTTTTCAACTGTGATACCTAGGTTCCTACATTCCTATACAAATAGATATAGCCGACACGTCTGCGGAGTTTAACTAGCTAATTAAATTTGAACCTGTATACACACACTCACGAACGAAATCATGCGAAAATGCTTTTAAGACTATAAATTGTGTCACATAAGTTAAACAAAAGGTAGGTATTAAATAGACAAGTCGGAAGCATTTACCTACAGACCAGAGTTTAAATAATTCACTAGCTTTTGCCGCCGGCTCCGTTTGCGTGGAGCGTAAATTTTCCGCGTTCCTACGGGAACTACAACTGTTTACAGTCTTATCAAGTAGTCTATATGTAAAGTTTCTAAACTTACTAATTTATTCAAACGTTTTCACGAAGAAATCTCTTCATACATAAGAGATTTATAATTTTTCTAATCGTTAATAGGGTATACGGTACCCTATTAACGATTAGAAAAATTAGTAGTCTATATGTAAAGTTTAGAAACTTTACATATAGACTACTTGCCAAAGGGTGCCAACATAAATATGGGTGCCAACGACGGGCAAAGACGGACGGACAACGGAGCCGTAATAGGGTTCCTATTACGGCTCCGTTGTCCGCCCGTCTGTCACAGGACAGTACCTTTTGAACCGTAATTGGTAGACACTTGAAATTTACACAGAGTATGTAGGTACTACTATCATATTATGGCCGCTATAACAAAAAATAATAAAAATTAAATAAAGTAAAAAAATTAAGGGATTCCCCATACAAGAAACGTGTTAAAGAAATATCTAGTGTTAAATATTATACGGTAGATCGGAACCCTTCGTGTGCGAGTCCGACTCGCACTTGGCCCCTTTTTTGGTCTTTGATTTAATCGCCAGGATCAACCGAAGTGTAAGGGCTGCTATTAGATTAGATAAAGTTTTTCACTTTGTAGTGTCTTTTCTGGAAGTCGGTTGTTCTTATTTGCAAAAAATTTTTTGGAAGTCAGTTGTTTCTTTTTTGTTTTTTTTTTTTTAAACATCACCTAAACCATAGAAATGTTATATCTATGACATAAACAAACGACTGAACGAAGATTGTGTGTGCAGTCACATGAGTGCGATTTGAACGATGAAGTAAACTTTACACAATAGCACTATTGTTCAAGACAGTCGGAAGTAATCGGATCATTCATCGCTCAATGTTAACAAATACACAACATGTCCCGGAATTAACACACACCACCAAACGCCCACATTAGAATATAATGCTATAATCATAATACCTGCACTGAATGTTTACGTATAAAACATTGTTTATTTCTTAAATTAATTATACTGATTGTGGGGGCAAATTTGTGGTCACATTACAAATCTACGCACGCATACGCACAAGTATAAGTGTTTAGCGTAGTAGGTATACTTTATCCATTTGGGTTTGTTTTGACTGTACAGCGAAAGTGTAACTATAATTTATGTGGATTTAATTATTTTTGTGATAAAAAGTACCTATAACAAAATCCACAGAAATCGATTCAGTGAAAGACAAAGACAAACTACTTTCATAACGTGTATTACATCAGTTACGCATTATATACACAGACTGTAATATGTATACACTTACTAACTTTAAAAGTGATTTCCTCCTAAAGTATTGATTGTAATTTTATGCTGTTGCGAGCATAGTATTTTGGAATCACTACTATTATGCTACTGCTACTGAATTTTACTATTATTATTATTTATTTATGATCAAGTAACATAAAAGACTCATTATTTGGCACAAAGTTTCAAAAAGAACACAAACATACAAGATATACAATTAAACTAAACTTATTCAAAATTCATACATTATTGGTCATAAAAATAAAATAAACACAAAAATTACAATTTCCTTACAGGCACTGGAACAGCAACGTGCCTGCCACAGCAATGCCGGACATAAGGACAGTACAGCCTGTGCTATGTGTATACATATTTGTGCTCGTGACTGTACCAAAGAACTAAGTGGAGGAGATTACAACATGAACCCAAAGTAGGCGATTTGATTATACTAAAGGAAGATAGCCTACCTCCATTATGTTGGCGTCTAGGCCGCATAACAACGATATACCCGGGACGAGATGGTGTCAGCAGAGTCGCTGATGTCTACACATCGAGAGGAACTATCAAGAGAGCAGTCAATAAGTTCTGCATTATTCCTGATGATTGATGACCAAATGAAGATAAGATAGATAGCTGAGCTATCAAGGTGTGGGAGGCTGTTAACGCGCACACTGTGCGTGTACCTACGGCGAACCCACTGTGCACCTGCGAGGGGTCGCGGGGGACGGGGGCCCGAGCGGCCGCGTCGCGTCGCCGCCTGCCAACCGCCGACAGTCTTCTCGGGTCACCTAACTAGAGCGCATGCGTCTAAGCGCCCGCGCATCGTGTCTCTAATAATATTTGTTGAGTAATATACAATAATTAAATACAGAAGACTCGCCTATTATTTAGAGTGACCCCATTCTCAACAAAACAAAACTCAAAACTACATACCCCCTACACTTAATAACAGGCGTGTTGCCAACGTAGCCTCTAAAACAAAGGCCTGATATACGTTTTGCTCGTGACTGTCATTCATACTCATAGTTTAAAGCCTCTCGGTTGTAAAAGCCTCTGAATGTGTTGAACTTAGTGAAAACTTAGTAATAAATAAGTTTTGATGTTCTCGCTGTTCTCTTGGGGAGCGTATACTTAGCGATTAGAGCTCCTCTTCTCTTTACCGAGGGCTCAAGGGACGCATATACTTAGGGAGTTGCGGAAATATACCTAGCTAGATTACTTTGGTATCTTCCTTTTATAATCCATGCTACGAAGTTGAGTGTTAGTTTATTATATTATCTACGCCTTCATTCCATTTATATTAAAAAAAAAACTTATGAAAAGTTCGTCAAAATGTTACAGTTAAGACTGATATTAAATTTATTATACCTAATTAATTTATATACACACTTAGTTTGACTCAATTGAACACAATTTCTTGTGAAATTAAGAGGCTTTTATTTAAATAAATTATTTCGTTTTCACTAGTGATAATGAAAAAAAAAACATGTCTTATTTATTATCAAATTCAAAAGTTTATTCAAATTAGGCTGAGAATTAGCAATTTTCGAATGTCAATATTACAAAAGACAGCCCAAAACGCGCCCTTCACCTCTTCCTAGTGTTTTCGCAGCGAAGAAGTGGCGCAACAAACTCCCCAGCAGCACAGCTATAAGTTTAGTTAAAAAAAATTTGATTGTACACATTATTATTGTAAATGCATAATTATACTTTTCATTAAATGCCTATTGCAAAACGAACAAAGTTGTTACTAATGAAGAAATCACTCTAGCAAATAAAAATCCTAAAGCAACCTTATTAACCTAACCCAAATTGTTTGCAGAAAGTGTAGAAGAAAATCTTAATCAAAGTCGAACGTAGACTAATACAAACACTCCCAATCTCCACCACACCAAACCAAACAAAAACCAATTTATCTATCAGTCTATGTAAGCAATTAAATAAACTAATTCTATTAGTTTCTGCTGATGAATTCGTTGGGCGTGCGCCATCCATCAGTCTCAGCAACACGCGGCGCGAAGACGTATCGCGTTACTTATTCCTCTCACTGACACCGTGTTGACCAACATTTACCATCCCCCATAGAGGGATACTGATGCAGAAAACAGTAGTTATCGTTCAAATAATAGCGGTACTACGGCTCGGCTCGTTCTGTTTTATATGTCCACAACTTATATACACATGAGAGTCGCGGATAAACATTTTGTGACGACATAAATACTCCATGATTTAAATAAATATCAAGTATCAGTACAAACAATATACGGGGTATTTTTTTATATACTTGTGCATATTATTATTTTAAGATATACAGGATAAAATTTTAACCAGTGCGCAAACTATAACCATTAATTCAGCACATGATTCCAGACCCCCTAGCGTACAAATATTTCGTCGGTTATAAAAAAAAAATCCGGGTGTCCCTTGAGGTGTCAAGGGACACCCGGATGGAACGAAGCATAACTGGCTTGCTTTCTATAAGAGAGAGAGAGAGAGACAGACAGAGAAACACGCGCACGCCGCACGGCTATACATAACTATAGCAAAAAGTGTCTTTCCAACTTTTAGTCTTAATTTTTTCCGTCTAGCCCCCTTTCGCAAAGCGCGATAATGAACTTCGTTCCAAAAAAGTCGGCTGTTGCTGACAAAAGTGCAACACCTACGCGGTCAAAACGTATGGAACAGCAATTTTTTTTATAATAACTGACGAAAATTTCAATTCAGGGGGTTTCAGAATCCTGTACTGAAAATTCATGGTTTCAGTTTGCGCACTGGTTAAAAATTTATCCTGTATATCCCATGTATTTTAAGTTCGGGGAAACTGCTTTTCTAAATAATTCCGACATAATTTGCCTTTTCGAGTAGCATGTAATTATTAATAAATTAAATTTTTTGACAGTTTCAGATGTATTTAATTAACAAATGCTTCATACAAATAAGATGGTTGTTAATAATATGTTTCATAAAACGCGAGTTTATATAAAATTTATATTCATTTGAAATTTGAATAACATGAATCAAGCTTGAATTTTCCCAAAAATATTCATCAAATTGATTGCTCTAATAGTTGAATATAGTGCTGTTGGAAACTAGTGACGTGCAATGATGGTTTCAAACGTTGCTCATTATTCATACATTTTCGCTGAGCAACATATTGTTATAAAATCGACAGCAACACGAGTTCGACTAAAGCCCACCATAGTGGGGTATCAGAATATCGACTTTTCGGATAAGCTAGGATTTTGTTATTCACAATTCGAGATTTGGACCGCTATAAAACATTTTGCTGTAGTGACACCTAAATGTGTTGGTTTGGTTGAAGGTTGAAGTCGAAGATTTATAGAATTGAAGTTGAGATTTCAGAAAAACAAAATCATATTATAATATACCTTTTGTATAACACGTCAACGGCATTCTGAAGGTTACTAATGTTACTATAGATATGCCATGTTGCGCTATCATAGTGCATTCTGCACATGTACCCGATGCGTCAGGTGAGTGCAACAGATATATTATTATGAACTAAAATTTTGTATTACAGTTGCTACTCACATATCATATAAGTAGTGTGTATTACTAACATCATATGGATCAAGTCTGAAATAAAGAATTTTTATTTATTTTTTTATGACTACTAGGATATAAGAAACAAGCAACCGTAGTATAGGTATGTCTATTTTTTGCAGCTTTTATATGCTAATATTATTTCTCTGTTTACCATGTAGGTAGTACGAAACATAAAAGAATATATCTCAGTACGTAAAATTATAATATAATACGTAGAAAAAGATAAAATATAATCTACCTTTCCAGTGAAACAAAAGTAAATAACATCTACATATTTATTTATTTACCCATTTATGTACATATCGGGTTGGCCCTGACATCAGAAGTGAAACTCAGATATGGCTATACACAATTTTATTTCAATCAAACAATTAGGTTAAAATAATATGGCAATGAAATAATCAGCAAATAATAATGACGGTCACGTAGGGCAGTACTGACTGTCAGGGACAGTGGTCCGTGCACCCACCGCAATAAGGACAGTACTAATTGTCAGAGACAATGTTCCACGTCCACTAACCGGGCAGTACTGACTGTCGAGAGACAGTGGTCCGTGCACCAAGACGCATCCGTTGGAAATGCGTACCGACTCCACAGTGCGGCGCCTTATAAAGGCGGTCGCTAGTGGAGGGGTCTCCCTCCACTAGCGTAGTGTAGTAGAGGGTTCTCCCTCCATTACATTACAATATTTTACTGGCTTGGATATCGAGTCTTTTAATCCAAATGACCGATAGAGTGAATGATGCGTCTGGTGCACGTTCCACTAGCGCCATCTAGTCGCCGTCTCTCGCAGCTGCTTAACAATATGGCTGCCGACACGGCCATTCTGACAAAATTCACTCGTCCTCGAGTGTATTCATCCATCTATAGCTAAAAAAAAGGAGATTACTTAATCCACATCATCGTTACATATCAAAATAGCACTGGACTAGGTATTTCTATAGAAAACCCCTACAGTTCAAAATAGCACTGGACTAGGTATTTCTATACAATAGAAAACCCCTACAGTTCAAAATAGCACTGGACTAGGTATTTCTTTACAATAGAAAACCCCTACAGTACATGCTGGTCTGAATCGTCACCCACTAAAGCAGGTAAGATTCCTGCAGCGCATCACAGATCATAACCCACAACAGTAGGAGAGACCTCACTCAAACATGCTGGTCTAAATCGTCACCCACTAAAGCAGGTGAGATTTCTACAGCATATCACAGATTATCACTCACCAGCAGGAGTGATTTTAATATTTTATTTGCAGTAATGATCATCTCTCTCAAAAGTAGAAGAGACCATACCAATTGATCATTCCAACGATTCAATCATAGCTTCGGAATTATCTACACTTAATGTTCAAGAGCCAAGGGAGATATCTTGTTCAATAATGTGGCTGCGCGGCCTCGAAGACAATGAGTCAGCGTCATGATAAGATCGACACCTATCAAATTTTTGCTCTTAATGATGGTATCTGACAGCCGACACCAGCCCTCTAACTCTATGTCTGAATTGGGGTCGTCAGGATCAAACGGTACCAACGCCGTGAAAGGTTGTGGTGGTGCATCGGACCGGGGAAGTAGAGCATCAGTTAATTTTGAAGGAAATGCTTCTAAACTATTCGAGGGTAACAGAATATTTTTCTGCATATTTTGTGACTGTGGAGTGTCACTAGTGGGCGGGCAATCCGATCCCACTTCTGATATCGGGTTGGCCCTGACATCAGAAGTGAAACTCAGATATGGCTATACACAATTTTATTTCAATCAAACAATTAGGTTAAAATAATATGGCAATGAAATAATCAGCAAATAATAATGACGGTCACGTAGGGCAGTACTGACTGTCAGGGACAGTGGTCCGTGCACCCACCGCAATAAGGACAGTACTAATTGTCAGAGACAATGTTCCACGTCCACTAACCGGGCAGTACTGACTGTCGAGAGACAGTGGTCCGTGCACCAAGACGCATCCGTTGGAAATGCGTACCGACTCCACAGTGCGGCGCCTTATAAAGGCGGTCGCTAGTGGAGGGGTCTCCCTCCACTAGCGTAGTGTAGTAGAGGGTTCTCCCTCCATTACATTACAATATTTTACTGGCTTGGATATCGAGTCTTTTAATCCAAATGACCGATAGAGTGAATGATGCGTCTGGTGCACGTTCCACTAGCGCCATCTAGTCGCCGTCTCTCGCAGCTGCTTAACAATATGGCTGCCGACATACACACAAATATATATAAACAGACAAGAAGAAAAGAACAAAAAAAAGGCATAAATGTGATGCTTATTTGTTTACAAATATACTTTACTGTATGTACTTTACGGTATCGTATTACGCAGTAACTTGGTTGTGGAGGTCAGATAGGCAGTCGCTCCATGTAAAATACTAGTAGTCAGGTGCATCCGGTTAGACAGGATGCCAACCCCAACAGATATAGTTGGGAAAAGGCTAGGAAGATGATTGATGACCCGACACTAAAAATAGATCCCAAGAAAATACATTTAACACGCGATGCTTATTTAATAAAACATTACATTAATTACATTTCATTTAACATAATGAATAACGTCCACAATACGAGTAAGCCGCTCGATAACACATACAAGAGAGCCCAGCATAAACACAGCTTGGTTTTAATAAACCGAGCAGCGCTAGCGGTGTCAGTTATGAATGTTATGTTATTATGCATACTGTAATAAGACGCAGCAACAATGCTCACGGCGTACCTACAGCGTTTGCTGTAAAGCATAATGTGAACGTAGTTTCAGAAGCAGAAAGCCCATTTACCTTTTGTAGTGGCTTTGTGCTCGCAGACTGGCGGGTTAAGCGTCGCGGCGCAGCGGGGACAATGGCTCGGACCTTTTTTAAAATGCCTCTCTCATTTCTTGCTGCCAGCAATTCCCGAAACGGAATGGTTTCGAGTTGATCAAATTGGTTCCGTACGGTTAAAGAAATGTTTAAAGACAAAATGAATTCGTTTTGCTGACGACTTCTTCTGTTTTATTTATCAAGAATTTCAAAGATTACACAAGATAGCTCGCTCGTCTTGAGTAACATTATATGTGTGAACAAAAGTTTATGATAGATGTATTCATAACATGTACGACTTTATTATATATTTCAGTGCAAATATTATGTGTTGCTTCTTTATTACTTTTGAACTAATACTCGTATATAACAGACTCAGAGAACATATTATTTTAGGTCTGTTTGTTAATTTACGCGTAATATGAAACAGCTATTTATTATACGGTCCGTCTGCAACACTATATGTAGGTATCTAATCTATTGACTTTTAGATTGTGTTTGATCATTTTTAAAGGCTAGGTACATATTTATTTTATGACAACTTTTGAATTTAAAAAAGGTCCGATAGCTTCGCTACCAAAACGTGTCTTTGTGAAGATCGAGACAGTTTTTACATTATCTCCATTGTTTGTGAAAATGGGATTTCACTCATGATACAGGGAACCCTAGACGAAGTAATAGCAGGTCGTTTATTTCATTATTGGGTACTTATCATCGTAATACCTATCAATATTTTAAGGTACCTGTCCATATAATTATATACAGGAAAATGTCGAGAGGAAAGTTTTGAGTATGAATGTCGATGGCTATAAGAGTAGGCGAAGACCAAACAAACGATGGCTAGACTGTGTGAATGATGATATGGTTAGAAAGAGAGTGACTACCGAGATGACGACTAATAGAGTAAGAAGTATGGAAGAAAAAGACATGTTGCGCTGACCCCAAATAAATAGGAATAAGGGCAGGAGAAATGATGATGCTGATTTAAGATAGGTACTTACCTCACAAGATATTGATAATAATTTTTCTACTATTCTTTTAACCGCCGAGGCTGGCCCATTAATGCTGATGAGACGATCTGTCTCATCAGCTCATTCTGGGCCGGTCTCGGCGGCGCCGTGCATCTTCAGGCACCCATTGTGTGGAAGCTTATGTCCAGCGGTCATCGTGCATGCGGCTGATGTGACCCGCCGAATCCCATTTGAGCCTGGCAGCCTTCTTTCCTACATCCAGTATGCCCATTTTGGAACTAACCTCAGACCTGGCCGCTCACCGAGTCGCAAAAGTTCCGCTTTGGAGTTTGCCAAAGAGCGATGGAACGCAGCATTCTGATTATAAAAAGACGGGACAGAATTCGGAACACCACGCTGCGTTCCAAAACGGGCATACTGGACAATACATTATTTGGTAAAAAATCTGATTAATAATTTAGAAAATAGAATAGGTGTGAGCGACGCCGCAAGAAACCTACTCAACACAAACTTACCACCCGACACATAAAAGAAAACTTTCGGCGAGAAAACAGCACAGATTACTGATGCAAGAGTAAGAATAACGCTAACGGGTTCATACAAACAAACAAAATAAAAACAAAAGTTCTTTATTTTGTCAGTACGCTGCCATGAATGCCACATCTAGTACCTAATACATCGAATTACTTTAGATCCGTGTTTACTCGGTTGGTAACTAGTTGATATTTACTTTTTTTTAACACTACCTACATATTAATTATTGTAAATCCATTTTGTTAACGATGTTATTGTACGCTCGTAAACATTTTGTGTATTTTAGTTTCTCAGTAAGTGAATTATTGTTAATTCTTAATGAGAAATAATAAAGTTCTTAAACCATATAAGAGTAAGTACTATTACATTGCCTGTACAAAGTGTATAAGTGCTGCTAACGTTGATAAAACTTTAATAATGGTAAACTTTGTTTCTGCCCCTGTTCAGTTAGAGCGCACAAAATTGTTGCAGTTGCGGTCTCATCGCTAAACTAAATCCAATATTGGAATTTGACCCTTATCTCCTCTATTAAGTTCAGTTTGGTTGTTAGTCTTGTAAATTACGAACAAACAAAAGCTCGGATTTTATGAGTGCTTTTAAGAGGAGGTTGGAAAGTTATCATCTTTAATAATGCGGTGCTTTATTCGGTGTGGATATTTTTAAGGTATTTTTGTCTACTTCAATCAATTATTATTATTAAAAGCCTGTGATGTCCCACAACAGGGCAAAGGCCTCCAAACAAGAACAAGAACTGGACAAGAACTGCCGATCTATTCTGTAAAAATCTCACCGTGAAAAGTTAGGTGAAGTCAGTTTAGAGTGAGCTGTCAATGGTGTCAATCCCTAACATTAGTTAGAATGGCAGCTCACTCTACGCTTACTTCACCTAAGTTTTCACGGTTAGATGGTTACAGAATCGCACTGCTGGTCCTTAACAGCTTTAAACAGAGAGAAGTGGAAGGACTTCAATCAATTAGATAAAAATAATATAAATAGGTAACGCATGATACATTTTCATACCTCGAATTAAGGCTTTCTTTGAAACTCCCTTTATTATGCTTCGGTTAAAATGGTTAAAAGTTATAATATAAATCTAATAATCATACTATAATAATAATCCCCTACGTATTTTTGTAATAGGTACATACAAGTATCTCTGAATAATTCCAGAGATACTCTGAAAAAATTTAATTTAGACTTTGAAGTAGTTTGTTCATAATTGATTACTGAATGGATTTCAGTAACTTTTAATATACTAAGATATTTTTTTTAAATATGTATTTCGCCATACTAACCGCTAATTGAGCCAAAGAAAATTATTTTAAATGCACAAAGTCAACACGATATCCTTAAAAATAGTTAGCTTTAAAAAAAATAAGTTTGTAGTGTATTATGCTTTTCTCGATACTCTGATTCGGATGTACGAGTATGAGGGCTTGCGTTAATTATGTTACATATTGTATATTTCCATTAATTTTATTCCCTGCATTATCGTTCGACAATCGATCAAAAAAACGTCACGTTAAAATTAGAAAAGCGTACATTATTTTACAAGTAGACAGAATTTAATTATACTATGTTAATACTAGCTGCGCCCCGCGGTTTTACCCGCATACGTTTCCCATAATAATAAGTTTCGCATAAGTTTCGAACCTGTGGGAATATTGGGATTAAAAGGTATCTTATATGTTAATCCTGGTTATAAACCATCTGTGTGCCAAATTTCATCCAAAGCCGTTCTGCAGTTTTTGCGTGAAAGAGTTACAAACATCCATTCATCCATACAAACTGCCACGTTTATAATATTAGTAGGATTCACTGGGAAGTTAAACCAGAGGTAATCATCGTCGGTTTGAATAGTTATGTTAGTCCAAGCAAATTATAGGTATCCATTTATGTTATAGCAAGCTTCAGCACATGATTCTGAAACGCCTTGCGTTGAAATTTTTCGTCGAACAAAAAAAAACACAACAACACTTTTTTATAGGAAAAGTCCAATGTCTAGGTACTCGATCAAAATGTATGGAACACCTGAAGTTTTCTTTAACCGTCGAAAAATTTTCACGCGGTTCAGAATCATGTAGGTACTGAATCCATGGTAACAAGTTGCGCGTCGATGTCCCTGCCACCTCGTATTTGTGCCAGAAGGCGGCCGTCGTCGCCGACGAAACGCTGGCGTGATAGCTAAACACGCATCGCGAGTAAACGCACTCTGTTTTGAAACAGCTGAAAACGCCAAACCGTGTACAAACACGCACTGCGTCCGGCGTTAATTCGATTTTATTTCAGTACCACCATGGATTTCTGGCAAGCAGCAGTGAGCTTTGGTTTAACAAATTAGGGACTTACGAGGCACATCCACTAACTGATCAAAGACATTTGAAATAGAAAGAATCTAAAACCGAGTGCGATTAACCACTGTGCGTGCACCACCATACTATTACTAAGGCATACAAAAAGATTACGCGTAGTCAAATCGAGATAAATGTGACTTTCGTTTTTAAAATCAGTCACAGGAAAAATCGCTAATACGTGCACTTATGTACGCTATGCGTACACAAACAGTTAGCTTACGTACTACGTTACGTTACATTTTTCGACGGTTTCGAACCGCTTGCGTTTAATCGTAGTGCGTGACTTTGAGGCGCTTATGTTGGCCAGAGAAAGCAACACACAGGGAAGAGTGGAAAATGTGTGGGGTAGACCTCTGCCCCAGGCAGTGGTACAAAAGAGCTTAAAAAAAGTATAGTTTTTATAATATTTCAGCAAAGAGCAATAAAATACAGGTGTGACAAACGGAGTCTAGCAAAACTTTAATATTAAATAATAATTTTCATTCTCTTCACTACAAAATATGCTTTGAACACAACACAGAACTTTAGGAGACTTAGATTAAAAATATATTAAAAAACATAAACTAATATTATAAACGCGAAAGTTTGTATGGATGGGTCTTTGTAACTCTTTCACGCAAAACTACTGAACGGATTTGGATAAAATTTGGCACACATGTAGTTTATAACCAGGCCTAGCAAATTTTTATCCCGATTTTCTTACGGGATCGAAACGTATGCGGGTGAAACCGAAAAAATAACAGATTTTTTTTTTGTAAAAAAACTGTATTTTCGCTTGGACCAATAGTGACCGGTCCAAGCGAAAATACAGTTTTTTACAATATTTTTTCTGTTAAGTACCTACTTATTAGTTTCTATAATATGAAAATATTTATGTTTTGACCAGCTGCGCCCCGCGGTTAAACACAACAAGAACCACAATTTGGTCGATATGTCACAATAAGGGACAGCGATTCATCTTTACGTAGTGACGTCACTACGTAAAGATGAATCCTTTTTTGAAATTCATTGTGGTATTTTTGCTGAAAATAGAAAATTCATTGTGGTGTTTTGTTAGGTAGCTGGGTACTGTAAAGGTGGTCGGCAAAAGTCGACCTTGTGTAGTGCAGACTGGCAGTAAACTAACTCCGGTTACGTTCGAACAGTCAAGTCAATTTAGAATGAGCTTTCTTGTATTTGGTTTTTGTCTAGAAGAACCAGTGATGACATAGCGGTGATGTAAACACGTTCGCTTGAAATGAACGCAGTAAATATAACGTTGTATAATTTTAAGGCCCCCACACAACACACAATTCACAGTACCTACTGATCTAGTCATGAAGAATATTTATGAAGAAATAAATACCTATTGTTCTTTTTAAATTGTAACAAATTGGCCAAGGTTTTCTAGTATTGCACAGCTATAATTACAGCTATAAATATTTGTTTTAACTGCAACTTCAACTTTCAATCCTATGTGAATATGAATACAACGCTTTTTCCAAGAATGGTAGTCTGTGTATTAACATTGTATGTAGTCTCATTAATCGCGAAACCGCTAATGAGCGTTGATGTAAATAAAATATACATTAAGTATAATGATACTACGACTCGACTGAATGTGTATCTCTCAGACAAGGCAAAAAGCATGCAAGCACGCTAGATATTCAACACTAGCCACTCGCTCCTGCTTCTCACGGTTTTTACGGCTTGACAAAACATCGAGATTTCATTATTTATTTATTAAACTTTTCACACAAAAAGGTACAAAGGCGGACTTAATGCCTTAGGCATTCTCTACCAGTCAACCAAGGGTGGTGAGGAGATTAGATGTGCTTGTAGAGAGGAACAATTATTAAATAAAAAACTATTTAAACTAGGTACATAAATAGGTTATATAAACATACATGCTATTAAATATACGTAATTACGTACTTTTTATTATACGTAAACACAAACCTTCCGGAATAAATTCTCTAAACGATGGTACCGGTGCAACACCGCATCAAATCGTGGCTTCTAAACTCACGAAAAGCGAATTTAATTTATAATATGTATAGTTATAGATGCCATAGGCATGGAGGGGCTCGTGGCTAAGTAATAACAGCCACACGGCTCGATCGATCAGGTGAAGCTACGCTTGCCGCGGTTGGTCCGTAGATGGGGGACCATCTTCACATACCAAGACCCCTCCGTGCCTCAGAAAGCACGTTAAGCCGTTGGTCCCGGCTGTCATTTGTGGATCTTTGACAGTCGTTACGGATCTTCAGAAGCCCGAAAGTCAGACCACCAGTCTTACCAAGGCGTATCGCATTACCCAGTAACTGGGTTGTGGATGTCAGATAGGCAGTCGGTCCATGTAAAATACTCGCAGGTGCATCCGGTTAGACTGGAAGCCGACCCCAACATAGTTGGGAAAAGGCTAGGCAAATGACGATAGATGTCATTCAATGTTAACACTTTTACAATCAGTGTATTACACAAATAGTTTTAATAGCAAGAAAATATTTACAAAATGCACAGCCTTCCCAGAACCGATTCTCAGACAGTTTTCGCAACTCAACAAAGCAAATACAAAATAAAATTGTTCCCCTAAAGATCGTGGCAATAAATTATGCCCGCTCTACTCCGCGCTTTTTAAATTGTATAAAATAACAATGACATTCTTTTAGTTGAAAACCGTTACTTCCCGTTTCTTCTTGGAGAACAATATTTTCCAATTTAAGTGACAAAGTGCACTTAGGTCGGCTTGTCTGAAACCAAAACTTTGCCATTTGAACTACAGACCAAGCTGCAACTAAGGAAGGGAAACTTTTTTTTAAACTATACGCTTTCTTCCGATAGTTGTGCTGCCGACTCGATGATTATTGTCGACAGTTTTCAGATCAAATAACTGCTTTATCACTGCGATAAAGTGTCATAGAAGTTATTACAAAATTAATGTAATATAAATGATTAGACTTTGAAGTATACGCTCTAAGCTGAGGTCCGTATCCCACAGGAGGTGTTCTTAGGCGCTTAATTTATAAGTTTAAGAGCTGATTTTTCAATCATCTGATAACTTCTTTATAAGAATCATTTTGAAAGTTAATACATATAAAACTGTCAGACGTCAAAAAATTATCTGGCGATGGAAAAATCGGCCCTTATATTCACAATATAGTCCGGTTAAACAGCGGACAACCTCCTTAGTCGACCTGCAGGATGCCATTTGCAAAAAAATAAAAAAATATACAGTGCCCTCCAAAACTTGTCTTATTTCCACTTCAGCTGTGATCCTATATTATGATTTATAAAAAAGAAATAAGTCATAGGTAATTGAATTAATCAATAAAAACGTTATAGTGACATCACAGTTGAAGTGTATCGCTGTGATTTGGCGTCTTATACAGCAATTAAGTAGGTAGGTACTGCAGACTACCATCCAGTTGAGACCATTCTTTTTGAAAATTTAATAGCACTTTGGTGTTTCATAGTAGGTATGCACATTTTCGGAATTTTCCTTTTAGTGAACCTGTTACGTTACCTCCCTACCCACTCCCAAAATCACTACTTCGTACACTTAAACCGTGACAGTACTAAAATACTCGTATATGCACTAAGTTAAAAAAATACATATATTGGTTTTACAAGCGTCATATTTCAGGAGAAAAAGCGTTTGTTTCAATCAAACATTGAAAGGCTTTCAGCGGATTTCGAAGCCTGTACAACTGTACGTGAAAAACGAATTGTGATTCTATTTCCTAAACTATCGATGCAATATTCGAATAAAAAATTTAAAGGGATGTTTCATGTCCTTCTCGCTAATATCGCCGGCCAAATTTTAGTTTTTGGTTACGCTGCCTCGTAAGTCTTGTTTCTATTGTTTACATTTTAGGTACAGCAAAATTTTAGGATCTATGTAATGACTGAGTTAATACTAGTTATTAATATTTGTTGAGATGTTTTTAATTTTTTTTAACATTGAATATTTATCTTTTTTCAAGAATAAAGTTATGCAAGTAGCCTACGTGAGTACTGCAGTTTTGTTGAGTTACGTGATGCATTGAAAGGGCTCCATATCTCTCTGACTGAAAGTTACAAAACTTTGAGTCAGAGTAGAGGTATTCACTAACTTGAAACTTGAACTTGTTCATAAACAGTACGAGAAAAATCATATACCTACCTAGATAAATAAGTCAGTACTTATGATCGTAATATCCGCACGCCAGCGGTGCGCTACATCGAAGTAAAAAACGGATCCAATAAATAAATACGTACTTTCTTGCGGTCGAAATCAGATCCCCATACCAACGAGTAGGTACTTAAATATTTATTTGTACGGGGAAACAAACTTCGCAAAGCCAGAACATAATGTGCGGTATGCTAAGGAGACACATCTCATTAATTAGGTGAACAATTTATACATTACTTAGAAACGAACATATTATCATATGTATTTTGGGAATTCTAATAACACAGTTCATCCACCTGCACGAAAATACTTTCAAAATTTTGATCGAAACGTAATATGAGAGATAACAGTCTTCATAACCGCGGCGTCCTGTCAGCACCTTTACACATCGCAGAGAAAATCGATTGTGACAGACGGACAGACAAGTGAATGATCGCATACCAGTAACATTTTTTTCATTTTCCTGTATGAAACTCATGTCATTTTTCGATCAATAAAACCGTGTTTGTAGATGTTGTAGAATTGATGGCGAAATGCTAATTCCAAACTTGCACGAGCGCATACGCTAAATGAAATTATTAATTCCGTTTGCGAAGGAGATAATTTTGCAGAATGCCTGCGTTGTTTGAGTTTAATTAATTCGAGGCTTGTCAACGGTGGTTGTAATTTCTACTGCGCGCCTGTCTGAGGCATGTATCTCGTTACTGTAATCACCTAACGTTCATTTAGTGTTGATATCTTCAGAAACGTGTGATGTTTCCATGCAGACACATTAATTAAGCACTACTGATATTCACAAACCGTAAACTGTAACTACAATTTAAGTTTCAGATCAGTTCAACGTTTAAATACAAATATTGTGATATAAATAAAATATTATGGTCCAGCTTTGAATAGGAAACAAATATCAAATAAGTTCGATGCTTTCCGAGTCGCGAAAACCGATAGGTAGACTCCCCAACGCACGCTGAGCCAAACGGAATCCGTACCATATTTCATGTTCTCTACGTTATGCGCTTTGTGAAAGAAAATACATTTTTCACTATCTTTAGAGCTTTCACAGTATATTTTCTTTATTTGTTTCATTCCGTAACCGATAGTTTTTTATGGTACGAAACCGTTTAAATTGGGTTTGAGGTAGTTGGATTTATTGTTTTATTTCTTGCTGTAGGCAAGTAAAGTCGATTAGTGTAATGCCATCACCTCTGAATTACGCATAGTCAGAATTCGGGTCAAGGGTCGTATCGACGCGTGTAACTGGAAAACTCAATGCACGAAATTGGAAAGCGTTCAAACGAGTTCCGCAGAATGATTTCTCGTTTGCCGACACTTGGTAACGATTCATTTGAGAAACTCATTTGCGCGGAGCCTCCGGAGAACGATCCTCATTTGCGTTTGTAGTGGAACTGGAACGTGCTGGTTACTTACATTGTTACATATCGAGTGGTGAAGCAAACACGCCATTATTTCTAATGAGGACCATCCCATCAAGAGTACGCTATTTATACAACAGGGCAAGCTCACATAATATCCATGTAAAGTTAAAGTCTCCGATTATTCATGCACATAAAATAACAAAGTATGAAATATTACATCTGCCGTGCACTGCTATCTCTTGAAACCATCTTTACACACAGCTGCGTAACAACAAAAGGCTGTTGAAATCTGCACTCTGCTTGCATCACGAGTCGTGAAGAATGCTCGACTTTTAGAGTATGTAGGGGAGCAACGGAACAGTGACATCTTCCCCACTTAGCGTTCTCGACTGGCGAAGACGACTCCTCGTCATTTAAAACAAAGGGTGAAATTGCCCGCGGAAGCATGCATTCTACAGTCGTTCTCTCTTGTCCGTTGACCGCAGTCGAGGGCACTGTGGGCACACGTTACATAATATGTCACTAAAGGAACTTTTTGCTGTTTCGCTAAAAGGGTTTTTTCACAGTAAAATTTTAAAGTCACAAACACGAATTTTATGCTTTTATGTAAACATAAAATACTCAAACATTTGGACGATATTGAGCGTATACGTGTGTGCTCGAGCTTTCAGTACAACAAGACGCCTTATTTAAGCGCAAGCAGTAACAGTAAACCCGATATGAAAACAATAGCTTCGGTCCGATCGCGCGACGGGCCACCTATTTTAGAACGAAAGCTAATTAACGTGGATGAAAAGCAACAAAAATAGGTGTGTTGTAATATTTCAACGTTGATTAAAAGCGAGTGATGTCGACTCATGGGTCGCTATGAATATTCAGACGTTTATCCCGACGTTGACGTTTCATTTAAAGAGCGCCCGATGACTTTGTAATTTTTTAAGTAATATTAACGTCAACAAAAAGGCCTGAAGTGACCCAGCATTAAAGTCAGCTTATGACTGAGAGCGTGATAGATTGCCGACCGCCCGCCGCTCTCGTTTATTTTTTATTAAATGCCTCGGCATCTGGCTTCAATTGCGGTAACAGCTTTTCATCGTATCTCACCGCTTGATATTTGCGCAAATGATCATATGTTACTTAAACAACAAAATGTTGCAATCGTTGTACGTAACTATATTTCTTAGAAAGTAGTATCAGCTAGATGATTTCAACATCACAATGACAAACATGTTAGAAGCTAGCTATTCAATATTTTTACTGTAAATATACAGATATAGAGCAGTGGTGGCCCAGTGGTATTGGCCGCGACATACGAATTGTAGGTCGTAGGTTCGAACCCAGACAGGCACTTTACTTTGTGCAAATTATTTTATCACCACTCCTCTCAAAACGGTGAAGGCAAACATCGTGAGGCGGTGAGGAAACCGGCATATCCTAGAACCAAAAACGTCAAATATTTAAAAAAAATAGTTGTTCTATACATTTTGACCGCGTAGGTATTGTAGGTACTTTATTATGAAACAGCAGTTTTTGTTTTTGATAACCGACGAAAATGTGCTGAATTTATGGTAACAGTTAGCGCGTCGATGTCCCTGCCGCCCTGTATTCTCAATCTATCTGTTGACTTATATTAGAGATACGTCCAATAAAAAAATCGATGAAGTAAAAATGTACGAAAAACCCAAGCAATTGTCGAACAAAACAAGCTGAATTCAAATCTAAAACGTGCTTGAAACCACACTATCGCAAACGACACGCCTAAACACAAAACTCAATGAACCAGAAGAGAATGATGCGCACAGATTTTTCCAGACTCAGGCTTTTACATAGTTTGCTAAGCCAATTTTATACTTCACGTCGAGAAATGTATATTTCAGTATTTCTGCATTACATTTACGTCATAGTACCTATAAGTTGGATGTTGAAAGGGAACAACTTTCTATTCTTCGTTCGAAATGTAAACTACCTGAAATATGAAAAGCAACTGTAATTAAAATCCATAAGTCTTCAAAGAATTTTATTATTATTTAACTGTAATAATAATAACACAAAGACAGCGTAAGGCGGCGTCCTAACCAACGCGATCGTCGCGTTCATTTTGTTCGGCGAAACAGAACGTATGGTCCCGACGCGACGATCGCGTATTCGCGCGAATGATCTTTTTGGTTAGGACGCGGGGTAAGAATAATTTATGTATTATTGTCCTTCATAATAATATTTGTAAGGTAACTCTTAGTAAAAACTCTTTGTTTTATCCTAAATTTGTAATACAAAATCTCGAATCTCCCACCTTTCAATTAAACTCACACTTATGTGCAACTCATAACTAACTTATAACTTAAGCACAGCTATGCGGCATCCAAATGATAAATGATTTTACTTCTGTAAGTATGTTTGTACAAACACTTTTACACGTCAATCATATTTTAACAACTAGATGAGTTCGACGTTTCCTATTTAACTGTTATGATAGGACTGACAAATCAATTCAATAAAAAATGAGTACTCACCAATAAAACCGTTGGAAATCCTTAAGGTGTACCGATGACCTTCTGAAGACCACAGGCATCCAATAGCTGCGAGAAGCACAGAACCGGGATGCTTGGGGAAGGCCTATGTTCAGCGTAAAAGTGGACACGCTTTCGGTTGAAATGATGGTGATGGTGATGACCTGTAATAGTTTGAATTCTATAAAACCATTTAGGTATATTTGATTCATTTGATTAAATATTATTTCAGATTGGCTGGTTTTCATTAAGGCTCCTGCAGACAAGCGCAACGCGACAGCGCGTCGAGGCTCTAGCTCTAGTAGAAAAATATCTACGAAAGCTACATGGATTTTTTTTTACAAAAATCGTGTCGCGCCTTTCTGCGGGAGCCTTTTTCAGGTTGACAGTGGTCATGCATTAATTACACCGGATTCTGTGGTACCTCCATACAAATAGGTAATTACAGAGACTTTGCCTTCCATTGGGGAACCTTTGCGGTCTGACCTTTAGAGCACCTGTCGGACTGGGCAATGAACATGGAAGTTACAGAATACTTATTTGTGGCTATGATTTTAGTAGGTAGTAGCAATGTGGTTGATGTGGATAATAAAAAATAAACTTTGTAATATTTATAGGACCTAAATCCAGGTACGCACGGCCGATTTTTTGACGCGACGATTTTTTATGGCGCACTCGATTTTCAACCCTCTTTTTTTCAAAAGTCAGATAATTTTTATCTGAGGATAAATATTACGGTTTGACAGCTTTGTATGAAAAATATGACCAATTGTCATATTTATACTTCAGTTATAAGTTATCTGACTATTGAAAAGTCAGCCCTTAGTGTAAGAGGTATATCCAGTGTACTTATATATTTTTATCCCCTTTAATAAATTAATAACCTTTAAGCAAATTGACTACCAACTTAAATTGTCCGTATATTCAAAACACAACTGTCATTTTTAAACTGAGGGGCAATTCTCGTAATTTTAAGAACGTTCACAGTCTGATCTCAGTCTCAATCTGTCAAAATACCTCTGATTTCTCTACATTTTTGACAAGTTTTTGACATTGATTGTCGCTGAGATGAGATTGCGACTAGATTTTGAACGTTTTTAATTACGGGAATTGCCCCTCTGTTGTCTTGTGAGTGTGAAATGACGAGAAGACGTCAAATTGACGTAAGATTTCAATTTGCTTAGCAGTTACTGTCATTCAATCAATGAAAGTAACAGTTTAGCAAAAAAAAAAAAAAAGTGAAGTACACTACAGACTGTACTTCACTTATAGAAAAAAACCTAGTGAAAACAAAGTTGAAGCCAAAGTGTAACTGTAGAGTGTAGGTAGTAGGTACTTCCTCAATAGCTCGAGAGCCAGTCAACTTGACATATTCTTTTGATCGCCCTCGATCCTGTGTTAGAAGAGGAACAAAGATCTATTTTATATTGGCTCACAAAGGACTCAAAGAACATATTCTCGAGTCCGGAACCTGAAACTAAGAAGCAAAAAAATTGTATGCAATTTGTCAAAGATAAAAGCTATTTTGTGTAACACTTTCATGCATAGCTTTATTAGAAGAGCACTAATTGTTTATGTGTGATGGTATTTTTTAAATTACCATTATATGATATATACTAATAATAAAATGGTAGAGTTTGTTTGTTTGAACGCGGTAATCTCCGAAACTCCAGTCGGATTTGAAAAAATATTTTTTAATGTAATAGCCCAATTCTTGAGGAAAGCTACTTAGGCTATAGGCCTAAGGAGCTGAGCCAAAACAAAAATAATCAGAAAGAATGCTGAGCTAAAACGAAATAAGCGATGCGATGAGACGGGTTGGGTCGGGGTCAGAGACTAGCACTTAATAAATAATAATAATAATATCCCTGGACATTTCACACAGCGCCATCTAGTCCCAAGCTAAGCAACCTAATGCTTGTGTTATGGTAACAAGATGACTGATAAACTACTTATATACATTTTTTTTGTTGTTGTAAATACATACATGTTATATATAGAAAAACACCCAGACTCAGAACAAATACATGTAGTACTTACAAATATTTGTTCTGTGCGGAAATCGAACCCGCGACACGCAGCGCAGCAGTCCGATCGCTCAGCCACTGCGCTAACCGTGTTGTCAAAAATATATTGATAAATAAAACATAAATAATAAATAAATTGACCTTTCACACAAACAGACATTTTTAAACTTAGCCTAAACAGGTCTTACAATAACTTAGAACTTTTTGTACACCAACTTTTAAATATAAAAACGGCGTCTTATCGCTATCTGCAATTTCTTAGATCGTATCTACCCTACAACTCAGATCATTTGTAAACACAAAAGCAGTGCCGCTGTTAAATTAAAAAAATCAAGCGAAACAATAATAAAAATTAGGGCCCTAAATGTGTCCATTGTTCAAGCGCTGCCGCAAATTCTTCCACTTAAGTTGGACCAGTGACTAATGTTAGGGGCGGTCCAACTGTTACTTTTCGTTTTAGCCCGGGCGACCGTAAACCGACGTTGATAAGTGTTCAATGCGACACGTCTCTATTTGGACCGAATGCGAGATAAGAGCTGAAATAAGTCAGGAAACTAACCTCAATATGCTATGGGATCAGAATACTTAATGTAATATCTTCTGTTCGCGAGTGTCCATCATTGTTTTGGCTGTGACTTTGATTGGTTACCTGTCTTATGACCCAAGATGTAGCTACAAAAGATGGTAAAATGTTTTATCTATCAATATTTTTGGAACGAAGTTCCTTATCGCGCGTTGCGAAAGGGGGCTAGACGGAAAAAATTAAGACCAAAAGTTGGAACGACACTTTTTGCTATAGTTGTAAGTTGTGAGGCGTGCGCGTGTTTCTCTGTCTCTCTCTCTCTCTTTGAACTTCGTTCCATCCGGGTGTCCCTTGACACCTCTCAAGTTTTTTTTAAATTAAAATATGCTTACTTTATGAAAGCTACCTGCAGTGTATGTTTCATACCTGACACCGCGGAACGCACGATGTTGCATTAAAGTCTAGAGTTAGGTTGTGATTACATTTGCAATGGTTCTAGGGAACGAATTCCTTGGATGCATACACGTTTCAGGTTAAATTAAATTTTAATCTCATTATTGAACTAAAATCTCAGACATTGTGTTTTGTACATCGTCAGCTTTGTTATTTAACGGATTACGAAGATACACTTATTTTATTTCCAAATGACGCGGTAAGTGCTCATACTATATGAAACACTGAACTATTAATCGACTGAAAATAAAGTTTAACCCACATTTAACAATGTTACTCAACCAATTTACCCCTTTTGAACGCTACATCGATAAAGAGCTCCCAATAAAACAATTCAGTAGTGTGAAAATCCCCTCCATAAATGAAGTAGGTACACAAATCAAGCGCACGCTGGCCGAGCAAGAGAATTCCGTCACCACTAAAGCGTATGCCTTCCGTCTAATCGAGTAAATGTTTCCAAACCAATGGCTCGGACATGTCGCGTAGAGCTGCTACGAGCGGGGCTCGGCCGCCGTAGCAGCGGAGACGTAGCGCTACGTTCAGACTTGAACAAACATTTACGTAGCTCTCCAGCTAAGTTTGGTAGTTGCAATAGAAATATTTTACGGGTTACGTTACTCTATAACGGTAATCGATATTCCCATTAAAATTTAATATTAATTAATATTTAAATATTAACTTTTGCCTTGACTTTAACACTTTGAAACACGAGATCGAGTTGTAAAATTATGTTGACCACAATAATTGTCGGTCGCGTTTTATTTTAATGATTGCACACCAATTACGTGACATAACAAAGCCGAAATTAATGTCACCGTTAGGTGATTAAGGTTACCGTATGGAAATTATCCGGAATTGGAATTTTGTAGCTATAAATTGAGATTAACAAATAACTGAACACCCGACAACAGGCTTTGGATACACTATTTATTCGATAAAATAATTGAACGGGACTATGATCCGTTCTGTAGATTACCATGCCTTATTACTAATAAGATAGTTACCATTTTACCAGCGAAATCTATTCTACACAAGCATTAGGTTGCTTAGCTTGGGACTAGATGGCGCTGTGTGAAATGTCCAGGGATATTATTATTATTTATACTAATAATAAAGCTGAACAGTTTGTTTGTTTGAACACGCTAATCTCTGGCACTACCAGTCGCATTTGAAAAAATATATTTTTATATTTGATAGCCCAATTCTAGAGGAAGGCTATAAGTTATCCAAACTAATATTATAAATGCGAAAGTAACTCTGTCTGTCTGTCTGTCTGTCTTTGCTTCACGCCTAAACTACTGAACCGATTTGTGTGAAATTTGGTACAGACATAGTTTGGAACTTGAGAATGGACATAGGATAGTTTTTATTACAAAAAATAAAAAATAAAATTTATTCCGGACATACAGCGCCATCTATTGGTCAAGAGTCGGTGTCATCTATTGGTGAAGTCACTATTCCACGCGAACGAAGTCGCGGGCAAAAGCTAGTTATATATATCAAGCATAGGAGCCCAGCAAAAAATATAAAAATAAGAAAGAACAATGCTTATAACTATGTCATATCCCTTTGTATTTTACTGTGTGTACATAACTAATAAAACAAATGAATAAATAAAGAACGCTAAGCGAAAACGAAGATATAGCGTGGACAGGCGATGCGATACGATGCGATGGGTCGGGGAACACGAAATTTCACAGCAGAAGCTAGCCATTTATGTATGTTAAAATATAGAACGAAAGAAAAAAAATCTTATTAAGGTAAATTGGTGAGCTATAGAAAAATTATCGTTTATCGAATACCATCGGGTCGATAAATAAAGAGGCTAGTGACTTTTGGCCAAGCTTTTAATATAATTCGTAGGTACAGTGGAGTCATTGTAGACATTGTCCTACCCTAGCAGCGTTTAGCGTTATTATACACAGAAAAATGACTGACATGGTGCATGCATCACGCACATGCACATACGTACTCCTACAAAATTGTTATTTTTGTACTTACTCCTACAATTTTTTTATTTTTGTACTTCTATAAAAAAATTATGGATAAAAAAGTCACTCCTATGTAAGCACAAGTATGTATTTGGTAACAATTTAATTTCCAAGTTAATCTTAGTCGCTGTTTATCTGTCTAACTACAAAAAAACTACACCTCTTTAAAAATAAAAACCTGGATTTAATGTTTAGTCCATGTCCACACGTTAATTCCGGGTTGGCATTTTCAGAAAAATGCCCATATCTGTACGTGAAGACGTCCTAGCCCAACATTAGGACAATTACATAAATTAGCGGATATAGCGATAGTATTAAAATATTGGCAAACCGAACCTCCTAAAATCAAACTAAGATTCCAGACTAGAAATTTTTCGCTGCCTAAAAAATAACATAATGTTTCATCTTCGATCAATAATAGTACTAGATTAAGGATCAGGAACAAAAATCAGTCGCTCAAGTGGCCACGTTTGCACACACGTACCTAAACATCTACATTTCTTAGAAAAAAGTTTAATAATATTAACAATTTCAGTTTATTATAATTATAAACCTTAATGCTTACATAAAGTTTAATTACCATTGCAAAATATATTTAAAAGGCCGCTTGAAAATAAAGTTATTCCATTTTTCAATTTTCAGTCATTTATTCTAAAATGAAACTTAAAGTCTAAGTAATAGTAATAGTAAGGTTAAAAACATACTAATTTGAAATAAGACCACAAAAGCATTTGTGGTCTTATTTTTCGGGCCGTTTTTGAAGCGCTTATCGGGAATCTAGTACTATTATTGATCGAAGTGTTTCATACAAAAATGCAACACCTACACCGCCGAAATGTATGGAACAGCCAATTGTTGTTTTAATAACCGACGAAAAACAACACTGTTCTGGGTCTAACTGGGGTCTAGGATCAGACTCAATTCATGGTAACAGTTTGCGCGTCGATGACCTTTACACAATCTATGTCTCTGCCTTCGTTCCATTATGCTGAGTAAGTAAAGATGTCAGAATTGATATTAGGAGGCTTCGTACACACTGTAGATAAAACCAAGTACCCCGTGTCTATGACGATACGGCTTAATGGACTGTGCCTGCTACGTTGTGCTGACCAGTCACTGACGTCGTCGACCGCTGACTTGGCGTGCTCGGATTTACCCGTAAGGCATTCGTACATGTAAACAGGGTATGCATGTATATGTATCTGTGGTGGTGTGAGTGCGTAGGGTACAATCTCTATGCTTGGGTTCGCTAGAATTCTATTACTTAGATTCGCCTCTGAGCTGGTTTCCTTGTGTTCTTCCATTTAGATTTGAAAAATATTTGTAGTGTTGCTTTGCGTTTTTCTTCGTTCTCGAAAATCAGGGCGTCCTTTGTTCATTATTCCTGTGTTATCTTTTTATGCTTATTCATTAAAATGAACCTGTATTCAATTGTCATAGGCTCTCTCCATGGGAAAGTCTACTGACAAAGTAACTTAAGCTTCCACATTTCAAATGATTGTTCCATTCCTCCACCAGTGTAGAAAGTCCGAAACGCCGACCTCATCTAGTTTTAAAATATGATTGACGTGTAAAAGTGTTTGTACAAACCTACTTACAAAAATAAAATCATTTATTTATCATTTATCATTTCATATCCTGATCGTCGAAAACACTTTGATCTCCATAACACAATTCCCAGCAACGAACGGTCCGTTCGATCTACGGGTACTGGAGCTACCTATATTTTTCAATTCGTTTCAAATTATTAAAATCTGCGAGTGAGCCCGCCGCTGTCGCACGGCAGAAACGCTAACCGTTCGCTATAAACTTTTTTGATATTACTCAGCAGCCGTTGCACGTAAATCTGTCCTTACAGTGGTCCCGGCAACTTTTTCAATTTAACAGGTAAGGATAAATCGTTCATTCTTTTTATTTGAACATAGAACTGATATAAACTCCCCAAAAGTGTAGAAGGTGGAGGCCGATATTGTTTGCTTCCTGTTAACTTTGGGAAATCTTTTGCTGAGAAAGATTTGGCTCGTGCGCGTCGGTGGGCTCTCTATAGTTTGGTGGAGGCGCCTATCGCAAGATTTTATACCTAGAAAATAAAGTAGTAAGAAATCTTTACACAGACTTTCTCTTTTGTTTTAAGAGTTACATTTTTCTTATAGTGCTTATCGTAAGAGGATAAAAAACGTGGATTATTTTTGTCCCGTGACCGTTGTGAAAATCAATCGAGGGTAACGTATAACTGCATTAATACTATTAAGCGGTAGAATGATCGTTTTCATGAATTTAACACTGCAGCAAATATAACTCGAGCTTTTTTATTGCATACATTCATATTCATGTTTACCCATTCGTTTTGTACGTCACAACAAACAAAACACACAGTCCAAACAACAGGAGAATGTAAATAAATACCGGACACATTTAAATTATACATTTGCACTAATTACAGAAAACAAACACTGACTGCAGTGCATACAAAATTATCCACTAGAAAATTGCAGGTTCATTATGTTCCGCAAACAGAAAAAAAACAGTAATTTTCCATTTAACATCCAATTCACGATCGCAACTCTAATTATGACAATTTACGATCAAAACAGTTGAAAGTTAGTAATTGATAGAGTTCACGGCACATTTCGATGTTAAATCGATTAATAGGTGGGGTACATAAAAGTTTTTCAATCGAGAAGTTTTATCGATTAGCTCGTCGGCGAAGTTACTGTCATCTAGATGAAGGAGAGGGGAACTGTTCAAATCGCATCCTTTATACTCGAATGCTCAGAGTCATTAAAACTTTTATCTGGCACAGATGCACTGGCTGTGTGAGTTTATTGTTGTCTACGGGGGATGCTTTCAGTGAGCAAAGCATTTGAAATTACGCTTCAGAGTACATGCAAATCCTCCGAGGATAGTTCGACGCCTTATTTTTTATGTTCAGAAATTCCTACACGATAATAAAACTCTTCACGAATATACGTTGCAGGGATTTCGAAATATTCACTCTAAGCTAGAATGTTCCTTAATACTGGTAAATAAATTACGTATTGATGAAATAATTGAAGATAAAAGCTTTAGTAGGTTAGAAGTCACAGTCTCCAATTGGCATTTTAAAACTAGAGCTAAAAAGCGTACCTTCAGAGGAAATGTATGCTTCGATGTGTTTAAATTTTACTTAGCTACGGCCGTGCTACGGCTTGGCGGAAATGCAATCAATAAATCACTAAGAATTTAAAGTTTTCTACTTTTATCTGCATATTCTAAGCCTGATCTACTGTGGCATTTAAAATTGAATAAAGGAGCCCTCTTCTTTGAGTGAATCTATTGAGTATTGTAAAACTGAACTGTGAAAACGTTGTATTAAAAATATGAACACTAGCATTTTGTATAATTTAATTCCCAATGCTGCCAGCCTTTTGGGAACTTTACCTGTTGACTGCGAATCGGACGAATTTTTTGATGATATATGATTCTATCCCATTCTTTCTTATATACATTTACATATTATTATTATTTTAATTGTGTAAGCTAAACTTTATAATATTTACTTCAGATTAACATAAACCGTATTTGCTCTTTTCAATCTGATATTTGAAAATTCCCAAGTGAAATTAAAATTGTCTTTTTGAAAACTCATCTGCGACAGTGACACGTCTGTAGGCTGATAATAATTATGTCAGAAGTATAAAGCGAGTGAACAATACGATAAATTGGAAATAATACCGACGTCATACCATTGTAATTTTTTAATCCCGAATCAGTTAACAGTATTGTAATAGCTCAAACATCCACAGATGAGATTTCAATTACTTCGTATATTTAAAAAGAGACTTGTCACTCTTCAATGCATTAAGGCAAATGATTCGAGGAGCCATTTTCCTCTGGCAAGGCACCTATTGAGAGCCGATGACAATGCTGTCTGTCGGTGGACGGAACCCTATTGTTATACTCGGAAGCCATTATTGACGTTTTCAAAGGGCTATTAAAATATTTTTATTGAAAAACGTTTACCAACTTTTTTGGCGAAAAGCAATAATTCATCAATATACCGCACGAAAATAATGTTAAATATGACCACAAAGGAATTCCTGACAGATTGCACGTTTGAATATGGCAAATAAATGGTCGGAACGTTTGAAAGCGAAATCGTTTAATTCTGTGATTTATAGTGTTTTGTACTGAAATGTTGACAATGACGTATTAATTAGGGCAAATGACGCCACTATACGACAATACCCTAATAATAGTGTTATATAACGTAACATATATCTTCGCCTTATGCCCATTACACCAGCATAAAATAATATTATCACGAAAATATTTTTCTCTGAGGAGGTCCAGTATATTTAATGTAAAAGCAAATGGTTTTTCCGCCAGCCCGGGAATTGTCATGACGCGCATTGTTGCTTAATTATCAAAAAAGAGGAAATAAAAAGTTCCGAAGAAACAAAGGCTTAATTAGCAAAATTTTGCCGAAGGGCAAACAGCCTCATGGTAAAAGAAAAATTTACTAATAGACACATTCAACTTCCACCCGGCAACGAGAAATTTAAGGAAGAATTTTTTGTTGGAAAAGTTAAAAATTATGTAGTGGTACAGTGGTATATTTTGGGAGATAAACTCAGAATTTTATGTACAAACCTCGGTTGGAAATTTTACTATGATTTTCACTTAAGCCTCTTACGTGTACCCCTAACATCGTAAGTCGTGCCTACGTGGGCACTTACCCAAAATTAGTCACACCGGTCCACAGGTTACGGTCGGTGAGATCCTCTTATAAATATACATTATACACCCTTATGTGATCGACCTTCGAATTTTACTCCGACTCACTTAAGGCTGTAATGCATTGCCTTCAGTGTGGCTCTTAAATCGTACATGTTACGGTCAAGTGGAATAAAAACTACGATTTAATACGAAGGTAAATATTTCCTATTTTATAAGTTAGCGATTATATCTAAGTATACAAATCCCACGTTATAAATACGTCTATCACTTCTTTGAAAAAAGTACCTCTAGATAATCTTACCAAAAACCTTACTCTGTCAGGATTATATCCTCAAGCAGTACGGTTATAGAATCCCTTGCCCGTGTCGATAAGGACTCTTACAACTTTGACAACTTTTAAAATTTTGGTAAAAAATACATTTTCTCATCTTAAACATTTTCCTTGCTCTTGTTTCATTTTTATTATTGTATATACAGGGTGTATTTTCAAAGACCAGCCAAATTTAAGGGTGCGGTACACACCATCGAACTGAACAACTTTCTCCATGTGACCAACATCGTAATCTCCATAGAAAACTTAAATACCTACTCGACCTAAACATATGGGACGGCTGAATTTTTAATCGCGATTACGTTGTTGGTCCCATGGAGAAAATTGTTCAGTCTGATAGTCAGTCTGACCTTTTTTGGCTGGTCTTTGAAAACTAACCTTGTATATAATAGATATGTATATGTTTTATGTGTGTATGTATTTATTATAAATGTGTACACCACAGACTACTGCAGTATTGCCTCTCCTTTTCCCTTTGATTCATCCAAAGGTTATCTATAAAAGATCGCTTTTAGCGATAAGACCGCCCATTTTGTCACCCATCTAAAATTTCCACATTTATATGTGTAATTTTTATATTGTACAAAATAAAGAACATTCTTATCTATCTGTCAATCATTAAATTCTTGGGTAATTTTATTTATAGAACGTCAATCCAATATCTGACTTGCCCTGTCATAACTCTGATGTACATTCAATAGAGGCCTACTGAATAGTTCTGGACAAGTCGGGGTGTTCGGCTGTAAACAAGCGAACGTCTGCGTCACGTGATTAATGAATGCAGCCTTGATGTGGTGTTGTGATGCAAATGACTTGAGTCAAACCCTGTGATGACTAGCCTACATATTGCTGACGTCAGGATTCAGTTACACCGTAGTACATTAGCTGGCCATTTACCTGTCATACTGATCAACTTTTCTCATAATAGATTTGTGAAAAAATAACAATTTCTCATACTTGCATCAAAATTGTCTGATGTCTAATTCCTTTTATCTTTCATGAATAAGTAACGTATATACACGTTGAAATTGTAAGTGGTCAGAATCACCCTCTTGGCGGATTCAGGTGATTAAATCATCAGCCTGTATAATTAAGAATACATAACATATTTGCATGCGAAACATGGGACTAAAAGCCAGTCCCTACTACAAACATGAAACAACCGTTAGTGTTCCAATTAAAAAACTACAGACGGTACACGTACTGACTAGGAACGCACAAAAATGCTGGTAAACGTAACGGAACGCGTAGCGTAGCGTATCATTTGGTCGCTAGGAAAACATAGCTGGCGTAGCACTGCTACGTGATCTTCGTAGCCGTGGACGTAGCCGTCGTAGCACCAGTTCATTGTTTTTATTAAACGGTAGTAAGTAAACATAATTTTAAAATTCCGCTAAAGAATTGCCTACCTAGCGATCATTTACTCAGTGGGTACTTAATAAAATTAATTCACGAAACTTTGTCATCAGAATTTGTAAGTCCTAAAAAACATGAAAAGACACGTCGTCAAGAACGTCTCTCAGTCGGGCCGTAAATTAGATCGTCAATATTTTACTACATGATATGAACTTTATTATTATTGTTATACGTAATAAGCAAAAAGGTCTAAATCAACTTAACTTGAATATTTTGTACTCTTCCCAATATCGTAAAATGTTCAGTATTTTTTTATCATCCTTGCTTCCCAGAATCTTTTTAACACCCAATATTACGTATATTAGGTATTAAAAAAGCTCTGAGATTCGGAGGCGGGCAATGCGATGCGACGTCACAAATCCAAAGAAGTTTTATAAAAATGTGGCTGTTATTTTAGACTTCCACGCGAACGAAGTAGTGAGCTGAAACTAGCATCGTAAATTTCTATATACATTTGACACTCTCTTCCGCGATATAACCCTAGCTGGTTAATATTGACTTTAGACACTATAACTTTTAGTGCCTAAAGTATGAAAACCAGTTCTAACCTACATAGTTGGAGAAATGCTGCAGTTGCACGCTGCGTCAGCGTACCGTGATCCATCGCTACTCGTTCGATGTTCACCGTCCACAGGATGAATGGAAAGCAGCACTTGCTCCGTTGGTGTAATAGCCGTATGGCATTCCAATGTGAGGATAAATAAATAAATAGTTGTCATAAACTCATAACATTTTCTTGGAAATATTCCTCCTGATGTTACTAAATAAACATACACCGTTAAAGCATCCTTCTCGGAAGACATCAGAATTATTTATCATTCCTTAACAAACAGTCGCTTCCAACATTATAATTTACGTCAGTTACAATTTAGATGTAGGTATCTCAAATTTATTTGTCCTTTTCCTGTTCTAAGCGTTTGTACTTTAGTTCTCAAGCATTGATAATGGAACAGTATAATATTTGTATAATTTAACAAATTTAAAAAATGCTTTCGAGTATAAATAATATTATAACCATAATATTATAATACATAATTATATATTTTATACATATTATAATAATATTATACATGGAAGCTGTTGGTGTTTGAACACTAACTTGGGTTTTCTTTTACCCATTTACAAAGAAATAAACATAGCAGAGTATTATTTTTTCATTTAGAAAATCGTTGCTGACTAAGATAATCTTTTGTCCTTTACTTTTGGCGGCAAAATACCTGCAGATGGTTTGTTTCACAAAATAAAACAAACTACGTTTTTAAATTCAATTAGTCTATCTGGCTAGCAGTGTTTTTCTTTGAACTACAACAAAATGAAAGCCTTTACCTAGAAAATAGGAGTTCCAATAGAAATAACAAAATTATTTTCTAAATTACTAGGATTATAAAGCAATTCTAGTAGTTGTAGTATCTATATTATTAAATGTGCCGTTTTTGTTAAAGCAAACTTAAAAAGGAAAGCAACGCATTTTTATTTGAAAAATGTAATTTATAGAAACGAAATTAAAAAATAAATAACGATTTATAATGCAGTTTTGTTTTGGTGGTTTGTGGCTAAGTTATAACAGCCCTACGAGTCGACCGATCAGTTAAGCTACGCTTGCCAAGGTTGATTCGTGGACGGGTGACCATCTTTACATACAAATCCCTCCGTGCCTCGGAAAGCATATTAAGCCCTTGGGTCCGGCTGTCATTCGTGGATCTTCGACAGTCGTACGGGCCGTCAGAAGCCCGAAACTCTGACAACCAGTCTTACCAAGGGTTATCATATTACGCAGTAACTGGATTATGGAGGTCAGATAGGCAGTCACTTCATGTAAAATACTGGTATTCATCTGCATCTGGTTTGACTGAAAGCCAACCCATAGTTGTGAAAAGGCTAGGCAAATGATGAACGCAGTTTTGTTTTACTTTAGTTCAGCAATAATAAAACTGTCTGTTGAAAATTTTCAATAGTTGTTAATATTTGTTGATTTATCAACAAAACAAAAATAAAATGAATGGCGTGGATAACAATACAAAGGAATTGATAGAATATGCCATTTTCACTAGGGAGTAATTAATACATTCGTGATTACGACAGATTAATTTCTCACGCAACCGACGCGCGACTGTGTGACCGACGGCCTCAAACCTCACAATGATTGGACGTAGCGCTGGGCTTTCACCGTCACAGTAGCGTGTACCTGATGAGGCGTTTCTGACGCAACAGCTTTGCTGGCTAAACCATTGTTTGCCCAACGCCTGGCCTGTGATCGAGACACGCTGTTTACCCTCCGAGGTTTCCTTTAATTAATTAGGGTATGCAACTATGTACACGGTTAAGGTTTAAAAGAGCTTATGTTTACATGATTTGTATGCTATAGTTTATCGTCTTTAGTTGTGGTAAAAACATTTGCCAGTTAACAAAGTTGGTAGGTACCGTGTTGGTACCAACTTTGTGTAATGTAACTCATGATGTGACCACTCTTTAACACGTAAAAAACACACATTATTCTTAAGAAATAAGCATTACCTTTGTACTCAATACTAATACGAGTACATCGTGTCTGTATCCATTTTACTGTGTGTATATAAATAATAAAATAAATAAATTAAGTATTGCTAGTTCATTATTTTCATTAAGTTAACGATTATGGGTATGGATAAAGCGATGTTACTTTTATATGCGTGCCACTTTAATGGCGACATTGATTTAACACACGTATACGGTTTCGCGTTCTCGTTTTAGGAACATAATATTTTAATTTCATTATACGTTATTATTTATTTATTTACAATTTTCTAAAATAGCATCTTGGAGCAACCTGTACTTAAGGAGCTGTGGCGCAGGGGTCGTATGCAGGGGTCACGGATCATAACGGAGTAGGTGTATTGAAGGAAAGAAAGTGTTGGCGAGCCGCGCAGGCGGTACTTTTCAAATTACGAATTATTTTATGTAGTTATACTTTTTATTATTACTGGCCACTAGACCTACCAGTGTGTAAAATTAATGTCGCCATTGTAGCGGCAAGTTGTATACCTACGTTCATAAAAAAAAACGTACAGTATTAAACTTGTATCAACTTGGGTAAAAGCAAAATGCCGCGATAATTAGAAATAATAAAACCGCTTCTATGTAGATTATTAGGGCTACTCCCACGCAGCTGATCGCAAACCACTGCTACTTACAAGCTTTGCAAAATAAGGGATGTAGTACCCAGTTGCTAGCTAACGCCAGAGGTTTAAGTATTTAGTCGATTAGCCGAATTTAACACCCACCCGTGAAGGATATATTGTTATCTGACCTCACTACAAACAAACAAAATGCTGTGTGAGCTCCATTCAATTTGACCGACCTATCCAGGTTAAGCGGGTTATCATATTATGCGTAGGTAGAGGATTAGATCTGTGTCTCCATGGAAACGTATGAAGTACATCTCAGTTGTGGAGAGCTACTTCAAATAATCCCGTTCCAAGGGTTGTTTTCGTTATTTCGTCACATCCCGGAACAGGAAGCTTAAATAATATTATTAAGGGCAGATTATTCCAACGTCAGATAATTTTATAAGAGGAATAATTTTGAGTTTTTGACAGTTTTTCCATAGAAATTCTGTCATGATTTTTTTTTAAATCTTTATTCAAAGAGCTTTGTCGTAGATCGACAATGTCGCTCAAATTCTGTCATCATTGAAATCATTAAACAATTATTATTTCCAACTAGCAACCCGCCCCTGCTTCGCTCGGTGTTTACGACTTGACAAAACATCGAGATTTCTTTATTAATATGGAATATTAATCTAAACTTAAGTTATGAAAAAATATTTTATTTTTTGTATCTTTGTTTGTTACACTTTAACGCTAAAACGGCTGAACGGATTTGGATAAAATTTTGCAAATGAGTAGACAATTCCCTGGCAAAGGACATAGGCATACTTTCCATCCTGGATCGCCGACGCAGATCGCGGGCAACAACTAGTGTATTATATACATAAATGTTCCGGAATAAATTCTATAAATGATGATGCTAACCGCATCAAACTCCGCTACGTAGTTTATAAGAATAATACGATAACCCAGATAGATACAAAAAGAGACTTTATTTTATAATAGATTAGCTTTTGTCCGCGTATTTGCCCGCGTGTATGTCGGAAAATATCCTACGGGAACGTAAGTACTCGTTGCAATTGAAATGAGGTGAATTGAATATTTCTGAAAAAAAGTAAGTAATTTTTTTTTTATTTAGGTATTACAGTTTTGGCTTCGTAACTATTTTATTTATATGTACAGAAGCAATCTTCTTCTCCGTGTATGCATGAACCATGGCAATGATGTCAGCAGCATTGTGGGTGTTATGAGTAAGGTCCAGATAAATGATACGCGGAACAGTTTTATACTGAAATTGTTAATATATTTAATAAAGGTTAAAATACTACTCTGATTGCTTATTATATTATGTGTGGACGTGGCAGGGCGATGGTATGTAAGCGACTGACGAGCACAGCGCTCGAGTTCCTTTACAATATCATAAATGCGATTCAACAATCGCGTCGCTGAGGTCGCTACATGGGATTGACAGCCCAGGGTAAGCAACGAATATTTGTGTATTACAAAGTACTGATCCAGCAGCTTGAATCACCTGGCAAGTTTCTTCATCAGAATCACACTTAATAATAGAATAAGTAGCAGCCCGGAGTCTGGATTAGTTCCCGCACCCTAATTGCGTAACAAACGATCAATCGTAATCTGAATCATTTTGAAGCAAATTGCTAATCCATTGCTTCATAAGTTCGAAAAATTTGTCTGCTCAACACGTAAATAACGCAATAAATGTTGTTGAACTGTCAAAATGAAACCGATTCCGATTGATCGTGTGTTACGCAATTAGGGTGCTGGTTGTTGGGAATAGGCTCGCCTTCTATTACATAAGACTTAAACGTAAGTAAAGAAATGTGTGTGTACTAAAGGTGCACCTCTGTCTCACCCGTGTTGTCTTATTTTTTTTTTTATTTCTTCTCATTTTTTGTTTTTGTTTTAAGTGTTTAGTAGAAATACATGTTACCTACCTGTTTATTTGTATGATGCCACTAAGTGGGGCCTGGTGACCTGTAATACAGGTTTTTTTCTAAAACCTACTTCAGGCACCAGCTCTCACAATGTGAATTTATGTTGGTCAAACTGTTAAGTACTACAAACCATTGTGAGAGAAAATAAATAAACCTATTATTATCTCCTTTTATTAAAATTAAACATATCAATTATATTTTTAAATATTAGAATAAAAAAGTATAAAAATATTTAAAAAAATACTTATTATTATTATTATTACCCTTCGGGGAATACAGGCTTGATGTTATGTTGTGTAAGTAACTTTCTTTTATTTTATTACTTATTGCAGTATGATTTTAATTCAACTTTCAAGACATGTACAGAAACAAATCTCCAAGAAAGTAATTAATAAAAATATATTGTTAAGTATTCGTTCAAGGGATTCCTTTTAATTAGCTGCGCTCACTTTCATTAACACTCATTAGCAGGTTATTGAAATTGAATCCCAAAGAAAATAAAATCTTATAGAAAGTTCTTTGTTCACTTCATAATATTTGTTACTGCTCCGTTGGTCTCGTGGTCGCAAGCGCGACTGCTGAGCATGACGGCCTGGGTTCGATTCCCAGGTTGGGTAAAGGGTTATTGGTTGTTTCCATTAGGAATTTCTTAGTAACAGCACAGATTAGTGTGGTAACAGCCCGGAGTTCCGCCTCAGCCACGGAAAGCACGTTAAGCCGTTGGTCTTGCACTTGACCTCTCTCTGGTGCTATCGGATTGCCGTCCCATCGGACTATAAGAGTAAGGGGAGAAAGAGTGCACCTGTGTCTGCGCACACACTTTTGCACTATAATATCTCACGCGCCGAAGGCTGGTCTCTGTTGTGACTGGTCGCCATGACCAAAATATGATCAGCAGTGCGATTCTGTAACTATCTCACCTTGAAAACTTAGGTGAAGTGAGCGTGGAGTGAGCTGTCATTCCAAATAATGCTAGGGATTGACACTACTGACAAATACCATCAAGCTCACTTCACTTGAGTTTTCACGGTGAGATTTTTACAGAATCCACCGGCTGGTGGACTATATAATATTTGTAGCACATTTTGAAGTCAAATGAAACTTGGTGTGCAGATTATTTCGTATAAAGAGATCTGTATTTCAGTGTAAGACCGAATTTCGTGAAGAAAAATACAACAGTGCAGAGGGCGAGGTTAGAACTCATGACCTTTGCTCGTGAGTCCGAAGCTCTAACCGCTGGGCTATTGCTGCTTCGATAATAGCCTGTGATCTGACAAATATTACGACCGTTTGACCTTGTGTAAGATCAAAGATGAGTTGCCAATGGGGCATGTTACATTTGTCAATATTATCACGATCCTAATATCGCGATATCGCAATTATTGAGCACGATACCGTGATACGGCCTATTATACCATCAATATTACCACGGTATCGTGATATTATTGACAATGTAACATGCCCCATTGATCGGTTGCGATATTTCTCAGCTAAATAAACCGCACGTTGGGAAACTCGTAATAACAACTGTCTCGGCAAAACTGACGAATCAGCGAAACTGACTAATCAACGAAAGTGGCAAATTAAATAAACTGACGACTGAAGGTAACTGACGCGGACTCTCCTGGATACTGCACGCATAGTGAGAAGGTTCCTCTCTCTAGAGCCCTGACCACCGGCAGCTTGGAACATGTTCCTGATGTTTGATGATGTTTGGTTTTATAATTTTAAATGACTTTTTAAAAATATAAAAAAAAAATTAAAAATGTAATGAATATCAAGGTCAAATTAAATTAAAAAAGGTCAATATTAATAACACAAACTACGTCTTTGCCTGACAAACTTATCTGCAGTAACAGAATAGCTATTAACGCGAAATTGAAATAATATCTTGATCTGAATGACGTTGGATTTAATAGGATCTAAATTGGCTGTCAAAGAAAACGATTTGGTAGGTAACTAAAACGCTTGAGCTGGTCATAGCTTAGAATTTACAGCTAATATCTACTCGTTTTACTGAAAAGTATTAAGAAACCCAGAAAGATAAGTGATGAGTTTTGTTATAATATTTTGATTAAAAAGAGTGTCCGTGGATTTTCTTGCGCGTTCTGCCCCACAGGTACCTAATACGCTTTGAAATGTGCAACAAAGAAAGAAAGAAAAAAAAGAAAATACGTATATTTGCGGCAAACATGACGCATCAAAAGAACACAAACACAAAAAAAAACAAGTGGCGAGAAAACATGCGTCACATCCACACAAAACTGCCATCGCTGAGCATAATGCTAACACCCTATACGAGACAGAGCCCCAGAGCTGGTTTTCAGTGACAGCCGGCAACTAGCTTTATCTTTCTGACTGACCGACCCCTTGACAATTCAAAAGTGCCTGTAATTGGTTTATTTGAAATAAATGCTTAGTTCGATTATGCATCTTTCCCTGCATATTTTGTCCGTAGGATAGTGATGGTAATTACTTACCGTACAAATTGGTCTTGGCGTTGCCAAAAACGTCTAACGTTACATAAAGCGACCGCCAACTGAACCACCTGAAATTAACATAGCGTAAGTGTTGCACCTTTTATAAAAGAGTATATGGTTTGAAACTGAAATACCCATTGCAGTTTTAAGTGGATTTCAGAAAACTAAAAATTACATGAAAATGTAAAATTTTATGAAGTTAAAAAGTAATCACCGCTTGTAAAATAAATATAGACACCGAGTATATTCCCACAAAAATGCCTTTGTAACAAAGGTGGCCTCAGTAAAAAATATTTTAATCTTTAACCGAATTTATTGAAAAATTGCGTCGGGCATTTATGTCAGCTACACTGTAAGCAGAGGTTGCCAACACTCGGGATGAATATGAAAATCAGTGCCCTTTGAGAAAAAAAAAAAAAATGTGAACACTTTATCCCCGGCGACTGAAAGCAGTAATTTTATAATTAAAATCCAATTTCAAACCTAAAGTGGATTTCAATGTTATGTCAAATCAAATTAGGTTAAGTTTATCTAAATTAAGTCTAAGAATAAAAACGAATTTAAAACTAAAATACTTTTCTACAATGTTAGAACCTACTTAAACATTTATCTCTTTATTACTTAATGTAAAAAGAGTATTTTTTAATTCTCACATGAGTGACAACTGAAAGTATTGTCTAGTACTATATATATATAATAACTGCAATGTGCCCACTATCACCAACTAACAAAAATGTTTATTCATGTACAAAAAATAATTGTACACTGCCTGTGAAAGACTCTAGACAGCTCGTGTTTGTGTAAGTTATATTAAATGTGTAGGGTAATTAAAGTACACTTGATTAATTAAATAAATAAGTACCTACCTAAACAATAAAACAAAATACAAACACTAAAACAGAACGATTCCCTTAATCTCTTTCATCCACGCTCGTATTTTTAATGAAAATTAAGCGCAATTGTGTTAAAACAAAAGAAGCTCGCGTTTAATTGCATTACAAGTCATGTATTTAAGAAGCCTGATTAAACCAAGTATCTGAGCGGTCCGAATGGTCCATTAAAACCGTAGTAGCTGTTTAAAGGCTAGCGCAGACAGAGCGACTCGAGCAAAATCCGAGACGTAAACTTGGTGGTCGCAGCGAATGCTTCAAGATCCGCGCGCGCGCTTGATCAGGCTTGCAGATGCTCACATGCGCTACCGTAATCAGGATAATGACATACAGAATACTCAATTATGAACAATTTGAAAACCTTCCTTTGAAGCTTTGTCTCATGTATTTTACTTATGTGCTGCGGCGGCAACTGTTCGCAAGCTACGACGCACACACACTCGAGTATGCTCGAGCGCGCTCGGCCCGCATAGCTGCAAGAAACATACCGCGCGCATGCCGCACGGATTTATCAACTCTTTTCAAGTCGTTTTTAAATTAATTATCATGTAAACAATGAGAACGGCTCAAATATCTTGCCGTTCTGTCTGCGCTGACCCTAAGCCGGCTTGCAAGATTACCAGCCTTCACTGTTGTATGCTAATCAAACAAGCCGAGGAGGGTTTAGCTGAGGGGGGGGGGGGGGGTGCAGTCCTCATACTGATTGATTCATCGGCTGGTTATTGCGTCTGTATTGTCAGGAAATCTATATTTAGATATCTAGGTACATGCTAGGCTTAGTTTGTGTTGAATGTTTGGTGTGTTCTGCCCTTAGATATTTTAAAATGCACAGTGTGCAATGTTCTTTTTACAAAACAAACGACTGATTTGTCGTTAAGCTCAACGTATCTTACAAAAATGTTTTCTGAAGTTTGCCGAATAAACTTTTTCGGGGAAATGGAAGTAATCAATTTCTTTTAGTAAAATAAACAAGAGTTTCCTTTCGAATCTTCTAAAAGCTACAAAACTTCCTTAACAGCCATTAGACCGCCTCTTACCCCCGGAAATGCCGAAAAAAACTATAAGTTGAGAATAAAAACCCCTAACAAAAGGTACACGTAGGTACGGTCATGAACTGAAACTGTTAACCAGCGTTTCAATTTGATTTCATCTCACAAAGTGGAACAAAATGAATGTTTCATTACCTATCTATTTAAATATTATGAAGTTAGAAGGCTGATAATGAGCTGTTGAAGATTATAAACCTTATCTTTGCCTCTCAATATTTTGTATGTATTGGTCAAGCTTTTGCTATAATCATTCATCTCAATTAAGTATCTAATCAGGAGAGCAGTGAGGACCCAGTGGCCACGGGTACTTACGAGTACTTACGAGTTGTAGCGCGTGGGTTCGAACCCAGTCAGGCTCTTTACTTTGTGTAAATAATTTCATCACCACTGCTCTCAAAACGGTGAAGGAAAACATCGTGAGGAAACCGGCATATCCTAGAACCAAAAATTCGAAGACATATAACTTCTAACTACCCGCACTGGGCCGCGTGATAGATTTTTAAGCCCACTCTCTCTCGAACAGAGGAGGTGTGTGTCCCAGCAGTGGGAACATTATAGGCTGATTATGCTAAGTATCTAATCTAAGCCTTGCTTAATTTTATGGCAGAAAATGTGCATGCAATACGCGAATACGCTAGTTAAACATTTCAGTCCGCGACTGTACTTTCAGGAAGCCAAACACTACTCGTATAATTGTACAAGCTTCAACAGTAACTTTCACTTACATTTGTGTTTCAGTTCACGTAGTCACGTACTACATATTTCTTCTTAATACTCGCCGTTGGTAGCCACCGGCCATTGCAAGCATTCCAGCTTGTTCTGTGTGTAATCTTAATTGATATTTACACAAAAACAAGGTGTAATACCTTTGTTAAGGCCGCGATGAGACTAAATTAGAAGTTAATGTTACTTCGCACGTTAAATGGATTCTTCCATGCTTTTATGTAGATCACGTGATTTGTAATGGCGCACTGAAATGCTTGGATGGCGTGCTGATTTTAAGGTTGATGGCACAAAAACATCGCAAATTTTAGAGCTAAACTAAATTCTTTTCGAGCTGGAAACATGAGTGAGGTTTATTTTTTTGTAATGATAAATGATTTTATTTGTGTGAGTAGGTTAGTACAAAGTAGTTGGTTGCACTTAAAAGTGCAACCAACTACTAACCTACTGTCATGTCAATCATATTTTTTAAAGTAGATGATGCGCTTCCTATCTGACTACTCTGAGAAGATATGCCGAATTGCCGAAACAAACTTAGAGGTCACGGTCAGATCATCTGAAGACCATGTACTTAGATTGGTGTCTGAAATGGTCTTTTGAGGAAAGAACCACACAGACTGAATAGATCTGTCAAGTCAGTGCACGCATTTGTCAGTAACCGTACAGCTCAACTCTGAACTTAAGGAGCTCAACGTTTCGACGAACAATACCAAAAAAAGGACATTTGAGTACGCCGCATAAACTACTTACATAAACTGCCAGAACAATAGTAAAAAGTTTTATTTCTACTTACTTAAAACATTTATTTCTACTAAACTAAACTATTTACAGGCAATGTGAATTATCAAGGTGGTATAAGACTTTACCTCGTCTAGCTTTCCCTGAGAAATAAATGCAACAAAGCTGCACACACATACTTATTGCAAAGAAGGTGTTACATCCTGCGTAATGACACTGTTTCCATTTTCTGGGAATTTTTGCCCAGATTTTCATTCAGGAAATTCTCAGGGGTTTGTAATACTACCTGTATTGCAAACCCCTGAGTATTTCCTGAATGAAAATCTAAACAACACATTGTTAGTAGGTATTACAGCTTCAAACATCGTTTGAGTTTTTTACAATGTGTTTGAAATGTGTACCTAACGACATGTTGGCATTCTGTAATCCGTAGGCGAAAGTTCATAAGCAGAGCATAGGTAACTAGGTTAAGGTTTATGTTAAGGGTTAAGTATTTTACATGGAGCGATTGCCTATATGACCTCCACAACCCAGTTACTGGGTAATGCGATATCCCTTGGTCAGACTGGTTGTCAGAATTCAGACTTCTGACGACCCGTTACGACTGTCAAAGATCTTCGAATTACATCCGGCTCCATGTAATGTATGTAAACATGGTCACCCATCCACGGACCAACCGCAGCCAGCGTAGCTTAACCTGATCAATTGAACCGTGCCGCTGTTATTACTTAGCCACAAGCCCTCCAACAACGCAAAGTGAATATTGTTGAATAATTGTGTAATTGGGATTGTGTGTATGTTACGCAAATACCGCATCGAATACTTACATTTTAGCGGAATGCAATTAACAATCTGACCGACCGGGGTAAGATCAGGCGAAGGACCAACGGCTTCACGTGCTATCCAAGGCACGGGAGCTTCACACCACCAACTTCCAAACTCCGGACTGTTACTAAAAGAAAGAAAGAAAAAGAAAGAAAGAAAGAAAAAAAGAAAGAAAGAAAGAAAAAATAAAGAAAGAAAAAAAAGAAATAATAAATAAGAAGAAAAAGAGAAAAGAGAAGAAATAAAAACTGGGCTGGCTGGGCGGGGCTAGGGCTTTTCCTAATGGAAAAGCCCAATAACACTTTGCCCGACCCGGGAATCGAACCAAAAACTCCACGCTCAGCAGTCGCATTTGCGACCACGAGACAAAATAATAATGTGTATACCTACGCCTACGCCTATGTGTGTGCGCATCAGGGATGTTCGCTGAGGCACGTATAGATGACTTCTATGCTATTGTTCGAAAACGTATCGCATCCCTGATGTGGCGGGTGCGTGGCAGCGCCAACAGCCTCTTGACGACCGTATCGGATAGGGCTGATGGCCTTATATGGAAACACTGGACGAGGACGATAGTGTTGCCGTCTAACCATGCCCAGAAGTAGTGTGTTATTGTCTTATTATGAATTATTATTATTATTATCGCATCTGACATGTTTTAGAATTCATTAATTAATTGAGGTATATGTACTAACACTAGCTTTATTAGTTGTTTATGTCTTTACTAACATAAATGGATTGTACTATCTGACAAATAAATTATTATTATTATTATTATGCATTCACCAGCAACAACAACAACTGAAAAAAAAACATTAACTGATCAGTGTAAAAACAAATAGAACTAAATGAAATTGTTCGTTCTGAATTAGATAAAATATAAGTACTTAATGTTTGTTCCAGGGCGAAGCCGTTGATTTCCCGGTCCCATTTTTATTTACTTTCGCCCTCAAAACTTTTTAATTAAAAAAGTCGTTCGCTATTTATAAGATTCACAAACACTGTATAAAAAACGTTCCTATTTTCGGCATTTCCAAATTACATTACAGGGGCTGCAAATAAAATTGCGTTTCATCGAACGTAAAATTTGTGATGACGTCACAAAAGGTAAAGAATAAATAACCACACGTGCATAAAAGTGCCGAGATGGGCATTTACACATGAGTGTGTACGGATTCAATGACACAAAGCCGTTCAGCGTGTATTTCGTGCATGAAAAATGCAAGGTTGTACCATTTTTCTGATTCTGTGACACTGTACAAATAGCTGTGGGGCGAATGTCTCAAATCTCAGAAAGTCGGTGGATGTTCTTTCTATTTGTACGCCACTGTAAAGTCCCGCCAAGAAAAATATATTCCAATTTAACAGAGATAGTGCTTTGGGATGGCCTCGTTGTGCCAAAAGTTTCCATTAAAAAACGTTGGTCCCGACGGGTTCCGTACAGCGGCATCACGAGACACTTGCGTACAGCCGTCCCAGGGCAACGTAAGTACTTCCCTACAGATGTACTTACATGGACTGTAATTTATATTCTGTGGTTTGAAGTTTTGAGCTTTATTTAAACTGAAAAACTGCAATACAAAAATATTATTTGTAATCTGCGGAAACTTTTGTTTAATATAAGGCTGATTTTTCAATCTACAGATAATTTTTATTCGTGTATTAAAATTGACGCCTAACAGTTTTTGTATGGAAGAACTGTCAAAAATTCAAAATTATTCCTCTGATAAATTTATCTGGCATTGGAGAAATCAGCCCTAAGTTAAATGTGTTTTGAAGTAAGTCAAATGCAACAATTGGATATGAGACATCTACTTACACTTACTATTATAATGAGGTAAAATATGGCTGTGATTACAGATTCTATTCCGATTTTTTTGTCGGAGGCTACAGTGCTACCGAGTGTCATAGGATATATTTTATGTTAAAACAAAAAAATTCACGCAGATGAAATCCCAGGCAGAAGCCAGTATACCATATTTCGATTAATTTGTTTAACTAAGGTTCAATACAGATCACTATGAACCCAAGTTCGAAGCTTTAATTTACAGGGATAAGTAAACAGTTAACTACCGGCTTGCTTACCTAGTTACCATGTACCGATATAAGTCTGTTTACCATTGTTGCTCCACCCCATGTATTTGTTCAGTCACTACTCTCCAATTAGTCTAGGTGAGTCTGTTGGAGGGTAGCACGGGACCCCTTTTTTATGATTTTCATTTGTTTGAATCAGTAATGAAGGGTTCGGTGAAAAAATTCAATACAAAAAAGGTACAATAAAAACATCAACACTTTTTTGCCTATTTGATACCCACTATCCATACATATAACAAATTGAAGTCGCTTTTGGTGTCTGTCTGTTTGACCATGTTGTTCTTTTAACTCTACAGATTTTAACGTTCATTTATAAAATTTAGCTTGGAAGGTTTTTATTTTATTATTTATGTACACACAGTAAAATACATAGGGATATGACATAATTACAATTTGAATACAAAAGTACTGCTTATTCTTTAGAAATTTCTTCCAGCAGACCTGCGAAAGGAGAAGTTTTTATGTGTTAAATCAATATTAAACTTCAATATTAAACCGTGCGATGAGTGCGGTTTGCTAGTTATGATATAAATTATATTTATACTACTAGCACATACAAAATGTCATTCACAAATGAGATTAGATCGTTCGTCAAAATCATTTATCCTGAATGAAAAACGAAAAACCTTTTTTAAAAAGATTTTTTTTGAAGTACCTACTTAGCTAAAATATGACCGGTTTTAGAAAGGCCAACGAAATAAAAAATGAAATATCCAGCTTTTGCTAACTTCAAGTTTTTGTACTTAATATTTTCATTTTTAGAGCACCAACGTAGAGATCCCAAATCTCGGGACTCATACCCAACCTTTGTTGTCGACGAATAGATTTATAATATGAAAGAAATGTGAATCTGAGTAGGGCTTGCGACACACTCAGTAAGGGGTTTCAATTCTTAAATATTTTTATATTACTAGATACAATTTGACGTTATTATTTTAAGTTTACGAGTATGGCACATTTATTACGATCTGCTGACGATTTTATATGATTCATGTTTTTTTTTTTTTGGTTATACGAACAATGGGTAACTAAACCTTTTCAACTTAATTATTTTTCTTTTTTTACTTTATTATCTTTATTATTATATTATTATTATACGGACTGGTGTCCGCAACTCCACGTCATTGCGCGTATTTTGCGTACGGAACTTAATTATCAATAAAGCATAACGTCTTTCAATGAACTAAAATCCCCACAGGAGGTGCCCTTAGCATGTGGTCACTAAGTTTTTAAAGCCCTGGCTGGAGGCCTTACCTCATTGAGGCATCCACAGGCAAGTCCGGATAAGCAGACTACAACCTCCTAGGTTGAACTGCGAGATGCCATTAAAAAAAAATGAACTAAAATCCGGTCGTCGAGAGAATGTGTTCTTTACACCTGTCAGTTTCATACAAACGAATACGTGTTTTGCGAATTTGATCTTTATTAGCTACTACAATTGTCACACTGACAGGTGTGAGGAACGCATTCTCTTTACGGCCGGACTGTAGTTTACGAAGCTACGATTTCTTAGAAAAGCGGTGACCGCACATAACGGCCGCAGTGACGGCTGTCATGAAAATGATGACAGCGGCAATGATTTACGGTGAGGGCAAATCTAGCGTCTCTCAGCAGCAGTGTTTGACTTTACGGTGTCAAAAACGCTCTCTAGGAAAACCCACCTTCTTACTTTCATAGATTACGTTTCAGTGACGTCTTTCCCTAATAAACTGCGAGCGCTATATGTAGTTTTTTTTTTTTTTTTCAGGATGTGAAATCATCAAATGACCCCTCCCGCTCTGGGTGGAGCAGAAGGGAGTGTCAGACTCTTACTGACTAAAACCCACCCGTGTTCCTTCCTTAGCCCTTTATGTTCCAGGGCAGCGGTAACCCTTTCGGATGTTCCCGCTACCCGCTATATGTAGCTTAAACTTTCACAATCGGCTCGAGTCGCCGCACACTTAAAATTTTCAATATACCACAATTTTTATTTAAGTTACTAAGGGCTGATTTTTCAATCGACAGATAATTTTTATTTGTGGAATAAAATTAACGTCTGACAGTTTTTGTATGGAAGAACTGTCAAAAATTCAAATTTATTCCTCGGATAAAATTATCTGGCGTTGGAAAAATCCGCCCTAAGTCTTTTGCTCACTGCATCTCTAGAGTAAAACTTAAAATAAAGTTATTCTTAAGTAACTTAAGTTAGCAGAAAGTAATAAAAAGTAAAACTTATCTTAATAAAAACTTAACAAGCACTAAGAAAAGTTCCTACATTATGATTCATTACAATCATAAATTAGATTTGATATCTTCAAAGTTTAATGGTTTATACCTAACAAAGACTGGCTTGTCTTCACAATAATGACGCGATAAACATTATCTAGAACCGCATCAAATAGCTGTTCAGAAAATAAACGGTAGTTCATTTTGATAGCCGTATCAAAATCTAAATTATCCTTAAAAAACTGCCGCTGAGTATCATACTTTTAAATATCAGTAAAGTATAAGGAGCTATCTCATTTCTATGTATCATCAATCATACTTTCAAATCATTTGGGGCGGGAGATAAGCACACTTTTTTGAATAAGACCGTTTTTGAATAGCAAAGATATAGGGCGACTCGGCTGTAGACACTGCGATTAAGATAAGATGGACTAAAACGTTTTTATTATGTTTTTAAACAAAAGATATTACAGTTAAAGAATATAATAATGGATAAAAAATGGAAGTAAGAGGCTTTAAGAAAATATATTTTAAAAATTACAGGCTTTTCACGATCGTATTCTTGGCTCATTTGTCTTTTATATGGTCGTTACAGTAATGTTTCCCTCGGGAGGCATACTTCTCAGATGATATTAATAACGACTGAAGCGAATGCTGCCATTTCCCTACAGAATTTTTACTGAAGGTTTGTAATCCTTCCGTGTTTCTGCGTCACAGTTATTCGGTGAAACGATTTTATTTTAAGAAACTCTCTTTTTATCACACGAGTTTAATAAACGTATTGGTGTAAACAATGCTGACATTTTCATGTTGTTCTAAAGATATATAATAATAATAATAATATAGCCTTTATTTCCATAACCAAAAAAGAAAAAAAAATATGTACAATTTATACTAGTGGGTTTTCATTTTACTACAAGGTTATGGCCCCTTTTCGGGTACAGGCCTCCTCCAATTTTTTCCAGGTTTCCCTATTTTTGGCTTTGACCATCCAGTCTTTGCCTATGTTTTTTTTTAGATTATCTACCCAGCGTTCCGGTGGGCGCCCTCTGGGTCTTCTTCCTGTTGGTCCCGACCATGTTGTGGTTCTATAGGTCCATCTTATGACAGGTAGGCGAGCTACATGGCCTGCCCATTTCCACTTCAGACGTTGAGTATGTTCGAGGGCGTCTAGAGCATTTGTTCTCTTACGTCTCTAAAGATATTACACTTAAACTTATTCTGAAATAAAACCGGATGTTAAATATTAAATTTTGATCAATTTTCCCTGAATCTTTCTACTATTCCTGTGCCGTAGCATAATCAGCCTGTAATGTTCCTACTGCTGAGGCCTCCTGACTTCGACAGGGAGTGGGCTGGGATAATACTCTGCCACTCGGTCCCAGTACGGGTTGGTAGATGTCACATATCTTCAAATTTTTGGTTCTATGACATACCTGTCCCCTCAGGATGTTTTCCTTCAACGTTTTGAGAGCAGCAGTTATGAAATCAAATACACAAAGTAAAGTGCCTGGCTGGGTTCGAACTCACAGCCTACAACTCGTAAGTTGGGGCTGATACCACTACGCCACCACTGCTCGCCCACTGGGCCATCACTGTTCTCGTTTGTCATAATCTTCTCAAATCGTAAAACCTCTTCAATAGAAATTAATCCCCGAAAATCGTTTAGAGTGACTCAATAAATTTCGGAAAGACTTATAATGCCAGACCGCGGATCTATAATTCAGTTCGAATGTCTCTAGGACGATATATCAGCGTCGTTAGGAAGATGCAATTTACATCTCAGCTCGTTCGTTGGCGTATTTATTGGGAGAGCTAAATAGTTGTCGTTCGTTACTCAAAGTAACACATAAATCTTCTACGAGTTATGTACATATGTATTTGAAATAGGTACGAGTATGTAGTGCTGAGCAAGAGCTTCCCTTTTTCCTCTTAAGATGACGTAATGAATGTAGCTAGCTAGGGGTATAAAGAATGTAACAATCACATGATTAGAAACCTGTATTGTCTATCGGGCAGTTTCGTTGGTCCAGTGATATCATGGATCTAGATTTAGGTTCGGGCTTCGATTCTCAGGTGGGGCAAAGAGTTATTTAGTTTGTCCTTCAGGAATTTCTCAGTAACAACCCATAGTCTGAATTTGTTCCCGATTTGCAATAGGCTCGCCCCTTACATTGTACGTGGGAGTGTTAAACCTCTGCATAAAACCTCTGCCTTACCGTTCAGAGAAGCAGGTGTGATGTTTTGTAAGTTTTGTATATCAGTAAACGCTACTGCTTTACCTCCTTGAGCATCAGCTTCACGTGATCTGACCAAGATTATGTCTGAACTTTAAAAGAGACTGTGATTTCGGCCTTTCTTTTCAGAGTAGTCAGATAGGAAACGCCGACCTCATCTAGTTTAAAAATATATAATTGACGTGTAAAAGTGTTTGTACAAAGCTTCTTACAGAAATAAAATCATTTATAATCATCAACATCCACGGCCATTACGTTTCATTCAATGCTGGGTATGCGACATCTCCTTTGTCGATTTCTTTAAGCTCGTGCCGTGCGTCCGATGGGATCTGCTATCGGCAAAATGACGAACTTCCATAGAAATTTTTATTCCCTATTTAACATCTTTAGGTGACGAATTTCCAAAAATACTACCTTATTGCTCACTTTCGTTATAAAAGAAACTCTTGTGCCATGGTTTTAAACAAAGCTAAATGATAAATAAACAAATGGCTAAATGATAATATTTTTTATAGTATTAAGGAATACTTTGAACATAAGTTGTGTTAACCATTTTTAGTCTTAAGCAAAACAAGTATGATCTCATCCTTAACTCATGAAACACCTTTGTATACCATATTTTATGCAAATAAATAAATAAAGATTTTTATTAAGTTGATTATTTGGCTGTTTATACACAAAATCGATATATGAATATCGATTTTGTGTATAAACAAAACCAAATAATCAAACACTATCAAGAATTCTGAACGGATTATCGATCCCAGAATTCTCTTTTACCTACTTTCAATCTGATAAAATTTATGGGCTCTTTTCGTTGTCCGACGTAGCACTAGAAGTCATCAGTGGTTTACTACAGTGACCTAATGTTACTTTCATCCTATAAATATAAAGCTAGCTAGATAAAGCCCCTTCCCATATTTCCAGACTTTTCTAAATTGGCGCTAGCCTTAATGTGGACTATTTGTCCTTTATGCCATTAGGTTATATACAGTGGCCTCCAAAAGTTAGTTGACATGTTTCCACTTCAGCTTTGATACACCACTTTATGATTTAAAGTTGTAGTGATCCAAATGTTTGAAATGCTATAAGGTAACTAACTTTTATCATAATAAATAATCCAGTAATCCCTCAGGACTACCTAATATTTATTTTATATTAAATTATTAGGTACGGGCGTCATAGCTAAAGTAAAAAAATGTTAACTAACTTTTGGAGGCTACTGTATATAACCTAATGGCATAAAGGACAAATAGTCCACATTAAGGCTAGCGCCAATTTAGAAAAGTCTAATACTACTAATTCCTCCTACTAATATTATAAACGCAAAAGTTTGTGAGGATGGATCGGATGGATGGATGTTTGTTACTCTTTCACGCAAAAACTACTGAATGGATTTAGATGAAATTTGGCACACAGACGGATTATAATCAGAATTAACACGCAGGAGATTTTCTCCCGATATTCTCACGGGATTGAAATTTATGCGGGTGAAACCGCTGGGCGTTGATAATGCGTCTGTAAAAATCTTTTTCACTAGCAAAAACCGTGATTTTCAGTTGATTAGGCTAAACAATTGCCAACAACAAACAACATCCACTCCATACAGTCCGGCCGTCGAGAGAATGCGTTCCGACACCTGTTAGTACGACAATTCTAGTCAATACTAATATTATAAAGAGGAAAACTTTGTTTGTTTGTTTGTAATGAATAGGCTCAAAAACTACTGGACCGATTTAAAAAATTCTTTCACCATTCAAAAGCTACATTATCCACGAGTAACATAGGCTAAATTTTATTTTGTATAAAAATAGATTTCCGTAAGTTATTTGGGTTTTTCGGACACAAGGTGTAAAAAATCTACCAGAAAAGTTACTTATTTTGCGTACGCTGCCTAAACTATAAAAGATAGAACCATAAAATGTTGAAATTAATTGTAGATCTTATAAACCTCTTATAAATCTACAAAAAAGTCCGCGACACACTATACCTATCTATGTCGAGTGAGGCACAACCACCATGTTTTTATTTAAAAATCTTGTATTTTTTTATTTTGTGTCTTTATGGGTTATTTTGATTTCCTTTTGAGATACGCAATCCTGTCACAAATCCGAAATCTACGCGGACGAAGTCGCGGGTAGAAGCTAGTAACTAATAAAGATCAAATTCGCCCAGCACGTATTCGTTTGTATGAAACTGACAGTTACTTATCAAGAACGCATTCTCTTGCCAGCCGCCCTCTATTATTATAAATACGAAAGTAACTCTGTCTGTCTGTTCCTTTTCGTGCTTTAACGGCTGAAAGGACTAAAATAAAATTTGGCACATAGGTACTTAGACAATGATCTGCTGGGTAATTGTGTAACACACATAAAATGACAATCAATCGCAACATTTTTCATTTTGACGGTTCAGCCACGTTCATTGCGTTATTTACGTTGTAGAGCAGACGAATTTTTGAAACCTATGAAGCAATGGATTATGTATTTCCATCAAAACCCTGATATAGTACTAGCTGACCCGACAAAAGCGGTTGTCCTGTCCAGATTTCAATAGTTCAAACAGAAATCCCATTGAAAAAGGACGTTCAGTTTTTCCCGAATTTCACAATTTTCCGGGAAACTTTTCCAATTTTCCTTTCCATAAAAACCTAATTCGGACTATTACGAAAATAAAAAAACTGCCATATCGGTTCAGCCGTTCTCGGTCCCGTGTCATTTTGTTTTAAATATAGAATTATAGAATAATTTCCGACCCCCACGCGAGCGAAGCCGCGAGCAAAAGCTAATCTATTATGTTTGAAGTTTGACTGACATAAGATACGTTTTAAACAAGTACCAAGTGTCTAAGTTTTTGCGATAAGACCCCTAATGTGTACGCCGTGTTTCGAAGTCTAACATGAAAAGTGAAAATGCCTATTCTCAGCCAACCGGAGTACGGAACACAGTCAGCAAGTTTTATAATAAATTCATGTCACGTCAACCGAACACGATTTTAAATGCAAAATTATACAGCGGTACATATACAAGTGCCACGCAATTGCAACTTGTTTGATTGTGAATAATTTGTTCGATTTGCGGTCGGTGACGATTTCGAATCGAGTTATTTAGTAACATTTATCGTTTGGCTTTTGTTTCTCGGGTCTAATGATGATGGTATCGGTATCAAATGAAATCCAAATGCATGTCGTTATTATTGAGTACCTAATTTAATTGGAATGACACTTGATGGCAATTATAAATTTTTGAATGTAGACCTTATTACAAACTAGTAGTCTACAACTCTATCTAGCGAGGGTAAACTAAAGAATATGGCCATGTCTTTATACTATATACTCAATTCAATTACAAATACCTACTCAATCATGAAGATCATCATTACCATCATCATTCTCCCGCCTTTATCCCAATTTATTTGAGGTCGGCCCAACATGTCTTTTTCATCCTGCTTATTTATTAAGAATAAGAATCATTTATTTGTTGAAAATGTAGGTGTTTCCAGTTGTTAAAGTTGGTGGTTAAATGTATAGTCCATATTTTGCCTTTTTAGGGCATACAAATAAAATTTACATGAATACCTAATAGGTAGGTACTTGTTTTAATAAGACATACAGAATATACATAAATATACCTATGTTTAATATATATTTTTTAAAATAAGGTAAATTTTAAGTTACAATAACAAAACTTAAAACTGAGGGGCCCGTGGCTAAATAATAACAGCCGCACAGGTCGATCGGTCAGGTTAAGCTACGCTTGCCGCGGTTGGTCTGTGGATGGGTCACCATCTTTACATCCTCGGTGCCTCGGAAAGCACGTTAAGCCGTTGGTCCCGGCTGTCATTCGTGGATCTTTGACAGTCGTTACTGGTAGTCAGAAGTCCGAAAGTCTGACAACCCGTCTTACCAAGGGGTATCGTATTATCCAGTAACTGGGTTGTGGAGGTCAGATAGGCAGTCGCTCCATGTAAAATACTGGTATTCAGCTGCATCCGGTTAGACTGGAAGCCGACCCCAACATAGTTGGGAAAAGGCTAAGCAGATGAATAACAAAACATAAAACTATAAAATAACATTTGTCTGTAACATAAATTCTTTAAAAGTTAAAATAAATGTCGTCATTTCGGTAGTCACTCCGTTTCTAGCCATTCAATCATGAACACACATGAATCAAAATCTTCCGCACATGATTCTGGAACGCTATCAAAATTCTAGAACAATCGAGGACAATTTAAAATCGTTCATAGACCGCGAGTTTCAATTGAATCGCGGTTTTCAACACAAGTAAACGTTATACGTGACCGTGTTGTGTTCCCTTGATTAACGATACACACTTAACTACGGCTGTTTACGTCACAATCTATATACATTTAAGTACTCGAAGTCGTTATTGTAAATGGTGGTATATTTGTCATAAAATAAGTTTATTGCCGTTTCGCGTTCAGTGTTTCGTACGTTTTTTATAAAGTTCTCTGTCCCGTTAATCTTTGTTACGAATACCTCTTGTTTGCCTGTAACATCTGTTTCGGTAATAATTTACAAGGTCCGTGACATTAATATTTTTCTGATTGCCGCCGGAATTGGGATTTTTTTAATTTTTTACGACTTTTCTGTGACGTTCGTTTGCATAATTTAATGTGATTGTTGGATTTTGAGAAATGGTAACTTTGTAAATTTTGTGTAGGTACCCTGAGGGGCAGTTCTCGTAATTTTAAGAATGTTCACAGTCTAATCTCAGTCTCAATCTGTCAAAAATACCCTCCATTTTTGACATGATTTTGACATTGATTGTCGCTGAGATGAGATTGCGACTAGATTACGGGGATTAGATTCAGAAGGCCAATTCTAGTAATTTAAAACGTTCAAAACCTAGTCGTAGTCTCATATCGGCGACAAACAAATGTCAAAATCTTGTCAAAATTTAGGAAAATTAGAGGTATTTTTGACAGATTGAGATTGAGATAGGACTGTGGACGTTCTTAAAATTACGAGAATTGCCCCTCTGATAGGTACTTACAGTCCCCTATACAGCATAAAAAGGAAAGATGATTATAATTATAGATACCTACTTCTAGTTTAGGCATGTCTTTTGTGTCGTCATAAAATTATCCCTAAAAACACACTGGTGAGCAACTAAATAGATATGAGAAAACATTAATATCCATTAACATCTCGTACAAAAATCACTGAGAACCTAATGAAGACCAAAAAACTACTTACACTTAATTTCAATACATCCGACACCCTCGACCCATCGTCTTAATAGCCATCAATTAATTAACTCAACATAGAGGAAACGCAACATTGTGGTTTTTGAGGCAATGCCTGATTGCCTCTACCTACCTACATCGATGTTATATTATCAGACTAGTGACCTGACCCTGTTTCGTTCGGGTCCGATCTACTGATGTGGCAAAAAGTCGAAATATCGAGATTTCTAAGCTATGTAATCATGATCAGCCCATAATATCCCCACTGCTGGCACACAGGCCTCCTTTCTTCAAGAGTGGGCTGTAATCTACCACACGGGCCCAGTGCGGGTGCAGGTGTCTAAGTATATTACACACTAGCTTCTTCTCGCAACTTTGTCTGCATGAAATTTGTTTATCCCCGACCTATTCCGTCACATCGCATCCCATCGCCTGCCCGCACTATAGTACTTCTTTTTTGCTTAGCTTTCTTTGTGACTCTTTTTTCTTTTTGCTCAGCTTCTTAAGGTCCTAGCGTGATATTATATAGCCTGTATCCGTTCTCAAGAATTGGGCTATCAAATGTAATTTTTTTTTTTCAAATCCAACTGGTAGTTCCGGATATTACCCCCTACATACAAACAAGTTTTATCTCTTTAATGACGGCACGATTGGCGCAGTGGTTAAGCGATTGACTGCTGCGCTGCGTGTCGCGGGTTCGATTCCCGCACGGAACAAATATTTGTATGGTCTACAAGTAGTTGTTCCGGGTCTGGCTGTTTGTGTCTGTGAGTTTAAATGTTTGTAAATGCACCCACGACACAGGAGAAATTCCTAGTGTGGGGAAACGTTTATAAAAAAAAAGTAAGGAATAAGTATATAAATAACTTTTCTGGAACAAATTCTCCTAAAAATGGTGAAAACCTCATCAAAATTCATTGCGTAGCTATGAAGAACTAAACGCCCTCACAGACAGACACGAAAAGCGACTTTATTTATACTATTTATAGATTACATAAATTTTAGACAAACTGCGGGTTTCGGCGCAGCTGCAGAGTTGAACTAATTTCATCTCGGCATGACAAGGGTATTAGTTGGGTCGAGTCGAGACCCTTTTTATAACTCAGGTTACTCGCACAAAACCTGCCTTTGTAACGGACCCGAATAATTGTCGCGGAAATTAAATGTGAAACCAAAACAATTTACAATTTAATATACGCGTGATAATTACTTTTTTTGTGGGAGGGGCCCGTGGCTAAATAATAACAGCCGCACAGGTCGATCGGTCAGGTTAAGCTACGCTTGCCGCGGTTGGTCTGTGGATGGGTGATCATCTTTACATACCGAGACCCCTCCGTGCCTCGGAAAGCACGTTAAGCCGTTGGTCCCGGCCGTCATTCGTGGATCTTTAACAGTCGTTACGGGTAGTCAGAAGCCCGAAAGTCTGACAACCAGTCTCACCAAGGGGTATCGTATTACCCAGTAACTGGGTTGTGGAGGTCAGACAGGCAGTCGCTCCTTGTAAAATACTGGTATTCAGCTGCATCCGGTTAGACTGGAAGCCGACCCCAACATAGTTGGGAAAAGGCTAGGCAGATAAGGTCAATCGATCATGTTAAGCTACAGTTGGTCTGTGGATAGGTGTCCATCTTTACATACCGAGAACCCTCCGTGCCTCGGAAAGTATGTTAAGCCGTTGGACAAGAACCTTATCTTGCGTAACGCACTACTAATCAAAATCTGAATCATTTTGAAGCTTTTTTGCTAATCCATTGCTTCATATGTTCGAAAAATTTATCTGATCAACAACGTAAATAACGCAATGAATGTCGTTGAACTATCAAAATGAAACCCATTGCTAGGTACTGATAGTGTATTACGCAATTACCCCGCCAGCTGTCATTCGTGGATCTTTGACAGTTGTTACGGGTAGTCAGAAGGCCGAAAGTCTAACAACCAGTCTTACCAAGGGGTGTCGTATTACCCAGTAAGGGTTGTGAAGGTCATTTATGCAGTCGCTCCATTTAAAATACTAGTACCATTTTGCTGAAACTCAGATGTGTCCTCTCGACATCCGTGTGTCACTAACGGGATGCAGCAGAATACCAGCGTCAGGTATTGTACCTGGCATATGCTGAGCTGGACCCATTTGGTGCAACCATGAGTCACACACCGCCCATAGATTTACTTATACGAGGTGTCTATGGGTCAATTTATCTTTTTAATCCTTGTTTTTTTTTTGTTTCACCTTTTTTGATGTTTTTTTTTATTACTTAGATTGTGTCTTTTGTTGCACTGAATAAACGTTTTATCTATCTATCTAATACCTATTCAACTGCAGCCGGTTAGACTAGAAACCGACCACCACATAATTGGGAAAATTCTAGGCAGATGATGATGAATTACCTACTTTTTTTGTGATATTTTAAGACATAATATTGTGTAGTGTTTTATAAATTAGTTAAAAACCATAAGGCTCTTTGTACACGACACGGATTCTTTCGGTACGACGTAACCGTGCCGTAGATAAGATGTGTCGACAGCAATAAGCTTCCATAGTGATCCATACAATACCGACGACCGTGCCTACACACGGCGAACTAACCGTAGCTTTTCATGGCAAGAAAAACGTGTGTGTACAAAGAGCCTAAGGTCTCTCACTCAATCATGAGATACAAATAAGTAATTATAAGGAAGATTACCTTCTCATGATCGAGTATACAGATATTACCTACCTATGTATTTTTATCCAGTCTTCAATCCAAACATGTGAGCTTGTCGATCTTTTCAGTCTCAGTTATAAGAAGTGTGATACTGAAGTATAGGTAGCTACCCATGTTCAGGCCTCCACGTGACGGCTTACGCAACATCGGTGGAAAACTACTTATTCATTTGGGAAAAAAAATATAAAAAGGAGCGGAAATAATCAAAGGGCATCAAAAAAATCGTCCGCTTCGCTGTCAACAGGAAAAGTGCTGATTCTTTGGCCAAATAATAGGCCAACCCTCTGGAAACGTGAAGAGTCGACCAACCGCACAGACTCACACATTATATATATACAGTTCTCATTCCTTATACATTTTTTTTGTCCCATATCCTTTATCAATATATATATAAAAATGAATCCCTATTTCCTTTGGTCACGTCATAACTTGAGAACGACTTTGCCGATTTCATCCATCTTTTTTTTAAGTTTTCTAATACTTTGTAGTAGGTTCTTAGGGAAAAAAATGACATATGGCAAATAATTTAATTTAATGTTCTGTGTCTCTCTGACAATCAAGCATTTTCTAACTGTATAGACAGCTATGCTGCTGGGTTTGTTGTGCCACTTCTTCCCAGCGATAGCACTAGGAAGTGGTGAAGGGCGGGCGTTTTTGGGGGACTGTGTTTTGTAATTTTGACGTTCGAAAAGTGTTGCTTCTCAGCCTAATTTGAATAAATGACTTTTGATTTTGATTTTGAATGTCGAAAGACTATTAATAAGTCAATGCAGTTTAACTCTCATTTCATTCTGATAATCGCATCACTTGAGAACGAAAAAGTTGTGGAAAACTTTCCCGGAAAATATTCAATTTCGGGAAAACCTGAACGTTATTTTTTACCAACCACTAATACCAACAGACAACAGAATTAACTATCGGGGGTTCTGTTATTGTAGTCGATCTAAAACGGCCAGTATTTCTATTTCGTTTCAATATACGATTTTCCAATAGTTTTAATTATACATGCAAGAATGTTATCGAGAACGTTGTTTGTGAGGTTTGATGCAAATTGCAAATAATTGAAGTTCGTACATAGTTTGTATTCCAAATATTCTGACGTAGTTGGGAGCTATTACTTGTAATACCTTAAACTATAAACACCCACCCATACTATAGTTAGTACCCTACATACTTTTATACCCAGTTCAGTGGGCCAGTGGTACCGGCTCCGACTTAAGAGTTTATAGGTCGTGAGTTCGAACCGAGCAGGCACTTTACTTTGTGTATTTCATCACGACTGCTCTCAAAACGGTGAAGTAATATATCGTAAGGAAACCGGCATGTCCTAGAATGAAAAATTCGAAGAGATGTGACATCCACCAACCCGTCAGGTGACTCTCACAGAAAAGAGACCTGCGTCCTAGCAGTGGAAACATGGCTTATTATGCTATGCTTTACTTTAAATTTTATCATTTTATTTCTTAAATCTGTTCAACTTCAACCATGATTCTGTAAGATAAACAGTAAAACTTTCGCTTTCATAATATTTATACAAAACCAATTACTTTACACTCTTAAACACTTTACCCTTTTGTTCTCACGGAATCCTTTTTCAAAAAAAGTAATTGAATCCGACACAAAGCTAAGCCGTGACAACTGTCACAGTCGAAGCGCACAGCCGGGGATTTAAATAGGCACTCCTAAATTATGCAATAATTTGTCTCGAATTAAAGGCTTGTAAGTATTCTTGAGTAGTATTCGAGCCTGGGTAAGATTTAAGAGCTTCGTCGCTCGCACAACTGAAAGAGATAAGAGTGGATCGCGCTAAGCTGGTGAATTACCGCCGTTTCTTTGTGCGACATCGGGCCGACTTCGTTAGACGCTTCGGAGAATGACTTGCCGTGTGTGAGCACGAATTTATTCAAATTCAAAGCATACCCGGCCCGCCTCCAGTGAAGTTAGTAAGACATCATTAACTCGGCAATAATCGTAATGAAATGTTCTCCGTGACCCAACAGCGACGAGCGTGGTAGACAATATTACCAACTTTATTACATTTTAAGGGCTGTAAGTGAGCCTGAATTACTCTGTAGCCACCGAAAGTGTATGGTGAAAGAAATAAGGAATTTTAATGTAGTCGCACGATGAGTAATAAAGAACTACGTACGTCAGTTTCGCGTTACCCGGGTGAGATCGCGAGCACGTAGTTCCACGTTTAATATACATATAGATTTTTGTGACAAATACACGTCGTGCTCATAAGAAATTCACCCTTGTCGGTGGCGTAGGGCGGGCCCTCGTGAATTATAACATAGAACGCCAAGTTTTTGCGCCGAGATTAACTGCGTATTACAAGCCGAAAGTATGCCAATGAGCCGGTGTTCTGAAACTTCTTAATTACTTACGAAGGGTTTTTTGTAGCGACCGCCTTACCAGGGTAGACACGAATTGTTTTCACATTTCAAAGTAGAAGAGCGACAGGAGAAGTTTGCATAGTTAACGTTCGCTGCAAAAACTTTAACATGAAACTTTGTCGAGATGTTTTCGCTGGAGAATGATATTATTATCTCGTCGAAACTTATTTAATCTCGTTTGATCTAATTCGTATCAGCAGAGGTGTCATGCCGTGTAACTGTAGCCTACATACAGGCACGACTAACTTTGAGTGCGTGTCAGTAATAACGGCGAACGAACGTGATGCTATTTGAATCTTCGATCTCTTTTTGTAAAACTTATGACACCTAATTTTAGTAGCTAGTGATGGAATAAAGTTATAGTCTTATAAACTTTATGATGAAACTAGCTTCCGTTCGCGGCTTGTCCGCGTGGTATGTCAATAAAAAGCCTTTATCCCTCCCCAGGGTAAACTATCCCCATAACAGGAGATTCGCCGGAGCAAACAGACACAGAGAGGGACAGACAGACAAAAATAAAAAATGGTTTTTAATACCACATAATTATACTTTCATATGCATTTAGTAAAAAAATTGTTATTTTGACATAACAAACAGACACTTCAATTTGATTGACTTGTACAGGATTTGTTGTTGGATACAGGATACAATTTTAACCAGTGTGCAAACTGTTATCATGAATTCAGCATATGATTCTAGCTTAGAATTTTTAGGTTGCAGTTTGCGCACTGGTTAAATTTTTATCGTGTACGTATAGATTAAAATAAAATTGAATACCTCAAGCAACTTAAACCTCTCTTGACAGCCAGCTAAACTTTGAGCTGGAAAGAAATCAAACACAAATCAACAAAATAAACAAGGATCAAAATCACCATAGAAACAGATACACAAGAGCAAAATTGACCAACACAATACAGCAAAGAATAAAAACAGCACACAAAGTGAATATCGCACTCGGCATTGTCTCGTTAAGCTTGTAAGATTAAAATAGCTGAATAGTAAATACGTTTAATAAACCACATCCCTGCAGCTTTGAATCACTGCTTCGTGAATAGCTATAGTGCTGTACACTCACAATAAAGTGGTTCAAAGCATTACCTACTAAAATGGAGTATCTCTGACCAAATACTTTTTTCATAATTTACTTTTTGGTCAAATATAAGTACCACTAATCATATTTTATTTTTTGTCATTGTCACTTCAATAATTATGACTTTCATTCTTTAAAAAATGTGGGAATTGGAAAGCAAAAGTTTTCCCAATTCCCACGAATAACCTCCCAGATATTCGTAACTTTTACCCCTATAATGAATGTACCCCATATCTGAATGAATAAACTTCTTCTTCGACAGACAATCCATGCCATGTTTATAAAATTCATAAATAAACATCTTACAACAAAGAAGACCTGCGGGGTAATATAGGGGCATAACCGCAACAGTTGCAATGGATTTAATTTTGACAGTTCAACAAGATTCATTGCGTTATTTGTGTTATTGTGTACCTACTCAAATTTGTTCCGTCTATTTTGTGTTTTTTTATATTTTATGTGACATCTTAATAATTTGTAACAATAATGTAAATTTAATATCCATATATCTATTGTATGCCCTAAGGGCGGGACATAGCTGATCTCAATTTTATTATTTAAGACCTATGTTATGTACAGACGCCAGCACTTCAAGCTACTACAATCTGTCAAATTTCTTTAATAGATTTTCAACTTTATCACTAAGACATTAAGGTTCAAGGTTGATTGGAAAAAATTTACAGTTTCGGGTAGCTTGACCTGCTGGCGTCTGTACCTACCTACCTATGATCCGTACTAAATATATTGATTGATTGATTGATATTTACGTTGCATTGTTGAGCAGACACATTTTTCGAATAGTGAAGTTATGGATTAGCAATAGGTATCCTTCAAAATTATTCAGATTGTGATAATTATTGATAGCGTGTTACGCAAGGTTAACGCAACGCTATAAACTAAACAAATAAATAAATTGGAAATTCTTGGGTAACCAAAGAATATTTAATACTCATAATTTCAAAGTAACTAATATAATATAAAGTTCTATTAGGTACTAAAATTGTTAATATGTAGAATGTCAGACATGATACACCGACCTCCATTGTGATGAGAAGCACTTAACAGTAACTTTACATAATGTGTTTCGTCTGACTTCTGTACCGAACTAACTTGAGGCGGACGTTGACTCCTAAATACGGTTTTAGTGGCGCACTAAGTTTTATTATAATAATAAACTTCAGTACACTTACAATAGTAGATTAACTTAACCAAAATTCAACTTTGTAAACGGAGAATACTATAACATTAAATTGGATTAAAATATAATGAATTCTCTGAAAAGTGAAATATCTGCATTTTGTTTTTAGTTTAGGTACACGTAATGTGGTGGTTAGGTACATTTACCGTGACTGTACCTTAAAGCTGTCTTTGTTTCGAATTTATTTTTGCTTTTTTTTCGCGAACAAGACGCACGGTTTGCAAGACCCTGATGTCGCATTAATCGTAATCGGATAAAACAGCATCAGCATAACAACGTCTCGGAATCCCAGCTTAAATTGATTGAAGGTGAACGGAGTCTTGTTACAAATCGCATCGCTTATGTCAACCGCTTTTCACCTTAAACATTGCAACAGAGATAATGCCTTTAACCGAAACGGTTCATCAGTATTCAGCGGCGAAGCAATTGAAACTGCGGTGGTGCTCGGTCCTCCCACTCAATTTTCCTTGTTCCGACGGCTCGAGTTATTTGCATCACAAAAACACAATGTCGAGGGAACGCGAGACCATTAATCACGCGTAGCGGAACTTCAGCACAGCGGTGAATAGCTTCAACCACACGCGAATGATTCAGACGTTTTGCTGCCCGATCGAAGGGCGAGTCGCCGCCGTCGCGACAGCGGCCTCCCCACTGATTATGTACCACCATGACGTCATGTATTGCATTCATAGCAAACTGTGCGAGCGTCGACCTCGGAAGGGGATGTCTTAGAACCAAAGTTTCATTTTAACGCCCCCCCCCCCCCCCCTATGATGCTCAAACGACGTGATGATAAATGAAATAGCTTCCCGACATTGTGTTGTACACGTCGACGTGGCTGTATAGGCCTCCCCAGAAAACACAAATTAAACCAAGAACAAGTTAAAACAACACAATTATCACCTTAACAAGCTGAAATTAATACAATCCCCTAAATTAAATTTATTGTGTAATTCGCAACAATGTGCCGGTAGGTACTGTTCAAATTGTCTGTGCCTATACTTTAAAAGTTTTTTAAGTGCCGGAACAAGCCGCCGTTTTAATTGCGCCAACCGGAAAGGGGAGAGATGAATGGAAGGAAACGGCAGCAGCCTTGCCAACCGCCCTACATTATTAAAACTTGCCTCTTACTCCACCGCGCTCCACTCTTGCAACTGCGAGCATAATGAATGGCGCATCTCGAATAGACTTGAAATAATTTCGTTTATAAAAAAACATAGTGGAAATTGGAGAGACGTTGAGATTTTATCTCCCGGAATTTCCCAGCTCAAGCACTAGTTCCACGTTTCTAGTTTGGACTGGCAAACTTTTTAGGCCACTTTTAGTATATTATGTGACGAGCTCAAACGACCTCGTTAGTCTACACGTATGTACGTCCTTCCATCACGCACGAGTCTTCTGCGAGCCACGTTACGTTACGTTACAGACGAGAAGTACTGTCATATAAAAACACATGGAAGCTACTTAAGAAGTACAATAGCATCATATATAACAGCGTTGCTGGAACTCGCAAAAGAGAACTTAAGGATTGAAGCTCCAAATAGTATAAACGAAATTCTGCAGAGCGTTTTCATGAATAATTCATATTATCTTAGTGGCCCAGACGTGTGATGCGAAAAACACAAAGCGTAAAAAATGTACAACATTTTCAACAACAAACATTGTGATGCGTCGCGACTTCACGAGCTAGGGGCGCGCGCCGGCGTGGCGCCTGCGTCTGTCGACGAGAGCGTTTTGTTAGCACGTTGAATTCATACGTTCCTAGAAAAACAACAATGAACCTGAAAACTAATTGCGTCCTTGATACAACGAGCCCGCTAGCTCAACGTAAACATTGTTTATAAAAGGTGCGAAATAGACGGGCGTCCCCGTATTACCGTGGCCGCCTTATTACATTGTACAAGTACCTCCACAAAGCCTCTGGCGTGCCTTATCTGTGGTACCACAAGAGCCTCATAAGCCCAGGTTGTTACCTCGGAACACATTGTAACACATTATGCGCCGACGCGCCGCCGACCTAACGCCCTCATCCGCACGTAATAAGAATATGTAGTCTTATGAATATTTTGCTCTTTCTTGACAATGTGCGATTAGAGATTACTGTTTTGTGGCTTCCGTGAAGCGACATGAACTGATATTACTGCCTCGCCGAAGATTTAGTTCTGAACATTATGTCTACCGGTTTCGTTATTATGAGTACCTATTGGATAGCTTGCTTCCTTGTATTGTTATATCTTTGAATGTTCTACAGAGTAGTAAACACATTGACATCACAGTAACATGGAAGCGAAAATGCCAAGTTCCTTATTTAATGGAAATGTTTACAAACGAATTAATTTCAGAATTCGCACGACACAACTAAATGCTCACATTGTTAGACCGTACATTTTCATTAAATATACGATTTACTTTTAAACCTATCAAACCAGCTATTTCGGGAGTCTGTAGGCAGCAGACGTACTCATTTATATTTAAAGCAACGCCGGTCATTTCTGAGTACAAAAGCGTGTAGCTTCCATTAAAGTAATTAGTTGTAATTAACCGATTACGTATTACCTCACAACACAACCGTTGACTGTGGTTTTAAATGTGCACAGAATCATAACATATATATTCTGATTATATATTCATCAGCTTCCGAAATGGAACAATTTTGTTTTGAATTTGCAGCTCGTTCGTGTTTAGTGATAGGGCAAGGCTGAGTTTTCCAATTCAGTTTATAATGTGCCAGCACTGTTGATGAAAGTTTGGCACTATATTATCGGCGTATTATCATAGGCGTAGTATTAATTTCAACTAACTTTGAAACCCTTTAGTATCCTCTATCCTCTATTGGATGAAGCCTAAATATTAAAAGAGGTCAAAGTTAACGTCAAATCGTTTATTACTATTTACAAGACCATCAAAAGGGTTTATTCCAGAAATCCCCACTAGATAAATAAAATCAATAAACTCAGCCTAGTGGTGATTTTGGGTAAAATAAGTAACAATCCCCACCAGGTGTTGTTGTTTCTGATAATTAACTAAAAAATGCGTTAATCTATTTAATTTAAATGTCAAACAAGTCTATTCATATTGGGTAAGAAATAAGAACAAGACACATCCTGTATCTCTAACCCCACGTTTTGCAGCGCTTCGAATGCAAAACTAACTTCGCCGCGGTGTGATCCTCAGTAGGTTTGCAGACTACGCATGTTTGCTTATTCCGTGCTCCTTTAACGACCCGGCGGGAGGTCTCATTGTACACACTACCGTGCTTGGTATAGACTACGTTAGCGCTATGGGACCCTGGTACGTAAGATCACATTGATATTGAGAGTTAATGTTCTGAATTTAGTAATACAAATAGTAGGTTGGATTAGGGGAAAGCCGGAATGCAAAACCAGTTAAATTTATCAGGGAGAAGGAAACTTTATCATATACTAGCTTCTGCCCACGACATGTTCCGCGTGAAATATCTTTTTTCCCTGATCCACCGCATCGCATCGCATCGCCCGCTACTACTTCGTTTTCGCTGTTCTTTTTTAGTTTTTTTTTCTTTTTCTTATTGCTATGCTAGGTCCTAGCGTGATTGATGTTAAAAGCCTTTCTCAAGAATTTGGCTATCAAATGCAATTTTTTTTCAGATCCGCCTGGTAATTTCAGAGATTAGAGATAGTATATGTAGATTATCGTATGTATATAATAGACAAAAGCCTTCTCCAAGTCTACAGAATTGGCAGACCCTACCTTGTGACCCTAGTTTCATTTTACGCCACCCATGATGGAGCGATAAAGCTTTATTTGTAACTGTGATGTGATGATACTGAACTGTTTTAATCAAATGCCGACTACAAGTCTCTCGCTCGCATTCATACTAAGGTATATAATCTGAAATTAAATGAACCAGTCCCTCTCGAAGAGAGGAGGCCTGTGTCCCAGCAGTGGGAACATTAAAGGCTGATTATGGTAAATAATAGTAATAATAATTTGAATGAACCAGTACAAAAACGTACAGAGATTATTTAATTTAAAATAAAATACCCAAAACAATTCACAATGTGATTAAGCAAGTAGAGAACACTGTCCAAAGCAGGATTTAAAATAATACTGCACAAAATCTTATGACCGCTGCCTTGTCACAGATATACAGTCAAAAAACTCTGTGGTCGTAATCTGGGGTCCGCAACGAGGGGTCTGAGAGACCTCCGTAATAATCGCTAGCGAAACGTCAATCACACGAGGGTTGAACCAAGGATGAAACTGAAGGGTTGGATTATAAGGGTCCGATTCAGGGAGGCAACAGGATTACTAATATTCAGGGCCACGGATGATGGCTTTAATTTACTTTTATTGAATATTCAATTACAGGTTGATTTTGTAAGTGTATTAAGGCTTTTGTGAAGGATTACGGACCTTGTTTCCTTCATTTTTGAATTAACTTAACTATAAAAGCAGGAAATTATATATTTTATTTATTTATCTCTACTTCTTTATTTTTCTATTTTAAGTTTTGTTTTTTGTGAATATTGTGTCTTATCTAACATGGGTCAAATTATTTAAATTGTAATTATGATAAAACAGCACTCCCTCTCTCCTTAAACATCTTTATTATATTTTCTATGCTCCTGTTTCATGTTTATTATTGTACATATATATATTTATTTATGTTAGTATAATATACTTTATGTATGTATTTGTACTATGTAAATGGTAGACAGACTACCTACAGTATTTGTCCCTCCTTCCCCTTTTTAATCCATCCAAAGGTTGTCTTTAAAAGATCGCTCTTAGCGATAAGACCGCCCATTGTGTCACCCTTTGTAAAATTTATATATTTACGTGTATGTCTATAATTTATATTGTGAACATAATAAAGACATGTACATGTAGCAAACAAACAAATAAATAAAATAAATATTCTATTAACTTATTTTATTTTTTTCTTAATAGGATGTTTGCGGAGTGTTTTTTGCCGGTATCAAGATGAATCGCAATGGATAAGTAATACCTGCACAAAAACTCATCTTCAGTAGGAGAACGCCATGCATGGACACTTTGTGAAGGCATTATGCTTCGTTAGGGCTCATGCCTTATTAGAGTACCTGATTTACGAGTATTTCAGAATTATATATTTTCCGTCAATTAGATGTCGAACCGACATAATTATCATGATTTGTGTTAGTGAGTAAATCGGCTATTTCGAAATTACACCAACCTAATTTGCTAAGTGGATATAAACATATTAATACCTAATTATTGTCCACAGCAGGCTAATATACATTAACGGGTTAATTCGCAGATAATCCCGCTTATGCACGAGTTACAGACCACAGGATAACGAAACGCCTATGTAGCAATGAAAACATGTTTTCATGGACGCGAGAAAGAATGAATGAAAAAATGAGTATGATTTTTTGTGTCGAGATTTCCCTCCGGATAATATTTTCTATTCAACTACCTTAATTAATTAGCGGTGATTGTGTAGAACTGTTGTGATACGGGCTATAGTCGGCCACAGAAAAGCCGAGGTTTTGTACAGGTTTTCCTTGACAACGAGGAAAAAAGGCCTCACTTACACGCAAGGTTGTTTTTTTGGCAAGGAACGACTCTTCGATGGTTAGAAATAGACTTGCCTTTGTCGTACACTACAAAATGTTTTTTTTTTTTGTGGATCACATTTCTGCTATTTACAAAGACTACGTTGGTTTTTGTTGTAAAATCCCGAAACAAGATTAGATGCGTAATTCAGTTTTCAGATTCTTTTTTAATGTTGCCCCACTCTTGGAATTTCTCCTGTATCGTGGGTGCGTTTACAAACATTTAAACTCACATACTTAAACAACCAGAACTGGAGCAACTATTTGTAGGTCATACAAATATTTGTTCCGTGCGGGAATCGAACCCGCGACACGCAGCGCAGCAGTCAATCGCTTAACCACTGCGCCAACCGTGCCGTCAGAATGTTTCATCAGTTCATGGAATAATATTATTATGAAGATAATACAATTATAACGCCCATTTACAAAGTTGGCAAAGGCTCGCCAAATCATACTGCGGCATTAATCTCATGTTAAAATCGCAACAAACGTATGAAATACTTACGCTACAATGCAAATGGCCACCGGTTAATTAACCCAACTCATGTGGAAATGTGCACTCATTTTAAAACAAAAAATAATATTTTGCATCCATATGAATGGCTACCGCACAAAGGGAAAATTATCGTACGAATAATATGAGCTTAAGGCTAAAATGAGAACAATAATTGTACGCTAGCTTTATTTAACATCACTTAACGCGAACAAAACAGATGCTAAAAGTGTACATGCGTCGATAAATCTCCTCGATCCCATTAATTTTATCTTTTCCACACATTATGAAGTGCAGTCAAACATCAATCAATTTAATTGAAACATTGTTTGTGGGGAAATTGAGTTAAAACCGCTACCTGAATGCGGAACGCTAAAAATAAAATGAATAATTTAGGCCGACGGTCGTTATGTGAATTGCAAATCGAGCGAAAGATTGTATTTACGTGAAATTATTCAAGCAAATCTTTCCTAACGAATTGTTTGCTTGCTTTCAAACTTTCCCAATTCCAAAATAGGTATTCAATTTTGGGACATTTTATTCAATAAATTTATATGGTTACATATTTAAATATTTTGCGTAAAAGAATTTAATTTTCAGAAAGTACCTACGATGAAAAATTTCTCCAAATTGTTTATGATCCACCGATAACGTCCAATAGACGTATTTTATTTCATATTTCTAGTAATAAAGTACATCATATTATGAAGATTAAAAAAAAATCCGGCTGAAAAATGGAATCTCCTTAATAACTTTTGAAATATTGCAGCTAAGTTTCTTTCTGCATGAGGGAGCACTTCTAAGCGTGTTTATCGAAACAATCAAGTGGATGAACATATGCGAGGAGTGGTATAGAGGGGCTCGGGGCTAAGTTGTGAATATATAAGCAGGTCTAGGGAGATAGTAGGATGCTCAGTTAAAGACAAAGGAATACGACACAAAGCTATTCCGAGCGAGTCGTCTGAATCTCCAGGGGTTTGCGGCTTGCGCTGGCAGCGCTATGTTTTCGCTGTAACTCGCCTGTTGCTGTGAACGTGCCACGTAAATATTAAGAAAATTCAACTGCAGTATTTTTGCCGAACACCGTCCATTCAGAAGCGAGACACACTACAAAGTCATTGTTTGCTTTTGTTTCTCCCTTTACATCTCCCACATAATATAATGGAATAATTATGAACAACACTCTCGTAACATATCTGACTCTTTTATCCTATTTTTACTGCACAAAATATTCCGTAAATGTTGGCCATTTTAAATTCTTTCGTCTCATTTTTCACCGTATTACACTCGGAGCTTCAGATTGTTTTATTATAAACTTTTTTTTAGAATGTGGGAGTTTTTGCATACCTGGCTCTGTTTTGTTCCGTATCATGAATTCATGAAACGAATTTTTTTGCATTTTAATTTTAAAAGTACTCATAAATTTTTGTGCTTAAAACAGGTCCGAGTTTGTGTAATTATGCGTTCGTTTATGTTTTAATTTCATACGAAAACTCATCTAGGTAATTAATATTATTTAGTTTTCTACGAAATGGTCTTTGTTCAAAGTTTAATTAGTCTTTTGTCCAGCAAATAATAATAGAAACTTCTGAAAAAATACTGTTGTGGTACCTGAGAGGCATTATGTCGATATAAAATGTTTGAAGAGAGCGGCACATTTGATACTGACGTGATGTTGTGATTCCATTCCATGGGTATTGTTTTTCAATTCGTTATTGTGACTCGCTGTTTTGTTGACAATTCTGTTCATTGTGCTCCAACAGGGACCGAAAGAATTATGTTCCCGTAAACACGAACAAATTTTAATAAACTCGCGATTCAATTTGTTATCTGTCCCTTTACACATTGTTTCACGAAAATCTAATCAAGCCACCGAAAAACACAATGGCTCGCGTTTCGATATCTGTTAATTAAAATCAATCCTTTCTTTAAATCAATTCTGGTGACAGTTAAATGAAAACATGTTTTTTGTTACCGTTTTTTAATACCTGTGTTGATATTTTTATTAAATTAAACATGCAGGAATATATAAACCATTGGCAGGCAGGTTGTTAATTGAATATTTCAATGCAGCATCAAATTATTATTCTAACTGATATTGCTAATTTCCAATTATGTATTTCGATATCAACGAGATTGATGATAAATAACAGAAAAAAAAAATGATGAAATGAAAATTATGAATGAAAAAAATGATGAACAGATGATAAAATAAAAAAAGGCAAATTAAAGCAGCTAGCGAAACTCCACAGCCGTGATGAGTATCGATATCTTAACACTAAGAGAAGAGATTTAATGTTTTTTTGGTTATAGTCATCGAGCACTGTTAGTTTGTTACTCAGATTAAGAGTTGAGAAAAACTAATTTAGTTTGTTTTTTCGTTTTTATTTAGCAATACTAATCACGTCCATGAAGTTTCGTTAGCTAATTAAATTTCAACCTGTGTACATATATTAGTCATGTTATTAATTCTAAATTCTATGGAATAGATATGATGACAAACTATAGATAATAGAAAGTTTATTCTGTCATTATTTATTAATGTAATTATCAAAATCAAATAAAAAAATATCATTTATTAAAATTAGGTTAAGAATCAGCACTTTCCGAACGTCAAAATTACTAAAGACAGTCCCCCAAAAACGCCCGCCCTTCACTTCCTAGTGCTATCACTGGGAAGAAGAAGTGACGCAACAAACCCCCCAGCAGCACAGCACAGCAATGTAATATTAATAAATTATAAATAATATAATTAGTAATTATAATAAAGTATCAAAACATTTTAATTGGAAAAATAGCTGAATATCTAAGTAGGGTCATTAATTTGCTGTTAATATGTTATGATCTTTAAACTGATATGACAAGTGGGTAGTTTCACTAAATGCGGATAATGGCCCAACAAAAAAAAAATGTTTTATCATCATTCGATATCGATACCCATTGCGTTTGCGTAGTTTCGCTAGCCAGTTCAATTTCATCCTGTACATATATGTACATGTTATTAATTCTAAATTCTATGAAATAAATATTATGATGACATACTATGGATAACAGAAAGTTTATTCTATAATATTATATTAATTACATTATTTATGAATGTAATTAATACTACATTATGAAGTTTCTAACATTTTAATTGGAAAAGCAGCTGAATACCTAAGTAGGGCCATTAATTTTCTGTTAACAAAATAAAAGCAGCTAACTTTTAGTGCTACACTATAATTGTTTTGAAAACTTCCAAGAAAATTGGGACATTAATCCACCACAACGAATACCGTAACGAAGGTTATACGAGAAAGTAAACGATTCCGTTGAATTTATAATAAAACGACAGCTAAATATCCGTACAGGAAATTAAATAGGAATCAGAACAAACCCCATTATAAAGTGTCATCAATCACTAAATCCAACTGGAGTATGAGCCTGCTGTGCGGAAAACACAAATACGTAGGCGTAGTGTACCTACTTATTATGTACCTAGGCAACTGTCATGACTGTCATTCATTCGTCGGTGACATTTCCTAATTTACTCGTATATAACGTTAAAATAACTATGCTCTGTGCACTAGGTTAACCGTTTTTTGACAGCTGCCTTATAAAGAACTATTCCAGATTACGTAAAAGGTAACATTAAAATGCGTAATAAAATAAATATATAAACTGCCTAATCTTATTGAATTTTCTTGTTTATGACTTCGACATGGTTGGCGCAGTGGCTGAGTGATCGACTGCTGCGCCGCATGTCACGGGTTCGATTCCCGCACGGAACAAATATTTGTATTGCCTACAGGTAGTTGTTCCAGGTCTGGCTGTTTGTGTATGTGAGTTTAAATGTTTGTAAACGCACCCACGATACAGGAGTAATTCCTAGTGCGGGGCAAAGTTTGAAAAAAAAATGTATACGCACTATGTTTTACATGAGGGACTTTATGGTGTACCTATTTGATTTGATTAAAAAAACAATTGAGTATGAATCAAGGAGATCAAGCCCAAAAATTCGAAGACATGTGACATCTACCAACCCGCAATGCTTGAAGAGACGATCGAGGCCTGTGTCCCATTGTGATTATGCATAATCATGTTCCCAATGCGATCACAATTTTCTCTTGCATATCTTACACTTATCGTAGAATTTTTTAAATTTCTAACGTGGAGATAATTATTATCGTGGACGTCCACGTCTATAAAATTAAATTTATTTATAAACCCCCGACCCAAACAAAAACCTCTAAAAACTAAATAATAATAGGTAGATAAGTTGCAGGAAATATTTTGATCTAAGCGTCCTCGCGTCGGGGGACGGCTAATGACGGCGAAACAGCTGACAATCTTCAAACGGCTGAACTGATTTTCTTGAATCATAGCTTCGATCAATAATAATAGTAGATTCCCGATAAGCGCTTCAAAAACGGCCCGAAAAATAAGACTACGAATACTTTTGTGGTCTTATTTCAAATTAGTATGGTCCAATCATAGCCAACATTAAGACCTCAAAATGCCGCAGTGTGCGTTGAATGTTCAAAAACTGTGTAAATAACCACCGTAACACCAAGGTTTTGGAAGGAATATCTTTTTTTCGGTAAGTTTATATCATTAAGTGTTTTTTATAAAATAGAAACAGAATTGAACAATAAATATAATTCAATAAGCTAATATTATAATTGTTTGGCCAATGTTTGCTACAACGCACCAACTATTGTATCAAACATCGACTGGTCTTGAACAGGGAATGCATGGAGTAGTGTTGTTATTTTATAATGTTATTTTTGTTTGTCGTTACGGGTCGTCAGAAGCCCGAAAATCTGACAACCAGTTTTACTAAGGGGTGTCGATTTACCCAGTAACTGGGTTGTGGAGGTCAGATAGGCAGTCGCTCCATGTAAAGCCTAGGGAGATGATGACCCTGGCGCTTCCCTCTGAATATCGTCACGTTAGAAATTATAAAAGCGCACATTGGCTACTAAAAGCGAGAGTGCAAGTTGTGTTGATGTAGGTCTGCACGTATTATAACTGCACAGAGATGCATTCTGCTTATAAAACGCGTGCAGAATGTGTACGGAAGCTGTAAAGATGCTTTTTGATATCAAAGTGAAAAGTCGTAACATCCACCTGCAAATTCATAAAATCATTTTGCGAAATTGTAGTCACCCTGAAGAATTACGTCAATAAACTAGTTAAAGACAAATAAAAATTGGATGGAGACGCTATTTGTAAGTAAAAAGTTATTACTTGCATCACGTGTATAACAGCCCCTTTTCATTAAGGCTTTCGTAAAAGGGAACAAAGAACACTGGTATGTATCCGCATCCGGTTAAACTGAAAATCCGACGTTCAAAATTGCCTTTTGTGTGTCTATTTGAAATAAATGATTTAACTTTTGCTGAGGTGGGAAGAGAAAAAAAAAGGTGGATATTTGATATATTGACTCCTAAAGGAATTTAATAGGGGATCAAATTTTTTATAGAAGTTCGTCATTTTCGCCGTCCAATCCCATTTGGCGCATGGCTTGTTGTAGCAATAATTGGGAAGTCATGTTCTGCAATGGTATACCAAAGCTGCAGTATTCATAAACTTTAATTACAAATTTGTGGTAATACCTTATCAGATCGATTCAAATGCATGGTAATGAAAATTAATACTAATACTTTGATGATACTGATCAATTTTGCATAATCTTAATTGCTTGAATTTCTATCCCTTATTTCACTACATTCTGTAGTTTATGTTCCTAGAATTGCAGTCACTGTAATTCCTTTACCAATAAATTGGCTTTTATTTGGTGTAATGGCAAAGTTCGATTTTGTTGTTTTGATGTTATATTTTTGTTCATTGAGGTTTGCCAGACGAAGACAAAGAGAAAAAGACATTTATTCGTCAGATAATATGGTAGGTACAAAGATGGTTGGTACGTATGGATAAGTTCGACACATCCGCCGCTACTAACGTCATACGAATATTTACAATGTGAACCATGTATGTACACGTGGGTATAAAACCTAACTTATATACTACTTATCTATATCTATACTTATAATAAGAATGTAAAAAAGTTGTGTCTGTACATTGAATATATTTTAAAAATAATAATTGAGGGGGGTTAAGAAACAGTAATAGAACACGAATCTAATAAAAAAAGTCTGTCTGTTTGTCTGTTTATCTGTTTGTCTGTTTGTACACGCTAATCTCCGGAACTACTGGTCGGATTTGAATGAAACTTTTTTTATTATCTAGCTATTAAACCTGGGCAACATATAGGCTATAATTTATTTTGGAAACTGGAACACCTGATGCAGAACCGCAACAGACCAGCTAAACTATAAGAGTTACATAAATGGCGCCTTAGAAAAAAATGTTGTGTCTGATGAGCATTTTCTGCTGAGAGAATAAAATTGAAGATCGGGAACACCTGATGTGGAACTCTTAGAGCACAGCTAAACTATAATATATATAGGTTTGACATCTTAGCAAAAGTTATTCAGTCTGATGAGCATTTTCTGCTGCGAGAATAAAACTCGAAGATCGGAACATCTGATGTGGAACTCTAAGAGCACAGCTAAACCATAGCATATATAGGAATGACATCTTTGCAAAAGTTGTTCAGTCTGATGAGTATTTTCTGCTGGGAGAATAAAATTCGAAGATTGAAACATCTGATGTGGAACTCGGAGAGCACAGCTAAACTATGGCATATACAGACATGACATTTTAACAAAATTTGTTTGGTCTGATGAGCATTTTCCGCCGAGATAATAAAAATCAAGGATCAGGAACATTTGATGTGGAAATCACTTTATACTAATATATTAACATAAGAAACGGTCTACCCGGTAACGCAGGGGAGCAGTCACTTAGATCTTGATTGCAAAGTTATTAAAGTACATTAATAACCATAACCATGCCACGAAAGAGGTCAAATCTTTCGCAATGTTCGAAAGGAGCTAAAAGATTGAAGATCATTAGATCCCAAGAATCGAATGAAGAACGCCAGGCAAGACTTGATGCTGTTCGACAACATAAGGCTGTATCTCGCCCGGCGGAAACTTCTTCGGATCGTGAAGCACGACTTAGCGCTGATCGTGAGCGTCATGCATCGTCTCGCGTTTCTGACACTTACACACAAAGAGAATCACGCCTGCGTTCTCAGCGTATTTACGCATCTACATCTAGGTCTCTAGAGACCAGTGAGGATCGTGATGCGCGACTGACCGCTGATCGTGATCGTCATGCATTGTCTCGCGAGTCGGAAACGTTAACGGAAAGAGAATCACGCTTGAGTTCTTAGCGTATTCTCACGTCGACTTCTAGGTCTTTAGAGACCAGTGACGAACGTGAAGTGCGACTGGCCGCTGATCGTGATCGCCATGCATTGTCTCTCGAATCAGAAACGTTCACAAAAAAACATCACGCTTGAGTTCTCAGCGCATTCGCACGTTGACTTTTAGATCTCTGGAGACCAGTGAAGAACGTGATGCGCGACTTACGGCTGATCGTAGTCGTCATGCATTGTCTCGCGAGTTGGAAACATTCACGGAAAGCGAATCACGCTTGAGTTCCCAGCGTATCCGCACATCCACCTATAGGTATCTAGAAACCAGTGAAGAACGTGATGCGCGACTTACGGCTGATCGTGATCGTCATGCATTGTCTCGCGAGTGAAGACAGACACTGAAAGTTGGTGGTGTTGATTTGAGAACCGGCTGTTTTTCTCATGGCCAACTTTATGTTGCTTTCTCAAGGGTTAGCAACGCTTCCGGGCTTTATATTCTGGCACCCGACGGAAAAACCAACTATATAGTTTATATAGAATTTTTTTAGAATAGTAATGTTAACTAATTGATATTAATTTCGCTTCATAATTTCGGAATTAAAATAATTCTACCTTTTTATTTTAATGGAGTTATAACCTGTCCAGTCTACAACACTTAATCTAAGTTATACCAAACTTAATCGAAATCTTTCATCGGTTTTGACTGATTTATTGGCTGACATACCAACGCACAGTTCAAACTCTTGCCAAAATTCCTATCGGAACGAGAAAGGGACTGGATCCGCGCACGAAGTCGCGGGCAGAAGCTAGTATTGTAATAAATCCAGAGAAGATAGGTTAGTTCTACAAGATGTTTAAATTGGCAAACAGCTGGATGAACCATAGCATTGTGCCTTTACTTCCCTATCCTCACCTCTGCTCCAGCACCTCTGCTACATTTCACGAGTTATGTTTTTAAGACCATCACACCACCACCATGTTTGCCAATGTGTTGCCAACTTTTGACATAAGCTTGAGCTGCCTGTCTCGCATGCCTGTAGTCTGACCAGACGCAGTCGGAACGCGATACGTAAACGCAACGTTAACTCGAATGATGTTATACGTTAAAACGCTCGTTTATACTAACTAAAATTATTATAAATGCGAAAGTAAGTTTATTTGTTACGCTTTCACGCTAAAACGGCTGAATGGATATGGAAGAAACTTAGCACATGGGTAGACCTTGACCTAGAGAAGGACGTAGGTTACTTTTCATCTTGGGTCGCAGACGAAGTCATGGGCAACATCTAGTCACTAATATTTACTTAGTTTAAAGACGTTATTCGTATCTATGGGTCATACTGCTGCTTGATACAAAAATGTAATCCAAAATGCTACAGAATTTATTTACGGAGGTATTTACGAGTCAAAAATCTTTAGAATTTACGTTACGTCACCTCCGCGCGGCCGTGCTAGGCCCACTTAAGCTACGGTTTCGTAGAAAAGCGATGACCGCACATAACGGCCGCAGCACTGACGGCTGTCATGAAGATGATGACAGCGGGAAAGATTTAAACTGCTAAATACACCCTACCGCATCAAAAGATAGTCACGTTTCTGTTTCGTTTTGACACCTCTGACACACAATGACGCACTGACTTCACTAGATTGTCATGGAAACGCTATATAATAATGTTTAAGCTCACTCTTCTGAGTATGGACACTTTTTCGCTTAATTAATTACGATGAGGGCAGATCTAGCGATTTAAATTTTTGGGCAGCAAGTTTTGACTTTACAGTATCAAAAACGCTCTCAAGGAAAACAAACCAACTTACTTTCATAATAACGTTTCGGTGACGTCATTCGCTAGTACATTGCGGACCCTACGTGGGCGGTCACCGGCCCGCTCTTCTAGAAAAGCGTATCTTCAACCCTGTGACCCTTGCTATTGTATACTAGCTGCGCCCCGCGGTTTCACCCGCATAAGTTTCGATCCCGTAGGAATATCGAAATAAAAAGTATTCTATATGTTAATCCTAATTATAAACCATCTGTGTGCCAAATTTCATCCAAATCCGTTTTGTAGTTTTTGCGTGAAAGAGTAACAAACATCCATCCATACAAACTTTCACGTTTATAATATTAATAGGTACCTATAATAATAATAGGAATTAGCAGAAAAATAAATACAGTGTCCGAATAATACGAAATCCGTTCTTCCTAGAACGAATACCTACATTCACAAGGGCATTAGCTGGTGCTAAGCTAAGATTAACCTATGATATGCATGCGCTTGGCGCTTTTGTATATTCGAACAAAGTTTACCAGCAAGCGCACCCGTATCAACATAATATTTCTGCTTGTATATCCTGTATTTCACTGGATCATCATCATCTGCTTTCCCCAACTATGTTGGGTTCGGCTTCCAGTCTAACTGGATGCAACTGAATACTAATATTTTACATGCAGCGACTGCCTTTTTTGACCTCCGCGACCCAGTTAATGGGTAATACGATACCCCTTGATAAGACTGGTTGTCAGACTGTCGGGCTTCTGACGACCGTAACGGCTTAACGTGCTTTCCGAGGCACGGAGGGGTCTTAATATGTAAAGATGGTCACCCATCCACTGACCAACCGCAGCGAAGCTCAAGCTGATCGATCGACCCGTGCGACTGTTATTACTTAGCCCCTGTATTTCACTGGGCATTAAAACATATTTGAATTTCACATAAAATTTCACAAAATTTTAACACCTCTCGAAGCTTCAGTTGCTATGATTGACAGATGTTCCCGGTATTTAAAAGCGGATTCCTGGCATTGAAAAAAAAACAATGGATTATCATACTGAAATAAAAACCAAGCGCAGCCGCGCAGTTTGGATTGTAAACTGCACACAATATTTCGCAGAATTTAATATTTTAGTATTACCTATTTTACATGTGAAAGGGTTTAAGTAATATATCTACTGTGTATGCCTTATAGAGAATACAATTGTTATAATAACTATATTTTACAAGCGCTTTTAATTTCAATAACAAATTGCAATATTTATTGCATAAAAATAAACTCATTCATGTCTTTCTTGCTTTGATTATAATTTTACAATACATTTTTGGTCAAAACCTATCGTTTAATATGATACGTTGGATGGTTTGGGCAACACAGACCACCAGATAAACAAACGCATTCAAAACTAAACTTAAAGAATGGCTACTGAGCCGTACTTTTGACGAAACAGAAAGTTTACTGTGCTGCTAAGTTAATACCCACCACATTCTGATAACACACACAACTACACACACATTACACCCCACATGTCCTCACCTCAACTGTTTTTGTATTATTACTCTATGTAGTTAGCTTCTTTTTTACTAACTTTTGTTTAATTATAAAATTAAAATATTAATAGTTAATTATTATGAATTTATAAATACCAATCTTGCGCTAGCAGAACTGATTCAATTAGTAACTTTGAGTAGTGTTGGGGTCACCAAGATACAGGCTGTGCCTAGTTTGGGACCCGCTGTTAAATCAGTCTAAGCTTTCTGTTGGTTAGAACTTCATGCTAATACTTGTATGTTTTTGAACTATGTGTAAGTTTTAATAAAAATGTAATTAATTCAGGTCGATTTGGAATGTTGTTTGTCAGCTGCTTAACCGGGCTTGCCTGTGGTTGCCTCAATAAATTAATACGTATACCTCCAGCCAGGGCTTAAGAAACTTAAAAACAAAGCGTTGTATCCGGCTAGTCGCTAAGGGCACCCCGTGTGGTACGAACCTCGGCTTAGGGCGCCGCTGGGGGCTGGCAGCAAGGGACAGACTGAATCGGATTAATAAACAAAATATGCATATAGGTAGGTAGTGTCTACGTGGTGCCTACCTATTTATAAATCACAATGTTTTTTTAAACACGAGTCCAGTAGCTCCATTAGATGATGCCTATAATATCCGACCGGCCGACCTCAAAATGCTCGTTTTATTTGGTTTATGTAACAATTAGAGAGGCAAATAGCAGGAAGGGGTTCCGCGTACCCCGTAATATTAGCCATTTGGGTTCCCGAAATTAAGCTTCACTCCGTACGTCACTCGTCGAACATCTTTGTTTCAACTCTAGCATATAATCCAGGTTGGCAGGGACATCGACGCGCACACTGAAACCATGAATTCAGCACATGATTCTGTCGGTTATAAAAAAAAAAGTTGTCACCTACGCGGTCAAAATGTATGGAAAAGCATTTTTTTTTATTTTTATAAATTATTTTTTTACGTTTGTTGTCTACAATCATGTGCTGAATTCATGGTTACATATGCGCGCCGCGCCGATGTCCCTGCCACCCTGTATTAGTGTATACCATTATAGTCAGTATAATGTCTGCCTTGCACTGTTAGAAACTCTTACAAAAAGGCTGTTGGAAAAATAAGTTTAGGTAGGTAATAAATCACAATTATTTTTTTATAAGAAAGTTTTAATTCAATCATGAGATCTCTTTAGAAAAGTAACTTTAAATCGAATTGATCACAAAACTTCTATGAAGAGTTTAAAATTATATTCTTTAACGAAAGAGCTTCTATCGACTTTGTACGTGTTTTAATCAATAATGCATAGTTTACACTGCGCACGGAGACGATTTGAAATGTATTGAAATATTCCCTTATATTTGATTAATGTTGCACGGTGACAAAGATGTGTTTTATGATCCAAATCTGCGAGTAACACTGTAATCGTACGTGTGAACCATTTTCTGCTATAACGATGTTGGTCCCTTGGAGAAAATTGTTCAGTTTGATAGTCATGTACCACACCCTTTTTGACCACACCTTTCATAGAGACGGTGTATACTCATTTACATTTAGGGTCAAATTCGCCACTTTTATCTTTTATGGTGGTTTGATATATTTCCTATACAATACTGTCAAATCGACATTGATTTCTATAAATAAAAGTTAAATGATGATTGAAACACAAGGCTTTGGGGCTGATTCTTCAATTGACAGATATTTTTTAGTCGTAGAATAAAATTGACGTCTGAACAGATTTTGTACGGAAGAACTGTCAAAAATTCAAAATTATTCCTTGGATAAAATTATATGGCGTTGGAAAAATCAACCTTTAATTTGCTATCAGAGTAAAAGTACTCCAACGCCAGACAGAAAGATTAAGCTAGTTGCCCATTCCAAAGCGTAGTAGGTACCTATGGAGAAGAACGGGCAAGAAACTCCACGGACACTTTTAAATCATAAAATTGTTACAAAATATTGGTTACATCATTTAAAATTATACATGTGAGAACGATGTGTGCGACGTGCACGTTAAAAACGTCCGTTATAAAACAGATAAAAACTAGACAAAATTTACAGCTGCAATCGACCTTTTACATCAGTCAGCAAGATTACTTAAAAGAGTATAATATTAATCTATCCAAACCTATAGAGAGATAATACTGTCTTTAGTAGCTCATTATTTTACGAACTAATAATAAAATATAATTCATTGTAACCCTTTTAAAAACCACAGCAAAAATGGACTAGACTAATCTTTTCTTTGTCGGTAACGACAAAGCTATTTAGCTTTTATACTAAAACCTTTTAATATTTTATACCAGAAAGGATCCTGAGACCACTAATTAGCTCTGAATTTTTCGAACTTTTGCCAAGTTTTTTATTTCAGACTTAGTACCTAATATAAATGAGACGCATTAAAACTTATATAACGACTGATAAACAGTATTGAAATAAAAACTAAATAAAAGCTTTTAAAAAAGAGAGTGTGTGCTTATGGATGACCCAGTGGTATCGGACCCGAGTTACGAGTTGTAGGTCGTGAGTTCGAACCCAAGGAGGCACTTTACTCTGTGGATTTTATTTCATAGCCACTGCTTTCAAAACGGTAAAGGAATACATCGTGAAGAAACCGGCATTTCGCAACCGTGAATTACGGCCCACTCGCTCTCACACAGAGGAGGCCTGTACCCCAGCAGTGGAAACATTATGGTGGTGGATGGTGCTTATGACCACACGATAAAAGTGAAAACTCACAGTAAACATGGCTGATGACAGTTAATGACCAGCTGAAGCCGAGTATACCCGATTAAGCGTCACCGACCCGAGCTTGACGATTCAGTTTTGTTCACTGTTCGGACAGAGAGCAAAGTGCGTCTTACGAAATTTTCACTTCAAAAACAAAGCCGTAAGTCAATCAATAACCAAATCTACCCAGAACAGATAAGTCTTTACCATTAATATCACCTGCTAACAACCTTTGTGGCCCAAATTCAACAAACTTGGCAATCCACAAGAGGCTTGAAGTATCAATCTGCGATTCAACTGTAAACTGTAAACAGACCTTACTTTACCTCAATGGCAGGTCAAGATTTAGTAACTAATAAAGCATTGATTGAACTTGACCTTTTAATTACTACCCGACTGCGCGGCTGCAAAGATAGGATTATGTTATTGATGTTTGTATCTTTGCACCTATGTGGGAAATGGACAGATCATGATGAGAGCTAAGACGAAAAAATGGACTAAAAAAAGGTCACAGAATGGTACACTAGGAATGGAAAAACACGTAGAGGAAAACAGAGGAAATGGTGGAGGAATGATCTGCCAAAAGGTTGGCGAAGAACAACTTTGAACCGAAATAAGTGGAGGGAAATAGCGCTCAATGTCGCAAGACAGCCTGACCTGGTAGCTGATACTTGTTGATTTGGTAATATAAAGCGAACAAGCAGTTTATAAGAACTTGTTTATGTACAAAGGATCAGAGGAAATAAAAGCTATTTTTATGATATGCTCAAAAACGTAAATAACGCAATGAATGTTGTCGAAATGTCAAAATGAAAGATATTACGCAATTACCGCTGGTCATCCCGTCACTTTCTCCTGTACTTAGTGGCCTGACTAACTTAAGGCATCTATTGTATGGATACTTTTGCCCAGCCATGGTCATATTACGTACATACGGCTGACGTAACACGCTTATCCAATTTTAGCCTGCCAGCCTTTTAATATAAGTCACATTTTTCCACATAGCTGTATACGACAGCTGAAATCTGATATGGTCAGATGCAAACGACATGTCGTGATAAATAAAGATGAAGGAATAAGTAAATAATATCTTCAAGAAGGTAGCAACTACGTCATCAAGCATACAGGACACGTAGTCATATCTACTTAAAATTGAAGATTTGTTAGCATTTTGAGGAGACATTTTATGAAAGCATTAAAAGATACGAAACAGTCTGTAAATATTAATATACATCCATGAATAATCAGCGTATAATGTTCTTACTGCTGAAACACGGGCCTCCCAGCTTCTGTGAGATATCAGTGCGGGTTGGTAGATGTCACTTTCTTCGAAGTTTTGGTTCTAGGATATGGTTCCTCACGACGCTTTCCTTCATATCAAATGTTAGCACGTCAATAACATAATACATACCTGTCAGTTCAGCAAATTTACTACCCGGAAATATAAATAGTATTATAGAGATATCCAGTCTCTTTAATACTATTTATATCTTGACATATTAATAATAATATGTTATGAGCCAAAATAAGGCAAAACATAGATGATATAAGACATCAAACAAAATTAAATGATAATATATGTTCTTGACAAGCTTTGATGTTTCGGGTTAAGTCAGAACAACACCAGCGGAAAAAATGAAATAAATAAAATATAATGGTAGGTACTAAACGAACGAACAGATTAGGTTGATGGGAAAAAACATGTTTCATTAGATGGCGCAATTTTCATGCTCGAGCCTACATGAAAAAAATAATAAAGGATGAGGGGAGAGTACAACAATCATAGCTCTCTCTGATTACAGCGCGTTGCTCTCAATGCTTGTTATATTAAAGAACCTCGCATGGGGACGATGCGATGGAGAGATGTACGCAAGTAAAAAATGGAGCACTTTAACGTGCGTGACTCTTGTTTACATAATCCAATTATTATAGGAGGAAAGTTGCGAATTTTTAACATAGACTTTACAACTATGAATCAAAATGATAATTGGTGTTAGGTAGTGCAACACTACCAATCTGATTATTATAACATGGTAACAATGGCAAGGCGACGCAGTCTACGCTCGCTCAAGCGTGCATGCATTACCCTGTCTCACTTTCAATTAAGTATAATTAATACCGCATGGTGGACTATTCTTATTATAAGATCTCCCCGAAGACGTCCAGGTCAGAACTCGACCACATAAAAATTGGTAAGTAATTTTTCATAATTAAAATGGGAAAATCTATAACTGTTATATAAGGTATTCTCAACGCTATTTTTAGAGAGGCGAGCAACCTACAACTGAAACCTTTTTTTTTGGGGTGGGAAATCATCATATGTCTTCTCCCGGTCTGGGCGGAGCGGGAAGGCGTGTCAGACTTTTACTGACTAAAACCCACCCTTGTTCCTTCAGTTGCCTGTGCCAGGGGGCACGGTATCTCTTTCGTACAACCCGCGGCCTTGGCAGGCATCGGCCCTAGCGGACATCGTCAGTTCGTGCTGACATCTCTTTGAGGCGCTCGTGGAACACAACGCGCCGTCGACCCGGGCCTGGTCCTTATCGGGCGGCGAGCTGCCCATCCCATGTCAAAACCTTCAACAACAACAACATAATCAACCTCTAATGTACAGTTCCTCGTCAACATTATCTGACCCACCCTAAAAACAAACGAATTTGGACCCTCTGGCTGTAACATTAAGGTTTATTCAATTTATATGAGCTTAACAGACAAGTGCACGAGGACTTACAATCAATACAGACACGCAAATTTCATCTTTATAACGTTAGCATTAGGTTATATGTTATAACTACTTGTTATAATATAATTAGTGTAATAGCTTATTTTAATGATTGCGTTCAAGTAATTCTGGTCTCGTGGTCTGTGTATAAGACTGAGAAAATTAAGGTGCGAGATCAAATCCTGCGACGATGATATTGTTTTGCTTTCAATTTAGAATTTATTCCAAAACTATTTCTTGTATTATTATAAAGAACTATAGACGGATAATCTTCAAATATAAACTTTGTAAAATGGTAATATTTTCGCATAACTTGTAATAAGTGGGTAGTTGAAAAATAAATATTATTTATTATAAAACTGGTATTCAAATGCTACTAAGGGTATGCAGTGACTACGCTCAAACATATTTGACCTTGTCTTACTAAATTACAAAAACAACGTCTCTTTACCATTTTTTATTTTCTATTTTGTAGGTAGATTTTTTTATTATCATGTCTCAATGGAGTGATTATTTAAAATACAAAATAATCTATTTGCACGAGGAAAAGGTTGGCTGCTTGTGCTGTGCAAGAATAAACTTTATGAAAGTATACTATATGGTTCAAATTCTTTAGAATATTGCGTCTAGCATAACAACTAAGATCAAATTTCAATGCTACTTATAAGAGTTGAGTTGGTCTTGTGGTCACTAAGGTAGTGCGGTGTTCATCGTTGTCTACGTTCGAAACCGAGTTATACCTAAATGTAGCTTTTTGCTCAGCTGTTTTTTTTTATTATTTTATTACACTTTTTTTTTTACATTTCTTTAATGGACGACGTAGGATCTTGTTTTTTTAAACGGGCAGTTTGTATAGAAATAAAATTAAAAAGTTGCAAGTTTAAAATGTTTATTATTTCATTAAAACACTTAGGTAAGATAAAATAAGTAAATGCTCATATATATTTCCAAATTAATATACCTACATTTTATATTAATATGCCATAATCAAATCTAACCATTTATTAACATTAAACAAGGCATGCTTATGCTTAAAAGTTTGTTATCGAGAAAATTAATTCATGTGTGAAATGCTTTACAGATTTATAGCTGCCTATATGTAGTGAATAAACATGTTATTTAAATAGAAACAATCTATTTATAACAATAACATCACCACATAATCTGCAACATTTTAATGGTTTAACAATCAATCCATTGAGCATTTACTTACATGGTGTGTTTAAAAATAGAAAATAAAAAAAATAAAATTTAAATATTCCTGGGCGAAACGGACCCTTTCTTCGCGATGAGCAGGTGTCAATGCAATTTTCTGTGCCGGTTTATAATTCCTTATCCCAGCAGCGTGTAAATGCCTTCTCACTGTTTCCACTGAAATATTGTGGTTTATTGCGGTTACACGAATGGGCAAAAAATGGATTTTCAACTTGACTTGAAACAACGGTGGCGTTCGAATTCGGGACTATACTTGATGGCTTTTGCTCCTGGACGAATCCGCTGAATATTTCCATTGTCTCCATAACGTCTTAGGCATAGACTGACCGTATTTCTCTAAAACAAAAAAAAAAAACATTTTTGGAACCGTGTATGTAACTTGTAAGGAGTGAATGTAATGGTAAAATAGCCAACTACGCGTTCGTTAATCACAATCAATAAAATAAAATAGGTATAAAAAAACACTTACTGCTATATTAAGTCGATGACCAATCTCTCTAATTCCAACATTCTACTCATGTAAAAATATGATTTTATGTTTGGTAACACCAAATTGCTTAAATATACTTATCGAGTTATGTGAAACGATTTACAAATGTGTGAGCGCAGTCACTGCTATTAGGCGTAGTGTAACTTTTGTCACTTAGATGAATTTATTATCTACCTCACGAAGCAAATATATTTTTTACTTCGTTTCCAAACATTCTTGGTAAATATAAATTCTGTGAACTTAAAGTTTTTCAATTTACCCACCTGTCTACAAGATAAGTTATTAGGCGTAAATCATATTGGTCGTTCTTTAATAACGCAAGCAATATTGTAGAAATGAAAACAAATTAAAAAAGAAACTGATAATATAGGTGGACTGTATTTTCGAACCCACATGTTGTTCTTTGCCAATCCAGCATCAAACCGCTAAGCCACAAGAACTTGTTAGCACGTCAATAACATAATACATACCTGTCAGTTCAGCAAATTTACTACCCGGAAATATAAATAGTATTATAGAGATATCCAGTCTCTTTAATACTATTTATATCTTGACATATTAATAATAATATGTTATGAGCCAAAATAAGGCAAAACATAGATGATATAAGACATCAAACAAAATTAAATGATAATATATGTTCTTGACAAGCTTTGATGTTTCGGTTAAGTCAGAACAACACCAGCGGAAAAAATGAAATAAATAAAATATAATGGTAGGTACTAAACGAACGAACAGATTAGGTTGATGGGAAAAAACATGTTTCATTAGATGGCGCAATTTTCATGCTCGAGCCTACATGAAAAAAATAATAAAGGATGAGGGGAGAGTACAACAATCATAGCTCTCTCTGATTACAGCGCGTTGCTCTCAATGCTTGTTATATTAAAGAACCTCGCATGGGGACGATGCGATGGAGAGATGTACGCAAGTAAAAAATGGAGCACTTTAACGTGCGTGACTCTTGTTTACATAATCCAATTATTATAGGAGGAAAGTTGCGAATTTTTAACATAGACTTTACAACTATGAATCAAAATGATAATTGGTGTTAGGTAGTGCAACACTACCAATCTGATTATTATAACATGGTAACAATGGCAAGGCGACGCAGTCTACGCTCGCTCAAGCGTGCATGCATTACCCTGTCTCACTTTCAATTAAGTATAATTAATACCGCATGGTGGACTATTCTTATTATAAGATCTCCCCGAAGACGTCCAGGTCAGAACTCGACCACATAAAAATTGGTAAGTAATTTTTCATAATTAAAATGGGAAAATCTATAACTGTTATATAAGGTATTCTCAACGCTATTTTTAGAGAGGCGAGCAACCTACAACTGAAACCTTTTTTTTTGGGGTGGGAAATCATCATATGTCTTCTCCCGGTCTGGGCGGAGCGGGAAGGCGTGTCAGACTTTTACTGACTAAAACCCACCCTTGTTCCTTCAGTTGCCTGTGCCAGGGGGCACGGTATCTCTTTCGTACAACCCGCGGCCTTGGCAGGCATCGGCCCTAGCGGACATCGTCAGTTCGTGCTGACATCTCTTTGAGGCGCTCGTGGAACACAACGCGCCGTCGACCCGGGCCTGGTCCTTATCGGGCGGCGAGCTGCCCATCCCATGTCAAAACCTTCAACAACAACAACATAATCAACCTCTAATGTACTCCTGGGACACAGGCCTCCTCTCTATGAGAGGAAGTGGGCCATGATCCACCACGCGGGCCCAGTGCGGGTTGGTGGATGTGACATGTCTTCGAATTTTTTTATTCTAGGACATGCCGGTTTCCTCACGATGTTTTCCTTTACCGTTTTGAGAACAGTGGTGATTAAATTAAATACACAAAGTAAAGTGCCTGCCTGGGTTCGAACTCGCGACGTACAACTCGTAAATCGGGGCCGTTATCACTGTGCAACCACTACTCTACATTCATATCTCGCCATATTCCTCTAAGGAGTAGGCAGAGTTGTATCGCTTCTTCCCATGCAAAAGATGGGACATATTGGTTATGCAATCTGGCATTGATGATGGATGATATTACAGGGTCAGCACTGCACAAAAAAAAAGCTTCCCTGACATGAAAATCAAACCTAAAATCCCGTACCAATAACGCAGGATCAAGTCAAAAATATATGACCAAATAAACGTTAAGTTAACTGACTCCTAGCCGTTTCTAGTTACGTCCGCAACTACGGACGGGTGGCTGGCTTAATGTGCTCTCCCAAACACAGAAGTCAAGCATCTACTAAACCCGTCCAGTTGCCGACTAGTGAATTTTGATTCCGACCCAAGAGACAAACTAAGGAATAATATGGTTTCGTAGGTACGGGTACCCTAAATGAACATCAAACTGTTTGCTTGCAAAACGTTAACCTTCCTATTACAAAACGTGGTTTAACTGTAGTCTTTGTTTGAGTCTATTGTTTGTGACGTTAAACAATGGCTTTATACCAGAGAAATCTTTGAGCCATGTTTTGTGATAAGGAGGACAGACAATTACTACTCCGACCAATCTTTAGGAAATGAACTAATTCGGGCTATGTGATTTGTAAAATTATTAATTATATATTTGTCGGAGATGGTATAGGTATCTGTCTCACGTTAGCATCAGGCATATTTTAATTACCGTGGGCGTACTATGGGTAGTGTTGGTTATAGCACCATAGAAAAATGGTTTGCAGTTAAAATCAGATTACAATTCACAAACAAGTTAGTCACACTAGCGAATGTAGGTACACAACTCAACGACACATGTTGTTCGTACGATGTCCAATGTTTCGACTCTCTCGAGAGCTCCGCTCACATCGCTTTTGTAGCTGTTGCTCTCGTCCCACCACGAACTTACGCTAGACTCGGTCTAGCGCCACGAGATGGCGCTAACGTTCCGAATAGTCCAACGAATGACTCCGACATATTTTTATTTTTGCCCGAGTGTATGTCGACGAGAACGTGCTACCGGGACAAAAAGTAGCGTATGTCCTTCCTCAGAATGCCATCTATCTCCATGCGAAATTTTATCAAAATCCTATCGGCGGTTTAGGCGTGGCAAGGTAACATATAGCGGCCATATCAGTACACACTCTGTGAACAAAAATTCAAGTGTCTACCAATTACGGTTCAAAATATATAGCCCTGTGACAGACGGACGCACGGACAGCGGAGCCTTAGTAATGGGGTCCTGTTGTCACCGTTTGGGTACGGAACCCTAAAAAAACATTAACAACGGGCAATAAAAATACTTGTTTCTGATTTTTTCGACTATGCCTACTATACTAATGGACTTTGCCTCGAACGCCCGGTGTAAACGTAACGTTAATTGAAACGATTTTAAAATGCAAAATTCTCGCTTGGCACATCATATTTATTAGTATTTATGGGTGATACTAATTGTGCTTATCGCAAAATTTTTAAACAAAATGCTATAGGATAGTTGTATTTTCGATAAAAAAAATGTTTCGAATGTAAATACATTACGTTTACATCGTGCGTTCGTACCAGAGCCTCTGAATCAAAGGCGTTTTATATTCTGCATAAAATTGCAGATAAAACCGTCTGGACGACATACATTGTGTGCCAACCATAACTTACATCCATACATCTACATAGAGGCAAGGTGTAGAACCAATTGTGAGACAAATCGTCGCCTCCCGCGTCGCAGCCGCCGCCTGGCGCTTCAATGAGACATTATTTGAAAAATCTACTGCTCTTTACGTTCATGTGTTTTAATATTTTGCTGAATTTGCAATTTTGTAATTACAAAATAGTTCTTTGAATTAACTTGATTATTTAATAACAAAACCTGTCGAAAAGACTTTGATATTTCATTAATTATTTTTCTCTCTTGAAAATTTTTGTAAATAGGTACCTTAGAGCAATCATACCTCACAAAATAATTTTTTTTTTTCAGTTAACCTTTTTTCCCACAGCTGGGCAAAGATCTCCCCCATATTTTTCTACTTTTCTTAGTGCTGTGCCTTCTCCATCCAATCGGTTAGAAACGAGTCCAAATCGTCACGCCAGCGTTTCTTAGCTCAACCTCGTGACGACGCCCCTCTTCAGGCACCCACTATATGACGACTTCGGTCCATCATCAATAAAAATTATAGTTTTATTATTAAGTGCTTCTTATAATACAACAATCATTATTGTTATGTCGCTGTCGCTAAACCACTCGAATAAAAGGCTTGCACCACCCAAAATTATCAAAAAGCACTTCCTAATCATCAAAACGTCATCAGCACCCCCTACATCAATTACTTAACTGCATGTCTATTAACCCGTTTTTTATTTCAATTACAATATAACTCAATTTGTTTCATAGCATTTCCCCTAAGTGTAATTGCGTTTCGTAATACGTAATTTGGGAAATTCTCTTCGCTGTGAGCTCCACGATGGTATAATTAGATACGTCGTTAATTAGACGGTAGCTTCACAAGAGCACTCAGGGGTCGCTTTCGTTTACTTTCGTACAAGAACTAGGCACCGACCTTTCTTTGCCAACGGCTAAAATTAAATCACTTTACTTATAGACACTTCAGAAACAGACAATAGAACTCACTATCCAACATGATATCAGCTTATTTAAGGACCCAATAACAAGACGAAGACTGCTCAAATACTATTGTTATTACGAAGTTGATATCATCTGACAACTTGCTCTCAGAAATACTGAAACAATACCCTTCAAATGGTATGAAATCAGTATATTATTTTAAGATTATTAACGCAGGTAGAGTAATCAATAACAAAAATATAAAAGCCGAAAATCTCTGTCAGCTGTCTATCACAAGACGCAAGAAAAATTGCCGATATAATTTTCCCCGAACACATGGCGTCCCTTAGGGAGCATATAGGAGAAAGCTATTCTGTTAATGGAAGTACAATGGAAAAGAAAACTCAATCAAGCGCACGAGTCGCCGTGATTTCTGCGCCTAACTACAAGAGATATATTGTGGGCCGACTCGTCATTAGCCGCGAACCGCCGCATTGCCCACACAGCGAGGAAATTCCACCAAATAACCTCTGCGTAACTTTTCATATGTAAGCCTGATTTAACGTCCGACATCACTCCCCTCCGCATTTTTTCCACTTGTTTATATCGAAATTAAGGGGCAACAGCCCTGATCTTTGTTAAATGGGCGCGTCGTTTAATTAACACGGCCTAGGGCACTTTTATTTCTCTTCAGAGAAAAATTTAAATCAATATAGCCCACTTCTGTTCCTTTTGTCACTCTTCAGTGAAAATTCAATTAAATCCTTCTCGCCCTTTTTGTACTTTGTTCGTTCTATTTGAATACAGGATAGTGAGCAGCAGCAGTGTTTCATTGTGTGATTGCCGATTAAATATTTCGCCATCGAATAACCATAAGCGTTTATCATATCGAATGTTGTAACAGTTCCGCTCATATTATAATGTCGTCGTTACGGTATGCGCAAGGACGTGTTATATACATATTTATAGGAGCAGTAATGTCTGTACGGTTGTCAGGCACGGCACGTACTGGCGCGTGCCGGATGAATTGAAAGGGATGCTGCCTACACTCATGACCGCAATATTATAAACTAAACTGCAATCATTTATGGTAATTAATTGGCTTTAGATTAACCCTAAAACGCTAAAAACACAAGGTTACTCTCTGCCAGCATAAATTTAAGGTAACTACACAGCATTGCAGACTATAAAACCAAATATTTTACTATGCACAGTGATACTAAATATTCATGAAGTAACTGATGTTATTATCGCATTAAAACGCTATAAGCCGATGAACAAAGAACTCCAGTTAAAATGCAGAAGTTAATCTAAACGAAATGCTTCCGACGATTATTTGTTTTTAGTGTCATTTGGGTAGCTATCTTTATTACTACGAATACAATTCCTCGCGGTCTTGTTACGACGATACTTATCTATAGAACATCGAAAGGGACCCATTCTAATATACTTGCGGAAAAATAAAAAGCAACTTTTGAGTTGTTACAAAACTCGTAATCCTAAAAACGTCTGTTCCTAATTTCTTTTCCGATTTTAAAAGAGCCATCTTTCATTTACGACGACATTTAGAACAAGAAAATTTCAGGCTTCGACACGAAGTTTTGGCAATTTCCGTACTTGGCGTCGCTTTTTTTGTGACCCATACTTTGTCGTTAATCTTGCGAACAAAAAGTCGCCAATGCTCGGCGAGTCGTTACTGGTAACTGTGTGAGGCGACAGATTTAAATTACCGGATTAAATTGACTGAAGACATTTTGCTTTTTGACCAAAAATCAGCTAAAAGCATTAGATGAGTTGGTTAGAAAACCAAGATCATTATTGTTCATACAAAAGTGAAGACTCTGATAAAATGTGTAGGTACTCTACAGAATAAAATGGCTCCAAGGTTCTCTAGTGGTTCTGTACCATTTATCTGTGTGTCAAAGTAAAGAAGTGAGCGTCATGTAGAGCCAGACTAATAGTACTTAAACTGTTTGGAATACTTTCTACTTTAGAGTAGTTTAAATATGAAGCTTACTAAGTGTTTCGTTATTTAAATATTTATGGTTGCTAAAGAGAACTGTAATAGATAAAACATCCGATTGTTCTACAGCTCGTTAACTGCATGTATGTGCATCTTATTACATTTCGTTCACTTATTTCATGTACATTCAATAATGTAAAGAGGTATTCACCGGATTTTATATTACGGTTGTAAGGGATCGTTCAGTCTCTCCATTCGAGGTTATATTCGACCCAAATTTGTCCAAATGCGGACACATTTTCGACGTCTCCCAGAACACTTTTCTTTTTATTGGAATGTAATATTTCAGAAATTTCATCGGCACACCCGGGGGCATTGCCGAATTTTATTGCAAATGAAAACATGTTGATAGGTTGCATCTCGTAACATGCGAGCTCGTCATACCATCATAACAGGAAACGCGGTTTTACTTATTTCAGTTTTAATAACATTATTTAAATAAGATTTGTTTTAACACTTTATTTAGGCAGTCGCTCAGTGAAAATGTTTGCTATTTTTTTTCATCGCGTTCGCTCGGTAGCACTTCAGCGCCAATGAATTTTTTATCAGCTCGATCGAAAATAGTTACCAGTTATTGAGTTTAAACTTTTTAACCACATTAACCTACTGAAAAAAATGTCGGCGCCACAACTTACAGCAAGTACTGTAAGCTACCATATCGGAAATTGCTAGTATATTACATGGAAAATGTAATGTTTCCGTGGTTTTTATAGACTCATTTATTGAGCTTATTCTATACTGAAACCATTTTTACGGCTTTAACGATCATAAGTACGTGTTTTACGATGGGCCAATGAAACCGAACGTTTTCATCATAAAAATAATAGTTTGAATTAAAGACATCTGTGTAGAAAGCACAATGTAGACATTGATGAAGTTATAAAACTTGTATCTACGAGTAAGTATAGCTGCGTTATATTTATGACTACCTATTGTACATTTTACTGTCATAAAAATATAGTAACAAAGTTTATGGGAGCTATAGTCTGTAAAGAAGGAAGGTAATTGTGGAGGAAACACATCTGAAAATTCAGGTAAAATATTTAAATGAGAAAACACCTTCGCAGTCTGCACACCTACACCCTTGGTTATACAGAAGTCGCAATACTAATTTGTATTAACCTAATAAATATTCACTTCGATTTACTAATGTGGTACCAACTTTAGATAAGTATGTACTTATCTAAAGTAGTTATTTATGTGTGTGTGGCACATATTTTACTTTAGATCTAGTAGGGGCTAAACATCTACATAGATGTTTACCCCTACCAGATCTCAAGTAAAATATGTGCCACCACGCACCATAATAGAAATACAATCTATCTATAAACTATCACATAATAGTGCGCGTCATTCAAACTCCGTCCATCATACTCGAGCAGAATACATCAAAGTTTATCGGCGTGCCCCTGTTTACATTCAGCTCGAGCGTGTTACATCAATATTTGCACTCATAACATAAAAGAAGACTGACTATTACACGGACAGCTGCTTTTTTTGGTCGCAACATCCCTTCGTTCCATTTAAACGAACGAATGGTGGAGCTCGTAAAGTTTCACGGCACGCCGCCTCCGGCTGTCAGGCGAGGAGCTCGGGCCTCGAGCATCACAAACCATTTACCACGATCAATCACGGCCTGAGCCGCCAACGTCTCCAGCGCCTATATCACTTTACGAAATTGACTGAAATTTTTGTTGAGCACCATTATTGGCACAAGAGACCCGCACTTAAGGAAACTTTTCAGATGTTCCAAAGTTTCAAAAGTAAGCATCAAACAAATTGATGGCTATAAATATCACAGGATTACACAAGCGTTACACTGTAAAGCTACCTACTCCTACCTACGAAAGAGATATTTGAAGTTTCAAATACTTAGACTGTATAAAACTACATACGAACGAGTAGGGACACATGCCCACACAATCTATTCGTTACAAATGGTACCCGTGCCGAGGTTTCAAAAGTACTTGCACAACAAGTCAATAAAATATGTCAAAAAGATAAATAATCTGTAAAGTACAATGTAAGTTGAGCGTTGTATCCGAACATATTTTTGACTTGGTACTAATATATATGAAAACTTTGTCAGTATTAACCTTTGCTTCTAACATATTTATGATCCAAATATGTCTAACTCTGTACCAACTGTATACGTAGCAACATACAGAGGATATCGATCACAATTAGTTCGGTGAAACTCTCAGTCATCAATATTCTTTAGGTATGTACGTACCATTTGTCAACTCTGTACTAAATTCCCGTAACGATTGTTTTTATTAAATTTACTGGGCTTACTCAACTTTAAAGGGAGTTTTGGTTGCAAATCTTGATTGATAGCTAGTACGAGAGCCCATCAATTTTCTGCCGAAAGCCGCATTTACACATTTATGGGTACAAGTGGGTAAGTAGGACGTGCAAGCCTTTGTATTATGAATCAATACGCAGTCTTAGCTAATATCAAGGTTAAAATATTGACGTTACCATTACACCGTAGGCTTTTACCTGATTTAGGAGGGTCTTACCTCTTTATCAGCTATGCAGAGCCTGAGTTTGGGATTTCAATCCGCACACGCGTTGATACAAAAGATTAATTGTTTATTATCTCCGTTATATTTACTTAATCCGCTTAATTAAGACGGATTATATGTGATGTGGTGCGGTGAGAATTGGCTGATAAGCTGCAAATGAAACATAAGCCGAGGCTTTGTGTATCACTCTTCTGTAATTCAGTCTAGACTGCTTTCAGAGACTTGAAGATAGTCACTTTTTTTGTGAATATAAATAGACATCAGGTTGTTAACACGAACTTTTTATGAAAAGTATTTTTCTTGGTAATACGTATCGTTGATAGTATTTAAAATAAAACTTAAATATTCATTATTCCGTCGCTGCCTTACGAGGTCGAAGAAAGGCCTCGAGTTAATTCAAAGTTAATTAGGAATTCTGTCGCAAGGTTGAGTAGGCTAATACTAGGCGACTAAACAATGCCATTTGACGTCGTTTGTTCCACGTTGCCGAAGACAGGCAACCCTTCCCTCTCATTAAATATGAACTACATGCGAAGGTGTCTAAGTAACATTGCCAGATTACTAGCGATCTTAAAACGTGGGAGGAATCAGTAAAATCGCACACACACATACCCTATTAAATAAGGTAAGTATGCGTACTAGAATGGATGAATTTACACTACATTTACGCTCGTGGATAAAATCAATTGCCTAGGATCCTTATAGAGTTGGATAATTCGTCACTTACCTAGTGCTGTGTACTTCTGTAAGTGACGGATAAAACTGCATGTGATTTTTGTTCGTGTATGTTTTAGTGAGCAAGTCGTTGAAGTGCATAACAACAAATAAATACTCGTAGGTTTCTACAGGAAAAGTTTGACTTTCCTTTACGGTACTTTAATCTGAAGGCCAATTCCCGTAATTAAAAACGTTCAAATCTATTCGCAATCTCATCTCAGCGACAATCAATGTAAAAAAACTTGTCAAAAATGTTGGTAAGGTAAAGGTATTTTTGACAAACTGAGACTGAGATTGAATTGCGAACGTTCTTCATAATACGGGAATTGCCCCTCTGAAGTCCTAAGGAGGACGGTTGAAAACCACACATACATAGGTACAGTCACGAACACCAATATGTCAACACTTGGTAACTTTCAATTGCGATTTTTTCGCTTTTCTTTTCGATTTTTGTTGAAATACGACACATTACATAAACTTATCGGTTCGAAAATGCTATGTTCTTAACAAAATAAAATTTCATTAAAAAATAAAGGAGTAAATCGCTTTTGAATAAAGCCGAGTGTATACATACTTTTGCTCCTGACTGTATGCCTCTTGAAATTTTGCTACCTATAAGTACTTAGTCATTACCATTTAAAACATTAAAGCCCTATTAATACCATTGTAGCAAAATATGCATCAGCCGAAAAAGTGATGGCCTTTCACTACTCTGGAAAGGATTGGTCTAAGGAAAAAGAAAAGAAAGAAAGAAAGAATGAAAAAAAGACAGGAAACAAAAAAAAAGGAAAGAAAGAAAACCAGAAATAAAAGAAAAAGTAAAATTGTTTATTGTGCACCAATTACCTATATACCTACTAAAACAAAAGTTGCCTGGAAAGACTGGGTCACGGTTTACTCTGATATGCGTAGTTTAACGATATTGAAGTTCAACGCTGACAACAATAAGAATAATTCGTCATACAGTAGTCCGCAACAGCTCTAGCCGACGAGTTTCCACACGTTTTTAGTTCTTGAGCTGATGAAGAGTGAAGAAGAAAAACAGGTTTTTGATCATACGCGAAGAGATTAGTTTTATTTTCAAGAAAATCTTCAATTAATAGCGACCGACGCGTGCGCGTACAGGTAGGAACGATGACCACAGACCACCAAATTTTTTGCTTGTCACTGAAGGATATGACGTGAATAGCCAACCAAGATTATGTTCAACATTGTTTAAGTAAGTAGAGATCGTCTAATTTAAAACTGCACGCCCCTCCACAAAAATTTCTGTACAAACATTTTAAATGTGTATGCAACAAGCAACTGGACGAGCGTGCAATTTTAAATTAGACGATCTATACCCACTTATGAAAATCAAACTGTCACAATATGCACTATGTGTATATGCACCCTAACTGCGTAACACATGATCAATCGGAATCGGTTTTATTTTGACAGTTCAACAACATTCATTGCGTTATTTACGTGTTGAGGAGACCAATTTTTCGAACTTATGAAGCAATGGATTAGCAATTTGCTTCAAAATGATTCTGATTCCGATTAATAATATAATATAATAATAAATAAAAAGTGTTTATTTCTCACCAGAAGCCAAAAAAAAAAACAATACAAACAATATTTTACACACAGGTGATAGCTGACGATTTTTTGGTTGTGGATCGCTGGTGCCTGTGGTAGGTAGTAACACCTGTAATACAGATCACCAGGTCCCCACCTGTTTAATTATGGTTACATATGTATTTGATAGCTTACATCTGAATATCACAGCAAGTAACAAAAGTTTCAAACAGTTAGTGAGCTTATTATTAGAGTGAAAATAGATACAAAAACGATTAAAAAGTAAAAGTATGTTGGGAGGTTTTTATGAATATAAGTTTGTGTGAGGGTGGGGGTGTGTGTTAGAGAGAGTATTAGTAGTATGATTGATTGTGTGTTACGCAATTAGGGTGCAGATCTGTGACAATACTCTAAAGGTATGCCCACACTCATAATATACCATATTATAAAATGATAAAGAGGTTAGCAATGTTAAATGTGAACGTATTATTATATAAGTCAAAAAAGAAACCTTCGGAGCTTTTCATTGGAAGCCTTCTTGTCACTGTCATGACGAGCAGCTGTCGACTATTTCTGCTTCGTGATTTTAGATCTATTTTGTTTTTATTTTTCTTTATTATTCGATTTATTTATCTTTCTGTATGAACGTGTTTTTGTGACAAAAATGATTGTTATAATTTTTTTTTTTACAAAAAAGAACACTACTAAGTGAAAAATAACTTTAATTTTGGAAGTTGGTGTCGTCGGTTCCGCATTTTCGTGTTTTGATACCGAGTTCCGAAATTAAAGTTACTTGCTATGTAAATATCAGTGACAAGAAGATCTAAGTCCCGAAGACCTAGCCAACGTTAGCTAATTCATTAATTGAAGAAGATTGAAGCACAATACAACCACTCGGTGAAAACCATTAACAACTCAAGTCAGCCTTAACAATAATTTACATTCACTACCGAAAACCAATTACCGTCATGGTTCTTAAACGGCCTAATTTGACGGTAGTTGTAGCTTGTAGATTAGTAACCGCGGGTAAATAGTCACCCGTGACAGGTTGACTTTAAGTAATTGTGCGGGAAGACTGACACCTGTCGCTGTGTTTTTCTTTAATTTTACTGACAGAACTATTGTGTTTATACAGGCTGTTATTGACAGCCCTCCACAAAAACACAGGATTGATTCAGCTCCTTATTCTGAATCATATCCCACTGGAAATTTTCTCAGGAAAAAAAAAAGTATGCCGTTTTTTCTGCTGATATTCCTTTATTTCAATGTATAATTACGTTCTCTGTATGCAACACTCCATTTATGTAAATAAAACAGCTGAAAACAGCCTCGCTCAAGCTCGCTGCGCTGCCGTCCGCTACGTGCGTTTTGCCACGGTAACGATACGTTGCGTGTGAGGTAATAAAACAAATCTGGTTTTTTGGATTCCCTTAATGTTCCTGAAAGAATTACATGTACCGGTCATCTTAATATGACGTACTGAAGCCACCCTATCAGTTTGCGGAGGGCTGTCAATAACACCCTGTATAGTCTGTGTTATATCTGTGAGACTAGCGAAATGCTGTGACTTTGTCGGTTGTTTTGTTCTTCGTATGCCCCGTTGGTCTCGTGGTTGCAAGCGCGACTGCTGAGCGTGGGGTCCTGGGTTCGACTCCCAGGTCGGGTAAATTGTTGTTGGGTTGTCCATTGGGAATTTCATAGATTTGGAAGTTGATGGTGTGATATCCCAGTACCTCAGAGGGCAAGCTAAGCCTGGGGGTCTACTCCGAAGTAGTATCGGCCGAATGTTCGGCCGTTTCCTGCTACAAAGTTACTATTTGGTTCGGTTGGTTCCGATCCTACACTCCTACACTCTTTCGAATATTGACCATGGTCCCAACCCAACTGAGCCGTACCGAACTTTTTTCGCATTTTTCAATAATATTCGGTTCGGCCATGTGTCGGTCAGATCGGAACATTCGCACTTTGCACTTCGGAGTATAGGCCCCCTGTTCTCTCTCCAGTCGTGTCGGATTACGTGTCATCCCATCGGACTATGAGAGTGAGCCAAGAGAGAGTGCACCTAAGCTGTGTCTGCGCTCACACTTGTATCCGCTTTTATCGCCCACGCCAAAGGCTAGTCTCCGTTGAGATTGGGAGTCAAGGCCGAAGTATGGTCTGGAGGACTATTAGTATTATTATTCTTCGTTGATATACCTAGATAGGAAAATGATAACATGGAGATACATATAGACATAGAGGAAGAAAGAGTATGAAAGGGTAGTAGCATGTGGCAGTTTCTGGCTTTAGGTAAAAAAAAAGGTACCAACTGTGGAAAAAAATAACACATGCACCCTAATTGCGTAACACACAATCAATCGGAATCGGTTTCATTTTGACAGTTCAACGACATTCATTGCGCGTTACGTGTTGAGCAGACAAATTTTTCGAACTTATGAAGCAATGGATTAGCAATTTGCTTCAAAATGATTTAGATTACGATTGATCGTGTGTTACGCAATTAGGGTGACTAATATATTAAAGTTGAAGAGTTGTTATTTTGTTTAAAAAACCTCATTTCTGGAACTAGCAGTTGGATTTGAAAAGACCTTTTTTAGGGTTCCGTAGCCAAATGGCAACGAAACCCTTATGGATTCGTCATGTCTGTCTGTCTGTCCGTCCGTATGTCACAGCCGCTTTTTTCCGAAACTATAAGAGCTATACTGTTGAAACTTGGTAAGTAGATGTATTCTGTAAACCGCATTAAGAATTTCACACAAAAATAGAAAAAAAACAATAAATTTTGGGGGTCCCCATACTTAGAACTGAAACTCAAATTTTTTTTTTCATCAAACCCATACGTGTGGGGTATCTATGGATAGGTCTTCAAAAATGATATTGAGGTTTGTAATATGATTTTTTTCTAAACTGAATAGTTTGCGCGAGAGACACTTCCAAAGTGGTAAAATGTGTGTCCCCCCCTGTAACTTCTAAAATAAGAGAATGATAAAAGTAAAAAAAATATCTGATGTAATTTACCATATAAACTTCCACCGAAAATTGGTTTGAACGAGATCTAGTGAGTAGTTTTTTTTTAATACGTCATAAATCGTAACGTAACGGAACCCTTCATGGGCGAGTCCGACTCGCACTTGGCCGGTTTTTTTATTATATAGCCCAGTTCTTGAGGAGGGTTGAGCTATTTAACATCATGCTACGACCCTTAGGAGCTGCAGCAAAAAAAAAAAACGAATTAATAGCGCGGGGTGGTGATGCGATGCGATGGTGGGTCGGGGGCAAAGGGTGATTTATAAAAATGTGCCTGTTATTTTAGTATATTATGTATCTTACGATTCAAACCAGTCTTACCAAGGGGTATCGTATTACCCAGTAACTGGGTTGTGGAAGTCAGACAGGTAGTCGCTCCATGTAAAATACTGGTATTCAGCTGCATCCGGTTAGACTGGAAGCCGACCCCAACATAGTTGGGAAAAGGTTAGGCAGATGATGATGATGTATCTTACGATTTTCACACGAACGAAGTCGCGGGCAAGAGTTAGTCGTATAATAAAGTAGGTACCTATCTAAGACCTATCATCTGAGCAATTCCGGTATTTAAAGTTGGATCTCACATTATTTGTAACTTCGGTCAAGCAAAGTGCCTAGCTGAACAGCTACCTATTAAAATTACGAAACACGAACAGCTAAAAGCGTAGAACTAAAAATTCCCACTGCAATTTGTCGAGCTATTTTCGCAAAATATTTATAATATTGCTGTGATACGTGCATAACACGGAACGCGATCGCTAAGCAGAACCCAAAACTGCTTGTAATTTCAGCACCCTGAAATCCGACGTCGTACATGTTGAAAGTGTGCGGAACTTTGCCAACTAATAGCAGTTAGTCGCACGTATAATAAGCTGGCATGAAAGAGACCGTGGCCAAGTATTCGGAAGGTAATTTTTGTATAGCTATAGGTAGATAGGTACATAGGTACAACACCGCATGTCGCGCGCACTTGTTTCACGTAAATTATGGGTGGCGCAGACGCGCCGCGACCAAACTTGCTGTTTTTGTTTCCAAGATTAACGATGAACAACGGCCCTCGAAAAAACGTGTCACAGAAAACGGATATTGCCCAAAAGTTTGCCGCATAAATTTTCTTTGTTCGGTTTTATAGCGTTTATGTAAATAATGATACAGCCCTTTTATGAGTTTCGTTTTCTTCCCTTGATGTTTATTAACTACTTGTGGGTTCAATCTGCAATAAATAAGATGGGATGCGAAACTGCGGCAATAAAAAGGCACTTTAGATTAGCATGTTATAAAAGGAGTTGAATTTAATCTGGCGCCTTTTATGTAGTAAATAAATAATTTTCAGAAGTTTTGCTGGCTTTGAATTTAATGTGATCAGAGCTTCAAAGAAATAAAAAAATAGCGACCAAGTGCGAGTCGGACTCGCACGAAGGGTTCCGTACCACAAGGCAAAAAACTACAAAAAACACGTTTCTTGTATGGAGACCCTTTTAATTTTTAACTTTATTTTATATTTATTATTTGCTGTCATAGCGGCAATAGAAATACACATTTTGTGAAAATTTCTACTGTACCTGTTACGATTCATGGGATATAGCCCGCTGACAAACGGACGGACGGACGGACAGCGGAAGCTTAGTAATAGGGTCCCATTGGCACCGTTTGACTGCAGAACCCTAAAAGAATACACTATATTTCGAGACGGCAACCTAGTTTTCCGATAAACTCAAAACAATTGTATTGCTCCACCGCTTTTACTAACAAAAAGTTATCCTTAGAGAAATCAGGACAATCTCGGAAAGAAAAACAATAATCCCTTATCCATTCTCGCCTATAAATGTTGAGATAAACCAAGCTAGACGGTATAAATTGCAAACAGACACGGTAAGTACGTAGTGTCAATGAGAAAGCATATACTTACCACTTTACCTTTCTTTACGACAGACCTCTGTTTTATTGCACAGGGTGTCTACTCCCTAAGTCCTTGAACGAAAATACGGGCCCGTATTTTCGTAGTAAATAAGTTAAACCGTCAAAACAAGTGTCATATTAAATTTTATCAGATAATAATAATAATAATAATAGAAGCAGAAAATAATACAAGTGTTGATGCTATCCCACTTTCAGAAAACGCAACCGAAATCGCTGAACAATCACATTCACAACCGCATACCCAAGTAACACTTTATACACAATCTCAACCATACAACCAATCGCAAGCTTATACGCAAATATCACACACATCTACACAAACCGAATCGATAACCCTAACTCTAGAAAATGATATTGAGACCTTAACCGTTGCGGATCAAAATCTAACAGCAGATATATGTGTCCAAGAAATACTTGACAAATTCAGAACAACCCTAGCGCAATACTCTGGGATGGACCCAGCAGTTCGACCAAAACTACCTAAACTTCGATATAGTCCTAATCTTTTCCGGTTAGTTAATTTATTTAATGAAAACATACTTCATCAATTTATTTCCGATGACACACAACTTATAGATATCCACACACTTATATATTGCACAGCGGTAGTCATATCCGAAGAACTTAACTTTAAAATCACGCAACACACAGGAAACACAAGACCAAAACAAAATATCAAACCAGCATGGCAACAGAGGTTAGAAAAAGACATAGAAAAATTAAGAGCAGACTGTGGTAGGCTTACACAATACATTAACAACATCAGGTCAAGTAAAGTAGTAAGGAGAGTTGAGGCTATATTTAGGAGCAGTGTCACGCACACCAGACACGAAAATAACAACAGAAATCCTGAAGAGTTCTTAGATACCTTAAAACAAAAACTAGCTCTTAAAGTTCATAGACTCAGAAGATACAAAAAAGCACAACAACGCAAAAACGATAATGCCATATTTGCTACTAATGAAAAAATATTTTATAGAAACCTACACAAACCAGACACCAACGCAGATGATGAAAATAACACAAACACACATGATCTACCTACAAAAGAACAACTTGAAACATATTGGTCTAGCATTTGGGAAGAACAAAAACAACATAACGACAAAGCAACGTGGATAACAGAAGAAGAAACAAAATGGAAGGCAATAGAAGAAATGGAATTTGTAGAGATTACAGAGGCCGATATCACATACTTAACCGGCAGATTACAGAACTGGAAATCTCCTGGAATAGATAAAATACACAATTTTTGGTACAAAAAGCTAACTATTTTATACAAACCCATAGCAAAAAACTTAACAAAAATTATATTAGGACAACAAAATATACCCGATTTTATTGCAACAGGTATAACATACATGTTGCCTAAGACTAAAAATTCACCACAACCTTCCCAATATAGACCAATCACATGCCTACCCACGATATATAAAATATTAACATCAGCTATAACAATGAAAATTAACTCACACATTGAACACCACAACATAATGGCAGAGGAACAGAAGGGATGCAGGCGGGGCCATATGGGATGCAAAGAGCAGTTAATCATTGATTCTACTATCCACAAACATGCCACCACAAAAAATAGAAATCTTCATTGTACCTACATCGATTATAAAAAAGCTTTCGATAGTGTTCCACATTCTTGGTTAATACAAATACTAGAAATTTATAGGATAAACTCAAAAATAATAGACTTCTTACGAAACATAATGCCACTATGGAAAACCACACTTCAAATAATCTGCAATCACAATAATGTTACAACGCGACAAATATCCATTAAGAAGGGTATCTACCAAGGAGATTCACTAAGTCCCCTATGGTTTTGTCTTGCACTAAACCCTCTATCTCATCTGCTGCAGCGCTGTCGGGCCGGATATTGTCTAAAACACACTACAGAACAAACATCAGTCTCACATCTCATTTATATGGATGATATAAAATTATATGCACAAACAGAAAAAGATATGAAGAAACTAGTAGAAACTACAGCAGAGTTTAGCTTAGATATAAACATGCAATTTGGTCTGGATAAATGCAAAACACTTCATATTATGCGTGGCAAGATACGACCCGGCAACTATGTCGTAAACAACACAGACACCATAACAGCAATGGAGCCGGCCGACTTATATAAATATTTAGGGTACACGCAACTAAAGGGGCTAGATCATGGTAGGATAAAAGAAACACTTACTGTAGAATACAAAAGGAGACTTAATGCCATATGTAAAACACAACTATCTAGTAAAAATCTCATCAAGGCTATTAATACATTTGCCATCCCCATTTTAACATACTCATTTGGAGTTATTAAATGGACAAAAACAGACACAGAACAATTAGAACGAACCACACGCACCACTCTCACAAAACATAACCATTTACACCCTAAATCTGCAGTAGAAAGGCTTACTATCAAAAGGCAAAACGGAGGAAGAGGCCTAATAGATATCCAGCACCTTTGGCGGAAACAAGTCTCTCGACTAAAAACATTCTTTCAGTCAAAATCTCGCACTAGTAATATTCATAAAGCCATAGTTCAAAATGATTTTAACTACACTCCACTTAACTTAAATGAAGAGCTAGATACTCCACAAAATACTAGCGATGACCCGCAGAAACAAAAAATTGAGGACTGGAAGAAAAAGGTTCTTCATGGCCGACATCCTCATGACCTAGAACAATCCCATGTAAACCAAGTAGCTTCAAATAAGTTTCTTAAAATAGGCAATTTATTCCCAGAAACTGAAGGATTTATAATTGCGATACAAGACCAGATTATTAACACAAAAAATTACAGAAAATTTATTATCAAAGATCCATCAGTAACAAATGATAAATGTCGCAAGTGTCACATTCAACCAGAAACAATTCAGCACATAACAGGAGCGTGCACAACTCTCACGCAGACAGACTACACGCATAGGCACAATCAGGTAGCAAATATAATTCATCAAAAATTAGCACTCATATACACACTCATTCAAGATCCTAACACTCCTTACTACAATTACACACCTCAAACTATCTTAGAAAACGACACATATAAACTTTACTACGACCGCGCCATTCTCACCGACAAGACAATTCACTATAATAGACCGGATATAACCCTACAGGATAAAATAAATAAAGTAACTTACCTAATAGATATTGCCATTCCCAACACACACAACATTCAGAAGACAATATCTGAAAAAATTAGTAAATACGCAGAACTCAAAGATGAAGTAGCTAGAATATGGCGCCAACAAAAAGTTTACGTGGTCCCTATAGTCCTCTCCACAACAGGCGTCATCCCAAATCACCTTCTCCATAGCCTTAAATTACTAAACCTAAAAGAAACCCTGTATATCACCCTACAAAAAGCTGCAATATTAAATACATGTCGCATTGTCAGAAAGTTCATGCAAATAGATGAAAACGAAATAGGCCCTCATCACAACACATCTTTAACATAACACACCACACGCTGCATTTACTTGACTTCGGTCCGTAAATGTTGCAAAAACCAGCCAAAGAGCTGAGAAGAGAAAACACTCTAAAAAATAATAATAATCTTTATTACACAAGAAAGTGGTTACAGAATACAGTGAAGTCCCTGACTCCTGTGCTAGGTGATAAACCTGTGTTACAAGAGCCAGTGCCCTCTCCCATTAGGAGATAGTACAGATCTTATGCAATAGATTAACAAAAATAAAATTTTAAAAAAAAGAATATGGTAACAACAAAAAAGTAAAATAGACTAAAAGCGGTTAAAAGAAGCCTGTATTGAGTTTGTGAATGTTTGTGTCTCAGTGTGAGGATGCGTGTGTTGTGTGTGTGTGCGAGGGGTGTGTGGGTGAGTGTATATGTGTGTGTGGGTGAGTGTATAGGGGTGTGTGGGTGAGTGTATATGTGTGTGGGGGTGAGTGTATGTGTGTGTGTGTAAATGATTGATCAGGAGGGGTTTTAATGTTACGAAATAGATAAGATAACTTTCTCGGTTTCGTCATAGTTCAGCGACAGTAGCCATGGCTTAAGGGTCTGCTTGACTTTCTGTAAAGTTAGTTTATAAATTGACAGCACTTTGTTTATTTTATTATAAATTAGGGCGCTTTGGGCACGATAGTGTCGTCGCGCAAGCGCAGTACGACATTGGACAGACTCACAGATAGGAAAGCCAATCCTCCGATTACATATCTTACCATCTAGTGGCATCGTGGAATGTCGGCGCAAGATAGATCGGAGGACGTATAATTTTCTCACCGTTAGTACTTGGGCTTCTGAGTACAACTGAGCTGTGGGATAGTCCCTTTTACGGAAATACATTACTTTGAGAACAGCCCGCTGAGCTCGTTCCACCCTAAGCATCACTGTTTTGAAGGTACCGCCCCATACCGGGATGCAGTAAGTAATTATCGACTCGCATAGTGAACGGTATACTAGTGATGCTGTTTCAATGTCGGCCGCATATCTGAGCTCTTTAAATAAATAAATCAATTTACGTAGCCGGGAGCATAGGGTATCCGTATGGGTGCGCCAATCTAGCTTCTCGTCGATATAAACACCTAGATATTTGACACATGGGACCATGTCGAGGCACTTGCAATTGCAATTGCAAGGAGAGGAGTCGTGACAAATATGTGCCATTATTTTATCCGAGTTCATTGACGGTTTAGGTGAATTTGGTGGTTTAAACTGAATTACTTTGGTCTTTGAGATATTAAGCGTCAATAGATTAGTGGAAAGCCAGTCCATAATTGTTCGCAAGGTAAGTTCAGTGGTTTGTTTAGCCCTGTCCCAGGTCACGTCGGATATCAATAGTGCTGTGTCGTCGGCGTAAGTAAAAATGTCACAATGAGATAGGGAGAGTTGACAGAGGTCATTTATGTACATTTGAAAGAGCGTGGGACCCAAGATACTGCCTTGAGGTATACCGTAACTGATAAATTCTGCGTCACTAAGAACAGAATCAATTTTAACACATTGGCTACGCCCGCTGAGATAATCTTTGTAAATATCTAGAGCCAGACCACGCACTCCCATATGTTCCATTTTGGCCACCAGTCTGGGAATAGACACCGTATCAAAGGCCTTAGTCAGATCTAAGAAGATGCCATAGCATTTAAGGCGACTATCCAATCTATCAATCAGGGTATTGGTGAAATCAGAGACAGCATCTTCTGTGGAAATTCCTGACCGAAATCCGTATTGATTTTTAGCAATTAATTTATTTTTACAAAGAAATTTTGTCAGATTGGCGTTGAGGATTCGTTCCAGTATTTTAGATAAGGAGCTAAGGACTGAAATTGGCCGATAATTGGAAACGTCATCCTTAGCTTTGCCTTTGTACACTGGATGAACAATAGCACGCTTAAAAGCTTTTGGGAAAACACCCGAATTGATGGCACAGTTACAAATGTGGGCAATGGGAGAAGCCAGAATGCAGCTAGATTGTTTTATTATACTTGCTGGGATGTTGTCCCACCCAACTGCACAATCACTACGAAGTCTATGAATAGTACTTATTACAAGTGCTTCGTCAACCAGTGGAATAACCAAAGAATTAACTGGAGATGAGGAAGAATATGAATAATCTGACGATGGGCAATGACGAGATGGGCAAAAATACAACGGGCGTATGGACAACGGTAAAATCGTGTTGTCATTCATTCTTAGTTTGGAACTAATCCTATGTCCGTAAGTGATACAATGAACCAATTATGAACATGAAACAATTATGAATTATGAAACAATTATGGACCCTCTCCTATGCTGTGCCTGCCAGTTTCCGTAATTGTTTCAATAATTTTAAGGTACTAACTGTTTTACCGACATTATGGAATGCAACAACCGAGTGGAGGTTACGTATCATAGCGTAGTGTGGGACGCCGCGCCGCCCAGCTAGATGGACGGACGACCTAAAGAACACCTTCTTTAGCTCCATCTAGCTGGGCGGCTGGGACAGACTGGATGCAGAAGGCGGAGAACAGCGTGTTGTGGCGCAGCCTAGGAGAGGCTGTGTCCAGCAATGAACTGCAATAGGCTGAGTTGGTTGATTGTTGATTGATGCAATGCAATAAAGATTTGAGAATTGATACGCCCCTGATTTCGGCTGAAACTAGGGAATTCTTACTTAGTGTGTAGCCCTCCAAGTCCGGCGTAGTAAGTGGTGGTATTAAGATAAAATATTAACGCACAACTTTTCGTCCCATTTATGCCCCATCTTACCTAAAATATACGATGTTTACGACCTAATAAAATATGTTCACAAGCAAATATAATAGAACCGGAAAATTCGTTTTGCGAAAATGTAGACGTTTTAGTAAGCCTACATAAAATATAATTTGATAACGCAATTTTATCTTATTGTTTTCATGAAATTAATATATATGAAACTACTTTGAAATTAATTTTAACACAGAAATGACAAGAATTTTCTTGTACACATTTTCATGTGAAAATTCATTCAAAGACTTTCTATATTAATAGGTATATATGCCGTATATTTACACACGAGATTTCTAATTACTTTATTTCTTCCATTTAACTCGAGTTTCTTTATAGAATCGCGAGCACTTCTTACTTATGATGAAAGGCTAATTAATTATGCTATCCAGTAGTAGAATAATATCATAAAGTCTGCATGTCTGTTAGTAAGTCTAAGCTAGTATACGGGTGGAAACTTTCAGCGGGGCAGTAAGGGGAAGTACCTTATCCGTTGCAGCTACACGAAAATGGTCTTAGGAGACTATCCATAATTTTTTATGGAATTTTGATCTCCATTCACAGATTTTCAAAAAAAATTACAGTTAGCAAGAAAATAGCCATTTTACACAAAAACATTTTTTGATGCCAATCGATCCTGTTTCTAATATTGATCAAAAACTTTTATGGGACCACCCATCGTTGGAGTACTCAAAAAGTCACAAATTGCAAAAAACTTTTCTCGTACATTTTGTATGAAAATTTTACGCAAAAGCTTTTTTAATGACGGTTGAGATCTTTTTGTTGACTGAATAAAACGATAAGTTTAAAAACAATTCAAATATCGAACTCGTTATTATTAAATAAAAAAAAACTGACAGTTTGTTGCGTCCGAAAAGCTCTGAGTGTGTTGTGAATTTTACATTAAGTGCATAACTGGACAGCTATTGATAAGAGAAAAATGATCTCCAATTTAGAACGTTTAGACTTGCTAGAAGCATATTACGTAAATAATAAAATTACATCAGCTGCGTTAGAATGGTATAGGATCAAATATCCAAATCGTCATGTGCCAACCAGAAAGGTTATTACAAATATTTTAAGAAATCTTGCACAAAGTGGCTCTTTCAAGAAAAAATCTGTACGCCACCCATTTATACTAGATGAAAATTTGATCATTTCTGTTCTTACACTTGTCGAAGCTTATCCCGAAATATCATCAAGAGCAGTCGCTGAAGAAGTAGGTGTCTCACATCGTTTCGTACTAAAGATATGGAAGAAGTATGATTATAAATGTTACCGACAGGGGCGACTAGTTCAAGCCTTACATTCAGGGGATGCCGCTCGAAGACTAACTTTTTACAGGTGGTTAAGAGGAAAAATAAGCAGAGATTACCATTTTCTGAATTTCATATTATGGTCTGATGAAACAAATTTTTCTAATAATGGAATGTACAACCGGCGAAATCACCATTATTGGTGTACAGAAAATCCTCTCAGGTTTCGCGAAACACGTAATCAAGTGCGATTTTCTTTTAATTGTTGGTGTGGTATAATGGCAGCATAACAGCATAGTCAGCCTATACTTTTCCCACTGCTGGGACACAGGCCTCCTCTCAGTGAGAGGCCATAATCCACCACGCGGGCTCAGTGCGGGTTGGTAAATGTCACATATCTTCGAAATTTTGGTTCTAGGACTTCCCGGCTTCCTCCTCGTAGCTGGGCACGCATTCTATTGAAACTCCGTACTACACTAGGCCAGCTAAAGTCAAACTGTGACTGTGTGAGCACCGTACAGCAGACTTTCTCAGATGTAAACACAGTCTAATCTAATTATAAGATAGATTATAACATCCATGAACTTTGGTAAACATCCGCTATTTACGGGTCAGCATTATCAAGAAACTTAGCCTTAATACAAGTTAGTGAAGTAACGCTAACATACTATTTCAAAGGGCCCGAAGTTTCAGTATTATTTCAAGTACTTCAAACCACAAGCAAGGCCATGGGATTCAAAACTTTGCATCTGATTAAATAAGATCATATTTCCGGTTTGAAATAATCATGGCTTAGTCGTATAAACTGTGGGTCTCGTGGCTACATAATAACAGCCGCACAGGTCGATAGAAGGTTTAACTATGCTTGCTGAGGTCGGTCCGTGGATGGGTGCCCATCCATTACATATCGAGACCCATCCATACCTCGGAAAACACGTTAAGCCGTTGGTCCTGGCCGTCATTTATAGATCTTTGAAAGTCTTTACGAGTAGCCATAAGCCAAAAGTCTCGACAACCAGCGTTATCATGGGGTATCGTATTTCCCAGTAACTGGGTTGTGGATAGGCAGTTACTCCGTGTAAAATACTGGTGGCTGACCCCGACATGATTGGGAAAAGGCAGATGATGAGTCGTAGTTTAAACTGTAAGGCACTGGCGGCGATTCCCTTGTTTACACACTAAACTAAATTTAATTTCAGTGCATCTTTTTCTTTCTATTTCATTAAGAAAAAGGACAGAAGATAAATATTAGTTTAGTCCTCGGTGGTTAAGACTCTTTACATAACTAAGAGAAAAGCAAATAAGTACCACGAGAGAAAAAAAATACTTTCAAACAATTAAAACTAATCAACAGTTTCTATTTTCATTATGGTAGCATAATCTTCCCACTGCTGGGACACAGGCCTCCGTCCTCTGTGAGTGGAAGTGGGCCATAATCCACCACGCGGGTCCAGTGCAGGTTGGCGGATGTCACATGTCTTCGAATTTTTTGTTCTAATATATGTATACTAGCTTCTGCCCGCGGCTTCGCCCGCGTGGATGTCGGAAATTATCCCACGGGAACGTGCTAACAGGATAAAATGTATGTGCTTCCCCAGGATGCCATCTTTAGCTATGCCAAATCAGAAGTTCAGTGGTTTAGGCGTGAAAATGTACCATACAGTTTCAAGTTCACATCCTCCCCTTAAAAACCGAATTACCCGTTTTGGTCCCGTCAGTGGTAAATTTTCGACAACTTTACATATTTATTATTAAGTATTTTCTGTCAAAAGTATCAATACTGAGTTTCGAGTTACTCAGACCGCGCATTCAATTTCTTCGACGTAAACTTAACACCCCTATATCCCCCTTTGAGGGGTAGCTTTGAAAAACTTATAATGATAAACTTTATTACTTACTTAGGCAAATTTCAAGTTTATTAACTAAATGAATAAGATTTTTCTTATAAACTGTATCCCCGCTTTTCATCCCCACAGGGGTGGAATTAAAAAAAAATCGATTGCGATGTATTCATAACTTGACTCGAAGATTATTTATACTAATTTTCGAGTTAATCAAGCCATGCAGTAAAATCCTCCCCTGAAAAATTGACTACCCCATTTCAGCCCGTCAGGGGTAGATTTTAAAAAAACCCTGATACACATTATTCTTTACTTTCAATATTAGGTATAAATACTGAGTTTCGAGTCAACTGGACTGCGCGCTAAAATTCTTCCATACAAACTTTGAAACCCCCCAATCCCCTATTGGGGGTAGAATTTATCAAAATCCTTTCTTAGCAGATGCCTACGTCATAACATCTACCTGCACGCCAAATTTCAGCCCGATCCTTCCAGTGGTTTGGGCTGTGCGTTGATAGATCACTATGTCAGTCAGTCAGTCACCTTTGAGTTTTATATATTTAGAAGATACTTTTCCGGCATAAAAAGTACCCAGTGTGGTGCCCAGGATATTAAAGAATAATTATACCAAGTTTCATCGTAATCGAACCGGTAGTTTTTGCGTGATGCCTGAACAAACAGACAGACAGACAGACAGACAGACAGACAGACAGACCGACAGACAGACAGACAGACAAAAATTTTTTTAATCACATTTTTGGGTTCGGTGTCGGTCTAGTAACACCCCCTGCCATTTATTTTTTTTTGATATTTTCAATGTACAGAATTTTCACTTCTACAGATTTATTATAAGTATAGATAGATTATTTTCTGTCAAAAGTATCAATACCGAGTTTCGAGTTACTCGGACCGCGCATTCAATTTCATCCACACAAACTTAACGCCCCTATATCCCCCTTTGAGGGGTAGTTTTGAAAAACTTATAATGATAAACTTTATTACTTACTTAGGCAAGTATTCTTGCCAAGTTTCAAGTTTATTAACTAAATGAATAAGATTTTTTATATCTCTAACTCAAAATATTTATTTCAAATAAACCAATTACAGGCACTTTTGAATTGTCAAGGTCGGTCAGTCAAAAAGATGAAGCTAGTTGCCCATTCCAAAGCGTAGGTACCTATGGAGAAGAACGGGCAAGAAACTCCATGGACACTCTTTTAAATCATAATAATATTGTTACAAAGTATTGGTTACATCATTCATGTTCAAAATTATGCACGTGAGAACGATGCAGAACGTTAAAAGCGTCCGTAAAGAAAATATATAAAAAAAAAACAATTCAAATATTAAATTAAATCAAGATAAGCCATGGCAGCAAAGAGTTGACCAGTCCCTACTGACGGCGCCCGTTCACGAACATGACGCATAAATTAGCACCATTCAGCTCAACCATTTTGAAGGGAGCTAAATGATCCAACACATGCGCCACCATCAGCGAGACATTAGAGTGAGCATGGCATACTCTCAGCCGCCAAGGCACATTCAAGTCAATGAAAGACGTACCCAGTAGATGGTAGCTTTATAGTATGTACATAGTACTCACATATACATATAAACTGTATCCCCCGCTTTTCACCCCCACAGGGGTGGAATTTTGAAAAATCGTTTGGGATTATTCATAACTTGATTCAAAGATTATTTATACCAATTTTCGAGTTAATCAGGGCACGCATTATAATCCTCCCTTGTAAAATTAACTACCCCTTTTAAACCCGTCAGGGGTAGATTTTCGAAAAACCCTGATACATATTACTCTTTATTTTTGGTCTTAAGTATAAACACTGAGTTTCGAGTTAATCGGACCGCGCATTCAAATTATTCCACACAAACTTCCACACCCGTATATCCCCCTTTGAGGGGTAGTTTTGAAAAACTTATAATTACAAACTTTATTAATTACTTAGGCGAGTATTCTTGAAAAGTTTCAAGTTTATTAGCCTAATGAAGAAGATTTTTCATATAAACTGTATCCCTGCTTTTCATCCCCACAGGGGTGGAATTAAAAAAAATCGTTTGCGATGTATTCATAACTTAACTCGGAAGATTATTTATACTAATTTTCGAGTTAATCAAGCCATGCAGTAAAATCCTCCCCTGAAAAATTGACTACCCCATTTCAGCCCGTCAGGGGTAGATTTTCAAAAAACCCTGATACACATTATTCTTTACTTTCAATATTAGGTATAAATACTGAGTTTCGAGTAAATCGGACGGCGCGCTAAAATTCTTCCATACAAACTTTGAAACCCCCCAATCCCTTTTAGGGGGTAGTTTAGAAGAAAAAAAAACTGACAATCTTCATAATTTATTTAGATAAGTATTCGTGCCAAGTTTCAAGTTTATTAACTCAAGGAATAAGATTTTTCATACAAACGAATTCCCCCCTTTTCACCCTCTTAGGGGTGGAATTTCGAAAAATCCTTTCTTAGTGGATGCCTACTCTTCACGAACAACACACCCTCCAAATTTCATGTCTCTAGGACCAGCGGTTTAGGCTGTGCGTTGATCTATCAGTCAGTCAGTCAGTCAGGACTTTGAATTTTATATATATAGATAGCCGGTTTTCATGCGATATTTTCCTTCGCCGTTTTGAGGGCAGTGGTGTTGAAATAATTTACACAAAGTAAGTAAATTGCCGGGTTTGAACCACAACAATTTATTTGTATTTCTTTATTTGTCAAGCAAAAGTTCGTTTTTTAAACGATTTTTTTAATGTCAAATTGAAATGTTTGGGATGGGGTATCACGGGCAATAAAAATACAAGGTGTCGTTTTGCATCCTCGTCAAATTCAAGGAGGTAACTATGCTACTGATTCTCGAAACGAATCAATAATAAAATAAGTAGGTATTTTTTTCTATTTTTTTGGAAATCGACATGTGGGACACGCATTTTAAAATGCGGCCTGTGTGAGACCGCACTGTAACTGCCTTTTTACACACACATAGAAACGCGGCCGCTTATACGACACCATAACGCGATTCTGTTCTTTAAAAGTGGTGTATTCTGAAATACTGTCAAACTTAAATAACTAAAAAACAAGTATGTATTCATTATTTACCAAAGGTCGTAATTTTATTTGATTATTTATGTCTTTCTTATCAGCCTCCTGAAATTTGACGAGGATGCAAAACAACAGCTTGTATATATTTTAATAAGAAGATATTATTCAGGGGGTTACACGGGCAAAAATTTTTGCTTGTGGTACCCCAAGGGGAACTAGACTGGGGGATCACGGGCAAGTACCGCCCACGACCTATGACAAGAAGACGACAAGTCGCGGGCACTGGGCCACCGCTGCCACTTTGGTATTTTCACTTAAAGTTGTCAAAAATAAAAGGCCCATTTTGACATTGACAGTGCTAGTAGTTAATAAAGATCAAATTCGCAAAACACGTATTCGTTTGTATGAAACTGACAGGTGTCAAGAACGCATTCTCAAATGTCAAAACGGACCTTTTATTTTTTGACAACTTTAATGATTGTTATTATATAAATTATATAAAACGTATCGACCATCGTTAGAACAAATGAAAGATTTCTGTTTAGAATTCCATTTTATAAAGTACCTAGGTGTATTCCTTGTAACACACGTCATAATTATTTTCAACTCCCACTTCAAGCGAGCTTTCGTTCGTGTGCTCCAAGCTTAGCAATAGTTTTCTCTCTATTCGTTGTGGAGAATGAAAGAAAATGTGAAATGTGTATGTTGCTATCTTTCCGGGCAAGTAAAGCTGACTGCGGAGATCCCATGAACAGCGCCATAATTGTATTGTGTTTACTCCTTGACGCGAATTCCGACCTATTTATGAGCGAAATATATTTTTGCTGGCTGAATGTTTTTATGGGTAACTTTTGGTATTTTTGCCACACTACGGCTTAGAAGGGTTATAAATCTCAGTGGGTAAACATAATAGTTTGTGAGATAGTTCTTTGACTATGTATGATGTGGCATTTATATCTTGTTGTTTACCTACATATGATTTCATGCAACATACAAGTTCAATTCCTTAGCTAATCAGGACATCTGAGGAGCAATTCTCGTAATTTTAAGAACGTTCACGGTCTGATCTCAGTCTTAATCTGTCAAAAATACTTGTAATTTCCCTACAATTTTCCGTTATTGAAATAGCATTGTTAGCATCGGCCACATAAACACGCTAACCTAAAATAAACAAATTCTACAAGCACACGAAACGCTATTTTTTCTACTCCTGTTTTTGTTAATGATGTCCTGGCACACTAACAAGGGACGCGTCACCATAGGGATGATCACAAAGCGGCTTCCTCCCACTAATTGCAATACTTAATACACATCTGGAAGTAAAGGACTCAATTAGTAATCAATATCCTTATACCGAGGGTACGTGCTAGAAAGTAATTAATTATAGTTTGCCATCAATTAGTTTTGCGAGTTACCGTTACAAGATTTATCTTTAGCTTGTTAGTTTTTTGCGTTATTTTTATTAGTATTTTATGCCATGCAGGGTGAATTGACCGTGTCGCAAAAAATAGTTGAGCTATAAAGCATAAAATGTTCGGTAATACAAACTATGTCCTGTAGGACATAGTTTGTATTACCGAACATTTGAGTCAACATTTGAGTCAACTAGTTGAGCAGTTGAGCTGTAGCTCAACTGCTCAACTAGTTGAGCAATCTGGTTGAGCAGTGGGGAAGAACTGGTCAGACGATCTCAGTCATGGTCTCCACGGGTTAGGGGGGAGTACATTCAATAAAATATCCGGCCAATGAATTTAATTGGCCGTTGTTATCTTCATTGTAGTGCCATCTACAATGCTACAAGCGAACTACGCAATACGCATCACACCTGAGGGGCAATTCTCGTAATTTTAAGAACGTTCACAGTCTGATCTCAGTCTCAATCTGTCAAAAAATACTTCTAATTTCCCTACATTTTGACAAGTTTTTGACATTTGTTTGTCGCCGAGATGAGACTGCGACTAGATTTTGAACGTTTTAAATTACGAGAATTGCCCTTCTGACGTCACGCAAATCCTACATCGCAGCTCAGAGGCAGAGTTATCCGCGCGATATAGCCATATGCACCATTCCGACATCAACCCTCGGAAGTCGGACCAGTAGTAGCCCACTGGAGATAACACCCGTCTGGTCGGAGGGATTTATATGTAGGATGAGGAACTTTCCACCCTGTTCCTCATACCTCTATGATCAACCAACCACAACACATAACACGGGACAGCTTACTGATTATATCAGGCGTTCTAAAAATAAAAGCTGCGAAGTGTATGGCTGCCATCGGGTGATAGCCATTGAAACGAAATCTTAGGTAACTTTATTAGTTAAATCATATATAAACATAGTTCTTCATACTCCTACATTGTCGAAAAGAACGAAATCCGCGGAAAACTCGCGTGAATACTGAAATACTATGCGAATGCAATTAATCTTACTGTAATTTTCATTCATAAAGCAATGAAAAGAAAGGAGCAAGAATCTGTGTTTAAAAAGTATTACAGGTTATGGTTATACCTCAACATTTAGCCTGGGTTACCTAGAATTGGTCACCATGGATTCAATAATGAAGGCAATCCTGCATCCGAGAGCATATTTGAACAGGAACATGCATGAACGTACCTGTGTCTACTGGACGTTGAGCGTGGTAGTTAGACTTTCGGATTGTCGCTGTCCTGTGACAATTACCATATAGGTATGGGCATTGCTAATTAGACAAACCTAGTTCAACACATCCCGAAATGACGAGTATCATAGTGCACCGGTGTGTATGTTCATACCATCACCCATCTTAAGCATAAACTCGTCAAACGCGACTGTTCCTCGTTGCACAAGCTACGAAGTTTACAATAAACCCCTCATCCTCGAAATACCTACTATCCTTTCCGAGTGGTCTACTCTATGTATAAAGATTCAAGATTGCATCATTTTCCATAGAATTTTTAATCGTTACTATATTCATTTCAGAGTTTTTTTGGTCGCTTTGCTTGCTCTTTTTGGAAAATTTTACATATTTTTTAAAACAGGTGAGCTACCATGTCAATACATCAAAGATTTAATAAATTTACTGGAAACTGGAGTAGTTTTCCATCACGGCAGCGGGATCACAACTCTGAAATATTATTGCGGTTTTTGTTTTCCATTTTGTACAGTTTTACGGTTACCGCTGCCCTGGCAGCCTGGCACTTGCCGCGGGCGTCAAAATAGGCTTACGTTACATCGCGGCGGGCGTAATAGAAGAAACCGAAAAGGATTATATTTTTCAACACACTAAAATCTTGACTACTGTCCATCCAAGGTTGCCTGGAATAGATCGCAGAAAGCGATAAGGCCGCCAATTGTATGTTTTGTAGTGATAATTGTATTTTTTGTGATGTATTTTCTGATGTACAGACGCCAGCACATCAAGCTACTATAATCTGTCAAATTTCCATAATAGATTTTCAACTTTACCGCTAAAGCATTAAGGTTGATTAAGAATATTTGACAGTTTCGGGTAGCTTGACCTGCTGGTGTCTCTACAATAAAGTAGGTAAACAGGGTGGCAGGGACATCGACGCGCACACTGTAACCATGGATTCAGCACATGAGTTTAGACCCCATAGCGTCGAAATTTTTCGTCGGTTATCAAAAAAAAAATCTTCTGTTTCGTAGAAAAGTGCAATACCTACACGGTCAAAATGTATGAAACAGCAATTTTTTTTTTAATAACCGACGAAAAATTTCGACGCTATGGGGTCTAAACTCATGTGCTGAATCCATGGTTACAGTTTGCGCGTCGATGTCCCTGCCACCCTGTATAATAATTTAATTAATAAAATCTTCAGTATCACGTGTGACAATAATTCTCACATGCAAACACCCAGACCCGGAAAAAAACTATCTATTTCAGGTAATTTGTTTTATACCATCTCCTATAATCCCCGAAGGGTTATGGAGAGGTATACCTATAGTTCACCCACATTGTGTCAGTCATTTTGTGTAATGCCAATAAATGCATTTTTCTTTCTTTCTTTCTTTATGTATAGATAAGACCCATATAATAGAGGGCCGAAACTATTGCAAACCTAGCACGAATCCAGTCTCCGGTCATATTTCCATAAAAATCCCAAAAGCATTTCCTGGTTGTGAAACAACTGTTATGGCTCAAGCAATGTTTTGAGGCGATTTGTCTCTGAATGGTACTTAAGGCTGGTTTGAATGTCTTTTATGAATTTTTAAAGAGCGCAGTAATGATTATGGGGATATTTAAAATCTTTGAAACGTAATAAAGCTTGTTTTTAACTTGTAATCTTTTTTATGTTATTAACTTTAGGACATTAGGGGCTGATTTTTCCATCGCCAGATAACTTTTATTCGAGGATTAAATTTGGCGTTTGACAGATTCTGTACGGAAGAACTGTCAAACATTCAAAACTATTCCTCGGATAAAATTATCGGGCGTTGGAAAAATCAACCCTAAAGCTGATATAATTACATCACACTTTCTCCTAAAACATTTGTGTGAATCGGTACACAAAATAAAATGAATTTATGATCAATGCGAGAATAATTAATATCATTTATCAAATTCGGTTTGGACAAATTGCTTTAAAATTGGTATACATTTAAAAGGTCAAACATTTTATCAATGGGATCGTTAATAGCTATTTCATATTTCGTTTTATGCAGGTAGGATAGAGTTGAATTGCAGCATGAGTACCTACATCGACTATGAGTGTATCAGTAAGGTACCAGGGCTGCATAAAAAGTTAGGAGCAAGAGCCACCCCTTTTAATTTTCTTCAAGTAACATCCAAAAATGAGTTTGTCCGATATTACGTGGTGGTGTGTGGGACAGTTTCCTAAAGCAATAACAACTCTGCCACGACGTCCAGCAGCGCCATTAACTACAGCATTATCTCGTTGCAGCTCTTTTCAAATATTTGGACATTTTATTTTGCCGCCGAGAGCCCGCTGCCTGCTGCCGTGTTTCGTGGAAGATAAAATGATAAAATTGTGTCATTTCGCCCGCGACACGATTCAATTTGATAAACACGTCACTCGATACTCGGAAGCTTGTTTACTTCTGTGTTAGCCGATGTTTTATCTGATTACTTCGAAAGGAACATGTTTATCTTCTATTATTTTTATGTGAAGTGGGTAAAGTAAGAACATTGCGAACGACGTAGCTGTAATTTTCTGTTTTTTTTTTTTACTTTTATGTTGTATTGTTTACATCATAATGTAAAAAGCCTAGAAATATTTTATTTAAAAATTCTACATTCAGACAGTTGGGTTCGAACCCAGACAGGCGCTTTACTTTTTGTAAATCATTTCATCATCACTTCTCTCAAAACGGTGAAGGAATACATCGTAATAAAACCGACATGTGCTAGAAACAAAAATTCGAAGACGTGTTACATCTACCAACCTGCACTAGGCCCGCGTGGTAGATATTAGTCCACTCCCTCTCGAAGAGATAAGGCCTGTCCCAACAGTGCGAACATTATAGGCTGATTATGTGTCATACAGTTAGTCAGTGACCTGCAATTAAAGATCAAAGAAAAATGTCAATAGATAAATTTATGGAAAAAAAAATCAGAAACATAATTAACACCTTTACACCATATCCCGCATAAACAAATACGCTGAAGTATGTATCCCGAAAACCATTTAACATGTAAAAGAATCCAATTATGGTGAATAACGAACCCCGTCCGTAACACGCAGTTCTCCATAGGATTTTAAATTGAGCAAATATGACTTTGTTTAAAAACACACACACTCACCACGAGGCTATTAAAGTTAAGGATTGAGACAAAGAGGAAAAAATTATACAGTATTATCTATATCCAATCACATTGAATGTAAATATTTGGCTACGGGTAATGAGAAGGGTCGTTTTATCCACAAGAGGTTTAACCGTCAAATAAAAAACCATGAAATACTTTTAAAGAATATGATAAGTATATATAAAAACATTTAAAACTTTGTCGTGGCTTCCGGTTTTGACCAGAAGGCCAATTCACGTAATTTAAAACGTTCAAAATCTAGTCGCAGTCTCATCTCGGCGACAAACAAATGTCAAAAAATGTGACTGCGACTAGATTTTGAACATTTTAAATTACGAGAATTGGCCTTCAGACTATGAACGTTCTTAAAATTACGAGAATTGCCCCTGAGGCTACCAACTAAACGGTTGAAATAACACACATTCAGCCTTTTCTTTTAAAACCGGAAAAATCTTTTACAAAACAGGAGCGAAAATTTTCTCAATTATACAAACTGCAGACAACAATTAACCGGATTAGCACTATCTTGTTACAAACTTGGTACACACGTAGAACAACGCAGCTGTTAAAACAAACTTATAATTATTTACCACTTCTTGCTAAGCAATTGTAAAACAAAGGCGACCACACTCGAAACACTTCCCATTGTTCTTGCAACAGATAGTTTTCACCTGTAATTAAAGTTAGCGGCGCGGATTATATTGGTTGTGATTGCAGGCAACTACTTAATTACGGAACAGGGCAATCCCGAGGGAGGCGATCGGATCACGAACGCCTCCCAAGATTTACTGCTCTTGACCTCACTTGATCCGAGCCTCGCCTAACAACTTGTAATTATAACATCGATTACAATCACAGTAACAATTACCAAGTTTAATAAAGCTATAACGTTTGCCGCTTTACGGCTTTCACAATTGATGACCCCCGGTTTAATGGGTACGAAAGTAATACACCCCTAATGTTTGTCATGGCGTTTGTTCGTCGGTAATTTCGGAGACTTTCAAAACTAATTATACATTCGTTCGTCGTCTCCACGTCTCGAGTGCCTCCACTGGAAAATTGGAATTTTATACTGTCGTTTTTGTGACAGGATATTAAAATGTACACAAAACATTTGTATTTTAAATTTTCAACGCCGTATACCGTGTTTTATTGATATTGTTTCGGACCTGCGTCCTTGATAATATTTCAAGGTAAAAGGAAACTTTCACTCGAACCTTCAGGCTCCATTAACAAGCCAATTATGACTATAGGTAATGCTGTTTTAATAAAAATAGGAAGCTGTTAATACATTTTATTCATTTAAAAAAAAACTTAAGTACATAACAAGCAATATTGGATAAAGACAAGCAATTAGATACTTGGTTAAAATAGTGAGCAATTTTAATTAAGAATTCGAGAAGAAGGAATTTTAAATTATTAACTAAAACTACTTAACTAGTTTTAAGGAATATCGTTTGGCGTTAGTTATATATCAAAATCTTCGAAACATCGTTAAAGGTAGGTACCTACTTAAAATGTTTATTTACATTTCATTTTATTATTATTATATTATTTATTTATTTTATTTTATTCTCACTATTATTTTTACACTATTATTCATCGCTTGAGTTCAAACATGGTTGAATTCCATATCCCGGCTCCGGGGGAGGGGTTAACAGAGATGTCATGCCGCATATAGGCTCAGCGGCGTATCTTCCGTTCCTGGAATCACACCCTGCAATAAGTACCTATTGGGTGTAAACACAGTATAGTGACGTACGGAGTGTGCAGAAATACTGATCACTGCGACGGTCGCTTTTTGGTAATGGTACAGTCAATTGACGGCACGGTTGGCGCAGTGGTTAAGCGATTGACTACTGCGCTGCGTGTCGCGGGTTCGATTCCCGCACGTAACAAATATTTTGTATGACCTACATGTATTTGTTCGAAGTCTGGGTGTTTTTCTATCTATAATATGTATGTATTTACAAAAAAAAAAATGTATATAAGTAGTTTATCAGCCATCTTGTTACCATAACACAAGCATTAGGTTGCTTAGCTTGGGACTAGATGGCGCTGTGTGAAATGTCCAGGGATATTATATTATTATATATTATTATTATTCAGTCTCAAAAATTCAAGACTTCGTTGAAGACAAGGATGTTTCGTAATATAATAATAAACAATATAAATAAATAATAATTAATTCTTAATTCCTTCTGCACATGTGGCTTCCCTGGTACCTCATTAACGAGATAATTATGTAAATGTCTCTTTACTGCTCCCAAATTACGAAGTCTCTTTATATTTTTTGCGTTTTATGTACTTCTATGGCTTAATCTTCCCATTGTAGTGGACCGACCACAACAAAGTTGGGAAATTGGTAGGCAGATGATGAGCATACTTGAGAAAAAATCGTCTGCTCGACAGTGTAAATAACGCAATATATTTTGTTAAACCGTCAAAATTAAGGGTATGCTATCGTAAGTGTGTTACGGAATTACCCCCCTGGTGCGGAGATACCGAACCCAGATCAGGAAGGCAAAAAATATACATTTCATTGTTCACTTACTGCGGGCCGCATGGTGGTATAGATCCACATTTCAATGTTTGTATAATGTTGTATACATCACAGACATTTAGGTCCTCCTAAAATTAAAAAATAATTCAAAATTAGATATTTTTTTAAGTTTAGCCTGTACTGTCCCACTGTTGGGCGAAGGCCCACGTCGTTCCAGGAACTCTTTTCCAGCGCTACCTCGAACCAGCCCTTATGGTACGCGTCCAGATCTACTCGCCACCGCTTTCTGAGTTGACCTCGACGGCGCCGCCGCCATCCATCTCCAGGCACCCATTTTATAGAGCCTAACATTTCAGTTATTTAAATACTGATTCACGAGTGTCAACCCTTTTTCAAGAGTTTTCTTATTTTCTTCTGAATTCGCCCTGATGGAGTAGTTTCATAATCATTATCTCAGCCTAAAGATGTCCACCGCTGGACATAGGCCTGTAGCAAGCATCGCCATTTCGACTGGTTCTGTGCTTCCCCCGGTTCGTTAGAGCAGTTTGGTTAGTAGCAAAGACTGCTGCTTCTTGACAAAATACCTTAGTTGCATTAAAGATACGCATTGTAGAGAGGGGTGACCTTTTACTGATCAATGTAGGTATGTAAAAACAGATATTAACGGTAGATACCGACATATCTACAGGGCAGCGACGCGCGGTCCATGCGCAGTCATCGTTGCAATGCTATTCTAACATTGTACTCATAATGGTCGATTTGCACGGCCTTAAACCAACATTCATAAACTTAGGCCTTTTTACCTTGAGGGTAAGCAGAAACAACACTGATACGATCCATTCATACTCCTCTTGCTTCGAGCCAACTTACATAGTAATCATCATCAATAGCGATGACAGGTGCGTTTGCGCAAGCGCCCTGACACTCCACGAGGTCCACTCCAAACATCATATCCTCAGATAAACCACCAACAGGGCAGCCAGTGGCGTTTTCTACAGCACAAACAATGATGTCAGACCCTCGCAGCATACACGGCAGGCTCTTACAGACCTTTACGTTGAACTTGCCCCTGTAGACCCTGAAAATATTGTTACACAAGGAGTAATTTTTCAATAGAACTTCGATTAACTAAACAAATTATCCTACGCGCACGTACTACCAGGATCAAAAGCAGCCTATATCCTAACCCAGGTCATGGTCTACCGGTGTGCCAATCTTCGTCGAAATCCGTTCAGCCGTTAAGACGTGAATGAAAGTAACAGACAGACTGGCAGAATTACTTTTGCGTTTATACAATAATACATTATATATGGATCTCTCTCTCTCTATCTTCTATCTGTGAAAACTTGTAATTGGCCTTATTTTTGTTACTGCAAAAGTTTTTAGCTGTAAGTTTTCCAAAAAACTGTAAAATAAAATAAATAAAATCCTTCAGACCGTATTTCAGCCGCGGCGGCCAATCTCAACGAAGACTAACCTTAGGTGCGGGAGATATTATAGTGCACAAGTGTGTGGGCAGACAAAGGTGCGCTTCCTCTTCCCTCACACTCATAGTCCGATGGGACGGCAATCCGGCACGACCGGAGAGAAATCAGGCACAAAATCAAAAGTCATTTATTCAAATTAGGCTGAGAATCAGCACTTTTCGAACGTCAAAATTACAAAAGACAGTCCCCCAAAAACGCCCGCCCTTCACCACTTCCTAGTGCTATCAGGACAGGACCATCGGTTGGCTTATCGTGCTTTCCGAGGCATGGGGGTATCATACCGCCAACTTCCAAACTCCGGGCTGTTACTAAGAAATTCCTAATGGAAAAATTCAATAACACATTGCCCGACTCGGGAATCGAACCGAGGACTCCACGCTCAGCAGTCGCGCTTGCGACCATGAGACCGACGGTGCAGTCGAATGAACATGGATATGTATGAATATGGGGACGATTTTCTTTCATCTCAAATATTATCTCTTTTTTTTAAACACTCACCTTTTACACATAGTATAAAAAGTGACCCACTCATAGACTCTCATTCGCGGCATACCAAGAAGCTCTGCAACCTTGTGCTGGGCTGATATGGGGATCCAGCCAATTTGTCTCTGGACTAAGTCCATGACCAAAGATATCGCAGACCTTTGCGAGCCTTCGGGATAATTCATGACAATCGCCTGGATTCTCTACAAAAATAGTTGATTAAATAGTAACATGTGGAAACGTAGTGGATTTTAAATTTACTTATAGCATTCGATGTATCTAGATATAATATACAATGTACGATTGTTTGTTTTCCCATATAAAATAAAATAAAATAATTGGCCAATTTGACGTAGTTTATCTGAAAAAGTAATCAATTTGACGATGTAACGTGGTTTATCTGAAAATAAAAAGTTGTTAAAACAAGTTTATTACATTCACCAGTGGCTGGAAGCCACAACCAAGATGTTCAATAAATCCCGTTATAAATATTGATACCTAAATATTTTCATCACAGTCTGAGGAGATCATTACGGAATTGGAATCCAGTGATAAATATGGAAATTCATCAGAAAGTCTTTATGCTAGTCTAAACGCTCAATAAATAACACGATATTTAGTGTAGCGGTATTTAGAGGTATGAGGAACAGGGTGTAAAGTTCACTCATCCTCCATGGAAAAGGGAGGCTCCTCTGACTAGACGGGTGTTGTGTCTGGCGGGCAATTGCCCAACGATTGATGTTGGGAAATTGTATCTATGCTAATTGCACGGTAAACTCTGCTTGCGAGATGCAGGATTTGCGTGACGTCAGTATGACGCGTTGTTCGCATGTGGCGTTGTATATACCGCTACATTTAGTAAACATCTACGAACATTTTATTATTTGAACAATTTATTTTTCAATAAATAAATATTCAAAGTCAAAAAAAGAAAGTGCAAAAAAAAACTCAAAAGCCTCAAAAACTTATCAATATAGTAGTTGGCACAGTGCTACAAAGATCTTTTGGCGCTTGAAGGACATTGACAGGGGGGTTGCTGGTAAACAATAGTGAAATTGTTTTGTTAAATTGTATTGAAAAAACAAGATGGCGGCGTTATTTCTGATTTTTGCCAAATGCCAAAAGATCCTTGTACAGTTACACGTATCATTCAAGCGCTTTTACCGTTCGGTCACGCTTACATTACTCCTAGATGACTTTAATATAATATTCACAAACATTTTTAATTGACAAAAATATACAAGATACCTATAGACTGAACAGGAAAATACAGAACATAGCAGCTGGTGCCGTCGAACTCCTAAGACCTGACTCCTTGAACTCGGCACTATTTAATAGACTATCAAAACTTGGAACTTAGCTCGTTTCGCTATCCTACACAAGTTGAATACGCGGGTGTCGCTTAGGGCAGCGCTTAATTTCAGAAAGATAAAAATGTAGAGGGGTTTGAGTTGGCAGTACAAAGAGAAAACCATTACATTTTTCTAAGAGAAAAAGAGAATGTGTAAATGTCGATATTAGAGGAAACAAAACGACCTTTTGATGTCTGAGAAAATAAAGGTTTACCACAGCATAACAGGGGGCCTACTCCGAAGTGCAAAGTGCGAATGTTCGGATCGGACCGAAACATGGCCGAACCGAATATTATTGAAAAATGCGAAAAAACTTCGGATCAGCTCAGTTGGGTCGGGACCATAGTAAATTTTCGAAAGAGTATAGGAGTGTAGGATCGGAACCGACCGAACCAAATAGTAACTTTGTAGCAGGAAACGGCCGAACATTCGGCCGATACTACTTTGGAGTAGACCCCCAGGCCTTCTCTTAGTGAGATCCCAGTGCGAGTCCAATGCGGGTTGGTAGACGCAACATGTCTTCGAATTTTTGGTTCTAAGACATGCCGGTTTCATCACGATGTTTTCCTCCACCGTTTTTGAGAGCTGTGGTGATGAAATAATTTTACACAAAGTAGCCTGTCTGGGTTCGTACCTACGACCTACAACTCGGTAAGTCGCGGCCATTACCACTGGACTACTAATGCTCTCAGTTAAGGGTTCAATTTACAAAAAGAATTTGCCTTTCTCACATTAAGCATGCTATTAAGTTGACTATTAGGTCTCAAACTTGATTACCAATATATATTTTTTTTTTTTCGTAAGCCAATATGAATTGTCTATCAAGTTTGCGACCACTTTAGTTGATGAGACAGGACGATGCAAATATTGAATTGAATGCTTGACATATTTTGCAGGAAAATTACTTTCCATAACATCACGTTTATAGCATCCTATAAATATAATTAACCGATACGATCAGTAAACGAGAAAGTCCCCAGCCAAACGTAATTAAAATAATTGGAACGACAAACTCGTCGGTAGATTCCCTCCTCACATATCTTTAAAAATGGCGCTTCAATTTTATAAATTACCACTCAACATTAACGTCAAATAGCACGTCATGTTAATGGTAGCGCCATCATGTCGACGCCTCATTATAATTTAATTAACCATTGATCATTTCAACCTCAGTGATTAATTAAGCATCAAGTTTTTAAGTACCGCATACTTCCTCGTATCAATTTCACGTCTGCCAATGAAGGGCCTCAGTCCCCGAAAATGAATGGCTAAGCGGGACATGGCCTTTAATAAACACGCAAGGCCCTTATTCATTGTGACAATATGCTAGACATACAGTCACGAGCACTAATATGTCAACACTTGGATATTTTCAATAGCGATTTTTGCGTGAAATAACGAAAACAATAATGAAATACACATTGCAAAAACCTATGGGTTCGAAAATACCTACTATGTTTATAGCAACGTAAAATTTCATTAAAAAACAAAGGAGTAAATCGCTTTTGAATAAAGCCAAGTGTATACATACTTATGCTCGTAACTGTACAGAGTCGCGGTAATCTAATGTCGCAATTTGTTGCTGTTAGCCGACTATCACGGAAGAGGTTACACTTGCATAAGGCGTCATATTAAGCCATATGCGTCTGAAATACAGTACCTACGTGTGTTTTCTTGAGTCTTTTAGTAGTCAAAAGCACTAGGAAGTGGTGAAGGGCGGGTGTTTTGGGGGACTGTTTTTTGTCATTTTGACGTTCGAAATTAATGCTGATTCTCAGCCTAGTTTGAATAAATGACTTTCGATTTTGGGTCTTCAAGTCGAGACTTAAAAGTCGATTTTTACCTTTGAGCGCATTATGTCCAATTCTCAAAATGTCCAACTTTCCAATTCTCAATTGGATTTTGAATCCTTAGACTCGAGTTTTCCTATAAAAGACGTAAAATGCAAAAGGACTTGAGCTCTGAATATTAATGTCATCAACGACATGTTGTGTTCAGTCTACGACGTAGGATCGTAAGTCTTACAATAATAAGATTTGTTGTTGTTGAATTAATAAACAAAACAGGCAAGCTTTTTTTTAAAACTTAATAAAAATTAAGCTGATTAATTGAGCTGCATTTTTTTTTAATATTTAGCTTTGTTAGTACACAGTTAAATATTCTGAATGATGGTGTGAACAAATCTGTCAACATTGTGTTTTAACTAGATTTTAGTTTACAATAACTGTTACATGTTGCTATAAACTAAATTATTCACTGACAAAAGCAATATGAATAATGAATAACAATTGTTGCGCATACAATATGTGTTTAATTATTATTTACATCAAATAGTAACAGTACGTATGTGGTTACAATATTCTAAATCTAACTTCATTTAAATGTCTACTGCTAATGTGGACCTATGCTTTGCGCTCAAAACCCATACTTTTTTTTACGGATCTCGATGACTTGGATTTTGTTGGATTTTTTGCAACCGATTTCATCTGTGTGCTCTACTCGCATCTACTCTGCCGTCAATGCGTCATGCGTGTCACTCGTATGTATATACGAGCGACAAGCGTCGACGGCAGAGTCAACTGCAGCCATCAACACCCGTCGACGCCCGGCGTTACCGCGTCGGCGGCTGCCGTCGACAACATGCCGCTCGTGTATTTAAGTATCATACTCAACTCGGCTGCAGTTGCGTCTGCCGTTATGATGTATGAACTCTAAGTTGACCCAGGATTCTATAAAGTTATCATTGAATTAAGAACCTCCTCGTAGAAAATAATGGTAATTGTTCTTCATGTTAAACCAAATTTAAACAGGTTAACGCAGAATTGGGGCGGTCTGCATCGCATTGTAAAAATCATTCTACATCTTTCATTTTGTATAAACTAGCACAACAGCCGATGAACTTGCCAGAAGGGGGTCGAGCATGGCACCAGTGGGACCTGAGCCCATCGCGCCACTCCCCTTCGGATACATACGTACTCTGGTAAGAAAACACACCAGAGACCAACACGACAAACTTTGGACGGATCTAGGCGAATGTTAGGCAGGTCAAGGAAGCACTTCCACTTCACACAAAAGATGACCGCCTCACGAAACAGCACCCTAATTTCGTAATACACGATCAATCGGAATCAGTTTCATTTTGACAGTTCAACAACATTTATTGCGTTATTTACGTGTTGAGCAGACAAATTTTTCGAACTTATGAAGCAATGGATTAGCAATTTGCTTCAAAATGATTCAGATTCCGATTGCCCGTGTTACGCAATTAGGGTGCTGGTTCTCCGTCTAAATAAACTAAAGCTTCGTACAGTTACTACAGCTTTAACTAACCATGGGTCATTTCACAAACACCTCTATGTCATAGGAGTAACAGACAGTTCGCTGTTCAGGGCTTGTTGGAGGATGACGAGACAGCGGCGCATGTGCTGCTAAACTGCCCGGTGGTTGCCACGTACAGGATAAACTACTTCGGTAACCCAGGTACCCTACGTGGCTGGGTTACCGAAGTACTTTTACCCACTGGCCACTCCCCGGAGGTCGGGTACCTTTTGAAGGTTTACCCACGAAAACAAAAAAAAAAAAGTACCCTACGTGAGACGGTCGGTAACATCAAGGCGTTGCTGGGCTTCCTTGAGGAGCTGGGGTGGATCGAATTATCAATTTTCCCACCCCGTACGCAAAATACGCGCATTGTCGTGGAGTTGCGGACACCAGCCCGTATTACCTATCGAGTAGCACACACTACAGGCAGGCCACACCGCGCTTATTTGTATTAAAATGCGATGCGCTGCGGCCAGATGCGGCTGTTATGTGCACTTATAGCTTAAGGCGAAAGCAAATGTGCATGATTTCAGGAAAAAGTCATTTAATAGGGTAATATAAACATAGATTTATTTATATATTGTATTTATTTATAGATTTAGATACCTATAATAAAAAAACAACAATACATCCTTCTATGTAAGTTCATATTTTACTCTATCAAATGACTATTGCATGAAATCATGACATTTGAAGCCAATTCTAACTTAAGGAGTTGTATTTCTGATTCTAATGATCATTATTTTGTAGGGCAATGTTTTTTACGGTCGCTGAACATATTTTAATCGACTTGCTACCTGAAATGAACCTGCAAATTGCAAAAAACGTAAGTAAATTTGAGTGTCGCTGGCTACCTTAGCGCTTACCATAAAGGGACATTATAAATAAAACTTTACCTTCATATTGGCATCAGTAAACTGAAAAGGGGTTTCGGGATTATTATCCTCAGTATCTCTGTGTACCAACAGTAGATCAGAAAAGCGTTGCAGTGATGTAAAAAGTTTCCTACAGCAGATGACCTGTTGAGCAAAGGTAAAATAAAGCTTTCTCTATGAAAAATACATAGTTTCAATTCCAATCTTATAATTTGCATAGTTTAAGGCGTTCAGCGCTTCGTTTGCTAATTAAGTGATGGAATAATTCACGCAGAGCTATTGCTAAAAGCAATCTACTAAGAGAATAAAGTAGAGTGATTATTATATCTAGCTTGATTTAGTGGAGTAATATCCTAGCACATACATACATTGAGCCGTATTGTGCTGTGCAATATACCTAGGGTTTGGGTCCCGGGACGTCTCGTGTCTCGAAGTCCCGGGACTTTGCGTAATTTTAGTTGTCTCGAGTCCCGGGACTTTCGAGTCGAGACTCGAGACGAGACAAGATTGTCGAAATTGTTAGATTACATACTAGAATTACTAGATAATAGTAAAGTTATTAAGAATTAGTATGATTTTTAACTATGTTCGTTTTATAACTATAAGAATTAACTGCTTAAAAGTGGATCTGTGTGTAATTAAAAGAAAGAAAACAAAGCAATTATTAAGACTGAAATTAACGTTAAAGGATTTAATTTTCTGCTTAATAAATGTTGATTTTTACAAAAAAATACCTTTTTTTAATACGTTTCTCCAGAAATTAACTCAATTAAAATTCTTCAAAATAGGCTTACCTTTTTTTAATTTGTTATTTTTTTGTTTTTTTTTAACCCTCTTAAAAAAAACTTAAAAGTCTCGAAGTGCCGGGAATTCCCGGGACTTTGATTGTAGGCTGTCTCGTGTCCCGGGACGTTCAAATTGTCGGGAATTCCCAAACCCTAAATATACCCTAATCAGCCTATAATGTGGGCTTATAATCCACCACGCGGGCCCAGTGCCGGTTGGTAGATGTCAAATGTCTTCGAATTTTTGGTTCTAGAACCTGCGGATTTCCGCACGATGTTTTCCTTCACGGTTTTGAGAGCCGTGGTGATGAAATGATTAACAAAGTAAAGCGCCTGCCTGGGTTCGAACCCACGACCTACAACTCGTAAGTCGGGGCCGTTACCACTGGGCCACCATTGCTTTGCTATGCTGCATATGCTAGGTCTACTGTCCATTCCAATGAGACACGTCTTCCATATACTGAGAACGGGTTCAACCTCAAGATCGTAAGAAATTAAGTTATCTATTAAAGAATCGTTAAGAATTCGTCTTTCTTTCTTTCTTTATCCTATAACTGCTTGCTATCACTTTTCCAAATTATGTAGAACCTCAAGCTCGACTGCCAAGGAAACCACCTCTAGTCATGGTACCTCTCCCATTGTACTGTAATAGAACTACTGTATGTTCTACAGTAGTTCTATTACAGTTAATACTTACATTCGGCAGACTGGTCTTAAAATTCAAAATGTTACGTTTGAATAAAGACATTTTCAAAATAAAAAATATATTGTTTTCAATAATATTGTAAGAATCACTGTAATCACTATGACAATTGATGACAACGACAGATTGTGTAAAATATTACATCTGTCAAAAAGTATATTATGTTTTATTCTGTTAGAACCTCTTTTTGCAAAATAAACCTGGGTAAGTCACGTTAATTTTTGTTATTTTTTTAATTTACATTCATACGTTACCATTACAGTATCCCAATTCGGTAGTGTAGTTAATTATCCGTTCATGATATAATTTATTAATATCCATGCCATATAATTTTTACAAATTAAAAACATAACACCCTTGCGAACTCGGTCAGTGAACATGAGAAAATTTTGTGTACAGTCACCAAAGGAGATAAGTAACCAGGATCATCGGATATAGTTTAAGTTTAGTAAGAAAGCGATGGAAGTTTTCAAATAAAAGAAAATAAACCGTTCATTTATCTTTAATTTCATTCGAAAACGTCTATCGGTTTCTTACTAAACGTCAACTATATCCGACGACCCTGGTTACTTATCTCCTTTGGTGACTGTACGTATCAAAGCACTAAACCAGCATAATAATATGGAAAACACCCAACTATCCCACTTTCCCCCTGCCTAAATCGCAGAGAAATTTAATAACTATTATCAAAATATACGTAAACGTCCCTGCCATTACACGAAACGATGTCACAAACTAATGTACGAAATATTCTAAATATTGCCCACTTGCCCGCCCAAAATAGTCGCGCAAGTTCGTAACGCCGCAAGAAAACATGGAGCAAAGTGATTCCAACAAACTAAAAGTTGTTACCAGCCACCCAATATTAACGGATATTGGGAAAAGATGGTATAAGATGGCAGTTGCCGGATCAAGGCTAGTAGGCACTAATATTCCCTGGATGCAATATCGGGGTTCATTGCCATAAAACCGCTCGAGGCGAATATCTTGGGTACGATATTGACCTTATAGCATTTCGCCGAGAAAGCAGATATCTGAGGCAATTTCAACATCGTAAATGATGTTTATCGTGGTAACCCAGTGACCCTAGCCCCACAACTCCCCCCTACCTATGAACACTTGTCAAATGGCAGTGTATCGCTTTCTGCACACGTATCGGGCGCACGTGTAACTGAGCTGTTCTCCTGTATACTTACTTGTGTTATGTACCGAGGTATGGCCGAAGGTATTCATGTTTCATGTCACTTTATGTAGGTACTTATTGAATAAGAAGATTATTTTTGAACTGGTAAATATTTATGTTGACGATAAAATATTTTTTGTTTGATTAACTTTTGATTTACTTTCTATTTCTAGATTTATTTATTTCATTTTTCTTTTTTGTGTAGGTAGTACGCACATGTTGGGTATTTATTTTAGTTTTTCATTCATTACAATATACAACACACACACACATGTATGTCACGACACTTTATTTGATTTTGCATGAGCTTTTCTATAATTTCTAGCATTTAAATGAATTCTCTTAATTTATTATTACGGACACACACTTCCCTGTGTTTGGTATTCCAGCGTATGGCACTCGTGGGTTGCAGCTGAAACCAAATCAGGTTTATTCCCGTTGTCCCCGTACGCCGTGTCCCCCGTCCTACGGGGACAGCGGTACTTCAATTAAATATTTTAAAATACTTCCCGTTGTCCCCGTACACTGTCCCCGTCCTACCAGCGTCAGGTGGTACACTTGTGTTGTCATCTGACATTATGCTGAGCTGAGGCCCTTTTGGCATTATAATCTTTGTTTTTGTAGTTTTAAGGTGTCATTTTGTGTAATGCCAATAAATGCATTTTTCTTTCTTTCTCTTTCTTTCTTTCATTAAAAATATTTTCCCCCATGGGAAAAAGGCGCAAGTGTATGTGTGTGTGTAGTAGGTATGTAAGTAAAATATTTTCGATAATTGCTATACATATTTATGAATAAGATCTACACATTAACTTTCTTTATTTTGCAAATTGTATGCAGACATTTTCTCCTCGTTTTGGCTTAAGTCAACTTGCACACATGTACCAACTATAACATTTCAAAAACAACGTTTACACCATTCAAAATAGGAGTTTGAAACACAAATTAGTGTCGCCGCAGACGACTCTGAACAAAGCAGACGTTGTGAAAACATTTGTTTTGTTGCAGATACAGGATGTATGTCTGCAGCGTTTAGACTAGTTTAGAGTATGTAGGCCTTGCAAATTTTAACTACACGCTTATAATATCCCTACACATCTTTATACCACAAATAAATGTATCAATAGGTACTTATGAGATATTGAAAATGGGTCCGTAAATAACCATTTATATTTGGAAATATTGTTTTTTGCTGGCTGTGTTATATAGTATCTAAGTACCTATAACTACCACTGTTCGTATCTGCATCACCCCAACGATTGACGTGCAGAAAATGCCTATGGCATTAAGTCCGCATCTGTACATTTGTGTGCTTAAAGTATTAAATATAAATAAATAAATAATAAACTGATAGCTTTTCTGTAAAAAAAAAACTTAGTTCGTCTCAATTTTGTACCAGCGGCAGCGTGACCAGTGCCCAAACTTTGTTTTCAATGCAGATATTATAGGAGTGGGTTCGATATTCGAAATGAAAATATTACACACTCGATTAATCCCACAAGTCAATAAGAAAGTAATAACACGAAATGCTTCCAGTTAAATAAAAATAGACGTTCAAATTTCCACGTCAAATTTAATTTCTTGTTGACTGCGGTGGCGTTCGTTAGATTGAAACGAATTTTCAATCGAGCGACAAAAATATTCGGCGCCATTTTTAAACGCAACCGGTGACTCGGTGATTCGTTAACACGTCTGCCTAACTTTTGAATCAAGAAAATTCAAATGAGCGCTTCCTTAAAAAAGCTTTAGAACAATTTTTTTTCGCGGAATTGCAAATTCGAATTTCTGATTTTCGATTCGAAAAATGATCTTTTATTTTTTTGTGGAGGCTTTGGTACCTACATATCTACGTACAAAGAACAAGTAACCACGTGTAACAGATTTGTGAAACGGGAAGACTTGAGGTGTGGCGCTCCGGAATGTTTTATTAAAACAAAATTAAATAAAGCACCACACTTAAAGACGGTCAGGCCAAAAGGACAAGTGCCAAAGAAAATGTCTCAAAGTAAAAACAAATAGGACCTTTTTAGTGAAAAAGGAAAATGTGGTATTTTCATTTCTAGTAACCGCCACAATTCGCTTATAAAATGTACCTTTTTTATCAAGTTAAGTAAAAAGATTCGGTGTGTTTAACTTATAAAGTGAAGCCTCATTTAAATTCAAAGATGACTTAGCTAAACCAGTACCTACTTTTTAATAGATGTGAAAGTTTTTTTAACGCCCTTTTAAGTTAGGGCCAAAAAATTAAGTTATCGTTTGACCTTTATTGTTACACTAGCTTCTGCTCGCGGCTTCGCCCGCGTGGATGTCGGAAATTATCCCACGGGAACGTGCTAACAGGATAAAATGTATGTGCTTCCCCAGGATGCCATCTATCTCGCGGGCCCTTTGTGGCTAATTACAATAGAAAACCAATTGTGTCTCATTAGTGGTCATTAAGAGGGTACCTACCTATATATCTTTACCTACCGCAAAATTAAGTTTGTTTTTTATTGTATATACTTTTACGGGATAAAAAGTACCCAGTGTGGTGCCCAGGATATTAAAGAATAATTATACCAAGTTTCATCGTAATCGAACCGGTAGTTTTTGCGTGATGCCTGAACAAACAGACAGAACGACAGACAGACAGACAGACAAAAAAATTTTTAATCACATTTTTGGGTTCGGTGTCGGTCTAGTAACACCCCCTGCCATTTATTTTTTTTATATTTTCAATGTACAGAATTTTCACTTCTACAGATTTATTATAAGTATAGATAAACTTCATCTACATTGAGTTATATCTCTTCGTGTAATTTAATAAAGTGCCCTGTCAAACTAGTTGTATGGCCTTAATTATCTAGATGTCTAAATCTAAACCTTTTACGAGAATCCTTTGAATCGGACCTGATCAAATGAAAAGGAAATAGCCTGAACTAATGAACATTTAATTACGGTCTATCTATTTGAAGAAAGGCTTTGAACGACGTAAACCTAAAATCTATTTCTGTTATTTAAAGATAATCATTTTTCACATCTTCTGTATATTAGCAGAAAGAAAGCAAAAAAAATTAAATTAGTTTAGTTGTGCTCTTATTGTTTGGTTATAGGAATTAAATTCGGGCTTTTTTATTTTATTTTATTTATTAATAAAAACCAGCCTTACTTATTATTCGTTATGTGCAGGAATTGAACTCGCAACCAGCAGCCTAATTGCGTTACAGTCGATCAATCTCAATCTGAATCATTTTGAAGGTTATTGCTTCAAATGTTCGAAAATTGAGTCTGCTCAACAACGTAAATAACGCAATGAATGTTGTTGAACTGTCAAAATGCAAGCCATTAATACTAATAGTGTGTTACGCAATTACCCCACAGTAACCTCAACCACTACCTCAAGGCGAAAAGTAGTTTCCTCAATCCGCTCGCAGACTCTCCTATGCGCTCATAAGATACCTACGTTGCACACATCAAAATCCGAATAAAAAAACCTTATTTTTGTTAGCCGATACTGTCCCACTGCTGGACCTCTCTCAAATCAGACCAGGAACTCTTTTCCCGCGCCATCTTAAACAACCCCAATATGGATAATAAAAAATAGATACGTATGTAATAATGTACCAAGGAACAGTAAAACCAGTTTTGTTAAAGTAACAAAGTACGGTATACTGAATACTAGTTTGCATGTTTACAGTGCGACATTTCGAGCAGAATGCCACGGCTCGAGCCAGGATAATGTCAATCTGTCCGACAGGCGACGCACCCACACCAAGCTACGAAAGCCAGGTTAAGTTACCAGTCGAGCTATTTCGAGCACCCTAATAAGAGTTTAAATTCGGAAAATTCAATACTAGGTAGTAACAATAATAAACTGTTTACACACAGTGCGCGATATTTTAGAGCCTTTCGTTCAGTATTTCTATATCTATACAGCCGATCGATTCTGTAAAAGTCTCACTGTAAAAAGTTAAGTGAAGTGAGCTTAGAGTGAGCTGTCAATAGTGTAGCATTAGTTGGAATGACTGCTCACTCCACGCTCACTTCGCCTAAGTTTTCACGGTAAGATTGTTACAGAATCGCACTGCTGGTCCAGAGTACTGTATGTATGTTGCGTTTTTAAATCATACAACGCTATATTTTGTCCGTTTATTTCAAGCGAACGTCTTTACATCACCACGGTTATATTATCACTGTTTCTTCCAAATAAAAACCATATACAAAGATTTTAAAGCTCATTCTAAATTCGCTTGACTGTTCGAATGGAACCAGAGTTATTTTACTGCCAGTCTGCACTACATAAGGTCTAATTTTGCAGACAACCTTTACAGTACTCATAACATAAGTGCATAAGAGTTGGCTTATTCTTCATTGCAAGAAAAAATGTTTTGACAATTCTGTCGGCCTAGTAGCTGAAGTAACTGGCTTCGGATCTGAATCTTTGTGGTTGTCTGATTTTCAAGCGAGCCATAAAATATCATGCATTTTTTATAACCTAATTATAGTCCATACAGAAGACTTTCTCCTAAAACATATTCGCATTGTACAATTTATATCTCATTTTCCTAAAATCATTAGTTCTTACCAAATTAAGTAAATGATTGAACATGTACTTATAGGACTAAAAGTGAATTTGAAATGAAGCTAGCCCAATTATACAATCAGGAGGTACATAAGCCCCGACGACTTAGTACTCCCGCAATTCAGGGAGAATTTCCCATTCAGTGGTAATGATACAACAGGCACTTAGCTGTAACTATAATATACAGACACACTTGAGTAACACCAGCGTGATGGCTACTTGTGTAGAGAGCTCCGGAGCTCAACGTACTAACTTACTGAGAGCATACATAGTAGGTATTACTAGTTTATTACCTTCACTACCTACGGTACTAATTATTTCTGGGACTGGTTTCCTAACATTGTATATTTAAATGGGTAAATTGATTTTCTGTAGAACCCCCAGACAAAAGATAAATAATTTTGTCTCTTTCGTCAACAAGTTATTTCAATAAAATACTGCAGTTTAGCATTTACAGTTTTTCTATAAACAGTATTTATAAAAAAAGATGCCACCAGCATTTATCATCACAAAAAAAGGCACAAGGAATGTTAAAAGTCAACTGAATAACTGAGTTGAAATGGTAGAAAAGTCTTACTTGAAGCGGATTCTATTCCAGGAGAATGTTTACGACGGCTTAGTGCCACGGTGAATGCTACTCGGAATATTGGAGATTTAAAAAAAAAATACTAAAAAGAATCCTTAAGTAGTTTGTAACCTCGAATTCCGACGAAATTCCATATTTTCGAGAGTTAAAAGGGAAGCTCTTCAAATCCAGGGTGAGATAATTTATGTCAGGGATTAAGCTGACGGAATGAAAGGGAATCTACTACAAGAGCCTCGACATCAGAACCTCTTCTGTGGACACAGTTCACACTCCCGTTTCGCAAACTTGCTTTGCACCCACACTTAGATTAATAATAAAAAAACTACAACAAAGCTCAAGTTATAATAACTTACACACAAGTGTCTGAATATAATAACAAGAATACAAATAAAACTGTAGTTTCAGTCAGCTATTCTAATGTGACAAAGCAAAAAAGAGCCAAAACAATTCGAAGCAACTTGTACTTTTCTTAGCAACTGCGATAGTAAAACTCTACGATATTCCGAGCTCTACTCAAATAAAAAAAAATCTTGAAACATTATTCGGAGACTGAACTGGTTACGAAACTCTCTTGCAAAATGGGAGTACTGGGGACGCAAAACGGTTCATTCCCTTTGTTTTATGAGACAATTAAGAAGCGAAGGGACGTCGGGGTGGCGTGAAGAGTAAATTTTTGTTCCTCGTAATAAAAGAAGCGAGAGCATTTAAATAGCAGATTGAAAACTCCTAACGATCTATGTTAAGTTCACGACGTAACAAGGATTTTTCGGTAAAAAAGGTTACGCCGCAGTAATTTACATTTTATTATCTTGTGGTCGGATTTATTTAAAGGTGCCTCCACACTACCGTCCTACAAGCGTTACGTAACGTCACTCGCGTCAGGTCCTAGCAGTCAGGTTGAAGTTTATTACCCGTATGTTTTATTTGAGGTAGCTTTGCATGTGTCTATTTATCTAAGTAAGTGCTTATGTATTTTCCACAGCAGGGACGAACTATTTATAAGTACCTAAATTCGTTTTGTATAAATATTCCAAAGCAAATCTGTTTTACTTTCTACAGTCCGGCACCAAAATAAAATGTATACTTTTAGTACTTTAGTGAAACCAAAGCTTAAAGCCACACTTATTGACAGCCATTTGCATTTGGCTTTCGTTAGAAAAAGTTTAACCGGCGAAGGGGAAGTAAAAACATTCTGCTTCAGTTGGCTGGACAGTGTATACAAGCTTCGTTTTTTTGTGTTGGGATAAGACTGGATATTCCTTACAATATTCTGCTTGTTTATAATATCTATTAAAGTCGTGATTGACGGCCGATTTTTTTTCAATCGGCGTTTCAATTAGAAAATCAGTTTTTTTCTTTAAATTTTTTACAAGAATTTAATTTGTATCAAAGAAAGAAAGTGTAGCGGTATCTACAACGCCACATGCGAACAACGCCTCATACTGACGTCACGCAAATCCTGCATCTCGCAAGCAGAGTTTACCGCGCAATTAGCATAGATACAATTTCCCAACATTGATCGTTGGGCAGTTGCCCGCCAGACACAACACCCGTCTGGTCGGAGGATCCTCCCTTTTCTATGGAGGATGAGTGAACTTTCCACCCTGTTCCTCATACCTCTTTAAAAGAATAACGTGGCTAGCTGACATATTTTATGGCAAATAATTTAAGTTTCTTGTAATGTTAATTACTGAACATACTCGTAGGTTCCTAGTATTGTATACATGCAACTATATTCTAACTGAACAGACAGCTGTGCTGCTGGGAAGTTTGTTGCGCCACTTCTTCTTCCCAGCGATAGCACTAGGAAGTGGTGAAGGGCGGGCGTTTTTGGGGGACTGTCTTTTGTAATTTTGACGTTCGAAAAGTGCTGATTCTCAGCCTAATTTGAATAAATGACTTTTGATTTTGATTTTTGATTTTGAACGTTTATTTGAGAAACACAAAATTCGAATAACAAAATAAAAAAAGTGAAAATAATGTTTTGACTACCACTCCCTGTGTATCACACATTTTTTTATGTTAGCCTACGCTCTCCCACTCCTGAGCAAAAGCCTCCCTCCACTCCTTATTTCTTCTCCCGCGAGCCCGCGCGTCCTTCTTCTAGTTTTGACGGAACCTATTCAGCTCGTCCCGCCACGCCATCGCCATCTCCTACGTGATCTGCTGTGACCTAGGCTCGCTGTCTCAGGGCACCAATTCTGTGCTATTTGGGCCCACAGTTTGTCTGGCATGCGGCAGACATGTCCTGCCCAGTCCCATTTAAGTTGGGCAGCCTTTTGAGCCACGTCAGCTATCTTTGTTTTGGAGCGCAGTATTGTATTTCAAACACGATCCGTTAATTTAACGCCTAGTATACTGCGCTCCGTTGCTCGTTGACAGACCTTGAGTTTGAACTTCTGGATGTTAGTCAAAGACCAAGTTTGTGCACCATAAGTTAAGACGGGATGAATACACATGTCCATGATCCTGCGTTTCAGTGCCATAGGCAACTCACCCATAAATAGATCCTTCAAGGATCTTCAAGGAGCTCTTCCAGGCGTTTTTTATCACTTATGATATCATATTAATCAATTAAAATGGCATAATGACTAATCATTTCTTGAAGTATGCTTACGTAAATTTATATAATAACAAATATTATTTTACACATTTGTTACACAATATTTATTTCACATAAACACTATGATCTGCACGAAAAACACTCCAATAGCGATGCATCAATTTTCCAGAATGACAGATGACTGTCGGAAAGACAACTGACGTTCTAATACAAACGTTACGTAACAAATTTCGAACGATGGCGTCGCCTTGTTTACTCGAATTCTTTAAAGAAAAACCAACACTTTAACCGCCACAAAAAACTTACTTTAACAATTTAACAGTGCACTCCAACCGTGTTGTTTTGAACTGAAAACTTTTCCATTAAAACTTTCCTACAGCTCCTTTATGTAGCCATTTAGAAAATGTTGATATTTTATTTCTATTAAAAATTACTTAAAATAATAAGGTGTGTTAATGAAAAAGGGCAGGCTTTTAAGAGTTCTTTTGTAAAATAGCGAAACCCACGTTTGCCTACTTTCCAACGATGAAAGAAGACAAAGTGCCTCACAGCTCTTTACCTTTTTTCAACTAGGGCTTGATTTCATTTTATGTTTATACCCAATCGGCCAGTCCTTCGGGACAGTCGACCGCAGGACAGTGGCAGTACTTTGACTTTAAGCTGCTATAGCGTAGCAAGTAGTTTCAATAGAATACGAGGTCCGTCTATACTAGTTTTGTTACCACATGGGGCCAGTAGGACCATGTGCCCTTTTGGCATTTTAATCTTTGTTTTCAGTTTTTTTTTTTTTTATACCTACGACTCATATAAAAATAAACCTAAATAACTCTAAAAACTAAAAGGAATAAAAATGAACTCCACTGCGGGTGACCCAACCTACGACAAACTTAGTATTTGCGGTTGGTACAGTACAGACAGTGGTAATCGGGTATAGGGATCGAACCGCAAAATTAAGTTTGTTTTTTATTGTATATACTTTTCCGGGATAAAAAGTACCCAGTGTGGTGCCCAGGATATTAAAGAATAATTATACCAAGTTTCATCGTAATCGAACCGGTAGTTTTTGCGTGATGCCTGAACAAACAGACAGACAGTCAAAAATTTTTTTAATCACATTTTTGGGTTCGGTGTCGGTCAAGTAACACCCCCTGCCATTTATTTTTTGTATATTTTCAATGTACAGAATTTTCACTTCTACAGATTTATTATAAGTATAGATTTTATTTTTGTTTGTGTAATATTGTTTTGCATGATGTACTTACCTATGGATCCTTGACATCTGTTTTTTTTTAACCGACTTCTAAAAAAGGAGGAGGTTCTCAATTCGGATGATTGTATTTTTTTTTTTTTTTATGTTTGTTCGCGCATAACTCTTTCGCTTGCCAACCGATTTGAAAAATTCTTTTTTTGTTGGAAAGGGTATACTTCCCAAATGGTCCCATAGAAATTTCATCAAAAACGGTTCAGTAGTTTGGTTTTTAAACCAAAATTACTGGTAAAAATTACAACTTAAAAGTGAAAAATAAAAACTTTTTTGCAAAAAAAATCAACCGACTTCCAAAAACGACACTACAAAGTGAAAAATAACTTTAATTTCGGAAGTCGGTGGCAAACAACGAAAGTGTGAACCCAACGACACCGACTTCCGAAATTAAAGTTATTTTTCACTTTGTAGTGTCGTTTTTGGAAGTCGGTTGATTTTTTTTGCAAAAAAGTTTTTTTTTTTAAACAATTTCAAGAGAGCTAGCGGAACCATGCACTAAAACCTGAAAGTGTCTTCACCGACACGCATTTGGCTGGTTTTTTGTTACACAAGAACTTATTAAAACCGAGCCAACTGGAAAACAAATTCATGCTCTATTCTCTAAAGTAACTGAAGACCTATTATAAGTGATATTAGTGCGAAGTTGATTCTCTGCGTTTTCTTATTATTTAAGTTTTTACTTGACATACAGATAGGGAGTAATTGTTATTTGTTAAGCAAATTTGCATTCTACGTCAATTTGCCGAGTTATAGCCATTTCAAACAACTGTCAAAGAATGACAGTTGTGATTTGAATATATGGACAATTTATGTTGGTAGTCAATTTGCTTTTCTACTTTACATTATAACTTCTTGGGCCTCGGCTGTCCGCACCTCCGTTCACACGCAATCCTGTGCGATGTGATGTAACATGGAAGAGCTAGAAAACCATTTGCCGTATTATAGCCATTTCAAAAAGAATGATAGTTGTGATTTGAATATACGGACAATTTAAGTTGGTAATTGGAACATGGAAGGGCTAGAAAATCGAACAAAAGCCTTTTTCTTCTTTACAATGAAATTATCTTTGATGCAAAGCTATTATTTTTTTTTTATTAAAGGAGCAATCTGCTTAGCCAACTATGTTAGTGGTGGCTTCCAGTCTAATTGGATGCAGCTGAATACCAGCGTTTTACATGGAGCGACTGCCTATCAGACCCACGATACCGCTTGGTAAGACTGGTTCTCAGACTTTCAAGCTTCTGACGACCCGTAACGACTGTCAAATTCTTAATTAAAGGAGCTGCAGTGCGATTCTGTAACCATCTCACCGTGAAAGGTTAGGTGAAGTTCACTTCATTGACACCATTGACAGCTCACTCTAAGCTCACTTCACCTAACTTTTCACGGTGAGATTTTTACAGAATCGATCGGCAAGTGTCCTGAAAATTTAGTAAGCGAAGCAAAAAGTTTGGCTTTGTTTAGCCTTGTTCTTATATGCCCGGTACAGATTGGTGAAACGCAACATCAAATGTAGCATAGTGATTGTGTTACATTTCATGTTGCATTCCATAAGTTCTTTTTTGTTTTGTAATGTTATTCAATATCACACTGTTTATGTACACATACTCGTTACTATTTTTATCTGACACAAATGTATTTTATTTATAGAAAGAAGAGAAACGTCACTTCACGTTGCAGTATACATATAACTAATTTACATCCGTCACCTCATACTTCAGGTACAGTTGAAAACCAGCACAAGACACGAGTTGTCTGGCATTTTGACGCAGTCGTGAGGCACACTTTCTTACATCGCACTTTAGAAAGAAGAAAGAAGGAAAGAAAGAAAAAGTATGTATTGCGACTCGTACAGGATCATAAACTAAACTAAACACAGTTAAAAATAAAACAAATTGTATAAAAAAGTAACAAAAGGAAAAAAAACAGAAAGTCCTATACGAGGCCAAAAGGCTCCTATCTCAGCATGATGCTTCGACATTTAAAAAATAAATGGAGCGCTGGTATTCTGATAGGGCCTGTTGTGATGTCACGGGCAATCACAGTAATAAATAAATAATAAAATAGATATAATATTATGTAAAATATTAGCAATAAAATAAATATAATTGTATTTTATTGTTTTAATTATTATTATTCTAATAAACATCTTTTCTTCGTTTATCCTGTTCCGTTCTTGATAATCCATGTTTTCTTTTACAGATGTGAAATTCATTCAGCCAGCAAATAAATATTATTTATTTTTAATCCGCGCTAGACGTAACCTCATTACTTGTCAATGCCCTGAGTGTCAGAAGCACTCTGTGGCATTGTTGTGACAAGTGAACGGTCGCATGCGCCGAAAATAAAAAACAGGCGAAAATCACACTTTTTATTTTATTATCATCATATTTATGTATATTCTATTGTGTGCCTTTTTTTATTAAACTAAACTTACAATGTATATAATAACTAACTTATAAACTAACACATCGGGTTTCCCGGGTTAGTGATAAGCGTGTCAAGTGTGTGACACTTAGCCTAAGTGTGTGTAAAGGAATAGAAACAGCTGGAAGATTTCTTAGTGACTTAGGCCTCTTCCAGCTGTTTCCATTCCTTTCTAGCCTTAGCTTTCCTTGACCAGATAGCCTCTCCAACATTCCTAGTGTCATCAGTCCAACTATTTGCCTGTCTGCCTTGTTTGTCTGCCTTACATTTTCCTTTTACTATAGCGTGCTTGCCATTCTGTTATAATTTGTTGTTGCTTGTTATAATTGAATTGAATTTTTGACCTTTTTGTCCTACTGTTGTGTACTTATCTCTTAGTGTATGCTAAATATATTTTTTTTTTTTCTTAAAATTTTGGATGGCTCATTTGTGTTATATTTCATGTTACGTATCACCAATCTGTAGGTACCGGGCAATATCTGTATGACAGTACTTTTCTGAAGCTCTATCTGTCATATTAACAGAAAGGGCAAGATGTTTTTTTAAGCATTTTGTTAGGATGCCATAAGTAGTTTCTGTTGCTCAATTTAAAACACCCTAATGGTGTAATACACTATCAATCTCAATCTGAATCATTTTGAAGGATAGGTATTTCTAATCCATTGCTTCATTTGTTCGAAAAATGTGTCTACTCAACAACGTTAATAACGCAATGAATGTTGTTGAACTGTCAAAATGAAAGCCATTGCTACTGATAGTGTGTAACGCAATTACCCCACAGGTTTTGTTAAATATTACTCCTATAGTTAAGTTAGTCACATATTTTTTCATTAGTGAACAGCTTTTACACGCCCTTCATAACGTGTCACAAATTATATCACAGGAGCTTACCATTAACGTTCTCGTTAAAAGGTTTTTGGTAGGACATTGTTTTTTTGTGACCCTCATCACGGGTAATTTTGTTACCAACTAATTAATTTATATTTTCACTAGCCATTTTCCCCGCGGCGGAGCGTGCTTTTTTTGTCACAAATAGATTGCTTATATCTTTTCCGGACGCACAAAGTAAGGCCTCGTCCAAACTGGGCCACGTTCATATCAGCGCATTGTTTCGGAACTATGTCGCCGTATTTTTCGGCACAAATTTCGGCAATGCAAGCCATGTGCTGCATACTGCTTTATTATGATGTTGCTACCTATATAAATACGGCACTAGCCGTGTGGAGTGTGGAGCAGTCTTTGAAAGTTTAGTTTCGTATTATTATTTTTTGGTTTTGATTTAATTTTATTAGTTTCATTTTACAATCGTTCCATTTCATTTCATCAATATTACAGATTATTGTGCTTAAAACAATGAATTGTGGTTTTAATAAATAAGTGTGGAAGACGCTGACGACTGTGGCACAGTTTATACTAGTATAGTCGTCAACGTAATCTCTTATAAATATGTATTCATTGCCATGATTTTGTACTTAGACTAAGAGAAGTTTGTAATTTTAGGAGTGATAAATAAATAAACTATAAACTTATTTTACACTACCTTTTGCCAGCGACTTTTCCCCCGTGTATGTATTGGAAATTATCTCACGGGAACGTATTACCGAGATAAAAAGTATGCTATGTGTCAATCCAGGTTACAAACTATCTGTATGCTAAATTTCATCCAAATCCGTTTATCCGTTTTTGCGTGATTCAGTATGTAACTAACAAACAAACACAAAACAAGCTTTCACATTTATATATTCACTAATCACCAATTAGCCTATAAATATAAAACAGCTTATAAACTATGACAATTTGCCAAACCGGGATATTCACGAGCTAAAAATGCAACAGGAAAAACATAATATTTTTACTGTTTTCATTCTTTTCATAAAATAACTTGTTTTTATCTGATTATTTTCCGTATACCTAATACATTTTTAAAGAGAATTCTGACCATGCTCGCATTGTTATTCCTTTTAGTAGTGTGCAATCGGTCATTAAAATATCTAACTTTTCCATTTCTCTCGACTATTTGGCAACACAAAAATCTAGAATAAGTACATGTTGTTAGCTGTAAGGACAATTACTATTCGCTTCAACTAATTATTTTCTGTGTTTACTTTTTGCGTAGGTTCCCTCTGAAAAAAGCCTTCAGATAAAAAATATGCTTTCTAATCACAAGTATTTAGTAGTCGAGTAAAAGAAAATATAATGGAAACAAAGAAATTGTCTAATTTGAAAAATTTCATTCTAAGGAACGAGGCCAAACTCCGACCCAGATACATTCACAAAAACTGGACTCATCAACGTTTCAACAAAGGAAGTAGGTGGGTAGAAAATTAGCCTTCAGAAAATAAGCTTATCTTAGACCCTTATAATCCGTACCCGGAACTTTGATCCCCTCAAAATGAAGCAGACCTACAGAGATTGACATTTACTACGTTATCTGTCCCAACAGGCAGCTCGCTTTGAAACTAGCGCTCGCCGAAATATGATCACCATACTGTAAGTCGGCCGCACATCAAACGTGACGTCAAACCGTCTACGTCATAAAATATTGTACTTTGTACAAGTCTTCTTTTGTGCTCAAAGAATTATTTGTCGCGTATCTTTCATAAACTCGTTGTTACCTAAGTACTTTGTGTAACAAAATTAAATTTGACGCCATACGCTGGTAATTTCAGGAAACGTGAAACGAGAGTATAAAGTAACTTTTTGTACTATACATCTGCGTAATTACCTCTCCGTCATTATTTTAGGTAAATAAAGAGGGTGGTAAGGAAGGAAGTAATTAGTTATAATATAAAAGCATTCACCGATACTTTATTTGGTTTAATTGACGTTTTACAATTAATAACAGCGTGGGCGTTATATTAACACCATGCTTATAATTTCGGGGAAATGTAATCCCATTTATTGTCAGTAAACTTGAATCACACTTAAAAATTTAAAACATATAGATGTATGTTACAATTAATAATTATTAACTTACGAATGACAGCGATGCGGTCGAGTACTTCGACGTCTAAGTGTTCTTTTGTTTTTGTATTTATTTGTAACTATAAGTAGTTAGTTAGTTAGCCGTGTAGTGTAAATACTAACGAATTGACCAGTTTGTTTAAGTGGTCAATTCAGTTTATCCTGAATTTTTTTAAGGTCAATGTGCTGTGGCTGCATGAAATTGTCCTACAGATTGTCATCTTTTGGTGACGAAAATGTCAAACTTTGCCCCATCAACAATGTATTCCTTTTAAATAGCCGAATCTTGGGGCCGGTCTATTCTGTAAAAATCTCACCGTGAAAATTATAAGGTGAGCTATCATTTCACCTGCAGTGCGATTCTGTAACGATCTCACCGTGGAAACTTAGGTGAAGTGAGCGTGGAGTGAGCTGTCATTCCAACTAATGCTAGAGATTGACACTATTGACAGCTTACTGTAAGCTCACTTCACCTAAATTTTCACGGTGAGATTTGTACAGAATCGATCGGCTGATGCTAGGAATCTCTACTATTTAAGTTATCACGGTGAGATATTTACAAAACTACAACATTAAAAAAAAAGCACATGTTCAAAGAAAAAAAAACAGCATAGTGAACAATTTCTCCAAATTGACACAGAATCCGTTTTCGCGCTGACTATTATCGACTAACCCCCCAAGCGGCGCACTATTCTTTTTAACAAAACGAAAAATCTTTATTCGATTGCTAACTCGTTTATTTGTTCACTTTTCCACTTAATAGGTACGAGGCCTCGCGCACTATTTTACGACTTAAACAAACATTTGTTTTCCACATACAGCCGGCAGCAAAAAGCGGGTTGACTATTGTTTTTCATATCTGCAACAATAGGCGTATCCGTATCGCGTTTTTAGTGAATTCAGGGGTTTCAGGATATAGTAAATACTGGTGGTATAAAATAAACTATAGTTCAAAATATAATCCGAAATAAAATGAAATCTTCGTATTCATAAAAACTGTATTTTTATTAACTCTACGTAGACAATAATAAAATTAATAATAATATGTTTTTTGCCAAAACAGTGCTTTACAGGTTTCCTTAATTAAGTTTACATTATTAACTAATCTTTCATACCTAAGGCCGCGTCTTAACCGAAAGCGACTGTCGCGCGAGTACGCGATTGTCACGCTTGTGTTTATATGACATACTTGCGCGATTAATCAAGTCGCGTATTGGCATTCGGTTAGGTTAGCAGGGTTCGCAGGGTACCTACGACATTTTTTTAGTCCAAGTAGGAACGTACCTACATATTTTCCATATAAAAGTTTATTTGATTAGAAGATCCTGTATGATATGAATCAATCACAGAAAGATACTTTAAGATAACTACATATTTTAGGTAATAGAGCAATCATTTTTTTGCTCTCAACATGAAATATGATTCCTGTAGATAGTCCGACATAATGGAGTGAATATTATTGGATGACAAACATCCGATAATATTATCTGTGTTCGTCAATTCACTTACCTACATAATAAATGTAATAAAGTAATATATTTTATTACATTCGTTTTGTGAATTCTTCTGAAGCTATTTTTTCACATAATACAGGGACATAGAGGCGTGCTGTTATGTGTTCATTCATCTACGGTCAAAGCCACACGTAGTGGACAAAAACCATAGCTAATAATACAAATTCCTTGTTAAAATACACAAAAGAAATGTATAGGTAAACTCTGTTCTGCTCAGGGGTGATTGAGCAGAATTAATTTTACCATAAAGTCGATTTTTCTTTGTTTTGAAACAACCCATATATGAGGACCAAGCATCTTAATCTGAAGTTTAATATAATATTTACTCATACAACTGAACTTTCGAGCAAACACATTGATTGCTGGCTTAATTAAGTCAAAAATTTCTGATATTAGATATAGCTAAAAGCTTTTTGAGTATCTTATGAAACCAGTATCAACAAAACTTATTTTTAATTGATGTATGTACGGTAAACAACGATGAGATCTTCAAGTTTTGAATTGAGCTACACAATTACTGAGAAATGTTGCACTGACTGGACTGATCCACTTAAATCTGGTTGGTACTTTCCTCAAAAGACCATTTCAGAACAACAATCTACATGATTTGACCATCATTATGTATGGACTTTAAAAGAGACTGTGATCTCTGAGTTTGTTTCGGCCTTTCTTCTCAGATTAGTCAGATAGGAAACACCGGCTCCGTCTAGCTTATTTTTTAAATTATACAATGTGTAAAAGTGATTCTGATATCCTATTCGCAAAATAAATTATTTTATTTTATTACATTTCATTTGTGGTCAGTTTATAATACTTGAAGTGAATATATTATGCTAAAAGTTTTAAAGTAGGGGAAGTTTTAAGTATTATGTTAATTTTTTCGCAGCTCGGAGTCTTAATTTGTGCCCTGAAGATGGCAAAAGGCCTATGACATGGGACTTAAGCATTTTTTTTTATTCTTTATTAAAAAGAACCAGGTTCTTAATAATTAATTACAATTTAGCCTATAAGACTAATAAGCAATTTTAATCTAACTTAATTTATTACGTGATAATTATTTTAAAACTTAGAATAGTGTTTATTGTACTTTACACAAGTCCGTTCCACTTTCTTAGAGTCTGATATGATGATATAAGCACTTTGTTCATGTGTTATTATGTGTGTCATTGGCACTTAAGCATAACTGTCTAAATATGGTACACCCCCTGTATTTAGCCTGTAATTCCTAAAATTTATTATATTAATAATTAAATATATATTTTAATTTATTATTCCTGTAATTCCTAATTACGGCGTAATGTTGTGATTTATTTAAAATCAGATAACGAAAACAAGCATGACCGTAGCGTAATTAAAAACTTGAAATCATGAAGTTGTAATCTTACCTCCTGTTTGTTTCACAAACATTAATTCCTCCATTCATTCGAAAATATACTATGAAGTGTCACACCGGACCGATCTATTCAATAACCGACATCACAACATAGCCTGAATGGAAGTCATTCAAATTCGCCACACACTCAAAATTGCTTTGAAATTCTCAATCCGGGTGTACAAACCACAGCTATGAGCTAACATCAAAATATTCAATTACAATATCTAAAGGACTATATGTATATGATGAAGTGAGGATATTGCGGTAAAGGTTACCGGGCTTATCTATATACAATAATGTTTATATATATACATATTTCTCTAATAATAAAGCTGAAGAATTTATTTGAACGCTTTATTTTTAATGGACCTTGGAATTTTTTTTTAAATCCGACTGGATTTTAAAAAAGTTTTTGCATTTGATAGTCAAATGCTTATAGGAAGGATAGGAAGGCTATAGCATACTTAGCATCACGCTAGAACCCTTGGGAGCCAAGCAAAAAGAAAAAAAGTTGGAAAGACCGCTAAGCGAAAACGAAGTAACAATGCGGGCAGGCGATGCGATGCGATGCAATGGATGAAATTTGGCACGCCGATAGTTTAATCAGGATTAACACATGAGGTACTTTTGATCCGGGTAGTACGTTTCCGCTTAGGAATATAAATTGACCCTGACAAGCCGTTGATCATATACATGTCGTGGATAGATGGCACCACAGTACAGCGAACAGCGCCATCTAACAATTTGATGGGTAAACGAATAATCATGTGATCGGAAACGCAAGCGAGCCCTACCGCTTGGACACGATCGTCGGTGGAGGGGATGCAGCGAGGACTGGTGGAGAGACCGAGTGTGGCGACAGTCTACAGTGGACAGTCGAGCTCAGACAGTCTTGGCAAAAGCTCAGTACCGTACGCACGTGTTTTTTTCCGACGCAAGTGTGCGTTTCGGTTGATAATCGCTAGTTTATTAAAGTTACTTTATATTCAAATTATCTATTCGTTCGAGTACCCGCTACAGTGCCCACACATACGTAAACTATGTTGAATTGTGAAGAAGACCCGATGTTTCGCATCTCGGCCACCCAGTGATGCGACATACTGAAGTTGGCTATATGATCCTTTTCTTTGCAGTCGAGTGGAGACCATGTTTTTGCCCGATTGATAACAATAGGCTCGCCCTCTGTTACATGGGTCTTAAGTAAAGATAATAGTATGAGTATGAGGGGCCCGTGGCTAAGTAATAACATCCGCAAAGGTCGATCGATCAGGTTAAGCTACGCTTCCCACGGTTGGTCTGTGGATGGGTGACCAACTTTACATACTGAGACCCCTCCGTGACTCGGAAACCACGTTAAGCCGTTGGACCCGGCTGTCATTCGCAAATTTTGACAGTCGTTACGGGTAGTCAGAAGCCCGAAAGTCTGACAACCAATCTTACCAAGGGGTATCGTATTACCCCAGTAATTGGATTGTGGAGGTCAGGTAGGCAGTCGCTCCATGTCAAATACTGATATGCAGCTGCCTCCGGCTAGACTGGAAGCCCCCAATATAGTTGGGAAAAGAGTTTAATGTGAATTAATATACATTTCTGACGTCTCCTTCACCCTTCGAGCGTGATGTTATGTCACGCAACATTAACCCATGTACTATTCTGCGGTGACCCCGCCCCCCTCGAGGAAGTTTAGGAGCAACGTGCTGAGCCCAAAACCGTCAGCATCAATGCAGACCGACGTATGGAAATCTCCTGGAATACGTAATGAGATTATAAGATTAAGCTGTGCTCAGTTCCTAATATTGGTAATTGCCAATGCGAGATGAGTAGTTGTTGATATTAATTAATATTGTGTAATTCTAGAACTAATCGGGTCAATTGCTACATGGCTTTGGACGGCGTATATGCGTTGTATGCGTGATGAGAATCGATGTTTTTAAAGGCAATTAACTAAAGCTACTCGTAGGTAGTTCAAACTGCCTCCTGAAGTGTTCAATTAAATCAAAAAGATAGAATTTTGCAATCGAGGTTCCGAGAAAGAAAGAAACAATACTTTAATAAAATAGATTGACTTAAGGCTTATTTTTCATTCGACAGATAAATTTTAACTGTGGAATAAAATTGGCGTCTGACAGTTTTTGTATGGAAGAAATGTCTAAAATTAAAAACTACTCCTCGTATAAAATTATCTGCCGTTGGAAAATTCTGCCCTTACGCAAATTATATTCAGGGAATAAATAAACTAGTAATAAATACTATATAAACAAGTACTATTGTTAAAATTATATAAGTGGTAACTTGTAATTGGCTTTCTTCTACATATTACTTCTGACTACGCGAATGTATTAGCTGTAAGTTTTCTTAAAATTAATAAAATAAAATAAAACAGATAGAAAGGACATGATATGTAATATTTTAAAATAAAGAAACCCATAAAAGCGCTCTTTCTCTCTCCTACTTATTTAAAATTTTGCTGTGTCCGACAGGGTCCATAATTGAGTCCATTGTTTTATACTGACCACCTGTATATGTACATTATGAATGCAATAAAAATTGAATTGAATCGTAAGTTAGGCTCAAACAGGGTCTTTAAGTTTCCTAAGAAGCTTATAATAGAAAGGAAGGGGAATCAGTAAGCTACATGTGAATTACATCATCCGAGGAAAGACCAAAATCGGCAAATGCGAAAATAAATCCATTACCGTTTCTTTTGACTTCGCCGTAATCTATTAACGGAATGGATAAAAGCGAAAAAGGACCAAGAAAGTGTGTTCGCCATTCGTAAATAACAGCTCATGTGGGCAACACTGCGCCTCCGAGGCACCCGCTTTCCTTATGGCTCCTAACGAGACAATTTTGCCTTACGCTACATTAGAAATGCCCGTAAAATACGCATTGAACATCTTGTGTACCATAACCGGAAACTACTGGCTATAACAGTTAAAAATGTACAGAACATTAGCTCCTGTAACGAGGAAAGAAGGTAATGATTTTCAGACATTTTGGGGATTTTTCAGTACATAGAGCCTACTTAACGACTTATCTAAAATATTTAAGTGGACTATATGAATATTCTTGGAGGTTAACACTTCTATTAAATGGGTCGTCCATTTAATAAAAAACCTCGCATAGGAAAAAAACTAAGATTAAATAAGAGAGTTCGACGAAAGAGAGTAAAGTCCACCTATATATAGACCTTATCTCACCTGCCTAACATTTTCCCAACTATATTGGGGTCGGCTTCCAGTCTAACCGGATGCAGCTGAATACCAAAAAAGTTGAATTCTGTACTCTAGCGGAAGTCAATAGACCTGAATTGCTAACTGAAAAAACAAGACCTGACTTTCTGAGAATGATACCACTTAAAAATAAATACATCTTGCCAAAATTTAATAATGTGTACGGGATGAGGGTTGCAGAATATTTAGTACCCTTTTACCTTAATAAACTTCCAGAAGACTTGCAAACGCAAAACGAGTTCGAAAAGTTATAAGTACAAATCAAAGCGCTTCCTTACAAAAAAAATCTCATAACGTATGTATGTACCTATGTATTAATGTAACCCATAAATTGTTAACATTGTTTATAGCGGCTCGCCAACATGCAGATAAACCCTGAGAGGTTTCCGTTGTGTGGCTAAAACTGAATATGAATTAGGTTAAGTGTTTTAGAAATAAATAAACCAGTATTTTACACGGAGGAACTACCTATCAGACCTCCACAACCCAGTTACTGGGTAATATACAATACCCCTTGGTAAGACTGGTTGTCAGTCTTTCGGGCTTTTAACGACCCGTAACGACTATCACAGATCCACGAATGACATCCAAGACCAACGGCTTAACGTGCTTTTTGAGGCAAGGAGGAGTCTTGGTATGTGAGGATTCACCCATCCACGGACCAACCACGGCAAGCGTACCTTAACCTGATCGATCGACTAGTGCAGCTGTTATTACTTAGTTACAAGCCCCTCTATATGTAGACTTATACCTACACAGATAATTTTAATCATTGATTTATACATAATCAGCCTATAATGTTCCCACTGCTGGGACACAGGCCTCCTCCCTGTGAGAGGGAGTGGGCCGTAATCCACCACGTGGGCCCAATGTGGGTTGGTGGATGTCACTGTCTTCGAATTTTTGGTTCTAGGACATACCGGTTTCCTCACGATGTTTTCCTTCACCGTTTTGAGAGCAGTGATGATTAAATAATTTACACAAAGTAAAGCGCCTGTCTGGGTTTGAACCTGCGACCGTAGGAAAATCACGGCCGTTACCACTGGGCCACCACTGCTCGCATTGTGGTGGCCCATATTTACATAATTTCAAAAGCTAACAGTATACAAATATTAATAACAAGCTTTTGCCCGCGATTTTCTGCGCGTGATGCAACTTTCTTAAATTTTTTTTACGTAAGAACCTTCTACAAAGTATTAGACAACAAATTGATGGATGCAATCGGTAAAGTCATTCTAAAGTTATGACGTGACCAAGGGAAATACGGATTCATTTTTATAGAATAGAAGATAATAATGTACAAGTACATATCAAAAGGAGGGGAAATAATCAAAGGGCATCGAAAAAAAATCGTCCGCAACGCTGTCAGCAGGAATAGTGCCATGGTATGGTATTTACTAGTTATTTATTTATTTTATTTTACCACTTATGTACACACATATATAAACAGACAAGAAAAAACAGAACAGATAAATAGGTACACAGGTGATGGTTATATCATAAGAAATCTGTTCCAGCATACCTGCGATAGGACACTAGATAAAGAGATGTAGACAGCGTGTGAAAGAGTATATGGAACAAAAAAATAATACATATAAAATCATAAACAATTCATTTAATAAAACTAAACAAATATTATGAGAATATATGGTATTTATTATTATATAAACATCTTAACCACGTTCACTCCGTTTGCCACGCTGTGTGTAAGTTCTGCCACACTCCCTTTTAAAACTTTGAATGGTTTCGAAGCCCCAAGATTGCAGTGACCACTTAGGATTGCGGGAAAATATCTTACGTTGAACCAGTTTAACTATAAGTAATGTTTGTAACTTCGTGGCAATCTGTAATAAGCTTGTTTGTAATGTGTTTAATAAATTAACGCCGTAGAATTTATAAAGTTGTCAAGTAAAAATCCGTCATAAATACTCGTCTGAAAGTTTTAGGAAAGTAGCAACAACAAATACGTTGTAAATATCTACCATTTACATTCTAATCATCTGTAATGACACCTTTGAACATCCATATCGCGCAGTGGAATCAGAATCAGAATAGTGGACAGTGAGTGAGGAGCGCGCAGTGGACGTTGCCGGACTGATTCATAATTTATGCATGGTAGCACAAATAAATCAATGAATTTGTCTAGCTTTTTTCCAACTATGTCGAGATCCGCTTCCAGTCTAATAGGATGCAGCTGAATAAAACACTGGTGTTTTAAATGGAGCAATTACCTATGTGACCTCCACAACCTAGTCACTGGGTATCACGATACCCCTTGGTAAGAAAGACTGTTGTAACTTTTGGGCTTCTGACTACCCTGACGGGCTGTCAAAGATCTACGAACACAACAACATAATCAGCCTTTAATGTTCCCACTGCTGGGACGCAGGCCTCCTCTCTGCGAGAGGGTGTGGTCCGTAATCTACCACGCGGGCCCAGCGCGGATTGGTAGATGTCACATGTCTTGGACATGCCAGTTTCCTCACGATGTTTTCCTTCGCCGTTTTGAGAGCAGTGGTGATTAAAGAAAATATACAACAAAATACCACAGTCATTCAAAGCTATGACAACAAATCAATTTAAAAATAAGATTCGAAATTTATGAACAGACAAGTGTTATTATACTCGTAATATAAATGACTTTTTGACAGATACCTTTTGACATGCTAGAAATTTTATATTATTATTTTTTATATTATTATTTCTCTAGTATTAATATTCGTTTAAAAATTATTAATGAATGTTAGTGAACCAGTCTTTAGTCTTTGGTTCATTGAATTAATTATATTTTTGTTATAAAAAAAACATTTTGTACGCCTGGTCGGGCAAAACATGTAAGGACTTTCAAAGTATATTTAAGATCTTGCATGCTTGATTTGTATGTAAACACATGTTTAACAAATAAAGTATCTTTATCTAAATAATTTACACAAGGTAAAGTGCCTGCTTGGGTTCGAACCTACGTCCTACAACACGTACCTACTCGTAAGTCACGGCCGTTACCACTGGGCGACCACTGCTCAACACTACAACAGCAACTACAAAAATAAATAATCTTAACCAAAACATACAGCTACTTATTATGTCAGTTAAAATTAAGTAACATTTTTAGAAGTTGCGCTCAAGGCGTCTAGATATTACCTAGATACACGTCTCAGCTGCCACGAGGCGACGCTCCAAATCTTCCCAGTGTAACAAAATAAAAATAAAATACAATCGGCGGGTAGAAAATATCTCGGGATAACTTTTCTGGATGGCTCAGTAAGATAAGCTATTGACGTGACGTAACACAATAGTTTATTTTCTTGTTCATTGGTGGATACGTTGATAATTGGCTCATAATATTGTTACGAGCTTCGGGTTCGTGACAATAAAAACTGCCGATATAAATTACCAAAAGTTAAACTTTAATTAAACAACACTAATCATAACTTAAAAACACTAATTATAAAACACAATCGCACTTAAGTCGCACTTGAAGTTCGCTTTCGATGTATTCGCTTCTGTCGCAGAACCAAGTCCAACAACCAACGTAAAATCAATTATGTGGTCAATTATACATTACCCAAGTCACTCTTCTGACATCACACACACCGGAGTGTGACTTGTTTGCCGGGAGATAGATAGATTTGTATCGTGAATGTTTAACATTTTGTGAGAAAAATGGATGAAAGATAATAAATAGTTTGATAGCTTTTTTTTTTGTCACTTGATTACATTTTGTTTATTTTACAAGTGTTATTGTTTTGTTTTTGGAACGAAGTTCCTTATCGCGCGTTGCGAAAGGGGGCTAGACGGAAAAAATTAAGACCAAAAGTTGGAACGACACTTTTTTGCTATAGTTGTACGCCGTGTGGCGTGCGCGTGTTTCTCTGTCTGACTCCCTCTCTCTCTCTCTCTCTCTCTCTCTCTCTCTCTTATAGAAAGCAAGCCAGTTATACTTCGTTCCATCCGGGTGTCCCTTGACACCTCTCAAGTTTTTAATTTTGTTTTTCTTGTGTATATGTTTTTGTGTCACTTTTTAGTTTTGAGATTCAATTATGTAATGTTGTGCGTGTGATCTAAATAAATAAGTCGCATTGGTTAGGTTTGGATCCAAGATCAGTCAGTTAATAAAAAACAACTTCCTCTCACAGTGCCGTCAGTGCAGTTATCAGTTTATAATGTTTACCTTTACTACATTTATAAATACGTATAATATACAGGATGTACAAAGATCCATCACATTAAAAACTTGTTTTCGAAAAAAAACATAAGTAAAAGTTGGGACTTTGACCTTCAATATCTCCGTAACCAGAAGGTTCCCAGGTATGGTCCAGTACAAATAAAAATTACTCTGACTCTGATTCTCGGCTTCGTTAAGTGTCTCATTAATACAAACGTTATATGATATGGCAGTTTATACACAAAATACACACACACAATATATTATAATTACTTATATTAATAATATTGTGTCACTCTCTGCCAATCTTCCTTTCTGTGTAGGTACTTCGTAATTGGCGTAATGTTTATAATAATAATAAGGTTGTACTTACTGTCAACTGTGAAGTTATGATATTTTATTGAATAGTATCACACACACACAGGCAGACAGACAGACATTATACACATGTTACATTATGTTGACAGAGATATTATGTCAAAAGAGCAGTATTTAAATAATATTGTGAGCATAATAATTATTTGGCATCACGTTTCGAAGTCAACGAATTTTAATAAAATGTTCCTCCTCTCCCTGTCATCAAAAATTTCAGAAAACATATTTTGCATTGAGTTGATATTGACTTTTATTTAATTACTTTTCACTTTCCGTGAATGTTCATTTCCTTATTTTTGTTGCACAAGCATAAAATTTAATAATAATTCAGAAGCTTTATTAATATAATAATGACTTGAATGATAGGAAATTTAGTATTTTTCACTATGCGTAAGAGTAATAGGTATAAGAGACACTCAATATAAATGCCTAAATTTGACATGAGTATTAAGGTATTATGATATAATTGACATCTAATTTGATTTGCCCATAATATGACATTAATTTGTAGTCGATTGATGGTGATGATGCAAAAGTACCCCCACCCCCTCCCTCCCGTCTATTAAGATAAAATAAAAAATAAAATCAGCCTTTATTGCTGGTTCTATAATGTTTTAGAGGACTTTTTTTTATAAATCATTTAAATTATTTTCTTAAAATATCAGCGTTCGGTGCACTCTTTTTAACCCGCTTGTATTTCGAGAAAGACTCTAAAGATTTCCATCTCTCTCTGTCTCTCCGTCTCTCACACTCTGAATCCACTCTGGACCAGCCACAGTTTTGACGTCGTCTTCCCAATGTTTCGCTTGTCGTCCTTTTCTCCCTTTCCCATCCCTTGGGTATCACCCTGTTATTAATTTGGTCCATTTCTCTTTTTCCTCTCTGAACATATCCATCGCCATTTTTGTATCCCCTATTACACGGAACTTAAACATAACTGGCGAAATATGGATGTGCCTACTATAGGTACACATCTGCCTAACTCTTAAGAAAACAGGCGTATGTGTGATCTGACATTATTATCAATTTCAACAATTTCTACCATTGGATACTCCATTAAGCGAAGCGTAAGGGTATTGCCCTTACTCTTCCTCTAAAGGCCAATATGCAACTGCATCTAAGCAAGTGGAACGCCGCGTCACTGAAAGAGTTGACTGTTTCAATATGTGCTCTCTCCCATTGGAAGAGCACTTTAAGCCCCCGTTTGATTGAACGGGTCGTTAGGACGTGTCAAAAGCCTGCAGCATTAATAAAAAAATGTTGAAAGTGTTAGGCAATCGGTCACCGACGAAAAAGTGTTTTTAATTTCGTGTGGATGCGTTAGTTGACTGCAGCTGTGTTTGAGGTTGAATTAAAGAAAATTTTACTATAAATCGACGTCAAGTTTGATCGATAAAAAGTTATTTTAAAAAACAGCAGTGCAGTGTGTATTCGGCTCTGGTTTGCTACCAAGAATTTCATACTGGAACCAAAGACATTTTTCTCGATGCAGGGATTGAAGTCAGGAACTCACATTTAGCACTTTAACAGTCTTGATTGAGAGCTAGTGGTCTCAATCATGACTGGTAAAGTGCTAAATATCATTTATCACTTGGTGCACTATACTTTCTCGGTCACTATATCGAAACAGTCCAGTGCACCAAGTGATAAATGATATTTATTTTACAAAAGTTTTTCTGAGTAGAAAGAACGAAAAAAAACTCAAGTCTCTTTTAAAGTCCAGGCATATTCTTGACCAGGCCATATGAGGACCATGCAGATCGTATATTTTATTATTAGTATCTGAGATGTTTTTTTAAGGAAAACACCACACATATTTGAGTGGAACTGTCCAGTAAATGCAATGCTTATAAATGTAAATGGGTCCTTAAATAATAATATAATAATATCCCTGGACATTTCACACAGCGCCATCTAGTCCCAAGCTAAGCAACCTAATGCTTGCTTAAAGAAAAAGTTAATCCCTTTAAAAGTTTAATATCCCATGGTAAACTCTTAAAGGAATTAAACTGAAACAATATTAGCGTAACTACTTTCAATGTTTCCTGCAACAGCGCAAAATTTATTGGAGGAAGAGGAAGATTGGAATATTTAATTCGATAAGAGGAATTCTAAGTGGCTTGGCGACTGTAGCGCGAGGTCAAATTAATAGCGCCATACTCTCTAGTGCTTGAAATTGTAAGAAAGCCTTCGCACAAACTATTGTTCTCAGTGAAGTTGGAAATATCTTCATACTTTGTTAAGGAAGGAATTTATTAAACATATTGGCTGGAGACTTGTTGAAATATGTGGCTTGGCTATTTCGCTAAATTCACATGAGCGTAAGGTGAAAAACTCTCATACTGTTATACAATGGTTCTTGTAGTAACGAAACGGTCAAGCCATATATTTTGACTAAGGTGTAGAGTTTGCGAAGATAGGCCTTGTAGAGTTAGGGCGTGTAGAGTTAGGAGCTTGGCTCTACATGAGATCTGATTACTTTTTGACAGTGCGAGCTACATGGTCTCGTCTTGGCAACATTTAACATGAAATGTTTTTGTGGGATTTCATTTCTTTTTGTAAGTTGCTTATGATTTACTAAAAATCCTTATCTTATTATTTATAACAAGGACCCCCTACATAAATTTTCAAACCTCTAGCATCAAAATTTACGGAAGTCTCATACAAACTTTCACCCCCTAGTTTAAGGGGTTGGGGAGTAAGTTTCAAGTTTTTTTTTGTTGTTTGTGTACTATTACTAGCTTACATACCAAATTTCAGCTTTCTTGGTATTCAGAAAGAACCTTAAGAATGTGGATGATCATCAGTGAGTCAGTGAATCAGTGACGAAATCGGGGTATTTTAGATATCAATAAAATCTAAAGTTTAAGAGCTATGCAATTGAAACTTTATTAATAAGTCAACCACTGACATCATATCCTGAAAATTTTATTTATCTCAAAGTGCTTCGAGTAAAGGTAGGTAGTGCCCTTGCGCTTCACTGGACTCGTCTTGGCGGGGGCACGGGAGTGCCCCCAGATTTATGGCCATTCTTTAGTAGTGGGAGAGGTACCCGAAGAAAGAAGAAAGAAAATACGTTTATTTGGGGTAAACATGACGCAGAGAAAGAACTAAAGAAGAAGAAGCTGTTGATGTGCTGGATTCCTGTTTGTCTTGTAATATAGTCGTGCTGTTACCATGTTTGGAATATCACAATTATAACGTTATTCTGCTAGTAGTAATTAAGAGACCCATTTCTGACTTTCTATCCACCAACGAAAATAGACATTACACTGCAAGATGGAAGAAAACGACCCACCCCACTGTTCTCAAATAGTACCCTCCATTCCTTTATTTCTAAATGCACTTTCAAAGTCGCACACACAGTCCCCTAGAAGTGTTCTAGCCCATCTATTTCGTTAACGCTAAAAGTGTCACGTTCGATATAAACACGTTTATTTTTCACGTTTACAAATCCAGTAATGGTGAAAGTCGCTTAGCCAACATGGCTGCAACGGCACTCCATTAACGACGCATTATCTCCCTCTGTTGCGAGCACTCCTCACTTTAAAATATCTCTCATACCTAATACTAGAACGCTTTTACCGCACGACGTTTTATACTCGATTATAATGTTGTTTAGATGCGGCGGACGTTTTTGTTTCGGAGGATTTTCTTGCTGTTTTCTAACACATTCCGCTATAATGGAATTTTTCTATAAAATAAACGGCTATGTCCTCGCACTAAGGGAACTGCACTGCCAAAACTACTGTACATCATGTACTTAGGTCATAGTAACATGTGCTTTCTGTGATTTTAACTGGCCACCTATTACGGTTATGAAAAATACAGCGGATATATGAACGGGCGGACGGCATAGGCTTAATAATAAGGCTCTTTGTACACGGTATGGATTCTTTACGGCGCGGTGTATAAACCGCGCCGTATCGTAAAGAAACTGTGCCGTTTACAAAGGGCCTTAGGCTCCGTTTCTTGTCCCCCGTTTGGTTCAGAACCCTAAAAATACAAATGGGCCAAGTTACTTCAAGATATACTTACGAAAACTGAATATCGGCAAACCTTTTTGGATTTTCAGTGTTCCAGAAATGGCTTTGGACGACAAAATGTTGTCGAACCAACGCCATGATGACTAAGAAAGTGCCCTTTACGTATTCCTCGGAAACTATTCTTACGATTGAGAAAATAACTTTGAAGTAATCTTCTTCACCGTCACCTCACACATCAGGTTCAGTTGAAAACCAGCGTCAGGCAGTATTGTCTGGCACTTTTGCTGAACTGGGCCTTTTTGGTGCAGCCGTGAGGCACACTTTCCTGCTAATTTCTTACATCGGTCTTTATACTAGTTTTCTATTTGTTCTTTTATTTGTTGTTATCTGATGTAATTTATCTGGTGTATTGTGTGTCTTTTGGTCTGTGCTAAATAAATGTTTTTTCTTTCTTTCTTTTTTCTTTCATTCTTCTTAGCGTGTCGATGGCAACCCATCGTTTGTGGAACAGTGTCGTATGAACACACCAAGGTCGAGTCGTCTATTGATCCCCACCTGCCGGTCTATTCTATAAAAAACTCACCGTGAAAACTTACGATGAAGTGGGCTTGAACTGAGTTATCATTCCACCAGCCTATCGAGTCTGTAAAAAAACTCACTGTGAAAAGTTAGGTGAAGCGAGCTGACAATAGTGTCAATCCCTAGTATTAGTTGGAATGACAGCTCACTCCACGCTTACTTCACCTAAGTTTTCACGGTGAGATGGTTACAGAATCGCACTGCTGATGCTAGGGATTGACACTGTTGACAGCTCACTTCACCCAAGTTTTCACGGTGAGATTTTTAGAGAAAAGCTCGGCTTTTCCTTGCTTCGGCCAACTTGGGACCATAATCTGTTTAAAGACTTCCCGGGCTAGAATTCGGCTACGTATTTGGCGCCACCACTAGCGTCCATCAGTTCCTGTAACGTGCAGCTGATAGGACAAACAGGACATGATATTGTATACTTATATTTGAAGTAATAATCTTCTAGGTTAGTTATTCGATTATGAAGGGAATTTTACTTTGCTTTGAACAATAAATTGTTCTCTTATTTCATACTGTGCTAGTGTAAAAGCGTCCTGCATAGGAAGCATTGTAACGAAATTAAATCCAGGAAGAGGACTTTTTACTCTCTTATTCTTTGCCCTATTTTTTCTAACCGTTTATCAGCACATTTTTTACTTATTAATGTGGTGCATTCATAAGCAATAGCTTCCACTCGACACTTATGTCGAAGGTACTTAGTACTGGCGTACCCTGGACCCTAATTTAGTAACAGACTATCTATCAATCATATCTGAATCATTTTAACGATTATTGCTAATCCATTTACTGATATGGCCGAAAATTTTCATTATTTATTTATTTATATATACTTTATTGTACACCACAAAAATACAAAGCATAAAAAATACATGACACACTACAAAATATACAATGGGCGGCCTATCATCATCATCTGCCTAGCCTTTTCCCAACTATGTTGGGGTCAGCTTCCAGTCTAACCGGATGCAGCTGAGTACCAGTGTTTTACATGGAGCGACTGCCTATCTGACCTCCACAGCCCAGTTACTGTTCGAAAAATGTGTTTACTCAAAAACGTAAATAACGCTATGAATGTTGTTGAACTGTCAAAATGAAAGCTTTTCCTAGTTTTACACAATAATTACCACACTGGACAACCTCCTTCTTTCTTTTGCTTATAAATGCATTTTCTACTTTTTTATCCAACCCTAATACAAATAATCCCAAGAAATAGTCTAACCCAACATAAAGCACACAAGCCTACGTCAGCTTCTCGTAAACACTCGATAAAAATAATGAAATAATTTATTATATGGACCTTAGGATTCGTCCTAAAGGACATTTTACTGCCTCACAGTCAGCGTGCGAGCACAATTCTCACGTAAGCGAAAGTACTGTAGGACCAAAAACCTTAGCTCCCTCTAACGTATTAAATAAGTAATGAAACTGCTTTGCGACAGTATGGAGAAACCAGACTAACCAAAGATTTAAATCGCTAGATTTGCCCTAGCCGTATACTTAGTCACATGAAACCTTGTCCATACTGAAAAAACTGGGCTCACACATTATCAAATAGCGTTTCCATGACAGTAAGTCAAGTCACTGCGTTATTGTGTGCCAGAGGTGCCAAAACGAAATAGAATCGCGACTTTTGACGCGGTAAGGCGAATCTAACGATTTAATTCTTTGGAGAAACCAGGCTAACTGGGCCTCTCTGCAACACCGACCTACACATGTAACGACTAGAAGAGACATAATAGGTGCCTTAAAACTGCGAACATAAATTTTAAAAGTTTTCCAATTTGAATTTAACTAACAACTTGAAATTTTCTTTCGAGCATACTAAAAAGTTTTAGTATTTTAACTAAGCAGCTTTGGGACTGGAGTAAGCAAGAGAACGACAATTATTAACAAGAGAGATTTACTGAGCAGAATGCGCGTTTAAAAGTTAAACTCCCCCTTTTTTTCTATATTAAAGAAGGCAAACGCTACGGCTCGCTTAGTGCCAACTTAGTTTGCAATTAGGTTTACTTTTACTAAAATTAGTCTTTTAAAGTTTTGTTATTAGTTCTAATCTCTAGTTAAATAAATTTCATGGCTCATTTTGCTGTAATTTATGAGAAGAGATCTATCTAGATTTAGATTTATTATAGTATTTTAGACAGGTTCTTAATTGATTAGGAGGGAGGATTAGGGGGTATCGTGTAACCAAGTAACTGGGTTTTGATGGTCACATATGCAGTAGCTCCATGTAAAATACTGGTATTGATCTGCATCCGGTTAGACTGGAAGCCGACCCCATACTTAAATAGTTGAGAAAAGGCTCGGAAGATGATGATGATGCTGAATTAGATTATTTGCCTAAAATTAAAAACTATTATAGTCACTATCAGCATGCTCACAACTCTAAACAAGGCAGACATACAGATATACCTATAGTTATAGGCAGTATAGACCGTTAAATTTTGATCGTTTTAATCATTAAAAGGGGTCATTCATTGTACGGACGCCAGCAGGTCAACCTACCCGAAACTGTCAGATTTTCCCAATCAACATTGAACCTAATTCTATAGCAATAAAGTCGAAAATCTATTAAAGAAATCTGACAGATTGTAGTAGCTTGATGTGCTGGCGTCTGTACTCATCATTATGAACAACTTTTACTACGGGACCAAACCTGAAATCGTGAAAAAAAAATCAGTTGATCCATAGATCTATGTTCGCATAACTCGACATAATGTATGGATCAACTGATTTTTATTTTCACGATTTTAGCGTTGGTCCCGTAGTAAAAGTGGTTCATAATGATGAGTACCTACAATGACACCTTTTAAGGATTAAAACGATCAAAATTTAACGGTGTAGGATAGTTACCCCAAACCTAAATTTTTTCTAGAAAATCCCACTACACATTAAATATATGAAAAGCTCCAGGATGAAGCAGGGTGGAATCCGTAAATAATGACAAGTCATTCGTCGATTATATACGTGTGTTGATGTGAGAGTGACCCATATCACTGGAGTGACATTTATAACATGAAAATAAGAGGCTGTTACTCATGTATCATTTCTGGGTCCATTTGAACAAATTTGGAGAAGCCTTGTGTAGCAGGGATTTAGCCTTTGAAGATGTTTCTCAGAGTGACATTTCATCATGTATGTTATAATCAGCGTATAATTAGACATTGGCTTATTGCTTTTGTTCGTTGTTTCGTGTTCAGGTTAGTATCAAAGCAATCTTATTTATGTTCATTTTGCAAACATTTATTTCTGTTACTTTTTCTTTCTCTTTGAATAGTTACAAAATGTGTACCTAATGTTTTTCTGGCTTTTATAGTGCATGATTCGTGCCAATATTTAGCAAGTCTAATGTTTAAAAAGAGCGATTAAAGCAACTTTCATTTTTATATTTTATCTCGCAAAAACATCTCTAATCTCATAGTATGTAATAGTGACGAGAAAAACGATGTTCTCCTAAATTATTGATAATTATTAAATGGTGTTGGTGTTACGAAAAAAGTGTTATCGAAACAATACAATTATGAAATAGGTTTTTTCTGTTGCATATTTTTTTTAATTTTGCGTAACTGTAATGTATTTATGACTTAGGTACGTAAATACTAGATTAGATAGGTTAATGCATTTGCGAGACGGAATATAAAAAGATTAGTTGCTTTTATCGTCTTTTTAACCGACTTCAAAAAAGGAGGAGGTTCTTAATTCGACTGTTTTTTTTATGTTTGTTACCTCAGAACTCCGTTATTTATAAACCGATTTGCAAATTTTATTTTTTATTTGTAAGGATATACTTTCAGATTGGTCTCATAGAAATTTCATCAAAAACGGTTCAGTAGTTTGGTTTTTCAACCAAAATTACTAGTAAAAATGACAACTTAAAAGTGAAAAATACAAAACTTTTTTGCAAAAAAAAAAACAACCTGCTTCCAAAAAAGACACTACAAAGTGAAAAATAACTTTAATTTCTGAAGTCGGTGGCAAACCACGAAAATACGAACCAAACGACACCGACACAGTCGATTGTTTTTTTTTTTTTTTGGAAAAAAGTTTTTTTCAGACTAAGCACACTAATTGTACCTACCTATTGTACCTATTTTCTGATCTTTTTTTTCTTGTCTGTTTGTGTATGTACATAAATGATTAAGTAAATAAATAAAATAAATATGGAATTGGCACTTAACATGCAGTAAACATTATAAAAGCCAAAACACATTAGGTAGGTATAAGTACACAATTCGTGAGGTAGGTACTATGCTCGTGACTGTGGACATCCCAAGCATACAGTATGTTCGTTGTCCTAGGATACGCAATTTTTTCACATCAATTCATTTAATCAAACGCAAAGCCTGCTATCCCCTATGTTGCATGCACCGCCATTCCCTTCTCCACACGTAGGTATTGAAACAGTTATTACTAGCTATCCTATAGATCCATCCGTCCGAAGTTTTTAATTTTCTGGAATTAAATGTAGGTACATACTCTATTTTAGGTAAAAAGTTGCCAAAATCGCCAAACTTTTGTAAAAAATGTGGGTATACACAGACTGGCAGCCACATCTATGAAAATTTGTAGATACATTTTTATAAATAATGGTAGTAAGTAAGTACAAAGTAAAAGAACTGCTTGCGCGGCTACTTCAGGTGCAGTATCCATAATTTTTGGCAATTTGAACGTCAGAATGTACTTATAAAAAAATAAGGAAAAAAAATTTCGATACTCTTTTTATACAAAACAAAACAACCTAAGCTCTAAACAAAGCATACTGCTTCTTTAAAAGCGACCTAACTCAGATTTTCATTTTTTTTAAAAGGTGTTACCGTAGTGATGTTTTTTTTAGGTTTTTAAACATTAAAAATGCACGGTGGCTCGATTTAGGAGTCCCGGAGTATATTTCCTTAGCAAATATTGTAGTATCGTAAGATCTAGGCTCTAGATTATATACCTACTAGCTGCGCCCCGCGGTTTCACCCGCATATGTTTCGATCCTGTGGGAATATCGCGATAAAAAGTATCCTATGGGTTAAGTCTAGTTATAAACTATCTGTTTGCCAAATTTGATTCAAATCCGTTCAGTAGTTTTGGCGCGAAAAAGTAACAAACATCCATCCATCCATCCATCCAAACTTTCGCGTTTATAAAGAAAAGAAGCATAAAAATAATTTATAAAATCTGGAAGATATACAATTTTATTGAATTTTTATATTGAGTTTCTTTTTTTTTTGTACTGAACCATAAAAGTTACCATCCAAACTTGTAATCTATTGGCTTATTGAAATACTTGTGAAAATGTTTAGGAAAAATTCGTTGAGTGGAAATTTAATTTCAGCCAATCTTGCAAAGTCGTACAATATTATATTTTTGAAGTTCATAAAGTTATTTCATTTCACTACCTCAGAGGTAAAAGTTCAGCATATCTGTAACTAATATCTACATAAATAAAAGAAATATTACCTAAATACTTCTTTTGTAAAAAGTTTTTTATGTTTATTGTGTTTTCAAACGTTTTATTCATTAGAGATTACGAAAACTACTATTGTTATGCCTATGCAAAAAATAAGAAAGAAAGAAAAATATTTTATTCTGCACAAACAGAACGCACAGTTACAAATTAAAAAAAATAATAATTATAATAAAAAAATAAAACATAAGATACACTAAAAAAACATACACTATATAAAATACCATGCCAAACATAAAAATACCAAAAAATGGTAATCTGGATAAAAAAACATGTAAGCACATCGTTTAATCCCAGCAGCGAACTTTATTAAAAACTATATCGCCTTACACGACCAATAACTTGTCAAGTGACACAAGAGGCCCATAATATTGTTAAATATTCTTACATCGTATACCATCCCCGCTTCGAAAGCAATATTTCACCGTATTTGACTAAAAACCCTTGATGGGTACGCGGCATGACTTCGATTTTTACTTAGCTGTAATAAGTATTCAGGAGGTGTAGCTAGAAGTAAGCTTCGCAGCTCGCAGCATCGTACGGGGCTATGTGGGGCTATGTCAAATTCATGAGCAGTTTCTGTACAAGCTTCTTACAAAAAATATCAGGTAGAGCGAAGTATCTTCGTCATATCAAGTCGACTCAGCTCGCGATACCGTCGCCAAAATATCAAGTTATAGAACGTGTGCCAAATTTTCATTTACTAAGGCACCTGTTATGCTTACTAATAAAGCTCAATGTTTTTTTTTTTGTAGGAGGAAGTTGTAGGCTACAAAGGTATTCAAGAAATAATGGTCAACATTTTCCCTTTTTTTAAGAGCAATGATAGGTAAGTGGTAAAGGCCGCGACTTGTGAGTTGTAGGTCAGATAGGCGCTTTTTTTTGTGGAAATGATTTCATCACCACTGCTCTCAAAACGGTGAACGAAAACATCGTGAGGAAACCGGCATGTCCTAGTACCAAAAATTTAAAGACACGGTGACATCAGCCAACCCGCATTGGGCCCGCGTGGTGGATTACGACTCACTCCCTCTCACCGAGAGAAGGCCTGTGTCCCAGCAGTGGAAACATTATACATAAGTTGATTATGTTATTTTCCCTTTACTGAGTATGTAAAGGGAATCTAATGTTAAAAAGTATTTATGACAAAAAAAAAAGTAAAGAAAAAACAAGACACAAAAAAAAGAAAAGAAAAAAAAAAACAAAAAAAAAAAGTAAAAAGAAAAGTGTAAAGTATTTTTTTTTTATCTTACAAGAAAAAACAAGACACGATCCACATCAAGTTGCATCTAATTCGTGATACCGCAACATCCATTACAAATAGGGTAAACCTATTTTTTGTTGGTTCCGAAAAAATGATAAACCCGAGGGGTCGACTACAAATCATGGCTGCTCAGGGCATGGGGACAAAATGACGGCAATGTTTGCTAAACCCTCGATGGCGACACTTTTGCACAACAAAGCAATCTCCGGGGATGAACTCATCGACACTGACACGGGATCAAATATTCAAAGCACCATTGAGATTATTGATGCTATATTTCATCTTCATTTAATAAAGCTACGCGATTTGAAGATTAAAACAACTTTTGTTCTGTTTGACTGGCACCCGCTTCAGAGAAAATTGACTTTGACAAACTTCCGCAACATTTGTAGCGTAAAAATCACGTAGATAGGTACTTTTGGCAAGTTTTTATTATACATTCAATAATAAATTCGGTAAGGAAACTTTTTGACAACATTTTTCTGTTTATCGAGCTTTGCCAAATGTTTTCGTAGAAAGTTAGCAACGTCAAAATTACCGTTTCTACTTTGAACCTAAGAGTTATGTCGTTTGAGAGGAAAATTAAACAACTGAAAATCGATGTGCTAATGAAACAAAACTTTTCATTACAGGGACGGAAACTATAGCCACGATTCTATGCAGTTATCAAAAAAAATTGTACAAAAATATAGTTTGTACAAACATTCAGAAAACTGATCGTAAAAAGCCGTTTCTCACCCCATATGCATGAAGCCCTTCAAAACTAATCTTAACTACATAAGCCAAAGTCAATCTCAACCAAACGTTATTAAATCTAAATCTCGGGGACAGACAATCACGATACCCACGAGGACAATAACGCTCGCATGTGCCAATAAGCCGACGAAATTGTTCCCAGCAATTTATATGTAATCGTTAAGAAACTAAATCAAGAGTCACGGAGGACGTGTGAAATTAATTACGTAGCAATAAAGCAGGATTGAGAGGCCGTAATAAAGTAAAGGCATCGAATGATGGTGGCTTACGGGCCGCTCGTGAAAGAATTCCATAACCAACTGACGGGGAGTATACTGTTTTCAATGATGCTGAAGGAACAAGTATTGATAGTATTGATTGGAGAGTTTAAGAAGTAGTTAGGAAAGGAAATGATACTCAGGGCGAAAAAAATGATGTTTATAAACTAGAAGCAGATTTTATAATTGCAGAATACAAAAATGAATTTAATAAGATAAACATGACGATAAAAGAAGCATTTATGTTTGAAATGAAAACAATCCACAAAGAAGCCTTACGAAGACAGTACGTTTAATAATGAATAATGAAAATACACGAGCGAAATCAAATTAAAATGCACGTCATTTATTAAATCTCATGTATTCAGTATTCAGTAGCGACGGCTCGAAATATTGTTTTCTACTTCAGTATTTAAATTCATGATAAAATTATAGGCCTGGTAAAAATGTGACACGGTGGAAACATAATTTCTTTTCAGCAAAATATCAAACTCAGTTTTAAAGCATTTATTTCAATTATACCATTCACAGGCAGTTTTGAATTGTCAAGGAGTCGGTATGTCAGAGATATGAAGCTACGTGCCCATTCCAAAGAGTAGTAGGCACCTATGTACAAGAACGGGAAAAAACTCCATGGACACTCTTTTAAATCTAAAGATATAATACTGTTTAAAAAGAACCTTCTAGAAAATTATTAGGATTTTTCCAAGGCCTAAATAAAGCTCATGGAAGCAGATCTAAAGCATCAGTTTACTAACTTTATCCGTCGTAAGTAGGTTTATCCTGTTCTCTATTCGTTCAGAGGCCCCTCGTGCGGAAAGGTACATCCCCTATCTCTCTAAAAGATAGATACTATTATTTTATAGATTAATAAAAGTTTAGGAAGACTTCAAAGGCTGAGTTTTGTGATTTAGAATTGGGTAAACAGTAAATGAAAATAAAACTGAGAATTTCGTCGAATAAGGATGATCGAATCAGATTTCGATGAAAGAAATAAATACCGAAATAGTAATCCTTTAAAAACATTTCTACTTCGGGTGTACAAGGTGTAGAGTTAATTAAATCATGTTTAAAGGTTTTTAGGCCATTGACGATAGTCGTACCTATACCCACCCTGTCGATTAGGTAAACCGTTTTTTGACAGATAGAACAAGTGATTGCAGCAACATACAATACATTGATTGATACACTTACGGTATTATAATGTCTGTAAGAAGGCATAAATAAGATAATTCAATAAGATAAAGCACTTTCCATATTTATTTTATTAAGCATTTTAAAGTTAATTTTTACGTAATCTGGAATATGTACGTTATAAGACAGCTGTCAAAAACGGTTAACTAATGGACAGGGTGTACATAAGATACGAGCATAGATATAAGGTACGATCATCGTCAATGACCTAAAAACTTTCTGACAAGAAAGATCCCACGCATAGCTCAAGCAGATATTACTAAAGCCATTGTACAATAGCTTTAGTAATATCTTGGTATGGATACAGATATTCACTTTCACATTCTTTCTTATATTTTCCCGGGTCAATTCCATCAGTAAAATTGCTGCTGTTTTTCAGTGACATAACCGCACAGAGTCAATCTCATCAATTTGTTGTCTCCGTCACACTTGATAAATAAAACACATACAGAAATGGATTTCTTATGCTAAGAGCGCATGCTATCTCGCTCCCACGTTTTGTTTTAGAAAATAAAGAATTGCAAACTTTTTACTTTGGATATTATATTTTGAAACGAAATCTTGAGCCGTGTTTTATGTATGCTCGTTTGGTGAGTTGTGAACTTGCCACGCATCATATATTTTATTCAAAACTTCTGGTTGATTTTTTTTTGAGATATGAAATTAACCAAAAGCTCGCCTTTAGCATTGTTGTATTGTTGTTATTATGTTTGGCCTTTCATAGTTGTTTAATATTAAAATGGTCTGTCACATCACTTGTATTACCCTTATGTATAGGCCTGAAATCATGAATATTCTGACATGGCAAAAATAGTACTTACTTTACCTACTTTTAGTTGATAAGATAATAACGTAGCTGACGCAAATAGCTCAGAAGGGCGGTAAACCGCACCGCTAGCAAACTGGTTACCGACTATTCATTAATGCGGTTGGAATCTCCCGTCACCGTACGACATTCATTGCTCATAAGCAACATAGGAGCTCATAAAAAGGATCAGAAGCTTTACTGGATCGCAGAGCAAAAGAAATATTTCCTTTACGCTCGCACGGAGCGCAAAATTTCTCGGAAGTTTATATGAAAGTGCACGCACGAAAGGATTTCGCGAAGTACCTACTCACAAATAACTATCTCTTGTCTCTTGTTTGATGTCGCCAGATTCGTACACTTTATGTAAATATATGAAGTTTTGATAATGGTTATACACTTTACTTTAACATCCACAGCGAGCACAGACAAACCACTGCTTCTACCGTATCTGGTTTCATAGAGAAAACTTCTCAAGTACCGGAGTAAAGTGATTAAAGTGCTAGAATTTCCAAAACTTTAAACCTTCTTCGAAATAGGGAATGTACGTAAATGGAAGAAATGACGACGCGACGTATCGTTGAATGTCAAAACTTGTCTCAATGTAAGTGCGACTTGTCGCTCGTTTAAAATTCTTGGAGATGACGTTTATACGTATGCACCACACTTTTATGCTCGAATGTCCTCCCAAGGGGAGCGTCAAAGAACACCTCGCTGAGCCATGTCTAATGCAATGTGGGGAAGATTGTGGAGAAATGTTATGCATATATCATATTATGTCCAATCCTATAATAAGCTAAGAAACATATTTTTTTCCTGCAAGCATAAAAACAAGAAAATAAAAACGTAAGCAAATTGTCGAAGATAAATTCGCCGAGGCATGCTTGCGCAAACTTTATCAAAAATGTATTTTGTAATAAAGTGCCTCTACTTTCACTGGCGCTCCACCTACAAAGGTATTCCTTTTCTAAGTAATTTTTAATAAATATTTATTCAGCATTACTTCCAATACGTGAGGTATTTCCACACCCCGGCGAGGTAGAGTTCACGGCATCACGCGGATTATAAATTAGATTTCATTTCTACGCGTTCTGAGTTCAGATTTTCGTATATTTATAAGACGCTAGGTAAACGTAATACTAACTTATAGCGTGCCCTGCCAACGCGAGAGACTTTTTAGTATACATTCCTTGAATACCTGAGACTCGTAAAAATATTAAAATGAGATGGATTTATTAAAATTCAACAAATCTCATTTCAGCCGGCTGTGGGGATAGATAATTCTTCATAAATAAAATGCCGTGAGGAATCTAGATCGATTTTAAGCTTTTACTGTTCAGTCGAGTTTCAAGAGGACGAAATAAATCTAGCGAATTACAGTAGGTACTTGGGGCAGGTTTTGAGATAAGTAGGTACATACTACGCTTCATTAAATAATGTGTTTTCGTAGAAACATTCCTCTTTTATTACTCCTTATTTTTCTACTTCCAAAAAATTAAAAACACTCCGTTGACAGTTTTATTTCCTTAAAATATCGCGCATATTTTCGAAATCCACAATAATTGATTTATCTTCCCAAAGCCAACTCGGGACTGTAAGTATAATGTGATTCAGTGGAAAATATTCACAATGGCACGGATTTTCACGCTCAATATAAAACTCAGTACCACTAAATAGGTAGCCGTCGCCAAAATTAATCACAGTTAAAAGCGAGCTTGTCAGTGCGATGTGAAGCCCCGTAAACAGCTGTTAACTGTGCCGTGAATTGAATTATCACAACATCCTCTCGATCATCCGCTCGAAACGGTTTTTTCAATTTCCGCGTTTGACTTCAACTCTCGATTCGGAGACATTTTGCGAAATAAATCAACGGGCTTGATCAAATTTGTATTCTAATCGTTAATCGATGTAATTCAGGGATGTGTTCACTAAATAGGCTATGAAGGTCCGTGGCATACCTGAATATTTTTTCAAAATGGTAGATTCATGGTCGCCATTATGAAAAAAAGACAAAATGGCGCGACAATAGGTATGCCAGGCTCCATATAAAAACCTTCAATCCCCTTTCGATGCTTTATTATACTTCCATTCGATTTTATTTCAACTCCCGTAAACTCCCGTATTGAAAGCCAGTGTTATTCTACCAGAATTTAGCTTTTCTAGCGTCGAAACATCTGGAATGTTTCCATTCAGACCTAATTTACCGTCTTCAGATCTCTGTTTAATCTGTCAAGTTCCTTTACCGATAATTTTATTTACCCGTTGTAATAATTTAGCTGAAGCCTTCTTTATTTTACCATTTATGTACACACATATATAAACAGACAGTAAAAAACAGAACAGAAAAAATAGGTACAGAGGTGATGCTTATTTCATAAGAAATCTCTTCCAGCATACCTGAGATAGGACAATAGATAAAAATAACAGCAATGAGGAAAGTACGCCTAAAAATAAAACAAAGGAAAAGGTGCATTGGCGATCACCCTCATTTCTGCAAAATAATAAGGCTGGAAGTTACCATAGCGCTATCTCTTTCGCACGCACCCCGAGCCCAGCTGATAATACTACCGTAGCCGCCGCCGCCGGTGATACCAACGACGTCATGCAGCAGCGATCGGATGGCTCACAAACTGTGTGTACGCATGATAAAACATTGTCACCGACGAACCGTTTTACTGAGGGAATGCAAGCGCCTGAGATAGTCACCGTTAGCGCCGACTCATTCGTTACGACGGATGTAAATAAAAGTAAGTCGTTAGCAGAGGTAACGCGGAATGGTGTATTTAAATCGGAATGTCCTAAAGAACCATGGATCACAGTGCAAAGGAAGAGGCAGAGAAACATGCACTCAGACTCTGTTGTTAGAGGAAAAGCTGCCTACATGCCGGAGGATAAATTTAAGCCCGCCAGTTCGAAGATACCTTTATTCCTCTCCAATGTACACAAAGATACATCGGAAAACGATATTGTGGAGTATGTGTTTTCAAAGATTAACGAAAAAGTCGTTTTACAAAGAATTAAAATGAAAAACGAAAAAGAATACAATGCGTATAAAGTAATAGTTTGCAATAACAAGTTAGACGTGTTCCTAAGCGATGAGTTATGGCCAGCAGGTATAACATGTAGACGGTTCAGACCTTACAAAAACCCTAGGTCTGACAAGGATGAAAACAGAAAGCTTTCGAAACAGTTATGAGCACAACCTTAGTGACATATAACTGTAAGAATGTCAAGCGCTCCGTCGAGGGTATACAGCATCTGTGCAGCTTTGCAGATATAATTGCCTTGCAGGAAACGTGGTTGTTGCCGGATGAGATGCCATACTTAGCTGACGTGCACAGTGAGTTTGGGAGTACTGGGACATCGGCTGTTGACACGACGGCCGGTATTCTAAGAGGTCGGCCTTTCGGTGGAGTTGCGCTGCTGTGGCGTAAGGCGCTTTTCCCGTGCGTCTCTGTGGTCTCGTGTGTGAATCCGCGTATTGCCGCTATACGGGTGATGACGAATGATCGGCCAGTGCTAGTGTTTAGTGTTTACATGCCCACGGACTGCGCGGAAAATGTGCCGGAATTCACGGACTGTTTAAGTGCGGTGAGTGCCTTAATTGATGATAGTGATATTGAGTCCGTAATCATGCTAGGGGATTTCAACGCACATCCAGGTGAGCGTTTTTATCGTGAGCTTTTAACTTTCTCCCTGGAACAAGACTGGACATGTGTGGACACTAGTAGGTTACAGCTAACATCTGAGACATTCACATTTATTAGTGAGGCACATGGTTGCAAACGCTGGCTGGACCATTGCATGGTTACAAGCGCAGCTTTAGATTGTATTACTAATGTATATGTAAAATACGACGTCTATTGGTCTGATCATCTCCCATTAATCATCAACTGCAATCTAGATGTGATTAAGCAAAAGGCGTTGCCAGTGAACCCTGTTTGTAACGGAATTAAATGGGGAGGTAGGAATGCAAGTCAATGTCTAGCTTACGAAAGCTTATGTAACTCTAAACTTAGGCTCATTGATTTGCATACTGAGTTACTACACTGCTGTGGCAAATATTGTAATATTACCTCTCATAGAGAGGTCATAGATAGTGTTTATAAAGAGGTAGTAAATATCTTATGTACGAACGCTGTCGTTACGTACGAGCAAAAGGCTTGTAAACGAAGGAAACCATTGGCGGGGTGGAACAGGTATGTGAGCGAGGCTCATAGAAATGCCAGGCAGGGTTTCATTACATGGTGTAACTACGGAAAGCTTTCATCGGGTCCTGTTTATGAGTCAATGGTGAAATCGCGAAAAATTTTCAAAGGAAAAGTCAAGTGGTGCCAAAACCACCAGGAACAATTGAGGATGGATTCGCTGGCAAAGCACTATGCCAATTCAGACTTTAAAAGTTTCTGGAAAGGTACTAATAAGCTAAATCCTAGGCCTGGTATTCCTGTGAGTATCGATGGGATTGCCAACCCAAAAGATATTGCTGAGTTGTTCAAAACCCAGTTTACCACACAGTCGCCCCTGGGACCACCATGCGGGGAGCTCGATGCTCTTCCCAAAGGTGAGGAGGTACCAACGATAGTCTTGGCAAAAGAGGTCAGGGCCAAAATTAAGAATATGGTTAGAGGGAAATCCCCAGGACACGATGGGCTAAGCATCGAGCACCTACAGCATGCTGGTGTGCACTTACCACGAGTACTAGCACTATTATTTAACTTGTGTCTATCTCATTCGTACTTGCCCGCGGACATGATGCGGACTCTGGTGGTACCAGTAGTCAAGAACAAGACTGGAGACGTTTCGGACGGGTCAAATTACAGGCCAATTTCACTAGCCACCATCATAGCCAAGGTACTTGACAGCGTGCTCAACTCGCATCTAAATAGGCATGTCAAGATTCATGATGCCCAGTTCGGTTTTCGGGCAGGGCTGTCAACGGAGACGGCCATTCTTAGTCTGAAGCACGCTGTTAAGTATTACACGGATAGACAGACACCAGTCTACGCGGTTTTCCTGGATCTATCCAAGGCATTTGACCTAGTCTCCTACGATTTACTCTGGCAGAAGCTAGGAGATACAACACTGCCGCCAGAGCTCGCATCGCTCCTCAAATACTGGTACCTACACCAAGAAACTCGGGTGAGATGGTCGGGGGAGCTTTCGGAGCCATGTAGGCCGGAGTGTGGGGTGAGACAGGGGGGACTATCCTCGCCCTTGCTCTTCGGTCTCTATGTGAATGCCTTGGTCGAGCGACTCAGCAGCATGCGCGTCGGCTGCTATGTGGATGGTGTTTGCTTTAATAATCTGAGCTACGCGGACGACATGGTGCTGCTGGCTCCCTCAATCAATGCTCTCCGACAGTTACTGGCTGTGTGTGAGTCGTACGCGGAGTCTCATGGGTTGATATACAATACCAAAAAGACAGAGTATATCGTCTTCAGGTCTGGTGCCAGATGTCCATCTACGGTCCCTCCTCTGTTCCTTAAAGGTCATCCAATAAACAGGGTGTATAAATTTAAATATTTGGGCCATCTGGTAACAGATACTCTGAAAGACGATTCAGATTTAGAGAGGGAACGCAGAGCGTTGTCAGTCCGGGCGAACATGCTGGCCCGCAGGTTCTCTCGATGTGCAGTCGCAGTTAAAATAGCCCTTTTTAAAGCGTATTGCACATCACTGTACTCGGGGGCCCTGTGGTTCAGATATACCCAAAGGGCTTACAACGCTCTGCGTATCCAATATAACAATGCGTTCAGGGTGCTTTTGCGACTGCCGCGCTTCTGCAGTGCGTCAGCGATGTTTGCCGACGCGCGCGCTGACAGTTTTGACGCAGTATGGCGAAAGAAATCAGCCTCGTTACTTCGCAGGTTGCGTGACAGTCCCAACATCATTCTGCATGCGATCGCTGCCCGGGAAGATAGTCCGCTTGTGTGGGCGTTAGCGGACCGAACCAGATCTGTTTTAGTTATTAAGTACTAACATAGACTAAGTAAGATTGTTACTAACACAATGGACCGCATTTGTAGTCTGAATAAATAAATGATTATTATTATTATTATAGATACAGAGATGTAGACAGCGTGTGATAGAGCAAAGGAGACAAAAAATAATACCTAAAATAAAATAAAAAAACAGTTTAAAAACTAAACAAAAATTACTAGAATATAGTATATGTCGGAGTCATTCGTTTGACTATTCGGAACGTCAGCGCCATCTCGTGGCGCTGGACAGAGTCTAGCCTGAGTTCGTGGTGGGAGCGACAGCTACAAAGAACGGTGTGAGCAGAGCTCTCGAGACCATCGAAACATTAGACATCGTACGAACAACATGTGCATAGAAACTGTCAGCGTTCCGTATCGTTGAGTTGTGTGTGTGTGTGATTCGCTATTGTGAGTATCTAGTTCATAAATTATAATCTGATTTGAACTGTAAACCGTGTTTCTATTGTGCAATAACCAACACAACCCATAGTACGCCCACAGTAATTTTAAATATGCCTGATGCTAACGAGAGACAGACATACCATTCCCGACATATATATATAGTAATACTTCTAAAATAAATATTACTAGAATGATAAAAATTATATCATACTCAAAATAATACATACACAACTATGATGAAGTGGACAGATAGTGTTCTTTCACTCTTCTTTTAAAAACTGCTACAGTTTGGCAGTCCTTAGTGTCAGGCGGTAGTGAATTCCACAATCGCACCGCGTGCACTGTGAAGGAGTAGGAGTAGAAGTCGGTGGAGTGAGGAGGGGTTATTTAACTCGCTGAGTGACCTTTTTTGCGGGTTTATCCAAATGTCATCTTCATGTCGCAGCTGCGGCGGACATGACAGACAGAAACCTTTAGGAATATAAAGATAGGCGATTAGAAGACTTCAAAATTAAATGTGTTCAAATGAGAAGAGCTGATAGTGAAATTTATATTTCTGGGTATAGAATAAAAGCAGTTTTTTCGATAATTCTTCGTGCAATACAGTGGAATAAGAATTCTACAATTCAAGTCAAGTGGGTTTGACTATCATGTAACTAAAGGCAATGCTGCAAGTCTTCGAGACACGTTTCCGGATGACAGCAATGCGGCCTAGTACTTCGACGCTTAGGTGCTCTTTTGTTTTTGTATTTATTTGTATAGTTAGTTAGTCATTTAATTTTGTACCTAGTGTAAATAGTTAGGTGTCTATACGACAGACGCCAGCAGGTCAAGCTACCCGAAACTGTCATTTTTTTCCAATCAACCTTGAACCTTAGTGCTTTAGCGATAAAGTTGAAAATCTTTTAAAGAAATTTGACAGATTGTAGTAGCTTGATGTGCTGGCGTCTGTACAATAATATTACCGCTCAATGGAGCCGTGGTGGCCCAGTGGTAACGGCCGAGACTTACGAGTTGTAAGTCGTAGGTTCGAACCCAGACAGGCGCTTTACTTTGTGTAAATTATTTCATCACCACAGCTCTCAAAATGGTGAAGGAAACATCGTGAGGAAACCGGCATGTCCTATAACCAAAAATTCGAAGACATGTGACATCTACCAACCCGCGCTAGGCCCGCGTGGTGGATTACAGCCCACTCCCTCTCGAAGAGAGGAGGCCGGTGTCCCAGTAGTGAGATTATGTAAAAGGAATTACTAAAGCCATCATTTGCTTAAAAGTTATGGTTACCTATAATGATTACCTTAATAACAGCCGCACAGATCGATGGATGGGTGACCATCTTTACATACCGAGACCCCTCCGTGTCTCGGAAAGCACGTTAAGCCGTTGGTCCCGGCTGTCATTCGTGGATCTTTGACAGTCGTTACGGGTAGTCAGAAGCCCGAAAGTCTGACAACCAGTCTTACCAAGGGGTATCGTATCCGGGGGGAAACTCCGCATCCGCGGCAAACCGTGGCGGAGCGGACGAACCTCCGGCGTAATCTCATGGTGGCATGGAAGGAGCGACTATCGCAACCCAGCGCAGGGCACGCCACGATAGCGGCGGTAAGACCCCTCTTTGAGGAGTGGCTAGAGAGACGTCACGGCGTTCTCACCTACCGCCTGACGCAGGTCGTCTCCGGACACGGATGTTTCGGGAGGTTCCTGCACATCATCAGGCGGGAGGAGACGCCCGGGTGTCACCACTGTCAGGATCGCCCAGAGGACACGGTGGAGCATACGGTGGAGGTCTGCCCTGCTTGGGCAGAGCACCGCCGTGTCCTCGTAGAGGCGATTGGCAGCGGCGGCGACCCCTCGCGTCCGGCCCTGGTTCAAGCCATGGTCCGGGGTGAGAGGGAGTGGGAGGCAGTCACCTCCTTCTGCGAAGCAGTCATGCTAGTGAAGGAGGAGCGGGGTGGGCGAGGGAACGCACCTTGCGCACCTCACGCCTCAGCCGCCGCGGGAGACGCTCCGGGCGTCGGGAGCCGCGTGACGACTCCCGGCCACCGTAGGCGCGGGCCTGCGGGCGGAGAGTAATGGGTAGCTCTCCGTCCGATCAGGACTAGGCCCGTGCCGGACGGCGTGTACGTGTTCCACGCGCGCCTCAAAGAGATGTCAGCAAAAGCGACGGGGCCCCATAGGGCCGAAGCCTGCCAGGGTAGCGGGAACATCCGAAAGGGTTTACCGCTGCCCTGGAACATAAAGGGCTAAGGAAGGAACACGGGTGGGTTTTAGTCAGTAAGAGTCCGACACTCCCTCCTGCTCCACCCAGAGCGGGAGGAGTCATTTGATGATTTCCCATCTTCAAAAAAAAAAAAAAAAAGGGTGTATCGTATTACCCAATAAGTGGGTTGTGGAGGTCAGATAGGCAGTCGCTCCATGTAAAATACTGGTATTCAGCTGCATCCGGTTAGACTGGAAGCCGACCCCAACATAGTTGGGAAAAGGCTAGGCAGATGATGAGTGCCTTATCACGGGATCTACTCCCTAAGCAAGAAATCCGTAGTTTCGGCCCAAGTCACGGAAGCTTCATACTCCGTATCACCACCTACGGACATAACATTAGTTTGGAGCACGAACTTAGAATGAATGACAACACGACTTGACAGTTGTCCCTACTCGGCATGTGATTTTGACCGTCCGGTAGGTAATTGATTTTTACACAAGGTTTTAACCGATACTCTCAGACGGGTCCGTATCGTTGTTGTCGGACTAACAGCCAATAACCTCTTTCAGTTAAAAATAGATCGCTACTAATGATAGCCAGTATAATGATAACTACCAGTATAATATATCTTGGTTGATATCCCGACAAGAAGTACTCAGCGCTTCTCTTGCTCGTTTATTATGCGCACAGCCAGTGTGGAACTCTCTGCCAGCATCTGTGTTCCCTTCCACATTTAACCCATCTGCCTTCAAAGCAAGAGTGAACAGGCATCTTCTGAGCCCGCTCGTTCTATAATAGTCCTCATCCATCGCTTTCCATCAGGCTTGATCGAGATCAAGAGCAGGTCCATTTAGCAATAAAAAATAAATTTAAAAAAAAACATACAGATGCTACTGATAGATTATTGAGACGTTAGAACCAGAGATAGATAGGTTTTTCTACCTCCAGTATGCCAAAACTGATGATTGTAAGTAATTGGGTTCGGTGGTTAGAGAGTAGACCCCCCCCGCACCCTAATTGCGTAACACACAATCAATCAGAATCGGTTTCATTTTGACAGTTCAACAACATTCATTGCGTTATTTACGTGTTGAGCAGTTTTTCGAACTTATGAAGCAATGGATTAGCAATTTGCTTCAAAATGATTCAGATTACTTTTGATTGTGTGTTACGCAATTAGGGTGCTGGTTTAAACAATTCCTGCGGACGTTCAAGTATATATATATATAGGTTCCTATACACCTTCCGATAAATATATCAATACCCAGATTTGCCCATCATTACCGATACCGGAGACCAGCAAGCAATGCACTTGATACTGGCAAAGGAAACTCACGGCCAGAAAGACGTGGCTTTCTTTGCTCCAACCAAAAAAAAAGTTAAAAAAAAACTTGAGAGGTGTCAAGGGACACCCGGATGGAACGAAGTTCAAAGAGAGAGAGAGAGAGAGAGAGAAACACGCGCACGCCGCACGGCTTACAACTACCTATAGCAAAAAGTGTCGTTCCAACTTCTGGTCTTAATTTTTTCCGTCTAGCCTCCTTTCGCAACGCGCGATAAGGAACTTCGTTCCAAAAAAACAAACCTATCCGAGCAAGTACTGAAGCATGACCAGCCACTACGTGCAAAACTATTAATGACTAGAGCTGACCCTCAAACACTAACGCCCGTTTTCCCTTACACTAGATGACACCTAAATAAAAGCACCCTGTTGCAATTTATAGCTATAGCAATAGCTATACCTACCATATTGGGATAAGTTTTGAATATCACACAAACACTCACTACGCACCCACACCCCTACAGCCACACCCTCACTCACACACCCACACCCACATCCGCACACCCTACTTTGCTGTCTAAGTATTTATTTATTTTTTTAAGTTTCCCCGCACTAGGAATTACTCCTGTACCGTGGGTGCGTTTACAAACATTTAAACTCACATACACAAACAGCCAGACCCGGAACTACTACCCGTAGGCAATAGAAATATTTGTTCCGTGCGGGAATCGAACCCGCGACACGCAGCGCAGTAGTCGATCGCTCAGCCACTGCGCCAACCATGTCGTCAAAAATGATTTGCTTTGTTTTTTTATTGTTTTACATTTTTTTTTTTTCTTCTTTCATCCCATTATCAATATCATCTGTTAGTAGACGTGATACAACGTCTTGTGTGACTTGTCCGTGTAGTATGGAGGCCAGGACACCTGTACAACATCAATGTATTTTTCTATACACAATTTATGTATTGTATTAACGTTTCATCGTGTGGTGGAGAAATTAAACGTTTTTATTATATTTTTATTAATTTCAACGCTCACCGCAGCGTCTAAAGTTCAAAATCCAAAAGTGCAATTATACATATTTAGTCGTTCATTAGGTGTTTTCTAGTGTTCGTGAAAACGGGCATAAGTCAGCGTTTCCGAACTGGATGAGACTAAAGGATATTACACGGATGAGATAAGCGAAAACACTCTGTAAATGGAAAAGTAACGGGTCAGTAAGCTCGTGATTTTTTTTTTCTTGTTTTGTGACGTGATAAATGGCCAAGAACACAGTAGTCTCGGGCTCTCGGGTACCCGGGTAGGTACCTAGACTTGGCTTGGCGGGAACGAATGCCAATGACGCGAAAAATTGCTCTTACTTTTTCCTCATCTCCTTAGAAATGTTTAGTTCAGTAGGTATCTGTCAGTTTATTGATTGGGAATCAATCTTTTGCGCCAATTATCTTCGTGTGGCAATCCTTGCGGGAATTGTTAAATTAGATAGATCCATCTTCGATATTCTGTTTTTTGCCATTATCAATATTTTAATAACAATATCAACTAAACAGGGTAGCCTGTTTAGTTACGAACCTAGGTAAAACCTGACGTTACAACGTTTACTAAATAAGTAAGTGTATAAATTGCCTAAAGTTAATTTCTGGGGTTAATAACCCTAGGACCTATGTATCTACACTATCTACCCATTAGAACGACACTTTGTCTCTTGATGTAGGTAAACCGTAGTACCCTCAGGAGACTAGACTAATAAATTCAAAGCCAGGAATCAAATCCTTGTTAGGGACAAGAGGGACGCCGTAAATATTACCTGGGTAGGTGAACATACTTTATACTGCTTTAGACCAAGGGGTACATATAAGGTATTTTTTATTAATCTGAAAACAGCGCCATCTACATTATATGCAAGTAAGCTCCTTAGTACTTCGTACGGTGAGTTCTTAAACAGTTTTTAATTTTATGTACAGATGACGCTGTTTTAAAATTTTATAAAAAAAATACGCATATTTTGTTATCAATTTACCGAATATTGCAAGTACAGCGAGAATTATGGTTAAAAATAAGTCATTCAACATACCTTTTGCAATACTTCAAACAAAATCTCCCTAATAAGTAGTACTCCACACTTTACATAACTTTACACGTGGATAGATGGCGCGCATACCAGTTTATATGGTTCCAAATCAACTTGTGCAACATGTCCCGTAATAATAAAGTTGCAATGAATGTACCACAGGTGTCGGAGGCGTCGGTATCTATTCAATTTTGTAGGTAGTCCTATTTTAAATGGTCAGATGTGATAATGAAAAGCTTAGGTACTTAAAAACTTCGATTAATAATATCTAGTCCTTCCACAAATTGAATCGTTGAAAACATTTTTGAACATGTAAATTACTTAGGTATGTCCCGTATTAAGTATTTTTTGTAATTTAACTGTAATACGATCAAAAACATTGTAGCTACCTATTATAACATACATAGGTGATTTATTACTCACACAGCAACAGCTCAGCTCGAATTCTAAGAATCACTAACAGCCTGGCAAGTGTATAGAGGTCGTATGTCGGTGCCTTGTAAACACGGGTACATCGGGTACAAACAAAACCGGCGAATGTCATAAAAGATTAGGTGAATATTGGCTTAATTAACGCCAGACCAGCTTAGGTAATAAAACTTACCAATAATCGTAAATGATGTACTTACCTACCTTTCGTCATTATTATTTACATTATTCATGTTATACCTATATATCTACCTATCTATAAAAAACGTTTTGGAAATGATAAAGGCGCATTTCCTCCAAAATTGTGTTTAGCACATTTGTTCCCAAAACATGGGGGTTTATTTATAAACGATGATTATATAAAGTTAAGTGACGGTCAAACGTTAAAAATTAATGGTTAAATAGTCGTGAATAACTACTTACCTTTAAGCAACGTTTACCTAGGAATAAAGGGGTTTGTGCAGAACTCCAACAGTTCATGTACTGAGCTGCAGATCCGTTAGTCTCTGTGTCCACCGGCAAAGCTGTGTGTAACTTTTGTAAGCGTACAGTGCAGCACATTTGTAAATGTTTACATGTGAGTGAGTAGAAAAGAAAGAAACATTTGTGCCGTACACTGTGCTGTGTGCAGTACAGTGTCGCACAGTGCCGCACACTGATGGAATTCCGCCTCAAAACTTTGCATAGTAAGTAGGTATAGGTAGGTACTTAAGTAAAGTTGCGGGTGGTGGTCCGTTTCCATTGATTGAAAACAGAATTTAAGAAACAGAAAATCTGCGAAAGATTTTTTCAGCGAGCAGTGCATCCCAATTCGATCTGATGTACGAAGGTACTTTACCGTACTAGTAGGTACAGTCTTCCACATCACTGCTAACACTTGCACTACGGAAATCGCTCTTCGAGCTACGCATAAAGGCGTTGTCAATATCAATTTGTTACCACTGATGAAGTTATATTAGGTACCTGAATATTATCTTGTTTGAAAATTAAAGATGTTGTTGGGGTAGTATAGTGTGACACAATGGGCGTTAGTATCGCTAAAAGACAACCCGTGGAAGCTTAATTTGCCTTTAACCAAAAAGTTACTGTAAGTCTAGACAAATACATTAAATTGAATAATTTCTAGATATATAGTTTTAATAAAAAGTGACGGGAAATATGTACGTCCTATGCGCAGTATGGCAGCTCCAGATGCCAGCATCCTTATACGGTAGCCGTCATACATCTCGCGATCGTAAGCTAGTTTTTACTCCTCACAGCTGTTTCCTTTGCTCCCGTACTTAATTAGGTACCAGTCTATGTACTTAGGAGGTATTATAAGTAAGTATGCATCCGCTTCGGTGTCAATATTTTAGGGTTTCTTTTAATGATGTTCAATGAGTAGGATGTGCAATGTTGTATGTTCCGACTTCCGGATGATAAGGGACGGTAGAAATATTGGTGTCTTCGAAATGAGTCTCTACGTATGATCAACAGTGTTGCTGGCAGGCTAAGGTAGTCTACTTAATCTTGTAACTTTTTTGTATCTATACTTATCTTGTGTTGCTCGTGCACAGAAAATAAACTGTATTGTTCGCCAGAGAAGTTCTCATCAGCAAAGATTTAAAAAAGGATACCCACATATCTACTTGACAATTATTACCTCCCGGCAGGGTTGGGCAGTATTTGAATTACTTGTAATTAAAATACGTATTTGGTATTTGTATTTCAATTACTTCCTTAAAATGTAATTTGTAATTCGTATTTCAAATACTTGAGGCTTCAAAATACCTACATTTTAACATTAAAATACATTTAACCTTCATTTAGCGATCGTGAGTGTGAGTGCGAGGCGAGAGTGCAATGATGGTAAAGCAGCTATTAGAGTTGGCAACACTGCACCTGTTATGTACACTGTACGTCAAAATTGGCCAACAAAACGCAAAAAAATGTACGTCGAATCGTCAATGTCAAGCTAAGATGTCAAGTCATAACGGTTTAATGTAATTTGTATTTTGTACTTCAATTAAAAATTGCTAAAATACTGTATTTTGTTTTTTATATTTCAAATACCTTACTGAAATATTTTTTGTATTTTAATTACTTGCGATACTGTATTTTGTAATTTGTATTTCAATTAAAGCAAAGCATGTATTTTGCCCAGCCCTGCCTCCCAGTCAAGTACGGCGATGATCACCATGCCTAGCAGATTGATTTTGTGTAACTCCAGCGCAAAGAAACTTTTATTTTATTTAGAAATACTGCTCCATATCTCCAGGATGGTCTAGGTAAGTAGTTAAAATAAAGTGACTGCTGTCTGTCCCATTTCTAGCCATTCACAACACCCAAGGGAACAATAGGGGTGTTCAATCCTTCACCAGGAACGACGCACTTTATTTTTCGCCTTGGTGTCCAGGGGGTCTACTCCGAAGTAGTATCGGCCGAATGTTCGATCGATTCCGAATCAAATCCTGTTACAAAGGACTTAGACACAACTGGCGAAATGAGGGCGTACCTATTATAGGTAGGTACACCTCTGCCTTTCCCTTCGGGGAACACAGGCGTGATGTTGTGTGCTCAAAAAAGTAGGTTCTTGATTTGGGATAGCGTTCAATCGCGATAGAGTGATTCGGGATAGCGTTCATTCGGGATAGAGCGATTCGGCATTGCGTTCATTCGGGATAGAGTGATTCGGGATAGCGTTCATTCGGGATAGAGTGATTCGGGATAGCGTTCATTCGGGATAGAGCGATTCGGGATAGCGTTCATTCGGGATAGTGATTCGGGATAGCGTTCATTCGGGGTTAGAGTGATTCGGGATAGAGTGATTCGGCATTGCGTTCATTCGGGATAGAGTGATTCGGGATAGCGTTCATCCGGAATAGAGTGATTCGGGATAGCGTTCATTCGGGATAGAGTGATTCGGTATTGCGTTCATTCGGGATAAAGTGATTCGGGATTTTGAGTTTCGGCTTAACGTATAAGAGTCGTTATTTTACTATACTGTCCTCGTTATGCAAACGAGTCTCCGAAGAAACAAAGAGCTCTAGAGGTGTTGATGAATGCGGAAAGACATGCGGAAGTATGAAATTAAGAGGCAGTTAATGACAACTCGTGATTAACCATAATATAACGTACATTAATTCTGTTCACAGGTTTTAAAGGGAAAAACATTTATTCTGAGTACAGTGGGAAAACACGAGGACGGAATAATGTTGCTTGGGTACTTATGTAGGCAGGTCGTGTTGATTTAGTACCGTATGTGTCGAGCAAGATGTTGCTTTGCAAAAAGGTTTTAGTTTTATATCTAAACTAACGACCTGCCCCTACTTCGCACGGTTTTTACAACTTGACAAAACATTTAGATTTCTTTATTATATTTTAGTTTAACGTTATGTAACTAGCTTTTGTCTGCGGCTTAGCCCGCGTGGAGTTCGGAAATTTTTACACGGGAATGAACTACCGGGATAAAAAATCTCGGGATAAATATCTTATGTGTTAAACCAGGCTTTAAACTATATGTGTGCTAAATTTCATCCCACTCCGTCCCGTAGTTTTTGCGTTATTGAGTAACAAATCATCCAGGCATACAAACGTTTTTTCCGACATCTTCAAAGATCATCATCATATTTCAGCCAATTGACACAAAACCTTAATGAATTACACACCTAAACCTTTCTCACGAATCGTGAAAACAGATTTTTTAAACTAAATAATAAGTATTTTAAGTGACTATAATAATTGCGGTCGATGACCCAAAAAAAATCATCAAGATTTTTTTTGTTTGTAGATATCGATACCCATCAAGTGTGCGGAGTTTCACTAGGTAATTTAATTTGACCCTGTATGCTTACGCAGCCCGGAGGGGCCCGTGGCTAAATAATAACAGCCGCACAGGTCGATCGGTCAGGTTAAGCTACGCTTGCCGCGGTTGGTCTGTGGATGGGTGACCATCTTTACATACCGAGACCCCTCCGTGCCTCGGAAAACACGTTAAGCCGTTGGTCCCGGCTGTCATTCGTGGATCTTTGACAGTCGTTACGGGTAGTCAGAAGCCCGAAAGTCTGACAACCAGTCTTACCAAGGGGTATCGTATTACCCAGTAACTGGGTTGTGGAGGTCAGATAGGCAGTCGCTCCATGTAAAATACTGGTATTCAGCTGCATCCGGTTAGACTGGAAGCCGACCCCAACATAGTTGGGAAAAGGCTAGGCAGATGATGATGCTTACGCAGTCTACTAACATTATTGATTAAAAGGATAAGACCTGAGAAGTTACTGAGACACTATCTTTTTCATTCACTTTATAACATGCTCTTTGTGATCTTAATAGACAGTTCGGAGTTACACACTGTTCATGAATGTGTTAAACCAGGTAATAAACTATCTGCGTGCTAAATTTCATCCCAATCAGTTCAGCCGTTTAGGCGTGGCTGAGTAACAAACATCCAAGCATACAAACTTTTTTCCGACATCTTCGACAATTATCGTCATATTTCAGCCAATTTACACAAAACTTTAATGAATTATATACCTACCTAAATCTTTCTCATGAATCACTTCGTCCATTGGTGAGAATTACCGTATGAAAATCCGTAGTAGTTTTTAAGTTTATTTCAGAAGTCGGTGGCAAACAACGAAAATGCGAACCCAACGACACTGACTTCCGAAATTATAGTTATTTTTCACTTAGTGTCTTTTTTTGAAGTCGATTGTTCTTTTTAACCGACGAAAAAAAACGGAGAGGACTAAAAATTACTTAGGTATAATTACATTAGTTTATGAAGTTAGATTAAGGTTAAATAAAAAAGGTTTTATATATATATTTTTTTTTGCTTTTCACTTATACTAGACAGACGCGAAAAGCGACTTTAATTTAATTTTATTTATTTTTTGGTCTACCAACGATTGTTTACACCAGTTATGGGCATAAAAAACAAGCAAAAACAGATAAACAATAGTGTAAAATCACTTAAAGGTAAACTCAGCATGCAAAACGAAAGTTGTACGTACGATACAGAAAAAAATTTAAAAGAAAACTACCCTAATTTATATCAACTACTAGTATCCAAAAAGTTATAGATTCTGACACAGAGAACAAAGAAGAAAAAAACAAAAAGGTAAATTAATCATTATCTAGGTTTTTCAAAGTCTTCGCTTTTAAACTGTATAGTGAGTCAAAGTGCAAGTCGGTTAGATCGCTACATTCATTAATTATCTTGCTTAACCTCGCGACAGGGGAACTAGCGCCCAAGACTGTTCGTCGGAGCGGTGGACAGAGTGGTGTAATTGGCTTACGAGGAATTCTTGAAGGCACACGAAATCTAAAAGAATTTAATATCTGTGGGCAGTCAATTTTATTGGCCATCACTTTGCACACAAACATTAAGTCAATAAGGCGACGGCGCTTTTCCAGCGAAATCATTTTAAAGTAATTCAACCGCTTGGTATACTTTCTTTTATATACTATTTATATAAGAAGAAAAGCTATAAGTATCGTAGTTGAACTGTTAAGTTACTGAATACAATTAAAAGTCGAAGTATAGTAAAGTTTTTGCTGTGACTGCTTGTTGTAGGTATGTACTGATAAGTAACTAGCTTCTGTCCGCGATTTAATCCGCGTGAAATTTCTTGCTCCCGCGACCCACCCCGTAGCATCACATCCCCTGCGCTCCTGCGCTATTACTATATTAGTTTCCGCTTGGAGTTCTTTGTTTTTGCTCGGCTACCAAAAGACCTAGCGTAATGTTAAATATTCTACAACCTTTCTCAAGAATTAAGCTATCAAAGGCAAAAATATTTTTCTAAACCGACAGGCAGTTGCGCGTTCAATGAAATAAACTCCAACTTTATTATTAGTTTAGAAGAATATATCGAACAAGATGTTGCCTTACAAAAAGGTTTTAGGTTATAGGTATCCTAAAAAGTTATGTAAAAGTTTATATTAAAGTTTTGTTGTGACAGCTTGTTGTAATAATAATTGTATGAGACATTTTTTGCTCTATAGGCTTACGCAGCGAGTGTACGTGAGCTCGACAAATGGACGTGCGAATAACACTTGTGCGACAAAACTGTACTGCGACTCACCATAGTTCGAATGCACGCTTGTGCGACACGCTAAAATTATCTTCCGATGAAAAGAATAAGACATAAACAAGAAGGAATGAAAATACAATTATATAGCATAGACTAAAATACACACAATAGACGATAAAAACAAAAAATAAAGATCAAACAAAAAATGTCAAGTCCGATGTAAGAAATTAGCACCCACCAAAGTGTGCCTCACGGCTACGCCAAAATGGCCCAGTTCAGCAAAAATGACGCTGGTTTTCAACTGGACCTGACATATTTCTCATTCACAGTCACACAGACAGACACGAAAAGTGACCTTGTTTTTTACTATTTATAGGAGAAAGGCTATAAGTATCCCTAAAAGTTATTATAAAAGTTGTATTAAAGTTTTTGCTGTGACAGCTTGTTGTTGTATGAGATATTTTTTGCTCTATAGACTTACGCCGCCTACTAACATTATTGACGAAAAGGATAATATTCTAAGATATTCCTCATTCACAGACACACGAAATGCGACATTCTTTTTTTACTATTTATAGGAGAAAGGCTATAAGTATCCCTAAAAGTTATTATAAAAGTTGTATTAAAGTTTTTGCTGTGACAGCTTGTTGTATTAATAATTGTATGACATATTTTTTGCTCTGCAGGCTTACGCAGCCTAATAGCATTATTGATTAATAAAAGGATAAGACATGAGAAGTTACTAAGGCACTATATTTTTCATTCACTTGATAACATGCTCTTTGTAATCTTAATAGACAGTTCGGAGTTACGCACTGTTAATGAATGATTGCAGTTAACTTTTATGTGTACGTTCAGTTTGTGATACTTACTTACTGTAACAGTTAACATGGTTTATAAAAAATGAGTGCAAAGTTCAACAGTGGGCTTAGCAGGCCTCCTGGCGTTTACTACACTAAAAAGCCTTAGCTAACCTAAAGTCCTTTCACAGTAATCTTACCTCTGACAGTAGCAACACAAATGCAACTTTATTATAAAGTCAATTTATAATTTAACTAAATTATAATAATAAATAATAATAATAATAACGTTTATTTATAAAAATGGTGCAGATTTTACAATAACTTATCTTAAAAATTATAGATGACACAGTTGCTCATTTGCCTGAACTAGGTGGAGACCTGTGTTTCAGGCTAGAAAGGTGCTTAGAAATTTAAAATATATAATTAACAAATGAGAAGACTAATATTAATATTACTTAAAAAAAAACTAATATTACCTTAAAAAAACTAACATGTTTTATTTACAGACAACGAGTAAATCCTCAGTTTCACTGTATGATATGCTAAGTAAAAATTGCAGAAGAACCTTTTTACAGTCGTAATTATTTAATTTATAGATACTTAATATCCTATTTAATTTATTGTACAGAAATGGGCCTAAAAATGTATAAAATCTGTTTACAAAGACATATTTAGAGGATGCATTTGACTCACATACAATATCATTCCGTCTCTTATTAGTAATTTCAATGTTATAGGAGAGCATGGTGTGCTGTTTTAAAACCAAGTGCGTTATGAAAAGCTGGCGAACAGTCAGCACGTTACAGGATTTGTATAGCAGATCTGTAGGATAGAGAAAGGGATGGAAGTTAGCTACTTTTAAAATTGCTCTCTGTGCTCTTTCAAGAGGCAGTAAGTAAGTTTTAGGTGCTCCACCCCATGAAGTAATACAGTACTGTATTACAGATTGACCTAGGGCCAAGTAAACTTGTGACACTAGTTTTTTATCTGCAATTGCTCGCAATTTTTTAAAAACAAAAATTAACTTGCGCACTCTTTTAACCAAACTGTCAATATGTGGTCCAAATGAGAGCAACTCGTCTATTTGAACCCCGAGATATTTTATGTTACATGTTTTAAGGATAAAAGGACACTTACATATGCTGACTGAACGGAGTCCGCAATGATGGGCATACAGATGAGAGTTAGTAATGTTTAAATGCGGTTTGCGGATGGAGAAGTGAATATATTTTGTCTTGTCGGCATTTAATGTTAGTAAGTTACTTTGGAGCCAGTTAGACACAGTATTGAAACCTATTTGAGCATACTCGTACAATTCGCTACTTGTTTTAGCGGTAAATATTAACGCCGTGTCATCTGCATACGATATAATTTTGCCTTGATTAATATTTAAACTACACAAATCGTTGATATAAATCAGGAAAAGGGTGGGGCCCAAAATACTTCCCTGGGGAACACCAAAACCTGTGTTTTTTTGCTCGTCGCTACTAATATTGTCAATTTTAACACATTGATAACGATCGTCTAAGTAGTCAGCAAAAAGTTTCAGCGGCGTTCCCCTTATTCCTAAGGCTTCTAATTTGTACAAAAGCGTCGAAACTGAGACTGTATCAAAAGCCTTCGCCAGATCAAGGAAGATCCCCAGGGTCTGGTTTCCTTTACCGAGTTCTACAGAGACATAATCTGTTAGACTGTGCACTGCATCGGCTGTGGATAATTTGGCTCTAAAACCAAATTGCGCAGATGATAAGAATTTATTTTTCTCTAGATAGTTAACTAGTCTGCTGTTTATAATTTTTTCTAGTATTTTAGATATTGACGGGAGTAGTGATATTGGCCGATAATTGTTAACTAGGTCTTTGTTTCCGGATTTGAAGATAGGGATTACGATTGCTTTTTTTAGACATTTAGGGAAAATGCCTTCAGAAAGACACATACGAAAAATATGTGTTAAGGGAGGTACAAGGATATGGTTAAAGAGTTTAAGGGTCTTATTGTTAATGTTATCCCATCCAGCAGCACAGTCATCTTTTAGTCCACAGATTATTCGGGTAATTTCGTCTTCGTCGGTGTCTAGCAAGGCAAAAGATTTTAGGGTACATCTATTATCACACTTTTCGGAAGGTTGAACATAGTTAGGTTTTGGAATCTGCTCAGCAAGATTTTTCCCAACATTTACGAAAAAATTATTCACTTCGTTGGCTGACAGGATAGGCGAAGGATTAGAAAGCAGTAAACTCGAATTTGATTCGTGCTGTTTTGACATATATGTGACGTTTTTGATATGTTTCCAAAGTTGCTTGCTATTGTTTCCCGCTCTATTTAATTCGTTTTTATCGTAATTTCTCTTTAAGTCCTTTAGGAGTTTGTTACAAAAGTTCCTGTATCTGGTATAGGTGACTTTAGTGACGAGATTGTCTGGGTCCCTTTTATATCTTTGATGAAGCTTATCTCTTTGTCGTATGCACCGAATTAGGCCAGGAGTAATCCAAGGTTTAATATTATAATTTTTCTTGTTTACTGTAATAACGGTCGTGTTGTGTAATATAGCTGATTGAACATGTTTTATTAAGTACGATAAAGCAAAATTAGCGTCAGGTGTATTGAAAACTGGGCTAAAATCAATGTTGCATAAATCATATTCAAGTTTGTTTGTGTTTAGTTGCGTTTTGGTCTGTGGGCGATTTTGCTTAGGCAGCGTTAAGTTAAGGGACAGTAAAACTGCGTGATGGTCGGTAATTGTAGAGTTAGTAACAAGCGTAATAAATGAAAGACTGGATTTGATTATCATATGATCGAGACAGGAACCGCTTTGATGAGTAGGCAGTGTATGTGCGGACAGAAAACCATGGAATGAGCAGATATTTAGATAGTCTTGGATCCCTGCATTGCAGTTATCAGAGTTAATGTTTATATTTATATCTCCTGTTAGTATAACATTCTTAAAGGTGGCTAATGCTTGAAAAATTTGGTTTAAGGAAGCATGAAAAGCATCCAAGTTTCTAGCAGAAGGGGATCTATATACAGCAATTACTGCTGCGGTTGTACCAATTTTGATAATCAAGCAATTACTCTTACAGTCGTGTAGATTGGGTTCCTCGATCGTAACCATTAAAGAATCTATTGAATAGACAACCACACCATCATTTTGATTGTTATTGATTCTGGTAAAAGATACGTTGTACCCTGGTATTACTGGGAGGTTATCCTGGCGATTAGATAACCAGCACTCAGTTAGTATTATTATATCACAATTAAAGTTAAGTCTATGAAGAAAAATATTAAAACTATCCATGTTCTTATAAATACTACGAATATTTTGCGTTAGTATGGTTAGTGACTTTTGATACACGGAAAGATATTGTCTGCAGTCCTCAACTTTACATGACTTTGAAACAGTTTGAAAACTATTATCTATGTCCGTAATTAAGGTACTATCCATAGTATACTAAAAATAAAAAGTAAAGTCTAAAATAAAAACAGGTAAGTGGCGCTCTTAGGCGCCTTCATAGTCGATTGAGTTGATGTACCTGTTTTCGGCCGACTTCTTAGCTGGACAATCTAGATCTCCCGTTTTGTGGCTCGCTGGTTTTTTGAAGCGCAGACATGTTGCACATTTTGGCGCTTCTGCTTTCTTTGTGCAGTCTTGAATGGTGTGCCCTTCTTCACCGCAATGACCACATGTAGGGACAGTGGCTTTGCAGAACTTGGCTGCGTGGCCGTACTGCTGGCACTTGTAACACCTGGTTACCAGAGTGAAGTCACGTACTGGGCAGGACGTCCAATTAATAAATAGTCGTTCCTGGGTGATTAGGGCCTTACGAATGTCGGCTGGAACTTCTAGTATATAATTGCAGTTTTCAGTATCTTTTCTCCCAGATTTGTGGCTTAATTTTACTGAGGTCATAAAAGTATCTCGGGACATAGTAGGCAGTTTGTCAGCTAAATTTTGTTCATATAAGCATTTAAAGACCTCATTTTCAGTCATAGATGCGGGCACTCCAATTACAACAATGCGAGGTTTGCGCTTTCGGGGTTCGTCGACGGTAAGCTCTGACGAAGCAGTTTGGACTGTTTGCTTGAGCTTGTCCAGGTCATCTTTAGTCTCCGTGCTGATTATGAGACCTCCTTTTCCGATTTTGCGTACGCCTCGTACTTTCAGCTTCATTTCACCTGGGCATATAATGTTTTGGACCATGTTCCTGGTTTCGTCACTGGTCTTTGTGTTGTCACATGGGAAAATTGCCACGGAGCTAAGTTGGTTCGGACGAACAAAATTGTTGGATCCCTTCTTCACCATATCGGCAAAAGATGTATCACTCCTCCCAGCTCCTTGCTTCGTATGGGACTCCTGAATGGTGCGGTTCATCTCTGTAAGACAGTCCGCTAGGTCTCGAGCTTCAGTCATGGTTTTAAGGGCGGTATGTGTTTGTATGGCACTTGATTTCAGCGACTGGTATCGCACGGCCAATTGAGAAACTCCGTGTCCAATTTTTCGGCAAAGGTTGCTGATTCTTAACTTCTGGTCCGAATTGAGTTTTCCTTCATTAGCAGTGGCACAGACCTCATTTAAACATTGTTCGATGGACCCCAACCAGTTCTGAATTTCCGGAGTGGGGATAGGTTCAGCTTGGTCAACAGCCACTTCTTGGTTCTGCTTGGGTACATGAGGTGATCTTGGTGCTGGTGTCGATGGGGGACTGCGCGGAGTCAACCCGCTCCGAGGAAAGGGGCTGCCGTCCATACTTCAGATTATAAAAATAAATTGTATAATATTATAATCTAGTCAGATCATCCTTAAACATTTGTTGATTTATAAAACACGCTAGTACACTATAAAACTGGGTCAGTATTTATGCAAGTGTTAATTAATTATTTTTATAATGCATTGATGTGCACGTCTGTATGTGTTGACCGATCAATCACTCATTATAAATTGACTTAGCCCCCTCTGACAAAGGACGGACCAGAATCAAGTTACACATGCCCATTTCCCGCAGATCCACATCGTATTCGAGCATTAAGCTGACCCTCTCCACCTCGTTACGACTGGAACGTGGATCTGCGGGAAATGGGCATGTGTAACTTGATTCTGGCCCGTCATTTGTCAGAGGAGGTTATGTCAATTTATAATTTAGTTAAATTATAAATTGACTCAATCTTTGTGAGGCCTATGAGGGTGGCATGATTATGTCTGATCAAACCCTCTGTAAAATAATTAAAGATTTCACAAAAAAAAATTATAACGTAAACAATGATCACTGTGGTTTTGACAGATTTGTCAGTAGCAGTAATCCAATAGCAACCTTATTCTGACGACTGTAAGGATCACTGTGATTTGGACAGTAATACAATATCAGAAGGAAAATAACTGTGATTTTTTTATGACGTAGATAGTATTATTTGGAGAAAGAGATTTTATTCCAATTTTATATTTTTTTGGGTTTTTTCTTCAACTATTAGGTATGTAATTTCGTCCTTTCTCTGCATTAAATTAGTACTGCAAGTTGCGCTACGATGTCCAATTCTATACAAATTAGCCAAACACGAGCAAATTACCTATAGCTGTCGTGTTTTAGCATGGCAATAGCGGTCAATTCCCGCTGACCGCTCCCTAATATCTCTTGGGTTCCCAAAACAATAAAACATGTATGGTTTTCAAGATTTCGTACCCAAAGGGTGCCAGCGGAACCTACCCTATAACTAATCCTCCGCTATCCGTCCGTCCGTCAGACTGTAAGCGGTCTGTATCTCATGAACCGTAATAGGTAAGCAGTTGAAATTTTCAGATTGTATAAGTATTTGTATAGCCGCTATAACAACAAATAATAAAAATAAAATAAATAATAATTAATGGGGGTCTCCACACAAGAAACGTGTTTTTTTCGGCGTTTTTTGCCTTGTGGTTAATTCACAGTTATTTTTTTACTTCTGATATTGCATCACTGTCAAAATTACAGTGATCCTTATCGTCCTCAAAATAAGGTTGCTGTTGGGTTGCCGCTACTGACAATGTTTGTCAAAACCGCAGTGATCTTTGTATTAATTATAATAAGGTTGCATTTGTGTACAGACGCCAGCAGGTCAAGCTACCCGAAACTGTCAAATTTTCCCAATCAACCTTGAACCTTAATGCTTAAGCGATAAAGTTGAAAATCTATTAAAGAAATTTGACAGATTGTAGTAGCTTGATATGCTGGCGTCTGTACCTTAAATTATTTATTTATTTATCACAAACAACTAACATTACAGGGAATTCCTAATGCGCTAGCGTGGTCCGTGGTACCGTGCCTACCTATGTATACTTAGTCATTTTCTTTACTTGTAAGTACTTTACACTAGTAGCTGCTTACTGCTGAGTCTACATTAGTCTGCATTCTTTCGTTAATTATTACATCATAATTAAAATATATCTGAACTAATTATCATCATAAACAACTTTAAACATGCATACATAAATGCAGTAAACTGAAAGTAACCTTGTTCAATATTGTGTCAAGTAGATATAAAAACTGCCTCGTTGGTCTAGTCGTCACTACTGCAGAGAATGAGTTCCTGGGTTCAATTCCCGGGACGGGTAAAGTGTTATTTGATATCTCCATCTGGAATTTCTCAGTAACAGCCTTCGATCAATAATAGTACTAGATTCCCGATAAGCGCTTCAAAAACGGCCCGAAAAATAAGACCACAATTACTTTTGTGGTCTTATTTCAAACTAGCTTCTGCCCGCGGCTTCGCCCGCGTGGATGTCGGAAATTTACCCACGGGAACGTGCTAACAGGATAAAATGTATGTGCTTCCCCAGAATGCCATCTATGTCGCGGGCCCTTTGTGGCTAATTACAATAGATAACCAATTGTGTCTCATTATTGGTGATTAAGAGGGTACCTATATGATATCTTCACCTAAGTACCTAACTAATTTAAAAAAAAAACAACTCAATAACAGAAAATTAAATACCTACCTACCTAAATAAACCTATTTCTGATGATAACTAATCTAAACTCAATAAATAAGCAAAATCCCTAAAAACTAATATCTATACGAATGACTAAACCTACCTAACAGTATTATAAAATAACCTACGGTCACTACGTACACTATCAAATATACTACCTATACTTTAAAATTAAAATCTATACCTACGACTCATATAAAATAACTAACTAAATAACTCTAAAAACTAAAAGGAATAAAAATGAACTCCACTGCGGGTGACCCAACCTACGACAAACTTAGTATTTGCGGTTGGTACAGTACAGACAGTGGTAGTCGGGTATAGGGATCGAACCGCAAAATTAAGTTTGTTTTTTATTGTATATACTTTTCCGGGATAAAAAGTACCCAGTGTGGTGCCCAGGATATTAAAGAATAATTATACCAAGTTTCATCGTAATCGAACCGGTAGTTTTTGCGTGATGCCTGAACAAACAGACAGACAGACAGACAAAAATTTTTTTAATCACATTTTTGGGTTCGGTGTCGGTCAAGTAACACCCCCTGCCATTTATTTTCTGGATATTTTCAATGTACAGAATTTTCACTTCTACAGATTTATTATAAGTATAGATTAGTATGTTTTTAACCTTATTACTTAGACTTTAAGTTTCATTTTAGAATAAATGACTGAAAGTTTAAAAAAAATAGAATGATTTTATTCTCAAGCGACATCTATACTTATAATAAATCTGTAGAAGTGAAAATTCTGTACATTGAAAATATCAAAAAAATAATTTAAGTACAGGGGGTGTTACTAGACCGACACCGAACCCAAAAATGTGATTAAAAAAATTTTTGTCTGTCTGTCTGTCTGTCTGTCTGTTTGTTCAGGCATCACGCAAAAACTACCGGTTCGATTACGATGAAACTTGGTATAATTATTCTTTAATATCCTGGGCACCACATTGGGTACTTTTTATCCCGGAAAAGTATATACAATAAAAAACAAACTTAATTTTGCGGTTCGATCCCTATACCCGATTACCACTGTCTGTACTGTACCAACCCCAAATACTAAGTTTGTCGTAGGTTGGGTCACCCGCAGTGGAGTTCATTTTTATTCCTTTTAGTTTTTAGAGTTATTTAGGTTTATTTTTATATGAGTCGTAGGTATAGATTTTAATTTTAAAGTATAGGTAGTATATTTGATAGTGTACGTAGTGACCGTAGGTTATTTTATAATACTGTTAGGTAGGATTAGTCATTCGTATAGATATTAGTTTTTAGGGATTTTGCTTATTTATTGAGTTTAGATTAGTTATCATCAGAAATAGGTTTATTTAGGTAGGTAGGTATTTTATTTTCTGTTATTGAGTTTTTTGTTAAATTAGGTAGGTACTTAGGTAAAGATATCATATAGGTACCCTCTTAATCACCACTAATGAGACACAATTGGTTTTCTACTGTAATTAGCCACAAAGGGCCCGCGTGATAGATGGCATTCTGGGGAAGCACATACATTTTATCCTGTTAGCACGTTCCCGTGGGATAATTTCCGACATCCACGCGGGCGAAGCCGCGGGCAGAAGCTAGTTTTAAATATATTTTGCAATGGTAATTAAACTTTATATTTAAGCATTAAGGTTTATAATACACTGAAGTTGTTAATATTATTAAACTTTTTTCTAAGAAGTGTAGATATTTACGTGTGTGCAAACGTGGCCACTTGAGCGACTGATTTTTGTTCCTGATCCTTAATCTAGTACTATTATTGATCGAAGGTAACAGCCCGGAATCTGAATTTGAGTCCGGGTGATGGCAATAGCCTCGCCCTCTATTATAATAATAATAATATTTTATTCGAACTAAGAAACTTGTGTTTCTTAGTTCGAATAAAATATTACAATAAAATTATGTACGGAAATGACTGCATTCGTTATAAACTGTGTCGCAGCCATTAACGCCCATACAAAAATGTTTATGCGTCAGTGCTCCAGCGTTGCGAAATCATTACCTATTAACTTAAAAAGAAAATTACAGAGGAATATAACAAAAAAAAAAAATTTAAATATAAAAAAAAATAAAAAAATATTACATGGGACTTAAACATAACTGGCGAAACGTGGCTGTACTACAGGTACACCCCTGGCTAACCCTTCGCGGAATACAGGGGTGATGTTATGTTCGGTATAAAAATGTAAATCGCACAAAATTAAGAGAATGCAGTCAAGGCGAGCCTGTCACACAAATTGCCTTCAAATTAAAATAAAAGTCACCAGTGACCTTCGCATGAGCTATTAAAAGAAAATTTCGCTGAAAGTTTTATTATACGAGTATAGTACAATCTCGTGTTTAGGGATCGTTTCATGACAATATTGTCATTGATGTCGCCTTGAACTTAGCAGAATAAAAGAACAATGGAGACAGAAGGGACACTTACATACTTATGTATCACTGAACGAGTCACAACAATGGTTTTAGCGTAGAAGGCGACCGGCTACATCCGACGGTAAAAGTAAATAGAAAACAATGCGAAACTAGATGTTTATACATTATATTCGGTGTCTTTGATGTAAAGAGCGGCATTGATAGAAATGTTGAGGAACGTACACGAACTGCACTTGTACAGACCCCACCACATCAAGCTACTACTTACTATCTGTCAAACTTTAATCGATTTTCAACTTTATCGCTGAAGCATATCTGTCAAATTTCTTTAATAGATTTTCAACTTTATTGCTAAAGCTCAAGGTTGATTGGGAAAATTTAACAGTTTCGAGTAGCTTGACCTGCTGGCGTCTGTACAACACTAACGTGAACACGAAGCACAAAATATAAATAAAACAATACCTACCTATAATTACTATCGCAAGAGGCTCAGCCGATCGATTCCGTAAAAATCTCACCGAAAGAGATAGAGTGAGGAAAGGTAAAGTAAGAAAGAAAGAAAAAGTATTTATTGGCACGTGCACAGGAATATCACAAACTAAACTAAACGAACTCTTTTAATCATAAAAAATAAAAGTAAAATGAAAATAAAAACAGAAAGTCCTGTACGAGGACAAAAGGCATACATGCAAGCATTGTGAGCTGTCAATGGAGTGTCAAATCCTAGCATCAGTTGGAATGACAGCGCACTTCAAACTCATTTAAACGAAGTTTACAGTGAGATTTTTGCAGAATAAACCAGCTGGTTATAAATGATAATTTACTAAAAAAACAGAAACGAAAATATGTGACAAACATAATTCGTAACTATTACTGTGTAAATGTCTGCCTTACAGCAACATTTTCAGCTCTTAATTACCCTTCACCCGACCTTCTAAAGCAACATTCACATACAGACCTAAGTTCCTTTACAAAGTAACAAAGCAAAGCGGGAACGCAGAGTTATTTACTATAGAAAGTTCCCGCAATAAACTGTAGATAATATGAAGCAAAGTTATCTTAGCTTGAAGTGAGCTGTCAATAGTGTCAAATCCTAGCATCAGTTGGAATGACAGCTCACTTCACCTAAGTTTTCACGGTGAGATTTTTACAGAATAGACCGACTGATTTTAAATCATAATTTACCAAAACTTAATTCGCAACTAGTAGGTACTATTTAAATGTCTTCATCTTACAGCAACATTTTCAGCTCTTAATTACCCTACCCGACCTTCTAAACAGTCATTCACATACAGAACTAAGCTCCTTTACAAAGTAACAAAGCAAAGCGGGAACGCAGAGTTATTTACTATAGAAAGTTCCCGCAATAAACTGTAGATAATATGAAGCAAAGTTATCTTAGCTTGAAGTGAGCTGTCAATAGTGTCAAATCCTAGAATCAGTTGGAATGACAGCTCACTTCACCTAAGTTTTCACGGTGAGATTTTTACAGAATAGACCGACTGATTTTAAATCATAATTTACCAAAACTTAATTCGCAACTAGTAGGTACTATTTAAATGTCTTCATCTTACAGCAACATTTTCAGCTCTTAATTACCCTACCCGACCTTCTAAACAGTCATTCACATACAGAACTAAGCTCCTTTACAAAGTAACAAAACAAAGCGGGAACGCAGTAGTTATTTACTATAGAAAGTTCCCGCAATAAACTATAGATAATAAGCGAAGTTATCTGAGCCTGCACTACAACCTCAATAGCGTGGTCGTGCACTTTTGTCTACAGATAAAGGGCGCTGGCTGTCACGTCCCCATTAACGGATGCATCGGGTTACATTGCGTCTAGTCTTGTTTGCTTGTTCTATTAACCTCTAGGCTAAGTCCTAGGTAAAGAGGCGAAACTATGCGACTGTTCACGACTCATACGCGTATACAGAATGGCGATTAGGTTATTAGATCACATTAAACAGTTACTTACAGCGATTATAAATAAGCTGTTAAAATAAAAAAAAATTGCAAAAACCCCACACTTTTTGAAAATAATAAAATAAATAATTTTACAAAAACTAAATTTCAAAAAAAAAATTGCTTAAAACTTGGCACGAGCTAAACCCCCCTTAACAATGCACTAGACACGCGTGTGGCGATTGTATCAACAATTCAACACAAACTTTATGGTATTGTTACCGAATAATCACAAATTAAGTTTAGGTATATAAAGACTTGACGGCTAATTGAAGATCAAAAAGTCTTTTACATAATTTCTAACAAGGGCTGATAGCTACAGCCAAATAGTCAGAAAAAAATACTTCTTGCGCCTTATCGCAGAGCGTCGCGTTAGTAGCTCACATAGGACATCGGCTAACTCAGTTCGGTTTCTACGTACAATGCCTAACGGCATTTGTCACTAAAGCAATGCAATTGAGGAGTTCTTGAATAAACAAGCTGGTAACAGTTGCTACGTCCACAGAATACACAGTGATTTCGATTTAATCTGGTTTTGCCTTAGTGATTGGCGTTTGATAGATCCAGGTTACGGTAGTAAGAAAGTGTGTTTTATTGTTAATGTTAATATACAGGTTTGTTTAGTTAAGAATTGGGACAATAGGCACGTTGACTTTTAGTACCTACTTAAAGCAGATGCCAGGAGAGCCCGCGAAATTTAAATTTTATCACGTTTTTTGCAATTTGTAGTAGTGTAGTAGTGTCAGGTTTTTGGTTGAACAAAATATGATTCGCGACCGTAACAAAGTAGGTATGTATTTACAGAATTATAATCAAATCATCAATTCAACCCTCTAAGTTCACATAATTCTATTGAATAACTATTACACGAAATACCAATCAATAGGATTATATGCAAAAAGCATAAGACAATTTGAATTTCGCAGGTTACCCTGGCGCTTCCCCCTTAATACTTCCAACCATAAAGGTACCTACAACTTAAGTTCTGGGTACCCATCGTAAAAGGTAAGGAAGAGAGATTATTTTCAAGGGGATTATGATCAAAGGCTGTGTCAGTATCAAAATAGGAGTCGAAAGTCTTATTGGATCTAAGTCAAGTACAGAATCACAGAAAACCCCTCAACCGTTTTTTACGATATTTGAAGTGTTTTGTTGAGTTGATGTTGAAAAAGTTGCTTGTATTCAGCTAAAAGTACTTACTGTATACAGGCAGGAACATCCACGCGCAACCTGTTACCATGAATTCAATACAAGATTCTGAGCCTCCCTTCGCTGAAATTTATTTATTTGTAATGAAAAAACAGCAGTTTTTCTTTTTGACAACGGAATTAAAAATTTTACGCTAGGGGGTAGTATTATGTGCTGATCATGGTTCTTACAGTTCGCGCGTCGACGTCCGTACGTAGGTATATAAAAATAATTGCCCGTATCTAAAAATACCAAACGAACTAACGTTTCATTTAGCCACGTCGTCATCATAAAATTATAATTAAAGGCTCCATCAGGTATTTTCTATTAAAGTTAAGCGACCAGTTAGATCGCAATCGAGGGCTTCAAAAAGTTCGCATCGCAGACGCTACCGTGCCTTATCATTTATCAAACTCCTCCTATCTGCATTAAAGATATTTTAATTGGAATCTATTTCAAGACAGGCGTTGAGTGAACCATGGAGAAAGAAGCAAATGGATTACTCACAATGTTTTTAAGTCGTGATGCTAGCTGTAGAATTCTCAATAGTGAAGTTCCTATTTTTCTTCCCATGAACGACAGTATAGACATATACGTATAGGTCAAGAGGATTTCAATATCCTGAACAGCGGTTTTATTATAATATACTAAAAATCTCGTTACGCAATATTTAATATAAAAAAAAAACGTAGTACAGATTGGCGTTTACCGCGGCAAAAAGGTACCGTTATGGCGACATCGATCGATCCCACTAGGGCCGTTTGTCTCCATATTGTCACTCCATTTGCTAGTCCCTCCATTATGTGAATGCATGCCCAGAGTAAAATATGAGATGTGAGTGCCACGGAGGCGATGCCATACATTTTAAATGCGACAGTCACTCGTCGATGTCGTAAATGAAACGATAAATCGTAGTTGCGCTTTTTTATTGAGCTCGTAAATCAATGTAGACCCGTACGTAGGGTAGCCACATTACATAGTAATATAAAAAATGGAAACATACGGTTTAAAATATGGGTATCTCAGGATAAATCTCGTGGGACGACGTCTATTTGATCTGTGCATAAGATCGCTGCAGTTTGCAAAAAGTTACCATCATTCAATTGTTTCAACTTGAGAGCAGTGGTGCCCTAGTGTGAACGGCTGCGACTTACGAGTAGGTCATAGGTTCGAACCCAGACAGGCGCTTTACTTTGTGTAAACTATTTCATCACCACTGCCCTCAAAACGGTGAAGGAAAACAACGTGAGGAAACAGGAATGTTTTAGAACCAAAAAATTTGAAGACATGAGACATCTACCCACCTGCACTAGGCCTGGGTTTACGGCCCACTCCCTGACTGAGAAGAGGCTTATGTCCCAGCAGTGGGAACATTCTAGCGGTATCTACAACGCCACATGCGAACAACGCGTCATACTGACGTCACGCAAATCCTGCATCTCGCAAGCAGAGTTTACCACGCAATTAGCATATAAAACTTCCCAACATCAATCGTTGGGCAGTTACCTACCAGACACAACACCCGTCTGGTCGGAGGATCCTCCCTTTTCTATGGAGGATGAGTGAACTTTACACCCTGTTCCTCATACCTCTATAACATTATATTATGTTCCCACTATTATGAAGAGCTTCAAGTTTAATTTTTCCCAGAACATAACATCAGGCTTCTAATTCCCCAAGAGTAAGGCAGAGGTGGACCTATAAGACACCCACATTTCACCTTAACGTAATTATTTTTATCAACCTAATTAAGAAATCGGATCGTCTTGATTGCAGAATGATTACAATAATCAATACACAAGTTTTCTAAGGAGTTCTTCCTTTGCGTACTTAATTCATGTTATATTAGATTTGTTATCTCAAGGAATGCCCCTAGGGGTAATTAATAGACATCGTGTGAAATTATAAGATACAACTTCATTAAGTATGTAATATCGTGTTACATGAATGATAAATACCGAGAACTTATCCGTGATGCTGTGGTTTAATATCAAAGAAAGAGGCAGAAGTTGCACTTTAGACAAAGCTAAAATAAGCAGATATGTTTATCTACCTTCTATTGGGTTAACATTTTATTGGTTATATATACCTTGTCCATTAGGTTAACCGTTTTTTGACAGCTGTCTTAGAACGTACATAAGTATTCCTAGAAGATAACTTTAAAATCCTACTAATATTATAAACGCGAAAGTTTGTATGGATGGATGGATGTTTGTTAATCTTTCACGACAAAATTATTGAACGGATTGTGATGAAATTTAGCACACAGATAATTTATTACCAGGATTACCGCGGAACGGAGAAACCGCGTGGCGCAGCTAGTGAGTAATAAAATAAATATACATATAAACTGCCTTATCTTATTGAATTATCTTATGGCTTCTTACATACATTATAATACCGTTCGTTTTTCGATTATTGTGTGTTGCTGCAACCACTAGTTCCATCTGTCAAAAAACGGTTTACCTAATGTACAGGGTATAGTGATAATTCAGTGGGTAGTTTTAACTCAACCGTTGTCTGAGCTTCTCTGATTCTAAGAAATTAAATTACAGCACGCTAATAAACGATTTTACTAGGTATGTTAAAGTTATAGATTCTCCATCGCATTATCCTTGAATACAAGCAATCAATGTAAATGGGCGCTGTCCCAAAAGTTATACTCGGTCACAACAACGGAACGATAAATGAAAATGATCTAACCCGCGTAACCTCACTATAAACTAAACTTATGTATCTTAAAAATAATTACTGTCACCGCACTAAAGTTTATTTGGTATGATAAGAAGCTTATTAGGCACGAAAACTCACAACTGATACTGGAATCGTGCACGACTTTAGCGAAATATCAAACTAATGTCGATACTGATAAAAGACACGAATATGTCGAGAATTGTATGTGTTAGAATCATGTTAGAATAGTCTAACACATACAATTCTCTAGAATATGGACTTAGAAAACAGTCTCTAGACAAAATAACAAATGACATCACACCTTACCAATAGGACAAAATGTAATCAAATGCCATAGACGATCACTATAAAAATTTGCATGACGTGAAGGATATTCGCAATACTACTTATGAAGTTATAAACCATTAAGTCTTGTGACAATACTTGTTGACCTCAGGCTACTAACGCACTGGACAGCTAAACTACGCAACAACCTGATTCAGGTGAAAAAGTGGGAGCATCTATGCTTACAAATCATAAATCCTACTTACCAAAACAGTTCAGCAACAGACAGAATGCTGGACTTAAACTACTGCTAGTCAACGCAAAATTTTGCGATCAGTTAGTATCTATTCAAGAAATGAACGCACAATATTATTTATTAAAGATACTGTTAAATCCAGGATTTCTCTATGGACTGTTACTGCTGCAATAAAAGAGAAAAAAAAAACCTACATTGGAAAATTTATCAATTGATGAGGTGTCTCAGGATGTTAGTAACCAATGATGGAAAAGGTAGATACGACGTGGTGAGATCATAAGAACGTCAAGAGATAATATGGCGAAATTTAAGGTGACAGGAAGAAGGTATATTTCCTTGAGGATGTCTAAAATGGGAAAGCGCCCAAATAATTATTAATTACCTATTCATACTTCCTCCGTTTGTCTGCATTGTCGACAATCAGCTGTCTCTGGTAGGCCGTAGCCGGCACGTTGCCGGCGACGACGCCTTGATCAAGGTTGTTGCGCACACGCCGCATACCGCGAATCAAGATCACTATCGCCGTCTCTCTCTACCCTCGCCGGCGCAGCACTGAGAAATACTCCGACAGGAATTCAACATCTTATATGTAGTTTGGTTATGTCGTCATAACATTTTAATGCCTATTCATTAGATGTCTGCGGGATGTTGGTTTACCGTTATAGAGGAAGAGTCATCAAATTGTGAGCGGGCCCGCATGTTCCCAGGTGAATTGTAGTCACTTACTCGTAGATAGTGCATGTTCCATGGAGGTATTCTTGTCTCAGACTGGTCATTTTTCAAGAATGTTACCAGTAGTTGGTCTAAGAAAAACTATCGCTGTTTTCCACACTTTCCAACTAAATGATATGTCATTTAAGTATAGTTTCACTTTTCTATCGTAATACTAGTAGCAAGTGTTGAAAAGCCTTTACTTCAATGCTTTACTTACTTAAACTTTCATATCTATTTACAACATTTATTATTATCTATAGTTTGCCAATAAATATGTTATTGGTCATGGCACTTGGTTATCCGGCTCAATATTCAATTTCACGGCATGATTCATGTGATACATATTATATTCCAACACTGAAATAAAATGCACTCGATGTATCTAGTTCCGGTCACGATGCGAAAGAAAGCATGAAATATTCCAATACCAAATGACAATACACAAAGCTGAAACCAAACGGTAGGTACCTACGTGTGTAAAAGGGGATGAAGAACAGGTACCCGAAACAATTAGTTCCACATGCGACACACGAAAATGTAGGACAAAGTTTGCTTTTCATAATGGTAGAAAAATTAAAGCACATGTCAACGAGTCCCTTTAGGAAGGGTTCCGCAAGTGTGTATGCATCCAAAGGGTCGTACCTACCGCATATGTCACGCGAGCAAGCTGGCGTATAACGGCTCCCAAACGTCTGTTGAGTTGAGCGACGCGGCGGCGGCGATGCGTGACGGCCACGATACGGGTGCCGGGACCGCGGCCACTCCCCCGTGGTAACACGCTATTACATCGTTTTCAACTTGTACTGCGTAATTACACCCACCATGTGCATATTAATGAGATTCTCCATGAGTTTGCTTGTTTATTAAAATTACAATGATTTCTCACCCATCCCAGTCCCATTCTGTTGCGTAACGTAAACAGAAACTATGTTTTCTGTGATTTTAGTATTTGCCCAGTACCTTTGCCTTTTACCTAAGTATCAGAGTAGGTACTTGTAATACAAATTTATGTATCGCTCACAGACAGTTCCTTCCCTCGCTTCAGTATCGCTTGCGCCACGTACGGCAATAATGTATTGGATTTAAAGATTGCAATAGCGTAGTGAAGAGGTAATACCTGTCTGCTAGAAACATCAAATGACCTGTTTTCCTTTACCCTTTACTAAAACCTGACGACAAATACCTAGAACAGCAAATATATTTTATGTTAATTTTCCATTACGAGATTTGCATAAAAAGTTGGTAGACAGAACATAAGAATTGCACTGTAAAGTAAACAAACTCAAAGAAAATTAAAGAGCAAAAACAAAACTAAAATAAACACGACAGGAACTTACTATTTCAAGGAGCAATTACAAAAGCCAACAAAAATAAATGTTCTTAACTGTCTAAATGTTTCTAGACTTAAGAAACTAAAAGAAAAACCAACAGCTTGAGCTAACAAAGTAACCGCAAAAACGAATACAAAGAAATGGTTGAAGGTCAAAAGAAAACCAGGAACAATATGTCTGCGACCTTCGACATTGAAAAGTAATCCGTGTCTATATTTGAAGATGCTAATGCTAACTACGTGATCGATGTGAATGTATTCCATGCAGATTGTGGTTACATATCAACCCAATAACATTAAGGTACATTACGTAACCGGGCGCGTAATGGCTCGTAATTGGCGGGTTACTGGCAACACGCTCCGCCGCCGGTCCAACACAACATCATTTTACAACGTAGCCAATCGTAACGGACACCCAAATTCCTGTTACACGGGTCAACAAGCCAACCGATTAAGATACCCCAGATAAAACTACACGAGAAGATAAAGTTTGACCTCCGAAAATTGATCAGATTGCATTTCGCCCGGAGAAAAATCAGAGACACGCCCCCGAAAATTACATACCACAAAGCCGCCACACGACCTTAAATATTTTGACTCGTGTTTTAAATATTGTTCGCATTTGATACAACATTGCTTATGAAGGGTGGATAAATTAAATTTCGTGTAGCTAAGAATTATTGCCAAATTAAATTCGCGTAATTAAATCGCGCAGTCATTCGAAATAAGTGATTGTTAAGGTATCTGTGCCAACAATTCTTAAGAGTAAGATGGAACAATGTCAGATTCTGCCTACAGTCCTTAATTTGTAACTCGGGTTTCATTAGTGAGGATGATGAAGGTCCTTTCTCATAAACGGATAGTCCTTAGAACCTATTCCTCTAAAGCTAAACATAAGACATTATTTATGTATGTTAGTACTTACTCAACCACTAAAATTACCATACTTATTTTGTAACCACCAACAAGTTAGGTAGGTATTGCAAATCTGCGTACATATGCAGTCACTCCTTCAAAGAGTTATGTAACAATATTGTTTGTAGCACTTAGATTGTGACAACACGACACCTAAATGAAGTCACATTAAGGATTTATACACTGTCTGCGGACATAAGTAGTTATACCTAATCCCTATTTAGGTCTTTTATTTAACAACTGGCTGTGCCCGTGACTTCGTTCGCGTGCATGTCGGAAAACAAATTGTATTTTGGCGCGGAACCCTAATTATTTCTCTAAAATAAAAGTAATGCCTAAATTATTACTTATAACATCAGCTGTCAGCCAGTGAAAGTCTGGATAAAATCGATCCAGCCGTTTCTGAGATACGTCGGAACTAACAGACAGAAAGGCAGACAAAAACATAAAAAATAGTGTTTTTGTTTTAAGTACTATACTACGTATAACAGGGCTGATTTTTCCAACGCCAGATAATTTAATCAGAATAATTTTGAATTTTTGACAGTTCTTCCATACAAAAACTGTCAGACGTCAATTTTATTCCACAAATAAAAATTATCTGTCGATTGAAAAAAAAAGCTTTGACATTACAAACAGACACTTTAATTAAATTTATTTGTATATATGATGTCAACAAAGAGTTTTGAGTTACTAGCCCGAAACCTTACAGGGTCGCTAGTCGCGTTGTGGGGACAATATTGACTCAAGTGGGGTTTCTGTATGTTCTATGTATGTTGGTAGCAGCGGCTTCGAAGCTTTGACGTCGTAAATGTCTATAAGCTAATCCGTTGACATAGGTGGCCGAACCCTTGCCGAAGGCTCTCCTGGTAACAGTTTTCGAATGATTAAATATTGACTGCCACATCCTTATCAAATTTTCATCATATTTGTATTTGTGAGGCTTCGGCAAAATTTATTATTTTTTGTAGGTTACTCGCTGAAATTTTACCGAGATATACTTAATCGGTAGAAATATTCTCATTCTAGAAAGTACTTATATGTGATCATGAGCTGATAAGTCAATTTATGAGAATCTAGAAAATATATCTATATTGCCAAATAAATACATAACATACATACATAATCAGCCTATAATTTTCCCACTGCTGGGACACAGGCCTCCTCTCTTCGAGAGGGAGTGGGCTGAAATCCATGACGTGAGTCGGTAGATGTCACATGTCATGAGTGTGAATGCCAATATCATTGTATAATACAGACATCCAAGTGTCCCTTGATTGATGTGACTATTTATTATTGTCATCTGTCGTATCACCGATGCGAGACCTATTTTAGGTCTACAATGGAACATTGGCAATTCAGCTACATTTTCTAGATTTAATTGACTTATCTGCTCATGACCATATACGAGTACTTTCTACTATAAGAATATTTCTACAGATTAAGTACACCTCGCAAAAGCAATTTACAAAACAGCTGACGAAATAAGCACTAAGTAGGTACAAACTCAAATTAAGTAAGTAAGCGAAACGTAGACTGCCTAATATCGTTTATAAGTAGCACAAAGTCATTAATCAGAAACCTACATACTCTTAGGAAACTACGACTGCCTATTTTCAAAGTCCGTATTCGCCTGTTCACAAAGTTTCAATTCGCCATTACAAAACCGTTATACAACACGATAACTGCTTCAGAGTTCAGACACCATCAATTTCGCACACAGAAGCGTAAACTGATCTAATTATATTATGTTTGGGAGGCTTTGTCTTCTTACGTCATATCTTTAGCCTTAAGAGGCTGCATGAGATTGCGTAAAGGCTTCTGCTACGATACATCACTTTCTCCTCGTAGATATCTGGCTTTTATTTAGGTCGGCTTGACTCATGACTCGGCTTATGTATTCTGATAGCAGACGACTAAGCAATCCACTTTAAAAAGGTCATGCAATAAAAGGTACGGCTGTGGGATAAGTACACGTGTTGTTCTAAAGGTTTTCTATCATTTTGTCTTTTGTGAGCGGCACAAGAAAGAAAAATGGAAATCCGAGAATCTATTATTCCTTTTTGAAAGAAACAAAACCTCTGTCATGATTTGCCTTATTACCGACGACAAAATATATATTTGGTATATCCAATATTTCGAAGTCGACATTCATTATAAAAATATATGACCATAACTTTACGTAATATTAACTGAACATAAATCTAATATCAAAGTTCGGAAAGTTATAAAACACAAACAGATTTATGGCTAAATACATAATAAACACGGTGATTATGATTTATATGATAAAAGTGTTACCACGTAACAGCATCACGAAAACACGAACGGTATTCTTCTTATTTTTGTTGCTCGTCCGATCTGAAAGCACAATACAAAATTAATGACTGTTTTACATGTCGTCGTAAACCACGGAACCCTCAAATAAAAATTCCTCGCACAACGAAACAAAAAGTAATGCTTAGGGAGGAAAAGTTTTACTACGCAAAAACACTTCCCTTACGTATACTTCGGTGTTTATGTTTTGGCTATACAGTCCCCGCCTAGACATGAACAGAAAAGCAAAATCTATATTATTAATATTTATAATAAAGAGATAAAATTCGTTTGTAAGTTTGTATTTTTTAAGATTGTAGGGGGTAAGGAACTACCAGTTGGATTTGAGAAATTACTTTTACATTTGATAGCCAAATTCTCGAGGAACGCTATAGCTTATTTAACATCCCGCTATGGGGTTTAGGAGTCGACCAAAAAGAAAAAAGTCAGAAAAAACGAAGTCGCGGGCAGAAGCTATGTATAAAATATATTAAATCCGCTATGAATCATTGGAATTGATAAGTTTAACTAACTTTATTGAAGAATTCACCGGTCCGATTACGTTTAAAGTAATCCTAAAATTTGTAAAAAGTCCAATCTAAAAGTTATATCAAACGGGCACTGAGTTAATTAAAAAATAATCAGTGTTGCAAATAGTCAGAACAACATAGACACTGGTGGAGTAAACAGAATTGGTGTTGTTAATCCTGGGAACCGGGATACGCTACATAAAGAGGACATTAAATTGAAAATCACTAGTCTGGAATTTATTTATTCACACCAATAAGTACTAGACCAGACCAGACCATCACCTTGGAATAAGTACTGTACTTATACACACCTATTAAACTATCTTATAAAATATGTGTAGCTGTAGAAAAGGTGCACAAATATATAGTGAGAAACCATCACTAGGTGAACACATTTGTCTCACATGCCAGTGGCGCCACCTACACCCATTTAGAGCCATTACGCATATGGAGTTTATTACTAACACGCATAATATCTAATCTGAGTTATGGCGTTAGCGCCTAGACCTATTAACGAAGCAAGAACGTATCTATTGCGTAATAAAACTCGTATTTGTCATAGCAAAATCAATTACCATCAACATGATAATTGAGCCATCCTATATTTTGAGTTAACTGTGGGACTAATATTTACAATCCAATCAAGATTATTTCCGGAACGAATCGATTTGATCTGTCTTCGAAAACAAATAAGTTCTCAAGCTTCAGACAACTGTCGGTTACGTCTTCAACATCATAAAATGTAAATTCGAAGTTGTATAAGTTGCAGGAAGTCTAGAGACTAGATCCATAAAAGATTTTGTGTTTATAAGAGAATTTATTGAAGAAATTTATCTTATAACACGAATGGGAAAATTGATTCCGTCATCTAATGTGAACGACATCTTCAAATTCTATGGGTTAATTTGTGCTCCAAGATTTCTCAGAGTTACCTCTTACCCAAAGACACTAACTGAATGTAAAGTAATCTATCACTCTCTAGTCAGGGTTTGATCTAAGTATTTCCAAGAGACGTGTCCCACAATGAAAAACCGGAATATCCGAAAAAAACATGTGGTTTGGTAACACTATACCAGTGAATGACGCTGTTTCGATTCTCGCGGTCGAGTGGTCAAGTTAATACGATACCATTTGCATCGAGTCATCTATTCAAATTGCTTGATTGAGATAGTTCGAAGAGTAATTAAATCGATTTCGATTCGTTCGAGTGCAGCACTGATTCTGTAAACATGGGAGGCACGAATAGAAATCTCAGTATCTTAGCATTAATTTTAATTTCTCTGGCGGATTACATTACACGGTGGCTCTGGACGTTAATTCATCTTGCTCTAACTGGTTGTTACTGTTAACGGTCGTACCCAGTAATGCTTATCTTAGAAGTAGATGTTATGGATACGGGGCTTAATAACTTCAGTTAGGTATGTAAGCATGATGGAATATGCAAAATAGATAATAAATTCTCTTATCCGTCAAAAGGGAATTGGCCTGAACTGTAGCCGAGTATTAATAAGGGTTGGGCCTAATTAAAGCCTACAAAATGATTGCCCTTCCACAGAAGTTAATTTTGATCTGGCGCTAAATAAGGCCCGTACAAATACTATTACTATTATTATACATGTCTAATATATGTATCAATGCGTTGACTAATTGCGTATTAAACCCCAGTGAGTCGCTCATGTAGCATCCGCGTTTTTGTCGCATCGCCATTCATGGAGCAGACTATTGCCTATTGTCCTTGGTGAGACGCGGCAGAGGTTAAACGTTCTTTCTTGAGCTCTTTGATGAGTTCCTTTGTAAAGAATCAACCAGTTCCCTCGAAACTCAAATAAAAAGTATTGTAATATGTATTCACAAGTAACCATGTAATACTTCATATTTACCAAACTATTAAGTTCGCCACAATAACGTTTTTGCGAAATAAAATCGTGAGTAACTTTCCTTTATTTTTATGAAATATCTTAGCAATGGCTAAAACTTGCGGCTTTCGTATTTATTTGCTTTCGTAATCGTAATACAGTGCGATTTATTTAATGTTTGGTCAAGTTTGTTGTTCGATTTGTTGGAATCAATCATCGAACAAAAATAACATCACCGAGGAATGTTGGACAGTCTTTTGTTTGTTGTTCTCAACTTATATTTTAGATCAACCACAACAATAGGCAGTATACGCTGAAAGCACAAAGTGGCACTAACAGTAAAGCTCCATCACTCATTTAGGTGTCATGAATGGCGAAATATCCATTAAAGATTTCCTTTTCATGGCTTTCATAGCCGGCGTCGTCGTGGGCATCGCAACTCCAGCCATATTGGATTTCACAGTGAGGAATTTCCCGGGATTTTTAAATTATTTTCCGCTGGCAGCTTACTGTTGCTGCTTTAAAGCGCTTGATGCTTCATTCAGCGTTCATTATACAGAAATGTGGACTAGTGAGATGAAAAATGTTCGCTCTATTTTGTATGAGTTTTAATGTTAAACAAAACTGACTTGGCCTATTATGTGTGCCATACATACATTGGCATTTTTGCCTTAGGTACCTTATTTTTGTGATAAATACTTAATGATGTGGTCGACACTTCTAAAAGATTTATTAGCACAATTCAGAGGCATTGATGATCACTTACATAATAAATTACCGACGATGACCAGACTAAGATAAAGTCAAATGGACGTCGCGTCGCGTCGTTTCCGCAAGCGTAAAAATATTTTGGCTTCGATGCCTAAGTTAGGACTTTATAAATATTCAATGTTACAGACATCTCCTTAATTAAAGATCTGCCACGAATATTGAATACGTAACAAAATTACTGTGGACGTTTTCTATTATTTTTATTTATTGTCTTCGGGCTCCAAATCTTACTCAGACATGAATTAAAAACTAAAATTGCAGGGTAACACGTGCAAACTTGCACAGTAAACTCGTTGAAATAAGATCATTTGCGTCATTGATGCATATGCGAAGATAGCATGCGATAATCTCACGCGAACTCTTCTAGTCTTAAGATACGTTTTAGAGAAAAATAACTCATGTGTTCTGTGCGTTTGTCGTTGAATGAACTCGCCATATGTATATTTGTATCCCTCATTGCATGCTGTATGCACTTAAAATACACCATTCATATATTCACTTCTTTAAAAATATACTGCTTAGTATGTGACATGGCGGTGGTGCTCCTGCTGCGAATTTCTAATTTGGTACAGATTTCAGACAAAAAGAAACAAGTTTTGATATGGAACTGTAATAAAGAGCGAATGCCAAAATATAAAGAACTTTTCGAAGTAAATAAATATTTAATAGAATTAGAAATTTAAGAAATAAGCAATCAGGAACTTTACAGGAAACAGAATATATTTAATATTATAATTATACACAAATTATGGATTAGGAATAAGCTGGAGCAGCCCGGAAGCGGAAAGCGGACGGAAACCAAGTGCTGTGGCGCAAGAGAAGCTAAATTTGGTGTATTTAGAATTTATGATTAGATTTCGAGTCCTCTTCGGTAAATAAAAATTAAAAAACAAGCAACAACTTTGAAAGAAATTATCCCCAGACACGGCAAAAGATCACTGAGGTTATTGGAGGCATCACTGCCTCCAATAACATTCCTGCAGGAGAAAAATATTTTGTAAAAGAACCTATCGATAAAGTTTCTCAGCAGCTTTTAACACTCAATCAAAATGCAAACGCGGATGTTATTATCATTACCTACCATCATCAAACCCCATCAATCAAACTTTTAAGTAGGTTTAGGTAGATAAAGCAGAAGCTCCAATGGGCCGCCCTTCCGAGCTTGGAGTTCGTGAGCCGAACTTCCACGAACTTCCCTCAGCGAAGCCCCGAAGCCAGACGAAACACGGCACGAACAAGCGGAGCCGCTACGAAAGTACGAATACCAGTCGGAAACGAAATATCGTCGTATCAGTACGTCTCAGTCGCCCGCGCGGACGCGAACCTAAGTTATTCTCTTCGTCACACACTTGTGACTGTAAGTGGAGTGAAACTTATGAAAATCTGAAGAAATTGTTATAAAACATAGCAGTTTAGTGTTACTTTACAGAAGGAGTTGTTCAATGGATTTTTCTGACACATTACGGTGGACGTTCGCGCCACGAATTTTGTTTTTGTTTGCGCGGTTTGAGCCGGTGCACTAATTGCTGTTACGGAGGTAAGCAAGATTTTTTGTTATAATTGTTAATGGATATACATAGCTGGACTTCGTTTTATTTGTTGTTCGCTTTTAAATAATTATTTCGAAATAATTGCTCGGAGCGAAAACAGGTTTACTTAATACGAAGTTAACAACAAGGAACGAAGGCAAATAAACTCGTATACCGCCTATGGCAACGTTTTCTTTGTAATCATCGCTATTAAAAACTTGATGCATTTTATCCTGTTTCATGTTTATTTTATATCTAAAGTTGTATTCTTCTTTCGAATCAGTCAGTTATTATACACTTATTTCATTTGGTCACAAATCATTCATCCCATGTTCCAGGGACTATAAAAAAGCTACCTTTTGCGTGTTTATATCTATCGGGCCGGCTCATCCGCCGACTGAAACCAGTTCTCGGCCAGATGATAGTTTGTTATTATTTTTTGCCCCGAGCGGGTATCTCAGTGGTCCGGCATCGAGAGAACAACTACCATCTTACGCCATGCGCCATCGTGCACACAATAAGAATATGAATTCGGTATGTCGCTAATGAGCCTCCTCATGAAATATGTTACGTGGAATGTACGCAGCTTATCATATACGAACATGGAATGAAAAGGGCATGTGACATATTTAAGGCTCAAAGCATTTTGATAATATTCGCTCCGAATAAAGCTAACTTCGAGACGAAAATGTTTAACTTTGATAACAAAGCTAATTTAAGTTAAGAGTTAATTATTTTCACATTTCAAGAACTGACAAACTTGGGTGAATATTTTAGCTTATTTGCCTTGAGTTCTGTAGCGGATTCCAGCACTCTATCATAACTGCGTGTTCGTCTGCTATAATAAACATCAACATTCCAAAGCGGTAACAGATTGACGTTCCAAGTATCATTGGTCTGCTACTAGATCGTTATCAGTGTTATCATTAATAAAGTAAACTGTATTGTTTACTAGATAAGCCATCGTGGTTTTATATAATTGTAAATTAATAACATGTACCGTTTTGTTTTAGTTATTGTTTTCAATACATATAATTTTATCCAACAATCTTATAGCAGTCCCATGTTTTCATGAAACTTACATAATGTCGTAGCAAACTTAGACGATCTTATATCGAACTGATACTGTATATGCCACAGCAAATTAAAATTAAATTTATATCGTCGGCGCCAGGAGACGTTATGAAATAGATTATTAAAATCCCCCAGCTCATCTTATATGTAAGTCTCGAACATGTATTTTATTGATGCATCTTCTAGTTAAACTGATTCCTGCTCTCATCCGATATCGTGAATTAATTATCTAGCGTCAAGACGATCGGTTCTCTCGCATTCATTAAAATTCTGTCTTCGCTCCAGTGATTGGTTTTACTTCAGATAACAAATCTGGTCCCGCCTTACTTAAGTTTAAGTACGGAAACAAGGTTTTATGTAATTCGATAGTTGTTAAGCTATGTCGTTGGTTTCCAGTTGTTGACTATATTACGGTAAAACAACAATCATAACACGTTTTGGGATTGTTTTAAGGTTGGTTAATCCAGTCGTCTTTTCAAGGCAGTTTAAACCAGCCTGTTCTTATGCATCTACATCTTTCGACTCAGATTTATTATCTCTTTTGCTGACGATTGCACTGCTAAGGACATTAGAATTTCCGATAAACAAGCCTGCGATGTAACACCCACAGACCACAGTTATTTACTCAGTAATTTATTTACCTAGAGATACATTATTTAATTATCAAACAGTTAGTAATCTTATGTTTATTTATGGCTGTTGCGACCGGAATGCAATGTTTACCTCAATAGCAATCTAAAAATCAATAATTGCTTCAAGAAACTGAACGTGCACTAAACAGGTTATCACACTGCATCGGACACCGTTACTGTCTATGTTGTTTAACTTTGATTATAGAATCTTGATTTGTAACCAAAAACCGCAGGGTATAACACACTGACGCCCGCATCTCCGTTCGGTCAAAGTTAAAAACCGTAGCACAGCACACTGCACCGGATCGTTGGCCGGTGCAGTGTGATAACCGCCTAAGCTACATTTTAAGTGCCTTAAAATCATTTACGTACTTGACTAAATTGCGATAATTTGTGGCTTGGCCCACTTTAAATACTGCTGTTGCACTACGTTTAAGTATGATTTAAGATCGTTAAGGTTAATCGCCATTTTTGTATTAATAACTGTTACCGTTTCTAATAAACGTTTAAATTTCAGTGCAACCGTATCTTTATCTGCACCCTAATTGCCTAACACACTTTTAATCACAACTGAATCATTTTGACGGATATAGCGAATGCATTGCTTCATATTCGAAAAATTTGTCTGCTCAACAACGTAAATAACGCAATGAATGTTGTTGAACTGTCAAAATGAAAGCCATTGCAACTAATGGTGTGTTATGCAATTACTCTGTTGTATTCAATGAAGAATATATAGCACATTATCATCTCAGATTATCGTCGTCCTTTCAATAGCCTTTGTTATATATCAAATACACCTATTCAATAGAATTCATATAGCTCATTCTTACCAGATCACAAATGTCTATAGAGAAATGGATAAACCTCGAAAATGGGAAAGGATCAATGAGCCTCGATAATGGATTGAACTATATCCCTAAAGTGATGACATTATTTACGAGATAAATCTTCGGGAACCTCTTTCCAAATGAGCGTCTGCTTTGATTAGTTTAATTGTATTATTGGTAGTTCGTTCCTGTATCGAAGCTTTTAATTTTCCTCGGTTCAGAAGCAGCTGTGCTCTTAGGGTACTAGATGTTCACTACATATTAATTAGAAATGGCAGATTTTCTTGGTGATCGATTTGCTTTAAACTTGTCTTGACGACTCGTCGCCTTTACATCATCAGAAATTGTTGATGATTCATCTTTGGCTGCAGTAGATTTTATAACTGCATCAACTTCTACTGCCATAGATGTGTCTGCACTGAACTTATTTCAATTTCCTTATGTCGTAGTAAGATAGTTAAAGCCGTGATATAGTTATATCCCTAGGGATATAGGTATATACCCCTACGAGTTATATGAAAGCGGTTCATAACTGTCTTTCTAGAAATATACCTTTGATACGAGCACGATCTAGTCATATAACTATCTAAACTAAACTAAATTAAAGTACATAGCTATATCCCTAGGGATATAACTATATCACAGCTTGAACCATCTTGCTGCGACACTTACATAGTTACAGGGTGAGATGACGTTTCCTCTTAATTGGAAACTAGGGAATCTTAGAAATTCCCAATAACAGAAGTAAATCATATCGATTTCTTGTTAACACAACTTATCACATCCTGTCAACCACTGAGTCAGGACGAGGAACCTAATCATAAGTTACGCAGACCTATCTGCAGACGTCATTGATAAGGCAGGGTAAATGTCCTGGAGACATCCGGCGGAGACAATTTCTGCCAGCGTAGATCATGTATGCAAGCACATGATAACAACTTTATGAATATGAGTAAAATTTCACAATTACCTACCGCATCATTAGCCTCCCACGAATTCGAACTTTATGACGTAGTGTTAAAGATCAGATTTAATTGCGAATCTTGGGTAACGAGTGTTATGTAATCCGGGTATCGTAAAGAAAATTTTGTAATGATAAGTCAGGCTTGGTGCTTAAAAGTTCATGCAAATGTTGTTTCTCCTTTACAGGAGTTTGTACTTAATATCTAGTCTTATAAGCACCTCATTCCTTCCGTGATTAAAGAAATTCATCATTTGGTATTCTATGCCAAGCTTCTCATTATTGCTTGTTAATAATGTTTCTCGTAACCTCATAAAACATTAGCAGTAAGTGTTGTTCTTTTTCTCTTTATAGTCTTCCTGTTTTGTAACCATAGCTTTCTTAACTTCATATAAACTCGTATGATCCTCTTCATTTAAAGTATAAAGTCCTTATTTTTATGGTTTAGTAGAAAGACAGTCAATTTTACATTTAGATAATATCTTTTCCCAACGGAAACATTAGGTAGCTTCAATAAAAAAAATAACTTCCCCTAAATTATTCATCCGTATCATTTGCCTGGTAAGGTGTATCTTCCCCTCAATAAATTTAGCTATTTAGTCGAAGACCGTTAAAACATCTGCATAGCACAGATGAGGGCAAAACAAAAAAAAATCAAACAAGTTTCCGTTAATATGATTTGGACAAAGGAAGTCTAACTATTTGACCAGGAAACACTATACTACTATACACTATACTACACAATGTTTACGATGACTAAATTGAAGCAACTAAATTAAAAAAAAATTAATATATTAATAAAAAAATTATCTTTTATTAATTCATAAAAGAGTTTGTGTTAATTAGTTTCCTGAGATTGAATCATTTGAATATTCAAATCAATATTACGATTGTAACAAGTTTTTTTATGTAATTAATTGGTAAATCATAACATACTATAGTTGTTAGTGATAACAGTTACACAAGAGATAATATAGGTAATGATGTAAGAAACCGTGCCCAGAATATTGGGATTGGGACATCATATTTACAATCTGAACGCTCCCAGAATATTTTAATCTACTTAGAGACGTTATGTGGTTACTGATTAGTAATATACCGTACACAGTTGGAATCTCTTGTGTATACAAAGCTCCTAGATACCGCTAAAATCGAAAGCCCTGAAATCCAACAGATGTTTCCTTCGCAAGCAGAAATACATAGATGCTAATCAATAGTGACCGGGTAACGGAAATATTATTTAAAAGCAATGGGAACATCCAGAACTGGCCCACCTGACGCGGGGGTGGTTCAGATATAAATATAGTGTGCCAATTCCACCGGTCGGCTTTGTCGACACAGTTGCAGTACATTGCCACGTCCAAACGAAATGTTCTCGAAATAATGCTCCGTTGAATGAACGCCAAATTGTGGAAGTTGTGGTGTTAGATATCGGAAGTCTTGTAAGCCTAGGACATCCGAGTGTGGGTGGGAGAGATTAACATATAATTTAATGGGTGTATGTGAAATTGTGTGTCTGCTATAACATTTTGATTGGTGTTTTTGCTTTATCAACTAGTTTACTACCGGCCCACCACACTGTTGAAAAGGTTATTTTTACAACAGGCGCTATTATTTTGGGTTTTTTTTTTCAATTCTGTGGCAAGAAATTTTTCTTTTGTGGGGTGTTAACCGCACAACAAAATGCACAGTAACGCGGCCATAAACTTTTTACTGTATTCTCATCGGTAGCCTGTGTAGGCCTTTTGTGATAATAACCTTTTAATATTCGATTTTTTATGAAAGCCACATACAAAATTCAATGCTAAGAAATCGGCACAATGCCATTCGGTTGGTTTGCAAGAATTATCAAAATAATGAATGAACATTATTGTTGTGTAACTTTCCATAACTTGTGTTGTCAAATTGGGGATCTTATGGTTTCATCGTAAATCGTATTCGGCCACTTATTTTTGACAGTAATGAGCTTGCCAATGTTCGGAACAAAGCAATAACTCCATTGCCACAAGGATACTGCGAAATCACGTAAAACACAGTCATCGCGATACTAGTATAACAGGTGGGACGTGCAATACTGGTCGTTAGCATACTGTACCAGCGTGATATTCGGCAAGACCGGAATTTTGTCGTGTCAAATTTATGCTGCTTGCGACACAACGCAGCTCCACAGTACGCAACCGTGGCGAAATGTCACCCTCTTTTATTCTAACACTTCATTAATCTTTGTCTCCTCTAATATACACACTACTTTGTCCCCACAACTCTTCGCCATCAACGACTCAACGACCATCCGATCTCACGCTAATATTATTTTCCCATTCAATGGACATAATCTTCTCCTTATTGCTTTTCAATCTTCGACGGTGGTCTCATTTCCTTTCGTCAATAAAGAATAATGTAATGGTTTACCAAGATAAACTGATCCTTGTCAATGTAAGTTAACTCGAAAGGATTTAATGATAGAGTACGTTTTACTTTGTCACGAATGTTACCATGAGCGCGTTGACTGAAGGAGCAGTGAACTTTGCGGAGTGTCGAGGCTCTTCCACACCTGAGGTTCACTCGCACAGCCATTAGTTCCGACAATTTAAAGCTTCAAGATAGATATCACGTGCTTATCACACATTTGGTGGCCAAGGAAACTTAATGACGAGACTATTACCTCGGCGAAGTGGATGGGAACGTTTAATACTCTTTCTAATGAAGCTATTACGACAAAAGTTAATGACGCAATCTTTCTTATTTCTCAGAGTCATGGCCAACAAAAATATAGGCACTTACCTACTTGTAGAGTTATTTGTATACATATCTTAAAAGGCTTCCAGCAAGTCATCCAAGCAATAAGCTGAAAAATTGCGTTGTAATTGGTTTTCGATGTGAAAACGAACTAAAACAGGGCACGAGTACTTCAACCGGTTGATTGGCGTAATAATGAGTTCAAGTTTATAATTAGGAACGAATATTACCCCGACCTAAAATGGTAATAATTGTTTCGGTAATTTATTTAATAACGAAGTTAATTTGTGTTTTCTCACACGAATGTGTAACTTCATTCGAGTCAGAAACATGGTTTAATTGATATTGTTGTTGTTGTATCTGAACAATTTTGATAGATGTTGGGAACGCGTACAGTTGCGTGTGTATGTAATTTATTTCTGGTGAGCGAGTGGACTTTTACGGCGAAGTGAGTGACTATTTTAAGTGCTCCCGTCATGGCAAGACGGCATGCATCGAGATCGCCATAGTCGTGACGGAACGGAACGACGCTTCACTTCAACCGCTGGATAATTAAAAAATTAGTTCCCCTATTGAATTAATTTAAACTGAGATTTACCTACGACATCTATCTCGATTTCCAAACGAATGATACGCTGAAATATGAACTCTCCAGTCATTGACCAAAGAATTAAAGTTGTTGTTTGATGTTTGAAGTCTGTAGGTACCTGTGATAAATCTACCTATCATTAATAATCGTGATACACGACTTAAAGTTTTTGTAACGAAGAACCATGACAAAAACACGTAAAAAACACAAAGCTATATATATTAATAGCATATATACAAACAAGGTGATTTCGTCTTTGCTCCGAGGAGTGTTGTACCGCAAAGCTTACAAGAACCAGCTAACCGAACGTAGTGCAATTATGCCCTGTTAACGGTATAATAATTCTAGGGTATTGTTGGCCAATACTGGGTGACTTGTTGTTCGTAATAATGGAGCGAGCAGGTGGTAGAAGTTTGCCTTTAAATGTACTACCGACGGAACATAAGCCTATTATGGCGCAGGCACGACTTCTGTGAGAATGGTTTTGTGTAAACCATCTTTATAATATGAATGAGAACGTAAAATATTGTTGAGTCTGAAGGTGTATCGGTTACATTATGTTTGTACAGGTGATGTAATGACATGTGTTATTGCTTTTCTACTGTTTCGTCGACAGTTCGATACAGTGAAGACAATACTTATGATAATTGTAATTCATAGATAATCTCTCAAGTTGTTTTTATTTTAACCTGTATAATTAAGAAGCAAAATGAGTAAAGCTTCTTGAAGGCAGCAGTAACATGGATTTAGTTTTCCAAATTCCAAGTGATTAAAGAATAGAATAGAATACTCTTTATTATACACCATACAAATTACAGAACATAAATATATAAAATTTTATAAAGGGTGACACAATGGGCGGTTAAAGCCCAAACAAACCGCGAAAGAGAGAGAAATAATTTAACATTAAATACTCCCAAATAAATTCTATTATCAAAATAAGACCTTTTTTTGATAATTAAAGGTCCAAACCATTGTTCCAGAAGCTGACAATACCCAAAAGGACAAAAACAATGTCCGTTACACTTAACACAAAAGACAAAAACGGCTCCACAATTCTTTTTTATATCAAAATGATTCCTCGCGGCCATGTTTAGTGTAATTGCGGGGCTTCTCACAATAAATAGTCGTCATTAGGACCGAAGGCAAGGGCTATTATGTCACCGCTTCCAGAGCAACGTGCGAATGCTCCAAGGGCCTTTGTAACACCACTTACACCTTTGGGGACTACTGGTTTTTCCACACTAATTACTTGGTCCTCGGTCTAGTACGTATGTTCGGTCTAACGTCATGTTTTACCGTTGTGTTATGAAAAACTGCTCTCATCGTTCAACCCTTGTTTTTAAAAGCTCAGTTCTATTCAATTTAACGTCATGTCAACTTCTGTAATTTTCTGTGGTTCTTTCCGTCAAACAATAGGATATGAATTTTGAATTTTCGGAGGGGCCCGTGGCTAAATAACAACAGCCGCACAGGTCGATCGATCAGGTTAAGCTACACTTGTCGCGGTTGGTCTGTGGATGCGTGACCATCTTTACATACCGAGACCCCTCCGTGCCTCGGAAAGCACGTTAAGCCCCGCTCCCGGCTGTCATTCATCCGGCGGATCTTTGACAGTTGTTACAGGTAGTCAGAAGCCAGTCTTACCAAGGGGAATCGTATTACCCAGTTACTGGGTTGTGGAGATCAGATAGGCAGCCGCTACATGTAAAATACTGGTATTCAGCTGCATCCGGTTAGACTGCAAGCCGACCCCAACATAATTGGGAAAAGGCTATATAGGCTGGTGAATAGGATATGAATTTTACAGCAGTACCTGGAGATTTCAGGCTTTTAGAAATCGGGGGGAATGTATGAATGGAATTGTATAGTAAAATGTAAAAAAAATTATCCAAAAAGCTCCCACTAGTATGCCTCAGTAATTCTTCAGTCCTTCGGCGCACCCTAGACTGTTTGGATACCCTACCCACCTAGCTGACTGGCTATTGGTTAACCTTTGTGCCTCGCAGCATGAGTAATTCACGTACCTATAACTCGTGCCGACACGAGAGAAGAATTGATGTTTGTGTCATCATGGTGATGTTACTATAATACGGTGAAAGCTCACAGCGGTAACATAAAGTGCAGTATAATGCAACTCATAGTTTATTACTTAAGTGAAGACTTGGAATGCAAGCGAGGTGTCTCGAAGAAATGAGAATTTTAATAAGTTTTATTGCGTTATGTAAAGTAGGTAGGGCTGTTATTTATTGTGAGGGTTAAGTTGCTGAACTTTAATGCAATATTGGGTTTTGTCGGGTTAAATTCTTTCTACTGTAGAACCTATACAGGATAGCATACTGAAACCATGAATCTAGCACATGATGCTGATCCCCTATTGTAGAAATGTTTCGTCGGTGAACAAACAAAAAACGTTGATGCCACCTTGTATAAGTTTTTTTTTTTAAGAATTTAATTTGCTGTCGTGATTTGATAAGATTAGCCTCCGTTATTCTCAACATACTTTTTTATAAATGTCCACTTAGCTTAAAGCTACTTACTAGAAAATAAAGGCAATACAGACATGCAATGTGCTATTAGTAAACTATTTCCGTATTAGTCTGAGAAATAGAAGAAAGAACATGCAACATTTTCCCGCGGCACTTATCATTGAAGGGAAAATGCATGATTTAGCTGCGGGCACCTGGTGTTTTTACGAGCTTCGTCTGTAATTGCTCACATTATCGCTTATAGCTTTCTTGGGCTTATTAGTTCTTACTCTTTAATAGTCATGTGAACTTTATTTATGTGCAGAAGATAGAACTGCATTCCTCAAGTCATAAAATCTGTTTCTCCGTGTGGTCCTTTGATTTGCATCCTAATTGCGTATCACACTTACAATCAAAATCTGAATCATTTTGAAGGATATTGCTAGTCCATTGCTTCATATGTTCGAACAATTTGTCTGCTCAACAACGTAAATAATACAATGAATGTTGTTGAACTGTCAAAATGAAAGCCATTGGTGGCCACTTTTAGTGTGTTACGCAATTACCCCGCTGACTGTTAAGCCACTCACTGCTCATTAATTTTGAATAATATTGAGGATCAACCAACGCAAAAATTTCATAGTGATGCAATATTGGTGCTAATTGCAAAATTACGTCAATGCAAGTGACAACTCACACGTCTAAAAAAGTATTCGAGCAGTTTTAATAATGATACCAATACCTTCCTTTATAAGGTCGTCTACAAACATACGATTAACACAAAACAATAACATTCTTCGGTCCTTATAGCATTATTGCATTTGAATATAATATCGCGGGCACGGAACAGATAATAAGGTATCTATATAATAAGGTACCTTATTTATCTATTCCGTGATCGCGGGTGTCCTGCACACAAAGGCAGCAAGCCTTGATGTGTCAAACTGTCAAGGACCGAACTAGACGAGGTAGTTGTCTGTGGTTTCTTCATACTACATTAGTTATAATTAACTCTAAGTTAAATGGACTCTGTGATTGCAAAAACTAATTAAACTACAGTCCCAGTTGGTCATGTTTTGTGGAAATATTTTACTATGAAATATTAATATTGCTCTAGTCTAGATATACCAGATTAGGGATCTAGCGACAGTTTGTAGTAAAATATGTAATATTATTATGTACTTGTAATTCAAAAGTGAGTAGTTTAGCATAAGTTGTTCCAAATGCCTGATGGATATCAGGCACGCAATTGGTTTTGGCCGCACACAGCGTTTTATTCGATGTTTAAAATGTCGAGTAGCCAGAAACGATCGCAGACGCAGATGTCTCAATCTCGATGCAACTATTTGTCGATCATTAACAGTTAATCGAAAATAAAAAAAGTAAAGTTGATCAGTGGGAGGTTTGCAGCCGCTCCTCGACAAAAAACAGATTCTTGCCGACAGTAGACAATAATTAAAATCGTTTTATTATCTCAATACAATGTGATAATAAACATAAATTAAATTAGTAGGCGGTCGTTGACTACGTATTTTGACATCGTTCAGCCGCAAATATGTAAAGGCCCTATCGGGAAAGAAACAAAATAAAGTAAAAAGCTACAAATGCAACTTTAAAAATATTCAACGGCGGAGATGATCTTCCATAAAGATTAAATCTTTAGAAGTATATTTCGTGCATTTTTATAAGTCAAACGCTTTAACTCGGCAGCTCGTTGTAGGTACCTTCTCGGTTCAGGGTTACCATAAAGTCACGGCTTCGTTTTTATAGCGTACGATCACGAAAAGTCCAACAATAGTGTGCAGTAAAAAGTATCTATTTTGGACTAGACTAACGACTGCCCTCGTAAACATGTCACAGTTATTACGACAAGCCAAAAGTTGTAAGTGGAATAATATTTCACACTTATGGCGTTGTGTGGCTACATACATGGGTGAGAATGGTAATGGATAGGTACATTGACGCTACAAAGTGCGTTTAACCGCGTAACAGGTGTCAACACAGAGGCAGATGGCCACAAACTCGTAGAGGAGCGTTAAACATTTTGACTACGATAGTACACGTTGGTCGTTGGGTAATTCTAAAAATGTTTTATAGGAGTTACCTGTCAACTACGTAATTAAAACGGTATAAAGTTAGCAATGCGGATCGGGTTTGTTTCTCAGAAGTAATAAAATAGCAATAAAAGAGGGAAAAGTCATTTGAAGAACTGAAAAGAAAACAATTTCCATAGCAATTATCACTGTCGCGAAAGCAGGAAAAGTTTTCATCACCAATTTGGTTACTTTTTTTGCCATAACATAACAGCACGCCTCTTATCCCTGAAGGGTTAGGCAGCGATGCTCCTAGTACACCCACATTTTGCCAGTTTATATGTTTTTATATAATTAGTCCGATGTAATAGAGGGCTATCCTATTGCGATCAACCTGGCACAAATCTAGACTCCAGACTGATTCTGAATAATTCCTGATTGAAAAATCTGTTATTAGATTTTTCTATCGGGAATTTTTCAGAACTTTGCCCGACCTGGGAATCGAACCCAGAACCTCATACTCAGCAGTAGCGCTTGCGACCAACAGTACACGATATACAGTTTAAAATAAATCTGCCTCGATTACCTCGTGGTAATCGAGGCAGATTTATTTTAAACTGTATATAAAAAAAAGTATTGACACACTTGTAGATATATATTATGTAGGTACGATACGTTCTACATTTCCACAAACACGCCATTAAAATGAACTCCCATTCTTATAAACAAAAACCGCTTACAAAATCTGCACCTGCTGAAAACTAGAGTACTTACTGAAACGTTTGTTATACCGACTGTTTACACAACGTACTGCTTCGTAAGTAACACGATTACGAAATTTTACTAAATTAGAGCTATGAGTGTATAAAGTTCAGAAGGGAAAATAAGCTCGATCGATAAACAGGTAATCGGATTTGCCGGCCGTTCCCCTGACAGTTCAGGAAGTGACCCCACTCAACGGAAGATTGCACTCAATAAGCCATTATTTTCCCTTTATATTTGTCCCATATTTCTCTGCAGGGAAATGAACGCGTCGCCTAACGTGCTGGCCATGTGTGAAAATTGTTTTTTTTTTGTACACTTTTGTTTATGGTAATTAAATAACCTTTCAATTTGGAATGTAGGTTTTGTGTTGCGAATTAAAAGGTTCAGGCTGTTGCGTTTTGAACTTATGACATCGATTTTAAATTATATGATTGCTGTTAAACATTGGGTAATGTTTTCCGGTTTATTGATGAGGCCTTCACTATTAACAAGCATGGAGTTTTTGCTAACAAATTATTTTGGCCATTCTTAAGATAATTTTAAAATGCATAGTGACATCATCGTCACGTGTTGTCCAGTCCCAATAAAATGTGGACATTACATAAAAACAAAGCCTTGGACAGCTTTTTTGCAACTTCCACCAAGTTATTTTAAACCATGTCAATTACAAAAAAAAAAAAACTGTGAGAAATACATTGTTTCTTATAGAACCGGTCCTAAATATGGTATGTGTTAATTGTTTACTACAATAACGAAATCTTTTATGGTAGGAATGCTTCAAAGAGTACTTTGAACAATTTGACTTGGAAGTTAGTAATATTTGACAGCATTATATTCTCACGAAACGAAACGAAACTGGACACTTTTGAAATGGAATAACATTGCTGTGCTAACCGGAATAGAATACAGTCAATAACCAAAATAACTTGACTGTTCACGGCGGCGCTGTTTGCAAGAGCTAAAAACAAAAGCATGTCTAAATCAGTGCATTTCAAATTAGTTCCATGATTTGCCGGGTGCCAAGTTAAATCAGTTTTGATGAGCGAGGACTGATGAGTTAGCGAAACATTGTGTCACATTGCCTTATGTTTTCGTGACTATTTAATGGAAATCTGTAAACAAAACTTTGTAATGCAAATGCTACACTGGAATTGGATGCGTCATTGCTGGGAATAGGCAACTTTGTCTTTGTACTTAACACCGGTCTACTTTTAGATCTCTGTGCCTAGATTATGGATAGTGAAGAAGCCTTTCAGCTTACTCAGCTAAGCAGATAATAAGGCTTAAAGCTGACCATATTGTGAAGAAAAAGCTAGAATGATGATCATTTTTGTACCACACCATTTTGTTTTATTAGGTTCGTTGATTTTTGATCTTTGAACTATAAAAAACTAGTCTGGTTTGGGCTAGGAAAGTTGAAATATTCTAAAATCCTATGTTCAACCTGTTTCTATAGCCAATGGCATAATAACTCATCCGGTTCGAATACTAAGATATTGGGTCTCGTTTCTTCTGCTAACCAATATTTTTCTCTTTTTATTTTTGCCTCTAATATTACTGTTGGTAATCTTCAAACATTAATCACACTTAAAGATTAAAAGAATTGGAAATGTGTCCAAGAGACATCTCAAATTGTTTAATGTTGGTAATTGAATAATACGAAAATAAATCACTTTTCATTTTCATGAAGAGAAAATGGCTTCGTTCGTGTAATTTAATTACTTTAAGTAGAGTTAGCAAAATAATGACATCAAAGATAGACAAGAAAAAGAAAAAAAAATATTCTGCACAAATAAAACAGAAACAAAATACATTTATTTAGCACAGACTAAAAGACACAATACACCAGATACATACCTACATCGGATAAAAACAAAAAATTATAGATCAAATAAAACGTGAAAAAAATATTAAAAAATCATACACTGTATACCGTGTAGTATAAGCTTACCTACTAACTGTCATGTATCATTTTCCAATCACACACGAAAAATGCTCAAATTTTTCCCATTTCTATTTATTGACAGCCCGTCTGCGAGAAAATTCCCGGCTCCTCAATATCACCTGGGTGGATATTATAATCTCATTCTTGGATCAAATTTGTTCACGTGCGAGAAATCCCGCCTGACAACGTACGAGCGTATCTCAACTCAGACGATGTTTACTTTACTAATGTAAAATTTATCCTCTGATACCTCTCTCAAAACGTCATCCATGTCAACCTTTCGTCTCGATATTATTTTGGGTACTGGTAGTCAGACAGCAATGTACGTCTGGTCTATCGATAGTGTCTAGATGATATACGTTCGGGGCGCTCCGACCGATGTGTCGACAAAATAACTTTAGTTCCGTGGAGAGTTCCCATCGAAGTGAACGTTCCGTTCGTGTGAAGATACTGTGACATTGCACACATAGTTCTGTTAAGTGAACTGTTAACGTTAAAAGTGTTATTGCGAATTAATATTAGTTCAGTGTTTCAGTGACCACGTGACTTTCAACTTTTGTGTTACAAAACTTGTTAAGTGTTGAACGATTCTTGTCCAACTTTGAGATACTTTGAGGTATGTAAGACTTGGATTAAGTTAGGATTTTATTGTTACCTACGAATGTATTTATTTTTTATTACTTTTACAGCTGAATTGTTATGGACAGTCATGGGTCATTTACAGTCATTTACCTACATTTATTTATTCTCAGTACCTAATATGCTTACTATTTATATTTATTTGTTTTTCGACCTACTAAATGCTGATAACAAAGTAGGTAAAATATTAACAAATGAATTGATTAAATTTATTTTTATTTGTATAAGTACCTATAGTTTTTGATAATATAGCTAAAATCAATAGTCTGTTGTGTTTAAAGAGTTTCAACGTAGTTTGATTTCTCAGTAAATTAAGTATAAACTAAGTTATTATTAAATAACCATCGATACAGTCGTTATGTTAATAAGTTACGGTTAATACATGATTCGGTTATTATGATTTAATAATCCCGTTACGAATACTGATGAGTTAATTGATTTTACTACTTCGGTACCTCCTTACTTGGAATCTGGATTTATCTCTGCATTTGATGACAATGGGCTCACTTTGTAAGTTGTCATTCGTAGATCTTTGACTGTCGTTGCGGGTAGTCAGAAGCCCAAAAAAGTCTGACAACCAGTCGTAACAAGGGGTATAGTGTTACCCAGTAACTGGTTTGTGGAGGTCAGATAGGCAGTCGTTAAATGTAAAATACTGGTATTCAGCTGCACCCGATTAGTCTGGAAGCCGACCCCAACGTAGTTGGGTATAGACTTGGCAGATTGATTGGGCTCACCACCCACCCCCGTTATATACCTACATGGAACTAAAACAACTTGCCATGGGTGAGTGTAACATGCACATCTACCTCCCCCTTCAAAGAATACAAGCGTGATAAATGATGTTACTCATAGTACCTAGCCAGTAATTTGAGCCTTCGTGCCAAATCAAGTTTGTAGAACGCTGTGATATTATGAGCTCCATTACGTGAGTCATTATAATTAGATTATTTCGTAATTAATCAGCGATTATGTGTATCTGTTTTGCATATAAATACATGTTTTATTACATGTTGAGCTGATCTTCGTGTCAAGTCAAGCGCAAAAAAAGGCATTGCTAAGTTTTTGCGCAAGACATCATAGTGCTTACGTTTTTGTGTTTATTTGTTACTTACTTACACCTTAGGTAGGTACCTAGGTATTTATATTATACCTATTAGTTACGTAGTTAGGTGGCGCTCGGGTTTTTCCAAGCTACATAAGTACGTAGTTACTTGATTGTAATTCATCAAAGACGTTTTTTTTTGTTCTATCTTCACCACAGAAATATAGAATACATCTATGATCTTCACAATAAATTAGATATTTTATTTATGTTATGCTTAGTCAAGCAATTAAGCGTGTCTTCTTTTTTATTTTATTTTTTCTATAAACTGTATGCTATAATGAAAAAATGTTGTGAAAAAATATCAATCATCATACAGCACAGGTTCCTGAAAACGTCCAACGGCATCGTGGAAGACCCCTAGGCGTACTCGTAGATGGCGGGATGAAATTGACACTTATGTATATTATGAGAGGGTCCATATTAGCTCAGGATCGAATTGAGTAGAAAAAAGAAAGGGAAGCCTTTGATAATACCTACAGGCTAATTGTTATCAATAATACTTTTCATTTGCTTTTTCTTTAAAATTACTTGTATAGGTACTATGATAGCATCATCATCATCTTCCTGCCCTTATCCCATGTTACTTGGGGTCGGCGCAACACGTTTTCTTCTTCCATTCTCCTCTGTCAGCCGTCACGCTATCATTCACTCCCTTCTCTTTCATATCATTTCTCACACAATCCATCCATCTTTTCTTCGGCCTTCCTCTCCCTCTCCATCCATCAACATGTATATTCATCACTCTTTTAGTTACATGCGTTTCGTCCCTTCTCATCACATGCCCATACCAAGCCAAGCGATTTCCTTTCAACTTTTCTGTCACTGGCGCCACTTTCAAACTTCCTCTTAAATAGATAGATTAAATTAGGTAGATTAAATTCGATTACCACTTAAAATGATAATGTTTCCCACATCAAAACGTTCTACTAGCACTATCAAAAAGATACATACAAGTTAACTGAAGAATGCTCGGAGTCGATGACAAATCGGTAGTAATCAGGTAATTTTTTATCAATACTCACGTTATAGGAATTTATATAAACGGATTTAGGTATACCTATAGGTTCATTCGTATAGTCATTTCATTTCATTGTAAAACGGAACATTTGGATATGGGACCATAGTGCCGGGTACCGTTTCGTAAACTGTTTTATCTAAATGATATAAAATTTTCGTGTTATGTAACTCGGTTTTATCTGCAAATCAAAAATATACAAACAAGCATAAACGTTAACAGTTATTTTGAAACGGGCACTCTTAATTCTCAAGAATGTTACGCACTAAGGAGTAAATGTTAAAATATCCCAATTTTGGATTTAAAAGGCACACTACATTAAACATGTTTGTGCTTTTAGGTACCAACTCCAAAAAATACTTAAAAATCTGATATATATTTTTAAACTAGCTTTTGCCCGCGACTTCGTTCGCGTGGAATAGTGACTTCACCAATAGATGACACCGACTCTTGACCAATAGATGGCGCTGTATGTCCGGAATACATTTTATTTTATTTTTTGTAATTTATAATTTATATAATGTAATTTATTTTTTGTAAGTTCCAAACTATGTCTGTACCAAATTTCACACAAATCGGTTCAGTAGTTTAGGCGTGAAGCAAAGACAGACAGACAGACAGACAGAGTTACTTTCGCATTTATAATATTAGTTTGGATATTTTTACTACTGTCACTTTAAAAAAGATTTATGTTAAAGCTTGCTCCGTTCTCTAAAAGCGTCGTCTGGTTTACAAAAATGCTTTATCTTAAAACTATTTTCCGTCGGCTAAAGATAATACAGTGCCGTAGGGAGGAAAAGATTTAAAAACAAAAGCTTTGGAACATAAAATTTAAAATACATTTCGCCTACGCGTAAGTTTCAAAGTATCTCTAGAAACCCGGAGTATCACCGAGACGCCTTACGACCATAGAGTCATTGACGGAATGGCAACCTTGTAAAAGCCTTTTCACACCTTTAGAGACCTTTCATCTTTCACAGCTCCATATCTGCCCCAGGGTTTAACCTCGGAGACTTCTGAACTACTTTACTACATTTTACTACTGACCCTCGAAGAATAAAAAAACATTTTCGAATCTGGCAACCGCGAAAGGTCTGTCATTCTACCATAATTCGTTCCAAATTACTTTTGAAACTCCAGCTTTCGTGTAAAGTAATTCCTAGAGGGGTAATCGAAACTTTTTACACAAATATCTACGCGTTTGAGGCCGAGCGGCTTTAACACTTCACTTTGAATATTTCCGTCATTAGTCCATTGTTGTGAACTGGGACAAGCGATTATTTTGTCACCTTGTGTCTTTAAAGCTATTAAAATAAGTTTAATATCTTCTCTGATATTTACGACCTCGCTCTGTGGCGTCGGTCGGGAAACGCATGATTTATGTCTTGCGGGTATGGAACTATGAACATTCTCGGTGTCCTAAAGGACGTCGCAGGAACTTAATATTACGTGTGTATGGATTTACGACGCTTTCTGTCTTAGAACTTGAGCAGAAGTCATTGTCGTTGCGTTTGAATAAAGCCGTCGATTCCCATAAATCGGTCTTTGATCGGCTCGTGGAGGAAAACATCGACACTGCCACACATACTAAATACTTATAATCCAAGAAACACAAATAAATTAAGTACCTACAAAGGCTGTATACTCAGTACTTTGATTACGTCATAGCTACGGCTAGAAGCTATGCATTTGTGCAATGATAAACAAAATATCCGATAAATTATTGCAGCTCGCCTAGTGTCTATAACTAACTTTCTTCAATAAATGATAACCAACAATGAGTTATAGTTAACAGTTCCTGTTATGGTTTTCTAATGAGTACTGATACCTAGATACTGTGATAACAACATACGTACCACAATGAGAGATAAGTCAACATTGATAACGGTCTTTCTCTTTCTTCGATTGTTTTGTTTCATTTTGACATTCTTTGCTTCTACTTTATCATTGACTTAGACCTTACACTGATTGATAATATAACATTCTTCAAATCTTAGTCCTCCCTTTTCAAGTTATGTTTAACAGTAGCATGTAATTTGATATCTAGTTTCTCCGTTAGACTTATACTATCTATTGTACAGACCACACTCTCACATCCCCTCACTTCCCATCAATAGAGATGTCAAAGAAATTTAATCCGAGATAGTTACGCGTCTCTCACTTTCACAACATTGTCACGACAAACTACTTATATCGACTGCAGCGTGCCATAATCTAATCGCATTCTAGATACTATATAAGTACTATCTGCATACAAAATTCATCTCGAGTTACGAAAATTATTGTAAGATACACGGCCTGCAATTGATACATCGTCACGTTTAAATTATGTTTATCGATACTAGCTTTAACATTCACCTATTTTATCGATACTGAATGGAAGTTTAATTAACTGACGCCCTAGAGTTCACCTATTTTTCTGCTTTCATTTGTCTGATTGATTAGATCCTATCGTGTTAACATTATTACTCTTTTGTTCTCGAACAACTTGGGGAGTAAAACAAAAGAGGATCTTCTTTTTCGCTGAACATGTCAAATTGATCGATAGCTTTAAGTTTTTTTATGAGAAGATGTTTTGTTTTAACATTTTTATTCGCCGAACAAGACTTTTTAATTATAACGAGTAATAAATAACGTTTAAAAGACTTCCTATCAACATAGAAAGCATGGTATACAATAGTGCGTGAATTGATGTTTTTCTTGATAGCAAGTTTATTGTTCAATTGTTTATAAGCTCGTATCATTTTAATTGATTTATACAAGTTGATTAATGACAGAGCACACGAGTGCTAAACAACGCATTCATAAAATATTGCTATTAATAAAAATAAGGTATTTATTACTTCACATGTAGGAACCTAATTAGTAGGAAGTGTAAAAGTTGCACGTTACGAGATAATTTGATTAATCTCATCATTTTAGCACGAATTCAATTTGTACTAGCTTTTGTCCGTAGCTTCGCCTGCGTGGAGGTCGGGAATTATCCCACGGGAACGTACTACCGGAATAAAAAAGTATCCTATGTGTTAATCCACGTTATAAATTATCTGTGCCAAATTTTATCCAAACCCACACCCTTATTGCGTAACACACAATCTCAATTTAAATCATTTTAAAGGATATTGCTACATATGTTCGAAAAATTGGTCCGTCCGTTCAACAACGTGCACACAATTTTGACAGTTCGACAACATTAATTATTTCATGTTGTCGAACTGTCAAAATGAGATAGTGAGATAGCTGATAGCTTCTGATAGTGAGATTTACGCAATTACCCCGTCCAGGCGTTTTTACGTGATTGAGTAACAAACATCCAAACGTAGGTATATTTTTTTTAATAGTGAACGATTTTTCACATTTATTATAATTAGTAGGATTTTAAAACATCAAAATGTTGAGATATTAATATACCTACAATATATTGTCGGTACGAGCTTAGTACGAGCGGAAATCTTCCCTTAATCCTAATTAACCCCGATCACTAGGAAATGACGTTCTAATTTTCTTCACGTAAGCTGTTATTAAGGGTCATAATCATAATATCTAAAATTTCGATCCTGTAGAGTTTTTAAGAATGCTTAAGTCATCATCTGCCTAGCCTTTTCCCAACTATGTTGGGTTCGGCTCCCAGTCTAACCGGATGCAGCTGAATACCAGTATTTTACATGGAGCGACTGCATATCTGACACTGAGCAAGAGAGTTAGTTTTTTAGAGAAAGTAGAAGGGCTAAGTAATAACAGCCGCACGGGTCGATCGATCAGGTTAAGCTACGCTTGCCGCGGTTGGTCCGTGGATGGGTGACCATCTTTACGAATAGTGAATAGTATAAAATAAATCATCTGTCTAGCCTTTTCCCAACTATGTTGGGGTCGGCTTCCAGTCTAACCGGATGCAGCTGAATACCAGTATTTTACATGGAGCGACTGCCTATCGGGCCTCCACAAGTGTAACATAATTAATAGTTGAACGGAATTTAAATATTGTATAACAGGAAAATTTGACTCCTAAATCCTATAGGGGCAAGAAACCAGTCAATGCACCTGCCATCTAATATCATCACCTTGGTTGACTGGTAGAGAATGCCTAAGGCATTAAGTCCTTCTTTGTACCTTTTTGTGTGCATAAAGATTAAATAAATAAATAAATTGTAGGCAATTCTTCCAGCACAGGTTTATAAAACTATGTATAAATTAATTATATACAATTCGTTATAATCGTAGAAATAATGAATTGCTAAGTATGTTTGGAAAGAAATTCTGTTTGATGTGTGCACAGGTGTTAGGAAAAATGTTGGCTTTAAAACTAGTTTGTATTTATTTAAAATGCTGCTTTTTTAAGATTCAGAATCTTTTATTAATAAGACTTTTTATTTTTATTTAAATGAGGATGGTTAATGAACTTTAAATACAAAATAGAAAATTTATTAAATAGAAGGTCTTATACTTTTGTGATTACATTTATTTTTACCTACATTTTTACCTAAATTCAAGGGAAAAAGTTAAGAATTTATGCTAAGCCTACAAAATCAAATCAAGTCAGCATTTGCATGTTATTGAAGTCGTATCGTACCGCACCACTGCGAACATAAAAGAAATTACTATGTAAGAATAAGACCACAGTTTCAACATCATTTAATTTTATAGAGACAGACAGTTTATTTCGTTACCTTCGTATTTTGTTTTAATACTAGTTGCGCTCCGAGATTTTGAATTTTATTTATTGAATGTAATAATTAAAACAATGTTTTAATGAGAATTTAAATTTTAACAATTTTGTATAATGAAAAGGTTTGCATGCCGAATGGTGAAATATGGCAGAACTCTGATTTATACCTACTACTATCTACTTATGAATTAAGTAAGTACCCATATTTGCAAATAAATTCTATTCTATTCTAAGTCTCGACCCCGTGGGAATATCTTGGAGTAACCTATGTCTTAATCCAGGTCACGGTCTACCCATGTGCCAAATTTCATCCAAATCTGTTCAGCCGTGTTAACGTGAAAGCGTAACAAACAAACATGATAAAATCAAATTTTTCTCTTTATATTTAATGTTAAATAGTTTATATTTTACTTTAATTACGCCAGAATTGAAACGTTATCTTTTTCATTTATTTATTTATTTAAATAACATGGGAGACTTACAGCTAAAACAAACAGAACAAGGACAGTACATTAGTCTGAAAGCCAATTACAAGTCTCCACTTATAAAATACAGAAAAGAAAAAGTAAATTCTAAGGACATTCACACCAACTACTATATACTACAGCATATTATGTTGCTCGAACTGCTTAACAATCATAACAAAATAAACTAAATGAAAAAGTTACGGCATAAGCACTTCCTGGCTGACGACACACTAGTTAGGAATGGATCTATATCGTACTGTTTACAAAGCTTGTTTAAATTTCTGCTTGCACTCACAATGTACCAATTCTGCCTATAATTGTAATGTGTATGTAATATAAATTTAGTTTCTTTTAGTTCAGCACAGCAGTGTTATCTTTGATGACTTTCTCTGTAGCTAAGCTGTGTGTGTGTGTAATCCTACAACGACTATTTCTCAACAATTTGACAATAAATGAGAGCAGTACTGACCCAGTGCTATCAACCCCAACTTACGAAACGTAGGTCGTGAGTTCGAACTCAGGCAGGCACGGGTATGTATTTAATTTCATCACCACTGCTCTTGAAATGGTGAAGGAAAACATCTTGAGGGTAGGTACCGACATGTCTTAGAACACACCACCAACCCGCACTGGGCCCGCGTAGTGGATTATGGCCCACTCCCTCTCATTGAGAGGAGGCCTGTGTCCTAGCAGTGGGAACACTCTAGGTTGAGTATGGTAACAATAAACTTGATTTAAATACAACACCAATCCAATAACGCTCATAAATACGGAACTAGGAAGGTACAGACGCCAGCACATCAAGCTACTACAACCTGTCAAATTTCTTTAATAGATTTTCAACTTTATCGCTAAGGTATTAAGGTTCAAGGTTGATTGGGAAAATTTGACAGTTTCGGGTAGCTTGACCTGCTGGAGTCTGTACATACTAATTAAGAACTCTAGATCCGAAGTCATAAACCCATCTTTCCTAATCAACAAGCTCTAGTCTAGATTGATTCAGTTTTATAGGATAACTGTCTGAACTCTAAACTAATTTCCTGCGATAAAACAGTAGGTAGGTACTACTGAAGCAGTTATCTGCATTTTATTATTGTTATCTGTTTGTTACCTGTTACTTGATGCAGCGGAAAGTGCACTGAACTTGGTTCTCTGTTCATTCATACTTCATTTGTTCCGTGTTGTGAATGTGAGATTATAGTGTTGAATATTAGTTCATCGGGTTTGCTGAACGTATGTGAGAACAGTTTACGATACAGCAGGATATTGTATGCAGTAAGTTGTTACCATATCTTTCAATTCAGTAAAGCTAGTGTTTCGTATGACTACGGTGGCTGAAACGTTATTTATTAAAATAAGTTGGTGTGTTTTCCTAGAGTGTCTTTACGTGACGTGACGTAACGTGTAAAGTCAAACCCGGGTGCTATAATTCTCGTGACGGCCGGCGGCCGGCGCTGCGGCTGTCATGTGGCGGTCAGACCGTAGCTTAAGCCAATCTGTTGTCATTTTTATTTGACATGTATCATCATAATTTCAGCCGGAAGGCCTCCCCCAACTATTCGTCACCATCGATACCATCGGCCATCCGTGCTGTGAGCTTCTGGACCTGTGTAACGTAGGTTTCTTGTATCTTTTTGGAACATAGATTATTGTATTTTTATAACGACCCTTTAAATACGGAATAGACATGAGAATATCCAGCGGGGTAATAGCGTTAATTTTGACAGTTCACCAACATTCATTGCGTTATTTACGTTGCTGAGCAGACAATTTTTTCAAACATATGAAGCAATGGATTAGCGATATCCTTGATTGTAATTGATCGTTGTGTTACGCAATTACTTAGGGTGCGAAAAGGCTGCAGAATACATATGTATGTGTGCATATGTGTGTGTATGTCTCTTTATTAGTCTTTTGTAGGTAGGTAGTTGCTACAGTATAAATTAATTAATAATAATAATATCCCTGGACATTTCACACAGCGCCATCTAGTCCCAAGCTAAGCAACCTAATGCTTGTGTTATGGTAACAAGATGGCTGATAAACTACTTATATACATTTTTTTTTTTTTGTAAATACATACATATTATAGATAGAAAAACACCCAGACGCGGAACAAATACATGTAGGTCATACAAATATTTGTTCCGGGCGGGAATCGAACCCGCGACACGCAGCGCAGCAGTCAATCGCTTAACCACTGCGCCAACCGTGCCAATTTAACTTATAAGTAACATAATTATCTCTATTCTATATCTATGGTCCGATCTCTCACACCCCAACTAAGTATGTCGAAAAAGTTAACTGGGCAAACGGGTTGCAGTTTCTAAAGCTCCCACGACTATACCTACCCATTTCGCATTCAGGCTGCAAAAGGTCTGCAGGGTCCAATCTCCTAAGAGGGTAATCGATTCCAAACCCAATACTGTTAAGCAATCAGATTTGGTGCAGAAGGGATAGCTGCCGCATTCAATCTACGAAAGAAATAAACATTTTATACAACAAAAGATTACATTCTGAACTCTTTTCTAAAAGATTGACCTCTTTTGACCTCCCACTATCGAGGTTATCTTTTACAGTGGTCTTACTTTTGATTGTGAAGCGAATAGTGTTAGGTATTAGCACTGTTTAGAATTCTAGCCAGCCTGAATCCAAAAATAAGGGTGGAGCTGAAGAAGTGACTGAAAATCATATCAAACCGATCTTAGCTTAACTCCAATAACAACACTGTTAGAAAGCTATAGTACCTATTTCTGCCATAGGATATGTTCTATGGACCAAGTCGCAACTAAAAACTAGTCTCAAATAAAAAATAAGCCAGATAATAATAGATTTGCTTTCTACTCTAACAAGATTCAGTTCAATTACTCGAATCTGTTCGTGTACAGATATTTGAAAGCTACTAGGTAAGCCTACCAGCCCGGACTAAGTTAGCAACCCAACCAACCCAAACTCAGTTAATCTAGGTTTGGCTAGTCAAACAGAGGTAGGCTCAATTACGAATCGCTCGTTGATCGCTAGCTTATATCCAAAATTAGTTCAGCTAGCAGTTAACGACCTACTTCGTGTATATTAAACTACATGATATAAGCGAGATTACGCTGAAATACATTCTAATAACAGAGATAAGATAGGAATATTACTTTTATTTCTTTCTCCTGACTCCTCCAAAAACGAACTTCAAAGCTTCTATATTAATGAATGACATTAGATAACAAGAATGTTAAGTAATGCAGAAAGAAAAATCTCCGAGGAGAGTGTTATTAACGATCATAAAATAAATTAAGATCTTTCAAAAAAGATAAAAGATATAGTAAGTATCAAATGTGAAAATAAGAAAATTCCCACAACGCTTGGGACGAAAATGTAAATAGGCTCTCGTTGTACAAATTTCGGTGTACATTAGGCTCGGTAAGCGTGTGTATTAATTAACTATTCAACAGAGCTGAAAGCTGCTCCGTTGGTGTACCTCAAATAAATTTCATTTCATTACGAACACTTTACTCCTTTATCTTGTAAATCTCCAAGTTTGCCGTCAAGTTTCACAATTTTTGAGACAAAGAGCCTTGTGAATATTTCATGTTTTTGTTCCAAATGATATTCCTCGGGAGTCAAAGAATTATTTTCTAAACAAAAACTTCACATAGTGAGCGTGTGATGAATATTCATTAGTATTTGCAGCCAGTTACACTCCGAGAATCATCAGTGCTGTATTCAAGTAAATAAGTTATTTTACGTTAACGACCCCACAACATACCTGTGTTAACTTTTAGTCGTTTTGTTCGTATTTGTTCATACAATACAGACGGTACAGAAAGGAAATTAAACACCGTAAATTCCCGGCCCGTGTCCGAGTCCTCCGTACGCCCCAAAAACAAACTAATTAAATCTGGCCCAGTTGTGATACTTTTCTTTATGATGTCTACAACAACGACTAATTAGAATTACGCAATGCCATGCTAACAAAGAGAGCCCAGAACAACGTGAAACATTAAATAATAACAAAAGACTATTCGTACAGCCGAGGAGCTTTCGCAGCAACGAACGTGATATAACAGCGAATTGTTAAAAACGCAAAAAGCAACTGAGTTCCTGTGATCGACAAAAAACGGGGTTTCTGCACGTCATAAAGGGGGAAATAACACGTAAAATGGTTTTCCTTCCAGGAGTCAATTTCAGTGTAAACGTAGAACGTTTGTTTGGAAATTTGGTTTATTTGTTCTCATTACTCCAGGCTAAAATGGACCTTAGGTTAACTTTTTCGTTTTCAGAGTTGTGAGGTTTTATTTTAATAAACCACGTGCATTTAGCAAAGTTAACACACAGTTATAGGAAGTCGTATTCATAGCGAGACCGTATGTTTCCGAGCTCGCACTTTATTCTCGAACTTTATTGACTGGCAGAGTGCAGTTCATTGAAGTAAAGCCACAATGTGCGTCCCGACACTCAATAGAATTGCCCTCGCGATGTAGGAGTAAGAAAAGGCATGTTCCACCGCGTGAAAGCCTAAGCTGGTTCAGCTCTAAAGAGTGCAGCCGACTGCGCCGACATAAAATAGCCCATGTGTCGGGGTTGCCATTGAAAAATATACGCTCTTCTCGTTTATAAAGTGGGGAAGGAACCTCTTCAAGATTGGAACGATTGCGGCTTTGTTGAAATTCTTTATGGTGGCATTTTATGAGGGTGTGTACACCTTTGTCATTGGCATGTCTTGCTAAATTTATTAAATCAATAATAAATAAAATATAGGAACTTCCTTATAGGCTATGGAATCACAACAGTTTTAGGGGAATAATCTTTTTGCACGTGTACAGCTAACAGCTTTATTTTCCTTAGCAAAAATAGAATGCCCAAATTTTTTACAAAAACGTTAAGGAAAATCGTGGCGAAGGATTTCGACATCCGAACAAATCTTTGTACATTTCCTTATCCTTTTAAAACCCCAAGTTTTTGTCATACCCGTTCTTTTACCGCATAGCAGCTGTATACGTAAGAAGGCAAGTATACGCTATTTCCATTGAGGGTAGTGACCGAGCCTATCCTATAATGCGTCACAGCTAATCTTAGCGATCTCCAACACGTCGGAATGACGCACCTTGACCTCCAACTGACTCACAATAAGACAATCATTAGAACAGTAATTACGAGATGATTAAGTAGAATTACGAACGCTGTTTTAACCAGATTCCATGTTTTTTACTATTGTTGATTTAATTCAATTAGTAATTGAAGACAGTCGTACTGTTTTGCAAGTTTTTGCTGTTCTTACATCATTGTTTTTCGTATAATTGAAAAATACATGCTTTCTTTCATTTCATGTTTTTTTTTAACATCGTGACGAAACCGGCATGTGACATCTACCAACCCGCACTAGGCCCGCGTTGTGGATTACGGCTCGCTCTTTCTCATCGAGGGAGGCCTGTGTCCCAGCAGTGGGAACATTATAGGCTAATTATGTATGCTTTCTTTGATGAGATTCGAAATATGACGATTTCGAGACCGTCGGCTATAAATTCTTGTTTTATGCTATTGTTTGACATTATGTAGGTAAGCATTCTTTTCCTTATAGCATCTACCTGTTACGGTTGTCATAACAAATTACTAAGATTAACCGTACTAAGATTAGTCGATAGATATATTAGAACTCGTTATGATCCTGTTTGTGTCACCGTCTCACCTTTAAGCGTGCAAACGAATGGATGCTTACCAAGAATATACTCGTTTGTGGCACCAAAAATACGTTAACATGTTTGAGTACACATTTAGCATTGATTTTCATGCGTCTTGGACTTCTCAGCATAACGGGGCTTAGCCAGGTACGATCTGCATTCTCTTTGAATTGTCTAGTTGCATTATAACTTGAGTTTATGATGTTTTTGGAATATGATAGTCTTATGTTACAGGTTTCGTAAGACACATCGTGCTTATAGTTTTACCCACGTGTATTATTAGGGACTACCTGTTTATTTTACTCGTGAGCACATCAACTTCGCATTCGCAACTCGAACTGAATTCGAGATTATTCAAAAATTCATTTGGTTTGCACCAGTGTTTTATTATGTTTAGGGCTCCGTTTTCAACCGACAGATAATTTTTATTCGTGGAATAAAATCTGACAGATTTTGCAAGGCAGAACTGTCAAAAATTCAAAATGATTTCTACGTTAAAATTATCTGGCGTTAGAAAAATCAGCCCATAATAGGTATGTTATTTCAATGACAAAGATATGAAAATCTATCATCGCGTTCGTAAAAAGGGTGTGTATAGACAGTACATCGTTTTAAGTCAGGAGTATATTGCTGGGATATTATCTCCCCTGTTTGCCGATTTACAATAACGTGCCAATGTTTACCAACATGCCATTAACGTGTTCTGAAAGCGAACGTGCGATATAGATAACCCATTTTATATTTGATGTAGATACCTAACCTTTTTAATCTTTACCTATCTAAAATATAAACATGGTGTGCCCTTGTAAAAAATATGGGTCAAATGATATCAGGACTTATCAATAAAATCGGTGATACGCCGCCCTCCATAGTGCAGTACAAACACATTCGTTTTCTGTTGTTATAGATAATATTGTTTGTTGGGCTAACTAGACATTTATTACCATTGCTATGTTATCTTTGTGTTAATAGAAATGTCCGTGTCTTATCTGTATCGGGTTCGGAGAAAGAATAACTGACCAAGATTGATATTGTTTTTCGTAGTTCTACTATAGGTAACATCGGAATTCCTGCTTCCACAAAGACGAGAAGTCATCATCATTTGCCTATCCTCTTCCCAACTATGACGCTGACGACACGGTTGGCGCAGTGGCTGACCGATGGACTGCTGCGCTGCGTGTCGCGGGTTCGATTCCCGCACAGAAAAAATATTTGTATTGCCTACAGGTAGTTGTTCCGGGTCTGGCTGTTTGTGTATGTGAGTTTAAATGTTTGTAAACGCACCCACGATACAGGAGTAATTCCTAGTGTTGGGCAACGTTTAAAAAAGAAAAATGTTGAGGTCGGCTTCCAGTCTAACCGGATACAGCTAGGCAGATAGGCAGTCGCTCCATGTAAAATACTGATTTTACATGGAGCGACTGCCTATCTGACCTCCACAACCCAGTTGCTGGGTAATACTGGGTAATGCTAAGACTGGTTGTCAGACTTTCGGGCTTCTGACGACACATAACGACTGTCAAAGATATCTACGAATGACAGCCGGGGCCAACGGCTTAACGTGCTTTCCGAGGCACGGAGGGGTCTTGGTATATGAAGATGGTCACCCATCCACGGACCAACCGCGGCAAGCGTAGCTTAACCTGACCGATCGACCCGTACGCCTGTTATTAAAGTCCAAAGTAAATATAACAAAATACATCCCAAGTCCAACCGAAGTAAATAAATAAACCAATCTCCAACTTTGATCAACATTTCAATCCAATTTTTGTGAGTTCTTTTGAGAAGTCTGTCACTCCGGAATCCTCACATCCGTAAAGGAACGTTTGTATTCAAATACTGGCTCGGTGATCGCGACCTCAATATTGATCAGTACGTGATACACGTCTCCATAAGGAGTTTTCACTCGAAACCTTTCGATTGCCATCGGTACAACACCCTGAATAATCGATGGTTTACTTTGAATGTAAACTACCATCAGCCCGACGTGTTGATGAAAGTTTAACATTAGGTATTACAATTCGCACATGTCTAGAAATAATTATGAGCTCTTCACAGGGAAAATTTCATTTAATTTACCTAACTGTCCTTCTGCCTTAATTCGTCCAAAGGCGATAATACCGCCCATGGTCACCCCTTGTAAAATGTCTACATTTATGTCAGTAAATTTTATGGTGTATATAATAAAGAATATTCCATCTATCTTTCTCGATTTGACTAATGACGACACTGAATTAAAATAGCTCCTGAAGTTTTCTAGAACAAACGAAATTCCAAGAGCACAGCGGAATTGTCACGAAGTTTGCGTCCAAAATTATACCTACTGATAATTTTACATTTTCACACGACCTTAAAGCTTGGGTCACTAGCAAAAGAAGTGTCATTATGTTCTTACAGTCTACTTTGTAAATCTACTTTTTATCTGCACTTAAAACTGAAAAGAGGTTTGATATCTTAGCGGACAAAATAAAAGTCAGGAACTAAGTAATTGTAAGCGAAATGAGGCATTAGAAATCAGTATTATCTAACAGCGGAGAACTAGTTATAAACAATGATTTATCTTACAACTAGCTGCGACACGCGGTTTCACCCGCATAAGTTTCGATTCCGTGGGAAGATCGGGATAAAAAGTATCTTATGTATCAATCCTGGTTATAAACTATCTGTGTACAAAATTTCATCCAAATCCGTTTAGTAGTTTTTGCGTGAAAGAGTAACAAACATCCATCCAGCCTTACGAACTTTCGTGTTTATAATATTAGTAGGATTTATCTTACAATAAAACAATCGTTAAATGCAAGTCTTGGCAACGGTCATTTAATTGGAAATAGTTAATAGTTTAAAACCCGACAATCGTCATTACAAGTTACATTGTAAAATAACTGTCGGATTACTGCACGAATAAGTATCAATAATACTGAAATTACACGATTTAACTAGTAAAACAAAACTTCATATTTAATTAATTTACACGCAACATGATCACGTCTTCGCTACTGAAACTTTATTAATTTCTCTTTACAAATTGCTGCGAAAAATTTCTTTGAAAGCAGAGTTCCTTCATTTTGCGACAGGGTAAAGATATCCTTTCATTATAGCGGCAATATCTTGGCTTAACAACATGGCGGCTATCCAACGAGCCTCTAATTAGGGTCTCACTTACAATCGGACGGGACTAGCATAGAAAACGGTACCAATAGTATTTTATGACGTAAGTGCTATGCTGGTGGAAAAGGATTTGAAGTGCACTCTGATTTAATTAGCTTCTTGGTTCACTTAACACTCTCATCATTTCTATATCCGATATGTTTTGAATAGAAAGGTTATTTTCTCTACAAATCCTTTTCTCGTTATGTATTAAATTTATAAATGCCTTACATTGGGTACATAATTCTAAAATTAAGACTGTGTATTTAGGACATATTCTAGGTTCACAAATCAAGTAATTCTAGGTTACTGACACACAGATACGACAATTTTTGAGAAAGTCTTTCGATCAGGACAGATGTCCCAGATAGTGACAGAATGTGTGTTTGAAAAACAAAAAAAAACAATGTAACTATTATAGCCTTTTCGCAACTAGATTTGGGTCGGCTTCCAGTCTAACCAGAGGCAGCTGAATACCAGTATTTTACATAAAGTAAGTCCACATCCTCATGGCTCAAGACAGAGAGGAATGGCTAATTGAACAAATTATTTATGTTATATTTTTCAATTTATAAAATCAATTATTTATTTTTTTTTAAGAGTGTTTGTCAAAATGCATGATCTTATTATTATTCAGGTTTTAATTAGGAATGAGATTATTTATTGATAACTTATTTTATGATAACATTGTAATTTAATTTTAAAATGATTTGGGAATTAAAAGGCTTATTATTATTATTATTATAAGTCCACAACCCAGTTCCTGGATAACACGACACCACTTGGTAAAACTGGTTGTCAGACTTTCGGGCTTCTGACGTCCCGTAACGACGAAGATCAACAAATGACAACCGAGACCAATGGCTCAGCGCGCTTTTCCAAGCACGGAGGGTTCTCGGTATGTAATAGATAATGGACACCCATCCACGGACTGACCTTGGCAAGCGTTGCTTAACCATGAAGATCGACTGTTATTATTTAGCCATGAGCCCCTCTCTGTTCATAAAAACAATGATAGAATAAACAAGATTTTTCATCAGCCTACAATACATTTCCAAACAATAAAAGCTTAGGCACTTATTCACCCATGCAACATACTGTCTGGACATCGAGCATTGTTCCTCTGTAAAACACACTTGATATCATGCCAAATATGGATATGAATGGACTCATATCCGTCCACATTAAATGTATTGTTATTTCCATATAGATGAAATTGTGTCCTAACGCTTATCCGCTGCGAAACAAAAAGGGGAAGGATGGAGGAGCCGGCGAAATGGATAGGAAAGATACTACTCCGGATAGGGTTACCATCCGTCTGGATTTGTCCGATCTTGTCATTTGGCCGGACTTTTCGAGTTTAGCGGATTTTTGTAGAAAACCACTAAAATAAAAGGGCACTGATTTAAAGAGGCAGTTGTAAATAGCGGTTTTGGTAAGTTAAAAATTATAAATGGCACGTTTAATAACTAGTTCAGCAGTTAAAACTAAGCAGTAAAGTAAACAAAAATGAGTAATAAAAAATAATATAATGGATCAGTGAATATATAATTGAGCAGGAAAATAATTAAATGGGCGGTAAAAATTATTGAACCAGCGGTTACGTGTGGGCATATATTTAAAATGTTTGGTTTTGTATTCAAAAATATGTTTCTGGCTCGTTGTGTGGTCACAGTTCTAATCTAACCTAACCTAGCTGTTTCGATGTAAAAAAGGTATATGCGTGTTACTAACCGACTCATTGATTTTTTATTACTGTCCACGTTTTACTGTCGCAATAATTAATCAACCGCCATTAAATTAAATAACTGCTCAATATGTTTTTCAACTGATCATAATAACATCTCAAATATTTAAATAACAGCTCAAAAAATTAGTTCCCAAAAAAAAGTAATGAAAAAGAAAGATTAAAAAGTAAAACGACCTTTTTTGCAAACGTCCACCTTTTTGTTAGGAGTTTTCAAGTCTTTTCAAGCCGGTCTGGTATGGCCACGGAGGGTATGGCAGTCTGGCTAATATGACCAGAAGGTCAATTCTCGTAATTTAAAACGTTCAAAATCTAGTCGCAGTGTCTTTTCGGCGACAATCAAGTGTCAAAAACTTATCAAAATGTAGGGAAATTAGAGGTATTTTTGACAGATTGAGACTGAGATCAGACTGTGAATGTTCTTAAAATTACGAGAACGGCCCCTCAGATGTATGAACGCAAACGAAGCAAAAGGATTTGTTTCTGCTTACCCCATGGGCAGATGGCGTGAGTATGTATGTGTTTTCAAGAATCTGAATAAGGCAACCCTAGTTTCGGATAAATGTGTATTCATTATGTTAGTTCCTTTCTATGTCCACTGTTGCGGATACTTGTATAGAAGGTGCCAGTAGTCTTGTTGTATTGTGCAACTTTGTTACTTTAATATCTGACAGTGGAATTTAAATAAGTAGATATTTTGGAATGCTAGCCTAGAATTTGTGACTATATGGAAGCTTGCCATTGCTGCATGAAATCAATACATTCTGTAGGCGTAGAATCATTAACACTGAACACAATAAACAACAGATACCGATCAAGTCTAACGATTATAATTTAGTAGGGCCATGTCACTGTATAATGTACTAGTGCCGCCTACTGTTTATTCCCGGTCGTCCCCACTGGGTACGAATGGGAAAAAAAAGTTTCGTTCCTCAGTGGTAACGATTGGAACTTTTTATTTCCCACACGTTCCGCTATAGACCGAGAGTCAAAATGCAGTGATGGGGATTTCAATAAGAGATTTCACGGATTGTTAAAATGTTTTAATTACGACTTTCTGACCAAGCGTGAACAATTTTTTTGATTAAAAATAATTTAAAAAGACTGAATCACTGGTAATCCACGAATTAAAATATTTGAATCTCTATTTAGGTAGTCAGTACTGCTCTTTAGGACCAACTTACTATCATCATCTACTCGGTAATTGTAAGTAGTTATGTTGGTGTTAGTAACAAACAATAGATACGCAATGACGCACCCTCACCACCCTGGTTTATCGTAGTGCATTGTATGCATGACTTTGAAATAGCCAATCGAATTTTGCCAACTAAAACCAACGTAACCTGCTGGCGTCTGTAAAAATACAATAATTTTAACACGTTTCTAAATGCTCTGGTTATCAAAATAGGAACTCCATTAGCAGTCATTTATAGTATGTTTCTGTGAATAGCTTGGATCTAGGTCGGTTTGTTGGATCTTTGGTTAACGTTACCTAATTACGTGACTTCCTTAAGATTAGCTGTTAGGAAACGTTTACAAGGAAAAAGTGCAGAGTTTGTATTGTCAGTGTTTGTTTTGTGTCGTTTGGGAAGTGATCACAATGTTGACAACCACTATGAACAGTTTGCTATGGATTTATTAGCAGGCTCCCCGATCAAGTACAATATGATTTTATACCGTAAGGTGGAATTTTATGTCAAAGTGCGACAATCCATCTGCCTAGCCCTTTTTCAACTGAGTTGGGGTCGGCTTCCAGTCCGGATGAATATCGGATGATGAATACTTACTGCTACGGATTACATTTGGGCCATGGACCTGAACAGATTCTTCGTATCATCATCATTTGGTTGAGGCAGAATTTTGTGGAATGTGCTCAATATCAAGTCGTTTCAACCTCGAGACCTCAAATTGATCATTTCTATCTGACCCATTTCGAACACAGTCCATCAATAAGTGATGTAAGTCTTCCACAACTCTACATAATTAGGTGAGTTAGTTTTTTCCATCATGAACGCAAACTTATTATAATATACACACCATAGTTTACATTTCTATGATACACACACAGATCTATCTATGAGCTATAACAACTTTTCTGCTTAAATTAGGTACTATTGGTAAATCGGCACCCTAATTGCGTAACACACGATCAATCGGAATCGGTTTCATTTTGACAGTTCAACAACATTCATTGCGTTATTTAGGTACGTGTTGAGCAGACAAATTTTTACTACTTATAAAGCAATGGATTAGCAATTTGTTTCAAAATGATTCAGATTCCGATTGATCGTGTGTTACGCAATTAGGGTGCTGGGCACACGCAAAAGACTGACCCTAAAAGACTAGCAAAGTGTTAAGGCAAGAAAACATTGAACATAATGTACGTTTTTATACTAAAGTAAGTAAACTAATAAGTTAGCGTCTGTCTTCTATCGTACAATTCACTAAACACAATTCTTTTTTGTTTCGCTTGTCTTCGCTCGAGCTCATTTATTGTCGGGATAGTATTCGCTATTCGCTTACTTCGACGAAAAAGTTGTTGATACGCCATTTTTCGAGGAGATTGCTTTTTGTGTAACTTAGGAATCCGTTCAGCGTGAATTACGTGTAAAAGTACCACTGAAAATCTTTGCTAGCAATGTTTCTTTTTTGGGATAAAGTTTGACGGGAAAACTAACTTTTTCCTGAAGATTTCTGTTCGTCTCGACATTTTGAATGACCTAATTATGACATTTAGGTCTGATTTTTCCGACACCAGAAGGCCAATTCTCGTAATTTAAAACGCTCAAAATCTAGTCGCAGTCTCATCTCGGCGACAAACAAATGTCAAAAACTTGTCAAAATGTAGGGAAATTAGAAGTATTTTTGACAGATTGAGACTGAGATCAGACTGTGAACGTTCTTAAAATTACGGGAATTGCCCCTCTGATAATTTTATCCGAGGAATAATTTTGAATTTTTGACAGTTCTTCCATACAAAATCTGTCAGACGTCAATTTTATTCTACGAATAAAAATTATCTGCCGATTGAAAAATTTGGCCTTAGAAAAGGAAGGTAATAATTCAGGCTTTTAATATCACAGCAAGGGGCTCCATAACGTTACTTAGAAATTCAAATATCTCCGCAGACGATACATAATGACACAAACAAGCAGTCTCAACAAAATTAAAACTATTATCGTCTACATTAATTAAGCATATTAGAAAAATGTGCCTCGGAAGTACGTCCCACTTAATTTATGCAGAACATTAAATAAATGTTAACTTCCCAGAAAGGTATTAACGTACATTTCGACGTATTTATTATAGAAGGCGTCGGTAACGTCTTTTATAGTTTTGACAAAAGACATAACACGATTTTATATCGTTAATCACTAATTAATGTGCTTAATTTCCTAGGATTTCGTTCAGAAATAAAAATTTTGTATTCTAATTTTACCAGTTTTTTATGGCTGTGGATTCAGCCGCTTAAAGGCTTTGTATGTTAAACGTAGCTCGTTAAAAATGTTCTGCTGAAATAATGACCGAGTTCTCTAGACATAAAACGTCGAAGTTTGAAATAATCTTCAATAACGCGTGCGTTTTACGATTTTGTTCTAAGGAATTTTAATTTGAAAAAAACGAACGTACCTACTTACTTCATGATTGCATTTTACCTAAAGACATTGCTACACAGAAGAGCTTCGAAGGCGTGGCGAAGCGAAAGTGAGTTTTCGAACGTGCGTATAGAATTGGTGGACCTAGTAGTGCGGATAAAACTCCGCCAATAACAAAATAAGAACAATTTCCAATGTTTTTTTCTGTTTGTGCACTGCCCTAACGTAGGACACCATAAAACGCTCAGTTTTTTCTCGCAAAAAATGACTGTATTGTCAAAATGTTTAAAGAAAAGAATTATTCAAAAATATTTCATAAAAATAAATAGTGTCAAGATTAAAAAAAATTGTAAAACAGCTCAACAAAATATTTTTCATTAAGTACATAATCCTCAAAATTTTGAGTTACGCTAAATTTTTTATCATATTTTATGTAATGATATAGGGAATTCAACCAACTAAAGAAACACCTAAAAAATTTTCTACTGAGCCGTGCGTTTATTTTTTTATGTAATTAAGCCTGCAAGATTACAAGTTTTATTTTGGTGATCAATCGGTTCAACTAACATCAAACGCATAGCTATTTTGAACCTTATTGGTTGCCGCGATGCGCTATTGTCGTTTACCTAAAAATTTGCTTCTTACCGCGCCTTATACCATGGTAACGTCATGCGGGCTATATTACGCGCAAGTAGGTATGTGCGGGCTGCCCACGCGCAGTTCAAAATGACAGTCAATACTCATAAACTTAAGCACTTACAATGTGCAAAGGTAATAAACACACAGCCATAACACCAAGTGCTTACAAAACATTGCTGGAAATCATAACTAAAGAAGTGAATATAATTTAACCTAGAATACAGACCAGACTGACAAACAAACTAATAAAATCTGTTCTAAAGACCACCGACGATGAAAGAATTTGATATGAAGCAAAACAAATAGATTATAGATACAGATCCAAAACAAATGAATTTGAGATCGATGACAGGACTCGTTCTACCGTTGTATGATAGTGAGTTTGTTTCGGTCTTTATTCTCAGAGTACTCAGATAGGAAACGCCGACCTCATATAGCTTATTTATTTTGTATAAATATGACGTGTTAACGTGATTCCGATATCCCATTTACAGAATAAAAAAATCATTTCATTTCATTTGTCAGTATCAGATAACAACAATGTTATCATCACTCCAAAAGACTCATCTGTTTTAGTACCTATTATTAGTAATTGAAACTGAGTTCTTAACTCACGAAAAGCGGTTAAGCTATGAAAACAAGAACCCATTCAATTTACGATCAGATCTAAGATAAAAACACAATGGTATACTGTTAACACTGTATTCAGTTTTTGTAGCGTTTAGTAGTAAAAAAGAAATATCTGAACACATTCGTAACGCACGAACGAATCCTGAAGGTGCCCCCCAGAGCCGGGACGTGTCGTACTTAGAAACTGTACTAATGATATCTTTTCTTGAATTGTTGTCACGTTCAGCCCTGTTTAAAAATCCTGGGACACAAGAAACGCAAGAAAACCTTCAATTTATTTTAATCTAGCGACGTTTTAAATTTCCTTGCGTATATCCAAACTAATATTATAAATGCGAAAGTAACTCTGTCTGTCTGTCTTTGCTTCACGCCTAAACTACTGAACCGATTTGTGTGAAATTTGGTACAGACATAGTTTGGAACTTGAGAATGGACATAGGATAGTTTTTATTACAAAAAATAAAATTTATTCCGGACATACAGCGCCATCTATTGGTCAAGAGTCGGTGTCATCTATTGGTGAAGTCACTATTCCACGCGAACGAAGTCGCGGGCAAAAGCTAGTTTTCTATAAAACCTAACCATGGTTTTCATACTAACTCGAAGTTTGCCAATGACGAAGGGGAGAGCGAGGCATTCGCTATCGATTGAGTAGGTACGTACAATTTAATTTCCAGGCAGTAGCTGAAAACTTTCCCTGCATGGAAACTGAATCAAGGTTCCATCCTATGCATTCGCGCTTGCACCTATAGACTACGTAATCTAGTTTGACTTTCCTAGTTTTGTTTACCTATGTAAGTTAACCTGTGTATGGTTTATGTATGTAGGTCTTTTTTATCAGCTTATCTCTCAATTTCAAGTTCAAGTTTACCAACATTTGTCGTTTCACTTAAGTTACGTGACTTTTCGCATGGTTGGCAAACAGTGACGTCATTCTCATGTTTAAGTTCGTAAACCAAAATGTCATCCTGGCTTACATCACCTCCACTACGAAGGTTTACAGTACATAAACCATTGGTGAATCATATACACTTTACGACTGCTCATGTAAATACGTGCTCTTCGTGTGAACTAGGTATAGGTGTATCTACATATGATTTTTACCGCGAGTTCGTGAATTTTCCCTGAACATTTGATAGTACCTTCATTGTATTACCAAGTGCCGTTCTCTAAAATATTTGTACCTTTACTGTATTACCGGCTATAACAGGAAAAGCAAAGGAAATTTCAAATCTAATAATTCCAAGAAAGTTGTAAGTAACTATATCTGCCAAGTTTAGTTTCCAATAAATACTTTGGCATTGGTCGTATTCCCCTGCCTTTTCCGTTACGGATCATTTGCGTGATATTGTATATGATCTATGTGATTATCTACTTGGGCCACTTGATTAATAAGTGTTTCTTTTTTTATAGTTGTGCTCAGGTGATTTAAATTATCAGTGTCTGCTGCATCAGTAAATTATAAATACTTAATATAATCATAATCAAGTGCTATAGTAGTAGTCTGACTACTTACTACTACTTATTTCCATATCAAAGGTCTTATTGAACTTGCAATGGAATATAAGTCTTGCTTGCATAACCTTATTACAAAGTTAGATGGGAAAGTTCCCCGGCGTACCATTCCGTAATACCGATAATAGTGAGTATCGTATGGATTCCATTGTTCTTTAACCAATGTAATGATTACACCGGAATCTTCACGTTTCTTTTTTCCTTTTATAACTGTTATTTTAGAACTCATTTTGATCCATGATAGGCAGAAAACAATAAAAATATCTTCAATTTTTTCTTCATTATTAGTATTATTACTAAGTTATTCAATAACGAAAGTTTAAGATTCTTCGACTAGAATTTCTATCAGATCATTAGATATTGATTTAGGAAGTTTAACCTTTCCGATAAATGAACAATGTTTTACAAGAGTCTGAGTTTCTAAAGGATTAGCTCCAAGATCAATTTGTTCTCTATAAATTGAAACTAGTTCTAAGCGAATTTGCTAAGTTCGAACCTTTCAAGTTAGATAAAGTATCTCCTACAGAATTTGTTTTAAAAATCCTTTCCAGCGTTAGACTTCTTCTACAGTTTAAAATTATCTTTTGCTGAGATGCTGGGGACTAGGTATAAGACTCTTCTTATTTACCTTCTTTTCTTGATGCCATCCTCAGATTAATTTTCGCCGAATAGTGTTATATTTTTCTGTTATAAGGCGAAAAGGGTCTTACTTACTGTGTGCAGCTATATCTAATAAGACCCGATACCTTCATTAGAGCATAAAATAAACCGCTTACAAGATCAGAGGCGTGGCAATTGTGTAAATTCTAACCGAGTGGCCGATACTGTCGTGTTCATTATGTGAAACAAATAATTCTACAGAACGTATTAGTAATGCGTCGATATTCTCCTCGGTTCCTTTGCTTACTTCCTGCATAATTTGTATGCGGAAACGTAGCAAAGACGTCGTTACTAGTAAGAGAACCCCATCGAATATAAAATGTGGTTTTATCAATTGAATTTTTTACGTTGAACTGAAATGACACATTGTAGAATTGTGGTCATCCAATTTTCCGTTTTCTTTATCGTTGTGGTTTTTAATATAAGCTAACGTGCTTTTGAACAAATTATGAGTAAAAGATACAAAAGCATTTTACCTATAAAATTAAGGACGATACTTAGTAGAGAAAAATGTATTTTTAGTAGAGAAAATTAAGCGGATCTCGACTGCCCGGAAAAAGCTAAGCAAAAGAAGTCTACACTTGACGGTACAAATCTTTATCATTATTCCGCTTTATGTATTTCTACGACGTACATAATTGACACTGTCGCGACCTACTTCCAGCTAATTACACCAGTAATAAATCATTACCCGTTTATCTCGCTACGCTCAGGATCAGAAGGTTATCCGTGTACAGCGCCACTTTTCCCAAATAAATCAAACATTGACATACATAAAAAGTATCAATTTAATAATTAATTTGCTTCTAATCTTTTCAATTAAACTAATTGGTCGGCATTGAGGAAACTTGACAACCGACTAAAGTGAGTTACAAAAATCGATTGCTGCATAAAAAGAATCGATTTGTTACACAACACTAATGCTACTACAGCTGCCACTAGCAAGGTTAGACGTTACGTGATTATTAAATCGAGTTTGGTTTCGATTCTTACGATATTATTTGTTGATGGATGCCTTGTCGCCGACGTAACAAATCGGTAACTGTGTTATGACTGCGCTGATGGATATGTGAGATACTGTAATGATTTGTGAATGCTCGAACGTGTAATGTGATGTCTACGAGTTATGATCTATTCGTGTTGAAACGGTCATTAGTTTCAGTTGTCAAGCTATGGTTTCTTATGGTTTGACAAAAAAATTAATATGTCACATTAATGATTGTTTTTAATTTTTAATTTTATTTGTTGTCTTTGCCAATTTAAATTGTAAGTAATAATGAAATTGTGTGTTGTGTTTTGTCTTATTTTTATTGAGTGTTCCTGATGCTAGGAATTGAATTGAAAAAGGAATGTTCTAAGTGTAATCTTGTACGGACGAGGTTGGATGAAAAAGGGGTGTTAATGCTAAAGCCTCGTATCCTTGTTCCCAAAAAACAATGTTTATAAACCCATAAAGGGTTGCTAGTCGTGTGGTGCCTGAGCTGAAAATGATTCTACCGCAGAGGTGTTTTGTGCGTGGTTGAAAAGGTCATAAGCTTACTTATGACGTGGATGCGTATTTCTACTCACAATATTACAGAACAGGTTACAAACTTGCTTAAAAAGTGCACGACCTTCTAAGAATTCTTTTAAACTGGTATTTTGCAGATTTTTATGTTCATTTTATATATTTTTGAAACAAATAAAAACTTAAGGTTAGGCGAGAAACGAGCCACCGGCCACCGCCACCGGTAGCCAAGCAAACAGCAGTGCACACGCTTTTTGTATAGATTCATCGCACACGTGTGGTCGTTGATGGGTTCGTAAAATCGTAACACAGCAGCAAGACACGCAGCCACCGGTTGTTGAGGCCGGTAGCTCATGTGCACTTTCTCTAAGATAAAGCAGATACATAGAAGTCAATAAGGAGTATTGACTTCTATGTAGGTCTTAAATTCTATATATCTATCAAACTTTATTAAAATCAAGCTAATTCACAAGTAAACACGTCAGACCAGACAAAATGGTCACACCTAAATACCCTATCTTCATTCTTTAGCCATCAATGACAACTTTTTTTACACTTACGCAAGCCTTCACTCATAAGACTTAGGTATAAACGCCAGCACATCAAGCTACTACAATCTGTCAAACTTTAATAGTTTGTCAACTTTATCGCTAAAGCATTAGGTTCAAGGTTGATTGGGAAAGTTTCGGGTAGCTTGATGTACTGGCGTCTGTACACGCAGAAATAGGAAGGTGTACATATTTTGCAGATTTTTATGTTACCTACTTAATTTTCAAGGAATTTGATTTTAACATAAATAAATAAAAACAGTTTAAGATGAAGCAGATTCTGAGAAGTCAAAACGCCTTATTAAAATAACACGGACTACGAATTGCAGGTCAAGCCAAAAAAATATGGTCACACCTAAATATCTTCATTCTTCAATCATCAATGACAACTTGAACTAACCTTCGTAAATTAATTAATATTCCATTTTTTTACACTTACGCAAGCCTTCACTTATAGGAGGTACATGCAGAAATAGGTAGGTATGTGCAAATAGTGTCGTAAAAGGAGACGGACAAGTTAAGAAACCTGTCGGGACTTAATGACTTTGAAGTGGTCAATGGTTGCACGTTATACACTTTGAGTTCTGATTGCAACATCGTCAGGTTGTCAAGTGACCGATTCATAAAGACTGAATATTACTTACCGTATGTTTCGGTAACCTTTGACCTATAGTTGAGCCAACCATGACTGATACAGGCTTGCCGTCTGTTGAACCTACAAATCTTTCTTCGATTTTATCTTGTTATCAAAATCAAAAGTCATTTATTCAAATTAGGCTGAGTACTTTTCGAACGTCGAAATTAAATAAAACAGTCTCCCAAAACGCCCACCCTTCACCACTTCCTAGTCCTTTCACTGGGAAGAAGAAGTGGCGCAACAAACTCCCCAGCAGCACAGATGTCTGTTCAGATAGAAAAACTTGCATCTATACAATAGTAGTACCTAACTAGTAAAAAAAAAATTACCATTCTGTTTCTTTTTTTTTTTAGCTTGACACTTGTTACGACTAATGGCTCATCGATTCTTTGCCAATTCGAAACATTAGCTGATTGAGTTCATTTGTTATTTGATTCTTTTGTTCCAAAGTCCATTACTCGCCTCCCTACAGTCCCTAGTTACTTATAGCACTTCGATTCATTCTACGCAGGGACCTATAGTTAGAATAAGCCCAATTACGTAACACCTCCATTTCTCATAGTCACTTAGTACCCACTGAAAAAAATATATTATACATACATAGTCAGCCTTTAATTTTCCCACAGCTGGGACACAAGCCTCCTGTCTTCGAGAGGGAGTGGACTGTAATCCACCTCAGTGCGGGTTGGTAGATGTCACATATCTTTGAGTTTTTGGTTCTAAGACATGGCCGGTTTCCTCACGATGTTTTCCTTCACCGTTTTGAGAGCAGTGGTGAAAGTGATGAAAAAATATCTAGATAAATTACGTTTTTACATTGAAATGCCTAGTTTTAGCATAATTTATTATTTCTCTCTTACGTTTAAATTATATTGAGTAGGTAGGTACTTAACATAGTTAATTTTCGCTAAAACGTAGGTAGGTACCAAATTCTTCAGTTACTCAAATTCCATCGTCAAAATTGTGAAGTAAATTAGCCATAGGCATAGGCGTATCACTGCCACTAATCGTGGAAGTAGGTTTAGCATTGTAAAGTCTAGTCTTTATGAACTTTTTTATGTTTACCAGCAGTTCGGGTTAGTTTGGTAACATGAATATTCCCAATTTTCCTGTTAACCACTCCAACCAAGCTAAATAAACTTATGCTTGGAGTGCCTTCACGTCAAAAGTGCAACGGTGAGAATCCAAGTGACGACTTCTCGCTCGCTCTTTGGCTACAGTCTCTCTATTTTGGTACCCTTTCGTTCCCCAAATATCTAGATTACCTAATCTAATTTTAATATTGCTTGTTCCAGTGCCCAGAATGGAGTGACAGTCGAAAATGCGGTGGTTCAAGAAGGGCGAGCCGCCGCGGCTTCTTGCCGTAACGCCTGACGAACCGAGGCCCGCACGTCGGTCAAGAATCGGTGAGTTGACATGTAATTTCCTTTGGGACTTCCATTTATATTGGGAATTATTGAAATAGAATGTTCTTGTTGACGTTATTAGATTCTAAATTATTCTTTATGTTGGTTGCATAAGAGCGACCTGACGATTGTTTTATTTTGTAGGTATTTGTTCGGGCTGTCTCCAACTTTGTTAACTTTGAGCTTTGAATTATTGGAACTGCTAGTTCCTTTGTTTGCAAGGTATTTAGGTCCGTGGCTGTAAATGCTTACTATTTAATTGAAAACTGCTCTGAATATTGAAGGAAAGGAAAAGTTGAAAATTTGGTTTCATGTAGGTACTGAAGTCCGTTTGACCGCTGATCTTTTAATAGTCAAAATGGCAACATTCTAGGAGCAGCTGTGGCAAGTGGTCCGACGACAAGTTGTAGGTAGTGAACCCAGACAGGCACTTTACCTCATCACGGCTCTCAAAACGGTAAAGGAAAACATCGTGAGGAAATCTAGAACCATCAATTCGAAGACATGTGATCCTCCAACCCGCACTGGGCCCGCGTGGATTACGGCCCACTTCCTCTTACAGAGAGGAAGCCTGTGTCCCGGTAGTGGGGACATTATAGACTTATTATGCTTATGCTATGCAATATTCTTAAAAAGCTAAAGTTTCGCTAAGTTAAGCCATAAAAGTGGCACAAATGACAGACAATATCGCATATTAACACATGTAGGATTATGTATTACTTGTGTTTTACCGGTCAATACTTCGGTTAGAATGCAAATAAGAATTTACGACCTCACCTTTTCTCTTGAAACATTACGAAAGAAATGTTTTACTATCGGAAATGTAAAGAAATGTTGTCAAGGTCAGTTGCGTTATGTAATATCCGCGATTTGTATTACGTTTCTACGACTATTTCAGTATTTCTGCGACGTCACTGTCAACAGTAAAGATATCGAAGCCAAGGACATTTAACTATTAGCCCAGGCACGCACGGGCGTTTTTCTCGCGACGAATTTTTTTCACACATTAGATTTTCATCGTTCTGGTTAGTGCTGACTGCTGCGAGTTGAAAATCCACATGTTTTTTTGATGCGCTGAGATTCACTCTGTTGGATTCTCAATGCTCAACTCAGCACCTAGAGTTGAAAATCCAGTGCGCGATAAAATCCCAGGTTTTTATGTAGTTTTCAAATTCACGGTAAACCACACTAAAAATATCACCTACAAACAAACGAAAACGTATTGCGCCGACCCCATGTGACATGGGACAAAGGCAGGCAGACGATGATGATGATGACTACTGAGTTTAGGCTTATAGGTACCTACTGTCCTATAAGCCTTAAGTAAACTAACAGCATATAAGTACAGACGCCAGCACATCAAGCTAACCGAAACTGTCAAATTTTCCCAATCAACCTTGAACCTAATGCTTTATAGCTATAAAGTTGAAAATCTATTAAAGAAATTTGACAGATTTTAGTCCGTACCTACGTGTTTACCAACACTATTTGTATTTAGCATTTACCACCGGATATGTAGACAGGACATTACCTATTTATAGTAAGTTTATGCGTCAATGTCCGATAGTTCTTGAATCATCGATCCAGTCTCTTTGTCTTTACCCACTGCCACCATTCGGTTTAATAGAATCATTCGATTTAAATCGTTGCCCACGACAGTCAATAAAAGTGCATATAAAGGGTGTTTTAAAAGTGTATAAAACGCACCCACACTGTGAGAGTTGCATCTTGCATTGTGTGGGCTAATTTAATTGCCCTCTTTATTCCCAGTTCCCACCCACTATATCCAAAATCTTTGTCCTACAAATTGTCTTATTTCCCCGAGTGAACGTAATTTAATTATATAATCATAATAATAGCTGTGCCTGCGACTGCATGTCGGAAAACAAATTGGATTTCATGGGCTTTTTTTTTGCGCGGAACCCTAAGCTTTTTCTAAAATAAATGCAGCCTAAATCTCTGCTAGACTCCATAAAACATCAGCTATCTGCCAGTGAAAGTCCCCTCAAAATCGGTCCAGCGGTTTCAGAGATTAGCCGAAACAAACAGACAGTATAAACCTAACCGTATAAACATAAGCGGGACTGGGCGGGATATGTTTGCCGCATGTCAGATGACAATTGACTGAATTTAGGGCTAAGAGAACCACCGATTGGGTCCCACAAAACGCATGACGCCATCGCGCCAGGCCAAGACGAAGATGGCGGGACGAGCTTGACTCCGACCGTATGAACAGGGGGTCTACTCCGAAGTAGTATCGGCCGAATGTTCGGCCGTTTCCTGCTACGAAGTTACTATTTGGTTCGGTCGGTTCCGATCCTACACTCCTACACTCCTTCGAATATTGACTATGGTCCCGACTAGGGTTGCCAGATGGTCGGGATTCGTCTGGATTCTCCAGACATTTTAAATGATCTCCAGACTCCCGACAAAACTCAATATCTCCAGACAAACAGCTTCTCGGAAAGTTCTATCCAAAATAATAATTTAAAATTGCCGCGCGCTCCATTGTCGAACGGAACGGAACGGAGGAGGTCGGGCGGGGGGCCGGGGGCGGATCGGCGAGTGACGTGGCGCGGGGATCGCTTGGTGACATAAAAATTAGCCAGTAGCTTGCGTTCATTACTTCGATGCGCGCACGTTTTACATCGCCGCGCCGCGTAGTAATAGATATCAGAATAGCATTAATATTGGTTTATGGACACAGGGTCAATAACCCTAAACTCGAATAGGTAAGTTTATTTGTTGGCTTTTATTTACGTTAACTTTTTTTTTTTTAAATAATTAATTAGAATATTTATTTAGGTCAGGTGTACAATATTTAAATAATAACAAAATAAAATCCTAAATTAACTAAAACTATTTACAAACTAAAATATAGCGTCGAAAAATTCGTCCACATCGCTGTCGACTGGTAATGTACCCAAGACACTGGCGGCATTGCCACGTTGTATGGCAATGCTTAGCCTCTGGCCAAGGTAAAAGCCAGCTCTTGGGTCATGGGAAGTGTCAACTAGTCTTTTCGAGATTTCATTAAAAAGACCATGCGCACTCGGACCCCACGGCCCGAGGGTTTCAACCCCAAACGGCTCGAAAATATAATTATTAACGTTACATTAAATTTACGTTAACTAGGTATGATTTCATGTTTATAGCATGTCATATTGTTGAACGATCTTAACGTAGCTTGATTTTATTACCTACGCATGTATTTAAACGCGATTGGCTAACTACTTACAGAATTGGCTTGAACGACAACGACGACGATTGATTGTCGAATTTACCTAACTGTATTTGTTTCTTTGTTGAAAATTGGTCCTTTATCGTCTGTTCTAAAATAATAAATTAATGATATACTATTAATGATACTTAATTCTAATTTCATCATCATTAAAAACCACAAATAGTTACTTAATGTTTTTAATTTGTTATTTTTTTAAATATTCATAAATTGAATTAATAAGTAAGTGTAGTAAATTAATTTACGAGATTATAAATGATACTATTGCGGTCAAATCATAGTGCCCTTTTAAGTGGTTTTTTTATTAATTTTGCTCCGTATTTCCTCCTTAGGAGATTTTAATATTTTATTTACTTGGTGGCATGGTGTAATGTGGCTTTTGGTGGTGTGGCGGTGGCGGTAATGCTGTTTTTGTTTTAGATAATGTCTGCATCTAAACCACCAGAAGAGATGGACAAGGAGACCGGACCTGGGCCATCTAAGAAAAAAAAGTTTTATACGGTTTATTCTAATAACTGGGAAAATCATCCAGACTACTCCACATGGATACAAAAAAAAGATGATTATACCGCTGCATGCAAATTGTGTCAAACTGATATTTCAATCAAGTATGAAGGCAGTCGTGGCTTAGACAAACATAAGCAGACAAAAAAACACGGTAAACTAGTAGCGTCACAGAAAATATCAGGTAATCTTCAAAATTTCTTGGTAAAAAAAGATAGCAATGAGGAACATGAGGTCTCAAAAGCTGAATTGATGAGTGTATTTCACAACGTAACTCATGGTATAAGTTATAACAGTCTCGACTGCCAGATGAAACTAGCTCCTCTTGTGTATTCTGATAGCAAAATTGCCGCTAAAATATCTTGTGGACGCACAAAAGCTGCAGCAATAGCACGAAATGTGCTCGCCCCATATGCACAGGAACAAGTCGTTACTGAACTTAAGGACGCTGAGTATTTTTCGGTAGGAAGCGATGCTTCTAATGTTGGAAACATGAAAACCTATCCGTACGTTGTGCAATTTTTTAATACCGAGACAGGGATATCTAAAAAGCTGCTAGATTTTTATGAGGATCCATTTGAATCGTCAAAGGATATATTTAATAAAATCAAAACAGTGACAGAAGATAACGATTTAAGTTTGACTCAGTTAACTGCGTACAGCGCGGATAACGCTTCGGTAAATTATGGCGTAAACAATTCGGTGTTCCAAAAATTAAAGGAGACAAACGATCATCTGATTAAAGCAAACTGTAACTGCCATGTCGTTAACAATTGCGTCAAATACGCCCTTAAAGCTTTGTCAGTAGATATCGAAAGCATCGTAATAAAAACATTCAATGAGTTCAGCTCATCTTCTACAAAAACCGAGAAACTAAAAGAATGTTTCTTATTTGCAAGTGTCGAGTACAAAAATCTTCTTCGACATGTCCCAACAAGATGGCTATCTCTATTGCCCGCTTTAGATCGTTTACTGCATTGCTGGCCTGCTGTAAAGCAGTATTTTTTGTTGAAAGGGGAAGACGAATGTCGAAAGGAGATATGGCAGTTTGTAACAAAAAGTCCAAGCCATATTGATAATAGTGAAGGGGTTGACGAATGCAAACAGGAAGGGATTTCAGAAGCGTATTTATACTTTGTACACAACGTAATGTCGGAGTTCCAAGCAGCAATTTTAGCATTGGAAAGTGATGCATGCACTGTCCTAGAAATTGACAGTGTAATGAAAAAACTACTGAGTCATCTCAAAAACAGGTTGGATGACAAATTCTTTGGTAGTAGAAATAGAACCTTACTAAGGAATGTTTCTGAGAGTGAGAAAACCCTTTTTTGCGTCGAAGCTGAACAGTTTTTAAAACGAGCTATTCAATATTTGCAAGAACGCTATGACTTTTCTGAGAACTCTTTATACAAAAAACTCGCTGTATTGTCTCTAAAAGGTGCAAATTTATTTACGTGGGAAGAGCTATCCGTATTGCCCGACGTACTTCATATTTCAAACGATATTGATCAAGATGCCTTATATACAGATTACTGTTGTCTTCGAGAAATATTTCAACATCTTCCAAAAGACAAGGACATGTCAAATGACAAAATTTGGGCGCATTTTTTAAAGAAATGCAACCACAACGACCTCAAAAATTTAAAAAAAATAATATCATTTGTGTTGTCTATTCCAGTAAGCAATGCTTACTGTGAAAGGGTGTTTAGTTTGCTAAATAATTTATACACTAAAGAGAGAAATCGTATGGCCTTTGATTTAATAAAAGCTGAGTTAGTAATTAGACTGAACTTTGAAGTAAATTGTTCGAATTTTAAATCTTTTCTGAATACTCCTAAAGGTTCCAAATTGGTGGACTCAGTAAAGTCCAATGCCAAATACATGTGGCAACCTAAAAATTAAGTTTACTTAAATTAAGTATGTGTCAACAATGTTGTCTTTCTTTAGCATATTAATTGAATAAAATAAACGTTTATTTTACATTTATATTTTTAGTATAATTTATTTCTCCCGACAAGAATCCCAAAATCCCGACATTTTCAAATTTTGACCAGATATTTTGGTCTTCCGATCTGGCAACCCTAGTCCCGACCCAACTGAGCCGATCCGAATTTTTTTCGCATTTTTCAATAATATTCGATTCCGCCATGTGTCGGTCCGATCCGAACATTCGCACTTTGCACTTCGGAGTAGGCCCCCTGGCCACTCGCAAAAGTCAGTACCCTCATTGCGTAACACACAATCAATCGTAGTCTGAATCATTTTGAAGCAAATTGCTAATCCATTGCTTGATAAGTTCGAACAGTTTGTCTGCTCAACATGTAAATAACGCAATGAATGTTGTTGAACTATCAAAATGAAACCGATTCCGATTGATCGTGTGTTACGCAATTAGGGTGCAGAACGGCCTTTGCCCTGCAGTGGGACAATACCTACAGGCTAGTTAGATTAGATATAATTGTACAGACGCCAGCAGGTCAAGCTACCCGAAACTGTCAAATTTTCCCAGTCAATCTTGGACCTTAATGCTTTAGTGATAAAGTGGAAAATCTATTAAAGAAATTTGAGAGATTGTAGTAGCTTGATGTGCTGACGTCTGTACTTTCATATGCATAGTAAAAAGCTGTTATTTTGACATTACAGTCACTTCAATTTTGTTTATTTGTATAGATTAGATATAGATTATGCACTTGTTTAGGTGTCTAGGTTTGATAAGCTATCTTTTGGATCACTATTAGCGTATAAGAGGTCACTAAGTCAATAACCAACAATACTTTAGATAAGGACTTCGTACTTGTTTACTTTCAATTAGGGTATCTAAGGTTGCGTTAGAGTTATTTATAAGTTGTGCTAGAGTTATAAGTACAGACGCCAGCACATCAAGCTACTACAATCTGTCAAATTTCTTGAATAGATTTTGAACTTTATCGTTAAAGCATTAAGGTTCAAGGTTGATTGGGAAAATTTGACAGTTTCGGGTAGCTTGACCTGCTGGCGTCTGTACCGTAAAATAAGATTTTGTCACCATAAACGATTTCTAAAAAAAAAATTAAGACGATAAAGAAAATAATTTTATTCATGGGCATTTTCGTGGTTTTCAGATATTAATTTAAGCATAACCAATCCGTACCTATATTTTTTATTAAATTATGTCAGTGGGTTCGATTTTAAACTTTTTCCCTACCATGGAGAAAACCTAAATCGTACCTTGAGAATAGAACCAAACGAAGATCTATATGAAGTAGAAAATACATCAGAAACGGACGATAACTTATATTAACACCCGTTTTTTAACGCTGGATTTAAAAAAAACCTTGGCACTGAGCCGAATCTTTAAAATACATACATTGCGCTTTTATTTAGGCACTACCTGCGCGCCGCGGTTTCACCCGCATAAGTCTCAATCCCGTGGGAATATCTGGATTAAAAGTATACCATGCCCTAATCCAAGTCATCGTCTACCTAAGTGCCAAGTTTCATCCAAATCCGTTCAGCCGCTTTAGCGTGAAAGCGTAACAAACATACAAACAAAAAACAAATCTTTTCTTTTAATAATAGCAGGGAAATCGCGTAACACACTATCAGTAGCAATAACTTTCATTGTGACAGTTCAATAACATTCATTGCGTCTTTACGTTGTTTAGCAGAGAATTTTTTTAAACTTAATGAATCAATGGATTAGCAAAATGATTCAGATTATGATTGATCGTGTGTAACGCAATTAGGGTGCAGCCAGTCGATTCTGTAAAAATCTCACCGTGAAAACTCACGTGAAGTGAGCTTGATGTGAGTTGTCAGTAGTGTCAATCCCTAGCATTATTTGGAATGACAGCTCACTCCACGTTCCCTTCACCTAAGTTTTCACGGTGAGATGGTTACAGCAGTGCGATTCTGTAACCATCTCACCGTGAAAACTTAGGTGAAGTGAGCGTGGAGTGAGCTGTCATTCCAAATAATGCTAGGAATTGACACTACTGACAACTCACATCAAGCTCACTTCACTTGAGTTTTCATGGTGAGATTTTTACAGAATCAACCGGCAGAATCGCACTGCTGTTTAGATTAAATTTAGGTGTGGCCTAGTATTAGTGAAAACAGGCATCACTATCATACGTAGGTAACAATAAGTCATAGGTACACAATACGCCAGTGAGCTGAAAATTAGGACATCGGATGCATTAATATACTTAATAATATTTAGTCTTGAAAATAGATTGATGACGCAATGGTTGTGTACGAGCGCACAGGCCACTAAACTCTACACAACATGGTTTCTCCAACCCATAAGTATTATGAATGGACTTTTCCTCTTAAGCGTCGACCTCAAGCGATTTCTCAATAAACACTTGAATGTTTATTATATATTTCTAACTCATGGCCTAACTAAATTCATTCACAATGAGTAGGTTAACCCAGCCAAAATGCATACGTCAACGTGAAGAAATAAGTTAGCGGAAAACTAAATTAATAAATCCATATATTACCATAACAATAAACGAAATGCATATTTATGACATACAGGATAAAGTTTCAACTAAGTAATGATAATTATCTAAATTAATTTTAATACGCTATATCCTTGTAATCTGTAATTTGTAACGATTCATGGTAATATCGTAATTAGCTTACTAATAAGGCAATTTGTTCAATTCATTGGCAGTCAAATTCGCAGTAAGTGTCACAGCATGCACCTAGTATTTACGAACAGCACGATTTGTCATTGTTAATTAATAGTCAACAGCCTTATTCCTTACGTAATCACGCAAAGGCCTCATGGTTATGTAATAGCAAAGAAACTGAGAAAATAGGAAGTGGCTACTTGACACTTGAATAGATGCGAGAAATGCTGGAATTTCATCTTAACAGGAATGTTAGCTTTACCTTAAGGGAAACTTAACTAGATAATGACGTCATTAGGACGCTGGATGGTATTTACTGGCCCACATTACTGACGCAATCACTACGTAATTGACACATCTGGCTGTCTCCTTGTCACAAGATACATTAACTCGGCACTGGAAAGCCAGATATTCTATCTATGGGAAAGGGAGTGTAACTTTCCCTAGAGCCTACTCGATAACATGAATATGTATTACCGGCTCTGTTTACTTGAAAGTTGGAACTATAGCTTCCAATATACAAGTTTGGTCCGTGAGAGTCCAGTGATCAAGGGATACAAACTTAGTTCTAGAGAATTTCCGATTTAGTTTCTTTGATGTTAATATTTAATAACCATGCGTTTTTTCTTTTCAGATTTATCTCCAGTGCGCTACCCCAATCGCAAAAGTAGCAGCAGCTCCGTGGAAACGAACTTCTACAATCTTAGCGATCAAATAATAATCGTTGAAAAATCTCCACATCGTTGCCACCGCGGTGGCGAGACTCCAGTTAGTCGGCGCATATCGCTACAAAACGGCCCCGCTTCACCACAGGAAAGTTATAATACTTCGCGTAAAAACCGCGGAGGCTCGCTGGAGAAAGAGTACATGGTGTGCCGAGAAAGGCGAAACCCGTTGCTCGATAAAGTAAAGAACACTAAACTATCTTGCTTCAAATCGAACGGTCCACTGCGGCACGGAGATGACGCCGCGTCCACGTCAGGAAGTGATTGCAGTGGATTCGGACACGTAGAGGACGTCACTAATTGTCGGTTTACCAACAATTACGCCGACACCCATATTGAATTCGAAAATCATAACCCTTGGGTCAAAATGCCCAATTATGACGACGATGTCTTTTTCGTCAAAAGTATGACTAGTCCTGTTGAGTGCCAATGGAGGGAAGGCAAATCTTTTACCAACCGAGGCACTCGATGTTACAGTTCCGGCTCAGAGTGTGATCGATATCATGCAATACCCAAAGCCGGTGCAAAGCTTTCTAAATCAAGTGATCAAATCTTCAACGATGACTATGAAGCATACGACGACGCACCCATCGCACTCAACCCTCAAAAAAAGACTGATAAACTTAAGACTAAGGATGGAAAGGATTCTGTTGGCCCCAGTTCCTGTCTATCGGCAAAACTAAGAGCAATGTCGGATAGATACCTTAAGTCATCAACAAACAAATTTCTCTCAAAGCTTTACAGACAAGCGGGTGAAAATGACGAGGAGGTCAATGCTAGTAACGATAATATATTAAAAACAACCAGTGTAGTCACTAAAAGTCGTAAGAAACGAGGAGGTGTTAAAGCTAAATTACGCAGTTTCTCGTATGGTGCTTTACCCGGCTTAGAAGAGTTCCAAAAAGGGCATTCGGTGTTCCATGATGATGTTTATCAAATATCATGTGATGATGAAAATGTCTTAATTCAAGACTGCGAGGATGCCGATTCAGGAATCCTTGTCAACGAATCTGCAGCCTCGTCTATTTTCGATAGTGACAGGATATCGTCTCGCTGTGAAAGTTCCGCTTCTCAGGCAAACACTCTTCTTCCTTGTCATGGTAGGAGTATATCCAGTGATCAAAGCTACATGAAAGCGAGGACATCGGGTAGAATGAGTAGAGAAAGGAAAGAATGCCCCAGACCTAGGCCTAGACATACCCAAAGAGCTTTATCACTTGATCGTAAGGAAATCCTTAGGCGGATGCCGAAAAAGGAAAATGAATACGAAGAACCTCAATACCTACAGTTAACCGAAAAACAGAGGATGCGACAAAGGGATGCAAGTCAAGATTGTGGAATTCCACCGATTCCTCCATGTAGGAAACCAACTAGGGGAAGCAAGTCAGACAAAGCACAGAATGAATTTAAAGTTGTCAGGATAATGAGGAACAATCCTTCGGATGAACTGGGAATATTTATTGCGAAAACCAAACTATCTGATGAAGGTCACGTGGGATACCTGGTCGCACACGTCGTTCCCGGTGGATTAGCGGAAAAGTGAGTCAATTTTTAACCTTAATTACTCATAACGTAAAATATGTTTATTTCCATTAACGTTTATTTATTTATTCACAGGGAAGGCACGCTACGCATAGGTGACGAGTTGCTCAATGTGAACGGTCGTAGACTTCGCGATCTCACCATGTCTGAAGCCAAAGAAGCTCTCAAATCAGGTGCCGCAGATATTGACATAGTGATTTGTAGGCAACGAGAGAAGCCGGCAGACCCCAGACAAAGAGAACCATCCCAAAGAAGCGTTATACTGATGAGAGAAAGCTCGGTAGACTACGAAAATGCAATTATTTTAGGGAAGGAAAAACGTTCTGACAAATGTGACGTCAAAATAGACCGACGTCGGTCGCAGGATGAGTCGGCGTGTAATCACACTGCGCTATCAGCTGCGGACGAGCCGGCTGACAGCGCGGCGGCGGCGCACTCACACTTCCTCAAGGGTCAGAACGCGAGCTACAGCAGCATGAACAACAAGTTGCTGCGCCGGCAGGTCGTGAGCTACGGCGGCGCCAACAAAGATGCGCTCGCCCTCAGTTGCGCCGGCGACATCGTCAACGTGGATACGCCGGATGGTGTTGAACGGACAAAATGTAAAGACGACAGTGAAAGTGAAACACAAACGCCGAACGCGGCAAACTTTTGTACGTTACCTCGGAGACCAAGGGCGCCGACGCACACCTACCACACCATCACGTTCGAGAAGGGACACGGAAAGAAACCTCTCGGTTTCACCATAGTGGGAGGACGCGACTCACCACGGGGTCCGCTGGGCATCTTCATCAAAAGCATCCTACCACAAGGACAGGCAATTGATGATGGAAGACTAAAAGCAGGTACGTTGAGTGAATAAATTTCAGTGTAATCTTGCAAAAAAACATCCGTGATAAATAATTGATAAACAGTAGTTAACGAACTGCGATAATTTAATAGCAAGAATGTAATGCGATAATAATAGGAAGCCGCGTTGTAGTAGTTCGTCGAAGTGGCATATTAACAAAGTGCACAATATCAACTAGCGAGGCTATTGTAACCCGAACACCAGCGTACATGATACCAGTGTTTATGTTAGTAATGATTTATGATACTTCTACAATATTGACATCGGGTCGAGTGTTATCCTTATCAGAGGACTCTATTGAATAACGTTTTAAACTTTGACCTTTAAACTTGTGACAAAATGCGACATATTTAAAACCTAATTATGTACACAGTAAACAAATTGGTTTCAATGTCATATTAATTTCAATAGAACATCACCAGCAATAGATGCAATGCTATAAATAAAGCATTTTAAATGACAATAAAAGTCAGTAGGTATGAAGTAAATATCGGTCTTGGTCACAATAATAATAATACCATGATTTATATTTATACTTTATAGGCAGTTTGTTAATAGCTATGGTCTTGGTCATGCGCCTAAACAAAGAAATTTCCTATTGTTAGTTGTAAGTAGCTCAAATACATCAACTTTCAGTCCTTGTTACAACTTTTTATTGTACCTACTGTCAGGGCAAAGCTTTTTGTTTAACCATTTTTCATAATCTTCCTGGGTTATTCACCAACTCGACACGAGAGACTGGACACACTTGTGTCCAGTTGGTGAAATTCAAAATTGGTATCACTTATTATTTCGTCATCTGGACACGCCAAGATTTTTACGCGTGTCCACATAGTGAAACTTAAATGAAATCACTTTTATGTTATCGCCAATTGGACACACCCAGTTTTTTTTTATTGCAAATAAAATGGGTACCGTCAGGTTAATAATCGCCTCGTTCATTAAATTAATGAACAAGGTGATTTCATGAAAAGAGTGTACAATTCTGTTTTGTAAGTTTCAACTGTTCTATTGGGCAGCAGAGCATAAATAGTTCGAATAATGTTCGTACGATATTTTGTACTCCCAATATCGACATGATTCGTGAATAGCTGATGAAAGTTTCTAACGCATGTTTTAAACGTTCCGTCACAGAAGAATCGAGATCACAAACTAGAATACGTTGATCTCCGATGCGATCCGCAAGCAAGATTTCTTGAAACTGCTCCGGTACAATGAAAGAAAGAAGAAAAACTATGAAATATAAAATAACTAGACTATAATATGAAATATTTTGCTGTACACACGGCTACACGTCAAGCTATACAAAACCAGTTTGTCTTGGCCTCACTTTGTATGATATTTTCTCACAATGAACGGTCAGCCAATACTGGTTTTGCATAGCTTGATGTGTAGCCGTGTGTACATGCTTTTCAAAACAGGCGCTACCGATTCTTTATATAAATTATACATTTGAGAAATGCTTAAATTAGCCTCCAAATATTGTCTTTTAGTAATTGAACGGCAGTAGTGGGCCTTCATAAATGAAGTTCTGAAGAACTTCTCTTCTGAAGTTCGCTTTTGCTTACCATGCTTCCCTCGCTGGTGTTTCTGTGAGGCTCCACTTCCATGAACATCATATACCACTTTTTGTGGGATGTCTAAAGTTCCCAAATAAAACTGTTGACATACTCGTTTCAGTGTACCTTGTGTATCAAAATACAACATGTAAGAGAATTTCTTTTTACTTGAATTGCACGTACTACGTTTCCAAGTTTTTTTTTCTGTAGTATGTTAAATAAAATTATATTTTTTTGGACCTGGAAAGTGGCCCTCTTTCTCTCTCCAACTTTGCTTTGCCCGACAGGGTCCACAATGATCATGTCTTTGCAAAATCGACCACCTAAGTTCACAACCACTTAAGTTCACATTGTGGAATGCAAATGAATGTTTCTTTCTGATTACTTACGCCCCGTGTAATTATTTCCAGGTGACGAGGTGCTAGCAGTGAACGGACACGCATGCCATGAACTCGCACACGTAGAAGCGCTTGCACTGTTCAAGTCAGTGCGCAGTGGACCCATTGAACTTAGGGTGTGCAGGCGAGTCAAAAACCCACAGTGAGTATTGTTTACTATTCGTTATTGTGACCAATAACCACAATTTTATTATTCATGTATGGAATTATTTTGGATTTTCCGTAATAGAAACGCACAAAGGAACTACGTAGATCTACCATTCCCAGCGTATGGCACGTCCCACGGGCGGCGATTAGCGAGAAACGAGTAGAGTAGCAACTAAAAACCAGTTGTTTGTTTGACAAAGTCCTCGCCGATGGTGTGAACAGCCAGCGATAAACTATTAATATATTTATGTATGTCTTTTACTACCACTGAACCTACAATCTTTTGTGCGTTTCTTGAGCGAGAAAATTGTCGATAACTAGACGCTTCCTCGTCAGCGGTTGGACAGGTGCCTAAAGTTGTATATCTCATTTAGATTGCATACATCCTGTATTTTGAGAATTAGGTCCTTATTTGTCAATGGCAGGATGTTACATTGTATAGACTAGTTATTAGACAATCTAGTAACTAGTTTATTGAGAGGAAGTCACCAAGCAAAGGGACAACAGGCGATATCTACCTTGAGTTTGGGAGTGATCTAGATTCAACTCTGAAAACAATTTAGAAAAGATAAATTGTTCAGGATAATGAAAACCGTAGAAATAGCAATCACAAAAATTCCAAAAAGGATCCTGAGTTCAGACTAATGCTCGGTTTCCTAGGATAAACTCAGATAAACTCTTTCAATAATTACGCAACGATATAATTGAGCGAATTTCTTTCTCAATTGAGTTTTCAGAACCGCCATGTGTATACGAGTTTATACTCCGATTTAAACTAAACTCTAGATAAACTCCGGTTTAGAGTTGCTACAACAGAAATCGGGCATCTGTTGGTATCGGTAAACCCTATGCCCGAAAAAACCCGAAAATCCGGGTTTTTTCTAGCATATAGGATCATACACGGTGATGAAAAGTTTGTGCTAATTGATGTTTCCTTTTCTTTTTCCAGATCAACCAAAGCTAAATCGTGCACAGACCTTCTCAATGACGACGAGTGAAGCTAGAAAACACTTCTTCTGTCGAAGACTATTATTGTACATAGTATAAACGCATGAATATCTAGGTACTTCTATTTTGCATGCTGTACTTCTATCAACTGGTTTATATTATATATACTTTCTGCATGAGAGCACTGTTAGTTCCAAAAATATTCTTATTAAAAATAGAATATAGTTAAACTCGCTATAAAATAGCTATAAAGCAATCATAATATTTAAAGGAGTTAAGAAACCATTTATACTGCACTGTGTGTTAAAAGCCGCGTATCTAATCCCGTTCGAAAATGTTTTGAGATGCAAACTGCTCTATCATGAAATCGATATGTCATGGGCCTCATCGAACCGTTTCTTTATATTTCTTGAATCTTAAAGTATCTATCATTGAATGTGCCATTTAATAGTAGTTGCACATTAAACGCTTTCACTTAGGTTAGCAAAAACTTACTAAATCTGTTTAAAATAAATTCTGTACCTGACTTTAATTTCTCTATTTTTTCTTTAATTTTACAACGCTCAAACCTAGTGGATACCTAAACTGAGAAATCCAAAGATAAGAATTAGGTACTTCAGAATCAATAGATTTTCCTACCTACGTTTAAAATGTATTAGATAAGAAAATCATGTAGATACTCTAGATATAGAGCTCTAGAAGTCTAGATATAAACTTTTGCGACAGATATTCATTAGTTTTATAAAAATCTAGTGACACTCTTTGGTCAATACATAGTGTTAGACTTAAAATTAAATTAAATAAAAATTGTCTATGAATTTATTATTACGTGCAATAAAATTATATCGACTATTTTAAAAGTAGAATTGTGCACTCTTGAAGTTATGATCTGTCTACTGTGATAGTTTATTTTTTTTAATTGAAATTATTTTTGAGTATTCGTTCGTCAATTATTATTTGGTTATACTGTAGTAGATTTTGACACAAGCAGCATCTAGAGACCAATATAAATCTTCTAAAACCGCAACAGAGAACTGTGTATTCACCTGTATCAAGCCCTTTCTACAGAATACCTACTTACAAACTTGTTAGACTGAGCATCTTATGTAATTATTTTTCGTTTTCCATTACATAATGTTTGTCAATAACTTTTATGGTATCTAATATCTTTTACAAACGTTTAATTATGATTATTTAAATTTTAATTATTATTGTCTGCATGACCTCAAGACCTTTTCAATTGGCACAAGACATTTTCCAGTGATTCTATTTATATTAAAGTATTTGATTGTTGGTGTAATCACTCGTAGTTAAATTCGAGTATTGATTGTTGTTTAGAATATTATCTGCGGTAACAAAAGAGTAAATCTAGATTGAAAAATAACACTGGCGATTAAGGTGTTTATTTATAAACGTTCCTCAAAGTTAAGTTATAATTATCGACTGTTTAGCAATACATCTTTGACGTTTAAAGGTCTCTTAACTTTAAGCAACGTTTGTAAATAAAGTGGTAAATTACTATGGCAATGTTGGGCACCGGCTAGGTATGTACACCAAATTATTACAATCTTCCATTGAAATTATTTCTTAACTGAATGCCTAAAACTTAGGCATATTTTTCTATTAGTTTGGTTCAGTCGGTGCCCAGCATTATCAGCTGCGATCAAGTATCTCGAATAATTTTAAGTAACTAACTTATGCTATCTGAATACGACAATTTATTCAAAGTAAAGTTGATCAGCCAACTCTGGTACAGTGAGCTTCAAACTTTGTGGCGGTTCTGCGGTGTAATTGCGTAACACACTAATAGAATAGTAGCAATGGTTTTCATTTTGACAGTTCAACAACATTCATTGCGTTATTTACGTTGCGGAGCAAACAAATTTTTCGAACATATGGAGCAATGGTTTAGCCATATCCTTTAAATGATTCAGATTGTGTTGGACTGTGTGTTAAGCAATTAGGGTGCTACCGGCTGCGCAGTACCCCACATGTCACATGTATTTGTTACTGCGCAGCTACTCGCCTCGAGTTCAGAGCTGCCATAAAGTTTGCTGACTACTATAACTACGAAAACCAACCCTACTGCTACGACATAAAGGCGCTGTCATATCAAATTGTTACCCTGAGGTACGGTTAACTATACTTACGCAGCTCTACGGTGTTATTTTTCAATTATGATTTACAAATTATGCTTGAAAGAAAATCTATGTATTTTCGATGTTCGCTCGCGTTTTAACGAGTGATAAATCAATCTGTCTCTAACATAGCTAACGCAATTATTATAATTAAGTAGGTGTCATTTTCTAATCGTTCGAAAAGGCTTATTATTTTATTATAGATAGGAACATATCATCAATTTATAATTGTAATAATTGATTGTTTAAATATAATAATCATAAATATAGCTGTGTATGTTTTATTTCATATTCCCTTCATATAATAAAGGTTTTATTTGGGCAAAAAATAGGTCGATATTATTTTTGGGGCCTGGCGTATTGACAGTCGACGCTCCTAATTCCGGCGTGCTTGTTCGGGTCGGCATTAATTGCCACAGACGGACGGTGGAATCGAATATATGTTCGGGTCGTTGTATTCAGGTTTTTTTATTATTTTTTTCACTCTTTATACTTTGTTATAGTTTTGGAATCATCTCCTTTATTTTGATACCCAACATGGTCATGGCACAATTTTTTTTTCAAGACATTAAGTACTTAATGAAAGTCGAAAATCAGCCATTTTGTTTTCGTGAACTAGACAAGTCGATTACTCATCGCGTATCCACCCAGCCGTGTGGGTTCTTCGAGACTATAATGAATCCCACGTACAAAGACATACAACCTACGCGTGAAAAACATAACTCTGTCTTTGCTGTCGCGCATCTGGCAAAAAGGATTAGCAACTGCAACATGGCAATTTAATGAAGGTCGGCCAAACGCTACGAGCCGAATGAAAGCCTGTATAAAGATGAAGCCAAAAGAATATTTTTGTAGTAATTGCTTCGGGTCTGTTTTGTTGTTCATCTTCTTGTGTCGCTGGCACGACTTTATTTAAAGGCGGATACAGACATTGTGAGGCATGTGCTTCTTCTGCCTCAGTCTGAGGCATTTGACATATAAAAAAATCACTTACGGCGCATACCACGCTCTGTCTGGATGCACCTTTAGTTTTTGTTGGCCCAAAACTTTGACACTTTCACGGCGTCGCCGGTGGCAGCACAGGTCACTTTGACTGCATATTTTGGGACACAGAGGGCAGGTTACGAGGTGAGCATGGTATGCGACATAGCTCCACAATCACACCCTACTGCCGTTCCGTCAACGTAGCCCAGCCACCACCAGGTTGTTCATTAAATACTGCCGAATCGAATGTGGCGACTCGAATAAGACCTCAATCCAGCCCAGAGGCAGGGATGAGATCTACGGTGGAACGAGCTTGCCCAGAAGAAGCCTATTCACTCTCGCCTTGAAGAGATTCGGGTTGTATGAACTCGGGAATGCAGACGCAGGCAGACGATTCCACTCCTTAGCTGTGCGCATCAGAAAAGAGGACGAGAAGCGCTTAGTGCGTAAATATGGTATATTAACCAAATAGGGGTGGTATCCCGCAGTGCGTCTGGACTCTCGATGGTAGAAAGGTGAAGGCGGGATGAGCTCATGTAGCTCTTGAGCACACTCCCCGAAGTACAGTCTGTAGAAGACGGACAGACAGGCAACACTTCGCCGGTGAGCCAAACTGTGAAATTTGCCTCCACCAGCTTTTTATCGCCAATGAGTCTCTTAGCTCTGCGCTCCACTGAGTCTAAAGTGGCGAGTTGGTATTTAGCTGAGCCATCCCATAGGTGACTGCAGTGCTCCATACACGATCGGACTTGTGCTTTGTAAAGGGTTAAAAGCTGTCCCGGTGTGAATTACCGCTTAACCTTTTTCAGGATGCCCAGCTTTTTGGCCGCCGTTTGTGCTTTAGACTCTTACTAGACGTACTGACGGGAAAATTTTGATGCACAGCAATAAATAGCCGATACAAGAGAAGGAAAACTTTGTTGCTCAGGGTGATATCGATGGTTTTCACTGTCGTAGGCATCTATGGCGCAGGCATATCTATTGAGATATGCCTGAGGCCTGTCTTTTTCAAATAGCGGTTAGCACCAGCATCTCTCCAACATCGAAATTTACAACTGTCTAAGATTTAACCTAGACCTACACTATTCTTCAACGTTTAAATCGAAGAGTAGGTCTGTTCTGATATCTTTATGTTCTTGGTCGTACTTAAAGTTCATTCTTGTGTAACAAACAGAAGCGCAAGCTTACTTTCGCAGTAATAAAGCTTAAGATAAATACCAAATCTCCGAAGTGCGTGTATGACCAATGTATGAATGAACGGAAAAGGTGTATGTAATGTACCTAGGTATGTCGTAACAGGTGGCGTTATGTAGTTTCTGCCAACCCCCATGGGAAAAAAGGGCGAGTTTATGTATGTATGATTATTACGCCTTTTGTGCGAGAGAGAGCAACGAGATAAAGATATTTAATAGAAAGCTAGCAATAAATAATTGTAATATGGCGCCACAATGATAAATGCAAAAAAAATACCAACATTTAAGGCATGGCAGTCATTTAATGTTTTATTTAAATGTAAAATACATATAAATGTCATAATTAATCATAAACTATTCATTAATCACTATAGAACAACCAACGAGAGAAGTCACTTTTTTGACATAACCAGAACTCAATCAATCTGCCTACCCTTTATCCAATATAGGGGTCGCCTTCCAGTCTAAACGGATGCAGCTAAACAAACAACTAGAACTATTACTAATAAATTTTATAGATTCCAGGATTTGTTGAATATAAGTAGCTATTATTGCCAGCTCAGTCGAACGCAGGCATCTCTCTCTGCTTCTTGATCATGAGAATCTAAAGGTCACATGTCAACTGATGTCTACAATATCTCCAATATTAACTAGCCCCGTACTACTCTGCTAGGCAAATCCTTACCTACCGCTTTTTCGAATTGCGTGTTTTTATGCAATTTTTTTCAAATGCAATAAAATGACTCCTTCATTGTAAACTGTGGTAGTCCTCATTCTTCTAAGTGACTTCCCGGTCAGTAACATCAAGGCGTTGCTAGCCTTCCTTGAGGAGCTGGGGTGGCTCGAATAATCGATTATCCCACCCATACGCAAAATATGCGCATTGAAATGGAGTTCCGGACACCAGCCCGTATTACAAATTACCTAAGTGTCTTCTCTTGTTGATTTCAACGCATTATTCGTAAATTACCTGTTCAACTTTTGTATCAAAATAAATCTGGCCTACTTTAGAATCATAAAGCTCATAGTCACCTAAGTCGTGTTGTCCAAAATACTTTGCTATAATACATATAAAAATATTCAGAGGTGTTGCTAGTTCTTTTGCGTTTTCATCATCCAAATTTAGACCGGCTCTGAAAATGAAAACATAAAGGTATTAATCATCAGCCGATTTTGTATGATCAGTTCCAAAACTATCTGATGCAAATGTAAATAAATGGATCAGAAAACGTGGATGCAAATTTCTAGCATAATCAGCCTATAATGTTCCCACTGCTGGGACGCGGGCCTCCTCTCGGTGAGAGGGAGTGGGCCGTAATAAAGATCTTTGACTTTGACCTGCACGGGACAGGTAAAAGTCAAAGTCAAAGATCTTTATTGCGAGACAGTGGTTACAGAGTTGTTATTATGTTAATTGGTGAGCTTTTGCACTGCTCCACCATGTTAGGCATACAATAGTTTCAGTTTGTTATATTAGACCTAAGTTTATGTGGTATTATTAATTCAATACACATTTCACTTGTAATAGAGCTTTATTTTGCATCAAAACATAAAAACAGTTTGGCACTAACTCATCACGAATATGTCGGACAAAAATTCATGAACTGTATAATATGGTCTGTTTAATAAGAAGTCATTTAATTTTTTCTTACAAAATTTAATGTTTTTAATTTCTCTTATTTGCTTAGGAAGCTTATTATAAATTCGTGAAGACATTCCGAAGAAACTTTTGGGCTGTTTTTGAGGGCATATTATTTGCTATTTTGGCATTCCGACGGGAGTGCAGGTTACCAAACTTTTCCCCATTGCTTTTTACGAATGTAGCGACCTCATAGATGTAAACGGCAGGAAAGGTTAAAATCTTAAGCTATCATAATATGGCTCACAGCTATCTGTGGCACGTAAGCCACAAACAACTCTGAGACATTTCTTTTGAGCCCTAAAAGCAAGTTCCCTGTCTGTAGCATTCCCCCAATAAATTAGTCCCTATCTAAGCGTAAGGGTTGAATGTCTTCGAATATTTGGTTCTAGGACATGCCGGTTTCCTCACGGTTTTGTGAGCAGTGGTGATGAAATAATTTACACAAAGTAAAGCTCATATCTGGGTTCGAGCTTACGACCTACAGCTCTTAAGTCGTGACCGTTACCACTTGGCCACCACTGCTCGACAATTTGTAGTGCTACTAACAAATTTTTTTTTTTTGCCCCACACTAGGAATTTCTCCTGTATCGTGGGTGCGTTTACAAACATTTAAACTCACATACACAAACAGCCAGGCCCGGAACAACTACTTGTAGGTCATACAAATATTTGTTCCGTGCGGGAATCGAACCCACGACACGCAGCGCAGTCAATCGCTTAACCACTGCGCCAACCGTATCGTCAAAATAAAATTGAGTGCTATGATTTAATTATTTAAAAACTTAAATGCAAAATTATTATTTTACATCGCCTTTTCATTTGACAATTGAGGTTAATTATCATTGGATGATTTTTCGATTACTATTTAATAACATTATTCAAACAATAATTGTTAGAGAAAGTAGTGAGGTATAAAATATAAACCGACTAGATGCTAAATACAGTGAATGTGAAAACTAATTCCCTTTGATGAGTGATTGCATGAGAATTTTACCTGAACAGAGTTTGTTTACAACTTTATCAGATAGTTTTGAAACAGACATTAATTATTTACAATACTTATTAATTAGCTGAAATAAATAGGAAAGGTGACAGATTTATTTGAAGATCATAACAATATGTGTCACAAAGTAGTTTTATGTAGTTCTCTTATATCTTCTCTATTACAACCTGAGGTCAAGGGGTGGAGCATTCGATGAGGCTAAATCTTTCAGGGGCTTCTTTGAAAGTATAAATATGCTGAAAAATTTGGGTTATAGTATTACCTTATTTCTGCACATCTTCTGCACAGATTTCTTAATATAAAGCTATCATCAGACTGTGGTGGATGTCTTGTTACAGTGAGAAGTGCATGTAGCCATAATCCTGAAATTGAGAAGAAGAAAGATAAAAAATCAAGTATCTTGACTTAGCACATGAGGTAGTCGACATGTGGGATGTGGACTCTGCAATCATTGTACCGCCAATTGTTACAATTAAAAATACCTCAGGAGGCTCTCATACTCATTACGCGGCTGGGGCAAGGGCTTGATTCATAGTGAGGAGGTTCTGTAGAGCCCTGACCACCGGCAGCTTGGACCCTGTTCCTAATACTGATGGGCAACTATTTTTTATATTATGTAATATATATTTAATTAATATGTATGTAAGGGCTGATTTTTCCAATGCCAGATAATTTTATGGGAGGAATAATTTTATCTGTCGACTGAAAACTGAAATAAAGGGGATTCATCATCTGCCTAGCCTTTTCCCAACTATGTTGGGGTCGGCTTCCAGTCTAACCGGATGCAGCTGAATACCAGTATTTGACATGGAGCGACTGCCTATCTGACCTTCACAAACCAGTTACTGGGTAATACGATACCCCTTGGTAAGACTGGTTGTCAGACTTTCGGGCTTCTGACTACCCGTAACGACTGTCAAAGATCCACGAATGACAGCAGGGACCAACGGCTTAACATGCTTTCCGAGGCACGGAGGGGTCTCGGTATGTAAAGATGGTCACCCATCCACAGACCAACCGCGGCAAGCGTAGCTTAACCTGACCGATCGACCTGTGCGGCTGTTATTATTTAGCCACGGGCCCCTCGTAATCATAAATAACAACAAGCAACTAACAATGAATGTTTTTCCATTAAAAATTCTTATTGGTTTAATAATGCCAACTATTAGCAGTTCAAGTGTGGGACTCCAGCACTGTTTTAATACCTATGGTACAGCCAGTATTCCTGCAATATTATTGAAGATGAATAAAAAGCGGTTATACCTGTTCTACGATCAATAGACTCTCCTGGTTTCACTCTATGCAGCAGTGAAAGAATTGTGTCCAGGCCTGTTTCAACAACATTATGTGTCAATCCAACAACATGGGACAAGGTAGGTTCAGTACTTTCAAACACCTTTTTCCATAGTATTTCTCCATCCTTCATAAAATCCTTGTATGTGTCATGGAAGATTAAAGACATTGTCTCTTTCTTTCGTGCAGTCATGCGAATAACGTACATGTGAAGGTCTGAAAAATCTGCTATTTGTATATTTTGCCATTCTACAGTTGGTTTAATCTTGTCTAAGCCAGAAGAGCCAACACCTTTAGGATTTTCAGGTTCAGACTGTAAAAAGATGATATGATGATTATTGACGATGGACTTCAGCTATAAAACAACATTGAGTGAAGAAAAGTTGAATTGTTACCTCAGTAATATTGGTGTTACGCTTTTTATTAAATTTGGATAATACATCTAATTTACACCTAGTTACTGTAGCACATTTGGCACGTTCCTTCATTACTTTTAATAGATACTCCTCGCCATTAGTTGGTATTTCCCTTTCTATAACATTAGGGTTGATTTGAAAACATTGTGATCCTGTGTACTCCTGGTCATTGTCATCATTTCCTTTCTTATTAAACACAACTTTTTTATCAGTCATTTTATTAAATGTGCTTCACGCCGCAAGGAGTCTTAATATTAAATAACTTTTTACAATCTTGTTTTATAATAAATTGTTTCTGTTCTTGTCTTGGTTCTGTGAAATAAACTTTTGAATAGCGATGCGCGATGGCGAGATTGTATTCGATTGTTTGAACATCTCGACGATCTCGACTGATCTCGATGGTTCTCGATTGTTTCGAATTGGACTCGAGTCCGATTCGGTCTGATAGAGCTTTTATTGCGACTGGCGTATGGCGCGTTCATTCGAGAGTTTTTCCTCGATAGTTTAGTTTCGCGAGTTCTTGACTTGCGTTGTGATTGCGAATCCAAACTAATTCTTTCAACAAGAGCAATCGAAAATAATCAATACCGCGACGGGAATAAAATGTAAGTAGTTAACTTACGTACGAATAATTAGATAGAAGGAATCGTGAAAATAAATAAAACATATCGAGGGTTCATATTTAATCTGTTTTTTTATTCGAACAGTCGAAGACTAGCGGTCGATTCCATTGACTCGAAACAATCAAAAAACATTTCGATTGTTTTGTACAAAGGCGAGTCGATTATTGGTTCGATGGTTTATTATAACGACTCCGATTCTTTCAATCGTTAAAACATCTCGGAATCACCATCACTACTTTTAAATTGACAACTGGCTGGCAGCCCAGGCTGACATTGGCAGTAATGTTGTACTGACTTAAGAGTTTTGGGGTGCCAGTTTAAAATAAAGTAGTGACGCGGTTTCTTTAAAATCCCGGAACCGGCTATCGTATCGAAAATTACACATTTCGATAATCCGATGCCTCGCCACCAACAACAAACAGTCATCGGAAGTTTTTCAGGAAAAACTCTCACTTCTTCTCCACAATAGCCAAAAACAATAGACTTACAAAAGGGACCCCACCAAGTTAAAAAACCAATTTTGTAATAGTACGTGAAGGGCGGGCGTTTTTGGGGGACTGTCTTTTGTAATTTTGACGTTCGAAAAGTGCTGATTCTCAGCCTAATTTGAATAAATGACATTTGATTTTGAGTACTCTCCACTATAGAAACAGCTAACTTAAGTCCATTAAAATATTTAACCATATTTCAAAACTAATACGAGAGCTACCATTTAATTTAAAAAAAAAGTCTAAAAAATTGGGTTCTCCAAAATAATTTCTACACAGAATTTTTTGACTAAAAGTGTAATATGCAATATATTATGTAATATGTTTTTTTTTTTTAAATTAAAATACAAAGATTTATTTATTAGAAATGTTGTTATTGTTGTGTTTTTATTTTATTTTATATTATTTAATATAGTACAATAATGTCCATAGTATAAGTGTTTTGTATTGTTTATTAAAGTGTATATAGTATAATTACTTAATTAGTTAGGTTTTATACCAGCCACGTGTAGTACATACAGTTCACATTGTAAATATTCGTATGCCGCTAGTAGCGGCGGATGTGTCGATCTTATCCATATGTATGGTACCAACCACTACCATATCCGAAGAATAAATGTCTTTGTCTTTGAAGAATAACGGTCGTCTATTTGATTATGGGCTGATTTTTCAATCGACAGATATTTTTTATTCGTGGAATAAAATTGACGTCTGACAGTTTTTGTATGGAAGAACTGTCAAAAATTCAAAATTATTCCTCCGATAAAATTATCTGGCGTTGGAAAAAGCAGCCCTAAGGACTGATTTTTTAATCGACTGATTATTTTTATTAGTGGAAAAAACTTTACATCAGACAGATTTTGTATGTAGAACTGTCAAAAATTCAAAATTATTCCTTGGATAAAAATTATCTGGCGTTGGAAAAACCAGCCCTTAGACAGACAAAATTTTCAGGTTTTGGACTTGTGCACATCGTTTATAGGACTCGAACGGTAACATTGATTGATGTTCGATACGGTACGGAAGCGTATCGAGTAGTTGTGAATAGATACTGTAGGTTTTTGACAGCGCTCACGGTGATATTATTTTAGGGCATGGACGGCGTTATCGCAAGATGGCGCATGTAATGACAACATCTATGACGTTTCACGAGACATCGTTATCGCACTCAAGCTAATTCGGATCGGGTAAACAGCCGCTAAAATCGATTACAGCACAGCTCGGAACGCACTCCAAATGTTTGTTTTATTGTCATTGTTTGATTTTGTCAACACGGAAGACGAGGCGGGTATGGCCTGGCCTATCCATTGGTCGAATAAAAAAAAAAAAATTTGTCAACTCAACTGTCAATGTCAAGTCAAAGTGTCAAACAACGAATTTGCTTGCTATTGCCGTTTGCCGAGACAGACAGACTTGTTGTGCCGACTGCCGTGCCATATTTATTGACTCATTGATGAGTTTTGTTTATTTCACGTGTTTCAGTATTATTTATTCGTTACCTACAGGATTTATTACTTCCTGAACGGAATAACGCTGGCGGACTATAATTTTCATAAAATATAACCACAATAGAAAACGCAATGCAAAGTCGTTATTTTGAGCTCAGATATTGATAATGTCTACTTCAAGTAACATTTCGCAGTCAACTTATTCCCCATCAGAACCAGAAACTCCTCAAGTAAGTTCTAATCAAAATATATTATACCTCTTCCCTTCGATCATCGCCGGGAGGCTTGCTACTGGATTAGACTGGAGAGTTAGGAGAATTATGAGCCTAACAAGAAAACCAATACTAATCCATATTTCTCATCATAGGTGATTAATTTACTAATTAATTTATAAGGCACACCAAACACCTTTTTACTAATGAATACTTAGATTGTTTTTCTTTTTTTCCTTTAGCCTATATTGTCCCACTGCTGGGCAAAGACCTCCCCTATATTCTTCCAACTTTCCTTGTTAACCACTTACAAAAACTTCCTGTGTAAATACGTCAATTACAGGGGTGCACATAATTCACAAAGTAGGAAGAATAGATTTTTTACATTTTAGTACTAAAAAAAAAACTTTTAGCAAAACGAGTTTTGTTTAAGTATAGTGCCTATAATTAGATTAAATTAAAAACTTGATTAGGTAAATAATTATGATTGTAAAAGAAGACATGGAGTTATTGCAATAATCAAATCAACTCAGCGTATCGCAGTCCAATGCTGGACATGGCCTCTCCCATGCTATGTCACAACACCCTGTCCTCCGCCTATAATCAACAACAAGTAACACAATAATCAATGAAACATCAAATTCTGATTTCAGAGTACAACTCAAAGTAGAATTCAGAATTTTGACCAATCACTGAACCATGCTGATCTAGGACTCAGCATTGAACAATCGTTGAAAAATGCACAAAAAGAATTGCACCAAAAGAGAATACAATCATTAAGGAAAGAGCTTGACTACCTAAAATCTACTGAGTGGGAGTTTGAGTATGACAAAGGATTTGTACAATAAGTATAATTAAATTAAAAAAATAAGCTAAATAACTGTTTCAAGATGGTTTCCTACCTAAAGTCATTTTTTAGTTATTTATTTTCCAACAATTCATTAGAGGAATATGATAATGAAATGGAAAACTATTTAGCTGAAGAGCTTCTTAAAATTGATTTAGAACAGGAAGAAAAATATGATGATGTTACAGATACACCCAGAAATGATTGTTTTGAAAGGACAGGTAAGTTATTTATACCTTTATGTATAAGTCAGATCAAAATAACTAAGGGCTCAAAAATCAAAATTTTTATTTTGACCTTTTTTTCTATGTCAGATCAAAATGACTAAGGGCTGATTTTTCCAATGCCAGATAAATTTATCTGCGGAATAATTTTGAACTTTTTAGTTTTTCCATACAAAATCTGTCGAGATGTCAATTTTATACCACAAGTGGAATCGTCTGCCTGTGTCTACATTCCCGAGTTCATACAACCCGAATCTCTTCAAGGCGAGAGTGAATAGGCTTCTTCTGGGCAAGCTCGTTCCACCGTAGATCTCATCCCTGCCTCTGGGCTGGATTGAGGTCAAGAGTGAGCCCATTGTCAATAAAAAAAAAAACAAATAAAATTATCTGTTGATTGAAAAATCAGCCCTAAGAGTATTTTGCGAATTTTATCTGTATTAGGTACTAGAATTGTCGCACTGACGGGACTGTAAATCAGTATTAGTGGTTTGAGCTATTTTATAAAATAATATTTTTTGAGCTTCAATTTCTAGGTGTATTTTTTCAGTAATAACACATACATCAAAGTAATTATTATTTCTAGGGGTAATAACCTACATTAATAGTGAGGGCAACTATGTTCTCATTGATGGAACATTCTATTATGACACTACTGCTTGCTCGATAACATTCCAACTAAATGACAAGGTATTATACCTATGCTATAAAGATTCTAAAGAGTCCCTGGTTGTGGTGCGGATCCTACAGAACCAAGGAGAGCATTGGGGTGACTTTGATGTTGATGTTCAAGAAAGTGGTTATAAAGTAATAGAACATGTCTTCATCGGCGAAGTTGAATATCGACAGGACCGTATGGTTATTATCAAAGAAAGTGACCTGAAATTCAGTCTGGATAATGTTATTGCCACATTTGTTCCTGTTCAAGGAGATTTACTGGAATTGATGTGTAAAGTTAAATATGATGAAGAGAATCCTATGGATATAGCTCATAACAATGTGAGTTTAACATTTAATTTGATTACAGTGTATCAATTATATTTAGGAAACTGAAACAACACTTAACATTCTTAAAAATATTTCTGTTGCTACAATACTTTGTCATGATGACAGTCAGACGGACAGCTTAAGTCTTGACAGTGCTAGGAGTTTAATTTTTACTGATGATAACATTTATTTGTATAGGTAGTGGAAGTAATTTCATTCCGCCCATTGAGAAGTAAAGTGCTATCTTCTACTATAACTAAATGGGATGGAGAAGAAGGAACATGTGACAGACAAATATTCTTCAACAAATATTGTAATATCATTGGTGGCGAACCACATGTTGGAGCTAAGGTAAGATTATAATAATATTTATGGTGTGCAAGTCAACCCCTGCCTTTTTATCTGTGAATATTATATTATCATTGGTCAGGCAGGGGACAGTCCTTCCATAGTTCAAGGTCCACTATAGCTAACCCAAACCCATAGCCCAATATCTTTTGTTCCCGTGTTCTGCAACAGTCCTGCACCAACCGGGGGTTGTCCTTGGGTGCACTTCCATAGTGCATACAGGGATAATCGTCGGTTGGTGCCTCCTTATCATTTAAAATGGTCTAAGAGGCCTCTGCGAGATGGCTTCGGCCCCTGGTACGCCTTCCTAAGATCCAAGTCACCAGGGTCCCGATATATGCAAAAGATATTAAAAAAAAAAAAAAAAAACATAGCCCTGTAATAAAGCAATTTCACGGCAGCACGGCTTTTTTTTATTCATACACCGCCGACGCGCGTAGTGTGCTACAGAAACGCGCTGCAAACGCAACTAGTTTCTAGATTAGCAAGGCAGATAAAAGAAAAGTTGAAGTGAAAGATATTTTGTCTTATTCCGTGGCAACAACACTTAAAGTGCTTTATAAAAATCTTCAATCCCCTTTGAATGTCAATCTCATTAGTTTAATGCTATGGGGAAAGTTATACTATTCCATTTTTATTATTCGTCGAAACCTTTAGTTTTAGCTTATAAGGAGGATGAGAAACATATTGAGCTGACCAAAGTTACATATATGACCCGGTCAGACCTTTCAGTCATGACCATTTGTTTGCCTTCTTTGATTGGTTTTTTTTTTTTTTTTTACTTTTATCTCACCTATTACAGGCTCTTATTGAGGCTGTGGAGAGCAATCAAGGTGCTTGCCCTTGGAGAGTGATAAAAATGGATATAATAGAAAGTGCAAAAATCATTGCAACCACTCCGGATGTAGACGATATAGAAGGAAGAAGCTTAGAAACAGAGAAACTTTATAATATTGAAATAACACACCCTCTTAAGTTTGAAAACGTTCATTTTCATGAAAAACCACAAATAAATCTCGTCATAACAAACAAGGGTAATCAACAAATTATAATGTATAAATGGATGCTACTGTGCAAAAAGAGAGATTCCCAAATCAGTATAAGCCCAAGTTTAGACAATTCCACGAGGTTGTACCCAAATAGACCATTTTATTTATCAGTCACTTGTCATCCAAAATTTTATGGAAAATCTAAGGAACACATGATAATAACCTTTAGAGGATTCAAAATTGAAAGATTGATTGAAATACACATTTTAAGTGACATCGTTTCTACTAATCCAAGTGTGAACAACAATGTTTACAGACAGAATGGAAATGGATATGAAGAAAATGCTAACATAATGAAGAAAATCAGAAATGGGCCTGATAAAAATCATGTACGTGGAGTGCGATTAATGAAGGCTCCGAATTTTGTTGCAGTGAGAACAGGACAATATATAATACCGGATAAAGTTTGGTCTGCGGTTTTAGGTAACAATTATGAACACACTTCTAATCACCATGACATTTTTGACAGAATTGAGTCCCGTTTGCCTTGTCTATTACAAAATTTGAATATTACCAACTACATGGATAAATGGCACACTCTGTTATACTTGGAAGAGATTCAATTAACAGTCAATATGAAGTGTTTTAGTATGCCATCTGCATTTTTAGTAAAACATCAGGAGTATCTTGGTCTGGAAGTAAAAAAGTTGGCTGAAAAGAGGCCCTCTTTAATCATAGGAGACAAAGTTTTTGTGAAAGACATATGGGATGATAAAGCTTCTACATATGAGGGCTTTATTCATGTTATTAGAGGTGACTTAGTACTGATAAAGTTCCATCCTCGATTCCATGAAACTTACCAGGGAAGTGATGTTTCTGTAGAATTCCATTTCAACAGAAATCAAGTCAGAAAATCTCACCATGCAGTTAATTTGGCAATATCTACATTGGGGCCAGATGTATTATTCCCATCTCGTCTATTGACGCGGCCACCGCAAGTACCGTTGGAAAAATTAAAAACGATGAAATGGTTCAATCCAAGCTTGAACAGTCGTCAAAAAGAGGCTGTAACAAATATTTTAATTGGGGAGTGCCGTCCGATGCCTTACTGCATATATGGACCACCTGGCACAGGAAAAACCGTCACTGTTGTAGAGACCTTGTTGCAAATACTCACGCTTCTACCCGACAGCAGAATTTTAGTAGCAACCCCGTCAAACAGTGCAGCCAATTTAATAACAGAAAGACTATTACAATACAGGCTACTATTTTCAAGTTCTATAATAAGACTCATTGCAAACTATTTGGTTGACTCTGAAAACATTTCAGACGTAATAAAACCTTATTGCGCAACATTAAACATAGCTAGAGAAAATACATCAAGACCGACTCATGCCGTTCAAGGTGGCGTTAATGTGAATGTATCAGCATCCTATATTGGAAGATATCGAGTTACTATCGGGACATGTCACTGTCTCGGGTCATTAGCGCACATTGACCTTCCTAAAGGGCACTATACACACATAATAGTAGATGAAGCTGGACAGGCAATAGAACCTGAGATAATGATCCCTATGACATTCGTTAATAAAGAAAGTGGTCAAATTATTGTAGCCGGTGACCCAATGCAGCTTGGGCCGGTTGTAATATCGAAATATTGCCTCGAGTACGGAATGGATATATCATATCTGTCAAGAATGCTTGAAACATTCCCATACCAAAAAGACTTTGCTGCATTCGAAAATGGTTTTAATAATAAGTTGGTTACGCAGTTAACTGATAACTACAGGTCTTTGCAAGAAGTGTTAACATTGCCCAGTGAAATGTTTTATGATGCATCTTTAGTTGCTAAAATAGACCGAAAAACGCCATTTATACAGAAAATTCTTGACGTAGTTTCTGAGATATTTGAAATGAGTGACGATGTTAAAACTGGTGGAATATTTGTGTATGGCGTTAAAGGCAATAATGCGAGAGCAGTTGACAGTCCTTCTTGGTATAATCCTGAAGAAGCTTCTATGGTTGCTTTGACTGTGTGTAAACTGTATAGGAGAAATGTAACACCTGATGAAGTTGGTATCATTACACCTTATCTAGCACAGGTAATGTCCTGCTATGAATAAAATAATATCCTTGAACTAATCAGACGGCCAATTCTCGTAATTTTAAGAACATTCACAGTCTGATCTCGGTCTCGATCTGTCAAAAATACCTACATTTTTGATAAGTTTTTGACATTTGTTTGTCGCCGATATGCGACTGCGACTAGATTTTGCACGTTTTACGTTTTTAATTACGAGAATTGACCTTCAGATGCGCTTTCCAACTGTATATGAAATCCCAAAATGCTGTTTGGTTAAATTCTAGCCTTGTCCAATCCAGTTTGCATAATGCATAATCAGCCTATAATGTTCCCCCTGCTGGGGACACAGGCTTCTCTGTGAAAGGGGGCTCAATTTAGTTTAGTTCAATTCAATTCAGTCTAGTTCTAATCACAACTTACTTGTCACACTACCATCGATAACGAACTTGTATTCACATGCTTCATTTTTACAGATAAAACATCTACGGCGTCTATTCGACAACATGAACTTAGAGCGTCCAAAAATCGGCACCGTCGAAGAGTTCCAAGGTCAAGAACGACCTATCGTGATCATATCAACAGTGCGGTCAACTGAGGCCCTAGTGGCTGAAGATCAAAAACATTTCTTAGGATTTGTTAGAAGTTCAAAGCGGTTAAATGTAGCCTTAACTCGAGCTCAAGTAGCTGTAATCTTATTATGTGACCCACATTTGCTAAGGACTGACCCCTTATGGAGAAAAGTCATAAATCACGCAATCAAAGAAAACAAATACATGGGATGTGATTTGCCGCGTGTGACTGATGAGTGTAATGAGCAAATAGATTTAGAATAAATAGGTTAAGAAACTAGACATAAGTTATGAAATATAATGGCGAGCGCCTACCGGAAGGCGCAGCCAAGGTAGGCCACAAGTTGTCCCGACGACCTGGGACCTATTTCAATATTTTACAGTGACATTATAAAAAAAATGACGTACGAAAATGACGATGATGAATTATATCATTTTGGGTTATTCCGTTTATGCACCCTAAGGTGGATACGCGGAAACGCATGTCCAAGAATCCACCCAAGACCTAGTTGGATAAATGGAATTTGTATGCTTAGGGACATGCGATTGCAACATGTCCCGCGTCACGTAAAATGTTGCGAAACTTGTTGCGGGACATATTGCAACGTTGCAGCGACACCTAGATTGAGTGTTGCGCGTCATGTTGCGGGACAAAATGTCCCCTAGTGTATCAGAGGTTTTATTTTACTTGTACCAACAATTTGTTTTAAGTTTTAACGCTTAGCGATCGGAAAGATAGACAAATAGCTTCCATTAGAAACCGCTTAGGGTGGATGCTCCAAGGTAGCCCGCGAAATTCAAATTTTCTTACGTTTTTTGCAATTTGCTGGTCAGGTACTAAGCTGTATGTTGATTAAAATATGATTCGCGGCCATAACAAATATGTATTTACAGAATTATAATCATTAGAATCAGTAATACAACTTGTTAAGTTAGCATAATCCTAAAATGTCAAGATTTCATGAAATATTCATTCAGTAGGATTACTTGATCTTAGAGAGTTGTGTTGATGACTTTAATGATTATAGGTAATTCTGTCAATACATATTTGTTACGGCCGCGAATCATATTTTAACCAACGTACAACTTAATACTGACCAGCAAATTGCAAAAAGCGTAAGAAAATTTGAATTTCGCGGGCTACCTTGGAGCATCCACCTTAAAATAAACTTACGGCTGTGATGCCAGATGACGTAATTTTTAAGTTACCATTAGGATCATTATTTTTAATACAAAATGATGTTTCACTGTCTACTTATTTTTTATTTACCTTTTCAATCCATACTTCCATACTATGTAATACTTATATTAATATTATAAACGCGAGTAAGCAAAGCAACTACCTATGTCAGTCTCTTACCTTCCACGCCTTAGGGTGGTTGCACATCTGACTGAAGATGCGTCGAGTAATGCCAGAACCAGAACGGATAAGTACCTAGATAATAAATCATTCAATCTTACGCAAACGATGATGCATTAGTGCGTCGACCGTACTAACGAAGTAAGCCCGAAGCATCTTAACGGCTGAACGGATTTCGATGAAATTTGGCATACAGCTTCCTAATTGCGTAACACTATCAATCATAATCCGAATCATTTTGAAGGATATTGCTAATCCATTGCTTCTTATGATAGAAAAATTTGTCCACTCGGCAACGTAAATAACGCAATGAATGTTTTTGGACTGTCAAAATGAAATCCATTGTTATTGATAGTGTGTTACGCAATTACCTCGCAAGTTAGACTTTTATAACTTCTATCTACTAGGCTACAAGAAAGAGATATTTATACATCTAGCAAAACGGCACTGTCGGAAAAACCACACTCTACTAGATCAAGGCCCACCCTCGGCTACAGCGCCTTTGATGATAGTGAATTTGATATAAACCGATAGCCAAAGAATTGGGGGCACATAACTCGTAGAACATAAGGCCCGTAGGGCTGATGGGGCCAAAAGCTTCTGACCCCTCTGAAGATGATTCGTTGATGATTGATGAGAAGGTCAAGGTAAATCTGTTAGATGCGAGAAGCACAGAACCGGTCTGTGTGCAGTAAAAAGAGTACCTACACAAATCTACCCGCCTGGCTGAATGATGCCTATTTTGTGGCTGAATGATGCCTATTTTGTGGCTGAATGATGATTATTTTCTTGTTGGAAAAGGCCAATTTAAACCTGTTGCAGTCCGTCTAACCGCCTGAGTCTGACATAGACAATATTGGTCGTGTTTTCCAAAATATTATGGCGTTCCGTAAATTTTCCCCGGCTGTCCTTCATCAAGGGATTCTGGCCACCTGGCAGGGCCGCGGGTTGTTTGAAAGAGATACAGTGGCCCCTGACACCAGGCAACTGAAGGAACACGGGTGGGTTTTAGTCAGTAAAAGTCTGACACGCCCTCCCGCTCCGCCCAGAGCAGGAGAAGTCTTATATGATGATTTCCCACCCAAAAAAAGGGATTCTGGCCATAGAGAAAACCATACCTACTCATGTAGGTAATACCTAAATGGTCTAAGTATAATTAGGTACCTTACCATCTATTCAAATCATATTAAACAATGGTGGTGATATCGTATTTCCAGTAGTGAATAATAATTATGAGAGAATAATATTTAGCATACTTACTCCATAATCTGAGGGGCAATTCTCGTAATTTTAAGACCGTTCACAGTCTGAAGGCGTATTCTCGTAATTTAAAACGTTCAAAATCTAGTCGCAGTCTCATCTCAGCGACAAACAAATGTCAAAAACTTGTCAAAATGTAGGGAAATTAGTAGTATTTTTTGACAGATTGAGACAGATCAGACTGTGAACGTTCTTAAAACTACGAGAATTGCCCCTCAGATCTCAGTCTCAATCTGTCAAAAAATACTTATAATTTCCCTACATTTTGACAAGTTTTAGACATTTGTTTGTCGCCGAGATGAGACTGCGACTAGATTTTGAACGTTTTAAATTAGGTAGGTACGAGAATTGGCCTTGGTGTCTTAAGGGATTTATAATGTAGGTACACATATGGTCTACGGTAATTATATTGATTTAGCAGTACTAGAAACTGTACCTACCCGATGAAGTGGCTGGCACTTTAGCCAGTTACTTCTTGGATCATCGCGTACAACTCATTCAGATAAACATTTTCATCATAGAGTAATCCTAGTCGGCTTTTCACCTAGATTTCAGCCTGCCCTGTTTTAGCACATCTATATTGTAAGCATTCTTCATAAATGTTACCTTCATAATTATGTTGCATTTCGATAATCAGCATCCAAATTGTTTCGTTTATTAGAATTGACGGAGTTCATTAAAATGAAGGGTTAGGTACGATATATTACGTGATTTAAGGAAAAGCAACAGATGTTTGTAGTTTTATTTACCTTGACAGATTCGCATGACATTGCTGCTGATTCAAGTTTGGTTTTGACATTGACATATTGACTTGCTTCGTAAACGCACAAGCAGACGTCACGCGTTACGGATTACGAAAAACATTTATTATTTCTATTTAATTTTGGCTTTATCAGTCCTTAGTTTGCTAGTAATATAATGTTTGCAATCAAGAAATAGAACACATATTGTCAGTTTACAGTGACATTATTATTTTGTCCAGAATGGAGGCAAATGGTGCGGTTTTGTGTGACAATTTGATTAAGTGGTTGCAGACTTTAGATCTGAAAGCAAAACATGGGAATCCATCAGGTAAATGTTTATTTTGCAGCCTACACTAGCATTTGTTATGTTAGGATTAGAATTTACGCTGAGAGTCCGGTGAATCCCGGCCCACATCCCTATTAGGAGTCGACTAGTAAGTGGATAATTTCGTCACTTAGTTCTTGTTTTTATTTCATTGGGACATCACTCTTTCGTTTGCGGTATTGCTTAATTCGCAGTCATTTTCGCCATTGTAGTCTCGAATGGTTAAAGTTTAGTGTGCATAATGGTCATTCAGTCTAGTGCACATTTCTGGGAAATGTGTATCAGTAGACAGAACAGTGATAGTCTGGAGTGTTTTTGTAAAACTGCCCACACACAGTGTAACCTATAATGAAATAGGAAGATTAAACAAAAGTTACTTTAGTGAATTTGAAACAAATTAGTGTTCATTAACAGTTTATTAATAAGTAAAAGTTCTAATGGTTCTGATGACTAATACTACCTTGGACTTTTTGAAAGACATTTTGTCATTCAATGTCACCATATAAAGTGAGTGTTGATACATTCAAATTGAAGATTATCTACATACTTAAAATATTCAGGTATTTCAGCTGTTCAACTACTAAAAATCATTGAATTTAAATGAACATAAAATAAATGTGGCTGAAAGACATATAAAAACCTATAAAGTTTAATAAAAAAAGTTACGGTTCACTGACAGTTAATTTACTTTTTTTTCAGAACTGTCTGATGGTGTGGCGATTGCGGAGGCTCTCACACAAATCGCACCAGAGTATTTTAGTCCTGGGTGGAACTTGAAGATAAAAACAGATGTTGGACACAACTGGAGATTAAAAGTTAGCAACTTGAAAAAAATATTGGAGGGTGTTGTAGGTATGTAACAACTACAATATCAATTATAAAATGGTGATAAGTTTCTGATAAAATTATGCATACCTATACCATATCTGCATAGCTATTCACAACCATATGACAGGTTGTTGTCATTCGTGGATCTTTGACAGTCGTTACGGGTAGTCAGAAGCCCGAAAGTCTGACAACCAGTCTTACCAAGGGGTATCGTATTACCCAGTAACTGGGTTGTGGAGGTCAGATAGGCAGTCGCTCCATGTAAAATACTGGTATTCAGCTGCATCCGGTTAGACTGGAAGCCGACCCCAACATAGTTGGGAAAAGGCTAGGCAGATGATGATGAGAGGTTGTTGAAAATGACACATTTTCAATTACTAATTTGCCTTGCCCCTGACAGCAAATAGCTGTCGGAAGAATAGAAGTTTTTTATTTGATTGAAAGTGACAAAAATTTTCGGTTTTTGATTTGTGAACAAACCCTGTTCACAAATCAAAAACCGAAAATTTTTGTAAAGTACCGTAGGGCTCTTGTGATAACATTTTTGATGTTCAATTTGGCACAGAAGCATATCAAATGGTTGTGAATAGCTATGCAGATAGGATTAGTAACACTAAATTTTTAGAGACCCAAATAAGTGTTTCAAATGCTCCAATAAATTGTTTAAATATTCAAGAAGTATGTTTAATCTTGAATAGATTAACTTTAATGTCTTCTTCAATGCTAAATTAGCATAAAAGTAATATTATTCAACATAAATGAAAACACACACAGTACCAACACATTAAAATTTCCTGTTTGATAACTCTATTTTAAGTAGTGTTTTGAAGCCTATTGGCATCACATTTTATCTGCTTACCTACTATTAAAAATATAATCAGCTGTAGAGACAATAAAATTATTGTGATGTCATAACATTAATAAGTACTATTGTGAAATAGCTCTAACTAAAACTTTTTTACTCTGTGTTTATTTATCACTGCTATTGTTAAAAAAAAACAATGCTTGTTGCAGATTATCATCAGGATATTCTAAATTTAAGTTTACAAGAGTTTTCAAGGCCAGATGTAGTAAATATAGCTGAGACTGCCGATGCCTCAGACTTGGGGCGACTACTTCAACTTGTTTTGAGTAAGTTTATTTTAGTGCTGGCTGAAAATAGTAATATCTTTAGGCATGTTTTTACTCAGAAGAACAGAGATGATATATTACAAGCTATTTCTGTTTTAAATCCCTGGTTAGATTTTTTATATAATTTTATTACTAGTTTGTTTTTCTAATGATAGATATCCTACTTTTTAACTTTCTTCAGTCCTGTAGATGCCATATTCGAATAAAAATTTAAATAGCAATTTCTGGCAAAGAAATGTTGGGTCTATTTTTAAGGAAGGTTACAAAGAGTAAGGGCAAATAAGCTAAACTAAGCCTCATAGCAGATGACGTTAGGCGCAACATACTTGTTCGGGCAGGCATGTTTTGCTCGTTTCGGCACCGCTAGACCGGTAAAATGTACATTCTCAATCGGTACCTGGGTACCGATTCTAGCCCGGTACTCCACCTAATAAGTACTGGCACCAAATTCGGGTACGCGGCGCGTGACCACCACATCTCATATTTATAAAAGAAACCTCGTATGGTTTGCTTCCTTGAAGTTATTTTTCTAATGCCTTTTAACTACTTACCCTTTTTACTTACTATATCTATTTTCTCACTTTAACTTACGAAAGTATTTGTTTGGTAATAGTTTTGCAGTGCCGATACTGATTAGAAATACCAATAGTACAGGTACCACGTCTGGTACTGGTGCCGGTACCAATAGTACACGTACTACTCCGGTTCCCAAAAATACCGGTATTTCAAGCACTGCGGCCCAGCTTTTTCGAATCATTCCGACCCGAACAAGTATGTAGTGCCCCTCAGTTTCTGCCTTACCCCATGAAAAAAAGGTTTAAGTTTATAAAAAGTAAACCACGTTATCCCTTCCGTTTTCTGTCTTTCAAGACCCGCCAATAATTAATTTAACATTTGAAATACCATAATATCTAAAGCAACACTTTTGGAAATAGGTTGTGCAGTCAATTGTGTAAAAAAAGAGGAGTACATCACAAGAATAATGGAAATGGAGCTGTCTTGTCAGAGATCTATAATGCAAGCGATACAGGTACGATATAAAGTCACTCATTTGTATTCAGATGACAAACTTATTATAATTCCTTAGGGACTGTAGAAATTGTGTACCTGGGAAAGTTACCGTTATATATGTTAGAAAACTCGGCAGAGCTCTATAATTCGATGTTGCGTTTCCTTTCCACAGCTTTTAGGATTAGAATACTAGTATATCTTTAAGTTTTCTAGTTGTATCAATGTTTTAACAGTAGCAACAGATAGCTTTGTAAGAGCAAGCTTTTTCAGTAAGTCTCTAGATGTTTATAAAATTAATTATCTGTTTCTTTAATTAGCATAGAATTTGTAGAAAATTAATATAAATAAACAGGGAGACAAATACAGTATTTACTTCAGTCTTAGAACCTGCGCGAGATTCAAGAAAAACTTTTAATTTTCATTCATCTAATGTGGTTTACATGTAGAAGCAAGTAGCGCATGCGAACCATGGAGTACGCTCTATTTGGCGTCATGCCATTGGATGAGACACATACGAGACCATAGAAGAAAAGGCGGTACCAAAATATTCTGGCTTTGGTATCGGTATCGCCTATCGGTGTCTATTTAAAAGATGACACAGATAAAAAAAAGAACAGTACATTTCGTATGATGTTCATTTTGAGTTTTTAAGAGTTGTTTAGTCTAGTTATATTTACTACCACCACACCCCAAAAGTAAATGTGCTCAAATGTGGACTGCTTTCTTTTCTTTTCACATAATTTTATTTATATTTTTTATGTCTGGCAACACACCTATATGTAAGTAAAATAACTGTCAGTATTGCTATTGCTTAAAATATTCTTTGTACGCATTAAATATATACTATTACTATTTTAGTGGTTCAAAACTATAAAGTTCAGGATAATGTTAATGTACATTACAGTTGACCTTGTTCTCAAATTTGCAATCTAATTATACGATCACAATTACTTCGCGAATACAATTACTCCCACGTGAGTGGTTTTTGAATGCCATACTTATTTCTTTCTAACGTAACTTCATGCTATTTATTTCTCTATGTCAATAATTAAAGTATACAAATACATCACTAAGTATAATTTTTTAAAATAATTGGTGTATCTAGAAAGTATAGATGATCTATATCTTTACTTTCTAGGCCCAATGAGCCGTTAATAATTCAAAATCCATACAAGCAAGATTGATTTACAACATTGTGTTGCTACAAAAAAGGTGAAAAGCACCGATCCCCCTCATTATGACTAATAAAATAAATGTTAAACACTTTATCATCTTATCCATCCGTAACCAATTAGTCCAACGTTTTCTTATGTAATGTGTAATTTAGTTCAGTCGACCGCATTTTCATGCATTGAACTATAGGTAATGTGTTACATTATTATATGAGCGCACTTATAATGTAATATACATCGTCGCAAGAGTTTAGTAAGCATACGTTGTTGCTTCACTTTTTCAAAGTTGCATGCTCGTTACTTGAAGCGGCAAAGAAATTCAATTTTAGTTACGCTCGTATTTAATGTCCTTGGATCACGATATTGTTGGTGGTGGATAAGACAATAGTTTACCTGTCTGTCAGTTGCAGAATGTGGCGCCGTTGGCTCCATCGGTGTTTATGTTTGCCTGAAAGTAAAAGTAGTGTGAAACTATACTAGTGGTTTGTTTAGAATGTTATTATTTTGTGTTAGGAACTGCAGACGTTAACGCTGGGTGTGAATCGTGGCAGTGTGCACTTGGACGCGCCGCCGCCGCAGCTGTCCGATGCGGACATGAGAGAAGCCCTTGCGCAGAGGTGCCATGAACTCGACACGCAGGTTTGTCTACTTATATTGTTATTATTATTTAACTACCGTAATTATGTTGGTTTACGACTACACCTAGCTTGAGCATTAAGAAACTGTAATTTATTTCACGCATTTGAGTTTGTTTATTTGTAATCTGATGATTCATAATATTGTTACACTTAACGTGAAACTTTATTATTAACGTTGTTGTGATTTCTGTTTTCTCCGCGATTTCTATTTGTTAATTAATATAATGATTTGCAAACGTCTTAATTAATTACGCATCATTTGGGTGCTTTAAGGACGGATCATGGATTAAGGTTTTACACTGTAAGACGTGACATCTGCGAGTGATACGAGTTTTGAACCTATATATAGTGTCCCCTTATTACTACTTGATACCTTATTTTCGGTGTAGGTATACCATTTACAAGTGTTTGCCCGCCGTGTTTAGTTATGAACCAAATATAATACACTAACTGTGACTCCGGCTCCGCTTGCGATCTTAATAAATTTATTCAACATCTTGTCCAGAAAACATATCTGTGAATTAAAAAAAAAACATAATCCGATTGAGTGATTATCGAGTTATACGCGCATTAACGGATAGACAGAGAGAGTGACAGAGAGATAGATAGACGTTGCCTTTTATACTTTTAATCGTAAGGATTTCATAACTTAGCACATAAGACATCATACACAAAAACCGAAAAAACATAACAGCTGCATTTTAAATTAATGTCACGTCCTGTCATTTAATTTCTTATTGTTAAATATTAATGCCGATGACCAAATTAGATGCATGGCTTCAACACTTACGTTTAGACAGACTCGAACCTCTATCATTCACACTCGTCTCCTCAAACCCTACCATGTCTAATCGAAAATTATCATTTTATAATCGAATCATCAAAATTCCAGGTGAAAATTCTCCGAGAAGAGAAGATGACGTTGTTGAGTGAGGTGGCTCGATTGACAGCGGCGCGGGAAGCTGCGGTAGAGTCGGCAGATGCCGAATTAGATGACGCGGGTGCATCCCTTGGGCCTGCGCATGCGGGCACTTTACGCTATACCACAATGCGCGCGCAACTCGATGTGTTGAAGGATGAATTGGACAAGGTTGAGCTGCAACGTGATGACCAACATGCAAGAGCTGATGCGCTGGAGCGGGAGTTGGCGTTGTTGAAGCTTAGGAATGAGGAGCTGCAGGTTTGTTACTCTCTGATTACGTAGAAAAAATCGTGTCTAGGGAGTGTTTTAATGATATCCAGTAAATAGTCAAGTTGATTCGAAACTAGATTTGAGTTGAGAATTATACCTACATTGTCACATTTAGAAAATACACAACATCGCCAACCCAACGACGTGATCAACACAAGACACGGCGTGACAGCGACACGACTCGACCTCTTCTACGGACCCCTCGGCGGACGAACGAGGACAGTCTCCCAATATTAAATTCATTATTGTTTATCCGGACAATTTTTAACATGAACAGCAATATACTACGTCTATTTCAAACAGTCCATTATTCATTTTATCCCGATTAAAGCAATACTTGCTTCTTGTAAGATTCTTTTAATGTGCAGATAATTCCGAGATAACCTTAGCTGTTACACCTTTACACCAACACCACATTCTCAGTCATTATTAAAAAAGACTAATAGCTAAGTATTGAAAATGTGAAGAATGTTTGCACTGCTGGAGACCTTGGCGCTTTGGGTAGTAGCGCGTGTTAATTACACGTGTTAACTGTATTATTTATGACTTACGTAAAAAGGAAATCATAGTACCATTCAAGAAGTATGTAGTGCCAATTGATTGATGAGGTGCAGGTTGTGATCCGAATTCCCATGATAATAATTGTGGAAGTAACTTTCCCCTTTATTGATAAAGGTTGCCTAAAGTTAAGTAGTTTTTAGCGACCCTTCAACCATACATTTTTGACGTTTAAACGTCACTTAACAACTTTTCAACATAAAGGAGGTTTGATTTTTTATTAGCCGTTACTGACCCACTGCTGGGCAAAAGCCTCAGCCTCCCTACTCTCCCTCCACCTCTCTCTGTCCAGAGCTGCCAAGGACCAATCTTTATTAAAGGAGTCCAGCTCATCCCGCCATCTCCGTCTGGGCCTGCCGCGATTTCGTTTGCCATTAAGCGGGACCCACTGGGTCGTATGTTTGGCCCATTGATGTGTTCAGCCCAATTCCATTTAAGCATGGCAGCTTTCCGAGAGACATCAGGAGGAGGTTCGATGCATCTAAATAATTGCGCCAGATGCCAGTTAGGTTCTCACAAATTAGCATCATTAGCCTAGCCTTTGGCTAACTAACTATCGTGAGTTACACTGATAATGAGCCTTTAATTAAATGACATAATTAGTTATTAAATTCATGCTAATGGTCATGCAGCGTGACGTTGTAGAATGGGCACGCGTCGCTGTTACATAAACTGAGCCTTAAAATGTTGCATTTGTTTAGTAATTTGTTAAAAATGCGGCGCGAAACCGTTGACATTGGCAGAAACGAAAGGAGGGCTATTGCTTTAGAGGATTAGCTTACACAGGAGGTATAAAAAAGATAAACGTAGTTCTATGACGTAAAAGTTCACCCTACAGTTTTGAAAAGAGATATTGAAGATGTTGTACCTGATATAGGATAAAATATCCATCTTTTTATTTATTTTGTAATGTTATGAAGTCCTAAAAGTCTCAAAAATAATACCGAACTCTTTGTGTTCGCCTTCCATAAAACACACTGGCACTACAAGTATTTTGAATATAGAACATAAATAAAGAAAATGGCGTCCTCATTTGTTCCCTCAGTACACGTGCCTAAACAGAACAGACACGTTATTCCCCGGCTTAGGGTATTAGTGTTCTGTGCGTTATTCAGCTCATAGTTTTTCTCTTGTTTCAAGGCTGATTTCTCCATCGCCAGATAACTTTATTCGAGACACCACTGAGAGGAGAAAGATACATATTTTTAGGCAGTCCTAGCATTGTGAGCCGTTGACCAATGCGTCTACACTTGCCATAAGCCTAAACGGTCCCTATCTCTTATATTAGTTAGCAATCGATGATTCCAAGCAAGATATTAAAAATTACTATTACTTCATTCCAGATGGCAGCCTCCGAAAACATAGCATTAAAAGACGAACTAGACGCGTTACGAGAAACGGCAGCGAAAGCGGCTGCTTTAGAAGCCACAGTGGCGTCATATAAGAAGAGGATGGAAGAACACGTGGATCTAAGGCGGCAAGTCAAGTTGCTGGAGAGAGCCAACACCGAACATGTTCAGCGAGCCATCGAACATGAGCAGGCGGCTGCTAAGGCCAACGCGATACGAGCGCAGCTTGATATTTATAAGAAACAGGTGAATCGATTACCACCGAGGTTCTAATATGACGTGTAATGGCCATCATTGTTCCAGTGCAGGAAAGAGATGGAGCTATACACGACGTATAGCGCCATCCCTTTTTGCAACGGACTTTAACAATTCATAATAAGAAAGAAGAGGGAAAATTGTTTTATTCGGGATTCACACAGGAAATATAAACAGTAAAAAAGGTTCACTTAAAACTAGCAAATTTAACATTAACAACAAAAATAAAAAAAGGAAGGCCAAAAAGGCTCCTATCTCAGTATAATGCTGCGATATTTAAAAAACAAAATACTGCTGCGCTGGTATTGTGATAGAGCTCGCTGTTATGCCATGGACACATCTAAGGATATCTATAAATTCCACTAGGGGAATAGTAATAAAAAAAAAAGTAATTGTCGTGTTATTTTTAACGACGCCATTTAGATATGTATAATATGAAAAAGTTCTAAGTATCGTTAGAGTTTTTATAGGCCTACTGTTTGTGGAATCATTTTATAAGCCCGTAATCTATTACGGGCTTATAAAATGATTGGTGAAGGGACAAAGGTTCAAAACTTAAATTCGTATAGAGTTATTATTACAGATTAAAGACTATTATAAAAGTTATGGTCTGCTATAAAAGGAGCGATGACACAACAGAACCCAAGCGCCGTGACTAAATATACTTTTAAAACGTCTTAATCGTGATGTTACGATATATTCTAGGTTATGGACCTCAACGAGAAATTAGACGGCGAGATAACGAAAGCAGATAAGCTGGAAATAGAGAATAAGAAGCTGAGCAGTCGCGCAGCGTCCGTGCAACGCGAGCGTGACGCGCTGTTACACGAGCGTGACACGCTGCGGGACACCGTGGACGAACTACGATGTTCCACCATCACTGCCGGTAACTTTTTTATTTTATGACTGCCATCTTGGGCTCAATATAATAAAATTGTGACCGCATTTTCGGCATTATTACCCTCTAAGACATTCTTGGATCTGTGGACGTTTGCGTAGATGGGCTGTAGAGAGTAACATAAAGATAGACTAGTATAGATAGTGCAGTCCGTTGCTGGTCATAGCCGATACAAAAAAGCCTTTGCAATAAGTCTGCCCTATCGTTACACGGTAATTATTTTTAACACATGCTAGTTAAATTCTAGGTGCCAATGAAGACAACGTGTCCCGGGAGCTGATTCCTAACGATCTGAAGGAGCAGTTAATTCGGCTGGAACATGAAAACAAGCTGCTACGACAGAACCAAGGAGCACAGGCGGATCAGGCATCTGTACAGGTGGGTTTCCAGACCAATAACGTTCTGCTCGTTTTAGTTTTGTCTCGTTACAAAATTATTGCTAGAATAACCAACACATCATAACATAACGCTTGCAATCCCCAAAGGGTTAAGAAATTTTTAGAAAATTTAGCCTGAGATATTAAAATAATATTTACTTTTTTAAATTTAACACGGAGCCAAATCGAAATATAACATAACAACTAGGCGAATTTGTTTCAGCGTGTGTTACATTTCATGTTACGTTATCCGGCGCATAAGATCACCCCGCAAAACACGCGCTAACTGCGTCTTCACTTCCGTCTCACGTTCTGTCTCATTAGCGTTAAATGACAAGGCCAAATAATAATTAATTACTTATAGTTTTTTTTCGGAAACATTGGCTTTAACAGCGTATTTGGTGGATCCTAACATATCCTTAGATGGATTCCCCGTTTGTACATGGAACGCAAGATCATTTACAAGAAGTATCACTCATTCAGGCTCTCTTAGAGGATTACGTGGCGCGGCTAGAGAAGCAGCGAGCGATCAACCGGGAAGCGAACCAACGTATCATGCAGTTGGAAGCTACACTCGAAGCGCCGCATCCGCGACTAGCATCCGCTATAGAGGATAGCCAGAGGAAATGTAAGTAATCTTATTATAAAACCTTTACTGTTCATGTTTGGTCTTTGTCATAAAGTTATTGTGACATTCATTTTCTTGGCGACACGTTGCGCCGACCCCAAGTAACTTGGGGCAAGGGCAGGAATATAATGATTAAAAAATGATAAATGATTTTATTTTTGTAAGTAGGTTTGTACAAACACATGTCAATCATATTTTAAAACTAGATGATGTCGGATTATGATTTTTTCGTCGAAGCAAAATATAGGGCGACGTTAGGGACATCACCTAGATACCTACAGTGCGATTCTGTAACCGTCTCACCGTGAAAACTTAGCTGAAGTGAGCATGGAGTGAACTGCAGTGCGATTTTGTAACCATCTCACCGTTAAAACTTGGGTGAAGTGAGTGTGGAGTGAGCTGTCATTCCAACGAATACTAGAGATTGACAGCTCACTCTAAGCTCACTTCACCTAACTTTTCACGGTGAGATTTTTACAGAATCGACCGGCTGTTATTCCAACTAATGCTAGGGATTGACACTATTGACAGCTCACTTCACCTAACTTTTCACAGTGAGATTTTTACAGAATCGATCGGCTGGAGTCCATTGCCACTCCCAGTACAATCTCCTTTGAGTAAATAAATTAAATTAAACAGTTTCTTGTTATTAATAAACATTCCAAATTATCCTAATGTTTCCAAATCAGCAACAAATTTATTTATCCAAATTCCAATTTATCCTAATTCTATCTAATTTTATTTTATTTTGACCAATTTTGTTTCATTTCATCTAATTTCATCAAGTTCTATTATGTGATTTAACCTAATTTTATGATTGTATGACATGTGTAATTACTAATATTGACTGATAACTTGTATGTGTGGTGCAAACTATTAATATAAGTTGGTTATTAATAAATGAATAAAGTATAATTAAAATAGGTATCGTGGAGTCGCAATTTATTATCTCCTTTTTCAAGTTATCGACATTATACAACGGGGTAATTGCGTTACATATTTACATGGTTATGCGAAAGGTATTTTGTCAACAACATTCATAGGTTATTTATAGTTAGGAGCAGATGAATTTTTCAGACACATGAAGCAATGGATTAGCCCATTTCCTTCAAAAATATTCGATAGTCATCGAAAGTGTGTTACGCAATTAGAGTGCTGTTTACAGGAGTCAAAATTTTCTTTAGAAGTCATTCTCTAAAATCTTTACGAAACATCCCTTTATTTTTACTAAACATACTAATAAATTAGCGATTATTTATTGTTTTACCTTTTATTTACAAAGTCACCGAACTTACTTATATCTACCTAGCTTTGCAAGTAGAAGAGTTACAAGCGGCCTTAGCAGAAGAACGGCGGCGCGCCACTAAGCTACAGGAAGCGATCGCGGCGAGGGACGCAGAACTACTGGCCACTGAGGACAAGTACAAGAAGTGTCTCGAAAAAGCTAAGGACGTCATTAAGTCGCTGGACCCTAGAGCTTCTGGTACGCATATTTCGATCTACATTATATCCATTCAATTAAATTTATTATTGTTTTATCAGCAAAATGATTGTGGCCGGGGTACTATTAACAGGTTGGTGTTTTTTTTTTCTAAAATAAGATCTGGATCGATTCCTGGAATCCTGGCTAGCCTGTAGTGCAAATCAAAACCACTCTACTAAACTAAAATTTTATAACTAAACCATATTTTTGCGGTTTAGATAGCTCGAAAATTGAGCTCATGGTTCTGTTTACCATTATTATTTTCATGCCTTATAAAAAACTAATCGATTTACGCTTTTTATATTTGCAGCTCAACCATCCCTGTCAGACATAACGCTGGGCTACTCTCGCGCAGCGGGTACAGTGGCCGGACCATCTCGACCCGAGATCGCGCCCGCAGCTAGTAATAGAAATGAGTGAGTTTTTGTTTTTTACTATGTATTAAAATTTTCTAATTAATCAAAAACGCGCCGTCTGTCATGTTTGCAAAAAAGTTCGCGTTGACTAAAAGTTTCCACCCATTATTCAAACTCAAACTCAAAGTATTTATTTCAATTAAACCAATTACAGGCACTTTTGAATTGTCAAGGGGTCGGTCAGTCAGAAAAATGAAGCTAGTTGCCCATTCCAAAGCGTAGGTACCTATGGAGAAGAACGGGCAAGAAACTCCATGGACACTCTTTTAAATCAATATATGGTTACAAAATATTGGTTACATCATTTATGTTATAAATTATGCATGTGAGAACGATGCAGAACGTTAAAAGCGTCCGTAATGAAAAGTTAAAAAAAATAAAAATAAGTACAATTCAAATATTAAGTTAAATTAAAATAAGCCATGGCAGCAAAGAGATGACCAGTCCCTACTGACGGCGCCCGTTCACGAACATGACGCATGGATCAGCACCATTCAGCTCAACCATTTTGAAGGGAACCAAATGATCCAACACATGCGCCACCATCAGCGAGACATTTGAGTGAGCATGACATACTCTCTGCTGCCAGGGCACATTCAAGTCAGTGAAAGACGTACCCAGTATATGGTAGCTTTATAGTATGTACATAGTACTCACACATGTGCTATACAATTATAGAACTGAATTTATATAATGCAAAAATGTATTTTAAAATCTTCAGCAGCTCCAACAGTATTTTCAAATACTAATCAATTTATTTATGCGTCCTTATGGAGCAGGACCAGCGTTTAGCCAAGCATTTTTATCAGCGATGTAATCCCCTAATTTATAATATGCCTGGCTGCATAGTGTGCGTTTTATACAAGATTTAAATTTCGTTTCATTCTGTTCTATTATGTGGGGAGGTATTTTATTGTAACATTTTAAACAGTACCCCATGAAAGATGAGTCTACTTTAGCCAGCCTGAAACCTGGTTGAACTAATTGCTCCCTATTTCTAGTGATATAATTATGTCTTTCACCTCTTTTACTAAAAAGATGTAGATTTTTCCTTACGTACATAATGTTTTCATAGATATATTGACAAGGTACCGTCATGATGTTAATATCTTTAAACAATTCTCTTAGAGAGTCACGCCTGCGGAGGCTATATATGGCTCTGATGGCTCTTTTCTGCAGAATAAAAATAGACTCGATGTCTGCAGCTCGTCCCCATAGTAAAATACCGTACGACATAATACTATGAAAGTAACTAAAATAGACCAGTCTCGCGGTATCAACATCAGTAAATTGACGGATTTTTCTCACAGCATACGCTGCTGAACTTAGTCGTCCTGCAAGGGATGTTAAATGAGGACCCCATTGAAGCCTTGAGTCGAGCGTGATCCCCAGGAAAACCGTTTCATCGACGAATTCTAGTTTCTCTTGATTCAATTCTATCTCACAATGACTACTTTTGACATTTGGGGTAGATCATTAATATATACTAAAAAGAGGAAAGGACCTAATATCGAGCCTTGTGGTACACCCATTTTTACTTTTAAACCGAGTGAATTGACACCATTTATTTGAACTTGCTGTTGTCTATCATTTAAATAAGATTTTACTAAACTGAGCGCAAGTTTTCCAAGTCCGTAATGCTCAAGTTTTAAAAGTAAGGTTTCGTGGTCGACGCAATCAAAAGCCTTAGAGAGGTCACAAAGGTAGGAGGTATTTCGGTACATATCCGGACCGATCAGACACATGCAAAGCACGGTGCGTGACATGCAGCTCCGGAGACGCGGCGGTTCCAGGCTGCTGGTAGGCAGCGGCCAGTGCACGTCAAAACGTTTACCGTACGGTGCATTATACCGCGTCTCATATGCGATTCGACGGCATACAAACGCTCATTAACCCATTTACTCATATCGGCAATTTCTATGACGGAACGGGATAGTGGGTTTAGGGGAAATAGTATCGGCCGAATGTTCGGCCGTTTCCTGCTACGAAGTTTCTATTTGGTTCGGTCGTTTCCGATCGTAGCAGGAAACGGCCGAACATTCGGCCAATACTATTTCGGAGTAGACCCCCTACACTCCTACACTCATTCGAATATTGACTATGGTCCCGACCCAGCTGAGCTGATCCGAACTTTTTTCGAATTATTCACTAATATTCGGTTCGGCCATGTGTCGGTCCGATCCGAACATTCGCACTTTGCACTTCGGAGTAGGCTACTCCGAAGTGCAAAGTGCGAATGTTCGGACCGACATAATGGCCGAACCGAATATTATTGAAAAATGCGAAAAAAGTTCGGTTCGGCTCAGTTGGGTCGGGAACATAGTCAATATTTGAAAGAGTGTAGGAGTGTAGGATCGGAACCGACCGAACCAAATAGTAACTTCGTAGCAGGAAACGGCCGAATATTCGGCCGATACTACTTCAGTTCAGAGTAGACCCCCAGACTTTATCTGAGTAGCTCGACTGTGACTGTATTGTGATGTGGAACGGTGCCGGTCTTATCAAGGAACAATGTCCTAAAATACCACCACTCGTACAGATGGAGCGGCGGCACAGAAGACAGTGCTCGCGCCGGCGCTAACGAGCAGCGCCTGCTGACGTCGGCGTGGTACCAGCTGGGCGCGCGCTGCCACCGCGACGCCGTGGACACGCGCTTCACGCTGTTGTCGGCGGGGCACTCGTTCCTCGCGCGCCAGCGCCGCCAGCCGCCGCGCCCGCGCGCGCCCGCCGCCGCGCCGCCCGCGCCTGCGCAGTGACGCGCGGGGCAGGCGGGGCTAGCGAGGGAGTGACCGCAGGTGCTATACAGACACTTGTCTTTCTACAGTCGTTGCTCGGTGCACGCACACATGCATAGCTACAAAAATATTTTGGCACGTGACCGAAATCGGAACTAACGTCGCCGACTTGTTTTGTTTGTTTCTGTGACACAATTTCACAAATGTTTACCAACGCGCCCCCCCGTCCACATGGACGGGGGGGCGCGTTGGTAAACATTTGTGTTTTTGTGTGTGTTGGTAAACAAGGATATTTTGGCGCCTCAATTACATAATTGAGGCGCCAAAATATCCTTGTAGCACTCTACGTGGGGTTCGTTGTCCAGCCATTTAAATATTTCTACACCACATGTCGTCTAAAAGCATCACAAATGAAATTTGCTGCGAAAGTCAACACTTACAAAAACCCTGCAGATAATTAAAGCTGTGTCGCTGCCCGCGTACGTAACCGCTTACGTGTTTACGTACGTACTTGTGCGTACACGACGTGTGCGTGCTCCGCTTGGCAAAATATAATAAGTCTAAGTATCTTTTACATACGAATGTAAATAGCTGATCAAACCCATGCTGTGTCTATCGATACCTTCGTTCAGCGTGGTCGGGGGTCCGAAGATTGACACCAAAGTGTTCAGGGAGAAACAATGTGTTCCACGTCCCATCGGTTTGAGTGAACAAACGATTACGTAGACGATTGGCGAGACTCTTTGTAAATAATATAACGTGATTGGTCTCCGGCCAAACGCTCCCTTCCATTTAAGTTAATTCTACGTCAATTGAAATTACATAATATGATTTTTATATAATTATGTGTGTGTGAATAACCCTACCCAAAAATTGTGGGAGCCTGATGTTATTGGATGTTTATTTTAAATTATATTTAAAAAAATATACAGGGTTAAATTAAATTGTCTGGAGAAACTTCATAGTTGTGATGTGTAAGTATCGATATCTTTAAACGTTAAATAAAAAGGAAAATATTTTTTTAAATCGTACGTCAAGTAACTACAGGGTCAACGACCGCAGTCATTTGAAGTATCAAGATAATTTTCTTGCCCTTATCCTAATGTATTTGGGGTCGGCGCATTATGTTTTCTTTTCCATACTTATGTCTCTATTAGTCGTCATCTCTGAAATCAGCCCCTTTCTAGCCATATCATCTATCACTCAGTCTATCTAACGTTTGTTTGGTCTTCCGCTACTCCCGAATTTAAAATATCGAGTTTAGAATATCAGTATGTTTTGGTTGATCGTGTTTCGATATCGATATTATAGATCCCATCACGTCTGGGAAGTCACGCTAGCTAATTTAATTTAACCCCGTATAAAGACCATTCTGTAATATAAGAATGTAATGTGACCTAAGTAGACACTTTATTGCAATTATTTCCTAATCAATTATGTCTCTTTGTATGAAAAAGACATTCTTTACTAATTTTGCTCATATGTATGATAATTACTTTAGATTAAGTTTGAAAGCACGAAATGTAACCACCTGGTTAACTTAGCTGTTATATTATAATAATTATATATGAGAATGAAGATGTTATGAAATTCTACAATACCCGAGTTCAATTATGCATTTGTAATTTTTTCTGGGGCAGCTAGCATTAGCAAGGTGACTATAATAAAATATCTTCCATTGCTGGAAATCGTAACTCTTTCTCTCTTATCTCTCTTTTATCTACTGTCAACTCCACACGGGTTTTACAAAATACAGCGCTGGTTTCGCAAAGCTGACTGTCAACCAACAGTAATTTTTCATAGGTCGCGTCGCCTATACCAAACGAACCCAAAAGTTTTGGGAGTTTCGTCAATTCTTCGATAGACTCCCGATCATTGTCCGTTCGATGTAGTAATCCGTAGTTTTTCAACATCTGACCATTATCGGAATCGGATATTATCGGGGTCGGATTAGAGTATTGGAGAAACGCCCTTACAATATTCAGTGTTCGGTCAGTATAACTGTTATCCCCAGAATTTATTATTTTAGTAAGTACGCACGACGACATAATATCAAGCTATATATGTCGACTATAAGCTAACTTCTCATTGTACGAAAAGCTTATACAATGCGAGGTCATCTAAAACTAAAACTGTATAGTTCGATGTCATTGTGTATACATTCAAATTTATCAATATAATTATATTATATTTTTACATATATTTCGCAGTAGGGATGAAGAAAGGTTGCCTTTCGATGCAGAATATACATTTCTGTGTCGCGGTACTTTCTCACAAAAAAAAATATGAAAAAGTTTTGGACGTAGCCAAAAATAGATTCCCTTCGAGGGAGATATTTTGTATCTGCTTTACACGCTTCAACTCTGGGGACTTACCATAAACTCCACGGCATAAGCTCCACGGCAACGGCTAATTAGACAATGAGCTATACAGCTCATTGTCTAATTAGCCGTTGCCGTGGAGCAGCACTATTAAGGGCCGGTTGTTTCAAACGGTTGGTTAACGTAACACACGTCACGTTACGTCAAATAATAACGATTACGCACTTGTTATTATTTGACGTACGGCAAGGCCATAATTTTGTAATTTGAAACAATGCTTTTTTAGGTTTGTCGAAAATAGCGCCATTTTTGACATTTACGCGTGCGTCAAGTGGACGTAAAACAAAACGCCTAAATTCGCATTTAGAGAGACGGTAACATACACAGACGTAAAGAAGCACTTAGTAATATTTTAAAGGGTTCTAATATTTATGGTAAAGCCCCTGAGTTCGTCTCCTCCCGTCCGTTCCATATATAACGTTGCCAAGCGAACGTTGTATAGATAATTACCGGCTGATGTCATCATCTTCTAATAACATAATTTTACTTTTCTTGAACAATGACATTATTTTTTTTTTTGTTAATTTTCCTTAATTTTAGGTTAGGTTGATAAAGTACGTGTGATCCTAGAACAAAACTAAGCTTCGTGCACTACAATTATTTTAAGAAAATATAATAATTATTATAATTTTTATAACATCGTTTTATATCAGTATTTTGTTAATATTTATAAATGTTGTAACCGAAGTCTTGTCTAACCAGAATTTATTATTTGTTATATTGTATAAACTATTATTATCACATTAGCAATCAGACGTCTTATTATCAATAAGATCTAATAAGTATCAATTTGTATAGACAATGTATATTTTCTGTAATATTGCAACATTTTCATTAATTTTACTGGTAACCTCACCAGTACAGTGAATGGAAGTATTAATGTGAACCAGTGCAAATTATTTATTTAATTTTAGTATAAATAAATTGTAATTTATTGTTAATGATGACAATATAGTTTTGGAATTTTTAATGCACGTTTTTTTTTATTTTTACACTACCCTTTACGATCTTTTTCGTGTTGCAAGTACGACTGTATTTTAGATCTTGTTTGGCCCAAAGCTTCGCGCATTTCACCACGGCGTCGTCGGGGCAGCTCAGAGATAACTTTGACTGCATGTTTTGGGACTCAAGGGCAAGATAGGAGATAGAGCATAGTTTGCGACATAGTTCCACATCCACACCCTTGATGGGCGGAAAGAAGGAGTCATAAAAAAAACAAAATCTATAAAGTGATTTCATAATTTATTTGTAATTGAGATCACAAGCCACTTAAAATTTAACGTATATCACATCAAACCAAACTCGACAACATGTGATCACGGCCTTACGATACACGGATAAATTTTGTACATAATATAACTTAGGGCAACACTAAAATCACAAAACCGAATATCATGTAAATTCATAACAAAATAGGTCAACTTCTAAAATAGCTACCGCCTATTCGTTCTAGAAATACAGGGACTTCACAAAAGAACATAAAAAAACCATGTTTAGTAAACCATTGATTTGTTTATGAACTCCTAATTTTGTAACTATTACTCTTTTTAGACACACAAGTAGATCTGCTGGGCGTCACGAACACTTAGCCGGTAATCGGTGAGTAAACCTAACGTTAATTTAACTCTAGTTCGTGACACAGACCGCACCTGGCTTTATTATTTTCGTAGCAAGCGCTTAGCCTAAGGTTATAATATTAAATCGAATTTAGTCGAAGTCCTCATCAGAGTCTGTCTTCAAAACGCTGTCTGAACCAGAGCCGCCCTCGCTGTCCACTTCAATCTCACTGTACACAAAAAAAAAAGATTAACTAACTGTAAAAAAGACGTTACACATACAAGATTTTCAAGCATGATAGGATTAAAGTTTGTAGTCTGCAAAAATGGGACTTGGTGCCACTTATAATAATCGAAGACATTTCGAAGAAAGGATTTCATCAGAGTTTCCTGTCCCAAAAAAAAACTTCGAAACATGAATCGGTCAGTCCTAAATTAGTGTGTTAAACTTGCGCATGATTACGGACATTAGCCATAGTTAACCCTAGCCCTTTTTAGCATACAAACCACAATTTCGTACATTCTTTAGTTCGTAAGGGATACTTATGACTAACATAAAGCAGGTAGATAGTTGCGAAACTCGTATGTGATTATTATCGCTTCGCGTATACGAGTTTGTGTATCTTGTTCTCGTACCTTGAGCTTGTGTAAACAAGCTTAAATAATGCGTTCATGCAATACGTAGGGATATTCTTGATAGGTAATAATATCGATGGCATTCTGAACATGGAGATGATTAAGTAAAACCTCTTTCTTGATTATTCTAGCAAATTAGCCATCGAGCGATTAGTTGGAATAATTATAATCGTTATTGGCTGTGAAGATACCTCATTTTTTTTGCTCTTTTTCTAATTTTCTTTGATGAGATATGAAGTCGAATAGTAGGATTTTGTGAATATTAAAACAGTTTTTGTTATTTTTTGTGGCGTATGTTTGAGTGTTGATTATGATGATTCAATGACTGAAAGTAACACCGAATGATTGAAAGGTGTGTTTTTTATGGAATCAAACTTTTGGTTAGTTTTTCTGTTGTGTTTGTAACTTGCCTGTCTTTTTCAGCACCGATTAAATTGATCTCTACGATATTTCTGTCAAACAAATATTTATTTGTCAATATGTTGTAAGTGTAGTATGTTTAGAATTTGTAGGTAAGTATGATAAATGCACTGTGTCTAGATAGACAATGTTCAAGGAAAATCTATAAAACTTATGTGGTTATCAAAATCAGAACCGCAAATGCAGCATCTGTATTTTCCTCCTCGACAAGATTTAAGACGGTTAAATTGGTAGACAAGCAAAGCACTTGTGGTTAACTCTGTGGCGTCGATAAATAAAGTAAAGGCCAGTATGGTTTAGGCCTTACTGGTGTAAAATTATTGGCAAACCGCTTGTCAACATCAGTTTACTTATATGGGTGGATATTTTCTACTTTGTAAGTAAAGTGAATGATGTATGGTGTCAAGTTGTCCACTTACCCGTTCAGATCCTTGGTGAGTTGTATATCTACATTGGTGGCTGAGTCGTTGAGGCCGTTGAGGGCTTCGCAGAAGTCGCTGCCCACGCTCTGGAGGTGATGAGTGTTTAAGTGGAAGCCCTGGGGACGATGAAATTTATTTTACACAACTTTGATATTCGGATCGTTTTGTCCGAGTGAGTTGGTCCTGGGACATCATTCATCCTTTCCGTCATTTGCCCAACTGTGTTTCAATCATGGTTTCGTCGTTACTTCGTTAGGACTGTTAGCTGCACACGTTTATGTTGCGGGATAGCCGTTGGCTTTTAGATGACAAAATGCCAGAAGTTTTTTATTTTACATGAGAGGATCCTCTGGACTGTATGTGTAACATTTCTTCATAAATGGCGAAGTGTATATATATCTAGATTCAAGGTATATAGCAAAGAGTCTAATCTCTACCCGGCACGGCAACCAAGATGTCTTAATATAAATAGCAATATTTTGACCGGTATTATTCATACATGTGTACTTCATGTAGTATGTCACGAATTTGCAAATGGAATATGACCGATTCTGATGAGTCATAGGACATGCTGCATGCCTGATTATGTATTCATTGATGGGATTATTATACCTTAATGTGGTTTCCTTTATAACATATTTACGAGCTAACTTATAAAACACGTTTCTCTGGATTGACAGTATCTTTTATCAAACTAAGGCTCTACATTTTTTCAACCTGGACAGCGAAAACTAATAAAAATACATGAGTTAATTAAACATTTACATCAAGTACCAAGATTGTACCACGACTACCATAAAAAATCATGACCTGCTTGGTACTAATTCGTCTGCTACCCACATTAATTCCACATGCTATACTTAATTAAAACAATTTACGATCAGCATATCGCGAGGAAACGTTCGCAATCACACCGAGACCTCGCAAGGATGATTCATTAATAAAACAACGTACGAATAGCTGTCTTCCCACATAAAGTAGATGGAAGATTTGTAGCGACTGAAGCCTTATCAGGGGGATCTGGTATCGAGTATGGGATGGACACCGCTAGATGTATTAGCCCACATGGCGGGTAGCTAAGTATCGTTATCATTAATCTGAAGATCTGTCATTTCTAATTGGAGTATAAGTGTGATAGAATGCGTATCATTATTATATTACTTCAGAATAATCGTTGTTTTTATGGTGAGACCTTTTGAGGGCAGGTCTATTAGAAATATTATCTGAAAATCGATCATTTAAGTTTAAAAATAAACGCTAAATAAGGTCTTTAGGATTCTTGTGCTGACTCTACTTCACATAAGCTTAACAGAAAATAGGCAAGATGCCACCGTGATTGATGATTCCACAAACCTTGAAAGGGCCTCTGTCAAATCCACAGAAGGATGCTTCCATTGTGTACGACCTGGTGACGCCCAGGTGTCTCCACACGGTGACCCTGGCGGTGCTCTCCCGTTCCCGTTCCACTCTGAAGGAACAGGACCCGAGTGCAAATGCAGGCGACAGCCGATGCATTAGCGCTGGCAGCATCTGAGCAGCGCAAACATAACATAACATTACGCCTTTATTACCCGAAGGAGTAGGTATAGGCGTATAGTACAGGCATGCACAAGTCTAGAATCGGGCTGCTACTAGAATTTCAGGTCCCCCAGGTCGGTCCCCTGGTTCAGCCGTTGCGTTTGCGACCTCTAGACTAACGATTCAAGGGGGCAGCCAAAAACATACATCTTCATGTAATTTTGTCTGCAGGAGGTCTGTACGAACGAGGTCGACATTTTCCTTAAATGTCGTTAAAGTCAACTAGATGATATCAGGAAGCACAGTAGCTGCACTGATAACATCTAACAATCTTATTACTGCACCCACTCACGCCGTTTACCCGTTTTCCAACTCCGCTGTCTATGACAATATCTTTGAGATTTCAATTGCTTGTATGACTTTGACTTTCAGGTGTTAATGATAGAAATATTTTCGGTTGGATTTTACGATCTGTTACACATTTGTAACGGAGTGTCAAAGGTCTTTCAAAAATATTTCTTTGGGTCTACTTTTGATTGTTTACTTTTGTATACCTGTGGATACCTACTAAGATTTATAAATAGGTATGTTTATAACAATAATTAATTTATTGGCCGAAATATGTCCTTGCAAGCTTACTAAATATTTGACTGGTTCATCTGGAACTATCCGGTCGTTGCTGCACCAGCTCTCGGCGCCGGCGCAGCCATAGAAGAACACGTTCTTCTTCCGCGAATGCCCGTGATAGTCACAGTACACCAACGGCGGCTTCTTCCAGACACGAACAAGGTACTCTATTAGGCCCTGAAATATTAGCAGAAGTTAATTCATTTCCATACACTGGCTACACAGTTGTTACGTCTTTAAGATTATTTAGATAGATTTTCGCTACCACGGTCCACTCATGATGGTAGGTAGAACCATATTATAAAGCTTTCAATAAAGCGAGAAAATTTTCCAACAAATAATCTTACGTCTCATCTGATATAAAGTCTACACATTGCCCACCTGGGGATCGAACCCAGGATAACATCCGCAAATGCATTTGATGCTACCTTTCGACAAGGTAGTATATTAAATATGTATTTCATTCAGGAAATTATATATCTATTTGCCTGTAACGTTATCTCACCTTAGTATGATAAATAGAAGGATGTAAAACGGGACTCGGTTTACACCACCGTCGATTTAAATCTTCATTAGTCAAGCCGCATCGATGGCTGCAATAAGAAATGACAATTTACAGGACGAGATAACCAGGAAATCTTATGAAAGACAAGTTAGCGCCGATAACATGCCGGGACATGTCCATTGAATTAAAATGACACGACCGTGGGTCGAGAGTCAGGCGTCGTCACTTCACGAACAGACATGAGGCCGCGGCGAATCAGTTTATTTTACAACTTCATACAAACGCTTCGATTGTAGCGGTTATTCTCATTAGATGCGGGACACGAACGCAAGGAAAACTATAAACGCCGGGTATATAAAATAATAATCGATTCTAGCTCTTATAAGGGTCTTCTACTAGACAAAGAAAACTTTACGGAGACAGTTTAATATGACAAGCTATTAAATGAAATGAAATGGGTGACCACGTAGGAATTCGTAGTGACATGTAGTCAGGTGCGTCCGTGCAGCTGAGAGCACGCGCCTCCGCACTGCAATGCTGTCAAAAAACATTTCTCGTGACAACGAGCGACGGTTCCAGTGAATGCGTTATTGGCTGGCACTTGTGCATTTTATGCTATTCATACACTTGGAAAAGCACGCATAATAAAGACTAAGACTTCCTGTGTGAGGGATTTAGTCATTATATTTATGGTCCTGTCCCTGACTGAATGGTGGCATAGAGCGCGTCACTCACACGGAGCGAAGGAATACCAATGGGTCGACAGATTACTTAGTTTATGTTGGTAAGTCCGGACAAGATTTGTGCAAAATAGAATTACCTAAAGGGAGGGCAAGTTCTGTAGTGGGTTGACAAACACTGTAATGAGACTGTTGATGACGATGAAAAGTCCAGCAACGGAGTCCAAGAATGGGGATTTCCGGAGAGCTAAAAATGTTTATTACTCGATATTACCAGTTCAGAGCTATGATATAATCAATTTAAACATCGTATGCTCCGTAAAAAATCAAAGTCAAAGGTTTTATTTGTAAAACATAGGTGTAAAAATAGGTGTTCGAAATAGAATAGGTACAGAGATCCTATGTTTTGCCGTCAACGGCGTACAAATATCAAGTAGGGAAATTACGAAAAAGCATGCGAAGTTACAATTAAATAATACAATTTGGACTAATAGAGTTAACAGAGTTAATTATCCTCTATCAAACTTAACAATATTGCATACAAAATTTGTTTAGAACATTTAAAATGTTAGAAACATAATAATATTTCTGATGTACTACTAATCTACTATCTCCTTCCCCTCGGACCGCGAAAGCGTTTAGACGTGCATTCCGTACAAGTATTTTTAATCGCTATTAAAAAATAATAGTTATTGCGAAATTAAATGTTAAATATATTTCGCAAAAGTACTAGGCGCGAATAAAGTTTGAAGAGAACGCGAAACGGAAAGTACTGGTGGAAACGGGCCGGCAACAGTCAAGACGGAGATAGAGGGCGGAGCCTGCTGCGCGTACGCCGTGCGTGCGTCATCCTTGTCGGCTGCCACAACTTAAGAGCGATAGCGATTAGCGAGTAATTTATGTTGCTTTTGCTTTGTCTTAATTTGCATTATACAAACTAGCAAGTTGAGGTAACATGTATAAGACACCACCCAAAACTCCTCCAAATCAATACTCATCACGTTCGGAGTCTGATATCCGGAAGCTGCGCGCAGACGAAGACTCAGAAGGGAACATCACCCAGAGAGCCAAACGCAGATGCCTTTCGGATGAAGTCACCGGTGATAACCTGGATATGTTTAAGAACGATATCAAGAAGATGATCAGTGAGATGATGTGTACTCAGAGCACCCGATTGGACAAATTGGAAGGTCATATTAAGGAAATAAAAAATCACTACACGGAAATTAAGGTTACAAATACTGAACTCGAAAAGGCAATGACAGCAATCTCCGATCAATTACAGTCCCTCGAAAATAAAATTACGGGACTAGAAAATCAACGTGGCTCCATGGCAATCCAGTTAGCTACGCTGGAAAACAAGTTGGAAGTTCTCGACCACAATCTCATCAAAACATCCATAGAATTACGCAATGTACCCAAAAGGCAGAATGAGACCAAAATCATGCTATATGAAACTATAACGCACCTATCAAGACATCTAGGCCTTGATACAGAATCCGCTAGTATCCGTGATATTAAAAGGCTACCCTCAAAAAAGGAAAACTTAACATCGAGTTTAACAGTTGAGTTCTGTAATACACTGACGAAAACGAATTTTCTTGCTGCTGTTAAGGACTATAATAAACGAAATCCGAAAGACAAGATAAAATCAACCCATCTAAATTTAAAATCTGCACAGGAAACACCTATTTACATCAACGAGCTTTTAACAGCGAATTCTAAAAGGTTATTTTACCTTACTAGAAACCATGCTAAGCTACACCAGTACAACTATTGTTGGACGTCAAATGGAAGAGTTATGTTAAAAAAGGACCCTGATAGCCAAACTATCTGGGTAAAAAGCGAAGAACAACTGAAGCAGCTGGCGACTATCATCAAAGCATGACTACTTGCATTTAAGTATACCTTGCTATATCTTTCGTATTATTTGATTACTCTTACGATTTTTTCGAATTACTATGTTAAAATACTAAATACAAACACAAACAATACTCACACGCATACTTATTACTATCACCACAACATACTCTCGTACATGAATCACTCAACACCTACATATTACAACTTCATCATGTCACCATATATACTCCTTACGTATGCTTGCGTTCATCCCTATTATTTCTCACCTAGTTACTTCAATATCATAAAAAATATGTTTTTAAATTTATTACCCCCAATTATAAGCTTCCCACACGTTCCTAATACAAATACCACCCTATTTTCTCGTGACCTTCAAACTACCTATACTTTACCGGAAAAATGACTACTAACATAAACAATTTAATTGACAACATCGACGAACTATCTGTATCAACTACCTACACATGCGCACCTGAGGAAACACTCTCCATTGTGAAGTGTCCTAATAACTTCATTAAAATCCTGACACAAAACATTCGCTCTGTAAACCGTAACTTTTTAAACTTGCAAACGCTTCTGCACCGAATTTCTTTCGATTGCGATCTGGTTGTATTAACAGAATGTTGGCTACCATGTTCTAGCAATAGTACTATCCCGATTCTGAATAATTACTCCACGTACATGACCACCAAACATATAAATCAAAGTGATGGTGTAGTGGTGTATTCAAAATCGGACCTGACTGTTACATGCGAAGAGCCAGATTTCCACCGATCTGCATCTGGTCTTATTATAAAAATTAACTTTGATTTGGCGATAATCTGCATTTATCGATCGCCGTCAATAGACAATATAAACAGCTTTCTCGCAGTTCTTAACAACATTCTTCCGTCGCTGCATAGATTTAAATCGGTAGTTATAACAGGTGACCTGAACGTGGACATCAAACCTACCACATGTGACATGCGCTCCCACGAATACCTAAATTGCCTCGCCTTTCACGGTTATCTTCCTGCCCACACCCTACCGACCAGGGATGGCAATTGTTTGGACCACACGTTCCTCAAAACAATTTCCCCCACCCACACATTTGTCTTAAGCTCCACAATAACTGATCACTCCTCCTCCTTACTTTGCATTCACGATAAATGTTTACGAACGGTCGCAAACTCCCTTATAACAAAAATTGACTATGAAGGGCTTGACAAATCAATGTCACAACTGGATTTTACCCCTATTTTGAGTATAAAAGACGCTAATATGGCTACCGATAAATTACTGAATTTAATTACTGTATCCATCTCTAAAAATACCACAGTTAAAAAAGTTCCATCAAAAAAGAGAATCCTCAAACCGTGGATCACATCTGGTTTATTACGATGCATAAGAAACAGGGATGCTCTACACAAGAAAGTTAAAAAATTCCCAGGAAATGAAGTTCTAAAAATAACTTACCTTAGATACAGAAACTTTTGTATTAGTATTTTAAAGAAAGCAAAGAGAATTTATGACACAGAGGAACTAAAAAAAGCTAGTAATAACCCAAAAACACTATGGGACACTATTAAACGGGTAACTAACACTACTAAGACTAAGAATACATCTGCTCAATTACTAACTTTGTCATCTTCACCTATTGAGTCTTGCAACACTATAAACTCATACTTCGTTGACATTGGCGAGAGGCTTGCAAATGATATAATTCACACTAGTACTACGCGACCATTGACAGTCACTCAACCCACTTCTGATAACACATCGACTTCATCATTCGTCCTCGACCCTACTGACCTTGACGAAATTATAACAGTCATCCATTCGTTGCGCTCTGATGCTGCTACTGGTTGGGATGGCATATCACCCTACATCCTGAAGAGATACTCCACCTCCCTGGCACCCATACTATGCCACATTTTTAACCTCTGCTTCGAGACTGCCGTCTTTCCCTCTTCTTTTAAAAAGGCAATCATTCACCCAGTCTTCAAGGGAGGCGACGGGAACTTGCCGAATAATTACCGCCCCATTGCTGTTCTGAGTGCTTTATCCAAGGTACTAGAACGTCTTATCAATAAAAGACTTGTGCACTACCTAGAACATTACCAACTAATATCACCACAACAGTTTGGATTTCGCAAAAACAAGTCAACCTGTGACGCAGTTCAGGAATTAACTAACACTATCGTACAAAACCTGAACAGTAATAAGAAGGTCCTAACAATATTTTTAGACCTTGCGAAGGCATTCGACACCGTCCCCGTTCGCTCTCTCTTACTCAAACTTGAAAAGATGGGTGTCAGGGGATTGCAACTTGATCTTTTTCAAAACTACCTCGCTAATCGCTCCCAAATAGTGAAAATTGATCGTCACAGTAGCAATGAGCTCCCCATCTACTATGGCGTTCCACAGGGAAGCATATTGGGTCCCACTTTATTTTTAGTTTTTATAAACGACTTATGCAATATAAATATCCCAAATGCCAAGATGACATCCTTTGCAGACGACACTGCTATAACTTTCGTCGCCAACACATGGTCTGAACTCGAAGGAAAAGCACAGCATGGCTTTGATGTAGCGTTAAACTGGCTTTACGTCCATAAGCTTACACTTAATACCTCCAAAACCAAGTTCATTACCTACTCAATCAGTTATGCTGCCCAACCAAACCCACCAATATCACTTAAAGCTCACACATGCAATCTACAAACTCAAGTTTCATGCCACTGTCAACCTATATCCTCTACAGATGAAATTAAATACCTAGGTATAGTCATAGATAAGAATCTTAAATTTAAATCTCATATTAATGTCCTTACGGGCAGAGTTCGCAAACTTATATATATTTTTAAAACCTTAAGAAATATTGCTAATCCTATAATTATACGTAATGTCTATTTTGCCTTATGCCTATCTATTATTACTTATTGTATTCCCTGTTGGGGTGGTGCTGCAAAAACTATCCTAAAACCGTTGGAAGTTGCACATCGCGCCATACTGAAAGTGGCTACCTTCCGTCCACTAATCTATCCAACTAATCAGTTATACAAAACCTGCAACGTCCTCAACGTGCGGCAACACTTTATTTTGCAATCAATTCTGTTGCAACACCGCTCAACCCCCTATATTGAAATTACCAAACGCCGAAAAGATAAAATATGTAATCTTCCAAAAACCCGATTGTCGTTTACTAAAAGATTCTTTTATTATTTAGGTCCGTCTCTTTACAACACAATAAACAGAAAATGCCCGATATATAGGTTGTCTTATCATAGTTGTAAAAATACTGTTCGCACATTCCTTCAAAATAAAACGTACGACGAAACAGAAAAATATTTAAATTAATTAAGTTATGACAAGTTTGTATATTGTACCACTCACCCAAAACATAGACCCACACTAATCCAATCCCTTTACTTACGCACGCTTACACAGCCGCACGCTCACGCACGTGCGTGAGCACACATACACACACGCACACGCACACACACACACACGCATACACACACACCAACACGCACAGACCCATACACGCACACACACCACAAACAGCACACACACACGCACACTCACACGCTTACACAGACAAATGCGCTCGCGCAATAATACCTGTATTTAAAAAATAAAAAAAATAAAAAATGTAATGTTTTAAAAATAAAAATGTAGTAATTACAATTAGAGGGGATCGGCACTGTTACTCCTTAATACAGGCTATGTCATAGCCTAGCAAGGAGAGCAGCACGTCACCCACTTGATTGTCAGATATTTAATACTACCCACTTTGTTAAAACTATTACATGTACTACAATCTGTGCTTTTTATATAAATAAAGCTTATTATTATTATTATTATTATTACTATTAAATTTTAAATATTACAACTCACAAACATAATCACTGTAGCAGCAAGCATCAACGACCGCGCGCGGTGCGCGCGGGCATACAACTAACTTCGTGGCGCGACGCGCGGTATTTATAGTTCGAGCAATAACAACCGCTCATCTGTTATTGGTCAATATTGTTTATTATAGTTCTGTTGTCCTACACCTATGTGTAATTCTAAATTGTATATAAGTACCAGCTCCTAAAATATAAGACAATCCGAATATTTCTTTTATTATCTCCTGACAACTAGTAAATTCCTGACAACTGGTAAAGTGGTGACCCCGACGTACACTCAAAATGGCAACCAGCGACGACAATCCCGAGGCCGAACGAATTTTTACCAGCAGACGTCAGGTGATATTTGTTTTTACCACACCCGTTACGGCAAAGAAGCACGCAACTGCAGATCTCCGTGCAAGTTCAAGCGTCAGGAAAACTAGTCGCGACCTTGGCTACGACGGGATCCGAGGTTAATGAAATATCACCATACCGTCTACACGTTTGCGATTACCAACATCACTTAAGATTCCTAGTGGACACCGGGGCCAACGTATCGGTCATTCCCAACACGAAAGGAATGAAGCGGGTGGAAGAAGTGTTGTATGCAGCGAACGGCACCCCAATACACACATATGGTGAGAAGAAGCTGGAACTCAATCTTGGTCTACGCCGCCCCTTGTCATGGCAATTTATCGTTGCTGCCGTGAAACGACCGATATTGGGCGCCGATTTTTTGCGTCACCACAACCTTCTCGTCGATCTACGTGCCAGGAAACTCGTAGATAAGAAAACAGGACTGGCAATCGACGGTTGCATTGCAAACAGTGCCGCCACGAGTACCCCCACCGTACTTACTATCAACCTCACCGACCCGTACCACAACCTTCTTCAACAGTACGCCGAGATAACTTCCTCGAACTTCACCGACATGAAGAACAGCGAAGTTGAACATCATATCGTCACTCACGGGCCGCCCGTGTACAATAAGGCACGACCGTTGCCGCCACACAAATATCAAGCGGCGAAGAAGGAGTTTCAAGTTATGCTTGAACAAGGGATATGCCGGCCATCAAAGTCACCTTGGGCAAGTCCACTCCACCTCGTAGAGAAGAAGACTGGCGAATACAGACCATGTGGTGATTACCGGAGGCTAAATGCCGTCACCAAACCGGATCGGTACCCAATACCACGACTTCGTGACTTCACGTACCATCTCGAAGGGATGAAAATTTTCTCGAAGATTGATTTGAGGAAAGCGTATAATCAATTGAGAATACGCGAAGAAGACATCGAGAAGACGGCAGTCATTACGCCGTTTGGGCTTTTTGAATTCCCACGAATGTGTTTCGGTCTATGCAACGCCGGACAAACATTTCAACGACATATCAACAACGTACTAGGCAACATGGACCACGTCTTCCCATTCGTTGACGACATTCTTGTCGCCTCACCAGACCAAGAAACTCACAGAAGTCACCTGGAAGATCTTTTCAAAAGACTTAAAGAGCATGGTCTAAAAATAAACGTGTCGAAATGCGTTTTCGGACAAAACAAAATAGAATTCCTTGGGTACATATTAACAGAAGCCGGTATCCAACCAACAGAAGATCGTGTGAAGACAATCTCCAATTATCCTGAACCAACCACAATTCAAGAATTAAGACGATTCCTCGGTATATTAAACTTTTATAAAGAAAATATACCGCACGCTGCACACGTTCAGGATAAACTATACAAATATCTACGAACATGCAAGAAAAATGACAAGACCCATGTGAACTTCAACAGTGAAGATAAATTAGCATTTGAAGCCTGTAAGAACAGCATCAAAAACGCAGTCACTTTGTCGCACCCTTCAATTCACGCTCCTTTATCACTGATGTGTGACGCCTCAAATACCTGTGTCGGAGCCGCGCTACAGCAACGAGTAGGAAACAGCTGGCGACCACTCGGTTTTTACTCAAAAAAACTTACAGAAGCGCAAAAGAAATACAGCACGTTTGACCGAGAGCTACTAGCGATCTACCTCGCAATAAGGCACTTTCGGCGCATGTTTGAGGGTAGAGAAATAACGGTTTACACGGACCACAAGCCGTTAACGCATGCACTACTGCGGCTAAACAGCAAGACTGAAACACCATTACGTACGAGGTACTTACACTATATCAGTCAATTCACGATGAATATATGCCACATTGAAGGAAAGGACAATATTGTGGCCGATGCATTATCAAGAATTGAAGCAATATCCACTCCATCACCAATCGACTACGACGAGCTGGCTCGCCTCCAACACAGCGACGGGCAACTGACTGACGTCACGAAAAACAATTCACTCCGATTCAAGTGGATTCGCCCACTCAACGCAAGTAAACCTATTTTGTGCGAAACATCAAGTGGCAACGTACGACCTTACCTGCCACCAGAGCTACGAAGAAAAGCCTTCGACGCCATACACGAGTTGAGCCACCCCGGCACCCGAGCAACTAGGAAGATGATCACACAACGTTTTTTCTGGCCAAGTATGAACAAAGACGTCAGTGTGTGGACCAAATGTTGCATAACTTGCCAACGAACAAAAGTGCAGCGACACACAATATCGCCGCTAGAACAGTACCCACCAGCAGAACGACTGTCGCACATACACATAGATATCGTCGGACCACTACCCATATCAGATGGAAGACGATATTGCGTTACCATCATCGACCGAGCAACAAAATGGCCAGAAGCATTCCCAGTCAGCGACATGGAAGCCAACACTATCGCAACGGTCATCTACGAAGGGTGGATAGTGCGATTTGGTTGCCCAGAAAGGATCACAAGCGATCAAGGTAGACAGTTCGAATCTCATTTATTTAAAACACTAATGAATAGAATGGGCATCGAGAAAACACGAACCACTGCCTACCACCCACAGGCGAACGGAATGGTCGAAAGGTGGCATCGATCATTTAAAACAGCATTGACGGCACGACTACATAACTCAAGCTGGACGCAAGAATTGCCAACTGTTTTGCTGGGACTTCGCGCTGCAATTAAAGACAACACTGATGTGTCATCAGCAGAAGCGCTATACGGTAAACCGCTACGTCTACCCGGCGAAATGTGTGGAGAAACGTCGATATACGCGAATACAAATACACACTTTAGTGACGTCATAACTAACGCAATGAAAATGATGCAAGCCGTGCGCCGGAACACTGATCGTCGCGCAATGTTTATACACGACGACCTACATGTATGTACGCATGTATTCATACGTACCGATGCCTATCGCCGACCGCTAACGCCGACCTACGAAGGTCCGTATCGAGTCTTGAAGAGACAAAACAAAGTGTATACAGTGAAAATCAACGATCGACAAGTAAACATCAGCATAGATCGATTAAAGCCTGCATTCCTGCCTAACACCGAAGAAGCAGAAGATCGTACAAGTGACCCGACACCATACGTCACACGATCCGGCCGCACCTCAAGACGCACCGTACGCTTCGCCCTGTAAAACATACGTCCGGCCGAGACGGAGCACGGCCGCGCACTAAAGCTAAAAGTGAAAGGCACACAGCGCGAACACTGCGTCCACGCGTCTCCGTGCAAACTGACGCCGCCGCAGACCTAGGCGCTCGCTGGCGCCGTGTCGAGACATCACATTGCACTACTTACGCGCGCGCTAACGAGACACCACTCTGTACCACTCGCATTATACGGGCGCTTCGCTGGGGAGGAGCTATGTAGCAGCAAGCATCAACGACCGCGCGCGGTGCGCGCGGGCATACAACTAACTTCGTGGCGCGACGCGCGGTATTTATAGTTCGAGCAATAACAACCGCTCATCTGTTATTGGTCAATATTGTTTATTATAGTTCTGTTGTCCTACACCTATGTGTAATTCTAAATTGTATATAAGTACCAGCTCCTAAAATATAAGACAATCCGAATATTTCTTTTATTATCTCCTGACAACTAGTAAATTCCTGACAACTGGTAAATCACAAATTAAATAACTAATTATTACCGCACATATCTTGCATTATCTTCTAGGAATTCATTAATGGAATAATATGCCTTTTGAGTTAAGAAATTATTTAATTTTTTTTTAAAATCATTTAGCTCAATTTGTCCTCTAATAGGCTCCGGTATTTTAATGCACTCGTACAATCTGGGTGCCATGCCTAGAAAACTTTTTGTGTACATAATGTAAATAGCTGTGTTGTGTGTATTAGCGCAAACTCATTGTTGCGACGTTTCGATTTCAGTTTGATTTCACGAATGCTGCTATCTCATAAATATATAAACATGGTAGGGTTAGCAACATATCGTATTCCTTTTTTAAAAATAGCAAGCAACTGTCAGTTGATTTTAGCTTGAAGACAGATAGATAGTAAACATTTTTTCTGGGCCTTGAATGCGATGAGAAATCTCCGCTAGATCACGAGTAACTTGACGAAAGGTTCCAGTGAATAAAACTTGGTTCCTTAACAGGAGTCCACCACAGAAGCACACAGTCACAAGCGTGCTTAAATTTACCCCATGATTTCTCAGACCGTACAGTCACGAACAAAAGTATGTATACACTCGGCTTTATTCAAAAGCGATTTACTCCCTTATTTTTTAATGAAATTTTATGTTGTTACGAACATAGCATTTTCGAACCCACAGGTTTATGTAATGTATCGTATTTCAACGTTGCATTCGTTATTTCATGAAAAAATCGCAATTGAAAGTTGCCAAGTGTTGACATATTGGTGCTCGTGACTGTACATGTTCAGTGCTGAATATGGACTTTTACCGTAAGCCCTAAATAATGAGGTGTTCTGGGAGAAGTAGCAGGCTGGCTGATTCGTAATGCCTAGAACAATCCTTTGTTTCTGCTAGAATAGTTTCCCGCGTTCATCTGATTAAAACAGAAGACTCATGTCGGTAATTTGACACCCAAAGGTTTTAAAGGGGTTTATGGACATTTTATGATGAAAGAGAGTCACATATTTCAGGACACTACGTGCTCTGATGTTGTTTTTGATAAGGTGTACTTCCAAGAATCAAGGGACGAAAATAGTTTTACATTCTACGAGTCTATACTTATCAAAGAACAGCATCACGATCGATTCACACATGTACTATGTATGTAGAGCTTCGAAGGCACAGATTAACAGATATACTCGTCGCAATACCGACTGGTACAAACAACCGTCCAACTTATCAACCTTTTCCTTTTGCGCTAGGGGTTAAAAAATTACATCTCGCGTTGGATTCAGATGTCCCTACAGGTTCTTTTTCTTTTTATACATATCAGTTTTAATTAAAAAGACAAGCCAGTTCTGTGTTATTCTATTGCTAAAGGATAATTAAAATTCAGGGGTAACTTGTGTACTTTTTGCGAATTATATCTTTGAAAAACCACTTTCAGTGGAGGCTAGACATTGCTTAATTATTTGATAGATAACATTTATCTATAGGGCGATAAGCCGCAGGCAAAACTAGTTTTAAACTAATACCAATGACGCATAGAAATTCATTTTAATATCTGCTCGGCATTATATCTTTACTTTCTTTTCATAGAATCACAGGGATCCCGCTGCTGCTAAATGAAAAATAACAAACGTCAATTGTATCATTACTTACAGCTAGGTAGACTTAGTAAGTCTGTAATCTACGACTGTTCACTATAGTTCTACCGTTATTAAAGGGCAATTCTTATAGAGTACGTGCCTCTGACATAATCGCATTCGCCAAGGTACACCAAGAAAAGAATACGAGTAACTGTAATGGTGTTTATAAAACATTATTATGTCATTAAAGTGTCCCTGTGATGTAACTCGGAAACTTTATAGTTCCCAGAACTGAATCATTTTATATTCACACCTCACATATCTTGATAAGTGATAACATGCAAAGAGTGTACAAAGTATTAAGAAAACGGTTCCCCGTAAGGACACAGTTTTATAATTGAGGCCATGAGAGCCACAGTGGCCTACCTGTCATTTTTTCAATACTGACTTTATTTGAAAAAGCTGCTCTAAACTGTAAAAGTCATAGCGCCACAGTGGCCTAAAAATGAGTTCAATTTTTTTCAGTTAGGCCACTGTGGCTCTCATGGCCTCAATTATCCTCGGATATTACGTTTGTATATTGCACGTTAGTTAACTTAGCTGGAATTTAATAATTCGTATGATTCAAAGTGGAGATGTTTTGCAATTCTGATTATTCTGTGCTGTGCGCATGGTTGGTGGATATTTTTTCCTGGAGCGGTCGGGCGTTCGTCCAATTAGGAGTGGTTCAGTGGAGGCGCATCATTAGCGGGCGCGGAGGCGGCGCGAGGCGCGGCGCGGGCGCAGCGCGACTCACGCCCGTCCCTGGCTGCGGCCTTCGCTCCGCGACCGGTTGCGCATCTTTTACTCTAATCAGGGAAAAAAATAAGCGTCGTCCGCATGCGCGAATGAAAGCGAACAAGCGAGAAGCTGCACCCCGTCTGCCGTGTTTTATGGTGGATTGTTGCGGTACCGGAGCAACGAACAGGGATGTCGCATGCCAGCACTTAATTACCTCTAACTAAGTTATTTTGCTGCCTCGACCATTTAAAAGGCTTCATTTTGCACGAACAACAAAAAATTTATAGAGCAGTACCAATTTTACTAAATCAATGTCAATTCGTTTATCGTTAAGTAATGTTAAGTCTCCGATCCCAATGTCGTGCAATTCTTGAAATACGGTGCTATCAAATATGTAGCGACTTGTATTTAATTAGCTCTGTTCTGCGCACCCGTGTTGTTACAATACTTGTGTGTATTACCAACGTTATTAAGCAGTAACCCTTCGAGGCGCGCAGTGACGACCGCGGCTGGTTCAAGGGTCCGCCTGCTCATCTATTTATAGCGCGCTGCGCACCGATGCTATCGGACCTCGGCAATACTTCGGGCTCGCTCGATCCCTGCCCGCCCTCTATGCACCCTTCGCATATCGTTCAGCCAGTAAATAGACCAAATAAACACTACCATTTTATATTTATTCCACCTATTTATATCATATGTCCATTGTTTCTGCCTCAGCAGGAATTCATAGCCGACGGCCAATTCCAGTCCTTGGCCCGAGATCGTCGTTATATTGCTCAAATTGCATGTCGTCGATAAATAGGGATACTTTACGCTTTGTAAATGGACACCTAGAGACAGTAATAATTTAACGTCGGTAGATACCGGCGGATACTAGAGTTCAATTTAGATAAGTTGGCGGGCCCATGGCACACGTCACGCTCATCCGTATTCCTAGCGCGGAGGCTGTTTCCTGTGAGCGCACTGAGAGCACGCGCAACCACGGGTTCTCGCCAGGCGCATGTCGATCGAAGGACGCGACGTTTGTTCGCTTGTAACGTTAGAAAGGAAGGCGAGGCGGAGTGGTCCGCGTTAGGGGACGCGGAGGGCTCGGCGGCGACGCCAGGATTCGCCAGCCGTCGTCGGCAACTCTGTATTCGTGGTCGACACCGGACACAGCGCGAGTTATTTACGATAGTCGCGAGACAATCGGCCGGTCGCAGCGCTTATCCGGTGCCACCGCGACAATAACATGACGTGGTTATCTTTATTAAATAGCGTTCTATGGAATTAACACACGTGCCTAGCTTGTATTTATAGCCTTGCTGAATCAGTTACCAGGAATGACAGGTACATCCATTAGATGTAGAAAATGTGGGTAGGTATATTTATGGTGTTACCTTTGTTATTATATCTTCATGCGGATGACTTTTCAATAGTATAGGGTTCTTTGTTGCTAGTCTACAGGTCGCAAGTTAGGTGACTCGAGTAACGGTGTCACAATAATTGATTTTATTTGCCGGGTGTTGGCGGAAGCGGAGCAATTCACCACAGGACGGTTCAATGACACGCCACTTTTCTCCGGCGACAATCCTCACTGTCGGAATGCAGTCACCATTAGCCAAGAAGCACTCCTGCGAGGGTATTTATTATTTTCACAGCTCTGATTAAGGCCAAAAATGTTTTAAGTGTCCACCATAGGTGCTTTAACTGGTAGCGTTTAAGCATGTGAATTCCAAATTGCCAAGGTTTTTAGATAACGAAGTTATGCATGAACAGCTCATGTTGGTTGAATTTTGCGTAACATTTGGATGCAATGAGTATAACCCTTCCACGTGTGGATCGTGTCTGCGCGGCGACAGTGATGAACTTGATAAGCCCACATGGGGCAGCACCTCACCAGGGCTGAGGGCACCACTCAACGCTTCCGCGCCGATCCGCTCCTATTGATTTAGGAGTCGCGAGTGTGATCAGTTTGACGTGCCTCACGACTGTTGCTGATATTCGCAAATAAAACAAACAACTCGTGTATCAAACTAGTTTTTCTTTGTAGGAAGTAACGACCAAGAATAGCATTGGGAATTCAAATCTATTTTCATTTTATGATAGAGCTGGGATGTCATTCGACTATGAAAAATTAAGTTCAGGGGTTCATTTATTTCAATAGATAATTATAATCTGTTTAAGCTTGTGTTTAAAAACAAACTTAGTTACAAGAATAAATCCTAGATTATTGATTCTTTCATTAAGGTCTTCACGGATCTGTGCTTTTTCATTCACAAAATAAGTTCCAGGCTGAATAAAAAAGTAGGTGTCTGTAAGTTGCGAGGACGCATTAAATTATTAAATTGCAATACCGTTAGTACAGTGACAGGTCGTGTTTACTACACGGTGACTCATTATTTCCATCAGTTAAGTGTTCCAATTTGCTCGAGACTATCTTTACCTTCTCGCCTGTTTTATCTAAAGTACTAGACCAGTATGCAATTAATACGTGTTCTATCAATTCAGATGTAGCACTGACTGCATACATTAAGAGTGCTGTAATTAAGGTCTCTATTTCCGAGGTGATTGCTTGTTTTTTTAATGATACATAATGTAGAGTCCCGTAGCGTGTTGTACTCTTTTTCTGTATCTACAATATTATACGCTTTTTTTAAATACATGCAAACATGAAAATATTCGTTCGTTTCTTCGTTTGTGGTATGTGGAGGGGTTGCTATGATGAGCAGTCGTAGTCGGTAAGCGAGTGCCACAGAGGGCACGACATAGGAGTGCATTATTTACATAATAGCAACGACTGGGCGGCCTTGGCGCATCGCAGCCTCCTATAAATTCTGCTCTTCCAGTTCGCGTTGTTCAGCTTATCGCATTATATCAGTATCAACTTGGAACGTGCATCGTAATACTCGTAATGATTCATTACGGCTGTGCACAGCTACGTTTGGAAGACAGTTCAAGTTGAATGATGACGGCGATGACTCGTCGACGGGTGTCGTTGACTCCGGCCCATCCGTCTATTACAATGATGCAAGAGGCAGAGCGTGAACTATTCGCACGAGATCGGCGTTCTTTGTTAGCTGTGGCGGTCGACGAAGGTAAGCTGAGGGTTGGTTGCGTGGCGCGGTCGCAGGCTGTGCGGGCGCGGCGGTGCGTACATTGCCCGCGGCGGGCGGCGGCGACCGCGTGCGCAGCATTTAGCGCCGCGCGCGATCCGCTATTATGAGCCTCGCACTCGTAATTCATTAGCTGACTCCGCTCGCCTCGTATTATTTATGACCGCTTAGGTTTTGTACGCGAATACTTTCCTTGTAGGCTTTCAAAGTTGTACCCCCTTAATGGCGATACGAGTCAGGAATAATAATGACATCTGAATAGAATATCCGAGGTCAAGGATTTGCATGATACAATGTTCTTTTCACGGGTGTTTTTCATAGGTTTACTGCTCAATGCGCATGATTTATTACACGTCAAGAATGTGTTTGTGCGCAGGTTTGGTTCCATAAAATGGTTCCAAGTACCGATTTGAACAGACACATTGAAAGCCACCATTTTTCTGCTTTCACACGGAGAGTCGCAATATGTTACTTTATATTCGTAATAATGATCCTATGACTTATCATAGGATTATTATGGGTTAGCATATAGCCATTACAGGTCGCTGAAATAGTGTGAAATCTCTTGGCTTGATGGAGATCGTTAATATATGCAGCAATAAATTGGTTTTTTCTTCAGAGTTTTGATTTATGAATATTAGAAGTTTGGAATGATACCCATGCTGTATTTATTATAAGCCTTGCAAAATATGGGCCGTAAAAATGGTATATGATTATAAAAGAGTGGTTATTTTCGCGGCGATTGCGGCAGGATTGACGAGCAGCGGGAGGTGTCTGCGGATCTCGCGCTCGGTTTCCCGGAAGGTTCTGGATTATGTTCTAATTGCCGGGTGTTAACGCCTATATCCTTGGCTAATAACTCAAGGTGATACCGCCGCCGTAGAGCATATAAATCGCGGTACGGACGTGTTTGCGCATTACTTGCGGAAACGTCCATTTTATACTTGACCGCTATCAATTCGCGGCCATTATTAATCACGTTGTGTAAAATTTTACGACTGGAATTTATCGTCATCGTGTATTATGAGCCTGAACAGCTATGACGGCGACGTTTATAGAATATAATAAATGTAGTGTCGGTGAGGAAAATGTATGTTGGACTTGAGAGCTGAGAGCAATCCCGAGGGAATCCGGAAGCACAATGGAGGCAACACTAATTGTGCAATTGAGCTTTAGATACGCCGCGCGGCTGCGTCGGCGCACGGTGCAGCGATGTGAACACCATGAATTTTCCACATTGACTATTTCTGAACGATACCAACGGAAGTAATTGAAAGTTTTCATTGGCAGTAATCGAGAATCACTAGCGATTCTCGATTACTTGCGTTCTTTGGTAAGTTATACAACATTTAGGTATATAGCCTGATCATGGACTACCATTTACAGTGGTCGATTTATCATGTGGAATGATTCCTATTCGTTATTTTTTGCACTTTGAAGATACTTGCAAAAGAACAAACTCCATCAATCATAACATTAGCAGCCAAACCTTCTCCCAATTATGTTAGAGAGGCGGGGCGTAGATATTTTGACGGGACGACTGACATTCGACCTCCAACAATTTTATTGATTGCTTTTTACAAGCTTTTATTTAACTTGCGATGTACACACGGCTACACATCAAGCTATGCAAAACCAGTATTGGCTGACCGTTCATTGTGAGAAAATATCATACAAAGTGAGGCCAAGACAAACTGATTTATTTCTTATCAGATTTAAATTATTTTTATCTTTTTAGTTCTTTTTATTAACAAGTAATAAAAGCTTGTTTTTAAAAAGTTTCTCTTTCTTTTAATTTTTTATATTGAGCCTGATGCTTTAAGGTTGAACCAATTTATTTTAGCAATCAAAATCTGTGTGAAGTTATTTCTTGATGATTCCTAGCTATGTTCGTAAATTTGATACAGCAAACAGGTCCCTCTATACGTGTCGATCCTGGGTCAATATTTTGAGTGTCAACACGGATAACAAAGAATGGCACAACTGGCTGCTAAATACGACCTTCAAACAAAACACTTAGGATATAAAATACAGAAAAAAAATCTACGTTTCCAATCAATAAGGGATTATGGCCCTTATACCCTTTTTAGTAGGGCCGAAAGTTGGGGGTCAGGTAGTCCTATTCGGTCGTGAGAAAGCAGTGATCGGCGCCGCAGATGAGCCATTGAGATTGGTTTTACGATATTTCAAAATCACGTTCATAACCTTGAACCTTTGGGAAGGAAATCACACGTCAACACTACAATAATTATGATAACACCAGCTATTTTCTGGTTTCTGCAGTATATTGAATATTTCATCCTTCGTGGAATCCATCTAAGGGATACTTTAGGACCGCCAGGGCCACGGTTTGTTCGAAAGAGATACCGTGGCCCCTGGCACAGGCAACTGAAGGAACACGGGTGGGTTTTAGTCAGTAAAAGTGTGACACGCCCTTCCGCTCAGCCCAGAGCGGGAGAGGTCATTTATGATTTCCCACCAAAAAAAAGGGATAATTTAGTAACAAAGTATTTTTTTCAGAGCATCGAAATTCGCTATGACGTCTACTGTATCTTTGTTCGTTTTTTATAAAATTTAATGCCTGGTTTGTTTTTGGTCGTAAAAATGCTCTATGTATGTTTTTCGTCTCAGTAAACACCTTTTATTTACAGTACGATAATGCCTACAGTGCATGCCCTATTCCACCTTGAAAAAACTCTTCACCGAGTGCAATAAACCGCTTTTCATATTTTTCGCAAACGACTAAGTTGTCCTTCGCTGCAGGCAACGCCATACGACCTTAAGGCTTAATTAATTACAACAAGGCACAACGTAATATTAATAACATACCCTTATCCCTGACATAATGAACAATAATTGCGAAAAATAACATAGCTAACGCATGTGGTTATTATTTTAATGTTTACCGTCATCTTATAGATAGTCCCAATTATAATTCCAGTAAGGATCTTTGTGTAATTTATCGATACGAACTTCGAATGTGTTGAAAATGATGATTTTACTAAACACATTCGTGATTAGGGGTTGTCGTGTACACGGCCGGGGTAAATTATAGTGGAGGTGTGAGGCGTGCCTCCGCGGTCCCTCCAGTCTTCTGACACCTCGGCAGGCCCTCGTGTGTACGTCAATTATAACGGGAAGCGATCTTACGCCGACCAAGACTGATGTTGTACCTTCAATCTCTAGGGAGTAATTGCTTAAACACATAACCACTGACGTCAGGGCGACGCGCGACGGTGCGACGCGAATCAATGTAGCATTATGCCTATCGCAGGCTATCAAATCTATTAGCTGCACGTCGACCCTTCATAATAGAAAATACATGGCGCACATTATATTTATAACTGTATTAGTATTTTACTAAATTATGATGTTGGCTAAGTTGGCTTATCCCACGTGGGAAATGAAGGCGACGATATTTACATAAAATGCGTATGGATAAGAGACGAGTTTGTATGTTACTTAATGAATTATGACTCTGACTTTATAGTCTGGCGACAGATTCTAACGAGACTTCGCATGCATCTACTGAATTTAAATATCTCTAGATCTTAAGTTAATAATAACATAAGTCACATAAAGAGAAGCGATGGCCTCTTCTTATCCGTGTCTGCATTAAACCAAGAACAAAATGAAATACGATAACTGGCAGCTGGGGATGGCATGCGAAGATAGGGAAACGAAGAATTGTTATCACGTGTTTTGCAAATTTTAATATTTCTGCACTGGGCACTGGTAGACTGGTGTTCTAAGAAACAAATCACTGTTTTATTGTATCCTAAAGCGGTCTCGCAAGATTCAGAATCTTTCAAAAAAGAAATAATAGTACATTTAACATTGGTAGGTGGAGCTGTAAAACACACACGATGTTATTCGTAGGAGCCGAAGTTGCATAACATTATTTCAGTCAGCACTATATATTTAATGATGCTGCTGCAACAATGTTGCAACTTTTTTTTTGCAATGAATACAGAGTTAAATCAGGATTATGCACAGACATCTTAAAAATTACATTATAAAACATTACGTACTGCCCTTAATTAAAGTAATTCTTAAGAGAACGAGTTGCATACTTCACAGTTATAAATACAAAGTGTCATCATAAGGCACGCCGGACAAGACACGGTGCGCGGGCGCCGAGCTGAGCCAGCCATGCAAATGCTACGCCGTCTTAGCGACGCACTCTGGGGCCAAAAAACTCTAATTGCGTCTCGGACCGGTACCCTTTGCCGCGATGTCATGAGAGATTCAGATTCCGACTACTAACAAGCCAAATCAATCAAATTCCACCGATACATTAACTTTTAAATATCAAAGACAACCGTGTTTCGATTTTATCTGAAGGCGGCTGAACTTAATTTGAGCTTGAAGTTTCTTTCCTGCCCGCGATACTTGGAAAGACCACTTGAATTTCTTGAGGAAGTATCGATTCTCCTAAATTGTTTCCTTGAAATTCGGTGCGGTCGATCTATATGTACGTAATTACAACGTTTAGTTCTACTAGGCAATGTAAATGGGATTACCGAGTCGAAAATTGCATTAATAAAAACACGCTTTATATCGTTCTGACAACATTATGCCAATTCGTTCTATCAATTTTACGCTGTTCCAAACTAGAGGGGAGCAATAAACATCTGCTGGAAACAAAAAAGAGTAAATGAGATTTAGTTCGTTCAACTTTTCTCAAGATTTATCTAGTGTTACATCGACGGGCGATAATGACTTATAGAATAAATACATTATTGTGCCAAGGATATCCGTAGACGGGCGTATAATAGGCCATTTTATTATAATCAACAGCGCTGCTTACCTCGAAAAAAACTTGTATTGTGTGATATATAAAGCTAGGAGCCCTCCGAGCATGCGCAGCATAAGTAAGATCTATTGCGATGATCTATATTTATATTGATCATAAAGATGTTGGAGGAGGGAATTAAGTTACTTTTCAAAAGGACATCTAGTAGGTACTAGATGTCCTTTTGAAAAGTAACTTAATTACCTAGGTATATCTCGAATACCTAGGTAGGTAGGGACTGAATAAGCATGACTTTAGTAGGCGATGCTTTAAACATATGTATTCAGCGACTATGGCAACGAGATTTTGAAAAACATAATTGAAATTCCCTATTCATAAAACACTTTTTACAAAAGCGGATCAAGGTATTTCGTAATCGGTGGAGGTCTGCCCGGCTTGGGAAGAGCACCGCCGCGTCCTCGTGGCGGCGATCGGCAGCGGCGATCCCTCGCGTCCGGCCCTGGTTCAGGCCATGGTACGGAGTGAGAGTGCATGGGAGGCAGTCACCTCCTTCTGCGAAGCAGTAATAGAGAAGGCGGAGCGCGTGAGGGAGAGGCAATCACTGCGCCGCAGAAGACGCCCTGGACGGGAGTCAACAGCAGACTCCCGGCCACCGTAGGCGCGGGCTTGCAAGCGGTGAGCAATGGGCAGTTCGCAGTAGATGGGCGGGTCGACGACGGCGCGTTGTGTACCACGCGCGCCTCAAAGAGATGTCAGCACGAATTGACGGGGTCCGCTAGGGCCGATGCCTGCCAGTGCCGCGGGTTGTTCGAAAGAGATACCGTGGCCCCTGACACGCTATCTAAAAGCTTCTAATAAATGAAAAGCTTTTGAACATTCAGCTATTCGTAAAATAATTCTCATTGGTAGGTACCGTATGGTAGCGTTTTTTGCACATCATGTTAGCATATACAATGATTTTATAATGACCGAAATGTCATTAAGGTCTGTCTCAAATTTTTAAAGCTTATGTAGTAACAGTAACAGTTAAACAATTTTAGACTCGTGGGAAACGGCCAGATGACATAGATTTCAGCGAGAGCTTTGCCTTTACATGAAAGATTTTTTCCTTACGAAACCATTACGCATAATCGCTACGTACACATAATGCATAGATACTATTCCATTTAAATGCAAAAAGAACAATCCTTATTGCGTTCACGGTTAAACAGGGTAATTGAAAAAATATAGGATCACACTATTCAAAAGCTCATTTCCTATGAATACGTACGATCTAAATCGTTAGAAAACCCGAGAATCCCACGGGAAATAAGAAAAACCGCGGGCAGCTCGCGGAACGATCGGCAAGCAGGTAATAATTTGATTAAGTAATGGAAATTGTGCAAATAAGTAGCGAACCGCGCCAATCATGCAATTTAGTTACGGATTCACTCGTACATACATCTTTATAGGTGCGATCCCAAGAGGTACTCTTTTTGGTCTTTTGTTCCGAGCTAGCCACGCGATGCATTTATTTTTAGATCCCCTTAGGGGTCAGAAAAAATACTTGCGTATGGATTAAAATACATAATAGGTCTTCGGTCCGCAGTCACCGAGAATAAAGGCTTAATTGTGCCCGTTAAAAAGAAGGACTTTCAAGAATATTTTATAAGGATAGGACCACTATTTATTTCTTTTAGACTTGGCCTTATATCAAGTGGTCTGGATTTTGTATGTTGTTATATTATTTTATTTACACTGCCTCTGCATCCTTGATGATCATTTGAAAATTGCAACCACAACTTTATTTATTATCGACAGGATTTTGTTCAATACATTTACAGCGCGGACCACCACAAAACTATTCAAACATATCTAATGGTTCTGAATGATTGATTGATTTGATTGAACTTAGATGATACTAAGAACCTGAGAAAGGAATCTAACAGAGGTCTGCGATGGAAGAGTATAAAGATGACATAGTTTATTTGATCAATTGGATATATGGAACATATATTTCATCATCTGCCTAGCCTTTTCACAACTATGTTGGGGTCGGTTTTGAGTCTAACCGGATGCAGCTGAATACCAGTATTTTACATGTAGCGACTGCCTATCTGACCTCCACAACCCAGTGACTGGGTAATACGATACCCCTTGGATAAGACTGGTTGTCAGACTTTCGGGCTAATGACGACCCGTAACGACTGTCAAAGATCCACGAATGACAGCCGGGACCAACGACTTAACGTGCTTTCCGAGGCACGAAGGGGTCTTGGTTTGTGAAAATGGTCACCCATCCACGGAACAACCGCGGCAATCGATCGACCCGTGCGGCTGTTATTACTTAGCCACAAGGCCCTCATATATTTATATACATAATTCTTCTGCACGTGTTTATGTCACTGAACTCCTCCTTTACGGCTGGACCGATTTTGATGTAATTTTTTGTGTATGTCTGAGTGGGTCCCTGGATGGTTTATATTTAATTGGACCTGGCAGGTGGCATTATTCGGACAGTATAACGTTTGTCAGGTCTGCTAGTGTTATTATAATTAGTACATCTTCACTGTCTCTTGATTTGTTTCTCGGAACAATAGAAAAGAACACATTTCCTGTTCTGCGTTTCTAAACCGGCTGTAAATACTCATTTAGAATGTTATCACACTTAAATAAATACGGTAGTGTTATTAGGTCGCGTAGTTCTCCGCTCATAAATGTCTAGAAAAGAATTTAGTTCTGCTACCGAGCCGTATTTAAGTTAAGCCAAGACATGGGTCCTAAAAGGGCATTTACGTGCCGTAAAACATTTTCAAATAATATCGTGCGTTATGTTCTAGCCGAACACGACAAAGTTTATAGCTACATATAAAACTGCACGACGTGGGCTGGATGCAATGTCTACACGGAGCAAGGTATAGTGCGCTGTATTAGATGGTGAGCCCACAAAGCTGAGCGGGAACACTCCAAATAAAATATCAAGTTTAGTCGTTCCAGGTATGTAGTCCAGGCACATTCGTGCATGAGTCATCAAGAACACTAAACTTTATATGTGAAGATTCAGATCGTAATGGATAATTTAATAGTAGGCTCTATGTAAATGCCGGACCACTAGCGACGTGCACCCAGCATAATGATCGTGCAATATTCCCAATGTTATTCAGGGACGTCAAGCTAAGGGGACCGTCCACGTAATATTTTATTTTTAGTGTTCTTTGCTATTGCGGTTGACTATTACGCGGTTATTTTTAAAACGGCATTTAAACGATAGCGGGTGCATTTTTATCGTAATCGCGGTAATCAGAGTAGTCGGCGGCGACCACCGCAGGCGCAGCCATCGCACGCAACTCGAAAACATTACAATAATCACAACGTTGACGGACGCTATGATTGAGGAGCGGCGACACATCTACGGGTTTCAAACATTGATCATCATTTCTAAAGTACAGTTATACTTTGTTCTTTTATAGTGCAAAATGGTGCGAGCTAAGTCCCTAGTTATTTTACGGTTTTCCAGATGTTTACGAGTTGCTCTATATTTCCAGTTTGACTCACGATAGCTGAGGATGTTTTACGTAGGCTTAGTAACCTACATACTTATTTAAGAATATTTGCCATAATTTACTGTCATTTTTAATAGTTTCACTCTTTAATATCGGTAGGTACGACCAGATAAACGCACGCTGGAGGAAAAGCTAGGTGACGGGGACGTCGCCGCCGCCGCCGCGCCTTGTGAAATTGAAGTATTCTGTAGAGTCGAAGCGATACCTTGAAGTTTTTCAGGCATGTTTTCTTTTGTTTAGGTAGTTTTTTAATTTTTTTATTTAGCTGGTTGTTTTTTTTAATTAAATTAAATTTGAAGCTTTGGTCTAAGACATATGGTAATTATATCAATTAATGTCGTGTCGTCGGCTAGCACAGCGCACGGCGATCGCGCATTGTGAATAGCGCATAAATGGTTTTGTTTGAGCGGCATGTGCGGTCTATTACTACCATTATTCAAAACATCGGAGTCATGCTCCCGTTCAATTAAATACTCCCCGAAGCGGAGTAACATCTTTGGATCAAAAAACATTGTATCGCTCGAATCTTCAAGCTTTTTTTCATTTTGCAGCTATTAAAGTAATACCTTCATATTTTTTTATGAAAATAAAAACGTGAATTTTATTTTATCGACTGGTATCGCCCTCGAATGTAATTCATCGGATGTAAAACAATACTGATAGGTATCGCTTGAATGCGATAAAAAAGAAATTTCAAAAGTGTTTCTGCAAGCTGCAGGCTCTAGGGCACTTCAACTTTTGCGGGATCATTTAAGTGCAGTGTCTTGTATTGAGATGAACATTTAAATATTCACGTTTATTTTTTAGTCTAGATTTTTTATTAAACAGGTAAATGGAGGGAATGTTTAAGGTGTCCTGTAATAGACGCACATAGGACTAGTATCTGTATGGTATGGCAATGTCAAAGCTGAGAGGGCCGCATGGCGTGCAAAGCAAATAGCGTCCCACCAATTAACGTGGCTTTCAAAGAAACATGTTTAAAGAGGTGAACCTGCGGCGGCGGCTTTCAAGTGCCCCGCGTCTCCCCCATTTGCTTTTATTTCAGCAAAGATCTAATATTGAACTCAGCGCGCGCTTGTTTGTGTCCACCGCAAGGTCAAATATACACTTAATTAATATCTATTAACCGTGCACTTGTCTGCGTTTATACCTTCGCATCGAAGCCGCTCTCATTCAATTAGTAGATATAAACAGAAAAAGCACTCGATGTTAATATTACTAGAAGAAAATAGTAATTGGAAAAAGGATATCTCGCGGAGATAATCACACCATATCTCAAAAGTTAAATGAAAATGCAGTAACTTGAGGACCTAACGAGACAACTTAAGGAGAGGTCTCCAACCATATTACTACATAGGTGTGTTAGGACTTATGGGTCGGGATTCTTCGTTATTTTTGTTACTGATGTTGGACTGTAAGAATAGATTAGTAGGTACGATCCCAATAATGGCGGGCAGGTTGCGAGGCGGATCCTCAATGGCAGATATACCAAAGGCACACCCTTGAAGCGCGCCGCGTCGGATCGTGAGCGGAGAAAAAACTACGACAACGTCGACAACCCTTTGGACAAGCGAAGAATTCGCGTCGACCGCAACAAGAACAAATTGAGCGCGAACTATTGTGCGGTACGATTTGCCGAGATAACTCCCGTGTCGAGGAGCGCGGGCGCCGCCGAGCTAGCGTCCGCCCGCCGCCGGACGTCCGCGGCTGACGACACCGCACCACCGCCCGCGAGGATCGGATGCGCGGGCATGTTACATTGCTGGGTTGCTATGTCCCTGATGGAGTGTGTTGTGGGCGACGAGGTATTGGACGCGAGGCTAGAGTCTGCGGCCGCAATAGCGGTCCCATGCGGTGGTGCGCGCGGGACGCGTCTGTGTTATAAGGGGGGGTCCCGGCCAGCGCGCGTTCAGTGTGCCCCGAGTGTCCCGTGTAGCGCGTGTGCACTCCTGAGTGTGCTCAGATCGCTTCCCCGCTGATATCGCTCGACTCAATCAACATGCAGCTCGTTTTGGCCACCTGCTTTTTGCTGTTCGCAGCCACCCTCGGTCCCGCGGCAGGTATGTGGATACAGTTGTTTTTACATTTGGTGCAAGCAACAATGTATTGCTTAATTTAATTTCAAAGAATGATTGTATATGATGAAATTTCATTCATAATAATTTCTCATGAAAAACTGAAACTGAGCTGAAGGAGTTTGAAAATATTGAAACACAATTTCGGCTTTTCTGATGTATGAAATGACTAAAACTGTGTGTGAAACTAAAGAATCAGCTCACAGGACATCATTACGTCACGTAGTCACCTCAAAAATTGTTGTTAATTTACGTTTCAATTGTGTTGTTATTTGTATACGCGCAGTGTGTGGCGCGCTTCAGTATTGCGACACTGAAGCATCGGTTTATGTCTATTCTAATCTAAGCCTGTTCTAAATAAATCATATTCTTAGTTTTCGGTCTGAATTCATAACATATTGCTTCCTTATAATACAATATTTACACAAGACTTGCTTTATATTGAAATTAATTTATTTCTCTATAGAAAAAAACTTGGTCGTTACTAAATCAAAACACATTCCAAAAAATAGACATATCTTCTAAATAAGCACCCATTCACCCATATTAGCCATAATGAAACTGCAAACTTATCGGGTAATCTAGCTGTAACTTTTATTATAAATAAAAAAAAAGTAATAAACACTTTAAAACTAATCACAATACATTCCAACAGTCTCCTTGCGGAAATCGATGAAATTAAATGTAGCTATAAAATTACTCGAAGCAGTAATAACTTATGTAAGAGCTACAATAGCACGGCGTGGTGGCAGCAAGGTGGTTGCTGTGACCTACGGGTCTTCGACCTTCATTGTTCGAGTTTCATTAGAGTACAATAGCTAGTCCCACCATTACCCCTTCTAAATAACGTCTATTAAATTTTACTCCTTCATTTTATTATATTCAATCGTTAGCATCAAATAGTAAACACTTAACTACCGCAAATGTAAAATCTTTGTCATTACAATTAAGCGTCAAGAAAATGAATTCAAGTAAACACAAACGGTGGGAAAGAGAGAGAAGTAGAGCAATGACCATGCATCAAGAAAATTACAGCTCATGAGAACCAAAAATGCTAAAAACAAATTGCTCATGTTCTACAGCTTGTTACACGCAATAAAATTCGTATAATCCGTCGTAACCGGTGGCTAATATCAACAAAGCTTACGACACAGAGGTGAGCCATAAAGCCGGGAGCAGATCGCCGCGTTTCGCGTGTTGACTCAAGTGCGCCTGCGACTCGCGGCCATACGCACAGTACGCACACACGCACGCCCCCTGAACAATGCGACACTACACTCGCGGGTACCATGCTCCTGTCACAAGTGTACGGATCCAATGTATTAGAAAGGGCACGCTATGGGAACCTGATTTAATTGTATGTAGAAGATAAATTATAGAGATACATTATAATTATATTGCTTTATCTCTTAGCAAGAAAATGTTCTCATGATAATTCTTCCCAGAAGTACACATTAAATTACTTGTAATCGTGGCACCTTCAGAGTAACCATTAATTCAGCACTTGATTTGAGAACTAACTTTTTCAAATCACATGTAATCGTAAGTTTCGCGTAAAAGTGCCAAGTGCACAACCGTAGCGATTCTCGGAAAGCATTTTTATCTCAAGTCAATGACACTTGTCAACGTAGGTAAGCATTTATAGGAATGCAGCGAATTACCGCATCAAGGATATCTCTGCGATTGCGGAGTCTGTGAGAAAAGTTGACGATTTAAACCAATCAACATAGTAGGGAGTGATTCCGCTAATGAGGCGTGTCCGCAGCTATCGGACAGGTTATCGACAGGTCGGCAAAAACTCTTCGACGGAAGTCGGTGTTGGGAAAAAATAGTGCGGGGATGCGAAGGGAGCGGCGACAGGTGCGGGGTTCATCGGCCCTCGCCTAGCCGCCGCTTGGCCAGGACATCTAGCTGCAGTTCCATGGAATAATAGTATGGTGCGCCACAGCCCGCCTCTCTCAGTACTTGTAGCGCCCGCGCACCGGTACCGTAAATGACTCCAGATTATACACAGATAGTCGCGGTCCCATCCGACTCATGCATTTTCTTAATCTGTATCGATGACTCGCATTATTGTCTGTATCTAATTCAACTATTGTTACCAGATATGCGTATTATTACCACATATTTTTAGTGACCACCATATCTAATCTATCTAATATTTATCGCTATCTGTGGGTGGAACAGCGTTTCGCGTTTTGTTACAATTTCTTACAGTAGTAAATTAATGATTTCGGTTTATGAACCCTTGGCCTAAGGGTTATTTATGGTTATCGTTCAATTGAATTGTTTTATTGCTTTGAAACGCAAGGGTCCTAAATCTGTTAGTAACCTTACCTGATCATAATTCAATGATATTCTAATGAACTAGCAATTTATACAGTATCTATGGCATAATAAGCTCATTTCGTATATGTTTAGGTAAACCATCGTCTTTATAAATTTATAAACACGCGGATATATTATTATAATGATTCACATTTCTGGAATTTGGATCATGATTCTAAGCCATACGATTACGTATATTTACATAATATTTTAGAATATCTATCCACTAATATTGTCACATCATTCGTGTCATAATTTTTTTGTGATGCACGTTATGTAAGTTTTAAACACGATTGCAACCTGTCTGTGGCTGAAACGGTATCATACTTTTGGGACATTAAATAAGGTTTAACTCCAACAGTTGGGTGCCGAAAGCCCTCAAAGTGATACTTTATTGTGATCCTTTAACATTTTTTGTCACTATAATTCAAAAGTAATGTGGCCGCAGCACCAGGTGGTACGATTGTATCAAATTACTTATCGGACGTCAGCTTTGATTCCTCAAAGAAAAAGTAATTTAGAGGTTTAGTCACCAAACGTTTCAGAAAAAACAGGCTGCCGGTGCCGATACAATTTCTTGCTACATTGATGGTTTTTGTTTTGTTCTATGTTTTTGTAATTGCGCCGCAGTGGAGGGCTCGTTAGCAATATAATTTCAGTGGAATCACTAGTGTTCGCGGACATTTGTTTGTCTCGTTGGCCGGCCGCCGGGACCAGGACCGGGTCGGCATCGGGTTTGATTACTAAAAATAGTCTGGTAGGTGCATTCCGTAGCGGGCGCGAGAGAGGAGTCGCGCGCGCCGTCCTTGGGCTCGTCTCTTGCGCATCGTTCGTTCGCCATTATCTCGGTCCCTTTTTTGCCTTCCGATCGTTATCCGACCACGAACAATCCGATCGATGTTCCCACGCACAAGACCAATCAAAAAATTTTGATAGACGCCAAATTGGACTTTTTTACTAAACATTAATTTAGAATCGGTAATTTGATAACTAATTTGCGGTTTCAGGTGTTTCCGATCATCAATCACTCATGAAATCGTAATGAGGATTGAGGTAAACCAATTTGCCGCTTAGAGTTCAACGACACGCTAAGTGTTGGCTGATCTATGCGGAGATGTATTTTATCACGATGTAAATGTTCTCACAGAGTTTATCTAATCGAGGACGGGGACTTACAATATCCGATAAACGTATAATATTTAACATTGAACTTGGCACGGCCGTGAAATACACGTCGTGTAATGCATGGAGTAGATGGAGCGTGTGCCGCGAGGGCCGGGTGGTTGCGCTCGATCCGCCAACTGGTTCGCGTTATGTAATGCATTGCATTGCGCACACGCACGCATCGCGCCGCGCGCCGCCGCTGCACCGCCGCCGCCGGCGCCAACGGTTTGCGGTTACACGATTACACAGCTTTTAATCAACGTTTAAGTGATAGAAGATCTGGCTTCAAGCTGATGGTTTTTAGTAAAATGTTCAGTATCTGCTACTATGGATGAAACTCGTAAACGATTTGATAGTATAATAATCTCGTTGCATGTTTAGTTTAACACGAAACTTTACGATGTCGTAAAAAGCCGTAACATGATATTTTACGTTACTTGGAATGTAGAGCCGCGTACCTGATTCGTTTGGGGGATGAGGGCTATTAAACTATACAAATGTCTTTATATAATTCTCCCTAAATTCACTTTTATTCGAAACGTGATATTTTATGATTCATTCTATAATAAAATAAATTCCTGGAGGCACATAATTTTAGTTTAGTTTTCAAAATCCTATTGAAAGAAATAAAGGAAATAAAACATTTTTCTTCTTCTCATGTTTAATGGCGAAACTGATGATGAGCATTATGAGTTTATAACGAAAGGACAGAATTTACGAAATTGCTTGAGCAGCTTTGGAGTTTTCAAAGTTTGTTGAATAGATTGCGATAGTCTGAATTCTATTATTTAAATATACCTATTATATGTTTGTGATATTTGCGCATTCAGCTTTTTTGCGTTAGGTACTTTACCCATACCAATTACTTTACCAATTAGATAAATCAAAAAAATGGCGGCTGCAATTTCAAGCAGAACTCTAGGATGCAAGCTGTACTTGCAGCATTTATCTAACGTGCTTTTATCCAATTAATTCATTAACTCAACAAATAATGTTGCCATAAAAACTAAGAGGTGCTCATATCCCGTGGGGAAGTGTCCGTTAGAATAATGATGAACTTTTCTGCCTTAAAGAGCCAACGTCCTACGCGTAGGGGACCTGGTGTTATTTTTAGAAGCTGATAATGCATAATTTGCAGCGTCTTTTAACCGGTTTTAACTGGTTTAAGTGCTGTCTCGGGTGATATTAGATATGGCATGAAAACTGTGCTTTAAAGGAAAATTCTGTAATTTACTGCGGGGCTACATTCATTGAGTTTTGCTGTCCAAGAAATTGTTTATAACTGACTTTCAAGCGCAGGGTTATTTGCGACTTAAAACGTCAGTTTTATTAGCAACTAGCTGTTGCTCACGACTTCGTCTGCGATCCGGGATGAAAAGTAGCCGACGTCCGTACCCACACCATAGTCTATCTGTGAGCTAAATTTAATCCAAATCCTTTAGCGTGAAAACGTAACAAACACAAAAAAACTTTCGTATTTATAATATAAGTTAGGAAGCTAATTTGTTGGAGTTTATTTACATTTTATACTTAAGATAATAATTTATACAAATTAGTCTTCCGGCTGGATATGCACTGTTATTTAGATGCAATAAGCAGTAATAGTATTCTGATGTTAATTACACGACCTTTTGCAGAATTCCATGAATGCATAAGTAATAGTAATTACAGTGTCAGAGAAGGGCGCAAAAATGATCAATTCTTCATAAAGAACATTCCCCTGCTGAGAGTTGTTCAGGCGTATAAAGCTTTTTATTAATGAATTGCAAATGCATATTTGTTAGAAAAGCTATTAATTATTTCTGTAAAGGATTGTTCTTTTTCTCTTGTATGAGTTGGCTATTAATGAAATGCATTTCATATTAATTGTTATTGCTGTCTGGGGTATAGAAAGATCAATCAAGATAACATATAGCAGTGGTATTTCTACTTGCAATTCAAATAAGACTGACAGCTTTACTATCGTTATATTTTATTTGATTTAAATTGTCGATTCACATTACAGATTCTCCAATGACTGAAACAATTAAATTATCATGGATTCTTACTTTTTATACCCTTGTAACATCAGCACCAATGAATGGAAGGAAGTTGTTATTATTATATGAAACGTGAGATTCGTTTACAAGATAGCCCGTAAACGAATTTTAATGAGACATGACAGCAGGATCGTGGAGAGATACTTGTAATGTGGTATGGATCGCGTTTTGTATGCGATTGCGCACGCGTCGGTTACATCTGCTAGCTTCCGACTGTTGATAGGTGATTGAGTAACGATATCCGCGATATTGAGACGTACACTGAATTGATTAGGAACAACACGTAATCATTATAAAAGCGAATGTGTAATACTGATTTATTTTTCATCTGCGATGAGATCGTTCTTTTGAATGTAAACTAGTGTAAGTATATATCTCTTTCATGATTCTTTTCTAGATTCAGTCAATGCATAACATTTTTATTAAATTCCTTTTGGGACTGCTCTTTTTTAAGTAGCCCTAAATTCTCATTTATAAAAAAAAAAATATCAAGTTTCATGTTTATGCAGCTTTTATCTTTATCACCCATCCACTGTCCTAAAATCCTCAGTATTATTTTCACAGAATTGACTGGCATGTAGATCATTGTGATAACCTTTCGTTTTGGGACATTTTTTGCTGCTATAGTCTTTTGTATGACCTTAAGTCCTCATCGTACGGTATCTTCAGAGAGTGCACGTTTAAATTCTTCAGCTAAACTAAGCTATCGCGATTTGCGATCAATAAAAGTCGGCGAGTACAAATCGCGATGTTGGTTTGTGATTGCGCGGCACATCGCGGGCGTGACATTTGCGACGAGGTTTTGGACAGAGGTCCGTTAGCGTCCGGTGGATGAGCTCGCCGGATATCCATGCGGCGCCGACCACAAGCGAGTGCACTCACCCCTACTATTAGGGGATTGTAGGGGTGAGTTCACTCGCTTGCCGTGGTCTAAGCACAACGTGTGATTAAGGGTGTAAAGTCCGGGTAAAAAGTAACTTAAAAATCACGGCCTTTTTTAGAATTGCAAATAATTGGAATGTAGAAAGCGTGGTCGCATCATGATTATAAGGAAGTGGCCAATCGACAGCCCAGGTCAGGTCGCATTGTCGCACCTACAAAACTAGCGCTGTACTATATGGAACAGTGCCATCCTCGTCTTGGTGGTTCCGACGACGCTACGTGGACGGGACGGGAGTGCCGATGCTTTTCATCAGTATGCGGCGCGCGCGCATGACTCATGCGACGTGACTTGCCTCCCCGACGCTCATTGTTGCTCGTGCACACTCGTCTCGCTGTCAGCCAGCACTTTCTAAAAGTCCCTAACTATCGCCTTTTATGTCCATATATCGCTTTGTAATCATCAAATACGTCTACGATTATGAGAATTGAATAGGTTCATTAATGCCACCAGGAAATGTTGGGATTTCAAAGTCTTAGTTTATTCTATTACCCTATTATTCCTCTGAAAAGTCAAAGAATATACATTAATTTCCAGCATTACCTGGAAACTAAATTCCAATTTATATACAAAGCTATCCGCATACATTTCCTCGATATATTTGTCGTACTCAAAGATAGTTTTGCCGTAAAGATTACATGTATCGCAGAAATTGCAAGCTAAAACACACCGTGAAAAGAATAGCAACAAAGTAGTGAACAAAGATAAATTGCTGCAGCTATTACAGTGACTGCAGAATGCGGCATTCATCAAGGAAAAGCTCGAACAAGAAGTAAAAGCGAAGTAAGCAAGTAATGCGCGACATCGTTTATGCATGAGGTTACATTATGCATGGATTCCAATAGCAGACTCAGGACCTCTAATAACCGAGTAAAGCTGAGTTGTAGAACTCAGGTTTCTTAACAACGTACCTACACAATATACCATTGAGTTTCTCAATAAACTGTTGGAAAGCAATAAGGATATTTACGGTCATGTGTCCGCATACGTTTCCGTGTACTTTTAGATTTGAGTGTTGGATTATTTTAGCATTTACAGGTTATTCATGCCGGAATTATAATGTCCTTTTATAGATGCCTACTTATTGTCAGGTCGGTGATTTTGAAATTGATCTTGCAAAATAATGCAGCCATTAAAATCAAGACGCGTCTCATAATGTAGTTTGGACCGTCGGGAATAAATCCGCTCGTATCTGTGCAAGTCTTCGTGAGACCGAGTGACAAGGCTTCTATCAATCTAAGACCAATTAATGGGCTACCATTACAACTAGTACCTATGTAAATCAGAGCAGCGATGTGAAGCTTCTTAGTGTGTTCTCCTACCGTCGAACGCGAAACAGGATACATTTAATTACGTATTATTAATCACCTCCTTGATGGTTGAATAAAGCGTGCGTGGTCCAAGACGGCATGTTAATCTTCGTTTTCTTCGTGGATTGTTCGGGATGGGTTCACAATTGCATTTCGCAGGGTAGGTACGGCACGACATGCTATATATAGGACCATTGAATGCTATGTCGTTACTTTCTTAAGAAAACAAAATCTTGTTTTTGTTTGTAGGCAGGGAGTCGTGGTCTTGTTTAATATGGTCGTGGTTGTAAAGATGCAGTCCGGAGTATTTCGTGCTCGGCCGAGCGTGAGATTCGCGTCGATGCTTCTTAAAGTGGATGACACTGCAGTTCTAATCTATTATCATAGAGTATTGACCGGTATCTACGCCCTGCTAGTGTACCTACTTAGTGAGATCACTCGGAGTTAATATTCAGTTTTAACTTAGAAGCTGCTCGATTTCTTGCAATTTAATTGCAGACTGCGAACTTAATACAAATCATCGTTTGTAATTGCATTATTCCTGATGTAGGAGACTATAATGTTATTCATACTTACTCAAGTTTGTAAAAGATTTAGGTATTCAGTGGTTGAACTAATTAAGACATAACAAGAAAGTCAGATACATCGGTTTCAATACCAAACCAAATTAGGAAGTAATAAAATTTTGCGGTCAACCGCAAGAAGTGGACATTGAATTAATTATGGCGTTACAGCGCAGCGGGGGTCCGACCGCAAAACAGTTTGTCTCGTATGTGATGCACGTCCCTGCATTATACTGCAATCGTAGTACGAAAATGACGTGCAAAACTGCGAACTTTATGACAATGAAGTTCAGACCTCGCGACGAACATATTAAGTAGTGGTGAAAAGAGGTGTGGGAATATATTACTGGACAAAAAAAGTCCAGACATGACCACGACCACGCTAAGAGAGGAAAGTTATTGTTCACTCGGTAAGGAATGAAATATCAGCATCGCTATTACGAGAGTATCTTAAGAAATACTCTTATGATAATCTGGATGAGTACAGTGTCAATGTCAGGGCATGTGACGTGCGATGTAAATCACGCGGTAATGCAGGCGAGCTGCGCGGGCGTCTCATAACCGTCGCATTAAAGCAATGAATGAACTGAATGAGGGGCGCGCCATTATCCCGGCTATATTCATTTTGTGTCAGATCCATTGTCACTTATCTCTCTGAGAACTGGATACTAAGTGTCAACGATTTGAACTGAGAAAGGGTTTCGACGGGGAGAAACGCCTTCTAGCGGTCTTTAAAAGTTATGCGTGTTATTTAGAATCTAGGTTTATTAGCTCTCGTTGACGAAATGTAAGACCTCTCTTATGTGCATGTTAACAACTGTTAACGTTATTGCTTTTTAACTTTATAATGACGTTTAATATGTTCCTGTTGTTTCAGCGCAAAGGATAACAACTATACAGCTAGATGGCGTGCAATACTTTATCTCAAGGATGAACCCATACAGCCCGGAACTCAACTATTTCCTCGCTTATCAGTACTGCAGGTATGTAGCAATATTTCATATTATACCGTATTCAGAGTTCAGTGCAAGATTTGCATCTCCCAAGGCGTTTCTCGTGAGATAAATATTCCTTAATCGTGACTCCGTATGTTCTTATCTGGTGTGTCGTGTTCCTGTAGTTCGAATAGTAACATAGGTAGTTGGGCTAGCGTTAACAAGCGCCTAGGTGTGCTCCGACGCTATAGCCACCAGGAAGTGCAGGGTCATTTACATTACCGTTACGAGGTTCAGGAAAAGTCGAGAACAATATTGGAGCCATTGAGATCACCTTCGGTGAGCCCTTCGCCATGTTCAAAACCAACAACGAACACTTGAAAGTACTACTCGAAAGTCCCGTAGATGTTAAAGAATACCTTAAAGCTTCAGAAGCACTCATTTGAACAAGTCCAAAATTGCCAATCTCGTGATATGCTTCATAGATATGGTTAGCGAGGACGTTCTCATTAAAATTGTATTTAGAATCCAACAAAACAACATCTCACGTTCATGAACTTGCGAAGATAGTCCGAGCGCTCCATCAATATAATACACAAGCGTGCACGTCTTTAAAGTCTATTTCCTCTAAAGCTTGATGATAAAGTATACGTCTAGTAGCCCCGTTAGTCCATTTCTTTGAAATAATGATTTCCTATATGAGAAAATGATTCCATTTGTTTGAAAATGGTATTGTGCCGCAAGCGCCACTAGAGGTGCCATATACCGCGATCTAGATTCGACCACGTGCACGCTCAAATTGCTATGAGAGGTCAGTAGCCCCATAGCTCGGTCACGATGTCCTTCCAACGCGTCGCAGTCACGACCTATTTACGGTTCCAATTGTTAATGATGGTAAAGCTTAACCCGTAATATCCGTATCGTTAAGTAAACGGAATCTATAAGAAAAATAATGGAACTGAGAAATCGATTAGGGTCGCGACGAGCTCGTTGTAAAACATGACTCGAATTCGCGGCATGACAAGCGTGTCGAGATGCAGTTCAGGAGCAGGTGCTGCGTGATGACAAGTTTTATGGTGATGCGTCTCGGTCGCAATAACACTGGACCCGTGGATAATTTACAAACTGCTCCGAGTCGTGTTACGGTTCGCTTTGATCGCGATGACAAAAAGATACTAACGGTACCGATGTGACGAAGACGCGTGATTGTCGCTGATTTTTTTGTTGCACCATCTAAATAGATATACCGGGAGAAATAAAATGCGAATTATAAGTCTGAAGACGCAATTTGAGTAAAAAACGCTAATGGAAAAACATGAAATTTAAGAGATACCTATTTATAACTACATAAGTACTGGAAATGAAGCAAGACGACGAAAAGGATAAAAATAAATTTATTTATATATGACCGATTTTAAAACTGGATCCATCAAGATCCATAACGAGATGGGGCAAAAAGACAAATGGCACTAAAGTATGCTGAAGGTGCCTTAATGGACGAGCAAATATTTAGCAGTAAGTTCATGATAAATTCAAGTGCAGAATAATTTATGACGTTTTAATTCATAATAAAAAGTCTTGGGTTAAAACGTGTTTCGCCTTTCAATGGTGAATGTTTTTGGACAGAGGTTGCATTACGTATCATATCTCATTGATGATATGGTCTTATTGAATTGAATAAAATTTTTCTGTCTATCTCGAATCATGTCCCGCCATCGTATTTCTTTACCGGTTCAGCAAATTATCTCACGGCTTCCGATGTAAGAAAGACGTACCTAGATAATTAAGATCTAACAGTACAATTCTTTGGGACATTGGCCATAATATAATAACAAAGGCCATTGATTTAAGTTGTTTCCTTCAATAAAACATACGCTTTACCGTGCAGCAACTAACAGCTTTAATTGCGCTGGAACTTGTCTTTTTCATTTATTTTCATCCCAGAGAAATTAAAATAGTATTCATGTTGCTACAAATTAAAAAATACTTCAAATATCACTCCCGGCATACAGTAAACATTAATAGAGCTTTTACCCTGCAGTTGCGTGATGTCGTAGAGGTTTTTAATCCCTCAGAGTTTTCTGAACTTGGACTTGGAATGTGGTCCCATCGTGGCAAGGCCGTGGCCTGAACGGGCTGTCTTTAGCGAATAAATTGCATCTCGATAAACAGGCTTTGGTGCAACTTGTACTCTGGTCAGGCTAATAGCTGAATACGATTAGCAGCAACGATAGTATTCTCTACGATAGTTCTTAAGCGGAATCGCATTTATGGTCAGCGCATGTTAATTGTACTGCAGTAAAGTCTTGTGTTACGCGGAACAATATCGTAAATGTTAGATATATTATATAAAGATCAGTCTTTTAGAGCGAATAAATTGTATTAATCGTTTATTGTTGGATGAGGTACCTTAAGAAAATTGATGTCTACCCACGGTGCTCGTAAACCACAGGTGGAGCAACAGTAAATCGCGAAATTAATTACTCAATCTTAGCAATTTGTTGTCTTGGAAACATAAACGTTCGATGTTGTGGTGTTCTTTTTGGTACTCGTATTGATGGGTTGTTAATGAAGTTTTGCAAAGTATACGTTTTATTACAACATCTACAAATAAATAAAATGTTTTATGTATCCGCGTCTTTGTTTTCTGCTTGTATTTAAAGTATTTTAAACTTAACAATTAAACGGTACCATTTCTTTATTTGCAGATCATTAGGCTTGCAGCTTGCCTCTTTTGAAACGAAGGAAAAGGCTGACTCTATAACGACATACCTTACTAATGCTGGTAAGATAATAACCTTGTTTATTATTGCCAATCATTATGTAATTCATATATCTCTCAATACAGACTCAGTTTTTAATATCATGAATAATAATGAGATAATATCTAATTACAGGTTACAATAAGTACGACTTCTGGACATCAGGCAACAATTTAGGAACGGACATGTATCTATGGATGAGCACGGGTCTGCCGTTCAATGCGACGTTCAACTACATGCGGCGGCTGCCGATGGACGCGCCCAGCCAGCATGCTGACGACAGCATCGACCCTCTGGACGTGCCTCAGGGCAGCACCGCGCCACAGCGCACCGCTAGACACGGGTACGTTGTTACTATTGTAGAGAATATCTTACAACAGAGCCCGTATTCCCGTAATTTAAAACGTTCAAAATCTAGTCGCAGTCTCGTCTCAGCGACAAATAAATGTCAAAAACTTGTCACAATGTAGGGAAATTAGACGTATTTTTGACAGATTGAGACTGAGATCAGACTGTGAACGTTCTTAAAATTACGAGAATTAGCCCTCTGGTATCCAGCTGCATCCGGTTAGACTAGAAGCCGACCCCAACATAGTTGGGAATAGGCTAGGCAGATGATGAGTGTTCTGGGGCCTATTTAATGAAACCGACAGGCGACAATCTGATAATCCGACAATTTTGTAAGTTTCTTTCATGTCGTGAAAATGTGACAATTTTGTAATTTTTTGACTAATACCTATGTCGCATTGTCAGTTATATTAAATGGGGGCCCTGTTTATCATACATTGAACCGGGATCGTCCCTAAGAGGTGATTGAAGCACCCAACAATCATACAACAGAAACACTCGGTAATGAAGATGTTCACGTTTTTCGCATCTCTACACGATCGAATTCCAAGGAAGTTATAGGTTCCCATGTTAGGAAGCGACCAGTGTAATAAAACGTTCTTGAAAATTGCTGGTTACGCGTTTTACCCACGATGCGCTCTGCTGGTTACGTTAACTTGTTTATAAATAGTGTACCTATCATTAAAGGGCAATGCTTTTTAAATTCCCTGTACCGGTTCTACAATGGAATATTGCATGAAAACTAGTCGGTATTCCAGAACGGAGCACGTGATGACCAACGGCTGCGTGTCCCTGAAGGCGCCCACGTTCCACTGGGAGCCGCAGCACTGCGGCGAGATCAAGGACTTCATCTGCGAGCAGACGCGCTGCTACTACTACAACTACGGCTCCATCCCCGTGTCCTCCGCGCAGGGGTAATGCCAGGTGAGATGCCAGCCGTCTCCGGAGGCCCGCTCCCCGACTAGCCGCGCGCTCCCCCTCTCACACCCATAGCGGCTTCTATGCACAGGTTTCGAGTTTCGAAATCACGAATTTCGTCAACCGGTATTCAACGTGTCTAAAAGACGACATGATTAACTGTAATAACATTTGGGACACTAGTTTACGATGTAGTCAGTGTGCTAACATTTTAGTCCAAGTTTAAACCTTGGTTCTACCTCGATGTTTGTTCGTAGCGCGCGGGCCCGCGGGATCAGGTCTCTGCGCCAACCCAACCACCAAACAAGAGCCCTACACCCAGCAGACAACATTTGGCATCTATGACGTATTCGTCACAACTCTTTCAATATCATTTATGATGGTCACATAAACAATTTCAAAATTGACAAAATCTTTTGGTGGGTGGGTGAAGGGGGCTTTGCTTGGTATCTCTTGTTTAAGTGATACTTTATCTATCATTAGTATTTTGTATTTAACATTTTTGTTGTTTTAAAAATAACTAATATCATTAACACAATTGGCTATAAAATATTTCGAATATGACTTTAACATGACTGATATCGTTTGATACATTTAATGTCTGGATTATAGTATCTTAGCATGTGTGCATTTTACAAGCGGCTCTCTAACACGAGGGTCGGTATGTTCTGCCGGTAGGAAGCCGCTGTCGATGACGACGACGACGACCGCCCACCCTCTGACGTCGTCGTCGCCGCCGCCGCCACGCTCCGAACACCTGCCGACGCACTTCACCCTCAACGACCTCATCGGCAAATTGCGCCCCACGTCTCTAGATGGCCTGCAGTCGCCGCATATCAAGAAGCTCGGCATCCTGCCGTCGTCACCTCAGATCGACTCGCACTACTCGCGGGCGTCCGACGCGCACTCGCTCGAACACGACCACGAGCTGGAGCAGAAGGAGGAGGCGACGCAAGGCCCGTACGACGATGACGAGGGCATGGCGGGTGACGACCCGGCCGCGTACCTGAGCCAAGAGGCACACGCGCAGCCTGACGACGCGCCCTCCACCGCCGAGCCGGACGCCACCGAGCACTCCGTCCACGCCAGCGGTATGCTGGCTCCCCCCGCCTACTAGTGTCCGGCCGAGCGGTCCGTATATATCTTTTCGTGACAATTAGGTATTGAGTCTACCAAAAGTATTATTTCAATAATTTGAGGCATTTATACGTATTTTTAAGGTGTTTTACTTTACAAGCTTGCGTGTTGAGGGTGCACTGTAGGCCTTGTTGTATGGATATCATGTAATGTAAATGAGATTTCTAGTATCGTAATGTTTTCCAGCTTATACATGAATGATTAAGGGGATTTCGAAGGTATATTATGGGGCAATAAGATTTATTAAACTAGGTTGAAGGTGCTGGCGACTCGCTTGCATGCGACTTGCCTCCGTCTTCGTAATGTCGAATATCACAAAATGAGTATTCCACGTAGGTAGCTACACTTCGCTAAGGTAATTAACGTAGAAGCAAGATCTCCGGTATTTTTGATGATAAACCGTAAAATGTATTAATTTAATGTAAGAAAATTAAGTGAATATTGATTGTCTGGACATATCATTTGAAATACATAGTGGTAGGTATAAGATAGTGTTTATATACGTGACGTACCTAGTTAAGTATATTAAGTTGAAACTCAAGAATTTAAAGAATAGTGATGTAGCGAAGTTAATAAAGTTTATACTTAATAAGAAACATTTGTTTAATTTGTGTCCAACCTCGACTGAAAGTCCTTTACTGCCCTTTAGGACTGAATCACGTTGACAGAAAACTTAACACAGTTTAAAATCAAGAGCAGTACACCCTGTGACACTGCACACTCCACGGAATAGATATCTGTTCCGTGGCACACTCAATGTGCCTAAAGCCTGGCAGTAAAATCTCAAAATATGATACACTGTATACCAAAATTATAATACCACTCACCAGCCATTGATGACTCCTTCCACGTTGAGCATAGGCACGATCTTGAACACGTACTTCGCCCGAAGAGCTGCGGCGGCGCACGAGTTGCCGAGCAAGCAGCCCAGAGTGCCGTCCATCACCCATGACGCGTTACTCTCGCCAGGATGTACACGCGCCGTCAGGAATACTATCTCACGATCCTGTTGGTATACCGGTCATAGTCAAAAAGAGAAAATTCCAAAAAGAAAGAAAAAGATAAAGTAAAGAAATAATTTCCCAGGCTGTGGTAAGCTGGCCAGGTTTAGGTGATAGATGACGTCTACGCGTGACGTTCAATAGGTTTGGCAACGTTGCAGTAGAGCACGACGGTGCCAAATAATGCAGAACATGACTCAAGGATATACCTTCCGGTTGTGATAAGCCGGTTCGACAGGCTAACTGTAACTTCGTAACTTGGCAATTATAAAAACGCAAAAGCACGATGACGTAGACTAATTAATAAGAATTCGACACTTTTAGACCTTTTCACTTATACTACTTTTGATCTTGTAAATAGATTTAACGATCAATAGACTTATTCAACTGCTATAATAATAATGATGCTGCGCCCTAATTGCGTAACACACTTTCAATACCAATCTGATTAATTTTGAAGGATTTTGCCAATCCCTTGCTTCAAATGTTCGAAAATTCATCTGCTCAACAACATAAATAACGCAATGAATGTTGTTCAACTGTCAAAATGAAAGCCATTGCTACTGTTAGTGTGTTACGTAATTACCCCGCGGTCAGCAATATCAGCTCAATAAAAATGTGATTGTAGTGAAAAACGAGTATAAATATTGTTTAGCAGTTAGAAGATCTTTCATGATTTATGGAAAGGTTCGCCGTATGCCGTTATCTGTCTAGTAGCGGCTTCGTACTCATAATATTATGATACCTACTTCAGTATATTTATCAGCTTTTAAAACATTGATTAAAGAGATAGCATTCTTTGTTATTACATCAAAAATCGAAAATCTGCCAGAACCAAATGTTTTTATACCAGCACTATACAAGGTTGAACTATCCAGAACATTTAAAAAAAAAAACTACCATCACCAGCTCCGCATTCCAAGTTCCGCTAGGAATGTCGTGCTTTAAGGATACACACCTGAAATTCTAGATACGTCTACATTTAGAACTTACGGTGCTTTTAAAGTCTAAGGACTCAATTTGACTAGTTGCAATCGTTTTTCAAGACCCAACATTATCGTGTAACTACGACCAGCAGCTGCGTAAGGTAAAGTTAATTGATCGATAAAAATTAGCAAGAACTTCACATTAAAATGCGCATCGCAAGCAACAAGTATTTGCAGCATCTTGTTCCGTACTAAGTACAGGAATCTAAAGCATGTGGATTCTAAAGCATTTTTATGGAGAAAAACAACATACCACTATAGGATTGTTGGGTATATCTTCAGCGGAGACCGTAAGCAACGGGACCTCGTTGTTGTTGAGGGAGTAGCAAAGAGGCTCTGCGCGAAGGTAGGATCCTGGCGGCATCTGCATGCTCCAGTGCCATATCCTAGTCTGGTAAATAGAACAAAAAAAAAAAATAGTAAAGTACATTTTTTTTGGAGACGGTCCAAAAAGTTAGTAATAAAAAATCAGGTTGTCAGCAAACCAAAACAAAAAATCTATCTAATGCGGATAAAAACCTATGCAACCTTTGCCCAGCAGTGGAACAATACAGGTTAATAAAAAACTGTGGTGGAGCTTTCACTGTACAGACGCCAGCACATCAAGCTACTACAATCTGTCAAATTTCTTTAACAGATTTTATACTTTATCGCTAAAGCAGTAAGGTTCAAGGTTGATTGGGTAAATTTGACAGTTTCGGGTAGCTTGACCTGCTGGCGTCTGTACCTAGTGCGAAATAGTAGATTATTAACCAAGGGGATAAAGCAGTGTCTTCTGCCGCGGGTGACGATTTAAATCGCGAGCGTAACGAAGGACTCGAGGTTTACTCCCGAGCGTAGCGAGGGTGCTAAAAAATGAAATCACGAGCGAAGCGAGGGATTTAAGACGAGTCCTGAGTGTAGCGAGGGATTTAAGTTCACCCAAGACTAAGACAGCTTTATCACCGAGGAAAATACTCTACTTTTCATACCATTTGCGGCAAATTCCTAGACTAATATTTTTTTGTCGGAAAAGCAAAGGCATCAAGCTCATACGGCCTCGTCGGTTTTCGTAATTTTATTTAATAATCATAACTGCATAATAAATGCGTATTCCTTTTTCAAAAAGATGTATAATGCTTTATATACAAACTCAATGGTGTAAACACAGATGTAGTTCATTATAAATTTCGGTAAGTATTCCAAATTTAAATCACATTCTCCCCCTAGAGGATGAATGAAATTCAGTACAATTTTCTTTCCCTGTTTTTAACAGATTAAAAATGACTATCGTTATGTTCTCTTTTTGTGGCATAGAATGTCACTTTTTTGAGCAAGTGGTATGAAAAAGGATTTTATTCATTTATTTATACATACCTATTATGTGTAAGTTTAAATTAACGCACATTATAAAAGTAGTTTGTTTAGAATCGTTTATTGTATTGATTTCTGTAATTTTTAATACAGGTAATTTTTTATCGCAAATATAATTAATACTACGTAAATTACAGTCACACTTCCGCTGTATATTCGAACCAAACCAAAATGGACGAAGTACCTACTATGTTAGACCCTTATACCTGTGCGACTGTGTCCTTGCATAGAATTGTAATGTGACCACAATTTTCTCCCAAAATAGTATAACTAATTTAATAAATAAACAATGTTTTATACATAATAGTAAAAATTCAGTGTATGTATTATGATTACATGTAACATAAAATTCCAATTGGGGTTTGATGGTGTGCAATAATTCCGGGACATGTTGTTTAATAGTTTATTGTACACCACAGAAATACATAAAAAAAATGAATCAAACACTACAAGATATACAATGGTGGCCCAATTGGCCTTATTTGTGGATTTTCTGCTATATCAGAAGTAAAAGGTTTGTCTTTAATCATTTTCTTAATCGTTCTCTCAGGATTAAATTAAAAAGTCATTTTATTATTTCCAAACATGTTAGCAGTTCATTTCCTTTAGTCCAGTTTTATGACTTGAACGACATATAATTCGCATTTGCTCCAAATGAAGTTAAGGATAATAGGTTTGGAAAGTTTAGATCTTTATAGGGAGGGAAGAAAATGGAGTTCGGCATTCTTTGCCAAGCCTTCGTCTCAAACTAAATTGATTCTATAATCAGTTTAGTCGTAAATTTGACGATTTAAATTAGTTTTCTATGTTGTGGATATGTGTCGTGGTGCGAAAACTCACTTTTCCAAAGCAAAGCTTTGAAGGCTGGATAGCGGTAATTCTGTATTTGTGTACAAACTTTATTTTACGGTGGATTTAAGAGCTGCTTTGAAAACCACTACAATAAAAAGTATAAAGCCCATTTTATTTTCCAAGCGATACCTACACTACACGTACGAAGTATTGTTTTGTCAAACTCAAACAAAGCATTTGTATCAATTAAACCATTTACAGGCACTTTTGAATTGAATTACCCATTCCAAAATGTAGATCTCTATGAAGAAGAAGAATAGGCAAGAAACTCCAAGGATATGCTACAGTGGTTTGCAATGGAGTACAAATAATTTTATATTCTTTATAACCCCCTTCATTTATCCTTTATATTTTTTTTTAGTTCATAACTTATATTATACGAATAATGAATCTCACCATCATCATAGAATACGTGAAAGGGAAGTGGTACGCGATGTAGACGACATCGTTGGTGTGCGGGAACTCGATGTTGAACGTGACTGTCAAATAGCACTTGTTGTGATTCTTCTGGTTCGCGTAGTGGTAGCTGTTGCGGTAGTAACATATGTCGGAGCCGGCCCGCACCCAACCTGGGGACAATTACTACGTGATATAAAACTAAACAATGTTATTAAGCATGAACTGTACAGAGCAAAGAAGCAGAGAAAATTTAATAATAGCGACATATTGTGCTTTTAGACAAATCTATAAAATTAAATGGTCTTCGTTTGATAACGTGCAAATAATTGCGTAACACACTTTTAATCACAATCTGAATTTGAAGGATATTGTTAATCCATTGCTTCATATGTTCCAATAATTTGTCGCTCAACGACGCAAATAAGGTGATGAATGTTGTTGAAGTCAAAATGAAAGCCATTGTTTCTGTTAGTGTGTTAAGCAATTACCCCACAATAAGCGGCCGGTCTGATGGTAACTGATCACCATCCACTAGAGACAATTGCCATTATATGTTCCATCCCAGAGACAAACCTATAATGTCTCATGTGCTTATAATCCCAAGACCTTTTTCTTATTTCAGCCTTACAAAACGTTCCTGATAAGTTAATTGTAGAAGTTAATAATAATAATATAATATCCCTGGACATTTCACACAGCGCCATCTAGTCCCAAGCTAAGCAACCTAATGCTTGTGTTATGGTAACAAGATGGCTGATAAACTACTTATATACATTATTTTTTTGTAAATACATACATATTATAGATAGAAAAACACCCAGACTCGGAACAAATACATGTAGGTCATACAAATATTTGTCCCTTCGGGAATCGAACCCGCGACACGCAGCGCAGCAGTCAATCGCTTAACCACTGCGCCAACCGTGCCGTCAATTCCTTATTTGGTCAGTCAGTTACTTATTTGGTAATAAAATCTAATCTAGTACCTGGTCTTCCCATGACAGCCTCCTTTACTGAATACATGACTGGTTTCATGCCGAAGTTGAACTGACTGTCCGACTTCTCACAGTTGACGATATTGAAGACGTAAGGGCGACCCTGCTGCATGTTGCGGACCTCGAAGTAGAACCACTGGTGACGCTTCGTCGAGTTCACGTCCGGCATGAGGATCAGTTCGTACTCTCTCGGACCTACCTGAAGTTACTTATCTTGTAGATATGAATTATGTTAACATACATATTAACGATACTGTTGATTTTATATATCTTTCCGGGGTATATTTTCAGTTTAACGTAGGATGAGTCTTAGGAATAATAAAATAAATAAAGACTGAACTAAATGTTCCTCAAATGAGCAATGATGAGATTACAAAGCAAAAAAAAAAAACTGGAACGGTTTCTAAGTACCTACTACGAAATCTCAATATTTTAGTTTATGAAGGCCAGAATGAGCAATCTCAGTATGTAAAAGATAATTTTCAAAACATGAATGTTTATTTTGAAAAGGATTACCTGAATTACTTTCCTCAGATTGCCGGATTCGAATCTTGACTCGAACCCAAGTCTTGAGGAGAAGGTATTGACCTTCGTGATCTCCTGTTCATCAGTGTTGCCCAGGCTTAAACACTCCGAGCTAAAACTTGACGATAATCATATTAAATTAATCGTTTTGGCTTACCATTTTAGTGGACTTTGAAGAAGGCTTGATAGCCCATAAAATATTATCTACTGGATTACGTCATGCGCATAGACAGTAACTTCTTTTTGTCAGTAACCACATAATACAATTGGTAATGTTTTAAAAAAGTCATGTGGGAGCATGTAATTTGAAATTTATTGACTACCATTTAAAGTCCATAACAGCTAAACATGATCCTACTATTACCTATATGATCAGTAACGCTCAATTCCAATTAAATAAATCAACTTTTAATAACACTGAACAAACCATTTAAACATAAACAAAGTATTTCAACAATATTTGACTAATCTCGGACTGCGAAATCAAAACCACCCGTAAAATATAACGGTTACACAATACACAATGTTTTATAACAGTCCCTCTTGTAGTCCAGTGTCATCTGAAGACCATGCTATCTTATGCCCCGATTGTAAATAAGAATATTATATAGAGTGATGGTTACCTCTTCTGTGCACCGGGGTCAGGAGTAACGGTACTACAGAGCTGGTCCAAATCAAACACCGTCTCATTCATATACGCTTCAGGGTTTATCGCCCTGTCTACACAGGATAGAAGTTTTGTCCTGAAAACATTGAACATTATACTCATTACAGGAATTTTGGTAATTTACAAATTTTGTTCGAACGGTGGGCTGATATGAACATGTTAATTTGATCTGTTAACAATATACAAATAAATGATCTCCAATGAAGTCCATTGGAGATCATTTATTTATATATTGTTGGTTTAAAGAAATTTATTTCTCATAAGAACTTACAGTCCGCTTTTAATGAGATACAAAGTAGTAAGTATGATAATACAGTACAATACAATTCAATTTCCTCCAGAGAATTAGAAGCCACAATGTACAAACATGTTTCTTAAGCTTATTTTTAAATATATTCACGTTATCGCACTCTTTGATATTATCGATTTGAAATTTCTGGTAAAAGTGCCAAAGGGGGGTTAAATGTCAGGTACATACCTTATTGACGTTACCTATGCCTTCTTTTTATTGCTAGTTTACGAAATATTGAACTGATTCGCATATTATATTTGTGACTTTTAAACTTACACGCAAACCATTTCATGACGAAAAAAAATTTTAAGTACTAACCTGCACGCACTTCGCTCCATCTTATTCAAGGGCTCAGGCTGGTTGAGACCCTGACCACCCATCATGTCAGGGTACGCTACTTTCACGAAGGGGATCACACTCCTCACCCTCGAAGATATCGTGCAATACACACTTGCAAACGTACTGTACTTGGAAATGTCTTTATGTATTTTGAGCGATGAACACGATGTTGTAGCTATGACAGAAAATATTAATTTGTAAGATTCTTAACTGTTACTTTCCAGGAATTCTTTTAACATTATTATGGCTTTGTGTATATAGTGTCTAGCAGTGGTGGAACAGTGGTATCGGCCCCGACTTACCGAGTTGTAGGTCGTGGGTTCGAACCCAGCCAGGCGCTTTACTTTGTGTAATTTTTTTTATCACCACTGCTCTCAAAAACGGCAAAGGAAAATATCGTGAGGAAAGCGGCAGGTCCTCGTAGAACCAAAAACTCGACAAACAAGATATGTATGTGACATCTACCAACCCGCGATGGGCCCGTGTAGTAGATTACAGCCCACTCCCTATCGAACAGAGGAGGCCCGTGTCATCAGCCAGTGGGAACATCATAGGCTGAATATGCCATGGCTTTGTATTCGCAATTGGATACAAGTGTTTGAGGATCAAGTTAAATCGTATGCAGGTGGAGATGTCTATCCCCAGCAGTGAGCTGCAATAGGGTGTGATAAATCGCATATTTTTCAGAATTTTAAAGATACTTACAGGCACTCTCATGGACTTTATGATATTGTAAAAATGAGGGCGACTGCGAACACCCCACGTTGTCATAGTCAGTATTGCCTAAAACGCCAGTAAGTGACAGATTCAGGCTGGAAGCAGCGTTCCTGTTTCCGCCGGATTGCGAGTACAGGAAGTCTTCTAATATTGACCCTCGAGAATTAGACCGACTTTTGACAAGCCTTACTTGCTTGTTAAATGATCCAAACTCTTTGAAATAAATAAAATATCTGAAAATAGTCAAAAAGCATTTTAGCACGGCGGTTTCATCAATTTATACGAGTAAGTAGTATTCAGTTTTGAGCATGAAAAATAGGAAACACAATAATATTATTGAAACAATTTCGTCACTACTGCGTATCTCAAAGCAATTGGGAAATTATTTACTTTTTTAAGTCTTCTAAATCTCTCTCATTAGGATTTATCCAGAGTGAGCTTTGCAAACTATCTCCACTCTTCGTAGCGCATTGTAGAATATTTTGACATTTATCTGATTCCTCAGGACTTTCAGGTTTTAGGTCATTGTCATCGAAATCCATGTCTGGGAACTCATCAATGGCTTCTATATCTATTTCTGGGCCTTCATCTTCTAAATCTGAATTCACTGTTTTAGAATCTGAATTGGCTGCATCTTCTTCGTCTTCGTGGCATGGCCATGATGTATTGGTGCCTATAAAGTGACCTACAGTTATTCATGGCTCACATATCCATAGATTTTATTCATACATATATTAAGTCAAATTGAAATTTACCTTTTAGTATGGGGTTCAGATTAAATGAGGCTGGACTGGAGACTGGTACTGGCAAAGCTTGGTGTTTCAAACATAATGTTATGACTGAACACACTCTTGCTAGTAGTCCATCAAATTCGGGTTCATCTGGACACTGCGAGCAGAACCTGTGCAACGTCTGGACATGTTTCTTCGTACAAAGTGCCCTTCGCCCCGCTTCTGCAAAATTAAATATAGTTTATGATTTATTTAGTTCTTAATGAAAGTATATCTAATAGTTTGAAACTAATCAGGTATTCTGCTGCATCCGGGTGGTAAACTGGAAACCGACCCCAATTTAATTGGGAAAAGGCTAGGCAGATGATGGTTTGAAACGAATTGAGAAATGATATCACAGGCTATTATACAGATATTAGATATTACAGACATACAGATATTCTTGGTTTGGGGTGTAATTTAAAATATGTGGCCGCCTTTTCTGCAGTTGCCGAAATAATGTCACATTGGTTAAGAAACATTGACATATTGATACGTACTGATATTGCAAAGATGCTGCAAGGTCTGCAGGATGTGGGCGCATATCTTGAGCCTCATGCGTCCCTCATAGCGGTCCCACCGGTCGAACACCCTGAGGAGCACGCTACAGAGGCCTGTCTTCACGATCTGCATGCAGCACACCTCTGTGTGAGTTACGCACGTGTGATCAAGTGACAAACACTGGCGCATTGGACATGCAAACATAAACTTTCAACAGAACATAACATAAATTCATTAGCGACAAACGTATTGCGAGGTTGTGGTAAAGGTAAAGGCTGCTTTGCGTGTGGGAGTGTCACGTAACAGAATAGTTTGTGGTATCATTCGACTGTGACAAATTGTTGTGTACCGGCTTAGAGATTGTGTGCGACCTATTGTCTTTGTAACAGATAAAATGTTTGAACAATTAATCACATATTTAAATGACTAAGATAAACATGGTCATGATCGTCTTGAAAACAAATGACTTATTCGAATCACTTAACTATTTTTACTGAAATAATCAATAGCGTCGAGGCAGAGTCGCAGTCTTGCCGTCGGAATGAAGCCGAGGCTGACCAAAACCCGCTCGTAAGTCGTTGTTACACCATCACGTATCAAAATAGAGGTAGTAATGGCTGAAATCGTAAAAATAACTAACATAAAATATCTATTACTTGCGATTCATGTCAAGTTGTTTTTTTTCTATTTAGTAAAGAATAACTATTTAATAAACATGATTTCAAAAGGTTCAAGACATCAATGAATTTGTAGAGTTATCAGAAAAATACACTCCTTACTTCTTTAAGCGGGATTTTTCAACATCGGCATGACAGGTTATTAATAAGGTTAGGAAAACAGAAATTAATCAGGGGGGCAATTCTAGTAATTTTAAGAACGTTCACAGTCTGATCTCAGTGTCAATCTGTCAAAAATACTTCTAATTTCTCCACATTTTGACATTTGTTTGTCGCCGAGATGAGACTGCGACTAGATTTTGAACGTTTTAAATTACGAGAGAGCAGAAAAAATTGAATAGTAACACGATTTTAACTTACCATTCTTGGCCAATTGTTTCATAATAACGAGTAAAGGGAAAATCAGTTTATTATCTGTAAAGTGTCCCTTCAATATAAGATGCATAGTTCTTACGCAACCGAGCATCCTTAACTTCACCGCAAACTTTGGATCTGGAATCAATTATATTTTGACATTTTTATATAAGCAAATGCAAATAATATCACGAAATAAAAGATGAGTAGATGAGCTTGTGGCTAAGTAATAACAGCCGTACGGCTCGATCGATCAGGTTAAGCTACGTTTGCCATGGTTGGTTCGTAGATGGGTGATCATCTTTACATACCAAAATCCCTCCGTGCCTCAGAAAGCACGTTAAGCCGTTGGACTCGGCTCTCATTCGTGGATCTTTGACAGTTGTTACGGGTAGTCAGAAACCCGAAAGTCTGACAACCAGTCTTACCAAGAGGTATCGTATTACCCAGTAACTGGGTTATGGAGGTTAGATAGGCAGTCATTCCATTTAAAATACTGGTACTCAGCTGCATCCGTTTAGACTGGAAGCTAACCCCATCATATTTGGAAAAAGCCTAGGCAGATGTATGTAAAAGAAGTGTAGATACTAATTTTTAAAATCAATATTTGTAACCTCGTGAGCTAAGAGGCGCAAGTATCCAGAGCAGATCTTGCAGCACCACCTCTGTACCAACGTGTCGGTCTCTCTTGTCTTGCATGGTACCAATCACCCTGCGTATGATTGCTTGTGTGCCTTTCATCTGAATGAAGTCTTGTGCGCACTGATGCCGGGCCAAGTTGTTAGCTGGAATCAACCGCGTGGGTTAAGGTCCGTACCTCTCGGCGCTAACGAGGCGAGGATCCACACGAGGTCCTGCAGTATCAGCTCGGTGGCGACGTTGCCGTCCCGTTTGGCGTGTGTCGCTATCATCGTGCGGATCACCACCTGCGTGCCGTTTACCGATATGAAGTGCTGTGAGCACTGCTGCCTCGCAAGGTTGTTCGCTGAAATTGTCGATATCGACAGGTTTTGTAACACAACTTTGCACAAGGGTACTTTAAATATTGTTATAGATTTTAATTTGCAGTGTTTAGTTTATTAATAGGGAAATATTTACAATCGCCATTTAGTTTAGTGGAAAGCAATCTTGACAATTACAATGTGGCTGTTGTTTATGTAGGTAATTTTAAGTCGTCAATAAATCGATGTTGAAATAATTATGTTAATTTGATTGAACACTGCAGTGCGGTGATATGACAATTGAATCGACAATAGCTTCGATATTACACGTTACAAGGCTGTGTTGTCAACTGGTCCAATGTCATCTAAGTGAGCTCTTCTTAAATGTCAGTAGGTAGGCCAAAAAGGAGGTACCAAGTAGAAAGGGTACTAGTAAAGCAATAATTGAAATGCCAGTGTTGCCCAATACCTCTGCGCGGTCATCGATATACACTTTAAATTAAAAAGCAAATGTGCGATTAAAATAAAATGTGTTATTATCGTTCGTTATCGGTTAATCTCCGATATTTTTCTTGTAACTCGGCATTTGTTAATTTATTAAATCAAACGATTAATGCATGCAGTGCTGTACAATGTTTTTGCATAATATCGATTAGTTTGTTTCACGTTATTTATTTGTATAATTGGCAGTAAATTCCAACGTATTTACAGTATAAGCGGCACACACGCAACATACCCTTCTTAACTGCGGGCAGTTTATTTTCTTTGCCTGTTTTTTTGGTTTCTTTCTTCTTGATTCCCGATGACTCAATGGGAACTAATTTATTGAAAATAATCATGAAAACAAGTTTGCATTTCGGCTGTTTTTTTTTTTTGTGTCATGTATTGACATTCATGAAATAATAAGCATGGTCTAGATGTAGTAACTTGATCTTAAATTAACTTGTCATTTGAAGGGATTTATATCGTAACTTGATTCCGAAATGGAATACCATTTCGGTATGAATGCAAGTCTAATGCCATATGGAGGCCGACGTAGGCAGAAAAAATACGTTATTTGCGTGTACGGTACGCGTCTTAGTAACATATGTTTGTTTCCGCTGTAGTAGGTAAATATTTACCTGAACATTTTTTTCCTTTCCCTTGTTTCAAACACAAAACTTCTCTTAATATAGATGTAATGTATGTGCAAGTTGCTGTGTCCCGGCAGGTCTGTAATAAACATAATGATGTGAATATTTTATACTAAATCTCTGATAAGAAATATACGCAAACAAGGGTGATTTATTTAGCATGTTACTATTGGATATACTGACCTCCAATATTGCAAGAAGCATCTGTATGGCTCCCGACTGTTTGTTCCATAGTTTGTCCAGTGTGCTCTGGCGAACATGTTTGTCTGAAAACAAGAGTAGTTGGAAATAAATCAAGATGTCCAAAGAAAAACGTAATATTCGATAGTGTTTATAAATGCAGTGAAATTTTAATATTGGTGCGAATGCCAGTATGTAGGGTCGTCGTCGGTGCGTGGAGAGGGTGTCCTCGCGCGTCGGTGCGAGCGCGATGACCGTGCGCCCGCGTCGACTGGCTGCCACAACACCACCGCTTCCGCGACTCTTTTTGTTCTCAAACTACAACTGGAGCAGATCATCGGTACCCGAGGCCGACAAGTGGTCTTTCAAAGTATTATTATAGCCAGTAAACACCGCCATTCCGGTATAATTGTATCACAACGAGCTATACGTGTAAGTATACTAAATCAATTTTGTTTGTCGAATCGTCAACAAGTTTAATTGAACTGACAAAGTAATTGGCGCAATCATTTCAAATGTCGTTTTCGACTGTTATGCAAATTTTTAATGAACGTTGGTGGTTAGTGATTTTATTTATAAGTACATTAAACTTATTAACATTAAACTGCAATATATATACTTGAGCACTTTTAGTTGAATATGAATTTAATGTTTATGTGCTACCAATTTATTTTAAAGGGGAACTAGTTTGAAAATGGTTTTATAAAAAAAAAACAGTATTACTACCGCCTTATAGTTAGGCAGCTCATGTTTCGATTGACAAAGGAATTTGGAGTTTGAGCGGCACCTCTGTATTCTCAATTCTTATTACCGAGAAAGGTATTTGGAGGCAAGAGGAACAGGGTATAAAGTTCACTCATCCTCCATAGAAAAGGGAGGATCCTCCGACCAGACGGGTGTTGTGTCTGGCGGGCATTTGCCCAACAATTGATGTTGGGAAATTGTATCTATGCTAATTGCGCGGTAAACTCTACTTGCGAGATGCAGGATTTGCGTGACGTCAGTATGACGCGTTGTTCGCATGTGGCGTTGTAGATACCGCTACAGGTACATTCAATGCGATTGCCATCCCTAGAATTTTTTAATTTTAATGTTTTTTTTTTAAATTTAATGTAAAATTTAATGTAAATAAATTACTTTTTTAATATTAATGTTTTCGTGAAGGTTTAAAGGATTACATTCGCTTGAGTTCATTGGCGAATCTGTAATCCATACTTTACAATAATCAGTACAAACACTAGACGATGAATTTAATTTTTTACCATGTAAAAATCTTGACCGTTGACTACGGAAGCGCATACTTCGTTTCAAGTACACCGTTGTTTATGTCGTATCAAAATGTGCAGTGATGGCCGAGTGGGGCACTAGTGACAATGCCATGCCGTCTCATTGGCGCTGCTGGCGGGGCGCCAGCGGGACACGCGCGTGGCGGCGACGTCACGCTGACGGCTGTGCAGACAGCCGCCGCGTCCAGCCGGCACGGCTCTAAATACGCGGGCATTTCTAGAATACACTGACGCCACCGTAGCAACTAGCAACCGAACGCGAACGCACCGGACGTACCGGCAAATGTAATTTTGATAGCACGCTCCAGGAAATTTTGTTTATCATGCTGTTTACAATGATACCTCTTTTCGCATTAGATCTGGCATTGTATGAGGAAGTAAACAGGAAGATGAATATCTTAAAAGAAAGAATGACATTCCATACCTTAAATTCCATCACTCACTGATTTATATCCCGTTGACATATTGTAAATGGCGAGTTACGTATAGAAAATGGAAAGATACATCAAAATGCCAGTATGCCAATACACGCCAGCACACTTCATTAAGCGCATTGACAGGTATCGGCGATTGGCATCGCGACTGATCGCTGCAAAATGTATGGCCTTTCTGGCGTTAACATGGCTTCTTGATTAAAGTCTTTGGTAAAGGAGTAATTAACGGGTGTATAATTTGTATGTGATACGAATTACTGCACTTGATGTATACGTGTGCTCAATTAGGACGGTTACACTACTCTCGCCGGTCGGTGCCAATGGCAAAATTGTAAACATGTCCCTGTCTACAGCTGGCAGATATTTAATAATATCAAATATCTAGAGTGGCATCTGATAATTTCTGATGCTTATAGGTACTTGTTTCGAGTTTCTAATGTCAAGGAACTGACGTGTATCATGACGTTACCTTGCTTCAGTGGCATTACTTTGTTCCAAAGTACTTACCCTTGCATGAAGGTTAATTGCGATTAAGCTAACTGTATTTATGAAAGCTTATTAATTACGATTTGTAGTCAAATCCAGTGTCAAGTTATTTGATTGGCAATTTGAGCATGTGTTATCCAATTACAGTAGTTAAAAAAGATTTGATAGAAAATAAAGTTTATTTTGGCAAACATGACGCAGAGAAGGAACACAAACACAAAAAAGAACAAGTCGAGAGAAAATATGTTCACATCCACACAAAACGGCTATCGTTCAGCATAATGCTACGACCCTATGCGAGTCAGAGCCTCTGATAGCTGGTTCACTGATCACGGGGGAAATTACAAAAGTACTTTAAAAAAAATCTTTCTATTCTTTTGAAAATCAGAACCGTAATCCTTTGATTCCAAAATCTTCTCCTAGGTCATACTTACCAGGATAAGATTTGGGAATTAGAGCGTTGAGTAATCTTTCGGTTTTTATAAAATGTAAGTTTATTTTTAATAATGTAGTGTTGATGACAGAATCACATTAATTCCCTCGGTTTAATTAATTTTGTTCAAACAGAAAATGTCTTCGGATTTCTATTTATTCTTCTCTCCGTCCGTATGTCATTCCTTTACACACGAATGTGTAACGTGTTTTGAATAATTACACTGTTTTTATATCAATACCGACAAGGTTTTGATGTTTATGCGGATACATAGATATGGTTAAGAACCAGTCAGAGATGTATTTCCTTATAGGCTCTGATCGTTGAACCAATATTAATTTCAGTGACAAAAAATGTGACAATACAGTTGATGATATAATTAAATGAAATGATATTGCCTATTCTGTAAATAGGATATCGGAATCACTTTTACACGTCATATTATTTCAAAAACATAAGCTATCAGCAGGAATTGCTGACAACATCGGTCAGCGATTCCTATCTGACTACTCTGAGAAGAAAAGCTGAAACAAACTCAGAGGTCACAGTGTCCTATGTAGATTGACGGCTGAAATGGTCTTTTGAGGAAAGAACCACACAGATTTGAGTGAACTAGTTCAGTCAGTGCAAGCATTTGTCAGTAATCGTGTAGCTTAACTCAGAACCAGACGGATTTAACAATAAGAATGTTTTGTCTGTACTACTATTATCAACATCTCATTTGCCAAATACATTAATAGTAGTTTTAAGAAATCATAAAATATTATGACTTCCATTAATTAGCAAAGTTTATAATAATAAACATGGAAGCACTTCGTGCGAATGACGTATTTAGGTAATACAACTTATGAGTTCCGTAAAAACAAATCCGACAGTTCCTGAAATCTTCCGTTTATCCTATTACATAAACAGCGAGCGTCTAAATTCTAAATCATTGCCAACATAATTTTAATGGCAATACACATTTTGATTGATAGCAATTATTTATAACTGGCATGACAGAAATACTTAACGTAGTCCAAATTCTGGACGCCGATAATTGGTTACATTTGTAGAAAATTTGGCTGCAATTCAACTCGTGTAGTAGTGTTATCTTGTACGTAGAGGTTGTAGAGACAATGGTCTTAATTCTTTGGAGTTGATTTATGGACCATTAGCGGGATCATTAGTACTTTGTATTGAATCTAGTTTGTACTTCCTCATTTTAGTATTGGACATTGTGTTGTAAATAAGGGCGTTATAAATCTTTGTACATGAGGTGGCGATTTGAGCCCTGAAAATCCTCCAGAAAGCTTGACTATGCATTTCAAAGACTTATTTAAAAAAAAATAGTTTACCAATTTTAAGAGATGCTGTTCTTTCTATAAGACTAGAATTTTCTAAAGTGAACACTGTGGATGCATGTATGTATTTTATTTTATGCTACGGTTGCATTGTCACGATAACGCGCCGATAACTACCATTCACGGGCTCTCTGTTGTACAACGAGACATCGAGCCGTCGAGCGGTTTGCGAGAGAGAGAGTGCGCGAAGTGTAGTTGCGTTATTATGACAATATAGCCGTACTTGACAATACATTTTTTTCAATAAAAAAAGAGCACCTTCCTGAGCAATTTTTTTACTCTAGACAGTAGCTGCAAAAATATTATTATATTTAATACTTAAGTTCCAGCCCCGAGTCTTACGAAATATACACAGACATTTATTACGTATACATATATTGCCTGGGAGTGCCGGTCTGACCAATGTCAAGTTTCCCACTTGATTTACGAAACCACAGAAATAGATTTGCTTGCGTAGACTTCGCTTTAATTGTTACTCTACGAAACTTTTTATAGTTTACAAATTCAGTATTTACATTTTTCTTGGAAACAACTTGTCTTAATCCTAGACAGAAAATATCAACGAAATAGAACACCGAAGCTAAAGTGTAAGACATGCAAATAGTTTGAAAGTAGTTTCTCGATGTAAAAATGTCTTATTTTGATTTACGGTCGCAGAAGCGAAATGTAACACAAGCAAAATAAAATAAATCTATTGCTTTACAAACAACACTTAATATTAGCTCGCGGAACAAAAGCTGTCGGGAAATGGTACGAAGTGTGGGAACCCGACGGTGCTGTTTGTACCAGTTGTCGGTAATTGAACAAAGTCTGATAAGTTTCGGATATCGTTGAATAAATTAACGGTAACAATTGGTGTTGGGGCACGGGCGGCGCTGGCCGAGGGCCCAATGCACCAAACCCTTATTTTATATAGGTCTCTCACGCGATGTTACTGCAGTGATGACACCTTCGGCTGATTTACTTTTTACCGCGAGGCTCAAGTTTTATAGGTTTAGAGACACGCAGTGTGCTTTCGTGTGTATTAAAAAAAAAAAAAAACTTTTTACTTAGTATCAAATATTGTGATACTAAGTAAACCGAGGACACAGTGTCACTAGTCTGCCGGTTACTGAACGGACTCTTTTATGATAATCTGTAATAGATTAATGATTAAAAAAAAAAACGAAAAGAGCTAAATATTGCTCGACAAAATCACTATTGATACAGCTATTTTTATTTTAGGATTGTGTAGTATAAATGCGTTGAAACTAACATTAGCAACACTTAGTATTTATACCGAAAACAATGTTGAAACTTGGCTGAAAACACGCCTAAAAATAGCCAACTTGGCTTGGGAAAAAGAATAAACAAACCTTCAGGAATGTATAAACGTGTATTGAAGCTTAATTTTCAGAAAGAATGGAGTCGTTGCCCTACCCTTGCGTAGCACGCTACGAGCCGTAGGCAAGTACTCATCAGTACCTCACTACGCCCCGTTCGCGAGTTTTCTAAGTAAGTCATGCAAGTTCAGATTCTCACGCAACGTGTTTCATTTACCTTGAAGCCGTAAAAATCCAAAGATTTCTTATCGTAATAAAGTTGAGTGATGTTTCCATACTAGTTTATTTTATATACATACTAGTACCTATATTCCATTCTTGTTTATTTTGTTGTTGATAATAAGATTAAAGTAGTTTGAAGTTCAGTGATATAGCCAGTCATTTTAAAAAAGTAACGGTGGAGTTTCTTGCCCATTCTTCTCCATACGAAAACTATCTTTTGGAAGGGGCGACTAGAATCAATTTTATTTTAATTTAAATTTTGACGTTCAAAAGTGCCTTTAATGTGCCTATTTGAAATAAATGATTTGACTTTGACTTTGACATAGGAGTGTTCAAGCGATTTACGACCAGAGTAACATAACATAACTTCTTGCATGTATTTCCCAAAGGGTTATATAGGGAGGGGTAAAGATAAAGATGATTTTATTTGTCAAAACATGCGTATACATGCAAATTAAGCATGCAGGATGTCACAATATTAATATTTCGTGCGTACATGTTTCATACGGCGTACAAATTTAGTGATTACAAAAAAATAAAAAGTAAATTACAAAATAAAAACTAAATTACTAAAGGCACTTCAATCCAAGTACATAATAATAAACATTGATGTCAGTAAAATAAATTAATCATAAGAGGTGTATCTATAGTACACCCACATTTCGCCAGTTATGTTTAACACGCTCAGGGCCAAGCCCCATTTATGCCAATATCACTACACCAGGAAAATTCCCTAGACCAGGGCAACATTTTTTTTATACAAAATGAATGGAAAGTGTGCGCGTTAGCGATACACGGCGCTTAGACTGGAATGGTGCTTGTGTATCAAAAAGGATACACAAGTGTTTAGACAGTGTGTATCGCAAAAGATTCACATGGCGATGAGCGTGTCAAGACCTATGTAACAGGGGGGAACCTATTGCCATCAACCGGGAACAAATCTAGATACCGGGCTGCTGCTTAGAAGTTCCAGATGGAAAACAACCAATAACATCCCGACCCGAGAATCGAACCGCACAGTAGTAACGTTTGCGAGACCACTAGACCAACGAGGTAGTTACCCCCAAGGTTTCTTTCTTTCTTTTTAAAAAACGTTGCCCCACACTAGGAATTTCTCCTGTTTCGTGGGTGCGTTTACAAACATTTAAACTCACATACACAAACAGCCAGACCCGGAACAACTACTTGTAGGTCATACAAATATTTGTTCCGTGCGGGAATCGAACCCGCGACACGCAGCGCAGCAGTCAATCGCTTAACCACTGCGCCAACCGTATGACCAGAAAAGCAAAATATGTATCTACATAACTAAATCAAATCAAATAAAACATTATAGGATTTTCCGTATAGTGGATTTCCCATCTTCGAGATTCGTTTACTCTAGTATAATTTATAGTAAACATCTAATAGAAAATCTTTTTAATGTTCGAAAATATAATATTTGGATTGATGTCAACTTTTTAATGCCCAGCCGCTTTGACTGTTATTTTATTTATGAAGAAGTCACATTTATAATTTGAACAACTTTTTTAATAAAAATCATCTGTCACTTGCGTGTAAGTAATTATTAAAAGTTGTCGTTAAAAGCGGATTTAGTTTATTTTACAACGAGCATTTTGAGGCCTTGGAAATCTTACACGTTACAGCCGAAAGATTTTGTTTGTTTATATATTATTATGTCATACTTTTTTATCCACACTGAGAGTTTTACAAGAAAACTACGGATTTTAGAATGATTTTGGCACGCTGTTTTCTATAAAAAAAAACTAAGTTCGTTAGTAGAATGGGTGTTTAGTAGTGAATGGTTGTGATACTTTCATATACAATGTGTAACTGAATTAACAAACATTATGAAAGTATTTTTTTCAGAATTGTTTACTTATTATTTATTTATTTACTGAATACTGCGTTTTGGATGACTGTCTTATATAATTTTGACGTTCGAAAAGTGTTGATTTTCAGCCTAATTCATCACAAAATCATAACTAATTTGAATAAATTAGTTATGATTTTGAATTATAATCGATTTCTATTATTTTTAATTTGGTAGGTATTTTTTTCTATCCCTTAAATAATTTAAACTACGTAAATTACAGTCACACTTGCACTGTACAGTGAAAACAAACCAAAATGGACAAAGTACCTACTACGCTAGGTCATTAAACGTGTGCGACTGTGTGCGTGCTTAGATTTGTAATGTGACTACGACTTTCTCCCACAATCAGTATAACTAATTTAATAAATAAACAATGTTTTATACATAGTAGTAAAAATCAGTGTATGTATTATGATTATACCATAGTACCTATTCTAACTGAGTTGTTCGGTGGTGTGCGTTAATTCAGGGACATGTTGTATAAGTTTTTCTTTTATTTCCATAAATACAAAAAATAACAACCTTCTGGGTCTCCTTTGTAGCTTCGCTAACAAAGGTGAACCAACGACGCTTACATTTATGTAAGCATTGACGACCCGCCCAGAGCCCCAGAATACTTAATAGGTAAGGCTGCTTCAAATTCCCTCCACATAAAATAAGTCATAACAATAATCTTTGACTTCTAACTTCAACACAAAGATTCTTCAGAAATTAAGTTTTTTTTTTACTATCTTTCCTTCAAATCAGTTTTGACGAACCGTGTTTGCGCTACCGCTTTGGAAATGAAGGTTTTCGCGACCCATTTCGTAAATCGTCGAGATATAAGGCAATTACCTCATCTAATGGTGCCTATAGCCGTACCAGTTACACGTTCGTGTGTAACTATCAAGCAATTTTTAAAGGAAAATTAGGCCAAAACGTAATCCTTTTAACACATTAAAGAACTTTGGATGGGGCTATTGACTACGTATAAAGAAAGGGGAACAAAGTTAAAGTGTTTTCGTTTAACTTGAAGCTATGAACTCTTCGTTGTCACGCCAATAGTTGGAATTTGTTTGACTTTAATTTTGTTTACGACTTTCGCCGTCATCAAAAGTTTCAGTAAAGAAGCAAGCGTAGTAATGTTTACATTTAGGAATCTTTCTAGAATTTTCGCTTGACCTATGTTCCCAAGTTCAACGTATATTTTTCTAAATCGATAGAAACGTCTGTGAAAATTGCCCGTCCGTAGTGACCTTTGGCTGTAGTTTGGTTTTGTATTACAATCTTCATTGCCCGTAGGTAGCCCAATATTTTATTAAATGGAGCAATAAGCCGCCCTAAAATTACGGGCGTCTGTAAGAGTTTTAATAATGAAAGTACCGTATAACTCATCGTGTTTTTTTTTGTAATGTGGAAACAAAAACACGTAAGGCGAGAATCTCTCGAGTGTATTTATGTTTATAGAATGAGATATGGAGATTTGTTCCAGCTAACCAGTGTTATGACTACGAGAGAGAATAATATACAATCCAATAATATAATGCACCATTTTCCTCTATCATTATACAAAACTTCCTTCATTATGAAATAATTATTTATTATCTCATTCAAGATGTCGTCTTTCTGACATACAAATTAGTGAATCTTTTAACTTTTTTGTTCATCCATTACCGAGTGTGCCTCAATTATCACTTTTGTGTTCTTTTTGTGGGTATTAGCGAGAGATGCCATCAAAGCCCAGTGTTGGGCAGTTTGCCAAAATGCAGTTTCGTGTGGGTATGTATACAGTGAGTAAAAAAAATAAGTGTGCAGGCAGGAATGGACAGTTTTATGTCAGATAATGCGTGCACTGAGTGGTATTTGGCATCGCTCGACAGCGTGTCTTGTGCAAGTATTTATGTAGCCAATAATAATGACAATTGTTTGAAATTTGCATAAATGTAAATTGCCTTGTCTGCTCACATACATACCTAACAATTTTGCTGTGTGTACCAATGTTGGTCAAAACAGTACTCCTTCTGAATGGAATCGCATAGTACTTCACATACCTAGTAGGTAATGTATGAGCGCGTGTAGTTTTGTCTAGACAGACGGATTACATTAAACCAATTGATTGATTCCAGTACGACTATTTTATGACTTACACTGGCTACTGAGGAAGCAGAGCAATGCCATAGATGCAGGCGAAAGTGAAGAGCGTACCGTATAAGGAGCTAAAGAAATTAGCATACAAAGAGAGACTAATTATGAAGAAATAGTAAGCCTACTTATTAAATGGAAGAAGAACGTGGCATTGTGTAGGTATAAATAGAACTGTTGAGTTACTGGTCGGAATTAAATTCAGGAAGGTAAATAGATATTCAAATGATATGCATTGGTTCTATCTAAAGGACATGTAGCAATCTATGGTACATGTACGGAAATTTCCACGAGCACTTAAATCCAAGTGCATGATATTGAAAATTATGATAACAAACCGCATATTCACTTTTTAATTTAAATCTCGCCTACCTAGGTATAAAAAACACAATGATAAGTTTATAGTTGACCTTAGGGGCTATCTAAACAATCATTACAGATAAAGTAAACGTTATTTTTTCGTCTCTTGACGATCTCGCCTCGTGGAAAGCGATGGGCCAGGTCTATTATGAAACGAGAAAGCCCAGAAGATGCCTATTCACTCTTGCTTTGAAGGCTGACGGGTTATACGTGGAAGGGAACACAGACGCTGGCACAGAGTTCCACATTTTGAGTCGTGCGTATGATAAATGTGGAGGAGAAGCGCAAAAAGAACAGGTGTGTAATGTAGGTGTGTTCAAATTCCAACCTAAACTTTTGAGAAGGCATTCGTTTTTAATACCTATTATAATAATAATATCCCTGGACATTTCACACAGCGCCATCTAGTCCCAAGCTAAGCAACCTAATGCTTGTGTTATGGTAACAAGATGGCTGATAAACTACTTACCTATATACATTTTTTTTTTATATTGCCAGTATAGTGCGCTATGCGACCTCCCCTTTGATGATATCAAGCGTGACTGTCATTTAGTGCAGGGAGGGTGTAGATAACTAAGTAAAATATGTGATTTATTCAAACTTCGACGGTTATATAGTACAACATTCATTTATAAATATAGCGGAAACCTTGAAAATAGTGGCCGGGAAGCTAATAAAGTAACAATTTATACACGACCGGTGGTGGATTTTACATGTCCTATACTGATTAAATTCAGGATAAGTTGAAATGGTTGCAATATTACTTGGCTGATAAGTATCATCAAGTTTAAAGGGTATCGTGTCAATGAATCGTTTCATATGAATTTATGTTATCCCGAAATTGAATTTGGATACAAAATTGGTAATTTTCGTGAAAGTAGGTATATGAGTTGCAATTTATTGAATGTCTATGAAACTGCATCATTGTCCTTGTTGGTGACACGACTGTCAATTCTGAGGTAGGACCTCAGATTCAATTCGCGGATCAGACAAAGTGCCTTAGTGGCTTTTCTGTCGGAAGGTAGTGTAAGTGCCCAGAATTTGGAACTGTGTCCAATTCTGGCAAAAGATCTTACTTTACATTATTTTCTCCAGAGAAATGTACAAAATGGAATTTCAGGCTGTCCTTTAATATTGTGCGACATCGTCATAGTCCTGTATAGTAGTGAACTTTAGAATATTTCCTTTTGCAGTAAAGGCGTCGAATATTTTAGTGTCGCAATAATTTAAACACTTTATTATATTAATTGCAATGGGCAAGGTTGTTGTAAGTCGTTGGACTGTCTTGAGCCCCGTTAACACGATGCAAGTTACTTGTGACATACAATCAAATTGAAACAACAAATAATAATAATAATATAATAATAATAATCTTTATTCATGAATATGAGACAACCATACAGAGCAACTTAAAAATAAACCCAGGATATAGAAAATCTAATCGTTTAAAATTATTTTTACAATAAATTTAGACAGTTGGAGAACTTGATGTGTCAGATTGCTACAACGGTTTGGTTGTCTTTGGACTGATTCGCCCTACCCCCTCGTACTAGTATAAAACTGTATCACGAGCGGATAGTCTTCCTCAACCTTAGATCAACAGATTCCAACAAGGTTTCAGACACAAGTCTTCAAGTTATACTATATTATATAACAAAAAAATAATAATAATAATAATAAAAAATAAAGAAAACATAAAACAAATCAAAGTAAAAATCAAATCAGTAAAAAATAAAAATAAATAAAATCAATCAAATCATAAATCAAATCATAGTACAGTTATATTAATTAAATTACATGATTGGGATAGTCTGTGTCGTTTTGTGTTTGGGTGTGGGTATATGTATGTTTATTATGTTATGTGTATATGTTTTATGGAGGTTTCTGGTTGTGTGAAGTTCTGTGTGCTTTATTATTTATGTGCCTTGTTTATACCAATTTTCTTAGTAGATTTTCAGTGCTATTGTAGTCTAGAGTTTTCAAATATTTATCCATAGTCTTCTTGCATGTTTGGCTATCAAGATTCTTTAATTTTAGTTCTTTACTTACTTTGTTGTAAAGGCTAGGACCGAGATAATTGTGAAATTTGTGTGCAAAAGATGTACTATATTTGGGTATGTTATAAACAATATCTACTCGTCGTCTTTTAGCAAAGTGCGGTTTTACTTTATGTTGTGCCATGACCTCTAGTTTAATGAATGACATGACGATGATGAAATGAAATGACTTGCATGTCTAAACACTGTTAAGACAGTGCAACGTTTATTGTTCCTTCAACTTGTAGTATATCTCTGGAATTAAATCATACCGTGTAAATCAGGCTTTATGCGTCATTAAGCATTATGACTCTTACATGCATGAGCAAGTCCTCTTCACAGACAGTAAAATGTAGAACTCATATTCACACCAGGGTTGTTAGTTAAAACATTTAAAATACACATTTAAAATAAAAATGATTGTTGGTCCAAGAATTTTGTTCCTTTTAGACCATGTTAAGGGGTCGCTCTGCCTAGCCCCAACTATATTGGGGTCGCTTCCAGTCTAACCGAATGCAGCATACAAGTATTTTATATGGAGCGACTGCCTATCTGACCTCCATAGCCAAGTTTCTGGGTTACACGATACCCCTTGGTAAGAGTGGTAGGCAGACTTTGTGGGCTTCTAACTACCTGTAACGACTTCAAAGATCTACAAATGGCAGCCAGGACCAACGGGTCAACCAACGCGCTTTCCGAGGCACGGAGCGCAAAATGGATAATCACCCATCCACCAACTGATCGCGACAAACGTAGTTTATCCTGCGATCAACCTGTGTGGCTGTTATTGTTTAACCACGCGCCCGTAAAGGATAAAGGAAGTGATTTTCTGAGACGTTCGTAATTATTATTGTCACTTGAACTATGTTCAACATGTGAAAGTACCAGATGTGGAAACCATTTTATTTTATCTTCTGCTCCATACATGGCCAGAATGTATGCGAGTACACAAGTTATAAATACTTTTTCAGTTTTTTATTACATTCATACGTAGGCTGTCGCATTTTTATGAACAATATCGTTGTTCGTATAATGCAGTTTTTATAAGCAATAAAAACGTTTACATCAACTTTATGTGTATTGAATAAGACGAGAAGTATTTTTAGCAAATTGAAGACTGTAATTCGGCCGGTTTTAAAATGACAGGTGCTTTACAATTTTGGCCTTTTTTTTTTGGAGATTAAAAATCGGTTGGCGTCGTAGATAGAGTGATTTAGCTTAGATTAGCTGTTAGCGTAGGTATACCTTATGAGACAGCGATAGTTGTTAGCAGTCGCTTGTAAACTGGTACTAATGGCAAATATTTTGTGGAAAACTCGGGTTGATATACAGCATGCGGGGTCTCCCCGCTGGCGGGGAAATGAATACTGAAAGTCATAAGCCGAAAACGCGGTTGGTAGTACCGATGGGGATGGGGGTTCCCCGCAGACGGTGTACCGACTCGGTACGTTTATAAATGAAGGGGTAGATTTATTGTCATTGGAACGGAACGGGTGTACATAGTCAAAACCTCACAGGTCTATTAAGAGGAAGGTGTTGAAAATTAGCTAGCCTCATCTTGTCATACTTAATTTTCAACAAGCAAAATTAATGTAAATTAATGTACATTATACCAAGCCGTCAAAACGTCACATTAAGTAAAAAAAAAAACAGCTCAGAGTGCGATAATAACGGCCAGCGGCTTCTGTTAAAAGAGGATGGTATCCATTGCATCCCCCACCTAGAGTCGAAATAAACTGGAGGGCAATTCTCGTAATTTTAAGAACGCTCACACTCACAGTCTGATCTCAGTCTCAATCTGTCAAAAAATACTTCTAATTTCCCTACATTTTGACAAGTTTTTGACATTTGTTTGTCGCCGAGATGAGACTGCGACTAGATTTTGAACGTTTAAAATTACGAGAATTGGCCTTCTGGTGTCTCGAGTAAAAGTGAGGCTCGGCTATGAAGCTGGCAGGCGGTGTTTGTAACATAATAGCTGTTTTCCAGACACTTGGTATTGATTATGGCTCAAAGTCTATGTAAAACCTTTTTTGTAGGCGTGGCGGACGTTTTATATTTTTGGTCACAATATTACCTACCTACTGGTATTACGTATTATAGTTATTATGAAACATGAAATACGTATGCGGATAGTTACTGCTGCGGTTTTAAAAGAGGAATCTAGTTAAGAGGAATATAATAATTATAAAACTGTCCACTTTGCTTACATTTATTACCTACGAGGAATTAACATTTTATGCCAGCCTTATTCGTTCTGGGGAATGTTTACGAGAGTAATAAAAATATGAAGCCTTTACTTTACATGATAGTTGTGTGATATTACAACATTACAGGATCTTTAAAATGACCAAGAAATCTATCGCAGAGGAAGTTGCCCGATCCAAAGCGAATAAAGGCGCGACGCGACACTAGTAAAACCATTTCAATGAAATTTTCGTGGAATTTGTTCTACTAGAATCGCGTCGCACTGTCGCGTTGCGATTGTCGGCGGGAACCCTAAGGGTCCTTAAGCACTACGCAGCCACGACCACGACTAGTTGCACGACCGGGACAATCTTGGGCGGATCTTTGTGTCCAAGATTGCGGACAGTCGTGGGACCAATTTTTTTTCTTTCTTTTCTTTGATGGTGATGATTTTACCGTGTGATGTAAGCCGCGTGTTGATCCTCGCGGTGATGGCGCGGGCCGCCTCGGTGGAGTCGGGCGCTCGCTGCTGGTGCAACCGCAGTCGCTCGAACAGACAGTCAGCCGCCGCCTCGTCCGCCATGCGAAACGCTGCACAAACACATTAAAAATATTTAGAATGAAGAATGAATGCGCCCTGGCTTGAGGCCTTAATTTATAACGTCATTTACAGGATATCCTAGTAAAGCAGCCGACAACCTCCAACCTTGACCTGCGAGCCATAAGGCAAAATAATAAGGAAAAGAAGAATGAACGCTAGACAACTATTATTTATGATGCCTTATTCCAATTTCATGATAATTAGTATCATAAATATACTTTAGAACTATGCATAAGAATAAGCAGGGCTATTATAATCCACCACGCGGGCCCAGTGCGGGTTGGTGGATGCCACATAAAAAAATATTGCCAGCAACAAACTCGTCTATAATGCAGGCACCACCCCACCATAAAATTCACATTCTCATAATTTTAACATTTTACACGGTTTTAAGCTAAAACTTGACCGCTACCTAAGCTACGGTCAAGTTTTAGCTTAAAACCGTGTACAGGCCGAAATGATATGGTTGATTCAGTGATTATGGTACCGATAGCCATTTTTTATTACTGAAATAAATCTCAATTTTTCCGTCAACACTTGCAAGCAGTTCTACCAAAAGATGGCGGAAAAGCATAATAATATTTGTTAGAAGTTTGCAACAGCTGTTGAGAGTTTATATGTCTTCTAACCACCTACATAGCTTGGTGAATTAGAACCCTTACAATATATTTTTTATCTTAAGGATGTAGTAAAAACACATGAAAGTAAGCCAAATAGTTTTCAAAGCATAGGTCTGCAGCTGATGGGTACTTTGAACTCATTTTGTTCATGGTAACGAGCGAATTGAAGCATATTGAACTCTATGAATCGATTTAGGGTAGGGTAGCATTAAAAAATGCACTGAACAGGTTTTTACGCTGTCGAAATAGCGAGAGAGCGGTCAGTCTATCGTAGACTGCAGGTTGATGAATTTGTTATAAGTTCTGTTGATTAGAAGAATTTAGATGTTTGTATATCACTTACACATACAAATGTCTAAACTCTAAATACTTCTGTGTCCTAGTCAACACGGAGCAATGAGAAAAATGAGGAAAGTTATGAGTAGGTATGTATGTCGATGGCTATACGAGTAGGGGAAGACCAAAGAAACGATGGATGGATTGTGTGAATGTTGATATGGTTAGAAAGGGGTTGAATACCGAGATGACGGCTAATAGAGAAGTGTGAAAGAAAAAGACATGTTGCGCTGACCCCAAATAAATTGATATAAGGGCAAGAATATGATGATAATGATGTAATTTTTCGTCCCAAACAACCCTTCAATTATTTATGAAAAAATCTAGTCCAATCAAGTTTGTTTCTTGGTAAGCTTTAGTATTAAAGTTGCAGCTGTTTATAATGGATGTACGTGACCTCAAAACATTAGTGTGTTGTTGTAGGCAAGGTTCTACTGATGCTGTCAAGTTGAAAAATACAATGCAAGTAGCCCAAGGTCGCTCCGGGGATTCAGAAGCCAGATGCTCGTTAAAGTAGTAGAATGTTGGAGAGACAGTTTTAGACGCGAGGCGAAAACATAATGATGGAGGCAACACGTGTTTATATTAATAGCTCATAAGCGGTAATTGATCGTTAATTAGATCATTAGAGAATTCTCACATATGACTCAGTCTGTTCTCGTAATGTATTCAATACACCGCTATAATGGTCAGAGGAATTTACTTCGATTCAAATGTATTATTGCGATCGGATGCGAGGGCGTAGTGCATCAAGCGTAAACAAACAAATTGGGGACAGAACGAATGAGCACACCAATGTATTTGTTGGCAACTCAACACGAGTATTTTAATGAAAATGCTCAAGAAGTTATGTTACAGTTTGTAATCAAATAAAGAGTGATAGTAAAGTTTGGAGTGAAGATGTCTACCGGTTTGAATGTGATGCTGTCTTTTTTGTAACTAGGCTTTGTGTATCCGATTTAGAGAAAACAGTTCAAAATCGACTTAGTTAAAGACGTGTCTACAAACTTCTATTCCAATAGGCATGATTTAAAAACCGTAACGAATGTTTGGCACACGTTTGCATCAGCGTGTTTTTACATGTTACATTGTTAATCACTGGCTTTTGTTTGAAATGATTTATCGCTCTTAGTTACGTGTGAACACAGTTACTTTATCTCAACGAGTAATTAGGAACGATCGCGAACTAAACACACTCAGCCATAACTAAGGTTACATTTATCAAAGTTATATTTGCTAATTACCACCTAAGCGATTAATTTCATGTGTGGTTTAATTAAATGTACGAATTAGAGAATGGAACTATGAAGAGCGAACAAAAAATCGGCACTATCGTGAATGTAACCTAGGCTGAACATAACAATGCGTTTGTGTTGACGTTCTCTGAAAACGTGTGGATTTTACAAATGTTATATTGAGAGATGATTTAAAACAATGAAAGTTACTACTACGAACGTACGTGAATGCGTGTTGTCCCTGCTGTTGTCAAATGTGACGGTATATTTGTAAATAAACAGTGTGTGGTGTACGAGCGTCGGGTGCTGAGCTGTTCGCTCCGCGGCGGGCGCCGGCCGACTGACAAGCGAACCCAGCCGGGAAGGAAAATCGGGGAGGCGCGCGGGGCGGCCGCCATACTCACTGGGAAATATTTTTCCTCTACGCACTCATTAATAATAAGCCCCTTTTTGATATCGATGCTAGGCAGCCATTATTAATATGCCTGATGATAGATTAATGGCATATTTCTTCACTACCGCTACAAATTAGCATTCTTACAATCACATAAGTACTTGGCGACCACTAATGAACTTGTTTAAAGTGTATTGATCTTATAACTAATTGAATCGATAAAATTTAGTATCTTATTTACTTGTAATAAGTGAGGTACGGCGGCGGTATTCTTGGTAATTGGACTTAAGTACCTACCTACCTACAAATAAAGTCCCAATACATTATATGAGAACGAGCTTTTTTTCTCTTATTACTTTTAACACTACGTAGGTTGACTTATGAATAATTGAATCGAAAATCGACCTACATTATGGGCATAAAATAAAACTGTACACATTTATTAAAGGTATCAAAAAATAAGATACTCACATTTTCTTTTGGGTTTGGGAATTTCCGGACTTTGGGCAGAAGTATCAGTTGCTGAACACGAAAATATACACCAATATATGAAAACAAATATATTAAATAAAGAGTTTAAAACATGCTCACTACAAGTCAAAATATGATAATATGTACTTACGTGCTGTAATTTTATTCTTACCTGACATTTCTTATTCATTACAGAAAACTTTGATGTGAATTATATATCAGTGTTATCTTTTTTGTACTAACATTGCATTTCATTTCTGATTTAAATTATCTTTTAAAGTTTTTGAAGCAAATCGGGATTTTTTGGCAGTTTATAACCTTTAATGTAGGAGCCTTCATTTGACTTTCGCGTTTCTTTACCAGCCAGTGTTTTACGAAAAAGTTTTTAATACTTTTTGAACCAAGTAGGTTAGATATTTATTTTTAATACTCACACTTGTTAGATCACTTATTAAAATAAGTCCACGTATTACAGATAAATAGTTTATTACACTGCAATACAATTCACAATACTTTTAAAACTCAAAAACAACACAGAGATAATTTAACCATTTATAACTTTTTGAAAAAGTGGCGCGAACTAACTTCGTCTATAAAAAAAACGACATGATATCATGTGTTTTTTTTTTTAATCTTTTTTTTTTACAATAAGCAACGAACGAAAATGTTAGCAGCCAAATTAATTACCTATGGAATAATCTTTTATTTTTCTATTTACAATAAAACTGGCATAAATGAAATACAAAATGTTTTAAATGTTGCCAGCTGAATTAATTATGGAATAATCTTTTTCTTTATCCATTAATAATAATTTTAAATCTATATAAATGTTACCAGCATCAGAACTTTATTGTAACAGTGCATAAAACACCTAACGTTACCTATTACAAATCAAGATATTTCTTTTGAAAAGAAAACAGATTTATAACGCTTGGTATTATTTGACACAACTCACAAGCGTTTTAACATCTCGTCCATCCTGATAACCATACACGTCCTCGTGTATAATAAACAACATTAACACAAAGACAAAAGAAGTAAAAATAACATTATTAATTGTTTATATAGCAAATTATCTATCAAAACACATCCTGTGCAACAGGTAGGTAGGCTTATTCAGTAGGTAGTCTTTTGCTTAACACACCATACACTTTGTGCTTCACACAATTCAATTTTTTTTTTTTTTTTTTTTTTAAACACTTTGAACACCGTTTGCTTTATACAATGCAAACGTCTTGCACGCACAACACATCACATCACAAACAACGCACTCCCTGTGCGTTCTGCATCGCGCACCTTGCGCACTCCGCATCGCACTCATAGTGCGTTCCGCACCGCACTCATCGTGCGCTCCGCATCGCGCACCTTGCGCCATCCGCATCGCACTAATTGTGCGCTCCGCATCGCACTAATTGTGCGCTCCGCATCGCACTCATAGTGCGCTCCGCATCGCGCACCTTGCGCACTCCGCATCGCACTCATCGTGCGCTCCGCATCGCGCGCCTTGCGCACTCCGCATCGCACTTATTGTGCGTTCCGCATCGCACTCATAGTGCGCTCCGCATCGCGCACCTTGCGCACTCCGCATCACACTCATAGTGCGCTCCGCATCGCACTCATCGTGCGCTCCACATCGCGCACCGTGCGCGCACCGCATCGCGCACCTTGCGCACTCCGCACCGCACACCTTGTGCATTCTGCATCGCACACCTTGTGCATCATATTCATTATGCATTGCGCACCTTGCGCATTGCATCGCACACCTTGTGCATCATATTCATTATGCGTTGCGCACCTTGCGCATTGCATCGCACACCTTGTGCATCATATTCATTATGCGTTGCGCACCTTGCGCATTGCATCGCACACCTTGTGCATCATATTCATTATGCGTTGCGCACCTTGCGCATTGCATCGCACACCTTGTGCATCCTATTCATTATGCAAAATTAATTACGTATACAAAACTACCCAATACATACATTATAACATAAAAATGTACAATAAATCTTACATCTCGCATACTTTGTGCTGGCTTGTTATTATTTTACATTATATTATAATGCATTATCAGTCTTACTACCATCTGCCTCCATTTCATTTAAGTGTTCATTTTCGCTCATTTCATTTTCTGATGATTCATCAGTCTGATCCGTTCCAAAACACAACCACGGATAAATTTTATCTACTGCATATACCCCTTTGTAAAGGTTCAAACTTTTCCTAGTTAACGGAGTGTCAATAACCTCATACCTATCATTATCAAACACTTTTGTAATTCGATACGGACCTGATAATTTCGGTAACAGTTTCTTACTTTTACCTACACTATGAGTCTCTCTTGCTACCCTAACAAGATCCCCTATTTTAAAATTTTGCGCTTTCTTCCTTGTCTTATCGAAATACTCCTTTTGTTTTATTTGAGATTCATCAACATACTGTTCTACTTCTTCTCTTATTTTAGTAATACTATCCTGATCATTATTTTTATTTGTATCGTCTTCCACGTCTATTTCTATCTCGGGTATGATATAACCTTCATTGGTACTAGTGAGTTTAAGACCAAACAATATTTCTGATGGAGACTTTCCCGTGCCTTTATTTACGGTGTTATTCAAGCCCCATTGAACTTGAAGCAAACGGTCATCCCATAAACGTTCATCTTTACCGTGATTTTGAGCGGCAAGAGAATCTAAAATTGTTCTGTTGTACCTCTCCACTTGGCCATTAGCCCGTGGAGAAGCAACAGCGTTTAAAATGTGTTTTGTACCAACTTCGCTCATAAAAGCTTTAAATTTAATACTTGTAAATGATGTACCCCGATCGCTAATTAATCGTGTTGGTACACCGAACGTACCGAAATAATCCCTTAAAACCGCGATAGATGTATTTGACTTTGTATTTTTGACCGCCTTTAAAACAATAAACTTTGAATACGCGTCTATAATCACAAGGATATACGAATTCTTCCTTTTACTTGTAACAAACGGCCCGACGTGGTCGATGTGGACTGTATGAAAAGGTTTTGAAATTTTTGGAATAGGATGTAGATAGCCTTGTTTCTTTCCCGATGGGATTTTATTATGTGCACACTCTAAGCATGCGGTCACGTATTTTTTTGTGAATCTACGCATACGCGGGAACCAATAGTGATCTTTAATTCGCTCGAGCGTCTTCTCAAAACCAAAGTGCCCTATTTCGTCATGATTCTTTTGTAGAATCTGCCATCTACACCCTTTAGGTACAACCCACCTCAACCCGTTTTCCGTAATACGATAAATACGATCCTTCTTTAATACAAAATTTTTGCGAATCTCTACAATGTCATTATAGTCCTTATTTGAAAGGATATCCTTAATTCGTTTTATTTCTGAATCACCTAATTGTACAGTTGCAAGCCAGTCATCGCTAATATTGAGAATGTCATAAGTTTCAATTTCTTTGACTAAACCTACTTCTTGCGATGGCGTTGGGTTTCTACTAAGCGCATCAACATGCAGCATAACCTGACCAGACCTATACACGACATCGCAATCAAATTCCTGGATTAAACTCCACCATCTAGCCACTCTTGGTACCATATCCCTTTTAAGAAAAGTTGCACGCAAAGAATTACAGTCGGTGACAATGGTAAAGTGTAATCCAAGAACGTATGGCCTGAATCGGACTAAAGCGCATATCACTGCGAGTGCTTCTAGTTCATAAGATGAGAAATGAGATTCTTCAGGAGATGTTTGTCTGCTATAAAATGCAATAGGTTTTAAGAGACCATCAACCTGTTTCTGCAATAGTATTGCACCCACCCCATGTTTACTTGCATCCGTATGAATTTGTGTCTCTAACTTTGGGTCATACAATGATAGGACAGGCCGTGAAGTTAGAGCGTTTTTAAGTTTAACGAATGCAGTCTCTTGTTCCTCACCCCAAATCCACGTGACGTCTTTTTTTAATAATTTTGTCAAAGGGCGGGCAATTTCAGCAAAACCTCTAACAAAACGTCTGAAAAAACTGACTAATCCTATAAATTGCCTTACGTTATGAGCGTCACGAGGGTGAGGAAAATTGGAAACAGACTCAATTTTACGGGAACCTGGTCGGATCCCTTTACTTGATACTTCAAAACCTAAATAGTCTACACGCTCTTGGAAGAAATGGCATTTTTGAGGTTTTAGGGTCAAATTTGCTTGTCGTAATTTTTCAAATACTATTTTTAGTCTATCAATACCCTGCTCAAAACTGTCAGAGGGGACCAATATGTCATCCATATAAGCTAACGCGGTGTCGAATCGAGCGTTCCCTAGGACCAAATTGACAGCACGCTGAAATACAGCAGGGGCGTTTGCTAGACCAAACGGCATCCGATTAAATTCAAATTGTCCGTCTGGTGTAACAAACGCAGTCTTGATTTTTGACTCTTCTGTTAAACTTATTTGGTAGTAACCTGAAGCCATGTCTAACGCACAAAAATATTTGTTCCCTGCTAGCCTATCAATTTGATCTTCTATTCGTGGAATAGGATAATGCTGTTTGGAAGTTTTTCTATTCAAAGCCCGATAGTCCACGCACAATCGTTTGTCCCCGGTTTTCTTCTTCACTACTATTATGGGTGAAGCATAAGGTGAAGTTGATTCTCTAATAATATTATGTTTTAATAAGTCATCCACCATCAGTCTCACCTCGTTGCGTTCTGTATGACTAAGCCGATATGGGCGATAAACTACTGGATTATTATCGTTTAATTGAATATCCATAGCTGTTACGGTAGTGTGACCCAATTCCGACAAATTCATCGCAAAACAATCACGATATTCATCAATTAGTTGTTTTAATTTTGCTTTTTGACTATAATTTATGGGACCAATATTTAAATCATCTATTGTAATATGTGTAAGCTCTTTATCAATTTTTAAAATATCGAAACGTTTCTTTTCAACTTGGTTATTGTATAATATATATCCACGAGAAATAAGTTCGTCTTTACTGAACAATAAAGGTTGATTATTTGTGTTAACTATCGTAACGTACCCTAAACCATTCAAAAAATTACATTTAGCTACTTCAATCCTGTATGATTTTCGATAGCCGTTTTCTATAACAAGTGGTCCCGAAAAACAATTATTTGTGTAACATTTAATCGACCCACTACCGTATAATTGTATCGATTTAAAACATTTCAGATTAAATGTGTCATTTCTATGGGCACTATTATTTTTAGATGTGAAAACCAATTGATTGCTTGTTTTAAGTACTTCCAGGTGAGATTGTTCTGTAGCTGTCTGTCCTAGTAAAACATCGTAACTCAAAAAAATATCAGATATTACAATTAAATCAACCGTAACTAGAACTCCATCCACCGATAACTGTAACTTACAAATACCTAGTGGATTTATGGTAGAATTACCAAACCCACGTAGTATGGGTAAATCGTTATATAACCATTTAATAGGATTTACTAACATCCGTGCAACTGTTTCACGTATCAAACTGCACTGACTTCCAAAATCTATGTAGCCCGTAAAAGTTTTGCCGTTGATTATAACAGGTTTTTTAAATTTTTCATCTGTGTTCATTTGTTTGTTTTCATTTAGTCACAAAGTTTTAAACTCAGTCCTATCTTTTCTAATCTCTCTTGTACAGTTAGGATCATCATGACCTATTCTCATACATTTTTGACATTTGACTATTGGTTTTTGACAGTTAGCCACCATGTGTCCAACTTCGTGACAGTTAAAACATCTTAATACCTTACTGACATCGCCTTTGAATCCACGTCGCGATAAATCTGATACAGGTTTCACTATTTTCTTGTTAGCATTTCGGTCAACACGTTCATGTTTAACATTTCTTAAAAATCCTAACAACTTATCAACATTATTAAACCCTACAGCTTCTGCACCGTAACGGACCGACCTATCCTCTATGCCATACACTATGCAATCAATAGCATCTTTTCCTGATATACGACAACGATTCAAAGCTACCAACTTTTCATAATAATATTCCTCTAAATCATCTCCAAATTTAGCTTTCAAGTTAAGCATTTCAGTTAACAAGTGTGCATAATTTTCAGTGGTAGGAAAAGCCGCCTTAAGTTTTTCCTGCCATATGTCCCACGAGTGCATAACAGAGGACTGGCCCTCATACCAACGTTTAGCAGTATTCATCAGTTTTGGAAGAGCGTAATGAGCAGTTTGTTTACTATCCCAGCCGTAAATATCAGCACATTCGTTGACTTTGTTCAGCCAAGTTAAAATCGTTTGATTTTTTATTTTAGGGTCAAATTCGGGGACTACATTAATCGATGTATATTTATTTTTCGTCTGAGGATTTACGGTTGCTATAGCTTGTAAAGTTTTATTAAGAGTCTCTAAAAAGTCAACACTAATATTTTGAGAATTGTTGTTCTTCGGTGTGCATACTTCAGCGGCTTTAGTCAGCGGCGGCGTGTAAAATTGTTGTACATGTACATGTCTTTGGCTGCGAGCATACTTCGTCGAATGATCCTTCACACAACGCGATTCACCAGTCAAACGTGCACCAGTATCAGCACACTGAGACACAACAGTAATTTCTCGCGAGCGGTGTAATCTTTTACGTCTGTAACTAACCTCCTCTCCTCGAGAGCGACTTCGGATCAAATTATCCGAACTGCGTGACGAACTTCGAGAACATTGCAATCGCGAAGTACGTTTATGTGATGCACCACGATGCTGTCGATCCTTGCGTCGATTGCGAGAACGAGACTTGCGTGACCCAGAACGTGTTTGCCGTTTTACAACACGTGTCCGGCTAGTACTTCTGTGGTGGCGACCTCGGGATTTCTTTCGTGATCGCACAGGAGACACTGAACTACTATGGGAACGCGACGTACGTCGCGTTCTTGATCGTAATAGTCTATCACGTTCCATTGAGTTTATTCAGTAACCGCGGAAAAAAAAAAAAAATTCAAACCTGAATCTTTGTATTATCTGACCGAGAACGGCGCGCAGTGATCCCGCTTCGGATTTGTTAGATCACTTATTAAAATAAGTCCACGTATTACAGATAAATAGTTTATTACACTGCAATACAATTCACAATACTTTTAAAACTCAAAAACAACACAGAGATAATTTAACCATTTATAACTTTTTGAAAAAGTGGCGCGAACTAACTTCGTCTATAAAAAAAACGACATGATATCATGTGTTTTTTTTTTTAATCTTTTTTTTTTACAATAAGCAACGAACGAAAATGTTAGCAGCCAAATTAATTACCTATGGAATAATCTTTTATTTTTCTATTTACAATAAAACTGGCATAAATGAAATACAAAATGTTTTAAATGTTGCCAGCTGAATTAATTATGGAATAATCTTTTTCTTTATCCATTAATAATAATTTTAAATCTATATAAATGTTACCAGCATCAGAACTTTATTGTAACAGTGCATAAAACACCTAACGTTACCTATTACAAATCAAGATATTTCTTTTGAAAAGAAAACAGATTTATAACGCTTGGTATTATTTGACACAACTCACAAGCGTTTTAACACACTATTAATTTAGTTGTTCTAACTAAATATAACGTCATTATGTCTAGATTAAAAAACATAAGCAATGGAACGCAGTATACTAGGTGTTAAATTAACGAATCGTGTTCGAAACACAATACTGCGTTCTAAAACCAATATAGCTCACGTGGGTCAAAAGGCTGCCCAACTGAATGGGAGATGGGCAGAACATGTCTGCCGCATAACACCGAACTGGTACTCTGGGACGGTAGACGGGGTTGCGGCAGGCCACGTGAAAGATGGCGGGACGAACTGGATAAGTTCCGTCCTCCTTCCAGGACTGATTAGGAGTGGGATAGCTCAGCTTTGAAAAAAAAAATCTTTAAGTATGTATGTATGTAAGTAAAAAGAAATAAAGAATAATAGGTAGTAGTAGGTACTTGCTTAAAATTTATTTTTTGTACTTTGATGCTGGAATTGTTCTTTACTAAAACATCCTCAGAAAACATCATCTTGTTCTAGAACCAAAAATTCGAAGACATGGGATGATCTACCAACACGCACTGAGCCCACGTGGTGGTTTACGGCCCACTCCCTCTCACCGAGAGGAGGCCCGTGTCCCAGCAGTGGGAACATTATAGCCTGATTATGCTTTCCAATCTTTTTTGCACTAATAAAATCTATTGCATATCTGTTGTAACGAAAAGTTTACTTGCGTCATCATCTGCATCATCATCATCTGCCTAGCCTTTTCCCAACTATGTTGGGGTTGGCTTCCAGTCTAACCGGATGCAGCTGAATACCAGTATTTTACATGGAGCGACTGCCTATCAGACCTCCACAACCAAGTTACTGGGTAATACGATACCCCTTGCTAAGACTGGTTGTCAGAGACTTTCGGGCTAATGACGACCCGTAACGACTGTCAAAGATCCACGAATGACAGCCGGGACCAACGACTTAATGTGCTTTCCGAGGCACGGAGGTGTCTCGGTATGTAAAGATGGTCACCCATCCACAGACCAACCGCGGCAAGCGTAGCTTAACCTGACCGATCGACCTGTGCGGCTGTTATTATTTAGCCACGGGCCCCTTCTGTAATATATAGTACAAGTTTGGTAAGGTAGAAATGTCAGCGAGAGATTATGTTAAGGCCAGTAACCGATGGCAAATGTCAACTTTGATCGATATCACCTATTCCGTGGATATCACATACATTTGGAGCATACTAAGTAGCTTCACGGCGGCACCATTGGCTACTGCTGCAAGGGCGGCCTGCAAGATTTATTAATGATCTACATACCTACATAGTTTAATTAATCAATACAATACAAGGTCCGTCGGAAATTATGGACAGTTGGAAAACCTTAACGTTTCTGAACAAAGTAATAGATAAAATGTGTATAACACCAGCCACCAGTATATATAAATATAAATAAACACCTCATCATCTGCCTAGCCTTTTCCCAACTATGTTGGGGTCGGCTTCGAGTCTCACCGGATGCAGCTGAAATACCCATATTTTACGTGAAGCGTCTGCCTATCTCACCTCCACAACCCAGTTACTGGATAATACGACACTCCTTGGTAAGACTGGTTGTCACACCTTCGGGCTGACGAACACATAAGGATCTTTTGGCGCTCGAATGACATTGACAGGGGGCGTTGTTGATAAACATTATTTTGTGAAATTGTCATGGCTGCGTTACTTCTGAGTTTAGCCACTCACCACAAATCCTTGTACCCAAAGAGATTTAAGATTAAATAATTTAATGTCAACAAGCAATGTACCGATGTATTATCGACAATACTACAAAGACTGGGTTAAATTAAAAAAATAATAATCTCCGTACCTACTGAAAACTAAATAAACATTTAGATAGTATTATTTATCTAAGATTTTTTTTAGGATCAGGTTTTCGGTTTTATGTTTAAATTAATAAGATTGATTCCCTTAAAACTTACTGAGATAATTATAATAAATAATAATTAAAGTGCTAGAAGTAACTTTTGGCGTCTGAATGACATTTAAAGAGCCCTGTTGATAAACATTGGTGAAATTATTCCAGACATTATATTGGAAAACCGGCTACGTTTGAGTCGGACACCGGTACCGCACCACAAGGCAAAAAGCGAAGAATACACGTTTAAAACAAAAAAAAATTGTTTTAGCGCAAATGGAAATACACACTCTGTGTAAATTTTAAACGGTCTAACACTATGGTTCATTAGATACAGCCCGCTGATAGACAGACGGATGTACGGATGTGTGGATGGACGGATGGACGGACAGTGGAGGCTTAGTATTATAGTCACGTTGGCACCCTTTGGGTATGGACAACTAAAAAACAAGATGGCAAACGTTGGTTCCGATTTTGGCCACGCGCCAAAATATCCTTGTAGAACTGTATTTATTGTTCATATAATATGAAAGCACGTTAAGCCGTTGGTCCCGGCTGTCATTCGTGGATCTTTGACAGTCTTTACGGGTCGTCAGTAGCCCGAAAGTCTGACAACCAGTCTTATCAAGGGGTATCGCATTACCCAGTCACTGGGTTGTGGAGGTCAGATAGGCAGTCACTCCATGTAAAATACTGGTATTCAGCTGCATCCGGTTAGGCTGGAAGCCGACCCCAACATAGTTGGGAAAAGGCTAGGCAGATGATGATATATTATATTTATTGTTCTTGTTCCCCTGACACACTCCGCGCTATTGTTTAGTTTTCGCATAGCGTTCTTTCTGGCTTTTTTTTCTCTTTGTTCGGCGTGATGTTAAATGCCTTGCTCAAAAATAGGGCAATCAAATGCAATAAGATTTTTTCAACACTGATCGGTTTTTTCAGTGATGAGCGCGTTCAAACAAACAAATATTATTAGTATTATTTATTACTAGCTTCTGCCCGCGGCTTCGCCCGCGTGGGTGTCGGAAATTATGCCACGGGAACGTACTAACAGGATAAAATGTATGTGCTTCCCCAGAATGCCATCTATGTCGCGGGCCCTTTGTGGCTAATTACAATAGAAAACCAATTGTGTCTCATTAGTGGTGATTAAGAGGGTACCTATATGATATCTTTACCTAAGTACCTAACTAATTTAAAAAAAAAACTCAATAACAGAAAATGAAATACCTACCTACCTAAATAAACCTATTTCTGATGATAACTAATCTAAACTCAATAAATAAGCAAAATCCCTAAAAACTAATATCTATACGAATGACTAAACCTACCTAACAGTATTATAAAATAACCTACGGTCACTACGTACACTATCAAATATAACCCATAACTTTAAAATTAAAATCTATACCTACGACTCATATAAAAATAAACCTAAATAACTCTAAAAACTAAAAGGAATAAAAATGAACTCCACTGCGGGTGACCCAACCTACGACAAACTTAGTATTTGCGGTTGGTACAGTACAGACAGTGGTAATCGGGTATAGGGATCGAACCGCAAAATTAAGTTTGTTTTTTATTGTATATACTTTTCCGGGATAAAAAGTACCCAGTGTGGTGCCCAGGATATTAAAGAATAATTATACAAAGTTTCATCGTAATCGAACCGGTAGTTTTTGCGTGATGCCTGAACAAACAGACAGACAGACAGACAGACCGACAGACAGACAAAAATTTTTTTAATCATATTTTTGGGTTCGGTGTCGGTCTAGTAACACCCCCCGTAAATTATTTTTTTGATATTATCAATGTACAGAATTTTCACTTCTACAGATTTATTATAAGTATAGATATAGATATAGATTAGTATATAGAGATATAGAAGATAGATAGAAATAATGAGACAAGATTCTGTTGGTTTTAGCTCAACTGGCGGAAGCAGTAAGGTTGCCCGGGGCTAAACTGTTCGGTCTCGTAGTGTTAGCGTTTAGAAATCTGCTTGCAACTAAACCTGTTGTCGGAGACCCGCCAATAAAAATAACTTATGCTGCACAAAATTTTATTAAAATGATCCAGAGAGTACTTGACAAAATACAAGGGAAAAAACCGGCCAAGTGCGAGTCGGACCCGCTTGCACGAAGGGTTACGTACAAGCGCTCTAGCCGTTTAGCTTTTAGAGGGGGGGGGGGGGGGGGGGGGGGGTATTTTGGAGTCTTTTCTGTTTCACAACAGTACACTTTTGATGTTGTTCGTTAAAAATATATGTAAGTATCTGATTATTAGATTATTATGTTGGAGTTTTATGAGAAGTGCAGATAGTAGAAATCGTCTACTTTTTTCTCTTAATTTAACAAAGATATCTTACTTAACACAATTTATAGCTAGAAGAGTCAATTCTCTGTAGAGTTTATTTTAATAATGAATGAGGCTATTTTAATACTATTAGGGCTGATTTTTCCAACGCCAGATAATTTCATCACAGGAATAATTTTGAATTTTTGACAGTTCTTCCATACATAAACTGCCAGACGTCAATTTTATTCCACGAGAAAAAAATATTTGTAGATTGAAAAATCAGGCCTCAGTTATATAAATAAACTACGTACAGGGTTATTTACCAATAGGAAGTTCGCGGATGATAATTTTTTAACAACTATGTAAGTACCTAATCTCATGTAGTTTCTCTTATTTTTGCTCATCCAAGCAAATGATTTAAAGTGAACTATTGAAGTTTTTGGCAAACGACATCGCGGCAGGCCCAGACGGAGATGGCGGAATGAGCTGGACTCCTTTCATAAAGATTGGTCCTTGGCAATTCTAGACAGAGAGAGGTGGAGGGAGAGTAGGGTGGGCTCTGCCCAGTAGTGGGACAATAACGGCTAATAATAAAAAAAAAGTGTTTATAAAACGTTATTATCTACGCTACGCTAATACGCTACTCTAATACGCTACGCTAATACGCTACGCTAATACGCTACGCTAATACGCTACGCTAATACGCTACGCTAATACGCTACGCTACGCTACGATACGCTAGTACGCTAATTTAATTTTATAGTTTTAATTTTATTTATATTATTTAATAATTATTTTTATATTATATACTTATATTTATTGTGATTATAATTTTAGTTTGATTTATTCTTTCCGTCTAATATGATTTATGTTGATTTTATTTTATTTGAATTTTATCTGATTTTGTTGATTTTTTAATACGTGTTCTATTAATGGGTATTATTTATCTGAAATAAATGAATTTATTATTATCATTATAAATAAAATAAAGAAACAAACTGAACACCTTGCTTGTTTTATTGTTCCTTCATGTTATCGTCTAAGGGTCAGATAGAAGTAAAAATATTTTAGATAAAATCCCGGCAGGCTACCCGACTAACTAGATTAAGAAACTTCATGCTTGTGCTTTATATTATATTAATTTGCCATGTAATCTAGTCCTAGTTGATCAATAAATCTTTACTGTTAAAAAAAAATCTCTTCCTATATTTATGTTTTGATTTTATGTATTCCTGGCTACGTAAATGAAACGAAAGGTGGGTTGTAACCGTTGTTGTAACAATTAATAATTCTCAGGTATCATACAAATATTGTACATCGTGAGGAAGCCGGCATGTCCTAGAACCAAAAATTCGAAGACATGTGACTTCTGCACACCCGCACTGGGCTCGCGTGGTGGATTACGGTCCACTCCCTCTCACAGAGAGGAGGCCTGTGTCCCAGCAGTGGGAACTTTATAGGCTGATCATATTATGTATACAAATATTATTTACTAGCTAACTCGACAGACGTTTTCCTGTCCAATTTTCAATAATTCATACAAAAATTCAGACTACTACTGTCTTTTGTAATTTTGACGTTCGAAGAGTGATGATTCTCAGCCTAATTTGAATAAATGACTTTTGATTAAAAAAAAAATAAGGGGTTTATGTATAAGCGATTATTAAAGTAAAGTGACGTTTAAACGTCAAAAATGTATGGTTAAATAGTCGCTAATCACTACTTAACTTTAAGCAACGTTTATGAATAAAGGGTTTTATAGACAAATTGGTCTTGCCGTTATCAAGTAGGTAATACGCCTGCCAACGAACAGCATTTAATTTTTACCATATTATAGCTTCCGAATACAATTAGGTAACTAAGTTGGTAAGTTAGCAGTACAGCATAAGTTCTGCGAAATTCAAATGAATTATCGTGAGGAACTGAATCGGGGGACAGCCTCGACTAATTTCGAGTGCATCAAATACTTAATAATATGCGAGACGTATCTAGTATGTGACTTTCTTTCTTTGCTGTGGGCGGGGCTCTACTTAATGTATAAAAGGCTCGTCTGGAGATTAACGCGCGTATTACAGAGAACACTTTTGTGCCTCCAATATGAAGGTACGTGCTTAACCTTGGATATACTATAAATACATATCAAGTGACAAGAAGTGATACTGTGAATTCGACTTGTGAATTTGGAGTGATTATTTAGTGACTGTTTTTTTTTAATAATAAGGATTAACAAATGTGTACCTATTGAACCTATGTTTAGGGTGTCTTTTTGATCGTTCTTCATTTGAAATACTGTTAGAATTATATTTATAATATTAGCGACCCTTCTTCGCACGGGTGCAATCCCCTGACGTGGTGACATCTCAAAACATTTTATAGTTTTCTGTGCTATATCTATATGTAATAAGGCTTAAAATGGTTTATTTGGGTGGCCCACTTACAGTGGTTTAAAACCTCTCTTTATTTCTAAAACCACCTCATTTATTTATTTATATAACAATGTATGTTCAGCAATTATTTACTACTAAACAACCAGTATTTGGCGTTTTATGGGCATTATTTCCAATAGTCACCAATAGGAGATTAAATTGTAACTAGCTTCTTCCCGCGGTTTCGCCCGCGTGAAACAAGGAAGAAAAGACTATGTCCTTCCCTAGGATGCCATCTATCTCCTTGCCAAATTTTATCGAAATCCGTTCAGTGGTTTAGGCGTCAAAAGGTAACATACAGACAGAGTTACTTTCGAATTTATAATATTAGTATGGATTATGGAACAAATTTTCTCAAAACGTGATAAGAAGTCAAGGTCAACGTTTTAATCAATTTTGAGGATACACTTCAAAAAAAGGAAAACATGAAATAAATCCTATTTAATCCCGAAAGTTTGTGAGGATCACGGATATGTTTGTTACTCTTTCACGTAAAATCTACTGAACGGATTAAGATGAAATTTGGCAAACAGATAGTTTATAACCAGAATACCTTTCATCCTGATCGACGGGATCGAAACTTATGCAGGTGCTAGTTCTTATATAAACCCATCTATGAACTCTTATTCCACCAAAAAATGTCTGGAAAACGGTGCAAAACGTGGAACCAATTTTGTCTAAGAAATTGTTTCCATTTGAGCTAAGTTTTCTCGTAAATCTATACTTATAATAAATCTGTAGAAGTGAAAATTCTGTACATTGAAAATATCAAAAAAATAAATGGCAGGGGGTGTTACTAGACCGACACCGAACCCAAAAATGTGATTAAAAAAATTTTTGTCTGTCTGTCTGTCGGTCTGTCTGTCTGTCTGTCTGTTTGTTCAGGCATCACGCAAAAACTACCGGTTCGATTACGATGAAACTTGGTATAAGTATTCTTTAATATCCTGGGCACCACACTGGGTACTTTTTATGCCGGAAAAGTATATACAATAAAAAACAAACTTAATTTTGCGGTTCGATCCCTATACCCGATTACCACTGTCTGTACTGTACCAACCGCAAATACTAAGTTTGTCGTAGGTTGGGTCACCCGCAGTGGAGTTCATTTTTATTCCTTTTAGTTTTTAGAGTTATTTAGGTTTATTTTTATATGAGTCGTAGGTATAGATTTTAATTTTAAAGTATAGGTAGTATATTTGATAGTGTACGTAGTGACCGTAGGTTATTTTATAATACCTACTGTTAGGTAGGTTTAGTCATTCGTATAGATATTAGTTTTTAGGGATTTTGCTTATTTATTGAGTTTAGATTAGTTATCATCAGAAATAGGTTTATTTAGTTAGGTAGGTATTTAATTTTCTGTTATTGAGTTTTTTTTTTAATTAGTTAGGTACTTAGGTAAAGATATCATATAGGTACCCTCTTAATCACCACTAATGAGACACAATTGGTTTTCTATTGTAATTAGCCACAAAGGGCCCGCGACATAGATGGCATTCTGGGGAAGCACATACATTTTATCCTGTTAGCACGTTCCTGTGGGTAAATTTCCGACATCCACGCGGGCGAAGCCGCGGGCAGAAGCTAGTTATAAATAATTGCTGAACATCAGGGGTGTTTTGGAAAGCTCTTGGAGAGAGACTTCTAAAAATCGTTTTGGGCCTTTGTAAATGGGTTTCCCTGTATTATCTATGATTTGGCCAAGATCGGGCTCGCTAACTATCTTTAGACTGTGATGTCTACCTAATTTTTTCAGTAAGTTAGCTAAGTAAGTTAAGCAGCTCTTTAGCACGAACAACGAAAAAATAATTCAACCCTGGCATAATTTTTTTTTCAGAGTATTTTGTTGTGTCTACATTAAAATTTTATTTGCTCTGTTTGGTAAAGAAAACGATCTGTTTTTGCACAGAGCCAAGGGCAGTATAATTATTATACAATGTTAAATTAAATTAGCTAGCCACACTCCGTAGACGTGATACGTAAACACGACAAAATCAAAATAAAAAAAATTGATGTTTTTTTTTGGGTAGCTGGTAGTGTTTTTAAATGAAGTTTGAATTGATAAAAATCTTTTTTATCGTGTTGAGATATTGATACACATCACGTCTGTGAAGTTTACACAAAAAAAACTGATATTTTAAATGCTACCACACTAAAAAACATCATCAATTTAATTTCTGTTTTGTTTTATTATGTTTAGATATCGATACCCATAATGTCTGTAGAGTTTCACTAGCCAATTTAAGATCCTGTATAATTAACTTATTATTTTCGTTGGAAGATTGTTATTTAAAAATATGATATAAAATGTATTAACAAAACATTACAGGTGCTGGTAATCACATTATTGTGCGCGTTAGCGAGCTGCGCGGCTGGCGGCGCGATCTCCTGGCCTGGTGCTATCGCCGTGTCCTCACCACTCCTCAAAACCATCATTCCAGGGGAGACCAAGACCACCGCTTATTCCACCACACAGTACATTAACGCGGTAAGCTCTATTACTATCGTTTACTAAATTACCAGGCCACTGGTTGAGCTTTCTGAAGTTTTTATACACCGTTAAATTTTGATCGTTTTAATCCTTAAAAGGGGTCATTGTGCTCATCATTATGACCAACTTTTATTACCGGACCAGCCCTGAAATCGTGAAAAAAAAGAATCAGTTGATCCATAGATTTATGTTCGCATAACTCGACATAATATATAGATCAACTGATTTTTTTTTAAATCAAAATTACTGTTATACGGACGAATACGGACATTCTACTCTAGAGTGATTTTAACGCAGTTATCTCGCAGTGTATATATTGACCTATGAGCATTACGAAATACTTTTTTTTTTTTTCGACAGGTTCCAACATCCTACGCATTTGCCGCTCAGCCCCAGTTTGCGTTCCATCAAGTGCCTCAAGTCAACAGCTTCGCCTCTTTACAACCAGCATACTACCCCCTTGCAGGACACTCATACATCCCAGCGGGTAACATCTTCTACCCTTCAGCACCCTCGTTTGCTCCAGTGTTAGGATCTGGATTCCCGGCTGCTCCTGCTTATCCTAGCGCCCCTGCCCCTCCTAGTAGTCCTGCTCCTATTGCGCCAGCCTACCCTGAAGGCTCTCCAAGCTTCCCCCCAAATCAGCAGGGTGGTGACGCTGACTCAGCCGTAGTGGATTCTGCAGACTTTAACCCTGAGCAGCAAAGACAAGATTCAGGACCTTCAACTCCATCGCCTTCTCAACCCCCAGCCTCAGAGCCTAGTCAGCCAGCTGCTCCTCAGTTCCCACCTTTCCCACCCTCAAACACATTCCCGAATTTCCCAAACTTTCCTCAAATACCACAAGAGTCTGGCCAGGCTCCTGCGTTCCCGCAGTTCCCACAAATCCCTCAAAACCCAGGTTTCCCTCAAAACCCAGGTTTCCCACAAAACCCTGGTTTCCCACAAAACCCTTTCCCCCAGGGGCCTTCCTCCCCGCCATCAAATTTCCCCGCAGGTATCAATCAGGACCAGGGTCTGAGTGACGAAGATACGATATCTGTGGAGTCCGCCTAAATATCATTTTAAAACAGTTTAAAAAGTCATAAGTCACATTTAAATACATACTTCATTAAAGATTTACAATAAAATTGTGATAATTACAATTCCAAGCATTATTTATACAATTTTTGTAGGAATGAGAGCAGTTTCTTCTGGAAAACCTCTTTTTTATGTGTGTACTTACTATATGTACCTTATATTCTGTAAACGATCAGGAAACACTTTTTATATTATCAAAATTCAATAAAATGAATGAAATATCGTTTGATCTTTATTGATTTAGCAAGCTAATAACACTGAGTGTTTTGAGCTAAGCTGAACAAACTTTCCAACTGTATCTTCAATAACAGGCAATAAAAATAGATTTTGGGAACATTTCGGAAATATTTTGATTCCCAAAAGCTATGGTATAATCTTGAGCCTGAAAGGTACCTTCTCTGTAGATTGGGACTCACAATTGGATACCTTTTTTTTTTTTGTGGATGGGATATCATCAAATGACCCCTCCCGCTCTGGGTGGAGCGGAAGGGAGTGTCAGACTCTTACTGACTAAAACCCACCCGTGTTCCTTCCTTAGCCCTTTATGTTCCAGGGCAGCGGTAACCCTTTCGGACGATCCCGCTACCTTGGACAATTGGATACCTTGAATCTACTAGAATACAGACGACCAAGGTGATTAACTAGTTGGTCTGCTGAACATGAGGTCCTGGGTTCGATTCGCGGGTTGGACAAAGTGTTATTGAGTTTTTCCACCTGAAACTCAGTAGCAGCCTGAAGTCTGGATGTTTTCCTGGATGATGGAAAGAACCTCACTCCCTATAACATGGGACTTAATAAACATAACAGGCTAAATGTGGGTGTACAGACGCCAGCACATCAAGCTACCAGAGTTCAGTAGTTTTTGCGTGAAAGAGTAACAAACATCCATCCATCCATCCATCTATCTATCCATCCATACAAACTTTCACGTTTATAATATTAGTAGGATTTTGATTCTCTGCAAGTCGGCCTAAATGGGCCGTAGGCATGTAGGACGTATTGATGACTTACTCAACCTCATCGTTGACCCTCTGCATTGCATTGACTCGTCTACCTATTATATTCGAGAGTTGTGATTGTAGATGAACCAATTGTCTGCTTTGTTTTGTTTATTTACACTACCTACAATGACTTTTGAATGAATAAACAATAGTAGCATGCCATATAATACAATTGAGCCGTTATTGTAGTTTCTGTTCTCTCTGTGTTAGATACCGAGAGTAAACGAGACTCAATTTAATAAAATTGTCTAGAAAATTGTGTGAATCAAGTTTAATACTTGCCAAAATGTCGTTATTCCAAAGTGCTGTGGAGTTATTTTATGTGGTTATATTTATTTTAAGTGCGTGTTCTTTTACATTCGCTGCCCCTAAAGAAATTACAGGAGTCACGTCTGTTTCAAAGGTTTGATTCTTTCAGTAATTATTTTTACATACATAATCAGCCTATAATGTTCCCACTGCTGGGACACAGGCCTCCTCTCGATGATAGGGAGTAGGCCATAATCCACCACGCGGGCCCAGTGCGGGTTGGTAGATGTCACATGTCTTCGAATTTTTGGTTCTAGGACATGCCGGTTTCCTCACGATGTTTTCCTTCACCGTTTTGAGAGCAGTGGTGATGAAATAATTTACACAAAAGCGCTTAATTGTGTACGAACCTACGACCAACAACTTGTCAGTCGCGGCCGTTACCAGTAGGCCACCGCTGCTCTTCTTTTTTACCTGCTACATAATCTTCTAGGGTTAGGTTACACTACTCGTACCATACAATAACATCATGTCTCGTTTCCCGAAGTGATTCATTTCGCTACCTATGTTAAGCAGAGGTTTGTCTAGATTTACCGTCTTCTAATGTGGTTAGATCGAAATTAAAATCTTAGAAAGTATCCAAGTTGTTTATGAAACAGGGGAAAATTCAAATTAAAATCAAATCTTTTATTTCGGATACCAAAATCATGTTAATGATGTGGAATTTTTTAAAACTATGTTAGTAATAATTACATGACGTAGGTAGAAAAATATTTGAGTATAGAAACCAAGCATCGGGTTCAGAGCACACTCTGCCCAACACAGACGTCCTTCCCAGTTCGTCAACTGTGAACCGCAGGAATAAGTGGTGGGCAAACAAGTCAAATTCCGTAGCTAACGTGTACTTCCCACGTAGCAGTTTACGGCAAAGAGCTTAGAACAATATTTAAAAAAAATGGTCTTTCATCAAGGGCCTGCTACAGAAGACTACACACCTTCAGTACCTACATGATTCTGATCCCCTCTACGTTCAAAGTGTTCGTCAGTTATTTAAATAAAATGCTGTTCCATACATTTTGACTGCGTAGGTATTCCACTTTTTTATGAAACAGCAGATTTGTGTTTGATTCCAGACGGAAAATTTATACGCTTGGAGACCTAGAATTATGTGCTGAATTCATGGTTACAGTTTGCGCGTTGATGTCCCTGCCAACCTGTATAATTAGTGGCTAAGCTATGCTTACTTGAATGTTTTTTTATTGTTTTCTAGGAAATTAGTTGTTACCACTACATAATGACAGCGCTACTTCTACTTGCTGATATGGAGGATATGGATGGCGGACAGAAAAAAACCAGAGTGAAGAGGGATGGCGATGGCGCTGGTTTGTTTGTTTTTTTTGGAGATAACATAGCCGTGTCAAAGACTTCCTTACTTTGATTTTTTCAACGCCAGATAATTATATCGGAGGAATAATTTTGAATTTTTCACAGTTCACACAAATACTGTCAGGCGTCAATTTTATTCCACGAATTGAAATGATCAGTCGATTTTTTCTAACTTATGTTTACTAACCTCTAGTTGAAACTAACCGTAAGCTTATGCTTCGATCTGTCAAAAACAGTGCGCAATTTTGTCAGATCGAAGCGCTAGTTTTATGTTAACTATTTTCAATGTTGTTAAGACATGGACTTCTTGTTAACGAGTCAATGGCAAATATTGAGTTATTTTTCCTGTTTGGCCCAGTACTTAGCAATGCTAATACAATTCGCTGACGCAGGCATTAGGTTCTCACGAATACAGGGCATGCGGCCAAAATTATAGCTGGGCCGTGATCGTCGGGGAGACGCCTGATATACATTGAGGATCGGAACCACCCGAGAAACCACACCTGTGGAGATTGTTTGATTGAAGTCTTGGCTAATGAGACGCAATTAATAATCAATAATCAATTTTGACGGCACGGTTGGCGCAGTGGTTAAGCGATTGACCGCTGCGCTGCGTGTCGCGGGTTCGATTCCCGCACGGAACAAATATTTGTATGACCTACATGTATTTGTTCCGAGTCTGGGTGTTTTTCTATCTATAATAAGTATGTATGTATTTACAAAAAAAAAAAAAAATGTATATAAGTAGTTTATCAGCCATCTTGTTACCATAACACAAACATTAGGTTGCTTAGCTTGGGACTAGATGGCGCTGTGTGAAATGGCCAGGGTTATTATTATATAGGAGGCACACTGGCATCTATTTATAATAATCAAAACATGTAGAAAAAAATATCCTGACACACTCACTGACTGACTCATCCGCGCCCACCCCAAACCCTTGGATGTAGAAAGCTAAAATATTGCACAGAGTGCCTTTTATAATGTAGGCAAGGAATAAGGCTGGATTTTTTGAAATTCACACGGAATGGGGAATATAGGGTAGATGGAGTTGCTGGAAAAGTACATACATACATGTGCTGGAAAAGTACATACAATGCAAAAATAGTATTATTAGGTATCGCCAAGACGAGTCAAACACAAAATTTGCTATATGTGCCCAACAAATACATCAGACACTGTCAGAGCCGGGCACAATCTGTTTGCGCAACTCCCAGCGAAAACTGTAGCCCACTCAAGCGGCTAATCTGTCGTACTCTAAAAGTGCTGAATGCCCTTTTGGCTGCCAACCCTGAATGTGATGTGTTTGCGGATGAATGGATTAAAATTATGCGTATATGTCTGGTGTTCTGTGAGAGAATGTATGCAACGGAGTCAGTCCACTGTTCCATGTTAGTTTTAAGTTATAGGTATTATTGTCAACGTAACTATTGTCCTCTATATTAATTAATGTAATTGGTGTTGTACCGTTTTAATTAACTATAAATAAAAAGCACTACCTACCTTTTCTCGAAGCGTTTCGACGTTTTTCATTAGTGACATATGCTAACCACATCTCCTTCTGAGAATTTGAGCTCTCAAGCTTTATCCAGGTCGAAGTTATGAGGGTATATATCAAGGAACTTTACTATGTTTCAGATTCATGAAACACATGAAGTTCCTCTGTCTAGCTTTTATGCTTTGGATTTTATGAATACCTAAAATATGTTGATTTCGTCACCGAATCATTCACTGACTCACTCTCTCACTCATCAAAACCTCTAGGGCACTTCCCGAATTTTGGTATGCAGGCTAGGATTAGCACACAATTAGAAAAAAATATGAAGATTTGTAACTTTCACCCACCCCTTAAAGAGAGGTAAAAGTGTGTATTTCTTACGGATAATAGGTACCTACAAAAACAAATAAAATCCAACCAGAAGCATTTAATGTAAAGTAGGTTGCCAACGCTTTCACTGTTAAAAAGTTATCACATCTAATATGGAGGCAAGCCCCTAACTCTACAAACCTTTCTTTCTTTCTTTTTATAAAAAAACCTAACCTAACCTTACCTTACCTTAACCTTATGTCTTGGTCCAAATGTATGGCTTGACTCGCCTAGGTCGTGCGATGATTATAGTGTAGTTGTTTTGTTTTTATAAAATCCAAATTCAGATTTAAGACGTCAATAATTATGGTCTTGAAGATTACATTTTTAGTACATGACCATGTGGGGCATAAAAATTAAGGGCTTGAGGAGACGATTCGAAAAATAACACAATAAAAGGTTTTAAAAACAAGATCAACAATATCTTATGCTTATGTAAGCTCGTGTAAAAGTGTTTGTACAAACCTACTTGCAGAAATAAAATCATTTATCAATGGGTGGTCCTAGGCAATAAAAAAACTATTTATTTATTATTTATTTTATTATTTATGTACACACAGTGATATGACATAGTTATAATATGAGTACAAAGGTACTGCTTATTTCTTAAGAAATTTCTTCCAGCAGACCTGCGAATGGTATTAGGCTGCATCCAGTTAGACTGGAAGCCGACCCCAACTTAGTTGGGAAAAAGGCTAGGCAGATGACATACAATACAAAAATATATGCAAATACTCACGGCATTGAGGAAAGGTAATGCTCTTTTAATCGACGTTTAAATAGAGAAATAGTTTTTAAATCACGAATGCTAGGCGCAAGTGAGTTCCACAATCTTACAGCATGGACAGAGAAGGAATAAGAATAGTAGCTCGGTCTATCTTACTATTTAACTATCTTAATGTGAACACTGTGATCAGCTTCAATCATAGATCACTTCCGCCTGAAGTACCGACTCGTTACTGGGAACTCGGCCTTATTTATAAGAAAAATGATCTAAAACAATTTTATATTCTTATTGACTGTTCTTTTTTCTAGGTAAATTCTCGGATGCAGCCACGATGGGCCCAATGAAAGTGTTGCAACTCATTTTTTCATTTGTCAGAAATATTTTTGCTGAAGAGCCTATCGGCGGGAGACATCCAATGGCCCGTAGCGTCCCAGGACCCGTCGTACTACTATTTAAGCAATCAATTTCGGACAAACTCTTCCCCGAACTTTCGCCAGATCATTAAATCATTTATTGACTTTGAAAACATGGGTAGTTGTTACATGGATTTTTTTTATAATAAGTATAGGTAGTCATAGTTCTCCATATTCCACCGGCACATGGGCATGCAAATCATATTCAATCAAACAATTATCATTTTAAAAAACATTACGAAATTATACTAATACCAAATACAGATAATTGTCAAGGAAATTAAATTGAATTTGGATGTGTTCACTGAAAATGATTTCGATCAATTGCGTTCTGCGCGGTTTGCGTTTAAATATTTGTTACTAAATCACGCAAAAAAGGCTGAACGGATTTGGATGAAATTTGGCACACTGTTGTTTATAACCTGGATTAACACATAGGGTACTTTTTTATCCCGGTAGTACATTGCATGCATACAAGATGGTATTCTGTATGTATGTATTATGTTGAGATTCCGTGGCCCCTGGCACAGGCAACTGAAGGAACACGGGTGGGGGTTTTAGTCAGCAAAAGTCTGACACGCCCTCCCGCTCCGCCGAGCGGGAGAAATCATCGGATGATCCCACTCAAAAAAAAAAGACGATATTCTGCTAATATCACCTTTAAAGATAAACCGTTACTAAACGAAAATATAAAATTTTACACAGGAGCAAATTAATTATCGTATAGTTTACGTAATTTTAAGAAAGATGGCATTAGTAACTCAATTCATGAAAAAATTCGTTTAGTAACGGTTTGTCTTTAAAGGTGCGATATATTCAGTAAAATTCTTACCGTGAAAACTAAGATAAAGTGAGCTGCCATTCCACCTGATGCTTGGGATTGACACTATTGTTAGGTCACTTCAAGCTCACTTCACCTAAGTTTTCACGGTGAGATTTTTACTGAATAGATCGGCTGTTCATGACACGTTATGCACAATTTCTGGGCAGTACCTATAGAAATCTAACAAAAGTACTAGGCTTGCATGATTCCACAATAGTATTTCAATCAGTATTATCCTACTAATAGGGTTTGAGTGTTTGGCACACAGATAGTTTATAAGCTGGTTAACGTTCCCATGGGATAATTTCAGACCTCCACGCGTGCGAAGCCATAGGCAAAAGCTAGCAAAAGTCGATGGAAGGTGAAATAAAACAAAATACTTAATTAACCAAAATGTATATTACGATAGCTGGAAACACGTCACCAAAATCCAGGAGAGCGTTCGGGAATCCATCTATCCCAATCTCTCTGCGTAGTGTTTTTACCATCAAGCCCCAAGGAGAAGTAGAATGAGTATGGAAACCAATCTGTTGAGAACGTTACTGTTATGTTGTAGCCGCCAACGCCCTCTATGAGGGGCGGTGACAGACGATTGGGCATCGCCAAGCGAGCACACACTATTGTGCATTCTACGCCTGCAGATATCTAAAACAATGAACGGGCTATTTATGACATTGTTCATGCTCATTAGCACGCAGGTACGTGATGACAGTTAGCCATGCTCTGCTGAGACACAGACCTCCTCTCTTCGAAAGGAAGTGGGCTGTAATCCACCACGCGGGCCCAGAGATGGTTGGTAGATGTCACATGCCTTCGAATTTTTGGTTCTAGGACATGTAATATCCTCGTTCGTATCGGCCGCGACATGCGAGTTGTAAGTTGTAAATTCCCTGTCGCATGACCAAAAATTCGAAGACATGTCACTATTTTGAGAACAGTGGTGATTAAATAATTTACACAAAGTAAAGCGCCTGTCTGGGTCCGAACCTACGACCTACAAACTCGTACGTCGCAGCCGTTACCAATGGGCCATCACTGCTCATGTCGGTTCAGTTCATTTTTTCGTGTTATTCCCTGTTTCCGTATCCATCTTGCATCGTGTACGGAAAGCAAGTCGATTATTGGACGATTTTAGTTAAAAAATACCAAGTGTTCAGTGAAAAAAACGTACCTTCAGGATAATGTTAAGCTTGGCAGGAGGATCAGCGTTCACTTCAAACCTTTCTGAATAGAAGAATGAAGACTTTCTCTTTTGTATAGCAAGACCTTTGTAGCAGAAATTTCCTGTTAAATAAGTACGAGCGCGCCAGCCAGCCCTCTGCTTTTTCCTTTTCCTCAAATATGATTGGTTTATTCCGCCTATATCTGCAATAGTACCATTTTATTAGCATAATCTATAATTTTCCCTTCCCACTGCTGGGACACAGGCCCCCTCTCTTCGAGAGGGAGTGGGGTATAATCTACCACACGGGCCCAGTGCGGGTTGGTAGATGTCACATGTCTTCGAATTTTTGGTTCTAGAACATGCCGGTTTCCTCACGATGTTTTAATTCACCGTTTTGAGAGCAGTGGTGATGATTCTGTAATAGTATTGCAAATATCCGGCGGTGATCCCTTACCACCAGGGTCTTGTAAGTTTACATCCTAATATCATAAAAAATCATACTTACTGGGGCCGGATTCAACAAGCATGACATTCTGCGGGTACGGTTTAGGTAGGTGGTGTGCCGTGATGACATTCATGATCCAGTTAATGTAGGGGTAAACGTCGATGTAGAGGGGGGGCTCGTTGTTAAGGCGGCGACGCATGGAGCGGCGGCGGCAGGGTGCTCCGCCAGCCGCCACGCCCATCAGCTCGAAGGGCCCGTCGATAGCGTGGCTGATGATAGGCGCCCCCGCCCGCACGCCACAGCCGGAGGTACACAACACGTGAGTAACACCTTCGCTACCCAGTTTCTGTGTACATGATAAGGTAGTTTTTAATGTTGTGATCACGTGTAGATTCCAAATATACCAGCAAATAGCATAAACAGTCCTAAGGCGCTATCTACACGGGCGAGAGTACCGCGGCGATAGTCACGCCGTGGCCGCGTGGCATCAAATTCAATAAAAACAGTATGAAGTTATCTCCACACGTCGATATCATCGCGACGAGAATTTGTTGGCACGGTGAGACTATCGCCGCGATTCTCTCGCCCTTGGACCTTATTGCACCTTAATGCTCCACCTGCTGAGACTCGAGACTCTCTGGGCGAGGGTGTTTAAAGAATTTATTTATTTTTCTTTCTTTTTTCAGAAGACATTGATTGTTAACGATCGCGATTTATTTATTATTTATTTAAATTTTTACTAAGAATTGAAAAAATAATACCACGCTTTTTTATTCCGCTGCCTACGCAGAAGTGTACACACGGCTACACATCAAGCTATGCAAAACCAGTATTGGCTGACCGTTCATTGTGAGAAAATATCATACAAAGTGAGGCCAAGACAAACTGGTTTTGTATAGCTTGATGTGTAGCCCTGTGTACCAGTTATGTTTAAATCTCATGTAGGCAATAGGGGATTTGAACATCATCGTCCTTCCCATTATTATCTCAGTAACACAATAACAGTAGCAGGCTTTCATATTGACAGTTTAAAAACATTCATTGTGTATTTACGTTGTTGAGCAGACAGATTTTTCAAACACATGAAGCCGCGGATTAGCAATGTCCTTCAAAAAGATTTAGATTGAGATAGTGTATTACGCAATTAGGACGCTGGTCTTCTTCTATTAGCCGTCATCTCAGCAGAGAAAAAAAAATATATAGAAGGAATTCATCCATCATTTCTTTGATCTTCCTCTAACAATAGCGAAGTGTCTGATAAGGTAACATGAATTTCAACTTTACCCCTTTCATTCGATGGCGTTTACATTCTCTATGGGTAAATAATTTTAATGTTTTCTTGGCTAATCTTTCCGAATCGAAATCTCTTGGCACTGCTGTAAAAATAGAAAATTGTTTAATAAATTACTTATTCAATTTTTTTATATTTTCCAAACTGACGTTATTTCAAGTTAATCAAATTTCAACCTTATTTTAATAATAATTACGTTGATTTCAGAGTGATTAGTACTATTGAAAAAGTTACAAAAATGTTTGAAGTTGTAGCGTAAACTGTGTAGGAATTAAAGTTATTTTTCCATAAACTCATATTTGTTTACATTTTTGGCGTATATGTAGCGATTTTAGATTACATAATTTGTTCTTATCGCTCCTATTGACACTACATACTAAATGCTAGTAGTATTACTCGTAGTAGTACATACTAATACTAGATACTACAAAGGTAACAATTACGGTTGGTATGCGCGAAAAATATTTCTCGAATACGAGATTTTATAGCTGAACAACTTTGAATTTTCATTAAATCATCTTTGTGACTTTTCTGTTCAATAAAATACCTATTGTTTCCGATATTAGTAAAAACTAAAACCGTGTGAACGTAGCCTTATTTTTATCTTGGCCCATCAATAGATAGACTGACACCTACCAAGGGCCCGCGTGGTAGATTACAGCCCAGTCCCTAAATCGATAATCGATAATTTAGACACGGTCACCGGTCAGACCCTTAATTATTTTGATCATATTTGACGTCAAGTGACGAATTATTTATACAGGGTGAAATTAAATTAGATAGCGAAACTTCGCAGACGTAATGAGTATCGATATCTAAAAAAGAAATTAATTTGACGAGTTTTTTTTGGGGTCATAAACCTCTTGTCACTTGAATCAGTATAAAAATTAGTTTTGTGTAAACTTCACAGACGTGATGGTATCAAAGTCAAACTCAAAGTCCATTTATTTGTCAGAATATTGTTACAGAGTTGTTACATAATTTTAAAAGTTCATAATATTCTGCCGTTTCCGGCGTAACGGTTTTAGTATCGATATTTAAAGTCGATAAAACAAAAAGAATACAATTTTCTCAACTCATACTTCAAGTAACAACACAAAAAATCATATTTAAAACAAAAATCTTGTTTATTATATCGATTCACGTCTGCAGAGATTCGCTAGCTAATTTAATTGGACCCTGTAAATGATAAAAAAAATCTTCTTTAAATGATACAGAATATAAAATTATTTAATAATAATAAATATTTAATAACATACTACTAATGTAGTCAATCAAGTACACGGCTCTAAGTTTTTTCTTCCTCGTGCGTTCTGCTAATGTCGGTAAACATATCGGGACCATGTAGTCTGAAATCGAAATGGTTATACATAGAACGTAGGTATACATTAAGGTTAGCCCGCAAATACTGCTGCTGTATTTCTAGTTTAACACACACACAACATGGGAACAATGTATCTATGTAAAGTCAGGGAAATTAATTGTTAAGCAAATAATATTGGTAAACATGACGCATAAAAAGAACACAAACACAAAAAAAAAATACAACTTGGGGGAAAATATGCGACACATCCACGCAAAACGGCCATCGCTCAGCATAATGCTAAGACCCTATACGAGACAGAGCCCCAGCGCTGGTTTTCAGTGACAGCCGTTTTCCGTGTACCTATACCCATTACTGTAAGTGTAAGTGACTTGAATATACGGACATTTATACATTTAAGTGGGTAGTCAATTTGCATAACAATCATTTTCCTGACTTTAGGTACATAAATATCAAAAATCTCGAAGGAAATATTTACCTTTCGCTATAATTTATGATGATTTACGTAAGTACCCTTTTCGTAATCTTTATCTTTAATTACGAAAAGGGTACTTAAGTATAATTCTTTCCCCTCCCTTTTCTATATACTTGTGCATATTATTATTATTATTTTAAGACTGTAAGTTTTTAAATTATATAAATATTAAACAGTAGATGAATAAAAACTAGAATTAGAAAATTGTAGTTACTTGACTTCATCGGTCGAATTAGTTTAACCAGCGCAAGACTGTTTCCGACCCCGAACCTGAAATTAATGTTCAATTAACATTTGTACCATTGTGAGCGTGTTGTTGGCGCGGCAGCGGCAAGCGAGCACTATAGCTGTACTTGGACCTATTGGCACGTCCCATTGACATTTGAAACTTACCCATTAAACGATTCAAAAGCTTTGGTAAAACCATACTTTGTAAAAAGGGGTACTATAAAATTTCGGATTATTTAGAAGACAAAAAAGCTTAGGAATGAGCTGTTTGCTCTGCTAAGCCTTGTGATAAAACTTGACATTTTAATTATCATGCAAAACTACAATTCCATTTAATTTACTAACGCCGCCGTCTTGTTATTTCAATCATCATCATCATTTCAGCTGAAAGACTTCCACTGCTGGACATAGGCCGCCCCGAAGCACCTCCACTTCGACCGGTTTTCGCTTCTCGCATCCAACGGGTTCCTGCGACCTTCACAAGGTCGTCGGTCCACATTGTGGGAGGACCATTTTTTTCAATGCATTTCACAAAACAATCGCTCAAATGTTTTCCAACAGCGCCAACCTGTCAACGTCATTCGAGCGCCCAAGGATCCTTGTACAGCTATAGTTAGATGCAATTTCCTCACAAATAGACGATCCAGTAAGGATGTATAGCCCGATGTAAACTTTATGAGGGCTCGGAACATAAGGCGAGTCGCTGCGCAGTAACAAATTCACGTGTCTGCGGGGGTGAGAGGTGCGGTACTGCGCAGCGAGCAGCGCACTTCAGAGCTGCCATAGACGCTTACTATATTAGCGGATCGATATATTACAAAAAAAAAACAATATCATAATTATGGGATCGATAAAATATATGCAGAATGACAAACAAAGGTAAAATAGAAAGGAAAGCTTGCGTGAAGTCTTGCTCTCTTGCTGCTGCATATTAACTGCTTATACCCGGAATCTATGGGTATGCAGATGACAGCACAGTTGTAGAGAGATACCTGCCGAGTGCTCGGGCTTGTAAGGAAGTAATCCGGTCCGAAAGAGGGGCTATGGTAGAGTGTACGAATGTCGCACTTCAGGCAGTCTCCAAGTGGGGCCAAGCCAACCTTGTCGGATTCAACGCCGCCAAAACACAAGCGTGTCTGTTTGCCGCCAAAAGGAACCCATTCACCTTGGCTCCTGCTTTTCAGAATGTATCCTTGGCGTGCACCGACCGCCTTCATCTCATGGGAGTTGAAATTTCCTCAAACCTAAACTTTGGGCGGTTCATTAAGTCCAAAGCCAAGATGGCTGCTAGGAAACTTGGCGTTCTTGGAAAGGTCCGGCAGTACTTCACACCGGGACAGCTTCTAATGTTATACAAAGCGCAGGTCCGATCGTGTGTGGAGTACTACAGCCACATATGGGCTGGTGCTGCAAAATGCCATCTGCTTTGGACTCAGTGGAGAGGCGTGCGAAGAGGCTAATTGGTGATCAGGATTTGGTTAAGACCAATCTACAAAGCTTGGAGCACAGGCGTAAGGTAGCCAGCCTTTCGGTATTCTACAGGATGCATTCTGGAGAGTGTGCGCTTGAATTACATGACTTAATTCCGCCATCACCGTTCTATCATCGGACAACCCGTCTTACGGCGAGTGTCCATCACCCTTACGTTGTTGACACCCCCGCGATCCGGACGAAGCGTTTTGCCTCGTTGTTTATACTGCGTACATCGAAGGACTGCTGACTGAACAATTTGCCTGCAGCGGTCTTCTCGTCCGATTAAAATTTAAGTGTCTTCAAGGCTAGAGTGAACATCTCATATCAGCTCATAATAAATTATTGCGCTTTACCATCATTGATTGCATCACTACTTTCCATCAGGCGGGATCGCAGTCAAGCATTAGTTTATGATATTAAAAAAAAAAGTTCAAGAAAAAACTTACCTTGTAAATTCCGGATGAGGTGTTATGTCGAGCGGTGGTATTTCTATATATGCGCGTGGGCATTTTATACTAAGCTTAACTTGTGTGCGCGTTAAGCCACACTCCTCTTCGTCTCGTTCATAATCACCAAATACAATATTACCTCTGAAAAATTAAGATTCATATTATTGAAACTGAAATTAAGATTCATAGTAGATTCGTAGTATGAAGATATTACCATGTTATAGAGGTACACACATCGGTTGATTTTGCTTGAGGATAAGTACATATAATCATTTTAATTAATGAGTTCTCCTCTCTCCCAGACAGTAAAATTCGACTAAATAAAAAAAAAGTGCAATTTTTTAACTTCTTTGAGAACTTGATTAGCCGAATAAATAAAACATTGAGAATTCGGATTAGTGACAAGTACTCATGTAACAAGTACAGTTACATGAGTGCTTGTCACAGAAAGAGTTGGCACTTTGGTAATCTTCGTGTTTCCGAATTAACACGAACTTCGTGCCACAATGTAACCCTCAGCTACAGAGGCAAAGCTTATAATTATTGGTAAAGCTTATAAACAACAACCCAACAACAACAGTTGAGCAGTATCCCACCCTCCCTTTTTAAAGATGAACCTTCAGCACGTTTTTCTATCTCCAATTGTAATTAAACTAGGATTAGACCAAACGACATACAGTTTGTAGTTTTTCGGAAGATGCATCATATCAGTAGCGGTACCGACGACGAACTGCTTGTGGACGAGAATAACACGCGGCGCCTTGCTGTGATGAGGCAGCCCAGTCGTCACTGTCACCAAGTATTTGAATTCAATAAGGATTATGATGTCACTTGGAGAGCTTATCATAATCAGCCTATAATGTTCCTACAGCTGGGAGACAGGTCTCCTCTCTGTGAGAGAGCGTGGCTGTAATCTAGCACGCGGGCCCAGTGCGGGTTGGAATGTTGCCACTCTAAAATGGAATTGGACACATCTGCCGCATGTCAGATGACCAATGGGCCAAACTTACGACCCAATGGGTCCCTCTTAATGGTGACCTCACGGTAGTCCTAGATGGAGATGGCGGGATGAGCTGGACTCCTTCAACAAGAACTGGCCCTTAACAGCTTTAAACAGAGAGAACTGGAAAGTGAGTAGGAGGTCTTTGCTCGGCAGTGGGACACAACAGGCTTTAAAAAAACGGATGAGCGAAACCCGTCCTTTACTTATATAAAATTGGATGAATAATGTTTTTTATTTCGTTCAGATAGCTTTGTTCAATAAAATTGTATGTAAAGTTACGGTTTAAGATATTTATTTCTCAAAAGATTACATTAATCACTTACAGAGAAAAATACAATAATAAGTTAACAAAAATAACCGATTAGCGTTTTTAGTAGGGTAGATGTTAAAAAATGTTAGTGGAGATTGTGTATAGTGCGCGCATAAGCTGCGGCGCGAGCAGTGCTTATTTATTAAGGTCTATGGCATAGTGCGTTTGAACAAGCGATAATTGAACAGTTTTATAATATATATTGTTTTAGTATTTTACAAATAAAATGGTACTTTTCATAGGGAGTAAGCTGGTGTCGGTTAATTAGTTTAAGGTTAGTTTTCGTAGTGTTAGTAATTTATCCTTAGCGTTCTAAAGTTGAATGGACAATATGGACATCCTTGTGTGAAAAATGTCCTAAGTCCAAACCCATATGAAAAGACGACTTGGCAAAATAAGGGAAATCTGTGAACCAATAGCGATACGATTTTGATATCTGTGTAGGGCTAGGGACACCTCATTTAACCCTACACATTACGCTACATTTATCACTTTTTTTTCTCATACTGGAGACAATAAAAAATATTTTATTCTATTCTATTTATACACTTTCGCAAAGAGGCATCACACACACACAAGGTGAACACTTAGGTGAAGTGAGCTTGAAGTGAGTGGTCATTCTAATTGTTGCTAGGGATTGACCCTATTGACAGCTCACTTCAAGCTTACTTCACCGTTGTTTTCACGGTGGGATTTTTACAGAATAGAATACTGATCCGTAAATTTTGAGAAAAATATCATTCGAAATCCTTTCAGCTGTTAAAGCGTGAAAAGGTAAGTAGCAGACCGGCAGGCAGCGTTACTTTCGCATTTATAATATTCGCAAAGTATGAGTATTTTGTAGGAAGTAGGTATGAATATCTAACCGTGTATGTACTGCACGAAGCCAAGCCAGTTGAATGTATGTTCCTTCAGCACTCCATCGGCCGGTTCGCTCTCGAAGTCATCGTGGCAAATCGAGAAGTCTCGAATAATGCATAATGTCGAACGCACACATACTATTAACATAACAACAACAATTACTTTAGGATGCACTTTATGATCTATTATAATAAAGATAACTTCACTTAAAAAAAGGAGTTAATGCAATAAACTTTAAGCTTTCTATAGGCAACGGTTCAGCAACGCATCAGCAACTTTACATTAAAATCGTTACCTCTATTTAATAGAACGCCTAGTTAGTTGGCTTAGTTATCGAAATAAGTAGATATTATACAATTGAAATGGAATGCTCAATCGAAAAAAACAAAAAAGGATACAAACATATAGTCCAAAGTGCAGCTACTGTTTTCCAATCGTACATACTGCCCGTACAATCACAAACTACTGAAAATTTTCAGCGTGTGGTGTTGTTGTTGCATTAACTTGTTTGTTTTCACAAATGGAATGTTATAACGTTATTTTCTGGGAAATTATGATCATCATCTCAAATCTTTCACTCGCTTTGTAAAGACAAGGTAGGGATTTGTTTTTTTTTTGTTTACATTGTTTTGAATTTAGTGAGTAAAAAGGGGTCTATTTTTAACGCTTAAAGAAAATATAACTTTCTATTTTATTTTATAGATGAAATTACATCACATTTTAGGACAACAATGGATATAGTACATTATCATTAGTAGGTAAATCATGACTCTATGCCACACAAAATGGTTAAGTCAAAGCTTAAGATACACTGAAGTGTCACATCACACATGTGTACATTATTTATTTAATTTGTTACTTTGCAAAGTACGCAGCTCATGACTATTTTCACACTTCGATCTCTTACATACTAAAATAAGAATTTATTTAACAAAAAGTATTGTAATAAAATTATATTCTAGGAGGATGGTAGAATTGGAAAAAGAAATTAGCTGGAATGTTAAGTTTCTGGTGAAGATAAAATTCATGTATGTCTAGTCGTGTAAACGTCATCTTATAGACAAGATGCAGGTCTCCTTGGCAGTAGTAAACTGGTATACGACTGCTGCGAAACATATGCTCCCTAGGCACGTAGACCGTCATTACAATGCAAGCCAACCTATGATCTATCGTGTCTCCGTCTTCTAGTAACTGAAAAAAAATGACATAAAGATAATTGTTTCTGCCGGCTAAACACAAGATCAAAAGTTATTTATTCAAATTAGGCTGAGAATCAGCATTTAATTAACGTCAAGATTACATAAGACAGTTCTCCAAAAGCCCGCCCTTCACTAGTTCCTAGTGCCTTCGCTGGGAAGAAAAAGTGACGCAAAAAACTCCCCAGAAGCACAGTCTATTCTGTAAAAAATGTCTTGAGATATTTTAAAAACTCTTCGGCTCCTGAGACTTCTCTATAGAGAATCTACTTTCCCTAAACTTGGCTAAAACCCAACTACATTCCCTTCTCTATAAGTCCCAGGACCAAAGCCCCATCGGAATTTAGCATAACGGCACATACATGTGTCACGTCTTCTACGTGCTCATGTGCTACGCTATCCCGTGTCACTCACACCAGATGCCTGGGTGTAGTGATTGATGACGGACTTAAGTGGTACACCCAAGTTGACAGTTTAATTTCAAAGTCTTAATTTACATTTTTAAGTCACTACGCCATTGTGAAGATTCAAAAACACTAAAAATCTTATATCTATCTCAAAAATGTATCATGCACTTTGCGAGGCTCTTGGCTATTAAGCCATTGGCTGTCACGACTATCGGCACAATGATCGCTGAGTCCACATCCCACATGTCGACTATTATTATTACTTACATATAAGTAACTAGCTTGTGTCGATTGCCAATCTGACAGAGTTATGTTGGCAGTTTTGCGGAGAAACACTTTCTGTAACGAATCAGGTGTGCACCAACCAAATTTGTAGACGCTGTGGATGGTAGCTGAAAAAAAATACACTACCCAATGTACCTTTATCGTAAAAGTATGATTACCTAATGGTTCACAATAACTATATTGCTTTTAAGTATGCATTCTTGCAAAACTGGGAATACGGTCTACAATGTGTTGTAATTTTGGCACAGTCAACTTTACTTTTGTATTTTCGGTCATACAGTCCACATGTCTACCTAGTACCTACTTACTTCTTGGGAGGGCTTCATCGTCAACAAGACCTTCCGTTGGACCATAGTGGGCGCTACGCAAAGAATACATGGCTTGATTCGCAGGAACCGCCTTCCAGCCTGATACAGCGAACACTAAAAGAGAATTTCGAGAATATAAAGAAACACTTGCCATCTCAGTAGGATTCATGCAATCTTCTTTCCTATATTCTTTTATATTTTTATTAAATGACAAGCAAAGCCAATGTCGAGTATTCTGCCAATGTCTACAGTGAATTGGAAAAACAAGTGTGCATGATAAGAGAAAAAATATACATAATAATTATATCAATATATATTATCTTTTTCTTTATATGGAATCTTTGTTGTCTTAAGCAACTTTTTCCAGAATATTGAACACCTTGTAAAAAAGACTATACAGGAACCTAAATATATGTATCTATTTATTCAACTGGAAATTGGAACTTACCGATCAATAGCAGCTGGAACGTTACACAGTGTACGAGATTAGTCATTCTTGAAACTTTGAAAGAACCTTTCAATATCTAAGATGTAGTACTACTGACACAGACTAGTTAACAATCAGTCCTTAGAATTGTGATGATGCATGACCATTTTGCTTACTATTTGAAAATAATCCAAATTCTTCGTAGATGCCATTTTGCTTTTGTTTACTAACGTCTCGGATCACTTTAACAGACTTGCATTAGGTAAACAATGGGAAAGCAAACATTTCAACAACATTTTTTTAAATAAATAAACAGCAAATATGTTTAAATAATTTATTTTAATAATTACAGAACGTATGAACTAAGATTAGGTACCCTAAAAACAATAATTTTATTTTAAAAAAAACAAACTAAGTTAAAATAAGCGTGTGGCTTTGAAATTAACCAGTAGTTATACTCGTAATACTATTTCTGGAAGAGTTTGATATAAATTGTGGTTTCATTAATGTTATCCATAGGTTTCTTGTATTTGGATCGCATATCACAAAATATATAAATAATACAAATCCTTGAAGCGTTGATGTCAGACAGAAAAGATAAGACCAAAGCAAATGGTTGGAGAATGAAAATATTCCAAAAAGCCATGTCAGACCCAATAAGAAAAATAAGAATATAGAAACTCTAAGTTGTGCACCGACCAAATCCATGTCGGTGGATTTCATTTTTTGATCGGATCCTCGAGAAATAGCGTAGAGTACGAGAACGAATAAAGTTACATTAACACACAATATAATACTTATTGGCAATACGACACCTACAAGGCAATAATAGCCAGTGGGGTAACAAATAGTTCTGACCACTGAAGGTCTTGGAATGTAATTCCCAGAATCAAGAGCTAATGTAATAATAACTGGCCAAGAAGGAATTCCCCAACCAATCAATGTGAATTTGCACATAAATCTGGATGGCCTGCTTACTCCTAAAACCCTCACGTATCTTATAAATTGTAAAATAGCAGTTATCAACATCCACATGAAACTGGCCAGTATTGAAAAGTGCAGCATTGAACCTAAAATAATACACTCAGTTTTTTTGTGTTCTGCAACATAATACATTCCATTAACTTGAATAAACATAGAATAATCTAAATTAAAAACTAATATAAACACTAATGGTAATGCTATAGCAGTTGATAACTGTAGGAGAACTTTTGTTCCTGCTTTTTTCCTCCAGTTACCAAATACTAAAGCGGTTATCCAAATACCAATGATTCCCAATAGTGACAAGAAACTCCCGACTAAAGTTATTATATTCAAAGCTGTAGAGTGCTTATTGCTAATTGTAACAGATTCATTGGCACTACTTGGTATAGAAAGCAATTGACCAAAATGAGTGAGATGATAGCATTCACACACAGTTGTATCATTGAATGTTTTTACGGTAAAACATCCTTTTTTTTTCCAAGAACCTAGAATATTCTTCGCCTGTTTAGGTTGAAAGTCCCAGTAACCACAATCAGAGTTGCCTGTATGATTGATTTGTTTGAATACAATTGGCACAGGATATTCTAAGTTTGACATGTAATCAGGGATTGTCACCCCGACAATTCGACTATTGATCACGTGTCTATCAGTAGCCAATTCTTGAAAAATTGCATCGTTATAGAAAATGGTAATGATAATGTGAAAAAATTCTTTTCTTGTTGTGTTTTCATCACTATCGTTATTATTTAATTGAATTGTATCTAAAACATTTTCGGGTAACCAGGTAGCGATTTCTAAGTTTTCTATAGAAAGGACTTCTTCTAGACTAGTATTTTTGTATAATGGTTGAACTAACATGTCTGAAAAATTATCTGAGACTGACTTTCTTACAATGGCTATACCTGTGACGTTATTATATTCTGGATATGTTATTTGGACAACAAATTGTGGTTTTAATGCAAACTGATAGGACGCATTGCGTAACTCAGAAGACTCGTTTAAACTTCTTTTTGCTATTAGTTCTATAATATCACTAACCGAATCCAATATAACATTGGTTGAATTAAGTGTTTGAGCTAAATGTAAATAATTACAATCAAGAACCATCATTCTGTCCATCACCCAGGCAATATTATCTATGTCACCAGTTTCAACAGATGTTACGTTTTCCTGAACAAGATCCAAAATATGTTGCAGGGACATTGACAAGTAATAAATATCAGCAGGAATTATTATATCTGTATCACCGAGTACAAAATTGAGACCATCAGTTAGAAAACGGGATATGTAATCATTAGGCATCTGTCTTTTCACAAAATTGTATAGAAAAGTGGTAGCTTGAGATGGCTCGTAAGTATTATCACAAGAGCCTTCTACTTCTCCCCAGACTCCACCCAACATATAGGATCCCTGACAGTGTCTCTTTACTGGTAAACCGTTAGCTTGAAGGCAAAATTGTTTTGGTGCCGAAATATGGCCAATAAGAGTCATCTCCCAATCAAGAGTAATGCCATCGAAAGAAGTTGTTGGCAAACAATAAACTGAGCTGGATAGATTCACAAACGTGTAATTATATTTAGACAATTCTAAGTTTGCTGTAAGTTTTAATGTAGCAAATGTATCTTGTATATTAAGAGCTTCATCATCTTGATTATCTTCAACGTCAACGTGCAAATGTAATAAAATCATCATGTTATCTAAAGAATAATCAAAAATGTCCATAAGCAAAACTGTTTTAGCTGAAAATATATTTGTTATGTTATTTGTTAAGATAGTCAGATCAGTTATATCTTCAACATCATCGGGTAAAATAAAATGTTTAATAACAAGTGCAAATACATGAACTTTGTTTCCTTTGGGATTAGCAATGATTTTGTCCGTAGTAATAAATGAAAAGTTAACTGTGTGGCCCTCACACCAATATTGTGCGGAGCTATCTGTAACCAGATCAACAACATATACTATTTTTTCAACCAGATTTAAATCAACTTCATCTTGTCGAGAAGAATTCACTTCAATAAATGGCATATCATTAATATCCACCACTCTAAAAAATCCTTTTGCATCAGAAAAACATTGAATTCCTTTGTCGTTATTATCATATTTCCATAGACCAGAAGGATAATAAATTGTAAGAAATATTTTGTTCTGCGCTTCATTGTATTCAAACATAAATTCTGTTTCCCCATAAACAACTTCCACCTCACAGGCCATGCAAGGTAGTGATGCACTGGAATTAATTATACCTAAAGTGCCGGCGTTATTTATAATACCTTCAAAAGAGGAAAGTCTCTTAATTTCTAAGGAATCATTATTATACGTATACTCTGTACTCTCATTGGTTTCATGAGAAACTTCAGGAGCTTTAAACCAGCACCATTCATCATCTGGCAACCGATTTATTTCAGCAATTTTCTTAAAAATAAATCTAGTTAAATCATATTCACTGTTAAGCATAGGTGTTCGGCACCTTTCTTGAAGAAATTCATTAAACGACATTCCTCGGTTCGATCTTTCGATGCCATAACATGTACCATTATCAAGTTTAAACCTAAATGAGTGGTATCCATAGGGACATTTACTTGGATAGTAAAGGTCATTTATATAAAAACATAAACTCGGATAGATTTTGGAACAGATTTCTGTTATTAGCACTCCTCGATCTATGTCTAATAACAAACAATTCTTCGAGAAAGATGTGTACAGACTCAAAAAGTTTCTCGGTGAGACACGTCGGCCCCAGTTAGGCCCTGGAATAGACCACACTACGGGATGAAAAAGTTTATATCTTGTCGCAGGTAGCCAAAAATATCGGGATGTATTCGTGGCTTTGAGGGAATTGAGTAGGTATTCAACTTCTCCAGCAGATAAATCCGTAATAACCGAGGCTCCACCGCTCGCAAAACAAGGAGAGTTCCAAACTGTTGGTTTACCGATTTGGTAACAGTAATCGTTGTTTTTTTCTGATATTTTGTGATATCCAGGTGGACATGAATTAATGTCAAAATACTTAACAACTTTTAGACATGGTCCGATGTCATCCAGAGTAGGTGTCCAGCCGGCGTAGGAACAGTTCCTCGTCACTAAGGTGTCATTTCGGTAACAAAGCGGGTCCGATTCAATATTGTTTGCCGTTTGTGTTTGATGCCAAGTCACACTTATTCCATCATTTGAAACTTCTTCAGGACAAATCTATGAATAAAAAATAATCAGGTAAGGACACAAAATACAATCCTTTAATAAACAATAGAATGGTTTACGGAAATTAAATAAATCACTTTTACCTGTAGTGTAGAATGAAGAATCAATACGAATATTATTTGCGACACAAAAATTTTCATAATGCCGATGAAAATCACAAAAGATAATCTATTGTACTGCAGGTAGCATAAATTCGGGCACTTTTACCGGGATCCGACCGCGGTTTGAAACATTTACACCTTACTGTTATTGCGCAGATTACGTTATAGGTACTAAAACAACATGGTGTTAAAAAAAACTGCTGCTTTTCCATCAGAGATGTGCTAAGCTACATAGCGATGGATGCGTATGATAACAACCAGGATACCGGCGCCTGTCACATCTACAATACCAGAGGTACAACAGGTGCGTTGTTTACCCTTTTTGAAAAGGAGTTACTTTCGTTTTTCCTTGAAGCTGTCCATGTCGTAGCTCTGCGAAAAGTCATTCCACACTTTTCAGGTAATCTACATCCAAATCTTTGATGTAGTCAAATCATAACGAAGGGTAGCCATTTACCATACACTGTTGGAGCAGGTCAAAATACGAAGTGTCAAGCAATTTTGACTCGAAGTGAGAATAAAGTTTCAGCCGCAGCCTGTATATCCAGCCGTAATCGGGATATATTAACGTCAGTGTCATTACGCTGCCATGTACACACCGATATGGTATCTTTATGAATTCATTGATTTTACGCCACTCTGTGATCAGCACTTGGCTTTATTTGTGTGGATTCCATTGGGTAACAACAGGTGAAATCCCTTATCTGGTTGAAGAACCATTGAGCACGGCTTTTAGCTATGTCAATACAATATCAACTTTGTTGTTATCTAGTGTAGACTGTACTACGCCTAATATTTAAGTAGTTTCCATAGGACTTGATTTCAATTTTTATTTTTTATCATATGTAATTACCATTTTATCTAAGTACTTACCAATTTTCTTATCAAGGTCCATGTTGCGAAAGTTTGGTTTATTACTTTTTTGCCTGATAGGGACATATTCATAATGAACCTCACCTCATGTTAATAATAGTTTGACACGTAGGTATTACTCGTATCGTATTACAGTAATCGAAGTTCATTCTATTCTTGGGGCTGATCGAATGTTTCTCTTAATATTATTAACAGACTAGAGAGGAGTCTGGCAAAAATTATTTAGACTAAAAATATTATTAAGACGAACAAATTTTGTACGGAGTGAATAAAATCCGCAGTCTCGCCCAGACCAAGTTCGATTATCTGTTAATAATATAAGTCGTCTATGCAAAATTTCTGAAAAGGCTGTATAATATCCAGCAGTCATGTGATGCCTAGAAGAAAAAAAACATTCTTCCTGTGCTTCAGTCAGGCTTTCGTAAACAGGTAATCAGCGCGGTCCTTATACTTCTTGATTGCTCTTGAGGTTTTGAGTATAAATATAGATTTATTTCGATCGAAGCTAAAGCTATTATGGATTTGATCGAGATATAAAACACTGATTCCAAAGTTATCTTACTAACTGTCAGCAACGTGTAGAAATACAATTAAGCAAAGGCCTTGTTACGTCACTCACTTCCGAGTATCCCGCAAGGCTCAATAGTGGGCCCCATCATGTTTATTTTGTAATGTGCGGATTCAATCAATTCCCTGAATCGATGTAGGTACAATATTTATGCTGATGACGCACAAGACTACATCATTTTTAAGCCAAGGACTATGACAGTAGGACCTAAACGATGATTTTGACAGGATGGATAGCATGTTGAGCTGAAAACAACGGTTTGGTACCCAACCACCTTAAAACGAAATATATGCTGTTTAAAACCAAGAGTTTAATCAGTGCAATGCCAGCAGCATCAAACGTTACCCAGCTGGGTGAGTTGGTCAGTTGAGTCTGTGGGGCAAGTAATATAGGTCTGAACATGGACGCTTGGTTGAGATATGGAGCACACGTGGCAGAGTCAGTGCGCACTTGTTTCTACTAGCTTAAGGAGCTTTATAAAATAGCCTTATCTTTCAGAGGAGCTACGGATCCAGCCAGGTTGAGTCATTCGCACTATCCAACTTAAACTCTACGGACACAGTCATTCGCCCTCGACTGCTGACAAGAACTGATTGACTGATCCAGAGCCAGAGGGTTCAAAACGCCTGCGCTCGAGTCTGATTCTCAATCCCACCAAGAAGTCACGTAACAACATTTAAAAAAAAAACTCGCTCGATCCTCAAGATTACGTAATAAGCTGCACTTATTTTGCCTACTTTTGTGGTTATAAAGTACAAGCAGACGATCTACCTGTAAAATAAACTGAGCTGGATCGCTAGAAGATAATTCGTAGGTAGATAGTGTTTATTTATTTATTTAAGGACAACCAACAAAGCATACACCATAATACATGCTGAAGAAACTGCACTGCTGCTGCTGTTCGAAGAAACTCCCCACTCAATCATACAAGACCGCTGCCTTCAGGGGAAGCTTTATGTTCGCCGCACCGAAATGCTGGAACAATGTTCCCCCGACGATACCGAATCATAAATGTCTTGGTACCTTCAGAGATATTTTAATCTAGTCAATTCGTATATTTTATTTACACCTACGCCACTAAAATTAGAATAAGATTATTCATTTATACATTATACTAATTAAATTTCTTACTGCCTCGTTGATCTAGTGGCGGCAAGCGTTACTGCTGAGCACGAGGTCCTGGGTTCGATTCCCAGGTCGGGCAAAGTGTTACTGGGTTTTGCCGTCAGGAATTTCTCAGTAGCAGTCCGGAGTCAGGATCTGTGCCTGGTTGATGGCAATAGACTCACCCCTTATTACGTATTATTACGACTTAAACATAACTGGCGAAATATGGGTGTACTTTATTTAGGTACACCAGGCAGAGGTGTACGTAAATAAAGTACACCCATATTTCGCCTCACGCCTCACCCTTCTGGGAAAATAGACGTAATGTTGTGTGGTAATTCGATTATCAAGTATTCAAATACACAATCAAAACATCATTGATCATGAACATTTCCTAATGCATAACTTTAACGTAGATTACATCATTTAAATTGCGGGTATAGGGGTCCATATGTCACCGCAGGGTTTTAGCAGAATATCAGCGTGAGGCATATTTGCCTGACACATCGCACTTCGTCTAAAAAACTGTCGGAACACAGAAAAAGCAGTTTGTTTGCACTAGGTGTGGCTGTAGGGTCAATATGCGGAAAGCTAGAAGCATGGATGACATGGCTAGCTTTCCGAATATTGACTCTATTGACTTGTAATAAAGATAGTTAGTTAATATATAATAATTTACTTATTTTAAGCGTCACCACTGTTTGAATAGGAAGACATTCTCTCCTTGTGGCGATATGGTTTCATACCCGTCGGCCGTTTAGTTATAATTAAGTCACATTAGAGATTTAAAGAAACTTTGGTTTCTTTTAATCCTCATCATGCCTATGAATGGTTCGCACCGGTAGTCTAACCGCAGTAGTTTTCCTTGTATGATAAGTTTTAAATCCAAACGGGTAATTAATCACTTTGCTCGTAGAATGTTATATTATTTAGTAGATATAAACCAGGGAACTTTTGTGCCTTGATGGCAGTCATCATGACTCAAAGTGACACAATCAAAATTTCAATTCATACGTGGAACTTAATACTTTATTTTTATAACTATTCAGATTTGTCTGCTTTGAGACCGCCTTGCGGCAGGGGTGGTGGAGGAACGTTGGGTATAGCGGGGTCCTTGGAGGCGTAGTTCAGAATATTTAGATCACTGGGTTCAGGAGGTGGGGTTTGAGCTGATTGTTCAGCAGACGCTGGAGCGTTATTGACCTCTTTCTGAGCAACAATGGGAAGACTTTGCCCCAGCACATTTGGCAAGGGACGATATATTGGGAGACTCGCGTAAGGACTGAAGCTGAATGGATCGTAGGGATCATAGAATCTTACACCTGGATATCTGTAGGTGAAAGGACTGAATTGTGGCAGTGCGTTGTACAAGGGATCTATGTGTCCAAGGGGTAGGACTTGTGGTGGAAGACCGAATTCGTTAAGCGGTATTGGGGATTGTGTGGCTGGCGGAGTAGCCGGTGAGGAGGCACTGCTGTCTGGTTCTGGCTTGGGGGGTTCTTCAGTCGTAGCTGGCGCTTCCGTATTAGGCGAGGGTTCTGCGGGTGGTCCGGGCGTTGAAAGGGGTGAAGCTTCCGCTGGTTGAGGTTGAGGCTCCTTTGGTAGCAATCCTGGTGAAGGCAGTAATCCCTGAAATTGAGAATGGTAAGTGTAAGTGCCAATAAAAAAGAACAATTGAAAAAAATGTGGAAATGCTCATAGTGCTATTCCTAAAATATCAGATGCACGTCACCTTTAATGTTTCAACAGTATAAAAATCTAGAAGCATTTGATGGTCTAAAGGTACTTGTGCATTTTGTTCTGTTTTTTGGCGGCAAACAATAAACTGCTGACCTTATCGGGTTGAAAAGGTAGATCCCTGTGACATACAGATAGGCAGACTTAATAGATGTAGTTTTAGTAATAGGGTTCCGTTGGCACCCTATTACTAACCCTAACAACTGACTGACTGACGACACGGTTGGCACAGTGGCTGAGCGATCGACTGTTGCGCTGCGTGTCGCAGGTTCGATTCCCGCACGGAACAAATATTTTTATTGCCTACAGGTAGTTGTTCCGGGTCTGGCTGTTTTTGTATGTGAGTTTAAATATTTTTAAACGCACCCACGATGCAGGAGTAATTCCTAATGTGGGGCAAAGTTTTTTTTATAAAAATAAAACTGAAGGCAACTTACGTTTCCAAGTAGATCTCCGCCGTAGAAAAGTGCGGGCTGATAGGAAAAGGCGAACGCGTCGTGGAGCACCGGTTGATATACTGGAAACGCCTTGCTAGGTTCCAGGTTCTGGTTCGACGTGATGAGAGCATTGTACACCTTCGGGACGCGGCCAGGCTCCGGTGCTGGGTCCGCGCCCGTACCTAGCCAGGGTACGCTCAGCAACTGAAATTGATAACATACTAAATTTAATCATTATAACGACACTAGTGCTCTAAAGAGATTCACTCACAAACACACATGACACACAAACCCTCTTTTTTTTTTTTTTTAATGTCGCTTTTGCTTTAATAATAAAAAAAAAACTATTTAAAAATGGCGTTCAAGGGCCGCCAGTATAAAAGGCGCGCAGTTACAAATATTCTTTGCACAATTTATTTAGATGATTTTTTTTCATAAATTAATAAGAACGCGTTTGAAAATGCAATTTCTGCTCCATCAGGCGGAAATACTTTAAGGCGAATGCGTCAGGGTAACCCGCGAAAATCAAAGGGGATTGAAGATTTTTATATGGATCCTGCCATACCTACTGCCGCGCCACTTTGTTTTTTTTTTTTTCAAAACTGCGGCGCGCAGGAAACCTATATTAGTTAATTACTTATTATTATTATAGGAAACCTATAATATAAGTAATTTATTTCCATAAGTTTGTTAGTAACAATGTTCTTAGCCTGGTAATAGCAAAAGTAAAAATTAACAGAAATATAAATCAAGCGCTTGCCCTCGCGTGAAGGCCTATCCAGTGCGCCATCAGCAGCGAGTCCCATCGATCGGCGCACGCGGCCCGCACCCCAATTGCGTAACACACAATCAATCGTAATCTGAATCATTTTGAAGCAAATTGCTAATCCATTGCTTCATAAGCTCGAAAAATTTGTCTGCTCAACACGTAAATAACGCAATGAATGTTGTTGAACTGTCAAAATGAAACCGATTCCGATTGATTGAGTGTTACGCAATTAGGGTGCAGGATGGCGTTGGAGCTGCCGCGCACCCGCGCCAGCATCGAAGCACAGCGCATTCATATAAATCGATAGCTGACATCAATGCAAACGGAAAATATAATAGAACCAAACCCCGTAAAGCGTCACATTTCCGAGATATTACCGTTCAAAGTTGATCTGGAGCGCCTGGGAATAAGCCCACATGACATCCTTTTTTTTTAACTTGCTTTCATCTTGTTGCATTGATGTTTTATTACTTTAAGCTTTTAGGGTGATTATTTCAAACATCAATGCAAGATGTAAATGTAAGATGTAAATGCGGGCTATCTTAGCGCATCCCCCTTAAATGGAACTGTGTAGGTACTATTTTTTCTTAAAGGGCATGTCGTTTTAACATCTCAACCGATTTCTAGATCACTTACGTATTAAAAAAAACAATACTAGAACACTTGCATATTTTACGCAGTTACTTCCACTCCAAGCTATAATTTTCCCTATATTATAATATCGGAAACCAGTTTTTGAATTACATTAAGTGCGGACTGTAAAGAGAGCAATTAGGTATTACCTTGAACACTGTATAAATGATTCATATAAGTACGTAGCACTCTCATACATAGGCTTGCATGCTTGTACATTCACCCACTACCAGTTTTTGTGAACCTAAATCGATAATTGCGTATAGGGTTATTACATTAAGCTTAAAATATTAGTGTACAGCAATTTCCAGCCGGTCGATTCTGTAAAAATCATACCGTGAAAACTCAAATGAAGTGAGCTTGATGTGAGTTGTCAGTAGTGTCAATCCCAAGCATTATTTGGAATGACAGCTCACTCCACGCTCACTTCACCTAAGTTTTCACGGTGAGATGGTTACAGAATCGCACTGCTAAACGTATGTTTTTATACCCACAAGGAACTAAAAGTCTTCCTATATATTATGTTCATATTGGGATACCAGAAGGGTAATTCTGGTAATTTTAAGAACGTTCACAGTCAAAAATACCTTTAACATCCCTACATTTTTGACAAGTTTTTTGACATTGATTGATTGTCGCTGAGATGAGATTGCCACTAGATTTTGAACGTTTTAAATAAAAGTAAAGTAAAAGTGGAATAACAGTATTGACATCTTCGATACTCGTGACGCTGCTTCAAAAGACATGTAGGTATGTACTCTTTCTTTTTAGTATTGGTTTTCTTTAAATAATGCAACTAAGTACTAATGCCTGGCGCGCTTGGTCTCTTACACATTCCCTGTCTCAGTAGAAGTGTGTCGGAGGGTAGACACACAGACTTTGTACAGACGCCAGCACATCAAGCTACTACAATCTGTCCAATTTCTTTAATAAATTTTCAACTTTATCAATAAAACATTAAGGTTCAAGGTTGATTGGGAAAATTTGTCAGTTTCGGGTAGCTTGACTTGCTGGCGTCTGTACTTAGCTGTAATTTCGACAACTAAGCTTTTTACTGTATTTGTCATCTTTACTATTGTCGTTGCTAGTCATGCAATTACGCTATGAGTGATAATCAGATCGAAACCTTTATTGTGAACCTAGTGATATAATGTAATTGTTACTTGTTCTAGTTGTGAATAAATAAATAAAATAAGGTGTCTTTTTACTTTCACACAAACCGCCAAAGCTTTTCCATCACAAATATTTTTTTTAAGTGAGAGTGCTTTCAGTGCTACATCAATTTCTAATAAACGTTATGTTCGATATCCACGTACAGTACAGTACCCTAAACTTAAGATTAATAGATAAGTAGCCAATCTAAGTCCTACCTAACCTACATTTTGAACGAATTTCGTATGTATTATGTTTTAAATTACACTTCAGACCTGTGTTTGGTATGTTATAAAATAATAATATATGATTATATTGCCGTTCTAATTTATTAAGGACAACAAGGCGAATTTGACAGGCTAGATGCCAATCTAGAAAAAGGAAATTGTTTTATAGATTTAGCTGCCAAATATGAGGACTAGCTGATAGTGTATTTTTGTGTTAATTAGAATTTATAAATAAGTTCTATTTTTTTTAGTTACAGACAACAAGGCGAATTTGAAAGGCAACATGCCAATCTAGATTTTTTTTTATAGATTTAGCTGTCAAATATGAGATCTAGAAAAATATACAAATAAAGACCAATATCAAAATCCACGTCTTCTAGATAGATATGATTTTGGTCTTTTTACCATTCATTATTCTTATTTTAAAGCTTATTTCCATAACATCAACATGACGCCTTGTTTTCCCGCAGGGTTGGGCAGTGTACATACAACGTGTTTTTTTTTATATCCCATAACTCTAGGAGGTCATTGTACTCATCATTATGAACAACTTTTACTATGGGACCAAACCTGAAAGAGCGAAAAAAAAATCTGGTGTTCCCTACATTTTGACGAGTTATACGAACATAAATGTTGGGAACACCCGATTTCTTTTTTCGCGATTTATCTGGCGCACACAAAAAAGACAGCACAACACATAAAAGTTCACTATTAGATAATAACCAGACTACCCACATGATTATGATATAAAAACAAAGTGCCGATAAAAAAACAAAATGAAAAACACAAATATCGAAATAAAAGTGACACTATGACGAATAAAATTAATAACGAAACATACACAGTGCGGTGTGCGTCTCAAGGTTGCATCAAATGGGAGTCCAGCTCAGCATGCGTCAGGCAAATGTACCTAACGCTGATATTATGCTGGATCCCTGCTGTGACACACGGACGTTGAGAAGACGAGATAAATTGGTGGGCGAGGTAGTAAAGCTTGTTTACTATATCCTATACCTGCTATTTATTTTGTAGCCTAGTCTAAGTGTGATATAAACCCATAAATTATTTAAAGTTAAATGAGGAAAACTGGTCATAGACCAGTAGACAACTATTATAATAATTGTCATACATAATTGCCTATGTTTTGTTATGCATCTAATTATGTATATCGCTTTATTGATAGGTAATTGAACGGTATGCATTTTATAAATAGTAATCCATCCATTAACCTCGTAGAGCAGTGGTGGCCCAGTGGTAACGGGCCGTGACTTACGAGGGTCGTGGGTTCGAACCTAGACTGGCGCTAAGGCCTCACCCATATTCTTCCGCCTTTCTTTGAGGTGTGCATTCTCCGTCCAATCGGTTAGGATTAGGAACGAGTTAGACGCTTTACTTTGTGTAAATTACTTCATCACCAATGCCCTCAAAACGCTGAAGGAAAATATCGTGACGAAGACGGCGTGTCCTAGAACCACAAGATCGAAGACATGTGACATCTAATGTGACATGTACTGACATAGATACCTAGACAGAGCAGCGCCCTAATTGCGTAAAGGTACACTATCAATCTCAACTTGAATCATTTTGAAGGATATTGCTGATCCATTGCTTCATATGTTCGAAAAATGTGTCTGCTCAAAAATGTAAATAACGCAATGAATGTTGTTGAACTATCAAAATGAATCCCATTACTACTGATAGTGTGTTATGCAATTACCCCGCAAGTCTGTACCTACACTATAAAACAAACAAAAAAAAAACAAAATTAAAATCGGTTCATCCGTTCGGGAGCTACGATGCCACAGACAGACATACACACACACACAGAGAGAGAGAGAGACACGTCAAACTTATAACACCCCGTCGTTTTTGCGTCGGGGGTTAAATTATTTCATCGTTTCCAAATTAGTATTATTTGGAAACGATGAACTAATTTCTATAGCCAATCAACAACTTTCATAGTGAATGAAAAGACAGCTTACAAAAATGTTTAGTTCATGATTTAGATAAGTAATACACTTAACAGTTTACTAAGTTATTTATTTATTTGTATGAATATCGTTATATACAAGCTAACACTAAAATATCAAAATTATATCCTAAATTAACTAAAACTATTTACAAACTAAAATATAGCAATACATTTCCACGACGCATCAAATTAATCTACTAAAACAGGCAATTAATGATAGATACCGTGGGATGGAATCAAACCAGCACCCTAATTGCGTAACACACAATTAATCGGAATCGGTTTCATTTTGACAGCTCAACAACATTCATTGCGTTAAGTATATTGTACGTGTTGAGCAGACAAATTTTTCGAACTTATGAAGCAATGGATTAGCAATTTGCTTCAAAATGGTTCAGATTACTATTGATTGTGTGTTACGCAATTAGGGTGGGGAGTAGTGTAGCAAAGTAAACGTTGAATCACGATGTAATATCGAGATGATCGCTATACGTCGATTTGACAAAAAGTATCACGTAACTAGTCTAGATGTCTTGATATCTACTGATCACAGTGTTATGATCTCACAATATTGGTTTCCCTAAGTAATAACAATATGAAGAAGCTCGAGGTCTAGTTAAAATTGATTTTGATAAAGGGTCAATCTGGTATTGGTTAGGTATACCTAAATTACATCGTGTGGTATTGGTACAGACGCCAGCACATCAAGCTACTACAATCTGTCAAATTTCTTTAATGGATTTTCAACTTTATTGCTAAAGCATTAAGGTTCAAGGTTGATTGGTAAAATTTGACAGTTTCGGGTAGGTTGACCTGCTGGCGTCTGTACATTACTCTTGCTAATTCTTTTGCTCAGATATTCAAGGCGTAAGGAAAGGGAATGTCATATTATTCTTCTTCTTAGTGTGTCAAAAGCCATCTTAATGGACTCGGCCCAGAATTCGGCTACTGGTTTGGCGCCATCACGAACGTCTATCAGTTCCTGTAACGTGCAGCTGACAGGACATGCAGGACACGATATTAAGTGTCCCATCATTTGTGGAACATATATTATTGAGTAAATATAATGACTTAAGAACAAAGATGGCGGAGTACGAAGCATACTATTTCGTTCCTACCAAAACCTAGAGATGTTTTGCAATTGTAAGGCTTTCTCTATTCGTGTAGTAGACTCTTTATCCAAAAAACCGAACCGCTTATGCGTCGTGTTTATCTCTCTAATGTTCAATGGTGCCCACACCCATACTATTTGATATTTCACATACACACTGAAGGTACCTTGTACATACTCTTGCGCAAACATAAGACTGGTACAGATAGCCATAGGGCTACTTTGTAAGCGAAGAACGAAGTAATGGTAAATAGAAGACACCATTTCGCTGAACTGAAATATTAAAAAAAAAAACAACAGCAGTGCGATTCTGTAACCATATCACCGTGAAAACATAGGTGAAGTGAGCTGTCATTCCACGATGCTAGGGATTGACACTATTGACAGCTCACTCTAAGCTGACTTCACCAAACTTTTCACGGTGAGATTTTTACAGAATCGATCGGCTGTTCCCTACAATTTGTCGAGTAATGCAGTGGGTAGAAGAAAGGTGCCAATGATGATGATGATGATAATGTGAACATAAATGTATCGAGTAACTTTTAGGGTGCCAACGGGACCCGTAGGTATGTCAGTGGGCTTTATCTAATGAACGGTAATAGATAGACAGTTGAAATTTCTACAGAGTGCGTATTTATATTGCCGCTAAAACAATAAATAATACTTAAAAATAAAATAAAGTTAACAATTAAAGGGGGTCTCCAGACAAGAAACGTGCTTTTTTCGGCGTTTTTGCCTGGTGGTACGGAACCCTTCGTGTGCGAGTCTGACTCGCATGTGGCCGTTTTTTTTCTCACGATTTCATTGTTACTCCTTTGACGAAACGTACTAATGAAAAATACCAACTATTACTACGTTGGTCATTTTCATTAGCACCCTACGATATGTCGGTCTACCTGCGCAGGCACTCATGCACAGGAAGACTGTAGCGTAAGGCTTATATGTATACTCGTAGAAGCGAACTTGCCAACCCTAAGTACAACGTCATGATACAGATCATCATATCACCAGTCAGATCTATCGCGTTGGTGTCTTTGTAACTACTGTCACTGTATAAAAAAACCGGCCAAGTGCGAGTCGGACTCGCCCATGAAGGGTTCCGTTACGTTACGATTTATGACGTATTAAAAAAAAACTACTCACTAGATCTCGTTCAAACCAATTTTCGGTGGAAGTTTATATGGTACCTAGTGTACATCATATATTTTTTTTATTTATCATTCTCTTATTTTAGAAGTTACAGGGGGGGGACACACATTTTACCACTTTGGAAGTGTCTCTCGCGCAAACTATTCAGTTTAGAAAAAAATGATATTAGAAACCTCCAAATATCATTTTTGAAGACCTATCCATAGATACCCCACACGTATGGGTTTGATGAAAAAAAAAATTTTGATTTTCAGTTCTAAGTATGGGGACCCCCAAAATTTATTGTTTTTTTTCTATTTTTGTGTGAAAATCTTAATGCGGTTCACAGAATACATCTACTTACCAAGTTTCAACAGTATAGCTCTTATAGTTTCGGAAAAAAGCGGCTGTGACATACGGACGGACAGACAGACAGACAGACAGACAGACAGACATGACGAATCCATAAGGGTTCCGTTGCCATTTGGCTACGGAACCCTAAAAATGCATTAAATAAAGCCAAGGCCGTATGCAAATTAATAGATAAACGGGCTGAGATTAATTATTTTAATTATATGTCTTTATTATTCGCACTGTAACATATGCCTTCATTGTTGTATCGTTGTGAATGTCAAATAGGTAATCATAATACTGCGAAAGGTAAAGTGGGAGTTTCCACTTACTGTCCTACTTCCTACTAATATTATAAAAGTGAAAGTTTGTATGGATTTGAATGCAATTTGCCGCACAAATGGTTTATAACCAGGATTAACATATAGGATACTTTTTATCCCGATATTCTCACGGGATCGAAACTTATGCGGGAGAAACCGCGGGGCGCAGCTAGTAGTTTTATAAATAAATCTTTAAAAGAAACATGTTATGTTAGTGTTATTTAACTAACCTAACCTGAATGCCAAATTTTCAGTCTCGAAAGCATTCGTAAGTTTTGATGACAGTTAAGTATATCATGTTCCCAAAATGCAAAGCAAATTAATATAAAATATAATGGATTTGTTTCTTGCTTTTGTGGTCAAAATTAAAAAAAAGCAGTATATATGTAAGATAAATAGGAAAAAATATAAGAATATTGTAGTATGGACAGAACACTAAACTATCTACAACCATGCACCAAATTACCATTCATCAAGTATAAGAAACAAGAAACTGCTAATAAATACAACATCCTAATTTCACCTAATATAAACCATAAATATAATACAACAAATAACATGTCATGGCCGACATTACAATGTACGATAGAAGAATGGCCGGTCGTGTCCGCTTGCGATCCGGAAATCGAAGTGAACCACAATGCCAGCGCCTTGTCCACGCCCAACAAACCAAGGTCTAAGAAAATAAACACGAAGAAAAAACTGCCAAATACTAAGGTTGCCGAATTACCCAAGTGATTATTCATATTAGTTCAGACACAATGGGCTTCCGTTGTTTTTTTGTGTCAATTAAAATTGGTTTTAATTTTAATGACGTTTGAATTCAAAATCAATCGGTGCTATGTTGATTTGAGAGCAAAATGAGCTTAAAAAAATAAGATAAATAGGTACCTATATTAGTATTCGAATATGTATGAAGTAAGGAAGGAAAGTTTTTTTACTAATAATTCCGCGTTTATAAAGTTCAAGGTCGGTGATTCACTTTCTTGCGAATCTGATCGTGTTAAAATACTCTGCATAATGGTATTATTAACGATCGTTCTAGTAGTTTAAGGGTGAGTTGCATCAAAAGCTCCGTTATAGTTACATCAAAGTGAATTTTAATTTTAACAATAAGCATGACCATAACATCTAACTATCTGTTGTTGCACCAATTATGTAAAATGTAAAAAGTTAAAGTTAAAAGGGTGACAAGTGATAAGAGGTCTTATTTCCCCAAAATGTTCGTGGGTAATTTTTTTGACAGGGACAACACTTCAAGCTTGTTGTCATCACACTTTCAAAAATAACCAAGATCAAACTTATTTTTTCGGTAGGATTATTCCTTAAACGCAACGTGTTTTCAAATATGAAAACATATTATATATAAGTCACAGTCTGAGGTGGTAACCAAAACTGTTTTTATTAAGTAATAAAATAAATAATAGCAATACTATCCATATTCATAATATATATATTTTTTTGTTAGCCTAAAAGGCCTCCCTCAAATCCTTCCAGGAACTCTTTTCGTTAAAGTTGGGTAATTTTTTTGACAAGGGCAACATTTTAAGCTTGTTGTCATCGTCGCTTGTCGCTTTCTTTTGTTGGCTCTAGTGATGTTACTCAGTCATAAATGGACTCGATGTCTCGATTATGTAATTTGAAAACTCAATTCAAGTCGGTTGTTGCTTCGTACGTTTGAAACGTACACAAAAATAACTTCAAGAAAAGAATCGTATCGTAATATCCAAAATACAGTAACCGTTCTGTATTGGTACATCGGTGTGACATTCGGCTAAGATTGTCTTTGTTCGACTTTGTAAAAAGCGTTATGTCCTACTCAGATTCCACTGATTATCAGGTTGATCTGATAATCAATGACGATTTTAATGACAAAATATTGACAAAATATTACACTATCAACTGTCAGCACTAACCCATAGAACATGTATTTTCTCTTATTAAAACTCTGTGACTGTACATCACAGTATTTTGACGGTTTATTACACGAAATATATCTATTCCTACGTTTATTATCGAAGAATGACAGTTAACTAGTGATTAGATAAATATCACCAACACTGCCAGTTGGTGATATTTATCTAATCGCGACTACATCGAGTGGCACCTCGAGAGAAAATTGTCTTTTATTTACTCGAGTAACGAGGTAAATAAAATCGAGCCGCATCACTATCTGACACTGTCAGAAAGACAAGACGTGTCAAGTGACAATAAATAAAATTCATTAAATTTTTCCGTTTCTTTCGAATTGCATGAAATTGATATTTCTGTTTTCCTGTATGTAATTGAAGGATTGCGTTATTGGAAGATGCATTACAGCATTAGAGCATTTACTCCAGAAGGATGTTGTGTTAATTTTATTGTTCAGTAAGATTTAGACATTGCCCGAGACTGCTGCAGATGTGCCGATTGTTCTATGTCGATTTTCACAACAAACGCATACTGTGCCTGATGATTGCGGGAAAGAAATTATTTTGCAGTGGATTCCAGCACACCAAAAAGAACAATAATAATATTAGTTAGAATACGTTTATATCGATCGATAACATCAATTTCTAACAGCAAGCTGCTCTTGCTGGATAACTGTTTGGTGGGCAGACGTTGGTACTGTTGGCTGTAGTGCACATGTAATGTGGAGCGTGCGGTATTTAAGTTTTTATCGGTGGAGCGACCTGCATCTTCTTTAGATGAAATATTACCTACTTCTAACTCGTCTGGCGCTTACAGTAATAAAAATGCTTTGTTATATATACCATGTGATGTTTGATTTTAGACCATTCTTAACACCCTTTAATCCTACTATTTATCGCTGAGCACTGGCGGCTCCGTTGTAACAGCTGCGACTTACAGCTTGTAGATCGTAGGTTCAAACCCAGAGAGGCACTTTACTTTGTGTAAATTTTTTCATCACCACTTCTCTCAAAACGGTTAAGGAAAACATTGCGAGGAAACCGGCGTGTCCTAGAGCTAAAAATCGAAGACATGTGATATCTACCAATCCGCACTGGGCCCGCGTGGTGGATTACGTTGCGGCTAGTGGGCCGCAATGTAATCCACCACGCGGGCCCAGTGCGGCCCACTGCTGTGACACAGGCTTCTTCTCGATGGACGGGAGTGCCCTCCCACAGCCACTGCCTGTGTCACAGCAGTGGAAACAATAAAGGCTGATTGTGCTTATGGAACAAATATTATGATTGCACTGAGGTGTTAATTTTAGCAACGTAGAAGTTACTAGATTACAAATCTTTGCAGAAGAACAGACGAGACTAGCACAAAACACCAAAAAAAACAAGCATGGGACCACACTGAAAAGGAATTCAATGCCAAATTCCAAAAAAATGGTGACACAAACCGTAACTATAGCCCTTAACCGCCCAAAGTTGGGCGATTAATGTTATAGTTATTTGTGACGTTTTTTTGTCAATTATGACAATTGTCAAAATGATGCAACCCGAATTTCGCTTAACCGGAGATTTGACGGCTGTCAAAGCAATGATTATCGTTATAATTGCTTGTTATAGTTATTTATGACGTCATTATAACCATTATCAAAATGATGCAACCCGAATTTCGCTTAAACCGGAGATTTGAAGGCTGTCAAAACATTGGTTATCGCTATAGTTAGTTGATGCAACTCACTCTAAGAGTGAGTTGCATCAACTAACTATAGCGATAACCAATGTTTTGACAGCCTTCAAATCTCCAGTTAAGCGAAATTCGGGTTGCATCAATTTGACTTATTGTTATAATGACGTCATAAATAACTATAACAAGCAATTATAACGATAATCATTGCTTTGACAGCAGTCAAATCTCCGGTTAAGCTAAATTCGGGTTGCATCATTTTGACAATTGTCACAATTGTCAAAAAAACGTCACAAATAACTATAACATTAATCGCCCAACTTTGGGCGGTTAAGGGCTATAGTTACGGTTTGTGTCGCCATTTTTTTGGAGTTTGGCATTGAATTCCTTTTCAGTGTGGTCCCATGCTTGTTTTTTTTGGTGTTTTGTGCTAGTTTCGTCTGTTCTTTGCACAACAAAAAAGTGTTTTTCTGCAAAGATTTATAATCTAGTAACTTCTACGTTGCTAAAATTAACACCTCAGTGCAATCATCATATTTGTTCCATAAGCACAATCAGCCTTTATTGTTTCCACTGCTGTGACACAGGCAGTGGCTGTGGGAGGGCACTCCCGCCCACCAAGAAGAAGGCTGTGTCACAGCAGTGGGCCGCACTGGGCCCGCGTGGTGGATTACATTGCGGCCCACTAGCCGCAACGTAATCCACCACGCGGGCCCAGTGCGGGTTGGTAGATATCACATGTCTTCGATTTTTAGCTCTACGACACGCCGGTTTTCTCGCAATGTTTTCCTTAACCGTTTTGAGAGAAGTGGTAATGAAACAATTTACACAAAGTAAAGTGCCTCTCTGGGTTTGAACCTACGATGTACAAGCTGTAAGTCGCAGCTGTTACAACGGAGCCGCCAGTGCTCAGCGATAAATAGTAGGATTAAAGGGTGTTAAGAATGGTCTAAAATCAAACATCACATAGTATATATAACAAAGCATTTTTATTACTGTAAGCGCCAGACGAGTTAGAAGTAGGTAATATTTCATCTAAAGAAGATGCAGGTCGCTCTACCGATAAAAACTTAAACACCGCACGCTCCACATTACATGTGCACTACAGCCAACAGTACCAACGTCTGCCCACCAAACAGTTATCCAGCAAGAGCAGCTTGCTGTTAGAAATTGATGTTATCGATCGATATAAACGTATTCTAACTAATATTATTATTGTTCTTTTTGGTGTGCTGGAATCCACTGCAAAATAATTTCTTTCCCGCAGTCATCAGGCACAGTATGCGTTTGTTGTGAAAATCGACATAGAACAATCGGCACATCTGCAGCAGTCTCGGGCAATGTCTTCGCACATTGCGTTGAAATCTTACTGAACAATAAAATTAACACAACATCCTTCTGGAGTAAATGCTCTAATGCTGTAATGCATCTTCCAATAACGCAATCCTTCAATTACATACAGGAAAACAGAAATATCAATTTCATGCAATTCGAAAGAAACGGAAAAATAAAATGAATTTTATTTATTGTCACTTGACACGTCTTGTCTTTCTGACAGTGTCAGATAGTGATGCGGCTCGATTTTATTTACCTCGTTACTCGAGTAAATAAAAGACAATTTTCTCTCGAGGTGCCACTCGATGTAGTCGCGATTACTAGTTAACTGTCATTCTTCGATAATAAACGTAGGAATAGATATATTTCGTGTAATAAACCGTCAAAATACTGTGATGTACAGTCACAGAGTTTTAATAAGAGAAAATACATGTTCTATGGGTTAGTGCTGACAGTTGATAAAGTGTAATATTTTGTCATTAAAATCGTCATTGATTATCAGATCAACCTGATAATCAGTGGAATCTGAGTAGGACATAACGCTTTTTACAAAGTCGAACAAAGACAATCTTAGCCGAATGTCACACCGATGTACCAATACAGAACGGTTACTGTATTTTGGATATTACGATACGATTCTTTTCTTGAAGTTATTTTTGTGTACGTTTCAAATGTACGATGCAACAACCAACTTGAATTGAGTTTTCGAATTACATAATCGAGACATCGCGTCCATTTATGACTGAGTAACATCACTAGAGCCAACAAAAGAAAGCGACAAGCGACGATGACAAGCTTGAAATGTTGCCCTTGTCAAAAAAATTACCCAACTTTAACGAAAAGAGTTCCTGGAAGGATTTGAGGGAGGCCTTTTAGGCTAACAAAAAAAAATATATATTATGAATATGGATAGTATTGCTATTATTTATTTTATTACTTAATAAAAACAGTTTTGGTTACCACCTCAGACTGTGACTTATGTATAATATGTTTTCATATTTGAAAACACGTTGCGTTTAAGGAATAATCCTACCGAAAAAATAAGTTTGATCTTGGTTATTTTTGAAAGTGTGATGACAACTTACAAGCTTCAAGTGTTGTTCCTGTCAAAAAAATTACCCACGAACATTTTGGGGAAATAAGACCTCTTATCACTTGTCACCCTTTTAACTTTAACTTTTTACATTTTACATAATTGGTGCAACAACGGATAGTTAGATTTTATGGTCATGCTTAATGTTAAAATTAAAATTCACTTTGATGTAACTATAACGGAGCTTTTGATGCAACTCACCCTAAGTAATTTTATTGCATGTGTTTACGTGACTATTGTAGGTATTTGACTCATTTTTAAATCGGTTTTACTCTGTCGCAGAAAGCTTTAAAGTTAAATACGGTTACAAATGTAATCTTAGACACCATCTTACATGCAGTTTTTTGCATGCTGCAATCAAAACCAAACTGCAGGGTAGTTGCGTGACACTAACAGTAGCAATGGCTTTCATTTTGATAGTTCAACAACAAAACTAAACTAAACACAATCAAAAATAAAAAAACCAAATTATATAATAAAAAGTAACAAAACGAAAAGTGAAACAGAAAGTCCTATACGAGGCCAAAAGGCTCCTGTCTCAGCATGATGCTAGGACAATTAAAAAATAAATGTAGCAGCGCTGGTATTCTGATAGGGCCCGCTGTGATGTCACGGGCAATTACAGTAATAAATAAATAAATAATCTATTTTATTATTTATATAATTATATTACAAAATAAAATAAATAATTCATTCTTAATCCGCGCCAGACGTAACCTTATTACTTGTCTATGCCCTAAATGTCAGAAGCAATAAGCAATCATTTACGTTGTTGAGCAGACAAATTTTGCGAACTAATGAAGCCATGGATTAGCAATATAGCCATGGATTACTAATGAAGCCATGGATTACTAATGAAACCATGGACTACTAATGAAGCTATGGATTAGCAATATACTTTAAAATTACTCAGGTTGTGTTTTATAGTGTACTAGCTTTTGCCCGCGACTTCGTTCGCGTGGAATAGTGACTTCACCAGTAGATGACACCGACTCTTGACCAATAGATGGCGCTGTATGTCCGGAATAATTTTTTTTTATTATTATTTTTTTTATTTTTTTTTTTGTAATAAAAACTATCCTATGTCCATTCTCAAGTTCCAAACTATGTCTGTACCAAATTTCACACAAATCTGTTCAGTAGTTTAGGCGTGAAGCAAAGACAGACAGACAGACAGACAGAGTTACTTTCGCATTTATAATATTAGTTTGGATTACGCAATTAAGGTGCTGTTTGATAAACTATATCTTCTTCATTGGTAGTAATTATAACCATTTGCAATAAAGAATCAAGTTTCACTGTGACTACATCTGAACATTCTGAACTTATTGGATGACCTTTCGATTCGCCCTTACCGTAGCCTACAGTATCTTCCGCTTTATGCAATGTGCACTTTCACCAAGCTTTTATGAATACTAGGTACCTACCTGCCCACTTCATATTACAGAATACACAAAGTAAACAAAGAGTGCACTGATAAAAGAAAGGTCTGATGGGTTTGACGTCACTGGAGGGTCGCCAACACCATAATTACGGGTCAGGAACACGCCACTGAACCCTAAAATGGTCATCAATTCATCATGATTTCACTCTCAGTAAAATAGGTATAAGGAAAATGTATTTTGAAGTAGAAGAAAGATAAATTGAGTGACATTTGCAACGAGGTTTGTACATCATTATGCATTCTCTTGCAGCTCGGGGTCAACGAACCGACGCCTGCGACGATGCGCGCAGGGCTGAATCTAAAAGCCTCCAGTTTCTTCTAGGCAACGCAAAAAGTCTAATGTAGGGCTTGAAATAACATAACGCATGCTCCGAGAATGGAGTCTGCTTAGAATATTTATTAGTTGTCCAACACAATATTTATTTCTTTTTACTAGGTCTTTTGTGGGAGCTGTCACGTTCGTTTTTTTTTAAACCTTTTTTATTAATGTTATTCTTTCTTTATTTCTTTATCATGTCGAGGAAATCTATGTAGAATGATTTGGAAGATTCAATTCAAAATGTGGTTTATTATTACCAGTTTATCTAAACTATATCCTAGTCTACCTACTCGTACTTAAAAGAGATTGCTTCCTATAAAGCTCGGTGCCTATAAACAAAAACGAATCGTTTTGCTTACCAATAGTAGCATTTTTTATTGCCAACTAGGCATATAAATAGATTCATATGGGAGGGTCTACTATGCAAATGCTATGAGGTCTTTGCGCTATTATTGAGCGTTTTAGTTTTCTACTTTATTACAAGAGTTTTCATTTTAACCAATAACGTCCGTAAATTATAGGAATCGGCCAGTAATCAAAGGTAGGCTACGTAAAAGTTATCAGGATAATTCAAATTCCAAACACATTCATATTAAATTTAAATTATGTAAGCAATCTATGCTATGTGAAATAATATGATAAAAGAATGAATGCTATTCAATTGGATTCATCATGGCATGCATGCTTATGCAATCAAGTTGTCAAGCGTGATCATTACCCTAATGGTCCTTTGTGCATTCTGACCATAATACTGCATGACCTGAATCTGTTGATTTCACGTCTAAAATGTGCTTTATGGGTAGAATTTACGACACCTATTGTAGGAATGGAACCGAGGTAGGCTTACCATAGGTTAGTGAGTTCAATTGTAAAGAAAGAAAGAAAGAAAAAACGTTTATTTGCGGTAAACTTTTTTTTCTTCTTTATTAATAAGAACTAAAGTTCTTAGTAATGGATTACAATCTAGCCTAACAGACTAATAAGCAATTTAACTCTAACTTAATATTTTACGAGATAGATTATGTTATAACTAAGAATAGTGTCAATTTGCACTTTTACACAGTTTCGTAGCACTTTTTTATGGTCTGATAATTGATAAAACACTTTGTTCATGTGTTACATGTATAGTGTTTTATCAATTATCAGACCTGCGAATTATCAGATTTGCGGTAAACATGACGCAAAAAAGAACATAAAAACAAAATAAACCTATAGGTCCTTAAACTTACATGGATATGTTTTACATGGACAGTTTTCCTAACAAAATAGACAGCTGTGCTTCTGGAGAGTTTATTGCGCTACTTCTTCTTCCCAGCGAAAGCACTAGCAAGTGGTGAAGAGCGTGCTTTTTGGGATACTGTCATACGTCATTTTGACGTTCAATTACTACTGATTCTCAGCCTAATTTGATAAATGGATTTTGATTTTATGAATAAATTGTCGTGGATGCCCGAATCAAAGGATTATTATTATAATTATCAGTTTTTTATGTTCTTTGTTTTCTCATTTTAAGAGAGTTTAAGAAACCTTATAAATATTAATAAATGTATAAGGTTTCTTAAACTCTCTTAAAAAATCATATTTAAAAAATCTTTGGCACATCTCGGGACCCTGGCGTTCCGGACTTTTTCAAGGCGTAAGTACATATCAAAGGACCAAATCTATGAGAATTAGTCTTTAGTAATAGTATAGTTAAGCAAGATCCTTCCTAACCTTTAGATATAAGTTCAATGCCTAGTGCTCGTAATTCTAAGCTACTTATGCGACGGACGGCAAGTAATGCCTAAGTGCGAGTATTAAGCATTTATAAGTATTTATAGTCTTGCTCGCAAATTATAGAATATTTACGACCTCAAGTTACTTTGTTCTCTCGATGTGGCCACAGATAATTGACGATCTTTTGATCTCGGATGATGGATAACCGAGACGCCTAATAACTACTTAGATCAGTTAAGACAAAATACTTGCAATCAGTTTTTAAATTAGAACACGTTAACAAGGCATCCCTCTCATAACTTGCGAAGGTTGCAACCAACCTACCTAACTACTAACTAAAACTAAGTAGGTAGGTACTTTCTCCAATATATTGGTTACTGGCCCAGGGCCAGTGGACTAGTGGCCAGTGCCCAGGGCTTCGTCCGCATCGAGGTCGAACGGAAACCACCACTGGGAAAAAAGAATGTCCTAACTCAGGTCATGGTTTACTTCTGTGCCAAATTTAATTGAAATCCGTTCAGTCGTTACGAAGGTAACAGACAGACAGAGTTAGGTACTGTCGCATTTATAATACATAAGTACTATTAGTATGGGTAGCATGAATGTATCGTATACTTTAGTAACTAAAGTATACGATACATTTTTCGGCCTGAATTTACCTAAAACAGTCGATTTATAAGCTAAAAACTTTAGACTTTGTCAAATCCATGGCAGTATTTCAGAGATTCAATAGTTTTGTTTTTTTCACGGGACATGCAGGGCTCAAACACCTTACATCCTTAGACGTAAAATATATGACTATATAAACATAAAATATATGAATATATTTATGATCAACTAGATGACTTGTTGATGTGCGCTCGATTTAGATTTTATGTAACATAAAATCTAAATCGAGCTCGCTCGATCTAAGACAATAAAGCTATCTAAAGTCTATTCAAACTAAAGTTTCAAATTGATGTTATTTCAAGTTAAACAAATATCAACTTTATTTAAATGGAAATTAAGTTGATTTCAGAGTGACCGGCGCTATTGACAAAGTTATAAAAATGTTTGAAGTTGTAGCGTGAACTGATCTTTATTGTGTAGGAAAATAAAGGTATTTTTCCATAAACTCATATTTGTTTACATTTTTGGCAAATAAATCGCGAATGCAGATTAAATCATAAGGAGCTTTTTGTTTACGTGAATTTCCTTTGCCCTGGGTTATTATTCAAGTCATGCCCATCTTATGCAACACCTCGTCGTTCACAAAACATAAGAGATCTGATAGAAAGCCTATACAAAATCATGGTCCGTTTCGTTGCCAATTGGGAGGGTGCCCAGAAAGTTAAACATCTTTTATGGAAGTAATAACGATTTATGTTAACACTTGAACGTTGTTGACCTGAGAGCTAGTACTCTCAGGGAAATTAATTGTTAAGAGCATTGACGCCCTACGTCAATTTGCCGTGTTATTAGCATAATCAGCCTATAAGGTTCCCAATGCTGGGACTCGGTCCACCATACTAACCCAGTGCGGGTTGGGAGACGTCACATGTTTTCGAATTTTTGGTTCTAGGACATGCCGGTTTCCTCCCAATGTTTTCCTTCAACGTTTTGAGAGCAGTGGTGATAAAATTATTTACATAAAGTGGAAAAAAAAATTGCCTGCCTAGGTTCGAACCCACGACCTACAATTATTAAGTCGCGGCCATTACCACAGTGCCACTGCACGTGCACCACTGCTGTGTTATTAATCATTTCATTTCAAGAATGACAGTTGTGATTTGAATATACGGATAATTTAGGTTGGAAATCAATTTGCTTAACAATAAATTTTCTTGACTTTACATTGGTACATACATTGTCCCTATGTTGAATGTCCATTGCTAGTTAGAGAATAGAATTAACTAATGCTCTTAGAATTGCCTAAATAACTATTGAAATGCTCTTAAGTGTTGAGATCACTGAATCTAATTTTATTTTTATTTTAAGAATTAATTTTATACTTTTTGCTGTGCCCTACAGGGTCCATAATTGTACCTTAGCTTTAATACATTGTAACACCTCTATAACATTATGGAATAAATATATGAATCAATTTCGAACAAATCTGTAATGAAAATCTGCTAAAACTACGCCCTTATCGGCAATAAATATCAAAAAGTAATGTCCCCATATAAAATGTAAACCTACCCTCACAAAGTGATAGTTAAACCTTATCACTTGGTAACATACTTACCAAATATTTTTGTATTTTAAGTTCCAGACTAATTTACATAACAGAACCAAAGGATCCACTACCGAATACATATTATAGGTGCCGTGTATTTCTTGGTTTTACGTCAATATGATATGGCTCTAAAAAAAAACAACATTTATCTAACATAACTGACGAAATGAGGGTGTACTATAGGTAGGCATGGCTACACATCAAGCTTTATATAACCAATATATGCTGACTTCTTATTGTATGAAAAGTCTATACAATGCGAGGTCAGCTAAAACTGGAAATGCGTATAATAGCTTGATGCGTCCCCGTGTATACACCCCTGCCTATTCCTTCGGGAAAAATAGGCGTAATGTTATCTGTATGTTATATTATTTCTCTAGAAATACTTCTATACAAAGGTGAAGGTAGGTATATTGGTTTAAGTTAGGTCCGAAAACATGTAAGTTTAATGAGCGCAGTTGAGAGTATGAAGGGCGACGCATGACGCATGATTGCTTCATAATTGACTATCTAGACCAAAGCGCCATTGGACTGGGTCTAGAAATCTGTCTACCTAACTTATTAGAAATTCATTATGTAAATGACTAATGACATTCGACTGTGAGAATATTATTAGTCACCAGGATCCGTTCAACAGCCAAGCCACAAACAGATGAGGAAAGTTAGAACACTTTTACGGTGTTATGAAATAACAGGTAAAATCTAGGGTAGAAATAAGGGTCAAAATTCTTTAAAATAGCTTATAACTAATTATGTAAGCAGTTAGCTGTTTCCTAATTAGGGCTGAATCATGCAAACGCTTTTAACATACTCCTTAGTCTATAGAAACGGTAAGAGTAATCGGCACTCTAAATTCCCTACACTCTGACTAATGAACCTCTGACTTTTAATGACAACTACACCGTCTACCATACAAAACTGTTATGTAAGTCAATCGTTAGCCTAAGACCAGATACTTTAAGGAACCAAAAATCTATTGACGCAGACAATCCCATTCAATGACATTCTCGTCACGGAATCGAACCCTAAACTAACAGCTCAGATGTTAGTACGCATGCGGTTACCTAACACTCGCAATCAAAGTTCAACCGACCGCAAAAATATAAATATTAAGTAACAGATAAATATTTAAGTAATAAAATGCTAATGAAATAAGGAATACTCACGAGCAGTGTAAGAAGCTGGGTCGCCATGTTGCGCGCGCTCCGGCGAATGGTGGTGGAGTGTCGGCGCAGTGGCTGCGCACGCGCGCCTTGCCAGCGGACAACGAACCACACGATGTATGGAAGTGACATTGCGTGCATTGATTGTTTACGTTGACAAGCTAATTACCTCGACACAATCATCTCAAAGTGAGAAATGAGCAAGTAAAGTTGAAGGTATTACAAGCATGTTCGACTTGTTCAATCGGTTTTGAGCACGGAACAGAATCCGTGGTTTTGAGACTGTATTTTTAAGGCCACTGGATGTAATATAAAAATATGCATAATTAGCTATGCAGGTTTTTAAGCATATGCATTAAGTATGTTCATACCGAAATACGATTGGTAAAATCTATAACTAAAAAATCTACTAAACTACTCATAGATACTTACATCCAGACTGTCTGCAAAACCCTGTAACTCACCTCAAGTGACAAGGTAATGGTGTTCAAATCTCAGCTTTGGCGTAAGCTAATAAGGCTGATATCCACCTGTAGGTGCTTGTGAGGGAAGACGGGTCAGGTCACGGTCAGGAAAAGGATCTCATAAGACAAACGAAAACAGTTTAATCGTGCAGAAAAGCTCAACGTGGTTTTTTTATGAATGAACAAGACAAATTCGACACGTTCTAGCTAAAAGGCTATGCATATTAAAATATGAAATTCTCCTCGTCCATTGGTCCATTGATTGCAGACATCTAAGAGGTTGGCCGTGACCGATTTTAATAAAATGCCTATACTTACTTACGATGATACAGTGTAGACAAATGAATCTAATCTGCGTTTGCGATTTAATTGCCAAACATGTAAACAAATATGAGTTTTTGGAAAAATAACTTTAATTCTTACACAAAAAAGTTCAGTTTACACTACAACTTCAAACATTTTTATAACTTTTTCAATAGTGCACTCTGAAATCAACTTAATTATCATTAAGTTAAAGTTGATTTTTGTTTAGCTTGAAATGACATCAATTGGAATCAACAACTTGAATAAACCATATGTTTGCTGATTCTATTTTCGCTTCTCCGGTTGAAGATTAGCTTATGTCACCTTCAACTTTAGGCGTTCCTTCATTTATATGAGGTAGGTCGGGACTGATGGTTTTTGCTTTTAAACTGCATCAGGTTAGACTGGAAGCCGACCTCAACATAGTTGGGAAAAAGCTAGGCGATGATGATGATGACTACTTTTGAGCTTTATTTCAGATTATTTTTACCCATTGTGGTATATTCATTTTATCGTAGGTCTTGTACAGACGCCAGCAGGTCAAGCTACCCAAAACTGTCAAATTTTCCCAATCAACCTTGAGCCTTAGTGCTTTAGCAATAAAGTTGAAAATCTATTAAAGAAATTTGACAGATTGTAGTAGCTTGATATGCTGGCGTCTGTACATGTAATTACATAATTAATGTATACAAAATATAGTAAAACATTTTTAAAAGGGTAATGGTGGAGTTTCCTGCCAGCTACCTTTTAGAAGGGGCGACTAGAATCGATTATATTTCTTTGTCCATTTTGATGTCCAAAAGTGCCTTTTATATGCCTATATGAAATAAATGATTTAACTTTGACTTTGAACTTCTGTAAGGTTAGAATAACTTTTATGTTACGTACGCTACGTCAATATGGACGGAATACTTCCATGTCATTAAGTCTATCATTAGCATTAGTACCTTCATTTATTTAGTACCTAAGTCTTTAGATTCTTCATCTAGTTATCCATTTTCTGCCAATACGAATTGGTACAAAAAAAAAATGCTTATAAAAATTCTGACACAATAGTGTCATTTCTAGCCGTGTTGTATCTTTGATTGTGTCCTTGCCGGCGAATGCAACGGCTGTGCTTTGTCCCACAGCGCGACTGATAAGCTTTGATATAATTACAATTAGCCCCATTTAGGCAACTTGGCGTAAGTATAAGTATTATGTGTGCGGATTAATTTACAAAATCCGATGAGGATATTGTTTGCTAGAACAAGATGGCGTGAAAAGCAATTTTATGTCGGTACCTACGCATCGGCATCGTTGAAAAGTCACGGAAAGGATCGTTTATTTTTGCTTCTGCAATGCTCTGAAGGCCAATTCTCGTAATTTAAAACGTTCAATATCTATTCGCAGTCTCATCTCGGCGACAAAGAAACGTCAAAAACTTGTCAAAATGTAGGAAAATTAGAGGTATTTTTGACAGATTGAGACTGAGATCAGGGGGTCTATTCCGAAGTAGTATCGGCCGAATGTTCGGCCGTTTCCTGCTACGAAATTACTATTTGGTTCGGTCGGTTCCGATCCTACACTCTTTCGAATATTGACTATGGTCCCGACCCAACTGAGCCAATGCGAAGTTTTTTCGCATTTTTCAATAATATTCGGTTCGGCCATGTGTCGGTCCGATCCGAACATTCGCACTTTGCACTTTGGAGTAGGCCCCCAGACTGTGAAAGTTCTTAAAATTACTGAGAATTGCCCCTCTGTTATCTGTATCATTGTTGGAACAAGAAGTAGCGCAGATCTATACCTAGATAACAAAAAAAAAAAAAAAACAATTCCTTCAGCTTTGTTAAGTAAAGCTGAAGAGATTGTTTTTTTTTTTTTGTTTGTTTGAACGCGCTAATCTCTAGAACTACCAGTCGGATTTGAAAAATTCTATTTGTTATTGATAGCCCAATTCTGGGAAAGGCTATTTAACATCACGCTACGACACTTTGGAAACGAGTAAAAATAAGAAGAAATGCAAAGCGAAAACAAAATAATAGCGTGGGCAGACGATGCGATGCGACGGGGTAGGTCAGAGAAACCATAAATTTCACGGGCAGAATCTAGTGGCTAATAAGGTTACAAAAAGGTTCTTGCAAGAATTAAAAATTTTGAATGATTATATTTCAATTTCTCAGTTTGGATCTTGATGTGCTAAAGATTGGATTTTTAAGGACCTACTTTGCGTAAGTAGGTACCTAATTTTTAGAGTTCCGTACCTAACGGGTGCCAACGGAACCCTATTACTAAACCTTCGCTGTCCCTCCGTCCGTACGTCTGTCTGTCAGCTGGCTGTATCTTATGAACTGTAAGTAATAAATAGGTAGACAGTTGCATGCATAATTTTTAACATGAATGATGTAACAAATACTTTGTAACCATTATTGTGATTTAAAAGAATGTCTATGGAGTTTCTTGTCCTTTCTTCTCCATAGGTACCTACTACGCTTTAGAATGGGCAACTAACTTCATCTTTTTGACTGACCGCTGTAATTGGTTTAGTTGAAACATACTTTGAGTTTGAGTTGACTTTGAGTTGAAATATTCACAGAGTGTGTATTTCTATTGTCTCCGCTATAACAACAAGTAATAAAAATAAAATAAAGTTAAAAATTGATACGGGTTTACAAGAAACGTGCTTTTTTTTAATATGTCGTAGGTAAATATTGTACGGTTGTCCGGAACCCTTCGTAAGCGAGTCGGGCTTACACTTGTCTGGTTTGTTTGCCCCCTAAGATACGTTAACTTATGCAGTTTCTTAATTTAGACTCCCAAGTTATTATCTCCTGTCACACACCATTAACAGTTGACTGATAGCCATGTGTACTTCATTAAGACACCCGTATATAGTCATATAGTTTTGGGCGATCACAATCTCAAAGATTACGTATGGATAAAGCCTGTTTTCTTCTTATCTCTGCAGTTACAAGTTAGAAACGTCTAAAAGGAGTTTAAAGTTTAGATCAAGGTCTTATACGAGCGGTTACAAAAGCGGTTGCTAACAGTTATCTCACGGCATTGTCCGTATTGAATGAAATAATAAAGAAAAGGTTTAACGCCTTCTTAGTACAGTCACGAGCACCAATATGTCAACACTTGGCAACTTTCAATTGCGATTTTTTCGCTTTTCTTTTAGATTCTTGTTGAAATACGACACATTACATAAACCTATGGGTTCGAAAATGCTATGTTCGTAACAACATAAAAATTCATTAAAAAAATAAAGGAGTAAATCGCTTTCGAATAAAGCCGAGTGTATACATACTTTTGCTCGTGACTGTACAGCTGATTAAGAGTAATTTATATGTGTCAGGTTTTCGTGCCGGAGGTGGTTTGTGCCTAATAAGCAGGTATATAAGTTGTTTATTATTGAATGTCTTACTGTTACTGTGAGCCTGCATCATCCCCCTGCTGGGCAAAAGCCTCTTCTCATGACTTCCAGCTCTTTCGATCCACGGCTAAAGTGGACCACTGGTCGTTTGTTTTGTCCAGCTCGCCCCGCCATCTTCTACGGGATCTACCGCGACGCCTTCTAACTGTGTCAGGGCTCCAGGTTGTGGTTATTTTGGGCCACAGCTCATTGGGCATACGGCAGACGTGGCCAGCCCAGCCCCACTTAAGCTTAGCGGATTCTTGAGCAACGTTAGTAACTGTGTTTTGGAGTGCAGTGTGGTGTGGCGAGAATATAATAATAATAATATAATAATATCCCTGGACATTTCACACAGCGCCATCTAGTCCCAAGCTAAGCAACCTAATGCTTGTGTTATGGTAACAAGATGGCTGATAAACTACTTATATACATTTTTTTTTTGTAAATACGTACATGTTATAGATAGAAAAACACCCAGACTCAGAACAAACACATGTAGGACTTACAAATATTTGTTCTGTGCGGGAATCGAACCCGTCGCGGGTTCGATTCCCGCACAGAACAAATATTTCGTCGATATTTACGCAGCGCAGCAGTCCGATCGCTCAGCCACTGCGCTAACCGTGTATATGGTCTGTCAATTTGACGCAAACCTTGAGTTAATGTTTGTCAAAGACCAAGTCTGCCATCCATAGGTCAGAATGGGAAGGGAAAGGCAGTTTTCCTTTCATAAGCTGTTTCATGGACCTGTAGCTCTTCCAGGCATTTTCGGTTCGTCTTAAGACTTCCTTGTCTTGTCTGGACTGGAAAGAGACTAACTGAAGGTCTTAATAAGTAATTTTGATTTTATTGACTGGTTCATTTGGGTGTATGGGTCCTACTATACTCTGGTTGTTAATATAGCATAAGCATAAGTATAATCAGCCTCTAATGTTCCCACAGCTGGGACATTGGCCTCCTCTCTGTAAGAGAGAGTGGGCTATAATCCACCATGCGGGCCTAGTGTGGGATTTTTATTTAGCACAGACCAAAATACACACAATACACCAGATACATTACATCAGATAACAACAAATAAAAGAACAATTAGCAGGAAAGTGTGCCTCACGGCTGCACCAAAAAGGCCCAGTTCAGCAAAAGTGCCAGACAATAGTGCCTGACGCTGGCTTTCAACTGAACCTGATGACAAAAAAGGTCGATCACAGCTGTCATTTTAGTCTAGCAAATTAACAATCAAGAGTTTAGTTGTTTCTAATGCTGTGAGTAGCCATTTGATTACCTACTTATAGTTAGTATACACGCCACTATGTTTTTTTTCTCTATGATCTCGAGATACTACAGTCGTGTAATCGTGTTAAGCCCTTTTACTGAGCTATATGCATGTACTTATGTGTGCTAGGAGTGAGTTCATATAAGTAAGCTGCCCAAAGTGCAATGGTGGGGTTCGAACTTAGGAACTCCATTGCTTGTGTACAGTACCACTGTAGAATTTTGGGCCCACGTTAAAAGTGATTATGATGATCTTAGCATGCAGGTTTTAATATTTAAGTACATCTGACTAGGTTAGCTACTATCTTCTATACCTACCTACAAATAGCTAGAACATAAGGTATTCATAGATAATTTATTAAACTCGTGTTGAATTTGTGTCTATTACTTAATGTTCCCCTAAAAAGCAGGTGCAAAAAAATCGATCAATAACTATTATTGATCGAAGTGCAAAACCATTTCCTAAAATTACAAAGGATTTTAGTATAGCGTCATCTTTATATTCTCAAAAGAACTATCTGAGTACATTTGGCAGCAAATCCACTGTTTACTCAATAGTGAACAACGCCAATGCTATTCTCGTAATGGTCGCGTTTAGTAGTTTAGGAAAGAAAGGGTAGATGGCGCTTGTTGAGAGATTTAAATATTTGAGGTGTCATTCATTCGTTGAGGGTTCAGAACAGCCCCAGCAGAATTCGGTCGCAAAGTCCTGTCACTCCATGCATTACACCTGTCAATCCGGGACTTTGCGACCGAATTCGGTCGTAAAGCGATCGCTATGAATGTCGAGACTGCTGGGGCTGGACGCGTAAAAATGGACTAATTTTCGAAACAATGGATACTTACTTGTACACTTTTGTGTTGTATAATGTTACCTGAAGATTATTGTAACTATGATACCTAAGTCTACTTAGCTAGACTTAGCCTAGACTTAGCTAAACGCTTCTAGACACTTGAATTAGGATAAGGTTGAGATAAGCGACCCAACAATTTAAGTGCAGATAATATTTTATTACCTACTTGTTTTTCTAAATAGCTATCATTAAAAGTTACTGCAATAATGACTGTAATTGCAATTACGATAAATCATACAAATACGCAGGCGCTGAAAACAGGTAAGTCTGGCGTGACTTACCTGTTTTCAGCGCCTGCGTATTTGTATGATTTATCGTAATTGCAATTACAGTCATTATTGCAGTAAACCTATATCTGACCATTTTGAAAACAATTATCCCGTGCAAATGATGTCGACAGCTGCGTCCGTAAAAAAATAAAAGAGGATCGCTTTTATTTATGTCGACTAATAATATCCGCTGCAAGCAGGGGGGCAATTCTCGTAATTTTAAGAACGTTCACAGTCTGATCTCAGTCTCAATCTGTCAAAAACACCTCTAATTTCCCTACATTTTGACAAGTTTTTGACGTTTGTTTGTCGCCGAGATGACACTGCGACTAGATTTTGAACGTTTTAAATTACGAGAATTGGGCTTCTGGTCCTTACCGTGGTCAGATATATGTAGATTTTGTAATAGTGGTACCTACCTACATACATAGGTAGAGATGTTTAACTAAGTTACCTATACCTAAGTACCTGCTACGCCTAGGAAAACTACGAAAACGGTCTACGTACCTTTATCATAACAGATCGAAACTCAGTGATGTGTTTTCTCTTATTTTTTGAAAAGCAATCTTAAACTGCCAAAACTTTTTCTGAAAAACATAGAAATCTATTTTGTTTTGGACATTTATAATATAGTTCACGCTTTTCGCATCGTGTACTTTGACATAGACTTTGTGACCTTTAAAACGTAATAAGAAAATAAATCAAAGAAAAAGTAGATAGGTACCTAAGTTTTGTAATCTGTTTTCAGGCTAGGAGCAGAAGTGAACTCGAGCAGGCACTTTACTTTGTGGATGAAGGAAACCATCGTGAGGAAACCGGCATATCCCAGAACCAAAAAATATGTGACATCCGCAAACCCGCATTGGGCCCGCGTGGTGTATTATGGCCCACTCTCTCTCACAGAGAGGCGGCCTGTGTCTCAGCAGTGGGAACATTATAGGTTGATTTATGTAATAAAAACATTGAAATCTATTTAGTTTTGAACTTTTATATGGTACGTAATTCACGCATTTTGCATCGTGTAATTTGAGATAGACTTTGTGGCCTTTAAAAGCAAAAGGTAATAAAAAAAAAACAAAGAAAAAGTAGATCCTACATAGATATGTAGGATCTACTTTTTCTTTGTTTTTTTTTTTTATTATAAGTGTGCATGGTGAAATATGACTCGGGTTATAGAGATGGTATCGCAAATGTTATTATGGTTTTTTAGTTTACTTTACCAAATAAAATGATATTTCTAAGTAAGTAATGCTATCAAAAAGCTCCTAGAGTTCTGAGTTAAGCTGCATGATTACTGATAAATGCGTGCACTGATTGCACAGGTCCACTCAATCTGTGTGGTTCTTTCCTCATAAGACCATTTCAGACACCAATCTACATACTTAGTCTCATATGATCTGACCGAGATTATGTCTGAACTTTAAAAGAGACTGTGACCTCTGAGTTTGTTTCGGCCTTTCTTCTCATAGTAGTCAGATAGGCGACGCCGATCTAGTTTTTAAAATATGAATGACGTCTATAGTGTTTGTACAAACCTACTTACATAAATAAAATCATTTAAGTATCAATTATTTAGATACGATTGAATGTACCCACCGGTCACCTGTATTTGTTCCGAGTCTGGGTGTTTTTCTATCTATAATATGTATGTTTTTACAAAAAAAAATGTATATAAGTAGTTTATCAGCCATCTTGTTACCATAACACAAGCATTAGGTTGCTTAGCTTGGGACTAGATGGCGCTGTGTGAAATGTCCAGGGATATTATTATTATTATTACCTTATCAAAATCAAAGGTTCCTTTTCTACAAAGATCGTGTGTGATTGTGTAAAAATGATCTTGTTTTACACAATCACATACAATCTTTGGACCGGACCAACGATCAACTGTTTGATTGTATCAATAGTGTTGTAACAATTTCGTCCGTACAAAACGACAGTTGAATAGTTCACTTCCACAATACGAAATGTTTGAACTTTATAGTCGTAACTCATCAATCTTGTAGTTAATATGTCGTAAGGGTTCCGTGAACATTATTCTTCCTGTTCTTTCAAATTCAAACGACCTTTCAAACGTGCTGTTAGAAAGAAAGATTAATCTTTTCAATGGGTTCCATCTCATATAGGTTTGAGAGGTAACGAAGAGGCTGATACACTAGCAAAATTAGCGGTCATTCAAGGTCAAGAATTTTGTATCCTACCTTATTATTTAGAACAATTATGTTATTGCAAAACAATTTGTTATGATAGGTTTAAGGAGTAGGTACTTTGATGAACGAAGTAGGGAAAAGGGGATCTGGTACAAAACATTACAATATCAGCCTCCTCGAATACCGTGGTTTGCTATCAAGGAAATGAGTAGATATCATATTGTTCTGCTTCACAGATTACGCTCTGGTCACTACCCATCCCGCAAGTTTGGTTATTTAATGAATAGAGTTCTCCCAATTGTGAAACATGCGGAACGGTTGAAGATGTTCACCATCTACTTATGGAGTGTACTAAGACAAAGAAGGAAAGAGAGACACTGTTAAGTAGAATAAAAGTAAATGAATATGACATTGGTCCTTATGTTAAAATTTTAGCGCAACCTTCACCTGAAATAGCGAACCTACTTGCTGATTTGTTCCGACATTAACAATGTGTATTATATTTGTAGTAGTTTAGAATAGTTTAAGTTATGATGAGGCTGACATACCACTGTGGATAAAAGCCTCTAATAAAAACTAGATTAAAAAAAAAAAAAAAAAAAACTTTTTCTGTTGCTCGATTTGATTGTTTTTTACGTTAATACAGGGTGACAGTAGGACATCGACACGCAAATTGAAACCATGAAATCAGCACATGATTCTAGACCGGGGTACCGTAGAGATATTTCGTCGGTAATTAAAAAAAAAATCTGGTGTTTCATAAAAAAATGCACAAATTTCAACGAATGGGTTTCAGAATTATGTATGGATCCAGTTGCGCTTCGATGTCCCGGCGACCCTGTATATCTTTAATATCTACTTACGTACCGCCTTGCATTTCAGGATCTTTTTTGACATTAATATCCAACTGCGAATTTGGTTTCAGCAAGTTGGTTTTAGAGTTGAATAGGAACTCAACAAAAGAAAAACTCAGTGTAATAAATATATACACTGAGTTTTTCATTAGTTGAGTCCGTACTTGATATGCAGATAGGTATTATAGCCTTGTCACAGTTTGCAATGAAACTGGAACAAAACATTCATTCATCATCATCTTTTTAGCCTCGTAGCCATCTGTCCTAACTGAACGGACGCCTTCCTATTAACTCAGGTCAACTCAAAGGGCTCAAAGAGATATAGATAATTCTTGCGTAGGTCTATAGTATGACAATCCTTTAAGCTGATTTTCAACTCGGATAGGCCTTAAGTATCCATTGAACTAAATTTTTTTTGACAGTTCTTGTGTCCAAAATGTATCCTCGGATAAATTAAAAAATCAGTCGTTACTCACGTAAAACCCGATGTTCTCAGACAAATTATTGGAAATTGTTTCTTTGTCGTTATTCGTAGGTCTCATTTTGTAAAACTCCATCAGCCTTTCGACAAACATGGCCAGCCCACTGCCACTTTAGCTTGCCCTTGTAACTGGTGCGGCAGACGGAGTGGAAACCGCGTGAATTGGCAAGCGTAGTGCGGGACGGCCTCTAGCTAGACCAGGGGTTCCCAACCTTTTCTTGGTCAGGGACCACTTTTATATCATTCTTGTTAGCAGGGACCACTATGTAGGTATAATAAAAATAAACTGTAATAATCAAACTGAAACTTTAATTAAAAACTTGAGAGGTGTCAAAGGGCACCCGGATGGAACGAAGTTCAAAGAGAGAGAGAGAGACAGACAGAGAAACACGCGCACGCCGCACGGCTTACAACTACCTATAGCAAAAAGTGTCATTCCAACTTTTGGTCTGAATTTTTTCCGTCTAGCCCCTTTTCGCAACGCGCGATATGGAACTTCGTTCCAAAACTTAATAGGAATTACATACGGCGGCCCGACGTACCGCCCCCTCCACCCGCGCTCTTCTCACTCACTGCACGGCGACCAACAACGGCTCACCGCCCGCTAAATTTAAAATCGTTCGCGGACCACCTTTTTGTTTCTGCGGACCACTGGTGGTCCACGGACCACTGGTTGGGAACCACTGAGCTAGACGGACATGTCACCGTCGACATTTAAAAGGTGACTAGGACAGACTGTATCCATCTTTGGTTGGAGCCCTAAATTTATTGAGGCACTAACAGGCAAGTCTGGTTAAGACGACAACCTCCAAGGTTGACCTGCGAAATGCCATAGCAAAAAAAAAACTGGATGTTCAAGGCGGAGAATTGGGTGTTGTTGGGCAGCCTCGGAGAGGCCTATGTGCAGCTGTAGACTGCGAAACTGCGAAAGGCTGAGTTAATTGAACTAAAAATCTAATAAAGTGTTTTAATAAACACTTATACACGTGTGCGTAACAATTTGTAATTACCATAATGGTTATTGCAAGGTCAGACAGAGGCATTGTTAGTCACTGAATTAATACTGCAATGAAACAGTTGCTAGAATGAGAATGTTGTATTGAACATGTTGATTACTTTCGTTCTATTGATTTTTTTTAATGTAATTTGTTTTTTCTGAAACTCAATGTTCTAAAGACGTTTTCTGAGAAACTTTTCTAATATCATGGCTGTGAAGCTGAGCAACTTGTGTGAGTTTTATCTAGATGAAGTCTGTGGGTAGTTCGGTTAAAAAACCCTAACGGAGGAGGTAAGTTGGTACTTAATTGAAATCGTTCTAAACATAGGTCACTGAAACAGCCATAGGTACAGACGCCAGCAGGTCAAGCTACCCGAAACTGTCAAATTTTCCCAATCAACCTTGAACCTTAATACTTTAGCGATAAAGTTGAAAATCTATTAGAGAAATTTGACAGATTGTAGTAGCTTGATGTGCTGGCGTCTGTACTACGTAGAATCATTATTTTAGTTAGGCATCCCATTTTTCCGGTCAGTCTATTTTTATTTTCAATATTCTAGAATGAAACCAAGAACCAAGTATCAATAAAGCCACTTTACGATCTAATTCAGTAAGCTTCTGGAACAGCATTGAGTCATGGCCGGTCATTTCAATAAAGCTCACTTTATTATTAGCTCACTGAGAGATGCTATACATTACTGACTGGTATATGTTACGGCAGTACCTAACTCCAATTGACGTTTATTTGTGGGCTAAGTTTTAGTACGAAGTGTGTTTAAACTGGCCAATTAAATCAAGTGGTACTTAGCCAGTGAGAACAATTAGTCTGTATTTAAACGGGTGTTTTAGTCCTTATGGTCTGCTTTTAAAATACGTATGGAAACCTATACGCTACAGTTGTTGTTGCGTTCTATTTGATTGCAAGTGATGCTGCAGTAGTTACAATGCAAATATTATAATGAAAAAGCGGTCGTCGGCTGGTTCTTTTTCCCTATCACCTGTAACTTACCTCGGTTTGCTAGCCACTATTAAAATAAACATCAAATGAAACAAGCTCAACAAAAATGCTCGTAAAATAAAAATTTATTCATTATAAAATATTTACACTTTATACAACCTTATCAATATCCATACTCTACAATACATGACTATAACACACATTTTACACATTCACTGGTCAGATATACTCGAATGGTATATGGCATGCCCTCCTTACGACTAGAAGGGGCAACTGTGGTAAGCACATCACAAAGAATATTGCGAAAGGGCTGAAGAGAAGACAAGCCCCCAGCCACGCCATCAGAAACCACGCCGGGAGGAGCGCTACGTGTTCGAACATTATCTATGCTACAAAACGTACGATGTAGGCGTTTCCCAACACATAATTTTATGCGATATCAAGTAAACGTAACAGCTAAAGTAGTTCAAGTTCCTCGGTTCCGCGGACTCCGCTGTCGGTTTGCATCCACCTAAGAACGCCACCTGTAACAAAAAATGAAAAGTTGTTAGGGCCAACTTCACCAGTTCACACTCGCAGTCGAACTTCTCAATTTGCATCGCGAGTCATGTCTTGTTTTTGTTGAAGTTTTACACCGTAAGTTGGGATCTCGATTTGCAAATTGTTTTGTTTATACACTGGAAGTTGGAGTTTCGATTTGCAAATTGGAGTTGTTTTTTGTTGATGACAGATTTTTTTGCATGACAATACGTGTTGATAATGCTTTCATTATTGTTATAAAACATATAAGACAGTAGTAACAGTGATACTAGAATCACGTTGCTAACGTATGCACAATGAACAATAAAGTATAAAATTGCAATTTTTCTCAATTCCCCATAAATAAAATAATGAGATTTATATAAAATTCGTCGCTCCGTAATTGACAGGGCCTGCGGGCTCAGTGCCTACTAGTGGCACATTTTTCCTAAAACATTTTCCTCGTCCTACGTTTATTCAATTTTTTTTCGTCAGATTTTTTTCAACTGGATAAATGTTCTCACATTCTAACTCTGAAGGAAATGGCTGCTAAAGCTAACCGGATACACGAGTGTCTGAATGTCAATGAATACACAAAGAGTATTGTAAGGTATTCATTAGTTCCTCAAAAGACCATTTCAGACACCAATCTCCAAGATTATGTCTGGACTTTAAAAGAGACTGTGTCATCTGAGTTTGTTTCGGCCTTTCTTCTCAGAATGACACCGGACCTCATCTAGTTTTTAAAATATGATAGACATGTAAAATGTTTCTAAAATAAAATTACGAAATATTCGCCAAAAGTGTAAACAAATATGAGTTTATGGAAAAATAACTTTAATTCCTACACAATAAAGTTATTATTCAAACATTTTTATAGGTATTTTTTTCAATAGTGCTAGTCACTCTGAAATCAACTTAATTACCATTAAAATAAAGTTGATATTTGTTTAACTTGAAATAACTTCAATTTGAAACATAAAATTTGACTACAAACCTACTTACAGAATAATAAAATCTCAATTTTTAGTCGACAAGCAAAGATAAAACCATTTAATAAAATGAGACTACTTATTGTATAGTCTATTTTAGTCACCATCTTAAACCACTAATCCTAATTTATTCCACACACAGCACAATAAGCCACTTTTGTATGTTATTAATCCTGTAGTCTAAGCAGTTGATTTGGCAAACGACTTCATGATAAGCCAATATCTACGTGTCATTTAGCACGGATATGGTAATTATAGTACAATCTATAGGATAAAGTCCAGTACCACCTGTGATAACACAGGCAAATACTAAACGGCAATGTCTAGTTATAAATGTACAAAATGTTGGATATTTTTGTTCTTATGATTTTCCTCGTGGGAAATCAGTGATTTACATTTCTTAATAAATTCTAAAAAGAAGGTGCAAACAAAGATGATTTAGGTACTTATTATCTGAAATCTTATCTTCATCTTGAACGCATACAGACCACAAACAATGGTTTTTGTTTCATCATGATACAAGTTATTTTGAGTAATGTTTACCTGTACCGTACCATTATATTTCTTGAAGGAAAATGTGAAATATTATTTTTTACTATAGGTACCTACAGCGTGGCATCGACGCGCAAACTGTAACCATGAATTCAGCACATGATTCTAGACCTTTTTTCATCCAAACTAATATTATAAATGCGAAAGTAACTCTGTCTGTCTGTCTGTCTGTCTTTGCAGTTTTTAGTAGTTTAGGTGTGAACACCTAAACTACTGAACCGATTTGTGTGAAATTTGGTACAGACATAGTTTAGAACTTGAGAATGGACATAGGATAGTTTTTATTACAAAAAATAAAAAATAAAATAAAAAATAAAATTTATTCCGGACATACAGCGCCATCTATTGGTCAAGAGTCGGTGTCATCTATTGGTGAAGTCACTATTCCACGCGAACGAAGTCGCGGGCAAAAGCTAGTAGGTTATAAACAAAACACGTGTTTCATAGAAGAGTATACCTACGCGTCTATGAAACACGTGTTTTGTTTATAAATTTTGTTTTTAATACTTAAATAACCGACGAAAACATTCAACGCCATGTTCATGTCAGAGTCATGTACTGATGAATCCATGATAACAGTCTGCGCGTTGATGTACCTGCCACCTTGTATAATGGTGACAGAAAGTTGTTCATCATTTTGGCTTAGGCATTTCAAATTCCTAGGTACCTGATTCTAACTTTGTAACGCTAATAGCTTACTTCGACGGATGAATCTCCAGATATTTCGAACAAATAATCCAAATCGTCCAGAGATGCCTACAAATGTTTCAGTTTAAGCTCAACTAGCCGAAAGATTTCGCTGCGATTTAAACTATCTCAAAGAACTCTTTACAGGATTGCGACGCTAGGCAGATTAAGGAATCTCGGATTTCAGAGGGGCAACCAGTTCAATAGCCTTTACGTTTAACGTTTTAGAAAACTATTCTTAAATTCTGCGAATTCTGTTTCTGTGACTGTTTATTGCTAATCAATCTAGTTCATTGGCTCTTCTAAACCAGTGTGCAGTGGTCCAAGTCGCAAGAGTTTAAACGTGGTCTGCGAAAGATATAATTTCAAACAAAAATGCAAGCTCAAAAATAATATTGATGCAAACCGAATTATTTTTATTAAAAATCTTAATGTTGTTTTCGATTATATTACACAATAGTAGGTACTGAATGCACGTTACATAACTTAACATCATGACTCAGGCGCGGTCGCACCCCAAGATTTTAGGGGGGGTCACCAAGTAGTAAGTTAAGTTAGTAAGGCAAGTATAATCATGAAGACTCTCGACAGCTTGTATGATTTTGGGGGGAAGTCATGACCCCCACGACCCCTAAGGACCGCGCTGTCACGCCTTGTTTGAAGGGTTGAGTACATATCGCCAGTTATGTTTAACTCCAATATTAATTCGAGCTCAACGAATATTATGTTAAAACTTTTAAGCGTCTGGTAACCAATAAATCAAAGTGGTCCCTGACCAAAAATAGGTTTGAAACCACTGATCTTGTTTAATCAGATATGATCCGGGATTATCCGCGATTTTGTTTAATATCCGAATGGCTAATTATTTCCAAACGGAATATTCGCATATTATTTTGTAATCTAGAAACTTTACCTACATTTTATAGCTCGACTATTTTAGTTTATAACATAAGACAGATATCTGCTTATCTCTGTGGACACGTTTCATTATTTACAAAACTCTTTGCAATGTGCTGTTAAGTATAAATATAGGAAGTCACAGGTTATCTATTGGTGATAACTTAGGCAAATTGTGATGTTAGCCCTATTTATAGAAGAAACATACCCAAAACATCACACGTTGGTAGGAAAATACAATTTTCCTTAAGTTTTAAAGACGTAAAAATTCAACTCAACAAATCTATACTTATAATAAATCTGTAGAAGTGAAAATTCTGTACATTGAAAATATCAAAAAAATAATTTACAGGGGGTGTTACTAGACCGACACCGAACCCAAAAATGTGATTAAAAAAATTTTTGTCTGTCTGTCTGTCTGTCGGTCTGTCTGTCTGTCTGTCTGTCTGTCTGTTTGTTCAGGCATCACGCAAAAACTACCGGTTCGATTACGATGAAACTTGGTATAATTATTCTTTAATATCCTGGGTACCACACTGAGTACTTTTTATCCCGGAAAAGTATATACAATAAAAAACAAACTTAATTTTGCGGTTCGATCCCTATACCCGATTACCACTGTCTGTACTGTACCAACCGCAAATACTAAGTTTGTCGTAGGTTGGGTCACCCGCAGTGGAGTTCATTTTTATTCCTTTTAGTTTTTAGAGTTATTTAGGTTTATTTTTATATGAGTCGTAGGCATAGATTTTAATTTTAAAGTATAGGTAGTATATTTGATAGTGTACGTAGTGACCGTAGGTTATTTTATAATACTGTTAGTAGGATTAGTCATTCGTATACATAGATATTAGTTTTTAGGGATTTTGCTTATTTATTGAGTTTAGATTAGTTATCATCAAAAATAGGTTTATTTAGGTAGGTAGGTATTTAATTTTCTGTTATTGAGTTTTTTTTTTAATTAGGTAGGTTCTTAGGTAAAGATATCATATAGGTACCCTCTTAATCACCACTAATGAGACACAATTGGTTTTCTACTGTAATTAGCCACAAAGGGCCCGCGAGATAGATGGCATTCTGGGGAAGCATATACATTTTATCCTGTTAGCACGTTCCCGTGGGATAAGTTCCGACATCCACGCGGGCGAAGCCGCGGGCAGAAGCTAGTGTTTAATAAGAAAATCTGAAATTGACGCGAAAAATATGTTCCTACAGGAAAATAACTAACTTGCCAGCAAACTTGCTTGGAAACTCTATCGAATACTCGATGACTGAGTTGAATTTGGATAAATGATGAGATGATTTGCTTACGATGACTTGTCAGAACTCGACGTGACAAGTCGAAGGAACAAGTTTAGCATTTGAATGAACTTTGCCCACCATTGAAATGTTAATGCAGCCACAGAATTATGTTTTACAGTAGGTACCTAAGTACCCACGAAAGAAAATTTGGTACTCATTTCCTAACAATTTCACAAATTTTATCTTGTGCTTCAATTTTTCCGATCAGAGATTTTGAACGTATGCGAGATTGCTATCAAAATGATTTTATGATAGGTCTATATTAGAATTTTCGTCGAATTCCGGTACTTATACGTGCTTTTTTTTTTTTTTTTTTTTTTGACTATGGCATCTCGTAGTTGACCTTGAGAGGTCGTAACTACTTAACCGAACTATCCTGTGGTTGCCTTAAGAAAACTTAAAGCCTCCAGCCAGGGCTTATTATAAAAATTATTTAGGTGAGTACACGCTAAGGGCTCCCCCTGTGGGGAACGAACCTCGGCTTAGGGTATCACTGAGAGAGGGCAGCAAAAGGGATTCGGCTGGATCGAATTTTTATTATTAGTGCTTTGATGAGCACGGCTTTTCCTAGGACTATCTCTGAGAAGAAAGGCCGAAACAAACTCAGAGGTCACAGTCATGAATTTACATTTACATTTAGCACAGCTACCGCGCGAGCTGGCACTTCACTTAAGAAGGATCGGGCGGGTGACTCTACTTGGGGGTTACGCGATGGACCTCGGCGGCGAGGTCGGAATGACGGTTTTTTGATTTTGTATTTTGTGCTGGTTTCCCTATTGCTCTCTTGAAGGAGCGTTATGGGGTCGTCAGGGTCAGTGAGAACGTGCCTTGGCCGGCGAAGTTTGCTAATTTTGGAAGGAGTATACTTAGCGGCCGCGACAACCAGAGGGTTGCGATGTTTAGCGGCTGTGTCAAAGAAACGCTTTGAAAGGCGTTTCATGAACTGCTGGATGGTGGGCATTTTGAGGTCAAGGTGTAGGATCTCATTTCGAACGAACCAAGGGGAGTTGGTGGCCTTTCGGAGGAAGCGGTTTTGAAGGGTCTGCATCCTATGGATATGACGGGGCTTTGTGTGTGCGAAGACTACACAAGCGTATGTCATTATTGGACGAATACACGCTGTGTACAAGCGCAATTTGCACTTAAGTGACAGCTTACTGCGTGCATTGAAAACGGAGTGGAGGCAACCGAGAGCGTAAGCGGCTCGCGAACGGACCGTCTTTATGTGCTCTGCGAAGGTAAGGTTCCTGTCGAGGATAACACCTAGATATTTGGCTTGCTTCGCCCAAGGGATTGGCTTGCCGAACATGGTGATAGGTGGGGGAGGGGTGGGTTTTAATCTGGGTTTCGAGTAGAGGACGGCTTGGCTCTTGTCAGGATTGACTTCAATACGCCATTTCCTAAACCATGCAGCCAGCTCATTGACTGCGGTTTGGAGGCGGAGCCGAAGTTGGATGTGACTGCGACCAGTGAAATAGATGGCCGTGTCGTCTGCGAACAGGGCCAGGTGGGTTTTGCTGCTTCTAGGGATATCACTAGTGAACAGCGTGAAAATGAGTGGGGCAAGCACAGAGCCCTGGGGGACTCCTGCACGGATGGGATGAGGAGGGGAGAGCGCTCCTTCGATTTTGTAGCGAAAGGTACGATTTGACAGGTAGTCTCGAAGGATGAGAACGAGCCTATCCGGCACTCCTAGTTGGTATAGCTTGTATAGTAAGCCATTGTGCCAGACTTTGTCAAAAGCTTTCGCTATGTCGAAGTAGATGACACCTGTCAACATACCACGTAGGAACCCTGCGTGGATGTGTTCGGTGATACGGTGGACCTGCTGAACACAAGAGTGTTGGGTTCGGAACCCGAATTGTTCGTCGGGAATAAGGCCTTTGAATTCGGCATAGCTCCTGAGGCGCTTTAGAATGAGCCTCTCGTAAATTTTGCCGAGGACATTGAGCAGACTAATGGGACGGTAGCTCGTCGGTTCGGCTCTGGGCTTTCCGGGTTTAGGGATGCCAATGACCGTGGCTTCTTTCCACGTTTGTGGGAATATGTTATTGCCCATGGCACCGTTGAAGATGGTGACCAGTAGCATTATTAGGTGAGCAGGAAGGAGCTGAATCACTCTGTTAGTAATTCCGTCTGAACCGGGGGCCTTTTTAGGTTTGAGTCCCTTGATGATATCCTGCACTTCGTCTGGCGTGACGGGCGGCAGAGGATTATCAGGGTCTTCGACGGGCGGTAGGGAGGCTCTGTGTTCGACTTCAGCATCGACCTTTGAGAGGTGAGCTTGGTCTACTGGCTGAGTACTGGGTGAGCATTGTGCTTCTAGGCTGATGGCCAGGCACTCGGCTTTGTCATCGTCTTCGAAGGCGACGGTTTTATCGGGTCGGATCACTTATACGTGCATTGATAAGAATGTATTAGTACTTTTATTACTATGCCGATAACGGTATCATAATTATATCAATCAAAATACGTACATTTCGAATATCTCGAACAGGATTATGAGTCGACGTTGATTTATTTTGTTGCACAATAATAAATACGCTGGATGACTACCGAATTGGAATAACTTCACGGTTTGTGGGCAATTAACGATAACTCAATTGTTTGCGGTATTCGACATTTTATATGTGGGTATATTTGGTTTAGAAATATCTAATGAAGAAAAGAATAATGCGTTATAATAAAGTTAAGATCCCACCGTATCAAAAAGTCAAGCAAATGGTTCTAATAGCAAAATGACCTGTAATCAAAACGATACTTTAGTATCTAAAACAATATTGTTTGCTAAATGCTAGACTTGCTAGTTTTGCACTCTGCTGCCAATCTATTCTGTATTTTGAACGTGAAAAGTTGAAAACTAAGCTGAAGTGAGCTTGAAGTGAGCTGTCAATAGTGTCAAGCCCTAGCATTAGGTGGAATGACGGGACAGCTCACTTCACCTTCGTATTCACGGTGAGATTATTACAGAACAGACCGGCTGTAATCTTATCTCTTGCTGGATACAAGTACAGACGCCAGCACATCAAGCTACCCGAAACTGTCAAATTTTCCCAATCAACTTTGAACCTAATGCTTTAGCGATAAAGTTAAAAATCTATTAAAGAAATTTGACAGATTGTAGTAGCTTGGTGTGCCGGCGCGCGGCGTCTGTACATATCTCCCACATACCGCCATTAAAATCAGTAGGTAGTCGCCTAACCCTTAAATAAATGGAAGCACATGCTACAGGATGTTCAGATAATAACACAGCATACCTCTTCGTCATCATCCTAAACAATGTTTGTTAACTTTGTATCTCGGGTCATTGAATTAATTCGATCTCCCTTATCGATTACCTTCATGAAAAGTAAACAGTTACGAGAAGGGTTTGTTTAATTACTCCGAAAAGGATCATTTTCGTGAATAATTGGGCGCAGAAATAAGTAGGTACATTGTTTTTCTATTTTTAGATTTCCTTTCAAAGAATCCGCTGGGATATAAATGAGGCCATGAGAGCCACAGTGGCCTATCTGAAAAAAATTGAACTAATTGGTAGGCCACTGTGGCGCTATGACATTTACAGTTTAGAGCAGTTTTTTCAAATAAAGTCAGTATTGAAAAAATGACAGTTAGGCCACTGTGGCTCTCATCGCCTCAAATAATCTCTCGGTAAGGTAGGCATAAAAAAGAGTATGAAAAGCAGGCCACGTTCAATACGGGTTCCGTACCCCTACCACCGTATAATTATTTTATTTTTATTATTTGTTGTTATAACGATAATAGAAGTACACACTCTGTGAAAATTTCAACTGTCTACATATTACTGTTCATGAGATACAGCCCGCTGACAGACAGACGGACGGACGGATGAGCGGACAGACGGACGGATGGATGGCGGAGGCTTAGTAATAGGGTCCCGTTGGCACCCTTTGGGTACGGAACCCAAAAAAGTAGCATCATCCATCCATGTTCACATTATACTTCAATAAACAGGTGGACTCTGCTAAATCCGGAAAACGAAATAGGTGACAGTGACAAGGCAGAACGTGGTTAAAATGACAATTCACGCCGAATTCCTTGTAGGGGAGATCCATTTGGCAACAATTTCTAAGAAACAAAATTTGACATAAACACAATGAAAGCAACTCGCTTTCTCACGATATAATTATTCCTATTTTTCATTCTGAACTTTAGTCTTCAGTGAAGTGTTCATGAAAAATCTAGGCTTTCGTTTTCCATCAACTTGGCTATAGGCCAATGTCAAGGTCCCATAGAGAAAGTTGTTCAGTTTGATGTTCTGTACCACACATCACACAACCACACACCACAGTCATCACCACATCTTTATTATTATGTCTAATTAGATCTTTTTTAATCTAACTAATCTGTATTAATTAGATATTTTTTCCATTTCGAGATTGCAGTTAAACTTAACTATTTTAAGAGGTTAGCCAGAGCAAGAAAGTTATTTAGACTCAATTAATAAACTAAGTAAAAAATAAAATACTTAATTTATAATTATAACACATAGGAAGAAAATCACAAAAGTATAAACAAGGTACAGACGCCAGCGCACATCAAGCTACAGCAATCTGTCAAATTTCTTTAATAGATTTCCAACTTTATCGCTGAAGCATTAAGGTTCAAGGTTGTTCGTCTGTGCATAATCATCATCAATCTCCTACCCTTAAACCAATTTATTTAGGTTCGCGCAGCATGATTTTTTTTTCTTCTATACTTTCATAGTAACATGAGTGAAATAATATAGAATTTATAACTACTGACTAAATTAATTCTGCTACCAAGTGACGTTCATGGCAAATCATAGTGCCAAAGAATTTCTTCTAGTAGGTATTTAATCTATTTAACAAGCTTTATTTATATACCTACGTGTGAACATATGAGAATTGAAATTGAGTTCAAAACCATAGACAAGATTTATACGATTTACTAATGAAAACTCTTCTAACTATCTTCGCTTGATTTCTAAAATGTTGTTTGGTTTTTTATAAATCCAGAGACTTTGTGTTATCATTATTTTATAATCACGAATACATTACAGTTAATACTTTTACATGAAGCGGAAGTGATATAGGACAATAAACGAGAAGTGCATCACGAATATTGTTATGAACAAAACGTAGCTAATCTGCGTTAGCGATGTATTTGCTCAAAATGTAAAAAATATGAGTTTATGGAAAAATAATTTTAATTCCTACACAATAAAGTTCAGTTCACGCTACAACTTCTATTTTTTTTATAACTTTTTCTACAGATAGTGCTACTCCTAAATGAACTTAATTTCCATTAAAATAAAGTTAATATTTGTTTAACTTGTAATAACATCAATTTGAAACATTAATTTGAATTGGCTTTAGGTAGTACATCATGTAAGTACATATTATAACCCAAAAGTACCTAGCACTCATATATCAATCGGATCCAGTCTAACCGGATGCAGCGACTGCCTGTCTGACCTCCACAACCCACCTCCTGGGTAATACAATGCTAAAGACTGGTTGCCAGAGTCTCGGGATTTTGACTACTCGTAACGAATATCAAAGATCTACAAATGACAGCCGCGAGCCAACGGTTTTCGAGGCACGGAGGGGTCTTGCATATGCAATCAATGGTCATCCATCCACGGACCGACCTCGCAAGAGTAACTTAACCTTCGATCGACCTGTGCAGCTGTTATTATTTAGCCACGAGCCCCTCCCTTATTACTTAATACTCATGACCATCAAAGAAAATACCAAAAATGGAATAGCATTCCCAAAACAGACAATCAGATACACGCAATAATATTTGGCAATGTTACTTATTGTACCGGCTATCGATCACGTGAAAGACACGAAGAGTGGACTGGAGCCAATTCTATTAAGTAATAAATTGTCCTCCAATCGAGTTCATTGAACAGTACTATCAACGTCATTGTTAAGTAACACTTTGGTATGATTAATAGTCGAACTTTTTATCCACAGAAAAGAGTTTTAACCTCTATCACGGTTGTTCACCCAGTTTGTAATTCGGAGCAGAACTTGGAAGGTAGCTGTAAATGTCATTTGTTACAGAATTCACGGATTCTTTTCGTGGTTTTTTATTGTTTGAACTTGAATGAGAGTTTTACGGCTAATCTATTAATAGCACTTAACGTTGCAATTCGAAATTAACGGTTTCAAGGCTTTACTGTGCAAAAGTACATAACGTAGTGTGTGTATTAGTAGATGCAATGCAATTTTTTTTGTATTAACTTTTTATTGTGGCTTTTTATGGACATGATCCATAAAAAGCCACAATAAAAAAAGTTAAAGCATCTATTTGGTCTGCAATAAATATTTTTATTAAGTATTTATTTATTCAGCAGGTAAAATGTCGTTTCATGAAGTTACTGGTTCTATCTTTTTTAGGGCTGTTATTAATTACTGAAAAAACTAATAAAATCTAACGTAATTTTTTATTTGTTGATTTAATAAACAGCTCTCATAAGACACTGTGATGTGAGCAAAGTCACAAGGGCTGACTATCAAAATGTAGGAAATGCAGCAGAAAATGAAATTGTTATTAAGCAAATCAATCGCCAGCAGTTCTCAAAATGACAAAGCAGCTCCCAAATAAAAACTATGTATCAAGGGCCCTAGATCAGAGGGGCAATTCTCGTAATTTTAAGAACGTTCACAGTCTCATCTCAGTCTCAATCTGTCAAAAATACCTACCTCAAATTTCCCTACATTTTGACAAGTTTTTGACATTTGTTTGTCGCCGAGATGACACTGCGACTAGATTTTGAACGTTTTAAATTACGAGAATAGGCCTTCAGTTATCTAGACTTGACGTGACATAATCAGCCTATAATGTTCCCACTGCTGGGAGACAGGCCTCCTCTCGGTGAGAAGGAGTGGGCCGGAATCTACCACGCGGGCCCAGTGCGGGTTGGTAGATGTCTTTGAATTTTTGGTTCTAGGACATGCCGGTTTTCCTTCATCGTTTTGAGGGCAGTGGTGATAAAATAATTTCCACAAAGACACAACACTACTGACTTTTATACTTGACATAATTGTATGTATTTAAATTTAAATTGTTAGCATATTAACAGTGGATTATGTAGAACAAATACAATCCAACTTACAGTTGATATTTGATTACGGTTTTACATTGGTTGTTAAACATTAAAGTTTTGATTAACTATGTAATTGGAACCGCTGTAATTGACGCATTCGTGCGGAGGGCACCAACTTTCTACGGTTTTTAACAATCGATCTACTTTTTTTAAACAGATGGATTTTGATTCTATTTCGTTACCTGCCAATTTAGTTTGAGTCATGACAACTTTCAATTATTATAAAGTTAGTGTACACCGCTTGTTAACTTGGTATCTATAATTATTTTCTACTAGCGACAGGCCCCTTTGCACGGTTTTTACGACTTGACAAAAATCCTTAAATCATCAAGATTCCTTTAATTTTACTTTGTTTAAAATATAAAGTTTAATATATCTTCTGATATTTACATAATTTAAAAAGCCGTCTTAATATTAGTCATAAAATGTGCTAGCCTTTTGGGTACTTTTCCTATTGACAGCGATGCGGATGAATTTTTTGAAACCCTTTGATTTCACATCTTTTTAACCGATACGAGACCTATGTATGTCTCTGCAGCGGGAATATTACTTATAGGCTGATTATGCTTATGCTTATTATATACATAAACGTTCACATATATAAATAATACATAAATTCTATAAATGATGATGAAAACCGCACCAAAATCTGTAGCGTAGTTTAAAATAACAACGCGGTTACACGGCGACTTTTTAATTTATAATATATTGTACAGATATAAGAAAACATGACAGCAATAAATAATGTTTTGTTATTCATCACCACATCGAAATTATAAATTCTTTCTTTGTTTGATTACACATTTTTCATATGTTAAAGCATGCAAATCAAAGGTTACCCGTACCACCTCGAATTAAATTAGTAACACAGGCGTGAGCCGCGTTAAAGCAGAAAATTCAATGCCATAGCTATTAAACAATTCTGTGAGAACTGAAAACTGTATTTGATCAGCATCCTAATTGCGTAACATCACAATTTCAACCATTTTATAGGATATTGCTAATCCATTGCTTCACATTCTCGAAAAATGTGTCTGTTTAATATCGTAAATAACGCAATGATTGTTGTTGAACTGTCAAAATGGAACCTATTCTTACTGTAGGTAAGTGTGTTACGCATTTACCTCGCTGATGTATGAACGTAAACGAAACAAATGGAGTAGGTATGTAAGGATCGTAGCAGGTGGCGTTACGTCGTTTCTGCCTGCCCCCTTGGGAAGAAAGTGTGAGTTTATGTATGTATGTATGAAAACTGTATTTGTTTTGGTCCTATAACATTATACAACAGACAGGTAGGTACAGACTGATCAGTTATTATAACACTACAGTACCCTAATTGTGTAACACACTATGAATCTCAATCTGAGTCATTTTGAAGGATATTGCTAATCCATTGCTTCATATGTTCGAAAAATGTGCCTGCTCAACAACGTAAACAAAGCAATGAATGTTGTTGACTTGTCAAAATGAAACCCACTGCTAGGTATAGTCACGAGCAAAAGTATGTATACACTCGGCTTTATGCAAAAGCGATTTACTCCTTTATTTTTTAATGAAAATGTATGTTGTTACGAACATAGCATTTTCGAACCCATAGGTTTATGTAATGTGTCGTATTTCAACGTTGCATTCGTTATTTCACGAAAAAATTGCTATTGAAAGTTGCCAAGTGTTGACATAGTAGTGCTCGTGACTGTACTGATAGTGCGTTACGCAATTACCCCGCTGATCACTTAAAAACTGTTTATAGTTGATTACGTGTTATTTGTACTGATATCAACGGTCAAACCCCTGTGGTATCACTCCGACTGCTATCTTGAAAGAAATTGTTTTAATACGTAACCATTGTCTTTTATCTTCAAAGTACAAATAAAAGTTGTTAAGACTAGGTATAACGCATCGCTTGTCTTGAATTAACTACTTAAGTATGATAAAATATTTTATTTTATTTTTAATTTATGAACGGGATTCTTTAAAGGCATACCCAATGTCCTTTATAAAGTTATCAGACCACTGAGCGATATCAATTAGTTCTTAAATTTATTGATAAGACTCTATCATAAATAATTATGCGATATCAAACATTACCTAAAGTTTTAAAAACTTTCTGTTGGTCACAATGTTTGATAGTCTGCGTCCTGTGACGATGACTTGACCGTTTGCAACACAAAAACTCAAACTCAACTCAAATCATTTGATTCAACTAAACCAATTACAGGTACTTTTGAATAGTCAAAGGGTTGGTCAGTCAGAAAGATGAAGCTAGTTGCACAAAACAGATAGAATTCGTTATACACTACACATACATCACTTTGTACCCAAGTAGGCTGCAGCAAGGATAACCTTCACTTGTGAACTCGGGTTCATGAAAAACTTTTTTTTTTATTTGGGTGGTTCATCCATCATTCAATGACTTCTCCCGCTCTGGGCTGAGCGGAAGGGCGTGTTAGGCTTTTACTGACTAAAACCCACCCATGTTCCTTCAGTTGTCTGTGCCAGAGGCCACGGTATCTCTTTCGAACAACCCGCGGCCCTGGCAGAAAAGCTCAGACCTTCGGTGTGTATGCGGCGTCTCTCCACAGACAATGGCTCACCTCCCATCTTGCACCGCACCCTATCACCTGCAGACGTGAGGACCTAATGGCTTCATCAGCGAACGGTATCCGCGTTGCGGCATTTTGGACAAAAAAACTATAATTTTTTTTTTCGTGCTATCTCAGCACAAAATATAATAGTAGTTTAACTTATTTACCGTTTTTTAGAGTTCCGTACCCAAAGGGGAAAAATGAGACCCTATTACTAAGACTTCGCTGTCTGTCCGTCCGTCTGTCTGTCACCAGGCTGTATCTCAAGAACCGCGATAGCTAGACAGTTGAAATTTTCACAAATTATATATTTCTGTTGCCGCTATAATAACAAATACTAAAATCAAAATAAAATAAATATTTAAGGGGGGCTCCCATACAACAGACTTGATTTTTATAGATAATGGTACGGAACGCACTTGGCCGGTTTTTTATCATTAGGTACATTACACAAACTTTGGATATTTCGTAGAATTATATTATTATCTATTTTTAAGATAACAAATGAGTTACATGTTTACTCCGCTTTTGTATAAACTCGGTCACACTTCTCAAATTGCACACACAATTATTATCGTGTACTAAGTATATTACATGCGAGCAACACTTCAAATTACATTACACTAGATATTTCTCTTACAAAATTAATGTCACAAACGAAATCATTCATGGTTTTATTATAGCCATTATTTCCAACTGAATTCTGGAAAAATTAACTCGCATCTGTTGTCAGATTCGTTTGTAGGTAAATCCCTACAAAATTTAAATATTAAGATTTGTTAAGTAGACCCCCAGGTTCGACGACGCCCGTGGAAGTGGCGCAGTTTTTGTCCAACAAGATCTTAAATACGGTCGTGTCGTTGGCACGACTGTATTTTAGAGAAGAAGAAGTACTCTCCTCATGTAGGTAGTTAAGATGCCAAGTTGACATCTACAGAATACAGCCAGTGTTCCTTTTCAGGCTTTCCTATCAGGGGTAACTTTATGAGTAATAATGAATTACATAATTTGGCGACACGGTTGGTGCAGTGGCTGAGCGATCGACTGCTGCGTTGCGTGTCGCGGGTTCCATTCCCGCAGGGAACAAATATTTGTATTGCCTACAGGTAGTTGTTCCGGGTCTGGCTTTTTGTGTATGTGAGTTTAAATGTTTGTAAACGCACCCATAATACAGGAGTAATTCCTAGTGTGGAGCAACGTTTTTTTTTATAAAAAAAAACTTGAGAGGTGTCAAGGGACACCCGGATGGAACGAAGTTCAAAGAGAGAGAGAGAGGCAGACAGAGAAACACGCGCACGCGGCTTACAACTATAGCAAAAAGTGTTGTTCCAACTTTTGGTCTTAATTTTTTCCGTCTAGCCCCCTTTCGCAACGCGCGATAAGGAACTTCTTTCCAAAAAGGAACAAGACAATCTAAGTTGTACGAAAAGCGTCATGCGAGATCAGCTAAATCTGGAAATGTATAGCTTGGTATGTCGTCGTGTGTACAACAAAATCTACATGAATATCTAGGTATTTGTATAATTATTTATAATGCGCCAGATTAATTAGGTATGTTTCACCTTGCTAACTTCGGTCAATCACATACTTAGTTCAAGGTAAAATTACACCATATTGACATTTATATTTCATTACATTCTTTTAACTTCAATGCCATCACTTCTTACAAGGTCTTATGTGCTTAGAAGACTTATACAAACCTCATACATGTAAGGTATGACGTATGACACGTGCATCTATTTGACAGGTCCATTTGTTTGACAGTTGACGTGTCTTTAAGGCCACAGAGCATAGAGGCCGTGAGGTCAAGGTCAAACTTGTGCAACACCATGTTTGACATGTCTTCTTTTGCTTACTACGAATTTTGCACTTTGCTTCGGGTTAATGTCAATGGATATTAAGTAGGTGTGGGCATGTATCATGGTAGACAGTGATGACGTCTATTAACGACAGTAGATGTTGAATGCGTAGTAGGTCATGGTATGTTTGTCGTGTAATCATATTTTGTTTAGTACTTAAATAAAGATTGCACCTTATGTTTTTGATTGTATCTTATCCACCAACTCACATTGGGCCCACCCACCAACAGAGAGGAGGCCTGAGTCCCAGCAGTGGGACCATTAAAGTCTGATTATGGTTATGCTTATATTTTTGAATTAACATAACTTGAATTTGTTTCTAAAGATCAAAAGAATGAGGAGCTAAAAACTTTACCAAGAGTCATGTCAGTCACGTGTCAAGCAAAGCCTTCTTGAAATTATAATAATTCATTCTATGAACTCAAGCTTCGTACGACTTTATTATACTTTGAACTCGTCAAAGTCATAAAAGAACTATTATTAGATAATTAATGAGACACAGACACGAGTAATAAAATATAATGTTTAACTAAAGTAATTAAAAGTATAATTACATGTGTATTTTATACATGCATTACTTTAGAATTAAATGATCTCCTGCTGATGCAAGTAATCACGTTGACAGTTGTAAGCAAACTTCTCTATATTTTGCAGTAATGATTTAATTTTATTTTTTGGGATATTAAAACTGGTTATAATTACCGTAGGGCTAAAAGATTTAAAAAAATCAACGGGTTGCACTCCGGGAGTGCCGGCAGAAGTGAAAACTTGAATATTACCGTTGTGCATTTTTGATATTTTGGAATGCGGTCTACTCTCCCTCTGTCTTACGAATTTTCGATCAGGTCACGTGTCCTGACGCGAGCTCCATCTTACGAATTTTCGATCAGGTCACGTGTCCTGATGCGAGTTTAACATTTTTTACCCATCACAACAAAAGTGCACAACGCCGCTAAAGAAGTAGAAAAATATTAAAAAATTAGATTGAAATAAAATATGTATTTTTTTCAACCCTGTAATGTTACTTCGTCAATAAAAAATCCAATTACGCAGTCTTCATAACCTCGCATAGGAAACTCATTCATTTCCTCCTTTTGAAGCAAGATTGCCTTCAAAAGATTTAAAAGGACTTATTAGGCGGTACCTACGCATTTCAAATTGGTAATTTGTAAGTGAAACGATCCGATCTATTTATGGTATTGAGTACTTTTACATGAATTGATTATATTTGACTTCAGGAAATACAGGTGGATTTTTGAGACGGGCAAGTATGTGTATGGAAAATATGAAATGCTTGTTTTATAAGCCTGTATTAACACACTGCATGACAAAGGCCTCCCCCGTCCCTCTTTCCACTGATCCCAGTCTACTGCGATCAATATTAACTAGTGAACAAATAAAGTTTGATTCTATCCTATTCTATTTAGGTACGTCTGGAACTCTAGATTTCAGTCTCAGTTTCACTGACAGCTATAAAGTCTCTGCTTTTATTGAAATAGTCAGTCCATTTTATGTCCTCTACAAAGATAAGGTATGAGTACCGATTTATCGATGTTAAGTGGATGATGCACAAGGATACTAAGTTTGATTAGCTAGAGAGTTCAATGTGCTGTGTCACTCGCGAATGCACTCATTCGCGAGTGACACAGCACATTGAACTCTGAGGATAACTTGGCGTAAGTTAATCCTCATTTACCTAGGTACTTGTGAACACAGCTACATAAGGCAAACCATTTAAAAACGTGTGTCCTTATGAATAAGTACCCTGCCTCGTTACTACTTGTGAGCCTATTGGTCGCAATTCAAGTCCAACTCGGGAGTTGGACTTGAATTGCGACCAATAGGCTCAACAAATTTAAGACAAAGAATTTCCGCTCGTAAAGCTCGGGAGCTTCCCGAGCGGAAATTCTTTGTCTTAAATTTGTCCCTGCAGTGCAATTCTGTAACCATCTCACCGTGAAAACTTAGATGAAGTGAGCGTGGAGTGAGCTGTCATTTCAAATAATGCTAGGGATTGACACTACTGACAACTCACATCAAGCTCACTTCACTTAAGTTTTCACGGTGAGATTTTTACAGAATCGACCGGCTTGTCGTGGGCAGTAGGTTCGCCTCCTAGTACATAGGACTTTGACATAAGGTAATTACACATCACTGCACTACTCTTTAGGGAATAACGTAGCGTAATGTTAAGCTAGGTTCTTCCTTTAAAAAACCTGTCAAAGATGCCACATAAATACTAACTTTAGCTAAATTATTAATCTCGAAGTCCATTGGGGGGATTTCAGTTTGGCATCCAATTAAATGTTTTAAATGGGTTTTCATTATGAAAATCGAACTTTAATGAATTCTAGACTTTATTAGCTTAATTTTAAACTAAAACTATATTTTAAAACAATTTAACTCTACTTTTTAATGTCATTAATATTTATGGAACAAACTATTGCATTATTTACCAGATTTGATTCAAACGAGAGTGCCATGCGGAGATGATCTCATACGGTAAATAAAAACAGTGTCAAGAACAACATATATTATACCTGCGTAGGTAGATAGGTATATAGTATATACAAATGTATCAGTTTGCCTTGAGATATACGCCCGTAACGAGGAATATGTGGAAATGTTTTGGAACCGCTGTAATATTGCAGCAGCCTGTGTTTAGAACAAATACCTCTAACAACGACTGGAAACGTTACAAATGTCACAGGTATTAGAGGACAGTTGTTTAGTACCTACCTAGTCAGATCTATATTTAGCACTACACTTGAGGAAGCAGGCAAAATTGTTTTTTCTTTAAACACTGACACACACATGTATCTATATCAAGATAACTTTTGTAAATGACTAAAACAAACTAAACTCTTTTTATTTATTCATATAAAACCGGCAAAAAGACTAACAAACATGCGTCACTCAGACCGGTTATAACGTAGGTATCATTATGAGCAGTCATTACTTCGTGTTTCTTTGTTTTTAAATTAAAAACTGCGATACATAAAGAACACAATATTTCAGAAGTAAATAGGTAAGTAGCATTGAAACTAACCGAAGCAGATGTCAGCGCAGGTTGTGTCACCGGCTACCTCGGGACACGTGTTTTTCTCATTTCACTGTCACTTTTTAACAAGAGCACTGTTCCTTGTGTGTTGTGGTCTAACTGTTCGTTCGGCGTTTGCGCACCGTCGTCAATGCTACGCGGCGCAGCGCCCAGCGCGAGCGCATGCAACCGAAGGTTTCGACATCAGCGAGAGGGGAAGCCGACCAACAACTAACCGCGTCTCCTTCCCACACATTGAGGTCTCCATAAAAGCGTGAGACAGCAACATCAACTGCAGAATGCCTCCGCCGCAACTGGACGACCTTCGAGACCTACCATTATTGCTAATAAGCTCGTCTTTTGCAATCCGTAATTTTTCTTTACGGTTTACTTTAAGATGGAATATTTATGAAGCAGGTGAGGTATATTTAGGTCAGGAAGTCCCACAGCATTAGGGTCGTTTGGAGGACAGATTATCGCTATAGTATAATTAATTTAATCCTAAAGCCATTTCTGTGACACAATGGATAGGCAACTACCTAAGGGATTATAACTGAGTTATGGCTCTTAAAAGTAATTGTTTTATGAACACATTAGACAAGGTCTTGTAGTCTACAAGTAAGTAAACACATGAAAGTAAAAAAAACATTTCTTAAAATGTGCATGCATTTGCAACTTCATCCAACAATATCCAAAACGATTATTCATCATTGTTTGAAAGTGTTGACTTATGTCAATGGACTCATAAATACTGCCACTCATGAACATTCATCATCATCATACTAGATTAAATTAGAGTGTAAAAAGAACCAGTAATGCAGCTAGCAATGCAGTACCTATTAGTTCTTTCAGAAGTGATATATATTCAGATTTCTGGATGTATGAAGTAGATGCCTCATGCTATTTTTGTCCCATTTAGTTTCCCTACAATAAATTTCTCTAGTTTCAGGATAAAGGTAGGTATTTCTATGTATCTTGAAAATGGATACACGAAGAGCAAAACAAAGTCTCTGTCACCCCGACAAAACATATTTAGAACGCATACATTATACAAAAACAAAACAGTCATCGATCCTGTTTTGTAAACATATTCGACGCAAAAATGTTATGAACTTATGCATTGTCGTTTGCATAACATGTTGACCGGCTTGAAAAGGAGGCTTTGTGTTCTTGTTGTAATTACATTAGTGATACGCACCGCTGCACTCGGGATTTTGCATGAATATAGGTTTACTGAATGTTGCATTTTCATCTACGATATTATTTTCATAATTATGTTCTCCTGACTCGTGATAGATAACAGTGACGTATGTAGATTATTTGTGATACTGTTACTTTTATTTTTAAAGTTTAATTAGCTATATTTAGAGTTATCATATGCAAAACAGCCGATCAATTCTGTAAAAATCTCACCGTGAAAACTTTGGTGAAGTGAGCTGTCAATAGTGTCAACCCCTGCAGTGCGATTCTGTAACCATCTCACCGTGAAAACTTAGGTGAAGTGAGCGTGGAATGAGCTGTCATTCCAAATTATGCTAGGGATTGACACTACTGACAACTCACATCAAGCTCACTTCACTTGAGTTATCACGGTGAGATTTTTACAGAATCGACCGGCTGGCATCAAGCTCAAGACAGCTCACTTCTACGTTCTTCTACTAAGTATTCACGGTAAGATTTTTCGTAGAAATAGACACGCAGATCAGAAGGCCAATAATAATTCTCGTAATTTAAAACGTTCAAAATTTAGACTTATCTCGGCGACAAACAAATCTCAAAAACTTGTTAAAATGTAGGGAAATTAAAGGTTGTTTTGACAGATTGACACTGAGATTAGACTGAACGTTCCTTTTTTTCCGTTTTAAAACCTGAGGGGCAATTCTCGTAATTTTGAATTGCCTTAAGGTTTTAAAATGTTACTTTTCTTCTTTCATTTTGTTGAACATTAACATTGGCATTGCTGTAGCTAAACCGGTATTTTGTGTATAGTTTTATTATTTTGTGCTTGATATTTAAATGTTAATGCATGTGTTGCATGTACGTTTTATAAGCAATAACAAAAATCTAAATTTATGATTGTGAAAATCCCGTCAAGACCGGATCATTATGGAGATTAGGTTGCAAAGTCCAGATAAACCTTATACCGAGCACTTTATAACAACGTTAGACTGCAGTGTTTCAAGTATAATAATGGCGAACGAGAAGCGAACACTGGAGCATCCATCTTCTTCATTCGTAAAGACTTGAGACAAAGCTTTTAAAAATATTTATATCATTCAATTTTGAACGCTCGGGTGCGAACAAAAGTCGTTAACCATTGCTTCACCTTGGAAGTTACTGTTGCTTACATATTGCGTGTCCATTCGATATCTTTAAATTAAGTTTATCTGTTGGGCAATCATGGTGAACCTTGATTGATATTTTTTAATCTATACAAATAAATAAAATTGTACTATCTGTTTGTAATTTCAACATAATAGTGTTTTACTAAATGCATATGAAAGTATAAATGGTACAGAAAACAATAAAAAACATTTAAAACATTTTTGTCCATCTGTTTGTTCCGGCTAATCTCCGAAACGGCTAGGCCGATTTGGACAGGACTTACACTGAAAGATAACTGGTGTAATAAGGAGTAACTTAGGCTAATTTTATTTTAGAAAAAGAATGAGAGTTCCGCGAAAACCTATGAAAACAAATTTGTTTTCTAACATGCACGCGAACGAAGTCGCGGGCACAGGTAGTCAAATATACGTTTGTAGGCTATTTGTGGTAAAAATAAATGAAAATATAATACTGATTGATAGGTCGGTCAATCAATTATATTCATGTTGAATCGCTTCTGCAAATGATCTATTAATAGCAGATGCATTTCATATTTGGTCAGCGGTTTCAGCGACAGGCGACATTCCAATTCCGGAGTTTTCCATCTCTCTAGCACCCACTCGTCTAAATTAATCTGATCTAATCTTGGAATCAAACTAAAATACAGCACACCGGCTGGTTTCTTTTCCACGTATCTTGTGATGCAAAAGATATGGGTTATCTACTTTATTATTATGTAAGTAAGCCGCAGGCCATCTGTCATTCGTTACGTGTTTTAAAATGGACGCAAAACGAAATAAGTTGCTTATTAAGTTATTATTTGTCGTCCATCTCCTTATATCTAACTTGGATCAAACATTAGAAACGTATTACTGAATCGTGGCGTGACTCAAGTCTTTACATTATCACATTGCGTATAACAATACAAAAAAAAGTAACACTATGTAAAATATCAGCTTGCTTACATCATCCACAGATATTCTTCGTTTTTGCTCGTTCGCCTCTGCAGTGCCCCGAGTTGAGTACCTGCAATGTTAAACCACGGTTATTATACTTATTATTATAAGAAAAAAATACAATTTCAACATCGTTTGGGTAGCAAAGCATGTTGCCTGTAATAACAGTTTCATTGTAACAACACTTATGTTTTAACAATATTGTAAAACATTGAGTATATTATATCTTTTGACATGAATCGATGCAAGATGATAGGATATAAATATATAGTACAATTTTAGAAAGTGAAAAATCATTATTGCCAATGCAAATAAGCGCGTTAATTAACCAGTTCACTGTCTTAATTTTTTTTATTTCGATGACGCATTTTTTTTCGATGTTAACCAGTATACAAAATGTAATAAAAAAGGATATCACTGGGAACTAAAAATCCACAAATCCCGAAAGAATTGCATTTGCTGAGTGTGCAGGATAGGAAGATTTTAAAGTCAGGTTTGCGAGATTCGGGGATGTCCTATCTGACGGGTTTCCAAGATTCGGGGACGTCTTAACTGACGTCGGCCACGTAGTCACTTGTCTAAACTCTCGCTTGAATACACTTTCTTGTTTTGAACGTTTATGCTAATGCTTCTAACTTATTCATTTCCTATACTAAAATGAACGTACAATAAAGTTCCGGCTCTAAAAATGTAGAATTGAGCTCGTGCGCTGTTCTAATGTTCAATTTTTGTTATTTCATGGTCAAAACTATTTGTTGTGTCGAACAGAGCAATGTAAGTAATCATAGAATGATGTCATGCGTCTGCTTTAGTGTTTTGTTTATTAATAATGCCAATATTAGGCAATACTAGATAGTATCATATTTATGTTTCTATTAGCCGTATCGTAATAATTTATAGATTTCCAGAAGCATCCTCAGTAAATGGAAACACCTTTTAGGGTCAAAGGAGGAACACCAGCAAAGGGCGTTCTAAGGATTTAAATAATACGTTTATTATCCTTTTATTTATATATTGAAAGGTGTGTTTACTAATATTACGTGGGACTTGTAAGGCTAAAAGAGTAAGTAGCGCAATCCTTTCTCCATTTACTGAAAAAAAAATATCATCAGTGGACCTTCCCCATATGAGAACTTTTTAGTTTGTACCTACTAAACGTACCTATAATATTGTATTATCTAAATATTGATGAAGGAAAAGCGTTTGCGACAACTCAAAGTATATATAGTCTTAAAAGTAAAAAGGCTATAAATAGCCGGACTTGATTATCCGGTCCTTAGCCATCGGCTATTTTTCTATTGGTAGTAGCAAGTAGGGCTATTTCAAATCAAATGGACACCAAGAAATTCTCGGTGAATTGATTACCTACGTCTTGACGAGTATAATTATTTGCTGTGGACTTTGGCTATACCGGATATATCGTTAGTGACATTGAACTTTGGTATTACTCCAATTGTTAGTTTCAGATAAGTGTTATCGTTTCTTTTTTATCTCAGTTTAATACGCATTAACAGTGTATTTTTGTCTAGAGCATGTCTGATTATTCAGAGGAAATATTTTGTTCAAAATAATCGTTGAGGATAATTGTTTTACACTTTAATTAAGCACTATGTCTGTATTATAATTTCGCAAATAAGCTACCTATATATTGTTTTTTTAGCAATTTCAAATAATAGGTAGGTATTATTACTCTTTATTCATTATCCGCATTGATATTTTGCCCGTTGAACTTTTAATGTTCTTGTAATCTTGTTTTCTATTAAAATTATCATCTTTGAATAAAAAATATTGCGAAGAAGATAAACTGAAATATCAACAAAAATGATTTTTTAATATGAATATAATCGCCATTGGATAAAAACGTAATTTATTTCCAAGACCGGTTGTTGCTAACTTCTTAACTATATGCGGAAGGCAAAAATGATGTCGCAAAATTGAAAAACTGCGTAATAATTTACCTAATGGTCATGGCGACATAATTTAAAGAAAAAAACAAGCCATAATAATATTTCCTGGCACGCTGCATTGAGAATTCGTGTGTTGAATAATATCTATATTAGCATAGAGAATTCTAATTGAGGTGGGGATAAGTAACATAAAATTACTTGAACCTTGGCACAGACGTGTCAATGGCGTCCCATAATGACGCCACGAAACAAATGACATTCATTACCATATGCTTCGAGCATTCGGACAAAAATAACTGGGTTTACAAAACAAAACAGTGCAGACATCCATTGTCTTGTACCGAAACGGTGAAATAGACATAATAAGCGACAAAACACAGTAGGCTAGTTAGGCAATGGACACTGTTCAGATTCGAAAGCCACTATGTCGTAAAATATGCACATTACCAAAAACCAGAATGATTATTTGCTTTGGGGTTATAAATCGAACAAATAAAAACTGCTCATGGCCCAAGTTAATAAAAAAACGATATTCATGCATTTTGTAAATAATATTTCTGTTATTTATCACTAAGCCACATCATTGGTCGTTATCATTAAATCACCTTGGTGACATTCATAGGCCAGATTAGAAAGTGGTTCAGAAGCAAAACGGACTTCGTAATATATATGGTCATAATACAAGTGTTACATAAATGAAGTCTCATTTATTATAACAATAATAAACCTTGAGTTAAGTACATAAGCTGTTTAGATTGCCTGAACATTAAGATCTGCCTCTACAGTTGACAAACAAACAAGACAACCGGTTTCCATTCTCCGCCTGCTAACCTTACTTTTATAAACGCATAGTTACTACGTGACGTGCCTGCGACGTCAAGACCATCCCGCACCGCGTTTTTTTTTTCGTTTTTGTCCCCTTGTGACTTACCGGAGATGAATTTGTTATGGTAAAGCCACAAAGAGAAGAGAATCAACTCAAGAATCTGTTACATTGTAGCCTTATGATGGTTGTATAAGCACAATAATTATAATGGTAAACGTACACATGGAAGATCACAAAGAATGAATAATGCTTTTTTATTAAATACAAATAAACGGACTTACCTTGTTGGCTACTTTGAGAAGTATTGGAACCGACACTGGTTTCGCTAGTAGTGCGGTTTCTTGGGCTGAATAACAAATTCCACGGGCTATAAGTTGAAACTTGAGAAGTATTTCGATTTTTGGCCGAATTTTTACTGTCAGAATCCATTTTATCTTATGCTTTTAATTATAAAACAAGAAACAAATTGTAACTAAAAATGTGCTGGCAGAGTCGCGCACGCCGGACGATAATACAGTATGATATGACACGGTAACAAACTAAACAGTGAATGCGGTGCGGGCGCGCTGTTCAGCTTTGTTTTGATCCGAGCTTGCACGAACACTCACGGAAACACCCGACTTCTTATTTATGTTATGTTATGGCGAACTTTGTACTGTTAATATACAAGGTATATAAAAAATTATGGACTGTTCTAGTGAAGTTGACGTTCGGTGCGTCATAATTAATATTTGTTAGGTGTATTGTTATAGTACGGAAAAATTATACTACACATTGAACACGCCCCCGGGATTGCTAATAATTCAATGTTTTTGTTTTTTGTTTTTGTAAATGGCATCTCGCAGTTGACCTAAAGAGGTCGTGACTACTTAACCGGGCTATCCTGTGGTTGCCTTTGTACATATACAAGGTATCTAAATAATTATGGACTGTTCTAGTTAAGTTGACGTTCGGTGCGTCATAATTAATATTTGTTAGGTGTATTGTTGTAGTACGGAAAGATTATACTACACATTGAACTCGCCCCCGGGATTGCTAATAATTCAATGTTTTTGTTTTTTGTTTTTGTAAATGGCATCTCGTAGTTGACCTAAAGAGGTCGTGACTACTTAACCGGGCTATCCTGTGGTTGCCTTAAGTAAACTTAAAGCCTCCAGCCAGGGCTTAAAACTAATTAAAACTAAGCGAATGCACGCTAAGGGCACCCCCTGTGGGGTAAGACCCTCGGCTTAGGGCGTCGCTGAGAGAGGGCAGCAAGATGGGACAGGCTGGATCGAATTTTTATTATTAATGCTTTAATGAGCACGGCGTTTCCTAGGACTATCTCTGAGAAGAAAGGCCGAAACAAACTCAGAGGTTACCGTCGGGGGTTTAAAGTTACAGGCTCAGCTACAGCGCGGGCTGGCGCTTCATAGAGCAAGGGTCTGGGCTGGTTCAATGAACTTTCCGACTATAGTTATCTGTGAATGAGGTTCTCAAATAATTGTCATGCCATGATGTGAAATTGTTGCCCATTGTTTTATTTTTAAGTGTGATGGTAATTGTGACGATTAAAAAGTAAAAAAAAATATATGTATAGAGAGCTCAATCAATAAGTCACTCCAAAAGGAGATCGATAGTTAAACAAAAATGCCATTTGTTAATAAGAAAAAGTTGATTTTTGTCAAATTAAAATCAAAAGTGACATTCACATTACATACACAGTGTCGTAGAGAATCTAAATAAATTCGTTATCAAATATTAAAGAAAAGCAGTAAAGAAAGCTACAATCATGAAGATACCTTACGTAGTGAATATGAATACCCGTGAGGTGTACTCCACACCAGTAACTATGAGTAACTCGGTTGCAGAGGCTTCTCGCAAAATCAGAGCTGAGGATTTCGAATGGGATAATAATTTTACGCCTCAACCACTTACTTTCTGCGCTGCTCTCGTTCTGTCCAGGATGTTTAATAGACTCAATCCTCTTCAGAAAATCCTTCAAAAAGACGTCGATATATTGATGGACTTATACCCAGCGGATATCCAGTTGAAGTGCAGCGTACCCTACATTAAGGTTCATATTATGCAACTATGTATAATCCTTTCGTTTTGAAAACAAGTCGCTTTTCGAAACAAGAAGTAGGGCAGTGTGATCTCAAAGCATTCCTTCTTATTAACTTTAAATAACTATAAATGGTATAAAACAATTTGATTTTGTTTTAGGACGAGCATTATTGGAATAGGTCATTCCATTCCAAATACCCATCAAGGGTAGAGCTGGGGAAGATATTCTGGAAAGGCAAATTTTTATCGGCTTGCCTTCAAGATTACTTGGAATCTGTAAATCCTGACGTTTTTAGAGAAGACGAAGCTGTAGAACTTGCATCACTGGTAACACGTGTTCATGTTATTTTTTTATCTCCTGGGGCCACATTATGAAGTATAGTAACATAGTAATGCCATCATGATTCTAGTCCGAAAAAGGGATGGTGCTATCGGCCGTGTATAGCTCCGTCTCTCTTACACCGGAATCATGATGGCATTAAACCGTCACAATACAGCATGTGTCTCTTCCCTGTACCCTGTTCTGCTTCCCTTTATCCCACAGTACATAGCACAACACGTGTTTTCGAGTTGTGCTACTTACTGTGGTACTAGGTACCTAATGCAATGGGAGTTGCTGGCTGAGCATTACTTAGGAATAGGTCATCATCATCATCATATTTCAGCCGAAAGACGTCCACTGCTGGACATAGGCCTCCCCCAAGTACCTCCAGTTCGACCGGATCTGTGCTTCTCGCACCCAATGGGTCTTCACAAGGTTGTCGGTGTGGGAGGCCTTCCAAAGCTACGTCTTCCGGTACGCGGTCGCCACTCCAGAACCTTTCGGCCCCATCGGCCATCTGTTCTGTGAGTAATGTACCCTGCCCACTGCCACTTTGGCAAGTTTGGCAATTCTTCGGGCTATGTCGGTTACCTTGGTTTACCTGCGGATCTCTTCATTTCTGAGGGGCAATTCTCGTAATTTTAACACCGTTCACAGTCTGATCTCAGTCTCAGTCTGTCAAAAAATACTTCTAATTTCCCTACATTTTGACAAGTTTTTGACATTTGTTTGTCGCCGAGATGAGACTGCGACTAGATTTTGAACGTTTTAAATTACGAGAATTGGCCTTCTGATTCAAACACGCAGGGAAACTTCAAGCACAGCCCTCTCCATTGCCCTTAGGTTAACTTTAAGCCTTAGGCCTTAGGGAAAGGTATAGGCTGAGAATAGACCAAGTCATAAAATATAATTCCTCTTTACCAGGTCAGTCCATACATCTACTTCTTAGGATTGAATCAGCTGCAAATAGTACGCCAACCGAAACCGCCCTTACCTTCCGACATGGTGGTAGAAGATACATGTGAATTCAGTGTACCTAAACTTTATGACCATATCCCCATGGAGCCAGTTTTGGCTAAATTATATAATCTTCGGGAAATATCTCTAGTCTTTGGGATAAACGATCTTAGAGATAAATATCTAACAAGGTATTTCGAATTTTCGCTGGCTGATTGCGAGTCAATTTGTCGAGGATTAGAACATTTGAGCCATTTAAAAATATTTCGCATCAATCGCAGTAACATAGATTGTTCGAAAGTTAAGTTAATCCTTCAAAATCTTGTGAAGAAGCAAAGCATTGAGGAACTGGATTTCAATCATTGTCAAATCGGTGATTACGGGATGAAGGCACTCGGCGGTTTTATTTTCATTCACAATAACGTGAAAGTGGTTAGAATTGCCAATAACAGATTTAAGGAAGAAGGAATACAGGGGATAGCTTATGCTCTACAGATGAAACCAGCTGCTCCCATCGAGCTTTTAGGTAAGTGTGCATACACACGAGCGACACGCGGCGACGACAGGCAACTGCAGCCGTCCACAATTTTTTTTTCGGTGTGGCATCGGGCTGTTCCACCTATGAGGTTGTAGTCTGCTTAACCGGGCTTGCCTGTGGATGCGTGGATGTGGATGGTCAATAAATTAAGGCTTCCAGGCAGGGCGCCGTCGACAACATGACGCACGTGTATTTAAGTTTATTGTAGCACCTTACTTAAGTACACTAGCGACACGTTGTCCACGGCAACCGTCGATGCTTGTTGAAGGATGCTGTTGTCGACGAGTGTTGCTCGTGAGCACTGAAGTGATAAATGTGTTTATGGTGTGTCCTGTTGTTCATCCTTTCAGTGTTAAAGAGGTATTTACTATCTTCTTCTTATTTATCGTATTGTTCTAATAGGTAATATTAATTTCTTTGAGAAATTTGATATTATGTTCTTTCAACAGATTTCAGCTTGAACCCAATGTCTCTAGACTGTGCGACCATGTTTGCGGCAGCTTTCGTCAGGTGCAAGGAAAAACCACAAACTTTGATCGTGAATTCTTGTGGTTTTAGCGGACCATCGGCTGAGAAGGTGCGATTCTCTTTTCTACTAAGAATATCATAGTTAAGGTCAGGGGCTTGTGGCTAATAACAGCCGCACGGGACGATCGATCAGGTTAAGCTACGCTTGCCACGGTTGGTCCTTGGATGAGTGACCATCTTTACATACCAAGACCTCTCCGTGCCTCGGAAAGCACGTTAGGCCGTTGGTCCCGGCTGTCATTCGTGGATCTTTGACAGTCGTTATGGGTCGTCAGTAGCCCGAAAGTCTGACAACCAGTCTTACCAAGGGGTATCGTATTACCCTGGATCTCGGTTGTGGAGGTTAGATAGGCAGTCGCTCCATGTAAAATACTGGTATTCAGCTGCATCCGGCTAGACTGGAAGCCGACACCAACATAGTTGGGAAAAGGCTAGGCAGATGATGATGAATATCATAGTTAAGGTTTTGAATAGCCCCCTTTACACATACGCTCTTTTGTGCGTTAAAGCGTACAGCAGTGCCCAGTCACCAGGCGCAGGCCTTTCCTGTCCAGGCGTAGTAACCTTTTGGTTAGCTTGCCATCCTATGATGGCATGGCTTCCTTGGACTGCCTGCTACCCGGTGACGAGGACCACCAGTTTTCTGCTTGTGTGTGGGTGTGCTTCTGTAGCGTAGTTGGTTGTAGGGGATGGTATGAGTTTGACACCTGATTTTTTAACCGACTTATAAAAAAAGAGGAGGTTCTCAATTCCGATGTTTATATATATTTTTTTTAAATATAATTATGTTCGAGCATAAGTCCGTCATACATATACACCGTGACTTTTTAGTCGTCTGACAACGGCAGCCCACTTCATGTATCCAATGACTACTAAACATTCATAACAAAAAAAATGGCATTTAAGAGAAAAAAAAAAGAAAAAAATATTCATTATTATGATGCATAACGTAGTTGAAACATTCGAAACATTCTGTTGCGAGCGAAGATCTATCTACTCGACTCGTGCGATGGTTAGGTATGTTCTACTGTTTGATACGTAAACATTATTAACAGGATGTTTCATAATTCTAATGTATTATTTATTTTTCTTTGTATCTATTATCTTAATTAATGGTAAAAAAAACACGCCTAGAGGTATTTTATGTCGGATACATTGAGTGGACCACCTTTGTCAGACGACTTAAAAATCACGGTGTATAGACGGACTTGCAATTTTTTTTTTGTTCGTACGAAGTTTATTCCGAAATGGTCCCATTTAAATTTCTTAAAGATCTGATGATGAGTTTCGGAGACAGACAACAGAACTCGGAACTCAATAAATGCCAGCAAATCAACCGCGATTGCTGATATCGCTTATTTAAGCATTGTTTACGCAATCACACAACATAATACGTGTATCACGCCAGACCCTCTAAAGGGGTACGCAGATGTGTTCAGTAGATGTACCACGGTACACCCTCATTTCTATCAAAGTTGTTATTGTGGTACCTCTAATCTTGTAAGTATATTTATATGAATTTGTGTGTAAAAAAAGAAAGGTTGTTAAATTTTTTTTTTCTTGTCTGTTTAGATGGCGGGTCTTCTCAGCTTAAACCGGGGTCTAACTAGACTGGATATGGCGGCTAACGATTTGTCCGGTGAGGCCGAGGCAACTCTTATCCGTGCTCTGGAGCGAAATAGGAAGGTTCTCAGAATTGACCTGCGTAGAACTCGTAAGATTCATTCATACTTTTCTTTTTCAACTATCTTAAAGCTAACTTCTAAACACAGGTCGTAAATTACAAAACAATAAATAAAAGCATGCATAATTCAATTAAATTTATTATATATTCATTTAGAAATCTCAGAAGAAGGCCAAGCGAAGATAGAGGAACTGCTTCTGCGCAACAAGGACCTGATAGGGCAGGAGATGGAGCCAAGTGACGACATCCCACCGCTATATCTCAACGAACCAGAATATCTTATATGGGAATACAATCCCAATAATCCCGACTATATCCCAGGAAGGTATCCTTCAAGGGTACCTGAAGTATAGAATGTATTTAGAGAAGTTTCTTAGGAACCTACCTACACTGTGTCGATTTAAACTTACGAACATAATATTATTGTATTTGTTTATCATTTTTAGCTGTTGATTGTCTTTTATACAAATTACTAGCAGCGCCCCGCGGTTCCATCCGCATAAGTTTCGATGCCGAAGGAATATTGGAATGAAAGGTATCCTATGTGTTAATTCTGGTTATAAAATATCTGTGTCCCAAATTTCGTCCAAATTCGTCCAGTCGTTTTTGCGTGAAAGAGTAACAAATATCCATCCATCCTAACAAACTCGAGTTTATAATATGTATTAACTAGGATTTAGTTTGCCCTAAAAATAAAATACATACCAGCCTAGTATTGTCCCACTGCAGCGCAAAGGCGTCTTCTCATACAGACTAGGCACGAGCTCTAATCACAACGGTTGCTCAAGATGGGTTGGCGATTTCTGACTTATATTAACTACTATACGGCCGACCGCTTAACTGAGACGTTGCCTGAGGTAGCTGCGCGGTGCGGGGGTGATAGTTGTCACATCGATCGCTGAATCGCTGAGCTCTCGCGTCACGTCACCACACGGCTTTACACACACGCTCTATCGCGCGTGAAACAACAATCGTGCGTCAAAGTGCGGGCGTGAAAATATTTTGAAGGGAAAAGGAAGGCCTCCAGTGTGGCGTAATGGTGGTTCAGTGCCTTCCCCGCGCAATCCTGTACGCTCCAAAGCGCTCGCGAAAGAGCGTAAGTGTAAAGGGGGCTATTAGGCAGGTTCTTCTGCTGAGAAACTCTTTCACACTCTGTCCTTAGATACTAGAATTGGAACAAGCGCACTAATGCGTAGTTTTTTTTTTTTAAATCTTTATTATTAGTTATATTCTTGTATTTTGAATCTCTGTAATAACTTTAATGAGAACTTGACCTTATTTGACTTTGTTTGATCTAAAGTTCGGCCCCTTAAACGTATAATAATGTGATAAACTTAATGTTTGTTTAATACCTAATTTTTTTAAATAAAATTCCTATTATAAACAGTAGATATAATGTGGTGTTTACAGAATAGGTATGCGTTTAGTTAGTCATAATATTTTTTTTCTAGTTTACTGTTTTTCACATTGAATTCGTATTATTCATTTTGTTGTATGCAATAAACGTTTAAAATCATGAACCGCTTTTTGTTTTGAGCAATAGGACACGTAAACGATCTTTAAATAATTTATGGATATAAAGTGCTATTTGCAGGGGCTCGTGGCAAAATAATAAGAGTAGTATAGAATGCATAGCATAGCATGCATAGCATAGTATGCATAGCATAGTATGCATTGCATAGCATAGCATGTACAGCATAGTATGCATTGCATGCATATCAAAGCATAGCATAGTATGCATAGCATAGCATGCATAGCATAGCATGCTTAGCATAGTATGCATAGCACGCATATCAAAAGCATAGCATGCATAGCATAGTATGCATAGCATGCATAGCATAGTATGCATAGCATAGCATGCATAACATAGCATGCATAGCATAGCATGCATAACATAGCATGCATAGCATAGAACAAAATGTACTGCGCTATGTAACGTACTGTTGTAGTGTGCTGCTGCTGCTGTATAGCATTTTTTTTCTCTTTTACTCTTGCACACGCTGTCTACATCACTATCTATCTACTTTCCTATAGCAAGTATGCTGTAAGTATGGTCGATTGTAATTACTCTATTTAGATGTGAATAAATGAATTTGAATTTGAAGAGATTTCTCAAGAAATAAGAATCTTTGTACCTATTTTTCTGTTATTTTTTTCTTATCTGTTTATATATGTGTGTACATAAATGGTAAAATATAATAAGTATAACTAAAAGTTTGGTTAGCTATGATAAAACATTATATTTCGTCAATTATTTATTTAGGTCTAAATTAACATTAATGTGTGTTCTTCAAATGGATTTTTTGTTACATTCTTCGTATTAGTTTGTTTGGCCGTTTCGTCAGTAGGTCGTCGTCACGGGGTAGGCGTAAAAGGACTCCACGCTCCTTTTTTCACAAATATTTAGTCAAGTAAGTTTATGACATTTTATTTTCCTCAAAAAATATCCTTTGGAACGCAAGAGTATTTGTCAATAATATACACGCTAAGGGTGCCCTTAGCGTGTAGTCGCTTAGTTTTTAAGTTTTGTTATGCCCCCGACCGATTTCGGTCTCGGTGGCCAGTCTCAACGGAGATTAGCCAGGTACGCAGGAGATATTATAGTGCACAAGTGTGTGCGTAAACACAGGTGCACTCTCTGTTCCTTTATTCTCATAGTCCGATGGGACGGCAATCCAACACGACCGAGAGATCAGGCGCAGAACCAACGGCTTTACGTGCTTTTCGAGTATTAAACCGCCAATTTTCAAACTCCGGATTGTTACTAAGAAATTCCTAATGGAAATACTAATAACACTTTATCAATAAAACTATAATGACAAACATAAACTTAGCTCACTATGTACTCTTAGGTATTTTAAGCAGCCTTATGTACAGTCCGTTAACAGTTATTTTACCTCTGACAGCCAGCAACCCAACGGCAACTTTTGACGGCACAGTTGGCGCAGTGGCTGAGCGATCGACTTGCGTGTTGCGGGTTCGGTTCCCGCACGGAACAAATATTTGTATTGCCTACAGGTAGTTGTGCCGGGTCTGGATGTTTTTGTAAAAAAAACTTTATTATAATAACAATAAAGATCACTATAAAATAACTGTTAGTGGGATGTACGTACCTACACATCTAGTAGGTATGCCAGGGTGGTTTTTTTCAGTGTTTGGGCAAGGTTGGAAAAGCGCTAAAGCTAAGGAAAGGAGCAACAATATTTTACCCGGCAATTTAAAAAAATATACTTTTAGAATTTACCAGATTTACAAGAACAGACCGCTGGAATGGAGACTGCGTATCGGCAAGGATAGTGTGGGACGCCCCCCAGCTAGATGGACGGACGACCTAAAGTTGTTGTTGCTGGGACGGACTGGATGCGGAAGGCAGGGTCAGGGTGTTGTGGCACAGCCTGCGAGAGGCCTATGTCCAGTAGTGGACTGCGGTAGGCTGATGATGATTGTTTGACAAGAGCAGACCTTAAACCGTTGCAGCTACAGGAAAACGTGCTTAGAAACGTCCACAAGTTTATGAGTAATTACTAACAACATTCACAGATTTTCTTGCTGATTGTGTATTTTTTTGAACATCTTCAAAAGCATGTATAGGTAATATTTAAAATCAATAAGTCAGGCAGTTTCTTGAGAATGTTTTTCTGCAACTGTTTTTCCTTTAAGGTACCTGCTCTTACTGCCCTTCCGAATATCCAGCCTGTATATTATAAAAGTGTATTTTTCTTAATATTGCCGAGTCAGATTTTGACGCCCTTTTGCACAATAGTTAATCCTTAAACAAACACCAAAACCATAGATCACTGTCGCCCAGTCTCCTTTAAATATATTTTTTAAAACAAATGGCTGCCTACGAATTAGGAATTTCCACTTGAATCAGCTGTGAGAACTGAATTTTACTTGAAAAGTGAATTTTGTAGACTTTTTACAAAACTTTCACCAGTTCTTCGCGGGCGGTCCATAGAAATATAGATCCCAATCCATGCCACCAATCATATCATCGGGAATGTAAAGTTCGTAGTAGTAATATAAGAATCTGTGTTGTGAGTGACAGTAGGAGATGCGTGGCACGCAAATCTGGAAGGCGAACGCAGAACTTCGTAACAAATCGGTTTCGAACGCCATTGCTCTCAATACGATACATGTTGGTATCCTAAATACATCGAGCCAGCCCTGAAAAGAAAAAACAATCAATTTCAGAAATTATGAAGTGAAAAATAACTTAAACTTTTTTTTTCTTAAACTGTTTTCGTTCTTAAACTTTTTTTTTATTAGCCAGTAATAGCCCACTGCTGGACAAAGGCCTCCCTACTCTCTTTTCACCTTTGTCTTTTATAGATTTAAAAATAAAATTTGGGGTTGAAAGTTCCGATAGTTTGGGGCTAGATGAGTCGAGAAACGTACATAAAATGGAGCAACTAATAATAAAATGAAACAAAATTTTTAGAATGAAAAACCAAAAAGCAAAAGGAAATCCTAACGGGGCAAGAGGTCAGTTGAACTGCGGGAACGGGACGCCCCGATGCTTTCATCGCAGATCTTTCGATCACAGCTTAAAATTGTTCTTACAACAGGTCGGAATCTTAAATATGTCACTTCTCTAAAACTGTGACATTATTTTCTGTTAATTTTTAATAAATGATGGATATTTGACACCAGTAAATTACATTTTCAATTACTGAGTCATAAATGATAACAATTGCTACCGGAATAACCTCAACGATGGAAAAACAAACGTCATGACGGGTAGGGTTGTTATACTTGTAGACTCTTTGCAAAAAAAAAAGGTGTCAGGCCCAGAAGATCTTACCAATTTAATTAATATGACCAATTAGTTTAAAATACAGTCATTCTGCCTCTACATATACGTCTTGCGATCGCATTCTACTGCTACGTGCGATAGGTATAAACATAACAAGAATACGGTTTAGCACTCAAAATTGAACCTTGCGCAATCAGCCTACAGGCGTCCTTTCATCGAGAGGGAGTGGGCTAATTGTGGACTGGACATAGGCCTCCCGCAGGCTGTGCCACAACACCCTGTCCCCCGCCTTCCGCATCCACCACGCGGGCCTAGTGCGGGTTGGTAGATGTCACATATCTTCGAATTTTTGTTCTAGGACATGCCATTTTCCTCATAGTGTTTTCCTTCACCGTTTTGAGAACAGTGATGATGCATTATTTAGACAAAATAAAGCGCCTGTCTGGATTCGAACGCACGACCTTACAACCCGTAAGTCGGGACCGACACCACACGGTTACCACACCACTGCTCTTCAAAGTTGAACTTTACTGATATGAACTTAACAGTCATGAAATGATGCGACAGCCTACTGAACCGCGACCACGAAATGAAAGGTTATCCACAGCGCTCCATTGCACCCTTAGTTAAAAACCGTGTCTATTGTTTTGTTCGTACCGAAACAAAAGTTGAAAGAAAACCATGATATTAATTATTACTGAAAACCATAGCTATAAGAATTTATTTTTCTATGGTGAAAACAGACACTTACTCTGACGATCACTTTTCCCAGTACACTCATGTGATCTATATGGGTGTGCGTATAAAATATCTTGGACTTCTTTTGGCAGTCACCAAAATAATATTCACTGTGAGTGTATTCTGGAAAAAGATGTTCATGCTTGATAAATAAGTTATTTTTTTGTGTTGACACACACTGCATATTGATTGTTGCATACACAGGTAAACATTACAAATGTTTGTATAGAAATTTTTGTGAAGGGGTGTGCAATTATAAATTAGACTACCTAGGTACCTAATAGAATCAGGCCTCCAATCAACAGCCTATCGCAGTATTCGCAGTCCACTACTAAACATATACCTCTCCCAGACTGCGCCACAACACCCAGTCCTCCATCTTCCGCAACCAGTCTGTTCCACCCATTTTCTTAAGGTAGTTCGGATCAGCCGATCGATTCGATCGAAAAGTTAGGTGAAGTGACCTTAGAGTGAGCTGTCAACAATGTCAATCCCTAGCATTAGTTGGAATGACCGCTCACTCCACGCTCACTTCACCTTAGTTTTCACGGTGAGATGGTTACAGAATCGCACTGCTGGTGTTACTATTAAGAAATAAAAAATTCAGTTTAATTATTTGTTTACTGTTTAGTTAAAATCTAACTATTTATGATTAAATAGTTTAAAAACTCATACTGGTTTCTTTCGGGGAGTTGTAGAGAGTTAAGTCTGCTATCGACGTAAAAAACTGCCAACATGAACCCCAAGTAGCTGAAACAAATATATTATAAACGCATTATTATTACTGACTGTGCAAGTTCTTTTCATTCAGTAGCTCACTTATTTAGCTAATATTAATAAAATTCGTTAGCTCAACTGGCGCAGTGGCTGCTTTATATATATATTTTTTAACTAGGCTATGTTATGTCCCACTGTTGGGCAAAGGCCTTCCCTGTTTCCTTCCAAACCTCCCCTATCTTGTGCGGTCTCTGGTCATGTTGGCCAACATGATCATCATATCACCTTCGCCGTGGTCTACCTCGACGGCAATGTCCTCTGTCAGACCCGGAGAGATGGACAAACCGTCACTCACTGAACTCTGTCAGACGTCCAGTGAGTTAGGGTATTTGCCCATCTCTCCGGGTGCATTCTGTTTTATTAACATAAAAAACTTGAGAGGTGTCAAGGGACACCCGGATGGAACGAAGTATAACTGGCTTGCTTTCTATAAGAGAGAGAGAGAAAGACAGAGAAACACGCGCACGCCGCACGGCTTACAACTATAGCAAAAAGTGTCGTTCCAACTTTTGGTCTTAATTTTTACCGTCTAGCCCCCTTTCGCAACGCGCGATTAGGAACTTCGTTCCAATAACATAATCAGTCTATAACGTTCCCACTGCTGGGACACGAGATTTCAAACTTAAATCTATGTCGTTAATCATGTTTGGTTCACATCACCAATGCCGCCGATGCCGCGATGTACGAATCTCGCCGACAGATACGGATGCACACGTGTCGACCAATGTCAGTGCCAAATCAGCACAGCATCGTGAACGAGTGCGAGTGTAGTCACGTGGGACGGACGTCACAAAATAGTGTAAAAATAAAGACTTACCTGTTAAAATAATAATGTACGTTTTCACTAAGAGGTGACTTGAATACTTCATGTTGCAATTGCGATCAGAGCACGATCTGCACCCCAACTCGAATCCATCGTCGGTTATATACTACCAGTTTATTTACAGTAATCACAAAAACACTTGCTTTCATGTGAAATAACACCAATAATAATAAAAACATGTGAAAGTTGAGAAAGAACAACAAACCAAATATTTCGACTTGGTTGGTATGTGGAATGTGAACTCGGCTATCATTGTACCGACAGTCGTACCGGTCAATGGCCGAAAGCCTCGAAGTTCAGAAGGCAGACTCATCCATTAGACAGGTCACTAGACTCGTATTGTGAGCAGGTTCCTGTCTCCGGAGCCCTTAATACTAGTAGCTTGGATCCTGCTATCGACATGGTGTAGGTATCCCTATTTTTTATAATTTAAATTTCCTCTTTTTAAGAAATATTTAAAAATGTAAAACTATATAAGTTCCTAATAAAGAAAATAAAATAAAAAATAAATAAAATAAGTATGTGTATATATGTCGCAGATGGATTGGAGAATCCACTGGATTAATAAACCGCTAGTCGTTTTACAAAATAGCTCCGTTACGAGTAATACAACTGGACGATTTAACGGTTTTACATAATTACTGAACTCTAACACGCAGGATTGTTGTATTATTTAGGGCTGACTTTTCAATCGACAGATATTTTTTATTCGTGGAATAAAATTGACGTCTGACAGTTCTAATATTTTTTTTTTATTAAAAAAAAAAACCGTTGCCCCACACTAGGAATTACTCTTGTATCGTGGGTACGTTTACAAACATTTAAACTCAAATACACAAACGGCCAGACCCGGAACCCGTAGGCAATACAAATATTTGTTCCGTGCGGGAATCGGACCCACGACACGCAGCGCAGTCGATCACTCAGCCACTGCGCCAACCATGTCGTAGTATGGAAGAACAGTCAAAAATTCAAAATTATTCCTCCGATAAAATTATCTGGCGTTGGAAAAATCAGCCCTTGGAGGTATAGATTTCTTATTTTTAAAAAGAGAAACGAAAATAATTAAAATATTATTATTATAAAATATATTAAAATATTGTTTTCTAATGTCAGCTGTTGATTTATTAAGAAGTATAACAAGGTTAAAGTTGTTATAGATTAACTTTATTATTATTATTTAAGTCAATATAGCTAATAATTCACTCATTTTCATTGAAATTTTGTAACGATAATTTACATAAGTAAACACCTACCTTTATAATAATAGTAATAGTTCAATATATTTGTTTGTAACAGTAATTATTGCCTTTTATGTTTTTTATTTCAACATGGTGAACGCTTATTGTGACTGCAGAAAAGCCATTCTGCATTAAGTCCAAACGTGTGTAAGCAGTTTTGTATAACGTTGCGCATTGACAATCCAGCTGAAGGTTGTTCAGTTGTTTTACATAACGAAGCTGTTTTGTGAAACAACTAGCAGTTTTGTAAAATAGCGGATTCTACCACCCATCTGCGACATTACATAAGAATGAATAATTTTTTTTTTAAAGGAAATAGTAACAAAATGAATCAATCATTTTCTGTATTATTATAATACCGTGAAACATGCCAACTTTGCCCCCAAAGGAAACTTTGCCCGAAGTACAATGTATAAGCATATCTTTGATGTGCAAAAATATCTTAATATTATTGCAACATTGATTGACTTTGGTGGAAAATAGGTTATGTGTATGGCAATACTGACTATCGTGTTTGTTGCTAACTTCGCTTAGTAACTTGTTGGAACTCGTCGAGTGAGGTGCCTGTTTTTGCGGGCAAATTTTAGTGCAAATTTCAACGTACATTCTGCGAGATGGCGAAAACACAGGTTAGTTTACTTTACGACATGTCATAGAAAATCATTCGGAGAGTATATTACTGTTAGTGTCGTTGCTCAGGGTCTTTTAAAACTAAAGTTATGATGATGGGCAAAGTTATCTAGTAATGTGCAGACTTACGATTGACAACATTGCCCGCCATCAAAAAAGGCTTAGGGTTGGCACTTTACGAAACCTTGTATTTTTTTCCTTTTTTAATTTATGGCTGCTGAGCGTATTTAATTTTAAACATAATTGGTATTTAATTAATATATCATTTAAGTACATACATATAAGTAGTTTATACATATTTAAGTATTTATTTTATTATTACTTCTAATATTTTTTGTTGAGAGTTGCATGGTTTGTTTCAGAAAAATAAACATAAATCTCGAATTCGACAGAGGAAGTCAAGACGAATAATTGGATCCAGGGCATATAAAAACTACATTGAAGAAATGTTAAAACTTGCATGTGAATCAGTAGAATCATGAATCAGGAAAAATTTCTTCACGAGATGCTAAAAAGTAATTTTGGCTCCCCGCTTACTAAAGTGGATCTAAAGCTTGTAGTTCATGAGATCACATGTTCAAGAATCAGATTCCCGGCGATGCATGGTGTCGGGGGTTTTTGGCGAGAAATGCTGAGAAATTGACTGTGAGAACCACTTAAAATATTTCAAAGGCGAGAGCAAAAAAGGGACCTCAAGAAAAAAAGTGTTACTTATTGTAATTTAATTTTTTATTAAATACTAATAAGCGTGAAACATATTTATTTTTATTTACCTAAACACATATTCTTTGTAGAAAACAAAAAAAAACAGAGTAAGATTTTTACTATGTACCAACCCTAGCACTTTTAAAAGGCGAAATGTAGAATGTATGAAAAATAGAAAAAATGTCAGGGTAACATTGCCCAGTCATTTTAGTCAGAAACTTTACATAGTGTCGTCTACATTCCTAAAGTAAACGCCATCTTTACCAAAATTCTTGTACTGGTTTTTATGTCATCTGCTTAAAGGCCGTATTTCCGTCAAAAATCCATGTGGGCAAAGATGGCTAAAAGTCCAGATAACTTTGCCAGCCAACAAAATCGAACAAATATTGAATTAAATGTTGATTATTAGTAAATTTAGCTATACTAACACATGCACACGATCTTACAGTTGTAGCTGATGAAGGAAAATACTTACGTCTCCATAGAAAAATCTTGTTAAAATTGTAATTATTCGAAAAAAGTGGGCAAAGTTGGCATGTTTCACGGTACTTACACCTACTTACAGCCAACCTTATATAAGTGGTTACTATTTAACATACACACACTTTTATGTCGTAGCAGTAAGGGTGATTTTCATAGTGCTAAGTTATCCGACTATAGCAAAGCCAAAGGAGGGTTTTGATATTATAACGGGATATGTATGTTTATATGTATCTGTTCCCTCATAACTCCTAAACTACTCGTATTTTGACATACAAGGTATCGTTGGAAGCGTCAAGTGGTTCCGCGGGTTAAGGATCCAACAGGGCGGCTTCTACTGGAGGTAAAGTGTAAAGGACAAAAAATAAAGATTAATATGCTCCCAGACACCTGAGGGGTAATTCTCGTAATTTTATGAACGTTCACAGTCTGATCTCAGTCTCAATCTGTCAAAAAATACTTCTAATTTCACTACATTTTGACAAGTTTTTGACATTTGTTTGTCGCCGAGATGAGACTGCGACTAGATTTTGAACGTTTTAAATTACGAGAATTGGCCTTCTGAATCAAGCCACCCTGCATATTTTTGTTTAAAAATTTCAATCTTTATAAATAGGTATGGTTAATGGTAGTAACAAAAAAAGCGATTTTAAAGTCAGTCACTCACAATTATTTTCGTTTGTCACAAAAAGAAAACATTTTAATCGCAATAAGTCGTGTTTTCGCGATTTTCAGGGACAAGCTTAGCGTGGAATTTGGAAAAAATAAATAAATAGTTTACATAGATAAAACGTTTATTTGTATAAAAAACCAGATTTTTTTATAAATAACCGGCGTCACAATGTCTTCGCACGTGGGTCGAGAACCATATCCTGAATTCATGCTAACAGTTTGCGCATCGATATCCCTTACAGCCTGTATAATACTAGATGAAGTAGATCCCATTATTTTCGACATTTGCTGTTACAAACCAATGAAACTTTAAACAAATAGTATTTGAAAGGCTTCTAGACGAAATAGAAAAATATTATATCCCATGCAAATCTGCATAGGTTTTAGAAAAATGCGGATTGGTAAAACGTTTCAATATACCAGGGAACGACACATGTCGAGCCAATCACTGCATTCAAGGCTTTCTTTTTCGTGTGATGAAGAGATCCATTGTCTAACACGAAGTCCATCAGGCCGTGGCGGCCATTTTGCGAAACTGGATCAAATTATTTGTCAATTTGGCATACGTATGTGTGTTTGCTTAACTGGTTTGTTTCTTTACGTTGCTTATGAATGAATGAATGAAATGCACCGGTCCCAGCGTGGTTAAACCAAACTCGATTAATCGAATGAACCCCTAGATTCGCACTAGTAGCTCCTGTAGCCTCATGTTCATGGTGCTACAGCGACCATTGCGTATCAAGGATTAGACCGGGGGGCGCGGTAATTGTAGGGAAGAAGTGCCCGAAGGAAGGGGAAGGATTTATGAGCCTACCGGATATGCATTCTAGAGTATTGGACTAGTGGAGAGATGGATGATATTTGTCTATGGATGGGCATCTTTTAACGACGTCGCGGCCAGGTGCTTCAGGTCGAGCTTCACCTGTGAATCTTTTGGCGGGGTTTCAACTGCTTTCTCGGCTCTTTTCTATGTCCTTACTCTGCTGTGTTAAATGTTGCTGTTTTCAATGTCTTCGTGGTTGTTTCTTTACGTTACTTAAGTACTTAATTGAAAGATGATATGGCTAGAAAGGGGAGCGACCGAGATGACGAGTACCAGAGAAATATGGAAGACCAAGACAAAGACATGTTGCGCGGACCCCATACCCCAAAATTGGGACAAGGGAGGAGAACGATAATTATGATGATTTATTTACCTTATTGAGTAGAGTAGCATATTAAATTGATCGTCATCATTAATTGTTGAGGCCTCTTTTATTTTACAGCTTCTGATTTCTGTGATAACTGATAAATTATATAGTTTTATCTGGTGACTTTTCCACATTCTACGTTAACCTGTGCTGAGCTACTTCTGGGCAAACCTTGGATATTTAATAATAATAATAATATCCCTGGACATTTCACACAGCGCCATCTAGTCCCAAGCTAAGCAACCTAATGCTTGTGTTATGGTAACAAGTTGGCTGATAAACTACTTATATACATTTTTTTTTTGGAAATAAATACATATTATAGATAGAAAAACACCCAGACTCAGAACAAATACATGTAGGACTTACAAATATTTGTTCTGTGCGGGAATCGAACCCGCGACACGCAGCGCAGCAGTCCGATCGCTCAGCCACTGCGCTAACCGTGTTGTCATTTTCAATTTAGATTTGTTTACATTTTGAAAATCTGGCATACACACAGTTTTTCTCGCTAGTTGTTAACAACTAATTAAGTCGTGATAAAATATACGCGCAACATTTTGTCATATTCAGTTTTTAGGTAGGACACCCATCTAGTCTTATCTGCAAGCGATTATTGTTAATTATCAGTAACTATTATGACAGGCTTCTATTAATGGCACTATAATAATTGTTTTAATAGCTGAAAGTTAACAACTTACCTTGGCCTAAAAAAGACACTTGGTCAGTTAATTTAATCAGCAATTGTCCTTAGTTATCAATCAATACTTAAGGATTTTTCTTATTAGTAACTACAAGATTTGATCTACATCAGCCTATTTCATACAAAATTACCTGGATGAAAGATGGACTTACTTGGTCAGGCAGTTTGAGTAATTTATACGTCTTCAAAAGACAATCTACATGGTCTTCACATGATCTGACTAAGATATGTCTGGGCTCTATAAGAGACTGTGATTTGATTTCGGCCTTTCTTCTCAGATTAGTCAGAAAGGAAACGCCGACCTCATCTAGTTTTTAAAACACGATTGACGTTTAAAAGTGTTTGTACAAATCTACTTACAAAAATAAAATCATTTATCATTTACATTGTTGTTATGAAACTCATAGATATTTACGATTGTATGGACTTCGTGGGATAGGTTTGAGATTCCTAGCCGATAGCTAACGGTTTTCATGAAGTCCCAATGACAAAAAATCTTTCCACGAAGTGTTGACATATTAATTGGGTTATATTATTTATTAGCCAATTGTGGGAATGCGCGAAATACTGTGATAACCTTAGTGCCATTTAATGTTATCTGAATTATTTGTTTCTATGTGTGCACTTAGTATATTTCTTTACACAAAATATTTAAAAACAATGAGCGGGAAAATTTCTTGAAGGTATTTTCTGTTTCCTTTGGTGATTGTTTGTTTATTTCTTAACCAATTCAAGACAACAAGTTGATGATTAGAGCCTCCTTGATGCATCTATATAATCTATAAATCTATCTATACACATGTGACTGTTTCTAAATTACCCTAGGCTGATAAAATTTTCGTTTTTCCTAATGTGAAATATCACAGCTAAGATCGGCTCTCCCTTAATCTATTTAGGTAAATGATGTATAATCAAGGGAAACCTATACGAATAATTTTCACAAGCAACTGTCATGTTTGGCGAGATCTTTCAATTGCAATATTGAACGAAAGGTTACTAACAACAGGTATTTACAAGCCAGCATTCCAACTAATGCTAGGGATTGCCACTATTGACAGCTCACTCTAAATTCACTTCACCTAACTTTTCACGGTGAGATTTTTACACAATTGATCGGCTGGTGTAAGTAGAAACGCAAGGAGTGGACGCCCTAGAAGGACATATAATGCCTTAATTGGTGATGTTCTTCAGAAAGGTCAAGTGCGTAGTACCTACCTACTCGCAACTAGTGTGCGTGCATGACTAGCGGGGTAATTGCGTAACTCCTATCAGTAGCAATGGCTTGCGTTTTGACAGTTCAACAACATTCATTGCGTTATTTACGTTGTTGACCAGACAACATTTTTCGAACATAAGAAGCAACGGGTCCTTCAAAATGATTTAGATTGATAGTGTGTCACGTAATTGGGGCTTGGGACTAAGTAATAACAGCCGCACGGGTCGATCGATCAGGTTAAGCTACACTTACCGCGGTTGGTTCGTGGATGGGTGACCATATTTACATACCAAGACCCCTCCGTGGCTCGGAAAGCACATTAAGCCGTTGGTCCCGGCTGTCATTCGTGGATCTTTGACATTCGTTACGGGTCGTCAGAAGCCCGAAAGTCTACTACTAAAATACTGGTGCTCAGCTGCATCCGTTTAGACTCGAAGCCGATCCGAACATAGTTAGGAAAAGGCTAGGCAGATGATGAATGTGTTACGCAATTAGGGTATATGAAGGGTGCCGTTCTGTAGTTTCTGCCTACCTCCATCATAAAAGTCTATAATACCTACTCGTATCTCCACTGAGAGAAATGGTTATTAGGTACTCATTATCATTACCTTATTCAGTGATCCAGAAATGTTTACAAAATAAGAACATCTTCGCTTATTAACTAGTCACGTTACTGCTGGTAAGTATAGATTGGATTATCGGTATCACAGTTACTTGCATACCTATAGGTATTCGTAGTATTGGCACGAATGTATTTACACCTATATATACTATAAGGATAAATGAAGGTTAACAAATCTTTATCTAAATAGCCTACTAACTATTCTATCGTATTATTGGTGTGTGGTGAAGATAAAGATAAGTATACCTCGTCTCACAGTACAGACGCCAGCACATCAAGCTACTACGATCTGTCAAATTTCTTTAATAGATTTTCAACTTTATCGCTAAGACATTAAGGTTCAAGGTTGATTGGAAAAATTTGACAGTTTCGGGTAGCTTGACCTGCTGGCGTCTGTACCTTACTGTTCACAGGTGTGTAGAGCTGCGACTTACCACAACACGTCATATCGATAAGTGGTCTTAAGAAATCAGTCAGAAGCCTGACAGTTAGGCTACCAGATACAACAAGGGGTTTCGTGTAACCCAGTAATTGGTCCATGGTAGCTGGTCCATGTAAAATACATAAGTGGTATTCAGCTGCATCCCGTTAGACTGCAAGTCGACCTCAAGGGTGGCTGGGACAGACTGTGTGCGGAAGCCAGAGGGCAGGGTGTTGTGGCACAGCCTGGGGGGAGGCCATTGTCCAGCAGTGGACTGCAATATACTGAATTGACAGCCTACCTGACCTCCACAATCCAGTTTCTGGATATTACGATACTCCTTCGTAAGACTGGTTCTCAGACTTTCATGCTTATGACTACCCGTAACGATATAGTCCTGGTTTTTTTATTCTGCCATTTTGATTTTATAACAACAAAACCTAGTCTATAACAAAGCGCACGACCTAGATGAGTCGATGCAAACCTCGTCTATTCAAATATATCCAGCTGATAGGATGCTTCGAAGGTATAAAGACAAGCAAAATATACATATTTACCTAGAAACGCCTGAAAAACATATTTACTGTCACGCAGCGGGTATTAAGACCGCCAGAAGGTTACAGAACGTTTGGGTGGCTATTTTTTTCATTCTCCTCGTCTAATACGGGTAATGAACAGCTACGTAAAGCCGATCTATTGTGTAAATATCTCACCGTAAAAACTTAGGCGAAGTGAGCTTGAGGTCAGTAGTCATTTCACCATGATGCTAGAGATTGCCGCAATTAGCAGCTCAATTCACTTAAGTTTTCACGGTGAGTTTTTTACAGAATAAATCGGCAGTTTTTATATAATAAAAATAAAAATACATAATGTATGTGCTATTTTTAAGCTACACAAGAACGCGTTGTATCTATCTATCCAAGTGCCTATTGTTCTAGTAGAAAATCGATGGAAAAAGTGGCTATCTGACACGGCTATCTGGCATCGAAGAGGCATCAAGTGTCCCTTTGTGGCAGCCGAGATGCCACTACTTGGTGCTATTGACCTGCCATGAACACCAATTTAGCTTTGATAGAGGATATGATAATATAGGTAGGTACCTAATATTTAGAGGGGCTAAATAATAACAGCTACTTTACAAAATTTGTTTTTTGTGACGATTCAAAGCACCCCCCTCTGGTAGGTACAGTCAACAGCAAAAATAGATGATCAAAATCAGAAATTCAATACTAATGAACGGAGTTCGCAGCTATATGGCAGCTGTACTAGTAGTAAATGTTTGGTATAATTTACAATCACATACTTTTGAATCACTTCGACGCCACACAGTTCTGACGCGAACTCCGTTCATTAGTATTGAATTTCTGATTTTGATCATCTACTTTTGCTGTTGACTGTACGTCTCTGATGGTTTAGGTCTAAATCGTGCAATAAGTCTTTTTTGTGTATTTGATGTTTATTACGTGATTTTTAGAACATTTTTATCAAACTCAAACTCAAATCATTTATTTCAATTAAACCATTTCAGGCACTTTTGAATTGTCAAAATTAAATAGTCGGTCAGTTAGTCAGAAAGTTGAAGCTAGTTGCCCATTCCAAAGCGTAGATCTCTATGGAGAAGAACGGGCAAGAAACTCCACGGACACTCTTTTAAATCAAGACATTTTTACAAAATCTTGGTTACATTATTCTTATTGCTTCTATATGTGAGAACGATGTAAAGAAACAAATTAAAATATAAAATTAAAAATATAAAATTAAAAATAAGCCCTGGCAGTTAAGAGATGACCAGTCTCAACAGATGGCGCCCGTTCACGAACATGACGCGTGGATCAGCACCACCCAGCTCAACCATTTCGTAGGGAACCGAATGATCCAACACACGCGCCACCACCAGTGAGACATTTAAGTGAGCATGACATATTCTCAACTGCCATGCTCTTTCAAGTCAACATCAAAATATAATAAAAAACGGATCCATGGTTCTTACATTTACAAAATTTTCAAAAATGCTTCTAAATTATACAAAACTATAGTTTGCAATTTAATTAAGAGACGAGAGAAAAAAAAAATTACTTACTACCAATCATGAAGAGGTATTTATATATACATATATAGGTATTATATCATGAGATTATGCTCATTTTAGAATATTAGTTCCACGGACGCTCACGTTGTTATCAGCTCCAAAATGGCAAAAATCAATTGTCTTCGTTTTTAACCGCCGACGCAAAAACGACGGTGTGTTATAAGTTTGTGTTATCGATAGTATGATGTTCAGCGTACTCGAATAATAAAGATCAGTGGTACACACGGCTACACATCAAGCTATGCAAAACCAGTATAGGCTAACCGTTCATTGTGTGAAAATATCATACAAAGTGAGGCCAAGACAAACTGGTTTTGTATAGCTTGACGTGTAGCCGTGTGTACGAACGGTTTATCAAGCTATACAGCATGTATCAGAAAGTTGTGGTTAAAATTATGGGTGTGATACAGACTACCTATCAATTTCCTTCATGGGATCAACATCGTAATCGCGAAAAAATTATAAGCTGCCCCAAATAAAACTTTAATACTTTCTCGACCAAAATACCTATATATTCATGTTGTAGGTATATTTCCAGTATAAGCTGACTTCTCATTGTACAGAAAGCGATACATTGCGATGCTGTAAATGTATCGCTATACCCGAATGGATTCTTGACATTATAGTGTTAGGACAGGTGCACTATATTTTTGCCTGTCTGCAATGATTAGTTGATTACTCAATCAAATTGAACCTATTTATCGAGTAGATATAGCTCAAGTAAAATAGGGTCGTTTTCAGTTATCTACTGGATATTTTATCACCACTTGAGATCTTTATCTAATCTCCCACTATACGTCATTAAGGGCGAATTTCATCAATGATACTATTCGCGGTCAGCACATCTAAACGACGTTCATGATCTGTTAGTTTCATCATTGTTCGGGAATATTGATACTGATAGCGCTTGATTTTGACCCAACTTAATTTTGATAAAAATAGCATCCAATAGCATAGCATAGCATTTCAATTTCAAATTCTTTATTATTTCTGAAGTAATCTTGACACAGTCATAATTATTTTAGAGTATCTATTCAACGCATCTGAAAACTATACACGAAAATGGCTTCTGTTCAATTTGAAAATCCCCATGCAGCTAGGTGTATGAGCAGAAGGCTAATTCTCGTAATTTAAAACGTTCACAATCTAGTCGCAGTTTCATCTCGGCGATAAACAAATGTCAAAAAAGTGTCAAAATGTAAGGAAATTTGACGTATTTTTGACAGATTGAGACTGATATCAGACTGTGAACGTTCTTAAATTTACCAGAATTGCCCCTCAGGTATTATGCTAAAAGTACAACAAATTTTTATTAGGTAGGTCTGCTGTGAACGCCTACATTATACGAAGAACCTATGACATATTATTAAAAATGCTGTGGCACACAGCTCTAAACTTCGAGCGAGAAAATATGAAGCGAGGCAATGTCACGTCACATGCGAGATTTCAGAACATGCATATAGATAATAAACTTAGCTCTAGTATCATATTACCATCACCCAGAATACGTAGGTATAAAATATAAGGTGGAATCTGAGGTTTTCTCGACCTTTTCACTTTTGTTGGCTTAATGGCTACAGTTTTATCTAATTTGTTAGAACTAAATAAGTACCTAACAACAAAATAATTAGCTGTTTTCATAAATTCCTTTAAAGTTAAGTTTAATTAGATGATAACTTCTAATCACAGAAGTCAGGACGTTACATATTATAAGAATAATTCACATTTAAACATTTGATACTCATTAAACCAGCAATACGATAGTGAATTATGAATAATTCATAGTATTTCCGGTTATATGGAATGTGCCAGCTGCGCCTATTCGGTCTTGCGAGCAATGTTCCGCGGAAGCAATTCAGTGCTCTGGAGATTTAATCGCCACTGATTGCGCGAGTGTAACAATCAACTTTGTGCTTAGGTATCGGGTTTTTTGAATAGGAACTTGTTTCCGTAGATATGACGGCCGATTATTGGTTGGATTATGGGTTGAACTTTTTTATTATTGGTTCTAATGCTCAGTGAGAAAATATTGCCGACGATTTATGGATTAATTGCTTACCTACAAAAATATCAACGTGGTAAATTGTGTAACACATATAAAATGGCAACTTGTGGCTAAGTAATAACAGCTGCAAGGGTCGATCGATCAGCTGATCGATTCTGTAAAAATCTCACCGTGAAAAGTTAGGTGACGTGAGCTTGGAGTGAGCTGTCAATAGTGTCAATCCCTAGCATTAGTTGGAATGACAGCTTTCAACTCCACGCTCACTTCACCTAAGTTTTCACGGTGAGATGGTTCTGTCACCATCTCACCGTGAAAACTTAGGTGAAGTGAGCACTGCATCGCACTGCAGGTTAAGCTACGCTTGCCTTGGTTGGTTCGTGGACCATCTTCATATACCAAGCACGTTAAGCCGTTAGTCCCGAACCGTAACCGAAAGTCTTACCAAAGGGTATCGCATTACACAGTAACTGGGTTGTGGAAATCAGATAGGCATTCGCTCCATGTAGAATATTGTTATTCAGCTGCATCCGGTTAGACTGGAAGCCGACACCAATATAGTTGGGAAAAGGCCCACGCCTTTGATATAAAATGGCAATCGATATCGATTGCAATGTCTTTCATTTTGACAATTATAACGTCATTCGAATCTTCATATCACTCCCATTCAGCTACGTTCATTGCGTTATTTACGTTGTTGAGCCGACGAGTTTTTCAAACTTGTGAAGCAATGGATGTCAAAATGTTGGCTTTGCTGTCAAATTGCCATTTTATGTGTGCTTTGCAATTAACCCACAAGATGGATAAGGCTATAATGAGGTGGTATATATGCCACCTCATTATTGCCCTCAGCACTGAGCTGGATGAGGTTAAATGTAAATGTTACAATAATATCAACTAAGGGTAACTAAGGGCTGATTTTTCAATTATTTGATAACTTTATTCGAGGAATAATTTTGAAATTTTGACAGTTATTTCATAGAAAAACTGTCAAACGTCAATTTATTCCTCTAATAAAAGTTATCTAGCGATGGAAAAATCAGCCCTTAGTAAACATATTTCAATATTTGAACACAATATTTTAATGCAAAATAGCTGTCACTCTGTGGGTGGTCAGTGTTATAATTATGTAAAACATATTATTATGTAAAGCAGCCTCGTGTACACACGGCTACACATAAAGTTATGCAAAACCAGTATTGGCTGACCGTTCATTGTGAGAAAATATCATACAAAGTGAGGCCAAGACAAACTGGTTTTGTATAGCTTGACGTGTAGCCGTGTGTACACATCTAGTATATACAGACACAATTTTCGAAATCCGGATCCGGATCAGTTTTTTTCATTATAAATTACCCACATCAAACTTATCGTTAAAATTAAATTTTTGAAATACCGAGCTCACTTATCGGAAATTGACTCTCTAAAAACTTTTTGCGCTTGTAACGATGGACACTTTTAAAATTAATGAACCTCTAAAAACTTTTTACGCTTCTAATTACACACTTTTTTTTATTAATGATGGAGTTTATTTTTATCTTTCTGAAATTTTCTTACAGTTGGTCGCAGTAACTGACCCCGACCAAATGGTTTAGGTTAGGTTGGAACTGTGACCAATCATGTGCGAACCAAATTGGTCGCAGTAAAGAAACTAGCCGCGCTACATCCAAGTTGGTCGCAGTTACTAGGCTATTTAGTATTTTTGGGAATCCAAATTGGGTATTATTTGAGGTTCACAAAAAGAGGCGCAATCATTATATTACAGTGTTCGATTTATACAAGGTGTCGTTTTGCATCCTCATCAAATTCAAGGAGGTAACTATGCTACTGATTCTCGACACGAATCAATAATAATCGGCATGTGTGGGACACGCATTTTAAAACGTGTATGAGACAGCACTGTAACTGCCCTTTTACACACGCATAAAAACGCGGCCGCTTATACGATACCATAACGCGATTCTGTTCTTTGGAAGTGGTGTATTCTGAAATACTGTTAAACTTAAATAACTTAAAAAACAAATGTGTAATCATTATTTACCAGAGATCGTAATTTTATTTGATTATTTATGTCTTTCATAACAGCCTCCTGAAATTTGACGAGGATGCAAAACAACCGGTTGTATTTAGGGGTAAAATGGAAATTACTAGACGTTTGATTAAATACATGAATATTATACATTATTTTGTTTGCGGATGCTTCCATCGAAGATTTCTTTTGCATCATTAGGAAAAGAACTGCATCGATGATGAGCAGGGTCCGTGGTAGCACCAACACTGTCCTCAGAACGTTAGCGTGCAAAATAGACAGTCCTTTTACTGTATACTGGGCAAGTGTACACCTGCACAGAAATAGGAAATACACTTAGTGTGTAACTTGTTTTGTTTACTAACAAATTACTAACACCTTTTTTTTTTCTTTTTTTTGTGTTTACTATATTAACAACCCTACTAACGCTTGCTTTGTAAAAATGTATGGACGTATGCCTGAAATAAAGATAAATTATTATTATTATTATATTATTGGCTGTTACGTATTATTATGTAACAGCCCAGAAATATTAGTTAAATTAAAGGTAATTCATCATAATTCTCGACGCAACATGTCTTTTAAATTAAAGGCATAAACTGCGAAACAAATTCTAGTAAAGGTTTATAATCCTAGTAATGTATCAATTTTATCTTTTATCTTGTACCGATTTTATCAATTCAATGAACTTAATTTGTTTTGTTAATCATTTTTATCAATCCGGTTAGAATGGAAGCCGACCCCAACATAGCTGGGAAAAGGCTAGGCAGATGATGATTATCAATTTATCCATATTTCATCTTTGTGTAAGTGCTTGCCGATGATCAATCAATTTTATAATAATTTATCGATTTTAATTTGTATCTTATCAATTTTACCATGTTGTAAAATATTACCAATTTTACTCATGTCAAAAAATATGAATTTCATTAATTTGCATAATCAGCCTATCATGTTCCTACTCTTCGAGAGAGAGTGGGCTGTAATCTACCACGCAGGCCCAGTGCGGGTTGGTAGATGTTACATGTCTTCGAAGGTTTTAGGACATGCCGGTTTCTTTACGATATTTTCCTTCACCGTTTTCAGAGCAGCGATGTTTAAATAATTTAGAAAGTAAAGCGCTTTTTTTCTTTATCACTTTTTTTTCTGATTATTTGTTTTATGCATGTTGTGTAAACACAACATGCATAAAACAAATAATCAGAAAAACAAGTACAAGTAACCGATTCACTGTTATTTTACTTTCAAGTGTATATACATATATATGATAAACTAGCTTCTGCCCGCGGCTAAGCCCGCGTGGATGTCGGAAATTATCCCACGGGAACGTGCTAACAGGATAAAATGTATGTGCTTCCCCAGGACGCCATCTATCTAGCTATGCCAAATCAGAAGTTCGGTGGTTTAGGCGTGAAAAGCTAACATACAGTTTCAAGTTCAAATCCTCCCCTTAAAAACTGAATTACCCCTTTTTGTCCCGTCAGTGTTAAATTTTCGACAACTTTACATACTTATTATTAACTAGCTTCTGCCCGCGGCTTCGCCCGCGTGGATGTCGGAAATTTACCCACGGGAACGTGCTAACAGGATAAAATGTATGTGCTTCCCCAGAATGCCATCTATGTCGCGGGCCCTTTGTGGCTAATTACAATAGAAAACCAATTGTGTCTCATTAGTGGTGATTAAGAGGGTACCTATATGATATCTTTACCTAAGTACCTAACTAATTTAAAAAAAAACTCAATAACAGAAAATTAAATACCTACCTACCAAAATAAACCTATTTCTGATGATAACTAATCTAAACTCAATAAATAAGCAAAATCCCTAAAAACTAATATCTATACGAATGACTAAACCTACCTAACAGTATTATAAAATAACCTACGGTCACTACATACACTATCAAATATACTACCTATACTTTAAAATTAAAATCTATACCTACGACTCATATAAAAATAAACCTAAATAACTCTAAAAACTAAAAGGAATAAAAATGAACTCCACTGCGGGTGACCCAACCTACGACAAACTTAGTATTTGCGGTTGGTACAGTACAGACAGTGGTAATCGGGTATAGGGATCGAACCGCAAAATTAAGTTTGTTTTTTATTGTACCTATATACTTTTCCGGGATAAAAAGTACCCAGTGTGGTGCCCAGGATATTAAAGAATAATTATACCAAGTTTCATCGTAATCGAACCGGTAGTTTTTGCGTGATGCCTGAACAAACAGACAGACAGACAGACAGACAGACAAAAATTTTGTTAATCACATTTTTGGGTTCGGTGTCGGTCAAGTAACACCCCCTGCCATTTATTTTTTGGATATTTTCAATGTACAGAATTTTCACTTCTACAGATTTATTATAAGTATAGATAGCTGTGCATTGCGGGTGACGTAACCTACGACAAACTTATTATTTGCGGTTGGAACAGTAATCGGGTCTAGGGATCGAACCGCAAAATTAAGTTTGTTTTTATTGTATATACTTCCGGCATAAAAAGTACCCAGTGTGGTGCCCAGGATATTAAAGAATAATTATACGAAGTTTCATCGTAATCGAACCGGTAGTTTTTGCGTGATGCCTGAACAAACAGACAGACAGACAGACAGACCGACAGACAGACAGATTTTTTTTTTTAAATCACTTTTTTGGGTTCGGTGTCGGTCTAGTAACACCCCCTGCCATTTATTTTTTTGATATTTTCAATGTACAGAATTTTCACTTCTACAGATTTATTATAAGTATAGATATGTGTTTGCATCAGCGAAATCAATTGTTGGTTAATCCAATAAAATACATTTAATGAAATCACCGAAAATATTTATATTCCAACTGTGCATAAAGACAATTACGATAACTTGCCGGAAAACAAATTGGTCCTGAAAGTCAGAGGGGCAATTCTCGTAATTTAAAGATCGTTCACAGTCTGATCTCAGTCTCAATCTGTCAAAAATACCTCTAATTTCCATAAATTTTGACAAGTTTTTAACATTTTTATGGCGCCGAGATGAGACTGTGAAAATCTAGTGATTATAAACGTTTTAAATTACGAGAATTGGCCTTCTGGTTTTTGCGAATATTTATTGGAATTTTATTTCTTTAGGGCTGATTTTTCCATCGCCACTTTATCGGAGGAATTATTTTGAATTTTTGACAGTTCATCCATACAAGAACGGAAATAATAATAATTATAATCTAAATAATAATTTTGTTCCACGGATAAAAATTATCGGTCGATTGAAAAATCAGCCATTATTGGTATTCCGTCCATTCCTGTTATAAAATGTTTCTTTCTTAATTAATTCTGCATATAAAAGTCCTGATCAAGATGCTCGTAGGACGAATAACATGAAATCCCAACCCTCCCCTGCCTATTATACTTTCCAGAAATATATGCAAATTGGTTTGAAAGCACCATCAGTTTTACACGTCAAGCGACAATATCGTCAAAATATTACGTCATAAAAATAGATTAAACCTACAAAGTCTGCGTTAAAAAGGTACACAAGAAGTACCTACTTACTCTAGTCATGTTAATTAAATTATTAATAAAAACCGGAAATAATGAAAACAATAATAATGAGGAACAAAAATTTAATACATTCATGAATTAACTAAAAAATTATACTATCTTAATGCTATTATAATAATAATAATATTTTATTCAGTATTCAATTGGTAAAATATTTACATAAAGTTTAAAAATAACTTACAAAGGTATAATAATGTTAGATGCCTGTACAGTAGGTTTTCGTAGATTTTGCACGACTTTTTGCTTGACTAAACATTAAGATTAAATCTAAGTTAGAAAAATTAAGACTAAAACCATGGTTCTGTAGGCAAAGATTCCGCATGTAAATACAGAGCAATTACCCCACAACCATAGATTCTACAACCACAGTCACTACACTCAGCGGCATTAGCCTACAAACGCCATGAGACCATCCCTTAGTACATACCTATGTGGTAAGCAAACTTAGGATTAGAACCCACGACATCAGCCGACGCGACGCCGCCGATCGGCCGCAGCAATTATGGACACATCGACAGGTAATGTTTCCTTAGGACACTTTTTAGGTGGTTTTTACTTTTAACAATATAATTAATAGTCGTGCCGTCAGTGTTTAGACGGCAGTACATACTAATAAAATTCATGACGCCGAAAGAGCGTTGAGCGCGCAACTTCTGCCATATTATGACACGCCTGGTTTGTATGGAAAGTGTTGAAAAGTTTAAAGTTTAAGAAAAGTCTCTACTCGCTATTAATTGAAAAATGTTATTGTACTGTAGAAAATTTTATAAATGATAATTTTTAATATTTCGTGTGCAATAAACATTTGATGTATTTTTTTAAATATTAGAGGTTAAAGTATGAAATTGCCGATTTGTACTGAAAAATTTAAATTCGTTTTTTTTTTAATTTAACATATTTATTTAATCAAAATAATTACCATTATTATCTATACATTGCTGCCATCTAATAGGAAGATCATTTATGCCTTTGCGATAGAACTCTCGTGATCTAGATTCGACAAACTGTGTGAAAGCATTTTGTACTGGCCTCCTGAGAAGAAAACTTTTTATCGAGTAGAAAATTGTCCAAATCACGAAAAAAAATGGTCGTCCGTTGGAGCAAGGTCTGGCGAATACGGTGGGTGACGAATGGTTTCTAATTGCAGTTCCTGTAGAGTTAAAACGGTTTCTCGTGCTATATGAGGTCTCGCGTTATCATGAAGCAATAATGATGAAGATCGATTCATGAGTCGGGGCTGTTTCACTGCTAGTTTTGCTATCATTGTTCGGAATTCGGCACAGTAGACATCTGCCGTTATTGCTTGACCAGATCGGAGAAAGCTATAGTGAATAACACCATGCTAAGACCACCAAACAGTTACCATTACCTTTTTATTGGTAAGCTTTGCTTTAGGACACTGTTGCGGCGTTTGACCTGGGGTCAGCCATTGCATTTTTCGCTTACGGTCATCGTAAAGAATCCACTTTTCATCACTTGTCACAATTCGATCCAATATTCCTTCATTTCTGTATCGATTCAACAAGGCAACGCAAGTTTCAACACGCGTTTCTTTCTGCAGATCAGTCAAATCATGAGGCACTCATTTCTCAAATTTTTTTATTTTATTGATTTGACGCAAATGAGTCAATATTGTTGGTAAGGTAACGTTAAACCATGCCGCTAATTCCTGGGTAGTTTGGCTCGGATCGGCTTCCACCATCTCTTTCAATTAATTGTTATTCACCTGTGGGCGGTCTTCCACGTGGTTCGTTTTTCAAATCAAAGTTTCCATTACGAAAGCGTTTAAAACAAAATCGCACGGTGCGTTCTTTAGCAGTTCCCTCTCCAAACGCAACATTGATATTTTTCTGCCGCGTTAGTTCCGCGTCGGAACTCGTATTCAAAAATAACTCAAATTTTCAGGTATCCATCTTTTATGTCTAAGCTGAATAAAAAAAAAAACAACTGAAAGTCGATAGTCGAATGTTGCACATTTTTTAAAAGAAGAACTTCATAGTTACAGTCAGCGTCAAAAATAATGGGACGAACAGACTGTTCAAAATGATCTCTATAACTAAGAAAATTAAACTTTGTCTCAATTGAATAAAGTTCTTGTCAGAATGACAGTTGTCGTGTACTGTCTTCATTCTGAAACATTCCTTGTGTCATTGAGTTAATATTTCATTTTCATAGTTGCTTAGATCATTTTGAACAGTCTGTTCGTCCCGATATTATTGACGCTGACTGTACCATGTGAAAAAAGTTTCACTCAAAAATCTCAAACCATGAAGGTTCTATGTCAATTCGAAGTACCTACCTATTACAATAAAACGGCGATTTCATACTTTAACCCCTATTATTTTTAAGAAATCTGTTTCTCGTTTTAAGTTATCTTTCATTGTAGATTTTATTAAGATATTTAATTCAATTTAAAATAGTTTTTATTTCTTGTAAGGTATTTAATTTTGTTTTTATGTGTTAATTTATTTTTTTATTGTTTGCTTATAGTTTCTACAACATTTGTACGCCTTCACGGCAAAACAGCGCCCATATAATTAACCTAAGACCTTTATGTAAATACCTATGTTTAACAAATAAATATTCTGATTCTGATACTGAATGCCGCGACTAGCAGAAGTCGCCATGGTGTCTCCATAGTTTGTGGTTTACTTGAATGAGATCCGAAACGAATTTTATAAAATAGCTACTGAAAGGGATGTTAAATAAATTATTACCAACTCATGGTGTTCGGTCCAAAGAAATAAATATCCCAATCTATACCACCAGACACATCGTGAGGTATGTACCATTCGTAGTAGTGAAATTTAAATCTGCGATGCGAGTGACAGTAGGTAATGCGTGGCACACAAATCTGGAAGGCGTACGTAGTACTTTGTATCAAATCATAATCGTATGAATATCCTCTAATTACGATACATGTTGGTATTCTCATAACATCGAGCCAGCCCTGAAAAAGAAAAGAAAAACCACCGATTTAAACAACCACAATGTGAAATAGTACAATGCCTTTTAAAAAACCGGTTGAAAACCGTCGTACGGTTTTCAACATAATTGCAAGGACAAAAAAAATCACTGACTTAACAATATTTTCTATCAAATACTTATTAGCAAAGAGGAGCAGTGGTGGCCCAGTGTTAACAGGCTCGACTTACCAGTTGTAGGTCGTGGGATCGAACCCAGGCAGGCGCTTTACTTTGTGTAAATAATTTTAACACCAATGTGAACGAAACGGTGAAGGAAAACATCGTGAGGAAAGCGGCATGTCCTAGAACCAAAACTTGGAAGACATGTGGTACTGGGCCCGCGTGGTGACTGTGGTGAGCTGTGATCTAGCTCATTCGCTCTCGAATGGCCTGTGTCCCAGCAGTGGGAACATTACAGGCTGATTATATTTGTATAGAATGGCTCGCGGTTTTGTTTTGTGCGCCGTGCCTTCAAAATGCGAACATTTTGAAGGAGAGGCACTGACTCAAACCAGCCAGGCAGCTTAATATTAAAAATATAAAATAGTGAATATTTTTGCACGTAGGTATAGATCATATTTAGAAGGGACCTATTTTCTACATTTAGAATATGCAAATTACTTGCGTTAATTTTTTCATACATATAAATGATTTGATGAAATATAATGTTCATTAAGATTTGGCTAGGTAGCCAGATGAGGACATCGTGGAGCTGGGATTGCTGGGTGGTTAGAAATTTTTTGAATGACATTAACCAGTTAATTAATTTGATTTTCACTCAATTTTTATTCCGTGTGGTGTACTTGCCATACTCGTATCTGTAAAGGCATCAGTCAAAAACTAACAAACATTTGCTAGAAGGTACAACAAATGTTCCGAAAGCTATTAAGAGGCAGTAAGAAACGGCCGTCGCCGTAGCTACCTATGGTGAAGACTTTACCTACGTACGCCCGCTTCTTCCTGAGAAACGTGCGCGGAGCACAGTGCGCCGCTGTTTTGAGCCTGCTTCTTTTGAAGCTACAGGCTCCACCAAGTCCTTCCTGCTGGTCACCTAAAGGTGGATGGAGATTATTGGGTGTCTTCGAGGTTGCTACGCATAGGATGAGAGGTTGTAGCATCCCATTCCCTTGTCACCGCCTCCTTTGAGACCGCCAAACGGCATCACATGCGCTTTCGCTCCCGAACGTAGACTGAACTGGGACCACGAAACGAAAGAAGGCAAAGCAGTTTATTACAACTATACAATTGGACACTTACTCTGATTATAATTTTTCCAAGTACATCCAAGTGGTTCAGATGGACGTGTGCATAAAATATCTTTTTCTTAGTAGCGCAATTACCAAATTGATATTCACTGTGAATTCCCTCTGGAAAGAGATGTTCATGCTTCATATTTTTTTTTTTTTGTTGTTGTAGGTATTGACATCTTTTTAACCAATAAATATATAAGTAGTAGAATCAAATGTCACTTCGGTAAGCAACAAAAAATTAAATTTATTGATTATTATGTATAGCTTAATGCTAATTCTGATTATTTCTAATAAAATATTTTTAAAAATCATACTGTAATCAGGTAATGAGTTGCTCATTTGGAGATCTGCCATCGACGCGAAAAACTGCCAACATGAGCCCCAAGTAGCTAGAACAAATAACATTAATATTACTGACTTTGCATGTTCTGTCCGTTGAGCACCAAACTTATTTATCTAGCTATTGTATTATACTCTTATAACTTTGTGGTGTATATCCTCAAAACCGCATTTAGGCCATGGCATTCATGGCAACCAATCTCAGAGGAAACTAGCCATCTACGCGAGAGATATTATAGTGCACAAGTGTGTGCGAGGACAGGTGCACTCACTCTTCCCTCATTCTCATAGCCTGATGGGACGGCAATTCAACATAATCGGAGAGAGATCAGGCGCAGGATCAACGGAAGAAATTACTAATAGACAAACCGACCGAGATTAACGCCCGCCGCACATGCTCACACACACTCGCATTAGTCATCATGAGCCGCGTGCGAGTGGCAGCGTTTGAAACCTATGGCGTAATAGGGATTGGCGTAGTACGCATTTGCTCTCACATACAGTCACGAGCAAAAGTATGTATACACTCGGCTTTATTCAAAAGCGATTTACCCCTTTATTTTTTAATGAAATTTTATGTTGTTACGAACATTGAGTTTTCGAACCCATAGGTTTATGTAATGTATTTCAATAAAAACCGAAAAGAAATGCGAAGAAATCGCAATTGAAAGTTGCCAAGCATTCGCATATTGGTGCTTGTGACTGTACACATCCACAGACGTACCGAGTGGCCCTAGGTAGCTGAGAATGAGACAAGTTTTTAGAGTCTCAGTGGCGGATTCCGAACTTTAATATATGGCGTCAACCTTGTTTGGTTCAAATCACCAATGCCACCGATGCGCGATGTACGACTCGTGTTGACAAATACGGTTGCACACGTATCGACCAATGTCTGTGTCAGTGTGTAGTGCACTTTACTCGGACGTTGATGGTTAGGCTTCACAGCCTGGCTCATCGGCTTAATGTTGCTTGCCAGTCAGTCTTTTACAGACTGTACTTGGAGAGTGTGCGCAGGAGCTCAACGACCTGATACCACCATCGCCCTTTTACTACTGGACTACCAGACGTACTGGAGGGTCTGGTAGTCCAGTCTTGGACTGGACAGAGGTCCACACTTGGTTGATATCCCGACCAGTTGGTCTCAGCACTTCTCCTCCACATTTATAATAATAATAATAAACACGGCGCCATCTAGTCCCAAGCTAAGCAACCTAATGCTTGTGTTATGGTAACAAGATGGCTGATAAACTACTTATATACATTTTTTTTTTTGTAAATACATACATATTATAGATAGAATACAATACAATTACACAATTATAATTATATTAATTACAATTATACAATTTATTATGTGCACAGCCAAAGTGTAGACTCTCTGCCAGCGTCTGTGTTCCATTCCACATTTAACCCGTCTGCCTTCAAAGCAAGAGTGAACAGGCATCTTCTGGGCACGCAGAGCAAGAGCAGGCTTTTTAAGCCATAACAAAAAAAAGTAAACCTGTGCGGCGCGGCGGGCGTAACAAAACAAAGACTTACCTGTAAAGATAAGTATGTAAGTTTTCACCAAGAGGTGACTTGAATACTGCATATTGCTTGAAATGAGAGCACGATCTGCACCTCCACTCGAATCCGTTGTCGCTTAAATACTACAAGTTTATTTACAGTCATCACAAACACATGTTTATATGCCAAATACATGATTAATAACAAAAACAACATGAATCAATACACGCCAGACCACCAGACCATATGCATGAACGTGGATAAAGCAAAAGGGGTAGAGTAGTAGGTGGCGTTCTATAGTTTCTGCCTACACCCATGAGAAAAAGGCGTAAGTTTAAGTGTTTTTAGGAGTCAACCAATTTTTTTATAGGTATTATGATTTACACCTTACCATAACGACATAGATTCTGATTAAACCATTCAACACATTAGCGGTTTAATCTTTTTACATAATCTACAGGGGGCTTACCATCAGCTGTTATTACAGGGCAGAAGTTGAACTGCACTGCTTTTTTGTTCTATGACTAAGTACAAAAAAGCAGTGCAGTTCAACTTCTGTGCTATAAGTAGGTACAGCTCCCTGTACTATAAGTTGTTTCGATGACAGTACATTATTAAGTTACCTAGTATCGAGGTCTGATAACGAAGTCAGCAAGCGTCAACGGCAGAAGCAACTGCAGCTGTCATCATGTCTACGGCTGCCGTCGACAGTGTGCCGCTCGTGATGACGAAATAATAAGTGATACTGATTTTGGGTTTCACCAACTGGACACACGTGTGTCCAGTCTGTCATGTTGATTTGGTGAATAACCCGCCAATTTGAGCACCGTACTCAAATACACGAGTGGTATGTTGTCGACAACAGCCATGGACGCGAGCCGCTCGTGTGTATGCACACACAGTTTTATGTAAAACATAGTTTTAAGTTGTGGAAAAGGCTTCAATGTTTGCCTACTCATCAAGCCAGTAATTATAATGGCCGTACACATTCAATATACAGGGTGTTATTGACAGCCCTCCGCAAACTGATAGGGTGGCTTCAGTACATCATATTAAGATGACCGGTACATGTAATTCTTTCAGGAACATTAAGGGAATCCAAAAAACCAGATTTGTTTTATTACCTCACACGCAACGTATCGTTACCGTGGCAAAACGCACGTAGCGGACGGCAGCGAAGCGAGCTTGAGCGAGGCTGTTTTCAGCTGTTTTATTTATATCATGTTTTGTGTATAAATGGAGTGTTGCATACAGAGAACGTAATTATACATTGAAATAAAGGAATATCAGCAGAAAAAACGGCATAAAATTTTTTTTTCCTGAAAAAATTTCCAGTGGGATATGATTCAGAATAAGGAGCTGAACCAATCCTGTGTTTTTGTGGAGGGCTGTCAATAACACCCTGTATTAATTAACAATGGATTTATAAAAAACCGGCCAAGTGCGAGTCGGACTCGCCCATGAAGGGTTCCGTTACGTTACGATTTATGACGTATTAAAAAAAAACTACTCACTAGATCTCGTTCAAACCAATTTTCGGTGGAAGTTTATATGGTAATGTATATCATATATTTTTTTTAGTTTTATCATTCTCTTATTTTAGAAGTTACAGGGGGGGGGGGACACACATTTTACCACTTTGGAAGTGTCTCTCGCGCAAACTATTCAGTTTAGAAAAAAATGATATTAGAAACCTCAATATCATTTTTGAAGACCTATCCATAGATACCCCACACGTATGGGTTTGATAAAAAAAAAATTGAGTTTCAGTTCTAAGTATGGGGACCCCCAAAATTTATTGTTTTTTTTTCTATTTTTGTGTGAAAATCCTAATGCGGTTCACAGAATACATCTACTTACCAAGTTTCAACAGTATAGCTCTTATAGTTTCGGAAAAAAGCGGCTGTGACATACGGACGGAGAGACAGACAGACAGACAGACAGACATGACGAATCCATAAGGGTTCCGTTGCCATTTGGCTACGGAACCTTAAAAATGATGCGACACTATAATGTAAATATCGATAAATTCTTCAACCAAATTTGTGGTGCGTTAGATGGCTGCACTAAAATTTCTCAGTGACGTCATCGTAGGGTAGAACCTCATGTCCTTCCCATTAGGCCTGCTCTTGCTACATAGTCAATCTTTCCTCACTTCTAACCCGCGCAATAAGTGCCTGATCATCAAAGTGTTGTAGCTATGCGCCAAAGGTCCCAAACCAGGGATAGTGTTTGTTGTATCTATTATACACCTGTATATCCATCTGCTATATACAGCTATGGACCCGTGGCTAAATAATAACAGCCGCACAGGTCAATCGGTCAGGTTAAGCTACGCTTGCCGCGGTTGGTCTATGGATGGGTGACCATCTTTACATACCGAGACCCCTCCGTGCCTCGGAAAGTACGTTAAGCCGTTGGTCCCGGCTCTCATTCGTGGATCTTTGACAGTCGTTACGGGTAGTCAGAAGCCCGAAAGTCTAACAACCAGTCTTACCAAAGGGTATACCCAATAACTGGGTTGTGGAGGTCAGATAGGCAGTCGCTCCATGTAAAATACTGGTATTCAGCTGCATACGGTTAGACTGGAAGCCGACCCCAACATAGTTGGGAAAAGGCTAGGCAGATGATGAGATGATGATATACAGCTATGGAACGGGCTATGCTTGGAGTCTCTCTGAGGGATCGAATCCGCAACGAGGTGATCCGGCAGAGAACCAAAGTTGTCGACATAGCCCACAGAATAAGCAAGCAAGTGGCAATGGGCCGGCCATATTAGCCGTAGAACTGATGACCGTTGGGGTAGACGTGTTCTTGAGTGGAGACCATGCATCAGTAAACGTAAGGTAGGACGCCCTCAGGCGGAGTGACGAACTTCGCAGGGTGGCTGGTAGCATCTGGATGACAGTTGCCGAAAATCGAGTTAAATGGAGGAGAAGCCTATGTCCAACAGTGGTCTGCTATGGGCTGATGATGATATATCCATCTGACTTTATAAAAAGTGGCGATATAATTATCACTATACGTTATTTAATGAACAAATACCAATAGGCTGCCCCCTAACACTCGACTAGACTCCAATGCGTGCCACGATCTTTTAAAATAAAGTGATTTACAGAAAAAAACAATAAAACTTATGATCCCTACTGTTGAAGTTTACCTAAAACAGTAAAGCCGAAAATCCAGGACTTACTGACAACTTTGTCAAAATGCCTTTGAGCCTGTTATAATCTAAAAATAGTGGATCTTCCACGTATTTTTAGATTGTCTCTCGAGATTCGTTAAAACTTTATTAGGTTGTTTTTTAAACGCCCTTGGAATGTATTTTGGAACCTCGGTGCAACACTGGCCACGACTTCGTCCGCGTGAAGCAACTTTCTTAATTTATTTTCCGGTAAGAACCTTCTACAAAGTATTAGAAAACTTAAAAAAAATTATTGATGAAATCGGTAAAGTCGTTCTCAAGTTATGGCGTGACTAAGGGAAATAGGGATTCATTTTTATAAAACGGCCAAGGTCAATTACATTAGTTAAAGACACACAAACACATTTCAAAAGTACAGTAAACAAAAATAAACAACTACTCGCCAGTCATACGTTCATCTCACAATATCCCAGACATACTGACAAGATCATCTTCCATCCATCCGCGTACACATCACAGTCAGGCTTAGCGTCCAAGAGCGCGTTACGCGCAGAGAGTATGCGAGGAACAGGAGATTGGACCCGCTCGACGGTTCGACTCCAAGGCACGGCGAACAATCTATGCCTCCTGCCACGATTGTAGTTTACCGGAGCAAAAAAATGGGATAACTAGGGCAAAAAAAAAACGTTGCCCCACACTAGGATTTACTCCTGTATTGTGGGTGCGTTTACAAACATTTAAACTCACATACACACACAGCCAGATCCGGAACAACTACCTGTAGGCAATACAAATATTTGTTCCTTGCGGGAATCGAACCCGCGACACGCAGCGCAGCAGTCGATCGCTCAGTCACTGCGCCAACCGTATCGTCAAATATGTTTCTAGGTACTATGTATCTAAAACTTTGCAGGTATCGGCTTTGTAACGTTATAAAATACATAATATATGTCATCGGGTATGTACGTACCCGGTACATTTCCTTGTGGAAAGTTCACCTAATTGCAAATCAAACTTATTATAACTTTATATTGACTTACAAACTTTTGTAACAGAATTGTTTCCGCGCAGCAATTTAATCCGTAGATGTACAACGTATTTCGGGCCAAAATTCCATTTTGATATCTTGGAATGAGTAGAAAAGAAAAAAAAAATATTTGGGAGTTTTTATGGAGTAGGTAATTTAAATTAAAATCTCTGTTATTACATAAAACAATGAAATATTCGTACGATGAAATGTAGACTCACGAGTCCTTTCACTCTCTTAAAAACTGACAGTGTCAATTAATTAATCTGCCTATCCTTTTCCCAACTATGTTGGGGTCGGCTTCCAGTGGAACTTGATGCATCTGAATACCAGTGTTTTACATAGAACGACTGCCTATCTGACCTCCACAACCCAGTGACTGGGTAACGCGATACTCCTTGGCAAGACTGGTTGTCATAACTTTTGAGCTGCTGACTACCCATAACGACTGGCAAAGATCTACGATCTACAGCCGGACCAACGGCTTAACGTGCTTTCCAAGGCACGGAGGATCTTGAGGGTCACCCATCCACAAACGGAACTGGGCAAGCGGAGATCGACCCATGCGGCTGTTATTATTTAGCCACGAGACAACATTAACAATGTACCTATAGTTAGAAATACTTTCCGAGAAAGTATTAAACCTAGGTAAAAACATAAATAGAGATAAATTATTATCTTAGTAGCACGATGTATACAATTTATTTCACCAATTGAATAGATTACGACCACTGGCTGTGCGAGCCGCGACCATATCTCACGAGCTCCGCTGACAGCTATTATATTCCCGCTGAAGAGCACTAGTAGATATATTTTGTCATCGTAGATGATATAGTAGACTGTTTCTACCTCAGAAAGCACCAGAACAAATAGCAAAGTAGATGAGCTTTTGTACACGAGTATGATTGATACCCATTTAAGAAATACTACCGAGTGGGGTGGAATTATAATCTCCTTTGAAATATTTGGGCATTTTCTACTAACTAGCACCTTGCCATCGATGTGTTGTCTACATATCATCACACTAAATTTAAGTTCAATGCATATTTTTCTTTCTATTTCATTAAGAAAAGGACAGAAGATAAAATATTAGTTTAGTCCTGTCAAACTAAGACACTCCATAGACAGATTAGACGTGATTAAAAACATGGCTACTAAAAATCGTCAGGCGCTGACTAATTTGACAGGACTAAACTAATATTTATATTCTGTCCTTTTCTAAATTAAATAGAAAGAAGAAGATGCATTGAACTTAAATTTAGTGTAGTTTGTGAACAAGGGACTCGGCGCCACTGAGTGAAAATCTAAATATTTCTTTGCAATATTTTTGGTAATGAAAAATAGAGTTTGAAAAGTTTTCAACTCCACTTTATCAATACAGAAACCGAGTTCTATTTTTATAATTTTATTGTTCCGTACCCAAAGCATTCCAACAGGACCCTATTACTGAAGATCCGCTGTCCGTCCGTCTGTCACAGGGATGTATCTTTTAACCGTAATAGGTAGACACTTGAAATTTTCACAGTGTGTACTCTGACCACTATGATAACAAATAATGAAAATAAAATGAAGTTAAAAATCAAAGCCCCCAAAACATACAAGAAACTTTTTTTTTTATTTTCAGCGTTTTTTGTTAGATCCCAGTACGGAAGTCTTCGTGTTTCTTTCTGTTTTTAAATATTTTCTATGTGGAGCTTCGACTTAATACCTGGTGCATTGCGTCGGGTTAAAGATTGTGCCGGTGAACGATGCTGTAGTTTCATTTCTGAAGCCTATTGTTGTTCTGATATTGTTTGCTCTGTGGTCTTGTAGACAAGAGACTGGCGACTATCGACTTAAAACTTAGAAGTAAGCTTTTGCCGAAGGCTTTCCGAGCTTAGTCGCTTAAATCTAGTTTAGTTTCCGTATCTATACATCTCTTTTATACAAATAAATTAAATTGAATTGTCTGTTTGTAATGTCAAAATCAAACAGTTTTTTACCAAATGTGGACGGTACATATACAAAAAACACGATTTTATAATCGTGTTTTAATATAATTTTTTGTCTGTCTGTGTGTTGGCTGCACCCATTTTGACGGGACTTTCAATGGCAGATAACTGGTGTTATAAGGAGTAACTTAGGCTACTTTTCATTCAGATAAAGAATTAATGAAAAGACATATTATTGTTTTCTAACTCCTACGCGAACGAAGTCACGGGCACATCTAGTTATAAATAAATACTCCCGTGCATAACCTAATTATGACCAACAATTAGACTCACATTGATAATTAATTATGTATTTCATTCGTTTCATTTGTTCCACAACCATTCGGTTGCGCATTAAAATTGAGAATAAAACAGTGAAAAGGTTTATTCCACGATGAACCAGCAAATACATATATTCTAGTTCAAATTTTTATGTAGTAAAAGTGTTACATAGAATATTTTGCTGGTTTCTCGTAAAAAAAACCCGTTTTTTTTTGAGTCAGGAGTACCTAAGCCACGGTAAGTATTAGAAGGTAAAAAGTTTAGGTAGCCCAAAAACGAATAAAAACAGACTGTATATATACAGTGGCCGCCAAAAGTTAGTTGACACTTTTCTACTTCAGCTTTGACACACCACATTATGATTTATAATTCTAGTCATCCAAATATTTGTACTGCTATAACGTTGTTATACACTCATCTTACTAAAGTTGTGAAAAAATAAAAGGCCCGTTTTGACATTTGAGAATGCGTTCTTGACACCTGTCAGTTTCATACAAACGAATACGTGTTTTGCGAATTTAATCTTTATTAACTACTAGAACTGTCAATGTCAAAACGGGCCTTTTATTTTTTGACAACTTTACCTTTGACTTATCATAAAAAATAATCAAGTAATCCCTGATTTTTAAATAAAATTAAATCACAATGTGGCAGCTGCAGTGGAAAAATGGCAACTAACTTTTAGAGGCCACTGTATACAGCCGATCGATTCTGTAAAAATCTCACCGTGAAAAGTTAGGTGAAGTGAGCTTAGAGTGAGCTGTCAATAGTGTCAATCTCTAGCATTACTTGGAATGTCAGCTCACTCCACGCTCACTTCACCAAGTTTTCACGGTGAGATGGTTAAAGAATCACACTGCTGGATATTTTTTTTAACCAGTGCGCAAACTATGACTATGAATTCACTACATGATTCTGACCCACCTGCGTTGAAAAATTTCGTCTGTTGATAAAAAAAATGGCTCTGCCATACATTTTGACCGCGTAGGTATTGATTGCACTTTTCTATGAAACAGCTGATTTCTTTTTTGATAACTCATGAAAAATTTCTACGTCTAGAATCATTGTGCTGAATTCATGGTTACAGTTTGTGCACTGGTTAAAAAATTATCCTGTATATGTTGTGCGTTCGTGTTGTTTATTTACCGATTTATTTATGAGTGACAAATGTAACAAAGACCAAATTGTAATTTTGTAATTTAGTCCAACGACAAAATTTGAAAAAAAAATGTCTGTTTGTAGGCACATTAAATTGAGAACAAGGTACATTACATATTGAAAGTAACTCCATATTAGATGAGCACGTTTTGCACTTCTAAGTCACGAAGTGAAATCCCCAAGGCAATAAAAGTAACGCAACTAAGTATGTATTTTATTGACACACGGGGCAGTTTTTCGTAGATATTTATAAATTGACACGTCGGGGCTCGTGGCTTAGTAACAGCCGCACGGTTCGATTGAAGATTAAGCTACACTTGCCGAGGTCATTTCGTAGATGGGTGACATTGGGATGAGAGCCATTACATATCGAGACCCCTCCGTGCCTCGGAAAATACATCCACGGTCCCGGCTGTCATTCATAGATTTGTCAGTCGTTACGGGTAGTTAGAAGCCCGAAAGTGTGAAAACCAGTTAAGAGTGGTTTTCACACTTTCGGGCTTCTGATTAAGTAATGCGATAAGTAAGATAGGCAGTCGCTCTATGTAAAATACGGCTATTTAGCTATATCCGGAAACTGGAAGCCGACCCCAACATAACTAAACTAAAAGTAACAAAAGTCGTTTATTTCAACTTTTATCTGTTCTGTGATTTCAACATTCAAAATTACAATATGGAGGTATCGTCGGTCCCAAATTAGGCACAGCCTGTATCTTGGGTACCATTAAGGTACAACACTTTGGGAATAGGGACATAGTTGGGAAAATAGTAGATGACTTATAGATGGACACTTGGACTGGAGACACACTCATCATCTGCATAGCCTTAAATTATTATATACTTTAGAGACACGCACTAATACTTCAACATTATTTATTTATGTTATAGTAGTTTGTAGTCCATACAAACAAAAACAATTGAAAACTAATAACAATAAATCATTTACAAATAAAACTTATTCAACGAATCAATGATTATATTTAGAAAACAATAATAGTTGAACAGCTATTGAATGAGTTTATCTCATAACAATGTAATACACATTATCATGGCCATGAAACATAATGGTTCCACCTAACCAAAATGCATAGACACATCAAATGCTCATGTTAAATTATCTATTCTAATGCACTTTGCCTAAGGGCGAATTCCATCAAACTTTTTTACCTAGCATAAGTATTATTTTATCCTGAGAATAAATTTTGGAAATTTGACTGTTGTTCCATACTAGAATTGTCAGACGTCAATTTTATTACTAGGTATAGGGTAGGATTAAAGATATCTGAATTTGGTGAAATCAGCCTAAAAGGCAGAAAAAAGTAGTATGGCCGACTTCGAATGATTGAGTTTTTTATTGACGCTAATAAATTCAGTTGCTTTATCGAAAATTTTATTGTAAGGTGAAAGTGAACCGTGTGTCATAGGCACAAGGAGTAGAGTTCAACATCGCCAAAGAAACAACAAACTACCTGTCAAATCCGCCAGTGTCAACAAGCGGAACTAATTTCCTGTTACCATAGTGTTTGCGCTCCCATGCCCATTAAGCCTAAAGATATGTGTACAGAAAACCAGAACAGTGGAATGATGGTGTGGTTTGTGCCAACAAGATACCCGCTTTCTCTTGTTAATTAAAATGTTCGGAAAGGTGCACAGTGTGCACATGACTTAGTTTTAATCTGAATTCTGAATTCATCTGTCTACAATAACAGTAGGTATATAAAGACTGGTGTATCTACGGAAGTATTTATTACAGTGAAACGCAAATACATAAGTACAGGTAATGCTAATTAACGATGTAGACAAAACTCCATGCCATAGTAGCATCCTAGGTATGATTTCCAGGTCAGGCAGTGTTACCGGGTTGTTGTTATAATTATTTTCTCGAGATATTTGGCTAGCGTTTTAGATCTTTATCTTGTCATCATCATCTTCTAATTCTAAGCGCATATTCACTGCTACATTCACCACGCTTGGACAAAGATTTGTAATCGTATTCTCCGGTAGAGGATGATACTGACTACTTACTTGATAGGAACTCTCTGTAACCTTTTCATTACACCAACATCTTTTCCCTGCCCAAAACAACAGTTTGTCAAACAAGCACATCCATTCAATCGTTAAGAGGAACTTTTCCTTATCCTAAGCAGCAGTGCGATTCTGTAACCATCTCACCGTGAAAACTTAGGTGAAGTGAGCGTGGAGTGAGCTGTCATTCCAACTAATGCTAGGGATCGACACTATTGACAGCTCTAAGCTCACTTCACATAACTTTTCACGGTGAGATTTTTACAGAATCGATCGGCAGGCCAGAGTCTGAATTTGTCCCCAGTTGATGGCAATAGGACTTAAACACAAGTGGCAAAATTAGGGTGGTACGATACGTGCACCTCTGGCATACCCTTCAGGAATTACAGGCGTGATGGTATGTTATTCTAAGTAAGATTTGTAAACTTTGCAAGTGGAAAACAAAAAGAATGCGTTGGCATAGTGTTATTTGTTACTCGTATTACGAATTATGAATACCATCATGATTCCATTGCGAAAAAGAGATGGTGCTATCGGTCATGTACTCAAGATGGATGAAATGGCGACAGGTCACAGGAACAACTTGCAACGCACGGATGCTCCTCATGTTAAAGGGGAAAATTTATAAGTGCGTGATAAGGCGTGTCGTACTTTATGGGTCTGAATGCTGGGCTGTGTAGAAGACGGATGAAAAAGATTGCATGCAGCGGAGATGAAAATGTTGAGATGGATGTGTGGAGTGACGAGAATGGATAAAGTAAGAATTGAGTTTACAAGAGGAAGTTTGAAAATGGTGCCAGTGACAGAAAAGTTGAAGGAAATCGTTTGGCTTGGTATGGGCATGTGATGAGAAGGGATGAAACGCATGTGACTAAAAGAGTGATGAATATACATGTTGATGGATGGAAAGGGAGAGGAAGGCCGAAGAAAAAATGGATGGATTGTGTGGGGAATGATATGAAAGAGAATGGAGTGAATGATAGCGTGACGGTTGACAGGGGAGAATGGAAGAAGAGAACGTGTTGCGCCGATCCCAAGTAACATGGGATAAGGATAGGAAGATGGTGCTATCGGTCATGTACAGCTCCATTTCTCTCTTATACTGGAATCATGATGGTGTTAAACCGTCATAATAAAGTACCAGTTCCTATTTAGTAACAAGAACATAAACATCAAACAACATCGCGATTCGCTTCCGCACATTTCACGCACGCGTGAATCATATCACTGTTCGTGACAGACATGTATCTTCAATTCAGATATAAACTTTCCGTTCCAAAACGACAAGACTAATGAATGACGGGCATTCGTATAGAGCTGAATAGCTACTACTGAGGCTAGTACACACCACCCGGTGTATTCTGTAAAAATCTCACAGTGAAAACTTGGGCGAAGTGAGATTGAAGTGAGCTGCAGTGCGATTCTGTAACCATCTCACCATGACAACTTAGGTGAAGTGAGCGAGGAGTGAGCTGTCATTCCAACTAATGCTACGGATTGACACTATTGACAGCTCACTCTAAACTCACTTTACTTAACTTTTCACGGTGAGATTTTTACAGAATCGATCAACTGTCAATAATGTACCTACCTCATAAGGTGGAACGAAAGCTCACTTACTTCACCTAAGTTTTCATGGTGAGACTTTTATAGAATAGATCGGCAGATCGACATGACAGTGACAGCTCGATAAGTCGTTGCGACCCTGGGCCCACACCATTTTTCAAACATTATTGACATCAGAAGGCCTATTCTCGTAATTTAAAACGTTCAAAATCTAGTCGCAGTCTCATCTCAGCGACAAACAAATGTCAAAAACTTGTCAAAATGTAGGGAAATTAGAAGCATTTTTTGACAGATTGAGACTGAGATCAGACTGTGAACGGTCTTAAAATTACGAGAATTGCCCCTCTGGTCATCACGATTATCTTGTCCTCATCCCAATTTATTTGTATTCGGCGCAACATGTCTTTGTCTTCCATAGTTTTCTATTAGTCGTCATGTCGGTACTCACCCGCTTTCCAGCCATATCATCTTTCACACAGTCCATCCGTCATTTCTACTGACATTATTGAAATTAGGTACCAGACCAAAATCTTTAAGTGCTTAAGGCCGAGTCCGAACTGAAACTGATTGTCATCGTTTACCTGAATCTATTTCTATACTAATAATATCTATATTTATCTATCTAATATCTGAAACCACCAGTCGAATTTGAAAAAATCTTTTTACAATTGGTAGCCTGATATTCTTGAGGAAGGCTAGTAGAAAATCACACGCCTTAAGAGTCAAGCAAAAACAAAAGGAGTCAGAAAGAAAGTTAAGCGAAAAAGAAGTGTTAACGCGCGCAGGTTATGCGATGCGACGGAGCGTATCGGGGGAAAGAAAATTACACGCGAACGAAGTCGCGGGCCGAAGCTAGTAATATATATTAAGCGACCGTTTACCTGAATAAAGACGTACATATACAACTAGATTGATCGCACGAGTAGGAATTTTATATTCATATACCTAAACGATCACGACGATCGCGTACTCGCGCTACAGTCGCTATCGATCAGGACTCGGCCTTAGGCACTTATAAATTGGCGCATATTGGCGCATGCCTTGGCAAAAAAAAACAAAACTAGCTTGGTACAAAGGCTTGCATGGAAGATAAACCATGTACCTATGCCAGTATCAGTATAGTGGTGGCCCAGTGGTAATGGCCGCGACTTAAGTACGAGTTGTAGGTCGTAGGTTCGAACCCAGATAGGCGCTTTACTTTGTGTAAATTAATTCATCACCACTGCTCTCAAAACGGTGAAGAAAAACATCGTAAGGAAACCGGCATGCCCTAGTACCAAAAAATTCGAAGACATGTGACATCTACCTACCCGCACCCGCAGAGGGAGTAGGCCATAATCGGGGGCCCGCGTGGTAGATTATAATAATAATATCCCTGGACATTTCACACAGCGCCATCTAGTCCCAAGCTAAGCAACCTAATGCTTGTGTTATGGTAACAAGATGGCTGATAAACTACTTATATACATTTTTTTTTGTAAATACATACATATTATAGATAGAAAAACACCCAGACTCGGAACAAATACATGTAGGTCATACAAATATTTGTTCCGTGCGGGAATCGAACCCGCGACACGCAGCGCAGCAGTCAATCGCCTACTCCCTTTCATCGAGAGGAGGCCTGTGTCCCAGCAGTGGGAACATTATAGGCTGATTATGCTATATGTATGCTATGCCAGTAATCCAGTATTGTGCCGTAGCGATACAAAAATCAGTGTAGACAAGGTTTTTCCCGACAGACAACGACGAGTGATTAAACTGTTTCGTTAATAGTTAGTTACGCAAGCTGTCAAATGCAAGCGTGGGACAGTTAAATCAATCGTTTGGACAATAGTATTGACTCCTAACAGCGGGTTTCCTGTTGTTATGTCTGGAATATTCCCCTATATTGACATTAATTACACCAAATATGTAACCAGATACAATTGGGTTTATAAAGAAGACACTTTTTCATATTATTGAAGAAATTCATTCCCAAGATTTCTCACATAAGATTAAGGCCTTAATTTATCTAATTCAAATATAATAATAATATGTACAAGTATATAAAAAGGTGGGAGGGGGGTAAGTGAATCACAAGCATCAAAAATTTCGTCCGCATTGCTGTAAACAGGAAAAGTGAACAAAAGGCCGATATTTCTATGCATTAAAAATCCTACACTTTACGGTTTTATTTTTCATGACGTGGCATTATTGTTAACTTAATCATAATCCCTATAAAAACTGTCACAACCTGATTGCAAACTCATCCAATCAGAAATTACACGAGGTTATTTTGAGCGATCAAATTGCCACTAGCTCCTCAAGAGACCTTTTAACAGCCGGAGATGAGATTATAAATTTGAAGAAAGCCTCCCCACTCAACTGTGTATTGTTCATTAAAAAAACTCTGGCCAGGAAATTGATATTCCACTCGATTTCGATTGTTCCTTATTATATTCATATAAATCTATTAAAAATCCATTATGCTTATTTCAACTAGCTTTAGGTACTCGTGACTCCGTTCGCGTGTAAAATTAGTATTTCTCCAGAATTGAAAGTATCCCCGTACTTTTCCAGGTAAAAATAGCCCTCTGTCAAATTTTTGAGAAATTCTTTTCTTCATATCGCTGGCATGACTGAATTTTATATCTTCTTGGCCCAAAATCTTGCCACTTCCACGGCGTCATCAGTAGCAGGTCAGGTCACTTTGACTGCATGTTTTGAGACACAAAGGGCAAGATAGGAGGTGGAGCATGGTTTGCGACATAGCCCCACAATCACACCCTACCGCCGTACCATCAAGGTAGTCCCACTTTGCCAGGTTGGACTTACATCTTCCCGCTTGTGTCCGGAGACGGTTCAGGGACTTCCAAGTTGACTACGGAAGGCAGGGAGATGCTCCTTTGGTGGTAGATAGTAAGTAGGAGGGACCTGAGTATCCTGCCACAGTTTACAACGGGCGTCGGCCGGGTTTCTTAACAGAGACGCTGTCGATTTTCAGAAGCTGTGCCTGCTTTTTAGCCGTAAAAAGTCGGTTCCCATAACAACTTGCTCAGGCGCCTAACCTCAACCACCTAGGGTGCTTCACCTCAGTTACTCCGGACTACTGGCCTAGCACTCTGCTTCTCCGCGAGTGAATTTGCGTGCCCAGTGGCACCGTTCCGCTCACTCCAAGGAAGTAGATGTTGCTCTAAACGAAACCTGCCGTACGATTACAGGCTGCCTGCAACTGACCTCGGTCAGCGCACTTTATCCCACAGCTGGCATAGCACCACCACAAGTCCGAAATTCTGTTAGTCTGTGGATTCTGTTGGTTCTGTTATTATTATTAGTCGAAGAAATATTTAACTGTGGACATTTCAAATTAATCTATGACTATTAATTTTGGTGAGCAATATTAATGATTGGTAAATAATTTTGAACCGCTAAACGAATCGTTGTGACTGTCGTGCAAATTCGTGTTATAATAAAATATACCTAAGTTGCGTCATACGTATCTCAGTTCCCGTGTATAAAAAGTAAACTGTGCTCCTGTGGCTCAAACTATAACATTATAAATATAATATGATCTACGTAAATGTCAGATGTCAGATGGATCTTCCCCAAAGGCTGCTGCGATGAACGAATGAAGGGGTTTGGGTAAGCCCTCAGCATTTATTATTTTATAACTATTCCAAGTGGAGTAAGTAGGTAACCTAATCGCCCTAATAAAAAAGGAGAATGCAGTATTCCCTAATACTTTAGATATTGTATTACATAATAATATCAGGCTGGTGTCCGCAACTCCAAGTCCAAGGGCGTATTCTGCATAATAGGTACATAGGTAACATATAGGTTCGGCATTTTCGTACATTTAATATTTTAGTCATACGAGAAGTTATTGAATTTTCCTCTTTTCCTACTTTCACGACAGGGAAACACATATATGATTGACAGAAATAGGATAAGCTTGCTGCTTGTAGCGAAGTTCTCATTTCATGCGTTAAATATTTCGTCTGTGACGGAAAAAAGCAATCGAACTAGAGTGGAGACGCTGTTGTTTCCGGTTTTGGGGTAAACGGTTCCTTTCGTTTCGTTTTCACCGGTACATATTTTATTCGATATAGGGAGCTAAAGAGGCACTTTTTCACTCACGTGTTCTCAAATAGTTATGGGAATGGTTTTGAGTGCTTCTTTGTGTAAAATGGTCAGTATTGCTTCCAATATAGTTTCCTGCCAGATTTACTTGTTCAGTTGAGTTCTTTGGAGCATTATTTTTGATCACGTAAAAATATAAGTAAATAGCACAAATATTTTTGTTACATTATTCAGTATTTGTGACTAACAGTAAATACTCTTTTCTACTTACTGTTACTGTTAGCCTACGTCATCCCACTGCTGGGCAAAGGCCTCTTCTGGATCGAAAGGCTTCCAGCTCTTTCGATCCAGTCGTTTGTTTTATCCAGCTCGTTCCGCCATCTTTTACGGGGTGTGCCGCGATGCCTTCTATCTATGTCAGGGCTCCACGTGGTGGTTATTTTGGCCCACAGCTTATTGGGCATACGGCACTCTTTCCTTCTCCGTAATATTATGTTCTGATGACTTGACAATAACAGTTGGCCTAAGTCATCATCATCATCATCATCTGCCTAGCCTTTTCCTAACTATGTTGGGGTCGGCTTCCAGTCTAACCGGATTCAGCTGAATACCAGTATTTTACATGGAGCGACTGCCTATCTGACCTCCACAACCCAGTTACTGGATAATACGATACCCCTTGGTAAGACAGTTGGCCTAAGTATATTTAAATAAATCTCTATGATTTATGATGATGATCTACGTTTTGTATGAATCTGTATGCTGGTTTGTTTAAATGTTTATCAAGAAATTAGGTTTAAAATTCAATCACGTCTCAACAAATTGGCTGAGCAGTGAGCTCGAAAGTTAGCAATTGGTCCCTCGGTTTAATTACATATCGATATTTCTTTATGCACTCCGATATTTTGGATTTTCTGAACTAATTCTAATGATACAAGATTAATATAAGATATTTCGACCTATTTGCAACTTGGGTTTAGGTGCTGTAAATTAAGATAGCTGGACTCAGATTCAACCCCGATTTAATCTTTCCTCAACATTATATCTTCGCAAAATTCAAAGATATAATGTTGATGGTGCATACCTAATTTTCGTCTACTTTTTAAATATAATTTTGGGTAACCCTACAAAAATCTATTTGTTGCTGATTCAATGGCTATTTTTTTTTTATTTATTATTGAAGTTTTTTTTATGTTTATCATAATACATGGATAAACATAAAAAAAAACTTCAATTCCCACAAAAGGTCGATTGACTGCGTCATTCTAGATAAGTAGGTACCTACTTATTTATTAGATGTTTTTTCTTGTATATAAAAAGATTTTGTTCATGTGTATTTATTACATTTTTTCTTCAACGATAAAACTGAAAATGCAACTAATGTTAAAACAGAAATCTAAGTTTACCACACATATTCATGTTTAGATTAAAATGCCAACGACGTTACTATGGTATTAAAATTTATTCATGCGAGCTCTCCTAAGATGATAGTTACTTAGACGAAAAGTTCAACTCGTGTGAACCATGCAGCACCTACCGCATATATATAGGTATGCAGTCCCTGCATATAGGTAGCTACTTTTTCATGTAGGTACTATTTAGTGGTGGATGCGACCAGAGTTATCAGCAAACTTTTTTACCTACTAATAATCTATTTAAATTTTTATTTTGATGGTTTGTTTGTTAACGAAAACGGTTTTGTGCGTTAGAACTTGTTTTGAGTTTTGATTTATCCGGTTTGTTTATTTTTTAATATTCATGATTTTAAAAAAGTCATAGATCATGCCTTTCTTAAACCCTTTTTGGATCTTTCAAAAGAATTTCTCGGTACCTATTATATATAATATAAATACTAAAAGCTAAACACCTTATGGGCCAATGGTACAGCTGAGCCTCGATTTATTGTACCTACAAAAATAAATATTCCATAACAACTGCAATGGAGGCGAGGCCGATATTTATGGAAATCTCTATAGAAGATTTACCCACAACCGGCTTTGGATTTACTCTACCACAACACGTCAGGTAAAACCTTCAACGATATACTGTACAGTCACGAGCACCAATATGTCAACACTTGGCAACTTTCAATGGCGATTTTTTCGTGAAATAACGAATGCAATGTTGAAATGCGACACATTACATAAACCTATGGGTTCGAAAATGATATGTTCGTAACAACTTAATATTTCATTAAAAAATAAAGGAGTAAATCGCTTTTGAATAAAGCCGAGTGTATACATACTTTTGCTCGTGACTGTACATACAATAAATTCGAATAAATACTCACTCTATACAGGATGGTAAGGACATCGAACGCAAAATCTGTTACCATGAGCAGAAATGACTCGTCGGTTTAAAAAAAAACGGTTCTCTCCTACAAAAGAGCAATACCTATGCGGTCAAAATGTATGGAACACCTATTTTTGTTTATAATAACCGACGAAAAATGTCAACAGAGAGGGGTCCAAAATCAGGTTCTGAATCCATGGCTCGGGTTGCGCGTCGATGGTGCCACCCTGTATTTCTAATGTATTCAATTTTATCTTTTAATCAACTGACTAGAGAATACGTTCTTCAATCATTTTCAATTGTTTTCTTTCTATTCAAGATTCACTTACATATAAAAGCTTTTATTGCACCTTTTATAACGTGCGTTATCTATTGAATTATTCAAAGCATTATTATACTTACATGAATTTTTAGATTGTGGTTGAAGGACCGTTTATTTGAAGGTGAACTTTAGTCTTGAGAAGCCGACCATCAATCAATCTTGTTGAAATATTAACAGTCTTAAGATGACAGAGGCTGACACCTGCGGTTATGGGGACCCCTGGGTTTGCTTTGGAAATCTATACTAAAAATTTATCATAATGTCTGAGCTGTCACAAAGATAGTCAAATAGAAAGGCTTACATTTAATCGAATCCCAAATAATTCTCAGTTTGCTTTCCTAAAAATATTACTGAACATATAAATATGACCTGTATATAATAATGAATAAGCTTTTTTGTGAACCTCTACTACCTAATTCCTATTTTGGGGTCCTAGAATTACTAAATAGCCAAGGAACTGCGACCAACTTGGATGTAGCACTGAGCGGCCGCTTCCGTGGTAGGTCTCGCTTCGCTCGCTCGGTTTGCGCGCTGTTAGTCAGAATTCTAACCAATTTTTCTCGGTGGAAAGCCTTATGGACTTCCTCCGTCGCCACCGTGGGGGTGACAGAGGGTATGCCGGACTCTTACGGGTTAAAATCACCGCGGTGTTCCACCTCTGCATAAGGCCAAGGGTGCGGGATGCACATAAGCATTCGTCAAGCTCCCCCGACAGGCCTTTTTTTTTGGGTGGGAAATCATCAAATGACCTCTCCCGCTCTGGGCTGAGCGGAAGGGCGTGTCAGACTTTTACTGGCTAAAACCCACCCGTGTTCCTTCAGTTGCCTGTGCCAGGGGCCACGGTATCTCTTTCGAACAACCTGCGGCCCTGGCGGTCCCTCGACAGGCCTCACAGGTTCATTCTAACCTAACCTAACTCATGTGGTTAGGGACCCTAACATAGTTACTGCAATCCATTCAGGTCGCTTGTGATTTGTCACAGTTCTAACCTAACCAGTTTTATCGGGGTATCCTAGTTTAGGTACCAACTGCGAGAAAAGGCCAGAAATAAAGAGTCTCCATTATTAAGAAAAATGTGCATCATTAGAAGCGGAAAAAGTTTTTAGAGGGTCATTCATTTAAAAAGGGGTTCATCATTACGTAGAAGGTCACTAAGTTTTCAGAGGATAAGTTAAATATTAAGGATAGTCAGAAGCCCGAAAGTCTGACAACCAGTCTTGCCAAGCGATATCGTAGTGTCCAGTAACTGGTTTGTGGAGGTCAGATAGGCAGTCGCTCTATGTAAAATACTGGTATTCAGCTGCATCCGGTTAGACTGGAAGCCGACCCCAACATAGTTGGGAAAAGGTTGGGGAGATGATTATGAAGTTAATTTTTATTTCTTGTTATTTAAAAAACGTTGCCCCACACTAGGAATTACTCCTGTATCGTGGGTGCGTTTACAAACATTTAAACTCATATACACAAACAGCCAGACCCGGAACAACTACTTGTAGGTCATACAAATATTTGTTCCGTGCGGGAATCGAACCCGCGACACGCAGCGCAACAGTCAATCGCTTAACCACTGCGCCAACCGTGCCGTCATATTTCCCATTTAGATGGATCTAAATTCTAGAGGTTTCACCAGTCACATGAATAAATACCTAACTCATGAAGATAAAACACATTTAAATAATTTTAGTTTTAGGGTTCCGTAGCCAAATGGCAACGGAACCCTTATGGATTCGTCATGTCTGTCTGTCTGTCTGTCCGTCCGTATGTCACAGCCGCTTTTTTCCGAAACTATACGAGCTATACTGTTGAAACTTGGTAAGTAGATGTATTCTGTGAACCGCATTAAGATTTTCACACAAAAATAGAAAAAAAAACAATAAATTTTGGGGGTCCCCATACTTAGAACTGAAACTCAAAATTTTTTTTTTCATCAAACCCATACGTGTGGGGTATTTATGGATAGGTCTTCAAAAATGATATTGAGGTTTCTAATATCATTTTTTTCTAAACTGAATAGTTTGCGCGAGAGACACTTCCAAAGTGGTAAAATGTCCCCCCCCCCCCCCCCCTGTAACTTCTAAAATAAGAGAATGATAAAACTAAAAAAAATATATGATGTACATTACCATATAAACTTCCACCGAAAATTGGTTTGAACGAGATCTAGTGAGTAGTTTTTTTTTAATACGTCATAAATCGTAACGTAACGGAACCCTTCATGGGCGAATCCGACTCGCACTTGGCCGGTTTTCTTAACTTTGCTGACAGTAAACCGCGTAAGTATTCTAAATTAATAAGAAACTCATATGTCGTAAAAAAAAAGCGAGCACATTTTAGCAACAAAACGTAGTCATTATGCGGCTATATTTCTCTTTAGTTTATGAGAGTTCTTACTAATAATAAAAAGGTTTATTTTCAGGGGATTCACCCCATTTAAAACAAAGCATAACGTTATTGCAAAATGTTATGTCTTTTATTAGAGGTATTTTAATATTGTCCGTAATTAGGTAACAAAGAACAACGAAAGTCATGCGATCGACGGACGACGCCGACGGCCGGCTTGGTCGACGTTTGTTGATCTTTTGGTCGACAAATACATATATTATCATATACCTAACTCATATTATCATATACTCATGCACTTATGTTACCAATGCGTGCTATGAGCCCATACATATTCAGCCTATAATGTTCCCACTGCTGGGACACAGGCCTATTCTCAGAGACATGGAGCGGGCCGTAATCCACCACGCGGGTCCAATGCGGGTTGGTAAATGTCACATGTCTTCGAATTTTTGGTTCTAGGACATGCCGGTTTCCACACGATGTATTCCTTCACCGTTTTGAGAGCAGTGGTGACTGGTAATAAAAATAAAATTAGGTAAGGTATGAAACAATAAATTAGTTTCTGAAACAAAGACCTAAATGCATAGCACACGTTAACTTTCTTTTGTACAGTGTTAAACAACCCTACTTTATATAAATAAATAACAAAGGAAGGGTACCTTTACAAAAATTAGTTCGCCTCATGCGTTGGTATTCAATGAATTTTTGTCCAGGAAATTCTTTTCAAAATAAGCGGCGGAATTATTTTGTTTCATTTTTCAGTATACCATCCCATGCAAAGTACCGACGCCAGCACATCAAGCTACCAAATTTCTCTAATACATTTTCAACTTTATCGCTAAAAGCATTAAGGGTCAAGGTTGATTGGGAAAATTTGACAGTTTCGGGTAGCTTGACCTGCTGGCGTCTGTGCCTATAGAGTCTACATCATCCATAATGTAGACTTTGATAAAATAAAACAGTGAGAGGAGTAAGTATAACAAACATCTCTTTAAATAATCAGCGGTAAAATGTATATCCTCGTTTACATTTGCGAATGGAAGAAAAAAAAACGTGTTGCGCCGACCCCAAATATAGGAGGCTCCCACAAATTGGCGACGCGACAGTGCGACTCGATTCTGCGATATATTGTATCCGTAGACAAATTTCTAAGAAAATGCCCGCAACACTACACGCAGGAGCGACCTGCCGCGACACAGAAATAATTCGTCACGTGATGCGACAACATGGCGATATTATCGCGGGCACACCAGGCAGCACAACGACAAGGGCAGGAAGATGATAGTGAGAATGTATAGTTTTGGGAATTTAAATCGATTTTATTTAAAAAAAAAATATAAGCAACAAAATTAAGAGTAATTTTTAATAATTAACAAAATATTTTGAACAAAATTATATGACACGATATCCTAATTCGAAGTTCACGAGCGCACGTCTGTCAGCAAAAAGGGAAGCGCGCCGGTTTCCGCTGGCTTATATAGGGCTGGTCACTCGTAACTCCCTCTAGTCTGAAGTTGCAGCTAACACGGCTTCTCCTGACGGAGCAGCGTCCTCGATGCTCTCCGTAACTGGTCTTTGCTCTGGCTCTGAAGCAGTCTCAACAACTGAGTCTTCATAACCTGGAGGGACAAACACATATATGTTAGATCTAACATACATCATTTTCACCAATAATTATTTACTTGAATGGACCAAGATGTTGCTATGCGCTTTTATATATTTCAGCACGTTATGTTTCATGAAATAAATTAATGAGCGTTGCCACACAAGGCCTTATACGCCGCAAATAGGGTATTACTCAAAAGCCACACATCTCGATGCCACACAAGGCCTTACACGAGGGAAGCGGGACGCTATCTCGATGCCACACAAGGCCTTACACGAAAATAGCACAGTGCAATGCCTTATGCCGAAGCCATCCAGGTCTTACATGAACATTACGGCACAAACACACATGTTTGTTCCCGATCAACTCAACGCCACACAAGGCCTTACAAGAGTTTGATCCTGATCACCCTGTTATCCACATAGCGCATATAAGTAGGCAAAGGAAAATAAGTACTTAGATCACCATAGCAAACATCATGTAAGCATAAGTATACTGCACATATGGGGAACGGAAACTTTATGATAAGAAAATAATAAAAAAAAAAGTCGAGTAATCTTACTTTCAAAAAAAGCTGCACAAGTCTCGGGGGTCCACTCGCCTCGCCACGGTATCATATATTCTGCGGCTGCCTGCGTAGTTTTGCCATAAGAGCCGGCCAGGAGTCGTAATTCATATCGACTGTTTGGCAGGGCATTTATAATGCGATATGGACCCCGGATGCCACTGTCAAGTTTATTAGAAGTTTGAGATGGTTTAATAACAAAAACCAGATCGTTCACAACAAAGGCTCTAGGTGCCTTTCTACTTCTATTGACACGCGCATCTTGGTTAGCCTGATTTTGAGCCAATAGATCCTCAGCCCTTTGTCGTCTCATTTCACGCCAAGCTTCTCGATTTGGCGTGGAGCCGTCTACAGTTATATCTCGGATGAGAGCATTTATAGCGGGAGTAGTCGTGTCACAACCGATTAGCAGATTTAATGCTGAGCATTGAGTACTTTTCTGTTTATTAATGTTAAGTACCAGCTGAAGCCTCCAAAGTACATTGGACCAGGATTCGTGTCTATAATTTACATCTATCCTAACCATGTTCAGAACTGTTCGACAATACCGTTCCACTTGGCCATTCTCTTGGTGCATTTCGGGCGTTATGAAATGTATCTGAATACCAAAATCTGCTGCCCATTCGCCAAATTCGGCACTGTCGAACATTCTACCCCTATCACATACGATTAATCGTGGAGTACCAAAAATCGACACAGCGTTAGTAAATGCTCGTTTTAGTTCGGCGCTTTCTTGTTTATACATAGGATACAGAAAACAATATTTCGTGAAAGCGTCGATTAAAATAAGAATGTATTTGTACCCATTAGATTCAGGTAGAGGACCAAGTGCATCCGCGTGCACTGTATCAAAAGGTATTATGGGTTTCGTCCACGATACAATTGGTTGTAGAGGGGCACGAGGCACCTTTTTGTGTGTTAGGCAAACAATACAATGACCTATGTATTTCTTGACGAATTGACGCATGTTAGGAAACCAAAAATGTTTTAATATTAAATCAAGCACTTTTTCAATATTAATATGTCCGTGTTCATCATGAAATACACGTAACAGACTTAGTCTAAAACCCTTTGGAACATAACATAGCAGTCGTGATTGCTCACCTATCGGGTTATACTTATAGTAAAGTAAATTGTTTTTCTTTACATACCGTGAACTATCTAATTGGTCCTGATCAAGTTTTTCGAGTAAAGTAACAGTTTCATCGTCTGCGGCCTGTGCGACTTGAGCCCAGTTAACTGGTTTTTCTACGGCGCAAAGGTTAACTGGATTCCGGCTGAGATAGTCAGCATGTGGCATTAACTGACCTTTTCGATACTCGAGGGTAAAATCATAGTCCTGTAGGAACATCCACCAGCGTGCCACCCTAGGAAGGAGATCCTTTTTACGCTGAGTCATCTTTAAGGCGTTGCAATCGGTAACTACTTTAAAATGTTTACCAACAAGGTATTGACGAAAATGTTGCAAGGCTTTAACTACAGCGAGAGTCTCCAACTCATAGGAGTGGTACCTCGGTTCCGCCCCTACAGTGACCTTACTATAGTACGCTACTGCATGTCTACGTCCGTCCTTTCCCGTTTGCATTAATACAGCGCCGTATCCTAACGAACTTGCGTCAGTGTGGACCTCGGTTTGCAAAGATGGATCAAAAATTAACAACGCTGGCTCACTAGTTAAAATCGATAGGACTTCTTGTCTCGCCCGCTCCTGCTCGTTACCCCAATGAAACTTAACGTCTTTGCGAGTCAAAGAAGCGATGGGGGCCACTTTAGTAGCGTATCCTGGGATATATCTTCTGAAGTAGCCGGCCAGACCGAGAAATTGCCTCACTTGCTTAACTGTTTTAGGAATCGGAGATTTGGCTAGTGCATCTATTTTTAGTACGCTCGGCCGGACCTGACCTTTACTGATAGTCCTCCCAAGGTACTCCACTTCAGTGGTAAGGAAGGTGCATTTTCTTAAATTAATAGAAAAACCCGCCTTTGTTAAAACTTCCAGAACAGAATCGAGCAAGAGCATGCCGTCCCCTACGGAGTCACTCAATAGCATGACGTCATCGATGTACACCAGTACCTGGCCTGCATCAATGAAAGATCTCAATGTATCTGATATGATACGCTGATAGACCACAGGAGCGTTAGCTAGACCGTAAGGCATCTTGAGGTATTCAAAATGCCCCTCGGGCGTCACAAACGCTGTTCGGTGCACAGAATCTTCGTTAATTTTAATTTGGTGGAAGCCTGTCACCATATCTAGCACAGTGAAATAATTACACTTCCCAAGCCTATCTATATGATCATCGATCAAAGGAAGAGGGTATCTGTCTTTTACCGTTATGTTGTTTAGAGCTCGATAGTCAACAACCATTCTATCCGACCCGTCTTTCTTTTTTACCAACAAAATCGGACTCGCATACGAAGACTCTGACTCGCGGATTATACCCTTTTCCTTCAAGTCACTAACAATATCACGAACACGCAGTTTTTCATTGTATGATAATTTATATGGTCGATAGTTAACAGGTTCCTCACTAGTTAGCCGAATGTGCATCTCCCCGGTATTTACGGTAGTTGTCGCTGTACCACTGAGAAAATATTTTGAATACTTGTTTAACACAAACGATAGCCGCGCTTTTTCCTCACCACACAGTTGTGTGTTGATTGAATCAAGTTGCACAGTCGGTTCACTATGTGTCAAGTTATTTACAAGCGAACTATTCCTAATTATTCTCTGCGAATCGCCAGTTCGAATGTATGCGATGCCTTTCCTATTTAGTACATCTGTACCAATAAGCACTGGCGCACTAAGGTAACCACGGGGCACGACATACAGATCTACCTCTAAGGTGACGTCACTAAATTCTATGGACAAAGTTACGAAACAATCTGAACGCATTTCTATTCCACCTAAACCACGCAATATCTGTACACTCGGGTTCGTGTGACATGAGAAATGTTTGACAAGATCATTGGATATCAAAGAAATACTCGAACCACTATCAATCAGCACATCGGTGGGTACTCCACTGATCACTGCAGTTATGATATCCCTTTTAGTACGGTCGCACGTTATTTCGCGACAAAAGTTGATATTAGATTTATTTCGCGTTTCAGAACGTTCTTTTGTAAAACAAGTATCTTCATTGTGACCTACTTTCTTACAAAATGTACACACAACTTTAGGAACGGATTTATTAGTAGATTCGAGGGTAGTCGCGGATTTATTTTTGCTATTATTACTGTCATCGGTCTTACTTCGTTTCGAACAATATTTGGTTTTATGTCCGGTTTGGCCACAAGTATAGCAACGTAAACGTATATCTTTATTTGTGGCAGGACGCTTACGGAATCGTTCGGTAGAGGAATCAGTGGTGGATCGGCTATTGCGTGTCTGACTATTATTAGGTACATTTTCACTTGAACGATTTGGTTTCACGTAGATTGATAAGAACTCCACTACAGTTTCTGGTGTTAATTTTGCGTTTGTGGCGGCTGCACGTATTTGTGGATCTTTTATGCCACGCACTATTATTGCGCACAACAATTCGTCACTTAATCCTTTTACAATACGTAATCGTAATAATGATTTTCGCGCGTAGTCTGCATACGTGGAGTACTTATCAGATTCTTGACACATCACATCAAAAAGAATATTCGCAACGTCTACGCGTCGCGGACAAAGTGATTTGAGCTCCAATTTAAAATTTGACCAAGTACGATTGTTACTAGTCCACTCGCGCAACCAAGAACGTGCGTCACCCTTTAGAGATAGTCCCACACGGGCTAGGCACTCCTTTTCATCCCACTGGTTTTGCGATTGAGCACGATCTACCTCGTCACACCACACATAGGCGTCATGAATGCTAGGATCGAAATCCGACACATAATAATGGTTGGATCTCACCGGATTTATGGATTTTAGCGCGTCGATAAGACGCTCCGTGATGTCCGTTGAAGCCGTTGTAGCTGAGCATCTGGCGTCGCTCGAAGTGCTGGCCACGCTCTCGCCACGTGGCGCGCTCGTTGCCAGGGCTGACGCTGACTCGGCGAGGGTAGGCAACGGCGGTGGAGGCGTGGTTGAACGTGGTTCGGCGCGCTGCTCCAGCGTTGTCAGGCGGTTGAGGATTGCTTCCATCGTCGAGGCTAGGTTACCTAAATTAGGCGAAGACGCGCGCTCTCGCGGTGGTGCACGTTTTCTGCTCGACATAATGATGGAACCAGAAATGAATTGAAGCGGCTATGATAGCATTCAATCCCACTTCTGATTTTGGGAATTTAAATCGATTTTATTTAAAAAAAAAATATAAGCAACAAAATTAAGAGTAATTTTTAATAATTAACAAAATATTTTGAACAAAATTATATGACACGATATCCTAATTCGAAGTTCACGAGCGCACGTCTGTCAGCAAAAAGGGAAGCGCGCCGGTTTCCGCTGGCTTATATAGGGCTGGTCACTCGTAACTCCCTCTAGTCTGAAGTTGCAGCTAACAATAGTTATACCTACCTCTCCAAAGCCTCTTTCCAAATAATCATCTGTGGAATTTTGACCGAGGTTTTATTCCAACGGAACATGTTTATTGTAGGTTCAAAATCCGTGTTCTCATATGTATTATGAACTGTCCAAAGGAATGTCAGCAAAATGTACTTGCGAGCTTCGTCGCTGGCACAAAGCGTGTGGCCTTGCAATTGTACTACGGTTTAGTGATGTGCTTGCAGATATCGGGGGATAAATATCGATGTCTCATTTTAATATTAAGTTCATCAAATTCAAACAAAGGGCAAAAGAACGTAATATATCAATGTAGCAAGTTTCATTATAAACTGTTTTAATTAAGAAAATGGTATTTTATTGGTAGCAGCTGTATGCAGTTAGCGCCATGTCTTTGATCGTGACGTAGCCACATTAAATAAATCCTTCATATTTTGCTGGAGTTAATATGCATGTAAACAGCAACCTTATTCTTAATAAGCAGCAACCTTACGGTAACGATAATAAAATACCCCCACCTATTTATGTGTATTAGAGAAGCATTGTTAATTATATTGTAGAAGTATTGATTGTATGTATTGTATTGTTGATTGTTGTATTGTGCTTTATGATTTTAGACACAAACTAAAAATGAATATAGAGTTATGATGTGTGTGATGTGTAAAAATATTTAAAATAACTCTTCTTTGTAGTTGCGATAAAAAAATAATAAGTATGTGTCGTTGCCGAGAATCGAGCAATTGGAGAGGCCTATGTCCAGCTGTGGAGTGCTGTAGGCTGATGATGATGATGATTATAATGTCCCACTGCAGGTCAAAAGCTTTAGAGAAGGGACAACCAAAAAAATACAAGTACAATTTTATCGACACATTCACCCCATCACTTATGCGAACATACATGTCTAGACAGATGTTGAGTGTGGGCGGCCATGGGCTCCGTTTGTTCCAGAATACGTTCTATAGGCGTCTGCTGCAGGCTTGAAACTAGCAGCACCTCTATATTATGCCTACGCATTACCGACTGCTAGGTAATGAGACCGCTACGTCATCGTTGCCACCGTGGTGCCGTAACAAACACCTTGAAGTTTTGAAAAGAACTGGCTGCACTGTTTTTGTTAGGACCTAGATACCTTTTTGTCGTTTTGAAATCACAATAAGACAAAGATTTTTTCGACCAACAATAAGCTCAAGCCTGACATAGACGTTAGAGAGACGCGTGTCTTTGCGTCTGTTTTTCAAATGCGAGCAAAGGAGCCTTCAGTTTCAGTTGAAAATCGTATTAATAAGTTCTTAAGTATTCTTAGACCCGTATGCACCAAAAATCAAAAATTACATTTACCGCTAGACGAACTTAAAACATCGTTCTGTTTCTGTTAATTATTTGGAGCTGACAAAGACTTAATAATGTTTTAATATTTGACGACACGGTTGGCGCAGTGGTTAAGCGATGTATGTACGTGAGTTTAAATGTTTGTAAACGCACCCACGATACAGGAGAAATTCCTAGTGTGGGGCAACGTATTTAAAAAAATATGTATAAATGTTTAGCACTAAATGCATTTAATTAATTGTGGTACAAGCATGGTCTTTATCCCTCACCATTTTTGTAATTTGCAATTTTGTAGTGAATTCATGAATTCACTATGTTACAAAATTGTCCGAAGCTTTCCTTTGACTCCTAATATCAACAAACTATGATTAAACAACCCGTTAACCGAGCGGAATGTCCCCGAAATGATTTGTATATAAATTACTTACCCCTACCGTATGCTGTACTCGTACGTATACATATATAGTACGTATATGTTTACAAGTTAACTTTTAGTTGTTGGTCGGGTCGGGTGTTTAATGGGTTCCTGAATACGCTTACGTAGCGTTTTATCCGCATAGTGACGAGATTATGTAAAAAAAACCAGTTTGAGCTACGCAGTAACCATCTCGGCAATATTGAATCGCCAAAGTTTCTATGTAATATTGAAACCCTTTCCATAATGTACCTAAGGCCTAATTCACCACATAATGTACCTAAGGCTAATTTACACAATTTAAGAAGAATATGAATGTAGGTACCTACTTACAAAATTAATTAAAGTCGATATCAGACGCTACACTTTTGTTCATTTTTGTCTTTCATTCTTCATCTTTCAGTTAAAGTAAAACGTCTAGACACAAAATGAATTCATTAATGAACCGATCTAACGTTGCTACACTCGAAAAATTAAAAAAAATTAAATGAAAGAAGCAGCTGATTCGTTCATTTCTATTTAATTTTGTCGAACAAAAATGACTCGAGTCAGAAGGAAAAATCGAAAAATCGAATTGAATCTTGTGATTAGAAACGTTCAAAACCTAGTCGCAATCTCGTCTCAGCGACAATCAATGTCAAAAATTTGTCAAAAATGTAGGTAAATTAGATGTATTTTTGACTGTTTGAGACTGAGATCTGAAGGCGTATTCTCGTAATTTAAAACGTTCAAAATCTAGTCGCAGTCTCTTCTCGGCGACAAACAAATTTCAAAAACTTGTCAAAATGTAGGGAAATTAGAGGAATTTTTGACAGATTGAGACTGAGATCAGACTGTGAACGTTCTTAAAATTACGAGAATTACCCCTCTGACTGTGAAGGTTCTTAAAATTACGAGAATGCCCCTCAGACTGTAAACGTTCTTAAAATTCGAGAATTGCCGTCTGATTATCGGCCTAACTTAAGGAAGGCTACACGATCAATTATATGGTACAATACCATGAATTGCGAATTAATATTGAATATTGTGCAGTGATTGACGAGAAGTTTGAGCAAGTTTACATTTTATTGCACCGTGTAGAATAAGTATTGCGCAGGTCACGCGAAAACATTGAAGTTTACTTATAGGCCGTCAATGTTATTGCGTGAAAAGAATGGATCGTTTGAGTGCAAGGGCTAATTCAATCATATTACAGTTACACAATACAAATATTGCGCAAACTTATTGTAGATGTAGGAGCCACCTTAGAATATATTATATATATGTTCAAAACAAATGAAGACAACTGTCTTTCCTTGACCAAACGAGATATAAATCAGTGGGTAGGTACTGCAGTGCGATTCTGTAACCATCTCACCGTGAAAACTTAGGCGAAGTGAGCGTGGAGTGAGCTGTCATTCCAAATAACGCTAGGGATCGACACTACTGACAACTCACATCAAGCTCACTTCACTTGAGTTTTCACGGTGACATTTTTACAGAATCGACCGGCTGGAAGAAAAGTGATGATTTCTCTACGTTTATTCCAAGGGCACGTCTTTACATCACTCCCGCTTTAATATCAACACTGTTGTCTTAAAAAAAAAACGTAATACAAATATTTGACACCTCATTCTAAACTCGCTAGACTGTTCGAATGCAACCAGAGTTATTTTATTGCCAGCCTGCACTACATAAGGTTGACTTTTATTATCTGTGCTAGGTATGTATGTAGATACCAATACCTATAGACCGGGACTTAGCGTACACAATACCGATCTGCAGATGCTAGGTCCCTCACAATTCATCACGCTTGTCCGGCTGCGGATGACAGAGTGGTATTTCTAGTAGGAAATAGGATTCTGTCATTCTGAATTTGATTAAAATCAGTGATAGATAGATAGAATCTATCAATTCCACGATAAATGCTTCCCAGAGGCGGTCTAACGATTATTTATAGTAGTGTATACTGTAGTATATTTAATAGGCAATTTTGCATTTTCTGGAGTGGTTCGTGACAGATTTTCTGCTCAAAAAATTGGAAGGATTTGTATATTTTTGGTCTGCGATGAAGAAACGCTTTGAAAGTGAATAAATATTCACTTTCAAAGCGTTTCTTCAAATAATCAGCCTATAATGTTCCCACTGCTGGGACACAGGCCTCCTCTCGGTCGTAATCCACCACACAGGCCCATGGCGGGTTGGTAGATGTCACATGTCTTGGAATTTTTAGCTCTAGAACATGCCGTTTTCCTCACGATGTTTTCCTTCGTCGTTTCGAGAGTAGTGGTTATGAAATTATTTACCCAAAGTAAATCGCCTGTCTGGGTTCGAACCTACGTCCTATAACTCGTAAGTCGGGGCAGTTACCAGTGGGGCCACCACTGCTCCCTTGCCTTTTAAATGCATTGACATAATTCTAAACTTTTCAGTAGCTTATGTTAGTCCAATACATTACCATCATCGTCATCGCTGATAGAATGTCACTTTGTCTATCTAGGCCCTCTGCATTTGCGTACATTGGTGGCTTTAACCGGCCCCTTGATAGATAATATGTGTTCCAACTCGCTAGTATGACATGATCGAGATGCGTGCTCTATCGGATAAACTATCCAAATAGAGAAGGCACTCTAATTAACAAAGGCGCATTCTGGAATAAGTATGTACATATATCAAAGGCAACTAATAATTATAAATAAAAATTCTCCAAATAATGTGTGACTTTGGATAATAAATGGAAGAATTGACATAAATTGTTCAATGATAAATTTACCTTTGTGTATACAGACAGACAAAGAATAGTTTTTCGTAACATTTACTGTATTATTTTACGAATAACAGTAAAATAGGTCAGACGGAACAATGAGGATTTCTTCTAGTGACCATTTTGCAAATTGAATTGAAATCTTAGAACGGAGGCTTGGGTTGCTACTTACTTCGTTGTTGAAGACTAAGGCCTCATTTACGGAGACGCGGGGAGTCGCGCGTCGCGTGCTGCGTGGCGTCTCGCGGCGCGTCGTACGACTTTTCTGTTTACGGAGCGGCGGCGTGCGGCGCGTCAAGCGGCACTTATCATCGCACGCGTAAACATAAACGTATGGCAATATAAGACGTTGTTCATTGAGATGCGGGGCGGGAAGCGTAGCGCGGTGCCCGCCGCTGCGCCAGCGGTGAATCCTCAAGCGTGTAGCAAAGCACGCGGCGGGCAACGCTGCGGCGCACGCGGGATACTCAATCAAATTAGCGGAAGATGGGAGCGCAAATTAAATTAATTAGTAATAACTAATAATTAATTAAGTATTAATTAATTGCGTTCTGCAATTTCCAAATATGACTGGCAGAAGATTCCGCCGCGGGCTCGGCCGCAAAAAACGCTCCATTTCAAGCAAACGCGTCTAAAATCGCTTCTCCGTAAACGCACTCATACAAAGCCATTATGTTTGAATTTAGTGCGGGCCGCGCCGCACAACGCGACGCGCGACGCTGCGCGTCTCCGTAAATGAGCGCTTAGTCGCCTAGAAAATTGAGTGAAAGAGAGATAGGCGAATAAACACGAAACTCTAATTAGGTACGGAACGGCCTAGCAATAAAAAATGTTAAATTACACTTAATTTAATAACGTTAACATCGTGGTCTTTCACGCTTTACATCCATTTAAAAGTAATTTATTTTCGAAGAAAACGTAATACCTATACCCGTAATAATAAACTCAATTTCCGATGTCTTGATGAAATTGATACAACCGTCTGAAAAACTTAAAGTCACATTTAAGTTGGAAAAAATACACCAATTTGGAAATACAGTTTTGAAATTGCGGTCCAATTTATACATCATTTTCAATATACCTCCATCTTAGGTAGTACGTAGTCCTTCGATACCAAAAGCGAAAGCGAAAAGAAGACATACATACACACAAGTACCTATTAAAACTGCACGTTTGCTCAGGTCGTTGTTCGGAAATGTTATTTCAGACGTTGGTCTGCCCATTTAGCACAACGCGACGGAACCCGAGTTAGCTAAGTCCTGGGTTTAGTCGAAAGGCACCGTTAAAAACAACGTGCAGCATTAGCTGCAGTTAACTTGGTTTCTCACTTTTTAATCCAAAATGAGAGTCCTTTTTCTCGAACAGATGGTCTTAAAATCTGTATGTAAACCTCTGGTTAAACTAGTTTATTTTATTTTATCAGTTTGGTCTTTTTTTTGGAAAATCTTTTAAAAAAATCCAATTGTTTTTTTTGCAACCTAAAATGGGACGATTCGAGTTTGGGTTTTAAAATGATATTAGTAAACACCATTGGTTCTCAACCCTATTTGGCCTAGCCTTTGAGAATATATATTTTTTTAGAGCCCCCCAATTTTGTTTACTTATCGAATTACGAATCTGAAACAGCACCCTAATTGCGTAACACACGATCAATCGGAATCGGTTTCATTTTGACAGTTCAACAACATTCATTGCGTTATTTACGTGTTGGGCAGACAAATTTTTTGAACTTATGAAGCAATGGATTAGCAATTTGCTACAAAATGATTCTGATTCCGATTGATTATGTGTTACGCAATTAAGGTGCAGCTATTGCCACGATTATATTTAAACGTGTAGGTATATATGGGTCTTCTACTGCCCCCTGAAAGTCTCAAACATCCAGGAAGGGGCGTTATCGCCCACGTTGAGAACCTATGTTAAACATCATAAATTATATTTCTTAATTTACAGGCTACAGCATGAGCATGAAGCATGATGCATTAAGATAGTTGATGACAGGACGATCCACATGAGAGTCAGATTGATAACCAAGAATTTCAAGCTTTTATGATTTGGTGTTCGTCATCTCTAACTTTGGCTTACCTTTCAAAGATTCTCCTTTTGTTCAGGTCTGTGAACATTATGGACTGAAACAAATTTTAAACTGCTCCATCGCTATCCTTTATTGAATCCGTATATCATTGCCGATTGGTTTCCAAAATCAATTTCAATAACCCTATTATAATGTCTAGTTCCTTCAAATGATTACTGAATGCCTAAGTTACTAATTACTCTCATTAAGAACAATAATATCCAGATTTCCGATTGTTTCCCTCCAGACAAATTGAATGCGGGCTCAAGTAAGACAGACACCCTTGTTAGTTTCGAGTGGCCCAAATTGGGTCGATAGAGTTGTATGGCCTTGGCTTTAGGCGGGAGAAAATGAGTTGATGCGCGAATGTAAACGTAGTGGTAGGCATTGGTAAGGCTTTGTTTACACTTACTGTTTTGTCAACAGCCCAGTAGGAATATTGCTTTCCTGGAGACTGGAGTTTCAAGCTACAGCTTCGTCTGGAATTGTTTGGTACTGTAGGTATTCTATTTTGGTTGGTTGAATACGCTATAGGAAAACCATTTGAATTCTATGGTGTGATTCCTTACACTTTACACAGGATGAAAGCAGCAGTGGAATTGCGTAACACACATAAAATGACAATTGATCGACATTGACAGTTCACCCACGTTCACTCCGTTATTTACGTTGTAGAGCAGGTGATTTTTTCAAACCTATGGAGAAATGGATTAGGATTTTTTTTTTCTCCCCTTGGATTATGATTGGTAGTGTGTAACGCAATTAGGCGGCGGGTTTATATAAAACATTAATTGAAAAACGGTCTCAGCGATTAGCGCTATATTATCAAGCTTATTGGCATCCCTTTTCGAGAACGCAGTATCTTATCATAATCTGTAGATAAAAACTAATCTTCTCATCCTCTTGACTTGACATTCACATACTTACCCTTACAGCTAAATACTATACCTACTTATCTCAAGTCCCGCAATTTCCTCTCTTTCCATTCAAGCAGGTGAATCACGAATGGTTTTCCGCGCGAACAGTTTGGCCGTGAATAATTGAACACTACCTCAGGACGGTCCACTGAACATCTTTACGTAGGATATGCGTGAAATCCAATTATCCGCCTCATGTACACTTTCCATTATACACCATGAGTTAACAGAAATCACGATAGGTAGTACCCATAGTGTAGCTTGGGTTCATATTTTCATGGAACGTTTAGCGCTTGCTGGTGCGAGTCTCTCTTTGGTATTCCTTGTATGGGTAACAGGGAAAGTGAGCTTCCTTGTTTCTTGTGTTCATTCTGATTCTACTTTTCCGAACAGAATTTTAGTTTGGAAATGAGTTTAGTTGTGTTTGTAGTCTGTTGTAATGTCTTTAACGATTTGTCAATCCGATTTTCGTAAAAAGTAAGGAATACTTGCCATCTGCAGAAGATGCCTACCATCAGTAGTAAAAATAGCATAATGATTCTATAAACTCATAATAAGTAGGTATGTGTACAAAGGCAAACTGGCATAGCTACCTAAAGAAGTTACAGGCTCCTCACCACTGATTTAAGACCTATCTGAAATCAGGTTGGGTTCATATTTACTCAGGACTAGAAATAGGATGATGTAATAACAATCTTGTGATATGTGATCGTAGGATATATTTGACGGCATAATTCGGGCTATTGGGTAGTGTAAATAGACGATCAAATAGATAACCAATGATTTATTTACTTACGACAAATGGACTGTATCAGCTTACCTTTACTTTTTTGCTTACCTACCTTCTATCACAAATATTTTGTAATATCTATTTACGAAATATTTGTGATCTTTGACAGAATTCCTAAGCTTCTGAATCTTTTATTACTTAGCTACTTCATTCTGGAAGTTATGCTATTTTTTTCGAGGAGCGTCCATTAAGTATTTAGAAATAGATTTAATTAACATTTTTGCGAACGCCTTTGCGAAATGTGACTCTGAACGTAAAAATATATATTACTTCGTCTGAAAATAAAGAATAGGGATGTCGGCTTATTGTAATTACCTCGGTACCTAGATTTTATGAGTGATTGCTAAAGTCACTATCTGTAGAGCTTTCCTGGGAAGTAATAGGGCCAATATTTCGCGTAGCCGTCGAAAAATATACTTGTGGGAATAAAAGCTCCGATAATAATGCGCCTGTGAGGGATCACAGGCGCATTATTATCGGTCGATAATATCGGATGCGTTATTACGATATCTGTTTTCAGTACATTTGGCATTAGGACGGCCACGAAGTTACACACTCCTGTTCCTCAGTCCTGCAATATTCCGGTAAGAGTTCTTAGAACATTTTGTATTAGGATACATACGATCTTACACACACCTGCGTTAATAATGTAGTAACGCGTAGTGCAGGCGGCAGGTCTGTAGTGTTGGTTACATGCACACGTTAGAGAAATATCGGACGATAAAAACGCAGCATGGAATCGGATGGCATTATATCAATAACGCATTGGATATTAAATTATCGACCGATAATAACGCGGGGGACCACAGGTGGGGGAGTGCATTAAAAATAAGTAAAATTTCAGCACTAGAAATCGTTGTTAATTCCAATTAGAAAAACACAGAAGTCAGTTTCGCAAACTTTATTCTTAATTTTGTACAATATAATCAATATTCTTATAATTTAACAACTTTGCCATTAATCATTATAATTTAGCTACAATATTTACAACATTTTAACTCATTTCCAACAACCTTGAGCTTATTTTAATTTAATCTTATATTATTGTTAACATGTATTTTTTACCTAACTAAGCTACGACAATAGAAGATCAGAGATTTGCTTTAAAACAGTATCGGATAAATATGGTAGACAGCTTAGAAAATGGCTTTAATTTTAATGAATTTATTTTGATTTTTCACATTTTTATGTTTGAGCTTTGTTCTGCCAAAAGGAACCAATCCACGTCAAAATTTCTCTCATTTCCGAAGAAAGTAACTGTTTTGCTAGTATTTTGGATAATTGACGCAGATTTTTTTTTTCATATTTTCTTAGCCAGTTTTGGTTGTATACATAATGAGCTTTAAATGTTTCCACTGCCGGGACACAGACCTCCTCTCAGTGAAAGGGAGTGGGCCATAATCCACCACGCGGGCCCAGTGCCGGTTGTTAGAAGTCACATGTCTTCGAATTTGTGGTTCTAGGACGTGCCGGTTTCCTCACGATGTTTTCCTTCACCGTTTGAGGACATGATATAATGGAGATGATATAAATATATAAACACCTCTTTAGTAAGTTGCGGCTGTTACCACTGGGCCACCATTCCTCTTTGTGATTTTGATGGATTGCAGATAATATACCACATCTGAAATATTAGATTTGTTTGTCCCAAACCATAATGTCTCATTAATTCAGTTATAATTAATGAGATATACCTATAATCTCTGATTAATTCAGTTATAATTAATGAGATATTATGGGTTGGTTCCTTTCGGCAGAATTCCTTATCGAACCCAGAATATGTGTGATTTGTTTTTTGCAAGTTATTCACCATTCAATGAGTACTTAAATCGCATCTCCTCTTTATCTCGATTTATTGCAGATCTTGTCCGTTTATAGAGAAAAAAGCTGTTTATCCTGAGAGAATAATCAGTCAATACAAATTAATATCATCGGTAATGGAAAAATACTGCATGAACAAGACAGATTTTTATTTATAATACTGTTGTGATAATACTGTTTCACATGAGAACATTCAACGTATCATCTACTCGTTAACAAACATATTATCATGTATAAACGCCGTCTTTAATATCATGCTGCAATATTCAACATCCTAATTGACATTTTCAAATGTTTGGCACAATCATATTATCTACTAGATTACATTTATAAATAATCTGCGTTCGCGATTTTGTTTCCAAACATGTAAACAAATATGAGTTTTTGTAAAATAACTTTAATACCTACACAATAAAGTTTAGTTTACGCTACAACTTCAACGATTTTTATGATTTTTTCAATAGTATTCTAAAATATCAACTTAATTATGGTGCAAATTAAGTTGATATTTTAACTAGAAATAACATCAATTGAAAACATGAATTTGAATAGAACTTAGGTACATACTTTAAAAAAAAATCTTTAAAGATTCCTTCCTTTTGTAAAAGGCAAAAAGAAACATTTACGCAAAGGTTACGAAACCAGTAGATATCCACTTTGGTAAGGATACTCCACAAAGTCACTAAAATACACAAGGCTATTGTGTTTCTAAAACACGAAGCCGTTTAGAGCAGAAAATAAACAATAATTATTTCAGAGAAGATCTATTATTTATATTTCGGTTCAATCGCTACCCATTAAATATGTATTTACATACAGAGATTACGTCTTTATAAATAAAACAAAAAACAATCTCCCAATACTTATTTCTAGCGAAACAGGATGAACGTCAAAATGGACACGTAAATGCTAAGTGCCTTCAAATACTCGTTTAATTTCAAAATACCAGAGGTATTTCTTGTGTTATAAAATTTACTTAAACCTAAGTAACTTCAGTACCTACCTTATGCGTGATTTCACTGACAATGACGGTCAACATGCGTACTAAAAGTGAGCACGAACAGCAGCCACCAACTTTCTTTAAAACTTTAAAGTTTGTGCAAGCAGTAGTGGTATCTCTAAAAGTTAATTCACGGCAAAAATAGTTTTACCTATCTCAAAAGCCTGTCGTCGTTGCATTCAAAAAGTCGGCTCATTTAAAGTTTAAACTTTACGTTATCTGTAGCGGTACAAGTCTGTTCCCTGCGCTCTCCATACTTCAAACTTCAACATTTGGTAGCTTACGTATATTCATTACTTTATCCACTATCCATTTCCAATAGAGCCTTATCACACTGGAGTTAGAATCCAAAAATAAAGTCCTATCCATATATTTACCAATTTCTTGCTTTCGCAATCTCTTATAATATATGATAAGGGCCTATTCATGAAGATTTTATATAGAAGATTATATCGTCTAAAAAAGTGCGGCACAGTTTGAGTTTGGCACATATTTTCATTTAACACATTCGTTGGCAGAAGACTTTGTTTCATGTAACCCTAGATTGCTGTTGTGCCTCTAAATGGGGGGTTTGAGAGGCGTGTTGCCGACGTGCAGGTTGTTGAGCTGGGGCAACAAGATGGCCGCCGTTGATATTGCCGTGACGAGCACGAAGACAGCCAAGAGGGCCCGGTCAGCAACCACTGCCACCTGCGAATCGCCATTCATTTAATTACGTCGCTTAAAACACAGCATGCAAAAAGTCCCAGGCACTCCCTAAAGTTTGAAAACATCGTTCGTAAAGTGCGTTGGGATTTCTTTTTCCTCCAACTACATGGATTTCTAATCAACAAGGGTTTATCTTGTCAACCTACATTTCTTTATAGCAGTACTAACATTCAGTTGTAAAAACACAAGATGTTAATTTGGAAGAAAACAAATACGATGAGCCGAGATGTAGCAGGCATCTCGGCAGCTGAGAGCCTACTCGAAAATCCGTTTCAAGCCGTGCATCAAATACAAATGCTAGGGATTACTAGAACATCAGTTCTAAGCAAACGATTTCCATCACGTTTTATTTATTGTCCAACGAAAGCCTGTTATCGATAAAACATGTTCAGTTGTCGCCTGATTTAACTGTATCAAGTTCGCACATAGTAAATTGGGCAATTAAGAAGAGATACGCGATACGCGTCTAAATCGGCGTTCAAATATGAGTTCAGCACTTGTTATACCCGCATGTTATCTAGGGAATATAAGACTATTAATAACACAGTTTGATAAATAAATTGTTGTTGTATTAATGTTAGAGATTATTTAGCCTTTATTTTAGATAATTTATAGCCTTATTATCCTCTAAGTATAATGCGAAACTCTTTTCACTACGAGCTAAAATTACAGAATTGATGCAAATTGTCGAAGTGGAGAAACTGGATCTCCATTTCATGTATGTACAAGACGTGCAAATAATTTAATTATGTATGCAATCCTTTGGTAAAACGTGAACACAATAGTATTTTTCTTACACAGCAAAACTAGCAATATAATAATAATATGCTCCCTTATATTATTTGCTTGCAAATATATTAAAGGAACGCCACAAATAACTCGGAGTTACCCCGTATGAGAATGCTCAGTGCGGAAGCGTGCTGGCTATTATTAAAATATGCGTAAAAGCATTTATGGTGTTCCAATATAAGAAGGTGAATAATAAAAATAAATAGTATTATAACTGTGGATTTGGGTTAATATTGCTTTTTATTTAGCTCTCATAAATTTCTGTTTTCCTTCCTTTGTCATCGAAATATCATCATTCTTATTTGTGTACTTAGAAAAAAAAATATTGAAAGGTTCAGACGAAGAGCAAACATTTATGTAATCTGCGTTCGCAATTTACTTTCCAAACATGTAAAGAAATATGAGTTATTGGAAAAATAACTTTAATTTCTACACAATAAAGTTCAGTTTACGAACTTCAAACATTTTTAAGATTTTTTAATAATGCTAGTTACTCTGATATCAACTTAATTACCACTAAGATAAAGTTGATATTTGTTTAACTTGAAATTACATCAAAAACGTAAATTTGAATAGACCTTAGGTAGACATTTACCGTGTTAAAGCTTTCTGAGTTCGAAGGTGAAGTCATACCTGAGGGGTAATTCTCGTAATTTTAAGAACGTTCACAGTCTGATCTCAATCTCAATCTGTCAAAAATGACGTATTTTATTTTCCCTACATTTTGACAAGTTTTTGACATTTGTTTGTCGCCGAGATGACACTGCGACTAGATTTTGAACGTTTTAAATTACGGGAATACGGGCCCTGGTTTGTGCAATATGCTTAAATTTCAATACAATACAATCGAAATGATCATGAAAATTTTAGATTCCAACTGATTGACTGATTTTTGCAACGCCAGATAAGAATTTTTGACAGTTGTTCCATACAAATACTCTCAGACGTCAATTTTATTCCACGAATAAAAATTATTTGTCGATTGAAAAATCAGCCCTAAGGGCTGTATTTTCAACAGTCAGATAACTTTTATCTGAGAAATAAACATAATTATATTGCGGTTTCAAAGCTTCTGTATGGAAAATTGTCGACCTTTTATTGCTTGAGTGTGAGGCTTTTGTTTTCTTTCTTTCAAACTGTCATAAATATTCAGAATCAGAAATCATTTATTTGCAGAGAATGTAGGTAACAAAACATTGTTTTGATGGCGTAAAAGTTATTCTTCCGATTAAAATTCTCTGACTATTAATTATTGTGCGTTTTTGTTAACACAGTTTATTAATTGTCTTCGCTAGTTTTATTCTAGTCGGAAATGGCACGTTTAAAGATTTGAGATACCTAAATAAATAAAAGGAAAGGTCCTTCGACTTATTTTTCATTTTGTCACATTAACGGCTTTCTCCTTCTCCTACTTTCAAGAGACAGTTTTGAGCATTGCTATCGTAAAGATTAATTACACAAGATAACCGACTCTTCCTTCGCGATGTACCGTAACGGCAATGGGCGTTTTATACTAAGGGCAAATGGAAGAACCTACACCATTATGAAGTAGATTATCGCTTTTCGTAAGTATCATGCAATAGAATGACTTTGCATTTACGAAAAATAATACTGCCATGTTATACGTTTAAAATGTACCACGTTTGACAGGGATGGCCAGCACCTTAATTGCGTAACACACGTTCACAATCTAAATTATGTTGAAGGATATTGCTAATTCATTACTTCATATGTTAGAAAACATTGTTTGCTCAACGACGTAAATAACGCAATGAATGTTGTTGAACCGTCAGATTAAAGCCATTGCTACTGTTAAGTGTGTTACGCAGTTACTCCGCAGGAATTATTCCAGTCCAGGTTATTTAGGCAATTTTCTCTTTAAATTAAAAGCGTTTTTTGTCGACTTCCAGTCTAACAGGATGCAGCTGACTACCATACATTACATTACATTACATAGAATGACTGCCTATCTGACCCCCAACACAGTTACTGTGTGACACGATACCTCCCCTAATAATCAATATTATTATGACTTACGACTGCAATATTATTTTATTATGATAAATGTGCTCACGGAAAATTAAAACTTTTACCAGTGTGCCTGATCGTGACATTTTCTGCGTTAAATTAATGGAAAAGTTTTTTGCAAGTATAATTTACGATATTTATGGTAATTTGAAAATTTATGAAAAATATCGAATTCAAATTCCAACTTATCAAGGGTGTCTTTTTTATAAATTAAACATGGGTTATGTTTAATGCTAAATATTAAATGTCTACGAATGCGTTATTGTAGAAAACCCCTTTATAGAGCACACTACCTTCAGCTTGCGACTTCGCAAGAAATTTCTTGTTTTAACATAAAATATATCCCAGGAAACTTAGCAATACAGTGGCTTCCCATTAGTGAAAGAACTTTCAGAATCGGATAAGTAGTTCCGAAGATTAACATGCCCTACATACAAACTCAAAAATGTTACCTCTTTCTAATATTAGACTATTATACAAGAAACTTATCTTCACACATACAGTCACGAGCAAAAGTATGTATACACTCGGCTTTATTCAAAAGCGATTTACTCCTTTATTTTTGAATGAAATTTTATGTTGTTACGAACATAGCATTTTCGAAGCCTTTTTTTTTTTCAGGATGGGAAATCATCAAATGACCCCTCCCGCTCTGGGTGGAGCAGGAGGGAGTGCCAGACTCTTACTGACTAAAACCCACCCGTGTTCCTTCCTTAGCCCTTTATGTTCCAGGGCAGCGGTAACCCTTTCGGACGATCCCGCTACCCTGGCAGGCTTCGGCCCTATCGGGCCCCGTCAATCTTGCTGACATCTCTTTGAGGCGCGCGTGGAACACATACGCGCCGTCCGTCACGGGCCTGGTCCTGATCGGACGGTGAGTTACCAATTACTCTCCGCCCGCAGGCCCGCGCCTACGGTGGCCGTGGTTTCGAAGCCTTAGGTTTATGTAATGTGTCGTATTTCAACGTTACATTCATTATTTTACGAAAAAATCGCAATTGAAAGTTACCAAGTGTTGACATATTGGTGCTCGTGACTGTACGTAGACAAAGTTTCCATTGTCTCTGTGTCACCACTATCTTTCCAATACCTACTTATTTATGATTTTAGGCTATTACCACCTTTAGTTGTAACTTCTTTATCAATACTGCGGCGTAGCACACTAACAGTAGCAATGACTTTCATTTTGAAAGTTCAACAATATTCATTGCGTTATTTACGTTTGTGAGCAGACAAATTTTTCGAACATATGAAGCAATGGATTAGGAATATCCTTCAAAATGATTCAGATTGTGATTGATAGTGTATTAAGCAATTAGGGTGCGGTTCAGTTAGGTAACACGGAGTTTACCATAATGTAGAATTTCAAAACGGTACACTTACATTTAATTTTACACAAAACCCCTCACTTTCCTTTGTTTCCGAGAGCCTTTCATTTCTGTAACCCTCTCGACTCAATGGCTTGCACGACTACGATAAAATATAGTCACGTCGAACAACTTCGGCCCCTAACGCCAGTTTTTAATTTGTCGCCAAAATTATCCCTATCGGAGTAGTTATCAAGAAACATTAATCTTTTTTTTTCAATGCAATTAACTGCTGATTGGAAACGGTGTGGGCAAAAAGTTACGATTTATTATTTAGGTATGTTTTTTGTGTTTTTGTTTTTCACAGTTTCACCAGCATAAATTTTAATGTAGGCTTAATTGGATTGTGCAATTTATGTATTTACAGTAACGTGTCACACCTTTATTTTTTTATATTTGACATACAAGTAACAATTGATCGACACTTCACGTGACCAGAGGGCTGGGTCATTCTTTGGCCAAAAAATTAGCATTGCCATTCAACGCGGCAATGCTGCCAGTCTTCTGAGCACGATTCCGGATGATAGCGATGCGAACAAGTACTTCGACGCCTAAATATCCTTTTGTTTTTGTATTTATTTATATAGTTAGTTAGTTAGTGTTTTAATTTAGTGCCTAGTGTAAATAGTTTGTCATAATTGTAATTAAAATAAATAAATAATTTTATTTTATTACTTTTACGAATAAAAATAAACGAATAACAATGGACTTAAATATGTTTGTTACAATATTTTTTAACCACTATATTAGTAAACTTAACCTATATCCTTAACCAAATACTGTCATATATTTAACTGGCTGCGCCCCGTAGTTTCACCCGCATAAGTTTCGATCCCGTGGAATTATCGGGATGAAAAATATCCTATATGTTAATCCTGGTTATAAACCATCTGTGTGCCAAATTTCATCTAAATCCGTTCAGTAGTTTTTTCGTGAAAGATTAACAAACATCCATCCATCCATACAAACTTTCACGTTTTTAATATTAGTAGGATGAGTGCAATTTTTTTTTCCGGCGTGGAAATTCCTCATGGATGTCCGCCAACTAAAAACCACCCCTTTGTTCCATCTCACACCTACGCCGGGGGTCGCGGGAACGTACGATCCTTCCACAACCCCCGACTGGTGCCGACCCGCCACCGCGGGCTTCCTCTGGTCAGGGGGTGAGGTGTTAGACTCCCCCGCGACGTCTAAGAGGGGCGCGCGTGGAACACTACGCGCCGCCACCTTGGGTCGTAATGTGTGGGGGGCAACGGACGTCCCCGAGTCCGTCGCCCCTGGACCCATTTAGGGGGGCTGGAAGAGGGCGTTGTCCACCCTCCGCCGACGCCCGGTGCGCCTGCTGCGGGCCGGGTAAGTGGACGAGATCTCCCTCTCCCTTTCCGCAGCCTCCTTCTGCGAGAAGAGTGTTTCGCAGAAGGAAACCACCGCGTCCGAGGACTCTTCGCTGCCGACCATCGACTCGACCACGGCCGGCAGCGACAGGTCACTGCCTACTTTTGAGATTAGGGCACGGCGCGGCTCCTCCTAGGCGGCACACTCTGCCAGCGTATGCCGCGCCGTGTCCTCCCGGCAGTGGACGCAGTGGTGACAACGAGCGTCCGGCTCCCTGCTTATGGGACACAGGTACTTCCCGAAGCAACTATGCCCCGAGAGCACCTACGTCACCCGAAACGACAGGGAGCCGTGCCTCTTCCCGAGCCAGCGCTCGAGCACCGGCCGGAGAGCCTCGATGCTGACGAGGCCAGCGGTAGGGCGTGTAAGCCTGTCCCGCCATTCCGCCACCAGGGCTTCGCGAAGCTGAGACCGACGCAGCTCCATGTGTCGCTGCATCGGTCGCTCACCCCGCACCCTCGCTTCCTCGAGACACACACAAACAGTCCAGACTGCTCACGATGCACATTTTAATTTGACCTCATCATCATCATCATCAGCCTATAGCAGTCCATCCACTGCTGGACATAGGCTATTGCACGCCATTAAACTCAATTTTCGGCAACTCTCATCCAGCTGCTACCAGCCAACCTGCGAAGATCGTCGCTCCACCTACGGAGTCCCACCTTACGTTTACCGATTTGCGGTCTCCACTCAAAAACTCGTCTACCACAACAGTCATCGTTTATACGGCTAATATGACCGGCCCATTGCCACAGCTTGCGCTTATGCTGTGAGCTATGTCATTTGACCTATTTATGTTTTATCATGCAAAGAAATCAATTGAAACGAAATTGAATAAAGCTGAATTACTTCATTACCTGAACTATTAATGTACTAATATTAAGATAATTACTTTTCAGTAATTACGACCACGACCTGGAATGGTTTCGGAAACAGTGATTAAATTCTCGATAAGTAAATTAAGTTTCACGTCATCAGAAACGATCAAGCGATAATTTTGCCTCGAATATGAACGTGAAATAATTATTATTTATATGTAAGCACTTTGCCTTTGTAGCTAAAAAAAACTCAACGTGAAAAAGCAGGTGAAGTGAGCTGTCATTTCACTTGGTGCTAGGGAAAATTTTGGTGAAGTGAGCTTGAAGTAAGCTGGCAATAATGTCACTATTGCCAGCTTACTTCAAGCTCACTTCACCAAAATTTTCACGGTGAGGTCTTTACAGAATAGATCCGGTGCTATTTCAGTTCTTATGAGGAATAAATTCTCTATTATAATGTGGACCCAGCGTCCTAATAGAGAGCGATCTTCGGGCAAATACGCGAGGGTCGCGATCATATCTCACTTTTTGTTCATCCGGAACGTGTGGTCGCGGTGGCAGAGGGTGCCTTCTGGTTTTCATCACCTCGGTTTCGACAAGTCTTAGTGTGGGGTTATGAATCGTGCCCTTACAAATAACAATAATCTTACTGTCTAGTTGTCTGTAGTTTGTATTGTCTTTTATCTATATCTATACTGCTTATTTTTTATACCCTGTCCATTAGGTTAACCGTTTTTTGACAGCTGTCTTAGAACGTACATATTCCAGATTACGTAAGACATAACTTTAAAATCCTACTAATATTATAAACACGAAAGTTTGTATGGATTGATGGATGGATGGATGGATGGATGGATGTTTGTTACACTTTCATGCCAAAACTACTGAATGGATTTGGATGAAATTTGGCACACATATAGTTTATAACCAGGATTAACACACAGGATACCGTGGGACTGAGAAACCGCGGGGCGCAACTAGTGAGTAATAAAATAAATATATAAACTGCCTTATCTTATAGAATTATGTCATCATTACTTGCACCTGTTATTAAAATATATATATATATATATTTTTTAGTTGTAGTTTATTTTTAAGCACTATAAATGTATGGGAAAGGGGTTTGAGTAAAGTTGGCGTCGTTTTGAAGTTGAGCGGCCAGTAATGAAACTTGGATATTATGAAAGAACAGAATAAAGCGATCAAAAGTTATTATGGATACATTTCTCTAAACCATATCGGAACTAAGATATTTGGTTTTGTAGTTATTATATTCTACTGCACTCTTTTAGGTTTCTGCCTTATTTTTTTAAGAATTCCAAATAAAATAAATCAAATACAATGACGTAGATGAATGGACATGAAAAATAAAACAAATAAATAAATCGAATACCTCACCATAGTCTTCGGAATCAACTAGGAGAGTATGTCATTGTGAATGATCTGAATAGAAGAAGGGGTGATTTGGAATATATGAATGCTGAAGTTCCTGGGCTGGATGACTTGCCTATTTGAAGTGCCGATGATTATTTTAATTCTCTATGCGCTTGGAACGTATCAAGTACAACAAGCTCGTAGCTACTACGGAGAACATGTAAAAAGTGACGGTTCATATGTGATTGAAGTATGCTGAGAACCCAATATTAGTGATTTTTCGGCGAAAACCTTAAACTGGAATTATACGTGGCTTCTTAGAGGCAGGATCTAATCCAGACATTCATCTGGAGTTAGACGGATATATTACGTGTATATTCTCGTAGAAAGGCTGGAAACAAGCGTACAATCATGCTGCATGCAATATTGGGCCACTATCGCTCATGTATTATTGGGACCGTAGGCTGCTGTTCGCATGTAATGTCCATTATATGGTACACACGGCTACACGTCAAGCTATACAAAACCAGTTTGTCTTGGCCTCACTTTGTATGATATTTTCTCACAATGAACGGTCAGCCAATACTGGTTTTGCATAGCTTGATGTGTAGCCGTGTGTACATGGGAAAATAAAAGATATCAAAATAATCTGATTCCGCCGGCACAGTTTTTAGATACGATTATTCGACATGACATTGTGAACGAAATGGACGAAGAGAGTTAAAAATGTGTTTTTACTTATTATCATGTAATAAAATGCAGTAAACTATAATAACGTATATTATTATTCCCCCAAGACCGAAGACTAACGTCACATTGACAGAGGGTCGTAAAACAGTAAAGCCAATCTCTAATATCAACCTTCTAAAAAGATAACTAAGATTCCTTTTCTCTGGACAGTAATTGAAGTATTTATATTGAAGACATTTTAAAAATCTTCAAATGCAAATATCTCAGCTTCGATATCACTTAGGACAAAAATAATTGAACATATATCTGTGCTTAACACAGCACAACAGAGTTACATTAAAATTATTGGTGGCCGCTGAAAAAAAAAATGACGCCACTAGTCCATACAAAGTTACTCAAACCCCTTTGCCACTCCTGATAAATGTACACCTTTTTGTAATCGTTTTTTATTAAATAAATTATTATTATTATTATGTTATTTATGGCTTCTTACATACATTATAATACCTTACGTGTATCAATCAATGTACGAGTATTGTGTGTTGCTGCAATCACTAGTTCCATCTGTTAAAAAACGGATTACCTAATTGACAGAGTTCGTAATTTATAAGTGCCAGTCTCTCTCTAGAGCTAGACCGACTTTTACACCCGAAATAACTGAGTTTTTTTTTAAGTTATGAATTCAGAATTAAAACTCTAGAATACTGATTTATTTTCTAATTCAAAAATGAAAACATCAGACACAGGCTTGACGTCTATACCATTTCATTTTTTTTTATAAACGTCCTTTGGTGGACGTTATAGGTAATGTCAACAAAAATGCCAGATGCTTATGCAGTTCACGGGTTAAGCCAGTAAAGAGGTTATGATCTGAACCAAAACCCGTCTACATACAATATTTTAATGTGAAAACTTCTGGAATTCACGATATTTCCACGATTTTCAGATTATATTGTTACTACAGTTGTAAAACTGACCGACAAGACAGTTAATTTTGACAGTAACAGACTGTAGATTCTATGTATCGTCAAACTTATTGTTATGTACCTAAGTAATGTTTGTTATGATAATACTATCAATCTGAATGATCTTGAAGGATATTGCTAATCCATTGCTTCATATGTTCGAAAAATTTGTCCGCTCAACAACGTAAATAACGCAATGAATGTAGTTGAACTGTCAAAATCAAAGCCATTGCTCCTAATAGCCTGTTACGCAATTACCCCGCCGAACTAATATACTATACACTGTGTCTGACAATAATATACTGTTACAATATTGTGATTAAGTTTAGTTAATGTATCTCGATAAATTACTATTTGTCTAATACAACACTATCTATCGGACATAATAAGTTCTGGAGTGATTCTTCATTAGGATAGTAAGGTCTCTATTAAGTATAATATCCCTGGACATTTCACACAGCGCCATCTAGTCCCAAGCTAAGCAACCTAATGCTTGTGTTATGGTAACAAGATGGCTGATAAACTACTTATATACATTTTTTTTTGTAAATACATACATATTACAGATAGAAATACACCCAGACATATTTGTTCCGTGCGGGAATCGAACCCGCGACACGCAGCGCAGCAGTCAATCGCTTAACCACTGCGCCAACCGTGCCGTCAAAAGTATATTCTTTGTACGTATTGTATATTTTGATATTAACCCATTTTCTTGATCACCATTTATAGGCTGCCAAATCTTCGTTATTCAAGGCACATAACATTGATTATCGTGCCCTTATGCCAATTTATTTGAGGTCGAATGTATGTTCCATCATCCCTATTAAGTATTTCACTCAGAGTTATTTCTTCTGCCTGACCTGTCGTATGCTACTTGGGATCAGTGTTTATCTTTTAGATACTTGTCTCCGTCAGTTGTCACGTTTGGATTCACTACCTTTCAATATCATGATCACACAATCCAGTTATCGTTCGTCTTTTCCTTTCTTTCTTATATTTCCGTTGATCATCCTCTCATCGTTGCGGATTAAATCTTTCAGACGAGGTGATACAGCAGAGAAACAAATTTGCCGACATAGCTCACAGAATAAGCAACCTGAAGTGGCAATGGGCCAGCCATATTAGCCGCTGAACCGATGACCGTTGGGGTAGGCATGTTCTTGAGTGGAGACCACGAATCGGCAAGATAAGATGAGATAAGATGCCCTCAGGCTTGGTAGAGCGACGATCTTCGCAGGATGGCTGGTAGCAGCTGCATAGCGTGCACGAGGACAGGCCTATGTCCAGCAGTGGACTGCTGTAGGCTGATGATGATGATGATCCTCTCATCACAGTGTTTTGCTTGCCTATCGAAAATTATTATTGACAATGTAACTTGTATACTTGTTACCTGTTTCCACTCTATATTAGCGCGCTCCAGTCGTTCGTTGGCGGCTACCCGCTGCTCGTGCCGGGCCGCAGCTTCGCGCAGCGTGCAGCCGCAGCAGGAGCACCGCGGGCATGCGTTGATGCAGCCCGACTCGGCGACCGCATTCACAGCAGGCTGGGGGCCGTTGCCGGGTACAGTTGCCATGTTTGCTGCTGCTCCACCTGCACAATACAAAGACCACTCTCTTATTCTGGTCTCCTGGTAACAGACAAAACTAGCCGGACTAATAATGTATTGCTTAAAAAAACTTGTCGGTTTGTGCTGAGAATCACACGTTCTGTAAGGAAGAAACAAAAATGTGTAAGTATAGCCTAGCATGCAAAAAAACAGAACAAACAAAAAAATATCTATGCTATATTAAGTTATAATAATTAATGAAATACTAGTATCAAAAAAGAAAACAATAAATAAAGGCTATCTATACAGCATATTCTGGTAGGTACCTAACCCCAAACATAGGGAAAACATTTGCCTTTCTAGATTCCCTTCTTAAAAGTTCGTAAGCGGAGACGTCCCTCGTATACTAATATATGTTAGGCGAGAAGTGTTTTTAGAGTCCGTGATCAAAGGATTACAAAGGATACTCGTAGACAGGGATTAGTCCAGTTTTGCGAAAGACCTAAATGTGTCATGCCACATTTACCCTTGAAAATAGAAATAACAACAGTATTAAACAGTGTTGAACTTACTCCAAAAACTTTGTAGTAAATACCTAAATAATATTAGCTTTTCCATGCCTAAAATCGAGTCACGTTTCGATTATAAACGCCGACAAAGATACCTATTTATTTAGTCTTTCTCACGAAGTCACGATTAGGTATGTCCTAATAATTGAAAGTCACGTACACTTTCAGGCAAGTGATCTTTATTTTACGATTTATTGGGGTTGATATTGATTTAAAACCACCATCAAATAAAAAAGTCAAGTTATTTGAAATTATAGATTTACTAGCTTTTGCCCCGCGACTTCGTCCGCGTGTAATTTCTAGTTCTGACATAAAATATATCCGATAGCCGTCTCCCCGCCCATATTACAGTACACAAGTGTGTGCTCAATAAAGGTATAGTATGTTAGCAAAAATCTATACGCTTCTCACAAGGGTCACAACAGCGTGTACATCACACGGGTGTCCTCACGAGATGGGTTACTAAATTAATGACACGAAAACTGCAACAAACGTACATGAATACCGGGTTGATGGACTTCCTAAGGGAACAATAAATCGCATGCTGAATATTTGTCCTAAATACGCTAATGTCTTCAAAAACATATTTTATTCCCATCTAAGATACACGGTTTCATAATTCCCCCAAGAACGATGAAATATTATTTGGAGGAACGCGCGTCGATATCCGAGAAATATTGAAATTGTATCCAGCTGCGACAGAAACACAGAAAATTCTTAATTGGTGCATGTCATGCACGAATTTCGCCTTTATGTGTAACTTTTATGATACGCTTTAAGGCGAAATTCCATTGACTCGATCTCGCCATTACTTCTACATCTCCATGTAGTCAAAATAAATTCTTTATTGTTTTTAATTTGACAAGGAACAGCACTGTGATTCTGTAACCATCTCACCGTGGAAACTTAGGTGAAGTGAGCGTGGAGTGAGCTGTCATTCCAACAAATGCTAGGGATTAACACTATTGACAGCTCACTCTAAGCTCACTTCACCTAATTTTTCACGGTGAGATTTTTACAGAATCGATCGGCAGCAATGCTCTTAAAGCTCCCGAGGCTTTGGTAGGAGCGGTTCTGATTTGTCTAAGAAACTACAACATGATTTTTATAAATTGCATCTCTGTGGGATTCAATCACGGAATTGACGCTCCTCTGACTAAAACACAAAACAACAAAATCATTACAACGTTAAAATACTAAAAGAATAAAAGTCCCTTTTGATAACATTCTGAACCCGTTTAGCTATGTGTTCAGCCTAAAGTACGTCCTACTTTCTCACAAATCTCTTACAACGTGAGAGTATTAAATTTGCAATAAGGAAGCATAATCAACAGGTAGATAGGCAGAAATGTGTTCGGTGCTTTGCCAAAGGAAATGAATAGTTCGCTGCTACTTGCGAATAATAATGTTACGGGAAGCAAGTGTTTTAAATAAAATGAATACGCAAATAAATGAAAACATATAGAGTACTTCCCGTTGACCTAGATGCATGAAATTTGGCAAGAAACAAGGTCGCATAGCATAAAGGAAAATGTCCGAAAATCGTTAATTTGTAATTATATAAAATTTTTGGTTCTAGGACATGCAAGTTATTTCACGATATTTTCCCTCGCCGTTTGAAAACAGTGCTGATGAAATTATTTACACAAAGCAAAGCGCCTGCTTGGGTTCGAACCCTCGACCTACTACTCTCGAGACTCGACTAACTCGTAAGTCCCCGTTACGACTAGACCACCACTGCTCTATTCCAGAGACAGAACATTTAACAATGTGTTAAATTATTCTAAAAGAAATAAATAATCATAAAAAATATAAGTCAACAAGTGACAAGTGGACGTTCAAGCAATCCGAATAAAGGTCGTCGCCGCGTCGCCGTCCCGTCCCGTCCCGCCCCGCCCGCTGTGTGCAGAGACCTTAAGGTGGATGCTCCAAGGTAGCCCGCGAAATTCAAATTTTCTAACGTTTTTTGCAATTTGCTGGTCAGTACTAAGTTGTACGTTGATTAAATTATGATTCGCGGCCGTAACAAATATGTATTTACATAAATATAATCATTAGAATCAGTATTACAACTTGTTAAGTTAGCATAATCCTAAAATGTCAAGATTTCAGGAAATAGTCATTCAGTATTAGGATTACTTTATCTTAGAGAGTTGTGTTGACGACTTAAATGATTATAAAAACGTAAGAAAATTTGAATTTTGCGGGCCACCTTCGAGCATCCACCTTAAATCTTCTCAGTTGATAGTGGATACGACTTGGGCGGACTTGAGAATGGTTTATCATATTTTTTCAATAAAATGGGCCTAGTTGGCACTTCAACGGCAAGACAATGTATCACAGATTCTACAATATCGGTCATTAAAAAAATTCGGGCCACTTATCACAGGAATGCTTGGAAGCATATCGGTTTATTCGTGGTTGCGCACGAATTTACTCGCCCGAAACGAGCAAATCATCCATTTTAAATAATATCATTTTTTCTATAGGTGACTTAAATAAACTTCGTGCGAGTCACGGGACACGCAAGCCGCGTGAAATGCTTAGGTACTAAACTGATTAGTCGATTCCCGTTTCGGGCGAGTAAATTAGTGCGAATCGACTAATGAGCCAGTATTTCAGTGTAGGTTCTCAGTGTTATAATAATTAACACAAAGAAATAGATATAATAGTAAATAAAAAATAAAACGATGCGGTTCATTATGTGGTAAGCAATCTGTGTGTTCTGCTGTGGCACGTTTACCTGCATTTCTAAATATAATTTATCAATAGAAACATCACATTAAATCTCGGGAAATGATATTGAAATCATCTATAGGAAAATTACCCAACTTAAGCAAGTATTCATTAGTAATCTAAACATCTTTTCAGTTGGTAGGTATTTATTGAACCATCTAGAGAGCAGAAAGGCCAATTTAGATGGTAAACTGCTTCTGGTCCAAAATCTATTTTGTATAACGATTTTGGCGACAGACGGGATTTATCGTTCCCTAAATATGTAAAATAAAAACCAAAAAATACGGGTCTTGCTAAAATTTCTGACCAGTCTCTGCTTCTCGCTCTGCGATCTGCTTTCGTACAGGCTACTTTTCGCGAAGGTTTTTCAATATATCTTTTATTCGTTTTAAGGTTTATGTTCTTACTTAGATGGTTGTGGTTGTGCCGTGCGAATCGCGGCGAGGCGGGTGTGACCGGAGCCCCATCGCATCGCACCTCCGCCTTGAGCCGGGAGCCTGTGCGGGGGTTCACCTGCACCCCGGCCGATGTCATCGTGCCGCCGTCACCCTGGTAGATAAACTAGGAATAATAAGGCATTAAGGACTGTAGCGTCTATAACTACAGTAAGAACTAGTCAAACCCTTACCCAGGTGGCAAGATAAGAGTCTCTCGAGAGTAAATTAGACGTCATTGGAAACGTAATTAAGCACGAGTGTGCACCATTGTCAGAAAACCAGCTAAAAAGTTTGCTGACTGACCACCCTTTTAAACGTGGACTCAAATGTTCATTTATCTAGCCAACTCTATCCAATATACATAGTTTGCCAAGACGCATCATAACTCAATGATGTTCTCTTCAAAGCTTATAAATATGTACGAAAATGGCTGCATCCGAATTGAATACAGTACTTATGTACAATTCAAATATTCAATTCACATGCCACAGACAGAATAATACAAATTCCTGTCCAAAACAGCACTCAAGACTTTATAAAAATACAGGGATTTATGTACGAAAATAAAACAACTCTCCATTTGAAATTGTTCGATTTGTTTCGTATTCGAATTTGAACAGCTTTTGACCAAAGCAATAACGTTGCCAAATGTCATATTGCAAAGCAAAAAAATGGCATAGCATTGGTAGTGGTTGCTGTTGGTATAGAAGTAGGTAATATCCGTTTGGTTTTGAATTCCCTGTAAACAAAGTTGATGCATAGCATTGAAAGTTCCCAGAATTTATTATTTACTGGCATTGTTCATCGTGTTCAGAATCATGTACTGAGTCCATGGTAATAGTTTGATTACTACTTTATTATATGTACTTATACAGAGTGGCAGCGATGCCACTCTGTCTGTATACATATAATAAATAAAATAGTAAGTAATTTTGGAATTTTTGTCCGTTTGTCTGTTTGTCTGGATGTAGGTATGTTCCGGATTGGCGCAAAAATGGCTGAACGGATTTGGATGAAATTTGGCACACAGATAGTTTATAATCTGGATAAACATATAGGATACTTTTTATCCCGGTAGCAAGATCCCGTGGGCGAATTTCCGACCCCCACGCGGGCAAAGACGCAAGCAAAAGCTAGTTATTTTTTTTTCTGTCTGACTGTTACTACCTACTTTTATTTTTCAAAACAGCTTTAGAAACCTTATTTATATTTCAGACTTTCACACAAGCACGAATATTTTCAAATTTAGCTAAATGTAATTTCAACAACAAATCAGCTTTGACACTGAGCTTATGAAAAACTTTTAATGGTTACGAGTTCGAGACTTCAAATTAGAAAATCAACGTCCCCAGGGCTAACGGAGTTTTTTATAAATCGAGTTTGGAAGTTATTTCCATATTTCGATACAGACAGATTCGTAAATTAAATGTACCTATATTTCTTAATGGTACCTACTTTGGAGTTTTGAAGATTAGAAATTAAAATAGATTTTAGCTAGGGACTACAATTTTCCGTCAATGAAGACTGTTCTGTCTCTACTACTAATTTGAGAAAGTCTTAAGATTATGCAGCAGCTACAAAAGGCCGCACAGGGAGACTCATGAGAATGTCCCTCCAAAACCATCATCATCATTTGCCAAGCCTTTTCCCAACTATGTTGGGGCCGGCTTCCAGTCTCACCAGATGCAGCTGAATACCAGACCGGATGCACCTGAATTCATTTCCTGTATTTTACATGAAGCGACTGTCTATCTGACATCCACAACCCAGTTACTGGGTAATTCGATAAGACTGGTTGCCAAACTTGGTCTTCTGACGACCCGTAACGACTGCCAAAGATCCGACGAATGACAGCCGGGACAACGACTTAACGAGCGTTCCGAGGCACAGAGGCGTCTTGATTATAGAAAGATCCAGACCCACCCACGGTCCAACCGCGGCAAGCGTAGCTTAACCAGTTTGATTGACCCGTGCGAAAATCAAAAAGGAAAAATGTAACTGAACAAAATGGCAGAAGTTACAATAGACTAACTAGGTTAACACGAAAGAGAATCGGTAACTGACATGGAAGGTTATGGGAGCCTTTCTAAATACACTACGAAAACTTTCCCAAAAAATATTCCGTAACATCTTAATTGTGTGTAGGTGAACCTAAAGGTAACGTTACATAGTTAATTACATCGCAAAGTCAACCAGCCTAGTGCGAGTTCATAGTTCATTCTGACTGAAATATAACTGTACATACAAGCGAAAAATTACGTTATGCTTATTCCCCTAGGGTATCGATAAAATGAGATTTTTCTGCCAAAAACAGCAATAACATGGAGTATTTGATTCCAAAACAAGCGAGCCTACGTATTGAATCCGCGATGCTTAATAGACTGCTAACAAATTGCTGATGATCGCTGTTATTTCAGAAGCCCTTTTGTTCGCGTTTTAGAATTAAAATCCTGTATTGATTGCAGTGATGGCGAACACATAAGGCTCTACTAGCCTTTTGAGTTCTTCGTTCTGTTAAACATAACATTTACCCGTATTTCATACATACATTTACATCTGTGAGTCAATTAGTTCCGGTCTCAGAGTTAGGTTTATTTATTTATTTGGAGTTGTCACAATGATGTTCAAATAATTATTGTTTTAAGAGCATTTTGTCTAATGCGGCCACGCCCGCGTGGTAAGTATATCGATAAGCCTATGTTCTTTCCTTACCAAATTTCATCAAGGTCCAGCCGTTTCGTATATACTTTCTGTTATTTTGAAATTACAAACAGACAAAACAGGCAAAATTGTATATACACACTACTACACTACTACTACTGTAACAATGTACAGATGCCAGCACATCAAGCTACTACAATCTGTCCAATTTCTGTAATAGATTTTCAACTTTATCAATAAAACATTAACGTTCAAAGTTGATTGGGAAAATTTGACACTTTCGGGTAGCTTGACCGGCTGGCGTCTGTACCTTTATAAGAGAAATAAACTGTATTATTTACTTGCAGATATAGAAGATTTGTACAGATAATAATAATCCTCCCGACCGATTTCGGTTACGTTGGCCAATCTCAACGTAGGTTAGCCAGGTACGCAAGGTATTATAGAGCAGAAGTATGGGGCAAACAAAGTTGCACTTCCTATTCTACTAATCAGCAATTTTTTCAACTTCTTTTTCGTGATAAAAATAAATAGAATAAAAATGAAGAAATAATTCAATTAAATGTTATTCGCCAGTCCATATTTTGTAGGGTGTTCCGCTAACACAAAACACGTATAAACCAGCTTCTCATCTTTTCCTTCAGTTAAAAATAACACCAATAAATTATACCAAACAAGATAACAAAACCGAAAACAGGCATACTTCAGGCAAAGCGAAAACTATTCCTCAAAGGACAATTGTTACCAACAAAATGTTATTTTTACTCGGTATTTTTGTCCCTCGGTAGCGTTTACAACAGTGATACATAGCAGAGGTGTATTATGTAGGTAGCTTTGACACAAGTCGACGCCTGAGGCCACCACCGGTATTGAAATAGACAAAATATATATCAGTACACTTTTGTAGCTAGTCGTACCTAAGGGATTTTCAAGAATTACATGATAAATGTCCTGTGACAACTTTTACATACAGAGATGTTTCTAGGATAAATGTCTTTCTAGATCTTGTGAATTATTATCATCTGCCCAGCCTTTTCCCAACAATATTGGGCTCAGCTTGTAGTCTAACCGGATGCGAATTAACAACAACAACCCAGTTACTGGCTAACACGATGGACGACACCCTTTTTTTTTTTTTATTGGTCAGACTTGGGCGTCAGACTACTCGATCGTAACAACTGTCAAAGATCTATGAATGACAGCAGGGACCGTGCTTTCCGAGCCACGGAACGGTCTCGATATATTATGGATGGTCGCCCATCCACGAAGCGACCGCGGTAAGCGTAATTTATCTTACAATCGACCCGTGTGGCTGTTATTATTTTGCCACGAGCCCTCACAATTTATAAAAAAAGCTTATAGAAGGTTTAAGATATTCATTAGTAAAAGTCTTCGATAAGCCTATAAAACCATCGATTAACGTCCCATAAACGTAGTAGGTATAAGTAATATGTCGTTTAACTTCATATAAGTATAAATCAAAATAAATAATGAAAATAAAATAATAATCAATAATGTTGCCATTTTATTGAAGTTATCCATCAAGTTGGTCAACACATCGATTTGTCACGACAATATCTGTCTACGCACCGAAGAATTACGACCATAGACATTATTACGTGCTGTAAACTATTTAATTGTCTACAGTTTCTATAGTTTTGACGCGTTAAAGTCATGGTTATTTAAGTCAATGAATTTGATATTGTAACTGTCATGCGCGGGAAAGCTTTTGAATAGTTATTTGTAGGTATATAAAAGAAATGGAATTAAGACCGGAGACGAGTTCCAATAAAAGACTAGTTCCAGTGAAAATTGGTTGAAGGAGGATAAGGTGTTCTGTTACAGCTAGAATGTGTTCAAACTATGTTTTGTTTTGTCAACATTTTCTGATGATTGATTGATTGATGCTTGCTTTTGTTTATATTTCTTAAATTGTTTTGAAAGAATTGTCCAGGGAGAGGCTCCACAATAGAAAATAAACACAGTTGCAAAAACCAAGGCGTGATTTACGAATATGCAGCCTTATTTATAAAAATCTGGTTAATCACTGATTAGCCACTGTTCACAATCATTGATCAATGATTAATTTTGATCATTGATTGATCAATTCATCATTCATTCATTGATTGACTTTTTTCATTTTTTTTTTATTTTGTTTTTTTTTTTTTAATGATTGATTTTTTTTTATTGATTTTTATGATTTATTTGTGATTGATGATTGATCTTACTAATCAATGATTAACTTTTCTTGATCCTCATGAAGGTCCGAAAGTCTTCGTCGTCTAAAGAAAATGAAACTTTCTATGAAAATATTATAGAAATGTAATTACTTAAAGTTTCTCGTAATGGATGAAGTAATGCCTTGGTAAGAACAAGGAAAATACAGTAGGTTAGGTAGTTGGACCCGCTTCATTGAAATAGATGCTTTGGTTATTTTTTGGGAATTTATTATTATATATTTATTAGTTGGACCTATCTGATATGTGTGTTTTGTGTAGTCACTTTTGGTTTACACCACGTGTAACCAAAATTGCGTCTATATTTGATATTGGAAGATAGCCTTTGAATAAAAACGGCAATCAGTATATGAAAAATAAACCCCGATGCCTATTCAATCAAAACGTATGGAAAAGGTTTTCCACGAATTCAGATTTGTTTCCATATTAAAAAGTTGTTTATTAATGGACTAGCTTCTGCCCGCGGCTTCGCGCGCGTGGATGGGAAATTATCCCACGGGAACATTTTTTTTTTTTCTTTATTTTATGGGCTTTATCGCTGGGCGATAACGTCGCCCTGTAACATCAGCACAATCGATTAACCTAAAAACACATAACACTTATTTTAAAACAAAGAAAGCTAGTTTGTACAGTATCCTAGCTTTCCCACGGGAACATGCTACCAGGATAAAAAGTATGTCCTTCCCCAGGATGCCATCTACCTCTTTGCCAAATCAGAAGTTCAGTGTGAAAATGTAACATACAGTTTCAAGTTCAAATCCTCACCTTCAAAATCGAATTACTACTTTTTGCCCCGTCAGGGGTTAATTTTCGACAACTTTACATACTTATTATTCATTATTTTCTGTCAAAAGTATTAAAACTGAGTTTCGAGTTAATTGAACCGCGCATTCAATTACTTCCACATAAACTTCAACACCCCTATATGCCCTTTTGAGGGGTAGTTTTGAAAAACTTATAATGGTAAACTTTATTACTTACTCAGGCGAGTATTCTTGAAAAGTTTCAAGTTTATTAACCTAATGAAGAAGATTATTCAAATAAACTGCATCCCCATCTTTTCACCCCACAGGGGTGAAATTAAAAAAAATCGTTTGGGATGTATTCATAACTTGACACAAAGATTATTTATACTAATTTTCGAGTTAATCAAGCCATGCAGTAAAATCCTGTAAAATTGACTACCCCTTTTCAGCCCGTCAGGGGTAGATTTTTGAAAAACCCTGATACACATTATTCTTTACTTTCAATCTTAGGTATAAATACTGAGTTTCGAATAAATCGGACTGCGCGCTAAAATTCTTCCATACAAACTTTGAAACCCCCCAATCGATAAGACCGCCCATTGTGTCACCCTTTGTAAAATTGTATTTATATTATTTATGTTCTGTAATTTGTATGATGTACAATAAAGAGTATTCTATTCTATTCTATTCTATTCTAATCCCTTGTTACGGGGTAGTTTAGAAAAAAAAACTGGCAATCTTCATAATTTATTTAGATAAGGAGTTTCAAGTTTATTAACTCAAGGAATAAGATTTTTCATACAAATGGTGCCAGGGTAGCGGGATCGTCCGAAAGGGTTACCGCTGCCCTGGAAAATAAAAGGCTAAGGAAGGAACACGGGTGGGTTTTAGTCAGTAAGAGTCTGACACTCCCTTCCGCTCCACCCAGAGCGGGAAGGGTCATTTGATCTGAGGAGACTGCTCAGTACGTGTACGGAATACGCGCATGGACATGGTTTGAAATATAATGGGAAGAAAAGTCAATACATGGTTTTTCAGGCCATCGGTGTGTCGAGCCCTATGTATATTCCGAGTGTTTATCTCGATGGTGTTCCAATAGACCGAGTGGCCCAATTTAAATATCTAGGGCATCTACTCACCGAGGACCTTAAAGACCATGCTGACATGGACCGGGAGCGGAGGGCGCTGTCGGTACGAGCCAACATGATAGCCCGCAGGTTTTCGCGTTGTACTACGGGTGTGAAGGTCACGCTTTTTAGAGCGTACTGCACATCCCTATATACGTGTAGCCTGTGGGCAGACTATAGTGTAAGGGCATACAGTGCCCTCCGTGTCCAGTTCAACAACGCGTTCCGGGCGGTGTTGGGGCTGCCCCGTTTCTGTAGCGCATCAGGGATGTTCGCGATGGCGCGCACTGATTGTTTCCATGCTTCTATGCGTAAGCGGTGCGCATCCCTGGTGCGCCGGGTGCGGGCCAGCCCCAATGCTATCCTGGCAATGATCGCGAACAGGTTGGACTGCCCTTATATCCGGCATTGCTGTGGCAGGCATGTTGCTGTTCCTATGCCGGCTAGAAAGTTGTAGTTATGAAGTTTATTTTTTGTTTTATATTTTATTTTTGTTGCCTTTAATGTATTGAATAAGTTTCATTTAATTTATTGTATTTTTAATTTAATTTTATTTATTTATTTTATGTTTGTATTGTTATTGAAATTGTATGCCTAATAATTAGTATGAGTCTTTTGTTACTTGATTATCAATAAAAATAATAATAATAATAATTTGATGATTTCCCATCCACAAAAAAAAAAGGGTTCGAATTTCGAAAAATCCTTTCTTAGTGGATGCCTACTTTTCACGAAGAACACACCCTCCAAATTTCATGTCTCTAGGACCAGCGGTTTAGGTTGTGCGTTGATATATCAGTCAGTCAGTCAGGACTTTGAATGTTATATATATTAGGTATATAGATAGAAGATAGATGATGTATACCCTAGAAAACATGACTAAACTTTTTAGTCTTTGAAGTTACCTGATTCATATAACGAACTCAAATTACCAATCAAAAATTCATAATAAATTATTATGAACAAATATTGGCTCTGAACTTTGAATAATCTAGCCCGTAATCCTGGCATTCAATGATATTATTAATTAATTCATCATAATATTCAATTAACTTCGGGCTTTGGACGTCCAATGAGCCAGTACCACTTTGGTATTGAGGTTAAAATAACTTTAAAGTTAATTAAGTACCTACCTGTTAATCATCATAATATGCTGAACTTATTAAGACTTCTAAATTCCGATATTGGAATGGAGAATAGGGTGATATATTACTAGAAGATTGCAGTATATTGAAAATCATCATTTCATCTTTGGCCTCACTTATTTACTTATCAGTATTTTTTTTTGTTTATTTTTGCAATGTTATCACACTATTTAGACATATTCGTTACTGTTTTTTATCTAACACTTTATTTCATTTATATATTTAAGTATGCATACACACATCACGTTGCAGTATAAAACTGATTTACATCCGTCACCTCACACATCAGGTCCAATTGAAAACCAGGCAGCCTCAGGCACTAGTTGTCTGGCATTTTTTGCTGAACTGGGCCTTTTTGGCGCAGCCGTGAGGCACACTTTCCTGATAATTTCTTACATCGGACTTCACACTTTTTTAATCTTTTTTTTTTATTGTTTATTTTATCTGATGTATGTATCTGGTGTATTGTGTGTCTTTTAGTTTGTGCCAAATAAATGTCTTTTCTTTCTTTCTATTCTAGTACATTGCTAAACCTGCTGTGGTATTCTGTAAAAATATCAGCCTGATAACTTAGCCGAAGTGAGCGTGAAGTGAGTTGTCATAGCAGCTGATGCTAGGATTTGACAATATTGACAATCCATGTCAAGATCACTTCAACATATTTTTCACGGTGAGTTTTTTACAGAATAGACCCCCTGCACCCCAATGACGTAATTCACTTTTCTACACAATCCGTAGGGTTTTGAAGAGAATCCTTAATCATAAAAATCATCAATACAACTCTCTTAGTTCATATTACCCTATTGAATGACTATTTTATTTGAGGGCAATTCTAACTTAAAGAGTTGTATTGCTGATTCTAATGATTATAATTCTGTAAAGCCATATTTGTTACGGTCGCGAATAATATTTTAATCAACATACATACTGACCTGAAATGACTGACTGAATACTTAGCTGACTTAAACATAACGTAAATTTTAATTTCCACACGCAATTCGCACACCCCCTTAAGCCCATTTATTATTAGTTGGTGCTGTTTTCTGTGTAAAACAGCACAAGTACCTCGGGACTACCTCTCAGTACCTGTCTTTCAAATGAAATGGTGTGAGCCGCTTTGCATTGAGACTTAATATCGTCGTTTTCGGGTGTGCAATGCCTCTGGCGACTCCTTTGAGAATAACAGGCATTTGATATTTACAGGCAGTAAATCAACTGGCTAGGCAACTATTTCTGGGTTGTTTGTCTCATTCATCACTGGGTGTGAGTAAAGAATTTATGGATCGGTATTTGTAAATGAAGATATTTGTTCTATGACTCATATTAAAATGTTGGATTCTAATCAAGCTGGATTGTGTGGTTTTCATAGAAGTTGACAATCAACGTGAACACATTCAACTTCCAAAAGTATGCATACATAGTGGGTTTTTAGACAAATTGGACAGTATTGTTAAAGTGGATGAAATCTTTAAATCAATTTTGAAATCTCATACGAGTAATTTTGTAACTGGTATTCAGCCGCATTCGGTTAGACTGGAAGCCGACCCCAACATAGTTGGGAAAAGGCTAGGTACCGGTACCTCGGTACCTCACTTTGTACCTCGGTACTGTCCGAGACAAAGGCGAAGTCGGAAGTGTGTGTGTGTATGCTGTGCTGACTACTCACGCTAATTATAAAACCTCATAAGCGTGTTTAAAATAAACTACGTCAAGCTCTCGTACATAAGTATCGGCTCAAATGAGGTAGGCTAACGTTTGTTCGGTCCGTAAACAAGACGCCTCCATCAAATTAGTTAGCAATCACCGCATGATGGCTGCGGGCGGCCGCAGGCACTGTTAATAGGGTAACCCATAGTCGATATCCGTGAGGGTAACCATATAAGTTTCTACTCCATACTACTACATAGGTTCATTTGCTTTTGAGTGTACTCTAAAAAGCTCGAGTTAGTAAAAATCAATGCTGGTAGAGCCGTATTTTATAAATGCTTTTGGTGCAAGACTTAGTTTTTTTTTATTTACAACTTTTTTTGATCGTGTTTCCAAATTATCAGAAAACCTACTTGAGTTTGGTCTAAAGTACGCCCGTGATGTTGTAGAACTGTGAACGGCTGTGAAAGGTATCAGCGCCAGAATCAATCAATTTGATACAAATTGAAGGGCACAGGCGTCGAGCTGGACCTTTTGTTGTTGGGGTGGAAAAACGACCAACCCAAACGCGACAAAATGATACTTAAAGCCCTTTGCTTCTTATAACTACATGGGTATTATCTCATATCATCGTCATACTCGTAAATTGCCAGTCAGCAAGGATTGTCGGGGCTGATTTCCAAGAGTGCGCCGTACTAAGCTAATTCCTAAGGATCGTAACATAAGTGAACCCACGTCCTGGCACGGCAAGAGTCATCTTTACAGGAATAAGTGTTACCTTTGGAGCGTCGCTGTCAAGGTTGATGAACAGCAAGCGCGCGAGGCGCTGCAGCACCAGCTCGCGCAGCACCGCCGGCACCGGCTGCCCTCTCACTCCTCTACGAGCAACACCACACGTTCACACAACATATAATTTATGACATTATAAACACATATACAGAATCAATCATAGACGTAACTAAAGGTAAACCAGAAAAGATATGCGCTTCGGTAATATTTCAGATTTGTGTTTCCATATTAGCACGACACTCGAGCCACAGAGGTAAAGCTTAAAGCAGCAGAGGTAAAGTTTTGTACTGCCGCGCTTTGCAGTAGTACACCTATAGCTACGCGTTTATGTTAAGAAAACCTCTGTCGGGACTACTTACCTACTCCGATCGCAGATTGTCATCATTGTGTTTATAAAAAACAAAAAATTGGAGTTTCATAGATTTGTTAACCTATAATATTGTAATCATGTTAATGCAAAAAAGGCAAGTACTTCCATGCTTGTAATAGCTTCACCGCGCGTTTGTATTTCTGAAGATCGACGATGATTCTCGAAGCACATACTTTTTTTTGGAATTCTGTACCTACGTAAACGTAAAAACATGTAAAAAGTTTAAAAACTCACATGCTACTTGGATATATTTTCATTTAAAACTCAAATGAGTTTTTCAAGATTTCTAGACTCATTTAAAGGGTAAACCCAGGAAAAAGTATAAAACTGATCGAGATAAATCCGCTCACTGAAAAAACATTGCTCTCCCGTATAGTCGGGTAAAATGAAATCCACAGGTAGAGAAAAAAACAAACACGACTAAGACTCCTTTAATTTCAGACGAGCTGAATTCAGAAATAATCAAAAATCTATTTTTAGCCAATACCGAACATATTTTCAGCCTTCAACACCGCCTTTATTTGCATATCTAATTTGGTGTTTGAAAAACGAGCTTTAATTAATTCAATTCGTTCAATCTGTTAAACAAACGCGAATATTATTTCATCATAAAATTCATATTGTGAGCGTTCAAATTGAGCAATTTATTTCGTATCGTACATTGAAATTGCATGGCCGTTTTGTTTGATTAAACAATCTATTAATAATTAGGGTAGTTATTAATTAGTTATTAAAATAATATGTAATGTTCAATAATGGTAATTAAACTCGCCTGTAAGATATGTTGAGCGTGACTACTGAAAGGGACGCTGAAAACGATACTAGGCACGTGCTGACTCCGTAATATAAACCTGAAAGGAAATTAACTGTTGGTTTAAAAGTCCAGTTACGGACTGATTTTTCCATCGCCAGATAACTTTTATTCGAAGAATAAAATTTACGTTTGACAGTTTTTATATAAAAACTTCGAAATTATTTAAATTAAATTAAATTATTCCTCGAATAAAGCTAACAGATGATTGAAAAATCACCCCTAAGTGAAACTACGAATAACTATAAACACTCCGGGAGTGCCGGCAGAAGTGAAAACTTGAATATTAACGTTGTGCATTTTTGATATTTTGGAATGCAGTCTACTGTCCCTCCGTCTTACGAATTTTCGATCAGGGGGCCTACTCCGAAGTGCAAAGTGCGAATGTTCGGATCAGACCGACACATGGCCGAACCGAATATGATTGAAAAATGCGAAAAAAGTTCGGATCGGCTCAGTTGGGTTGGGACCATAATCAATATTCGAAAGAGTGTAGGAGTGTAGAATCGGAACCGACCGAACCAAAACCAAATAGTAACTTCGTAGCAGGAAACGGCCGAACATTCGGCCGATACTACTTCGGAGTAGACCCCCTGGTCACGTGTCCTGACGCGAGTTTAACATGTTTTACCCATCACAACAAAAGTGCACAACGCCGCTTAAGAAGTTTTCACTTCAATAAACACATGAAGAAAATCTTGCGGTATCTACTTCTCTACGTTACATATAAAGTAACTAAGTATAACTGAATAAAAATCCTAATCCTTACTAATGTTATAAATACGAAAGTGTGTTTGTTGCACATTCACGCTAAAACGGCTGACGGATTTAGATGAAATTTGGCACACAGATAGGCCACGACCTGGGTTAGGGCATAGGCCTACTTTTCATCCTGGATCGCAGACGAAGTCGCGGATCACAGCTGGTAACCTATAATACTGAGCAGTACAACGTTCTCGATCGTAAGTTTATAACACAAAGAGAACTTTCAGATAAATTATATTATATTGTTTGTATTATTATTATACCCATCTGAAGACATAACAAAAAACCTTTCAGTAGAGTATAATGTATTGCTTACGCTAGACATTCCCTTGTCAAAGCGAATAATAGGACGTGTAGCGACACTACCCTTATTAAGAAGTAGGTACTTGTCCAGGAAACTACGCTCTAGTTACTAAGGAAGTAAAGCAATTCATAAATAAAACAATAAAGAAAATATACCTAATATTTTCTACATTGTCTAACTAGCTTATGCCCGTGATTTCGTTCGCGTGAAATTTCTCGTTATACCTAATACCACACTCAGGGATAATGTAGAAAGAAAAGAATTCGAATGAGTTTTTTATATAGTTTCGAAGTTTATCCCACCACACAGTGAGTTTGCATGTGGAGGAGACATGCAAACTCACCATCTTTGCAAAAACGTGTTGTTTTTCTTTAATGGCTGTCAAAAAAAAACTAACCGGCCAGTACTGGCTGAAAATTTTAATTTAGTCCTTCAAAAGAGTTGTGAACAAGGAGGTTCCATGCAATTTGCGATCATTTTATTCCAAAATAGATTTTTACCAGACTTATCACTCCACCCTCGTATTAGTTAGTATACAAGGTGGAAATGACAATACAACAATAAATTTAACTGCGTAAATCTAATGCCCTACCCAGTCTACATACGAAAATTAAATCATATAGGTATATCCAATAGTTGAGTCACTATAGCTAGTCAAAGATTGCAAACCCATAGTCGACTCATCAAAAGTACACTTGCGAGCAATGAAAAAGTTCCAGTGACATAGCACCAAACTACTCCTAAACGGGAAAGGCTAGCTTACACATTAACAGCTACATTTAACAGCGCATCAGAATATTACCAACTAAAAACGTAAATGTTGTGTTCAAATTTTAAATTATATGTCTTAGGAGATATTAAGGAGTTTGTCGGCATTTTGTGGGTGGAACTTTTTCATTGCTCGGCAGTGTATTTAGTTTATTTGAAAAAATCACTTTTTTACTTTGATGTTAGGATTTATTTGATAGGTCCAAAAATACTCTCGTGCATTAGTATTTTAAGTGTTTTCAATTATTGTTGTATTGTTGTCTCCACATTGTATAGTACCTATAGATTTATGTATTGCTTCATTATCTAATTCAGTGTCAACATTCATTAACGTAGGAATACAGTTTTACTAGAAGGGCGGGCGTTTTTGGGGGACTGTCTTTTGTAATTTTGACGTTCGAAAAGTGCTGATTCTCAGCCTAATTTGAATAAATGACATTTTGATTTTACTAACGTGGTTATTTCGGGATTACCGGTTTAGTTTCAGACTCGAATAGAGACCATCTTAGAGCGCCTACCTACAATAAGTACGCTTTGGAATGGGCAACTAGCTTCATCTTTTTGACTGACCGACCCTTGACAATTCAAAAGTGCCTGTAATTGGTTTATTTGAAATAAATACTTTGAGTTTGAGTTTGCGTTCGAGACGAGGACAAGTCAAACTGTCGCTGAACTTTTACTTTCGTCTCTAAAACTTGATATTAGACTAGTCAATTGTTTGTCCAAACAAACAATTGACAGGTGACATTAGAATTGTCAATAAATTGCTTGTCGAAACAAACAATTGACTAAACATGAAATACGAAAAAATAACTTAATAATAAACTTCCTAACGAATAAACAGAAATAACTTACTAATAAGAGGCGTCTTCTCCGTAGGTGGCAATGTGTCCCTTATAGTCATCAAGAAGACGGTCATAGATAGAAGTGCACTTATGCCCAGGGTCACCTTTTCACCTGACTCCGACGGCACGTAGAACACTAGAAGAGCTAGTGGAAAAATAAAAATGTTTTATTTAGCTTCGCTGAGAAATCTCACTTACGATAACGTAAGTGAGATTAATATTTTGACAAGATAACTTGTTCTATGCCAAAATATTTATACAAATATTTATATTTTTCTTCAACAAAAAAACATTTAAGCATTTGGGTCGAGAAGGTATTGAAGCTTTGTATGGGACAGTTGATTTTTTTTTTGCGATTACGATGTTGGTCCATGGAGAAAGTTGCGTATTTATACACCGTGTATCAGAAATGTATGGTCATATTCAAACTAAACAACTTTCTTCATGGGGCCAACATCGTAATCGTGAAAAACATTCAGCCATCCAATACATTCGGGTCGAGTAGGTATAGAAGTTTTATAAGGGACGGTTGATAATTTTTCGATGTTATATAATTATTATTATCACACATTTCTGATACACGTTGTATAAATACACACAAATGTTTGTTGAGTGATTTATGCAATTATGACTAACAAAAGCGCGAAATAAACCTTCAGTAAATATGATTACCATGAGGATGTCTTTGTGTTTGTTTGTTTATTATATTATTCTACTTAACCGTGTGTATGATTATCTTGCGTATTCTTGTTTTCGCTTGGCACATTACGTGATTTACGTCCATCATCATATTTATACTATGGTAAAAGGAGCTCGTTCGTAAAGACGAAACTTCCTTGAACTTCTCGGCAATCAGTGGTTTGTCGTAATAAAATATGTAATGCAGCCAATTCACGTAAAGCCTCTTGTTGTGAACGATGTTACGGAGCTGAAACACGGCTAGATTCATCTTCAAAAGGATTAAGACTTCTTTGAGTTTAGTTTTAGTTTCGCAAGAATGTTGGGACTCGTTAAACTTTAAGAACGTGATCATATAAAGATAAACCATTTTTACTTGACAATATCATAATGGAAAATAGAATAAAACTGTTATCAGAGACTCATATAATTTTGCTTTGTTCATTACAAGCCTTTATTTAACTTGCCTTGTTCGTTAGGTATGGGTAAAATCTTGCAACTGAATTTTATAACAGTTATCCCCAACTGATTAAACTGAAATTTTGCATACACGAGTGGTGTAGATGACAATACACGATTAGTTAAGTGATATCATCCTAAATTCAATAGGTAGTGTTGACTCCCAAAGATGGCAGACCAAAAGAATTCATTTTAGTACAATTGAAATATTGAACAAGCTTGTTTATTAAAATTTGTTATTAATTATTTCTTTCCCCAAATAAATAGGGACTAGTAGGTAGGTAATAGCTGTTATTGTATATTACACAAATAATATAATGTAAAAAATATTTCTAGAATAGCATTCCACACGGAATATTATATTGTCATGTACCTATTTAGTCACAAACGCAAAATTAGCACTGCTAATGTTTTCTAATTAGAACCGACATTGTCTAATTGTTTACCTTAGGTATTATGTTTATTATTCATGATACAATTTGCCTCAATTTGGAGTTTAACCTCACAATTAGAAGCAAGTACCAACAACAATTAACGTTAGCTCTTGTATGATTTCTGAAGTTTTATTAATGGTAGAACGGATTGAATTTACATAGAGTACTTAGGTAAATCAGATTGTTGCGGTTATATGAGAATATTGTTCATGATGGATCAGTTCCACTAATAACGTTTCCCGATCCGTTTCGTAAATTACCTTCAAAATTATCGAACAGCCGTTGCCTATTCTGTAAATATCTCACCGCGAAAACTTAGGTGAAGTGAGCGTGAAGTGAGCTGTTAATAGTGGCGATCCACTATTAACAGGAATGACAGCTCACTTCTCCTAAGTTTTCACCGTAAGTTTATTACAGAATAGCAATGCAGATCCAAGTCTCTATTGAGGGTTTACATGCTTCGATCTAACTAGATTGTAGACGTAGAAAAATATGAAATATCGAAACAGATGTAAACGAAACTCCACTTACCAATTCCGTTGATAAGGAGGCAGGGAAGTATAAGATTAAACACGTAGAACATGGGTCTTCTCCTTAACTTGATGATATATGTGATGTCAGGGTAGGGCTCCACGCAGCAGGAGTAGTACTGGTCATGGCGGATGGCTTCGAAGCTCACCAGGTCGAACTCGCCGTTCGTCTGGTAATTCGTTGTGTCTCCTTCGTCGAACTGTTTCTTTAGATCCAGCTATGGAAAAAAAAACGTGATTTTAAAATTATTAATTTTCTTATTGGTTCATCAAAATCGGCTCTGTAGTTTTTAAAATATGGACTAATACTCGTACGTGTAAAAGGGAAAACATCTCAAAACCTTGGTCAAATTTTGACACAATATTTACAACAAAACTATTAACTACTTATTACAAACAAAATGGTTACAATCCGATTAATAGTTTCGGAGAAATGCGTGGAAAAAACCCTATAAAAATGTGCGACTGTGTGGGCGACCAAAAGTATCTCCTGATAAGTCTGCTCGCCTAGTAGGTACCATGCTTCACAAAATATTAATTTGTTCTGTGTGATTTTTTTCTAATCACAAGCACTTCTGGCGTTGAGTGTACTTTTAGGCAGAACGGCTGTACTGAGAAAAAATCACCTTCAAAAATACAATAGGGTCATAAACGTACGTTACGCGTAACGGACATAACGCGACTCCCTCCTTTTATCGATTACGAATACTATGTATAATAGGTACTGTAAAGAGAGAAAAAAAATTGAATGGATTTTGTGTGAAACAGTATATGGCCAGAAAGGGGAGATGACAACTGATAAAGACGTATGCAAGAAAGCAAGCTAAGCCGACCTAAAATAATTAGTATGAGAGCTGGAGGTTGGTGACCTATTAGGTATGAGTATGAGAGCTGGAGGTTGGTGACCTATTAGGTATGAGTATGAAAAACGTGGAGTCAGCTGAAGGTATGTTATCCTAATTTCAGCAAAAGATGAAAGGTACTCCGTTTTGAACTTTACCCACACAATCAAGTGGGGTACTTCTTAAAAGCCTCTTAGGTAAGAATGTCGAAGTTAAATTAAAGGTAATTCAGGCCAAATTATTCAAAGGAGTAAACTTCAGAACTCCGATAGTAGCAAAACCTTAAATATGTACCAATCCCGTCTTCAGGAATGTTAGATCGCAGATATAAGACGAAAGTCGATTTGAAAGGAGATAGCATCCTAATTTAAAAGTCAAATAACACTGACTCGAGAGACATCAAATTTTAAAGCGATAGGTTTTATATACAGGAGCCTGAAAAGCTTTTTACAGGAGAATATTTCGGTATGAAATTGACCGCGTTCTTATCTTGAATCATTCATTCAAATTCCTGGGGTCTGTTGTGCAAATATTTTATTAAAAAAGGCTAAGATTTTTTTAAATTAATGGAGGTTATAAATCCGATAGCTGTCGCAGTCGATTGTTGAATCAGACATTTTCATAACTGTCTTTTGGTATGTTTACATAAGGCAGATATTAGGCTCATAAATACATTATTCTTTTTGGAATTGAATAAGACTGTTATTGCTTAGGTTAATATCAATGAGCTATGCTTCACGGGCTATGCTTGGAGTCTCTCAGAGGGATCGAATCCGCAACGAGGTAATCCAGCATAGAACCAAAATTGTCGACACAGCTCACAGAATAAGCAAGCTGAAGTGCCAATGGGCCGACCATATTAGCCGTAGAACCGATAACCGTTGGGGTAGGCGTGTTCTTGAGTGGAGACCGCGAATCGGTAAACGTAAGGTGGGACGCTGCTAGGTGGAGCGACGATCTTCGCAGGATGGCTGGTAGCAGCTGGATTAGAGTCGCCGAAAATCAAGTTGTCATTCAACTGCTGGAGCAGTGGACTACTATAGGCTGATAATGATGATGAATATCAATGAGCCAATAGGTAGACGAAAGATATTTGGGAATAATGTGAATTCAGAACCACTATCCGATTTATGAGAAGTAGATTACTTAGAATCAGGTTAATTTCAGTTGAAATTAATTAACACAGGCTTTATTTCGTCTCTTTTTCTTAGCAAGATAAGATAAAAGTCTCTAAGATCTGACGGCCAAGACCTAGATCAATCTTATTTAATAACGTTAATACGTATTACTGTTCGCATTCCCAAACTCGCGCGTAGTAAATTCATTTGTGCTATCATAAAAGGTTGGTATGTCAAATAAAATTCTGAGCGATCGTACCTCTTGCCCTATAATTTGAAGTTGCCTTCGTGACGTATGTGTGAGTATATATATACGTCACGAAGTACATTCGCTGGAAATGCCAACGCAGGGGGACCATTAAAACGAATTATGAAGCGTAGGACTTCGTACCTTGAAGTGGCCTTTGAACTGCTTGTGGTGTGATGCCAAATGAAATGTGATTCTGGGAAATGACTATTTTATAAAGTTCCATGTTATTGTTTTTCTAAGATCATTTTCATAAGAAGAACAAAAGAAAATTCCACGTGTAAGACTCAGTTTACTTTAATATCAGTTTCATTTTACTTTTTATCAAATCATCTCTTTGTCTACCATATATGTTTAACTCTAAATTATATCAAGACTATTCAATTAAAATGTTTTTCACAGAGACATTTAATTCTAAATTATAAATCATGCGCTTTGATTATGATATTGTGAAGGGCGATGGCCTTTTGAAATTATTAAAATATCAAAAACAAATAAATGTTCAACGTACGCGAGTAAGCTCTCATTTACAGTTACTTTTGGAATTATGTGCTACTGGCGAACGAGTACCTAATAAAACAGCTTAAGGGGAATGCGCTAGGTAGCCCGCGAAATTCAAAGGCGATTGAAGATTTTTATATGGAGCCTGGCATACCTACTATCGCGGCAATTTGTTTTTTTTTTTTTTCAAAATCGCGGCCACGTATTAAACCTATATAAATCGGTAGCTGACATTTATTTATTTATAAAGGTACACCAAATGCTTCTGTATACAAAATATCAAATAACAGTACAATAACAGTAGATAACAGTCATGGGCTTATACAGTTGCCAATAACAGGTGAACCAACATTCTCAACATCAATGCAAACAGAAAACAAGACCAAATCCCATAAAGTCACGTTTCCGAGATAATAACGTTCGAAGTCGATCACGTGACATTCATTGTTTTTAACTTGCTTAAGTACCTCTTGTTGCATAGATGTTTGATTACGTAAAACTATAAAGTGATTATATCAAACATCGAAGTAACAAGTGCTACCTGGCGCATCCCTCTTAATTACTGTGTAGTGTGTGTGTAGAATACAGATCTACTATTTTAATTGTGAATACCTAATTAAAAATGTAATAGGTTAATATACGAGATACGCAAGCTATCGTGTTCCAAAAGACTCTCTATATAGCCCCGGCAGGCTTTTACATTAAACACAATGACATTTTTTCACGATAAACGCTCTCTGTATAAGATTTTTTTGTATTCATACAAAAGATTCGAATTTGGTGACGACGAGACGGCGTAAATTACCGGATTGCTATCATGATTTTCAATCTGTTTTTGCGTTTACAAAATGTGCCGTTTCCTTCGGATCCGTAAATTAAAATCTGTACTTCTGTGGAACTCCGACTTGTTGGTTTTCGTTGTGTAATGTCTGCCGGGAATTCAAGTATTTTTTGGTAGGATTTAGTTTTTAAATATAAACCTGGTTTTAGATCAAATAGTTTTAGTTGTCAACTAGTGACCCGCCCCTGCTTCGCATGGTTTTTACGAATTGACAAAACAAATATAATAAAGAGGAAATTTTTATTTTTTGGTTCTATTTTTGTTACACTTTGACGCTAAAACAGCTGAACGAATTTGGATTAAATTCGGCACATAGTAGTCCATGACCTGGATTAGGACAGAGGATACCTAATTTTTATCCCGAATGCCCACGGGATCGAGTCTTATGAAATCACAGGGCACAGCCAGTTATATAAGTTTGAAAACTTCAGGAATAAATTCTCTAAATAATTGTGAAAACCGCATCAAAATTTGTGGCGTATTTTAGAAGTACAACGTGGTCACCAAGACAGACACGAAAGGTGACTTTTATTTATAAAATGTTTAGATAACACAATCACCTTTAATACGCACACACACAAATATGATTTTATCATAGCACGTGTTTCAATATTTTAATATTAATAGTCCTCCAGATCGAATTTCAGCCATGACGACAAATCTCATCTGAGAGCAGTCTTCGGCGCGGGAGATATTATAGTGCACAAGTGTATTCGCAGACACAGGTGCACAGTCTCTTCCCTCCCGTTCCCGTTGGGACGGCCATTCACACGGCCAGAGAGAGATAAGGGGCAGGACCAACGGTTTCCGAGGCGCGGGGGTAGGTATTACACCGCCAACTTCCAAACTCCGGCTTGTTACTATAAAAAACCCAATATCACAATAATAAAAAACAACAATCCACAATATTTTTAAACACGAATGAATAAATCCACAATCGTAACGCAATTAGCTATTTGATTCCGAGAGATATTACAAACGCAAATTATTTTTGAAATACTTTGTGTAGGTACCTATACAAACAATGATAAATACATAATAAATGGTGTTATTCTCAGTATATCTGTTGTGAAAAGATAACTACAGAGAGGCTGAGAATTCAATTGTAACTGTACATTTCAAATGAAGTCCTAATTTGGCCACTAATAGAATAATGGCTTCTGACAAGTTTGGATTTAGAATTGGGAACAAATGTTATCCCGAATGAATACAATTATTTCATGTGGAAATTTTTATTCGGCTGTTATAAAGATAATTCAACAATTATGTGAGAAATACGCAGGGGACCAAGGGGACGTAACCTTATACGATGGTCAGACCAAGTGAAACAGAAACCATAATCCTGAGATTATGGTTTTTGCTTCATCGATAGGTCGACGGACCGCGACGGATTCGTCGATCGATCGTCGATAAATGGAGGGAAATTGTCAAAAGTTGAGTCGGATACATCACGACGCTCAGCAATGAGGAAACAACAGAAGAAGTGGAGGATCAGAAATATTTAAAAAAAAGAGCACATCACTACGACAACCACGCCCCGCTGTGTTTGGTGAAGACCACAAAGTGAGTATGCTGTCCAAATCTATACCGATCTCTCACCTGCTAATACATTATATTTTGAAAATATGATGTATCAACAGTCATTTTGTAGACATAATGGCAGTGCCGATCGTGTGCAAAGTCATAAAAAGCCAAAACTTTTATTTCTATTACTATTTATTACTTTTCACTTTACCAAACTCGTGCGTAGTAAATTCATTTGTGCTTTCATAAAAGGTTGATATGTCAAATAAAATTCTCAGTAATGACTAAACGAGTGTAGGGGGGAATGAGAGTATTTACAAACAAAATATAGTACATCAACCATACGCCGCGACCGCTTTAGTTCACTTATGATGGATGACGACCGCAAAGTGAATACGCTGTCCTATAGACCGATCTCTCACCTACTCTCTTTCTATATCAAACATCGCGTAGACCATCAAAATATGATGTATCAACAGTTCTTTTGTAGACACAATGGCAGCGCCGATCGTGTGCAAAGTCATAAAAACCCAAGCCTGTATTAAACGGCTAAGGTATTGTCCCGTTCTTCGGTCAAAAATCGATCGCTTATAGTGGCCGGACCCTTAGAAATACGTAAACGTTCTCTTAACAGAAAGGTCGAGGTTTTATTTATTTGCTAAATAAATATTAGCAAAGAAAATGTAATGTTGTTCTTAATTACCGCTAAGCGTCCATTAACGCTCATTGGGGTACCTGGGTATCGCCACAATGAAAGGGGGAGATGAATGGATGATCGTAATCATAATAATTTCAGATTTCCCCAAATATCCTAAGACTTACGGTTGTATTCATGAGCTTTGGGCCTATTTAATCTGATCTTTGTTACCTGTATAGTAAATACGAGTAGGAATACCAAGACTGTGATGTGGTAAGATTCAAGAAGCTAGATCACAATAACTATTCACAATCATTCGACAGGCTTCAGAGTCGAAAATTGATTTATGCCTAGTCCGACCGCAAGTAGGCGTCGGAAGAATAGTGATCGTCTATTCTATTTTGGTTCTGAGAAAAGTCGTGGCAGCGACACGAAGAAGCAGATTTAATTTAAACTGTCAAAATTTTCGGTTTTCGGATTTGTGAACAGCGTTTAGAGGACCCCATCGAAAACATTGATTGATGTTCGATTCGGCACGGAAGCGTGTCGAATAGCTATGAAGATAATTATCAAACAATGGCGCCGATTCCCTTGTTCACAAACTAAACTAAATTTAAGTTCAGTACATCTTTTTCTTTATATTTCATTAAGAAAAGGACAGAAGATAAATATTAGCTTAGTCCTGTCAAATTAGTCAGCGCCTGACGTAAATTGACATAATTTTTAGTAGCCATGTTTTTAATCACATCTAATTTGTCTATGGAGTATCTTAATTTGACAGGACTAAACTAATATTTATCTTCTGTCCTTTTCTTATTGAAATAGAGAGAAAAAGATGCACTGATAAGTTCAGTTCAATTTAGTTTAGTTTGTGAACAAGAGAATCGGCGCCATTGTCTTAGTTGCCACTCGAAGAACATTTCACTTTATCGGGACGTCCCGATCCGGGACAACGGCATCAACATGAGGTTTTTCCATTGCTTACCGCTTTCATGTTATTTTTAACATTGGGGAATAACCGTTTATTTTATTTGTATAAGAAATATCATGGTTTAATGGATGAAATCCCAAGTCAATTGCGTTCAGGACTGAGTTTTTATCAGAGAATAGAATTGTCTGAATTACTCTGGATTTATATAAATGGTGAAATATCGCTTAGCCTTAATGTATTTATTATTATTTTTTTTCAAAATAAATGTGTTTTCCATTCTATTCGTATGAATAATGCCTAACAGCTGTCTACGAGATGACGTGGTCTCATTTCTCGTAACTCACATCTTACCTCCAAGTATTTCATTAAATAAAAAACAAAATTTACTGTCAATTTTACTATGTCATCCTCACCGCTGGAAGCTGGCAAATTAACTTCTCTCATTTCTTAAGGAAATTAATTTCTTTTGTTAACGTAAATTAGCTTTTTTATGGTAAGTTTTTATCCTGTTAGTATTTCGTGAGGAAGCAAATGTTTGTGTTTTGTCTTAATAGACTTTATTATAAGTTAGTTTAGTTTAATAGTACAAAATCATAATTGATCAAATATTGTTTAGCTTTGTTTTGAAATCTGTTATTACGGAGAATTACCAGATTGATTTTTATTAATTAAGTAAACATTAATCATATCTTGTTTTATTACTTTTTAATCACAATTTACACAATTTACACAATTTACTAATTTTTATATTAACACAATTTACTGATTTTAATCATCAATTTACACAATTATATCTTGTTTTATTACTTTTTTTTCAATCATGGCTGGTTGTCACTAAGAAAAATACCTACGTTAGATATGAAGTTTGCATTGCAGAATACAAAGAAAATACGTTAATTTGCGGTCAACATGACGCATAACAAGAACACAAAAAAGAAGAAGAACAACGATGGTTAGAGATAAAGATGCATTTATTTGTATAAACATGTGTAAAATGATACATAGATATGCACATAGTATGGATGGAAACGAGTTGAATATTGCTGGTTCAACATATTTTGCCATATTCGGCGTACAAAATAGTATATAATTGGAATTATAAATTAGGAAATAATTAAAATAAAGTCAAAATTCAATCAATTCAAATACCTAATTACTTATTACAGTATCCCTAACTAATTAGCAATTTTTTTTAGTTTTTTCTTGAATTAATTAATAATCATTTTCTTAATGGGAATTAGGAATTTTATTGTATATTAATGGGGCCATGCATATTACACTTTTTCTTAGAAATGCTGTTTTGGCGGAGAGTGCAAACAAAGTCTGTACTTCTCACGTCTACCATACTGTTGTGAACTAAAAATATCAAAAATCATCACTGCAAAAATTTTTGCAGATTTGACAGAATGAAAATATTGAAGTCACTTGAGCCGTCATGACAGAATGCCCCGAATGACAATCGAAATTAAATTACAGAGATGATGAATGATGATGAGGAATGCAAATATTTCGCTGAAATATTCATAGTTTGGGGTAAAAAAACCACAAGGAACATTATTAATTGGTTTTTGAAAAACCGTCAATCAGCCAATTGGTATAGTGACTGCAGAAGATCATGATGGATATGTAGGTATTATTTCCAAACTAGTCACCAAACCTCTGCCATTTGAAAAGCAGCATTAGACCATGCCTAGTCTCGTTATCTCGTAGGTAGGGTAGAAACTAAGTATCCAAACAGTAATGAGAAAAAGGCTTTTGTAAAAGTAATTCATAAAACTATTAATCATAACAGCACTTAAAACTTCAAATCCGTACTCGATACGAACGAAGAACTTTACAATAAAGCTTTTAGTAAATTCCGAAACCAAGAAAATCTTAATACCCGAATAGCTTTTGTTTTAATGCAAGTCTGAAAAAACCAACCCGTTGCTGGAATTTACCGTACCGCGGCACCGAAGTGATTTTACTATACAAATGTATAAATAACCCTGTCTCAAGTAATGAGGAGATTTCTTTTGTTCAATAGTAATAACATAATATTATTTATTGTTAAGCTGACGTCATGTTTTCGCGTCGAAAAGTCTCATTACATCCTTTGTTTTGTTAGCTCATTGTTTATGCGAGACGTGCTTCCGGAGCGGGAAAATGTTAAAATTTTACTATTAAAACCTTTGGTTGAATTGTTATTTTTTTGCCTAGATGAAATCTCTTAGTTTTCGTGCCAACAATAGAATTCTACAGTTTTAAAAAAACCGGCCAAGTGCGAGTCGGACTCGCGCACGAAGGGTTCCGTACCATTATCTATAAAAATCAATCATGAGTTGATTGAATGAAAGGTAAATTGCGGTTTACGATTTATGACGTATTAAAAAAAACTACTCACTAGATCTCGTTCAAACCAATTTTCGGTGGAAGTTTACATGGTAATGTACTTACATCATATATTTTTTTTAGTTTTATGATTCTCTTATTTTAGAAGTTACAGGGTGGAGGACACACATTTTACCACTTTGGAAGTGTCTCTCGCGCAAACTATTCAGTTTAGAAAAAAATGATATTAGAAACCTCAATATCATTTTTTAAGACCTATCTATAGATACCACATACGTATGGGCTTGATGAAAAAAAATTTGAGTTTCAATTCTAAGTATGGGGAACCCCCAAAATTTATTGTTTTTTTTTTCTATTTTTGTGTGAAAATCCTAATGCGGTTCACAGAATACATCTACTTACCAAGTTTCAACAGTATAGCTCTTATAGTTTCGGAAAAAAGTGGCTGTGACATACGGACGGACAGACAGACATACATGACGAATCTATAAGGGTTCCGTTTTTTGTCATTTGGCAAAGGAACCCTAAAAAGTGCTAAGTTTTTATTTTTAAACTTGTAGTTTTGGCCAGTAATTAATCCTATCTTTCTTTAGTAAACTACGGGGAAAACTAACAGTAGCAACGGCAGTTTCATTTTGACAGTTCAATAACATTAATTACGTCATTTAAGTTGTTCAGCTGACAAATTTGTCAAACATATGAAGCAATGGATGAACAGCAATATCTTTCAAAATTTTATAGATTCTGATAGAAAGTGTGTTACGCAATTTATTAGGGTGCTAGTTTTGTTGAGCAATTATCTGAAACCGAAAGTTTTTTACTATTCAAACTAGCATTGTTCTAACAAATAAATGTAATATATTAAATACTAAATTGTATAAAATCTATGCCAGTACAGCGATCTTAGAAAACTCGTTGCATGAGTGGCAGCGCAATCTCTTACTGAGTTTATTCAAAGACTAGCTTTTGCCTGCGACTTTGTCCGCGTGAAATTTCTTGTACTCCCGACCCACCCCGCCGCATCGCATCACCTACTCGTGCTATCACTTCGTTTTCGCTTAGCGATCTTTCTTACATTTTGCTCGGCTCCTAGCGTAATTCATATTTTCTCACGAATTCGGCGATAAAATGCAAAAATATTTTTTTGAATCCGACTGGTAGTTCCAGACATTAGCGCGTTCAAGCAAACAAACCAACAGTCTTCAGCTTTATTATTAGTAAAGATTATGCAGTCGCAACATAATGGTACTCAGCTGCATCCGGTTAGACTGGAAGCCGACCTCAACATAGTTGGGAAAAGGCTAGGCAGATGATGATTATGCAGTCGCAAACATTTACACTCCAGTGTAATTAAACTGTCTTCTACGAGTTAATCCGTCAGTAACAGCTTGGTCAATAAAGGTAACGTGGATAATCTAAATGTGGCTTGCTCCGGCACTGGATAAACTGGATTATTGAGTTAGGGTGCTTACATAAAGAAGCGGGTAAATATAAGTCAGTACCCATCGGTGCGGGGTAACTTATGCGCTCACACATAAAGAAACAGCTAAATCATCTAAACGTTTCTTTCCCAAGATTAACCTGCAGCGATCTGAAATATGGTCAAGTGAGCAATCTTTTCATCAGCCGGACTATTCTCCAAAAATCTCAGCGTGAAAACTTAGGTGAAGTGAGCTGTCCCTAGATAGATAGCGACAATCGCGCAGCGGCGCGGCGGTCTTTGTGCTTTCTATTTGTTTTTTTATTAGTTGCTATCTGATGTATGTATCTGGTGTATTGTAGACACACAATACACCAAATACATACATCAGATAGCCTAGCCAGATTAGTCTGTGCTAAATAAATGTTTTTTCTTTCTTTTTCATTATTTTCTTTACAATTAGGATGACAATTTACTTCAAGCTCACTTCACTTAGCCCTTTGCAACCGGGAGTAAAAAACTCACATAGATCAGTAAAATCTTAATAATAGTAATTGTTTGGAAAGTGTTTAGAGGTCCTGGAAAAAACACTGAAAAAAATCTGGTCTTCAGCAATCAGACCCTCACATACGTGAGGTTTAGGTATAATTTGCTCGGTAGACTTGACTGTACCGGGGGTTGGGCCCGAAATCCGTTTCTTTATGTAAGCACCCTTAGTTTCCTTTTGCTAGCCTGTTCGCGCTTCACGTGACACAGCCATAATTGTATCATTTTCATATGTCATCTGGCTTTCCGACGAAATATTTGGGTGATATATCGAAGTAAAAAACTTATTACTCAAGAGACTGAGTATTATTTCTTTGGATGTTTTGCCTGTTTCTATACAACAAAGTTATGTATTTTAAGACTAAGTAAGACTGACGAACAAATTACTTTTTTATTGAATTTGTAGATCCTTTCTGTGTCTACAAATAAACTCGATTATTAACGTTATGAAACAAGTTATTTAGTAACAAAATAAATATTTCTATTTACTTTTACCTACCGTTTCAATTGATCTCGGGAGAAATTCTGCAAATATAAACATAATATCTATTATGAAAATAAAGTTCGTAATTCGATTATGTAATTCTAAGCCGGGCAGAACTTCTAGTTAGTTTACTTAATAGGATTTCTACAAAGTCTGTAAAGCTATTTCCAACAAACTAATGGGTCATTATAGCCCTTTGATTCGCAACATTAATAACTTCGAAGGTACCATTAATCAAAGAAATACCTAGGTTTTTAATAACGAAACAGCTCGCTTGGCTGCTTAGCGTTTTTATTAGATTTTTGGTGTAATTGAGACCTAAGACAGCATTATCATTTGAGTAATGGTTTCGTTTAGACATTAAAAGAGGAATTTTCTTCGTGGAACTAAAATACCTACTCATTTTTTTATTTTTTTTCTGGTTGGACCTGCTCCTGACCTCGATCACGCCTGATGGAAAGCGATGAATGAGTTCTATGATAGAACGAGCGTGCCTAGAAGTTGCTGATTCACTCTTGCTTTGAAGGCAGACGTAAAAAATGTAGGAAGGAACGCAGACGTTTTTAGAAACGGTACGATAATTTTTATATGTGTCATTGTATTTTCGAACAAACATACTTGTAGGTAGGTACTATAGAGCCTTTAGCCTGCTTGGTTTTATTATGCAACCTTCATGAATACTTTATTAGATGATGGCATAATATTATGAGACAAATACTATTTCGTATTTAGAAGATAGAAAATAAGGGACTCTGAGCTTGACGAGCTGACAGTTGCGCGGCTTTATGTAAAAAGTAGTATATTAATTTGCTGAAATAATAGAGAATATGCATGTATTTTTTTATATTTTTATTCGATTATTTACATCGCCATAGTAAAAAAATTAAGGCCGAAAAAGTAATTGCAAGTACTTTAAAAAAAAGTTAAAAATAGCCAACCGACACCTACCCCTACCTTTCCTTACACGCTACCTTGGGTATGCATTTTGGCGCGCTTGGTGTGACGTCAGAGTCTATGACAGTGACAACGGACTGAATCACAAACACTCCTATGAAACACATTTATTGTTTTCAGACTTTCACGTCACATCCGCTGCGAGCAATGGCGTCGCTTTTCAAACATTTGAATATCCCACATTTTTATTATCCCACAGTTTTATTGCAATTAAAAAAAAATATTGCACAAAAATAAATTATAATCAAAAATAAATATTGATGGAGGCATCATTCTGAAAAAAAAATTGCTTAAAGTAAATAAGCCTTTAATTGAACGATCCCATCACTGTACGTATCTAGATTAGCCTAGGTAGGTGATTTTCCTAAATGCAGCGACTAGAACTATCTAGGCTGCTCTAGGACCAAGAACCCTGATTTAAATATGGTAATAAAACGTAAGCAATAGGGTGCTAGATGTCAGAGTCCTGAATCGTAAGAGGATTTAAGGAGGTCCTCACTTCGCTTTTGTAGATGATTTTAACATAACACAAAGTGATTGTGCCTGGCTGACGACTGTGAAAGAGCTTATGGTATAGTCTATGTACGGCAGTTAATAAGTGTGCGAGTTTTCCTAGAATAGTCCGGGCCAAAATAATGTACCTATTTGAGGGGAAAGCGCCAGAGAAAGCCGCGAAATTTAAATTTTCGTTTTTTGCAATTTGCAGGTTAGGTTGTATATTGAACAAAATAAGATTCGCGGCCGTAACAAATATGTATTTAAAGAATTATAATCATTTAAATCATCATCACGGCTTTCAAAACGGTGAAGGAAAACATCGATAGGAAACCGGTATGTCCTAGAACCAAAACTTCGAAGACAGGTACACGTGACATCCGCCAACCCGCACTAGGCCCGTATGGTGGATTATGGCCCACTCCCTCTCACAAAGAGGCCTGTGTCCCAGCAGTGGGAACATTATGCTTGAGGAAATAATCATTTAAACCATCATTCATATCATCAATACAAATTCAATCCTCTAAGTTCATAAGGAACCCTGTTGATTGATATTTCATGAAATAGTCATTCAATAGGGTTCGCGAGCTTCCCTGGCGGTTCCCAATTACCTACCATGTTTAAAATGAAGGGAATACTAATGAGGGGCTCATGGCTACATAATAACAGCCGCACGGATCAATCTTCTAGGTCAAGCAACGCCTGCGGAGGTCGGTCCGTGGATGGGTAACTATCCATAACACACCGAGACCCCTCCGTACCTCGGAAAGCACGTTAGGCAGTTGATGCCAGAGATCTTTGACAGTAATTACGGGTAGTCAGAAGTCCGAAAGTCTGATAACCAGTCTTGCCAAAGAGGTTTCGTGTTAGAGATAAACCATTTTAATAAAAATGAACGCCCACATACCACGATGCATACACATTTTAAATGTTTGTATAGAAATTTTAGTGGAGGGGCGTGCAGTTTTATAATGGTTTATCTCTACCCAGTAACTGGGTCATGGAGGTCAGATAGGCAGTCGTTCCATGTAAAATACTGGTATCCAGCTGCTTCTGGTGGAAGCCGATATTTGGGAAAAGCTAGGCAGGTTGATTATTTAAGGTAAACCAAAAGTCTTTATAAAGACCCGCCACTGTTGAACGATATGATTCTATATCTACGAGTATATTTGATAAAACCAATATTCATTTCGCTTTGAATAACATTGAAATGGGACCATTCTCTTGTTTTGATTTCATCATTGATTTAGGAACTGCCGATCGATTCTGTAAAAATCCCACCGTGAAAAGTTAGGTGAAGTGAGCTTAGAGTGAGCTGTCAACAGTGTCAATCCCTAGCATTTAGTTTGAAATGACAGCTCACTCCACGCTCACTTCACCTATGTTTTCACGGTGAGATGGTTACAGAATCACACTGCAGCTAACAGCTGGCAATAAAAACAAAAGCGAAAAACTTCTACGCTATGAGGTCTAAACTCATGTGCTGTATCCATGGTTACAGTTTGCGCGTCGATGTGCCTGCTACACTGTAAACCGATAAACTTTGCTGTAAGTAACTACGATTCTAATATAAATTTAATTAAATATGCTAATGTCTTTCGAATCGGATCCGGTTACTAGAACGCGGAATAGATCGAGTGGTATTTGGAATTCGTATCCCAAAATACCATCTCCCCAGCCTTTTCCCAACTATGTTGGGATCGGCTTCCAGTCTAACCGGATGCAGCTGAATAACAGTATTTTACATGGAGCGACTACCTATCTGACCTCCACAACCCAGATACTGGGTAATACGATACCCCTTGGTAAGACTAGTTGTCAGACTTTCGGGCTTCTGACTACCCGTAACGACTGTCAAAGATCGACGAATGACAGCCGGGACCAACGGCTTAACGTGCTTTCCGAGGCACGGAAAGCACGTTATGGTATGTAAAGATGGTCACCCATCCACAGACCAACCGTGGCAAGCGTAGATTAACCTGACCGATTAACCTGTGCGGCTGTTATTATTTCGCTACGGGCCCCTTCCAATCCCAAAATACCAAAGAACATAATATATGAGAATCTGTATCAAAGGATCACTAGATACTTATTTAATGTATGTTACTAGATATGTCGAAAAATAATCTTATATCGCTACTGCTAAGCGTGAGGTCCTGGGTTCGATTCCCAGGTCGGCCAAGAGCTATTGAGTTTTTCCATCAGGAATTTCTCAGTAGCAACTCGGAGTCTAGATTTGAGCCCAGTTCATAGCCTTATATGGATATCAATCGCCCCCTATTATTATGAGACTTTCAAACATAACTGGCAAAATGTGGGTGTACAATCAAAAAAAGAGATAAGTATGCAGGGTCATCGGATATATTTGAAGTTTATTAAGAAACGGATTGATGTTTTCGGATAAAATTTTTCTTAATTAATAGAAAACAAACAGTTCATTCATCAAACTGAATTTCATTCGAAAACATCTATCGGTTTCTTACTAAACTTCAACTATATCCAACGACCTTGCATATTTATCTCTTTTGTTGACTGTAATTTATGTCCACCTCTGCCATGCCCTTCGGGAAAAATAGGCGCGAAGTTATGTTATTTAATATTCCTCACCTGAAACCCATCATAGGTCCACGAAGCCCACTTCATGGTGCACAGCTGGACATCAAACGGGAACTGTTCCACATTGATGTCACACACTGACACGTATATCCCGTGACTGAGCCACGTCACTTCTCCCGTGTGTTTGACTATCACGTTCGTGTTGATCACCGCTGACCGGTAATTGGGGTCCGCACTGAAAAAGATGTTTTATTTTAGAATTTAAAAAACACATTACAGTGATACTAGACCAGCAGCACTGTATGATGACGCCTATGAAAACTTACAAATTATAATAAAAACTTTTTACAAAAAAAAAAAAAAAAAAAAATAATTTCTTCAAGTCGTCGGTGGCAAAAAACTAAAGACTTAAGAATTAAACTTATTTTTCACTATGTAGTGTTTTTTTTTAAGTCAGTTGTTTTTTTCTTTTATAAAAAAGATTCTTTATTTTCACCAATTCGTATGCCACTACGCTATATGAACAAGAGTGAAAGGAAGTATTAAGATCATCAAGATACACAAAGAGAATTAAATACGTAGGTACCTATTATTGAAGCTAACTCATAAACTCATACCCTATTCATTAAAAAAATAATTTGTGAAAACCACAATTGCCGGAGATATCACGTAACATACACCGTTAAATTTTGATCGCTTTAATCCTTACAATGGGTCATTGTACTCATCATTATGAACAACTTTTACTACGGGACCAACCCTGAAATCGTGAAAAAAAATCAGTTGATCCATAGAATTTATGTTCGCATAACTCGACATAATGTATGGATCGACAGATTTTTATTTTCACAATTTCAGGGTTGGTCCCGTAGTAAAAGTTGTTCATTATGATGAATACAATGACCCCTTTTAAGGATTAAAACGATCAAAATTTAATGGTGTATACAATACAAAAAGTCTCTCCTTTTTTGAAGTCGGTTAAAAACACAGTTTATCTATGCGATAAATTACACTATCAGCGGTACGTTGTTATTGCGGTCCGTCCAACAATGTAGTTTGGCACCTGATTAGCACTCAATATTACATAATGAAAATACAGAAAACGGACAAGCGTCACAAGCCATTTAGTCTCACCAGTGTACTTATACGAAAACGTATTCGTTTTAATTGGGTTGCATTTTTGTAAGAAACTGCAGACTTTTTATACATGATTTAAGGATTGGTCCTGATATTTTCAACACCTGGAAGGATGCCAATATACCTATTTCAAACAATGATTTGGCATTCACCTAACCCTATGAACTATTCATTAAAAAGATATGCTTAGTAAGTACCAGGTAAGCAGTAGTACTAGGCAGTTTTAGAACGATACCTATTTGCTAAACCCGTATGCGTGCACTGAATCTTACCATGCTTACTCGTATACTGAAAATGGTGCAATATGAGCGTATACAAGGCAAGTGTATTTAACACAAGCGAATCAAACTCAACTAGCCCACGTGCATGAGCAAATATGCATAATTCTGAAACCCCTTTATGAGCTCCGTATTGCGCTGGAATTAACTGTTTTGTGTTTATAAATGACATTATTTTTGCTGTTTAAATAAACGAGGTAGCCAATGCAGTAGTCCATACATTAAAGAAAGACATTATTACTGTTTCTGACAGTTAATTCATACTGTTAAAGACATAATTACTGTTTCTGACAGTCCATACTTACTGTTAAAGACATGATTACTGTTATTGATAGTCCACACTTACTGTTATTGATAGTCCGTTATACGGTTTAAAGATATGATTTTTGTTACTGATTGTCCGTACATACTGTTAAAGACATGATTACTGTTACAGATTATCCGTAGATACTGTTAAAGACATGATTACTGTTACTGATTATCCGTACATATCTACTGTTTAAGACCTGATTACTGTTACTGAGTATCCGTACATTCTTTTAAAGACTTGATTACTGTCACTGATTATCTATTTAAAGGTACCTATTGTTTAAGACATGATTAAGAAAGAATACTTTAAAGGGTTCATAAAAAGGAACACATTATTGACTGTAAAATGTCTTGCTTTTTATTCTTATCGCCCACGTAAACCAGAAAGGGTAGGCGTAACTGTTTGTTCGGTTTTATCTTGTAAATATACACTGATGAACTTGAGTCTCATTTGGATCTCCAAAATAAACGATTAAAGAGATCTTATCGTAATGATTACGGTAAACAAGGACCGAGTGAGATAATTAAGACCAAATCTCGTTAGGAGTCGTGATCTTAGTGTAATTTTATTAGGATCTAGTAAGACAGAGATTGCAGCCTATTCTCCTATAGTCGAAATACGAAGAAAAAGTCGGTCATTTTGTGCCTTATTGAAATTATGCTGTGTCTAGTAGGTATTAAGGTCACTTATCACACATTTCCATTACTTTGACAAGTGAAAAAACTTGTTTTCTCATAAAAAAATCATTCCCTACCTACTTATGCGCATTTTATTCAAAACAGCTACACGCAGTCGGACCATTCCCTAATGGAGCATTCCTGTCGCCTATATTACCTAAGCATGACAATCGAAACCTAATTCGAAACAAACAGATGACCACTAACCCTGAATACATAACACGAATGAATCTAAATACAAATTGGTTCTCAGTACCAAAAGCCACAAGGTGATCTTCGTTTAACCCTTTAGAAATCCCAAACGCATTACCTGTCATCCGCGGGTTAAACAGAAGATTTGAGCAATAGGTCTGCAATCAGGTTGATGTTACTCGATCAGGGTTGTCACGAGCCGAACCTTTTTCTGGGATAAATGGCATTTTATTGTATTTGGTCTGACAGAGGTATCTGATCAGGTCAGCATGTTCTAAAAGTTTGCGTGACGAAAATTACTTTTCCGTTATCGGCTGTTTTTGGGAAATTATTCGACGGCGCGGGAAAACAGTTCCTGGAAGGATTTTCGGAAGGCCTTTAGGCAGCAGGGGGACGGCAATGGGTGGAAAAAAATGGCCAACTCCCAACACCCGCACCTAAATCCTTTTTCGTTACAAAGTTAGGTGTTTTTTTACAAGTTCCTAACGAACTGCCCTTGTCCTGTTTGTGAATAAAAACCTTTTTGTTGGCGGTATTTCCACCTGTAGGTAAATAGTTATGCAAATTGAACGATACACGTGTACAATAATGGAATATTTTTTGGAACGAAGTTCCTTATCACGCGTTGCGAAATTCAGAAAGACGGAAGGACGGCAGGACGGCGAAAGACGGAAAAAATTAAGACCAAAAGTTGGAACGACACTTTTTGCTATAGTTGTAAGCAGTGCGGCGTGCGCGTGTTTCTCTGTCTCTCTCTCTCTCTCTCACTTCGCACACACTCACTCTCACACTCTTCTCTTCTTCTTCTTCACTTCGTTCCATCCGGGTGTCCCTTGACACCTCTCAAGTTTTTATTGTATTTTTTGTAGGTTGCCTTTGTTAAGCAAACTTAAACTTATGAATTATTAAATTTAAATTATCTCCATTTTTTAAGCAAAAGCTTTCCTCTATTGTTCTATTTTCTAATAAAAATGATTATCAATGTCATTAATATTTACATAATATATAAGCTAACAGACTTGAAATAATAATATGTAAGTACATATTTGTTAATGATTTACATTGGATTTACAAAATATCTTGAATATTATCTTTAACTATCAACTTAGGTAATCTACATTCGCGATTTATTTGTCAAAAACGTAAACAAATATGAGTTTATGGAAAAATAACTTTAATTCCTACACAATAAAGTTCAGTTTACGCTACAACTTCAAACATTTTTATAACTTTTTCAATAGTAACTTTTTCTTTTTCACTTTTTCTTTTTCAACTTTTTCTCTAGTCATTCTGAAATCAACTTAATTGCTATTACAATAAAGTTGATATTTGTTTAACTTGAAATAACATCAATTTGAAACATTAATTTCTAATGAATACTAACAAAATCATTCCATTATATTACCCAAGAGCTTATATTACTTTCAAAGTTAATATGGAAATGGAAAAAAGAGTCGAACCCTTCGTACTTTCGTTCTAAATCAATGATAATATTTTTATGATAACGGGGTCAGTGTGTTATGACCTTATAAAAAAATGAAAGGGTACTTCGGACACAAAATGGCACATTTTGCGGGAACATAAGTGCAAAATCTTTATTTTATAGCATTTCCTATGAATAACCCTATCTTTACTTAACTTATGGTGTATCTATTTATTTATTTTATTTACCTTTTTTGTAGAGTTTTGCATCTACATGATGAGTTTTTTCGTATGTCAACCAAATAAGGAAATCTCTAAAAACACATTGGAAACTGGGTAAGTACACTTCATACTCGATTGAACTTATAGATGATACCCTCTTTATAGATAAGTCTTTTTGTCCTTTTCGTCGATAAAGCTTTTATAAAAACTTAGGTTATCTACAGTCCGATTACTTGCAACATAGCAAAATGGACGAGAGATTTCTAAATGAACTTGACAATATCATTGCATTTTCGAGAAATATTTGTTACATAAAAAGATTCGTTATTTTGTTTTTATAAAGATTAGAAGATATTAGAATAAATGAAAAAAAAAACACGAACGATGATGATAATGAATGAATAAATGTAATTACTCTTAATTTCTTTCTTTTTTATATTTATGTACCTAGTCTGGACCGTACCTGAACCGAACCCGTACCTGAATCACTTCTGAATTCCGCTTGGTGTAGTTCACAATACTAACTCTGTCTATAAGCAACATAAAAAGAAAACGCAATGTGATTTGGACCTAGATTAATTTAAATAAGAGCACATACAACCACAGAATGACGCGAATTCCTCCCCGTAAAGGCAGCTCCATCAGAGCTTGCGTGCCAAAGCACACACATGAAAATGTACAAATGTACACCAGGCGTGACTTCAAGTAGTATTTGGCACTATTTATACAGCTCTGCTCACCCCATTAAGCGTCATAAGCGTTAATTTATGTATGTACCCCTCCTCAACCTCCGAAATAACATGAAATATGTAAATTCTGACATCAAATAAATGATGCGGTAAACACCAAACGTAAAATAGTATCACCGTTATGTAAATGTAATTTAAACTGTAAGCGAATAAATCGATTTGAACAAATGAAACTGTTCTCGATACCAGTAACTGAAGTACGTGAATTTGTTAGAAAAGGCGAATTGTTACGCAGAACTGAAGGTAGGTAATCCAAGAGACGTGGTATTAATGTGAATCTTAAGTTGCCTTCATTATTCAGCTCAGATTTAGGCGTTTACTTTATCTGGATAATTCACCTTACCTAAAAGCAATTTTCTGATACGAACTTGACAAGGTCATTGTAACTTTTTTCTAAATAGTGAACCTAATCCGTAGCTTTTCTATTCTTACTTCCTATTCGTCGCTACAGGTACCTACCACTAGATTTATTGTTGGTTGCTATAAAGATTTCATTACAGACACCGGGACAGGGGAAACTAAAGAAAAGCTTGTAATATAATAGACAGGGTGGCAGGCCCATCGATACGCAACGTGTTACCATAGATTTAGTTCATGATTCTGATACCCCTGCTTCGAAATTATTAGTCGGCTATTAAAAAAAGCTGATTCATACATTTTAATCGCGTAGGTATTGCATTTTTCTATGAAACAGCTGTTTTCTTTTATAAACGACGATAAATTTCTGCGCTAGAATCATGTGCTGAATTCATACTTGCCGTTTGCGAGTCGACTGGGATGCCATGCACCCTGTATATGAACTTACTAACCTGCAGTGCGATTCTGTAACCATCTCACCGTGAAAACTTAGTCGAAGTGAGCGTGGAGTGAGCTGTCATTCCAAATAATGCTAGGGATTGACACTACTGACAACTCACATCAAGCTCACTTCACTTGAGTTTTCACGGTGAGAATTTAACAGAATCGACCGGCTGTAGGTAATGCATTTAAATGAATAATTAACAGCACATAATAATCATAATTACGCTAAGATACCATCATTATGTACATTTTTTACTGTCAAAATCATGTACATGATTCCGAGAACATTATAATGATCAAAGTATAACGCAACTCGGAAAAGACCCTTAACTATTATAACAAGATTCCCTTCAGCCATACCACCTCCAAATTATGTCAGTTTTAGCCATACCTACGGGGTATAAGGAGAAGGTCAGAAGGGTCTTAACCAAACAAAGCGTAAAACAGCCAAAATCCCAATAGATATAAAAAGTTATTAAACTGTTATATTACCAGTTGGGGATACTTAGGTTTTCGTATAAAATATAGGTAGGACGTACTGAGGTGCTTGTGGCTAAGCAATACAAGCAGCACGGGTCGATCGATCAGGTTAAGCTATGCTTGCCGCGGCAACCCCTTCATGGGTCGGAAAGCACGTTAAGCCGTTGATCCCGGCTGTCATTCATGAATTTTTGGTAGTCATCAAAACCCCGAAGGTTTGGCAACCAGTCTTACCTGTCTTACCAATGACACAGTAACTGGGTTTTGGTGGTCAGATAGGCAGTCGCTTTATGTAAAGTACTGGTGTTCAGCTGCATCTGGTTAGACTGGAAGCCGACCCCAACATAGTTGGGCAGATGATGATGATAGGTGGTACGTACCTAAATATAGAACTTGTAATATTTTATTTTGTGAGTATTTTCAGGGCTGTTAATTTGTTTCCAAACAATGCCATTTAGCAGAAATTTAAAAAATGTTTTGATGACAAAAACAACAAGAACAAAGTTTAATTTAATTTTTCGAACAAAATAACTCAATCAAATCTGTAGGTCCCCTTTTTTTCGCTTGGGACAGTGACCGATTTGAGGTTGTAACCGCTAAGTTGTAAGGGTGTTTTGTTTTATAAAGCTGTGTGTTTTATCAAACAATCAATCAACTCAGCCTATCGCAGAATAGCTAGACATAGGCCTGTCCCAGGCTGCACTACATCACCGCCGCCTTCTGTATCCAGTCTGTTCGTCACCTTTTTAAGGTCGTCGGTCCATCTAGTTTGAGGACATTCCACGCTACGCTCTCCGATGTGGGGTCTCCACTCTCTCGTCTGCTTCACCGGCCATCGGTCCTTCGACAAACATACCATTTCAATTTGCTTACTGCGCAAACTATGTCGGTAACGTCGGTTCTTTTCCCGATAATTTAATTTCTGATTTTTCCTTTAAAGAAACTTCAAGCATAACTCGCTCCATAGCGCGCTGAGTGACCTTAAAATGTATGATTCATATTTTATTTCATAATTTAAATAAGATTTCTCTAATTATTAAGAGTTACATCATGTTTTTTCCATACGTGACTTTAGTCGTTACTAAAATTAAAATTAATTTATTTCGGACAACAGTGATCCATATTTTGTTAGTACACTCGCGAGCAATGAAAAAGTTTCAGTGACATAGCACCAAATTACTCCTAAACGGGAAAGGCTAGCTTAATGAATGAAGCCGTCTGCAATATTGAAGTACATTTAACAGCGCATCAGAATATTACCAACTAAAAACGTAAATATTGTGTTAAAATTTTTAATAATATGTCTTAGGAGATATTAAGGTGTTTGTTCGGCATTTTGTCGGTGGAACTTTTTCATTGCTCGGCAGTGTATTACAAACACCTTATATTCTAGTGTTAGTAATATTGATATAAAAATAGTATAATTAAAACATGGGAAGACAGCAAGAAAACATGTTTCCTACCTAATCAACCTCCGCACAAAATGATATATTTAGAGTATAGCTCGTATCCTGTGAGCTGAGGCCTCCGCCTCAGCTCACAGGATAATTATAGTTGCGACTACTCCGCACTCTGCACAACTCTCACTGTTACTGCAAAATAATTACCTACGACGTAATATTGATGAAGAGACTCGTAATTATTACTAGTCTCTTCATCAGAGATTTAGCAAATTCATGTATTCAATAAATATGCATTTGTTAGAGATATAAACTGAATATAATTGCAGGGACTGCATAAATTGCGAAATTATCATGACTGATGATGATGACTTAAATAACTTAGAATAACTAGGTACGTCACCAATCATTAATATATTTCTGAATCTGGCTTTCAATTCTATATCTATAGCATTGAAAGCCAGAATTAATTATTATTTAAGATGCTGCAAATATAATTATTAGCACAGAGGTATTTTGTGCGAGCCAGAGACAAAACATATAGTAGGTTGTAACCTATCGATATCGATGGATATCGTAATATCCCCGTAGGGTTAAAACATATGTTTGTATATGTATATACAAATATATACCTATATTAACCCTACGGGGATATTACGATATCCTACTCAAAATCAAAACGTTTTACTCCACACAAAGCTACATGGGCATGGTTCCAATTGGTTGTTTCCTATGGAGAAGAGCCGGCAAGAAACTCCACGGGTACTCTTTTAAAAATAATTGACACAGATGAACCCTTTTTTTTGGGTGGGAAATCGTCAAATGACCTCTCCCGCTCTGGGCTGAGCGGAAGGGCGTGTCAGACTTTTACTGACTAAAACCCACCCGTGTTCCTTCAGTTGCCTGTGCCAGGGGCCACGGTATCTCTTTCGAACAACCCGCGACCCTGGCAGGCATCGGACCTAGGACTAGGATCCCGTCAAATCGTGCTGACATCTCTTTGAGGCGCGTGTGGAACACAACGCGCCGTCGACCCGGGCCTGGTCCTTACCGGGCGGCAAGCTGCCCATTGCTCGCCCGTCCAGGGCGTCTCCTGCGGCGACTAGGGGCGTGAGGACGCAGTGATTGCCACTCCCTCACGCGCTCCGCCTCCTCCTTTGCGAGATTACTGCTTCGCAGAAGGAGGTGACTGCCTCCCATGCACTCTCGCTCCGTACCATTGCCTGGACCAGGGCCGGACGCGAGAGATCGCCGCCGCCGATCGCCGCCACGAGGACGCGGCGGTGCTCAGCCCAAACCGGGCAGAGCACCACCGCGTCCACCGTGTCCTCCGGGCGATCCACACAGTGGTGACACCCTGGAGTTTCCTCCCGCTTTATCCTGAACGGGAACCTCCCGAAACAACCGTGTCCGGTGAGGACCTGTGTCAGGCGGAACGTGAGGGCGCCGTGGCGCCTCTCTAGCCACTCCTCAAATAGGGGACTTATCGCCGCAATTGTGGCGTGCCCACACAGATGCACCTTAATTGCGTAACACACGATCAATCGGAATCGGTGTCATTTTGACAGTTCAAAAACATTCATTGCGTTATTTACGTGTTGGGCTGACAAATTTTTCGAACTTATGAAGCAATGGATTAGCAATTTGCTTCAAAATTATTCAGATTCCGATTGATCGTGTGTTACGCAATTAGGGTACTGGGCATAAAACGTTACATAAAGAAAATATATTTTACTTCATATGTAAATATATGAATACTTAATGAATTCATAAACAAACATATCAAATAAGTTTTTGTTTATTTTACTGATATGAGATACGTGTGTATAAGCCCTATATTCTTCTGAAGGTAACATTCAAATACATATTTTTTCCGTGTTTGAAGATCGGTTTATTACACACGAGTTATATATTACGTTTCCTATACAATATACCTACCTACTTTAGGAAGCTTTTAATTTCGGTACATTAAAGAATAAATAAGTGAGTGTGCCTACTGGAAAAGGGTCGGTGGATGCCCCAGGCAAGGAGTTTGCCCTCAAATCTCAATTTATATAGAGTTTAGGCAGATAACATTCACTTTTGTTCGTTGAGCTAATAAATTGTGAGATACCGTACTGGATGGAGTGATATTTATATTCTTGTACTAAGTTAAGGGTTGTTTTAATTGAAAAGCATTTAAATTAACATTTTCTACGAAACGGGAAATTACTTGTCTTCTATAAATATCTTGGTCCTTAAAGATATCTATTATTACAGTATTTAATTATTAATTATATTTCTGTTAGCTTTTTGCGTAGGCGATTTGGAAAATTATATGAGCAATGGGGGCGCAGTGGAAACAGCCGCGACTTTCGTAGGTTCGAATCCAGACAGGCGGTTTGCTTTGTGTAAATTATTTCATCACCACTGCTCTCAAAATGGTGAAGGAAAACATCGAAAGGAAACCGGCATGTCCTAGAACCAAAAATTCGAAGACATGTAACATCTACCAACGTGGTGAATTACGGCCCAACCCCTCTTACAGAGAGGAGGTCTGTGTCCCAGCAGTGGGAACATTATAGGCTGACTACGCACTCAGTTTGTGTATGTTGGTCCAACGTGGTTCCGAACTGTGCTAGGCCAACTCAAGGTCAAATGTCACTGACATTCAGCTTCTTACCGTACTTAGGGCTGATATTTCCAACACCAGATAATTTTATCCGAGGAATAATTTTGAATTTTTGACATTCCATTCTTCCATACAAAATCAGTCAGACGTCAAATTTATTCCGCGAATAAAAATTATCTGTCGCTTGAAAAATCAGCCCTTAGATTTGTAAGTAAATTTTGACAGGTAGGTATAGGTTCCCAAACGCGTCACCAGTCACTAAAATAATCGTTTCGTTGGTAAAGTTATAGACAAAGTTGTTAACGTCATGTGCCTGTTGTAAAGCTACGGTTTCTTAGAAGAGCGGCGGCCGTCATATTACAACGGCTGTCATGAAAATCTGGTACGCGGGGTAATTGCGTAACAAGCTATCAGTAGCAATGGGTTTTGATTTTGACAGTTCAACAACATTCATTGCATTATTTACGTTGTTGAGCAGACAAATTTTTCCCACATATGAAACAATGGATTAGCAATATCCTTCAAAATGATTCGGTTTGAGATTGATAGTGTCTTACACAAAGGGTAAGTACACTACCAGTATTTGGACGGCGTTATTATGTGATCGTTTTCTTAGGAAACCACAGCTTTAGTAACGTTGTTTCGAGCATGCAGGGTTCATGTTAGAAATATGTAGTTATGGTGATAGTAAATCCCTATCACACGAGGCCTCTACACTATTTCTAATTGACTGGGTAATAAAATATGTCCTTATCCTTATCAGTAGGTGAGGTGGATGGAGCAGTACATCTTATAGACGCTTGTTAGTCGAAAAAGTTTGTGAAGCTCAGATGGTACTCCATGAATTACGAAGACTTCAATATTATTAATCTTCCATAAATATCTTGTTTGGAATCTTTACATACAGCATGTATAAAAAAAATGTGGGCATATCTAAGTGTGTGGAACAGACCATCAAACTGAACAACTTTCTCCATGGGACCAATATTGTAATCGCGAAAAAATTATCTACTACCCCGTCCAAAATGACCACACATGCTGTATTATAACGATTTCATCATAAACTATTCCCGTGTTATGAGGCATTACCTACATCTGAGGAAACCTACCCATAAATCAAGTCACTAGAACCACATACAGAAACATAATTCCACTTCAGCTACCCTACCTAATAGTTCGGAACGAGGCGAAATCAATCTCAATGTGGCAAGCAACGGTCCGAGGCGAAAAGTACGTTCAGGTGCACCTACCCCTTGACGAGTAATAAATTCAACTGACAGTTCAATTTGACTAAACCCCGTTCCTCAAACCTTAAGCCGTTCGTGCACGACGCTACTTAAAGATAACCTGAAGGGCAACTTTCGTATAATGACGTTCTCAGTCTAATCTCAGTCTCAATCTGTCAAGTACAGTCAACAGCAAAAGTAGATGATCAAAATCAGAAATTCAATACTAATGAACGGAGTTCGGGTCAGACTTTGTGGCGTCGAAGTGATTCAAAAATATGTGATTGTAAATTATACCAAACATTTACTAGTAGTACAGCTGCCATATAGCTGCGAACTCCGTTCATTAGTATCTATTGAATTTCTGATTTTGATCAACTACTTTTGCTTTTGATTTTACACCGCTAATGTTTTCACTTTTTTGACAAGTTTTTGACATTGATTATCGCTCGAGGTCTGAAGGACAATTCCCGTAAATATTAGCCATCCTTCTTCTTCTTCGTGTCACTGGCACGACTGTATTTTTAATCTTGTTTTCCCAAAACGTTGCCACTTCCACGGCGTTGAGAGCCATCCTAATCTCGTACGAATAGTTTATACTTGGCATATTAACGTATTTTTTTTTTTTTTTTTTTACCATAATATTTTGTTACATCCAACAGAGCCAGCCCTAGTAGGAAAAAGTGGACAGCCGGTCGATTCTGTAAAAATCTCACCGTGAAAACTCAAGTGAAGTGAGCTTGATGTGAGTTGTAAGTAGTGTCAATGCCTAGCATTATTTGGAATGACAGCTCACTCCACGCTCACTTCACCTGAGTTTTCACGGTGAGATGGTTACAGAATCGCACTGCTGGTTCGTTGGTCAAAGTGAAATAATCCCTCAAATCATCAATACCACAACACTGGTATTTCAAAGCTGTTCCATATAATATGACGCGACTTTACGCGTTATTACCTAACCTACCTAACTTACTTTTGATTATTCGTGGACGACGGACCTATTTGGCAAGAAACAGTACCTAGCTGCAAAATGTTTTGGCACTTAGTTTTGGTAATGGCACCTTTTACATTATGCATTTCCTCCCGTCACAACCTAATAGCTATAGTGGAGCGTAAGATTAATATACGCGCCATTTGCACAGCCGTTCAATCGCTTACGCATACTAATAGAAACTTTAGTAAATGTTTTGTTATATTAGTTTTACACCTCTTGGGAGAAATTTGTGTTAATTTTATAAGGTAGGTACTACTGACTAGATTAAGTTAATATGTACTTTGAGCCTTTAGCCTGCTTGGTTTTACCATGCAACCTTCATGAATATTTTATAAGTTGATGGCATAATATTATAATAATAATAATAATAATAATAATATCCCTGGACATTTCACACAGCGCCATCTAGTCCCAAGCTAAGCAACCTAATGCTTGTGTTATGGTAACAAGATGGCTGATAAACTACTTATATACATTTTTTTTTGTAAATACATACATATTATAAATAGAAAAACACCCAGACTCAGAACAAATACATGTAGGACTTACAAATATTTGTTCTGTGCGGGAATCGAACCCGCGACACGCAGCGCAGCAGTCCGATCGCTCAGCCACTGCGCTAACCGTGTTGTCATTATGAGACTAACACTATTTCGTATTAAGGAGATAGAAAAAAAACAGCTCAGTGAGCTGACAAAACGCGTAATCATGTAAAATATTATATTTAAAGGGCTTTGAAGGCCAGCAGTACCTAGCTGTCCGCCCTTTTTTTTTCAAAATGGCGGCCACGCGTCAAACCACTATATATATCGATAGCTGCCATCAATCAAACAGAAAACATAATAAAACCAAAACCCTTAAAGTGTCACGTTTCCGAGATATTTACGTTGAAAGTTAATGATTGAGTCACGTGATCAACTTTGAACGTCGATTTATATATATATATTTTTTTTAATGTTATAAAGTAGCGCTTGACTGCGATCCCGCCTGACGCGACACTAGGCTTCATATAAAAATCTTCAAACCCCTTTACAAGAGTTAGAGCTCAAGGCAACAAAAAGTACGATAATTGCCGAATACTTTAACTTTTACGGAGATTATGTACCTACTACATAATCTCCGTAAAAGTTAAAGTAAGTATTTGGATTCAGTAACTATAAGATACGTCACTTTGTTTAGAAAGGACTGCAAACATCTGTTTCGAATCCCAAACACCCTCTTTGCAAGAGGAAGCTTACCATAAAATTGGTAAGTTAAACAAATTACCATGCAACAAAAAACAACGAACGTTCGATAGAAAATATTATGCTCTTTTATAATTTTTACTACTCGTATATTATCGTAGATATCCACGACCATAAAATGTATGGAAATACGTACACGTATTCATATATTTCCATACATTTTACTTCCCTATGTAATCGTGATGCCGTTTCTTGGATGTAGACGTCCACCTTAATATTGGTACGTTAGAAATTATAAGACCACACATTTTCACCACTTAGCAAGTGGCTAGTCCGTCATAGTAGTATATTTGTTGTTATTTGGGATCAGGAAGCCCCAGGATGTCCATTTTAACAAAATAATCCTGTACTTGTGTTTAATGCAAAATCATCATCATCATTTATCATCCTGAAGGCGACAGTCAAGTGTTGAACCCTTTTTATTCAATACTCTAAGCCTCATCCATCGTAAACAGTTGCACAACTACTATTAATAGTGCGTGTTGATCTATCTATCAGCTCAGTCAGTATCTTGGAGAATGTAACCAAAATTTGGTAACTATTTTTAGGATTCCGTACCTCAAAAGGAAAACGGAACCCTTATAAGATCACTTCGTTGTCTGTCTGTCTGTCCGTCAGTCAAGTCCCTTTTTCTCAGAAACGCATGGACTTATCAAATTGAAATTAATACCAATTACTCAAGGCTGCCATCCCTTGCAGCAGTGCAAAAATCAAACTTCTAAGTCAACGCAATCAAATGATACGGGCGTATATGTTCCGAAATCAAAACATGTAGGGTACTTCCCGTTGAACTAGAATCATGAAATTTGGCAAGAAGCAATGTCATGTAGCACAAATTAAGGAAAAAATCCGAAAACCTTAAATTTGTAGTTACATTACAAAAAAAATTACTCGGTGCGCGAATCCGACTAGCACTTGACCTCTGTTTTTATTTTTAAAAGAGTGTGGAGTTTCTTACCCGCTCTTCTCTAAGGGTTCCTAACACACTTTGGAATAGGTGACTAGCTTTATCTTTCTGACAGACCGACTCGTTGGCAATTTGATAGTGCCTGTAGGTAATTGGTTTAATTTAAATAAATACTTTGAGTTTGAGACAGCCTAAGCAGTGGGCAGTGCCCTGTACAAATCTGCATAACTTTCGCTCTTCCACGAACCTTATTTCCAAAGATCTCCATTAATAATATGAAGGCTCCATTAATACATTTTGGTAGCTCTCAGTAAAAAAAAAACCGAAAACGATATTTTCGACCCCGAGTGTAGATAAAGTGTGAGATGAATTTGTTCCAACTAAGTTCTACTATAAACCTTTTTAAGGTAAAGTTCATTTTACCAATCAGCCTGTACCATAATCACTACGCTTTTCAAGCGAATCCAATAAGACAAATATTGCATGGCATAATCAGCTAATAATGTTCTTACTGTTAAAACACAGGCTGCCTTTCTTGGAGATGGAGCAGTGCTGATCCAGTGGTACCGGCCCCGACGTACGAGTATGTCGTGGGTTCGAACCCAGGCAGGCGCTTTACTTTGTGTAAATAATTTCATCACCACTGCTCTCAAAACGGTGAAGGAAAACATCGTAAGGTAACCGGCATAAATTCGAAGCCATGAGACATTTACCAACAAATCTATTCTATACTTATAATAAATCTGTAGAAGTGAAATTTCTGTACAATGAAAATATCAAAAAAATAAATGGCAGGGGGTGTTACTAGACCGACACCGAACTCAAAAATGTGATTAAAAAATTTTTTGTCTGTCTGTCTGTCTGTTTGTTCAGGCATCACGCAAAAACTACCGGTTCGATTACGATGAAACTTGGTATAATTATTCTTTAATATCCTGGGCACCACACTGGGTACTTTTTATGCCGGAAAAGTATCTTCTAAATATATAAAACTCAAAGGTGACTGATTGACTGACTGACATAGTGATCTATCAACGCACAGCCCAAACCACTGGAGGGATCGGGCTGAAATTTGGCATGCAGGTAGATGTTATAACGTAAGCATCCGCTAAGAAAGGATTTTGATAAATTCTACCCCCAAGGGGATAAAATAGGGGATGAAATCTTATTCCTTGAGTTAATAAACTTGAAACTTAGCACGAATACTTATCTAAATAAATTATGAAGATTGTCAGTTTTTTTTTTCTTCTAAACTACCCCCTAATAAGGGATTGGGGGGTTTCAAAGTTTGTATGGAAGAATTTTAGCGCGCAGTCCGGTTGACTCGAAACTCAGTATTTACTTAAACCTAATATTGAAAGTAAAGAATAATGTGTATCAGGGTTTTTTGAAAATCTACCCCTGAGGGGTGAAATGGGTAGTAAATTTTTCAGGGGAGGATTTTACGCATGGCTTGATTAACTCGAAAATTTGTATAAATAATCTTTGAGTCAAGTTACGAATACATCCCAAACGATTTTTTTTAAATTCCACCCCTGTGGGGGTGAAAAGCGGGGATACAGTTTATATGAAAAATCTTATTCATTTAGTTAATAAACTTGAAATTTGCCTAAGTAAGTAATAAAGTTTATCATTATATGTTTTTCAAAGCTACCCCTCAAAGGGGATAGGGGGGATAGGGGTGTTAAGTTTATGTCGAAGAAATGGAATGCGCGGTCTGAGTAACTCGAAACTCGGTATTGATACTTTTGACAGAAAATAATTAATAATAAATATGTAAAGTGGTCGAAAATTTACCACTGACGGGACAAAAACGGGTAATTCGGTTTTTAAGGGGAGGATTTGAACTTGAAACTGTATGTTACATTTTCATGCCTAAACCACTGAACTTCTGATTTGGCATAGATATAGATGGCATCCTGGGGAAGCACATACTTTTTATCTTGTTAGCACGTTCCCGTGGGATAATTTCCGACATCTACGCGGGCGAAGCCGCGGGCAGAAGCTAGTGCTTAATAATAATTATTCGTGATTCCTAGGCGCGGGCGGTGCCATTACTTTTATAAATATGTTCAATTAATCGCGAACCCCTAGTGCCGGGACAGCGCGGCGAGCTGTTAAGCCCTGATACGTAATGATCCACAATTCACAGAACGCACAAAGAACACTTAATTTTTTTCGCGTCATTAGTGACGACATTTTTCTTTCCCTCCCTTTTGTAATTTTGCACCAACCTTAATAGAAAGTTTCTGCAGTTAAAATAACTGATTGCAGTTTGGATTTTTCTTTTTTAGTTTCGTGGGCATTGGTTCTTTCAAATGCTTTGTAACAATTTTAAGATTATGTAATTTGACGCTGAGGAGTTTGTTTGCCACTTTTTCTTCTCAGCTAAACCACTAGGAAGTGGGACGGGCGTAGCGTAGGTATTATGTAATTTTGGCGTTCAAAAACTGCTGATTCTATTCAGGGGGTCTACTCCAAAGTAGTATCGGCCAAATGTTCGGCCGTTTCCTGCTACGAAGTTACTATTTGGTTCAGTCGGTTCCGATCCTACACTCCTACACTCTTTCGAATATTGACTATGGTCCCGACCCAACTGAGCCGTTCCGAACTTTTTTCGCATTTTTCTATTATATTCGGTTCGGCCATATTGTATCGGTCCGATCCGAACATTCGCACTTTGCACTTCGGAGTAGGCCCTCTAAAAGTACAAGCGAGTTAATAGGTATTCCTAAGTAATACTATGGATTAAGATTTAATTAGGCTAATTTAGATAAATGAGGAAATATTGATCTAGAATCCATTGTGTATGCTAATGCATACATTGTAACAACAAAGCATATTATCTTAATACACGACAAGCTAATTAGTAGCTTAGCTATCGAAGTTTGAAACAGTGGGTTATATAGGTTTATTGGAGCACCTTGAATGGAGTAAGCAATAACAAACTTGAGCAAACTTTCCCTAATTTAATTTATTTGGAATGGATATATAGTCACAGCTATAACTTTTATTAAGTTTAATTATTCATAGTGCTGCAAACACATTGCACAAGCATAAACAGCCTTTAATGTTCCCACTGCTGGGACACAGGCCTCCTTTCTTCAGGAGGGAGTGGGCTATATTAGCCACCAAGCGGATTGATGGATATCACAAATGTTTCGATTTTTTTGGTTCTAGGACATGCTGGTTTCCTCACGATGGTTTCCTTCACCATTTTGGAAGCACATTATACAAATTTACACTAAAATATAATATAATGTTCAACTATCACTAATGAGACACAATTTTTCTTTTTTGTTTGTTACCAAACTGAATAAGCTTGCCTAACAGACAAGGGAATATGAAAAACTCATTGGGAATAAAAAATAAATTTTGTCTGTCAATGGAAAAAGTGCCCAAAAGGCTGGCAACATCGCCTCTTTCAATGGCAAAAGTCATGGTGTACCTTAATCAATCAATCGACTGGTGAAGATAAGGTTGCTTTTGGCACGGCAAAGTCCAAACAGAATGGATAACCAATCGTATACAAAGCTTGGTTACAACAGATTTATAAATAACACCTAAAACCCCACTAACTCAATATCAAAAATAAATGGTATTAACACAATTAAATTTTAGAACCTGGTAACACTTCATACAAAGTTAAACTGAACTTTGTTTTAAACAGAAATAATATACAAATTAAAACTTTACCAACCCATTACGGTTTTATTATTAAAATAGATTAATAAAATAACTCTTACTTGTTGTAAAGTATGATGTCGGGTCTCCAGACCCTTTCAAAGGGCATTCTGATGACGCCAATGCCGTCAAAGTCGCTGGTGTTCCACCTCAAGTGGTAGTCTGTCCAGATCTGTGTGATCCAGCAGTTCGTTGTTAGCAGCTGGTCTTTCTCTTCCTGTAACAATAATGTAGAGAATTATGTTAAGAGAATTTACCGGGGTATAGTAGGAATTCTTTTTGACTAATTTGACAGGCCTAAACTAATATTTTATCTTCTGTCCTTTTCTTAATGAAATACAAAGAAAAAGATGCACTGAACTTAAATTTAGTTTTGTAGGTGAACAAGGGAATCGACGCACGCCTTGTGTTACGCAATTATGCTGGATATGATATTCCACTGTAAAAACCCAACTTCTATAGAAAAACATAGAATACAAAATATCGACATACTTTCTTGCTTAACAATATAAGCACAACGTATCTTTTATTGGTTTCCTATATAATATATACCTTACTAATATGGTTTCCGTGAAATATAACCATCATAGCAACCAAAAGTTGAGATACCTAATCCAAAAGGAAAATGAGTTCCATGTCTAAGTAATTTCAAACACAGTAATTCGATATTTACATGAAATTGGAGTCCTAATTCCCAATACAAAAACATAGCTCAATATAATACAATACAAAAACAATTGCCGGGAACTTGAAAGTACTTATTCGTTCCCGTGAACTTTTAAAACCAATCCAAGTTTTGCTAGAATTACTGTTGCAGAATGCTGGAAAAGATTAGGAAATCGTGTAAACCATTCAGTTTGTTTTTTTCTTTAATCGTTTTCTGGAGATAAATAAGTAATGTTCCAAATAAATTAACTTTTCTGACACTATGGTTATTTTTCGGTAAAAAGTTGCTAACATTTTTATGAAACAATTTATGTTTTTCCTTCCTGTCGTATGAAGGTGACATCGTCGCAAATTGCTGTTTGAATTACCTTTTCAATATTTATTAAACTGGCGGTTCCGACAGACGTTGTCCTGCCTGAATGCAGCGCCACCTACTGGGTCCAATTGTGTATACAAACCTTGTCCAGACAATAACAAACATCCAAATTGGTGCAGTCGATCGGAAGTTATGCGCGTACAATCGTACATACATTTCAGTGATTCACTTTTATTTACATAGAATTTCGGTGATTCATTTTTATTTATATGATAAGATAGACTACCGATTCCGATAGACGTTGTCCTGTCTGAATGCAGCGCCACCTACCGGGTCCAATTGTAAATCTAAACCATCTAGGAACCCACTCAAACACACACAAAATATTCATCAAAATCGGTGCAGCCGTTTATAGTTGTCAAAAAGTAAACGGCCCGTTTTGACATTTGAGAATGCGTTTTTGACACCTGTCAGTTCAAACTAAATACCTACGTGTTTTGCGAATTTGATGTTTATTAACTACTAGCTTTTGCCCGCGACTTCGTTCGCGTGGAATAGTGACTTCACCAATAGATGACACCGACTCTTGACCAATAGATGGCGCTGTATGTCCGGAATATATTTTATTTTATTTTTTATTTTTTGTAATAAAAACTATCGTATGTCCATTCTCAAGTTCCAAACTATGTCTGTACCAAATTTCACACAAATCGGTTCAGTAGTTTAGGCGTGAAGCAAAGACAGACAGACAGACAGACAGACAGAGTTACTTTCGCATTTATAATATTAGTTTGGACTAGAACTGTCAATGTCAAAACGGGCCATTTATTTTTTGTCAACTTTAGGAGGAGGAATTCAGTAACTTACAGATGTACAGAAGAATTATTATTTAAATAAATATTAATCAATTAAACATTGATTAAGAATTGCAATTAATATCGTAAATATTTATTTATTTACCTCTTACAGATCTTAGTTCTAATCGGATAATGTGGCTATCAAATATTATTAATTTAATATTATTTATAGAATGATATATTTATAACGAAATATGTACATTATGGAGTCTACCTACTAGATACTAAAACAAAAATACCTACTCAATTCAAATTAAACAAAATAATACATACTTAAAAAGCCTTCTGGACTACAATGTAGAATTTGCAAAATGTTGAATTTGCAAAATGTTGAATTTGCAAAATGTTGAATTTGCAAAATGTTGAATTCGCAAAATGTTGAATGCCAAAATGTTGAATTTGTAAAAAGTTGAATTTCCAAAGTTGAGTGTTCATTTTGCGAATTCAACATTTTGCAAATTCAACATTGTAGTCCAGAAGGTTAAAAAGTTTATCTAACTATTAAACATAGGTTGTGCACCATCAGTCTAAAAACATAATATGTAGTTTCAAGGGCCTACAAAAAGGATTTAGAAAGTTTCCACCGTTCTGACGTTGCCAACTTTTTCAATCAATCAATCTACTTAACGTTTTCCCAACTTTTTTAGGGTCGGCTTCCAGTCTAACCGGATGCAGCTGAATACCAATATTTTACATGGATCGACTGCATATCTGACCTCCACAACCCAGTGTCTAGGTAATTCAATACTCCTTGGTAAGACTGGTAGTCAGACTTTCGGGCTTCTGCCGACCCGTAACGACTGCCAACCTTCTGTGCAATGCAATGCACCCTCTTAATCTATTTATTTATTTAAATAAACATTATTATTCCTTTGAAAACAATAAGGCTCTGGTCTAATCTAACCTTTATAAATATAATACAATACACAGTTAGGTATGTGCCATTTATAAACCGCTTAGACACAAAAAAAGGGTCGAAAACCTTTCTGAATAATGCTGACGCATAAACTCGTGACGATGACAAATTGTGTCAGTACAATGTATTGGATGACGGAAAGGAGAGATATTAACCCAATATATGAGAAGCCAAATTGATGAATGATCAGAAATATACGCAGGTTTTGATCTTAGAGGTAAAAATAATTGGAAGCTAGGTAATGAGCTTTTCATTGATATGAAATTATGATAATATATGGTTATCTATTATTTATTGACGACAGTCCTTTGTTTCTTGTGCAACCTTACCATTTTATTTATTTCCTTAAAAACCAATTTATTATTATCTATAATTATTTTTAAACAAATATGTTATCGATTTTTTTTATTATTTGCTACACATTATAAAACTGATTTACATCCGTAAAAGTGCTTCCACACAGCAGTTATATAACGTTACAGAATGTTGCATAACATTTGTTGTCTAACTTTTTTATTACAACTTCATGTAACAAAATGTTCTCTGTTCTCTCGCGTTCAGAGTTCGACGCATCCCAGTAAGAGCGCCTTTTCATTTTTTTTCTCAAACAAAAAATAAAAGCCATACCAATAAGCACTTCCTCCATTTAGAGCCACTACCAGCTTCCTCGAAAGACTGACCCAAACTGATGGTTACAGAATGTTATACGATGTTATACAACGAGTTGAACCAGTGATTTTGTAGCAAAATGTTACACACTGTTATAAAATATTATCGTGCTACACAATGTTTATATAACTGCTGTGTAGAAGCACCTTAAGAGGTCCTAGTAACATAGGGTCCAGTTGAAAACCAGCGTCAGGCATTAGTTGTCTGGCATTTATGCTGAACTGGTTTGGCGAAGCCGTGAGGCACACATTACTATGTTTTTGTGTGAATATTGTGTGTCATTCATAACCTTGGTCAAATAAACTTATTTTCTTTCTTTCATTCTTCTTTCTAGGTATTTTTGCAAAATGACGTATAGTGTTTTGTCTTTTTGTAATGTATCTATTTAATAGATATTGTATTTAAACACCATCTTATGCACATTATTGTCTAAGTGAGGTAGCTGTCACTAATATCAACACTGTCAGTTCACCACAAATGGCGGCAAATAGTTGAAAATCGAAGCGTGCCTGCTCGAGATCCCCGTTGTAGTGATGAGCTATCGATACGGGATCAATAGGAATCTACAGGTACTTAGTTAAAGATAACTTAACATCACCGCCGAAGAGGTATGGTATACAAAAACACTTTTTTTATACGATAGACGGAGCAAAGCAGATAACATTACAAATTTTCTTGGAGTTACCTACAGGACTCGCCTCGCTCAGTTTAGTTATACATCTCGTGTCATACCGCCCACATGACAGGTCTCATTATGGGCAAAAGAAAATGATTTACTTCGTCAATAATTTTCTTTTGCACACAATGGGTAAAAAAAAAGAAATTGTAGGTATATTGTGGTATTGTAAACCATTGCAAACCTCGTAGTGATAAAATAACTGAACATAATATCTACGGTTTATATCGTTAGTATCTGCTGTGTCAAACCATCTGACGGTTGGTAATCAAAGGTTGTAGCCGTTATCAGTGCATTGTGCCAGACTTGGCTATTTTGTAATTTTGTAATATACGTAAATATATTACCTTACATATTTGTGTTGTTTATTTATGTCAGCAAAACTTAGGCCTCTCTTTTTCTTTACAACTTCGCAACTACCTCACAAAATTGAACCAAACAGTTATGAGTAACTCTTCTGATACCTTTCTCATCATCGGTGATTTTAACATAAGCGGTATAAACTGGGTCCTATCTGACAATCTATCGCTCGTCCCAATGAACCCGAATGGTCCTGACGAAGTTTTACTTGGTGATGAATTATGTACCCTAGATTTTGGTCAATACAATGGTGTTCTTAATAGGTATGGTAAAATTTTTGATTTGGTACTTTCAAACCAATTAGTTAATGTGGTTGAATGTTCAAGTCCGCTGGTTCCCATCGGCGCCTACCATCCAGCACTATTAATTAATATGGATTTCGTTGAAGCTCCTCTATTAGAGTGCGCGCCACGGACGCAATATCTGTTCGACAAGGGCAACTATGATTCTATCAACAAAGACATTTCCATGACTGACTGGGAATCCGAGTTTGCGACACGATCAATTGATGAATCATTAAACTTTTTCAATGAATTTATTCTCAATTTACACACAAAATACATTCCTCATAAAGTACATCGTAACAAAACATATCCAACTTGGTACAATTCGGCATTAATTAAAACAATTAAAGAAAAATACAAATATTATAAAAAATTTAAGACTTACGGCAATATAGCTGATGAGTCAACGTTTAAGCTTCTTCGTGAAAGGGTAAAGGTATTAGAATCGCAATGTTATGAAAACTACTTGAATTTAACCGAAAAATCTATTAAAGAAAACCCTAAATATTTTTGGACCTTCGTTAAAAAATGACACAACTCGAATGCAGTTCCAAGCACTTTAAACTATAATAGCGAAGCGTTGCGTACCGGAGAAACAATATGCGAAGCGTTTTCTACGTACTTTCATTCTACATTTCTAGATACTAGCCCTAGTCATGGAATTTCTTCACCACCTCTTTTTACTGAATCTTCTAGCCTATCTGATATATGTAGCATTGTAGTAAGCGTTGAAGAGGTTTCTAGCCTGCTTCGCAAGTTAGATACTTCCAAAGCGGCTGGCCCGGATAATATTTCATCCCAATTTCTTGTACGATGTTCGACTTCGATTGCCCATCCTATCTCGATTCTCTTCAGGAAATCCTTGGATACTTGTGTTGTACCTGAACTTTGGAAATCGGCTTTCATAACGCCTATTCACAAGAAAGGAGTCAAAACCGAAATTGTAAACTACAGGCCGATATCCAAGCTCTGTATTGTGGCAAAAATATTTGAAAGGATCATCTATAACCAGGTGTATAGTGCTCTTAACATTTCTTTTAGTTCCTTTCAACATGGTTTTTTGAAAGGAAGGTCTACCGTCACCAACTTAATTTTGTTCAATGATTTTATTACCGACGCCATGGATAACGGTAAGCAGGTTGATGTCGTTTATACTGATTACAGTAAAGCTTTTGATCGGATTGATCATGCGATCTTACTATCAAAGTTATATGGTATGGGAATACGAGGTGATTTACTCAGATGGTTTTCTTCTTACCTAGAAAACAGGTCCCAGGCAGTAGTATTAAGCAATTATATGTCTGGTTGGGTGCCTGTCCCCGGTGGAGTTCCCCAGGGTTCATTGCTTGGCCCATTACTTTTCATTATCTATATAAACGACATCAACTCTTGCTTGACTTCATCCAGACTGCTGTGTTTTGCTGATGATATGAAAGTATATGCCACAATATCATCACATGTGGACGTGATTGCACTTCAGGATGATTTACGTCGTCTGGAGGCTTATTGTCGTGGGAGTAAGCTTGATTTTAACCCTGCTAAATGTTCGGTCCTAACGTATTCTCGAAAGCGCTCAATTATACCTTCATCATATATCTTGGGTGATCAAGTACTACCTAGAATGAATTGCATCCGAGATCTGGGGGTATATCACGATTCAAAGCTTACGTTTGAATTTCATGTCGATGCCATAGTTGCTAAAGCATCTAAAGCACTAGGTTTCATAATGCGGCTATCCAAGTGCTTCACTCAAGCCAAAACTTTAAAGATTCTTTACTGTACTTTTGTTAGAAGCAACTTGGAATACGCGTCTGAAATCTGGAATCCATGTTACCACAAGTACATTGATCGTATAGAGAGCATCCAGAAAAGGTTCATCAAGTACTTGTGTTATCATCAGAAAGTGCCCTACCGGTCTGAAGATTACCTCGACCTCTGTAAGAAGTATCATATATTACCCCTAATTAATCGGCGAGCAATCTCTGACTGTATATCATTATTAAAAATTCTCAATAATTCTATCAATAACTCCGAAATTCTATCCAAATTTTATTTTAACGTTCCCGGAAGGTCGAAGCGATGGAACGCCCCGTTGCGGGTTCCATTTACCTCTACGAACTACAGGCAAAATTCATTTACAGTGCGTGCAAGTAGAAACTTTAATGACATGTGTAAACAGCATGATTTTGATCCTTTTTTAACGGGTGTCTCCTCGGCCAGGAAGTGCCTGAGCCTTGGCTTTTTTAATTAAGATTTTGTATGTTCAGGTTTTTATTCTTCTATTCTTATATTTAGTTTAAGCTTGAATGTTATATTGTTTTTTTTTTCTTTCTCTTTCTTTTTAAGTAGGTAGCTGTGTTGTGTTGTTCACACTCTTTCTTTCCAATCTATTTTTAGAAGTGATGACTTTTAATTGGCTGTCAGTCTCACATACAATTTTTTATTCTGTTTGTTTTAGCTGTAAGTTATCCATACTTAACAAATAAATAAATAAATATTATGCTGAATGGCGAGTCATAAGATCACAGTTTTCCTATGTCATTACTTTTGATACCTCAGTATTACCTCCTCTATAGTATTTTAAATCTCTTTGAGTAGGTACCTACGACCACATTTCGCCAGTTATGGTTAACTGGCGCAGTTCTGCATGATACCTTGACGAAGCATTTATTACACAGAACACACTAGAAATAAATTCTCGCCTAGCTACTGAACCAAGCAGAATTTTGTTTTCAGTATACGTATTTAACGAAAAGTTAAGTTAACGAAAAAGTGTCCTGAAATTCGGAATTCACGTAAGAATAGATCGTTATTCAGTTATGAGCCCCATGAGATATTAGATTAAGGGGAACGCAGCCGCACACACTTATCCAACGCCTGAGGCATAAGCTTCAAAAATCTTCTCACTACAACACTCACTTAAAATTGAGTAGAACTTCGCATTTCCCATCAACTTGTACTAAGTTTTAGAACTTAGCACAAGTTGATGGGAAATTGCGAAATTCTACTTGTTTAAAACACATATAATTTGATAAAGTATTTACGTAAATACACTAAATTTTTTCAAGAATTTCCTTAATTTTTTCCACGATGAGGTTACCGAAAACTCGAAGCAAATGAACAACCAAAATGCCTGAACAATGAACAAAACGAATGAAAAATGAAAGGGTTTTATAATGTAAGGTAAATGTTGATCCAACAGTATACAAATGACCGTGCGTGCCCTTTCCTCCTCATGCACCCACGTCAAAACGTTCCGACAACAGTAATGACGTAATATTCGTCATGACTGAAAGATTGGCTCGGATATGAGGCATTTTATGTGTATTTTTATGAAGAGCAGTTGCCTAAATCTCATACAAATATCTCATTACTGTGTTGTCGGTTGTGTGGATGTCAGAATTTATATTCTATTTGCCATTCAACGTGGCAATGCTGCCAATCTTCGGGGCACGTTTCCGGATGACAGCGATGCCGACGAGTACTTCAACGCCTAAGTGTCCTTTTGTGTATTTATTTGTTTATTTAGTTAGTTTATCATTTAATTTAGTAACTAGTGTAAATAGTTTTAAATGTTAATAATAGAATATAGTTCACATTCTATTTGTCTTTCTCGGTTCTGTTCTGTTCAAATATGAGGTCAACTGTCACTGAATGAGACGCAATCCCCTTTTCTATTGTTACCGAACTTAATAAGTCTGCCTTACACACGAGGATAAGCGTGAAAGAGAGATAGATAGTTTTTTTTTTGTTTTTTTTTCGGGCTTTGTTGTAATCAACTTTGGTTGAAGGAATCGTACGACAAATAACCCAAATCAGATCCATTACCTAATGGCAGAACCATTGTCAACGACAACTATGCCTAAAATGTAATTTTCTTAATTAATTTGGCGTAATCTAACAAAAGGCCTGTTCTCCGATATCCTGATATCTGATATTCTCTCCATCGACTAACAGCAGTCGGAAATAAATCGTTAAACGTAAGTCAAGAAGAATGCCCGAAGAATTATAAAGCTTTGTTAAAACGAAATAATGCTAGGTATACATTAAAATTACGGGAATTTTTATAACTGAGTTAGTAAAGCATAATTAAAATGTTAACGTCAAGCATTTACCTGAGTCTAAAATGGAAAAGAGTGCCGTATTCTTTAATATTTTCAAGGAATATATCTCATTTTATGTCTGCCATTTGTACCAACAATAAGCATGAACAAAAGACTGTTAGAATATTCTAGAAGTTTAATGAATAATTAATAACCTAATTTCACGAAATTATAGGTAAGTAACTTTAATACTACAAAGATAATTTTAGTGAACAAAGGAAATTAAAATAAGCCGCCATTAGTATCTATCATAATAATCCCGTTGAATGATTACAGCATAATCAGTTTAAAATGTTTCCACTGCTGGGACACAGACCTCCTCTCGGCGAGAGGGAGTTGGCTGTAATCCACTACGCGGGCCCAGTGCGAGTTGGTAGATGTCACAGATCTTCGAATTTTTGGTTCTAGGACATGTCGGTTTCCTCACGATGTTTTCCTTCACCGTTTTGTCAGCAGTGCAGAAAGTAAAGTGCCTGATAAAGTTGAATGATTAAACAGGCGGAAAACAAGAAAGTACCGAAAGAAACCTAGAATAGTTACCAAGGCAAAATAGGTACTAAATGCCTCGGGGATAAAGTCTTTGGGAAGTGCGAAAGTAAAAAGAGGAATGAAACAAAAGAAGCATGTTAAAATCGATGCTCGAAGCTCTATTCAGCCATGCAATACTTACATACGTATAAGTCGTGAAAGGATTTCTACTCGAGAAGCGCAGATAAAAAATTAAAGAACGACATTTCCAGCTCACACAATAAAATAAAATCAAGGCATAGTACGTATTGGATTTATTCCTCGTGATTCACAACTATATAATGTGAGATTTGACGCCTAAACGAGCACCCGCGGCCACAAAAACGAATAACGTCTGACGTAACATTTTTATAAGAAAAATAAAATCCACATCATTTTATATGAAAGAGTGTACTTCTCGGCTTTTACTGCTTCAAGCAACGTTTAACTTTAAAACCAACTAACATGCTCCTCAAGAGAGTGTAACCCTCAGAAATACTTGAGACACTGAAATGTATTTCGCTGGCCGTTATTTAAAATACTGCGAACGCAATAAAAATGTGCTTGTGGTTTCCGCATTTTGTTCTTTAAAAGTAAAGCCAAGCATTCAAGAGTTGAACATAAGCAAACCTTTTTAAACATACACAACAGCTGTAGGTATACATCAGCAGCCGATCAATTCTATTAAAATCTCACCGTGAAAAGTTAGGTGAAGTGAGCTTAGAGTGAGCTGTCAATAGTGTGAATCCCTAGCATTCATTGGAATGACAGCTCACTCCACGCTCACTTCACTTAAGTTTTCACGTTGAGATGGTTACAGAATCGTACTGCTGTTTGCATTCTTGCATCTTGGGAGAAAATGCAAAGAAGAGTCTTAGGTATCTTTTCATTAATTAAAATATTTGCATAACATAGCTTACTCAGCCTTTTATAGTCCCACTGCTGAGAGACTGGCCGGAGGAGGCCTGTGAGATGAGGTCAACTATAATCTACCACGCGGGCTCAATGTGGTTTGGTGGACGTCACATGTCTTCGATTTTTTAGGTTCTAGAACATATCTTACGAGGTTTTCCGTTTTGAATCGAAATAACAGTCGCCACGGCTTATATTTACGCAGCCCCAATATCGCTTACTCAAGCCTTAATTCGTGCTTCAGTTCTCCGAATGTACATTCGGAAAAATTCACCGAGAATTTTATAAATACCCCGCATTTTCAGTTCAGAAAATATGTTGTGATTTAAAAAAGAGAACGCTAGACTAAAACTTATCGACAGATTGCAGCTATATTTTATATTATATGTACCTACAATAATTCACCATATGTCAAATAAATCATACGAGCCGTCCGCAGCTTAGCTTTGGACTGGTCAACCCCAAGCTGACGCAGCACGATGAAATACGACTACTGTCTACCAAAAAATATAATAGAAACGTAATTCTAGAAATCAATCATTTCTTTTCCGACGTCAAACCGCATACAATATGATAGAAAGATTTGTATGTCGGTCTGGTAACATAAAAAAATTTTATAGGTCCATTGATCAGGGTGGCACATAAACTCAAACAATATTTTTTTTCTAGAATAATGGTATCATAACCTCTTTATTTTATGGACCTTCATATATTCTGAAAAGGGTCACGAACCGTTGGTTGCAGTTGCGAAGTCATCTCTCATGGGAATCTCGGAAAAGGCCCGTAAGTGTTCAACAATGAACGTTTTCCCGGACGTCCGATAACTTGATAATATTTGATGATAAATGGTGTTTCTGACGGAAGGGATTTACCTATTACTCTTTATGAGAGTTTTCTTTTTGTTTATAACCCGCAACATCGGACGGGTTATAACAATATAACCCGTCCGATGTTTTTTTTTTAAATAATGGTCATGTCCTTATGTACCTACATTGTTAGGATCTTCTATTTAACAAACCCACTTGCTGGGTACATTTTTTTCAGCGTATCTATACTTAACATTATAAATACGAAAGTAACTCTATCTGAATGTCACCTTTTTACGCCTAAACCACGGAACGAAAGAGCCTTAAGGACAATGCTCCGCTTAAAACAGACGGATTCGTGCAGGGGCCCTTTCATTAGGCTTAATATTTTGACAGTGCCATGCCTCTATGTACTGGTGCTACGCCCAAGCTGCCAGTGCGGCCCTGGACGTCGCGATCACCTGCGAACGCACGGGGATACTCAGCAGGGAAGTATCGGACCAGGTACTCGCTGCCATCCAGAGGCAGATCATCCTCGAGGCCTGCTCCCCCAAACCAGACACTCCGGGACCGACGTTCAACGCCAAGCCGCTGGTCGCCGGGGGCGTCGTGAAACTGTGGTGCGGCAACGACCACACTTTGGCATGGCTGAAGAAGACAGTCTCCGACCTATCTCTTCCAGATGGCACCTCGCTGGTGGTCAAGAGTCAGTCGGAGATTCTAAAACGATCACGGTGCGGAATCGTGATCCCAGACGAGCAGGGGGTATTCGGGGACTCGACCAACATTGGGCGGGCTCTCAGCTACCAGAACCCCTGGGTCGACATCAAGAGGTGGGTGCTTCTTTTTGCCGACAAACAAAACGCACAATGGTTCGTGGTGGTCGGTGTCCCTGTGGACCAAATCCCGACGCTGATGGAGGCCGGACGCCGCCTCTCAATTGGATTGGGGGCGGTGTACGTAAAGTTCCAGGGAAGGAATGGTAGGTTCACCGACACCCCTCAGGGATGGGACCCCGCCACGGGGACCATGGGCGAGGTGCTAAACCAGCCGCTGGCACCAGCGGGGGAATCTTCCCCCGCTGCAAACAACCCGGAAGCATCCGCGACCGAACCTGCATTGGCAGAGTCGGCCGCCCCTGCTGCCGCCACCGTGGGAGCCGTCCCTTCATCGGGTGAGGAGCTGGACGACATGATCCTGTCCCCGGCTTCGGACCAGGGTGGGGACGGCTTCGACGAGGGCGACCTGTTCGCCGGGCTCAAACTGGGGGACGAGGAGGGCTCAGCCAGCGATGGCGTCCCTTTCGTCAGCCTGTAAAATACTCCAGGCAAACCTCCACCACAGTCAGACCGCGACGGCTCAGCTTCGCAAGTGGCTGGAGGCTCAACACACGGCCATTGCCTTGATCCAGGAGCCGTGGATTAGGGCGGGCCGCATACAAGGACTCTCCAATCTTGGCGGTAAGCTCCTGGTCACCACAGACCACGATCACCCCAGATCGTGTATCTATGTCACAGGTAACCTCAAAACACAGCTTTTAACCGACTTCTGTTGCAGAGATGTCTCTGCAGCAAGGCTGCTAATACAGCGTGTAGACGCCACGGAGATGGTGATCGTTCTCGCCTCGGCATACATGCCTGAGGCGGAGGCGCCGCCCCCGCATGACCTAGCCCGCCTTGTAAGCCATTGCGAGAATTGCGGGTTCGAGGTCATAATCGGAACCGACGCCAACGCTCACCATCAACTGTGGGGTATGGACACGCAAAACGAGAGGGGTAAGGCCTTGGTGGATTATTTATTCTCGACTAACCTATCCCTACTAAACACTGGCTCTGAGCCGACATTCGTAACCAGGCGAAGCCGCACAATCATAGACCTCACTCTGGCAACTGAGGGAGTAGCGGAAACTATCACTGGGTGGCGGGTCTCCGAGGAGGCCTCCTGCTCTGATCACAGGTGGATCCGCTTCGACATCCAGGTCTGTGTTCCGCCGACACAACCACGGCGCAATCCGCGTAAAACGGACCGCGCCACATACACACGCAGCCTCGAATCAAAGCTGCTGACATCAAACGATCCGATAACATTTGCGGATACGACACAAATTGAGGTACAGGTAAGCCACCTTACTAAATCAATGATAGACAGCTACCATACCGCCTGCCCAGAGACCACCCCGCGCAGCACACCGGGCAAACAACCCTGGTGGGGCGCTGAGCTGGAACGCAAGCGCGGCAAGGTACGGAAAGCTCTAAATAGAGCCATGAATACATGTGCGGATGTGGACTGGGATAACTATTATGCAGCCAAATCCAGCTACAAGAAATGCATCAGATTCAGGAGAACCTCAGGATGGCGCAAATTCTGCGGTAACATTGAATCTTGCCAGCAAGCTAACAGGGTAAGGAAAGTACTAGCGCAACAGCATACGTCTGGGCCCGCTACCCTCCGGAAACCTGACAACACACTAACATCCTCGCCAGAAGAAACGAGACGAGTCCTCATCGAAACTCACTTCCCAGGATGTACATTCGCACAGGCGATCGACTGGCAGGATGTAATCCAAACACCATCAGATAATGATTGGCACTATGCTAGCAGGGTGATCACGCTGGAGAAACTCCAGTGGGCCATCCGGAGCTTCCATCCGTTTAAGGCAGCTGGTCCCGATGGAGTGTTCCCCGCCCTACTGCAGTGGGGTGGCACCCCTGTCGCAATAAGACTGAAGCCTTTGATGAGAGCGTGCCTGGCCTTTAGATACGTTCCTAAAGGGTGGAGGGAAGTGAAAGTTATATTCATCCCCAAGCCAGGTAAGGGTGACTACACAAACGCCAAATCCCACCGACCAATCAGCCTAACCTCCTTCCTACTAAAGACCTTGGAAAGGCTATGTGATAGGGAACTGAGGGATGGCGCTCTCAAAACTTTACCGCTACACGGTAATCAACACGCATACAGCTCAGGTAAGTCGACCGAATCCGCCCTTCATCTGGTAGTCAGCCAGATAGAGGAAGCGATCCATCAGAAGGGTACCTGCCTGGGCACTTTCATAGACATCGAGGGAGCCTTCGACAAAACTAACTTCTCCAGCATCAACAGCGCCCTCTCCAGACATGGAGTAGAACAGGTACTAACGGACTGGATTACAAACATGTTAAGCAAACGAGTGGTTCGCCTTGAGGATGAACAGCAGTTGGCTATGATAGCCAGAGGCTGCCCCCAGGGGGGGGTGCTGTCTCCCCTCCTGTGGAACCTGGTGATTAACGATCTCATCACCAAACTCAACGCCAGCCGCTACTACACAGTAGGTTATGCCGACGACCTCGCAATCCTTGTTTCGGGGAAGGTGACGGGCACGATTTGCAACCTCACTCAGCAAGCGCTACGTATCGTAGAAAGATGGTGCAGGGAATTTGACCTATCAGTGAACCCCACTAAAACTGAATTAGTCATGTTTACCCACAAACGAGTACTAGGCCCCTTTCGCCTACCAAAACTGTTCGAGACTGAACTCCAGCTGACCAGCGAAGTCAACTACCTCGGGGTCGTACTAGACAGTAAGTTAAACTGGAGTAGTCATCTGGACAACAAACTAAACAGGGCCTGCATGACCTTTTGGCAGTGCAGGAGAATGATAGGTAAGAAGTGGGGCCTATCCCCTAAAATTATACTTTGGCTGTACACCGCAGTGATCCGCCCCATGATCACCTACGGGGCCGTGGTCTGGTGGCCCCGCACCAAGCTGGTTACAGCCTCCAACAAACTACAACGCATGCAAAGACTAGCCTGCATGGCGACTACGGGCTGCATGAGGACTACTCCGACTGCAGCAGTTGAAGCCATCCTAGGATTACCACCGCTCCACCTATTCATACAACAGGAAGCGACAATGGCGGCAGTACGTCTTAACACACTTAATCTCTGGGGTAAAAGGGAAACACCACACACCTCGTTGCTCGAGGGACTCCACAAGGAGTTCCCCATTACGAAAGCCATAAAAGATCGGGTGCCCAAACAATTTATCTTTGATAAAAAATACAAGATCCAACTTCACGAGGATCGCCGATGCGAGGGGTTGTGCCCTGCAGAGCTGCGTATTTTCACGGATGGATCCAAAACAGGTAGTGGTACGGGTGCCGGAATCTTCTCGGAGGACCTCAATATACATATAGCCACACCACTGGGGGTCCACAACACAGTGTTCCAGGCCGAATGCATGGGCATCTCTCTGGCCGCCTCAGCCATTATAGCCAGGGAAGTAAAGGAACACTCCATCCGCATACTCTCAGACAGCATGGCTGTTCTGCAAGCGCTGAACAGCAACACAGTTGATTCTGGGCTAATATACGAGTGCCACCAGCGCCTCAACCAGGTGGGTAGCCTCAATAACATAACCATTCAATGGATAAAAGGACACAGCGGTTCGCGAGGTAACGATGCAGCCGACGAACTTGCCAGAAGGGGGTCGAGCATGGCACCAGTGGGACCCGAGCCCATCGCGCCACTTCCCTTCGGATACATACGTACTCTGGTAAGGAAACGCACCAGAGACCAACACGACAAACTTTGGACGGAGCTAGGCGAATGTAGACAGGCCAAGGAAGCACTTCCTACAATTAATGGCCGCCTCACGAAACAGGTTCTCCGTCTAAACAAACTAAAGCTGCGTACAGTTACTGCAGCTTTAACTGGCCACGGGTCATTTAACAAACACCTCTATGTCATAGGAGTGACAGACAGTCCGCTGTGCAGGGCCTGCATGGAGGAGGACGAGACAGCGACGCATGTGCTGCTAAACTGCCCGGTGGTCGCCACGTACAGGGCAAAGTACTTCGGTAACCCAGGTACCCTACGTGAAACGGTCAGTAATATCAAGGCTTTGCTGGCCTTCCTTGAGGAGCTGGGGTGGATCGAATGATCGATTTTCCCACCCGTACGCAAAATACGCGCATTGTCGTGGAGTTGCGGATACCAGCCCGCTGTACCTATTACCTATTATGTACTGGTGCTGCTAACGTTTTGTAAAGAACTTGCACAAATCTGAAACTGATGACCAACGACAAGTTAGAATTAATACACGTAGGAAAGACTTGCCTAACATAATCCAACCGAAAATAAATGTGTTTCATCACAGTCCTAGGTACCAATCAGTATTTTTATACAACAAGCTTCCCGTAGAATTTAAAAGCATAAATAGCGCAAACTTATTTAAAAACAAATTAAAGACATATTTATTGAGGAAGGGCTATTACAGTGTCGATGAGTACCTAGATGGCGACAATCGTAATATTATCATTCTGGATATGAATTTATTGAATGGAATTAATTTTAAATGGCATGGTTGACTATTATTATTCTGAAATTTTTACACTTCATATTGTTTTTTTTTTTATTGTCTTTTTGTTTTTATTATTGTATTTATTCCTCATAGAGATTATTAAATGACATCTTATCTTTAGTAATATTTCTACACAATATATTGGTTTGAAAAAAAATGACTTTATGACTTTAACGGATTTCGATCAAAGGAAAGAAGATAAATGGTTGACACTTCCCGTGACCCAATGACTGACTTTTACCTTGACCAAAGACTAAGCATTGCCATACACCGTGGCAATGCCGCCAGTCTCTCGATGCGGAGGAATATTTCGACGCAATATTTTAGTTTTTTAATAGTTTTAGTTAGGTTAGGATATTATATTTTTATTTTAATAATTTCTAGTTTATTTAAAATAAGAAATTTAAACATATTAGATAATATGTATTTTAGGAGATAAATGGCATCCTGGGGAAAAACATAGACTACTTTTGGTCCCGGTAGCACGTTCCCGCGGGATAATTTCCAACATTGCATTTCGCAGGCAGAAGCTAGTATAAAAACATAATGACCTACTACAAAATCGTGTACTTTGTAACACAATAATATACCCTATATTACTGTGTTACATTACATTACCACTTCATAGAACCATCACATCGTCCTACAACAGACTCAATTTACAACCTAATGTCGTACTTAAAACCCTGTTTACTGGATACTTTGTTGTACGAAATATACGCAGTAGGTATTCACAAAATGACATTTTACGCGAGGCCTGACGGAAATTATAACTTCCTATGGAGGAAAACCTTACACTTAGAGATAAATCTTGTTACACTGTACATGACATGTTGAAGTCTCGTCGTCGAAATATTACACGACGATATTAAAACGAATAAGTATGGGAAGGACATTAAGCCGTTGATCCCGGCTGTCATTCATGGATCTTTGAAAGTCGTTACGGGTCGTCAGAAGCCCCGAAAGCCTGACAACCAGTCTTATGATCGTATTGTATTACCCAGTAACTGGGTTGTGGAGGTCAGATAGGCAATCGCTCCATGTAAAAAACTGGTATTTAGCTGCATCCAGTTAGACTGGAAGCCAACCCTAACATTAGTTGGGAAAAGGCTAGGCAGGTGATGATGAGGTATGGGAAGGATCAATTGTATACGTTTTTATGCTGTCCGTACATGTAACCTAGCTTTTTGCATAATATTCTTTTTACTAAAATACTTTGGCATAACGATTTTGGTATAATTGGTTTTGTCCTAATAATATATTTTGCCATATTTTTTTTTTTGGCATACAGTTGTTGTTGGCATAATTATCTTGAAGGCTAATTTGTTTTGGCATAAATTTAATTCGCATAATGTTACTAGGCCTAATGACTATTAGCATAATAGTATTTAGGCATACAATTATTAAGTATGTTTCCTGATATTTACTACTTACTGTTATTGAATCATATGGGTTAGGTTAGAACAGTGACCATTAACGCGCGAAGGCCAGCGTGTCGCGGCAGCGGCTGCCAGATCCCCTCTATTGTTGGTGAATCATTTGGGTTAGATGAGATTATAACAGTATGATGTTTCCTGATATTTACTACTGTTATTGAATCATATGGATGAGGTTAGGTTAGAACAGTGACCATGAACGCGCGAAGGCGAAGAGGGAAGCGAGCGTGCCGCGGCAGCGGCCGCCGAGCGCCAGATCCCGTCTATTGTTGGTGAATCATTGGGTTAGATGAGGTTATTACAGTATGATGGTTCCTAATATTTACTACTGTTATTGAATCATATGACCATTAACGCGCGAAGGCGAGCGAGCGAGCGAGTGTGCCGCGGCAGCGGCCGCCGAGCCCCAGATCCCCTCTATTGTTGGTGTTGTGGTTTGGGTTAGATGAGATTATAACACTATGATGTTTCCTGATATTTACTTATTCATTACAGAATTGCACTTTTCTATGAAACAGAAGATTTTTTTTTTTGATAACCGACAAACATTTTCTACGCTATGGGGTCTAAACTCATGTGCTGAATCCATGGTTACAGTTTGCGCGTCGATGTCCCTGCCAACCTGTATAATCTACCTAATGTGTATAATCTAACCTGTATAATCTGTAAAGCTTTTATAACTAGTTATAAAAGCTTTTGTGCTTATAAATAACGTTGTATTGATAACGCATGCCCTCAAGCCACATTCTAAAAGCATTAAGACCTCTAAACGCTTTAATGAATACATAAATTGAATGAGTCTGTGAATATGTGGCGAAAGAAGTGGGAACAATAAAATGTATGGTTGGATGAATGCATGCATTGTTGCAGCCACAGACCCATTGTATTTGTTTTTGTTTTCGCGGATTGTGAATTCATAATGAGTTCATGATATATTTAACTACTACTTATGCTTGTGTGGTTTTTAAATCTCGCCCAGTTTTCAGAAGGCTTTATTACGTGCTTTTTCTCCTCAACTGTTGCAAATAGGTCCTGTCTAGACAACGGTTTTTCTAAACGGTAAGCCTAAGCATTATTAGGCAAAGTGGACAAGAACAATAAGACCAAAAACTTTGGGGTTAGGAAGGATGTGTACATAGTTTTAAACAGAAATAAGGGACCGATCCTAAGCTAATGTTGTTACTACACGAAATTCTACGTACCAAATATTATAAAATGAACGGGAAAGTGAAGAGTGAGATGATAAAAACACAAAGAAAGGCAAATAAGTACCTAATTTACATTTGATTCTTGAGCTATCGAAAACGTCAATCGAAAGCCACTTCAACAGATGTCTTTGTATACCCGTCACTCTACAGAATGGTCTTTCGTGCCCAGCTTCAAAATAATGTAAAATAAACAACGTTACAAATTAATGAACTAACGATTCGAACCCAGCGGGTTAAATAAAAAACAATAACTGTCTATTGAACTGCTGGTTTTCTGCCAGCCATTATGATATTGGAAATCTTATTTTAGGCTTATCATGTTTTTAATAAAACCTACCAACGTTATAACGTGCCTCTGTGTAAAGGCAAGATTCACAGATCGGACTTGACTTTATTTTTCTAAGTTCGAGCTTCATATCAATATGAACTTTATTTTAAACTAGCTGCGCCTCGCAGTTTCACCCGCATAAGTTTCGTAAAAAGTATCCTATGTGTTAATCCAGAGGGGCAATACTCGTAATTTTATGAACGTTCACAGTCTGATCTCAGACTCAATCTTAAAAAAATACGTCTAATTTCCCTACATTTTGACAAGTTTTTGACATTTGTTTGTCGCCGAGATGAGACTGCGACTAGATTTTGAACATTTTAAATTACGAAAATTGGCCTTCTGGTTATAAAATATCTTTGCGCCAAATTTCATCCAAATCCGTTCAGTAATTTTGGCGTGAAAGAGTAATAAAAATCCATCCATCCATCCATACAAACTTTCGCGTTTATAATATTAGTAGGATATCAAAATATATTTGTACTAGCAGCGCGTCGTGGTTTCACCCGCATAAGTTCCCTCCTCTCTTCCCTCTCCCGATCCCTTGGGAATATAAGATATAAAGAGGGATAAAAAGTATCCTATCTGTATATATCCTATCCGTATCTCGCTACAAACTATTTGTGTGCCAAATTTCATCCAAATCCGTGCAGTAGTTTTTGCGTGAAAGAGTAACAAACATCCATCCATCTATCCAGCCTCACAAACTTTCGCGTTTATAATATTAATAGGATATGAAATGATTGCTCACATTCGCTTTTACAATTATGAACATTTTACGAGATAACTTTACTTAGCAAAGTAAACTCAAAGTGTGATGTGTGAATCCAGCCCTGAGAGTAGAAATATATGTGAAAAGAAAAAATTAAAATGAGATGATTTCAAAGGAGCCTAAACCAGACATAACGGCTGATGGATATGTCGGAGGAAGTAGACTTGGTGCTCCGACCTCATGCTCACGATTGTGGCTTGAAATCCGGGCACTAACCAGTGTGACTTTTTCACATCAAGCTACTACAATCTGTCAAATTTCTTTAATGGATTATCAACTTTATCGCTTAAGCATTAGGTTCAAAGTTGATTGGGAAAATTCGACAGTTTCGGGCAGCTTGGTGTGCTGGCGTTTGTACTTTCTTAGTTTATCCTGGACATCACTGACATCGGTGATGGAAAACATCGTGAGGAAACCTGGGCTTATAATTAGCGCGAGTCCGAAATAGGCAATCCGCTTTCTTTTTTTTTCGTACTACGATGATGATATTGCCGCCAAAAAAAGACTTGCATCACAAGCGCTTATCTTATTCAAATACAGATATCGATACAAGCAGGAAAAGGCGATACCTCCGTGCGAGTGTGTGGCAGGTTTCGCTTTTTAGGGTTCCGTAACTCGAAAGGAAAAAACGGAACCCTTATAGGATCACTTTGTTGTCCGTCCGTCTGTCTGTCAAGACGCTTTTTCTCAGGAACGCGTGGAGGCATCAAGCTGGAATTTATATCAAATACTCAAGTCTACTGACCCTTGGAGCTGTGAAAAATCAAACTTCTAAGCCAACGCAATCAAAAGATACAGCCGTTTATGCCGCAAATTTTCCGCAAATTTTCGACACTCGCAAGGGAATCAAAACCTAGAGGATACTTCCCGTAAACTCAGAATCTTGAAATTTGGTACGAAGCAACATCTTATAGCACAGATAGAGAGGAAACATTGCGAAAACCGTAAATTTTTAGTTACATACCTACAAATTTGTATGGAACCCTCGGTGCGCGAGTCCGACTTGCACTTGACCGGTTTTTTTTTTCTTCTATCCACATAATCCACAGATGCTTTATTGAGTAACGGTGCCACCCTGCTACGATCCTTACTTATAGAGGTATGCGGAACAGAGTGTAAAGTTCACTCATCCTCCATTGAAAAGGGAGGATTCTCCGACCAGAGTGTTGTGTCCTGTGAACGATTGCTGTCGGAACGTTGTATAGGTACAGGGTTATTTTTAAAACACTAATGACCTTACAGGACTATATTGGTAACATCATAAACAACAACTTTTGCTCTATGACTTTTTACAAACTTAATACATTTACCAAAAATAATGTCAACTTTTTGTTATAATAACACTTTTTAGATTTGTATTTTCTACTGCTCCTGCATTTGCAATGCATTGTTTGTTTACTATCGTTATCTAGTGTTTTTTTTTGGTACCGCGCAGAGTTGTTCACATTTAGAGCGATCAATTTAAATATTTTTAATTATATTATGAAAAAAAATGCATGAATAATTAAAAGTCATAAAAAATAGTTGTTATTTATAATGTGAGTATTATAGTCCTGCGAGGTTGTTACTGTTTTACAAAATAATGATCATCTGCCTCATCTGCCTAGCCTTTTCCCAACTATGTTGGGGTTGGCTTCCAGTCCAGTATTTTACATGGAGCGACTGCCTATCTCACTTCCACAACCCAGTTACTCGGTAATACGATACCCCCTGGTAAGACTGATTGTCAGTCTTTCGGGCTGCCGTAACGACTGTCAAAGATCCACGAATGACAGCCGGCATCAACGGCTTAACGTGCCTTCCGAGGCAGGGAGGGGTCCCGGTATGTAAAGGTGGTCACCCATCCACAGACCAACCGCGGCAACCGTAGCTTAACCTGATCGATCGACCTGTGCGGCTGTTATTATATAGCCACGAGCCCCTCTAGTGTTTTAGTGTTTTACAAATAACCCTGTAAATTCTTGTCGCGCGGTAAATTCCGCAGTAACTCAGGATTTTGCGCGACGTCGTCGGCGGGATGAGTAAAGTTCGCATGTGGTGATGTAGATGCTGCCACACTCCTTTTGCTTCGTTCACGTTCATACATCACGCCGGTTACGAGTAGGTACTATGCACTTGTCCTTTCTGAAAAACATCACCAATAAGGTCCTTCTAGTGCGTTCCTTTCCGGTGTTTCCACTCACATTTGCCTTGTAAATATCTTTCGTTAGTTGTCTTTCATTCATCCTGTTAACATGACTAAACCATCTAAGCATACTCTTTTCAATTTTCTTCACTATATCTTCTTTCAAACCACAACGTTCCCTTATCACATTGAAAAGAATCCTTTTTATGCTTTTAATAATATGTTGTAACAACCTTTTTATGCTTTCAATTTTTGCGAAGCCTTCTCAGTGAATGCAAGCCTATCTATAAGCACATAACGACAAATTCATGTTGAAACGAATACATTATTCAACGAGAAATCCTTTCCATGTTTTTCATTATTTTATGGTAAAAGCAGTGTTAGAAATATCAAGTTGTTTATTTTATATAAAAAAAAATCACTTTTAGTATTTGACGACACGGTTGGAGCAGTGGTTAAGCGATTGACGCTGGATTCGCGGGTTCGATTCCCGCACGGAACAAATATTTGTATGACCTACATGTATTTGTTCCGAGTCTGGGTGTTTTTCTATCTATAATATGTATGTATTTACAAAAAAAAAAATGTATATAAGTAGTTTATCAGCCATCTTGTTACCATAACACAAGCATTAGGTTGCTTAGTTTGGGACTAGATGGCGCTGTTTGAAATGTCCAGGGATGTTATTATTATTATTAGTATGCTAAGAGCCTCTTACTGATACTGACACAACCTAAAGAAAAATCCCGGAACAAAGAGTTGGGTAGAGGTGTAGGTACCTATAGTACACCCACATTTGGACAGTTATATATTAAAGTCCCGTAATACTTCAGGCTGCTACTAAGAAATAACAGATGGAAAACAGAATAACACTGCCCGACCCGTGAATCGAACCCAGGGGCTGCAGTCTCGACATTCATAGCGATCGCTTTACGACCGAATTCGGTCGCAAAGTCCCGGATTGACAAGTGTAATGTATGGAGTGACAGGACTTTGCGACCGAATTCCATCGTAAAGCGATCGCTATGAATGTCGAGACTGCAGCCCAGGACCTCACGCTGAGCAGTAGCGCTTGCGACTACTAGATCAACTAGGCAGTTTTACGATATTATTCGATCATTAATTTAAGAAATTGCTGTTCTATGACCAATAACTGAAAATAACACTTGCTTTTTGGTATCCTCAAATAAAATAGTATGTGAAATATCCATTTAAATCGTCCAACACTGTACAAAAGTTAGTTTCAATACCATACCTGGAGTTAGGTGTGCGAGGCATTCATTATTTTGACTGAAAAGGCGAGTCCCTAACTCGCAGAATTTTAGAACAAACTTCATGTTACAACGCGAACGGTATGAATCCTTTATCCTCGTTTGAAAACTCGCAAACGATTGACCAAACTGATTTTAAAATTTAGGAAAAAGTCTTCTTTTTTTTTCATTGAATAAAATACAAAGAAGTAAAGCTTTTTATTGTGCAAAGTACCTAAGTGTGCTAAGTAGATACCAAAGTAATATAATTATGAGAGTTGCCGAAAAACGAGTTGAATGGCGTGCAATTGGAGAGGCCTATTTCCAGCAGTGGAAAGCTGATGATGATCAAAATAATAATAATAATAAGATAATAATAATAATAATCTTTATTTCTTCTCTCTACACAAAGGTTCACATAGCTATAAACAGGGACAAGAAATATAGCGTTTTGACAAAATGCAAAAATATGATCCTTTGTGTGAGACTGGCGTCCATACTAGGATATCCTGTGTGACGGATCACCAGGCTCTCACCCCGAATAAACCTAATTAACATTACATTACAACGGTTAATTTTATAACTCTAGACAAATTATGTAGGGGAAAAGAAAACATGTACTTATAACTTTAAATAATTAAACAAATGATACCTACCTACGTTTTAAAGCTGTTTTTTTTTAAATTGTTTTACAAAAAATAAGAATATTATTTATTTTCAAGAACACGAGACACTACAGGCTGACAGACTAGATGCACAAGGCGGAGGACCGAGTGTTGTGGCGCAGCCTAGGTGAGGCCTATATCCAGCAGTGGACTGCGATAGAATAATACACATAGTAAGTTTCCGTCGTATTCTCAAATCTTAATTGTGTATCATCATAAGATTTAAAATTTTACCAATTTTAATTTTTGAATAAATATTTATGATTTTATTATTAATCTGGTGTGCAAATCTTAATTGAAGGTTGTTAGTAAATTAAATAGTCGTACCTACAGTACTTTATGTCATGTTAAAAATCTTTATTAGATTTGGTGATTAGGTCATTACTAGGTAATTAGGGGTAAACGGTAATTCGGGATCCGTTTGAGCCCCTCGAGGGACGATGTAAACCTACTTAAGATGTCCGGCACTCCCTAGGGGGTAGTCACACGTCCCTTATCCTACCTTGCTGATTGTGGTCTTCTAACCACAACATGAACTTAGATTAAGTTTCTTTTATTGCTAGTGACACAAGAGACAGAGGGGTTTAGACTACAAATGGATTTTTACCGCCAATTACTAACCGAAATAAATCTTTTGTGACGAGTTGATAAAAATTTATACTGATCACTTGATAAAAAGTTGTTAAGCGCTGGGGATCTGTCTCGCATAGGGCCTTAGCATTATGCTGAGCGATGGCCGTTTTGCGTGGATGTGACACATGTTTTCCCCCAACTTGTATTCTTTTTTGTGTTTGTTTTCTTTATCTGCGTCATGTTTATCGCAAATAAACATATTTCCTTTCTTTCTTTCTTGTATTGGGGCTAACGCGATAGTTACTCCGAGTCAGGGGGCTTACTCCGAAGTGCAAAGTGCGAATGTTCGGATCGGACCGACACATGGCCGAACCGAATATTATTGAAAAATGCGAAAAAAGTTTGGATCGGCTCAGTTGGGTCGGGACCATAGTCAATATTCGAAAGAGTGTAGGAGTGTAATATCGGAACCGACCGAACCAAATAGTAACTTTGTAGCAGGAAACGGCCGAACATTCGGCCGATACTACTTCGGAGTAGACCCCCAGTACCTATTTATAGTCTAGTCGAGTATAGTCAACTTAAAAGGCCCAACGTGTAATAATTTAGTAGCCATTAGAAGGCTCGTCAGTGTCATATAACGAATACGTGTTTTGCAAATTTGATCTCTATTAGTTACTAAAATTGTCGCACTGAACGGTGTGAGGAACGCATTCTCTCTTTGGCCGGACTGTAGTTGGAGTTAGCATTTCATAAACATTAGGTACCTACCTGCCTACGGAACGTAGGACCAACATCAATTTGCCTTTACCTGAAGCAGACTCTTTGAAGTGGGAACACCTTGTTTTATAATTCACTAGAAAGCAAAGATTAACCGGTTCAATGGCTTGAAAATAAATACAGGGTTTCCATCAAGAAAATGCACGTCAGCCTTTAATAGAAATTTTATCCAACCTTGATGCAAATTATATTAAAGCCGAAGAATATACTGTGCAGCAAGACAAAGCGGAATCAAGGAAGTTTTAAAGTTGAAAATATGAATTTATATTTTTAAGATTACCTACCTAGTTAACCTATTTATAACGACCGATCGTTATAAAGATCAAAAACAAGTATGGAGAATACCTTCAATTTATAAATAATAACGAGCGGATAACTTTTGCTTATTGTTTACCAACCGCCGCAGTGATCGTTTGACAGTGTTTAGGTGCATAGATAATTATCTTATGATCATAATTTTGAAGTGCTTTTGTATTTTAATTCGTATTCGCGTAATTAACTTTCACTATGTCTTCAAAACGGTAAGTGTTTACAAATTAGCTAGTGATTGAAATTTATTTTATGCACGTTTTTTATAAATTTATAACCTGTCTAACAAAACTGTGAAATAAAATTTGATGTTGTCATATTTTTTATAAAAAACAAATGACATTATATTTGATGATCGTTTTAACGATCGGTAGTAATTTGGGGATGTATTTTTGACTCTATCAAATCATTGACGAATTGGAACAATTAGATGATGATGCCCCATTTCCAAGAAATATAACCATTTTACCACCAGATAATGCGAATGCTGATATCACAGATGAAGATTCCGGTGATCCTCATCACCGGAATCTTCAGTTTGTAACTCTGAACAATCTTCCAGGTTTGATATAGATCTCATATAAATCTTTACGTTATTTTCTCATGTCAGTTGTTCTATCTAGGTTCTCAGCTAAGAGCTCCTGCTGAGAAAGAATACATGCTTTCCGTCAGTGACGAGGTCAGTTTACCCTTGTCTTCTTGAGCAAAAAGAAGCCGAACCACCGAAGAACCCATAATTGTGGAAGGTCGTCAACTTGAGCCATCTACACCTAATTCAGCTCCAGTCATTAGCAGCACGTCAGACGTTCCTTTTGTTGATCCAGCCGTGCCAAAAAATCAAAATTATACTTGGAGAAATCGCCATAATGACAAATTTGCAAAGTTGAGACCGCTCTTCGATATCCTGAACGAAATATTCCTGAATATGGCTCCTTTAGAAGAAATTTACAGTGTTGACGAGGCTATGGTACCTTTTTATGGAGGACACAGCTGTAAACAATATATACGTGGGAAACCGTTTAGATGGGGATATAAGTTCAGGGTTGGAGCGACTAGATTGGGATACGTACTATGGTTTGATCCGTACCAAGGCCATGCAGCAATTATTCCGCCGGCTTATAGACAGTTAGGTATGGGAGTTGGTGTGATTTTGCGTTTTGCTGATCATTTACAATTTATACACACAGGTGTACCTTGTCACTTATTCTTTGATAATTTCTTTTCTATTCCACTCTTCCACGAATTGAGTAACAGAGGCCTCAAAGCCACTGGAACAATTCGCGAGGACCGTACAACAAAGTGTCCTTTGCCGTCCAATAAAGAATTCAAGAAGACAGAAAGAGGCACATTCAAGTACAAGTCTAGCCAACCAGAGCATATTTTGGTTTGCAAGTGGAATGATAATGTTCGCTTTGCAAAAAAAAAATACAAACTTCACTTGTCAAAAATGTAAAATCCATTTGCACCCTAAAACATGTTTTGTTACTTACCATACTCTTAAATCAACTTGTTTGTTAATTAGCGTTTTTCAGTTAGATAATCAAGCCTTTTTCATAGTAATAACTGTGTTTCTTTAATTTAGAATAGGATACAATCGATAAAGAGGTAGTTATATGAGCGTTAACCTACCTGCCTGTTACTACTGATCGTTAAAACGATCCGCATTTTCCAAGCTTTCCTGAAAACTCAGATTTTTTTTGGTATTTTTCCATGTTTGCTATATGCATCAAGGTAACAATACTAAAAAATTACTGTGATACGAGATAAAAAAAAGTTTCAGTAACAACTGGGTTAAAGCAAGTTGAATGGTCCGAGGTAATACCGACTTTGTGTAAATAAGCAATAAAGCCTAGTTTAATAACTAATCAGAAGTAAAGTTTAAAATAATAAAGACTATAAACTCAAATAGTGGGCTTCACTACGCTTTCATTTGAATAAAAACGACATTAACAGGAAAAGAGGTCAAGTTTTCATGAATTATGCTAGCCTGTCTAAAATGACTCTAAATATTCTTTATTTATACAAAGTTCTACTTGTACTAGACTTCTGCTAGTATTTTCTTATCCTGCTTTTATCTCGAAATAATTATTTAGAAGAGCCTAAATAATATCAGTTCGACGTGAAAGTAAATGAGAGTGTTTGTTCAGAATTAACGCGAGATTGTCAACTGTCGATAAATTGTGAACATACTGATTACAATGGGTGTCCTAGCTTAGTTTACTGTGACCAATAAGGTTACCACCAAGACCGACAAATCAGGGACGGTTCACAATTTTACGGGTGATAAATCGGACAGATTGTGAACCCTGTCGATAAATGCAGGTCCGTTTATTCCTCGTATATGACTGTTTGACATGGGCAAACCTATACAAAAATAATACGTTAAATTGTAAATGGTCTGTTGCAGTTCACAATTTTTCGATAGTTTATAATCTCGCGAGATAGATTATAAACTAACGATGTTCATAAAGATACAAAAAACAACATGGTAATGTACCGTATTTATCAGTTCTAATTAAAATTGTAACTGTCACAATTGAAATAATTGCTGTATCGAAATGTAATTTGATACTTGCGATATTATAAGGGTTCAGGACTTTTGGGAGTTACGAACCCCTTTAGTAACTTCAATTAATTGAAATTAATAACGCGGTAATGAAATTATTACTCAAATTGGTGGAGTCATTGTTCAGATATTAAGTATGAAAATTGTTCCTTAGGCCAAAGTCTTCATAAAGAAGACTGGGTTTCATTGGATGATTGAAATGCTGTTAGCTAGCTTAGCTTAGCTGGTTACCAACAACTAACATAATATAACCCTCTAAGTTCATATAAACCTATTGAAGTATTGATTGATATTTCGTGAAATAGTAATTATATGAACAGAGACATAGAGGGTTGTATTGATTCTGAATTTCTGATTATGATTATGTAAATACGTACTTGTGACGCTCGCAAATCATGTTTTAATCAACAGACAACGTGACACTGACTTACATTGAAAAAAACGTAAAAAGCAATCGAATTTCGCGGGCAACCCTGGTGCTTCCCCTTTATTTTATACATAACATAATATCACTTTCCCTCGTAAGTAGAGGCTATTATAGGCCTACGTGGCGTAGCAAGTGCTACGAATGCTACGAGCCTACGATTATTTCAACCGTCTTTTATGTAACTCACAGTACAAAATTTACTTTCTCAAAGTAAATAGCACTCTAATGACAATGCACGTCTTAATACGCTGTCAACTGCACTGAATACTAACTAACAGGAATAGCTCCTAACAGGGTAGGTATTGTAGTATCAGCAACTCAATGCAAGAATCGAGTTGGGGAAATCTTAGTGTTTGCTTACCCAATATTTGACGCTTAAGTAAGTCTGACCACTGACCACAACGCTAATGTACGAATTGGCCACGGTGCCAAGTCGCCATGTAATTCCATATGTATAATGTTTGATAAAGCCAAATGTCTCTATAATATACACCTTAACTATCTACCTACGGACCCAAATATTGTTTTTTTCCTTTATTAAACGATAATATGAAATTTATTCGTAAGGAAATAAACAATTGGGATCATTAATCGTGACTTTCACGGACCATTTCCAAGATTTACCGTTTTTTTTTTACCTACTGCTTGAGTATAAAATATTCTATCGAGATTATTATACGTTCGAATGAATGTTTTCGACCCATTTCTTGACACTTTCCAAATACTGTCAGTAGGACATTAAAAATTCAAGTGAACGCTAACTTTCAGGTTCACTTCGCTGTCAAAATTATCAAGTAGTTTCTGAAATTCCGTCAAAATAAGACGTTAACTATTCACTCTTTAAGTTATCAAAGTTGAGTTTATTATACGGATAGCCAAGTTTCTAGCATAGTAGTTGGTGTAACGAAATTATGAATGTTGTATGTGTTGGTGACATGGATGTAATTGAATCCCGAAAGTGCATGGCGTAGTTTAGTTATTCTGTGTACCTACAGTCACGATATTACTAAAATTCAGAGAGATACTGCGACAGATATCACGATTTTAAAGACACCTGCTCGGCGCTCCGGTTATTCCGTCTGTATGCCAGTTATCTGACATAGAAACAGTGAATAAATTGGAATTTATTTTCAGAAAAGTTTATCTCTTGAATGTGAATGAAATTGCCTGAAGGGAAGGACGATGTGATGTGCCCTCAAATTACAAATGTATTCGTAATGACGGTAAAGGTCTGAAAAATAAGCAGGAATTAAATTAGATGTTATCTACTCTCAAATACCTAATTTATTTATGTATGAGCATCAAAAGTTTTCATCTAACAAAACACGGAAATGTGAAAAGCGTTTTCAGTTTCAATTACTATTAATTTTTAGATAGCTCTGCACATCGTATTCATAAGTTTCACTGAACATTAATTCAAATAATGTATTCCACTAAGTTTTCAATTTGTTTACAAGCTGTACCGGCACAATTTTCCCTCTTGTTTTATACTTATTTAAAAACCAGATTTAAGCACTTTTCTGCTTGAAATGCGAAGAAAGAAAATTCCTCGTTGGAAATTAAAATAACGAAACAAACCTTTTTGTTTTTGTACTAACCTTACCGGGGCTCGGAATGTCGTACGGAACTGGGGACAGTGTATTTACACAGTATATACAACAACAAAAAAAATCACATTATACAGGATGGCAGGTTAAGCTACGCATGTTGGTCCGTGGATGGGTGACCATCTTTACATACCAAGCGTTGGACCCGGCTGTCATTCGTGGATGTTTGACAGTCTCTACGGGTCGTCAGAAGCCCGAAAGTCTGACAACCAGTCTTACCAAGAAGTTTCGTATTACCCAGTAACTGAGGTGTGGAGGCTGTCAGTACATGTAAAATAATGGTATTCAGCTGCTTCCGGTTAGACTGGAAGCCGACCCCAACAGAGTTGGGAAAAGCCTCGACAGATGATGATTAAACAGGATGGCAGGGACATCGAAGCACTAACTGTTACTTTAAAAAAAAACTGTCATACAACCATTAATACCGTTGCCTTTCGTGGTGTAGAAAGGAAAATTGATTAAACATCTGGATTTCAATTGTTTTATACAGGGTGGCAGAGCCTTCCACGCGCAAATTGTAACCATGAATTCAGCACATGATTCTAGACCACCTGTCGTATTTTTTTTTCGTCGGTTATCATTAGAAATTTTAAAGCACTGAAATTTTTCAACGGTATTAAAAAAAAGTTGCTTTCGTTCCATAGATTTTGAATGTGTAGGTAGGTATTACATTTTTCTATGAAACAGCAGATTTTTTTTTTGTGTTCGGATACATGCACCCTAATTGCGTAACACACGATCAATCGGAATCGGTTTCATTTTGACAGTTCAACCACATTCATTGCGTTATTACGTGTTGAGCAGACAAATTTTTCGAACTTATGAAGCAATGGATTAGCAATTTGCTTCAAAATGATTCCGATTCCGATTGATCGTGTGTTACGCAATTAGGGTACTGTACATTGCTAAAACCAAACTTCAGTCATTCAGTCTTAAGCAGCTTTATCTTGCTCTTTAAACAACATTTACGTAACAAACACAAATAAATTAACAAACTCCTAATCGATGGTATGTAAAATCAAACAAGCATACAACTCTGTCAGGGGTTTCTGATACATAATCAAGACCCAAGGCCCCGGGGCTTAAGAAGGCTTTAACCACATCAACAACAACTTGCGGTTACCTTGCGTTAGGGAAAACTGTCTTGCAACCATTAATACCGTTGCCTTTCATGGTGTATAAAGGATTTGTTAAACATAGGGTGATTTTTTATTGTTTTGTACAGGGTGGCAGGGACATAAGCGCGCAAATTGTAACCATCAATTTCAGCACATGATTTTAGACCCTCTAGCATAGACATGCATGGTCGGTTATCAAAAAATATATCACCTGTTTCATAAAAAAGTGCAATACCTACGAGGTTAAAATGTATAGAACAGCTTTTTTTTTTAATAACGGGCGAAATATTTCAACACCCCTGTGTCGAAATATTTCGCCCGTTATTGTCATAATCATGTACTGAATCCATGGTAACAGGTTGTGCGTATCTCTGCTATATACTAAATTATTATAACGAAGTACGATTTGTGAGTTTGTTTCCAAAAATTCTTTCACTAATGGCAAGCTATAGTATTGCCGAGTACACAGCATTATCAAGCAAGCAAGCATACGCAGAGGGCCTATAACGCTCTTCGTGTCCAGTACAACAACGCCTTCAGGGTGTTGGTGGGGCTACCGCGATTCTGTAGCGCTTCAGCCATGTTTGCTGAATCTACTATCGATAGTTTTCAGCAATCATGAGGAAAAGAACGGCATCATTGTTACGCAGGATACGTGGGAGTGCCAATGGCATCCTGAAGGTGATTGGGGATAGGCTGGATGGCGTTTTCCTGAAGTATTGGACCCGTATGCATATCTACGGGTCTGATATTGCAGGAAAATACATGAATTAATATCTATTAATATAATTGTAGGTTTTATTTTGTTTTTAATTTAATGTAAGTACTGACAAAGTTACGTAAGTTGTATCGTTGTTGTAGAAAAAAAGAAATGACTCGCAAAAGAAACTAGTTTTTGCTAAACACAAAACATAACAGACGAGATTAGGCATTATAACAATCTCCTAATGTTATAGGAGATTAGAAGGGGCGTTGAATATTATACAGATAAGTAGTGAGATTAAAATTATTTTGATTGTGCTGCCAACCATCATTGTTTCGTTCCTTTGTTGTTCCAAATGTTATGGTAAATATAGCTATAAAGGTCTTTTGGTGCGGTGTACATACATGATTCATCAAATACAAAACGTTTAACAAGTTTTTACACAGTTATTTTACCTCTGACCGCTGTAACCCCACAGCAACCTTATTACTATAACAATAAAGATCACTATGATGTTGACCGACTAGACAGTTTCAGCAACCTAACAGCAACCTTATTGTCAAGGGATTAAAGACCACTGTGATATTAACAGCGATGCAAAATCAGAGCTAAAGTAACTGTGAATGGACTGTAGGAGAACAGAGAGGCAATTCTCGTAATTGTAAGAACGTTCGCAGTCAGAACTCACGTCTCAATCTGTCAAAAATACCTCTAATTTCCATACATTTTTGACAAGATTTAAAATATATTATCGCTGAGATGAGATTGCGACTAGATTTTGAACGTTTTTAATTACAGGAAAAGGGCCTTTTGACTTCAGCGTCGTATTCCGTGACAGATATATGACGGGTTGAAACCGACACCCTTATTTTATGTGGGGAAATGAAGAGAGATATTATTATAATGAAGCATTTACTCAGTAACTCAGTACGCATAGTCTACACAACGTACGTGAGAATGATTACTATTAATAATTTACATTTGTGTAAGTATAAATGAAGGTGAAATATGAGCTTTGTCTACTGCCAAAGTAACTTTGTGTGTAAGTAGGTAATAGTCTCATAAGTGTGTAGAGATTTTTAAAAAATCTTTCTTCAAAGAATTTCACTTACACGTCGTCATACAGTGTAGCCTGGCTAAGTGGGATGACAAGGGACCTAGGATTATTTACTACTTAAAAAGGTTTTTCATTTACCCAGTTACCCAAATGGTAGGGGAGCCCAGAGGGTTTTTAAGCAAGCATATGCAGGATGAGAAGTTGATAGCTGAGTAGGTGCAGCATGATGAGAGAGGACCGAATAAAATTTGAAAAGTATCAGATAGCAGAACAGTCAGGAGTCCACTGGACAGGACTTAAACAGGCAAATCTGATGAAGAGATTGTGGGCTTTCCCTAAACCCGAGTACTTTGAAAAGTTATTCTGTGCATAATGTTAGATGTCTTGATAGTGAATATCTGATGGATTGATGGAGCCTTTAGGAAAAAATCACGACATTTCTTTGATTCACAAAAGTACCCAAAAGTAGTTATAATTTTGCATTTATCTCTAAATCTACGAACCGAGTAGCTTTCATTGCTATTTTAATTTAAAGCTGACCCTTTTATGATGATTTGTCCACATTCAGAAATTTCAAAATATCAAAGACATGAAAAACAAATGATTAAAAGTTAAGAAGCCAAATTTAAACATCGTCGGAATACACCATAAACGAAGTAGATTATTTCAATTTTACTATGACACTTTTTATTCATTTGTGACATGTAAACATCTTACTTAAAAATGTCCAGATCCATTTTCAAAATGATATTATATTATTATTAGTTGTTTAATTATGCAAGCTATTCAACTTGAACCACAAATTCCTAACTATGGAGACAAAAATCTTTTTTTTTTCATAACTGACGTAATTTTTTTTTTTCTAGAGGCTAAAGTCTAAAATAATGTGCTGAATTCATGGTTACACTTTGTGCATCAATGTCCCTGCCATACAGACTTCCCAAATATTAGATGATTTTAATTCAATCTCAGACAGCGCGTTAACTAACTAGTAGCTACACGTGAAAATGATTAACGTAGTTACTTACAAGTTGATACCCGAGCATGTTGTTACCATAAGCCACAACTTTGAAATAGTTTACAAGAGACACCACAATTCTCAATTAACATTACAAAGTGAACTCGTCTGGGCCTCTTCATTGTGAACAAACAGTTTATAGTCAGTTTCATGTATTAATTATCAGAATGAATCAAGTATGATAAAATTAATTGACTGCCTCGTGCTTGGAACTATACTGAGTGCCCAGCGGGATATTTACGTATCACACTAACAGGAGAAATAGCTTTCATTTTGACAGTTCCACAACATTCATTACGTTATTTACTTTGTTGAGCAGACATTTTTTTCGAACATGTGAAGCAATGAATTAGAAATATCATTCAAAATGAGGTCGGTAAAGGTTTACTGGGTTTTTCCGTTACTAAGAAGATTTACAAAAGAAGGCTTTATATACCTTTAATACACACTTGCGACTTATTACTTATCTGGCTAAAAATGAGTGTGCTTAAGTCCTCTGCCTATCTTTTCAAGAAAAACAGGCGTGATCTTATGTCATACGCCAACGGTAGGGTATTAAAGCAAGCGCGGCAGTCGAATGACTTCGTCCCAAATTCACTTGCCTATGAAATTAAATAAAACGTGCGGAAATTCACGGGTTCCCCCAAATGTAGTTACTATCGCCACGTTTGAGACTATTCTCTTATAATTCTCCGTGTTTTTACTTACGAATGGGCGGAGAGGAGGATTTTCTACGTTTCTCGGTAGAAAATGAATACGGATTGTGGTGTGGAATGCATGAACTAGTATGTAGTTTAAAACAATGCAACTTCTAACGAAAATTTGGTTTTTATCGTAACTAAGTACCTATAAATATCAACCTAGACTTGAAAATCTAAGATTTTTTATATTCTGTGATTTCAAAAGTATTCAGCAGAGAAGGCATTGATCCCCACGCTTGCTCAAGGCGGGTTGGCGATTTCAGACTTATATTAACCATAAGTTCAGATTGCCTCATGATGTTTTTCCTTCACCAATGTCAGTAATATCTAAGATAAATTCAAACGTATTATATTAAATTATCACTTTGCGTGACACTAAACGCCTCCACACGTAGGTAATAACAATAAAACTTATATTAGATCGTAGAGTGTCGTTTAAGTACCAATTCTTTTATTCTATTTAGAATTTTAGGTACTACATTTAAAAATATCGAAATAGCTCGATCATAGATAGGCTTCTTCATTTTAGCATCACATAACCCTGTCAACGAGGAGCCCGTGGCTAAATAATAACAACCGCACAGGTCGATCGAGTTGGTCGCCCTAATTAACTCAAGACAATGTTCATGTTCTTTCTCCAGAATTAGCTTATTGACAGGTTATTGTTATTAGTATTAACTTATTTATTTATTTTACTTCGATGGTCCTAGTTTTTCATCTGTGACTCAAGTGACAGCTATGTGACCAGAACCCAGCTATGCATAAATATGTAAGCTGTCACGCCCTTTATGCCTGGAGGCTTTTATTTAGGTAGTAAGTTTTTATTTACATTTTAATTAATTTTTAGGTTGAGTAGGTACGTATAGTTTTTATTATATTTGTTGGTATATTGGCGTGGCTAGCTGACATATTTTATGGCAAATAATTTAAGTTTCTTGTAATGTTAATTACTGAACATAGGTTCCTAGTATTGCATATATGCAACTATATTCTAAATGAACAGACAGCTGTGCTGCTGGGAAGTTTGTTGCGCCACTTCTTCTTCCCAGCGATAGCTCTAGGAAGTGGTGAAGGGCGGGCGTTTTTGGGGGACTGTCTTTTGTAATTTTGACGTTCGAAAAGTGCTGATTCTCAGCCTAATTTGAATAAATGACTTTTTGATTTTGATTTTTGATCGGTCAGGTTAAGCTGCGCTTGCCGCGGTTGGTCTGTGGATGGGTGACCATCTTTACATACCGAGACCCCTCCGTGCCTCGGAAAGCACGTTAAGCCGTTGGTCCCGGCTGTCATTCGTGGATCTTTGACAGTCGTTACGGGTAGTCAGAAGCCCGAAAGTCTGACAACCAGTCTTACCAAGGGGTATCGTATTACCCAGTAACTGGATTGTGGAGGTCAGATAGGCAGTCGCTCCATGTAAAATACTGGTATTCAGCTGCACCCGGTTAGACTGGAAGCCGACCCCAACATAGTTGGGAAAAGGCTATGCAGATGATGATAACCCTGTCAACGATAAGTTTTGAAATGCTATTACAAATGTCACAGGTTAAGGGCAAGAACAAAGATATTTGGACAAGGAAAACGGTTCAAAAACATCATGCCTAATGAAAGAAAAACTTTGTCCATTCACTGTCAAGTTACGACAAAATCAAAAAAACAGAAAAATTAAAATGGAACATTTTATTGAGTCGCCTCAGCCACTGCTGAAACACAGGCCTCCTCTCGAAGTGGGCCCGAATCCACTTAGGCCCGGAACGGGTTGGTCTTCGAATGATTGGTTCCAGGACATGCCGGTTTCCTCAAGGTGTCTTCTTTCACCGTTTTGAAAGCAGTGGTAATGAAATAATTTATACAAAGCAAACCGCCTGTCTGGGTTCGAACTTACGACCTACAACACGTATGTCGCGGCCATTACCACTGGGTCACATATTCAACACGTTTAAATTTTCTGTATTACCTAATAAATACAGCTGACCATTTTATCACATAAATCGTCTAAAACTATGGTTACTTAACGTTATGAACGGTAGTAAAATCCGGGAAAAAGGTCAAGAAAAAACTTAGTGTTTAATCATTGCCAAGACATCATTTTCAAATGAAGAAATACGAGCTAAAACGTCTTATTAAAAGACTGAAAATAAATTAATAAAACGTCGAAAAAGGACCACAAATCATAATTATTGTTTATTACACTCATTAGAAGGCTTAGCTAAAACATATAAAAGTAATTATTTTTTTATTTGCTTAACCTGGAAAGAAAATTTCAGTAATGGGCTCAACTTTCGCCAAGATCAAGTGAAATTAAATAACAATGGAAGGAGGACCCAGAAAAACTAAGTTGGAACAAAAAGAGTGTCCAAGCAATTGAAAGCAAATGTAAAATACGATGTGTTTGACCAAGATTGATTGATTACCTAAAGACAATGGAGACGACTTACTACACTCCAAGCATTGAATTACCAACTTGTACCTACCTTCTTTTCGTTTACGTTTGAAGATTTTGTTAATATTGATTTTCAATGGATTCACAAAAGGTAGTTTCGGAAATTATAATTTTAGTGTTAGTAACAGAAAATTCTGTATACTGCGCTTTACCTGTGGTAACGTTACGAGACCTGCGCTTACACACATTCACAGCTGTTTGTACTCTTGGTAAGCACAAGAAAAGCGCACGTTAACTTATGAGATAAAAATACTGTACAAAGTAACGATAAAAGGTTGAAACTTCTCGTGGTAGCTACCATTATTTCATATGTTTTATTTTATGTGTTGGCAACACATAAAATAAAACCTATAACATATGTATCTATTCCCAGATGGTAGGTAGGTATCTAATCTGCGTTTTTATCACAAGTTTATTCGCTTAAGTTATTTACGAAAACCATATTATAACTGTTTATAGATAGGTACTGAGTCCTTTTTCCTTTTTTACAAAGCTGGGTTTTATTTTCAAGACTACCAAGACTTTCAAGGCAATCTTTTTTCCAATTTATCATATTTGAGCAATCGATTACAAAAAAACTTACAACCACCACAGTGAACTATTGATATCTCGTCGAACCTAACATCTGGAGTGATAAATATCTCAACGCCAATTCTCGTAATTTAAAACGTTCAAAATCTAGTCGCCGTCTCGCCTCGGCGACAAACAAATTTCAAAAACTTGTCAAAATGTAGGGAATTTAGAAGTATTTTTTGACAGATTGAGACTGAGATCAGACTGTGAACGTTAAAATTACGAGAATTGAGAGGGGTAATTCTCGTAATTTTAAGAACGTACTCTATTCTTTAATTTCGTAAAATTGTTTGTAATCTTATTAGCAAAGCTTTTTTGTTTCTCTGGTTCAGTTTTAGCAAATCTCGGCTATACTTGAAGAGATAAATTCCTGTAATCCAAGATAATGTTCGAAATAAACCCGATGAAAAGCGTTCGCACTTCTTAAGTTTATTTTCTGAGAAATTATAAATGTACATAAAAGAGGTTTGAGATGCGAAAGAAAGGTACAGACAGCCACAATATCGGGCTGTACAGATATTTTACTGAATTCTCCTTTGAAAATAAACTTGCTTTTCCTCGGAGGAAAAGGAATATTTTTGTTTAAACTACTGGGTATGGCTCTTCTAATCCAGTTTCACAACTAGTTTTGAACGTCTGTTCAGCTGCAACCTGAGCATTTATAGCCGTGTAACCAACTATTTTACTGAAATACTGACTTACTTTTCCTTATTTGACATAGCACGGATTTTACTCGTGAAGTTTTTGCCACCACGTCTGAAAAAAGAGGTTGTGTGCTTATGACCACACGGTAGAAGTCAAAACTTAATGAGTCAAGTATTCGAGAATCAGCGTCATTAACCGACTGGAGCCGAATATAACCGATTAAGACCCGAGCGTGACGGTTCAGTTTCGTTCACTGTTCATAAAGAGCGCAAAGTGCGCTTAAAGAAGTTTTCACTTCAAAAAAATGGCATGAAAACCTTTAATAAAAAGTAATCCTAATTTCATTAATTTCAAAGTTACGTTTACGGTAACTGAAAGTCCCCTTGAACAATTTTTTTGGAAAGACAATTACGAAGTTTTTTCCATATGAAAGAAAAGTCAACGTCCTAATTAATGGCCCTATATTTTGCTTGATTTTTTAATTAGTTGAAAAGTTCCTAAGACAGTTTTAATTTTCCCTGAGACGGGCGGAGTTTAATCGTTGCGGTAGGTATGTGAGCGTATAGGATAAAGTTTTTGAAGAATTTTTGTAGAAGATTTTCATCTTAGTTTTCTAATCTCAGCCATACTTCGTGAGTTGGACTAGAAACATGTAGGAAGGCTAGAAGCATAGAATTACAATACATGATAACTGACTGTGTAATTATTACAAGCAGCACACTAATATTATGAAGGCGAAAGTTTGTGAGTGAGTGTGTGTGTGTGTGTGTTTGTATGTTTGTTACTTCTTCACGATCAAACGGCTGGACCAATTTTGATGAAATTTGGTATGGACGTAGCTAACACCCTGGATTAACACATAGGATCCTTTTTATCCAGATATTCCTACGGGATCGAAACTTATGCGGGTGATATCGCGGGGCGCAGCTAGTAGAAATATAAAGGATCTCTTTGCCGCAAAAAAATGAATTTTCTTTCTTTCTTTCTTTATAGTACTGTCTAGTTGGTCCAGTGGTCGCAAGCGCTACTGCTGAGCATAATGACGATTCTGGGAATCGAACCGATTCGATCGTCGGGCAAGTTGTTATTGAATTTTTCCGTCTGGAATTTCTCAGTAGTAACTCGGAGTCTGGATTGTGCCCGGTTGATTGCAATAGGCTCACTTTTAATATTCAAAACTTCAATAAACGGATTCCTCTTCCCCAAAAAATATTATAAAAGAGACATGCAAGTTAACAACATTCACTCAGCTTACAATTAATTAACACTAATTACACAATGTGGAGAAACTGCGTACATCTAATGATATTCCAATTTATACGAAAATTCAGTCAAATATATTCAACAGTCTAGCCACTATAGCTAGCCAAACATTGGCAAAACCCACAGTTTGTTTGAAAAAATCATTTATGTTATTTCGGTATTAGGGTTAATTTTAGGGTTGGTTTTAGGGTTATTTTTTTTTAGTGTTTTTTTTTTCAGGGGAGCCAGGGCTACTCTGATGTTTGTGTCTTGAAGTGAAAAAAAACTTTTTACAAAAAAAAAACCGCCTTCAAAAAAAGACACAAAAACGTTCCTGCACTAAAAAGAAAAAATAAAAAATTGAATTCCTGTAAAGAAACTTAATTTAAAGGTAAACTTATTTGACATTAATATTGTGCAAATATTCAAAATTGTTTACTTCTTTTTGGAGTCGGTGCCAGCAGTTGTATCCTGTGCCATTTATTTTTTCAATTCACGATTATAAAATTTTAAAACAGATGCTTACAAACATAATGCTTCAAAAATTTCAAAGTACTTAAAAAGTGGCAGGGGATTTTTATACGTATTTATAATTATTATTATTTAAAAGAAATTATTGTGAAAATTGTGTCAATTTGTTTTAGAGTACAGTCTAGTCTGTATTTGTGTTTTAATTATTCTAGGTATGCAATAGGTATCTTGGTAATTTTATAGTAAATGTTAGAGGTCGTTTTTCGAGGTATTGTTGCCCATACGTATTTCCTTGCCTTGGCTGGCACTGACTCCAAAAAGAAATAAACAATTTTGAATATTTGCAAAATATTAATGTCAAATAAGTTTACCTTTAAATTAAGTTTCTTTACAGGAATTCAATTTTTTATTTTTTCTTTTTAGTGCAGGAACGTTTTTGTTTGTCTTTTTTTGAAGGCGGTTTTTTTTTTTGTAAAAAGTTTTTTTATTTCCAGCCGTTTAGTGTATATTTTATTATAATATAATGGCAACGTAGTTAATATCTTTTCTACATAGAATATTATTTTGAAGAAGTACCAATATCATACAAGTAGGTATTTTGAAGTTCTCATGCCAACCTTCCACCTTCCAGCTCCATCATCAGATCAGTTCGATAGTAACTTATAGCCAAAGTGCATTTCATGACAATTCTAATAAGCCCAAACACGGCTAGAATACGTTGATTAATTACGGAGTTCCGGTACCTGTCTTCCGGCTCCATCATGATCATCAGATCAGACGTCAATAACTGTGGTGGTTTTCAATCGTCAATAAAAATTGGCGTCGGATCCAGAGTCATGTTAAGACGAAATATAGCAGTCTCAGAAGGGCTAGTAAATGGAGCTATGGGCATAATAAAAAAAATCAAATGGCCGGCCTTAAGAAGAGATCAACTGGAGGAGGGGAAACGTGTGCATACTACCAAGAATACAATTTTATTTTAGTAAATAATAGAAGCGATTTTTTTTTAAACATTGTAAGCAAAATGCCTTTAATATTTCAGAAGTTGTTTTGTGGACACATTGATGATAACATCAAAACTAGATTTTCAATGGCACCTTGTATTCAGAGTGCATCTCATGACAGTTCTAAGCCCAAATACTGCTAGGATACATTGTTTTATTTTGAAGTTCTCATGCCAACCTTCCACCTTCCAGCTCCATCATCAGATCAGTTCGATAGTAACTTATAGCCAAAGTGCATTTCATGACAATTCTAATAAGCCCAAACACGGCTAGAATACGTTGATTAATTACGGAGTTCCGGTACCTGTCTTCCGGCTCCATCATGATCATCAGATCAGTTCAATGATAACATTTTCAATATAACTATTCAGGATTGTATGTTTATTTGTATTGTCATAGTTGCTTAACTATCTTGATTGTGATATCTATGCGAGTGACAAGTTCCGTTAGCCATATCTGATCTTCTTCACCAGTTCCACTTCATCAAATGTTACTTTTTGACTGTAAACGCTTGATTTCTCGATGAAAATATTAAAATTACTATATAGTTGCCTATAATATTTGAGGAGTTCCCTCGATTCCTCATGGATCCCATCATCAGAACTGGATTTTGAAAAAAATGGGACCAATCTGGAAGCATATCCTATAAAGTTAAAAAAAAAATTTTGCAAATCGATCCATAAACAACGGAGTTCTGAGGTAACAAACATAAAAAAAAAAAAAAAAAAATACAACCGAATTGAGAACCTCCTCCTTTTTTTGAAGTCGGTTAAAAATAAATAAAATATTAAATTTGATAGTTCTACCTTACCTTTCCTCTATATCGTGAGTATTTGTATATATATATTTTTGTATTATATATTTATTTAAGTATATTTATAAATCATTTTTTGCGTTATATGTGTAGGTATGTTTAATATTTTTGTTTTAGACTTCACACATTCATATTTTCTCTTCTTGTTCTCACACACTATTGTGTACATTTCTTTTTTTACTTCTCCTTTCGCAGATCTGCTGGAAGAAATTTCATAAGAAATAAGTACCTTTGTATTCATATTATAACTATGTCATATCCCTATGTATTTTACTGTGTGTAGGTACATAAATAATAAAATAAATAAATAAGTTCTAAAATAATCCTATGCCAGTGTTTTCATATATTGTTGTCTCCACAATATATAATACCTATATACATTTTTTATATATTATGTCATGTCTGTTCGTCATGTTTTCATTTCATTCATTCCTTACACACAATGATATCGGTATTGAATGACGCGTCGAATTTCGTTCGATAGATTTATGGACTTCGTTACGAACATTTTTACTTTTGCCATTTTTTTTTCTGTATTTATTATCTTAAGGGATCTTATTGAGGGTAGCGGGACCATCCGAAGGGGTTTACCGCTGCCCTGGAACATAAAGGGCTAAGGAAGGAACACGGGTGGGTTTTAGTCAGTAAGAGTCTGACACTCCCTTCTGCTCCACCCAGAGCGGGAGGGGTCATTTGATGATTTCCCATCCTCAAAAAAAAAAAAAAGGGATCTTATTGAGATCATTATGCATTAAGTACCTACCTTTATAAATCATCATCATCTGCTTTGCTTTTTCTCAACTGTATGGGAGATACCCGGGATATCCGTTACTGTACTGTCCTGCCTTATTTTGTCTTGGTATGGTGGACTACTACAAATTAGAAATTAGGCGTGAAGTGGCACTGGCAACGTATCTTTTCAAAGTTTTAAGAGGTAATATACAAAACTCAGGTATACTGTCAGAAATAGGGTTTAATTTACCGGATAGGTACGTGGCGCGGCGGCGCAAGGCGCAGCTGCTCGTGGTGCCAAGTGTGCGCACTAACCTGCTGGAGCGCGCACCGGCGACTCGTGCGCTGCGCACTCCCAACACGGTGGCGGATGCCATAGACTTATTCACCTGTACACTGGGTGAGTTCACAAGGGCCACGTACTGTGTAGCATGTAAGGTTTAGTTAAGTATAGTTTTAGTTACTTTGTCGCATTAAATTTATCTGTAATTGCAAAGGAAATATTTCATGTGATAAATAAATAAATAAACTTTGTTGGGGTCGGCTTCCAGTCTAACCGGATGCAGCTTATTACCAGTATTTTACACGGAGCGACTGCCTATCTGACCTCCACAACCCAGTTACTGGGTAATACGATATCCCTTGGTAAGACTGGCTGCCAGACTTTCGGGCTTCAGACGACCCGTAAGGACTGTTAAAGATCTACGAATGACAGCCGGGACCAACGGCTTTACGTGCTTTCCGAGGCACGGAGAGACCCCTCCGTGGTATGTAAAGATGGTCACCCATCCACGGACCAACCGCGACAAGCGAAGCTTAACCTGATCGATTGTATATGTACCGTGCGGCTGTTATTACTTAGCCACAAGCTCTCCTTTCGCTGACGCTTAAAGAAGCACGTAGGCAACTATGCAACCTACTTAGTAATTTTGCAATATAATAAAGTATAAAGAGTAAAATGGTCCCCATTTACCACCGAATACCAATTTCTCAATAGGCAAGACAAAAGAAATTATACCTAAGGACTAGAAATAATTACAAAGAACAGAATAAAATATAGAATAGAATACTTTTTATTACGTACTTACGTGACACGCATACCTACAAGGCGTGACACAATGGGTGGACTTATCGCTAAAATCGATCTTCTAAAGACAACTTTTGGATGGATTAAGGGAGAAAGAAGAGACAATACTGCACGTAGTACTTAATTGGTATACCATTTTCATTCAGAACTAGCGGACCCGGCAGATTGGACCCGGTAGGTGGCGCTACTTGTGGCGTTGCTTTTTCGGGCAGGACGCGTCCTACCCGAAAAACAGGGCCACCTACCGGGTCCAATTGTGTATACAAACCTTGTCCTGACAATAACGTACACAAAAAAAAGAATTATCCAACTTGGTGCAGTCGATCGGAAGTTATATGCGCGTACATACATTTCGGTGATTCATTTTTATTTATATATATATTATGTAACATAGCTAACGCAAGACCTCATACACCCGAATTAGAGTATCGAATTAAAAGCATAATACAATGAACCAAACTTAATTTTTGTAAAGCAAACTATTACTATTAAGAAAATAGTATTGACACTACTCATTACTTTATGCATTTAAAATTGAGTATTATCGCCTTGTAATAATGTTTAATTTTCTTTGCCATTAGTATGGGAAAATAAATATTTTTGAAAAAGAAATGACGTAGGTATATTCAAAGATACTGAAATCGATTCGGTAGTCAATTATGAACCAACTTATATATACTAATATTATATTTTCAGGACTTGCGTTTATTCTGTTACATCTTGTATACTATAACTTTTTTATTTCAATATTATATACGAACCAGATCGTCTCCAGTGCAACAATAATAATCTAAATCTTTGATTAGGGGGCCTGGTGACCTGATATACAGGTTTTGTAAAAAACTTAGTTTAGGCACCAGTCTTCCACAAATTAATTGTAATTGTGTCAGTTGACTATTAATTACTATCTGTGTAATTTGTGGTAAGATATAATTTATAATTTATTATTATATTATTATTAATATATACAAATTACAAAGTAAAAATATACTCACCACGTCAATGATGTGATGCAAGGACACCCCAAAGGTGACTAGGAGGGGTTGTGAGGAGTTCTCTACGGGCCTCACAGAGGCATCATATCTCGTCATCAGGTGACGAATCAGACGGTATTCCTCGTCGCAGCACACTGCACCTGCAAACAAAGAGCAATTTTTCTTTAGATTCAAGTAATCTTAATGCAGGAAAAGTTTTGGACTTATTGAACCTAGAAAAGTTCAATATAGGGCTGGAACTGAAACTTGAAAAAGAACGGAAGATAAAATCAAGGCAATGAACTGATCTAAAAAATATACCAACCATAGGTTGGTTGGTATATTTTTATAACATAGCATAATCAGCCTATAATGTTCCCACTGATGGGCATAAGCCTCCAGTCCCTCTCAAGGAGTGAGCCATAATCCACCACTCGGACCCAGTGCAGGTTGGCAAATATCACATGTCATCGAACTTTTGGTTCTAGGATATGCCGGTTTCCTCACGGTGTTTTTATTCATCATTTTGAGAGCAGTGGCGATGAAATAATTTACACAAAGTAAATTGCCTACTTGGGTTCGAACCCACGATCTACAACTCGCGAGTCGCGGCCGTTACCACTGACGACCACACACTAACACCCATATTTTTAAAGTTCAGGATAATACCCACAAAGCTACTGAAAGGTTTAGCATCTGAAAACGATTTCACAGTAAAATCCATACGAAGTAAAGCGTAGAAAAAAAATACCTACAATTAAAACGCAGAATTAAAAATTCACATAGTCAGAATGACACTGAAAATCCCTTACGGATAAAGCTGGCTTACAACTGCTGCCAAAGCGCCACTTGAAACCACATTTGCTCTAAATATAGCCGGCGATAAAGACCAGTGAAAAAGGGAAGAAAATTGTAACGGAATACTAGCTAGGATACCTACCTACGACTTTTTAAGCGTACCAGCTTCTGCCCACGAAACACCCGCGTATTTTTTTCAAAAAAAAAAAAACTTGTAGGGTCACAAGCACTAATATGTCAACACTTGGAAGCTTTCAATAGCGTTTTTGCGTAAAATAACGAAAACAACAATGAAATACGACAATTATTTTAGTTCGAAAATATTATGTTCGTAGCAACCATAGTCTAATAAAACATGGTCTTCTCTTCCCAGAGTGACACAAGCCTACGTCACAATAACATTGCCACTTTATTTCAACATAACATGTTACATGGGTACATTATATCTATGATTAATGAGTTAAAATATTTCTTTGTAATTTTATAATTTTCATTTATATGTTTTTTATCCTAAATTGTATCCGTTGTTTAAAATTCTCCCACATTTTTAAGTTTGAGAACCTGTAAACAGCATGATGACGTAGGCTTGTGTCAGTCACGTGGTTCCCGAGTCTCGGAAGAGAGTACCAGGCGGAGTTATATTACGAGTATTATACCATGGTAGCAACATAAAATTCCATTCAAATATAAAGGAGTAAATCGCTTTTGAATAAAGCCAAGTATATACATACTTTTGTATACAAGTGTGTATACTTATGCTCGTGAATGTACTTTCAGAGATTAGCGCGTTCAAACAAACAAACTTATCAGCTTTATTATTAGTATACAAGTATATACAGGGTGAAATTGAATTCATGGGCATTCTTTTAATTTTTCATTGTGATCATCATTATGAACAACTTTTACTATGGGACCAAACCTGAAATCGCGAAAAAAAAAACGCTGCTCTCCCTACATTTTGACGAGTTATGCGAACATAAATGTAGGAAACAGCTGATTTTTTTTTCGTGATTTCAGGTTTGGTCCCATAGTAAAAGTTGGTCATAATGATAAGTACAATGACCCCTTAAAAGGATGCCCATGAATTTAATTTCACCCTGTAGATAAATTGATCATGTAATATTTTGATTGAAATGAGTGTCTATGGAGTTTCTTACCCGTTCTTTTTCATAGCGAATTCCAAAGCGTAGTGGGTACTACGTTTTGGAATGCGCAACTAGATTCATCTCACCGACCGTCCGACTCCTTGACAATTCAAAAGTGGCCTATAAATCCTTGAATTAAAATTAATGGTTTGAGTTTGAGTTGAGTTTGTAGCAGAAATCCGAATGTTAAATTAATCAAAATTATCATAAAATGATGATCAATCAAAATGTCTTTATTCAATTTGAAAGTTGTTACAACTCTATGTTAGATCTCATCATCGCGAGTATTTTACAAGATAGACGATGATTTCCGAAGCGCCTATTTTTTGTTGAAAATCTGTACGTAAGTTACCTTGGTAAATTAGCTAAATGATTAATTAGTACATTATAAATTAACTGGCTAAACTTTCAAAAAAGTTCCATTTTATTCTATACAGAAGAAAGAAAAAGTATTCATTGCGACTCGTACTGGATCGAAAACTAAACTAAACACAGAAGACGTCGACGAATACTTCGTATAATAATACATTCATAATTTAATTAATTACCAAGTCTACGTCCATCAACAGTGTAGTTCAACCTAACTGAATCAGTTTGACGGTGCGAGTGGGATAGAGTGATACATGGCGCGAGGAAGTGAAACAAAATATGAATTTCAGCTGAACTAGGGTGAAGCGCCAGGGTAGCCCGCGAAATTCAAAGTTTCTTAAGATTTTTTGCAATTTGCAGGTCAGTGTCAGGTCGTATGTTGAACAAAACAATACAACACACACAAAATATGATTCACGACCGTAACAAATATGTATTTACAGAATAGGGTAGTTTCCTTGGTAAGAAAATAATTATTATATTTAGTCCGTCAGTTAGATTATCGAAAAATAATGGACACGTATTTTTTCTTTTGTCAATTAAACAAAAAATGACAAAGATAAAGCGCGTCAATATTTGGAAGGGGGGTCGTGACGTCACGCCATGCTAAAAAGTGTAGCAAGGCGTGAAGTCACGCGAAACTTTAACGGGCGATAGCTTCATCATTTTTTATATAATTGACAAAAAAAAAAAATACGGGTCCAATATTTTTTTAATAATCTAACTAAGGGACTAATTAGAATGTTTTTAGGAAACTAGCTTATTATAATAATTAGAATCAGCAATACAAAACTCCATAAGCTAATTATTAGCCTTAAATGTCATAATTTCATGAAATATTCATTCAATAAGAGAACTAAGAGAGATGTATAGATGATTTTTATGATTATAAGTCCGATGATTGATTATGATGATTTTAAGTAACCTATAGGTAAATAAATATTTATTACGGTCGCGAATTATATTTAGATCAACATACAAACTGATACTAGAATTTCGCCGGCTACCCTGACGCTTTTGCCTTAAGCAGTTCTGATTGACATCCAAAATAACGAGATTAATCCTCTTAAGTGGTCCAAATTTTGCCTATAGGAACTGGAGTATATCAAGTAGAACACAAAAAATTATCATTATCGTGTAAATATTCGCAAGGACTAAAATATAAATAAGTTACGTACTTGTAGTACCTAATTTTACACATCACATAACATTACACCTCAATTACACGTCGATTTTTTTAGTGCAACGTATAATGAAACACTCCAAAAAGTCAAGAGGCTCATTATCCTACTAATATTATAAACGTGAAAGTTTTTATGGGTGGATGGATGTTTGTTACTCTTTCAAACTACGGAACGGATTTGGATGAAATTTGGCACACAGATGGTTTATAACCACTTTTTATCCCGATTTTCCCACGGGATCGAAACTTATGCGGGTGAAACCGCGGGGCGCAGCTAATATACTACAAAATACTCTAAAACACCTAACAAAACATCACGCCTGTATTTCCCGAAGGGTTACGCAGAGGTGTACCTATAGTAGGTACAGTCACGAGCAAAAGTATGTATACACTCGGCTTTATTCAAAAGCGATTATCTCCTTTATTTTTGAATGAAATTTTATTTTGTTACGAACATAGCATTTTCGAACCCACAGGCTTATGTAATTAATAATTTCACGAAAAAATCGCATTTGAAAGTTGCCAAGTGTTGACATATTGGTGCTCGTGACTGTACACCTAGATTTCGCCAGCTATGTTTAAGTCGTCCCATGAAATGGGGGCGAGCCTCATACACGCAAGACGCTAAGTAAACCGTAAGCGTAGCAAAGTAAGCGACCAATTCACACTACTTGAGTACTTTTTGTATTGACATTGCAGGATGAAATAACCGACCAATTATTATCTTTTTATTACTGTTTATGTTTTACTGTTAAACTTATTTCCCAACCGCCGAAAAATTAAATTACTGGCTGCTAATTTTTTCAACTGTTCAACCTACGTAATGTTTAAAATGTTGAAATATGAAGGCCAATTCTCGTAATTTAAAACGTTCAAAATCTAGTCGCAGTCTCATCTCGGCGACAAATAAATGTCAAAAACTTGTCAATATATAGGGAAACTACAGGTATTTTTGACAGATTGAGACTGAGATTAGACTGTGAACGTGCTTAAAATTACGAGAATTGCCCCTCAGATGTGATTTGTTGAAAATGTTAATGTTAAGCAAAAGAAGTATGTAAGGATCGTAGTATGTAGTGTTTTGTAGTTTCTCGCCCTCCCTAAGGGAAAAAAGCGGGAATTTATGTATGTATGTGATATTTTAAGGAGCATCTCAAACTATTTCAAACCTAAAATCTTCTAGCACGTTCGAATTCATTGGCCAATCACTTCAGGTGAATCGTATAATTGACACGTCTCCTGAGCACAAGGCTACGACTCGAGAGGAATATACTCGTTAACCCTATTCCCAAAATATACGCCATGCACGTATGTCTCTAGAAAGTTACATTAATTTTAAGTGGCATCTGACCGTACGTGGTATTTTTACTCCACTTTTTTTAGCAGAGCCTATAATCACAGAGAACACCATCAAAATGAAATAAAAGTGCATTCTGTTTAAAGTGACTAAAGATTTATTTACTTAATCAAGATAGTATTTACAAAATAATAATAATTTTATTATTATCATGTGAAAAATAAGCAAAAGAATCATAGAGCATCAAAAAATTCGTCCGCATCGCTGTCAACAGGAACAGTGCCCAAAAGGCTGGCAGCATTACCACGTTGTATGGCGATACTAATTCTTTGGCTAAGAAACCGCTCTGGTCACGTGAACAGTCGACTAACCGCTTGGCGATATCTCAAAAAACCAAGTGGGCACTCGGACCCCATGGCCCTAGCAACCCCAAACGGCTCGAACATATAACTCCCATTAAGGTTGGAATGTTTTTGCCGTTTCAGATTCTATAATTGATTTTATTCACTTTAATTTATCTAACGAGTTTGTCTTATCAGTAGAACATGATTGGTTAAAATCTCTGTCGATTTTGATACTTAAATTTTCCGAAATAATAGTCTTCCGTAGTCCATCGTAACCCAAGCTGACCCGGATAAACCGAACGCTCCCATGCATGGCAACCTATTTTTCCTTCGCTAACGAGTCCGAGTGCCATAGGAAAACAATCTATAACATACATAGCCAATAGCTACATATATGTATGTATGTGAATTGGCATGTCAGCTGACTTTTCTCACGCAAGGATCAGATTCTTCCTTATTTGCTATTCTTTGGAACCTTGTCGATTTTAGTATAGTATATTTTTTATTCTAACAATGGGTGCCCGAAAAAATGTGTTTCTACGCCGTTCATTTACCAAATAAAAATGAGGCATAAAATTATCTTTTAACGAGGAACAGGCATTTGCATGTCGTTCTCAAAGAAATAAAGATGTAAAAAGAAAAGTTCAAAATGTTAGGCAAGGTCTTTCACAAGGGTAACTTTCGGAACAATGTATGCATGAAACCGGTTTTACTCATAAATACTTACATTATGGGTAGTTCAAATAATCTGCACTTCGTAGAGGTCCTCTCAAACGTTATAATTTAAATCTACATTCCTGACGACGCAATCGTGACAAATCTTCATTAAACTCTACTAAGTTTCAATTATCAAGTTCCTACGCGGGTAATGTCAGAGAAGACATTGAACGTCAAACTCCTAAATGTTTGACCACCGGTTTCCTTCCCATCAAGTTGGATAACTCATTTTCTAGCGACAAGATCTTGACCATGCAGATAGCGCCTAGGTATATTTAGTATTTAAATGAATTTAATTCTTTCCACGCAGAGTTTATTGGTTGAGATATTAAGCTTACTATCGTCTCTGTTCACGGGTTGTCACAGTAGATAAAGGTCAACAATTAAACCATTTCTGTGGTCTCTGGTATAGGTACATGAAAAGTCCAAACATGAGCATTTGAAACTTTAAATAAGCGTATAAATCAGAATACTTAAGTTTGTTGATCAAACTGTTACATGTTGTACCATGAGGCAAATCATAGCAACAGTGTAACATCCCTAAGAAAGCACTGTAATCGAAACCAAAGTATTAAAGTCAATAACAGCCCTAACCTCATTTTATAACCAGTAAACTCCAAAATAAAACATTACCCTCACATTTTATGAAGCAAAGTTATCTAACACGTGTTTACAGCGAAATAAAAGTCTACTGGTGTATCTTGTTCCGGCTCATAAAACGAACGCAGCGGTTTATTTTCACTTGTGACTTCAAGCGCAGATGCTAATTGTCCTCGTCCTCGGGTCCGGGCGAATTGTTAAACCAAATGAAGATTGTGATACGCTGAAATGTCGAGGGATTAACCTGTACGCTCCATTAAATTATTAAAACACTAGCTTCTGCACGCGGCTTCGCCCGCGTGGATGTCGGAAATTATCCCACGGGAACGTGCTAACAGGATAAAATGGATGTGCTTCCCCAGGATGCCATCTATCTCGCGGACCCTTTGTGGCTAATTACAATAGAAAACCAATTGTGTCTCATTAGTAGTGATTAAGAGGGTACCTATATGATATCTTTACCTAAGTACCTACCTAATTAAAAAACAATAACCTACCTAAATAAACCTATTTCTGATGATAACTAATCTAAACTCAATAAATAGGCAAAATCCCTAAAAACTAATATCTATACGAATGACTAATCCTACCTAACAGTACTATAAAATAACCTACGGTCACTACGTACACTAACAAATATACTACCTATACTTTAAAATTAAAATCTATACCTACGACTTATAAAATTAAACCTAAATAACTCTAAAAACTAAAAGGAATAAAAAGGTCGCACAGATAATACTGCGGGTGACGTAACCTACGACAAACTTATTATTTGCGGTTGGAACAGTAATCGGTCTAGGGATCGAACCGCAAAATTAAGTTTGTTTTTTATTGTATATACTTTTCCGGGATAAAAAGTACCCAGTGTGGTGCCCAGGATATTAAAGAATAATTATACCAAGTTTCATCGTAATCGAACCGGTAGTTTTTGCGTGATGCCTGAACAAACAGACAGACAGACAGACAGACAGACCGACAGACAGACAGACAAAAATTTTTTTAATCACATTTTTGTGTTCGGTGTCGGTCCAGTAACACCCCCTGCCATTTATTTTTTTGATATTTTCAATGTACAGAATTTTCACTTCTACAGATTTATTATAAGTATAGATTTATTGTACACTAGCGACCCGCCCCTGCTTCACACGGTTTTTACGACATCAAAAACTATCGAGATTTCTATGTTATAATTATGTAAGTGTTTTTAATGATTTTTATTGCAATCTATGATTCTTGCAGATATTTAGCAATATGTTTCGTGGGTTTGTATGGAAGCTGTCCACTGCTCCGTTTTATTAATAAAGCCTTGACTAGTCTTGAGGAATCATTCTTTTTAGTCTTCTATCGAGTGTTTGGGTGTTCATCTCAAGATCAAGTTTAATATGAATGTATTTGTTTAGTATTATTTATAGTCATAAATCTTCCGAAATAAATGCTCTAAATGATGGCAAAATCCGTTGCGCAGTTTAGAAGAACAACGCAGACAGGATAGACACGAAAAGCGACTTTCATTTAAAAGATGTTTAGATATTATGTAGATTCCGTTTACAAAATAAATATTTAGAAAGTCTTCAACAACCATGTCACACGACGGGAGCACTGGTACAGATTTTATAAATTCTCTCGGCACACGATTCTCGGGTCCAGTTCAATTGACACTCCATTGTGAGATCGTGTGCCAACACGGATGTCACTAGCAATATTTACAGAGATTTTAATCTACTGTGAGGAGATTTGGTTCGACTTGAAACCCACTTGTTATGTATCACGTGTGTGAGCAAACCACATTTCTGGCGTTGAGATACGTCCCTCCACAAAATAACATTTTGCGCTCCATATTTGTATGTATATGAGATGAAAGTTACATAATAATTTTTACCATCTGTTGGTATAGGGTCTACGTAAATATTTGTCATAAAGTAATCATTGATTTATGTAATGTTAAAGAGAAAAAAGGGAGCAGTGATGGCCCAGTGGAGACGGTTGCGACCTACCAGGTGTGGGTCGTGGGTTCGAACCCAGGCAGGCGCTTTACTTTGTGTAAATTATTTCATCACCTCTCAAAACGATGCAGGAAAACTTCGTGAGGAAACCGGCATGTCTTAGAACCAATAATTCAAAGACATGTGACATCTACCAGCCCGCACTGAGACCGCGAGGTAGTTTACAGCCCACTCCCTCTCACAGGAAGGGGGCCTGTGTCTCAGCCGTGCAAGTGGGAACATTATAGGCTGATTATGCTAAAAAGAAAAACACGTGCGTTGTCAACAGTTAATCTTCGTGAAACTATGGACCAAGTTTGTAATAAGACTATGATGATGAAGTAGCGGCAATAGGTTGCTATCGTAAAAGTTTCAGCGGCATACCTTTCATAGCTAAAAGGTAGGAACTTTGTTTTGCCTGCAGGCAAAGAAGCGTAAACGTAACATTTATCTGACGATAAACCTCTATTAAAACCGACCTCCATGAGGGATTTACGTGGAAACAGAACAAAAGATTCTAACAACATAATCCCATACTCGATACGCTTGGCAAACAGATGACGATCGTGATATGAAAGTATCACTCGGGCATTAGCTACGTATGTCATAACATCTTCCACTTATGAGGCATTGCAGAAAGTTGACATAATACTTGAGCAAGTGAAAGCACCCAAGAATATAAATAACGAAGTACCTAAAGGAGATACTCTGATTTTGGCCTCAACGTGATCTTTGGTCAATCAAATGTTAACTAGTTCCTAAACTATAATTTGAGAATTACCTAAATAATTACCTGCAGGTAGGTAATTATTTAGGTAATTCTCAAATTATAATTTACCTGCATTTAATTTTTCTACTAAGTACATTATTTTAGTGTTTTGTGTGTTGCTTTTTGTTAAATATGGAGTGACGACATCGTACAAATAGCCGGAAACTTATGGCCCCGACGGGCACTGGACAGAGCCACCTGGAAAGGTTTGGAGGAAGCTTTCACCGCAAAAGTCGACCCTTACACCTAACAATACTAACCTTACTTACAAAACTAACATTACTAATAAATAAATAAATAAATAAGTACACAACACAAAACAGTTTATAAAAACTACATGCAAGCTAATAGATAGATAAATATTACAGTGTTTTTATCTCACGAAGAGACGCGCACTTAACTTGTGGTTGCAGTGTACGAACACGCTGTGAATCTGAGTTCGAGTTCGAAACACGAGCGAAGACGAAGTGTGTGTGTCAATGTGCGTGTTTGTGTTATGTGCGGACACATTCATAGCGTGTTTATACCCTTTGTTACCAAAAGTAAAGCGCGTCGCTTCGTGACATAAAAATACTATGACTGTGGTTTTAGTGACGGAACTTGGGCTAAGTTCCACTTGACCCAATCTTCAAGCCCCGAAATGGTCAATCTATCACTTGTATTATCTGTCCGACTACCTACCCAAACAACCCAACAATTCTACAACCGTAATTGTAAACTACTCGGAATAGTTTCAGTTTGATTAAGGTTATCCAGATCTATTAATGTTGTGGCTATTTCGGTCCCGTTTCCACTTCTAAAGTGTTTGCCAAGTGATTTATTAGACGTTTTAAGTTTTACTCGACAGTTCTCGCAGGATGTTCAACCATTTCAATTAATTATATTAGGTATGTCTACAAACATAAGTAGGTTGCTTTATTAGTTTGTTTAATTAGAATGCCTAACGTAATCCGACATGGCTTCGTCATGATTATGTAGGGCGCTGTTTATACCACTAAGAGGGGTCTAGCACGAACGCACGACATAATCGTAACGTACTCGTATATTAGGTATTTGTTTTTATCTGATGTATGTATCTGGTATATTGTCTGTCTTTAATTCTGCGCTAAATAAATGCATTTCTTTCTTTCCTTCTTTACATGCATTCGAACGTCTTGCCCCGAATAATAGAATAACTATTAAAACATGGGAAAAATGAAGATATTATGATTATGATTCTGAGGCGGTACGAAGTTCGTCGGGTCAGCTAATTAATTAGTAAATAAAAATATAATATCTTAACTAAACTAAAACTATTAAAACTAAAATATGGCATCAACAATTTTTAATTCTAAATAAATAAGTACTGCTACATAATCAACCATAAAAAAATATACCTCCAACTTGTTTATCTAAATACGGTGAGTTTTAAGAGTTTGCGGCAAGGATCTTTGTGTTTGTGAAGTTAGCTGCAGTTGAGATTTTCTTATTTTTGGTAGCGCATTCGAAGTGTTTTTATATAATACTGGTTTTCAGCTGCATCCGGTTAGACTGGAAGCCGACCCCAACATAATTGGGAAAAGGTTAGGCAGATGATAATTCGAAGTGTTTTTATAAGCCAAGCACCGCTGTATAGGGCACGCCACGATAGCGGCGGTAAGACCCCTCTTTGAGGAGTGGCTAGAGAGACGTCACGGCGTTCTCACCTACCGCCTGACGCAGGTCCTCTCCGGACACGGATGTTTCGGGAGGTTCCTGCACATCATCAGGCGGGAGGAGACGCCCGGGTGTCACCACTGTCAGGATCGCCCAGAGGACACGGTGGAGCATACGGTGGAGGTCTGCCCTGCTTGGGCAGAGCACCGCCGTGTCCTCGTAGAGGCGATTGGCAGCGGCGGCGACCTCTCGCGTCCGGCCCTGGTTCAAGCCATGGTCCGGGGTGAGAGGGAGTGGGAGGCAGTCACCTCCTTCTGCGAAGCAGTCATGCTAGCGAAGGAGGTGGCGGGGTGGGCGAGGGAACGCACTTTGCGCACCTCACGCCTCAGCCGCCGCGAGAGACGCTCCGGGCGTCGGGAGCCGCGTGACGACTCCCGGCCACCGTAGGCGCGGGCCTGCGGGCGGAGAGTAATGGGTAGCTCTCCGTCCGATCAGGACTAGGCCCGTGCCGGACGGCGTGTACGTGTTCCACGCGCGCCTCAAAGAGATGTCAGCAAAAGCGACGGGGCCCCATAGGGCCGAAGCCTGCCAGGGTAGCGGGAACATCCGAAAGGGTTTACCGCTGCTCTGGAACATAAAGGGCTAAGGAAGGAACACGGGTGGGTTTTAGTCAGTAAGAGTCTGACACTCCCTCCTGCTCCACCCAGAGCGGGAGGAGTCATTTGATGATTTCCCATCGTCAAAAAAAAATAAAAAAAAGCACCGCTGTATCTCCGAGATTTTTGTGATTTCCTTCAAAATCCGAACATTTTACACAAAAGAAGCACCTACACGCATCTTTTGGCGTGTGGCAACAATCGGAACTAACGCCACCTAATCTTGATTTTTCCGGTTATTTCACTACAACTTCCCAATCAATTTGTACCAACAAGGCCGCTGTCAATGTCATCCAAGCACCAAAAGATCTTTGGAGTAGTACCCACAGTAAACTTCACAGACACAAGGATCTGTGGCGCCATACTGTACCCAAGATATCACATTACTTCACACAAGATTGTATTCAGTAACGCAATATGTTGCAGCACAAATATTTTATGTCTTCGGACTTTAATAAGAAGAGGGTAGTTCTTATAAGAAGTTTTAAGTCTTACAGTTTCCCGCGTAATGAAAACGTAAGCTGCCATGCAAGTTGACATTGCCTTCGTGCTTCTAATGAATTGCAGCCGTACTTCAGCCTACGCTATGAAATATCATTCTTCTTTGGAAACTTCATTACACGTTGTATGGTCATAATTTTTAATACTTACTCAGAAAAATAAACTCACGTAAGTCTTGGCGGTATGTCTCAGTAACTCCGAAACTTTAAATGAACGAGACGAAATAAAATTGTTTAAGAAAATTAAATGTTTTATTTCTTCTTCCTGGTTCTTAATGTGTAGCTGTAAACCTACTTTCCAAGTTAGTTTAAAGTTCCTTTAGTTAATGCAAAATTAACCGCGAACAAAACGATTGTTTTATTGAACAATAAGCTCGGGTTACGCTCTTAAAAGAAACATGGCACACTTTTATTTTAGACGTTAGTTGGTTAAAAAAAAAACATTGCCAGTATAAAATATGTCTGCTAATTAAAAATCGTGCTTCTGAATTAATTTTTAATTAGGTAACTGCTTACACAGACGGTTCCGGGAAGATAACAGAAGAAATTATAATAATAATACCAGCGTCTTATTGTCCCACCGCAGGGCAAAAGCATCTTCTCATGAAGAGAAGGAATGAGCATTGATCAGCATCCTTGCACAAGACGGATTCTAAAAACTCGACGACTAATGATTGAAACAGGATTTAATTTTATATGATCCCCACACACCCACCCTTTCTCAACTCACACTTAATTACACACAGTGAGAGGTCACGCATTCATACTCTACATACTTATTATAATAAAATATGTAAAACTAGCTTCTGCCCGCGGCTTCGCCCGCGTGGATGTCGGAAATTATCCCACGGGAACGTGCTAACAGGATAAAATGTATGTGCTTCCCCAGAATGCCATCTATCTCGCGGGCCCTTTGTGGCTAATTACAGTAGAAAACCAATTGTGTCTCATTAGTGGTGATTAAGAGGGTACCTATATGATATCTTTACCTAAGTACCTACCTAATTTAAAAAAAAAACTCAATAACAGAAAATTTAATACCTACCTAAATAAACCTAGGATAACTAATCTAAACTCAATAAATAAGCAAAATCCCTAAAAACTAATATCTAGGTATACGAATGACTAATCCTACCTAACAGTATTATAAAATAACCTACGGTCACTACGTACACTATCAAATAAACTACCTATACTTTAAAATTAAAATCTATACCTACGACTCATATAAAAATAAACCTAAATAACTCTAAAAACTAAAAGGAATAAAAATGAACTCCACTGCGGGTGACCCAACCTACGACAAACTTAGTATTTGCGGTTGGTACAGTACAGACAGTGGTAATCGGGTATAGGGATCGAACCGCAAAATTACGTTTGTTTTTTATTGTATATACTTTTCCGGGATAAAAAGTACCCAGTGTGGTGCCCAGGATATTAAAGAATAATTATACCAAGTTTCATCGTAATCGAACCGGTAGTTTTTGCGTGATGCCTGAACAAACAGACAGACAGACAGACAGACAGACAGACAGACCGACAGACAGACAGACAGACAAAAAATTTTTTAATCACATTTTTGGGTTCGGTGTCGGTCTAGTAACACCCCCTGTAAATTATTTTTTTGATATTTTCAATGTACAGAATTTTCACTTCTACAGATTTATTATAAGTATAGATAACCTTCGATCAATAATAGTACTAGATTAAGGATCAGGAACAAAAACCAGTCGCTCAAGTGGCCACGTTTGCACACACGTAAACATCTACATTTCTTAGAAAAAAGTTTATTAATATTAACAACTTCGGTTTATTATAAACATTAATGCTTAAACATAAAGTTTAATTACCATTGCAAAATATATTTAAAATGTCGCTTGAAATTAAAGTCATTCTATTTTTAAATTTTCAGTCATTTATTCTAAAATGAAACTTAAATCTAAATAATAAGGTTAAAACTTGACATACTAATTTGAAATAAGACCACAAAAGTATTTGTGGTCTTATTTTTCGGGACGTTTTTGAAGCGCTTATCGGGAAACTAGGGTTCCCTATCCATTTGCATAACATTTTAAGACCTAATATAACTTGGCATACTTTTGTTTGTCCTAATTATAGTTTCGCATAAATTACTTACGCATAACAGCTTACGCATAATTTTTTTACGCATAATTTCTCTAATCATAATAATGATTAAGCATAACATTCTAAAGCATACATTTTTAAGCATAACATTCTAAAGCATAACTTTACTAAGCATAACAATAATAATAAGGCGTAGTCGACGGAGCCCCGCTTCGCGGTGCCCCTATTTCTGTCTGCAGGGTTTAAAGGAACCTACCACAAAGGGGATTTGTAAAACATGTTTAAGTTTTTATTTTATTTGTAAAACATGTTTAAGTTTTTTTAAATAAATAAATATTATTATATTATTACAATGATTCGTTTCGGAACACATCGAAACTTTTAATTTGGGCGATCAAATTAAAATAAAAGGCAGGAGGGAGGTATGAAAGTTGGAAGAGACGGGCTCATAAATCTTGAAGTTCGACCAAAAACCTCGATTGGAGGCTCATTTCATATTCCCTTGGTTTTTATCGTTTATCATATCAATCACATTTTCATAGGAAGCACCTTTAAGCCAATTGTTCGATAAATGTGTCGAAGATTTCAGGGCAAAAATGTTAAGTCAACTACTTAACTATTCTTGTGTTACAAAAAAACGACTTCTGAATCGACACCTTTTGATTCGGATACTAGTCTAACAATCTAGATAAAATAAAGTTTCCTGTCCAAAGTCGCCTGGAAGAGATCGGAGCAAGCGATAAGGCCTCCCATTGTATATTTTGTAGTGTTCGATCTATTTTTCGATATATATTTTTGTGATGTACAATAAAGTGAGAGATACTTAACTCCCGTTTTATGTTTATGAATTTACTAGCTACGCCCCGCCGTTTTACCCGCATAAGTTTCGATCCCGTGGGCATATCGGGATAAAAAGTATCCTATATTTTAATAATGGTTATAAACAATCCATGTGCCAAATTTTATCCAAATCCAATCAGTAGGTTTTGCGGGAAAGAGTAACAAACATCCATCCATCCATACAAACTTTCACGTTTATAATATTAGTAAGATTTATATGTAGGTGTCAAAGGAGAATTGACGATCCACACGCCGTGTTTCCAAGGCTGCTGTGCGAGATTGTGGTTTCGAAGAAATGAACCACCCATCCTATAGCCCCGAGTGATTATTATTTGTTCCCTAATTTGAAAAAAGTCCTTCGTGGGAAACGATGTTCCAACGATGAAGAACTCAAGGTATTAGCAATAAATGCGCATTTTTATTTTTTGCTGATACCGAGAATACATTGAACGCTCCTCGTATATACCTATAAATAAAGTAGATAAATAAAACACCAGTCTGTTTAGGCCTTGCCTTACGTCAAATAATAACGAGTACGTAATCGTTATTATTTGACGTACGTATGTTACGTTAACTAACCGTTTGAAACAACCGGCCCTTTGAAAACTACATCACTAGAAGATAGATTAATTACGTACCAACACAAAAGTTTATCAAATAACGGCCTAAATCTTTGAGAGGTACTCCCACTTACTTTTATTGAAGTGTTATTAAACCTATATGATAAAGGAAAGAGAAAAAAGCATTGCTTAATCGTATTTCTTTAATAAGAACATTTTATGCATAGTCACGCGAAACTGTATTAGGTACTTACTCCGGTATATTGAGTCCCAAGAGAGCGTATACCTGTGAAGCAGATGATTGAGTAATCCTACTCAGTGGGTTATTGATTCAAACGCAGAATATGTTATTAGTGTGCCGTATAACTATAGTAGTAGTACTTACATGTGCAGTGAATTACTTAAGCAGGTACAAAAATACATTATTAGGTATTATATAATACTCAATCATTGTTTTTATTGGGGGGTGGCTGGTAAACTTTATGACAGGTTTTTCCTAGTGCAGATACCAGTCTGGAATAAACGATTTGTCAGATGTAGTGTCTTCATATTTTTAAGGCGCCTTTGTGGAACAGAATTAATGTTTATTTATTATTATTATTTTATTTACAGTAAAACAGAACCCCCAGAAGAGAAGAAGGCGAAAAAATATAGCTGTTCCATACATTTTGAAACAGCTGGATTTTTTGACGAAAAGCTTCCACGCTAGAATTGTTTCACGAAAGACGTCTAGAATCATGTGCTAAATTCATGGTTACAATTTGCGCGTCGAAGTCCCTGCCACACTGTATAATTTATAGGCTAACCGTAAAAAATCTTTGATTAGTCGTCTAGCTTATTATGAAAAGTTATATAATGAGATTGAGAGTGATTGATCTAATCGCGGTGTTCACAAGTGACAAGTGGTACTTTTTAATAGATAAAAGTTCTAGACACAATTGTCGAACCACTTTTTGGACAAACTAAATTTTAAGAGCAAGGAACATTTTTACTTAAAGCCACGCACAATTTCTCCATGAAACATATTTCGTGGAAGAAAACAACCCGACTATTCTGTATAGCATACGTTTTGTTTCGTTTTTGTGATGCATTGCTGCGTCTAAACTGGACAACAATATATTGTGGTACTAAAGTGTAGCCTAGCCGTAGTCGGCCAGAGCTTTAGAACACATGACATAGTCCACTCGGCTGCCAGTCGCGACATTTGTTCCTATGCTGCATAGAATTGTCCTATTTTTGTTTATAGCGTGGTCACTTTGAGAAAACAAAGTACACTCTATACAACAATAGAGTAGGTACATAAAAAAGTATTCATTTGTAGGGACAATGGAACAAAGTCAGCTAAGTAAAAACTATTATTTTAACCTAAGCAAAGGAAAACATTTTTATATATGCGACATCTAAAGTCAAAACATTTATTTCAAATAGGCACATTTGAACTTCAAAATGTACAATAAAATAGAATTTATTCTAGTCGCTCTATTTCCTTAAAACACCATGTACTTTACCCATATTTGCAAAATAAAATATCTTTATCTTTAAATGCGACACCTAAATGTATTGTTAATAAACGCACACAGTTAGATTTTTCACTCTCGGTGATGAGTCGAGGTATCGCGTAGTGTTAGAAACGGGCATCAAAATTATTATAATAACAATAACAATATTTATTGCAGATCACATGATCAATACAAAAAAAACATAAATGTACATCAATCAATTATACTAAGGGCGAATTTCACCAATGAAACTGAATGCGCTCTGCATAATCTAAACCGCGTTCAAGAGATGTCAGTGTCAAAATTGTTTTAAAATATTGGCACTGACAGCTCTTGAAAAAATACTCCGGTCTAGCTAGCTTTATAAGAGCAGTGGTAGCTCAGTGGTTACGGTCTTGGGTTCGAACCGAACCCGGCACTTTACTTTGTGTAAATTATTTAATCACCACTGCTCTTAAAACGGTGAAGGAAAACATGGCGAGGAAACCGGCATGTCCTAGAACCAAAAGTTCAAAGACATCCAGCAACCCGCACTGGGCCCGCATGGTGGATTACGGCCCACACCCTCTTACAGAGAGGAGGCCTGTGTCCCAACAGTGGGAACTTTATAGGCTGATTATGCTAGATTTATGATGAAATAGACTATGGTATCCATTGTAAAAACCACAACATTCAGTAGATATTTGTATCGCCCGTGATCACCAATCCACCCAACCACACCACTCAGTCCACAACAGTATACTCCAGTCTTACCAAGGGGAGGGTATTACCCAGTAACTGGGTTGTGGAGGTCATGTAGGCAGTCACTCCATGTAAAATACTGGTGTTCAGCTGCATCCGGTTAGACTGGAAGCCAACCCCAACATAGTTGGGAAAAAGGCATATGAGGATGAACGTCCGTGATCTGACGCATCCATGAAAAATGAAAGCATCTCTATCGTTTAAAACACTGCGGTCTGTAGGCAATGGTTTGACACAGTTTTATAGGTCATGGTTAACAGCCTGTTATTAGTTTCAACACAGAGTATCCATTTCAGCATTATTTTCACTATAACGTATATCATCAATTTACGGCTGTATAATTTCAGCCCTACATTATATGAAGTTTGTTAGAAACAGTCGTGGGGCCCATGACCCCCCCCCCCCCCCTCCAAAGTCATTCAAGCTGTCGAGAGTCTGCATGATTTACTTGCCTTACTAACTTAATTTACTAATTAGTACTTGGTTTGGTGACCGCCCCCAAAATCTTGGACTGCGACCGCGCCTGGTTAGAACAGAGTGAGTTGGAACTAATTACTTGGCACTTAATTGAGCAATAACACTTAATTATGTGGTTTGCCGGTAATTAGCTACTATAACGTATGTGTATCAGTATCTAAACGATAGGTGGTCAACGTGGGCGTTTGAGACTTTCAGAGGGGCAGTAGAAGACCCAGAGAAAATTAATAATATAATATCCCTGGACATTTCACATCATCATAATATATCCTATTTTACGACTATATTATTATATTACAAGTTTAAATAAAATCGTGGCAATACTTGTTTCAGATTCGCGACAGATGGTAAGTAAAAAGAAATTAGGGGGCTTTAGAAAAAAATATGTTTTTAAAATGGGCGGTAAGAAAAATAAGGTTGAAAACCTATGATCTAAACTAATATTATTAACAGCTAAAACGGTTTCCTTGATTGTAAGAATCTCTGGAAATACTACCGACCTATTCTGTAACCATCTTACCGTGAAAAGTTGGGTGAAGTGAGCGTGGAGTGAGCTGTCATCTATACTTATATACTTATAATAATATACTTATAATAAGAATGTAAAAAAGTTGTGTCTGTACATTGAATATATTTAAAAAAGAATAATTGAGGGGGGTTAAGAAACAGTAATAGAATACGAATCTAATAAAAAAAGTCTGTCTGTTTGTCTGTTTATCTGTTTGTCTGTTTGTCTGGTTGTACACGCTAATCTCCGGAACTACTGAACGGATTTGAATGAAACTTTTTTTGTTATCTATCTACTAAACCTGGGCAACATATAAGCTATAATTGATTTTGGAAACTGGAACACCTGATGCAGAACCGCAACAGACTAGCTTAACTATAAGAGTTACAAAAATGACGCCATAGAAAAAAATGTTGTGTCTGATGAGCATTTTCTGCTGAGAGAATAAAATTGAAGATCCGGAACACCTGATGTGGAACTCTTAGAGCACAGCTAAACTATAATATATATAGGTTTGACATCTTTGCAAAAGTTATTCATTCTGATGAGCATTTTCTGCTGCAAGAATAAAATTCGAAGTTCGGAACATCTGATGTGGAACTCTAAGAGCACAGCTAAACCATAACATATATAGGAATGACATCTTTGCAAAAGTTGTTCAGTCTGATGAGTATTTTCTGCTGGGAGAATAAAATTCGTAGATTGAAACGTCTGATGTGGAACTCGGAGAGCACAGCTAAACTATGGCATATACAGACATGACAATTTAACAAAATTTGTTTGGTCTGATGAGTATTTTCCGCCCAGATAATAGAAATCAAGGATCAGGAACATTTGATGTGGAAATCACTTTATACTAATATATTAACATAAGCTGGGAGTACCTCCACGCGGTGAAGGCGGTAACAGTTTGGGCCTTCTTTTCGATGACGCTAATAAATCATTGAAAACTTGGCTTCACTGGCTAAATTAATTTATGTATACATTTATCTTCGTGACACGGTAGCCTACCCGGTAACACAGGGGAGCAGTCACTTAGATCTTAATTGCAAAGTTATTAAAGTACATTAATAACCATAACCATGCCACGAAAGAGGTCAAATCTTTCGCAATGTTCGAAAGGAGCTAAAAGATTGAAGATCATTAGATCCCAGGAATCGAATGAAGAACGCCAGGCAAGACTTGATGCTGTTCGACAACATCAGGCTGTATCTCGCTCCGCGGAAACTTCTTCAGATCGTGAAGCACGACTTAGCGCTGATCGTGAGCGTCATGCATCGTCTCGCGTTTCTGACACACACAAAAAGAATCACGCCTGCGTTCTCAGCGTATTTACGCATCTACATCTAGGTCTCTAGAGACCAGTGAGGATCGTGATGCGCGACTGACCGCTGATCGTGATCGTCATGCATTGTCTCGCGAGTCGGAAACGTTAACGGAAAGAGAATCACGCTTGAGTTCTCAGCGTATTCTTACGTCGACTTCTAGGTTTTTAGAGACCCGTGACGAACGTGAAGTGCGACTGGCCGCTGATCGTGATCGCCATGCATTGTCTCTCGAATCAGAAACGTTCACAGAAAAAGCATCACGCTTGAGTTCTCAGCGCATTCGCACGTTGACTTTTAGATCTCTGGAGACCAGTGAAAAACGTGATGCGCGACTTACGGCTGATCGTGATCGTCATGCATTGTCTCGCGAGTCGGAAACATTCACGGAAAGCGAATCACGCTTGAGTTTCCAGCGCTACACATCCACTTATATGTCTCTAGAAACCAGTGAAGAACGTGATGCGCGACTGACCGCTGATCGAGATCGCCATACATTGTCCCGAACATGCACGCAACAAAATCTTCAGAATCTATTAGAAAGTGAGAGAGAGAGAGAATTGCTGAAGTACGGCATGAGGAGACAGAAGAACAGCGCAACGATCGCTTAAATTCTGATCGACTTCGACATTCTCTCAACAGAATGTCGGTATCATCTAAAGAATCTGATGAGTCTCAAGAAATTTTCCTAAGGCATCTTCCCTGGGTTGATAAGGAAAAGAGTGCATTTACGTATACTCCAATGATTGACTACGCCACATATGCTGCCCTTGGAGGTATGGTTGTAAATTGTTCTTTTTGTGAAGCTTCTAAATGGCCAAAAGAAGCAAATGGTATGTGTTGCTCAGGTGGGAAAGCGCATATTGGCATTTTACAAAATCCTCCAGAGATACTAAAATCATTGCTAACAGGTGACCATACACAGTCTAAATATTTCTTGGACAACATCCGTTCTTACAATAGTGCATTTCAAATGACATCTTTCGGTGCAAAACAGGTATCAGAAGGACCATTAGTAATGTTAACTAATTGATATTAATTTCGCTTCATAATTTCGGAATGAAAATAACCTTTACCTATATTTTAATGAAGTTATAAACTACCCAGTCTACAACACTCAATATAAGTTATACCAAACTTAATCGAAATTCTTTATCGGTTTTGACTGATTTATTGGCTGACATATCAACGCACAGTTCAAACTCTTGCCGAAATTCTTATCGGAACGAGAAAGGGACTGGATCCGCGTACGAAGTCGCGGGCAGAAGCTAGTTCCTAATAATGCTAGGGATTGACACTACTGACAACTCACATCAAGCTCACTTCACTTGAGTTTTCACGGTGAGATTTTTACAGAATCGACCGGCTGTCATTTCCATGCTTGGGATAGACAATGTTGACAGCAATTGGGAACTCACTTCAAGATCACTTCACCAGAGTTTTCACGGTGAGCTTATTACAGAATAGCAATGCAAAATACATTTTTGGCGAATATATCGCGAATGCAGATTAGGTTACTGACTATTATAGGAAAAGAAACACACATTATTGTTTCCCGACATCCACGCGAACGAAGTCTCAGGCACAGCTAGTCAACAATGTAAACGTGATGCAAACAGCTCACTGAATTTAATAAACGTTATTATAAACGGACGTCCGTCTGCTAAAGTGCTGGAAGTTTGTAACTAGTCAACTATTCTATTAGCTGGCTGCAATCTAAACATACACACGTAGAAGCTACTGCACGAACTAACTGCTATTACAAACTATTAGCTTCAAGGAAGGGAGTATATCCATCTCTGCTCATGTTTATTATTATTTAAGTAAAGTGCTGGAACTTTATCATCAACTAAGTCTTGAAAATGTACTGGGGACCTTTTTCGGGGTCGTGACTCTATAGAACCTAATCGGCTTACTGAAAATGTGGCCAGCAGTCGACCCGAAAGAACAAAGAATGTAGGCTTTAACGCAAAACTATTTCTAACAGCTCCCGCCACAATCCGTACGCTTCTGACGAAAACGCCTCTCGTTCCCGCTCGGCCAATGTAAGTCGAAGCTTCTAGAAGGGTGAGACGAAGCTTCTAGAATATTCTAGAATCTTCCGTTAAAAAACATTCGACGCGCGCGCGCCTTTTTTGACATTAGCTGTGTGACGTCCGTCAATCGGGCTGCGCACCGAAAAGTGATTCTCTCAACACTTTTACGAAACTTTATCTTCAACCCGAACTCTATTCTTTTTTAAATAAAGCATTTATATCAAGCAGTACCTACATACAAAAGTTGCCGTGCCTCCAAAAGTTAGTTGTACACCACATTATGATTTGAAATTCTAGTGATGTTGAACCGCTACAACGTTGTTGTTACAAAGTTAGTTGACATTTTCAGTTTCAGTTCACAAAAATGTCAACGAACTTTTGGAGTGTATGTGTGTATATTAGAAGGCTTAAAAAAAGATCGAAACTTAAACTAAAGATTGTTTCAGATTTAACTATAGTAGTTTCTCGTGACTCGCCAGTCTATGAAAAGAAACTCGTCAACGTCCGAAATTAGTCAGGCAATCCCTAAAATACACTTTCCTACAGATTACATCGTACCAGACCCAGTTATCAAACACACAGAAACAACACCCACCACCCAACAGTACGATCAAACAAATTACAGAAAACGAACATTTCATTTAAAAGCAACGGTAATTAGTCGTTCATTGAAGGTAATACAAGGATGCCTGAACGGAACTGTTTCCCTTTGCGAAGTGGATGCAAGTTTATTTCTGAATTCAATTAGCGACGAGAATATCTTTAGGGGAGAACTGGGAAGTTTTAAAATGCTTTTCACTTTTGATTAATGTTGTGTTCCGTTCTGTTCAGCGGTTACCAGAAAATTTTGGTGGAAATTATGAACAAAATTAATCGTGATTTAAAACATCTCAATAAGCCAACAGACAAATGTGTTCTTGAAGAAAATAAGAGACGAAGATCTCTTCTTTGAAAGAAATGATACAGGAAACAGTAAAATGATATCAATATGTCTGACATTATCTGGTGTCACCTCAAATAATTACTAAGATAAAACTAAGCCACAGTTATCAATTTACATCGAAAACTCTCATAATTATAAAGGAAAAAGAAAATGTCAAGCAAATGAATTCAAAGACGACTTAATTCGGAAATTAGGCGCTGACCTCTGTTCGTAATATTAAATTAAAGTTTACTCTGTTATAATCTGCCGACCTCAATTATTTATGCGATTTTATGTTGTAGAAGGTGGTAGGTTAACCTATCGATAAAATGAACCAATGAGGTTTTATAACCAATAAAGTAGCAGCAGTATATTAATGCATTGTGTTACCGAAGCTTTTAATAACGCGAAAAGCTAAATGTTCGTTATTATAACCTGCACTTTCATAGTTAATTAATTATTATCACATCGGTGGATCACTAAACAAAGACCACGTTATTTAATGCTACAGTGAACGCTGATGTCGGAAAAACCTTCATTTTATCACTGCCCTAAAAATAGATGGGTAACAGCTTAGACTTGATGTCTAGAATCAATTTAACTGTCAAATCGAAGTTCTGATAGCACTGTCTAATTGAGGTCTTTGTTGAAAGAAAAGAGAGATTTATGTCTAGAGGGAAGTATACTCCCACTCGTTCCGAACACTACTTACACATCGATAGAAGTCTCAATACCGGCGATGAAAAAGTGGGATCTACATGTCTGCTTTCATCCCAGCTCGTTCAAAATACACAGGATGTACTGAAAATATATCTTTCACATTCAAACCGGAATACAAATAAGAAAAACCGGAGATTTTCACCGCCGCGCCGACAGCGTGCCGTAATCTAGTTTATTGATGTTATATAAATCCCATACATTTTACAAGGGATGAACCCTGACGTGTAGGTAACAGTAATACACTAGTTAACATACAGCAGTATGTAAAAAGACAGGAACATGACTGGGAACAGCCAGACGGGTTGGATTATGACAAGCTCTGTGTGGATTTGAAGACTTGACGAGGGTACAGTTAGGTTGTCTGATTTATTCAAACAAAAATACAAGATTTGCTTAATATTTTTAGGGCGTACGGATGAAAGGATGATGCTAGGTAAACAGCCTCCAATTGTATACAGCATACATCAGAAAGATGTAGTCTTGAGGATTTGGTACAGAACATCAAACTGAACAACTGTCTCCATAGGACCAATATTTTAGTTGATAAAAAATAATCAGTCGTCCCACATATTTGGGTCGAGTAGGTATTGAGTTGGTATTTTCTGTGTCTGTAACCTGGTAACACTTCTGTCGGAAATAAAAGTATTCCATTCGATTCTATTGATGTTTTGTATTTGACAGTTGATATTTTTGTCGCGATTGGTCCCATGGAGGCAGTTGGTCAGTTTGATGGTCTGTACCACACCCTTAAATATGACCACACCTTTTTGATACATGCTGTTGAACCAACATCAACCACTATAATTACCTCGATTTTTTTTTTTCTTTAAATTAGTCTACATTTTCTGCTGAGCAAAGGCCTCCCCCAAATCCTTCTAGGCATCCTTTTCAAAAGCCACCTCGATTCAACCCTACCAAAACAATGCAAAAAAATATTATAAAAAACGGTAGTACACGCTCTTGCAAACAGATTATACAAATGCCTGCATATAGGCTTGTCTCTTCAATATTTTGTTCTCAATAATATGCGCTGAAATCGAAAAAGAATACGATTTTCCTTCAAGCATTCGACTACGCGAGCTTTCTCGATCGAGAAGTTATGCAAGCTAGAAAATAATAACTGTCCATTCAGCATACACAAATATTTATTGCATTATACTGCAGAGCTTGTTTTATTTTTATTTGAGCTTTCGATAAACCTGAAGCTTGAATCAAGTTGTAAATGACATATTTTTCAATTTACTTGTGATTTCGAATTTAATGTCGTTTTTTTACAGAATTTTGTTGGTGTTATTGTTAAGTTTGTTATCTTATGTTAACAAAAAATATCATCTGGTTTAAACTTTTTTTTTATATACCTACAATGAGTTTTTCGAAAGTTGATAAAAGAATTTAAACGTATTATTTAATTAATAAAATCAAGTACTGCAGATAACCAATTCCACGCAGCCTTAAAACCACCCATCCAATCAATGCCAACCCTAATCATTAGAAAGTGTGAGCTAATAGTGTAAAATTCAATTTCAAAAACTCTTTTAATATGCATGGAGTTAAGTGTTACACGTCGTGATAGAACCAAATTCCATGTAAATGAGGCTCCGAACTTCGCTCCGACAACACAGTAGGCTTCCTAAGGATACTTTCACACACAGTTCTTTATGTGCCCTTGGAATACTAAAATATCAAATTCTCAATTCTTAATTGCGTACTATAATGTATATAGTTGGTAGGGAAATAATTATATTAGTCACAATTATGGACCTTGTCGGGCACTGCATAGATCAAGTAGGACAGAGGAGGAAGGTTGTCTAATGTGATAAATTTTATTATTACTTAAATAGTAAGTTATACTGTTTTATCAATACCAAATTGAATTAATGGATTATAATTGTTGTTTATAAATTATATACATTCACAATTCTAATGTTTTGTTGACAAGGGTGTTAAAAGATGAATAAATAATGTACCAGCTTTTGTCCGCAATCGCAACCGCGTGTAGGTCAGAAATTCCCCACGAGAACGTACTACCGGGATAAAAGTTATCCTATGTCCTAACCTAGCACCCTAATTACGTAACACACAATCAATCGTAATCTAAATCATTTTGCGGCAAATTGCTAATCTATTGCTTCATTAGTTCGAAAATTTGTCTGCTCTTTTGACAGTTCAACAACAATGAATGTTGTTGAACTGTCAAAATGAAACAGATTCCGATTGATTGTCAGTTCATGTTCTATCCGTGTGCCATATTTCATGCAAATACTTTCAGCCGTTAGGGTGTAAAAGGTAACAGACAGACGGACAGACATTTATTATATTGAAATGGATCCCAAATATTACGTTTTTTTGCTAGGGCACATTTTTCAGTCTGTACCGTCTCAGTCCTCGGTATCCTCGAAAATAAAACAAAAAAGAGACGAAAAACATTGACATTTGGACAGACGGTTCCGAAAAACATATGGCAAGTACTTACTCGGCAGGTTTGTACTGCATATTTCAAAGCAACACGAAAAGGGAGACCTCACAGGGGGACGTCTAAAAATATACTCGTACAGTCACCGCATGTCAGTGGTAACATTTCGACCTTGAGCTGACATAACGTAGAATGCCCCGTTTACACGGGTTTTGTTACCTATGACATACGGCCTACTGTACCAAAAAAAATGGCTTCATTCGTTTGAATAATTGTGATATTATACCATCACCCGAGTTCTGATAATATTAGCATTCTTGATTAGCCCGCTAAGCGAAGTCGTTATTACTATACTTTCCTGAGCAATTTGTTACAAGGGTCTCAAGAGAGATCTACACTTAGTACTGCAGAATGAACTTAGGCGATATTTCCTGTCTAAACTTATAACATTTTATTAAGTCAAATGGAACGCCTACGAGGAGACATTTTTTCTTTATTTTTCTAAGCTGACCTTTTAAACATGTGTAGGCTGAACATAATTGACACAGGGAGCGCAATAACCATCATTTTTCATTAATATCTAACTATTTTCATTTAGGTACTACCATTTTCCTTTTGTTAGTAGTTTACGCTGAACTAGGTTATTATTTAATTCAGGAATACTACATTTGGAGCCAGGAGCTGGCAACGTAATTTTGACTTCATAATCGAGGGTAAACGGAGGTGCTTGTGGCTAAGTACTAACAGCCGCAAGGGTCAATCAGGTTAAGCTACGCTTGCCGCGGTTAGTCTGTGAATGGGTGACAATCTACATATCCAGACCCCCTGTGCTGTCATTCGTGGATCTTTGGCAGGGGTCGTCAGAAGCCCGAAAGTCTGACAACCAGTCTTAGCAAAGGGTATCGTATCACCCGGTAACTGGGTTGTGGAGGTCAGATAGACAGACGCTTCTTGTAAAATAGGTACTGGTATTCAGCTACATCCGGTTACACTGAAAGCCGATCCCAACATAGTTGGGAAAAAGCTAAGTAGATGAATCGAGGGTAAGGCGTCTCCCCAGTGTGTGTGTACATTAAATGTGTGTAAAATCTGCGGTTGGAGGCCCTGTTAGTGAATGCGCCAGACTGTCATATAACAAAACCAGATGGAGAGAGATCGTAAAGCGGGCAACGACTACACCTGCGATTGGACACAGTTCATCGTGACCACGAGCGCTCTGTCAAGACCGAAGCGAAGAAGAAATAGTTGATAGTTCACAGGTATACCAGAAGCTGAATTAACCATAACCTATATATACTTATACTTACTATTATACGTATGTATTAGGTATGTTGAGACTGTGTGTGCTCCCCGTCACTTTTCCCTAAAGGTTCATTAGAAAACCAGCGTCAGACAGCATCTGTCTGGCATTAATGTTGAAATGAACCTTTTTGGCGCAGCCGTGAGGCACACACTCTTGTTGTCTGAAACATTATTTTTTATTTTATTATTTTTGTATTTTGTGTTTCACGAACTGTGTCCAAATAAACTTTTTTCTTTCTTTTTTTTCTTTCTTTCTTTACTAGTATAAAGCTGTTGTTTTTTTATTGTTTGGATGAATGCGCTAATCTCTGGAACTACCAGTCGGATTTGAATAAATCTTTTTTCAGGAAGAGGAAGGCTATAGGCTCGCATAATACCACGAATCGATCCTTAGGAACCGAGCAAAAAAAATGTCAGGGGTACGCTAAGCGAATTGATGCGACGCGACGCGACAGGTTGGGGATCGAAGGATTATTATAAAAATGTGGTGTTATTTTAGTATATTGTGCATCTTATGACTTCCACGCGAACAAAGACGCGGGCAGAAGCTAGTTATTCATAATTTGCCATTTGCGTCATGCATTCTAGATTTAGCGTAGTTCTATACACCGTTAAATTTTTTTTTTTTTTTTAAATCTGTTGATCCATATATTCTGTCGAGTTATGCGAACATAAATCTATGGATCTACTGATTTTTTTTTTCACGATTTCAGGGTTGGTCCCGTAGTAAAAGTTGTTCAAAATGATGAGCACAATGACCCCTTTTAAGGCATCAAACGATCAAAATTTAACGGTGTATAACATTTGGTTTATTCAATGCAACTGAAAGCAAGAAATTAGAGTGTTTGTTTAGCAATCACGTAATGTAATGCGCGGTTTAAATCCTATCGTGAACTTCTCACTGCTACTGGCGGGTGTTCGTTCAACGGTTGCATTACACCCTCCACATTACATGTTGCAATGGAAACGAGGCTTCAGACCACGCAGATTATTTTTTTATCTCTACTCACATCGACGTCGCGTGTTTGTCTTATTGTAAATATTTCTCTTATTCACGAACAGTGTTACTTAATAAATTATAAATACATGAAAGAGTTAGTTTTAACCGAAAAGGAGTTTATTTTGGACCCACTGTCTTGTAACGTCTATTAATCGTATTATACTTAAAAAAAACGTAACCAATTTATCATTTAAAATGGTCGATTTTTTCAATAAAGTGTAATCGGAATCAGGAAATCGTAATATATGAAAATGTTTTGATAAAGCACTCAATTGATTCAATTCCAGATGTGGTCGTCAATGTCATAAATATATGCATTAAAGCGTTTTTAACTATTTTAAGAAAATAAAACAAAATATGTATATACCTAATTTCAATTCGAGACGGTAACCGAATCTGTTTCATCTATATATATAAAAATTTAACTTAGAAAAGTCCACCTTCACATACATACAAGTCAAGTTAATTAAAAGCTTTTAAAAATGAAACCCGTTTTCCGTTGTCACGACATAACATGAAAACGGCTTGACCGATTTGGCTGATTTTTTTTTTTGTAGTTTTCTAATACTTTGTAGAAGGTTCTTACGGAAAAAAAAAAGTTGCTTTACGCGGACGAAGTCGCGGGCAAAAGCTAGTTAAGTAAAAAAAATACCATTGACGCTGCAGTTTCCTTCTGTGTTTAATCCCATTTTTAAGTTTGTTTACTCTAGCATAAAGTGGTTTAAAAATCAACGTGAAACGGATTGTAGCTTTGCGTTGTTTGTCAGTTTGACTGTAGTGATGTTACTCAATCATTAACGTTCAGGCACTCGATTGACTTAATTATGTAATTTCGAAATCGAAGATCCCAGCAGTGAACGTTTGAAACGCACACAAAAAAAAAGAATTATAGCAAGATCCAAAATACAGCAACCATTAAATATTGGTAAATTGAGGCTTAAGTCAGTGACATTCGGCTAAGATTGGCCCTGTTCGGCTATCTAAAGAGCGCCTTCTCCTAATCACATTCCACTATCAATCTGATAAATAATATAATCAATGAAGATACGATGATGATTTTAATGCCAAATCAACTGACAGCACTAACCCACAGAATATATATTTTTACTGTTATTTAAATTCTGTGACTCTATTATACATCACAGTATTTTGACGGTTTATTACAGGAAATATATCTATTAGAATAAAGAATGACACTATAAATAGTTTGGCCGTATTGGTGATATTTATCTAAACGCGGCTATATCAAGTGGCACCTCGAGCGAAAATAGATTCTAGCCTTTATTTTATTTCTTCAACATCTGATACTGTCAGAAAGACAAATTTCAAGTGACAACAACACTTCATTCATTATCACAGTTCATTATATTTTTGCCGTTTCTTTCGAAATGCATGAAATTGATATTTCTGTTTTCCAGTGTGTAAATTGAAGGATTATAATGAATATGAAATTTTTACGATGTATAGCATTTACACCAGAACGATGTCGTGTTAATTGTTCAGTAAGATTTTCACGCAATGAGCGAAGACACTGTCCGAGACTGCTGTAGATGTGCGGTTACTTGTGTACGCATGGATTTTTTGCTTGCTTTAGTTAACACATTTAGACGCACTTTGAGAAAGTATCCAGCAAGTTCTTTGGTGGGCAGTCGTTGGTACTGTTGGCTGTTGTGCACATACATATATTATAATGTGGAGCGTGCGGTATTTAAGTATTTTTATCTTGGACACGGATTTTATCAAGAAAAGTGGTAGAGCGAGCTGCATCTTTTTTAAATGAAGTACTTAAATGACATACTATCTACTTCTAAGTCGCATGACGTCGAAATTGATATACTTATAGTAATAAAAATGCTTTGTTACATATTATGTGATTTTTTATTTCAAAACACCCTATATCACTACTATTTATTACTGAGCAGTGCACTATTCTACTACATTATAATACCGACTAGGCTAACCTACTCACTAAACAATAGCCTTTTAGTGATTTTTTAGGTCATGTTCGTATTTCTCAGTTTTCCCGTTAGATGAAGTATAATTATTACTACCACTGTAATTTAGAGATCATAAGAAACAAATCAACATGCTGTTCATTAGTAAACACCAAACTTTTAGGTGGACCCATTCGCCGAAAAAAAAACTATCCCCTTTAAATAACGTTCTTGAAACACTTGTACTCAAAAAATCCCAATATATCAAAATCAAAAGTCATTTATTCAAATTAGGCTGAGAGTCAGCACTTTTCGAACGTCAAAATTACAAAAGACAGTCCCCCAAAAACGCCCGCCCTTCACCACTTCCTAGTGCTATCGCTGGGAAGAAGAAGTGGCGCAACAAACTTCCCAGCAGCACAGCTGTCTGTTCAGTTAGAATATAGTGCATGTATACAATACTAGGAACCTATGTTCAGTAATTAACATTACAAGAAACTTAAATTATTTGCCATAAAATATGTCAGCTAGCCACGCCAATATACCAACAAATATAATAAAAACTATACGTACTCAAGCTGAAAAATAATTAATTCAAATGGAAATAAAAACTTACTACCTAAATAAAAGCCTCCAGGCATAAATGTCATGCCTAGATCTAGAATATAAACTTTACACACTAGTACCGGACGCATCATGGAAAACGAGTTATGGAACTCAAATGGAGTTGGGCCAGACACTTGGCAAGGCGCAGGGATGACAGGTGGACAGTAAGGCAGTGACCGAGTGGAGTCCAAGGACTGAAAGACGAAATGTCGGTCGTCCGGCAGCGAGATGGGCGGACGACATTGTTACAATCACGGGTAGAACCTGGATGAGACTGGCACAGGGGCGCGAGGAATAGCACTTGATAAGAAAAGCTTATTTGTATGTATGTTATTATATTCTCGTAATTTTTGTTTAGTTTTTAAGTGAATTGTTTTTTTTCTTTGATTCTATGTATTATTTTTTGTCTGCTTTGCTCTACCACACGCTGTCTACATCTCTGTATGTATTGTCCTATCTCAGGTATGCTGGAAGAGATTTCTTATGAAATAAGCATCACCTCTGTACCTATTTCTTCTGTTCTTTTTTTTCAATGTCTGTCTATATATGTGTGTACATAAATGGTAAAATAAATAAGAAAAGCCTGTGTTGAGCAGTGGGTAAAGTCTGGCTGTGGATGATAATGACTGGACGCATGTCCAGTACTAGTGTGTAAAGTTATAAAAGCATTTTGATCCACGCATAAAACAGAATTTGAAGCGGCTCTTATGCACATACCTAGGTACTCACTAGAGTCCAATGTCGAGTTTTAAAAAATATACCACAGTGACGTAACCGCGTAGGCGGACAGAACCAATAGGTACATTTATTTTAGCCAAACCTGTCCGATACGCAATACGACAGATGTCTGTTCGAGTCAATTGTAATGTTCACATTTAATCCTAATAACATTTAGGATATTATTTTGTTATTATTTAAATAAGACTAGGTAAATAGTTTACCAATTTTAATACTGAATGCAATAACACTTCATTTATTTATTATTTTATTTTAATATTTATGTACACACAGTAAAATACATATTGATATGACATAAACACAATATGAGTACAAAGTTACTGCTTATTTCTTAAGAAATTTCTTCCAGCAGACCTGCGAAAGGAGAAGTAAGAAAGAAATGTAGACAATAGTGTGTGAGAACAAGAAGAGAAAAATATGAATGTGTGTTTCACATTGTGTTTTGTTTCAAAATAATGCATAAATAGTGATGCGAAGCAGGGATATTTCGAAAGGTTTTTATGACTTGACAAAATATCGAAATTTCTTTATTTTACACACTTAAGTTTAATACGAATGTATGATGGTGAAACCGATTGAAAATCTGATGCGTTGTTTAGTCTGTTGCGAACACTGTGGTCACACAGACAGACACGAAAAGCGACTTTAGTTAATAATACTTAGGTAAGTAAAAATAGAATAGATGCAATGTTCGTAAGTTTTTTATTCATCCTAATGTTTTCTTGGCCTTTTGTCAATGTGCACTTAGCCAAGACTAACTGCGCGCTCATTAGCTTACAAAAAAAGTAAAAACTGTTTTCGAAAATAATTCATGGTATGAAAGTTTGGCAGCTTTGAAAGTTTTGTCTTTGATTCAATTTTGAGCTGCATATACAATACCAAAATAGACACAAAAATCAACAATTGAAACGTTGCAATCTCGATTTCCGAAGTTGGTTATCTGAACATGAGTGCCAGTGTAGAAAAAATCGATTTTGAAATGCCTTCTCCTTTTTCAAGATGCTAGCTAGCTAGTGACGCTATTATAACTAAAAATACGCCTAGTGTTAGTTCTACCTTTCCCAAAAAAAGATGAAACTGAGTTCACAATAAAAGCAAATTGTCCATATCCATCTCAAAAAGGAGTATCACTCATTTCCAATTGTAAGCAAACTTCTCTTGATCGTTCAACGAGAACATGGCCTCGCCCAAGTTTTAACGCGCAATTGAACCAACCATTTATTGGCCTAGTGATTAATTTCTTCGTTTCTGAACACCTACGAGATCAAAATCATCTGTGAGCACATCGCATTAACCAGCAAACGTACATTGATGAACAGAGGAAAAAAATATCATCTACTGCCTTTCGTTGAACCATTGTTCGAGAATTTTACAAAGCCAACAGAGGTTAGAAAAAAAATGGACGATTGCTAAATGCTACAGTTACTTAAACGCTGTACCGTAAGCCATCACGCTCCCATATTCAAAGAGTAGTGGTTGAAAATCTTAGTGTAGCATTTCCTCTAATGAAAAGCCATTTATATCATAGAAGTTGCTTTCCAATGTTTATAAGGATAAACTACCAAATTCGTATAGGGAACTGCCAATTAATCGATTTATAACAGCGTTATTCAAATAGCTGATAAACAATCATTCTATTCTGTGAATGAGTATTTAGACTTTAATGATTCACACTAACATTTAAATTTAATAACTATGATTTATGAACAAATTTTTTAGCTTCATTTATTTAATTCACGTAGTCAATAATTTTGCATGCTAGTTTTAGCGAATTGTTTTAGATACTGTTAAAAAACCCCGAATATCTGTAATGTACTACAATTCTTGCAAATCAATTTTATTTCATTTTATGCAAGGAAAACTACCAATTATCGTAGTCTTACGCAGGTTGAGGATTAACAAATATAAAACCACAGTGTCTCATTTGCTTAATCCCACAAATAACATAAAAAAAAGATACTAAACCAAACCTACAAACTTTACTACAAAATAACCTACAGAAGAGGGTAATTTTTCTACATTCTCGCTTAATATGTATTTATGTACGATAGGCTGATCCATAGGCTACAGGGGATCAAAGTGAAGCGTTATTTATGTATGGTATTAATTACATGTCGATCTGTATGTTCTGCAAGGCAATAACGCTGTTAAATTTCCAAAAGTAAGTACATACAAAATACTTTTAAAAAAAAACGCATCGTACAAAATAGTTTGTATGATAGTTTGTCAACGTAAACCTTAAATCCATACAGGCAGAATTCAATTCTCAATCTAACACTTTTTTCTACCTATATATTTTAAAAGATTAAATCAAACTCACCTTTTATTAAAAACGTTGCAACAACGCATTTCAAGTAGCGAACAAACAACGGAGGCATCGTGTTGCTTACAGAGCTTAAACTTTTATAATACAAAACTCAACTTGACACACTTTTATTATAGAAACTTCATTTATTATAGACGCATCATATTCCTTCATTAATTTTGAAATATTAACTAAAACTTTAAACAAACTGCTAAACATATTCATTCGTTGGCAATAAAAAGTTATTGTCTGTTATTTTTCTGTTCTAGAAAAAAAAAGATAACTTCATATAAGTAATAAAGTATTTACAACGTTCATAAAAATATGTGATTAACGACGCGGGCTAAAGTTGCGTACGTATGGCGTTTGCTACGACATCGCGTAGCGACAGCGGGCGCGGCGTTCGTAGCACTGAAACTTGCTACGGAGCTACGCGGCCCGCACGACGATGCTACGGTGGGGAGATGAGCTCACCACCAATGAGTTTTATCGATAAATAAATGGTTTTGTAAAATAAACATTCTTAAACTCTGTGTAATATAATATGTATATAATAAGCAGCATTGTTTAGATTTTGTTGTTGAATTTTAGATAACGACGTGTTGTGTTGGAAAATTTTGTAAGCTCAAATTACATTAATTCAATAATTAATGTAATTTGAGCTTACAAAATTATAGGTACTTTCCTTGTACCCACGTAGCTCAATAGCTACGTGAGTACAAGAACAAGGAAAGTAAAATTCCATTAATTATTGTTGAATGTTTTATTCTGCGCATTTTAATAGGCTTCTGGAATTGAAGCCACTTAGCCGGAAGAAAGTTGTTGCCTGCAGGGACAGTCATGCTGAGTGGACAGAATAGTCCGATTGGAAAACAATAGAATGGAGGACAATGTTATCAATTCCCTTGACGTATTCCTTCGTCACTTTGGCAGGCTCCGGTAAGTAAGAATTAAGATATCAGAGGGGCAATTCTCATAATTTTAAGTACGTTCACAGTGATCTCAGTCTCATTCTGTCAAAAATACCTCTAATTTCCCTACATTTTGACCACTTTTTGACATTTGTTTGTCGCAAAAAGAAATAAACCGAACTTATATTATATTTTGAACTGTTTAAAACTTACGCTACCATAGCACTTGAAAGATTCTTTCCAACAAATAAAAAAGTTAGGGTCTCAGTATTCTCGAGCCACTATCGTGTTATTTAGTTTTTCAATTTACTGTTCTTCTTGTGTACCTACTTGCAGCAATAAATTCAAGTTTGTAGAGATTACTTTGCACTCTACTCGTTTAATGATCAGAGGGGCAAATATGTAGAGAAGCATGGGCAACTCTCGTAATTTTAAGACCGTTCACAGTCTGATCTCAGTCTCAATCTGTCAAAAAATACATCTAATTTCACTACCTTTTTTTGTCGCTGAGATGAGACTGCGACTACATTTTGGACGTTTTAAATTACGAGAATTGACCTTCTGATATATTTAGTTTCACAGTATTCAATGCAATTTCAGCCAACAACAGTTTTGCTGAAGTAATAGAGATAATTGCTTTAACAAAAATTGTTGTGTTGTTTTTACGACGTTGTTAGCAGGTATTCTAATGTAATTGTTGTAGATATCGTTGTTATGGTTGTATTTGAATTTTAATTGCTCTTTTAACGTGATAGCAAGGTACTTGTAACTTATTTGTATTTGTTATTTTACCTGTGAATTTCTATCAGTGTTCTTTATTAGTTTCTTTTCTATTTAAGATCATTCATTGATGCATCTTTTTGCATGTGTTTTGGGCTTATAATGTATTATTGTCTTTTTGAGGGGTCTGACGCTGCCTCCATGTCGCACACTTGCGCGTGCTAAGTCCCCAGTACCACATACTCTGGCCGCACATAATGATCTTTTGGACTCTAATCCAACAAACGATATGTTTGTGGACGAATGGACGAAGATTTTGTCGGCATGTCAGAAGTACTGTGAGAGGGATTTATGAAAGTGTTGTTTACTTGATGATTTTATCTTTTGTGTTTCTTTTATTTTATCTTGTGTTTCGTGTATATACAAATTGTGTCTTTAATTTCTGTAATTGGTTTTAAACCGTTTTAATTAAAGAAATATATATTTTTTAAATGTATCATCCTTGTTCGGCTACAGATGATCCCATGTTATATACTCCCAAGTACTAGCCTATAACTAATTAAGTATGTGTAACCCGTTGTATTATTTTTGGTGAAATAAATAAATAATTATTAAAATTAAATAGCTAAAAGGTTGTTCAAATGATTGTGAACGGTGTCCATAGATTGAGCAAAAGGTTATCAACTTCTGTTGTATTAATTTAATTGGCAATAGTCCCTATCATTACGTGATCTAAGCCGACATTAGTTAGCAGTTTTAGATAAGAGCTTTTGTGCTCGCAGGACCAAAATATGTACTAACTATGGAAAACAACCCTAGGTTCCAAGGTTGCTTGAAAGAGGTCGCAGAAACCGATAAGACGGCCTGTTGTATGTTTTGTAGTATTAAATATATTTTCTTTTGTTATGTACATATATCCTGGTGTACAGACGCCAGCAGGTCAAGCTACCCGAAACTGTCAAATTTTCCCAATCAACCTTGAACCTTAATGTTTTAGCGTAAAGTTGAAAATCTATTAAAGAAATTTGACAGATTGTAGTAGCTTGATTTGCTGGGTCTGTACAATAAAGTATTAGTAAATAAACAAAGAAAATCAATTACTTAAACAGTTCTGACTGATATGAAATCTAATATGATATTTAGTTGAAGTACCTATGAATAGGAAGAAGATAATACCAGTTTTAATTAACTTTTTCAACATAAAATATTTTATCATCAAAATCAATTCTCGGAAAGAAATGTTATGACGTAGCATGTGGAAACTCAGGCTAATTCATAAAATTTTATTTTTTGTGTTTCTGAAATTTAATAAAATAGATAAGTAAGTGTTGTGCTGTGTTAGTTTGAGTGAGGGGTGTTGGGCGTGTGTGTGTTGTTCATTGAAAAATATCGCAATGATTTTTCCTGCATACAGTTTAATTTAGTTTTCACGGAACAGAAAACATAGCTCAGGCGATTAGTTTTTGGAATTCGATTAAAATGCAATATTCGATAGTCCGTTTTTGTTGAATTTTTACGAATACCTTGCTCATATTATATGGCTATTCATCGAAAATGTGTTTGCAACATTTTTTTTTGCGGTACTTTCCTTTTGAGAACGTGAAATCAATGTAAAACAGACTTTATAATTACTAGTTTCTACCCGGGGCTTCGTCCGCATGAAGTTTCTTGCTTGCTTATAACATGACACTTAGCAATACTGTAGTTTCCCATTAGAAAAATGTAGTGAAAATTTATCGAAATCGGATCAGTTTTTTCTGAATCTGTTCCGAAGATTACCCCCTACAAACTCATAAAGGGGATTGATGACTTTTATATTGAGTCTGACATACCTACTTTGAAAGGTAATATCTCGGAAACGTGACACTTAAGGGCGTTTGGTCTTATTACATTTTCTGTTTGATGTCAGCTATTGACTTATATAAGTTCCATGCGTGGCCGCTATTTTGACAAAAAAACAAAATAGCGGACAGATAGTATTGCACCGAATTGGAGAAATAGTTTAAAAGATTTTTGTACCTACCTTGGTGGGTCGTAGGTGTGTACCAATATGTACATTACTTACCTATTTTTTTTTTTTTTGAGGATGGGAAATCACCAAATGACTCCTCCCGCTCTGGGTGGAGCAGAAGGGAGTGTCAGACTCTTACTGACTAAAACCCACCCGTGTTCCTTCCTTAGCCCTTTATGTTCCAGGGCAGCGGTAACCCTTTCGGACGATCCCGCTACCCTGGCAGATACATTACCTATTACTACTTTTTTTTTTATTGCAATCGATAAATCGAAATTGAAATGAGAAGATGTTATGAAACTATTAACTAACATGAAATAACTAATAACTGAAATAATTAAAATCAAATTGCAAAATAAATTCATTACTTAAATCGCAATCATCTTTAAATTAATTAAAATCAATATAAATTAAAATCCAGAAATTCATTAAAATCATAAAAAATAAAATAATTTTCCTGTACATTTACCTATTACAGGGAAATTATTTGTTAAGTAAATTGGTCCTAAGTAAATTTTTAGTGTAATAACAGTTACACCGTGTTAACAGTTAGAGTAACAGATCTTGTCCTACCTACTGATGATAGGATAATTAATTTATATTTATATATTTTTTTATGATTTTAATGAATTTCTGGATTTTAATTTATATTGATTTTAATTAATTTAAAGATGATTGCGATTTAAGTAATGAATTATTTTGCAATTTGATTTTAAGTATTTCAGTTATTAGTTATTTCATGTTAGTTAATAGTTTCATAACATCTTCTCATTTCAATTTCGATTTATCGATTGCAATAAAAAAAATTAAATGCTAAAATTAAATTCGCATTTAAATTATTGATTGCAATAAAGAATATATCAAATGTATAAATTAAATTTCAATATTAATATTCAATAAATAAATTAAAATTTTACTATACATAGATTTAAAATAAAAAATCATGCATGCATGAGCCCCTCAAGTAGTGAGGGTGAAGAATTCCTCCAGAAACTATTAACTAATATGAAATGTAAGCAAACAAAAAAAATAATGTAACAACTTCTTCTTAAATTATTTCAATGTACAAAATGTAAACACACTCATGTAAAAATGTTAATTTATTCTTCAATGCATGACATAAAATGCTTTTTATTTTATTATTTCAGTTATTTAATTTTAGTTTTAGTTATTATAGTATTATTGTGGCATGTATTTTAATCTTTGGTTACTAACATAATTTTTCAGTATAAACATAAATATGGATCACTGTTTCTGAATTAAATAGATAAATAGCCATTTGAAAAGTTATTTTTTTGTAACTACATGAGATGGGTAACTATTACAGAGGAATTAGGAGATCCTGATTCTTGAAGGACAGAAACTAAAAATATACCCTAACCAACTTTACCATTTTTCGAAAAATCCCAAAGAAAACGAAACCGCTTAGCCCCAGTGAAGTGAGCGTGTAATAACGAGCTCTAGAACTCCAGAAAGCTAGAAACCAATTAACGGGGGTCGCGTTGTCGAAGCGGCAAACCCGTCCACTTACCGATTTGCCGGCTACCGCACTCCTATACCGCTCTTAATCGCTCAGCTGATACGGGTAATTATCACGTTCGGAGCTAGGAAGCTATAATAATAATATAATAATAATAATCCTTTATTTCACCAAAAGCCATCACATTACAGTATCCAAAGACTAAGAGAATATAAGGCTTATAACTAGGTCACAATAGTTTTAGTTCTCTGACTCCTAAACTAGATGTAGGTGCCTGTGTCTTAGGAGCCAGTGATTCTTCGTTAGAAACAAAGCCATATTATATTAAATCGGGACGTTTCAACAATAAGCAAATGGTGTAAAAGAAAACAGGATATATTTAATGTAAGAAATACAAATGCAAGAGGTTTTAGTGTGCTGTGGTGAATTAATGTAGGGTCTGAGTGTGTGTGTGTAGAGAGTAACTGTAGGATGTGTGTGAGTGTATGTAGTGAGTAGATGTAGGAAGAGAGTAGTGAGACAGAATAGGGTGTGGCCAATACACAATCGTTTCTGGTTAAATTTAGATTCGTATAGTTCGTTCTCATTGTAAATTACCCAGTAGAAGATCCTCAGTTTTGTCATAACACTGAGGATCTTCTACTGGGTAATTTAATAATTTATTTTAGCTGGTTAAAAAACTAAACAATTTAAAACTAGACCAGTAGAATTTTTCTTATTATAAATCTACATCACCTGTTACTACACATAATGTATTACAATAAACTCGGAGGCCAACTTACACCATAAATCACCACAGACATTTAGCGCTAAACGAATTTAAGACATCGTTCTATTTCTGTTGGAAGAAGACAAAGACCGAATGATGTTTTAAATACGTTTAGAATTAAACGCATTTAGTGATTTGTGGTGCAAGTGAGCCCTGAAAGTATCATCGTATTAAGTATTTCATCATCACCATCACCTCAGCCGAAAGTCGTCCGCTGCTGGACACAGTAGACATTCCCCAAACATCGCCACAATGACTAATCCTACACTTTACACATCCGGCGGATTCCGCAACTTTAGCCTTCCGGTACGCGGTCGCCCCTCCAGAACTTTTGGAACCACTAAACCCCATCGGCGGTTTTTTACTGAAATGCTATAATTAACTTTGCGAACCGAAGGACCAAAATGAAACTCTCAAACTAGAAACAGAGTTGTGACATGCCACGTGACTTCCGTGAAGCTTGCGGGTCACATTTTGTCGCGTGTTGAGTCACCTTTGAACACGTGTGGAAAACATGCGATACCTAAGTGAGAAATATATAAACTTTCACCCTGTTTTTGCCGACGAACTAAGCACGTCTCCATATGAAAAACTGGTTCTTTTAGGAAATAAGCGGTGCGTATTATAAGATGTTAGTACCCGATTTATCCACTTTACAGGTGTGGCATATTTTTACGTAGGTAGGTGGGTGGGTAGGTCTGTACGTCACAAATGCTCATTACCTAAGTAAAACAACTAGTTATTAGGGAGATTCTTGAACTTTGAAGATTCTTGGTGTTATTGTAATCCATTATTAATGTAGCTGTCGTCCCTTCAACTAAGATAAATATGGTTGTATGAGAAGGTTTACCAAGGTTCCAGACGTGAAATTGTAGGCCCCAAATAGTTGAACACACGACCTTTCGTGGGACTGGAGAACTAATAGGTATCAGAATTGTAAACATACACATTTGTTAGAACTAATAGCTTTTCAAAACTGGACTGGACTTACATCACAAGTTCTATTTTCATACTACTTATACAAAGCAGTAAAATACACAAAAAAAATATTATAAAAAAAAATACTTCATAAAATATTAATATTATTCAAACTTACATACAATTGGGTTCCGGATTAATAGAATAAATTTAAAATAATAAAACTTTAAAACAAATGCCAAAAAATACCTAAAATATTTTTACATCGAGATGACTACATAAGGTTAATATGGACAAAATAACCTTACATATGTACCTAATAGAAGAACCTACCTAAGTACATAAGTAAATACTGTATCACCTAGCAATTCCATTAACGGTAACCGAACCCTTTTTCTATTTATTTTGTGAATATAAAATTGGTCGTAAAATTCAATTTCGTTAAATTTATTTGAAGCCTTTTTGGGTTATTTTATTATCAATGATCTTTTGATAGTTACTGAATAGAGTTCGTTTAAACTTTATTTTTATGAAAATCAAGGGGTACATTTTTATTATACGTTTTCAGCAGCATAAATAATGTACAGAGATATGAGTTACTTTAGTTACCTACTTGTCCAGTTCAGGTATCTAAGTTGCAATTTTAACTACATATTTTTACACACTCATGATTTACACTCAATTCGTAGTTGTCAGAAACAACAATCTGTCCGAATTGTGGGTATGATTGACATGATTCAATGAAACCTAAAATAACTCAAACTAGTAAGTATCATATTATGCTCAGGTGTTCCCACTTTGAACCTACGGCTCTCCGTAAGAATACCTCGTACCCTCAGTCAGAAATTAAATATTTTCGCTCAGTTCATACTTTATTACCTACATCACTTTAGGAGTCTGTTTTCATGGTAAACACCACACATCCTCGTTATCTTGAAGGTCAACTTCTGGTAATTAATGGCACATATCGCCTTTCTCCGACCATTAGGTACCCATGATAATATTTGCTTTGTATAATTATAGCCGAAAGTTAATGTTATTTTTCCTTAGGATTCTATCAATTGATGATTAATTAATGTTGGTGTACTTTACCAAACCAAAGCAAAGCTTCAAAATCAACCCCTCACTTTAAATTTTATTGATGTTTTAATTAAAACGGCAACGGTTTCTCGGTGCAGCTGGCTTTCCTCTTGTAATGGGATCCAGGAGTTTCTCTGACAAGGTTCCAACAGTAATCTGCGAGCATAGCAGGCTCCCATCTTCCTTGGTTACGTTAACCGATTGCAGCTGCATCTTGCTAAAAGCGTTTCCCATTTTGATCGTTAACTGAACCCATATTTTCGGGGAAAAAATCCAAATGTGAATGAAGCAAATGCAATTTTAATGATACAGGGTGACAGGGACATCGAGCCGTTGGTCCCGGCTGTCATTCGTGGATCTTTGACAGTCTTTACGGGTAGTCAGAAGCCCGAAATTCTGACAACCAGTCTTACCAAGGGGTATCGTATTACCCAGTAACTGGGTTGTGGAGGTCAGATAGGCAGTCGCTCCATGTAAAATACTGGTATTCAGCTGCATCCGGTTAGACTGGAAGCGGACCCCCATAGTTGGGAAAAGGCTAGGCAGATGGATGGTGGCAGGGACATCGACGCGCAACCTGTTACCATGGATTCAGCACAAGATTGTAAACACTCTTACGTCGATAGACTTCATCGGTTATTTAAAAAAAAAAAAGTTAGCTTTTCTATACATTTTGACCGCGTAGGTATTGCATTTTCCTATGAAACCGCAGATTTTCTTTTTTTTTTGTTAACCGACAAAATTTCTACACTAGGGGTCTAACATTATGTGCTTAATTCATGGTTACAGGTTGAGCGTCGATGTCTCTGCCACCCTGAATATTGCATCCCATTTTTAACCGACTACTATAAAAGGAGGAGGTTCTCAATTCGAATGTTTGTATTTTTTTTTGTTTTTTTTTATGTTTGTTCGCGCATAACTCCTATACTTCCCAAATGGTCCCATAGAAATTTCATCAAAAACGGTTCAGTAGTTTGGTTTTTAAACCAAAATTACTGGTAAAAATTACAACTTCAAAGTGAAAAATAAAAAATAGTGTCGTTTTTGGAAGTCAGTTGATTTTTTTTGCAAAAAAGTTTTTATAGGGTAGAAGACTGAAGTTCAACATCAGTTTTATTCTTTCGCGAAAGTCAGCGGATTTGTTGTTACCAAGGAAATTTTCTTGTCACACCAATAAAAGCGTACGTTCCACGCTTGTTCTTCAGTATGGTTAAGGGTAGATGTAAAAGATGAATCTTCAATCAGCTTTTTTGTGTCCGGACCTACGAATACCCTCTTTGAAAGCCTCACTAAGCTTGGAAAACTTTCGCTTTTCTCCGCTTCTAGACGCGATATCAAAAGGATAAAATGCCTACAGATATTTATTATTAGTCAACCTCAATATGAAACGATATGAACCAATTCAGATAACTAGTGTTTTTAATATACCTATACGATTATTTCTGTTTTTTTTTTATTGGATTTTGTATATCGTCCTCAAAACATGTGCCGATACAAATGTACTCTGTACAGCACCCTAATTGCGTAACCCACGATCAATCGGAATCGGTTTCATTTTGACAGTTCAACAACATTCATTGCGTTATTTACGTGTTGAGCAGACAAATTTTTCGAACTTATGAAGCAATGGATTAGCATTTTGCTTCAAAATGATTCTGATTCCGATTGATGAGTGTGTTACGCAATTAGGGTGCTGACGTAGCTTTACTTAAAACAATTGTATTAAAGGATTAAAAAAGAGAAATGCTCCATAAATTATTTAAGACTTCTCATTAACGCCTCCATTTTGTTTCGTACATCAACGTAGTTCTAAGCATAGGTTTACCGTCAGCGTGCTCGTGAAATCGATGGAACATGTGGAAAGAACTGCCAATTGCTTGTTAGGGTTTTTATGAAAAAAGGGCAAAGAAACTGTGTCCGTATGGATTGAGGAGCCAGGTCTCATATTTAAATGCGGGTACTAATATTTGATAGTAAATTAGCCGTTTTTGTAGACCTGAACTTGGAATTGGACGTAAAACCCTTAAAAAATTACAGGACGTTCAAGGTGACACCTCACTTCAGACGTCTGAACCGGAGCATTTGGAATCACCTCAAAGATCAGAGAACTCAAAAACTAGGCGATGGATTTCTGTATTAATTTGGTTTTACTTTACAAAATAAATACGGAATTTGAGTAGACTAATAATGCCTTGATTTGTCATAAAAACTAGTAGTAGTATATTTTTATTTCATAATTTACATATAGTAAGGCAACAATGTATAGGCCTCCATGACTACACAAATATAAAGTTATAATCAAATAACTAGATTAACCCTTTCTAATAATATCAGGAAACATAACTTACTTGTAGTTGAAATTAGTTTCAGTATTTCACACGAAAGCAACGTGACAAAAATCCCTGTACCTATTTATCAGTTAGGCCCCGAACACACGTTCACGTAGCGAATAAATATGTGCGTAACACCAATAAAGTAAAATAAATCCATCTAAAAGTCCATTAAATATAGGAAAAAAAGAAATCCTTACGAACAGCCGTTCCCGTAATAAAAATATAATGGATTTACGAACCCAACGTGTAGTGTAACGAAATTCTGAGTTTACCAATAACATTGGAAAGGTCAAGCATCTGGATTGTTAGTCGTAAAAGTACCTAAAAGTATACCTGCGTACAATAAGACCAGAATATGTAAATGTTGGTTATAAAACATCTGCGACGCTCACGTTCGGAGGATGTATCAATATTTATAAATGTCATATCATACAATTATGTACCGGAGGAATATGCCCAGATAAATGGGTTACATTTTTAAAAGGTTTTGACAGATAGTCGCTTCTAAAGGCTCGCTCATATCGTCTCCCGGGTGTCGTTAGAATTTCCGAGAGTTTTTTATAAAAAGATGGCCACCTGCAGATTCCTTGCATTTGTTTATTTACTATGAAGATACAGCAGTAGCCTTACACTAATGAAAAGCCTAAAAGTGACGGTTCTATGTTACAGGTTTGGATTCCGCACTTAGTCCTTCAAGTGGACCATTGTGCGTGGGCCATGGCGGACGTTGGTAATTATTCCAGCCAGCCCCACCTCCTTTCAGAAATTCATTAAGTCTCCTGGCCTATTGAGAACATCTGTGTAAGATCTGGGTGTCCCGATGGTTTCTGACCTAATCTGGGTGACGCCTGTGCACGCAAAGAGCACATGCGCGACGGTTCTATCAGCCTCCATGCAAGCTCTGCACAGGGGGCTGTCCGTTATGCCTATTGTGTGGAAGTGTTTGCTTAGCGAGCAGTGTCCCGTGATGGTCCCCGTCACCTGGCGCGGGCCTTTCCTGTGCAAGCGTACTAACCGTTTGGTTAGCTTGCCATCTAATGATGGCATGGCTTCCTTGGATTGCCTGCAGCCCGGTGACGAGGTCCACCAGCTCTCTGCTTGTGTGTGGGTGTGCTTCGGTAGTCACCTGCGTAGTTGATTGAAGGAGATGGGCACGACAGGTTCCGGTCCACAGACTTACATGCTGGATGCCCTTCTGGCCAGCTCGTCAGCCGCGTCGTTACCTAGCGACTCACTGTGTCCTTTTATCCACTGTAGTGTCACTGTGTTGGGGTTCGATACAGTAATTACCTGTTCAAGCGCCTTGTGACATTCTAGTATTAGAATACTGACGGTTTCTAAAATTCAATTTAATATTATATCTCATTTCTTTGTGTTAAATATTTATGAGCGGTTGTCATGTTGTCATGTTTGATGTTATTAGAAAAGGTACCTAACACGAAAATGAGATTTAATAGTAGATTTACTCACTCAACCTTTCAAGGGTCAGTCTTCTCGACGAACGGTTAAGATGCCAAGGGGCAAAACACAGTTAAGTTATTTGCATGGTAAAGTAGGGACCCATCACCATCATCCCATTATCTTTAATTTATTTAGAAGGTACTCTATAAATCTGGTTCAAAACAACCGAACGGTCGTCACTCCAAAACACGTATGAAAAATCTGTCCGTCGGCACACTTGCTAACGAGCTTTCATCCGTCCAGTCCCGGATCAAAGCCAACGTGAATAACAACTTTGAAAACTATACAAATCATGTAGATTAAAAGATGACCTTGTATTTGCAGCAATTTGTCACAACAGTCACAACTTCGTCCAAGTGTTTATTGAATACTTTGGCACAGTTACAAAATAAATAATACATAATAGAAGATAAACTAGATTACCATTTATAAAACACATTTTTTATTCTCATTTATCTCATTGTTATACCCAAACTGGCTGTTGTACGCGACATCTTCTGCGTGCATTTTTATTTTTATCAATTTTTTTTTATACAATTATCCAAATGAAAAGTAGACCACGTCCTTCTCGTGGACCCAGGCTCTAATCTATTTACAAATTTGATAACAATAACTTCAGGGGTATAGGCGTGAATAGGTAACAGACAGACACAGTTACTATATAATATTAGTATTGATTATACTCTCGAAACTGAATACTAAACACAATTTCGAAACAAAATCCATACAATGTTTTGCTTGTTCACTGTCGCGAAAAGAGCCGCTAATGCAACGAGCGGCGATGTCGTGTTCCGTGTAGCGTGCCGGCTGTTCTAGCGGAAAACCGATCAATTAACAAAGGCCTGACCACGAAGGTTGATACTCTTTTGCTAAATTAATAGTCTACAATTAAAAGGTCAGTAGAAACTGTGTTGTGGTCCTTGTGGGCGGAGAGCTGATAAGCATTATGTACTACTGACTTTATTTTGCTGTCAATTCTTGTATAGCCAAAACTTATACCTGACTACCACAAAACAGTGTTTATCAGTTGTTTAGGCTAAACACCTTTTAAACACGACATAATTATATGGACTTTGACATAACACTGACATTAAACACTCATTCAACAAGTGTTTAAGTTTTTGTAGTAAGAGCCATAATGTTAAATTATTTTAGACACATTTTGATGAGATGTTAAACACAACAAACAAAAGATACATAGTAAAACAAAAATTAAAATTGAAAAAATAATAATTAAAGATATAGTGCAATAAAATAGCGCTAGGAACTACACTAGGATACCCTGTGTCGTGGATCTAGTTATTTTGGCGTTAACGACACAGACTAAACGAAGGTTGCTTTAAGATTGTGTAAAAGAGTCTCAGAAACACAAAGGGTTGATTTTATCGCCGGAGACAGATGGTACCGATCGTACGGAGGTAAGTCACGAGCATAAAACATTATTTGAAGTTCATAAAGGTCACACAAGAAACGACTTGCTCTAACATAACTTAAGAAAATAAAATACTAAAAAATTTAAAACAAAATGGCGTTCAAGGGCTGCCAGTTTAAAAGGCGCGCAATTACACAGGTGAAAGAATTTCCAGGAGATATTTGCATTATTAATGCTCTTTGCAGAATTTATTTTGATGAAAACTTTATCATAAATTAATAAGAACGCTGTGAAAATGCACTTTCTGCTCCATCAGGCGGTAACACTGTAATTAATCCCTTTGAAGGAAACGCGAAATGTTCTAGGAATTGTTGTTGACGAACAGTTCATTTAATTTACAATTTTGTTGCTTATTGTCAGTAGCGTGCGACTGTTATAATGTGAATCATTAAATCTTAACTTTATAATTAGCATTAGCTTTTGCCCGCGGCTTCGCTCGCGTTAAGTTAGAATTTGAATCATGATCCGAAAGACACGTGGTGCCATCTATTATCATAATAACGTTATTGTCGTTTTCCTCGAGAACAGCACTTTTTTTTGGGATGAAAGGTACTTACCCTATGTCCGTTTCTGTACACCTGACAACGTATATGCGAAATTTCAGGATAATCTGTTCAGTGGTTTAGGCGTGAAAAGGTAACAAACAAACTTACTTTCGCATTTATAATATTAGTTAGGGTTTGTTGTCAATTTACTTGTAAAATAGCCGGAATAATACCTTGCTATAGACCTCTACGAAGGTATTATTCCGGCTATTTTACAAGTAATATAATGCTTGACAGAACTATGACTGAGCAGCTTATGGTCAACTGATGTCCGCAAGCTAAGACTTGTAGCTTACAGTCTACTGGTGACCGAAAAACTACGATGTAGCATCTACTGACTTGTGAGTTACTTACGCTGTAGCTGCTTTCGATTCCGGGGTCCACCAGCTACGTCGTAGCAACTTATGTTTCCGAGATCTACTAGCTACGACGTAGCAGTTTTTAATCTACTGATTTTTGCAAGCTACGACGTAGCAGCGACGTAACGTAGAAGAGCAGTGTCGGCCCAGTGGTAATGGCCGCGACTTACGAATTATAGGTCGTAGGTTCGAACCCAGACAGGCGCATTACTTTGTGTAAATTACTTCATCAACACTGCTCTCAAATCGGTGAAGGAAAACATCGTGAGGAAAGCGGCATGTTCTAGAACCAAAAATTCGGAGACATGTGACATCTACCCATCCGCACTGGGCCCGCGTGGTGGATTATGGCCTACTCCCTCTCACCGAGAGGAGGCCTGAGTCCCAGCAGTGCAGCAGTGGGAACATTATAGGCTGATTAGGTATGTATGTATGTACCTATGACGTAGCAGCTTATGATTCCTACAGATGTCTCCTGTTGATTCCTCCTGTCCAGATGATTCCTGTAAACTACGACATAGTAACAATTAATGATTCGTATAGATGTTCGGAACCTATGTAGCAGCGTGGACAGCTCGCACGCTACGGCACAGCCACTTGCAATCTACTGATTCCCACAATCTACGACGTAGATAAACAACATTAGAAGCCAAAAATACAATCCTACCCCACGCTACAAATGTTTGTACCGCCATCAAGAAACCCATAAAATTAAGTAACGGCCGTAACAATATTTGAGAAACGTAATCTTCAATTAGAGCAATGGTGACGCCGCCTCAAGTTAGATCCGAGCGAATTAAAAATACATTTACTTAGGTCAAGTCACTTGTTATCTCCTCCGTTAAGTTGAGGATTACCGACGGATTCGCAGGCGCAATAATTTATCTTAGTTTTTAAAAAGTATTTACTTACCAATCCACCTTTAAAAGTTAGGGACAAACGAAACTGTGAACGAACGAACAAAGAAAATGTGATTTCAATTTGTTCATGCAAAAGGTAAAAAGGTGATTATTCTGAAAGGTGTTTTAGTATTTTTAACTAAGTTAGAGAGGATAACAAGTATAAATAAAATAATGTACAGTCGAATGTAATGAACGTCTGTGGTAACACTTTGACCTTGAGCTGGCCTTGTGTAGTATGGAGTTGGAACAGAATGAGTGGCCAGACTTATACCGGTTTTGTTACCACTGATGGGCAGCGTACTGTTAAATCCAATGAGGGATAGCGGTGATTCCGTTTATCCACCCCAAAAAATCCACCCTAAGTTGGATACGCATAATACCGTTTCTTGGTCTTTTAGAAATAGGCTAGTTAATTCCCAAGGCGTAATAAAGTCTAGAAATCTTAAACCTTCTAATAACAATTTAAGGATTAGAAAAGTTAAAGACGATTAGAGTCGAGTATTATAATTTCAACCACCTTGTTTACGCACTACTTAATTGTTACCTAGTTGTTTTTTTTATTTCATCGCTAGAGAGAATCCTCGAGAAAAGCTACAGTTTTTATAAGAAATCCGAAGAACGACTACAAAATATCACCCTTATTTCGTCGCGTTGATCATAAAGTGTTACTGATAAAAGAAATATTATGTCGCAGTTACTTTCAAGACCAGATTTTGTAAACATTTCCTGGTCTTAAATTGGAACAGCGAAATACTCACAATGGAAATGCCTTCAACGACATACATTGCGTTATTTACGTTGTTGCACAGACGAATATTTTAAATACATGAAGCAATGGATTTGCAGTTTCCTTCCAAATCTTTCGGATTGTTATTGAAAGTGTGTTACGCAATTAGGGTGTAGTGCATTTCTTCTATTCTTTATTACAGTGACGTTTAAATGCTAAATATCATTACATCACATTACAATATTACCTTCCATAACATCGCATTGTTTTGGAAAATTATTAAGACTAAAACTACGAAATTAATTCTGCAATGTTACTCCGACGTTCACCTTTAGTTACCACTTTGTACCACCTGGGCCTACGCACACTATAATACCTAATCTCAACGATGCTATAAACTTATGAAATCATGAACCAGTTGTACCTTTACCTATAGTGAAATACTCAGGTACGCTAGTTTTACAGACGTCCGGAACGGATTCATTACTGATTGACCATGACCTTAGCTGACTCAAACTATGTATACTTTTTTTGGTTCTTTTATTACTTTTGATAGAGGTCATGTTAAATTAGGGGCTCGTGGCTAAATGATAACAGCCGCAGGGGTCAATTGAAGGCTAAGCGATGCTTGCCGCAGTCGGTTCGTGGATGGGTGACCATCCATTACATATTGAGACCCCTCCTTACCTCGGAAACTGCGTTAAATCCCTGCTGACATTCGTAGATCTTTGACATTCGTTACGGGTAGTTAGAATCCAAAGAGTCTGACAACCAGTCTTACCAAGGGGTTACCCAGTTACCGGGTTGTGGAGGTCAAATAGGCAGTCGCTCCATGTAAATATACTGGTATTCAGCTGCATCCGGTTAGACTGGAAACCGTCCCCAACATAGTTGGGAAAGGGTAAGCCAGATTGATTGGTAGAGGTAATTTCAAGTAAGGAGCCTTTTGGTACATAGGTACAGTCACGAGCAAAAGTATGTATACACTCGGCCTTATTCAAAAGCGTTTTACTCCTTTATTTTTTAATTAAATTTTATGTTGTTACGAACATAGCATTGTGGAAACCATACGTTTATGTAATGTGTCGTATTTCAATGTTGCATTCGTTATTTCACGAAAAAAACGCAATTGAAAATTGGTGCTCGTGACTGTACCTATGACAGTCGCCAGTTTAGGACTTCTCTGAAGGTCACTCGCAATTGTAGGTATAGGTAGGTGGGCCTTGTGACTTACATTGAAGTGTCGTGGTAAATGAAAGACATTAGGACTCGGTGACGTCTCGATTTATTGTGTGTTCACATAGACTGAGCGTACACGATCTTAACATAATGCTTACTTAGCTAATCCTGAATAAGGTGTGGTTACACACATACATAATAATACTTACGATACTTGCTTACACACACTACATCATGACGAGTGTTGTCACCTTTCCTTACTCATTATTTTAGCTTTTACAATCCGATTTTGGCAGTTTCATTCAGCAGTAGTTAGCCGGGTAACTGGAAATAACAGAAGAGAACATTACATCGCTAATATTTCAAGTAAATACCTACTTATGGCATCTAATGAAAATTTAAGGAGTCAGTCGTACTTTTAGCATTTCATCATAAGTATTGTGACGTAAATGTGTATTTATGTGTTTGTGTGTTAGTGATAAAAATACTGGAGTTTTTGTTCTTGAAATATCTCAAAATAAACAAGTAGCATACTAAGTGAGATATATTGCTACCATTTAATCAAATGTTTCAAGAAAAATAAAATCCATGCGTTTTACGTGATTTGATTTTTACTCTGTGAATAGGATTACCTACTCGTTGGCAATAATATAATATATAGCTTGAATAATATTATAATGTTTTTACTATTATAATATTATGACTAGTATATAGTACCTACATAGTTATTCCACTTGGATGATCTTCATTTACCTATTTTCTGTAAATATTTTCCGTTTGTAAATAGTTAATTATATAGGTACTTAAAAGGAAAAAGGGCCTTTGATGCCGTAATTAATAATGTTTCTGAAAAAAAAACCAAATGGTACCTATTTAACAAATATTTAAGTTTTTTTTTCATAAATATATGATTTTTTTTCCATTAGCCTATATTGTCCCACTGCTGGGCAAAAGCCTCCCCCACAATCTTTCACCTTTCCTTGTGCTGGGCCTTCTCCGTCCAATCAGGAACGAGTCCAAATATATGATCATATTTGACATATTTCGTAATTATTTGGCCTTGGTACCTCTTGTCAGGGAAGGCTTTTAACAAAAACCCGGTTCATCCCAGATTCCATAGTCAGGTAGATGGCGTCTACCAATAGATTTCAATCTACCAGCTAAGACGCCAACATCTACAAAAAGGTTTAAATTCAAAGTAACATTCTATTTAAAGGTTATCGCTACGAAATTGTTAATACAAAATCAGGCCAAGGTTTTGTTCGGCCACCACAACCAAAGAAGCGAGAACTTTGCGGTACGGGTATCAGACAAATCTATTAGGAATCGCAAGGGTTAAGCCGGTTTACGTCTTTAGAGGTTTCAACTTTAAATAGGAGGTTAATAGAATTGAATCTAATGTGGATTTATTCATCCTTAAAATTGTTGAAAACTCCAATTAACCTTTGAAGTCCAATTTTACCTTTTGGAAATTCTACGCCACGTGTAAGCAATGTTGAAGGTCCGCGGGGTAATTGCGTAACATACTGATAGTAGGAATGCCTTTCATTTTGGCGGTTCAACAACATTCATTGCGATAATTACGTTGTTGAGCAGATAATTTTTTCGAACATATGAACAATATAGTGTGGTACGCAATTAGTGTGCAGGTTTTACTTCTACAAGTGCCTTCTAGAAAGGGATCTAAAAGATGAAGACCCAAAAAAAAACAAATTCTTCCAAAGAATTCCGACTGATCTTGTGTGCCTACTAAATGATATAGGCAATAAATTAAGCCCGGGTGATACCTGCTTTTTTATGATAACACTGTATTAAATTACTTTTGCTTCTCGTCATCAATCACTTTCGATATCTTGGCAGGCATTAACAGTATAAAGATGGTGTTGGTAAACGTATCGAATTTTGAGACACGTTTTTGGCGTGTAGTATAAATTACAATGTAAACATTGGTAGGTATGTCTTTACTTTGACATAACATACGAATACCATCACGCCTCTATTATTCGCAGCTTTATGCAGAGTGTAGATACTAAAGTTGTCAAAAAATAAAAGGCCCTTTTTGACATTTGAGAATGCGTTCTTGACACCTGTCAGTTTCATACAAACGAATACGTGTTTTGCGAATTTGATCTTTATTAACTACTAGAACTGTCAATGTCAAAACGGGCCTTTAATTTTTTGAAAACTTTAGTACACTCACGTTTCGTCAGTTATGTTAAAGTCCCATGTAACAGGGGGGAACCTATTGCCATCAACCAGACACAAATCCAGACTCCGGGCTGCTACCGAGAAATTCCAGATGAAACAACTCAATGACACTTTACCGGAACCGGGAATCGAACCCTAGGAGTCTAGGACCTAATGCTCAACAGTAGAGTTTGCGACCACTAGATAAACGAAGCAGTAAAGACCTATTCATAGTTTCACCGGCGCTTAGCGATATACATACCTACATAGATAGGTAGGTACAGACGCCAGCACATCAAGCTACTACAATCTGTCAAATTTCTTTAATAGACTTTCAACTTTATCGCTAAAGCATTAAGGTTCAAGGTTCATTGGGAAAATTTGACAGTTTCGGGTAACTTGACCTGCTGGCGTCTGTACTAATGAAAGCAATCCATTTGCTAAGCGCAGTGATTACAGCAAGGATTTATATAACGACAGTTTCCTCCTATTCGAGCTTTCTATTACAAGACTCGTCTACGTTCAGAAATGATGAGACACGAACTAGTATCACGAGGATTCAAGTCACGTGTATTCTTCTTTATCTCCTTTGGATTAACTGTTTTCCAAACTGTTTTAACCTCTTCAAAGTTGGCAACTCTCTGGTTGCGTGTCGGGTTTAAAAGTTGCCATAGATTACAAGTTGTTGGTAAAGGCTTACTTTCACAATGGTCTGAAAACAACACGATTTCGAGAATCAGCTATAGAATAATAATAATATTAGTCAAACATTTTCCCAACGATATTAAATTAAAACGGTGTAATTTAGAAGCGTTTTCAGTTATCCAAACAAAATTTTCTCGATAAGTTCCGAAACATTGATAATGAGATTTAAATACCTATTAAGTCAAGCTGTTAAGGTGGATGCTCCAATGACGAAAATATGATTCGCGGCCGTAACAAATATGTATTTACATAATTATAATCATTAAAGTCATCAACACAACTCTCCAAGATCAAGTAATCCTACTGAATGACTATTTCATGAAATCTTGACATTTTAGGATTATGCTAACCTATCAGCAAGTTGTATTCCTGATTCTAATGATTATAATTCTGTAAATACATTTATTTGTTACGGCCGCGAATCATATTTTAATCAACGTGCAACTTAGTACCTACTAACCAGCAAATTGCAAAAAACGTAAGAAAATTTGAAGTTCGCGGGCTACCTTGGAAATCTAGTTTGTAACTGATGACGGCGAACTTTATGTAATTTATATACTTATGTATGTTTTAGTATTGTTCTCAAGTGAATGACATTTGGCTTTGAACACACACATTTGACATTATGCTGAGAATAAAGTTTCTTTAAACCTAAATCAGCCCCTCAACGTTTCAACAATAATATTTGCTTTCATTTTGAAATCCACTAAAACGTTTAAAGAGTTTGTTAGACGTACCTACCTACCTATTGCCTAATTAAAATATTAGAAGACTTAAGTGGCTTTTAAAACTTAACTTGATTAAATTATTAAACTTGTTAGTGTTTCGAACTAAAATTAATTAAAACCGACTTCGTTCTAAAGTATAACTTTCCGTTTAGAGTCAACTTCTAATTATGCAACAAAACATTAATTTACCCTTTTCTGAAAGTCATGACCTACCTTTAGTCATGTAGGAGGTACCTCCCTGAAACCCCAATCACTCGTGACTTGATTAGAAAATTAATTAGGAGAGCAAGCTAATTAATATGCACTAAATAAACTGCGGTCATAACAAAACAGGCTTCTAACCTTATCAACCTTGCTGAAGTACAAACATACCTTCACTATGTTTATGTACCTACCTATTAATATTGATAATTTCCTTCAACTTTCACTGAGGCTTTCAAAGTGGGTAGTTTGGCTAGTTATCTACCTATCGGCTGAACTTGCAGACTCGCACGATCTTGGAGTTGTAGCCACCCTTTCATTTCGCTAGGCTGATCTCAATAACTTAGTCCAACTACTTTGTCGTAGTTCGCCTCTAAATCATTCTCTGATTATACTTAGGGCGATGACAATCGGGCGTTGCCAATGCGTTGCGTCGGCGCTGCCACGCGACGAGACGAAAGAGCATCATACCACACGGTGCGTTGAACGACGTGCGGCGACGGAACGCATCGGACAAAAGGACAGGGAGACGATGCAGGGAGGGGTACTGCGGTGAGACGACAACTGAGTGGCGTAGTATATTTTAGAATATGGAAGGCGGACGTCGACGTCGTCAAGGTGCAACGTCGATAAGATGTGTTGCGTTGCGACATAGCAGCGCTCGTGTGGCACTCACTGCGCTGCGACGACGCAACGCATTGGCAACACCCGTGTGGCATCTCTCTTACATGAATTAATCTACCTTGTAGGTAGGTACCTAATCTTTAATGTTGATAGATCTATTTCCTCATATAAGTGTCCAGAATCAAAGCCCGTCTTTCAATGTATCCGGCTTTTGTGATGTATTAGATGTGGCTGTAATGGCCATTTGGGTCGAATAGATTGGTTTGGAAATAAGATTGATTCACAATAAACAGGGGTTTCAGAGGTTTAGATACTGGCAAGACAAGCCTTGACATTTTCCTCAGTTTGCCTCGGTTTTTGATGACGAATTCGCGTTTAATCACCAAGTTTAATTTAAACATAAGTACAAGACATATACTGAGCGATGACCATATTGCCTGGATCTGACGCACATTTCCCCAAAACTTGTTTCTTTTTTGTGAGTGTTCTTTCTTTCTTTTCTTTACATTCAAAACCCATCACAATGGAATGCGCCAGTGAAGCTGTCTACGTAACCGTCCTATAACCTACCTACATGTAGGTATTATGAACCGAACGATCTACTTATATTAAAATATTAAGGATCATCGAAGTGAATGCCTCCGTCTCATATATGAACCCTCCGTTCAATTGATTGTTACATCTTCAGCGGAATAACAAGCAGCTGGCACGCCATTCATAACCAGTACACAGTACGCAGATAGTTAATAAAAGATATATCAGAATTTATTTCACTTTTCCTATCTAGATCTATTGTTTGTGAAAGTTAAGACGAACCAAAAGCGAATATTGACCTCTGTTAGAGGTCGGTAGATGAATATTTTATAATTCGGTCACGTGATCACACAAAACGTCTGGCCGGCACGGATTCTATTAATTCTTAAACGTTATTATCGTGTATACCGAGTCCTTTGCTCACAACAATACTTATTGAGCCGTGGACCCATTTCCCTTTTATTCCTTAAGAATGTTATAGGGTATACCTAAACCGTATAAGAATGTACATATTTTTACAATACTATTAGCCTTCCTTGAATTGTGGCGACGTCCTACATGATTAAATATTCGTATGTAAGTACCTACTTAAAGATTTAACGTTTTTTTAATGTACCTACCTAATGTCAATACAGGGTGGGCAAATAAGAGGTTACATACACTTAATTTTTTAAATTTTTTTCTATGAAATATAAAAATGATTAAGTAGGTATTTTTATTTAAATATAGTATTTAAGGCCGGCAATTCAGTATAGAAAATAATCTCAGACAAATGTTCACCTCTAGCGGCATGGCAGATGTGAACCCTATTCACTGCGTTTTTCATGACATTTTCACCCATTTATTGGGCTGCGTTATTTCAGTGACTGTGTCTCAGATATTTTGTTTTAATTCTTGAAGGTTCATTAACCTGTTAGCATAGACACGTCCCTTTAGATAGCCCCACAAAAAAAGTCAGGAGCTGTTAAATCCGGGGATCTTGGGGGCCAATCAATGTCACCGTTTCTCGAAATTAATCGACCCGGAAACATGCCGTATGATACCTATATGGCCCCGTCTTGTGGAACCACATGTTTCCTAAGCCCAACTGATTCACTTGATGTAAGAAAATTGCTCTATCTGTTGCAATGCCATGCTGCCCAAATTTAATGACTAAACGAGTTATTGTTAGCCGTGAAGGTAAGCGATTTCTATCAAAAATTGGCCGCAATTTTCTTAGAATTTCCGCAATACATGATTGGGTTCAGTAGAATGTTTTAATAATTAAAACACTTTGTTAAGTTGTAAAACGCTCCATAACAAATTTGCCGTATCTACACAAAATAGTTTTCATGAATCAACTGTCATATTTGCCGCCAAAGTTGTATGTATACCTCCAAGTTGCCCACCCTGTACTGACTCGTACATAAAGGACTAGTTTTATAGGCCAAATACCTAACTACCTAATTGAAATGTTAGTCAGACCTACTTGTCCACTTTTACCTAATTTCAAACAATTTTATACCCAACTTATCTTAAACATTTTTATTCATTTGTGCAGAACAGTCGTACCCTCGTACGTGATCCCATGGGGTCGCCTGCGCATTATTTGCATAACACACTAACAGTAAGAATAGCTTTAATTTTGACAGTTCAACAACATTCATTCCGTTATTTAAATTGATGAGCAGACCAATTTTTCGAACATATGAAGCAATGGATTAGCAATATCCTTCAAAATGATTCAGATTGTGGTTGATAGTGTGTTACCCAATTAGGGTGCTGGTTAGTGACGCACTCTCGTTTTAAGGCCAACATTAAGGCCCTGACAGGCACAGACTAAAAAGTGCGTCACGGATAGTCTGTCGTCTGCGCAGGGCCTAAATTGTATCTAACAGTGCCAGACAGTGCTTTCATTGTACCTTTTACATAGTGTAATTTATTTACGCAGTCTGCACAAGTAGTCATAAAATAGTTATGCAGACATGGGTAGACATATTCAACGAACCCAATTTTCCATTCTAATCCAATAAAGGAACACAAAACCCTGTCCACCCTGACAATACGAGGCAAGATTATATTATAAAAAAGTGTTACATACAAATACAAGGGTGAATGAAACAGTTTTTGAAATGACTTTATCTATATCTATACTAATACCTAATAAAGCAGAAGAGTTTGTTTGTTTGTAAGTTCTAATCTCTAAAACTACAGGTCGGATTTGAAAAAATATTTTTGAGCAAGGTACGCAAAAAAAATAAATGAAAAAGAAAAGAAGGAAAGAAAGGTATTTATCACGACGCTATGATTCTTAAGAGCCGAGCAAAAAGAAAAAGGTAAGAAAGAACGCTAAGCGAAAAGAAGTTATAGCGCGGGCAGGCGATGCGATGCGATGGGGTGGGCTAGTGCTGATAATGAGGAACACGTTCTTCTCCATATTTTTAGTGTTTGAACGACTTTTTGCACAAAATCCTACTACCTATTTAATTATTATATACTTAATTAAATAATTTTTAATAATAATATATATATATAATCATTTTAATTATTAGGTATATAATTAAATAATATAATTAATTGTTAATATTATAAAGTTTGTATGGAGGGATGGATGGACGTTTGTTACTCTTTCACGCAAAAACTACTGAACGTATTTGGATGTTTGGCACACAAATTTTTAAACCAGGATTAACACATGATACTTTTTATCCCGATATTCCCACGGGATCGAACATGGGTGAAACCGCGGGGCGCCGCTAGTATTTAATAATTCAATATGAAAAACTTACATAACTAAAACATTACGATCAAATCAACTGAAACTGCATACAACTGCATAAAAATTGTGCGACACGCTTTAAAGTAAATATCAAACTACCCTCAAAAATCTTTCATTCATTAATTCACTGAAATAATCGCACAGCCCAAACCGCCCGGTCTGGAAACCAGCGTTTAAGGTACGCATGAAATATTGTACAAGTTCGTTATAATATGAAAATTCATGCCCTATAGGTACAGCTGACAGTTATCACTTATGGAAGTTTGTTATTTCTGCCGATAGAAAATACTTATATTATGTAAATTTATCCGCTTCTAAGAGCTTTTTGAATCACCCTTTTAAATAGATGCCTAAATAAAATAAATAGGTAGGTAGTTCATGAATTTGAATAAAGGTGAGCTGAGAAGAAATCGAGTTATTTCGCGCTGGCCGCTATCGATGGATAAAAAAGTATAATCGTACAGTCATCGATCTGTCAATATGTCCTAAATTATCAGTTCGTTTCTAAAATAGTATTTTTGTCATGAACAACTAACCCTACACCATCATATACAACAATATATTTATTTTGTACATTTGTATTATGTAGGTATTGAATCGTTTTTATAAGAAAATCATAAATATGAATGACTTTGCGCATTTGGAAAAAACTATTGTCCGTGAACTGTCGTGCCGTTTGTGTTTGTGCACGGATGTGGTCAAACTGAAGCCTCTGAGTGCCGAGGTGAAGCGGAAGATCAGGAGACTCTTTGATATTCTGGTAAAGATTTAAATATGCTAAAGTAGGTACCTAGTTACCAATTATAAACAACCCATAACTGGCAAAATCTGGGTGTAGGGCTATAACTTTATGTTATTTAATGGTGTAGGTTCATCATATTTCATGTCAATGGTTTCAAAGACTGGCAGAGTTCGCCATAACTCAAAGCCTGCTTACTGACGCTGACCATTGCGCCATATTCCATAACGCCAATACCAAACTGCCTGCTCTTTGATACATCGTTCCTAAGTTCGTAGGTACGTAGGTGGATAATCACCTACTCTCTTTACTCCAACTAGCCTTTTTCCAGGTTCGAACAGATGATACCTTGCCCAAAGCTATTTGCCACGACTGTTTACAACAAGTGTCAGCACTGCATCTATATGCTGTCAAAGTAGAGAAAACACAAAAGTTTCTGGAATTCCATAAAATGAAAATCCTAGAGGACAAGCGGGAAGTCGCAGCAGTTGATAAAATGTTGCATCCGATTATAGCGGCACTGTCGAACCAAAACATTCCTGAGGCACAGAAGGCTCTCAATTCACAAAATTCAAAATTAGCTCCAACAGAACTTCAGCAAGGAGACATAAAGCTAGCGAAATTTAAAGTGCCTAAAAAAAAGACGGCATCAGAAATGAAATACATGGAAGCGATGACGTTGGATGAATTCGCTCACAGTGAGAAACTGGACAAAAATCTTTTAAGCACTGCAGCCCCCCATACTAGTCCCCCGCGGAAGAAAGATTCACACAAAGACCAGTCTAAAAAAGCCGACTCGGACTTGTCGATTGCTACCGACTGCCTCGATCCTATGGTGTTACTGGACGGCAAACCAGCCAAACAAGGCGCCGCTTTAGATCGACAAATAACACTATTTTACAAAATGGAATGCTGTATTTGCCACGAATCTGGATTCCACTTTAGGTCGCTTATGAAACATTACAAAGAGAGGCACGGCGTGCCCGGCTATGTGACTTGTTGCGACAAAAAGTTCCACTATTTCTATCCGAAGAAAATTATTGAACATATGGCGTTTCACCTGCAACCCAACATATTTATGTAAGAAAATATTAACCCTAAGGGTAATTACGTGCAGAAGATGCCTCACTGCGATAAACCGCGATCACAGACACGCCCATACCGAAGGATACCTCTCTGCGATAAATCGGGTTGCTTGGGGGTTTACCTCGATGCCTGGCATATTCGTACAAATCTATTAGTACCTATGCATTTGTTTTACATGAAGGTAACATCGAGGTAACGAGCAAAACCGCGATCTCGAGGTATCGCGGTGAGGCATCTTCAGCATGTAATTTAACCTAAGTTTACGAATATTTTATCAAGTGAACATTTTGTAAAATATAATTAGTTGCGATGATAGAGAACTAGATTATTATAATTTAAAATCAGATTAATCAAAGAACCAGGGATAATTTTTCAATTTTTTCTGTTGTCTTCTCATAACACTACTAGGTGTAACAACAGGCAAATCAAAGCTTTTTGGTGACTAACTTCAAAGCGCACAAACGTTAGCCGTGTTTCCAATAAACAATCGACAACTTACTTATTCCACAGGTGCCCGAGTTGCCACCAAAACTTCCAAACTTCACAGGAGTTGTTCGAGCATCAAAGCAACGGCGGTCGTTCAGAGGGCAAAATCATATGTCCACGATGTTCGGAACGCTACCCTACTTACCACGAGTTGGGCTTGCACATCATAGCTCATCGCGGCGAGAAAGTACAGTGTGACTACTGCGGGAAACTGTAAGTTTGTTTAGGATCCACCAATTATAGCATTAACCACGCGTAAACTTTTGCTTTCTCTTCACACTGTCTTCTACGATCCAGAGAGAGGCGTTTCATTTTGCGATCGTGCAGGGCAAAACTGTGGCACAGCAGCAATTAGCGTCGCTCAAAATAAACCTTAATTTTAGATTCAATTCAAAATGAATGAATGAAAGTGACCGGTAGAGCACTACCATCACGTCACGGCGTCAGTTGACTGAAAAGAAATCGCATTGCGTCAAAACGGTCCACACTCGCACGCAACTATCGCATTACTTATTTACCAATTTAAACTAAAAATGTTCAATATCTTGTCCCCAGATTAAAACACCACCACCGTAAAAAGACCGTGAATCACATGGAAGACGTAATCCTTTGTTCACAATGTATTAGAACCTTGAAAGCAATAGAAAAATCAGAAAAAGAAATTGTGAGTACTTCATCTCCAAGTAATGTGATAACTTCTAATGCAAAGATTTTGCATGCGTTGTATGGAATGTGAGTTTAGTGACGTCGTGTACCAGTTCACAAATTCAAGAGTATTTTTATTTACGTACGTTTATTCCAGAAAGAGAAAGTAAAAGCTAAGATCAACGACACTGTTACGAACCAAAAGTATCAGGAGAAATTCAAACAAGCCATGGGACTCTCGGGTGACGAAGACGCATCGACAGATTGACAGTAACATGATCAAAAAAAAAAAAAAAAATAGTAATCCTAGTAAAGTTTTCGACTAAAATATTAGAAAAAATATGTGTTTAATTAATTTAAAATAAACTTTTTTTCATATTTGGACTCTGTTTATTAGTAATCTTAATTAGCCTTATAATAATATGACTTCGTCATTGTCATCATCATCCTTTGGGCGTCAATCGAGCCTTCGTTTCTTGACCAGAGACCCCAGAAGGTCAGAAATAGCCGGCAGGTTATTGGTTTGGTCGTTAGCGCCCGTGTTCAAGTTGGACAGAGGTATGTTCAACTGATTCGAAGAGGTCTTTTGTTGACCTTTCATGTTTCTGTGCTGAGGGAAGCTGGGCATTAGCTTCGGGTCGCAAGCTGCAAAATAAACAAATTATACAAAATCTGCCACACTTTGTCAGTACTTAAATTAATATCATTTAAATCAAGTCTTTTTGGGGCCAACTTATAGGGGTCGATACACGCCCTAGCCAAAACGCAATGGGGTTAAAATGCAACTACAAAGAGAGCCATAGACTCTCGGTCTCTTGGTCTTTATCAGCTCCCCATACCAAGTACCAGTTGCAAAGTTCCTAAAAAGTAAACTACTTACGAAGCGGCTGCTCTTTGAAGTACGAGCTCTGTAAGCACTCTTCGGCTGTTGCGCGCTTGTTAGGGTCGTACATAAACAAGAAGTTGAGCAGTCGCAGTCCAGCGGCTGATAGCCACGGGAATCTCTGCTTGAGATTGTTGTAGGGTTGCTGCTTCAATGTAAAGTTCTGCAGGGCTGGCAAAGCACTGAAGTCTGGCCAGATCGCGTCTGATGGTGTACCTGTTAATTTCAATCGTCTTGTTATTCTTTAACCTTAAAATACGTGTTCGGTCAACTCGAGAGTTTATTATGTCTTGGGGGAGCGAAGCTAAACATAACATACATAATCAGCCTATAATGTTCCCACCGCTGGGACACGGGCCTCGTCTCTATAAGATATGCAAAATAAAATAAATCAATGACGCTATCGGAAAAGGGACATAGCATTCGTTATGGAAGAATTAATATACATTCTCAACTGATCAAACAGAAGCATTGACATGCTCTATTTTCAAGAGGTTTGTTGGCATTATCTCAAAGAATAAATCATGTCTCGTCGTGAATCGAGCGATCGACTGCTGCGCTGCGTGTCGCGGGTTTGATTCCCGCACGGAACAAATATTTGTATTGCCTACAGGTTGTTCCGGGTCTGGCTGTATGTGTATGTGAGTTTAAATGTTTGTAAACGCACCCACGATACAGGAGTAACTACTATTGTGGGGCAAAGTTTTTTTTAAAAAAAAAAAAAATTGCCTGGGGCGTAGCGAAGGAAAATAAAACTTTCCTTACCAAGCAAATCCACAATAAGTTCCAGCTGTTCAATCTCAGTTCTCCCTGGTAGTAAAGGTTTGTTCGCCAATAATTCTCCGAGTATACAACCCGCTGCCCACATATCGAGGGCTGGAGTCTGGCGAGGCGACTGCAGTAGTAGTTCGGGAGCTCGATACCATAGGGTGACGACACGAGGAGTTGCGCTGCGAGCTGGCGCACCCAGCCAGCGAGCGAGACCGAAGTCCGCTGTAATAAGAAACAAAATAGGTTACTTTGAAAATCTCTGTGAAAATTGTGATAAAATGCAGTTTATGACTGAACAAAGGACAAATAGTTCTCATAGCTTCAGAATTGGTATCTAAAGGAAAGACTTAAGAATAAAATTGGATATAAGCCAAAATTATTAGTTAATAGACCTTTAGACAACTTATACTTCCTATGGTTATAAATTCAAAGTATCACTTTCATTATTTTCAAAATGGCGAAATGCTTACCTATTTTCACACATCCCTTATCAGTCAGCAGCAGATTGGAGACTTTCAAATCTCTGTGCACTATGAAGTTGGAGTGCAGGTACTTGAGACCTTTCAGCACTTGAAGCATCAAGCATTTCACTTGGGACTCTGTAAATGGTGATGTCATGTTGTCGAGCAGTGAAGCTAAGTCCTGTTCACAGTACTCCATTGATAGGAAGATGCTGCTGAGGAAAATTATGTGTTAGTGGCTAAAAATTGATTAATATAAATAATTACCAAACTAGAAATTCTAAAGCAATATGTAAAAAGCAGGAACAGAAAGAAATCTTTGTGTGAGGTATTTTTTGGTCACCGTCTACTGATCATTTTTTTTCCAAATGACATAAAACAAGATGCATAATGACATGCTACATTACTATCACTATTAAAGTCTTTAAAATAATTGGAATGCCACAAGGCTCAATTCTGGAACCCTTTCTGTTCATAAAATGTTTTTACTATACTAGTTTGTTTTCCCTAACAAAATAAATGATGACAAAAATGACAGAAATAAACCAGACTGAATGTATCTATGAAACATACCTCTCAAGAGACCGCCCAACCAGAACCTCTTTGAGTTGCACAATGTTCTCATGCCTGCATGCCATTAGGACTTGAATCTCACGGAGACCACTCAGCGGTAAGCCATCTTTTTCAACATCCATCCTCACTTTTTTCAAAGCCACAATGCTGCCGTTTAATTTATCTTTTGCCCTGTCTGTAAAAATTGAATTCAATGTATTAGAAAAATGAATCATATTGTCCCAGAGGGGCACGGACCTGTGCAACTGTTATTTTATAGCCACGGAGCTAAATAATAACAGCTGCACAGGTCGATCGATCAGGATAAGCTATGCTTGCCGCGGTTGGTCTGTGGATGGGTGACCATCTTTACATGTGCCGAGATCCCTCTGTGCCTAGGAAAACACGTTAAGCCGTTGGTCCCGGCTTTCATTTGTGGATCTTTGAGTCGTTCCGGGTAGTTAGGAACCCGAAAGTCTGACAACCAGTCTTACCAAGGGGTATCGTATTACCCAGTAAATGGATTGTGGAGGTCAGGTAGGCAGTCGCTCCATGTAAAATACTGGTTACTGGTGGTTAGACTGGAAGCCGACCCCAACATAGTTGGGAAAAGGCTAAGCAGATGATGATTGTCGTGGAAATGTCTTGTAAAGTTCCTACAGATTTCCATCAATTTATTGAACAAATCTGTCCTCATTGAAAGAAACAAAGCCTGAAACTTACATACTATACCATAAGTGCCTTCACCAATTCTGTTAATTTTTTCGAATTCACCAACAAATCTGCATCTGCCGAGCTGAAATCAGGAAAAATAAAAGAATTCATGGTCAGTGGGCCGTCTTAGGGGCGGAGTTAACATTAGGCAAAATGTGCATATACAAACAAGTTAAGAGAAAAAACAAAGGTTTCCAACATCAATAGATACATTAAACTTGTAGCTGAAAAAGGGGTAAACATCTAATTATTTTTTTTTTATTTATTCATGTAACATTTCGCATTGTGTTTGAAATAAGTAGTACATCATTAAATTATTACAGCTAAGAATAATAAAATAAGACCTTCAAACAGTTTTCAATCAATAACATAAATGATAAATATTGTGTCAATTAATTTCAACTCTATCTATTGCAACTTTATAGTTATTATATAAATGATTGTAAATATTATTATGTCAAATGATTATAAATGTATTCTATAAAAATGATAACGCAATTGTTGTAAAACCAAGACATTTGAAACATTTGGTCCTTGGTCCTACAATAAACTGTTACTTTTAAGGTTATGTTTACATACGATATCTTTCTCTGGTATTTCCATAGTTTTGCCCGTTCTAAAAGATATGAGGACCCCTTTTCTTGCAGCAGGACCTGTTGGATCCACAACATCTTGGCTAGAGGGAGGTTTTTCTGAGTCTGCAATAAAATCAATAAGTTTCGTGTACACATATTTTCGATAGATTGAGGATATATTAATTATTATACAAACTTGTTTTTACTTACTCTGAGACATGGTTCAATTGGGAAAACTTATACTGTGTAGAACACTTGGTTATATTCACAATTTGATAACGTTTTCGATTTCGTTTATAAATATAAACAATCCAAAAACAATCGCTAGCGGCAAAAAAAAGCTATTTCTCTAGTGACGAGACGTGGTCGATTCATTATTATTAGTTTAGTAATTTAGTCGCCGAAAACTTGCATTAAACTCTGTTTAGCCATGAGCCCCTTGATATTGTTCAATCAAGGGGCTTGTAGTTAAACAGAGAATAGTTATGATAATTTGGATATCGAATAAGTTAAGGAAAGGAAACCGTTAAAAATTTAGCTTTTTTTATTTGTTATAGGGCAAAACTAGTGTCTTTTACTAACGGCTGATTTATTAATCGTCAATTAACTTCTGAGGTGCAAATGTGAGGGTTTAGCAGCTTTTGTAGAGAAAATGAGCCAAAGTCTAATAACGCCTGCCGAGTTTTGTATGTATGTATGTACTGCATACATTCATAATATGTTCATACTGGTATGGGTGACTGACCACTGTGACCATGTCATTCACAGCACTACTTAATATGTGAAAAACCCGCTTATTTGACATTGACAGTGACAGCTCTGGAAGTTTTCCATGTCCTAACCTAATTTTTCCATTTCAGGATCAAAATAGTGAATTAAGTAAAGGTTTCTATTCATATCTATTGCCTTTTATGAATAAAGTTGATAATATTAATGTGTAGATCGATATTATTATCAGTTTATTATTGATACAATGCAGTCATTTGGCCGATTTTGGAGAGCGAATGTGTAAGATCAGATGTGATAATCTAATGTTTTTGTTGATTTCTTAACGATGTTCCCATCTAATCATTCATCTCATCATGCTAAACCATTATTCCGTTGCACCAATTTTGTGTTAAATGATTGTTTTCTTTTTTTTAATTTAATTTAATTTGCACCTCAGTTTAACGCATAACCTCTTCATTGAGATCGCGAGCATAAATAAATAGTTAAAAATCCATCAGACATGAGAGTACCTAGAGCCTGCAACCCGAGGATTCAGAAGCGGATATTGTAAGTTGGTCTCGGTACTTTGACTATTAATATTAAGAGGATACTAACACAATTTATCAACCCGCAAGAGTTAACTTGAGACTTTGAACCGCTGGTATGACGTATGCGCGCGGTACTGACTGAGGCGTCGATGGCGAGAGCGGTAACAGCGTGGGAGTCGGGAGGTGCCGCTCGTCTTTTAAGTTAAATGTTGTGGATTGTAATTACTTTCATATGCATGTGCACTCACATTATTTTCCTATGCTTGTTTGGCTATTTCTGTGTGTTGTATGAGGCAATAGAATCGTGTATAATTTACAAGCAGAGAATACTCTTCAGGTAAGGTACTAGATACTGTTAAGGTGCCATTATCTTAAGAACTTAGATAACTGTTAATCATGTTTTAGAAAACGTTTTGGTGTATACAGCAAAGTGCACCCAGAAGAAACAACACCCAGTCGAACAGTACCGGAACACATTGCAAGGCCTAACTACATATCATTGACAGACAAATTAGTGGTGCCAAATACACCTGAAATCAAAAATGTTGACCAGATAAAAGGCATGCAGATAAGTTGTAAACTAGCAGCACATATATTACAGCAATTAGGACAATTTATACAGGTATAGTAGAATATTTGAAACTAAAACATTTATGATATGAAGCAAGATAGAAACGATGTATGGACTGTGTGAATTCATTCACACAGTCCCACACAGTCCATCCATCGTCGTTATGGTAAGAAAGGGTGTGACTACCGAGATGACGACTAATAGAGAAGTATGGAAGAAAAAGACATGATGCACCAACCCCAAATAAATTGGAATAAGGGCAGGAGAATGATGATGATGATATAAAGCAAGAATAGGTAATAATACACACTATTATTATCTATTCTTGTATCTATATTCTTGCTTGCTTGTATCTATATTCTTGCTGTATATCATCATTCCATAAAATTAAAACCTGTTTAACACCCTTTGCTGGACAAGCCTAAGCTACTGCCAAGTTATCCTGTATCAGCTGTTATTGGCTTTTTTGTTTCTTTTTCATGGCAGTTATGTTATAAAAAATATGTGTAATATAACTGCCAAATAAGAGGATTTGACTCCCACTGAAAAGACTGGCTGTCTAACTAAGAAGAAAGAAAGAAAAATGTGTTTATATCAAAATAAATACACCTTAAAACTATAAAACAGAAAACAAAGATTATAATGCCAAAAGGGTCTCAGCTCAGCATAATGTCAGATGACAACAAAAGGTGTACCACCTGATGCTGATTTTCAGCTGCAATGCATGAGTGCCATATGCTTGAATAACAAACACATAGGGAAGTGTGTGTCCATTATAATAAATTGAGAGAATTAATTAAATGATAGAAAAGCTCATACAAAATCAAATCAAATGTTGTGACATACATGTATGTGTCTGTGTGTTGTATTGTAATTAATGAAAAACTAAAATAACTAGCTAAAGGCACAATTTTGTGGAAAAGAGAGGAGTTCTTTGCCCTACAGTTACGGTCAATACAGGATAATTATATTAGAACTGGTAAATTACCATGCTATATTAACATTTAACAATCTTTTTAACTTTTTACAATCAGCCAGGAGTAACAACAGATGCAATTGATGAAGTGGCCCACAATTTGTCTATAGAAGCAGGGGCCTATCCATCACCATTACTCTATAATGGCTTCCCAAAGAGTTTGTGCACATCTGTCAACAATGTGGTTGTGCATGGTATACCAGACTTGAGGCCATTAGAAGATGGAGATATTGTTAATGTGGATATAACGGTCAGTAACTAACTTTTATCTCTAGGTTATACCAGGCACATTTAGTACCATCGACTTTCAGTTTTGGAATTACTCTACTTTGCTGCCACTCCTTCGGTCAGCGCTGACCCCTAAAGGGGAAGCGTCAGTGTAGCCCGCGTAATTCAAATTTTCTTGCAATTTGCAGGTCAATGTCAGGTTGTATGTTGACCAAAATATAATTCGCGAATCATATTTTGTTAACAAAGAAGGTTGCATGAGCACTACTACACATCTCATCATCTTCTTATCTCTTTTGTTGATCACACACAATCCTTGGTCCTTGGTCCTATCCAACAAGTGCTTTTGCATATTTTTTGCATAGGTATTATATAAAATTGGAATACCTACTTGAGTGCGAAAGCCGTATCATCGAATTTTGTTTCTTCAAAACCTTTCAACGACATCTCTATACTGCGACGCCTTCTTAAATCGACGTCTTGTTACTGCGATATTTCGTTACAACGAAAACCTGTACTGCGAACGATTTTACTGCGTAAATACCATACTGCGAAGCCTTGTTAAATCGACGTCTTGTTACTGCGATATTTCGTTACATCGAAAACCTTTACTGCGAACGATTTTACTGCGTAAATATCATACTGCGAAGCCTTGTTCAATCGGTTCAGGCTCAGAATGTCCCTTTCCCAAAATGTCCCTTGGTTTCAAAACGTTCCTTTCCCGAAATGTCCCCTTCCCATAATGTCCCTTTCCCAGAATGTCCCTTTCCCAAAATGTCCCTTTCCCAAAAAGTCTTTTTCCCAAAATGTCCCTTTCTCAAAATGTCCCTTCCTTTCCTACGACAGTTGCGAGTAAAAAAAAAAATAGATGCTAAATATATAAATTGCTTTTAATAAAATAGAAAAGGTGATCGAAGGCGATTTTTAACGCAACATCCACTTTGAGTAGACAATAGATAGTTGTAGTAAGTGGCATTATCAAAATTGGCTGCTATAAAACAAACGCCGCATTATCAATAGATGTATGCTGCAAAAGTTACCACTATAGGCACTAAGTCAGCTTTCCATTCATAGTTTTTATTTTGACTAAGTTTAAATAAATAGTTGATTGGATTCAATAACCTCACATTATAAACAATATCAAAATAAATTAACATTATATAATAGTATAAAAGGCTTGTGTACAAAATTATGCTGTGAGTAATTATATTTGAAACTGTTTGACTCCCAAACTAGGCAAAGAGTGCCTGTATTTTGGGAGTAAGACTGACCCCACATTAGGCGTGCGCGATCCTCGGGCGTGTGTGAAGCGCGGGTGCCGCGCGCGCGTCGCGAGCGCGCTGTGTGAGCGTCGCGTTTTCTGCCCTACGGTATGTGTGAAGAGTACAAGCGACGCGCGCGCGGCGCGTTCTTACCCCTTCGCCCGCTATCCCCGCTGCCCGTTGTGACTGACTTGACTGAAGGGGGTTAAACGTCAAGGCGAGCGCCGCGTGCGCGCCGCGCGCTCGCTGCACACACGTCACACGTTGGCAACACGCGACGCTCTCGCAGCGTGCTCGCGACGCGCGCGCGGCGCCCGCGCTACACACACGCCCGAGGATCGCGCACGCCTAATGTGGGGTCAGCCTAAGTGTTTATGGTTTGCGAGATATGAGCATTTTATTATTGCGAGGGTGTCCAGCGCGGTGGGCCATTTCGCTATTGTGTCTTGTGTTTAGTGGTTGTTAAAAACAATAGCAAATTTCTCGCTGTGACTGTGACCTGAACCGACGAAAAATTTCTACACTATGGGGTCTAAACTCATGTGCGGAATTCATGTTTACAGTTTGCGCGTCGATGTCCCTGCCACCCTGTATGCGATTAAAAGGAATTAACGTATTGGTTTATATGTGATTAAAATTTGATTGATTACTTGGCTTATGTTATTTAAATATTCCCAGTTTAACTCGCAACTGTCGTAGGAAAGGGAGGGACATTTTGAGAAAGGGATATTTTGGGAAAGGGACTTTTAGGGAAAGGGACATTTTGGGAAAGGGACATTCTGAGCCTGATCGGTTCAATCGATGTCTCGTCACTGTGATCTTACTTAGGAAAACTTACTTTGGACGACCTTACGGCGATAACCAAGTACATCGATTTTCTTTTCCAAAACAATACCCACATTTTTAACATTTCTTTAAATGCAGGGAGCGCCATCTGTCATGAATATCAGTGTTTAAGTAAAGATTGTTTGATCATTGTTCGTCTGAATTTATTTGTAGCTTTATCTGATTAAACTTATGGTAAATACATTAACATAAACAAATTGTTCCTTATTATTTATTAATTAACGACAAAATTACCGCTGCTGATGATGTTGCTGCTGATTATTACGGCTTTTAAAGAAATGTTAAAAATGTGCCTAGTTATTGATAAATGATTTTATTTTGTAAGTAGGTTTGTACAAACACTTTTACACGTTAATCATATTTTAAAACTAGATGAGGTCGGCGTTTCCTAACTGACTAGTCTGAGAAGAAAGGCCGAAACAAACTCAGAGGTCATTATTATTATATTGTTTTGTTTGGAAAAGAAAATTGATGTACTTGGTTAGCGCCATAAGGTCGTCCGAAGTAAGTTTTCCTAAGTAACATCACAGTCACGAGACATCGATTGAACGAGGCTTCGCAGTATGATATGGACGCCGTAAAATCGTTCGCAGTACAGTTTTTCGATGTAACGAAATATCGCAGTAACAAGACGTCGATTAAACAAGGCGTCGCACTATAGAGATGTCGTTGAAAGGTTTTCGAAGAAACAAAATTCGATGATACGGCTTTCGCACTCATGTAGGTATTCCATAAAATTAAATGGAACAATTTATTTCAGGTGTTCTACAAAGGCTTCCATGGAGATTGTTCAAAAACATTTCTTGTTGGCGATGCTGTGGATGATAGAGGCTTACAACTTGTTCGTGTAACTGAGGAGTGTTTGGACGTTGTAAGTACTTAAACAAAATATTTACTGGTATTATTTGTCTGTCAGTTTTTCCCACCCGTATGCAAAATACGCGCTTTGACGTGGAGTTGCGGACACCAGCCCGTATTGGCTGTAAGCTGGTACAGTCAGCAACAAAAGTCAACTAACACTGTTACTTTTACAAATCATCTAAATTGATACAGAATAATAATAAATATTAAATATCCCTGGACATTTCACACAGCGCATGATGCGATACATTGGTTTTCTCTACTTCATGTAATAGCAGAGTTAATTATTCTTAAATATTCTATTACTATATGTGTTTTAAGAATATTTTGCTCAATAATTAAGATTTAAACAACTAAAGTGTTAACCGACTTTTGTTGCTGACCGTACCTAAGAGCTTAGAGCTTATGGGCCATCTTAGCCGCTTGTACCTGTTATACAAGGTGTACTTAATTGAAAACCTGTCGAAAGAGGAAAGTTGTTCATAATGATGACATTACAAGTTTTATTACGGGACCAACTGTGAAATCGCGAAAAAAAGATCGCTGGTCCATACTGTACAATGTTTGTATTTGTACACACGGCTACACATCAAGCTATGCAAAACCAGTATAGGCTGACCGTTCATTGTGTGAAAATATCATACAAAGTGAGTCCAAGACAAACTGGTTTTGTATAGCTTGACGTGTAGCCGTGTGTACCTATAACTCCAAAAAATTTAGAGAATGGCACAAAAATATTTGATACCTAACATAATATTACTCTTATAATTTCCAGGCTATCAAAGCGTGTGGTCCAGAAGTTCCATTTTCAGAAATTGGCAATAATATATATAAACATGCAAAAAGGCATGGCCTGACAGTCATTCCTTCTGTGTGTGGACATGGCATTGGGGAGTATTTTCATGGGCCTCCTGAAATTCATCATACAAGCAAGTATTCCACACAAATGATTGTATTGTATTGCATCACTTCCACTGCATTAAATAACCAAATGGCACCCATTTTGGTATTTTCCAATGTGATATTAAATAAAGTATGTCTATGTTACTAGATGCTAGATGACCACCTCTTAACTTTATATAACAGTGACTATTTTACTGGGTATATTCCACAATTATTCATTAATCGTAATTATATTATTCTTTTCTAGTAAACGAATACCCTGGGGTAATGAAGGCTGGCATGACGTTTACGATAGAGCCAAGCATAACTCACGGCAGTGAGTTCACTGTGTTGCTAGACGATGGTTGGACGTTATTGACGGAGGATGGTTCCAGGTGCGCCCAGGCAGAACATACGGTGTTAATCACTGAGGATGGAGCAGAAATACTAACTAAATAGTAATAACATTGTTATGCTGAAGGCCCATTAAAAACGTTCAAACTCTAGTCGCAATCTCAATCTCTCACCTACCAAATACTTTGTCGTCCATTAACTATTATGTAATGTTTAGTGTACTTATATCTTTTGTTGGAGATCCTAAAATAAATAATATCTCAACAACAATCAATGTCAAAAATATAGGGAAATTAGAGGTGTTTTTGACAGATTGAGACTGAGATCAGACTTTGTACGTTCTTAAAATTACGAGAATTGCCCCTCGGTTTTCCCCGAAAGATAAGTAGAGGTGACCTATTATAGTACACCCAGATTTCGCCAGTTTTGGTGTATTATGTTGTAATAATGTGATAGCTAATGTAGACAAGTATTAGATACAAATAATATCCAAGGCTATGTAATTAACTGTGATAAAATCTCTTTGGTGTGTAGGTATGTGATGAACCACTATGAGTTGAACAAAAATTAATTTATTATAATTTTAGTTTAGTTTAAGCTTATAGCGGTGCGGAAGGGGTGTGGTGACGTGATGCGAGAGCTCAGTGATTCGTCAACTTGTGACCACTACTACCCCTCCTGCACCGCGCAACTACCTCAGGCAACGTCTCTAACGCCTATAACTTGTTCCTGTTTATTTGTATAGCATAACTTTACTATTGACAAGGTTGTATTGTAGTTACCAGTTGTTGATTTAATCAATGAAATAAAATACAAAATAGCGTGTAATGTTTCTTTTATTTTGCTTGATAAATCTTAAATTAAAAACATGTAACTTGGTACATTAAAAGCACAAGCACAATAATTTTTATCACTCATATGTCAGTCAATAGATAAAACTTTGAAGGCGTAGAAGGAAGGTATCGATTGAGTCGGTAACATGTGGATAATATGTAATAGGACAAAGGCGTAACCAATGGGCCGTAAACACACTCCCAGGGATTATAATATTCGCTCAACGCTCCGGGTTCCACCGCATCGAGTCGAAAGAGTTTTGGTCCCATAGAATATCCAGCTACGCCTCGACTAAATACTAATGTGACAAGTGATTAACTGTTAGGAAGAAGAATAGGTAATTTATAATAATGACTAGGTCTTAAATTCACTATAATAAAATGTTATTTTTTTTTGTTTTCATGACATTATAATAGGTAGAAGCTGCTTCACACAAGATTTAAGGGACTTGGAAGAATGTCGTAAAACCTTAAAAAATAATTAACATTGGACTAGTAAACGGTAAAAGTTACGAACACAGATCACAAACCCTGCAGAAAGTATGTAGGTAGTTAAAAGTTAATTGCAAATTTTTTTGTTAACCGTAAAATTATTCACAAACCTAATGTTGTAAACTCTTTTCTCCTGTGCTATTGTAGTATCCTTAATCTTATTCAATAAGTATATAATTATATTATATAATTAAATACCTAGTTAATATTTTTACTCATAATAGAGAAAATGTAAAATATTTAGGTACAATTTTTAGTGTAAATATATTAGGTAAAATAAACCTTTGAAGATTTAGAACAATAGATAAGATTTCTTAAGCTTACATAATTAAATTAATTCAAATATAGGTGGAAGTGGAAGGAAGTAAACAAACTGACTCTCTCCTTAAAAATGAATCGTACAATATTCATACATTGGATTAACCCTTACCGTAAGCGAATATTCTTAAATATATTTTTGGTATTTTTATCAATTTTCTAAGGGTGCTAGGGAAGAATAAAAAGAGTGTATAAAAGTTGTTACAAAATTATTAAATAGTTTAACAACATACAAAAGCTACTTGCGACCATATACACTACTATAAAGTTACTTAAATGTTAATTTATCACTCAAGGTAACACACAATCCGTAAACAAGGATTACCTCAGTCAAAATGAGAATAAATATGAATACGATCTACGTAATAATAATTTATACTCTTTCACAATAACGACAAATAGAAAGAAAATGCAGAACATCCAAAACACTACCCACTCATTACTCATATAAAATTGAAACTTCAAGCACTAGCGTCTCGATTAAATTCCTTATGCTTAATATTTTACTATCTAATCATATCAAAATCAGCTAATCTTTATGGGGAATAGAAGTGCCCTGAATTATTATATAATTTGCCATATTCAATATGTAGATATTATTTTTATTCAAATTTTTTTTTTAAGTAAGTAGGTATATAATTTTCTTAGATATTTTTATGTAGGTTTTCTGATTATTATTTAACTGTAACTGCATAACATTAATATTTAAATGTAATAACTACTAAAAATGTATAATCTCGAATGTTTATTCAGTTAAACCTACATAAAAATATATTTATTGAAGCTTATTACATACTGGTTAATTCCATTTAAGGTAACAATTTGTGCATAATCATTTCTTTGTGTTTGTGGGAAGTTTCTGTTAATTTATTGTGCTTTCAAATTTTAAAGGTCACTCAAATACATTATTGGAATTGGGAATAATAACAATTAACTGAATAATAACTATTTTCCTTCAAATGATAACACTAATTAAGGGAAAAGTCTGTTGGTAAATACACAAAGTAAAAACATTTTTCTTAAAACTTATATCTCTCCATCAGCAGTATGGCACCTTGGTTCCAGAATGTTTCACTGCATTGGGACATTCGAAGGTAAAGTACAAACAAGGATTATTAAAACATAATCAACAGGAACACAAACCATCTTAGAGGATCATGGAACTAATCTAAAACAATATTTGACTATCTATCAGTACGATATTTTTGTACTACTTGTTAATTTTGTAGAACCGCTGTACGAAATCTGTTAGGTTAAATACCTGACCAGGGCCAACTCCAAAGTCCATGTTGATGTATTCATCTAAGTTGTGAGTGGAAGCTGGAAAAAAATAATTATAATATAACTTAAATTGTAAAATGAAAGTTAGGCAGAAATATTAAAAGACAAAACATGTCAATGTTTCTTTTTGTTGTGTTAAAACAATAGCAATGCAGAATTTTATCAAGCTATACACAACACAATATCAAATCTGATAAAAGAAAGTAGTATTGGAAACGGTTGAAGTGAGTGATGCAACTTAAAACTTATATTAATGGAAATAACAACCTAAAATATATTAACCTTTGTTATTTTCATTAATCAATAACATGTTTAAAAAAAAAAACTGTAATTGTTCTGAATTTAAATAATTAGTAAGTACTTTATAAAGTCTACTAGTCTATGACACAATAGTGACCCAGTGACCTATTTCTTAACATCCAACAGTACACTTTGTCTAGCAAGAACAAAGAAAAATAACAAAACAAAAGTACATTTGGTACAAAATGCTTTATGTAGGTACGCTACATTTGTAAATAAATGTTCCACGTTTAATTAAGAGACTGGATTAAGCTATTGGCTCTTGGCCAGAGATGAGCCAGAAAATATTCAAAAAGGAAAAATTAATGGATGCTAATTTGTAATACATTTGTCAATCAAACAATCAACAGCCTATCGCAGTCCACTGCTGGACATACGCCTCTCCCAGGCTGCGCCACAACACCCTGTCCTCCGCCTTCCGCATCCAGTCCGTCCCAGCAACCTTCTTTAGGTCGTCCGTCTATCTAGCTGGGGGGCGTCCCACACTACGCTTGCCGATACGCGGTCTCCACTCCTCTGCTCCACTGGCCATCGGTCCTTCGACAAACATGGCCAGCCCACTGCCACTTCAGTTTGCTTAGTCTGCAAGCTATGTCGGTAACTCCGGTTCTTTTCCGGATAATTTCATTCCTGATTTTATCCACCAAGGAGACTCCGAGCATAGCTCGCTCCATGGCGCGCTGAGCAACCTTGAATTTGTTGAACAGCCCGACCGTCGGCGCCATATGTCATGACGGGGAGGACGCACTGGTTGAAGACCTTAGTCTTCAAACACTGGGATAGGCGACGAGAACTCTTGACGGAGTTTTAGAAATGCTGCCCAACCCAACTGAATCCTTCTTTCGGCTTCTTTCTCAAAGTTGTCTACCGAGCTGGATTATTTGCCCCAGGTAGACATAATCCTTCACAACTTCGAGGAGCGACCCTTCGATGTGGATTGGACTCGCCCGCCGAGAGGCTTCATTAAGGCCGTGCAGCATTTGGTCTAGCTGTTCCAGCGTCTCTGCCATTATGACGATATCATCGACAAATCGAAGATGTGAAATGTACTCGCCGTTCACGTTGATACCCTGTCCAGTCCAGTCCAGCGTCTTGAAGACGTCTTCCAACGCATTTGTAAAGTTTTGGGGATATTACATCCCCCTGTCTCACACTCCTTATTAGTTGGATAGGGCTGGTTTTCTGGTCCTGTATCTGGACAGTCATCGTGGCAGCGTCAAACAAACATATCAACACTTCGTTGTAGCGCCAGTCAATTCGACAACGTTGCAGAGAGGCCAGAACTGCCCATATTTCGATAGAGTCGCACAAATGCCATACTCCTCGGTCTTCTGTACAATTTGCCGAACAGTATGGATGTGGTCTACGGACTTTTCGAAAACCGGCTTGTTCTGGTGGCTAGAACTCGTCAAGTCTCCTGGCGAGACGGTTCGTGACGACACTCGAGAACAGCTTGTATACGTGGCTCAGAAGTGAGATGGGTCTATAGCTCTTCAGTAAGGATTTGTCACCTTTTTTGAAGAACAGAACCTCCGCACTTCTGCTCCACGCCTCGGGCGTTGTACCCTCTTGGATGACGGAGTTAAAGAGACTCGCTAGCTCTCTCAGGACTAGAGCCCCACCCGCTTTAAGGAGCTCTGTCGTTATTCCGTCATCCCCAGGTGCCTTGTTGTTCTTTAGCTGCTCTAGAGCCGCCCTAATCTCGCACTGGTCGATATCCGGAATGTCCTCCATGAGTGACGCGTTGGTTTGGCTCGATGGTCATCTGCACTATGTCCCACTGGTTTCACCGTCCGCGTTGAGTATAGGTGCCCATAAAAATCCTCGACTTCCCCGAGTATCTCGGAGTTCGAAATCACGATTCTGCCATCCGCAGTTCTTAATTTCGTCAGATGGGACCTCCTTAATTGCTGGGCGAACACTTTCGACCCTCGATTCTGCTCAATCACGACCTAAATGTCGCGGGTGTTGGAGCACCGAAGATCGCGCAGCATCAGCTTCCTAATTTTTTGGTTTAAGGCCCTCTTATCTGACGAAGACAGCCGCATATATGGCAACTCTCGTCTTTTCCTCATAATTCCGAGTTGGTAAAACATTATTTTGTGAAATCTATGAATTAATTACATTTAAATTAGGACCTTACCCCATATTTTTTTATTACATTAATAAAATATAATGCTTACTTGATGTGCATATTGCTGGGTATGGTGGTGGTGGTTTAATCCATGAGCCATCCGGTCTCTTCATGTGACGTCGGTCTGACGCAAAGTTCTGCAAGAACTGCTTTGCAGGCACTACACGGAAGAACCTGGAAATTGTTGGATTTTTTTATTTGCAGCTTTTCTGCTTATTAATATTGCCAATAATCAACATGCTTGGCAGATTCATAATGGAGAATTAATCATACAGTTTATTAATTACCTGTGAAAATCTGACTTGAGCACTTGATCTGTACGAAATGTTTCAGTAACATATTTATGGAAAAATGTTGGGAACGGTAACTCAGAATCCAGATCATAAACAAGGCAAGTTTTGTTGTCCCATGAATACAGAAATATCACATGATAGTCCTGAAATAAAATTGATACATTGTTATTCCCATTCATACTTAATTACGCATTTATATTAATTTCCACTCTACTTTGTCATGAATAGTAGTTATATACAAAGCTTTGAGTGGTATGCTCATAATAAACAATGAGGTTCTGTTATGGATTCTATTTGATCAGTAATAGTGATAATATTGAAGAGTATGTAAACATACTACTATCCATAATTATGTTGATATGTGTGTATAAGTAATATAATCCTGAGAGAGATTAAAGAAAGAGAGGATGGGCGAAAATTATATGTCAATAAGTGGAAGGAATTCACATTCTATAAACAATAAATCCTTATAAGTACATAATAGCGTGACATAATTTCGGTACACACCCATATGACGAGACGATCCTCCTCGCGCCCAGCCCTTTGTTTCCACAGAGGCACCGTACGGCAAGGGTTGGATATAAAAACGATGTAGCATCTATCCAATTCCTCAGGAATTCTTAATGATACATCTTGACATAGTTTCCAAACGTTTTCCTCGCTGCAGAAAAGAACACAACAAAGGCACGTTAATTGAATATTTTTAATGTTCTATCGAACTGAGAGGTAACGAAAGAAAAACTTGCCAATAACAAGACACATGTGAGCACTCATCTCGTTTAGGAAACAACTGTTTCAGTGTCTTATCACTCTTTTTATTATTTTCGTTGCTACTCAGATGAACTTGTGCATTGACCGACATTTTGACAGTTGCTATTTTTTTTTTATTCATGCAGTAACCTGAAGCACATAGCCACAGACTAAGTAGTACTCAGACTCACAGAGCTGAAAACTGTGTTGCCAACTGAACTGAATATCTGAATATGGGTGACCATCTTTACATGCTGAGACCCCTCCGTGCCTCGGATAGCATGTAAAGCCGTTGGTCCCGGCTGTCATTCTTGGGTCTTTGACAGTCCTAACGGTTCACTAAAAGCCCGAAAACCTCCGCGTCCCAACTTGGTCCACGCGGCCGAGCCTCGTGAATTTTTATAATGGGGACGCGTTGCAGATAAAAAGAAAAGCTTCTTCAAAGCTTTCTTTTTTGTTTTGTTATAATAATTAATTAAGGCGATAAGTGATCGACGATAATGTTATTTCTTCAAACTGAGCATTGGGTTACGATAAGGGATTTCCGGATCCTTAATAGGTTCTTACGAGTATAGATTGCTTAAAAGTGGCTACTGAGTAACGACGGATGACGGATGCCCGATTGATGGCTGACAGGTGGGCAGGTGGAGACACAAGTCTCCAAGATTATGTATAGTTCACTACGTAATTATTAATTGAGGTTAGAGTCCTTCAAAGTGGAGTCAAGTTGGCTTGAGACGGTTTGGCATACTAACCCATGTTTGGCGTCTTTCAAGACATCCGTCAATGGTCAATGATGGTCATAGATTATATTTTAGCTTAAAAGATTTGGTATCAAAGTTAAAAAAAGTTAAATTAAAAATAAATAGCGTCATTGATATTTTGTTTGTGGTTGTGGCCAGCTGGAGGCGTTTTGTTATAAGCTAGCGTTATCTTTTAGTTGTTTTCAAAGTTTCTTTCGTATTGGTAAGGAGGGCGGTGCGTTGTCCTAGGTCTCGGCCGGGCTAGCGTATCGTCCGGTCTTCCATACCGCTTAAACTACTAATAATTAGGTAATTGCGACTTTCGACAAGTCCAACCTTGGTGGCGTTGAGTAATTAATAATTCGAAATGACCCGTAAGTACAGTGACACACATATAATTAATCATGTTTACAATTAAAAGCTACCACTGATTGCATCAAGGTATGCCCTTCAATCTTAAGGATGGGAAAGGTCCTGGATGGACAAATTCCACCGAACATTCTAGATTACACCACGTTTAACGCTGTAATAACCATGACACAAGTCGTATTTGGGTGACGCTTTGCTTTGTATAATAAAAACTGATTCTATCCGCTCTAGTGAACCATTATCACATGTTTAAATTACTTATCGCGTGTTATTATTAGGATTAAAGCATGCTATTGTTGTGAATTGACTTATCATGGCATTTCTACATTATTATGTAGGTAGACAGATAAGTGTTCATTTTGTTACAGGTGGGAACCAGAGGGACTTGGCTCGCGCCAAAAATCAAAAGAAGCAGCAAGAACAGCAAAAGAAAAAGAATGCCAATGAAAAGACTGGTATGTCTTTACAAGAAAGGAAACATAGGTACATGTTTTTATAACCTCTGAACGTAAAACTTTATTCAAACTACATCTTTAAGATTGGGTATTTATTCAGAATTATACACAAACAAGGCATATTGGGAAGTTTTATGATAGTGTTGCCAGTTAAGCTGTATTGGATAACCCTTGCTGTAATGACCTTTTTTTTATAAAATATCCCGTGTCGGGTAATTTGATCAATGTAAAAAGTATCTTTATCGTTTGCTGACTAAGATTTTAAACTGCTTCCACACATTTTAACCCTCCTTGTTTCTATGAGCACTTGAATCTCTGGTAACCTTTGTTGATACTGTAGTGATTTATGAATGAGATAAATCTAATGACAATATCACATTATTGTTTCATCATTTGTTAATTATTTGTTTGTCTTTGTTTCAGGGATGCCGAATTAATGAGAGAAAAGCAACGAAAAAAAGAAGAAGAACAAGCAGCAAAAATGAATAACCAAAAACAAACTGCTAATTAATTAATAAAAATAATATTAATATTAAATATGAAGGTTTCTTGACTGCTCCATATTATGTATAATCACATGAAGTTTTGAGCTTGTCAGTGAAGAGCTGAAATTGTTTATGTGATATAAGCAATCCTATAAACTAGAATAACATTAAAATTTTGTGTTAAAGAGTGCCTAATTTAATTATAAATCCAAATAATAAATATTTTATTATGTTAAAGTTGAATTGGGTGCCTAGGATTTGAGCAAGCATGATCTGAGTTATAATTTGTAAATGTGGCTCAAAAATCACCGTTCTAATGGCAAATTGGGAACAGATTTGTCACAATAGGTCTTAGCATTTATGCAAATCTTAATGTTAATTTTGACTGAATAGGTTTGTATGTATACTCAACTACCCATTTTTTGTACAATAAAATCTTAAAAGTATTAACTGTGTTATGTTTTGTGGTTGGAAAGATGCATGTGATTTATTTGATTACCTACAATTAACACTCAAACTTCACACTTTAGATTATGTTGTGCAGGTAGTTGCATCATCCCTTCATTTATAATTGTGGCAGTTGAGTCGACTACACTTCAGGAGACATGTAATAAAGGTATGCATCCTAATCCTATAGTGCATCAATGTCACATGTGTAAATTCCCATTTCCTAGACACGACTCGATTTTATGTCGCCGTTATAATAAGTTATTAAAGTCTCACGCTGTACTGTTGCAACTTGAACTATGTAGCTACAGAAAGCATGTCTAATTTGTCGTTCGAGAATTCGAGGGTTAGTGAAATGAATATTGTATTTATAGTATTTCTGCTTTCGTTGTAAGTACCATAGTTATAAATAAATATATTTCAATATTATTACGAATGTCTTTTTTCAAATTTTCTTTCTAAATTATATCTTAAATTAGTAAGGTAGATTTTGGGTTTTGTAAACAATATAAATAAAAAACGCAAATTGTAAAAAAAAAGGTGTAATATAAGTAGGCTGCGGGAACAATAATTTTAATTATTATGTAAGTATTTAGAGATTATTAGAAAAAAACACTATCACACTTGCTTGACATGGCACACTAATCAACATAATAAAAGCAGACGCAAGAGCCAGGAGAGATAAGTAAAGTATGACGGGATGCAGAACGCGAAGATGAGCGGACAGGAGACTTGCAGGAATCGTCCAATCACATTGGTTGAAATCCACATTGCGCCTCGATTCTTCTATGATTGATAGATTCCCGCGCGTCCCCGCTCCGCTTCGCTCTTCTCCGCCTCAATGGAAACGCATTCAGAAACATAGTTGACAACATCAATTTTTTTTATGATAATACCTATGTAAGAATAAATACTAACAATGGTTAAACACCAGTAACATTTAAATAATTTGATGTCATTTCAGTGACTAGTGGGAATGATATTTGGTAGGTCTTAAGGTAATAATTACTGCTAGCTCATTAGAAATGGCTTACACAATCTTACGTAATTAATACGTATATTTTTTCATTTTAATACTACGCCAAAAAACATCTAAAGAAAAAAAAAAACATGAATTGTAAAATATATCATGTTATACAACTTCTTCAACTTCATTGATAAAATAATATTGTTATGTACTTAAAATTATGCAATGGAATAATAAATCTCTTAACATATTTAAGTATCAATATTTAGCTTTTAATTTGGTAACACTGTGTGCATATTCGAATATTTCGAGTGATAAAATGACACAAGTAACGCAAAATTTACACACAAACCTATTTCAAAAATTATATGTTTTTGCTTGAGATTGCTAAGTAGTAGTAGAGTATGTTATTGAGCCCTACTACTAAATTAGCATAATCTCGAAACAGGTTTCACTTAATCTCTTATAAATAACCAAACAAAAAGTATTTTATACCTATTTGTCAGCATAATAATTTAATTAATTAAATGTGCACAGCAGCAGCCAGAGATGGTCATGGGTGAATCATCAAAGCCAAAGGGCACTGATATATTATGCATATTATTATTATCATCATTATAAATGAGTCGCACTGGTGTTAAACCTGCACTAGACTACTCGCAACGCGAAGTTGCTTCGACGAAGTAGGTACTACCCTCATGCTAAGAACTCGGGCGCAAAAACGAAAGTGGCCCGAGTCGAGGCGAAGTTGGACGAAGCGAACCGAAGTGCCCTTCTACACTCTTATTCGCTCGTATAACTTCGATCTACTTCTCAAGTAGTGTAGTGCAGGCTTTAGTGGTAGTGGCTGCAGAAGTGCACAGTTTAATTTTGTTCCGTTCACTCCGTGCAATCAAACATAATACTAACTAGCTTGGCTAGGTAACAATGCTAGCATTATTAACATTATAACACAAGCAACATGGAAGAGAAAAAATTCTAATATTATGCATGACCATTTGTGAGGCATTTCTTTTCGAACTCCTCTCTTTGTTTATAAAGTTCTGTGACCAAATCCTTAATGAATGGATGGTTGAACTTCCCTTCAGTAGCAGTGAAGAATTCTTGCAACTTCTGTGGCGTATTTTCACGTTTTTCATATTCAAATGCCTGCAGTATCATGTCGTAGCGATCCAAGTCTTTGGCGAATTTAGCTTCAGGTGAACTTTGGTTCTCATATTCCTGGAAAACAAAAGATTGATTGTTACATGACTTGCCTTTGGATACGAGCTATTTTTTTTACATTGTTCGAATGCGCCTTCTCTTGACCTCAATCAAGCCTGATGGAAAGCGATGGTTGAGCTCACTATCAATGGATCACCTCTTTGTGTCCTAATAGGTGCACCAATTGAGTGTTTATCAGAATTAATAGGTCCCGTATTACAGAACCTCACTCATTACTTGAAACTAGTTTCAACCAATCGAATGGCTGTAAACAAGTTTTACGTAATGCTTGCCTGAAGTTCTGCAATACGGGATTTAGATTTAACTATAAAATATGGCTAAGATTATATTTTGCTGGCTAGCAAAAGTACAAAAAATGCCTTATAGAATGACATTTCCTTTTAGTAAAGTTAGTAAGCTTTGCAGAATGTGGGTAAAAAGGCAACACAGAGATGGAGAAGATCCTTGCCTAACAGGCAGAGGTTGAAAAAATGGGGTTTTTTATGAATGATTACAAATTATCATTACTCATTGCACATGTCGAAACTTGTTGAGATTACTAATACCGGGTATTGTTTATCTTATCTTATTATATATAAGAAATTTCCTCATTGTTATCACTACTGCAACAATGCACTTGATACAAAGGATTTCTAAATAATTTAAGATAGGTACTATCGCTAAAACGTACAGGTATCTGACCATTTTGAAAAAAAAAAATTCGTGCACAATGATGACCACAACTGCGTCCATAAGTAAAATATAAGAGGATCCTTTTTAGGTCGACTAATAATATGTGCTGCAAGCAGGATTAGTCCTTACGGTGGTCAGATATATAGATTTTGGCGATAGTACAAACGTAATCACTCCCACGATTCTTTGGCACTACCCTAAGCCTACCAACTGAAACCAAATACCTGGGAATCTTTTTGGACAAACATCTGAATTGGGCAAAACACACCAACTACATCACCACAAAACCCAGCATATCCCTGTGGCAATGAAAATTGGGGGACTAGCCCCAAGGTCACCTACTGGCTCTACACTACAGTTATCCGACCAATTATCACATACGGCTCACTAGTCTGGTGGCCCAGAACAGACCTGAGCATAGCCCAGAGATCTCGAAAAGCTGCAGCGATTTGCTTGTGTAGCAATCACTAGCTGCCTGAGAACTACACCCACTGCTGCCCTACAGGCTATGCTAGGACTGCCTCCCCTACACCATATCGTGCGGGAGGAGGCGGCTGTCTGCCTTCAGCGCACTACACACCAAAGCCCCAAAGCCTGCCTGGCGGCATATGTCGGCAACATTTTGCCGGCGGGCTAGGTCGGCGGCTTCAGTCATTGCAAGTCGTAAAACTTTGCCGGCGGCATGTCGGCGGCTCGACATCAGAAACTTATTTGGCAGTTAGTGATTGCCTACTCACTGAGTCACTAAAGCTCAAATGTCGCCGGGCAACTGAGCGCTTTCGTACGCAAGCCGCCGGCAAGCCGCCGACATGTCGGCGGGCAACACGCGCGCCGACATGCTTCTTTCAACTTATGCCGCCGAGTTGTGTCGGCGGGTCGGCGGCTTTGGTGTGTAGTGCGCTTTCAGACTCCATATATATCAGGAACCCTGAGCAAAGACTCGAGGATTAAGCACATACGCCTAAAGGATGAGGTGATCAATCGGCAGCCAATGATGGCATCACCCTGCGACAAAGCCCCTGAGGCCTCATTTACGGAGACGTGGGGCGTCTCGCGTCGCGTGCGGCGTGGCGTCTCGCGGCGCGTCGTACGATTTTCTGTTTACGGAGCGGCGGCGCGTCAAGCGGCACTTATCATCGCATGCGTAAACACAAACGTATGGCAATATAAGACGTTGTTCATAGTGACGTGGGGCGGGAAGCGTGGCGGTGCCCGCCGCTGCGCCCGCGGCGAATCCTCAAGCGTGTAGCAAAGCACGCGGCGGGCAACGCTGCGGTGCACGCGGGATACTCAATCAATACGACCAGTTTTCTAAAAATCGATCATATCGTACTCCATTGTGACAGTGACTACGTCTGCGTTCTACAATTTCCAAATATGACTGACGCGGCGGTGCCAGCCGAGGGGCTCGGCCACAAAAAACGCTCAATTTCAAGCAAACGCGTCTAATATCGCTTCTCCGTAAACGCACTCATACAACGCCATATGTTTGAATTTAGTGCGGGCCGCGCCGCACAATGCGATGCCTCGCGTCTCCATTCGTCGCAAACGCAGGACACCGCGTAAGTGCTCATTTACGAGCACTTACGCGGTGTCCTGCGTGAGCGACGAATACGACGTGGCGCGACAGCATGCCATCATTAGATGGCAAGCTAACCAAGAGGTTACTACGCCTGGACAGGAAAGGTCTACGCCTGGTGACGGGGACCATAACGGGACACTGCTCACTAATCAAACACTTCTACACGATAGGCATAACAGACAGCCCCCTGTGCAGAGCTTGCATCGAGGCTGATGAAACCGTCGTACATGTGCTCTTTGAGTGCACAGGCGTCATCCAGATTAGGGCAGAAACCCTCGGGACACCCAGATCTTACACAGATGTTCTCAACAGACCAGGAGACTTAATAAGCTTCTGGAGGGAGCCGAGGGAGGTGGGCTGGTGGAATAACCACCGACGGCCGCCATGGCCCACGCACAATGGTCCCTTTGGGCGCATGTCCACCTGAAGGACTAAGTACAGAAACCAAACCCGTAACATAGAACATACATAATCAGCCTATAATGTTCCCACTGCTGGGACACAGGCCTCCTATCGGTAAGAGGGAGTGAGCCATAATCCAAGAGGCCCAGTGTGGGTTGAGATGTTACCTATCTTCGAATTTTTGGTTCTAAGACATGTCGATTTCCTCACAATGTTTTCCTTCGCCGTTTTGAGAGCAGTGGTGATGAAATAAATTACACAAGTAAAGTGCCTGTCTGGGTTCGAACCTACAACTCGTAAGTCATGGCCGTTACCACTGGGCCACCACTGCTCTAGGTGTCTGGCTCATAGGTACATAGATAGGTGAAATTTAGTTTTGTTTTGGTGGATATTAGCAACCATATGCACATTTTTGGTTACAGAAAACCTTGGTTACCACTAATACCCAACAAGACATATCTCAATATTTTTGCTAATAGCTCTTGTGTTGTAGTGCTATAAATATAACTATGTAAAAAAAAAAAACAACCATTGGTTGAAAAGAGTCACTAAAGAAACTATATTTTTTGACAAAAGATAGATATAACATTGTTATGTACTATCTGCCTAACTATTATAAAAGACAGATAGCTGTGTCGCTATCATATTTTTTTTCAATTACAGCCAAAAATTTGGCTAAACAACTTGCTTCTTTTGAGCAACGCAATGACATTATAAATAATTCTGCCACTAATTTGGTAACAATTAATGACATTGCTAATAATTTAAATTAGAAAGTAAGACAATAGAGGATACCTCTAGCTGTATTGTACAGAATTGCAAAAGCAACTCAAAAAAGGCTTTAAAATCAGTAAATAATATCAACCTGGTGCATCAAAATATTCAAGGTTTTATGAACAAAGATTTAGAAGTAGAATTATTTATGAATTTTAATAGTATTGATATTCTTTGTATAACAGAACATTGGCTGAAAAGCCACCAGTTCTTGTTCAATTTTAATAATCACCAGGTTGGTAGTTCGTTCAGCAGATTAAATGCTATACATGGTGGCTCATTAATTTTAGTAAGTAACTAGCTCAAATTTAAAGATCGTAACGATATTGTGAGCCTATCTGTTGAGCGTACAGTTGAAATTGCCTGTATAGAATTGGAGCATTTTGTTGTATTAAGTGTGTACAGACCCCCATCAGGATTGTATGACTGTTTTGAAAAGGTAATGGATGAAGTGTTAGACAGGATTTGTAACTCAAACAAGTCTGTTATCATTTGCGGTGATTTTAATGTCAATTTATTAGAAAACTCAGGTTCTCGTAGTAAAATTATAAGTCTGTTTCAGTCCTACAATCTTGTAAACCTATTTTTGGAGCCCACAAGAATAACCCCTACTAGTGCCACATGCCTAGATAATATTTATACAGATATTATACCAAGCCACAAAGAAATTATAAATTTACTAGATTCTGATCATTGCGGGCAAAGGATTACTATTCCAAATCAAAACAAAATAGTGGTTAAAAAAGATATCACTGTTAACCCCAAAACTGCATGTCGCTTGAAGGTTTTCAAAAGTAAACTCACTGATAAATTACCAGTTTTGTCCATTCATGCGGATGCTAATCATCTATATGATAATTTTTTTAATATATACTGTAAACAATTTAATTCAACCTTTATTCCCAAGACTATCTCGGTTAATAGTAACACATGTTTCAGTGATTGGGCTACCATTGGTATTCATAAAAGTAGAAAGCGGCTTTATGAACTGTACAATGAAAGGACTTACGTAAACACTGATGAATTTAATTTGTATGTAAGAAATTATTCAAAATTATTTAAAAAAGTTTGTTATATGGCCAAGTCACGTTATTTGGGTTCAAAGATTAAAAACAGCAATAATGTAATTAAAACGACCTGGTCTATTATTAATAGTGAAGCGGGAAGATCTAGTAACCGAAATACTGACTACAGCCTGTCTATTAATGACAACATAATAAAATCAGACTCACAAGTCGCCGAGGCATTTGAAAATTTCTTTTCAGATATTCCCGTTTCAACTATTAAATCCCTAAACTCATCACCTTCTGTTGCTGAGTCTTTGCTTATGGAAAATGTTAATGGTTGCGATTCGGAATTTCATTTTGAACATGTTACCTGTAGAGATATAATTAAAACCTTTCACACTTTAAATGTAAAAAAGACTGCAGATCTGTGGGGCAATTCTGTAGAAGTTGCTAAGTCTATTATTGACATTGTAGCACCTACTCTAGCTCTTATCTTTAATAGTTGTATTGACAGTGGGGAGTTTCCTGACCTTATGAAAAATAGTAAAATCATACCTTTGTTTAAATCAGGTAGTACATCAGACCCTACAAATTATAGACCTATTTCTGTACTACCTACCTTTAGTAAAATTTTTGAGAAATTAATTTTAGAACAAATGCAAAGATTTTTTAATAAACACAAATTATTACATAGCAAACAGTTCGGTTTTACAAGGGGTCGTTCAACTACTGATGCCGGTGTTGAACTTATAGGACATATTTATAATGCATGGGAAGACAAATGCGATGCCTTGGGCATCTTTTGTGATTTGTCCAAGGCATTCGATTGCGTTCTTCACGAAACTTTAATCAGGAAACTCCGCCACTACGGAATCCGGAACGCTGCTCTGGATCTTCTTACTTCATACTTGAGTAAGAGGATTCAGAGCGTTGATGTTAACGGAAAAAGATCTCCCGGATCTTTAGTAACAATGGGAGTCCCACAGGGCTCAATTCTTGGTCCTTTCTTGTTTCTTATTTATATTAATGACTTGCCGTACCTCATAAAGGATAATCATGATATAGTGTTGTTTGCAGATGACACTTCACTTTTGTTTAAACTTAAACGTCAGCAGCAGGTTACTGACGATGTAAATAGCGCGATCTCTAAAGTAGTCCACTGGTTCAATGTTAATAATTTACTTCTAAACGAGAAAAAAACCAAATGCATTAAGTTTACGTTGCCTCACGTTAGACAAGTGAAAACTAATGTGTTGGTAAAGGGCGAAGAATTGAATCCTGAAGACAGCACAGTATTCTTAGGCATAACTTTGGATGCTAAGCTTCAGTGGGGTCCACATATAGACAAATTGTCAAAAAAGCTAAGTTCCGCAGCATACGCTGTTAGAAAAATTCGTAATTTAACTGATATAGAGACAGCCCGTTTAGTGTACTTTAGCTATTTTCATAGTGTAATGTCGTACGGTATTCTATTGTGGGGAAATGCCGCTGATATTCAGACTATCTTTGTTTTGCAAAAGCGAGCTGTTCGATCAATTTATAAATTAAGTCCGAGACACTCGCTCAGAGAAAAATTTAAAGAAATTAATGTTATGACTGTGCCTTCTCAGTATATTTATGAAAATCTTTTATATGCCCATAAAAATATAAAATTGTTTAAAAAATACAGTGATATCCATGATATAAATACTAGGAACAAACACAAATTTGTTCTACCTACAACAAGGCTCAAGAAAATAGGTGGCTCGTTCAGATGCCAATGTATACGCTTTTACAATAAAGTTCCAAGCCCCGTTCAAGATCTAAGCCTTAATAAATTCAAATCATTCATTAAACGTAAGTTGTGCGAGAAAGCATTTTATACCGTTAAGGCTTATATCGAGGACAAAAAGGCTTGGGATTAAGCTGCTTCCAATTTTTACATATTGAATGTGTTTATTTTTTATTTTTGTTTTGTTGATGTTTTTTTTTTTTTTATATACACTTTGACATTGATGAATTTGATATATACTATGACATTTGCTTACTTTGTAAAGTATTCTATTATTTTAATTATTGTGAATGTGAAGACTATGTGGGTCATTGTATTTATATTATTTTTCTCTCTGTTCTCTTAGTTTTTGGCGTGGTCTGGCAGTTTGAGTAATTAATGTGGCCTACCCAAATGTCCTTTCTTTGGTATTGTTCGTCGGATCGTTGAGCTCTCTAAGTTTTGAGTTGAGCTGCACGATTTCTGACAAATGCGTGCACTGACTGGACAGGTCCTCTCAAACTGTTTGGTTCTTTCTTCAAAAAAACCATCTCAGACATAAATCTACATGGTCTTCACATGGTCTGACCAAGATTATGTCTGGACTTTAAAAGAGACTGTGACGTCTGAGTTTGTTTCGGCCTTTCTTCTCAGACTAGTCAGATAGGAAACGCCGACCTCATCTAGTTTTAAAATATAATTGACGTGTAAAAGTGTTTGTACAAACCTACTTACAAAAATAAAATCATTTATCATTTATCATTTATAAAAATGAACATAAATAATTTTATGAGCTATAATGATACTCACTTTGTACAAGTCATACATTCTATTACCAGCGATGCCTGTGAGTTCTGCAATCTTCTGCATAGCCTCATCCTCTCGCCGGTGCTTCTCTTCTGGCGAGACTCCGCAGTGAGGCGTAAGGTCCCCAACTATACACTCTGCTAAGTCATGGACAAGAGCTGAAAAGTATATAAGAATAAGAATTTAGAATAGAAAAAACATAAACGGATTACTTTAGTGTGTTTGTATGAGACATGATGATGTACATGATTGATGATCTGCTATTACAGATTATTGAAAAGATTTCAAATTATAATCCCATTAGAAAAAAACTAATGAGACAAACTACCAGACAACTATCAGATTGCCAGATACTTGTTAGAAGCAACAACTAAACAAGAAATGTTATTACCAAACTGCAGCCTTATATATAACAGGGCAAAGTTAAACTGCACTGCTTTTTTGTTCTATGAATAAGTACAAAAAAAGTTGTGGAGTTCATCTTCTGCCCTGCTATAAGAGTTGGCCCTCTGGAATGAAACATATACTTCTAGAACATTTAGAAAAACAACAAAGCACTGCATTTACATACCTATTTGGAGGCACCTAAACCTATCAAGTTTGGTAGGGTTGTTCTCATCAGTGAGCAAGAAGGTCATTAGTCCCATGCGGTACATGTGGCCAGCAATAGATTCACATTCGTTAATATCACAAATCACCCAGCCAGTCCTCTTCACATGCTGCAAATGATTAGAAAACAATAAAATCACAGAAGGGAATAAGAATACGCGATTTAATTTAGGCAATGTTTTAGGTAAATGTGTCTTCGGAAATAAATTATTTGATAAAACACATCACGTAAAATTAAATCTGAAAGCTAAAAAATATTTTTCATGCTAAGAGAAAAGCAGCTAGTGAATTAATTCTTTGATATCTAAAAGAAATCGATAAGCTTCTGAGGAAAATAGCAATTGCTGAAATATTGAAACTCATAAATAATTACCTTCAGACGACCGACGAGTTCCAAAAATTCCAAGATTTTTGTGCTTTCAAGGGCTAGTGCCATTGTGCGTATTTATTTGTAGTAGTAGCCTTGTATGATATATTACGTATCACTGCTGCATTCAGCTGTGACGACTTTTTCCTTAGTAACGCGTGCTCCGATACGTTATACAAATACTAATTGATTTTATTTTACGTACATACACAATAGCCTAATAGCGTGCGTCAAACGTCAATAAATACAGTACGTACGGAAGTCGCCAGTCGGTCGGCTCGGCTACACAGGGCGGCTACACTCAGATATATTAGTCTATGACACTCAGCCATAGACTATTTTTTATATATATATGAGCACTCAGCTACACTGACGGAAGTTTGAAACGGGATTTTTTATCTATACCAGTTTTTTTTACAGTACAGACGCCAGCACATCAACGTAAACTCTATACATAAATATAACTACGACGCGCCATGGAGTGTTAGAAAGAAAGTATCCTCGGCATGATTGGTGGAGTTTTCAACGTTTTTAAAATTGCCCAATGGTTGCACATACTAATAATTGGGAGCCAATCATCATGTTTCACTGGGGAATGTCACATTTGTCAATATTATCACGATACTAATATCGCGATATCGCAATTATTGAGCACGATACCGTGATACGGCCTATTATACCATCAATATTACCACGGTATCGTGATATTATTGACAATGTAACATGCCCCAATAGGAATAAGCCACACCCACTCGCCCCTGCGCGCCCGCCGCTGCTTCCGAGTTCTCCCGATCCTTTACGAAATTAAACGAAAATCACATCGTTCGTTTACGTCAGTTGCGCTTGATCCATAACTATGCGTACGTATTTGAAACCCGTTCGTTAGGGTATTTATGTTCTGTGATTTAGAATCCTGTGTGCTGTGCTGTGAAATTTCTTAAAACATTTTATAAATATAATATTGTGGCACCTCAGTTGACGCAAATTCAAAGAGGGCGCATCATAGTGCTTCGATTGAGTGGATGCCGGGTGATAGATATTTGTCGGCAGACGGGCATAACGGTGACGGTGAGTAATATTTTTTGTAAGTAATCATAATTTTTGAATTAAATTATAGAAAGGCTATTATTGAAAACATGTGTCAATGGTGTTTTTCTACAGAATTTTCGAAATATAGTTAACGCTACGCGCTGTTCCAAGCGTAAAGCGTAAATTCAGAGTTATACTTATGTAAAGAGAATTCGATGAATTATTGTTTTTGATTCCATTTAGTCATGAAACATTCTAAACAAAAGTTAATCCAGTAGGTAGGTAGTGATTGGATTTTAAAGTAAATAGGTATCTAAGCAATTACGCACTTTCTTTTTGTCCGTTGAAACATTGCTGGGTCAAATGTGTTCTCGTGCCCAGCGGGCCCAGGGGCTGCAGTCTCGACATCAAGTTTCGCTAGGACATCTTCCATTATTGACTCAAATAACGAAAAGTTCTGATAATTAGGGGGTCTGTAAACGCACACTACAACATGCTTAACAAGCTCAACACAGGACAGTTCGATGCAATGTTCAATCGATAAACCCACTACTTATGTCATTTCGTTGTTTGGATTATAATACAATTTTTAATCAAGATTAAAGAACCTCCACGCAGCATAGATTTACGATTAAAACAACTGCCCACACTATAGTTCTCTTAAGGCCCGGTATTATGCCGTTAACCTTGCTCAAATGGGCGTTACCGCTGAAAATGCCCCGCGCGCCCCTCATCGTACTTACGCGCGAAGCGGTCACGAAGTTTCTATTTGGTAGGGCTAGCTGCCATAGTGTCAGAAGCGCGACGCTCACATATAGGTAGCTAACAGCATTTATTGCAGAGCAGTGGTGTATATTTATATTTTTTTACAAACAAAGAACTCGTAATATTAATAAAATAGAAAATATTATCAATGTAACCGGGCGGCAGAATTTAGACAGTTATTATTAAATTAGCTTTTCCCTACAATTTCGCTCACAAATAAAAGTGAATAAGTTAGTACCTACTTACTTTTTTTTTTTAACGCAGAATAGATCGACTGGAAATTCTGAGCAATATACATATCTGCCGGCCGAAGATCAAATGCCATATTGGGTTCATGGAGCCCATGAACCACAATGCGCCCTATATCGATACCTCGGGGCTCAAAGGATGAACACGACTTTTCACGAAATCCAATAAATCGATAGAGAAAAAAAAACTGAACAAGATGGTGTAAATAACTCTAATTGGCCAAAATGTGCTATATATACGCCCTTTGAGCCCCGATGTATGGAATTATGGTTTGTGGAACCCGTGTATAACCCGTGACCTCTAATTTAATTTATTATCCAGAAGTTTATCTAGAAGCCACAAGCGGTCGTGGGCTCGAAACTTTTTAGTTCAATAAGGCCGGCCACATACGGACGGAATTCCGTTTCAAAATATCGATTCGGCATTTTCGAAGGCAACGAATTCATACAAAATCAAGGAACTACCTCACACGTACTTACAATAGTTCTCCATTCGAAATTTTCTGCCTTCGAATTTATTTTGTATGGATTTGCTGCCTTCGAAAATCCGAATCGATATTTCTGAACGGAATTCCGATTTTGCCAGCCGAGTAAAGACTATACAGGGTCCAATTTTTAGTTTGTAATGAAAGAAAAAGAGAAAGAGAGCGAGAGTGAGAGAGAAAGTGAAAAAAATTGTGAAAGTGAGAAAGAAAAAAAATCAAAATGAAAGTCATTTATTCAAATTAGTCTGAGAATCAGCACTTTTCGAATGCCAAAATTACAAAAGACAGTCCCCCAAAAACGCCCGCCCTTCACCACTTGCTAGTGCTATCGCTGGGAAGAAGAAGTGGCGCAACAAACTCTGCTGGGGAGATTGTTGCGCCACTTCTTCACGCACAGCTGTCTGTTCAGTTAAAAAATACTTATACAATAATAGGTATGTTAAATAAATTAACATTACAAGACACAGAACATTAAATTAAATTATTTGCCACATGTCAGTTAGCCACGCCAATATACCATCAAAGATACTAAAAACTATACTAAGATTGATGTAGGGATTAATTTTGTTCAGGTAAGCGAACATTGGCGCCGATTCACGATTCGAATTTAGTCATCAACCTGACAAACGTGCAGATACGATTTCAATTGACTTTAAACCGCAGTCTAAAGGTCCGGCTTGATATTTCTTGGAGTGATTTAAAAAAATTACTGATGTTTACTTTACGTCCACCAATCGATAATTTTTCAGTTTCCCTAAAACAAAGTAAAATATAAAATTCAGTTGAAGTACTGACGGCTTAGAAATATATATAATATTCAAACAGGCAGGTTTTGATCAAACAAAATCCACAATGTTGAAAACTACCTTTCAGCTTCATAGGTCGTTTGATCTAGTTCTTCGTGTAAATTTACATCGAAATCAAAATCACAATCAAAAGTCATTTATTCAAATTAGGCTGAGAATCAGCACTTTTCGAACGTCAAAATTACAAAAGACAGTCCCCCAAAAACGCCCGCCCTTCACCACTTCCTAGTACTATCGCTGGGAGGAAGAAGTGGCGCAACAAACCCCCAGCAGCACAGCTGTCTGTTCAGTTAGAAAATACTTGATACTTGATTGTATACAATACTGGGTGTTAAGTAATTAACATTATAAGGCACAGAACATAACATTAAATTATTTGCCATATGTCAGCTAGCCATGCCAATATACCAACAAATATAATAAAACCCTTCTTTTTTCCCACAGATCTGCTATATAAATCCTGCAATGTACTAACTGTTCGCCAGCTTTTCATTATGCACTTAGTATTAAAACAGCACACCATGCTTGCCTACAATGCCGACAACACTAACAAGAGACGGAATGATCTAGTATGCGTGTCTAATGCAGCCTCAAAACATGTCTTTGTAGAAAGATTTTTAACATTCTTAGGTCCATTCCTGTACAATAGATTAAATAGAAAACTAAGTATCTATAAACTAAATTACTATAGCTGTAAACAAATTATATTAAATTATTTACTAACCATCGATTATGCACAGACAGAAGACCTACTTATTGTCTGCAAATAAAACTACTAACATGCTATTTTACTTTTATTTACCTAAGTTTTTAAATTTAGTTTTTACGTTATATTTATTGTTAATTTATTTCATTAAGTATTTAAGCACTTTCTAGCCTGAAGCACAGGTTCAACCTAGTTCAGGCAAATTAGCAACTGTGCGCTATTTTTAAATTGTTAAGGTATTAAATGTAAATGTATTCCCTTTTTATAAATAAACGATTATTATTATTATTATTAAAAAGTATACATAGGTACTCATAAAATAATTAATTAAAATGTAAATAAAAACTTACTACCTAAATAAAAGCCTCCAGGTATAAAGGGCGTGACTGCTTACATATTTACGCATTGCTGGGTTCTGGTCACGTAGCCTTCACTTGAAGTCACAGATGATAAACTAGGACCATCGAAGTAAAATAAATAAATAAGTTAATACTAATAACAATAACCTGTCAGTAAGCCAATTCTGGAGAAAGAACATGAACATTGTCTTGAGTTAATTAGGGCGACCAACTATTCTTATCGTGTAAGTAGTCGTTGATGGAATAGTAAGCCTTTGAACAAAGGTTGAATTTTACTTGATGAACACTTTGCTTTGATGATGACATCGAATTCAATAAATGATGATGGCTTTTCAGTAGGAGGACTGCAAAAAAACAACAATTATTTTTGAAAATAATACAATGTATTCTATGATAGGTATGTTTATATCTATTACTTTGTCATTTGTTGTCGGATACTAAGTTCAGATTTTATTCAATAGATTGATCACTAAATATTTCATTAAACCCTATAATGTCTTAATCAAGATGTTGTAGTGATAGATCACTAAATCCCACAGGACTAGAACAATAATACGAAATTCGAAAAATTCCGTTTTCTTCTTGAAATGCCTTTTGATTTGCTTGAATATTGTGAACAATAGATGATGATGGCTTTTCAATAGTAGAACTGGAAAAATACAATATTGATTTAATATACACTAGCTTATGCCCGCGAATTCATCCACGTGAACGTATAAAAGGTATACGCAGGTAAGTCAAAAAAAAAAAAATTCAATTCCGAACCGATATTTCGAAACGGAATTCCGACTGTATGTGGCCGGCCTAATATTATTACCCCGTATTTAACAGTCTGGTAGTTATGAGTAATAAAACAATAATACAGAGTGAAATTAAATTAGCTAGCGAAACTATATAATATTTCAACACGATAAAACAGATTTTATCAACTTACACTTCAAGTAACAACAATAACAGCGGTCATTGACCCCAAACAAAATTTTTTTTTTTTATTTTGTCGTGTTTAGTAGATATCGATACCCATCATGTCTTGAGACAAAATAAAAAAATAATGATTTTTGGGGTCATTGACCCCACTGACCTGAGACCAGATAAAATCTGTTTTATCGTGTTGAGATATCGACAGCGACACCCGTCTGTAAAGTATACAAAAAAAAAAAACGGATATTTTAATTGACTACACTACCGACGGTGGATGACCCCAAAAAAGTCCTAGCCCAACTAGAAACAACACCTAAAGTTGTTATTCCCCGTGGGAATCGAACCCGCGATCGAGAAGATATCCCTTTCACCACTAAACCAAAGAAGCATTCTATTGTAATGAGTAGGTAGGTACTTACTCAACATCCAATCGAGAAGCAGTATCATCCAGTTCTTGAGTAGCAATTTGCTTATTCGCCAATCTAAAATAATAAAATCATTGAAATACAATTGGAAGCACAGCTGACCCTACTGTAGGTACTTACTCTGTGGCCTTCGGTGAGTCTCAAGTCACTCAGGTGATGATATGATTCGGAAAATCAATTTCAACTTAGTAACAATGCCTATAATATAGTGTACTCTATATCTATAGGCATTATTAATTACTAACTTAGAAGTATTAAATTCACGAGAAATATATTTATTTTTATCATTCTTTATTTATGTAGGTACATGTAATAAAGTTTCTTACAGTCTTCGTGCTATATTCTGCACACTCTGGAGTAAACGCTTTCGACGACCAGCTTTCCATCTCTTCCCACTATTATATTTATTTCCCATTTTTATTTTCACGGTACAAAACGTAAAAATTCCACTGCGGAGCAAAGCGACACAGGTCCGTTCTCAACAACGTTCCAAGGAACACTGGCGCGGTGCAGGCAGCAAGGAAATGAGCAAGCGTATGTCGTAAAAACGTTTATAAAATCGTATAAAATTAGATATTAACTATTTATTAAAAACTAATCGATCACTGGATGCAGTTTGGCATTAGAAATTTTATGGTATATTTTTTATTATAATTATTGTTGTTAATAAAGAGATAAACTGCTTTTAAAGACAAAGAAGAGGTTTGTTTGAAGATTTTTTTGATGCATTAATGTATGTTTAATTATGATTTGGGCTCGATCACTGTATTAAAATAAGACTTGAAAATATCATACTTTTTTTTTAGGTCCTAATTATTTACGGTTTAAGAGATACACTGCTTTAAAAAACCACTTTTTGACCGTTTTCGAGAAATCTGCGCCTTAACTAATTAGCATTTGGTAATCCTTTAACCAATGTTCAGTACAACAAACAATGTCAAACTTTGTTTTTTCCAAAAACATTTGAATTTCTAATAATTTGGAAGACATACCTTGAATATTTTGATGAAATAGTTTCAAGGCATTCTGCTGATCTCCTTTTTGATATTTACTTAATTTATAGCAAGAAGATACCTTGTTGTTGATATGTATAAGAATATTATTACTGGTATCTTCTGTTGTCTTACAAACTAGTTTAAATGATTATTCGGAGTTAATCCCAAGACTTCAATGTCATCACCAGGCAGTGAGCTCATAGTGCTTAAGGGAAATGGAACCTCCTTCGTACAATTTGTATAAATATTTATAGCATTTGAGCTACACTTATTTAGGTCAGCCACCTTACTATTAGTATTATTACTAACTGTTATGGTGTTAATAATACAAGACTTCGACATACTACTTATGTCTGAGTTTATGTAAGAAGCTAATAGCCTTGCTATTATGTGTCTAAAGCTAACAGGCAGATACACAGTATCCCTAGCTAGTCGACTTTAAAGATTCCACAAAACTGTTGGTGTCAAAATATACAAGCTTGTCACTGTAATGACTAGCTAAAAAGTGCAATTATGCTTATTAAGCATATGAATATAATTGTTCTGTCTAGTTGTCAATTTCTTAAAATATGGGAAAGCACACAATATTACTTTTCTACAATTTAACTTTAACAACTCAGTTACACAGTCAGTGATTTAATATTTTTTGACATTAGAACTGTTACCTACAAATACAGTAATGTTGGTTTTAGGATTAAATATATTTCCTGTTACTGATGTCATTATTTGTTTGTAGGTTGACCCTGGCATACAATAATTTTGAGTAGAATAACTCAGGTTGTCACTAATTAATTTACCTAAACCTCTTCCTATACGATCTGAGAACATAACTGAATCATGACTACTGAAAGATGGACAAATACCAGTCTCAAGCTGTACTACTTGAGATAGATCTTGCACTATATTAGGTAGTCTTGGTTAAGGTTACAGTCTTGAGACAAACTCTCAGTCTGGGACGGGTCCTTCGTTGCCTCAGGCTGGACAACAACAGGGTTTAAAACCTGACAAGTACACTGACACATAACTAACTCACTAGCAGCAAGAATATGTTCTTTAATTTGGTTCTGAGAACCCACGTATTTAATGTAAAGGGAACTAAGTGTGCCCTCAAGTACCTGTATGTCAGACTGTAAGCGCTGTGTATCAATTTCATAGATTTTTCTGCTGTCTTCTAATTTAATTTGCTGATTGTTTAATTTATTTATTAGATCAACACGTTCTTTCCTCAGTGGAATATTTTTGGAAAAGTGCTTCTGTTGTTTCCTAAATTGATTACATTTTTTAATTATTCTATTCATTCTTGCATATTTTTTCATTTTGTTATGACTAACTTTATAACTATAATTATAATTCTGTTTCAGCAAGGAATCTTGAGTAAGGTCAATAGTTGTTATGGAATGAGGGTTACAATTACTATTTAACAATTCATTATATAAATGGTTTTTTTCTTTAACCTGATTACATTCTATTTGTTTTCCTAACTGGTTAACGCGACTATTAGCATGAAATAATTCATCTTCTAGGTCCCTAACTTTGCTTAAAGCCTCCTCATACAAAAGACTACAGTTGTTGAAACCATCCGTGACCACCTTCAATTGGTCGCGTTCATCAACAACATTCAGACATTGTTGATGTAGGTCTACTAGCTCCCGTTTAAGGCTTGAGTTTTTGTCAACAATTTTCTTGAACTGCTCCTCACTTTCATCATTCTCCAGTAGCAATTGGTCATATTGGAGTTTCTTTGCTTCAAGTTTTTGGAGGGCCGTTCTCAATTTAAGGTCGATCTCCTGAGCAGTAGCCTTACGGGTCATCACAGGCATGGTTTCAGGATTAGTTACTGAAAGTAGAATAGAGAAACGGTGAGAAAAAGTAGGAGACAAATAAAATAAAGTTGGAAATGAAAGGGAAAATGAAAGATGTTAGCGTAGTTCAGTGAAGAAATTAGGTTGGGGTTGAAAACAGCTCAAGCCAATTCAGTAAGTAAGGTAGATAATATTATCAAATTTGGATGATTTTATTGCCTTACGAATTTTACTTTTCTTTATGTGGGTAGGTTGCCTAGATTTTAAAGTTATTTTTTGTTTAAATATTACAGTAGGTATAACAGCAATGCAAAAATAAAGATCATGAACCTTTTTATTCTTGTGTATTATCTTAAGGATCACAATGGGAATAACAAAATCTTTGCTAAGTTTCGTTTTCTATGATGTAAACAATGCGATCTAGACCCAATGCAGAGGTCTAAATCAGCGAACTATTTATGCTAAGAGGTCACGAGGATATATGTAACAGAGTTACAATAACGATTGTGTGCTATTATAAAGTAAAAGTAAACAAATACTCCCCGTTTTATTCCGCAGTACGAACGTCAGCTGTTGGTTTTAGGTTACCGGTACCGGTGTGTAACAAACACTGTGTATTACTCTTTCTATGAACAGGAAAACAATAATCCTGAGTATTTATGCAATTAAATTACGTTTACACATAAAATTACACCTTAATTTTACTTAATTACTAATAATTTAAAAATAATTTTAAAATACCATCATATCGATCTCTTTACGACCAAATTCGGTCGCAACTCGCTAAGTCCCGGATTGACAGGTGTAATGTATGGAGTGACAGGGCTTGGCGACCGAATTCGGTCGTAAAGCGATCGCTATGAATGTCGAGACTGTAGCCCCTGCTTAGTTAGAATCTAGTTACCACGCTATCGCATTGGGTGTAACCCTGTAATGGTAGCGATGTTAGTGTGTAAATAAATAACTTAATCACTTTATGTAAGCTATTATTGTAGGGAATTATAAGTATTAATACATCTTTGCATAGTAATTGAGTAATTATGGGCAAATACACTATAGCTATTTGTTTCGTTCCAGAAAAAATCTGTTTACTTCTGGCTTCTCTCTGGCTGGCGGTGGGAAGAAAGAGGAACCATCGGAGCCCATCGCCGCCAACCGGGCGGCAGACGCCGCACACTCTGCCGATCCTTTTCTGACCACACGAATAACATCAACTTCGTACAGCGTAAGTCCATGTGTAGCTTGTAATCATAAATATCACCTCAACTTATTCATCACTCATAAAATATGGTTTTCTTAAAAAGTGAATAACAAAATTGATTAAAATAAATGATACCTACCTACTACCTAATAGAAATGTAGGTAGGTAGTTGGAAGGGCGCTCGGCGCTCACATTATTACCTACTATGTATTAGATAAATCTTCCGTGACTAAATAATAACAGCCGCACAGGTCCCGTGGCTAAATAATAACGGCCGCACAGGTCGATCGGTCAGGTTAAGCTACGCTTGCCGCGGTTGGTCTGTGGATGGGTGACCATCTTTACATACCGAGACCCCTCCGTGCCTCGGAAAGCACGTTAAGCCGTTGGTCCCGGCTGTCATTCGGGGATCCTTGACAGTCGTTACGGGTAGTCAGAAGCCCGAAAGTCTGACAACCAGTCTTACCAAGGGGTATCGTATTACCCAGTAACTGGGTTGTGGAGGTCAGATAGGCAGTCGCTCCATGTAAAATACTGGTATTCAGCTGCATCCGGTTAGACTGGAAGCCGACCCCAACATAGTTGGGAAAAGGCTAGGCAGATGATGTATTAGATAAATCTTCAGTTCTTTACAATCTACCTCAACAAGGGTGGAAGTTCTCAATTCGACAAATTTGTTTATCTTTATATTTTGAAGATTTTTTAGCCGTCCCGTACTCATTTAAAGTCTATTCAACTAATGCTATTTCAAGTTAAACAAATATCGATTTTATTCCAATGGTAATTAGGTTGATTTCAGAGTGACTAGCACTACTAGACTAGCAGTTATAAAAATGTTTGAAGTTCTAACTAAACTTTATGATGTAGGAATTAAAGTTATTTTTCCATAAACTCATATTTGTTTACATTATCTGCAAATAAATCGCGAATGCAGATAATAGTTAAATTGGCCCGTACTATTTGTCATACTAAGGAATCCTAGGTAAGTATTAAATTGACAAAATTTTCTTTGTTTTAGATTTCAATGGACACAGCCCGCCTTGGGGAAGCCGGAAGACAACTGCCGCGTGCACACCTGCAGGGTGGTGCAGGCGTGGTTCGCGGCACAGGATGACGTCATCCGCCTGCCATGGCCTGAATAAATACCTATATCTGCTTATATTTGTATTGTTATGTTATTACAATTTTACAGTAGGTATCTATAGTTATTAGAGTTTAATTTATGTAAGTAACTTTTTATTTATCATTTAATAATAACATATTGGTTTGGCAACGATTTACGCTCCCATGTAAGTAGTTATATTTCATAACAACTGAAAGGCCGATCTTGCGTATTTCTGAGGTCAAGTTTGGGCTCTTTTAGGTCATGTCATATTCTTCGCGCTAATAAGACCCGATCGAACTTAGTTTAGTCTACAACACTACTACTACCTACAGTACACTCAATGTCTGACACCGTGTCTGAACACTTAGACACTCGGTGTCGCAAGGTGTAGGTATTCGTTGAGTTTTGTTCACACACAGAGACACTGTGCATGGCGTATAGTGTCGTAGCCTAAACTTACCATTAGATGATACGGCACTAGTAAATAATGATGTACGTTTGCCCCGCACGGCCCCCCAGAATTTGTGTTTTAGGTGTGCACTAATGCAATGTACTCGCCTCTAGGAGTATATGTACCGGTTTCTTTTTCAATGTGCCTCTGTACTTTTGAAGATATTTGCAAAAAAAGGGGGCCGTGCTGAAAACGTTTGGCTGGCACGGCCCCCTTTTTTTGCATGTAACTTGAAAAATATATAGCGTATTAAAAAGTTTCTTAAGCTCAAGGAATGTACTCTATTAACACTTTATATGTACCGCAACAGATATTGTGAATTCGTAATGACAAATAATATATAGATGTGGATAGGGGGCCGTGCTGGAATGTTTTTTTTAAGAAAATATCTAAAAAAGACAAAACAATCTTAGCCAAAAACGATTACAAAATAATTGATGTTTGGCAAGTAACATATGTACCGCATTGGTTTCTCATACAACTTGCTAAATTTGAAAAATAAACCAATTTTAGTTCATTCAGCACGGCCCTCTATAGTTGCCTATATCTTTTTAAATAAGACATGTTTGTTTACAAAATTCGTCTTTCTGAATTATAATTAGGAGTACATTCGTTCCAAATAAATTGCGAAACTGCTGTATTAGTACTTTAAAAAATAAATAGGATCAAAAATATCATGTATTACAACTGATGGGGTGACCATGATTCCTTTATTAGGTACATATTTTCTATCCTACCTATGTACCTATATTAATTAAATTATGTGACTACATTGAAATAATAGTAGATTGTACAACGAATGCATAAAAGAAGGGATAAAATAGCTCGTTTATGCCCGAGTTAAACACTGCTTTTCACTTCGACTGCGAGAAAATGAAACAGGCATAAAGTATAAAACAGTAGTTTTACTGTTCAAAAATGTTGCAAAATTGAAGATGAGAATAGCTAATTCCCGCCACGAAACTTTATAAAAGATTTTTTTTTTAATTTTCAACATGATTTTGTTGTGTCATTCGACTTGGGTACCTACTTCATACTGCCAAGTCATAAAAATGTTTCTTTTAAATAATAAATGACCACTAGGTATTTTATCTGGTTTTATTAAATTAACGATACAAAACACGGAAGTGATATAAATTAAAGCAAATGAAATAAAATAACGACTTAATCTGCGACGTTTTATTGCAACCCTACAAAAAGTAAAAAATTACGTTACGTTACTCGTCGGGGGACCGCTACTATTTTAAACTTTAATAGAACGTTAGGCTAATAATTAGAGCGGTCCCCCGACGGGACAACATATAATCAAAAAATTTCATACGTACTTACGTAGGGTCTTAATCTCAAGGTTATTTTTTTCTTTTTATAGGGTTTCACGTTTACACCTATTTTGTTCTATTTGTTGGCTATTTTTTCAATAGATTTTTTCAAATTGTTTTAGGCTTTTTATATTCGTACTATTTTTATTATTATTTTGTGTCGGGGGTTTTTTAAATTTTAAATTTAAGTTTTTTATGTTAGTAAAAAACGGTCACTATAATGTAAAATTATTTTTTATACCCTAATTATTCAACACTTTTTTATAATTACTACTCATTATACACAAATACTCGAAACGCAACAACAACGTGATGCCCTACAAGAGAAACAATTAGCAAGAACCGACTATTAGTTAGTACAAATAAATTATATTATAACTTAAAACTTACATGTTTATTTTAGCAATCCATTTCCGTGCTTGAAATAGTTTTTTTTTTCTAAGCCAAGATAATCAAGCCCAACAGCTACACGTGCAATAAAACGTCGCAGATTAAGTCGTTATTTTATTTCATTTGCTTTAATTTATATCACTTCCGTGTTTTGTATCGTTAATTTAATAAAACCAGATAAAATACCTAGTGGTCATTTATTATTTAAAAGAAACATTTTTATGACTTGGCAGTATGAAGTAGGTACCCAAGTCGAATGACACAACAAAATCATGTTGAAAATTAAAAAAAAAATCTTTTATAAAGTTTCGTGGCGGGAATTAGCTATTCTCATCTTCAATTTTGCAACATTTTTGAACAGTAAAACTACTGTTTTATACTTTATGCCTGTTTCATTTTCTCGCAGTCGAAGTGAAAAGCAGTGTTTAACTCGGGCATAAACGAGCTATTTTATCCCTTCTTTTATGCATTCGTTGTACAATCTACTATTATTTCAATGTAGTCACATAATTTAATTAATATAGGTACATAGGTAGGATAGAAAATATGTACCTAATAAAGGAATCATGGTCACCCCATCAGTTGTAATACATGATATTTTTGATCCTATTTATTTTTTAAAGTACTAATACAGCAGTTTCGCAATTTATTTGGAACGAATGTACTCCTAATTATAATTCAGAAAGACGAATTTTGTAAACAAACATGTCTTATTTAAAAAGATATAGGCAACTATAGAGGGCCGTGCTGAATGAACTAAAATTGGTTTATTTTTCAAATTTAGCAAGTTGTATGAGAAACCAATGCGGTACATATGTTACTTGCCAAACATCAATTATTTTGTAATCGTTTTTGGCTAAGATTGTTTTGTCTTTTTTAGATATTTTCTTAAAAAAAACATTCCAGCACGGCCCCCTATCCACATCTATATATTATTTGTCATTACGAATTCACAATATCTGTTGCGGTACATATAAAGTGTTAATAGAGTACATTCCTTGAGCTTAAGAAACTTTTTAATACGCTATATATTTTTCAAGTTACATGCAAAAAAAGGGGGCCGTGCCAGCCAAACGTTTTCAGCACGGCCCCCTTTTTTTGCAAATATCTTCAAAAGTACAGAGGCACATTGAAAAAGAAACCGGTACATATACTCCTAGAGGCGAGTACATTGCATTAGTGCACACCTAAAACACAAATTCTGGGGGGCCGTGCGGGGCAAACGTACATAAATAATGCACTTCAATCACCCGGGTTTCCGTACGAACCTATCCTATGTATTCAGCCATCCATTCTCAGAAACTTTCACATTAAATAGTAGCACAGTTTTACAATCCATAAGTTGTATTTTAATATTGTAATTATTTTATTTATCAAAATAAAGGTATTCACCATTGTTATATTCTTGAGCATTTTTCCATTATCTACTAATTGTTGGTTATAATTTAAGTTAGGGCCGTCACCCACTGGCGGCATGGCACGACAAGGGATTAGCGCAAATGATTTGGGATTTTATTTTATCATGGTTAGCATTCACATTTCGGGATGCCACGGCATGCCAGAACGTCCCGAAGGATGCCAAAGCAGGCTGTGACATATCAATGAAATTGTCGTGCCGTGCCGCCTGTGGGTACCGGGTCTTATACAGCCCAGTCCAATTATATTAATCTAGGTAAAAGCTTACTTTTGTTTGGCGGCAGCATTTGATTTTGCTTGGCAACCATTGGTGACAGATGTAACTGTATAATTAATCTGTTACAAATATTAATAAAACTAATACCTACTAATAATTGTTTTTTTTTGTTTATGTTCCTTTTCGCGTCATGTTTACCGCAAATAAACGTATTTTCTTTCTTTCTAAAAATAAAAGCGTGTAAAAAAGAAATATTATCTACTTATTTTTAATCTATTGTATAGTTTGGTTTTATAAATTTTATTGTAGGTAAGTATATTTAATTTTAGAGTAGGTATTTGTTTTTTTTAGTTTTCAATTAGGTATATTAAATAAAAAGATTAAGATTATTTTATTCCGCATTTTATTTTGAGATTTTTTCGCGCTTTCACACGCGTTCCCGTAGTAACCTATCCTATTCCTATGTCCTTTTCTGATAGGTAGATAAGCAAAATTCCATGATGATCGGTTGTGTAGCTAAGGCGCCGAAAGCAGGGGGAGCTAGCGCCGTATAGAATCTATTATACGGGGCCCCGACGACGCCACATTTATTTACTCAAAAAAACTTTTTAGTACTTAGTTTGGTTACTATTTGTTTACTGGTAAAATTTACAACTCAAAAGTGAAAATAAAAACTTTTTTGAGAAAAAAAAAAACAACTGACTTCCAAAAAAGACACTACAAAGTGAAAAATAACTTTAATTTCGAAAGTCGGTATCGCTTGTTTCGCATTTTCGTTGTTCGCCACCAAAAAAGTTTTTATTTTTCACTTTTAAGTTGTAACTTTTACCAGTAAACAAATAGTATCCAAACTACTGAACCGTTTTTGATGAAATTTCTATGGGACCAACCTGAAAGTATATCCTTACAAATAAAAAAGAATTTTGCAAATCGGCTTATAACGGAGTTCTGAGGTAACAAACATAAAAAAATACAGTCTGATTGAGAACCTCCTCCTTTTTTGTAGTCGGTTGAAAACGTCACTGTCCTTTTTGTAAAAGACCCCGCCCGAGTTCCCATAGAAATAGTTTCCTACGAGAACCCATGGCCTTTTCTTTCCGAAAATCCAGTTGAATGGCGTGCAATAGGAGAGGCGGCATAGTCCACGGCTGGACATAGGTCTAGCAGTGGACTGCTATAGGCTGATGATGATGATGAAATAACGATAATAATAGATTAGAATTATAAAATTAAAATTTAATAGAAAATTCATAATCTTCGAAATCGTATCTTATTACTTAGAACTTGCATGTAAAAGCAAACTTCGGTAGGTATAGATAATTCCGTTACTAAGTTCAAACTTATTATTTTAGTAAAAAGATTGTATCGCGGACGTAACGTTAATCTCAAACACGGCCGGCGGCGGACAAGAGACTTTATAGGTATAATTAATTGGCTAAACCTTACACAGGTTCGTGACGGGGTAAGTATCCATATTTTTTTTCAAAATTTCACGCAATTGTGTTATGGGTTTTCAGCATTAAATTTCGTAAAAATACTTAGAATAGAAGAGCAAGGAACGCACGAAAACAATTGACCGCCAGCCTGCCAGTAAGTAGGTAACAAAACCCGCAAAAGGTTATTTAAACCTGCCTTTTCTCACATCGGGTTATACATACCTGATGATAATTAATAAAATTGTGTAACGGTGTATACCGTAACTACCTACCTGTTTAAATGTAGGTAATATGAGTATACTAATACCTACTTAATACTTATAGGTAATAGAAACAAATAATAATATGTAAAAATGAAGGATTAAGAAGATATCATTTCAATAAAACAAATTGATGATAGCTTTCGTATGTATTTGAGGCATTGCGCGGGCCGCCTGTTTTTATTACCATTCCATTATTTCGATTCGATTCAAGTCAAAAGTATTCATTCAACCCAACTGCTACGCATTTCTTATCGCATAGTAAGTACACCACGACGCGCACACGCACACACTCTCATGTACGCGCTGCAGCACGAAATATTACAAGTAAGAACAGACAAAAAGCTATACATCTCTTTCGCACGATTCTCGCTGTTGTTGCTCATAACGCGTTCAAGGTCAAAGTGGGGTAACTTGATGTGCTGGCGACTGTACATACCTATCGGGCAAGGCCATGCGATGCGTGCCAGATACTTAGGTAGACGCTCCAAGGTAGTCCGCGAAATTCAAATTTTCTTACGTTTTTTGCAATTTGCTGGTCAGTACTAAGTTGTATGTTGATTAAAATATGATTCGCGGCCGTAACAAATATGTATTTAAAGGATTATAATCATTAAAGTCATCAACACAACTTAATCCTACTGAATGACTATTTCATAAAATCTTGACATTTTAGGATTATGCTAACTTATGAAGTTGTATTACTGATTCTAATGATTATAATTCTGTAAATACATATTTGTTACGGCGGCGAATCATATTTTAATCAACGTACAACTTAGTACTGACCAGCAAATTGCAAAGAACGTAAGAAAATTTGAATTTCGCGGGCTACCTTGAAGCATCCACCTTAACCGAAATTAGTTACTGACTGCCCAGTATATCTGCAAGCGGCAAAGTTAGGAACTAAAACAGAACTCAGCGCTTTCATATTTTATGAACTATCATAGCGTACGGTGACCGTCTGTGGAACACTAAATACAGCTTTAGTGAACCAGTTCGTGTAGCACTATGCAGATTTTTCTGGTTTTAGTGATCTGCTTGACTCATTTTCCTAATATTTGCTTTAATTGTCTTCACTTTTACAGCTGCAGTTAGGTACTCCTGAAGTTACTAGTCTCAAGAACAGAAGTTCGAAAAAGAAGAAGTAGTCTGAACGAGGCATGTTGTTTTATTCGAACAACTTCTGTCAGCAAATTATGCCAAGCTATAACATGTGTCGTGAATTTGTAAAATCGTGGAAGCAATTTAAATTTAGTTAAAAAGCTTGAAGAATACTCAAAATCTTCTGTATTATTCAGTTGTCAACAACTTGTTTCAAAATTAATTATAATATCAAATGCATTTGATTGGTTTAAATACACATCCCTTTTTTTCCACAGTTGGTTATGTGGCTTAAAAGACTAGTGTTCAAATCTCAGCATAAAAATTTGGTTAGACTATGAGCGAAAACATTTTTTGTGAATATTTAAATAAAAAAAGACAAATGTCATATCAATGCTTGCAGATTCCTATCATATTCCTACAATCATACCCAATCTGGTAACCCTGATTAAATTTTTTAATTCGGCATACTTCAATCCGTCAACAACTGTTACATTCATACCATACCCTTTGCCGATGTATTACTTACTTTACTCTATGCCCTTTGCCTACGCTAGCGCCGTTCTTGCTTCTTCTTCTTCATCTTAGCGTGTCGATAGCAGTATAAATGGACTCTGCCCAGAATTCGGCCACTTGTTTGGCGCCATCACCAGCGTCCAACAGTTTCTGTAACGTGCAGCTGACAGGACACGCAGGACACGATATTAAGTGTCCCTTCGCTTGTGGAACAGCACCACATCTACACTCCAAGGCGGAGTCGTCTATAAAATTTCCACCTGAACAGGTTTTCCTTGCTTCGGCCAACCTGGGTCCGGAGTCAATATAAATTTAAGACTTCTAGGTTACCCAAGGCAACTCATGTCCAGGTGGGACGTCTTCAGCGGGTGGGACGAAAGGTTTGGGTAAGGAAGCACAGTCTCGCCACAGCTTCAGTCTTTCTTGCGATTGTTCGCCAGTGAGTGGGACGACATACTTTAAAAAACTGTTTCAACATTTAAGCCTTTGTGCCAAGGATGCTGTCGTGCACAGGGTGTCGTGTGTCGGAAACCATTTTGGCTCTTTCGCTGGAGCTTGCCACCGCTCTACGAATCACTGGTGGCGTTATTTCTACCAGTGGATACAGCATTTGTACCGGGGTCGGTTTTAGGCAACCAGTGATGATCAACGTTTCAATCAAAGCTGTATCCACTAACTTTGCATGGGCGGAACGACTTCACACGGGGCACGCGAATTCTCCCGCAGAAAAAGACAGCGCCAGTCCAGTAGTCTGCAAAACGTCAGGCGAAGCACCCCACTTCGATGAGACTATTCGACGGAGAAGACTGTTTCGAGTGTGCACCTTCTGCTTGATATTCTTGCAGTTTCTGCCGAATGATAAAGACCTGTCCAGGGTATCACCAATATATTTAGGGGAGTTGCTGTGCTCGATGGACACCCCATCCCAAACGTTGTTAAGTTTTCGACCCGCCTCTCTATTGCGGAGATGAAATATGCAAGACTGGGTTTTGCTCGGATTGGGCTTGAGTGAGTAAGAGAAGTAATAAGTGGCTAAGTCACCCAGAGCGTCTGACAGATGGGCCTCAACCTCCTCAAAGGTGGTGGCTTGGGACGTGAGGGCAAGGTCGTCTGCATAGAGGAAGCGGGACGTGTTCGTGCTGGACGGTTGGTGCTTATAGGATTTACTGCTTATAGCTGGACACTTTTTCAACTTTCCCCTCATACGAGACAGTTCTCCTTACCCTCTACTCTCCATAAGATTCCTATAGCGATTTTTCTTCCGTCTGTTAGTCTCTGAAGTGTTTATAGCGTGTAAAATAATAATAAAATACCTTTTATGACATTTTTAAAGTAAAATTTAGTCTAGCAACATTCGGGAGGGGAAAGACATCGTTCTTCCATGGGGAAATCAGCAGACTTTAAAACTAGTAGTACCTAGGTGTGATCTTAAAAGTTTCCTTCAACTTTGGAAACATCAATATGTCACGAATTTGATTTTTTTTATCAGTTATTACCACTACTGGCCTGCTGAATTCAGAAATCTCACTAATCCTTACTTGTCTTATCTTTTTTCGAATATTATAGCATGTACCTACCTAGATTTTTCAATCTACTTACAGATAATTTTTATTCGTGGAATAAAATTGACGTCTGGCAGTTTTTGTATGGAGAAAATTCTCTGTAAAAAATTCAAAATTATTCCTCCGATAACATTATCTGGCGTTGGAAAAATCAGCCCTAAGTATAATAAAATTGTGAAAGATTTGAAGTTTAGGTAGGGTAGGTGTAGTTGTATAACTCAATCACGTATACAAGCGGCTGAACGGGTTATGATAGATTTTAGTAATTTAGTGCAATAACGCTAATACTCCATGCCCTGGTGATTTGTACAAACGCCAGCAGGTCAAGCTACCCGAAACTGTCATATTTTCCCAACCAACCTTGAACCTTATGCATTTGCGTTTTTCGAATGTTAGGTAAGTACCTGTTTCAGAGGTTACTTTCTTTTAGAATTAGTATACCTACTAGGGTGGCCTAAGAACTCGAATATTGACTAAATCTGTGAACCCTAAGTGATTTGATATAATATTAAATCAGGCTTTTGTCGCTGACTGTATAAGTCTTTATAATAATATAGAGACGTATACAGTCTGCGACAAAAGTCAATTATCATTGCTAGTTTTACTCGATACATTGAATATCAGCATTTTATAGAGGTAGGTACCTAGGTACCTAATAGCTAAGAGTTAACATTTTACTCAATAATTAAGATTTAGAAAACTGAAGTAATCGACTTTTGTTGCTGACTGCATCTTCATGGACGATTTTATATCACTGACCAGTCTTCGAATTTTCATTAAAATTTCCCTTTTAAAATTATTCATAGATGACTCAAGTTTCAAAGTTTCTCCTGTCACCATTTTACGAAGTATCCTCAGGATACCGTATGCAATGTTAATAAGGTCCACTTTGATTAATATGATCGATGGACAGGCCAGCGGATCGTACTATGAATTGTAATGGAGCCCGATACCGCTACGTAAATTTAAATTCAATCTCGGTTTGAAGCGGGCAGTGAAAATGTGGGAGCCTTCGGTGCCGGTCCTTCAATTAGATTTAGCTTCAAAATGAGCGTTCTAGTCAGTTTAAAGTTTAGCAAAGTTTTGTTCGATGTGTGGAACGTTGGTTGTGCTCTCAGTGAGTCTGGTGTTTGTAACCAGGAAGCGGAGTTGGAATGATTTCGTTGCTGTTCATTCTGTTTACAGGTTCGTGAAAAGTTTACACAAATGTTAACAAGTCCATGATCACCCGTTAGTGAATTTTTAAACGCGTTTATGATTTATTTGCCTTATTTTACGCGAAGTTGAATCTTACTTTGGCTTTGATTCTCCTTTAGAACAATGCACAAACCGGTTTAGGTTTACCGTAGAAACTAGGAATACCAAGGGGATTGAACTCAGGATCTATTTTGCTACAGACCTCGAGAGGCCTAACATGCAGATGTTCCATCAGATAGGGTAGTTTTACATCGCCTAAAACTAAAAAGTATAACGATATCTGCATGAAAATTCGTCACTCTATTGTTTCACTTAAAAACTAAATAATGCAGCTCCAGGCTTTAAACCTGCGACCTCTTTAAAGTCTCGACGGAGGGTCCCTAGGGGTCCGTAGATTGGTAAAAGCAACAGAACGTTCCGTCTCTAAATCAAACAATGAATATTAATTGTTTGGAGCTATTGAACTTTCACAGTGTTTGTAGGTGAAGTAAATGTTCAAGCATTCATTGAATGCTAAAGTGAAGATAACAATCCATATCCTCGAGCCCACTATGGGAAGGCTGACTGACTTCTATTAAATTAACGAAGCAACTCAATACGCTTCTGAATTATTGATTAAATGTTACGCAAATTGATGTTTTGAGTGAGATAGATTGAGTGCTGATGGGAAATCGTATGAAGTATCTATTCAATAATTCTACGTGTTAACGTGTGTATGTTTATGTATAACCCATGTTAGCTAATGCTGATTTTCTAATAAGTACTTTGAACTTTTGGTAAATTATAGCATAATAATCAGCCTATATGTTCCCACTGTTGGGCCAGAGGCCTCTTCTCTGTGAGTTTGTTATAATCCACCACGTGGGCCTAGTGTGGGTTGGTGGATGTCACACGTCTTCGAGTTTTGGAACAAAGTTCCTTATCGCGCGTTGCGAAAGGGGGCTAGACGGAAAAAATTAAGACCAAAAGTTGGAACGACACTTTTTGCTGTAGTTGTAAGCCGTGCGGCGTGCGCGTGTTCCTCTGTCTGTCTCACTCTCTCTCTCTCTTATAGAAAGCAAGCCAGTTATACTTCGTTCCATCCGGGTGTCCCTTGAAACCTCTCAAGTTTTTTGGTTCTAGGTATAATTCTACTAATAACTGTAACCAGTATTTATAAGCTGTGAGTTTTCCTTATAATATAAAATAAATTATATCCGAAAATTACGGAAAACAATCCATAAAACAGGGATTTTAAATAAGCCAATTTGACAGAACAGCCTCCTAAATTTTAAGGAAAATTCTGCTGTTTATTTAGTTTCCCTAACGCCAAATAAAACCGATTTCGATCAGCATTTTAAAGTTATGACTGCGTTTCAGATCATTGAGGATTAGAATTATTACCGTCTGGAGGAATCTATCTTGATAAAATGAAAATCTGTTACAAATGTAAAAGCCTGAGATAAAAAGGTTTCCAATGTCGGAGGTAGTAAAAACGTAGGTACCTAGGCTGTTCATCACACTTGGAGATCCCGAAGGCAGAAGTACCCTACCTACAGTATTTTTATCTCACGAAGCGACTCGCACTTTACTTCCAGTAACCAAGTGTACAATCACGCTGTGAATGTGTGCGTGAAGACGAGTTGCGTCAATACGCACCCACACTCACACACTTCCGACTTCGCCCGTGTCTCGAACGGTACCGAGAGCTCCTGTGGTTACACACACACACATTCACGGCGTGCTTATAGCCTTGTTTACCACAAGTAAAGCGCGCATCGTTTCGTGAGATATATAAAAATACTATACCTATATGTATAGTTTGTAGGTACAACGACGCATGGTTTTCTAAACACTAAGTACTTAGATAGGCATTATCTTCAAGAATTTCTGCTTGTTGTCACCAAACAGGTCCCTTTTATTACCAATCACAATGCCTGTGCTTTCCAAGCAACATTGTTACTTGGGTCGACTGCTATCTAACCTCCATAGCCCGCAGCGGAAAGCTTGTTTCGTAGTATTGATACTTACTTAAAAACTAGCATTTGCTTTAATGCTGTTGTAGTTGAAAGTTAACTTTCAAATAAATATTTGTATGACCTACAAGTAGTTGTTTCGGGTCTGGCTGTTTGTGTATGTGAGTTTAAATGTTTGTAAACGCACCCACGATACAGGAGTAATTCCTAGTGTGGGGAAACGTTTTTTATAAAAAAAAAACAAAAAAAAAATTGTGAAATTCTCAGTTCCTATAACGCTTTTAAAAAAAAACGGGCTTTGAATACTACGTAAATGATTTTATACTTAAATATTAATTTGTTTAATGCACAATGTACACAGCCATAGTTACTTACTTACTAGAGAGTACATGACCCTGTTAGAGCGCAGCAAGATAACTTAAAACTAATAATATTGTAGTGAGTATCCATTATCTAATATTAGGAACTTTCACTATTAAAGTATTATATTAATTAAACTAATATGTAGCTTTATTATTATTAATTTATTTCAGATAAAATCAATCCATACAATTTAAATTATAAATACTTACAGAAAAATGTATAAAAAATTTATACATGAAAAGATTGTATATTATAATTAACACACAGATTTGAACACTATTTTAACATTTATCTTCCATAAATTCTTGGCTGAATATGTAATTTATGTAGAGTCTAGGATGGCTTTCAATCGTGACTGGTTTTCCAAGAGATTCCTGCGAGTTATACATTTTTACATTCTTACAATTTTTTGCAGAAGCTTATATTTTGTCTGTTTGAAGTGACAATTTAGCAAAAAAGAGAAAAGGTTCTAATACACGAACAGCTCTTTACATCCAATATTTCTGCTCAAGTAGTTGTGTCGGCGGTAAACTGGGATGCGCCGACGCCGTATGACCCGGTATGGCTGGCCAGCGTGCAGATGTACCCGCCAGCTCCCACCATCAACGAGACCCGTTTCTGGGGCTTCGGCTGGGTGTACGAGTCAGATGTTGAATTCAGGCTGTTTACAAGGTAAGTAAATATATACATATTGCTGGTATTACCCCCTTGGCGACAACGCCTTACTACAATGAACCCAACAGGAAAGAAATGCCAAAGAATCCTTAGAATTTATCAAAGAAAATCGGAAAATGTTTTCGTGAACTTGTAAATTAATTAATAATAACGTTATCCTTTTAAATTCCAGAGAGACAAAGAACGCCCAATAATAGTCCTTTGTCTTTTTGGCTTTCTGGATTGCCTTTCAAAGCAGTTGATCGATCACTAAGGGGCAATTCCCGTAATTTTAACAACGATCACAGTCTGAAGGCCAATTCTCGTAATCGAAAAGGTTCAAAATCTAGTCGCAGTCTCATCTCGGCGGCGACAAACAAATGTCAAAACTTGTAGGAAAATTATAGGTATTTTTGACAGATTGATACTGAGATCAGACTGTGAACGTTCATAAAATTACGAAAATTGCCCCTGTGATCTCAGTCTCAATCTGTCAAAAATACCTCAAAAATCCCTACATTTTTGACAAGTTTTTGACATTGGTTGTCGTTGACCTGAGATTGCGACTAGATTTTTAAAGTTTTTAATTACGGGAATTGGCCTTCCCTACTGTCACTGATCTCAAGATGCAAGTCTGAGATTTTATAAGTAACTCGAAATCGATCGATCGTACAGCCGATCACACGTTGACCTGGTACCACTAAACTTTGACCTTGAACTGATCTAGCGTAGTACGAAGTTTTAATAGAATAAGAGGCCAGCATATACTGGTTTTGATACTACTGTCGTGCGGCTTACTGTACCTATAATATGTAATAATATAGAAAGAAAGAAAGAAAAATAAAATAGCGACGTAATAATTATGACGTCAGATGATGTTCTATGTCTAACCACCTTTTTTTTTTGGATGGGACTTCATCAAATAACTTCTCCCGCTCTGGTCGGAGCGGGATGGGATGTCAGACTTTTACTGACTAAAGAGCCACCCGTGTTCCTTCACTTAACTGCAGTGCGATTCTGTAACCATCTCACCGTGAAAACTTAGGTGAAGTGAGCGTGGAGTGAGCTGTCATTCCAAATAATGCTAGGGATTGACACTACTGATAACTCACATCAAGCTCACTTCACTTGTTGAGTTTTCACGGTGAGATTTTTACAGAATCGACCGGCTGTACCAGGGGCCACGATAACTCTTTCGAACAACCCGCGACCCTGGCAGATGTCTTGACCTTGCTGGAGTTTGCTGTCAGTGCACCCTGTAGTTCGTAGAATTTTTCCCGAAGAAAATGAAACGCAAGTAAAACAAAACCATATAAATCGGAAGCGTTCAGATGCCAGAACTCAAAATTAGTTTAAAGAAATAGAGAGAACAGAGTGTTTAACTTTAAAGTTGCTTCTCTCAAGCTGTAAGTGCAAACTCCACGAAAACTGATTGTTTTAACTACTCGGGCGTATAGCTTCGATGTGGTTTTCAGCGGTATCGACCGACCTGATATTGGCAGCACGAACAGTTCTGCTGAAACTTTTAAAAAAGCTTGCAACAAAACCGTTCAGGAAATTCAGGAATGTACTAAAAATAGGGCCTGGGTCTTTTAATGTCCTGGAGCTCTGTATGTACTCGGTTATTTTTCGATCTATCTGGACATGTCCTAGGAACCTGTGGTAAACGATTCCGTATGTCTTGGTAGAACAAAGTTTTAACGTGCCCCAAGCCATTGGCAAATGTTGGGACACTTGAAATGACACTCGCTCGTTTAGAAGCCGATGAGCCTCACAAACAAAAATACCAAAGAAGGTTTTTTTTTGTGTACAGTCACGAGCACCAATATGTCAACACTTGGCAAGTTTCAATTGCGATTTTTTCGTGAAATAAGAAATGCAACGTTGAAATACGACACATTACATAAACCTATGGGTTCGAAAATGCTATGTTCGTAACAACGTAAAATTTCATTAAAAAATAAAGTAGTAAATTGCTTTTGAATAAAGCCTAGTGTATACATACTTTTGCTCGTGACTGTACCTACAGTTTTATTTATTTGAAAAGATTAAAATATGTGTATGTACAAGTATATAAAAGGGAAAGAATCATAGGGCATTTAAAAATTCGTCCACATCGTTGTCAACAGGAAATGTGCCCAAAAGACTGGTAGCATTGCCACGTTGTCTGGCAATGCTGATTCTTTGGCCAGAACGTTAATTGTTTTCAAACATTTGCGGTGTTCCGCTTTATAAAACGTTCTCAAAATAAAGGGAAATTGTAATAATATAAATAATTAAAATAATTCATAATTAAAATTCGGAAAACGTTCTTTCCAACATATTTTGCTATCGTAGTATATGACTAAAATTTTAACGCCACCTTTTTCGTCCATGCTATTGTTTTCGAGGTATATGTAATGTGTAGTAAGAGTCATAAGACTATAATTATATTGAAATGAGCTATTGTGTATGTATGTGTGCGTGCGTGCGTGTATGCGTCTATTGTGTATGTATTCCTGCGTGCGTGCGTGTATGCGTCTATTGTGTATGTATGTCTGCGTGCGTGCGTGTATTACTATTGTATTACTATTCACAGCATGGTGAGCGAAAATCTGTTTGGTGTTTAAAGCTTCAACATTTATTTGGACAACTCACCTGATTTTGTGCTCGAGTTTTTTGAGGTCTACTTTTTCTAGCACTGATATGGTTTTCCCGTTACAGTTTTGTTCACAGTTGGACACTAGCATGCTCTTATTTATACGTAACTAAATAATATTAGGTACATAGAATTTGCGGGGTTTGATCTGGATAATAATACTTTTAGGTAGGTGGTGAATCAATCATCGAATTACATAGCCGGATCTTGTACCGTTTACAAATCAGTTCTAGACAAACTGACAAATAACTATCGTTTATATCATCATGTACTTTTATAACATTATGGTTTACATTAACAAAATATTTATCATTTCAGGAGGAACCCGTTCGACTTTCAAGTTTTAAAAACCAACGATTCAGCGTCCCTACAAGAATCGAACTTCGATTTTAACAAAAAAGTTAAAGTGCTAACTCATGGTTGGCTCAATCATGGATACAGCCCTATGCCTGAATCAATCAAAGAAGGTAGCAAACCTTTTCAAAACTTTACAAACATACATACAAACATAACATCACGCCTCTATTTCCCGAAGGGTTAGGCAGAAGTGTACGTATAGTACCCCCACATAACATTAAATTATCTTTTAAAGTTATACATTGTAGATTTGTATAAAGCAACAAGATACAAGATGTTTTTTCCATTGAAAGTACAGATATCATATTTTTTCCTGCACATAATAAGTATCTAGATTTCGAAATACTCCCGATATCAGGGAATGGGAACTGCAATGGTTGTAGGCGATTACTCCGCCTGTATCTGCATAATGAGATCTTGAAATCCATCACGTCGATGCCAGACTGAATTTCAAGCGAGGTCAATGTATCTCGATTCTCGAACACCCACATTGCCAGCGAAAAATGTGTGCTATTCTGATGGAAAGAATCAGTGGAATAGATTGTGGGATCCTTCTTCTTTGTTCTATTAAACAAAAGGCTCCAATTTATTTCACGATGTGTTGTTTTGGGCCACTTGAGAACAAAGGCTACCTTCGAGGGTGAGTCGTGACGTCAACCAAGTAGCCGCTTAATCTGGTCGAAATCTGTCCGAAATCTAATTAAGTACAAATCGATTGTAGTCACTATTCTAAAATCTAACTATCTGTTCCAGCGTAAACGTGTATCCCAATGGATTCCCAAACATTATAAACAGTTTACATTATAACGTCTACTCTGAGTGATCACGATGTTCTGCCCAGGTTTCAATCTCTCTAGAAGATAAAGCTGTTAGTTAATATTTCCTCATAACTATTTCAGCATACCTCAACGTCAGCGATTTGAACATCATCGTGGTAGACTGGGGTGTTGCAGCCAACGTCAACTATGTCTTAGCCAGTTACAACGTGGCTTCCGTGGGCCGCCTTCTCACCGAGTTCCTCAATTTCCTCATTGGAGAGGGAGTGTCTATGGATGATGTGCATCTTATTGGTCACAGCCTTGGTGCCCATGTAGTGGGTATAGCAGGGGCTTATGTTAAGAAAGGACCTATTGATACTATCACCGGTGAGTGTCTAATTTGAAAAAAATACACGAGTATGATAATATATAACCTTCCAACATACCCGAATTAGGTAAAGATCGATCGCTTCTAATACTCTATTTTTGTGCCCTGAAAATGGTACAAGATGATTTATCTCTTTTTAATTTACCGGCAACAGAATTTGACATAGCAATTTGTTCAACAATTTTATGTTACTGCGGCTTATAAAAACAGTTACCGAGGGTTTAATATTAATTTTCTTTTAAGATAACTAATGTGGTTGTCAGTTAAGTAAACGCTGCACGTTTGATGCGTCAATCAACGTCAAGTTCAAGGAGCTACACTTCATATTGTGCAGTTTTAAGCACAATACCTTTTACCCTTGGGCCTTGTACCATGCTGGGAGTACTTTCTCTTCTCCTTCATAAAGGGTTACCAACTTGGCTCGTGGTTGCGCTCACTCAAAATACGTAATTTTTGCCATGTAACTTCTCGCTCTTGCAAGACAGCGGGGTATTTAATTGCGTAATACACTATCAGTGGCAATGTCCTTTTGACAGTTCAACAACATTCATTGCGTTATTTACGTTGTTGAGCAGACAAATTTTTCTAATATATGAAGCAATGGATTAGCAAAATCCTTCAAAATGATGCAGATTGAGATTGACAGTGTGTTATGCAAGGTGCTGGTTAAATGTCCTCAATTTTGCCGCACCAAGAGTAACTTAGGATATAAGTGTGGCTGGCGGTCTTGTATAATAATATTTAGACACATCTTGTTACATTGAAAGCCCCCCTGAAAACCGGAAAAGGCGAGGTGGATATCTTAATCCGCTGAGTGTAGGTACAGTAAGATTAACGATTATTACCTACCTAAGAATTTCATGCAAGATCAAGTATTTCGTTATCCTTTACCCGAAACAGTATACCTCTCGTCCCAACCCCTTCAAACCGAACAACAGGCAGCAGGACATAATAAATCGGGTCTTAATTACGTGCTTATGGCAAATAATTTGGCAATTTTAACTCCCCATTCTGCGTTGAATGTCGAGGTGTTTACGTAACCAATTCTGTTAGCTTTTATAACAAAACCGCAGCAAATTAGCCTCTATTGTTAGTTAAACTCTGGCGGTTGTTGTGAAGACTCCTATTGTTTTGTTTACTAATTTTGCGTATGCAATATTATTATAGTTATTGTTTGGATAATAATATGTAACTAGAATTGATATTAGAGAAGTTTAGGGTTATGAGCGCAAGATAAACCTGACATTTCGCTTCTTGTTTTCATAGCTAGTGCCAGCCTTAGGATTATAAACATATTACCTAATGCTCTTGATTCTAAGTATTATTAAACAGCTGTAACATGTTGTTGTTCTGTTTAATGCACGTCTTTGACTCTCTATGATGTTATGTTCTCAAAACAATCATTTTAATTTAACCTTTTATACATTATTAAACTCACACCTTTCCATTGGGGTAGGCAGAAATAACAGAACGCCAACTGCTACGATTCTTACATACTCATTTTGCCGGTTGCTAGGACCTACTACGCACCTGACCTTCCTGAAAAACATCACCAATAAGGACATAAATGTCCTTCTAGTACGGACTAGAAGGACATTTCTGTCCTTATTGGTGAGGGCACGGGCATATTCACTCATATCTGCTTTGTAAATACCATTTGTTAGTTACCATCCATTCATCCTCTCAACGTAGATGTCTAATACATCTGAGCAAACTCTTTAAAAAAAAAATTCACGTCATTCCTCAGCCTGATATGTTTCGCAAGGAACGCATACCTAACCTTTAATAATTTGCTTATATTACCAAGAAATACACTTAAATCGAAAATAAATCCCAATTAACTAACTGAACGAGCCCAATCATCCCATTTCCCGGAAACTGATTCGAGAAATGAACGGCTGAGTGAAGAAATCTTACTGAAGCTTTCGCATTATGGTCGATATTGATTTTGTTCTTAAAGTGGAATTCCTTTTTTTAGGTTTAGACCCAGCCTTGCCTTTGTTTACGATTGGGAACAAGGATGCTAGGTTGGATAAGCATGATGCACGTCACGTAGAGGTGATACATACCTGTGGAGGATACCTCGGCTTCGCGTCCCCATTGGGTCACATTGACTTCTACCCGAATGGAGGAACAAGACAACCTGGATGTGGATTTGATTATAGAGGTATGTATGTATACTTCTAAACATTAACTATGTTCTAGCTTCAACTTTCTGACTAACTGACCGACTATTTAATTTTGACAATTCAAAAGTGCCTGTAAATGGTTTATCCAAACTACTATTATAAATGCGAAAGTAACTCTGTCTGTCTGTCTTTCTGTCTGTCTGTCTTTGCTTCACGCCTAAACTACTGAACCGATTTGTGTGAAATTTGGTACAGACATAGTTTGGAACTTGAGAATGGATATAGGATAGTTTTTATTACAAAAAATAAAAAAAAAATATTCCGGACATACAGCGCCATCTATTGGTCAAGAGTCGGCATCAATTCAGCTACAACGGCTTACTAGCTTAATTTTAGCAGTATTAAAGTTGTCGAAAATTTACCACTGGCGGGACAAAAAGGGGTAATTCAGTTTTTAAGGGGAGGATTTGAACTTGAAACTGTATGTTACATTTTCACGCCTAAACCACTGAACTTCTAATTTGGCATAGAGATAGATGGCATCCTGGGGAAGCACATACATTTTATCCTGTTAGCACGTTCCCGTGTGATAATTTCCGACATCCACGCGGGCGAAGCCGCGGGCAGAAGCTAGTTTGAAATAAATGATTTGAGTTTGAGTTCGGCAATGAGGTCCAGGATTCCACAGAGCAAAGGTGTAATTAGTACCTATAGTAGCATAGTTTGCGAACCTCTTATCCTGCCCTCTGTGTCCTGCAATATGCAGTCAGTGACCTCTGCGTTGCCACCGACGATGCCGTGGAAGTAGCGAAATTTTGGTCCAACAAGATCTGTCGGTCTATTCTGTAAAATTGAGTGAGCTTAAAGTGGGTCAATCCACCTGACGATATGGATATGCAAGGGATTGACACTATTGACATCGCACCTAAATTTTCACGGTGAGATTTTTAAAGAATAGATCCGCTACAGTCGTCCCAGCAACATGAAGAAGAAGTACAGCAGCCTTGAGTTTGGCATGACATGTTCTTTAAACATTATTATTAGTCTTTTTAGTAGGCACGTGAGGCTCTTTGGAACTCTGTCATCGGTATAGGGGAATGAAGTGTATACGAGGTTTGGGAACGTTAAGTTAAAACGATACACGTGTGGTTCGTTTATTCTCATTGTACCTACCTGCCTATTATCCTGTGTACCTATGATTGTGTAAAAGGTTTTAATAGCACAAATTGTGAAGTCTAGTTAAAGCTTCCATGCTAGACTAGGTACCTGAATACAGCGGTAAAATTTCACCTCACGTAATTTTGAGGAGATAATATTATTAGATGCGGTGAAGTTAACTTTAGGAGTTAGCATAAAGTACTTACACGTTAGCATAATTGAATAAATAGCGCACTCTAGCCTCCAAGAATTTATTCAGATTTATAAAACTGATTAAATTAATCTACTTATCTGATCGAAACCGAGATTGGATTTAAATACGTTTTTTGGTTTGTTAAATTACTAGCTGCGCCCTGCGGTTTCACCCGCATAAATCTCGATTACGTGAGAATATCGGGATAAAAAATTCATATCCTAATCCAGGTCATGGTGTACCCAAGGGCCAAATTTCATCCAAATCCGTTTAGCCGTTTTAGCGTGAAAGCGTAACATACAAATACAAAAAATCAAATATTTTCTCTTTATAATATTAGTTTAGATTTACGTTTAAAATACACGTTATCTAGCTTATTATCTATTTTAATCAGTTTTTATGTTTCTATTTAAAATTGGACTCAACAGCATGTTTTAAAACGAAATTAATGGATTCTTAAATACAAAAGAACTTATTTTAATGAATCTCTTTGGGAATAAATTCTAAGCTAGAACAGTATTGAAAATTCTTTCCTTTGGTTTATACCAAAGAATAAAATGTTCAATACTTTTTTAGACCTTTTCCAGAGCTGTTATTGGAATAGTGGTGAGGAGAAGTTTTACGGAGCCATAATCTAGGAATCCCCTCGTCTAGGCAAGCTTATTAAGTTCGGTAACAATAGAAATAGTAATTGTGTCTCATTAGTGACAGTTGAACTCTTAATTGGCTATAGACGTTGTACAACCTACCTATCTGAATACGATGTCAAAGTTTCGACTGAAAATTAACCTCACATGCTCGACCACAACGACAAGCCCTCCCGAAGTTAATTAAACTTGATTGACAAACCAGAATACTTAGCTAAATAGCTAGTTGACAACACGGTTAGCGCAGTGGCTGAGCGATCGGACTGCTGCGCTGCGTGTCGCGGGTTCGATTCCCGCACAGAACAAATATTTGTAAGTCCTACATGTATTTGTTCTGAGTCTGGGTGTTTTTCTATCTATAATATGTATGTATTTACAAAAAAATAATAATATATATATGTAGTTTATCAGCCATCTTGTTACCATAACACAAGCATTAGGTTGCTTAGCTTGGGACTAGATGGCGCTGTGTGAAATGTCCAGGGATATTATTATTATTAGTGTCTTTTACATACAGTGGCTATATACAGGGTTGTTGGGACATCGACGCACAACCTGTTACCATGAATTCAGTAAATGATTCTGGCCCTGCGTTTAAAAAAAAAAAATCGCTGTTTCATACATTTTGACCGCGTCGGTGTTGCACTTTTGTAGGAAACATCAGATTTTTTTTTTAATAACGGATGAAAAGCACAGGTGTGTCTAGAATCATATTATTATACTGAATCCACGGGACCAGGTGCGTCGATGTCCCTGCCACCCTGAATGGAGACTATCACTAACACTATCTATTACTGTCTATTCTATTCTTAGCAGACACTAAAGTATAAATAAAGCTGGTTCACTTATCCAAGAATAGTCCTCAGGAAGTTCCTTTTTCTAGACTCTCGTTCGTTAGTTATGTATTGGCGATCTGCTGACATTAGAAGGCCAATTCCCGTAAATAAAAACGTTTAAAATCTAGTCCCAATCAGAGGGGTGCAACATCCCTACCTTTTGACAAGTTTTTGACATTTGTTTGTCGCCGAGATGAGACTGCGACTAGATTTTGAACGTTTTAAATTACGGGAATACGGGCCCTGATCTCAGTGACAATCAATGTCAAAAACTTGTCAAAAATGAAGGGATTTTACAGGCATTATTGACAGATTGAGACTGAGATCAGACTGTGAACGTTCTGAAAATCAGGAGAATCGCCTCTCTGATGTAAGTTGATATAGAGTAAGTGCTTGCTTGTCGATGTTGATGGGCTTATAATTATGACGATGTTCAACAATATTTAACAGGTGACTGCAGCTTTTCGTTTCTGTCCAGTGCCTTATACAGCACCCTTTGGGATGTAAAGGCTCTTATGCCATCCATATTCGTTAGATCCTAGGCTAACATATTTCGTCCATCATCCACCCAGTGCGATGTTAGCGACCGTTTTAGAGAATACTAGCTGCGCCCCGCGGTTCCACCCGCATAAGTTTCCATCTCGAGGGAATATCGGGATAAAAAGTATCCTATATGTTAATCCTGGTTATAAACTGTCTGTGTGCCAAATTTCGTCGAAATCAGTTCAATAGTTTTGGCGTGTTAGAGTAACAAACATTCATCCATTCATCCATACAAATTTTCACGTTTATATAATTATTAGTAGGATACATTTTTTTTCTTGGGTTGCCTCATGGGTCTAGTGGTCGCAAGTGTAATCGCTGAGCATGAGGTCCTGCGTTCCCAGGTCGGGCAGATTATAAGAGATTTTCTATTACATGACAACACGGTTAGCGCAGTGGCTGAGCGATCGGACTGCTGCGCTGCGTGTCGCGGGTTCGATTCCCGCACAGAACAAATATTTGTAAGTCCTACATGTATTTGTTCTGAGTCTGGGTGTTTTTCTATCTATAATATGTATGTATTTACAAAAAAAAATTGTATATAAGTAGTTTATCAGCCATCTTGTTACCATAACACAAGCATTAGGTTGCTTAGCTTGGGACTAGATGGCGCTGTGTGAAATGTCCAGGGATATTATTATTATTATTACGGATTTCTCAGTAACAGCCCGGTTTCTGGATTTGGGGTCGGTTAATGGCAATAGTCTCGAACCCTGATAAATGATAAATGATAAATAAATGATAAATGATTTTATTTTTGTAAGTAGGTTTGTACAAACACTTTTACACGTCAATCATATTTTAAAACTAGATGAGGTCGGCGTTTCCTATCTGACTAGTCTGAGAAGAAAGGCCGAAACAAACTCAGACGTCACAGTCTCTTTTAAAGTCCAGACATAATCTTGGTCAGACCATGTGAAGACCATGTAGATTTATGTCTGAGATGGTTTTTTTGAAGAAAGAACCAAACAGTTTGAGAGGACCTGTCCAGTCAGTGCACGCATTTGTCAGAAATCGTGCAGCTCAACTCAAAACTTAGAGAGCTCAACGATCCGACGAACAATACCAAAGAAAGGACATTTGGGTAGGCCACATTAATTACTCAAACTGCCAGACCACGCCAAAAACTAAGAGAACAGAGAGAAAAATAATATAAATACAATGACCCACATAGTCTTCACATTCACAATAATTAAAATAATAGAATACTTTACAAAGTAAGCAAATGTCATAGTATATATCAAATTCATCAATGTCAAAGTGTATATAAAAAAAAAAAAACATCAACAAAACAAAAATAAAAAATAAACACATTCAATATGTAAAAATTGGAAGCAGCTTAATCCCAAGCCTTTTTGTCCTCGATATAAGCCTTAACGGTATAAAATGCTTTCTCGCACAACTTACGTTTAATGAATGATTTGAATTTATTAAGGCTTAGATCTTGAACGGGGCTTGGAACTTTATTGTAAAAGCGTATACATTGGCATCTGAACGAGCCACCTATTTTCTTGAGCCTTGTTGTAGGTAGAACAAATTTGTGTTTGTTCCTAGTATTTATATCATGGATATCACTGTATTTTTTAAACAATTTTATATTTTTATGGGCATATAAAAGATTTTCATAAATATACTGAGAAGGCACAGTCATAACATTAATTTCTTTAAATTTTTCTCTGAGCGAGTGTCTCGGACTTAATTTATAAATTGATCGAACAGCTCGCTTTTGCAAAACAAAGATAGTCTGAATATCAGCGGCATTTCCCCACAATAGAATACCGTACGACATTACACTATGAAAATAGCTAAAGTACACTAAACGGGCTGTCTCTATATCAGTTAAATTACGAATTTTTCTAACAGCGTATGCTGCGGAACTTAGCTTTTTTGACAATTTGTCTATATGTGGACCCCACTGAAGCTTAGCATCCAAAGTTATGCCTAAGAATACTGTGCTGTCTTCAGGATTCAATTCTTCGCCCTTTACCAACACATTAGTTTTCACTTGTCTAACGTGAGGCAACGTAAACTTAATGCATTTGGTTTTTTTCTCGTTTAGAAGTAAATTATTAACATTGAACCAGTGGACTACTTTAGAGATCGCGCTATTTACATCGTCAGTAACCTGCTGCTGACGTTTAAGTTTAAACAAAAGTGAAGTGTCATCTGCAAACAACACTATATCATGATTATCCTTTATGAGGTACGGCAAGTCATTAATGTAAATAAGAAACAAGAAAGGACCAAGAATTGAGCCCTGTGGGACTCCCATTGTTACTAAAGATCCGGGAGATCTTTTTCCGTTAACATCAACGCTCTGAATCCTCTTACTCAAGTATGAAGTAAGAAGATCCAGAGCAGCGTTCCGGATTTCGTAGTGGCGGAGTTTCCTGATTAAAGTTTCGTGAAGAACGCAATCGAATGCCTTGGACAAATCACAAAAGATGCCCAAGGCATCGCATTTGTCTTCCCATGCATTATAAATATGTCCTATAAGTTCAACACCGGCATCAGTAGTTGAACGACCCCTTGTAAAACCGAACTGTTTGCTATGTAATAATTTGTGTTTATTAAAAAATCTTTGCATTTGTTCTAAAATTAATTTCTCAAAAATTTTACTAAAGGTAGGTAGTACAGAAATAGGTCTATAATTTGTAGGGTCTGATGTACTACCTGATTTAAACAAAGGTATGATTTTACTATTTTTCATAAGGTCAGGAAACTCCCCACTGTCAATACAACTATTAAAGATAAGAGCTAGAGTAGGTGCTACAATGTCAATAATAGACTTAGCAACTTCTACAGAATTGCCCCACAGATCTGCAGTCTTTTTTACATTTAAAGTGTGAAAGGTTTTAATACATACTACATTTTGATACATGGGAACTACACATAGCTGGCGAAATGCAGGTGCACTTTAGGTGCTCCACTGCCTAACTCTTCGGGAAATACAGGCGTTTCGTTATGACGTTATATCTTTTCCTTTATTTCCTACCAGGTCTGTGTGCCCACAACCGTGCCCACATGTTCTTCGCCGAGTCCATCATATCTGATGTGCCGTTCACTGCAGTCAGGTGCACGAGTTACAACGAGCTCTACTATACAGGGTCCTGTAGAGGCACTGGCGAGACCCTGATCATGGGCGGATTTGATATACACTACGGGTGAGTTTGCAAGGATAGATAATAAGAACTGTTCTAGGAATCTTATTTCAAATGGAACGATTGATGTTGGAGGCCGTTAACGTCTTACTAAAGATCTTATCTTAAATATGTGCTTTATTTATTTGAACTAAGAAACTAATTTACTTCTGAGAATATTTGCTAAAATACTTAAATACTCTTTATTAAGCATCCCCAGTCAGTAAGTCTTTAGAACATTTATAATTTGACTACCGAAAGTCGTTATTTGATATTTATCTTCCAATTAATTAACATTTTAGTTATGATTCCCTCGTTCATTCGTTCTCTTAGAACATTCGCTCCAGCGACTCAAATAACAAAAGAAGGTTATTTTAAGTATTCATGAGCACGGTTAACTTTTCGTCGCTTCTATGTTTAATTAAACAAAGAACACTCGTTTGTTTAGCAGTAACAACATTAGCTTAAATCTTGGAGATCAACGTTCATTGTTTCGTTTCAGGAAGGATGGTATTTACTACCTAAGGACAAACGCTGAGAAACCCTACGCACTGGGGGACGGTGACCCAACATGAATTACGATAAAATATTAATACCGCTTTGCCAACTTCGCCTATAAATTAAATTTTCAAAGAAATTATTACGGAGCGCTCCGTTTTTATTCGCGGCCGCTGCCGTCCGGCCCGTTGTTAATTATTAACGCGGCTCTGTTGATGGAAACTTACTTCATACGACATCACTGTCATGGCGCGTTATTTATTTTAGAGTCATAAAGTAGATATAAGCATAGCTTCAATATATTAGTTATTAAGTGATAAACAATTTTCAGCTGACGTTAAGAGTTTTCCGAGTAATAACAATTGAAAAACTCTTTCACATCAACATCGCAGAGAATATCCTTATGTCGGATTAATTAGTTTTTATTGAATTGAAATAATTGTGAATTAGTTTGAGCACGAGCACAAGAATCCGTACAATAAATTAACGGACTGTTTTAATGTGAACGGGATTTTATTACTGTTCTTCGCAGAACTCTAGAAATGAGTGTATTTTTTAAAATTTATTCGTGTGCTGATTTTTCATTGATGCGTCAAAATTATAAAATGCCGCTAAATAACGAGTTTCAATTTATATGGGAAGTTGATTTGGTTGGCGAATCTCCAAAATTCGGGCAACAACAATTTGTTCTTTTTAAATGAGAATTAATTCGCGTCCGCTCGTAAAGAATAAATATTATATTGAGCAGCGGTCAATGGAATTTAATAAAATGTTTCATTATTACAATTTGTATATCTAGGCATAATATTTTAAGTAAGTGCGATGCTACCTACTTATGATTCCTATTATATAGGTTAGGTTTAAAATTGTATATGTGTCAAAAATGTTATTGTAATAACTTGCCCTCTCGCTGTCTCTTGACTAGCAGCATTGTATGTACACGTTTTCCAAATAAAGAAGTAAGAAAATGTTCATTTAATAATATTTTCTGTTTCATTAAATATTAATTTGCTGGTTAGTGTCAGGTTGTATAATGATAAAAAAATGATTCGAATAATCAATACAGCTCTCTAAGTTAGGATTGGCCTCAAATGTCATGATTGGCACAGACGGCACGGCACGGCACGGTTGGCGCAGTGGTTAAGCGATTGACTGCTGCGCTGCGTGTCGCGGGTTCGATTCCCGCACGGAACAAATATTTGTATGACCTACATGTATTTGTTCTGAGTCTGGGTGTTTTTCTATCTATAATATGTATGTATTTACAAAAATGTATATAAGTAGTTTATCAGCCATCTTGTTACCATAACACAAGCATTAGGTTGCTTAGCTTGGGACTAGATGGCGCTGTGTGAAATGTCCAGGGATATTTATTTTATTTATTTATTATTTTTTATTTATTGCATGAAATAGTCATTCAATAGAGTTGTTTTGATGATTTTAATGATTATAATTCTGTTAATTCATATTTGTTACGTTCGCGAAACATATTTTGATCAACATACGACCTGACACTGAATATTGCGTTACCGCTTTCGCATAAAAAGCAAACTTTATATTGTAACTTTTTCTGCTACGACATGGGAACAGTTCAATAAAAGTATTGACTTCAAGATAAATCGTGTTTCCCTTGTAATATCATAAAAGGGACAGAGAAATTTTCAACTTTGCTCCATATTGTTCTTAGAAATATTTTTCATTTTGCCCCGAGTATGTATCGACGAGGCTTCGGAGCCACTTGAGAATAACCCGTGTAGGTAATAATCAAGTATTGATGTTAGTATTTATTAGTAGTTTAAGTGAATGTGTTTATTTGCTATTTTAGTCGAATTTATTGTCAAGTTTGTACCTACAGGATGGTGATAAGGTTATCAAATTAAATGAATCTATGTACATATATCAGGGTCGCGAATCATATTATATTAAATATACAACTTGACACTGACCTGCAAATTGAAAAAAACGTAAGTTAAGTAACTTTGAATTTTGCGAAACCTAGTAAAGGGTTTAAGGGTCCCCGAAACGATCAATTGCAATTGTCAATTTGTATGTGATTGATACACATTGATGCGCAAATTGATCGTCAACAAAATGCAATTGCAGCGATTGACAATAAACACACAAAACATTGACAATAAAACACATAAAACATTGACAATTGCAATTGATCGTTTCGCGGACCCTTAGCTTATAGTAAAACAGTAAACAATTAAACATAGTAATTCGTTTTAATTACGCACTATTCCATAGTTTACGTTAAATTACAGACAGATAAATGTTCTTATCTCATGAAGAGTCGCGCGCTTTACTTGTGGTTAACAAGTGTACAAACACGCTGTGAATGTGTGTGTAAGCTCAGGAACTCTCGGTACCGTCCGAGACGATAGTGAAAACGGAAGTGTACGCGTGTGTTTGTACAATTAGTTAACTCGAGTAAAGCCCGAGTCGCTTCGTGAGATAAAAATACTGTAAACTAAGCTTTAATTAAGATTGCAGCAGTGGCAATGAAACTTACTTCGTGAAAGCAATATTAATTTTTTTTAGACAGGAAAATTATTGTGCTTCTATTTATGAGACTGTTCTTATCTGCAGTAAGCTTTCGCAAAAAACACCTCGGCTTATACCTCACAGCCCAGCTTCCAGAATCCGAGCCGTGTCGTATTCGCTCATCAAGAAAGAGAAAACGAGCGGAAACACCTAGACATTTATGAAAGACAACGAAATACAGGCCTCTGTTTTATTACCATAATAGGCATTGTTTCTGCTTCTACTACCTCCAAATTATATACGTACTTGAGTCGTTTGCCAAGCTTTTCATAGTTAGTCTAGGACTGGTTGGCTAGAATATTTGTATTCGCCGTGAGGTAGTTCGCTAGACACTGTTGGAATATTAACCAGAGCACGAGAAATAATGTAGCATAAACCACCGCAGTGGGACGTGCATGAAGCATGCGTCGTTGTTATGCACCCACCGTTGCCCACCTATATGTACAATTGGAAGAACTTGCGCCGTCTGGCGTAGAACGGCTGTGCGGCCAACATTGGTGGTAGAAGCTATGATAGTTTTGCTTGTTCAAATGTTTGGTCAAATCGAAGATCGTAGACACGGATGTTGGTGTCGACACGTTCTGTAGGTTGTTTGTATCTCCAGTATATAATTTTGGACGATATGGGTGGAACTGGTTTTCATTTTCAGGTCTTCATCCATGTATATCTATATTTACTGATATAAAGCTGAACAGTTTATTTGTTTGATCGCGCTTATCTCTGGAACGACCGTCGGATTAAAAAAAAATATCTTTGCATTTGATAGCCTAATTATTGAGGAAGGTTATAGGCAACAAGAACATAACATCATGCTACGACCCTTAGAAGCCGAGCAATAAGAAAAAAGTTAGAAAGTAAGGGTAAGGTGCTAAGGGAAAACGAAGTAACAGTGCGGGCGGGCGATGCGATGCGACGTGATGGGTCGGGGGAACAAGGAATTTCATGGACGAAATCGCGGGCAGAGGCTAGTGGCTTCTATAATATTCCTTCAAATCAAATCGGGTCAGTGGGTTACCTTATACAGAGCGCGTAAATATTGAAAGTGGCCGTATGGATAAGTGATTGGTCCCATGAGCATAGGAATACACTCTTTCAGCTACATAGTTACTGCTGTAGCTTCTCAAGAAAAATGAACTTCAGAAAAACCTTTATTTATTTTTCTTATTTTTGTCCCTCGCACCGAGAGGAGGCCAGGGTCCCAGCGGTGGGAACATTGTAGGCTGATTATGCTATAATTTTCTTTTTGGCAATTTTATTTTTAAGCTGTTTCTATAGCCAGTAAGTAGGGAGGATATTTCGTTCTAGTCTCTAAGTGAACGTCAGTACGTCTTGCAATGTTCTCTCTGGAGACTCAGGTCTGCTTTATTGTTCTGAAAGCAGGCAACATGCTTCAGTGTACATTTTAAAATCATTTCAAATACATTCAGTGTACTCTCTGGGCTGGGGATCGGCTACTAGATTTCGAATTCCTGATGTAAAAGGTGATTTGCTAAAAACTTACTTGAAAGGTGAATGAAATAAAGGTATGGACGAATAAGCTACAAATAAAGTAGAAAACACATAATTGTAGTATTCAGTCGATCGTAATAAATGAACTGTGTATGTTCCTGTGTAGGCAATGCCTGTCTGAAGCACGTCGGTACGCGATCCTTTTGGCGCGAATTCGAGCGCTGTTGGGTGCCAAGCCTTTATCACAATGGCTGCTATTTGATTAATTATTCCTGATAGCTTCTTGAAGTAATGTTTGGGAAACATACTTACAGTAATTTGGTTCGTCAGCACGGATTTGATAATATCAGTTTGAGATAGGGATATTAATGAAAGCTAGGCTGAAAATTCTGCCCTTACTTTTGATAAAATCATAAATATATTAGTCATCGTGCACAATGCCTTATGTTTTGCTATAGTGGATGTTATGTTATGCGGAAAGGCGAGACCATCCGCAGGCGCCGGATGTTTACTCTCCAGGGCAGAAAGGGTTTCTGGCGAGTAGGACGCCAACACATCGCTACTGAAAAGTAGCCTGGCCACTCCCCTGATATCACCTTAGCTTAATTTGGATTCTACATGTGAATCATATACAAGGTGTCGTTTTGCATCCTCGTCAAATTCAAGGAGGTAACTATGCTACTGATTCTCGACATTAATCAATAATAAAATAAGTAGTTTTTTTTTCTAATTTACGGAAATCAGGATGTGTGGGACACGCATTTTATAACGCGGCCTGTGTGAGACCGCACTGTAACTGCCCTTTTACACACACATAAAAACGCGGCCCCTTATGCGATACCATAACGCGATTCTGTACTTTGAAAGTGGTGTATTCTGAAATACTGTTAAACTTAAATAACTAAAAACACAAGTATGTATTCATTATTTACCAGGGATCGTAATTTTATCGGATCGGATGCAAAACAACAGCTTGTATATAAATATATATATATATAGATAAATAACTAAGTTTATTATGAGTCCGTCCAGTTAATGAGATTTGGAGTTTATGTCCGCAGACCGGAAAATATGCTTAGATGTTTTAATGGAAATGACAAATTCTAAACGTACCTATAATAGTACAGAAAATGTATTTCATAAAGCTTCATAATTACGAACTTATTTCGTATAGAATCTCCTTTCTTTGATCAACATTTAATTGTCCAACATTTCCATCCTCATTTCATTTTCTGTAACACAATATTTAGTACCTCGTACTACTAACATTTACGTAGAATTTGCACCTTTTGCTAGAAATCTGGTCGAGCGTTCTGAAATAGAAGCTCCATTGAAAAGCGCTAAATACGAGGTAGAAAATATTTAAAGGAATACTGTTGGGCAGTGTGAACCACTCACATGTCGTGAAAATTGCGGGAAACAACTATCTAGTCCATTAAATAAATTGCTCTCCTTTTGAGAGCGTCCCACAAAAAGCATAATATGGCAAGATGTTTTCTCAGACGTGAAGTTATAGCGCGGACGAGAATTCTGATGTTTCATCCGCTTTTATACGTGCTGATTATTTTATTACCTGCTCAGCTACCAAGTGTTTTTCATTCTTATATTTTAGTTAGCAGAAAGAAGATAATATGTTTTATGTAAGTTCAGTTATCGATTTTAATTTCAATTTTAAAACTGCGGGATAATTGCCAAACACACTAATGGTAGCAAATGCTTTCATTTTGACAGTTCAACAACATTCATTGCGTTATTTTCGTTGCTGAGCAGACAAATTTTTTGAACATATGAAGCAATGGATAAGCAGTATATCCTTCAAATTGTGATTAGATAGATATGTTTTGAGGACATTTACCTAAAATATGTAGATACTTAGGTATACCTATTATAGAGGCATGAGGAACAGGGTGTAAAGTTCACTCATCCTCCATAGAAAAGGGAGGATCCTCCGACCAGACAGGTGTTGTGTCTGGCGGGCTATTGCCCAACGATTGATGTTGGAAAATTGTATCTACTCGTATGCTAATTGCGCGGTAAACTCTGCTTGCGAGATGCAGGATTTGCGTGACGTCAGTATGACGCGTTGTTCGCATGTGGCGTTGTAGATACCGCTACACTATTATCATTTGCCTAGCCTTTTCCCAACTATGTTGAGGTCAGCTTCCAGGCTAACCGGATGCAGCTGAATACCAGTATTTTACATGGAGTGACTGCCTATCTGACCTCCACAACCCAATTACTTGGTAATACGATACCCCTTGGTAAGACTGGTTGTCAGACTTTCGGGCTTCTGACGACCCGTAACAACTGTCAAAGTTCCACGAATGACAGCCGGGACCAACGGCTTAACGTGCTTTTCGAGGCACATACTTGTACCTAAGTACCCATATTCACTCATTTACTATCTCTTGTGTCTATATTAATCAATGAAATCTTCACGAAGTCATTATGTGTAGTAGCAGGTATTAATGAACATTCATCATTATAGGTAATTTGACCTAAGTTATGTTTAAGTGGGTTGGTAATACAATTCGAGGCATTCGGAATCCGTGTCGATAGTCAGGTAATACGTTCTAATGGATAGCTGTATATTATCCTACTCCCGGAATGTTGGGTAATTTGTGTCTCAAACATACTCGTGTCGAGTCGTCGAGAATCTGGAGGTTTATAATAGTGGAAGCATTAGGTATCAAAGAGAGTGTCAATAGTCCAATATCAAAGAAAGGAAGAAAAAGTATTTATTGGGACTCGTGCAGGAAGATCATCAACTAAAGTAAATACAGTTAATAAGGATAAAAAATCAAATTATACAGGGTTATTTTTCAAAGACCAGCCAAATTTAAGGATGTGGTACAGACCATCAAACTGAACAACTTTCTCCATGGGACAAATAGCGTAATCGCGAAAATTTTATCAATTGTCCCATAGAAAACTTCAATACCTACTCGACCTAAACGTAGATATGGGATGGCTGAATTTTTATTCGCGATTACGATGTTGGTCCCACGGAGAAAGTTGTTCAGTTTGATGGTCTGTGTTTGATCCATTCATCCACATAACTTTCGCAATTATAATATTAGTAGGATTGTCGATGCGTTGTTTTGAACCAATCGGATGAAAAATGAAAAGCATCAAAGCTTTTGCGCTATTTCTATAGAGTTTTGTTTCAACAATAAAATTTACGTTTTACCTTCCAAATGTGGAAGTAGTACTACGTAGTTTAGATAAAAGAAAACAATTGATATTAAACATAGGACCTATCTGCTCGTATATGTATACTTTTACCGTCTATTATCATCTGATACTAGCGGACCGAGACGTCGTCCTGCCCGGAAAAGCAGCGCCACCTACCGGGTCCAATTGTGTTTTCAAACCATCCAGGAACTCATTGAAATATATACACAAAATTTCATTCAAATCGGTCCAGCCGTTTAGGAGGAGTTAGGTGAAAAACACGCGTACAGAAAAATCTATATATATAAAATTCAAAGTCCTGACTGACTGACTGACTGACTGATAGATCAACGCACAGCCTAAACCACTGGTCCTAGAGACCTGAAATGGGGGGAATTCGTTTGTATGAAAAATCTTATTCCTTGAGTTAATAAACTTGAAACTTGGCACGAATACTTATCTAATTATATTATGAAGATTGTCAGTTTTTTTTCTTCTAAACTACCCCCTAATAAGGGATTGGGGGGTTTCAAAGTTTGTATGGAAGAATTTTAGCGCGCAGTCCGATTTACTCGAAACTCAGTATTTATACCTAATATTGAAAGTAAAGAATAATGTGTATCAGGGTTATTTGAAAATCTACCCCTGACGGGCTGAAATGGGGTAGTCAATTTTTCAGGGGAGAATTTTACTGCATGGCTTGATTGACTCGAAAATTAGTATAAATAATCTTTGAGTCAAGTTATGAATACGTCCTAAACGATTTTTTTTTATTCCACCCCTGTGGGGGTGAAAAGCGGGGATACAGTTTATATGAAAAATCTTCTTCATTAGGTTAATAAACTTGAAACTTTTCAAGAATACTCGCCTAAGTAAGTAATAAAGTTTATCATTATAAGTTTTTCAAAACTACCCTTCAAAGGGTATATAGGGGTGTTGAAGTTTGTGTGGAATAATTTGAATGAGCGGTCCGATTAACTCGAAACTCAGTGTTTATACTTAAGACCAAAAATAAAGAGAAACATGTATCAGGGTTTTTCGAAAATCTACCCCTAACGGGTTGTAAAGGGGTAGTTAATTTTACAACGGAGGATTATAATGCGTGGCTTGATTAACTCTAAAATTGCTATAAATAATCTTTGAATCAAGTTATAAATAATCCCAAACGATTTTTCAAAATTCCCCTGTGGGGGTGAAAAGCGGGGGATACAGTTTATATGAAAAACTTGAAACTTGGCAAGAAAACTTGCCTAAGTAAGTAATAAAGTTTATCATTATAAGTTTTTCAAAACTACCCCTCAAAGGGGGGGGGGGGGGTGTTAAGTTTGTGTGGAAGAAATTGAATGCGCGGTCCGAGTAACTCGAAACTCAGTATTGATACTTTTGACAGAAAATAATTAATAATAAGTATGTAAAGAAAGAAAGAGAAGAAAGAAAGAAAATACATTTATTTGGCACAAACTAAAAGACACACAATACACCAGATACATACATCAGACAAAACAAACAATAAAAAAAATAAGAGATTAGATAAAAAGTGTGAAGTCCGATGTAAGAAAATCGCAGGAAAGTGTGCCTCACGGCTGCGCCAAAAAGGCCCAGTTCAGCAAAAATGCCAGACAGCTAGTGCCTGACGCTGGTTTTCAACTGGACCTGATGTGTGAGGTGACAGATGTAAATCAGCTTTATACTGCAACGTGACGTGTGTGTGCATACTTAAATATATAAATAAAATAAATTTGTGTTAGATAAAAAACAGTAAGGAATATGTGAATAGGTATGTCTAAATAGTGTGATATTGAGTAACATTGCAAAATTAGCAAACTAAAAAATACTGATAAATAAATAAGTGAGACCGCATCATGACAACCTTCCAAAGCAAACAAAGAGGTTCCTGGAAACGAGTCAGAACAAAACCCTTTTTTTAAAACGCTGCCTGCCACAATTTATTAATCCGTGCACTGTAGTGTCATCGCACAATACGCTGCAAGCAGCCGAGTGTGACGGACTATTATCGGACCGTTTTCAACTTGTGTGTGAGTTCCGAAACTTGTCTTAGCTGTTTTTTGGATTGGGAATAACCAAATACGATGGACATCTCATCTATAAATAAATAAATAAGTCAGCTACTTAAACATTGTTGGCAAAAGTGGAAGTGGAAATAAAAAAACATGCACAAATACATGAAAGTTATGTATTTGAAAGGTAAGCGCTAGTAGATAATAGATATATTTGCAAAAAAAAAAAAAAAAAAACTCGTCATCAATGATATATAAAAAGCTCATCATGGGTTCTGGTATAATGTGACATTGTGAAAACTACCCACTTTTAATTTACGTCTCCATTCTGCAGCCTTGTGGATGTCAAATCACTAACCGCACAGAGGTTCGCCCACTACCAGCGCCCGGTGAAGGATGGGTGAATTGGGGCCATCCCGACATCGTGCGTCCCATTCGTGTGCAAGTAGGCCATGCAGCATAGGGTACGTTGACAAGCAAACGTTCAGCGTTGCAATAGTTGGATTAGGCTTATTTTATTAGCTTAAGTTTTGTATTCTACAGGTCTCGCATTGGCGAATGGGACGCAACAATGCCGCGGATATCGCAACTACAACCACCGAGCCGGGGATAATGGCCAGCCAACCGAACCGAGCATGAGCAGGAGTAATTTCCAGCAATGGGACTGTATAGCCTTAAAACCATTTATTTATATTTTCGTGCAGCATTCACCGACAGAAACATTGACACATACTCAAGTGGGTAGGTACATACATCATATAATTGAGACGTTTAGTGTGACCATATCTAGCTTCCTTTGCGCTTCTATAAGATACTGCCGTAAGCGTAGTTTAAAGACGCCTATTGTGTTAATTTCTCTAATCGGTGGTGGCAAGTTATTCCATATTTTGGAAGCCGCATAACGAAAGCTGCCTCTAAAAGCAGCCGTACCCTGAGACTGAGTCGAGAGTTGTTGCGAGCATTGCCTTCTCCCGCATTCCCGTCTACTCGTAACCCAACTTAGCTTGTTGTAAAGGTAGTCTGGTTTTTGATATTTCACCACACCGAACAGAAGGCAGGCCAAGTGCAGCTTGCGTCTGGACTTCATCTTCAGCGTAAAGTGCTTGTTTAGGAAAGGTGTTACATGGCTTCTGTGAGGAATATCGTAACAAAACCGAGCACAAGCGTTTTGTACCCTTTGAATGAGGCGTTCAGTACGAGCTAATAGGCGCGGGCCGTAAACCGTATCAGCGTAATTCAACCTGGACAGGACCAGGGTTTCCACTAACTGTTCCCGTAGTTTTTCGGATAAATAGGGCCTCATATTGTATATAACCTTTAGGCGATAAAAACAGTTTCTAACCGCGTCCGCTACGTGTTTCTCAAAACGTAGATCTTTATCCATAACGACACCTAGATTCCGCGCTTCATACACTCGCTCAATGGGTTCCCCCATAAGCCTCAAGTCAAATGTCACAGGTAGTCTAGCTAACTGCTGTCTTGTGCCAAATACTATATATTTCGTTTTTATTGGATTTAACGACAGGCAGTTCTCCTCTGACCAGGCGGCGATTCTTTGAAGATCATCGTTAAGATCCTTAATGGCACTATTGTACTCGTCTGGTCTAAAAGATATATAAAGTTGGACATCGTCAGCGTATATATGGTACTTGCATCTATGGAGACACTTTACAATATCCGCACAGTACAAAATAAAGAGAATCGGGCCCAATATGGAGCCCTGCGGGACTCCTCTGTCTACAGAAATACGTGTCGATCTACGGGTAGTGCCGTCACTCAAACGCAAGTCAACAAGTTGCTCCCTATTAGTTAGATAGCTGCGGAACCATTGCACAGCGCTGACGTCAAAACCATAATAATTTAACTTAGATAATAATAGTGGGATATTTATTGCGTCAAATGCACGGGAAAAATCGAGCAAAACCAGCAATGAGCACATTCCCCTATCTTGGGCAGATAATATATTATCAGTAACATCCAGTAAGGCAGTAGATGTACTGCGCTGCTTTCTGAAACCTGATTGTAAATCAGGTAGAACGTTATTTTGTTCCAAAAATAGTGTTAATTGGCGGCTGACGACTTTTTCTAATACTTTGGATAGACATGGTAATATACTTATAGGGCGTAGGTCCTTTAAAGTGGATGGATTAGAGTTTTTTGGCAAGGGCCTAACTGAGGCAATTTTCCATAGGTCGGGGAACGTAGACGTCACTATGGAGCAGTTTATTATGTCCGTTACAACAGTTAACGTATGCGGCAGGGTCATGTTAATCATGTCCAGGGTAATGTTGTCGTAACCTTCAGCGTTACTTTTAAGGCTGGAGACAGCGCGAGAGATGTCTTTCTCTTCCACTGGGGTGATTGCGAAAATTTCTTCACCATGACTATGATTTGCATAGTAGTTAATAAGTGATGTGCTTGCCACCGGGTTACCCGGCACAATTAAAAAGTTGCTATTAATTACGTCAGGATCTGTAAAGTGCGACGGTAGGTCTTGTCTGGGCTTATAGGGCGATAAGGTGGATTTTAAATTTTTCCATAATAGTTTAGGGTTTTTTATTTTGTTGTTTATGTTGTACTTAAAATACGCAACTTTTTCATTGTACAGAGAACTAATCACTAAGTGTTTTAGCTCTTTGTAATATATTTTTTTGGAATCGGCTTTCGTTTTCCTATAACTACTAAGTGCATCATCACGTATACGCATCATAACTTTGATTGTATCTGTAATCCACGGAGATGACTTTTCCTTTACAGTACACGTCTTGATCGGTGAGTGAATATCAAACAGGGAAGTTATATAGGTGTTAAAGACGTGCACCATGTCATTTACGCTGCCAAGCGACGAAATCATTCCAATGTCCAAAAAAGATAAGCTTAAATTAAAACTTTCCGCGCACACCTTTTTAAGAGGCCGAAATTTTACCAAGTGTGGTTTGTACTTGTCACGTTTTATGTGAAATTCCCCAGCTACAATCGAATGGCCGTTGATTGAACCGAAAGGTACTACCTTAGTATTTCTAGCTGTCAGGTCAGTGCATAGGAGATCGATGAGGGTTTCGCTGGATTGTGTAAAGTGAGTAGGAGTTGTGACCAATTGTGAAAGACTGAGGCAATTCAAGAATTCCTTAATATTCTTAGTTTTATTCCCATTCGTGTCCAGCAAGTTTACATTAAAGTCGCCAAGTAGAATGTAGTGGTCGCAATTTCCCAGCGAACTAATGGAATCCGTTATGGCATCTAGGAAAAGGACCAGGTCATGCCATGGTGGTCGGTAGGCTGTACCTATAGCAATTTTTTTGCCGTTCATTGTGATCGTTAACCACATTTGTTCGACCGATTCGAACCTTGGATTGATCGCACCGGTCCATGTACGCGCGCTCAGTCCATGCCGCAGATAAAAGCCGACGCCCCCACCACGACCCGAGCGCACATTCGCTGGCCGCGGCGTGTGACGCAGACGGTAGCCCGGCACCACAGGCGCGCGCCCGTCCTCGCCCGGTCGCAACCAAGTCTCGTTGATGGCCATAACGTCAAAACAATGCCTGTCGAGTGCACCAATTAAGTTATCATGACCTGTGCCCAATGAACCAGCATTAAGAAGCCCAACTTTCAGAAACTTTCCTCCTTTAGTCATCATTATAATAAATATAAAATAATTTCGTCATTTAACAATATCCGTGCACATTCAATATTTTCAATTCTAATATAAAATAATATGATTTGTTTAAATCCAATTGTAACTATGTAAATAATGTATATAACTAAATGAAAATGAAGCAAAGGCCAGCTGCGGTATGTAAATAGTAGATTAGTAATAAATAGGTGTAGATAAATATGTGTAGTGTTTACGTATAGTTGAGTGAGGTGCTCCGCGTCTGCCGCGAGACACACGCATCCCGATATAGATAGCAGATAGTTGCAACGTGAAGTTAATATTATTGAAATGGTGACACTTATTACAAAAAAACTTACTATAAGAATCAGCGTGACAGTACAAGAAAGTATGATAAACAAATTATTGACAAACACAATAGAAACTAGGTGAATAATCTTAACAAAACAAAAACAGACTAACGAATAGGTATTCTCAAAGTGCGCTATTGCCGCCGTTACCGAGTGCCGGTCCGAAGGTGCGCTGTAAGTCAGCCTCGCAGCGGATCTGGCAAATGGCATCACCGGGTTTGTACCGGGCGAGAATACGGCCTCGTTTTGCCCATACGAATTGCCAACCGAGGCGACTCCCGGCTTCACGAGCGCTCCGAAACAACTCCCGATTCACCTTCGTAAGGCGCTCGTTCACATAGAAGCGCGTCGCAGAGCCCGGCAAGTCAAGGTCAGCAGTAGTCATCCCGCGTCGCACCCGTGCGCCCTCCAGCAGCTCGTCACGCAGGTCGCGGCGCGCGAGGCGCACGACCAGGAAACGGGGGCGGGTCTCCACCGGCGCCACCGCCTGCGTCGCGTTGATGCGCCTACCTCCGACACGCTCGGCGCTTACTATATCGCGCGCTTTAATTTTGACGCCAATCTTAGATGCAACCAACATCACCGTGTGGATTGGATTTTCACCACTGGTCTCGGGTATGTTGGAGATCTGGATATCATTTGCCAGCAGCTCCTGATCTCGGTCATTAATGTCGCTCCGCAATTGTGCTATCAGATCATTTACCTCCGACGATGCTTGGGGCTGACTGTGGTTATTCTCTAACACAGCTACTCTCTCCTCCAGATTACTCATCCTGTCGTTTGTTGCGTTCAGAGAGGATCTTAGCTCGGACAGATCATCACGGAGCAGCTGGAATTCGCTCCGTACTGTCTTAAGGAATTCCTCCCTAAAAACGCTTAGCTCTGCCCTGAGGATGTCAAGGTTGAGCTCCTGTGTGGTATCTAGGGCTGTGGTATTTATGGGGCTGGTGTCCATCAGGTTTACGAGGCTTTCCTCGTGTGTTTCTGGCGCTGGTGTACGTGCCCTTACTGGCGTTTCAGCCTGGTTGTCCCTCACCAGGTTTTTATTGCACTCAGGACAGTGCCAGGGGGTCGTTAGAGGGCCGGTATTCTGTATACCCACACACGCTCGGTGGTACCAAGCCCTACATTTAGAGCAATTTACGGCCTCTGTCGACGACATAAACTTGCCACAGCCACCGCACTTAACCATGGTAAACTTGTTGTTGACAAATTGATTACGACCAATTAGTATACCGATAGGGCAACAGATGGCGCTGTTTCGATAAACACGCTTATGGCGCTTTTCACGGTGTGTATGGTACGTATAGACACCATAGGCCGAGTACCAGTATCAGTGTAAAGGTGCGCACACACTAAAGTTTGGTCACACTTTGTGACCCGTTTACGAACAAAACACTATTTATTTTCCCTTGGGTGTCAGGTACTTAAAATATTTTTGGGGACCGATAAAACACTTTTTAAGTTTATTATATTTAACACTGCACATACAAAGTGGTCCAAAATTTACCACTCACGGGACAAAAAGGGGTAATTCAGTTTTTAAGGGGAGGATTTGACCTTGAAACTGTATGTTACATTTTCACGCAAACCACTGAACTTCTGATTTGGCATAGAGACAGATGGCATCCTGGGGAAGCACATACATTTTATCCTGTTAGCACGTTCCCGTGGGATAATTTCCGACATCCACGCGGGCGAAGCCGCGGGCAGAAGCTAGTTATATATATTAAGATAATAATCGATAATAATATAATAATAATAAAACGTTTATTTCGGAAACTTGCTCCATAGATCTTTGTTAGTGATACAACTTACGTAACTATGTTAGTACTTACATTAAATTAAAAGCAAAATAAAAATAAAACCTACAATTATATTAAAATTAATTCATGTATTTTCCTGCAGTATCAGACCCGTAGATATGCATACGGGTCCAATACTTCAGGAAAACGCCATCCAGCCTATCCCCAATAATATCTGATAATAATTATTATTGTACCGGCTATTGATACAATATTATTATCTGATATTATCGATTATTATCAGATTTGTTTATTACAGCTACTGGCTCGTTAATATATCGAGATTAACGTAAGTGTTTTTAATAAAAAAGAAATTATTTTTACAAATTTTCAGTAATATCGTCATGATAATCTATATACTTATAATAAATCTGTAGAAGTGAAAATTCTGTACATTGAAAATATCAAAAAAATAAATGGCATGGCATGTTACTAGACCGACACCGAACCCAAAAATGTGATTAAAAAATTTTTTGTCTGTCTGTCTGTCTGTCTGTCTGTCTGTTTGTTCAGGCATTACGCAAAAACTACCGGTTCGATTACGATGAAACTTGGTATAATTATTCTTTAATATCCTGGGCACCACACTGGGTACTTTTTATCCCGGAAAAGTATATATACAATAAAAAACAAACTTAATTTTGCGGTTCGATCCCTAGACCCATTACTGTCTCAACCGCAAATAATAAGTTTGTCGTAGGTTACGTCACCCGCAGTGGAGTTCATTTTTATTCCTTTTAGTTTTTAGAGTTATTTAGGTTTATTTTCATATAAGTCGTAGGTATAGATTTTAATTTTAAAGTATAGGTAGCATATTTGATAGTGTACGTAGTGACCGTAGGTTATTTTATAATACTGTTAGGTAGGATTAGTCATTCGTATAGATATTAGATTTTAGGGATTTTGCTTATTTATTGAGTTTAGATTAGTTATCATCAGAAATAGGTTTATTTAGGTCGGTATTTAATTTTCTGTTATTGAGTTTTTTTTTTTTTTAATTAGGTAGGTACTTAGGTAAAGATATCATATAGGTTCCCTCTTAATCACCACTAATGAGACACAATTGGTTTTCTATTGTTATTAGCCACAAAGGGCCCGCGAGATAGATGGCATTCTGGGGAAGCACATACTTACATTTTATCCTGTTAGCACGTTCCCGTGGGATAATTTCCGACATCCACGCGGGCGAAGCCGCGGGCAGAAGCTAGTATATTATAAAAGCGCACAATAGGTAAGTACTTGCACCTGTGTATAGTCACCAAAAGAGAGAAGTAACCACGGTCGTCGTTCGAATGAAATTTAATTTGACAAATGAACTGTTTGTTTTCTATTAATTAAATTTAATTTTATTCGAAAACATCCATCGGTTTCTTATTAAACTTCAACAATATCCGACGACCCCGGTTACTTATCTCCTTTGGTGAACGTACAAAGAACTATCAAATCGTGTTGTTATTCATTCTTAGTTTAGGCCTAGAACTAATCCTATGTCGTAGTAGTGTAGTAATATCGGCCGAAACTACGGACCCCCTGACCGTCATCCCAAAATATACACGTTAGTAAAAGCTTACAAAATAAACATGAATTGCTCATAAAGTTCCTACAATCTTTGTTCCTGTATGAAAATTATTCAAATCATCGCCATTTTGCATAGGACGAGTGTAATAAGAACGAGTGAGCTTACATGAAAGTTTCACACGGGAAATACCGCAGTTTGTGAACGCTTCAACATGTTAAAAGCCACTAACTTTATATTACCCTTTCTGTACGGATAATTACGTGCGGTTTTGTTCCCTGATATGAACGTTTGTTAAATAATAAGTTTTGTATGCGAAATGTATTAAATGTAGATTTTTTAGGCGCTTTGTTTGAGTAAATGAAAACACAGTCTGCGGTAACGCGTATTTTTCTAGCATTGTTAGCTTGTATTTTTTGACGAACTAAAAATTAAATCCTTTGTTTGAGTTTAAGCCGCAGTATTTTTGTGTTAGTGGGGTTTAGAGCTACGAGTACATATTTTTATTCATGAAACCAGAGCAGGTAAATAAAGTAGAACTCCGTTATGAATTTCCATCTGGTTATGACTTAATCTCCATTTATGTGACAATATTAATGGGCTCTAACAAATCCTGTTTGCACGACACAATAAAATTAGTCATTATTAGTCTCCATATCAATAAAAGAGCCATAATTCTATAACATGCCGCGAGACACTCGTAAAATAACATGAAACAGTGCGAATCAAAGCAATCCGTTTCGCTACGGTTATAAAGAACACAATAAAATGTTTCATGTTGATTACTGTTTCAGTAAGACTAGCAGGAAAATGTTTTTTCTAATATGTATCTGAGAAAACATTGGCCCGTGTTATGATGGTTTGGTTGTAAAAAAGTAATATTGGAGGCGGCTGAGGCCGATCGTAAAAAAATATAGTAGAGGGCAAGTACGTGGACATTACAAAAGTATAGCGATTATGAACTCTCAGGAAATGGTCCTCGTGATATATTTATACCTTTTGAGGCAGTCGGGATTATTGTTTGTAGTTGATGTTGTACTGAATTAAATGGAGACTGTGAGCAAGTTTTATGAACCGGGTAGGTACTGAAAATATCGAGTGCGGATCATTGTAGGCCTATGTTTCGAATAAAGTTTAATTGGTAGGAGTAGACTATAACAAACATACTCGCTTCTGCCCGCGATTTCGTCCGCGTGAAATTTATTGTTGCCCCAAAACACCCTGTCGCATTGCAAAACCTACCCCAGTGTCACTTCGTTTTTGCTTAGCGATCTTTCTGACTTTTTAGGGTTCCGTAGCCAAATGGCAAAAAACGGAACCCTTATGGATTCGTCATGTCTGTCTGTCTGTCCGTCCGTATGTCACAGCCACTTTTTCCCGAAATTTTTTTTCCCGAAAATTTAAGAACTATACTGTTGAAACTTGGTAAGTAGATGTATTCTGTGAACCGCATTAAGATTTTCACACAAAAACAGAAAAAAAAAATTTGGGGTACTTCGAACTGAAACTCAAAATTTTTTTACGTACGTGTGGGGTATCTATGGATAGGTCTTCAAAAATGATATTGAGGTTTCTAATTCATTTTTTTCTTAACTGAATAGATTGCGCGAGAGACACTTCCAACATGGTAAAAAGTGCCCCCCCCCCCCCCCGTAACTTCTAAAATAAAAGAATTATAAAACTAAAAAATATAGATGATGTACATTAGCATGTAAACTTCAACCGAAAATTGGTTTGAAGGAGATCTAGTAAGTAGTTTTTTTTAATACGTCATAAATCATAAACCGCAATTTACCTTTCATTCAATCAACTCATGATTAATTTTTATAGACAATGGTACGGAACCCTTCGTGCGCGAGTCCGACTCGCACTTGGCCGGTTTTTTTCTTTTAGCTTGGCTTTGGGTCAGGGTTAAATAGCCTTCCTCAAGAATTGGGCTATCAACTACAAAAAGATTTTTCAAATCCGACTAGCAGTCTCAGAGATTATAGTGTGTTCAAACCAACAAACAAAACGTTCTAGTCAATGTTATTATACCCGTAATGACGTCATAATTATGACGTAGACAATATCCCTTTTGATCCTGCCTTTCTGTTTGAAGTCGACTGAAAAAGAGGAAATAAGTTCCAACTGTGACGATGAATGGCTACTTACGGTGTTCAATATCTGTGTTCACATTTCGATATTAAAATATTTAGAACACATTTAAAGATAGTTCGAATACCTACATGTTAGGGCCCGTGTATCTATAGGAAAAACCACAACAACTCATTGTATATTTACGACGTTTGGGATTTCCTCTGGCTTTCAGTTTCGCGTTGGCTCATACCGCTTCCCATATAGGTACCCTCACTTTTAAAATATGCATTATAAAGTTTTGCCACCCCGTTGGGTTTCTAACAGAAATTATGTGGGAGTCAAAGGTGTTAATCTCTCATGAAATTAACTTTGTTTTATTTGCGTCAAATTTTTTTTAATGTCTCAATATTTTTTCTAGTTTATTATGCCCATTTTAAAAGATAACAATCACCATTTAGGTACGTTACACCAAAAGAAGAAAGAAAGAAAATACATTTATTTAGCACAGACCAAAAGACACACAATACTCCAGAGGGGCAATTCTCGTAATTGATCTCAGTCTCAATCTGTCAAAAAATACTTCTAATTTCAAAAAATACTTATAATTAATTTTTGACATTTGTTTGTCGCTGAGGTGAGACTGCGACTAGATTTTGAACGTTTTAAATTAAGATTGAAATTGGAAATTGGTCTCCAGATACATACATCAGGTAAAAAGTGTAAAGTCCGATGTAAGAAATTAGCAGGAAAGTGTGCCTCACGGCTGCGCCAAAAAGGCCCAGTTCAGCAAAAATGACAGAATTTCGATATTTAACAGAAAGCGTTGATCTCGATCTCTCTTGAGTCTTAAAGATACAAGGTGTAGATGAAAATACGATGTAAATTAAACTGCGTATCACACTAATACTGTATTAAAAAGGCGAAAGTTTCTGAGTGAGTTGGTGTTTATGTGTATGTTTTTATATTTGTATGTTTGTTACTTCTTCACGCTCAAACGGCTGGACCAATTTTGATGAAATTTGGTATGGACGTAGCTGACACCCTGGATTTACACATAGGCTTTTTATCCCGATATTCCCACGGGATCGAAACTTATGCGGGTGAAACCGCGGGGCGCAGCTAGTCTATATATATCTGTCTAATGACGTCCCCAGTCTGCTTACGAAAATTAAATCAAATATAAATATTAAATAAGGAGCAGTGATGGCCCGGTGGATCAGCCCCGATATGCGAATTGTAAGTCGTGAGTTCGAACCCAGGCAGGCTCTTTACTTTGTGTATTTAATTTCATAACCATTGCTCTCAAAATGGTTAAGGAAAACATCGTGAGGAAACCGGCATGTCCTAGAACCAAAAAATACGAAGACATGTGACATCCACCAATCCGCACTGGGCCCGCGTGGTGGATTATGGTCCACTCCCTCTCACACAGAGGAGGCCTGTGTCCCAGCAGTGGGAACTTTATAGGCTAATTATGCTATACTTACGTATGAAAATAAATAATTTAGTCACTATAAGCTAGTCAAAGATTGAGAAAAACCATAGCCATGACTATTATTTAGTGTGTTTGAAAAAAAAAACGTTTTCAATTTCGATGTGAGGATTTCTTTAATAGTTTCAATATACTCCACTATGTATTAGTATTGCCAGTGATTTCATTTATTGTCGTCTGCGCATTGCATAAATGATAACAATAATCGTGAAAAAGTCTTTAAAATACCTAGATACCTATATACACGGTGACAGGGAAACTCGACGTATCCCTTGAAAGGCGTTACACTAGAGGTCATTAGCAACAAATTTAGTCCAGTTAAATAGGGTTCAAAACTGGATGGTTACCGAGATGTGTCAGTTCTTCGATTTTTTTTGAAATTTTCTGATTTGTTAGCAAAAACAATTAATTATGAGAAAAAATTACTCCACTCCAAACATTTAATTGATACGTTTTTAAAAGTTGAATCATTTTAAAAAAATGCTTGCAAAACTTTCATAATCTCAGAAATAAACGCAAATTTTTTATTGTTTAACCATTTAGTTTTGACTCCTAGTTCACTGGACTTAATTTGTTGCTAATGACCTCTAGTATAAACCCTCTCAAGGAATACGTCGAGTTTCCCTGTCACCCTGTATATGTATCAAAAAGACAAAAGACGCTCAAATACGATCCTTACTGAATCCCCCTTTTCTTTTCCATTGAATTTCAAAGGTAGAAATCGACCCTCTGCTTCTAATGAACAATCAACTTAGTTAATTAACTGAATGGGCACTAAACAACAGTAAACACGTATAGTTGATCGGGAAGGCGATCGATGGGAGGAGGCGAGTTGAGGGCAACTTTGATTCATTCGGACCTAATCCGGCCGCCCACTCCCCAACCTTCTCATTAAACGCCCAATTTGTTCTGGGATCATGCGAAGACTTTAATCTTGCGGCTTGGCAACTTGTCGCAAGCCTTGATATAAGTAATTACTGATAGTTGGGTCATCAATGAATCTAATTAGTTTAGCAGAAGTTTAAGCACTAACTACAAGGACATTTTCAATTTCTTTAAGTAGTTTCAAAAACATTTTATGAAGGAAACGCTACAAAATTAAAGGGGTGACTGTTCGAGATAAAAAGGACGCTCTAAGTAAAAAACCAAAATATTAAGCTTCAATTAATTATCCCTGAAGATAATGGTACGAATCTCCTTTAATCCGATCAGTGCCCGTGTTATCGGTTTCTCTGAAAAACTGGAGGTACTAAAATCTCTCCTACTACTAAATTCCCGTTAAAATGTTAATTTAATGCTTTCTCATTAAAGTAATCACTTCATCTGAAAAGGGTACAGTTGAAATAGACTCGAAATTAGAAATTAATAATGAACATGGGTGGTCTGGAGTGACATTGATGACTCCTAAGAAGGTTGAAGTAAGCTATCAGACGTATTTACCCAAGTAGGTACGTTCTCACAATATCATTGAGTAGTTGAGTGTTGAGTAGTGCTTCATGAAACGTATAGTTAGAAAGTAGAAACGTGTCGTTGGAATGTGTATTGTCGTGAACTTGCGAAGCTCACACAAAGTCGAGATTCTTCAAAAGAGTGAGGGCGGCATAAAAGCATTGCTACAAAGGACTTTATATTTATGCGTGCACGTATTTGTAAGTGATATTACCTACCTTTGGTTAATGTACCTTTATTATTTAAAAGCTTTCATTGTTCTGTGAGTGTATTGCGATGAAATACTTTTGAGGCACGTTGGAAAAATTGGCTGGGAGTTTTTATGCAAGTTAAAAAATGTGACTAGTATTAGTTGGTTTTTATTAAGGTAATGCTAATATGAAATTCGGGACTAAAAAGTGCCTAGATGGCAATTATGAGTGCACTATCACCTACTCATTTTTAAACAGTGTACTGTTTACAATATCTGACATTCTTCTTCTTAGCCGATGTGTCGTTGTGCCGTGTCGATGGCAAAAAATTCAAACGTACCTATTTGGCCCAAAATTCAGCTGTGCGAACTCCGCTCACTGACGCAGTCATAAGATCTTTAAGTGCACAGGTGACAGGTCATACGGCGCAGGACGGCGATGTGGAAGTCAGTCATTGACAAAAGGCAATTACGATTACTTACTCATTCTCAGACCAAGATGGCCTTTCTTTATACCTCTTAAACGCAAAGTCTTAATGATTCTTTACCTTCACTTTAATGCACAAAGTCTCAACTTAGTTCGCTAAACGTTGGATATTGCGGCCAGAGATCGCCAACCGTTTATGTGTCTTCGACATACTTCCGTAAGTGCTTAAGGCACAGTCGCGGTTAACGTCATTAGGTGGTCATGATCCTTCGTGATGCCGAAACTCTGTAAGCCCCTTAAATACTTTCAAGTGTGAGGGAATTGGGGAGGACGTTGCACATGGGGAATTTTCACACATTATTTCGGAAGTTTGCAACATTCTGGAGATTGTTATGGTACCAAAATTGTACTTTGAGTTCAAGTTCGAGGTTATTATCTAATCGAAAGCCTCCTAGAGTCAAGAAAGCTTTTTTCGTATACTTTATGTTTATAAAAAACTTCTTTATTTATCTATAAATAATTTATTTGTTGTAATTTATTTATCTAAAAAAAATGTTATTTTTATCTAGCCTGAACTGCCTTACTGCTGAACAAAAGCCACCCCCGCATCCTACCACCATGCATCCTTATCTAGGGCCACCTCGATCCAACCTTTGCTGCTTTTTTTTACATAATATTAATCATTTAAATGCCAAGATTGGCAAAACACCGCACGCTACCTTATTTTTAAGATCTTTGTGTGTACTTACTTATGTTTTACGAATAAACTATTCTTATTCTGTTGAATGATTAAGCAAACGTTTATTCGAACCTCAACACGTTATCTTTACACTAAACTAGAGCTATTATTACTTCATTCCTGTCTATCTAACCCTTCATATGCAATCCCCTGCAACAGAGTCTAAAACTGCGCGTAATAAAAAGTGCAGCCGCAACTATTTCCAGAGAGCCAGCGAACTGCTAAACTCATTTTCCGATAAGGCGAAGAGTAAACGTGTCACGCTTTAATAAGGCGAGAAATTAACCCGTCGGATCAATACGGCGGTGGTGTTAATTTGCATGCAAAAGCTTAGGCCCTGAGAATTTTACCTGCCGGTGGGCACTGGGCAGGCGTCACAGGAATTAATTAAAACTGCAATTTGTCTCAGTTAGCTGCATGCCTGGGAAACACTTTAGCGGGATGTCATGTGGAAACGGATGCTCGTTGGTGTTTCTTACCTTCTTCTAAAGGGGTTTTAATGAAAAATAATGGTTTTGAAACAAAATGTGACTTAAGAGTCTATGAGGCAACATATAGTATGGAAGAAGAAATCGTGTTGCGCCGACCCCAAGTGACAAGGCAAAAGGGCGGGAAGCTGGAAAATGATGATGATGATGAAACTAAACATAATTAGCTTATAATGTTCCCACCACTGGGACACAGGCCTCCTCTCTTTGAGAGGAAGTTGGCTATAATCCACCACGCGGGTCCAGTTCCGTTTGGAGGATGTCATATGTCTTCGAATTTTTGGTTCCTCGCGATGATTTCTTTCACCGTTTTGAGAGCAGTGGTGCTGAAATTATTTACACTAAGTAAAGTGGCTGCCAGGGGTTCGAACCCATGACCTACAACTCGTAAGTCCAGTGCTGTTTCCACTGGATGAATTGTGGTTTCGACTCTCGCTTGAAGCCAGAGCCTACCTGGTCACCAAAGTTTGGTTGCTTACACACACTTAAAGACATGATACTGTCATAACAGAAAAACAATTGATACCACTTTCCTGTTTGGGACATAACTCAGGACCATAGCATCCGCAACCTCACAGGCGGAGATCAATAAACCGGTCCAATTTCTTCTTTGTGAAAAATAAATAGGATCATGGAGAGCACATATAGCACACAAAGTTTATTTGTCCACCGCACAAACTGCGTACTAGTGAATAAGTAAATCCTCCGCAAATAAGGGCTCTGTGCAAATACAATCTTTATTTAAACTAAAGGAATAATGTGCTTCCGAACTGGTTTGGGATTTAACGCGGGATGTTAACAGGTAAACAGCTGTGTGGTGCTAAATTTTGATTTTATTCAGCCGACTTCAGGTGAGTCTGCGTTTTTGTCAAATGATACTGTTGATTTAGTAGCAGATCAGTGGTAACGGTTCCGACTTATGAGTCGTAAGTCGTCGGTTTGAACCCAGACAGGCGCTTTACTTTGTGTAAATAATTTCATCAAAACTGCTCACAAAACGGTGAATGAAAACATCGTTTGGAAACCGGCATGTCCTAGAACCAAAATTTGGAAGACATGTGACATCTATCAACCCGCACTTGGCCCGCGTGGTAGCTTACAGTCCACTCCCTCTGGAAGAAGCTGTGGGAGCATTCCAGGCTGATTGGTATACATGAGTTTTATTGTCTTGTTTTTTCACTGACATACAAAATATCTAGATATTACTTCTTTAATTACCTATTATTTTGATTGGCTCTCCCTTGCTAAATGATTCGTGGCTGTCCATAACGACTTCTCTTTACTTTAGCGTAAAATTTTGCACGTGAAGGTATTTTTATGCTTTCGTAAAGTCGTGGAACAAAAGTTGTTTGTTTGTAAGGAATGTGTTCGCCCCTGAAAGTTTTCCTAGCCACTAAAAATGCATGATGTATATAATAACTAGTGGAGCTTATGTCACCGGGGAAGTATTCTGGCTCAATATCAACGGAGATACTCGTATGTTTTCTGAGAAGGTTTTAGGAACTTACGAGTATATGTGAAAATAATACATTAGTGTGAAGGTATACCTTCTTAAGGTGGATGCTCCAAGGTAGCCCGCGAAATTCAAATTAACTTATGTTTTTTGCAATTTGCTGGTCAGTACTAAGTTGTACGTTGATTAAAATATGATTCGCGGTCGTAACAAATATGTATTTACAGAATTATAATCATTAGAATCAGTAATACAACTTGATAAGTTAATCCCAAAATGTCAAGATTTCATTAAATAGTCATTCAGTAGGATTACTTGATCTTAGAGTTGTGTTGGTGACTTTAATGATTATAATTTTGTAAATACATATATGTTACGGCCGCGAATCATATTTGAATCAACGTACAACTTAGTACAGAGACAGACCAGCAAAGTGCAAAAAACGTTAGAAAATTTCAATTTCGCGGGCTACCTTGGAGCATCCACCTTAAAACATTTAATTACTGGCCGGTTTTTCAATCGCCAGTTAACTTTGTCCGACGAATAAGTTAGTCATTTTGGTAGTTTTTGTAAATAAAGTCCCATTTATTTATTCTTCAGGTAAAAGTTATCTAATGATTGTAAAATCGGCACTTTAAGTAGTTAATCAAATCGATAAATAAGCAATTACCTAACGATCGGAATTATAGATAATTAGATAAATCTTTTTATTTGAAGAAAATGACGAGGTTTGACTGATGCAGATCCCTAGAAGGCAGCATGGATTGAAATAACAAATTTTAATAGGGGCGTACAAGATTATACGTTACCTACAATAGTTACCTATCTCTGGTTAATACGTATTAAGTACTCCATTAAATTTTACTACAGAGCTTTCGTCTGTTATCCCTCATTTAACTTCAGACTTTTATGTACGACCTTCCACATAAACGTAACCTCTACTAGACAACTTACACCAAGCTGAAAATACATTATGTTCCAACTTCGACAGAGCAATAATTCAGGGAACAAAAACACGTATGTTTTCTAGGGGAACCGGCATTATTACTTGTGTTTCTACTCCCAAATGGCAGTGCTCCCTTAGAACCATGCTTCTTCTAAATAGAAAAGTTTTAATTCGTTGTGGCGGGGCACGATACGAGAGTACCTACACACTTACATATATCGTATAACAACGTATACGGCAAACGTAGAATGAGAGTCAGGCGCCTGTTCCAAAGTTCTCGTTGTTAGGCAACTCCACAACTTCGTACTTAACTAAGTAAATAATAGTCTTATTGATACCACGATACCTCTGTTGTGATGATACCAACCCCAGTTTGCTCGCTAGTTCCTCTAACATACATTGTTAAAAATAATTTAGACCTTAACGAAAACTAGGAGTTAGCTTTTAATTAGACAAGTTGGAGTTTAGCTGTACCTGAGCCCTAGTTACTAACTCTGGGCCAACAAATAAAATGAAGCTGAGATGAAGTTAGCTTGTTTAGCTAGATAAATTCTGTTTCGACTTTAGCTAATACGTTTTCAACTGTTCTAACATTTAATTAGTTTAATTGGAAACAGTTGAATTGGAATTGTACGAAGCAGAAGATAATACTTATACATTTAAAGATAAAACCAGCTGTCATCTACCTGGTATTTCTATTGCACGTTACATAATTCGCACGAAATTTCTGGTGGTACCAAACGTTTTAGCTTTTGGATTTAGTCATGGTTACTGGCACCTATTCATTGTGAGCCAGTAAATCGTGTTCAATAAGCCCATTCTGTATGACTGGTTGAGTCCAATTCAATTTCGTATTCAGATCCAGAACGTGAAATTTAGTTGCCTCAAATAGGCTATAAAGTCACTATGGCCAACGGATCGTAAAAGGTTAATGAATAGTCGATAATTAAATGGAACTTCATTGTTATTGTCGCCAGACCATTTTTTTACTACAGTTCGTTCAGTTTATAAATTCTGGATCAGCTGGTGGTGCAGTATTACAAGAAACTTCTAAAGACTAAAGGCGTTTTGCAGTGGAAGACCCAAGAGTTAGATACTCACGAAAAGTATTAACTTTTTAAAATTGGCCACTATCCAAAACCTATACTCTTATGTAACGCTTAATGTTTTAACTTTCTTAAGAGCTTAACTTATATTTTGCGGTAGCCATTTTGTAGATACGTAGATGGTTAGTTGATCGAAGCTATTTACTTGGGCCTAAAATAAATAGATGGCCAAACTTGCGGAATTCCTAAAAGCTGCACATTTCGTTTTGAAAGGACCAGACGGACTCTCCACTTGATGGAGTCTTAATGTTATTAAGAAAACGTTGTAACAAGGACGCACCACGTTATAGTTAAGCTAGTGTGGCGTGGGCTCGAGCGGAACAGTCATAATTAAGTTTTCAATGGAGCAGAAATGTGGTTTAGCGGCAAACACCGGGGGGCAAACTAGCCCGCCACAAGTCTCCAACTCGCTGTACCTGCGGCTCGCTTGATTTGATATGCAGAAGTTGAACCGACCGTCTTGGTGTGCGTCCACTTTAATTGGTTTGGAAGTGTCTTTAAAGTTCAGTGGAGTGTTTACGAAGTGGAGGAATTGATGCAATAATTTTCGTTAACCGGGGCTTCGGGAGGCTACAATATTTCAAAACGGCATTTATCCTCGCTCGCGTATAACATCGCGTAAAAGGATCGTTGAAGGCACTCGGTTCGTACGATCAGTGAGTTTACGCCCCATACACTCGGAACTGTCGGGCTAACGGCGCGGCGCGTGAGGCGAGGGGGCCACTTAGACATGCCGGCTTGACATGTTGCCAAGGCCTTTTTAAAATATTTATATTTTTTTTCTCTAAGGAGACACGTAACAAATCATCGTAAAAACGTGCAAGAATTTTGTACGCTCCTTATCTCGTTTTACTCGCTAAGCGGAGTTTAAATAATGTTTATTGTTTTGAAAATGCTTACATAGTAAGCTAACAGTAGAGATTTGTGTAGGTACCGAAACATTAATTATTACGTCATGTTTAAAATAATTATTGAATAATATATCATTCCCCTATGCCGCACACCGCAGCAGCCGTTAAAGTGAAGCTGAAATTAAAATAATAATTTCAAAATCAACCGCATGATGTTGCAGCTAATTTAATGGAATTAAAACCATATTCGGGCCATAGCGGTCACGACGACCTTTGGTTACTACTACTGGAATAAAATAAAATGGTGGTCCATACCTAGGGTCTGCATGCACGTAATTATTTGGTTCATTCCCTGCACAATAGCAACACGAAACACTATTAGCAGCATAGTGATGTTCCAACAAGACAGGATTAAAGTCTGGGACTGCACGTATATTTTATTCATTGCAGTGGAGGTGGTCTCTTAAACCGTGGTAGTTATGTGTGTGGTAGAAAGGGAACGATATCATGGCTGTGTATTGTATGTACTGCAACAATTCTAGTGTAATGTCGCGAGACAACACTAGGAGCGCACCTGTAGTGCTGTACCCCTGCATTGTGCTAAGATACGGCGGCACGCTATTCACTACTTTGTTACACAAATGAAATGAGAAGACGTTACTTTGATAACATTTATTGCTCGTGTTGTTGGAAAGAATAGAGGAATGATTGTGCGCTGTGTGAGTAAAGTTGGTTTGGTTAGGCCAATATTCTAAGTCCATTTGAAAGAACTTTGTCGATTCTTACTCGACAACGGTCGCAGAAACGCCCCCTAAATGTTATTTTCTAAATCTAAAACTTCATGGTTTAAGTACGAAGTTTTTATTGTTATTACTGCATGTAGAATTTGTTACAGTTTTACATATATTTATCGCTTGGCATAAGTCAGGTTGAGGCTTGAATATAAGTTAGCAATTTTCGTGATTGCATATTAACACAAATTGCTAACTGCTCCAAAATCTATATGATATATAGATGTAGAGTTTGGCAGTGAGTGTTATCTTATGCTTGGATCTGATGCAAATAATCTTAACCCCTCAAAAACTGTCTCAAAACTACCAATAGTCAAGGGTTTTGGTAACTCTGCAGTTATTGCCGTGTCAACACTTTACCAATTTACTTACTTACGTACTTGTCGTTAATGATGAGATTGCTACTGAACTTCTGACCGCAGTGATAAATTATTTTATTTCTGTAAGTAGGTCTTTCTACAAACACTTTTACACGCTAATCATATTTTTTTAAACTAGATGAGGCCGGAGTTTCCTATCTGATTACTCTGAGAAGAAATGCCGAAACAACCTCAGAGGTCACACTCTCTTTTAAAAGTCCAGACATAATCTTGGTCATGTTAAGGCCATGTAGATTAGTATCTGAAATGGTCTTTTGAGTTTAGATAGTCTGTTGTTTCTTCGTGGTCTCAGCCAAAAAGGCAATAAAAAGCTATTTTCTTTTTAAACTTGTCGGTCCTGGAGTAATTTTAATAATAATTATGTATAATAAACTTTTTGTTCAACAAAAGCAGAACTCCAGTAAATATTGTAGTCTGAAAACAGTCTGTTTATGCCCAGAAAATACAACGTCATCAAAATGGTAATCAAAAGGCTGTGTTGTTGTAACATCTTATTATCTCGACGGTATGTTAATCAATATTTAAATGGAGATTTCCAAGTGAGGTACCTATTTCATAAAAGGCAGCTATGAAAGCCACAACGCGGCAGAAATAAATCTTTGTGATGGTATACAAAATGGAATATAAAACGGTGAAAAGAAGGCAGTAGTACATCAAAGGCAGGATGCAAAAAAATCCTATTACGAATGAACTGTTTGATGTTATCACTAAGAAAATATGATTGAAGCTCCTACAAATTACTGACAGTAAACAGTATATTATTTCTTACTCGATTACCTATCCTTATTGAAGCTACCAAGAAGATCTCTGTAGAAGAACTAACAAAGGCATTACGAGTGTAAAGAATTCTTACACCTCAAGTGTTAATAGAATAAAAAACTTATATTCTGAACAGGAGTCCATAGGGTTGGTAACAATTTTACTTAACTTCTAGTGTTAGTAGTTTACAGGCACAGACCTACCTACATTTAAAATTCGGCGTGGAGCTCTATTCACCTTCGCAACATTCGGGGAATCCAATTGTTATTTTTTTTAACTTTTTTCCCACGTAGTCAGGTTATCAACAATAACTTAATTAATAAGAATATAACGAAAATAGCACGGATCTGTAAGACATGCTAACGGTTCAATGACTCTCAATAGCCTGACTCGGTCCAAGCAAATCAATTACTAACTGAATGTTTCGTACTTTAAACGGAAGTGAATACTCAGCCGGCTATACGACCAATCAGAGCAGAGTATATACAAATCACTTGACTAACTAAAATACATTAGGGCTTATGATTACCTAACTGTGAATAAACTTTTTTAATTTAACCAATAATGATTTATATTATTATAGTTAGTCAGTAATTTTGAGTCGGCGCCAAACAATCAATAAACAAAGATCACTAAATTGCCTTAAATTTAAACGGTGCCGATTCAAAATTATTTAGGTATATACTTACATTAGTTTAAGAACTTAGTTATTAAGGTTAAATAAAAAAGGTTTATTATTTTTTGCTTTTCAGTTTTTTCGGCAGTTTAATATTTTTGTTTTTATTTTATAATTTTTTGTGGCTATAATCTACTAATTGTTTGCTAAAGGGCATATGTGGCACTGAGTAGAGTAATCATACACTACTCAGCATTCAAATCTGAGAGTGAACCCCTATTTTCCCACCCTTAGGGTTGGATTTTTTTTTCCAAATTTATATGGGACAAACTTTTGGGTATAGTCTTTCCAATAAAAAAAGAATTATCAAAATCGGATTACTCTGTAAAAAGTAATGCGTGGTCAATAAAATATATATATATAAATATATATGTAGTACATATACGCGTCGACTTGAGAACCTCCTCATGATTTATTAATTATACAAAACAAATATGCTTTTATACCGATATTCTACAAATGAATACTTTAAACGGATGCATAAAGTTCGTGCCATCTGTCGCTTGTGCAAAAAAACCATAATTGTTATTTAACGAAATCATTACACGGGTTTGCAAAACATTAATCAATTACTACTTACTAACCGTTCGTAACTTTAACGAGTCGTTGTATGAAGGAACCGAGCAAGAATCGATAGCTGATGAAATAACATAGCTGTACCTCATCATAAGTTGGTGTAAGTTTAATTATAGTTACTAAACACGCTAACTAGTTTCGGCAACTCGTTTGTACATTCGAGACTTAATTAAAGTTGTGACGGTGAAGAATCTATCCAGTCTTGTAGCTAAGAAAAATAGAACTTGATATGACTTTGTACATTTAATGACTTATTAAGACAGCAGTTCACTCTTATTTTCTAGATTATTACATCTTTGAATATCGCATTATACACAAATAGATCTTGCCAATTCCAGAAATACGGTCTAGAGGACTACGTCCAGACCCTATTTTGGCCATGACAGCCAATCTCAACGGAGACTAGCTTTCGGCGCGGCAGATATTATAGTGCACAAGTGTGTGCCTATAAAAGTTGACGATTTAGTGACCAGCATCCGTCAAGGCGGTGATTCTACACGTCATTCTAAACAACTTTCGCTATGAAACTCATACCGGAATTGTAAAAAAAAAACAAAATTGCACATGCATGGCTGCATTTTACATGCATCGAAATAGTTTGTCTACTGTTATAGGTACATAAAGGAATTCGTTTTTTTTTTTTCACGAATAGGATAAGAGTGTCGTCGCGAAAGTGGTTTCAAATGACGGCTGGAATCACTATCACTTCACTCCCTTGAAGGATTTAGGTGACCAAATCGCCACCTTGTATAATAATAATGAAATGCTGCCCGTTGGTAAGTGTATCGCTTCAAACTGGGCCGATTTGGCAAAATATTATTTTAAAAGGTTCGTAATAGTCCGAATCAGGTTGTTACGGAAAGAAAATGTTTAAAAGTGGCCGGAACAATGTGAAAATTTGGGAAAACCGAAAGTGCATTTTCTATGGGTTTTTAGGAAATAATGAAGTTTGGACAGGGCGTCTGTCGGGTCAGCTAGTTAGCAATAGTTTTAACTGATAACAACATAAACTCAACACAAAAATTTATGGGTACATGGTGATCATAACGCCTCCATAGAATAAGAAGGATCCTCTAAAAAAAAGAAGTTTACTTCCTTCTTTTTGGAGTTGGTTAAAAAACTCAAAACTCGTCCTGCGTTCCGCGCAGGATCTGCCTCAGTGTGGTCATAGTTTCAATCAAAAATCCTCATATTCTATTCAGGCAAATATGACAAATATTTTATTAATCACAAAGCGAATTCCTTCATACATTCATAAATAAGGATTTAGAAAAAAAAAAGAAAAAAAAACGAATAAAAAAATATTTATTGTTTTTTTGTAAAAAAATTGTTTAGTTATTTTCTTAAGAAAAAATATTGTTGTTTTGTTTTAAGAAAAATTGATTGTTGTTTTTTTAAGAACAAATGTTAGTTGTGGTTTTTTTAAGAAAAATTGATTTTTGTCTTTTTTTTCTATGGTTTTTTTGTTTTGATTCAACTACGGCGCGGTTATATTTCTATAGGGAAAGCACAAAGGCTTGCAATACAATTGGTTTCAGGTTACCTATTATGTTACAATATGATTAAGAAGGCTGTCGTGTATCACGACAATACGACATACCAGCAATCAGTACTGTAAACAATAGCGGGAGACTTGATTAGGTATCCAATTATAATGTAGCGTGACGTATGGCTTAATGAGGCAGTGACGAGCTTGAATACGACTTAAATAGTTAATACATCGTAGTGAACAGTAAATGTTTGGTACTATATTATTCATTACTACATAATAATGTTACCCTATGTGGTGTGATGTGTTGGCCGTAACATCCCAGCGCTGGTTAGCTGGATTCGTTTTCTCCACTACCAGTTAGTGGAAGCGCTTAGGTGCGGTTCGGGCAAGTGCTGTTGAAATCAGTGCTCTAAATGGAATACCTATTTTTTTCTCCTGACAGTTCATTTTGTTTAGTAGGTATGTATGTATGTATCTATATATGTATTAGTATTTATTCTTGTATTTTATAGTCATTTCCTAGCTATTTATCCCGTATGCTGCACCTGCCATGTTTTGTCTATGCATCACCCTAAGGTTCATTGGTAGAAAATGCCTCAGGTATTACAGTCCGCTTTTGTACAGTATTTTTTTTTTACTTTTGCATAAAGTTTTAATAAATAAATGTGATTCGAAATATTCTGTAGCGGTATCTACAACGCCACATGCGAACAACGCGTCATACTGACGTCACACAAATCCTGCATCTCGCAAGCAGAGTTTACCGTACAATTAGCATATGCTTTGGGTAAAAACAGCTGATGTAGTAGGTAACTCTGTAACTTTTAATGTGAACATAACGTTATGACATTAAATGTTTGTTCTGTAAGTAGATTTTCTAAGATACTTTTACAAGTAAATTATCTAGCTGACTGATCTCTGAGAAGAAATGCCGAAATAAAAAAATAAAATACTCAGAGGTCATGGTCTCTATGTCCAAACATTATATTATTAAGATGTGAGAATTTAACCCTAAAGTGCCTTGTCTGGAATTAATGTCTTTTGAAGAAAGAGCCATAGCAGCTTTGAGTTGACCTGTCCTAAAGTCCTAACAGACGGCATGCATGCATCAGTCTTCGTGTAGCTCAACCCTATTTTAGGGAGCTCATCGACCTGCAGGACCTTTGTGTAAGCCAGATTAAAAGTACCTACACAAAACCGCCAGACAAGTTATATATGTCATGTATTCTATCTTTATCTAGCCTACATAGTACATCACAAACAGTTTTCTTTTTACATAAATGTCATGTTAGCTTTGAATACAGACTTTGTTTAGATCGGGGATTTAACTGTTACATAAATATATCAGAAACTCATACGGACCTATATTCAAATTTTATTTGTTTCAAATTGACGTTATTTCAAGTATCAACAAATATCAACTTTGTTTTAATGGTAATTAAGTTGATTTCAGTGAGTGATCCGGTTGGACTGGAAGCCGACCCCAACATATTTGAGAAAAGGCTAGGTAGATGATGAAGTTGATTTCAGTGACTAGCAATATTGAAAAAGTTATAAAAATGTTTGAAGTTGTAGCGTAAACTGAACTTTGTTATATAGGAATTAAAGTTATTTTTCCATAAACTCATATTTGTTTACATTTTTGGCGAATGTGTCTCGATATTAGATTAGGTTAGACACTTTTTGTACCTGAGAATTACTTTACTACCTTTAACAGAAGCAAAAAGGTCCACCATTTCCTAGGGAACCCTTAAAAACCAGCGTTAAAAGGTGTCAGGTAAATGGATTGACGCCTCATTTATTTAAATCGGTTCATTAGTTTGGAAGCTCTTAAATGAGGGGACATCTACATTTATGTGTATTCGGGTACACGTAATCTCAATAAAATTCTTTAAGGGTAGGATATTTTGTTAGCAAAGATGTTTACTTATGTATCAGCAATACTGAGATGACTGGTGCTTGATGTGTCCACGTATGACATGATAGAGACAGTCGTAACCTACTGTAACGGATCGGTAGTAACCCTGCAATTTGATTGCAGGGTTATAACACTGCAAAACGAGACACAAATTGTTAGCCTAGACCCGCGTTTTTCCCGCGGCGGGATTTTATCTCACATTGCATTTTCAACGCACTGCTTTGCGCAAAGAGTTGAAAATCCTACATTATGTTTTTTATACGCGCTGGGATGCGCTCTGTTGGATTATGAATGCTCGGCTCAACAACCAGAGTTGAAATTCCAGTGCGCAATAAAACTCCGCCGCGATATTTTTACGTCCGTGTGTACGTGGGCTTAGTCTCTCATCCACTATACTGTACCATTCTACTAGCATTACATTCCACTCGCTTCAAAACTGGAACATGGAATATCACTTCACTCTTATTGTTTCAACATTAAGGCTAAAATAGCACCAAATTCTAATTCAACTCGTCCTGGAATCTATTAACAGTGTCAATATTGATTTGAAATCTTACGAGGAGAACTTTATAAATATTTAATAATCGCAGGAGTCGTTAATTAAATCCTACTGTAATGAAACTCTTTACAGAAGTGTTATCCAAACGCACGGAGACGCCAGAATAAGTTTGTTAATGATCTTGCCAATGTCTAAGTCAATTTTAATCAAATCAGAAAATTGCTCTAAATGAGGGAATCCAATTATTTTGGTAATGGGTTTCAAAGGGCCGATGCTTGTGAAGCTCGTCGAAATAAATTACGTTATAATTAATGGGGTCTACCAAAAATGTTTCCTTTGATGAGCACTTATCGCTATTTTAACTTTTTTTTTAATGATTAGAAGTTCATTATCGGAATTCTTTTGTTATTTTAATTTGGTGAGTAAGTATATTTTATTTATGATTTTTTCAGGCCTTTTGATCAATTAAGCTTGATAGCTTTTATTTATTTATTTATTTTCCACCATACAATTATCTTTACAGGTTTGTCACCTAATGCGATAATGTAGACAACTTACAAACTACAGTTACAAACTAATAATTCTTGATCATATGTATTTCCTGCAACTACAAACACCATATATATTATCTACATATGTCCTAGTAGGACCATAACATATTTCAAAGAGAGCTCTCACTGTGAACCCACCCAGAGTGCAACAAAATATATCTATATCCTCCGCTATACTGTTGAGGATACGGAGTGCGAGCGAGTAAACGGCGCTTCAGCTGATTTGATCAGAAGGCTTGAAAAAAGCTTTATTTACTATGGACAAATCGCATCAGTGATTATGATTATTTATTATCTACATTTATTTCGCACGTACAACAAAAACTTAATCTATGAAGTACAATTTATTAAGATGTTTGATGATTTTACAGCGACACATAATATATGATCTATCAGGTCCCAAACTAAGTCAAGCTTGCATTTTGGAAGTTAGTGGTTCTTAAGATGCAGGACTTACAAAGACATGACAGTACCCTGTTATTGCTAGTTTTTCAGGTCTTCAGGATGATATGATAAGTACCTTATCATCAAGAGGATTTTATGAACGACTAGCTGCACCCCGCGGTTTTACCTGCATAAGTATCGATCCTGTAGGAATATCGGGATAAAAAATATCCTATATATTAATCCTAATCATCTGTGTGCCAAATTTCATCCAAATCCATTCAGTAGTTTTTGCGTGAAAGAGTAACAAATATCCATCCATACAAACTTTCACGTTTATAATATTAGCAGGATGAACGTACCTTTAAAAACACAAAGTGTACCGTAAAAGCATGGACGTTTCAATATCACCCCCCTTAAATTCAGTTAAGGAGTGTATCAAAGAGCGACGTCGTCCTTACATCGAGCTGAGACACCTATGCCTGCGCCCGCGTGATAAACATTTACAGCGTATTAAACATAACTTATTGAGTATTTCACTCAAAATTTACATAAGCCAACAAATTATGGCACTTCATGTATTATCCGAATTAGATTTTGAGTAAGTATTTTCTTGCTTTGAGCTTTCATAGAGTTGAGTGTTTAATTGAATCTATTCCTATTCCACACGCAAACTGTAACCATGAATTCAGCACATGATTCTAGATTTTCATTGAAATTCTTCGTTGGTTAATAAAACAAATATTAGGTGTTCCATATATTTTGACCGCCTTTGTATTGTACTTTTCTATGAAAGAGCAGATTTTTTTTGTCAGATTTTAAATAATAGTTAACAATCATGTACTGAATCCACCGTATCAGGTTGCGCGTCGATGTTCCTGCCACCCTGTATAATGTAGCTAGTACTTATTACCTATCGATATTAACCTACGTTACCTACGTTTGCACGAACACATTGATAATCCAATGGAATTGTCAAATCAAATTACCTGGTGTACAGGTGTAGGATCAACTCTATGAACTCAGGGTTTATTTTGTTGCGTAGAAATCGTTTGATTTCATGACAATAAAATGTAATGGTATGTTTTGTGTGTATTTTTTTTACTGTAATGCCAATAAATGCATTTTTTTTCTTTCTTTCTTCGTGATGCGACCGGGTTGAAGTGACTATTTCCTCGGAAGAAAATCATCCGTTTGTCCATTGGACCATTAGTTTGTTTTATTTCACAAGCTGTCTGGCTCAACAGTTTCTAGTTTTCAACTACGAAAACTTCCAGCAAATTGATTCGTACTATTCCGTGCCACTACTGCTTGAACACACAAACAAACCAAAGACCGTTGTAGGAATACGAAACACATGTTACATAACCAAACTTACGTACATTTCCTGGTACATACATGCAGGGCTCAGGAGTATTGCTCACGCTCTGTACGTGGTGATACCCGCAGGAGCCTGTTGCTCAACCCAATTACCCCGACCAGTCGATGCCTGACCGGTTTAATTAACGTGGTTCAGCGTATTACCGGCCATCGTAAATATACGATGTGACGTCCACACGTTACGAATACTTTTGTGATGAGCGGGGATGAGCTTGTGCGGATGGCAGGTGATGCTCAATTGTTTATTTTGTTTTTGTGCGTTCATTTGTTTATTCATGGCAAAGTTATTGACTTACATTGGAATGTTTTGTAAAACGACTACGCAGAGTTGTGGTTCGACGTCAATACTCCTTTCCTTTTTTATTATTACAATCTTTCATTTAGTTTCACCTGTCTCAGTGTCTGTCTGTAATCAAATCTTGCAATTTAAATTAACTCACTTCTCGGTTTCCGATTGAGCCGATATTTTGTATGTATATGTAAATTGGATGACAGTACAAAATTGTTATGACATGGAGCTGATATGATGATGAATGCCGGAAGATGACCATCTGAACTTTGTAATAAAATTACGCAAACCCATCGAGTTTGGGCTCGTTTGATTCATCTTATCAAGTCGATAGGTACTCCGGTTCTAAATAATAAAATATTAATAAAGAAATATATATAAGAATTAGACAGAAATTACTAAATAATCATCATCATCATCAAAAATAATAAAACGTTTTTTCTTTCTTTTATTATTTAAAGCTTAGTAGTTATTAAAACGGGTATCATCTAACGCTATATTCAGGCATAATATGTCTGTTCGAGTATTAAGAGTGTCCTTCTCCTATTATATTCGGCGACCATAGCAACCCAGGATTGGTAACAATAAACCGCCACCCTAAAGAAATATAATATACTAGCTTTTGCCCACGGCTTCGCCCGTGTGGAGGTCGGAAATATACCATGGAAACGTACTACTACGTTAAATAGATCTTTTCTATCTATAATATGTATGTATTTACAAAAAAAAAAAAATGTATATAGGTAGTTTATCAGCCATCTTGTTACCATAACACAAGCATTAGATTGCTTAGCTTGGGACTAGATGGCGCTGTGTGAAATGTCCAGGGATATTATTATTATTACTGAGAATAATTCCGTACTACATTGTTTTCATAAAACTCTATTAGTTTACGCGGCGCACGCCAGTAAAGCTCCCAGTCGGATGATTTTTTTCGACATCTTCAACAATCATCGCCATATTTCAGCCAATTTACACAAAACCATAATGAATTATACATACACCTAAACCTTCCTCATAAATCACTCCGACCATTGGTGAAAACCGTATGAAAATCCGATCTGAAGTTTTTGAGTTTATCGCGTTCAGACAGACACTTCTACTTTTTTATAATATGTATTGATAATATAAAATTAAATATATATATGACCGACCTAGTATTTCTTACTATGGATTATTTACACGATCATCGGTCAGCGTGGAAAGATTTATTGTGTCCAGAGTTTGTGACGAGTTAGGGAGGGCGCCCACGAGCAACTTATGTTGCCCAGCAATTTTTTTGTCTTTGTGGCTGTCTCCTCGCCGAGGTTTGAACAATGCGCACACGGGAGAGACACCAACGCCATTTTTTTACAAGCTTTTATTTAACTTGCGATGTATGTATGTGTGTTCGGGTGGACTTTTGCAACTCAATTTTGAAGCAGATATCTTCAACCGATTGAGCTGAAATTTTGCATGTATGTGTAAATCGGATGACAATGCAAAATTATTATGACATGGAGCTGATCTGATGATGGAACCGGAAGGTGGCCATAGGAACTCGGTAGTTAAACGACGCAACCCCATCGAATTTGGACTCGTTTGATCCGTCTTGACAAGAACTTTGGTGCTAGATGGTAACTAGGGTCTGATGATGGAGCTGGAATATGACCTTATGAACTCTGTAATTAAACGACACAACCCCATCGAGTTTGGGCTCGTATGATTCTTCTTGACGAGTACTTTGGTGCTAGATGGTAACCAGGGTCTGATGATGGAGTTGGAAGATGGCCATAGAAACTCGGTAATTAAACGACATAACCCCATCGAGTTTGGGCTCGTTTGATTAGTCTTGACGAGTACTTTGGTGCTAGATGGTAACCAGGGACTAAAAATGAACAGGTAGCTTAAGTGCAGTAAACGCATATAACGGAAAAACACTGCTACGTGCTACGAACTACGCCGTAGTCAATCCCGCATCAAAAATACTAAAAAGTTTAAAAATAAAATTAAAAGTAAAAAAAACTTTTATAACTTATTAATAAAAAGGACTAAAAAGTTAAAAATAATTCAAACCTGATAAGAAATAAATAAAAGCGTGTTACATTGTGTTCTTAAATGTTCCATCAAAATGTAACACGCTTTTATTTATTTTTTCTTATCAGGTTTAAATTATTTTTAACTTTTTAGTCCTTTTTAAGTAATAAAAACTTGTTTTTAAAAAGTTTATTTTTTCTTTTATTTTTTTTTTAAATTTTCGGTAGAGCGGAAACTGGCTAGCCGGCAACTTTTTTTGTCGCCGAGCGCGCACTTGCATTGCAACCAATAGACGGGCGACAGTTGCGCCCAAACCCGCGGACAAAAATGTTTCCCAACTGTCGCGTCGCTACATGTGCGTACTTTCATATAAACCCGTAGACGACTTGATGTGAGAGACAAATTAAGTAGTTGCGGAGATAAAAGTTGCTCGTGGGATCCCTTAGGAGATTGTTTTCCTCTGACGCTCACAGACGAGAAAATCTGTCCCATTTAATAGACTCTTCCAACTTTTCGTATGATAGGCAGTTGATAACTATTGTGTTTTACTTTTATTCCCAGGTCGGCAAGAAACTTCAGTGTAACGGGCACATAGACACTTGTATAAGATATAAAATCTGACGATTCCTGACGTAATGCGAGACCCAAATTGAATCGAGATCGTTTCGTGTCGATCGAAAATTTCACATATCGGATTGGCTGCAGGAACAAACGGTTGGCTGGCAACATTGATTGTACCTAAGTACATAGAACATGTACCTACAATAGCGCAGCCAACAAAGCAAGAGGCGACTGACGGATTGTCGTACTTGAGTACCGGACGGCGCCGAGTTCCGTTAATTCATTTTGGGAGTCAGCACGGGCAATTTGTAATATAGAGAGACGCAGTTTCAATCTATCGGCAGCCATACAGATTGCACGAATACTAGATGAACAGTCTGCGATTTATTGCCTGCCTACAAGTACTGCAACACAAATGCACCTGTTTAACGGTTCACGGTGCGATAATGTAGAAGGTTTACAGTTTTAGCATAACGTGCGTCATCATAATGCGCCTATAATGTTCCCACTGCTGGGACACAGGCCTCCTCTCTATGAGAGGGAGTGGGCCATAGTGCCCATAGTCCACAACGTGGGACCGGGTTGGTAGATGTCTCATGGTCTTCGATTTTTTGGTTCTAGGGCACGTTCCTCGCGATGTTTTCCGTTACCATTTTGAGTGCAGTGGTGATGAATTAATTTACAAAAAATAAGCACTTGTCAGGGTTCGAACCTACGATCTACAACTCGTAAGTCGCGGCCGTTAACATGCATCATACTTTACTCATATTTCCTTGATACAAAATACTATTAAATCCAGTTAAAAAAGTTTCCGAAAGCACAATTCCTGAAGTCTATTTATCGAATTGAAGTAAGATCCATGTGAACAACACAATTAATTATGTAGATAGCAAACAAATCGAGAAATATCCCCAGACGTGACCTACATACAGGCACCGAATACCACTTACATAGGTACGAATGAGAATACTGGAGTTAATACGTAAATAACATTGCTTGGAAACGGTCAATTTCTCTGGTAGTATGTATGTGTGTAGAACCGTTGATGTGTCACTATATTTTATCTCGCTACATGTAACTATACCGATCTTTGAAAGCGGCACACGGCTGGCGCTCGATTCTGCTTCTCTCTCGCCTTTGACATTTTTCCCCACGTGAACGAATTTTGTTGTCAAGTGAGCACAATCAAGCGCCTTTCCATCGAATACTGCAGATGCTCGGAGATACGTCCAAGAACGTATAAGTGTATCTAGAAGTAGTTTTCAACTACCTACGTTTATAAAAATCTTGAAAGGATTCTACGGTTCTGTTTCCTATGAACGGATTCCTACAGAAATAGAACGAAAGTAAGAAATACTTTTTTTTTATTTGGGACACTCACAGAAAATACAAACAACGAAAAAGAACATGAAATCTAACAAAATCATCACAATAAAAAAAAGAGCAATCAAACTTTTAGGTTTACTTATTTAAGATTAAAATTAACAAAATATTGAAAACAAAAACTTAAAGAAAGTACCTGTGCGAGGCCAAAAAGGCTCCTATCCCAGCATGATGCTGCGATATTTGAAAAAAAAAAAAACAAATGCCGCAGCGCTGGTATGTCCATAATAATATATTTGATGGGGTGAACCTATGAGCCTTCATCTAGAATTGACAGCTAGGTAAGTACGATTTTGCTACCACTGACGTGCTGCCTCAGTGGTAGCAAAACCAGAAATAAGCTGACCTCTTATTCTATTGAAACTCCGTACTACTCACTGTAGGCCAAAGTGCTACATTGATATGCGGCCTACGGCCTAAAAACAGTGTTGTCTGTGTCCCAGAACTTAGTAGAAACAAATGGACCGATTTTATAAATATTTTTTTCTTGATTTGACTTTGTTCAAAGTAAGAATATTATACTTATGAAAAAAAACAACAAAGAGCCACCAGTAATTCTTTCTTGAGAAAGACTATAAAATTGGACTCTATTTACGAATAAAGGATTCTCCGAAATATACATAAGGTCATTTATTTATAACCTTAAAATTTCTCTCACAAATAAATAAAATAATGATTACCTTTTGAAATATAAGTAAGAGGGTTCTTACCTATGCCTAGCCGGTAATATGGTTTTCCTAACGCGTCAGTTAAAAAGAATTCAGGAACATTTTTCCTGGAAGGCAGGTCGTATTTGACGCTGGTGGTCCAAGATGTGCGCTGAATAAAAATATGATGTCCAACTTATGTCCGTTTTAGATAACAGTTTTACTTGTATTTACACATTATTCTGTATATTATGGCTCATTTTTCCAACGCCAGATAACTTTATCCGAGGAATAATTTTAAATTTACAAAAACACTAAACTATTTAACATAAAAGGTCTATGTATATATCAAACATGCATATTTATACAAAAAATAATAACAAACAGTACACGGTCATGCACGGCACGGTTGGCGCAGTCGTTAAGCGATTGACTGCTGCGCTGCGTGTCGCGGGTTCGATTCCCGCACGAAACAAATATTTGTATGACCTACATGTATTTGTTCCGAGTCTGGGTGTTTTCTATCTATAATATGTATGTATTTACAAAAAAAAAAAATGTATATAAGTAGTTTATCAGCCATCTTGTTACCATAACACAAGCATTAGGTTGCTTAGCTTGGGACTAGATGGCGCTGTGTGAAATGTCCAGGGATATTATTATTATTATTATAAATATCATTCAGTAGGAAAAAATACAAGTACAACACAAGAAGCAGTAAATTAAACACTCTAGAAGTCTCTATTCCAAGAACAAATTATTGAAAATATAATATAAGATTTAAGGGAGCCAAATTACATAATGGGTTGCCAAATGATATCAAAATGTCAAAATCTATAAATGTATTTAAAGTTAGACTAAAAAAATATTTGGCAGATACAGTTTTGTAATCATTATATATTGAAAGTGATATTGGATATAACTAATTTAAATAGTCATTCTTCCCGATGTTGTACCTGTATTAACTATAAGATGTTTTTTGTTTGTTTCTCTTGTAAGTGAATATTGTAAAATTCTTTTAGAGAAATAAATTCTTGAAACCGAATTTTTGACAGTTTTTCCATACAAAATCTGTCAGATGTAATTAAACTTCAGTGATTCGCCCTTCGAGATTACACTTATTAACTCGTAGTAGCACGGATATGTGCTACTACAAGTTAAGTGTAATCTCTCGGGCGAATCGCATCGTTTAATAGTCATCGAACGTCACTTACAGGTAAGTTCGTTAGACTTTCTATTTTATTCTACGAAAAGAAAAATCTGTTCATTGAAAAATCAGCCCTTAGTGAACTACTACTATAGTATACTATAATAGTACATTACGATACTTGTGACTTAATTAGTCCATTATTACACGAGAATTTATTCCGGGAGGTTTATGAATATTGCACTCGTGTGAACCAAAGGCGGGTCACTAATATTAAAATAAAAATAGTTTTCGATAATTTCATAAGCACTAAGTGGGTATCTATCTACAGCCAATTTTAATTAAATAACATAACATCACGCTTTGTTTCTCCGAAGGGTAGAGCAGAGCTGTACCTGTAGTATACCAACATTTCGCCAGTTATGATTAAGTCCCATGTCTACTGAGAAATTTTATATAGAAAAACCCTGTAACACTTTGTCCGACCTGGGAATCGAACCCAGGACCTGGACCTCATGCTCAACAGTAGCGCTTGCAACTACTAGACCACCGAGGCAGTATTTTTTTAATTAAATGTAGGTAGTATAATTTTGCTTCAGGATCTGGGGTAGACTTCCCTTGAGTAAATAACGTCTAAATTAAGTTTTTTTATTTCTAATTTGTAAACCAATCTCTGCAGCTGGATTCAGGTAAAACAAACTAATCTATTTTGACAAAAGGGAAGCAGAAGAGTTAGGAAAACGTTAGGGTAGCGATTTAGTTGTTTGCGCGAGTTGCAATTTTCTATTCCAAAGATTTTTAGAAAACAAAAAAAAAAATTGCAATCTTGCTCGTAGCAATAATCCTACCCTACTAATATTATAAACGTGAAAATTTCTGAGGATGGATGGATGTTTGTTACTCTTTTACGCAAAAACACTGAACGGATTTTGATGAATCTTTACAGTAATATAGCTTATACATCAGAATAACACATATGATACTTTTTATTCCGATATTCCCACGGGATCGATACCTACTTATGCAAGTGCAACTGCGGGCACTGCTGATAATTAATACTTCAGTACCTATTAATTGAGGAAAACCAATTAAGCACTAAAATAATTAAATACTGAGCTCAAAGTCTCATAAAGCGAAACAAAATCTTTGACCTAACCTAAGTTCATCAGTTGCTCTTGAATCCTATTATAAAATTAATTATTGGCCGAAAGTAAAAATTAAAATACTTAATAATATTAAAAGTAATTAAAAATATAAAATAAAAACATCGAAAATTATTTGTTCGCAGTAAATGGAGTTCTTTTGTGAGAAGGAGCGGACCCGCGAATGTTTGTTTGAACCAAACAATGAGTTCGCAATTTGCAGCCGGCGTCGCTCGCTTTGTTGGTGCGAATCAGAACCTTAACGAAATAGAGCTTAGCGGAAACAAATATAATTATTTCATCCTGAACACACAAAATTGTAATCCACTTTGAAGTTATTCTTTAAAGTAACTCGCTGTTTTTTTTTCATATTTCTACTCTTTTCTCTAGAACGTCTTACCTACTATAATGAACGCGTTGAATTTCCTACAATAATAATGTTCAATGCGGCATTATTACTGCATTGTTAAAATGTAGTATGTTAAATATTTATATAATTTATGTGAAAGTGTACATAAGCAGCCTATAACATCCCCACAGCTGGGACACAGGCGTCCTCTCTGTGAGAGGGTGTGGGCACGCGGGCCCAGTATCAAAAGCCTTTAAACGTAGTAGAGTCACGAGCACCAATATGTCAACACTTGGCAACTTTTGAATTGCGATTTTTTCGTGAAATAACGAATGCAACATTGAAATACGAAACATTACATAAACGTATGGGTTTGACAATGCTATGTTCGTAACAACATAAAATTTCATTAAAAAATAAAGGAGTAAATCGCTTTTCAATAAGGCCGAGTGTATACATACTTTTGCTCGTGACTGTACGACGTAGTCAATGGATCTTGAATTCTGAATGGATTCTTGTGTAGGTAAGTAAATCCATTTCCCCCGCTAAATAGATATAAGGGTTTTAAATTTACTTAAAAAACCATAGATAAATAATAATTGTGAATCATGCAACTCATTTACATTTATTTCCAAGCAACATTTTAATTATTTATTTGCTCGTTACAAAACTTTATGTAAACAGCAACAAAACTGCCGTAAAAGAACCCTCTTATTCAAAACGGGTGTATACATAATATTGAGAAGCCATTTCAATGACTGAATAAAATGTAGACGCGGACCGTTTTATATCGCGGAATAGTAATGTGACTTATTTGTACGAATTCACAATCATTTCCACTTAATTGTGTAAAGGACAAAGGACTTTCTTCTTTAACTTTATTCCTTACATTCGAAGTCATTGTTTTTACCAAAAATAATTTATTCGTTTTTCGTTTTTTTCTCGACTCAAGCACTTATTAAAACCATTAAGTTAATGAATTGCTTTAATAATCCTTTCTTTTAATTTAAATTCGACTTTGTACGATTTTATACTGGGCGGTTCATTTTGTTAATAAAGGGTACAACTATTCATAAATAAAAGGCAAATATATGTAGGTGAAATAACTATGTTATATTTTCATCTGTGGTTATTTCTAAAAATGTATGGAAATTATACTTGATAGAATACTGCCTTTATGAAATTATGAGCTTTAAAAGTAATCAAGCAACAAATAAAAGCAGTAGGAAAATATTTATTTTCTGAGAAAATATTCTCTTGAGGAAATTGCTATGAAAATCAGAAATTCAACAGACATTGAAAAAATGAGAAGAGAATCAATAACACGCTGTCACGAACACAACATTCTATATATTAAATAGCGGAAATTACTTGAAAGATAATGACGGTTAGGTTATAAAAAATATAAACCAAAAACCTGCAGACTCAATTATAAAGCAAAAATATTCAAAGCCTTAACACACATGCAAAGTTCAGGACGACAAAGATTGCACATTGAGCCCGAAATACCGGCACAGAATAAACCGACCAACAAGCTCCAATACCATTTGATTGTCACGTTGACGACAACACGGAGTACACCCGAAAGTATCCGAGTGGAAGCACCACACAACACCATTCACGTTGATATTTAATTTGTTACTAACATCCTGGCATCAGCTTCTGTCGTATTAGCGAAACTTTATACGATTTCCGGGAACTAGGGAAACCAATTAGCAATATCATCCGGCCTGAGAGTATCACGAGAGTGGAGTGGCAATAAGCGCCGGCGCTACAGTTAACATACTGCAAATTGCTGTTAAATTTACTTAAACTCCCTTGTTACGTCTCGAATAGAAGATAAGCACTGATTCCGCAAATTGCATAAGAGTTCCTGTTTTGTTGAGCGTCCCGTTTGCCCGTTTGGGACAGGTAAAAGGCATAGTAGGATTTAACCGAGGTAATTTTATTTCTGGAATTTTCAGGCGAGTATGGAGGTGAAACAAATAATATACACGTCGTAAAAGGAGGTCAGACTGCTTCCACGTGGAGAATAATGTCAACATTTAAATTGCATTAAGTGTAACTACTTTACAGCATATTGTATTGATAGTCGCTTCGTGATACCTATGGATTGTGGATGCATTGACGAAATTGTGCGTTTTGTTTGTGAAACGTCATACTTATGAAACGTCAGAAGCTAGGTGCATAGTTCCAATTGGTCGTTTCCTATGGAGAAGAGCCGGCAAGAAAGTTCACGGTTACTCTTTTAAAAACACTTGGCTTTTACAATGTTTTCAAATTACAGTGTGAAAAGGTATGGGAGGACTATGTAGGCCTGTTAACAAGTACTAACAAATCATCATCATTAGTAGATAAAATTTCCGTAACGCAGTTAGTTGAAGTTTCCTACCCAGACAGGTACGTCATGTTTACAACATACGGGGACGTAATAGAAACTTTGCTAAGTTCGCAGTGTCCAGCCAAGCTGTGTTCCACCACTAGTTAAGTAAGCATATGATGGCCAACTAAGTGTTCCGTTCCATAAGTAATTCAGTCCAACTGTTAACCACTTAGTAGCGTGGACAAGAATGATGTATGGGGAATGTAAGGCTTGGCTACACGGGCAGCACGACTTGAAGCACAGAGTTATTAGGCATTAGATTATATTTTCTACTAGCTTCTGCCCGCGGCTTCGCCCGCGTGGATGTCGGAAATTTACCCACGGGAACGTGCTAACAGGATAAAATGTATGTGCTTCCCCAGAATGCCATCTATGTCGCGGGCCCTTTGTGGCTAATTACAATAGAAAACCAATTGTGTCTCATTAGTGGTGATTAAGAGGGTACCTATATGATATCTTTACCTAAGTACCTAACTAATTAAAAAAAAAAACTCAATAACAGAAAATTAAATACCTACCTACCTAAATAAACCTATTTCTGATGATAACTAATCTAAACTCAATAAATAAGCAAAATCCCTAAAAACTAATATCTATACGAATGACTAAACCTACCTAACAGTATTATAAAATAACCTACGGTCACTACGTACACTATCAAATATACTACCTATACTTTAAAATTAAAATCTATACCTACGACTCATATAAAAATAAACCTAAATAACTCTAAAACCTAAAAGGAATAAAATGAACTCCACTGCGGGTGACCCAACCTACGACAAACTTAGTATTTGCGGTTGGTACAGTACAGACAGTGGTAATCGGGTATAGGGATCGAACCGCAAAATTAAGTTTGTTTTTTATTGTATATACTTTTCCGAGATAAAAAGTACCCAGTGTGGTGCCCAGGATATTAAAGAATAATTATACCAAGTTTCATCGTAATCGAACCGGTAGTTTTTGCGTGATGCCTGAACAAACAGACAGACAAAATTTTTTTTAATCACATTTTTGGGTTCGGTGTCGGTCAAGTAACACCCCCTGCCATTTATTTTTTGGATATTTTCAATGTACAGAATTTTCACTTCTACAGATTTATTATAAGTATAGATATAGATTGTACTGAATGGTGTGCCTGAGCATTGGATGGTTTGATACCCAGATAGTGCAAAGTTTTTCTTCTGGAAATTCTCAGTAGCACGTCTAGATTCGTGTCCGGTTATAGATACAGGATGGTGATCTGGTATCCTGAAATACAGGCCTTACAACCAAACAAACACACACCAAAATCTCACAGGCACCAAAATCTCTCGCAGTATAATTAACACAATTATTTATTGTTCTTGATCATTTGAAAATTTACTTATTGTAGTGAGAAATAAATCATTATCTTATGTTATAGGCTCACCTCTATTACCTTGGACTTATAATAACTGGCAGAATGTGAGTGTATTATTATTACACATTACACTTTTTGTCTATCTCTTCAAGGGACGTAGGCGTAAAACTTTGTGATGTACCTCCACGGTGCCTGTGCTAAAAATGAATGAATGTGTAAAGAATGTTTGAATATCCTAAGAGTTTTTATACCCTGCGCATGTTTTGAAAATAAACCCGTGTTCAAGCAATTTTAAAATACGAGTCGTGGCATTTTTCTCAGGATTCCAAAATCTGTGCCTAAAACGATAAAAAAGTTGCTCTAATGAGGTCTGTCCTTGATAACACTGCGAGAATGTCAATCAAGTTTAAAAGATTTTTTCACGAAGTTGTTCAGCTGTTTATTTATTCAGGAACGCTCCGAGTCCGTTTTCCGTCGTTCAAGGCAATCCCTGGCTTCTCCGCTTTGACCGATGTTGCCATAAAAAAACTGGCCAAGTGCGTGTCGCACCACGCACAGTAAAGGGCTCCGTAATTGTGATGAATATTTACGCATGGACAGTATTGATTATCGACCGTAAAAATAAGTTTCTATTTCATAGTGTTTTTCGAAAAAACTACGGAAAATAAAGTTGTTACTGCAGTTGTAACTCGAAATTATCCCATATATCTCAAAAGCTACAAACCTAAACAAAAATGTCACTTAAAAACGTCGTATTAATAATTTTAATTATGAATGTGACTTGAATTTTCGAAGTGAAAACTTCTTTAGCGGCGTTGTGCACTTTTTTTGTGATGGGTAAAAAATGTTAAACTCGCGTCAGGACACTTGACCTGATCGAAAATTCGTAAGACGGAGCTCGCGTCAGGACACGTGACCTGATCGAAAATTCGTAAGATGGAGGGAGAGTAGACCGCATTCCAAAATATCAAAAATGCACAACGTAAATATTCAAGTTTTCACTTCTGCCGGCACTCCCGGAGTGCAACCCGATTTTTTTGTTCATCCCTCGATTGTCCCTATATATGGGGACCCCTAATTAATTGTTTCGTAATTTCACCACTCCATTATTTAGCGGTGAGGTATTTTTCAAACTTTCATCAATATAGTGTAGCCTCCAAATAAAAAGTGTGACATCCAGACGGACATGACGAAATGATAAGGGTTCCTTTTTGCCATTTGGCTACGTAACCTTAAAAATAGTACCTGAAGTGGGGCGCTCGACTAGAATTCGAAAAATCGTGAATTCAAATTCGTTTATATCAGAATTATATAAACGTCAGTCAACTACAAAACCCTACGAGGGCTTTATAGTTGACTGACGTCTGACGTTGACTGACGAATCCAGTGCGCCATTAAAAACGGAAGCGTTAAAAATCGCCCGTGCGATGGGCTTACTCTTTTGTCTAGAACTTCTAAACAGACGAAATTTTCGCGGTAAAGGTTTTCCAGTTGGCTCTGTACTCCTATCAATACTTAAGGGCGTATGTTCGGGCATAACTCCGTCATATAGATGGATTTGCAAAATTCTTTTTTTGTTCGAAAGAGGTTGATTCCGAAATGGTCCATTTAAATATCCTAAAGGTCTGATGATGAGTTTCGGACACAGACAACGGAACTCTTCAATAAATGCCAGCAAATCAACCGCATTTGCTGCTGTCGCTTATGTATGCATTGTTTACGCAATCAAACCACATAACATCACGCCTGTACCCTTTAAAAGGGTAAGCAGATCTATGTGTTCAGTATACCACGGTACACCTTCATGTTTGTCAAAGTTGTTATTGGGGTACCTCTAATTAGTAAGTACCTACCTACAACTAAAAATTTAAAATATAAAAACTTTTTTACAATAAAAAAACAACCGACTTCCAAAAAAAGCACTACAAAGTGAAAAATAGCTTTAATTTCGGAAGTCGGTGTCATAAAACGAAAATGCGGAACCAACGACACGTTTTTAGGGTTCCGTAGCCAAATGGCAACGGAACCCTTATGGATTCGTCATGTCTGTCTGTCTGTCTGTCCGTCCGTATGTCACAGCCGCTTTTTTCCGAAACTATAAGAGCTATACTGTTGAAACTTGGTAAGTAGATGTATTCTGTGAACCGCATTAAGATTTTCACACAAAAATAGAAAAAAAAAACAATAAATTTTGGGGGTCCCCATACTTAGAACTGAAACTCAAATTTTTTTTTTTCATCAAACCCATACATGTGGGGTATCTATGGATAGGTCTTTAAAAATGATATTGAGGTTTCTAATATCATTTTTTTCTAAACTGAATAGTTTGCGCGAGAGACACTTCCAAAGTGGTAAAATGTGTGTCCCCCCCCCCCTGTAACTTCTAAAATAAGAGAATGATAAAACTAAAAAAAATATATGATGTACATTACCATATAAACTTCCACCGAAAATTGGTTTGAACGAGATCTAGTGAGTAGTTTTTTTTTAATACGTCATAAATCGTAACGTAACGGAACCCTTCATGGGCGAGTCCGACTCGCACTTGGCCGGTTTTTTTTTTCAATACAGACACACGAGCGTGCACCCCTGCGAGTTTTAGCGTAAAAAAATGTCACCGTGAAAACTTAGGTGAAGTGAGCTGTCATTCCACGTGATGCTAGGGATGGCCCCTGTTGACAGCTCACTTCACCTAAGTTCTCCCTGTGAGATTTTTACAGAATAGATCGGCTGGTATGAACCAGCTGTCATATTCATTATACTAATATTATAAACGTGAAATTTTGTGTAGATGGATGGATGGTTTTTACTCTTTCACGCAAAAACTACTGAACGCATTTGGATGAAATTTGGCACACAGATGGTGTATAACCAGGATTAACATACTTTTTATATAGGATACTTTTTATCCGGATATTCCCACGGGATCGAAACTTATGCGGGTGAAACCGCGGGGCGCAGGTAGTCATACATAAAGATAACCTCTGCTGATTGGCACAAAAATGCTACAGTTTAAAATGTTTAGCACGAAAACCATTTTCGATGAACGGACATAATATCAAAGAGGTTCGCTACAACAGTTATAATAAGTTTACATTGTCAAAATCGTAGTCTTGGAATTGGCCCAATCTGATTGCACTCTCGCAGAATTGTGAAAGCGGAGATAAGATAAAAATGTTCATTTGTTACCTATTTATGATTGCTTTGTGTAAAAAAGTAAAATGGTTGGGCGACTAATCGGATGACGATAATTATCGGCTATCGTAAATCAAACGTGAATGGTTCCATTTCGTTTTCGTGTGTGCCGTAACTGTGAAAGGCCTCGGGCATTGCTGCTAAATGAAGATTTGTAGCTGGTAATAAAATACTTGTGTTGCCCGCATCGTTGGTATTGCACTACGGACAATGGCCGACAAACTGGGAATCGTATGAAAATCGGATCCAGCGTTCACAATAAGCTTTTCGAATAATTCGCATTACATTTCCCGCAAATACGTGTTTCGCAGTTCAATTTTATTTTAATAATGTTAAAAATAATTACATGATTTATTGACATACCGCTTAATATTTAATTTTAATTAATAAATGGGTCTTTAATGAATAAGTGAAATATTATTTTGGTATGTTTGGTTTTCGGTTTTTTCTCGGATCGAATGTTCTGAGAAGTTCTTCAGTTCAAATTTTAACTTGAGAAGTCATAATTTGAATGACTCATTTCGACCTAGCTCAGTTTATTTTCACCGATCAGATTTCACTATTTAATATAAATATTCTTGAAACACGACCGCTGTGAGCCATTGGACACAAAGTGCCATAATGTCCGCCACAATACACCTGATTCACAGAATGCAACATGTAAATTAATCCACGCTTCATCCCACGCAATGAGTTCCATCTCATGCGTTGTCAACGGCAATATATTGCGTCGCGAATTGACTTCGGTGTCGCTTTTAGGTCGGAAATGTTGGAATATCCGTGAAACAAACGAGGCATATACAATCAAAAAGCTGATGTCACCCTTTTATTAGCAAGGAGTGAGTGCAACACAGAGCTCTCGTGGATTTATCGGGGCAGGTAAACTGTAGCATTCTGTCGCGTAGAACGCAATCTGCACGGTCGCTGTGCCGATATTGAAACTACGAACTGTTGACTTTCATCGCATGAATTGTGCGCAGAATACGTGCGAGTTTTCTTTGCTGTTTTTGTTGGTGCGAAAATTGTAACGTTGGCTGGTCTAGCGCGTGAATGACTGGAACGCATCATTTTGACGATTGGATGTGTCGATTGACAATATTTTGGGCAAAAGACCTTGTAATCGCTTGCTTATCGATTTTTTAATTGATCGTGATTTTCATTTAAGGTGTTCTCTGTCTGAGAAAGTGTGTATCAAAAATTGTGGATTTCGGAAGCAGCAGCCTTAACTTTAGTGTCTCCGCCATAAAGATTTCCAGAACCTGAAAGCTCCAAAAGAAAACATCTCAACTTAGCTAAGTTAAAGTTTGCGTTTATCAACAGTATCCATCTTCGTCGTCGCTTAGTGTCAATTTGTGTTATAATGGCGTCACCGCCTCGCCCTCGCTGCGTTCCCGCTTCGATACAATTTCAGAAAAACTAAATTTAAATTGAAGTGGTATCGCCTATCGGAGTGTCGTGCCGTTGTTTTTCCTTTATGAATATTTTATCGAAGTGAGAATGTACCTAATAGAAAGTTGTTCCTATATCCGAATTAGAGTGCATTGAGCCTTAGATACTAGCTGCTTCAGTACTTTCACCTTTATTTTGGGTTTACACTCACTAAGTTTTTAATTCGGAATTTCAAGTAAAATATTCAAATGCATACGACCGGCTCGAAGGGCCAAAAATTATATGTTGGTGATCCATACACTTACTGATATGATAACGGGGTGATTCTATTAGGATGACGAAATAAAACCGACCGCCGTGAATGTTCGTTAAACACTAATTTAAGGAAATATATTTTTACATATTTTTGCAATAATAGGTACTAATGCTGTGTGTACCGTCGACAACGTGTCGCTCTTGTGTTTGAGTAGGTACCGTACTCAAATACAAGAGCGACACGTTGTCGACGGCTGCAGTTGCCTATGTCGTCGACGCGTGTCGGCGACACGTAGAGCAATATACGGTTACGTACAGATATTTGTACCTACTATAAATGTGCATCAGTTTTTTGGTCTCCAGCAAAATAATTGTCTTGCAGAAAAATAAAGTCCGGCAGCAAAGTCAAAGGTCTCTTCGCAGATTATTTTATAGAAATTGTTTCAACGTTCGGATTTATGTAGGACCTGAATTTCGTCGAGACGCTTTTATTCAAGTATCTTTACATTTAGAGACGTCTATGTAACCATCCAGCTTTTATCGCAATACTTAGATTTTGAAGAGTTAGGCAAAGACAAGGGGTTTCAAGGGGAATCCAGAATCTTAATCCAGAGACCGTTGCCCGGGACTTCGTTTGCGTGGATGTTGGAAAATAATAATGTGTCTATTTACTAATTATTTTTCTAAAATAAAGTAGTCTAAGTTACTCCTCATTACATCAGAATCTGTCAGAGAAAACTCCGTCAAAATCGGTCCAACCATTTCTTAGATTAGCCAGTAGAAACAAATAGAAAGACAAAAGATTTAAAAATTGTTTTTTTTGTTCTAAGTACCGTATATATTTTCATATGGATTTAGAAAAAAGCTGTTATTTTGAAATTACGAACAATTTCAAATTCAAAATTATTTATTTTGGGACAACTAGATCCATCGGTTAGTGTACAAAAACTTAGAAAAACTACTGTTAGTACCTACTTAAATACATACAATAACAAACAACACAACACACAACACAACACTCACATAAACATCACAAATCACAAATGCCCTGTGCTGAGACACCCCGCCCCACTTCAATTATAACAGCCACTTCAATTTTATTTATTTTTATTGTATAGGATAATCCACGTCAGTTGCCTTTTAATTAAATTTGTATTTGTATAAAAAAATGATAATACTATTACGCATGTCATCATTTACATTTTTATTATTTGTATATTTGTAAAAATATACAAATTATAAAATGATAAAATCCACCATTTTTTATTAACCATTTTTTATTTTTTTATACAAATACAAATTTAATTAAAAGGCAACTGACGTGGATTATCATCTATACAATAAAAATAAATAAAATTGAAGTGACTGTTAAAATTGAATTAACACGTGTTATCATTTTATAAAAATATACAAATTATAAAGATGTAAATGTATGCAATGTATGTAATAATCTATAATCTATCTATATATATAAAATTCAAAGTCCTGACTGACTGACTGACTGATAGATCAACGCACAGCCTAAACCGCTGGTCCTAGAGTCATGAAATTTGGAGAGTGTGTTCTTCGTGAAGAGTAGGCATCCACTAAGAAAGGATTTTTCGAAATTCCACCCCTAAGAGGGTGAAAAGGGGGGAATTCGTTTGTATGAAAAATCTTATTCCTTGAGTTAATAAACTTGAAACTTGGCACGAATACTTATCTAAATAAATTATGAAGATTGTCAGTTTTCTTTTCTTCTAAACTACCCCCTAATAAGGGATTGGGGGGTTTCAAAGTTTGTATGGAAGAATTTTAGCGCGCAGACCGATTTACTCGAAACTCAGTATTTATACCTAACTAGCTTCTGCCCGCGGCTTCGCCCGCGTGGATGTCGGAAATGATCCCACAGGAACGTGCTAACAGGATAAAATGTATGTGCTTCCCCAGGATGCCATCTACGAGTATCTCTATGCCAAATCAAAAGTTCAGTGGTTTAGGCGTGAAAATGTAACATACAATTTCAAGTTCAAATCCTCCCCTAAAAACTGAATTACCCCTTTTCAGTGGTAAATTTTCGACAACTTTACATACCTATTATTAATTATTTTCTGTCAAAAGTATCAATACTGAGTTTCGAGTTACTCGGACCGCGCATTCAATTTCTTCCACACAAACTTAACACCCCTATATCCCCCTTTGAGGGGTAGTTATGAAAAACTTATAATGATAAACTTTATTAATTACTTAGGCAAGTATTCTTGCAAAGTTTCAAGTTTATTAACTATGAATAAGATTTTTCATATAAACTGTATCCCCCGCTTTTCACCCCCACAGGGGTGGAATTTTGAAAAATCGTTTGGGATTATTCATAACTTGATTCAAAGATTATTTATACCAATTTTCGAGTTAATCAAGCCACGCATTATAATCCTCCCTTGTAAAATTAACTACCCCTTTTCAACCCGTTAGGGGTAGATTTTCGAAAAACCCTGATACATGTTACTCTTTATTTTTGGTGTTGAGTATAAACACTGAGTTTCGAGTAAATCGGACTGCGCGCTAAAATTCCTCCATACAAACTTTGAAACCCCCCAATCCCTTATTAGGGGGTAGTTTAGAAGAAAAAAACTGACAATGTTCATAGTTTATTTCGATAAGTATTCGTGCCAAGTTTCAAGTTTATTAACTCAAGGAATAAGATTTTTCATACAAACGAATTCCCCCCTTTTCACCCTCTTAGGGGTGGAATTTCGAAAAATCCTTTCTTAGTGGATGCCTACTCTTTACGAAGAACACACCCTCCAAATTTCATGTCTCTAGGACCAGCGGTTTAGGCTGTGCGTTGATCTATCAGTCAGTCAGTCAGTCAGTCAGTCAGGACTTTGAATTTTATATATATAGATATTGAAAGTAAAGAATAATGTGTATCAGGGTTTTTAGAAAATCTACCCCTGACGGGCTGAAATGGGGTAGTCAATTTTTCAGGGGAGGATTTTACTGCATGGCTTGATTAACTCGAAAATTAGTATAAATAATCTTTGAGTAAAGTTATGAATACATCTCAAACGATTTTTTTTTAATTCCACCCCTGTGGGGGTGAAAAGCGGGGATACAGTTTATATGAAAAATCTTCTTTAGGTTAATAAATTTGAAATTTTTCAAGAATACTCGCCTAAGTAAGTAATAAAGTTTATCATTATATGTTTTTCAAAACTACCCCTCAAAGAAGGATATAGGGGTGTTGAAGTTTGTGTGGAATAATTTAAATGCGCAGTCCGATTAAATCGAAACTCAATGTTTATACTTAAGACCAAAAATAAAGAGTAACATGTATCAGGGTTTTTCGAAAATCTACCCCTAACGGGTTGAAAAGGGGTAGTTAATTTTACAAGGGAGGATTATAATGCGTGGCTTGATTAACTCGAAAATTGGTATAAATAACCTTTGAATCAAGTTATGAATAATCCCAAACGATTTTTCAAAATTCCACCCCCTGTGGGGGTGAAAAGGTGGGGATACAGTTTATATGAAACATCTTATTCATTTAGTTAATAAACTTGAAACTTGGCAAGAATACTTGCCTAAGTAAGTAAATAAGTTTTTCAAAACTACTCCTCAAAGGGGGATATAGGGGTGTTAAGTTTGTGTGGAAGAAAGTGAATGCGCGGTCCGAGTAACTCGAAACTCAGTAAGTATTGATACTTTTGACAAAAAATAATTAATAATAAGTATGTAAAGTTGTCGAAAATTTACCACTGACGGGACAAAAAGGGGTAACTCAGTTTTTAAGGGGAGGATTTGAACTTGAAACTGTATGTTACATTTTCACACCTAAAACACTGAACTTCTGATTTGGCATAGAGATAGATGGCATCCTGGGGAAGCACATACATTTTATCCTGTTAGCACGTTCCCGTGGGATAATTTCCGACATCCACGCGGGCGAAGCCGCGGGCAGAAGCTAGTAGTATATAGAATCCCCCTGACCGAATTCGGTCTCGGTGGCCAATCTCAACGGAGATTAGTCAGGTACGCAGGAGATATTATAGTGCACAAGTGTGTGCGTAAACAGAGGTGCACTCTCTGTCCCTGTACTCTAATAGTCCGATGGGACGGCAATCTGACAGGACCGGGAAGAGATCAGGCGTAGGAACAACGGCTTTACGTGCGTTCCGAGGCACGGGATGTAATAATATTATCACTGGCCCAGAGCTCCGCCCCCCGAAGTGAATTCCTGTCTACGGCCTTGGACAGAGGTCTACTTATAGTACACCACCACCATGCTCGACAACGCAATGAAACGATTGTGATTATGAGCGTGTTACGTAATTAAGCTGCAGGGTTGCTCTTACGGATTATTCAGAACTCCATCGGCTTCCATTTTCGGTTGGATTTTTACCTGCTTTTTTTTCTATTTGGGATAAGCCCGTTGTTCCTCTCATACCTATACTGTACAGTCTACTGACTACCTATGTGCAGCATACAGTCTATAACATGTCAGTGCACATTTCCCTCACGTATACTCGTAAAACAACCAAATTATCTTTTCACAATAAAAATGCTCGGAGGTTGTCGGTAAAAGTTTTAATTGGTGTTCACGTAGCCTCCTCAGCTGTTCTCCGTGATATATCGTGAATAATGTTCCGCGGTTGAAATGTATTATTCATCAATCTTCCGTAGAGCTATTACCTATTATGTGTTCTGCGGGCCATGGGTTGCGGCCAATGTTCTCTGTTAATAAATTATTAAAAGGAAGATTAATAGAGCGCTGATTATTGTATTTATAAGTGCGGTGAAGTTTGGGCCTATGGGTCGGTAATCTTGGTCTTTGTGGCATAATAATACGATTGACTACATACATAAATGAAATAAATACAAAAACCTATAATCTACCATAAACACATACAAAAATTTAAGCATAGTAATTATTTTATCACATCGCATTGGTTATTACATTCCATTATCATTCATATTAACTGGATTTTGGAGGTCAGATAGGCAGTCGCTCCATGTAAAATACTGGTATTCAGCTGAATCCTGTTAGACTGGAAGCTGACCACACAACATAGTTGGGAAAAAGGCTAGGCAGATGATGATATCATTAATATTATTGTTTGTTATTTGAGTTAAATTCATTTTTATAATCGTATAATTCTTATGTGTTTGTAAGCAAAATATAATTTAAATGTATATAAGTAGGGACATATACGAGTATGTCTAAGATCAAAATATTATTATTAATGCTAGCATGCGCATGAAATTATTTATTTATGGACTGCATACATATGACGGAGAAGGTATGTCTGTCTCTCGTTAACATCAGGCATATTTTAATTACTGTGGGCGTACTATGTGTAGTGTTGGTTGGAGCACAATAGAGAAACAGTTTGCAGTTCAAATCAGATTATAATTTACGAACCAGTTAGTCACACTAGCGAATCACATACACACACAACTCAACGATACGGAACGCGCGACAGCTTCTATCCACATGTTGTTCGCACGATGTCCGATGTTTCGATGTCCTCGAGAACTCTGCTCCCACCGTTCTTGTAGCTGTCGCTCTCGTCCACCTCCACGAACTTAGGCTAGACTCTGTCTAGCGCCATCAGATGGCGCTAACGTTCCGAATAGTCAAACGAATGACTCCGACACATACATTGTTATTATAACTTTTAAGTTTTAATTTTCTCGCCGGATAACCTGGTTTGAGTTTTGGTTAAACATGACTTTTGTACGTATTTCTCTGTTCTTTTTTTCTTATCTGTTCTTTGAGTACATAAATGACTAAAATTAATTGGATGTTGATTTGCAAGTTCCATAAGAAAATAAAGTTCAAAATAATATTAGAAATAATAACAAAAAAAGTTACGCACAGTTTACTTAGTTTCATGTTTCATTATTCTAAAACAGCTGTTTATACTTACACATATTGCCTAAAATCTAGCATTACAAGTTTTCAAACTGTCTTCGTATCAAAGCTAAACGACCCAAGTTCAGTTCGGCTCATAGTGGAAAACACAGCGATTCATACAAATAGACCCAATTTCTAGTAGGTCATCCTATCCGATATTAAGTTGGAATTGCCAAAAAGGTACAGGTATTTTATATCGAACAAAAAACTCTGCAATAACCGTGTTCACGCGTGCACAGAATTTTAACCACGGCGATTATGGCCACAATAAAAACGGAACGATGGCAACAAAATTTGTTTTACGAATAAAATCATTTTTATTAAGTATCTAATATTTCATGGGGTATTATTGGCGGGCAGAGATATTTCCATCGACAATTTCCCGTTTGACATTTTTATTTTTATGATCCTGCTCGTCTAGACTTCTTGTGATAGGCCTGAGCTGGCAAATAGAATAGGAGACAACGTCGTTAAGGAAATAGATTCACATCTTGATGTGATTTATGGTTACTAAACTAAACTAAATACTTACATAACTACAAGTAGGGCCGGTTGTTAAGCTGACCTCAACGTCGTTTGGAAAAGGCTAGGCAGATGATAACTGTAAATATTATATAACACTGGGCGTACTTGGCATCATCTGCCTCGGTCGGCTTCCAGTCTAACCAGATGCAGCTGAATACCAGTATTTTACATGGAGCGACTGCCTATTTGACCTCCACAACCCAGTTACTGGGTAATACGATACCCCTTGGTAAGACGGGTTGTCAGACTTTCGGGCTTCTGACTACCAGTAACGACTGTCAAAGATTCACGAATGTTAGCCGGGACCAACGGCTTAACGTGCTTTCCGAGGCACGGAGGGGTGTCGGTTTGTAAAGATTGTCACACATCCACAGACCTACCACGGCAAGCGTAGCTTAACCTGATCGATCGACCTGTGCGGCTGTTATTGTTTCGCCACGGACCCCTCGCTGGGCGTACTTGGCCTTCACTAAAATGGGGACATAGGTTTTTCAATTATCTTCGAGATTTATCTTGGCAATTCTTGAAGGAGGCATAAATCCAGCAGTGGACGTCATTTGGCTGATATCATGATGACGCACCTCTTAATTCATTCGAATAAACCTTTCCAAACCCAAATAATTCTATACCAATGATGTAACTAATAACGGCACGGCTGTAATGTTGACGGCACGGTTGGCGCAGTGGTTAAGCGATTGACTGCTGCACTGCGTGCCGCTGGTTCGATTCCCGCACGGAACAAATATTTGTATGGCCTATAAGTAGTTGTTCCGGGTCTGGCTGTTTGTGTATGTGAGTTTAAATGTTTGTTAAAAAAAAAAAAAACATAACATTGGTAAAGGTCACTAATATAGAAAATTCCTTATGGATCATACTTATGATCCATAAGGAATTTTCTATATTAAAATTTTCTAAATTTGACAGTTTCGGGTAGCTTGACCTGCTGGCGTCTGTACAACTACACTTGTAGTTGTACAGACGCCAGCAGGTCAAGCTACCCGGAACTGTCAAATTTTCCCAATCAACATTGAACCTTAATATTTTAGCCATAAAGTTGAAAATCTATTAAAGAAATTTGACAGATTGTAGTAGCTTGATGTGCTGGCGTCTGTATCTACACCAGCGTGTGTACGAAAGCGTAGCAGTCGATTTGGTTGTGTTACAATGTCAATAAAACTGTCTGGGACAGCTGTTGTCTTGTACAAATTCGTTTAAGTTTTTCTCCTTTACTTCGGGAACATTCCGTTATTAAGTAGATTTCTCTTACGAGTTTTCGAGTCTGCAAGTTGAAACTTTCTAAGCGAAACATGCTTTAGATAATAGATATTACAGAAATTAATCATTTAGAAGAAATCCGCAGAAGTTGCGTGTGTAATAAATATGAAAAAGAAACTTATTGTACTTAAGTATTTTTTTCAATGCTGCCTCGGCAAGAAAACATATGTGGTTACGTGGCAGTAAAAGCAAGCAAAGGAGGGGCCCGTGGCTAAATAATAACAGCCGCACAGGTCGATCGGTCAGGTTAAGCTACGCTTGCCACGGTTGGTCTGTGGATGGGTGACCATCTTTACATACCGAGACCCCTCCGTGCCTCGGAAAGCACGTTAAGCCGTTGGTCCCGGCTGTCATTCGTGGATCTTTGACAGTCGTTACGGGTAGTCAGAAGCCCGAAAGTCTGACAACCAGTCTCACCAAGGGGTATCGTATTACCCAGTAACTGGGTTGTGGAGGTCAGATAGGCAGTCGCTCCATGTAAAATACTGGTATTCAGCTGCATCCGGTTAGACTGGAAGCCGACCCCAACATAGTTGGGAAAAGGCTAGGCAGATGATGTGGCAGTAAAAGCATATAACGTGTTACTTTACCAAAACATCGAGTGTGGTATAGTATAATATGGCGACATCATAATCTGACACTTAATTCAATGACGTCATAAATCCGACGTCTGAATGTTTATCCTTAACATACAGACGCGGAAGCCATTACGGGTTCGAGTTCCATCAGCGGTTTCACAAAATTAATTTCATTTCTACAGTATCAGTACAATTTAATTGAATTAGCTCCATTAATCTGAACACGGGAATAATTATTTTGCCCGGGGACAATAAACAAGGGTACGCCTATAAAAACTTGTTCGTCTAAATGGAGTTTAAACGAGGGGTAATTGAATCGAAGCCACTCAGGAGCCGCGGCTCTCTTAAATCAATTATGAGCCGCATTCAGTGACGCTGTTACATGCTTTGACAGTTCCCTGATGGCAGGCGCTGTCTGCCGGCAGCCGGGTCGTGTGTCGCCGTACAAGCACCGACTCGTAGGTAATTCAATTTAGTCAAAGGTACCGCGCGCCTTTGTTCGCCTGCTACCTTTTCAATGTAGCTAAGTTAATTTCGGTAAAGGCACACTATGTAAATCGAGAGAATGAGATCGTCTTTTTATCTTTGGTTTTGTCTTGGTTAACCTTCTCCCCGTTTGATCGTTTATTGTGTTTTCGTTGATCAAAGTTTACAAATTGTTTAGTTAGGAATAGATATTAATTTACTTGCTTATTTAGAAACAATAGGAAAAGTTTTGGTTTTGAAAATAGACACTGCTTATTATTATTGCTTTAATGAAAGTCTAATAATTACTTTTCTCTAAAATTTCGCTTGTAACCAATATATCTCTGAAAACTAAATTCTCCAAATGCGGCCATCAATAATTTTGAGCCCAACAAACCCACGCAGCGCACCAACTTGGGTATTCAATGGAACAATTCAAGAGGCATAATCGAATAGAATATATTCGTCATAAAGGCTGATAAATTGTAAGCATTCCGCGAGGAGCTGCCATAAAGTTCAGTGTTCAACCCTCAGGAAGGGGTCGCTCGAGGAAACTTGCCTCTACGAATTTGTTATCGCTATGAAGATAAGTATAACTACAAAGACGTAATATCCGTCTTCCGTGAAAACCAACTATCTTGTAAGTGTTATGTAATTGAATTGTATGGTTATAGTGTTATGGATTTAGGAAACTTTCAAATATGATTAGTTCCATGTTTGTAGAGGTAGTATAGGAATATGATTATTTAATCGGAATACTATGGGAAAGGGCTGCCAAAACTCACATTAGAAAACTACAAACATCTCAGAACAAACATTATTAAAGTCTTATTCAATTATGATTATTTAACATTTTCTCAAAAGGTTTTAAAAGATAAAATTTGATAAGATTTATAAATATAACACTTGCATACTTGCACGTAGAATAATTAATAGAATATACATACACAAATAACATTTAATAAAATAATGCAAATTCAAAAGCGCATGACGTGGCAGGCTAACCATATAATTTTAAGAGCACCGAGGACAGACTACGGTAGAAAGACTTTTGTATATGAAGGGGCACAACTCTATAACTCTATACCTAAAGTAATTAATAATAATAATTAACAAAATAAGGGTAAATAAATAAACGACATAATAATAATATTAGGTGGTTGGACCGAAGGCAGTACTCCTCGATACGGCTTGCATTGTGAGGAGGTTTCTGTCTCTGGAGCCCTAACCACCGGTAGCTTGGACCCTACTCCCGACACCGGTGGATCACTATTTTTTTATATTTTTAAATGTCTTTTTTTTATACTAATATTTAAAATAAGAAAAATAAATAAATAAACGACATAATAATATAATAATCACTTTATTTCAGCGAACTCTACATCTAGATAAGGAATCGAATTTACATCCAACTTTTGAAAGGGTATTAAAGCACCATGTTTTCATCAATGTTTGAATTGTAAGTTTGTAATTTAATTTTAGTTGAATAACCCATCGAAACCGTCGCCTAGCTTAATTATAATGTTTTTCCTCATTGTAGTGAATAACTATTCTTTTTTAGTGAAATAAACTAACTTAAATCGTATATGTAGTTTTCTGAAAGTATACTGGCATTTTTAGTAACCAATAAAGTGGCTTCTGCTCTTCAATTACTATTGCAGTATATATTATGGTAGAAACCCTTCTTGATTGTATAGTTTCAACTGGCAACAGAGAAACAAAAATAAACCTTATGTTTTAAAACATCACTTAAAATGAACGTTGATGTGTGATTCAATTTGTTAAGGTCCCTCCGTGCAGTAGTGCTGATACACAACAATGTCTAGGAGCAACACAAGTACGCAGTGACAAGTTGCAAGACTTGCAAGCTCATTGCTTGCGAGGACTATGGCGACCTATTTTGCACAGGAGCTTTGTACAATTTGCGAGAAACCGCAAGAGCTGGGAAGGCAGAATGTTTCTATTTAAATAATGTTTATGGAAATCTTTGAGAACGTTTTAATGTAAGGCAGCTTTTTAATGAGAATAAACAGCCTTATTTTTCTGGACACTTAAATTAAATGAAAATTTATTTTCAGAGTGAAAAGACGCTCCTTATTCACTTTACTTTCTAACTAAAACTTATAATGACATCAGTGTCGGTAAACGTAGATTTAATAGTTGATTTTCTGTGTATTATTTCTTAAATCTGTTTAATATTTTATGGCATTGAACCTGTTGAGTAAAACTAACGAGATTTCGGGTTTTTTACCACAAAAATCCGAATTTCGAGAATTCGGATGGATATTTTTTCAGGGCCATTAAGGTTGGTCTAAATTGAGGCCATGAGAGGCCTAACTGAAAAAAAATGAACAAATTTTTAGGTCACTGTGGCGCTATGACTTTTACAGTTTAGAGCAGCTTTTTCAAATAAGTATTGAAAAAATGACAGTTAGGCCACAGTGGCTCTCATGGCCTCAATTGAGCTTTATAGTGTTGACACGAAGCTTTTTAAAATTACTTCTTCTGTTCTTGGTTTCTTTGGTAACGAGAATTCAGATTTTTTTACAACAAAAATCCGAATTCCGAAATTCGGTTTTTATTGGAACCAGCTACTAATATTAAAAAGCTCCGTTATCCTCGGTTCTTGGAACCGGATATTTGATGCTCAACGTTAGCACTATAAAACACAATACAGAGCAACCTCTTAATGGGCCTGAAAAAATGTCCATCGCAGATATATTCGTTTTATTGCGATATCTGTGCACACAATGCGTATATGGCGACTATAAGTCAAGACGTTCCGTCGAAATGAGCAATAAAGTCAGTATGGCCGTTTGATAGTTATATCTGTTGCGAGAGCTACCTGTTATGTCAGCTCTTATGATTACTCGCTTGTGGTCCCTTATTGGTTTTGAGAAGGGAGCAAGTGGAGCAACAGTCGTTCTCGGGATTTTGGCTGCGTGAAAAGTGGTACTTAATCTGGACGAGCAATTCCTAGTATGGGCAACGTGTTTTTAAAAAAAAAAAAGAAAAAAAATCTTTTTAAAAACAAGCTTTTATTACTTGTTAATAAAAAGAATTAAAAAGTTAAAATAATTTAAACCTGATAGGAAATAAATAAAAGCTTGTTACATTGTGATTGCAAAAGAAAATTAATGAAGGTTGACTTTTTAGTATTTTTGATGCGAGATTGACTACGGCGTAGTTCGTAGTGCGTAGCAGTGTTCTCTCGTTAAGTACACTTAAGCTACGTGTATATCATCAGACCCTGGTTACCATCTAGCACCAAAGTACTCATCAAGGACAAATCAAACGAGCCCAAACTCGATAGGGTTATGTCGTTTAATTACTGAGTTCCTATGGCCATCTTCCAGCTCCATCATCAGGCCTAATTTTTACCATCTAGCACCAAAGTACTCGTCAAGACGAATCATACGAGCCCAAACTGGATGGGGTTGTGTCGTTTAATTACCGAGTTCCTATGGCCATCTTCCAGCTCCATCATCAGACCCTGGTTACCATCTAGCACCAAATTACTCGTCAAGACGAATCATACGAGCCCAAACTCGATAGGGTTATGTCGTTTAATTACTGAGTTCCTATGGCCATCTTCCAGCTCCATCATCAGGCCTAATTTTTACCATCTGGCACCAAAGTACTCGTCAAGACGAATCATACGAGCCCAAACTGGATGGGGTTGTGTCGTTTAATTACCGAGTTCCTATGGCCATGTTCCAGCTCCATCATCAGACCCTGGTTAACATCTAGCACCAAATTACTCATCAAGACGAATCATACGACCCCAAACTCGATGGAGTTGTGTCGTTTAATTACCGAGTTCCTATGGCCATCTTCCAGCTCCATCATCAGACCCTGGTTAACATCTAGCACCAAATTACTCGTCAAGACGAATCATACAAGCCCAAACTCGATGGGGTTGTGTCGTTTAAATCTCGTTTAATCTAGTCGCAGTCTCATCTCGGCGACAAACAAATGTCAAAAACTTGTCAAAATGTAGGGAAATTAGACGTATTTTTGACAGATTGAGACTGAGATCAGACTGTGAACGTTCTTAAAATTACGAGAATTACCCCTCTGCTCAAAAATTGAGTTGCAAGAGTCCACCCGAACAAACATTATAATAGTTACATACATACATGCATCGCAAGTTAAATAAAAGCTTGTAAAAAAAAAGAGAAAAACATGTTAGATGTAACTATTTAAAAACTTGAATATATTTCTTAACTTGGCCGCTTTTCTTTAAATATTTACCGTTAATTGTAGGTATTATTTTTGAGGAAACTTATTTCTTTACGTAAATGCCGAGACGTCTGATCGCTATATTAATTTATTTGAATGAGAATAGACTTTCGAAGCGTGAAAATTGAAGCGTAGGAATTCTTAGAAATAATTATTATTCTTCTGTAGACTTTACTGAATAAGATCCATTCTACTCGTTTAATTATATAAATATTATGATGTCAAAGTACTACCGATCTTCCTTTCAACTCGCGAAGTTTCAAGTTTCTTACTCATTAATACATCTTTATTAAATAAGATAGAAGACGAACTTTATCGCTTCATATCCCTGTTATTTGTGAACTATAAAACGAGTTCTTTAGAATTTTATTTAATTGGACATTTTAATACTTGACCTCTGTATGAACTTTATGTAAATAATGATGTTGGTAGTCTCTATGGTAGTTAGTTTTTGTCATCTGGAGCAGCCCGTGGCAGAATATCATACGATTGTTTATTCAACACTGATGTTCTTTATGTACAGACTAACTGCGCCTCGCGGTTTCACCCGCATAAGCGGGATAAAAAGTATTATGTGTGTTAATACGGCTTATAAACTATCTGTGTGCCAAATTTCATCCAAATCCGTTCAGTAATTTTTACGTGAAAGAGTAACAAATATCCAACCGTCCTCACAAACTTTCGCGTTTTTAATTATTAGTATAATAGGATAGTAGTAAATAGGATGTAGGAAGGACGAGTAGGATAGTAGGATTAGTTTAGAATAAAGTCCTTTCTTCCCCGTTATTTCAGTTTTCTCATAACTGGCTGTGCTCACAGTTGGATAACTAAGTATCATCCCGATGAACCCGATTAACCACCGGTGAGTCTGGAATTGAAAATCCAAGAAGAAAAGATCTCGATACTGTCACAATCTCTCTCATATCGGTATCAGCACAACAAACCTTCTATTATCTGAGTGTCGACTCTCCACGAGAAGTTGAAGACAATGTTATTAACTTATATTTTACGAGGTACATTTAGAATTTTATATCATCCGAGGGTACGTGAGCACGAAGAACCGAGGTCATCTAACTTAACTCATAAACAAGTTCGCTATTCGTCGTGATGCACTCCAAATAATTGTAGCAAATGAATTTCGGTACATTGTTGTTACTTGCTGTATGTCGAATTTGTAGAAATGATTTTTTTTTGCTCGTACGTTGTTTTGTTTGTGATTGTACTTTGTTTGGTTTATAAGTAGATTTCTCTTTTGTTATTTTTGCAGGGACGATCTTAGAAAAATTATCTAGGAAAGATCTCTTGTAACCAAAGTGTTTTTCCTTATATAAAATCGGTCTAAAGGAGAAGGCTCAAAAAAACCCAGCTCCGGGATAAATGAGATGTACCTCAAATTATCAATAATAATAAGTAATAAAATAATAGCCGGTTATGGTCGTGATGCTTACTGGCAAACATAAAAATTGCCAGTTTTATTATTCAGGTGTCCATTTAAAAAACTAGTTTAATGAATTATTCAAAAATATGATGTTAAAATGCTTGGTGAAAATATATGTAGCCCCAGAAATCACTGCCTATAAGAAACATAAAATAAGGTTGGGCCAGACATGAAGAAGTTTTTAGTCTAACTAGATCAACCGCGCTTCAGATTGTCTAAAGTAAAAATTTATTTTATGGGGTACTGTGTAAAATTTTGTAATATAATACCATTCGATATTCTTCAACTAAATAAGAAGAAATTTAAAAAATGCATGAAACGCACACTATGTAGACAAGCATATTATAGGTTGGACGAGCATATCGTAGATAAAAATGCTTGGCTTAATGCTGCTCCACAGGCACTTGGGCTCACTAGTTGGTCACAATTTCAATATTTGGAAGAGATGCTTTCCCATTTTCTTTTGTTTTTTTTTTGTGTTTCTGACATTACGAACTTAATGTTTATTTTATTCAATCAAGATTTAATTCTTAATACTTCAATATTAAATACCTCTTCCTGATTGGTAGTATTTTTTTCACATTTCTTAAATAAATTGCAAACTGTAGTTGAGTATAATTTAGAAGCATTTTTTAAAATTTTGTAAATGTAAAAAACCTTGGATCCGTTTTTATGATATTTTAATTTTGACTTGAAAGAGCAAGGCAGTTGAGAATATGTCATGCTCACTTAAATGTTTCGCTGGTGGTGGCGCGTGTGTAGGATCATTCGGTTCCCTACGAAATGGTTGAGCTGGGTGGTGCTGACGCGTCATGCGCGGTCCACGCGTCATGTTCGTGAACGGGCGCCGTCGGTTGAGACTGGTCATCTCTTAACTACCAGGGCTTATTTTTAATTTTATATTTTAAATTGTTTCTTTTATTTTTACATTGTTCTCACATAAAGAAGCAATAAAAATAATGTACCCAGGATTTTGTAATAATATCTTGATTTAAAATAGTGTCCGTGGAGTTTCTTGCCCGTTCTTCTCCATAGAGATCTATGTTTTAGAATGGGCAACTAGCTTCAACTTTCTGACTAACTGACCGACTATTTAATTTTGGCAATTCAAAAGTGCCTGTAAATGGTTTAATTGAAATAAATGATTTGAGTTTGAGTCATATTGCTGCTTTCAAAAGCTAGCTTCCCACGGTGCGTGATATCGCGGACGGACGCGGACCAGCTCGCACGACGCACCGTGTGAAGGGTCTCGTCCGTGGTAGCACAGGACGTCTATGGCGGTGCGCCGGTATCCGTCGCGAGGCGGTAACTTCAAAGGTGCGGTGCGACGCGATCCGACACTTATAAGTTTTTCCGAATCATTCCCCATGATCCCACCGGTAGGATCACAGGATAAGGAATATTTTAGGTCATTCGTTAATTTTCTACCGTGATCAATACAGAAAATAAAATTGGATATTTAAGTACCTTACCTTAAACGACTTTTGTTGTATGCTGATATCCACCAGCGACGTGGTTTCTTTTTACTTTTACTAGATCGCATAATTTGGTAATTGTTAATTAATACCACAGCCGCAGCTGTAGCGACGATACGTTCTCTTTCACTTTGCATTTTGAAATGAAGCCATCAAAAGATCTACACAGACCGACACGCACCGTTGAAAGAGCCCTGTCTGTGTGCGTTGCCGTCCGTTGTCGTCGGCTGTGCGTGATGATCCGCAGAATCACGCACCGTGGGAACCCAGCTTTAGATAGCGTTTTGATTGTTCAAAAACTTCAAAACTGGTGCCCATGAATGATTAATAATCATGCGTTTGCATACTGATATTTGACTATCGATAGTTAGGACGAAACCAATAATATAGGAAATGCCCACACGTGATTATATTATTGATAGTATAAATACACATTCACATATAGTAGTATATAGTAGTGTATAGAAGTATATAGTATATATACTATCAAATCTACTCCAAACTATCAAACCAATATCATAGTATCGCTGTAACAATAGTATTTTCACGTGACGATGCTATTAAATGCTGACTATTTATGAGGTCAAACTCTCGAAGTTTCTGTTACAATAAATGTATACATAGTATTTTCAACAACTTAATGCATTGTAAAAAATATAAAATGAGCCAAGCTCGCATCTTAACATCATGTTTTAGAATAAAGTAATTAATTAAACTACTTTTTTAAATGGACGCCTGAATAATAAAACTGGCCATTTTTATATGTTTGCCAGTAAGGATCACGATCATAACCGGTTATTGTTTTATTACTTATTATTATTGATGATTTGAGATACAACACTTTCCCCCTGAGCTGGTTTTTTTTTTTCTATAGAGCCTGAGCATTCTCCTTTAGGTGATGATTTTAAAGCTACTTCTACTGACGAATGTCACAGCCTTACATGTAGGTAGGAAGGAACACATTCTACATTATCACATACGTTCAACAAAGATACTAGGTGCCTTCATTTGTCACGGCGAGCACACGAACGGAAGTTAGATACACCGAGGGTAAAACATATCCATTCTAATAAATCCCTCTGTAGCAATAAATGTGTGAACTGGGGTTATTAATGTCGGTGGGCTAAAGTATTAATTGAGTTCTTAAGAGTGCAGTTAGCGGGGTCAGGCGAAAACGCGAGTTTTCGTTGTTTCGGGTCCGTTTTCCACCATGTTGAAATGAGTTGCGCGGAAACTTTAATTTACAGAATTTGTATTTGTAATAGTTATTGTTGGTGTAACATGACTATCGACGTGAAAATGCTGTAAGTAATAATTTGTTTACTACAAGGCTTGACCTAAGTAACATCAGTGTTGTTTCAATAAGGGATGGGTATGGCTATTACAGAAAGAAAGAAAGAAAAAGTATTTACTGTACTCGTACAAGAAGATCACAACCTAAATAAAACAAAGTAAAAATTAAGTTATGTAAAAAAAATGCAACAAAAATATTAAAATGAATTGAAAAAATGAATTACAGATGAGTAAGACCCATATCTATCTTCAAGCTAGGAAAATCCTGTATCTTGAAGGAAAAAGGGTACTCTGATACCTCTGAAGGGTATTTGCGAAGGACATACTTAGTTGATACATATTCATTGAAAGGGCTTAAAAGCTAATTGTGAGGAGTGTTTGCGTGTGTGTTGCTATGGAGTTAAACTGGACCGTTAGGATGTCTGTGAGAATGGTAAAATTAGTAAATATCTGTCAGGGAAATGATAACTTAGGTTTTTGTTGTTAATTCTTAGAATAAATAAATCGCTCTTAGCGATAAGACCGCCCATTGTGTCACCCTTTGTAAACTTGTATATATTTATGTTCTGTAATTTGTATGGTGTACAATAAAGAGTATTCCATTCTATTCTGTCTAAATAAGTTCCTCTGTATCGCAATAATTTAAATTATCGGAGGATTTTTTTTTTAATTCGAAAGGGTTAAGACTATATTTATTGTTTACTGTGGGCTTCGTTTCCTATGCGCCATTGTAAAAAAAAACGCCTGTAGGTTTGTATTCCTTTTTTTTATTGAGATTCCGGAAACTACATACATTTTGTATTTTCTCGCTCCAGAATATCGTTTCCTCATTAGCGATGGGACAGGTGCCTTATGCGAAGTAAACTGTTGACACAAAGAAGGAATGGTTCAACCCATTGTGATAGTAGATTGTCTATTCAAATAGTTAGCTTTCATTCCCCGTCGCAGTCAGACAACATAGTAAATAACATATGTTAAGCAGTCACACTTACAAATGTCTACATAATTACGAGTCCAATGAGTTTTCGTTCATTCGCTAACTAGTACAAGTGGCGGGGTTTTATCCAAGTCGTTCGTTAGCTACTGAGGGCCCTTCTGCACTAGTTGAGAGCTTGCCCTTTGATGTTTGCTGTTGAAGTCCACCGCGGCGCGCCCTTGGCCTTATTAGATGAAGTTGGCATGTTAACCCCAATCAATGGCGGCATCATATAGAGTTACTGTAATTAATAATGTTGCGGCTGTTTGAACGAAATGAAGCGATCTGTTAATCAGTTTTCAAGGAATCCTATTTATCGTAGCGTTACCTACTGCTCTTGGAAATTGCCTTGAAAACAATTCAAAACAACATCCTTTGTTTTGAAGTGTTTTTTCCTATTGGGAGTGGCAAATTGCTGTTTGTTCTTATTATGCTCTAGTAATTCGCTAAAAGATGTTCGTGAAATTAGACTCTACTAGGTCTACTCCAATCCAGTGACATCCAAGTTTTCCTTTTATCAGGGATCGAAACCCAAAGGGTGCCGACAGGTCTATCTATCTATGTTTATGGTGTAAGCCACGCCGCCTGTCTGTCTATCACAAGGCTATATCTATGTAACCCATAGGTAAGAAATAGCAAACAATTTAAACTTTTCCAGTAGGCTTTATAGACTTAAATAATGATATGATCTACTCAGTCTTGCTGAGGTCTGAGTCTGTCAGTCGCCCATGTAAAAAAATACTGGTATTCAGCTGCAATATAAAATGAGAGAAAGCTAGGTGATGAGGACTCAGACCTACTGATTTTGCCTAAATGCTGTAGTTGCACTGGCTAAGTTTTTGACATGCGTTGAGGCGAAAAATAAAATTATGAATGCAGGTTTATGACGAAAATTGTGCACGTGAATTCGATACTTTCTCTTTTTCTCACGTTTCAAATTTCGGAAGTCAAATCAAATCAAAAGTCATTTATTTAAATTAGGCTGAGAATCAGAACTTTTCGAACATCAAAATTACAAATTAAACAAGATAAAATATTTACGACGATTAAAAGAGCATTATACCTTTTCTCTATACTGTGAGTATTTGTATATATAATATATGTTTGTTTTACACTTCACACATTCATATTTTTCTCTTCTTGTTCTCACACACTATTGTCTACATTTCTTTTTATACTTCTCCTTTCGCAGGTCTGCTGGAAGAAATTTCTTAAGAAATAGCAGCACCTAATGTAGCAGTACCTTTGTACTCATATTATTATTATGTCATATCAATATGTATTTTACCGTGTGTACATAAATAATAAAATAAAATAAATAAAAATGTAAACAAACAGGCAATAAGGGCGTGACAGCTTAGGTACTTATTTTTGCAATACTGGGTTCTGTTCACATAGCTGTCACTTGAACTCACAAAATAATGATAAACTAGGACCATCAACGTAAAATTAATAAACAGTTATTACTAATAACAACGATAAAACCATGGTCAGCAAGATGACCAGTCACCACAAGTAGCACCCGTTCACGAGCATAACGCAAAGATCAGCCATTACTGCCCTCGCCATATTTGAGGGAAGGAGACAACCCGACCCCCGACGCTATCGCAATCAGTGACATCTAAAGGAGCATGACGAAATTGGTGCCGGTTGCTCAGGCAAGAATAATTATAGTATAATATGGTCAATAGTCCGTGTGTCTCAACAATTATATGAACTCGTATAACCTGTCAGTACCTAAGCTAATTCTGGAGAAAGAACATACACATTGTCTTGAGTTAATCAGGGTGACCAACTATTCATAGCGTGTAAGTAGTCGTTGATGGAATAGTAAGCCTTTGAACAAAGGTTGGATTTTACTTGAGCTTTAAACGCATTAAAAGGCAAATCTAGCAAAGAAGGGGGTTGTTATAATGTTATAAGGGCTTGTTATAAAAGGTTATACCAAGCCCACAAGAAATGAGTCATGGATCTTATGAAGCCGGTGCACGTGGTTTGTCCTTATTTCTAGTGTTAACATTGTGAATATCACTGTTTTAGTCTTCGATCAATAATAGTACTAGATTCCCGATAAGCGTTTCAAAAACGGCTCGAAAAATAAGACCACAAATACTTTTGTAGTCTTATTTCAAATTAGAGACTTTAAGTTTCATTTTTAGAAAAATGACTGAAAATTTAAAAATAGACTGATTTAATTTTTAATAAAATATATTTAAAATGTCGCTTGAAAATTTCAAGCGACATTTTAAATATATTTTGCAATGGTAATTAAACTTTATGTTTATGCATTACTTAAGGTTTATAATAAACTGAAGTTGTTAATATTATTAAACTTTTTCTGAGTAGTGTAGAGGTTTACGTGTGTGCAAACGTGGCCACTTGAGAGACTGATTTTTGTTCCTGAACCTTAAAGGTTTTAGTGTACAAGTGTATATTTTGCCTTATAAAGATGTTCCCAAGAACGAAGATGAAAGATGTTCCCAACTCGTAAAGCAATAAAGTCTCGGTACTCAAATGGGTTCGATTCTTATTTAAAGCAATCTTTAGCTACTAACATTATCCTATGTTAGTAGTTAAAGATTGCTTTTTTTATACGTAAATGTAGATTTACGTATATAGGTAGGTACAAGAAATAGAACCCCACCGAATAAATGATGTTACAGTTGTTTATGGCCCACAAATAACTTCGGTAATCAGACCAAAAGTTAAATTGGACTCCAAGTCGGTTAAGTTTTTTATTGTTATAAATAAACAGTTGAGAGTTGAGCGAAAACTTCGTTTATCGCAATCGATTTTTAGCACAATCTTAAACAATATGGGTGATCGGTTGCAGAGATGGGTCTATATTGGCTGTTAATAAGTACGATAGTTTTGAGTTTGTTCATAGGAACCACGTCCTCGATTTAAGATAATTATATGAAAAACGGCATTCAATTCGATTGTTATCTTCTGCTTTGTAGTAGTAGAAGAATAACGAAAACTATCGTTTTCTGATTTGACTAAACTAACCCATCTTAACAGATCACCCTGAACCTAGTCAAGTATTTGCATAACTCAAACTCAAACTATTTATTTCAACTAAATCAATTACAGGCACTTTTGAATTGTCAAGGGTCAGTCAGTCAAAAAGGTGAAGCTAGTTGCCCATTCCAAAGCGTAGTAGGAGACCAAACCTATGGAGAAGAACGGGCAAGAAACTCCATGGACACTCTTTTAAACTAACATAACCTAAAATAACATAACTACCTACCTACATTTATGTTGATAAATACTTTATTATTATTATATTGGAACGAAGTTCCTTATCGCGCGTTGCGAAAGGGGGCTAGACGGAAAAAATTAAGACCAAAAGTTGGAACGACACTTTTTGCTGTAGTTGTAAGCCGTGCGACGTGCGCGTGTTTCTCTGTCTGTCTCTCTCTCTCTCTTTGAACTTCGTTCCATCCGGGTGTCCCTTGACACCTCTCAAATTTTTTTAAATTATATTTGGTCAGATTCTACCTATTTAGGACCGGCGCCCACTGGCGGCACGGCAGGAATTAAAATATAACTAAAACAAAATATGACAATAAAAACTTAAAAAAAAAATACCGCCGAAAAAACTGAAAAGCAAAAAATAATAAACCTTTTTTATTTAACCTTAATAACTAAGGTCTTAAACTAATGTAAGTATACCTAAGTAATTTTGAGTCGTTGGTGTTTTATCGACTATGGCCGTATTGATGAGACATTGAAATGCTTGAATGAGATTTAATTATTGTTATTTCACTTCACTCTATGGGTTTGAAGAGTCGTACCTCACTGGGAGTCCATGGCGGTGCAGCCAGGTCGTGTCGCCAACAAAATGTATCTTTTTTCTTTTTTTGAAAAACGTTGCCCCAAACTAGGAATTTCTCCTGTATCGTGGGTGCGTTTACAAACATTTAAACTCACATACACAAACAGCCAGACCCGGAACAACTACTTGTAGGTCATACAAATATTTGTTCCGTGCGGGAATCGAACCCGCGACACGCAGCGCAGCATTCAATCGCTTAACCACTGCGCCAACCGTGCCGACAAAATATGGTTGGCTATATAACCAAGCGGATGCCAGGTGAGCCACCCACTATATTGCTGTATGCATTTAGTGGCAGCGCGAGCTGGCGACGTCGCCATGGTGTCCCGGTAAGCTATGGCTCTAAATGTTATAGTTTGGTTGCGAGTGTGTGCGCCATTATTGTTTTCATAGTTGTTACATTATTGTTATTCGTTTACTTCGTGGCTATAACTGTGCACATGAGAGATTGCGAGGATGTGACGTTTGATCCGAGAATCAGAATAGATGTCAAAGACCAAATCCAACAGTGCATCTCAACGTGTCAAAAACAACACACCGTTGTATTTTCAATTCTCAGCGCTAAGCGGTGCGCTGAAAATCCAATGCGCGAAAAATATCGCCGCCTGAAAAACGCGCCCGTGCGTACCAGAAGGCCAATTCTCGTAATTTAAAACGTTCAAAATCTAGTCGCAGTCTCATCTCAGCGACAAACAAATGTCAAAAACTTGTCAAAATGTAGGGAAATAAGAAGTATTTTTTGACAAATTGAGACTGAGATCAGACTGTGAACGTTCTTAAAATTACGAGAATTGCCCCTCTGGACTTTGAAGGGTTTGTTACTTACTCAGAGGCTTGTCTTACAGTAGGTGACTAAATTGAAACTTATGCTTATGTAACTGTAAGGCATAGGAATCGGGTATAGAGAAGTAGGTAGATTCACCCGAATATAGCGCGATTATTATTATTATTATTTGTTTATTTATTTATCCCCACACTGAAACGCCATACAGAAATTACACCAATGGAGCAAAAATTCTATGTATCTGATTAAAGTCATACGTTTCGGAAAAAAGTAATCTTCTTCTACTGGCTATGGCATATTTTCCAAAATAATATTCGCTATGGAATTTATCTGAACAAGCAATTGAGTATATAATTTAAAAGATAGTTTATCCTCTGCATTTGCTAAATTACATCTATAAAATTAAATGCTGTTTGTTAGTAAGCGCACCACTTCAGAACTTACGGGAAGAACACTATGAAAGTTGCCGGAAAAATTGAAAAGTTCGGGCACCGTCTGTCGGGTCAGCTAGTTATAAATAATAAAAGTACGATTTAAAAATCGCCAAAAAGCAATGTGTACGAATGTTCAAGGGCCTTTGTTTCAGAATTATCCTTACCTACACATTACTATATGTTAAAGGTAGATAAATTGTGGTTAATGGAAATAATTTTAATAAATTAAATAGGTACCTAATTATAAATCTCACATAATTTTTTAAATCTTATAATTTAAAATACCACCTTGATATAGGCATACTTGTGAAGACAACGCTGTTCAGTGCCGATTTCGTTGAATTATTCCATCACCACTGCTCTCTGCATCTAAACGGTGAAGAAAAACGTTGTAAGGAAACCGGCATGTCCTAGAACCAAAAATTCGCGGATATGTGACATCTACCAACCCGCACTGGGCCCGCGTGGTGGATTACGGCCCACTCCCACTAACAGACACTCTCTCACTCTGCGAGTTGGCTTCGGCCCCTAGAACACCTTCCAAAGATCCGGGACCAGTGTCCTGAGATATGTCAAAGACATTTTTTTTTGTATGTATGTACATAGGAGGTAATCTCCGGAGTTAATGATCCAATTCTAAAAATGTTTTCACCGGTAGAAAGCTACATTATGTGTGAGTGTTATAAATTATGTTTACATCATGCATTTTAGCTGAGCTATCACAAATTCTGTCTAGCAAGTCGGAAAGAAATACCTCTTAAAACAGAATTATTTGCATGCGCTGTCTAAACAGTTGTATATAACTAAAAACAATGTATGGTAATCTGGTCGGCCATAGTTCTACAAAAAAGTTCGCGACACCATATTTCTATCTTTTATATTTTATCTTTTAAAATCGCTTTTATGTTAAGCATGTCAAAAAATCCTTTTTTTTAAGTATTTTTTGACATGCTTACGTGTGGATGAAAATATATGATGATCTGTGTAAATTTTAAATATGAATCCTTATCAAATAAGATTTGCCCTTTACAGTATGCCAATTGGTCGTACAGTTTCGGAGACAATTAAAACTAAAAACGCAAAATGCCGCTAAAACATTCACGAATAGCTACTTATACTAACCTAACCTTTTTTTTTTTTTTTTTTTCTCGCTGAGAAATGCTTTATGCATCCCCGTCTCGCGGGGGACCGAGACGGGGTATGTGGGACTCCCTGTCGGAAGGACAGTATACCCACTAAAACTCAGCGGTGTTCCTACAAACGCCGTAATGGGAGGGCTATGGGAAATCAATACTTCCACGGCCCTCCCGGCGCACGCCCGCCAAGATGGTATGGCTATGTCTATCCTCAGCCGCAATGTCTCCCTCACGGGGGACATCGCGGCCCGCCTCAGGTAGGTCACGATGTCGCGGCACCGCAACCTACCTGCGGGCCGCTACGTCGGGCTAAACCGCACAGCCCGGACGAGCGGCCCCCGCTGGGGTTCCTCTTAGCTTCACCGTGGCCCAGTTCGCCACGGCTACTGAGCCCCCCCGCCTCGACAATGCGGGAACCCACCGGGGGGGATACTAACCTAACCTAACCTAACTTTCCATCATCGCGTGTGTTAGATTTTTTTGTATAGTATACTTGAAGTATATGTACCTATACTACCTTGTAGTATATTACCCAAATAACAAGCTTTGAATGTCAGAATAGTTACTTGTTAGTTATTTTCTGTGTATGAAGGTCATTATTTAAAATGGTTTGTAGGCGAAGGGTTTTATTAAGTAAAGCACAGATAGGCAAGGCTAAACATTTATTGGAACGAAGTTCCTTATCGCGCGTTGCGAAAGGGGGCTAGACGGAAAAAATTAAGACTAAAAGTTGGAACGACACTTTTTGCTATAGTTGTAAGCCGTGTGGCGTGCGCGTGTTTCTCTGTCTGTCTCTCTCTCGCTCTCTTATAGAAAGCAAGCCAGTTATACTTCGTTCCATCCGGGTGTACCTTGTCACCTCTCAAGCCTTTTTTAAATTTAGGCTTGTCAGTAATGAATCAGAAAAATAGTCGTCCGTTCGTAAAACTAGGTCATCATGGAGAAGAAGGACAAGAAACTCCATGGAAACAGTATAGAAGTATTCTATCAATATCTTCCTTACGTTGTCATAAATTATCGTTATCTATAAAAACAATTCATTCTATCTCTTGGACAACGGTCAAAGAGAACTCAAAATAATAGCAACATAATAACAATAGCTAGGAATATTGGCCATGATATGACTTACACGAGAACATAGTCATAATAAGCAATAATTAAGGTGTAATATCAAATTACTTAACTTACGTGACATCTGGTCGATCTATTCCACATAACAACGGCACTAGAATTAACCAACTGAACATCTACCAAACAACTGCTATGATAAAGTCGTTACAATCCTTTTTATACACTACCAACGTCTTTTACATCAAACATCTACCGCCATTTTGAACCAATCACAGATCATCATAATTTTTTCTTAATATCTTCTAACACAGGTAGTAATAAACCAATCTTATGTAGTGAAACCATTTTAAAACATTCTAAGGTAATTAATCAATTTAATAAGAGTTGATTCCTAATTCTTAGACATCATCAAAAAGTATATCACACATCAACTGATAGTATTGTGCCAATCGTTTCAAACAACCTATTATATTAAAATAGTAATATAAAATCTAAGATATAGTACAAGTATAATCAAATATTACTTAGGTAATCATTTATAGTAATAACATCTAACTGTTTTTTACAAGTTAAGACTGTTGTTTTTTTTTTAAATCTAGTCAAATTAGGTACTTCTACGTTGGTCCATATCCAACAAACAATATTCTAATATTATAATTATATCAAAATGAAATATCTAACATGTGCACATGCTTTGTGCAGACGTTTTATCCATTCACCCATAAATGGCGTTGTGCAAATACGTAATTACGGACCCTCTCGATTTATCTAAGCTGAAGAGTTTGTTTATTAGTTTGTTTAGTTAAACGCGCTAACCTCAGTAAATAGGTACTGGTTCGAACTGAAAAAATATTTTGTGTTGGATAGTCCATTTATCGAGGAAGGCTTAAAGCTATATAACATCACGCTGCAACTAATAGGAGCGGAGCATCAATGGAAAACGTTGCAAAAACGGAAAAAGATATTCCTTTTTGAGAGCTTCCGTTACGTGAGCTGCGTAAACGGTTTCAGTTACGCAAAAATCATGTACGATAGAATTGTTCCTCTTTAAAAGTTCTAAAAAAAACGTCCGCGACAGCATGTCTATCTTTTAAGATTGACTCACTATAACCTTTTTTATGGTAATCCAAGTCCGAAATTAATGCATTATTTGCGAAGGTGTTTTATCAACATGATATAAATCCTTATCCAAATAAATACGCTATTCATCACAAGTATTTAATTGTGAACCAAATAACACTTGATTTCAATCAACATCTTATGGAGATATAATAATTTTAAAATAACTCCGCAACAAAATCTATATCTACATAATACTGAATAGTTTGTTTATTTGAACGCGCTATCTCTGGAACTAACAGTTGGATTTGAAAAATTCTTTTTAAATTTGTTAGCCCAAGTCTTTCACGCTAAAACTCTTCGGGGCCGAGCATATAGAAAAAAAAGTCAGAAAATGAAGTAGGTAATAGCGCGGGCGATGCGATGCGACGGGGTGGGTCGGGGTAACAAGAAATTTCACGCAGATGAAGTCGTGGGCAGAAGCTAGTATAATTATAATTACATACTCAATATTATAAATAAAATAAATTAATAGTTGAATTACACATGGCCAAAATCTCATGACACTTTGCATGAAACTCAACTTATTGTCATATTAAACTGCAAAAGGACCCTATATTGAGTGCGGTAGAATGCCTTCAGGTGTTCTAGGTGGAGCGACGATCTTCCCAAGGTAGGTCGTGGCAGCTGGATGGGAGGAGTTAAATGGAGTACAATTGGAGAGGCCTATGACCAGCAGTGGACTGCCGTAGGCTGATGATGATATATCTATATGAGCGTTTGGTAACCAACCAATTGGAGAAAATTAAGTTCTGTCTTAGTTAGGATGTAGCTTTCCACAAGCTACATCCTAACTCTGTTGAGTAACGCGATGCGAGATGCTGTGCAGCAGTGCGATTCTATATGGTTATAGAATCGCACTGCTGCACAGCATCTGATGGTTCTCACCGTGAAAACTTAGGTGAAGTGAGCGTGGAGTGAGCTGTCATTCCAACTAATGCTAGGGATCGACACTATTGACAGCTTACTCTAAGCTCACTTCACCTAAGTTTTCACGGTGAGAATTTCACAGAATCGATCGGCAGATGTACTTACCAAGCGTTGCCCTGCGGGATATTTGAATGCGCTCCAACCACGTAGCTAGCGCCTCTGGGCTTCGATGCACGACCCTGTCTTCTGTGGGATTGCCGTCCCATCGGACTATGGGAGTAAAGGAACAGCAAACACAAATGCAGTTTGCAATTGTGTTTGCGCACATACTTGTGGACTATAATATCTCCTGGGTTCTTCTTAACTTCGTTGGCTGCCGCGACCGATTCCAGTCGGAAGGATAACATTATTGTATTACCTATAGCGCGGTAGGCCCTCAAGTATTGTGCTGCGGGGTAGTTTGAGTCATACGAAATTATAGTTTAATAAAATTAGACTAAGTACCAGCACTTTTTGTACATCATATTTACATGTTCATAAAATGTATGAAATACCTTATCCAAGATTCCATGGCTGGAGGTTAATCACAAATTATTATTTACTAAGACACTGTCATTATTGCTTGTTGACTTAGTTAATAAATCAAGCCTAGCTATTTGGCTCAACATGTCACATGTGCCTAAATAAGATTAAATTCTATTTAATTCCCAATGTTCTTAGAGAAGCCTCGATCAATATTTGATCATGTGTTACCAGCTTTTGCCATTATAACAGTTTGGATGCAAGTTTCGTAACACAAACCATGTATGTAATTCACTTTCGTTGTACTTATTGATTGTTTGTCGAAGACGGCAACACTGCTACGTTTGTGTCAAGTTGCTAACTTGGCGGGTTGTTGTTTGCCGTGTTGCTTATAGCTAAGTTATTGTATGTATTTAAGGTAAACAAATGAGTATGCTGGTAAACAATAATAACCTTGTAGGCAGGTAGGTATGTATGTATATTTTCATAATATCTATATATATAAAATTCAAAGTCCTGACTGACTGATACATCAACGCACAGCCTAAACCGCTGGTCCTAGAGACATGAAATTTGGAGGGTGTGTTCTTCGTAAAGAGTAAGTATCCATTATAATAATAAAATAATATCCCTGGACATTTCACACAGCGCCATCTAGTCCCAAGCTAAGCAACCTAATGCTTGTGTTATGGTAACAAGATGGCTGATAAACTACTTATATACATTGTTTTTTTTTGTATTATATACATATTATAGATAGAAAAACACCCAGACTCAGAACAAATACATGTAGGACTTACAAATATTTGTTCTGTGCGGGAATCGAACCCGCGACACGCAGCTCAGCAGTCCGATCGCTCAGACACTGCGCTAACCGTGTTGTCATTAAGAAAGGGATTTTCGAAATTCCACCCCTAAGAGGGTTAAATTGGGGGATTTTGTTTGTGTGGAAATTCTGATTCCTTGAAACTTGGCACCATTGATACTAATCTAAGTAAATTATGAAGTTTGCCATTTTATGTTTTTCTAAACTACCACCTAAAAAGGGGTATCAAAGTTTGTATGGAAGAATTTTAGCGCGCGGTCCGATTAACTCGAAACTCAGTATTTATACCTAGTAAAGAATAATGTGTATCAGGGTTTTTCGAAAATTACCCCTGACGGGCTGAAAAGGGGTAGTCAATTTTACAGGGGAGGATTTTACTGCATGGCATTAACTCGAAAATTAGTATAAATACTCTTTGAGTCAAGTTAGGAATACAACCCAAACGATTTTTTTTAATTCCACCCCCGTGGCGGTGAAAACCGGTGGATACAGTTTATATGAATAATCTTCTTCATTAGCTTGAAACTTGAACCTTTTCAAGAATACTGGCCTGAGTAAGTAATACAGTTTATCATTATAAGTTTTTCAAAACTACCCCTCAAAGGGGGATATAGGGGTGTTGTAGTTTGTGTGGAAGAATTTGAATGCGCGGTCCGATTAACTCGAAACTCAGTGTTTATACTTAAGACCAAAAATAAAGAATAACATGTATCAAGGTTTTTCGAAAATCTGCCCGTAACGGGTTAAAAAGGTGTAGTTAATTTTACAGGGGAGGATTATAATGCGTGGTTTGATTAACTCGAAAATTAGTATTAATACTTTTGACAAAAAATAATTAATAATAAGTATGTAAAGTTGTCGAAAATTTACCCCTGACGGGGCAAAAAGGGGTAATTCGATTTTTAAGGGGGGATTTGAACTTGAAGCTGTATGTTACATTTTCACACCTAAACCACTGAACTTCTGATTTAGCAAAGAGATAGATGGCATCCTGGGGAAGGACATAGTTTTTATCCTGGTAGCACGTTCCCGTGAGATAACATCTGACATCCACGCGGGCGAAGCCGCGGGCAGAAGCTAGTAAGTCTATAAAACTAAAGATAAGAAGTTCGAATTTTAGGTGCTACCCCGTTTTTTTTTTGTAATGAAGTTCTTTAACGGTGTTTGCGGTAGGAGTACACACGAAGTATTTCCTTCGTGGGAGTACATAAACTTGGAGAAATCGTCACGTAATGAAAAAGCGTTATGCCCCCTCCATGCGACTATTTATTACATATAGTAGAGAGAGTCAGAGAGAGAGATAAGAGAGGGATATATGACCTTAAGTCATAGAAAAGCGTGACTCAAGTGTGGGTTAGGTCACACGAGGTATAAAATAGAATACGATACGTAATATTAATGCTCGTAATTTCACGCCGTGCAATAATGGACTACTTAAGTCACATGTATCGTAATGTACTATTGATATTCAGAGATATATTATAACTATATATAATTAAGATGGGTGAAATACACGTTTCTACAGAAGCGAACCCAGCTTGCGAAAAGAAACTATTCTGTACATGTTCATTCTGGCGTTAGTCTATGTTTATAAAAAGACATTTAGGTACAAACGTATGACAGCAAATGGAGATGACAACAAAGCCTCAAATGGTTCTCGGCAAAGATTAGTTCAACCTCTTCATAATGTTTCAGATTCGGCAGTGGATAAAATATAATAATATAGTTTCTGTCCCTTCGTCCACGCTTACGACGCCTTTGGGAATGATTGGTATGTTATTATTATTCGTAGATGAAACCACGGGGAATATAAATCTGTAATTCCTATCTGATTTGGCATACAGTAAATAATTTTGATGAGGTTATTTTGTGGGTGTATGATAATAAAGAGCATATAATACAGGCATTGATTGGTTGCCATTCCTCAGAGAATTCTATAGTAAACTAGCATTTTGGTTTCAAATGATCCACAATTTTTATTATGAACATTAAAAAAAAAATAAGCAAGTAGGTATGTTATGCAAGGTTAAAGATGCTTGATATGAAAATTACCGATACCAGGTTCCTGTAAAATTTTAGATATACAGGATATACTCTTGTCCTAGTTCTAACTTCTCATCTGATTTTTTGACCTCTCATTTTTTTTTCTCTCCGTAGTTATATTATTATGTGATTTGTTTAGTTAATCACGTCAAGAGGGTAGGTAGAAGTAGTACGTAGGCTGCAGGCACTTAACATGACATCAAACTGCGAAGATGCTGGTTACTCCCATCATCATCATCTGCGTAGCCTTTTCCAAACTATGTTGGGGTCGGCTTCCAACTGTGCTGGCTACTCCCAATAGATTAAAACTGACAAGGACGTGCCCCAGCGCACCACACTCATATCGCATGCCGAACGCGTCCACAATCCACAATGTTTAATTCGGAAGCACTTTCTTACAGATTGAACTGACGCTCCGGGATCATAAAAATAAAATAAAAAAAGGTGGGGGAAGGGTGCCTCAAAATGTTTTTATGTTTATTGTATCTTGTTTAGATACCGATACTCATCACGTGACGGAACCACATTCCTAAGAAACCAAAGCACGGATGGATGTTATCGATAGCATTATGGCCGCCGTGAAAATCTTTAATATTCACCAGTATTTGGCATTAAGGTTTCAAAAAACGCTTTGTTTTTGGACATCCGTTATTGTCGGACCGTTCACAGCTTTCTTATGAAAGCAAAGCTTTGCGAAGGTGCTGGCTAGTCTGAAGCTCCAATAAACGAAGGTTTTATCTTCTATTTCTAATGTTTTCGTAAAAATGATCACTGTGTATTGATCGTATGGAATCCTGATCCATTCCCGGTCCACTGGACCATGTATCAACAGCGTGCACTGTGGGTGACAGTTTCAAAATAACTTTTGTAGACAAACAATGTAATTCACTTTCACGGGATTTATCGTTTAGTGTAGTGGAAAGCGTCCAATGTCTGTGTTAGGTGCGTGGAAATGTTTGGCCGCTATCGACTCTTTTATATTTACGTAGCTATTTAGGAATTGTGTTTATTTTATCACGGTTACAATGCAATGTTATTTTAATCATTTTTTTACGAACGAAGTTCTTTATCGCGGCTTGTTGGTGCTCGTAGTAGGAGTAAACTGGTAGAAATCGTCACGTAACGGAAAAGCATTATGGGTAAATGCGACTTTCTCTCTGATAACACGAACAGAGGATAGTTTTCATGGTTTTCGAGGGCGCTGAAGCCAATAGTGAAGTCAAAATGAAAATCCAAAAACGGCGACAACCTTATGAGAGTTTCTTAAAACTTATACTAGGTGGGTCGATGTATTAAAAATACGTATTCAATTCATAATTTCTCTCTCTCTCTCTCTTTCTACTATATACGAGTGTGTGTGCGTACGAGTATAGAGTAAGAAACTCCGTTCATGGCGGGGGTCCCCAATCGCACCTGTTACTTTTTCTGAAAATGGAGTAAATTATGAAAGTTAGTGACTAGGTACCTGTACCTGTCGGAATACTAGCCTTTTCTTATACAGACAAGCACCAGTTTATTTAGGAACGAAATCACGAAAGAGCTGAAGAACCACACTATTCTTTCACTTTTTTCCTTTTTCATTGCATTGACGTTTATCTCTGCTCTGAGTAAAGAGCTTGATAGTTATTAAGTAGTAGTTGATAGTTAGTTATTTTTAGTTATTAAGCCAAGCCCCCGATGGGATTTCCCATTGGAAAGAAATACTAACTGACAATCAAAATTCCATCCCCTATTTAACCTCTTTAGCAGCCAACTAAGTAAAAAAATATTTTCTTAGTGTTCCCTTTCGTTATGCAGAGTGGCAGGGACATCGACGCGCAACCTGTAACCATTCATTCAGCACATGTTTCTAGACGTTGCGTTGGTTTTTTTTTTCGCCTGTAATAAAAAAAAATTGCTGTTTTATAGAACATTGCAATACCTACGCGATCAAAATGTATGGATCAGCAATATTTTTTTTTTAATAACCGACTAATACTTTCTATATAGAAACAATAGAATATGGTGGTAACAGCGCGTCAATGTCACTGCCAACATGTATAAAAAAAAACTCTTGTGCAAAATTTCATGCTTCTAAATCGGGCCGTGCGTTAAGATTTTTATTAAGTAGAAGATACTGTCTTTTGGTTATAAAAGGCTGTGTAAAAATTCAAATATCACTTTCTGTTAAAGGCTTCAGTTCACCAATCTATTCTCCATGCTATTGTCAAATCCTTAATACAAACGCGCTCTAGTATCGTGTGACTTTGATTGGTGCCGAATTGCCGATACGTTTCGATTTCATTTTGTATTTTTCTAGCTTTCGTTCGTTTTGATCAAAGAACGAAAGGAACCAAAAAATTGCATAGTTTCCCAATATTCCTAAGGCTGCGTTCAGCCGCTCTGAAATTTTTTGAAAACATGTGATTGTTCCTAAATTACCCTAGGCTGATAAAATTTTCGTTTTTCCTAATTATGTAAAAATGTCAGGAAAATGGGTCAGGTCCCCTTGAGTCTTCCAACACAACACACATCAAACACACATCCTCATCATCTGCCTAGCCTCTTCGCGTCGGCTTCCAGTCTAACCGGATGCAGCTGAATACCAGTATTTTACATGGAGCGACTGCCTATCTGACCTTCACCACCCAGTTTACTGGGTAATACGATACCCCTTGGTAAGACTGGTCTTTTAACACATCAATAGATCTCAAATTGCATTTATCGAAGTCCAACCGCACACGCCACGCGCTCGCATCGCGCCCGCCTCGCGCCCGCCTCATGCCAACCCCGCGCTCACCCCGCACACGCGTTGCACGCACCCACCCCGTACGCTTTGCGCCCGCGCTTCGGCTAGTGTCGTATTGACTGTGAAGTAGTCCAGTCACTAGTATAAGCGGGTGCGAGGCGTGCGGGATGCATACGCTGATTTTGCGCGTGCCAAGCGCGAGTGTAAGGCGGGGCACAACGCGTGTGCGTAATCGGCGCGGGTCGTCTGAACACGGCCTAATAGGTATCGTATATAACAAAGGTGGACTAGTACCTTGAATATGAGCTGGAATTCTAGTTAGTTATGCTAGTGTTCCAACAAGTAACTATACAGGGTGACAGGGAAACTCGACATATTCCTTGAAAGGGGTTATACTAGCTAGAGGCCATTAGCAACTTTAATCCAATCCACTAGGTGTCAAAACAGGATGGTTAAAAAAATAAAAAAATTGCTATTAAAGACCTTTTATTTCTGAGATCATGTAAGTTTTGCAAGTATTTTTTTTAAGTGATCACTCTTTGTTCAACGTTCAGAAAAGTATCAATTAAATGTTTGGAGTGGAGTAGTTTTTCTCATAATTAATTGTTTTTGATAACAAGTTAGAAAATTTTAAAAAAATCCAAGAACCGACACAACTCGGTAACCATCCAGTTTTGAACCCTAGTTAACTGGACAAATTTGTTGCTAATCACCTCTAGTATAACGCCTTTCAAGGAATACATCGAGTCTTCCTGTCATCCTGTATAACTAATACATATATATAATCTACCTTGGCACATAAAAGCAAAGTTTCAGTTTTTCAAACGGATAACGTCTTATACGTATAACTATGTTCCTGTCTTAAAATACTCTTATTTTTTATGAATCTTTTAGCTAGGTAACGCCCCTGAGAACTCTTTTTTGCACTTGCAATGAATTCGAAAAATCAGGGGGAAGAAACTATAAACCGTGCGGATAGATTCCTTCTAAAGTCTTCTAGTAAAGTAAAAGTTTATTTATTTAGATACATACATAAGCTCTCGCCTTCTTCCCACGGGAGAAGGCAGAAACTGCAGAATCCCACGCCACGCCCCACAACCGGCGCGCGTGTATGACCGAAGTAAACGAAGCAAAAGAAGTTTGTAAGGATAGTAGCACATGGCGTTCCATAGTTTCTGCCTAGCCCCATAGGAAGAAGGCATTTTTATTATTTTTATTTTTATGAATGGCATCTCGTAGTTGACCTTGAGAGGTCGTCGTGACTACTTAACCGGACTATCCTGTGATTGCCTTAAGAATTCTTAAAGCCTCCAGCCAGGGCTGGGGAAGAAGGCATGAGTTTAAGAATGTTTATATATAAGTCCAAGAATTTACCTTCCTATGAGTAGCTACCTGTAATAAGGTTTTAAAGTATTCATGCATAATTGTTGGATTTATTGGGATAGGTACCTATATATTTTACTGGCAACATTAAAGAAGTTATTAGTATTTAATATATTTCACAACATAGTGCAAAACAGTTTGACTGTAGGTATTGGCAGAATCGAAAAATTCGAAATGTAAAATGACGCGATAACATGCCTTTCTCTTCGAAGATAGAAGGCATAGTACAATATTGAATTTGATGTTGACAAAGAAATATAAATGAATGATAAGATATCTTGGTGTTTCATATTATTTTACCTATTATTTTTCCCTGAAATATCGTAAATAGTTCTATTAGACAGTTTAACGTTTGTAATAATGGAGTTATTGACTTTAAGATCTATTTTGAGATTAAATAAATTGGGAATTAAATTAGTTGTTTTAGAGCAACGGTAATTCTATAACAATTGAAAATGTTTACGAGAGCACTATGTACTAAATAGACGCACGAGGGAGCATATCCAATAACGTAGTACTGGTGGTAGGTATTTGCAGGCGAAGTTAACAATTTTATTTTTATAGGTGAACAGCCCGGGATATTGCAGACGCTCCTAATTTCCGCCGGGCCCGCTACGGAGTTATTACCTGGGTACCTACTCTGCACTGAATATTTTCCTCGAGCTTACCTTTAAGTCTTGTTATAAAAAGCGGATATCGTTTTACAACCTTCACTATTAAGGGCAAAGACATCAGAGTACAAAATGTTTTATTTTTATATTAAAGGGTAGATTTTCTAGGCTGAGGAAAATCTTGTGAGGTATTACATCATCATTAGGTACCTTCCTAAAAGGAAACCTATTTGCTTGAACCTTGATAAAATTAGTTTTTCCATTTCATTTTCTTTAACAATAAATCACAGGACGTGTATATTATATAATATTTACGGACAAAATATATTATCAGGATTGACCTACGAATCTTTGACGGCACGGTTGGCGCAGTGGTTAAGGGATTGACTGCTGCGCTGCGTGTCGCGGGTTCGATTCTCGCACGGAACAAATATTTGTGTGGCCTACAAGTAGTTGTTCCGGGTCTGGCTGTTTGTGTATGTGAGTTTAAATGTTTGTAAACGCACCCACGATACACGAGAAATTCCTAGAGTGGAGCAACGTTATTTAAAGAAAAAAAAAATTTACATGACAATAATTTTGAGTTTGTTCAAGAATCCCAGACAAACCACAGCGACACAATAAAGGCTTACCTACCTAGAAATCTCTTACCCTGCTGGTTTCTTACATAATCAGCCTGTAATGGTTCCACTACCTTCTCTCTTTTTGTGAGGTGCATTAGGACCACGGAATAGATATTAGGACCCACTTACCGGAATCCACCACGCGGGCCCAGTGCTGGTTGGTAGATGTCACATGTCTTCGAATTTGTATCTTGTTTCCTCAAGATATTTTCCTTCACCATTTTGAGAACAGTGGTGATAAAATAAATTACACAAAGTAACGCGTCTAACTGGGTTTGTACCCACGACGTCGGAGCTGTTATCACTAGCCAATGACTTCTCCGCACTGGGCTAACACTGCTCCACTGATTTCTTGCACAAATAAAAATCGCTAGTCTCTAACATTTCCCAAAATTAATATTTACGTCATAATTTCATAAACGATAGTATTTGAAATAAAGTGACGACATTCACGTTTACTCACACGCGAGGTAATTAAGCATACCGCGGACGCGATCACGCGGCACTACGTTATACGGTGCTATAAATAAAAAAATCAGCTTTTCCATTGCGAACCTATAAAAAAATATGTATCAATAAATTAAATATGAATATTGCAAAACAAAAATTTAAAAAATGGCGGGGTTTCAGAAATTTCATTACGGAATGGAATTATTCAATGGGACGCGCCTCACGCTTCATCCGGATTATGGGAATGATAAAAAAAAAAAGAATCAATTGGGAGTTTTTGAAATTGCTATAAATTCGCAATTAGCATTGGTGGAATGCAGTGTTTTAGAGTTGGTTCGCATTTTCACTTTGAAGCGAAGCACTGTAAATTCTCGGACAACTTTCAATTGCCTTTATCTGCGCTGATGTAGCTAACTTCTCTTGAATATCGTAAAAGGATGATCATTGAGCCAGTGGCTTATTAACATTCTCTTGTTAATCAAAAATACTGGAGCCATCGCAAACCTACCCAAAGTAGGCGATTTATTACGTTTAATTTTCAGCGAAAACAGGTTCAAATAAGCTTTTGTAAGTCATACGGATATTAAGCACGCGTTATTAATAGCATTGTAATATTAAATGAAGAAGCAGGCTCCAAACTAGGGTGTACTTATGAACTTGAGTGAATGTTAATGCTTACGTTCCAACGATACAGTATTCGAACAGTCGCAAACATTTAAGTTGGTGTAACAACTTGTGAGCTGCCTCAGCTAGTTAAGTTTTACATTAATACTTGTATGTCGCCGACATCAAAGTGAGCATTGAGGTATATCACTAATGTCGCAAAAACGAGAAATATAATGTAACCTAGTTGTGCACGCGATTTCGTTCGCGTTCGCAAATTGAATTTTATGGGTTTAATTTTTCGGCGTGGAACCCTAATTCCTATTCTTTTTCTAAAATAAAAGTACCTAAATTACGCTTTATAAAATCAGCTATCAGCCAGTGATGTTTTGTCAAAATCGGTTTAGCTGATTCGGAGATTAGCTGGAACAAACAGACAGAGAGAGAGACAAAAAAATTAATAATAGTTTTTTTTTGTTATAAGTAGGTAGGTACCGTATATACTTTCATATGCATTTATTAAAAAACTGTTATTTTACAGGAACAGGGTGTAAAGTTCACTCAACCTCCATAGAAAAGGGAGGATCCTCCGACCAGATGGGTGTTGTGTCTGGCGGGCAATTGCCCAACGATTGATGTTGGGAAATTGTATCTATGCTAATTGCGCGGTAAACTCTGCTTGCGAGATGCAGGATTTGATGCAGGATTTGCGTGACGTCAGTATGACGCGTTGTTCGCATGTGGCGTTGTAGATACCGCTACATCACTCCCCTCCGGAGACCGGAGGTCGTTAGTGGGCTGAGTCTTGTATCTTGCGACGCTTGCCAGGCCAGCTGAGGTTTCAGTGAGTCGGAACCAGTTGTCGCATAGTTCACGGTGAGTCGGAACTGTCTGCGGAGATGTCCCCAGTGAGAGGGGTGGCGCTGCGTTATACTCCAGTGCGTCGGATGGCTGGCTACTGCGTCGACCAGGAGAGGGTGCTCTGCTTGTTGACCGGCCAAAGGTGCAGTGTGCTGTGCCGTGGTTGCTGATGAGGCTGAGGGTGATGACCAGGTATGCGCGGACGCTGCATGCTGGTGGTCAGGATACCCGTTGAAACCGTGGATACTGGCTGGCTGGGTGACTCGCCGCTGAAGCTTGCGGGAGTGTTGAAGGCTGAAGTGTTTGCATAAAGGCTGCGCTGACGTTCATACTCGGGGTCACCAGTTTAGAAGTATGAGGAACAGGGGGTAAAGTTCACTCATCCTCTATAGAAAAGGGATGATCCTCCGACCAGACGGGTGTTGTGTCTGGTGGGTAACTGCCCAACGATAGATGTTGGGAAATTGTATCTATGCTAATTGCGCGGTAAACTCTGCTTGCGAGATGCAGGATTTGCGTGACGTCAGTATGACGCGTTGTTCGCATGCGGCGTTGTAGATACCGCTACATATTAATAGATGAATAGTACTTTTAAATACACATTTCGTAACTACGAATTGTAGTTACGAAATGTGTATATTTAACTACGAAGTGTATTTCATAGCGTTTAATGAGCTTCTGACGTAGGGGGTCATCTTACTGAAGTCATAATCATAAATCTTAATTTATCTCTACACGAGTACAGGCACTGGTTAACAGAATGCACAATATTAAATAGAGAAAAGTGTCCGAGATAGGAGGGTCGTGAGTTATAGATCACCCGGCTCTCTTAGATAGGACATGTAAATTCATATACTTAGGTAACTCAAATGTATCAAATGTATGTATCAAATTGATATTATTTCAAGTTAAACAAATATCAACTTTATTTTAACGGAAATCAAGTTAATTTCAGAGTGATTAGCACTATAGAAAAATTTATAAAAATGTTTGAAGTTGTAGCGTAAACTGACCTTTATTGTGTAGATATTAAAGTTATTTTTCCATAAACTCATACCTATTTATTTACATTTTTGGCAAATAAATCGCGAATGTAGATTCGGTAACGAATTTTATTTGGAACTACTGTGCAAACTTTTTTGTAGAAAAGCACGTTCTAATTGTAAGTTCACAATAATCAACAACAATAATCAGCCTATAATGTTCCCACTGCTGGGACTCAGGCCTCCTCTCTTCGAGAGGGAGTGGACTATACCACGCGGGCCCAGTGCGGGTTGATAGAAGTCACATGTCTTCGAATTTTAGGCTATCGAACATGCCGGTTTCCTCACGATGATTTCGAAGTACGAAACACGAAATTATTAGTAAACCATCTACCTGGGTTCGAACCCACGACCGACTCGTAAGCAGGGGCCGTTACCACCGGGCCACCACTAATCACAGTTCGCAATTCCATCTAATTCAATTGATATAGACGCTTCTTCAGCTAACTTTCTGACAGACTTCTTGACGGTTCCAAAAGTTAATGGAAAAGGTATAATTGAAATTAATGACTTTAAAATTCGTCTAAATTGAAAACAATATAAAATTACGTTAAAATTGGTTTAGGTACTGACTTCCAATGACTGACTGAATAATTTATAAAGCCTTCAGTATCTAAAAGTAGAAGTAAACAAAACTTTCCTTTTGTGGTAACTGTCGCTAGTGATTTCGTGCACGCATTCTAGCCATTAAAGTGCCAGTCATATCTACCTCATTTTATAAATTCCAATTATTTAAGGCATATATGCCTACCACACCAACATATTTTTGTCTTTGAAAATTTTGCAATCCAACCGTTTTAAATCTTTCGATATTCGTCGCCAATTTGTTGTATCTCAAAATAAGTGCCTATTCATTTTAATTTGATTAATCACTTTTTACAAGCTAACACTAATATATACTATACACAATTATATAGTACGAAAAAATATAGAAAAAGGCAGGAGCTCATTGGGCATCAAAAAACTTGTCCGCATCACTGTCAATGGGATAAGTGCCCACTTAATTAATTAATTTGTATTTATTTAATACAGATTACAGAGCAATAATACCTGACATGGTGATGTTAAGAAAGAGACAGTGCAAGAGAGGGTGAGTGAGTAAGATGATCTTATGGATGCGTTCCAGATCTCACAGAATAAATATTTGTAATATTTAGATCTAAGTATTCGTTTATATGGTAATACTTGCTTCTGCCAGCGACTTCGTCTGCGTGACATATTTTGGTACCCCGACCCACCCTTCGTTTTGAGTAAGCGTTCTTTCTTTTTTTTCGTTTTGCTCGGCTCCTAAGTGTCCCAGCGTGGTAAATAGCCTATTCCCTTCTTCAAGAAATTAAAAAAAAAACGTTGAAATTAAGTAGTTGAAATTCTAAGCAGGTATTCAGAGTAGCTGCCATAATAACATTAATTAAATCGAATTAAAAATCTACACTGTCCATTTGCTCCTGTAATTTATAATAATGACTATCGCGTAGGAATTTTGATTATATTTAATCAGTCGAGATTAAGTAAAACCTTGATTGCGGCTGAAAATTTAATGAAACCGGAAGCAATGTGCGCTTATTAATTACACGCAAACCGTGCGTTTTATTACCTATTATAAAATTACAATGATGTATTGTAATATATATTTTTCTTTCGCTTTACAAAGTAATATTATGGTAGGTGAGTGCTTATTTATTCGTTATTTACATATTTTTGTATTAGTTTCGAAGGGTCCGGGGGCTTATGGGACCGGGTCTAATCCAATAATTGAATTTGTCTAAAAAGTAATGTTTATTCTTGAAGTCATCTCCGACCATAACTACCACAGTTTTTCTTTCTCTCCAAAACTTTGAATCTTGCGAATGTAGATATACACTATACAGGGCCAAATAAAATTAGAAACTCCTGTATCGTGGGTGCGTTTACAAACATTTAAACTCACATACACAAACATCCAGACCCGGAACAACTACCTGTAGGCAATACAAATATTTTTTCCGTGCGGGAATCAAACCCGCGACACGCAGCGCAGCAGTCGATCGCTCAGCCACTGTGACAACCGTGTCGTCGATGAATAACAACATTCTTCATACACATACCTAATATACTTCATGTTCATTAATACTAAAGACATAAATAAAAATTAAACAGTATCAAGATCGCTTAATCCAATTTCCCCAGTATTGCACACAACAAATTTTTATTTCCCCATTTGCCATGAGATTCCGAAAGACCTATACCAAAGAGAATTAGAATTTATTGAGCGCTAAACGCATTTAGTGATTTCTCGTTCAATTTTTGGGCCACAGTCAAGCAACTTGCATCGTGTAAATGAGACTTTAGAGATATAGTTGCATTATTTGGCTTAATTAGCAATGGGGTACTATGGTGGCCCGTAAGCTATTGTGGTTATCTCTCACAATAAAAAGAGATATTAAATAAGATAAGAAATCGAATCTTCTTCACTTCTTAGCGCGCAATCACAAGAAAGACTGGAGCTGTGGCGAGACAGTGCTTCTTTACCCAAACCATTCTTTCCACCCGCTGAAGATCTCCCACCTGGACATGAGTTGCCTTGGGTAACCTGGAAGCCTTTAAACAGACTCCGGACCCAGGTTGTCAGAAGCAAGGAAAACCTGTTGGAGATTCAAAGCCGACTCTGCCTTGGAGTTTAAATGTGGTGCTGTTCCACAAACGATGGGACACTTAATATCGTGTCCTGCGTGTCCTGTCAGCTGCACGTTACAGGAACTGATGGACGCTGCTGATGGCGCCAAACAAGTGGCCGAATTCTGGGCTGAGTCTATTTAGACTGCTATCGACACGCTTAGAAGAAGAATATATAAAAATACAAATGAAAATAAGAAACTACATACCTATGGATGTCAAACGTCTCATTTTCCGTGGTCTCACTCCTAATATTACGAGTTACAGACATTTACATCTACACTTATTCGCTGGGTAGACGACGCGATGGCAACGTGGACGTGCAACGTGACCATGCAACGTGACCGGACCAATTCAGAGGACGCGAAGACGTTCTGCATCTGTCCACAGTGTCACGTCCCGACAGAAAATACGAATAAGTGTGAACTACATACTGTCTGCATATTTGAGCGCAAGCGAGCCTGAAAGTGGATGCCATTTGTACTTTAAATGTTTGTTTACGTTATTTTTATACTTTTCGGAAAAGAGTTAAATTGGTTTTTACTTGGACACTTGGTGGACTTGGTTTTTATATTGTACTTACGCGAAATACGCGTTTGGACATCTAGTTGCGGACATCAGCTTGTTATACAAGGCAATGCTATTGTTCTCTAATATCGATGGCATAGAATTATCAATCAACTCAGCCTGTTGCAGTCCACTGCTGGACATAGGCATCTCCCAGGCTGCGCCACAATATCCTGTCCTCCACCTTCCGCATCCAGTATGCCCCAGCCACCTTCTTTAGGTCGTCCATCCACCTAGCTGGGGGGCGTCCCGCACTACGCTTGCCGATGCGCGGTCTCCACTCCAGGACTCGTCTGCTCCACCGGCCATCGGTCCTTCGACCAACATAGCCAGCTCACTGCCACTTCAGTTTGCTTTCTCTACAAGCTATATCGGTAACTCCGGTTCTTTTTCGGATTATAATTATATCTATTTTCATAGACTCATAACGGTTCAGTTTTTTTACTCTACTTTTAACATTCCAGATTATCGTCATAACAGTTTATAAAATACGTATAAACAAGCCCGAGCACAGCAGCTGCTAAAGGAAGATTGAATTCTAATCTCCGCCGCGTAACGTAGCACAAATAATTTAATGTTTCTATTAACGATCTTAATGTTGTTGCCCGGAGTAGCAATTATCTGTTAATGGATTCTCTAGCACTGTAATTTTCACTAACATATAGGTATGATTAAGGTGGAGAATTTTCTTTGTGATTCCTTTTTTAATACAAACTCATAATGTTATACTTAGTTGAGAATAATATGGTGGTATTTTTAATCAATCAAATTTAATCACGTATTTTTTTTAATGTGTTAATGCTTCTATTTCGCTGTTGCTTGTTTTTGGGTTGTATGGGGTTCATTTGGATGTAAATTGTCTCATTTAACTCACTCCGGTTATCTGCGTTCAATGAAAGTAAGATATAGCACAGTGTGATACGTGTGACTTAAGTAGTCTATTCAATCTATAGCACACATGTCGTAATGTACTATTCCTCAGCATACGAGTACTTCTATTTCGCATTTACATGGTATCTGCCAAGCATTACCTACCCTAACGCATATTTTTTCTGAAGCCTTCCGCTTCCTTACAACTTTCGTGTGCATATTTATTTGTACTACTAAAAGTACCAAGACGTTCACAACCGCCAGTAATATGAGTAGACCGTTTAAGCTCAGCACGCTGTATAGAGCGTGCAAACCAGCCAAAAGTATCTAACCCTTCCTGTAAAGCATCGTTCATGCCACAGGAGGCGTAGAATATTTGGTTTTTTACTCTTTGACAAGCATGATACCGCACCACAGTTTTCTAGAAGTTACAAAGCGAGACATCTGAAGCTCTTAACAACTCCAGTTAAATAATATATTCTAGACATGCGTGTAAGCACGAGTGTGGTGTCGCCACCTGTCGTGTCGCCGCGAACTAGCGCCGAGGATAGCTCCAGTTTCAAACATTCATCACTCTGATTGTTACATGAGTTGCTGTTACATTAGATGGATAGATGCGGTTTAACTCCTAACTTTTGATAACGATATGAATCCCTACATACGAGTATAACATTGGAATTTGATATCTTTCAGGGTTTTGAGGAGTTAATCTATATCTATCTATACTTATAATAAATCTGTAGAAGTGAAAATTCTGTACATTGAAAATATCAAAAAAATAAATGGCAGGGGGTGTTACTAGACCGACACCGAACCCAAAAATGTGATTACAAAAATTTTTGTCTGTCTGTCGGTCTGTCTGTCTGTCTGTTTGTTCAGGCATCACGCCAAAACTACCGGTTCGATTACGATGAAACTTGGTATAATTATTCTTTAATATCCTGGGCACCACACTGGGTACTTTTTATCCCGGAAAAGTATATACAATAAAAAACAAACTTAATTTTGCGGTTCGATCCCTAGACCCGATTACTGCGCCAACCGCAAATAATAAGTTTGTCGTAGGTTACGTCACCCGCAGTGGAGTTCACTAAGGTTATGCTCTAAATGTAGTGCTGAAGGTTGAATTTGGCTTGCACCGTTCGCAGCACACGCGTGGCGCGCGGCCGCTTCGGATCGCTACCGTATATAAGGACATTTATTGAACGGACGTGTCGAGTGGCGAGCGTTCGTTCTTATTTTAACTGCTACTTGCAATTCTAAACCGTGCTTTTCAGTGCGACCTTTTTATTCCTTTTAGTTTTTAGAGTTATTTAGGTTTATTTTTATAAGTCGTAGGTATAGATTTTAATTTTAAAGTATAGGTAGTATATTTGATAGTGTACGTAGTGACCGTAGGTTATGTTATAATACTGTTAGGTAGGATTAGTCATTCGTATAGATATTAGTTATTATGGATTTTGCTTATTTATTGAGTTTAGTTTTCATCAGAAATAGGTTTATTTAGGTAGGTAGGTATTTTATTTTCTGTTATTGAGTTTTTTTTTTTATTAGGTAGGTACTTAGGTAAGGATATCATATAGTACCCTCTTGATCACCACTAATGAGACACAATGGTTTTCTATTGTAATTAGCCACAAAGGGCCCGCGAGATAGATGGCATCCTGGGGAAGCACTGCATACATTTTATCCTGTTGGCACGTTCCCGTGGGATAATTTCCGACATCCACACGGGCGAAGCCGCGGGCAGAAGCTAGTATTAGATATGTAGGTGGGCTTACCTATAAGTATTCGTTGGATGTGGGCAGCATAGAATCGGTCGAAGTGGCGGTGATTGGAGACCTATGTCCAACAGTGGACGACTTCCGGCCGAAATGATGATGATGTAGGTGGGTAGAATGTCAAAACCTTGTGTCAAACCCCTTGAAGCCACATGAACCAATGAGAGAGGAAAAAAAAAAATTAGTATTGGAAAGTGGCTGCCACTGATTTAAGAACTCCAACAATGAAAACGTACTACCCTAATTCATTCATTCAACTCACTTAACTTTGGATATCAACTTATCTGCCTTCATTTGATTCAATTACCCTTGATTCCAGTAGTTTAGTTCCTAGGAGATATCTGCTAACGTCTGCAACATTCGTTTGTGAGAGGCTTCACATATTTACCCCACAAATCGGAGAGAACAAAAAACAATACGAATCTAATGACACCTCATTCGCCCTAATCGGCGTTTAGGCTGAACGTATAGAATAGACTCACATTATTGACGTGTGGAATACATTATTCGTTACTAGGCAATAAAACAAAGGTAATGCCAGGGAACTGAAACATGTACCTAATAATTAACGCTTTTAAACGAGTATAATAAGTGATACATGTTTCGATTCGATACATGTCATGTCTTCGTCTGCTCCGAATGCTTGTCCATTTTCTATCAACTTTGACAATTTTGACTCTTAGCAACACTTCCATTCGGGGCGTAGGCGTATAATCATGGTATCTATTGCGTTAATTGTTTCTCATCATTCTATGTATTGTCTTTGTAAAACTATAGGTACCTACGCAAGTATATAATATCGTAAAAGTTGAAAAACACCCCTAAAAGTTTTGCCAATTACAAGTAGGTACTAATTCATGCTTGACCGATTTATTTATACAGCTGCTCAGAAAGTGGTCAGCTTCTGAAATGTAAGTAGAACTTATAAGCCACACATTACAGTTCTGTTTGGTTCCGAGTGGCTTCCAGTCGTGCCGCCCACAAACTGTAAACTACTAAGCGCGCTCATTAATTGGGTTTCCAGTAGTTTCCACATCCAAATGGAAATCTGGTACAACCCATCCCTGTGTGTATATAATAGGTTTTTAGTCCCTTTTTAAGCTTAATTTTGTTAATTTAGATTGAAATCGGGTTAGTTACTTTGAATTGTGAGAGATATCGTCGTAATATTACATGGGTATATGTGACAATGATTGAGTGTAATTTAAACTCAAAAGTAGTTCCTGAATTTCAGGCAAGCAAAGCCTGACATAAGCTAGTACCTACGTAATATAGATAATATGCTAAAACTCCTGTAAATATAATTGAAAACTTGATTTGAATCACACCCAGTTCACAAAGCTTCACAAAGAAGTTTTATTATTATTTTTCCTTAAAACGTAAAACTTTTCAGTGAAAACTAAATCCACAGGAGACCAGAAGTTTTCTAAAGAACGATAAGGAAGGTAAGTTAACCAAAATTTCTGGGAAGGGGCGACGTAGTGTGCACCGTTTTACGTCATTTAACTTCCAGCTAAGCTTGAAAATACATGGAAAGTTTTTGTACCATGAAATTGAGCCATAGGATGAGGTTGTAGATCTGGGATTTCTAGGAAATTGCCAACATTGATACTTCCTATCCTACTAATATTATAAACGTGTAAGTTTGTATGGATGGATGGATGTTCGTTACTCTTTCACACAAAACTGCTAAACGGATTTGGATGAAATTTGGCACACAGATAGTTTATAACCAGGATTAACATAGGATACTTTTTATCCCGATATTCCCACGGGATCAAAACTTATGCGGGTGAAACCGCCGGACGCAGGTAGTAGATAATATGTTTATCTCGTTTAAGGTAAATAAAAGGATAATGGGTAATACAGGGAGGTAGGGACATCGACGCGCAACCTGTTACCATGATTCTGGCCCGTTCGTCTCGTGGTCGCAAAAACTGCTCAGCGTGGGATCCTGGGTTCGATTTCCGGGTCGTGCTGTGTTATTGAGTTTGTCCATTAGGAATTTCTTAGTACACAGTAACAGCTTGAAGTTTGGAAGTTGGCGGTGTGATACGGCCTCGGAAAGCACTTTAAGCCGTTGGTCCTGCCGGTCGATTCTGTAAAAATCTCACCGTGAAAACTCAAGTGAAGTGAGCTTGATGTGAGTTGTCAGTAGTGTCAATCCCTAGCATTATTTGGAATGACAGCTCACTCCACGCTCACTTCACCTAAGTTTTCACGGTGAGATGGTTACAGAATCGCACTGCTATGCCTGATCTCTCTCCGGTCGTGTAGGATTACCGTCCCATCGGACTATGAGAGTGAGCAAAGAGGGAGTGCACCTGTGTCTGCGCGTACACTTGTGCACTATAATATCACCCGAGCTGAAGGCTAGTTGGCTGCGTTGAGATTTAAATACGGTGTGGGGGAGTTTATTTACATGATTCATTAATTTTAATTTTAACAACCGACAAACATTTAATGCAGGGGGCATTAAATGTTTGTCAGTTGTTAAAATTAAAATAAGCTGTTCCATACATTTTGACCGCGCAGGAAAAATGAACTGTTTCCTACAAAAGTTTTTTTTTTTAATAAACTACGAATAATTTCAACGCAGGTTCCAAAAGTGGTGTGTCAATGTCTCTGTCACCCTGTATAGGACACAACTAGGTAGGTACTGACAATGTTTTTCTAGTTTTGTTCAAAACGAGGCTTTTTAGGGTTCCGTACCTTGAAAGGAAAAAACGGAACCCTTATAGGATCACTTTGTTGTCCGTCCGTCTGTCTGTCAAGACCACTTTTCTCAGGAATGCGTGGAGATATCAAGCTGAAATTTATATCAAATACTCAGGTCTACTGACTCTTGGAGCTGTGAAAAAATTCTTCTAAACTAACGCAATCAAAAGATACAGCCGTTTATGCCGTAAATTTTCGACACTCGCAAGGGAATCAAAACCTACAGGGTACTTACTTCCCGTGAACTCAGAATCTTGAAATTTGGCACGAAGCAACGTCTTATAGCACACATAAAGGAAAAATTGCGAATACCGTAAATTTTTGGTTACATACCTACAAATTTATACGGAACCCTCGGTGCGCGAGTCTGACTCGCACTTGACCGGTTTTTTTTAAGCTTTTGACTACGTATATTTTGTTTTTTTTTGTAATGTGCGTTTTTCTTTCTTTCGAAATACAAAAATAACACAAAGTTACCATTACAAATTTAAAAAAATGATATCTTAAATGGAAAACAAAGGAAGTAGGATCTTTAAATTCAATCGGAAAAACTCAAACCAGCAAAAACTAGTTGAGACTAGCTGATATTTATTATTCATTAATCCAGTACTGTAGTGGAATATTTATTATTTATACCGTCCAATGTTAGTAAATTAGAAACGTATTTTTTTCCGACAAAATTGTATAAACGCTGCATTTAGCTATTAACGGCTACCTGATGGGCACGTGGGGCGGCGGAGGCGGCCGCCGCTGCTGTGGGTGTCGCCCACAGAAATCTTAATAATAAGGCAATTGCCTTATTATTAAGATTTCTGTGGTGTGGCCGGTCGCACCAACCTGCTGCAGCACGCGCCGCTGACGCGCGCGCTGGTTACACTCAATACGATGTCACAACAGATTGACTGTAGAGTGAATTCACACGGGCCGCTTTTTGTATAATTACTCTTGGTTGTTCATATGATTTTGCTAGTTATTGCACCTATGTTATTAGTAATAATTGTATCCTTTAAAAAAATGTAGTAAGTATATGTATTAATATAAAGACTGTTCGAGTCATTTAACAGCGTTACAGACAATTACAGAAAGATGCAGATTTTAATCAAAATGCCGTAGACTGAGAAATGCTTAACACCTGGTTTGAATGTTTGACCTGAGACATGGTTAGTCATTTAAAGATCGGTACGCTGCGCTTTGCCTGGCCTATACCAGGTAAATCGCAGCGTGGTGATGATTTTGCTATCTTACAAAAACAAACACTGCAGGCGTTAGAATAGAAAACAGATAAATCTTCACGCGCCGTGTGGCCAAGTGTTTATGTTTGTGAGGTGATCACGCATCCGCGATTTAGGAGACATCCTACAGCAAAGCATCACAAACAAATAAAAATCCCCAACTATGTGTACCTACGCAGAACTATTGACACGTTCGAATTCATACAGCCACCGACCCAGCGAAGGTCAAACTTTCCAAGATTTGTGGAGAGGTTCCAGAGTCTGGTTCACTGGTATTTACACAGGGCAGGTCAACATGGCGACGAAGGTCCATAATTGAATTTGTGAGGGTCGCGATAAGCTTCAAGTGGAGACAGTTAACATCACGAGGAACGCCATAGTCAGAGGACCTTAATCCGCAATTAGGGTAATTTGATCATGCTCTTATTAACTTATGACCGACGTAAATAATATTTTATGAGATTTGCATAATCAGAATTATGTTTTAATTATGCAATACGGGGTTAACTGGCTGGAATTTCATAAACTTCGTACAAAAATAGAAGAAAAAATCGTGCTGTTGTCAACTTTTCATAAATATTTTGTATGTAAATAACAAATATAAATAGGCCAATGCAGTTGAAAACCGGCTGTTATGATAAAAGGTCCTCCTACTCACATTATCTTCATAGTCAAAACGTAAAACATACCTACTTCTTGTACCTGTACGGTCTACCAATGTTCATTATTGTTAGCATTATTTGCTGATAAAATATACCACCGCTGGATTTTGTCTCATTTCTTCTGTCCCATAATTTTCTGAACCAATTCCCTCCTAAGATTTTCTTAACACCATGTAAACGTCTTCAGAATATCAGCCTCTAGAGACTACAATATACGGCTGAGAGGAATAATACTCTATAATTCTATGAAAATATGTAGATAATAGAGCATAACTGCTGGAAGAAAAAGGCTTCCTTTTCTGCCTTTATGACAACAATCTCACCAGTTTTATATGTATATATTTTGCATGATCCAACAATTTTTAAATATGTACAGTCAGCGTCAATAATATCGGGACGAACAGACTATTCAAAATGATCTAAGCAACTATGAAAATGAAATATTAACTCAATGACACAAGGAATATTTCAGAATGAAGACAGTACACGACAACTGTCATTCTGACAAGAACTTTATCCAATTGAGACAAAGTTTAATTTTCTTAGTTGTTGAGATCATTTTGAACAGTCTGTTCGTCCCGATATTATTGACGCTGACTGTACATATATCCATTTTACTACATTTTTGAAAACTATTGCTCCATGTAAAATACTGGTATTTAGCTGCAAATCAAATCAAATCAAAAGTCATTTATTCAAATTAGGCGAGAATCAGCACTTTTCGAACGTCGAAATTACAAAAGACAGTCCCCAAAAACGCCCGCCATTCACCAAATCCTAGTACTATTGCATCTGGTAAGACTGGCAGCCGACCCCGACATGTTGAGAAACGGTTAGGCAGATGATTGTACCTACCTAACGTAGTGCCCTTATTGCCCAGTGACCGAAAATACAATATTAAAGTTATTAAAATATTGAATCATTTTTTTTTTTAATTATTAGGTATTTCAGTTATGGACTTTTCTACATAGGTGGCAGACGCTTTCCAGCATGATGAACAGGAAATATCTTATTAAACTTCGCGTCTGGCGGAGATGAAGCGAATGAATTCGTAGAAATTTTCTCAATAATTAGGTTTACATACAAAATGTAAAAAATTGGATTTGGAAACTCGATTTTCTTTCGTTTTTACGTCAATACATTCTATGTATTGACGTAAATACGTACGACGTTATTATAGCCCAAATAAATGGAGGGCTGATTTTTCCATCGCCGGATAACTTTTATTCGAGGAATGAAATTGACGTTTGACAGTTTTTGTATGAAATAACTGTCAAAATTTCAAAATTATTACTCTAATAAAGTTATCAAATGATAGAAAATTGGCCCTTAAATATTTACTTACCTACAGTTTAAGTTTATTAGTTATTTACATGTTCTCTTTGTATTCATAAAAGAAAAAAAAAACAGTCGTAAAATAATTACTTCATCACAAAAAAAAAAACCAATAGAAAATACAATGTTATTTTCTAAAATAGAAAGTTTACAAACAAAAGTTTTCACTTTTAGCAGATTGTTGTTCTTACCATCGTATTTTAGTTTCGTCTTGTCTCTCAACAAATCAGAACTTTTCTATTTAGAAGAAGCAAACTTCAACCAAACTGTTGTTGTACTGTTCAATATTGAAAAGCAGAAAATTTAAATCAAACTCTTTTATCGAAACTTTTAACATTTATTTGCGGTTTAATAAAAGGTCTGAAATTCTCTGTGACACGTCCCACTTAATCGTGTAAATATTTATAGAACATATTTTGGGAAAATTTATTACGTTTTTCGATATCTTTGTCCTGTACAAATCTTCTAAAAGTATTTGCTCAGTGATCCTACAAGATTATGCTATGGAAATACTTGCGCTTGCATAAATGTATTCGGAATTATTCATTCGGTCCAATTCGTTCACTTTGTGTGGAGTGGCCGGAGATTTATGTCGTTGGAACTTCAACTTAGTAACGTACGGTCGCCGCGACCGACCGCTCTCTGCCTGAATAAATCAAATTCTACCCTCTATCTACGTGTGTTCTCACGTCTCAATCCACGATGTATGGCGACATATCTGGGAAAATCAATAACTCGAATGTAATTCGCGTCGCCTAAGTAGTTAGCCACATAAATAGAACAGCTCACAAAATTGAATCATACTGATTTCACTTCAATACTATTTTTTACAATGAATAATCTAATCTAAAGCCCTGATGGAAATAAAAGTCATTCTAGCGATGTAAAGGCTAGGAATAAATGAGCAAAAGTGCGGTAATTTTTAAGTAAAATTCAATTTTAAATCCTCTTGTCAAAACTGTCTAAAATCTTGCGTCGTACTACATACTTATAGGTAGTACCTATAAAAAGGCACATAACGTACAATTTTACACGGAAATAATGAAGCTAATGAAGATTGGTAGCTAGGTAAAGGCCGTACTTCCCAGAGTCGTTATTTCTCGTGGAAATCGTAATTAAAATGAATCTCTTCAGGACAAAGCTTTCGGACACGAAAAGTTAAAAAGGAGAGAAAGCTTTAAGATTTTTTGGCCCCACGTCTAATCAATTTATTTTGCAATGAAAGCGATTTCCGTCCTCACTAAATGTAGGTTACGTCTCCGTAAAATGTTTGTTTAAATAAACTCTGTTCGAAGTTTAATGAACTCTATTTAAAACGGTAGGTAAATTAAAGTTTATTTAATGGTACATTAGCTATGTGTTTATTTTCATAAATTTCTATCTTCGCGACTTCATATTGTATTGTTTTGATTTTAGTCAGCGATGGCGGAGGAAGGAACTGAATAATAAAACTTGAGTTGTTTCAAAGAGAATTACACCGCCGGAGCCGCTGTATAACATAACACAAGGGCAACCATAGATAATATTATGTTAGGATACTTTGACAAACTGTTGTAAATGGTACAGTTCTCGTGTACCATTTACAACAGTTTGGAGAATAAAGGATATGTCGCCATGGGTCGCGCTCATTTTGTAGGGAAATTACGGCCATGACATTTTGATACCGATATTAGGGACAATGTGCGCCTATATGTACCTACCTAGAGTAGGGCGCACGTCAGTTGTAGCAAAACCAGTATAGGCTGAACTCTTATTCTATTGAAACTTCGTACTGCGAAAGTGCTAAAATATGTTGAGATTCAAGTAAAACTATCACTTTGTTTAAATGAGAACAATTCTCGTAATTTTAAGAACGTTCACAGTCTGATCTCTGTCTCAATCGGTCAAAAATATCTCGAATTTCCCTACATTTTTGACAAGTTTTTGACATTGATTGTCGCTGAGATGGGATAAGTCGCTATCTCATCTCAGATTTTGAAAGTTTTTAACTGCGGGAATTGGCCTTCAGTTTGAGGCTCATTTAAATGAAAACCGGTCAAGTGCGAGTCGGACTCGCGCACCGAGGGTTCCGTACAAATTTGTAGGTATGCAACTGCAACTACACATTTACGGTTTTCGGATTTTTACCTTTACTTGTGCTACATGACATTGCTTCTTGCCAAATTTCATGGTTCTAGGTCAACGGGAAGTAACCTATAGGTTTTGATTCCCTTGCGAGTGTCAAGATATGCGAAATAAACGGAACATAAACGCCCGTATCTTTTGATTGCGTTTACTTAGAGCTTTGAATTAATCACTGCTTCAAAGAGTATTTGGTATTAATTTCAACTTGATAACTCCACGATTTCCTGAGAAAAAGGGTCTTCAGACGGACGGACAGACAGACGGACAACGAAGTGGTCTTGTAAGGGTACCGTTTCTGCTTCTGAGGTACGGGACCCTAAAAAAGCACTTTCCAACGAATTGATTAATAACAATACAATAATATTCATGTAAACCATGCTATAATTTGTCTAGTCGATCAGTATTAGTCGCAATGAATCCGCGACCTGATCAAATCTCCGTGATCTGCTAACTCATAATGTTCCTTTCATCTTGCACCGAAACATTTTGATTCACGTTCGGTTTGAGAGAATTTACAATATGCGCTCCATTTACTCATGTAATGACAGCTTGTTAATATATACTAACTATACTTTAACAATATGTTTCTTGTATCAATCGCGTTTAATCGAAGATACTGTGTTTATCTCTTTGTGTTAAACATTACCTTCACACGGATTTTCCTATATTTTTATTGAGAGTAATGCCATCGGTTGTATTTTACTTTTCATGCGGATCAAAGCTAAACGGAATATGAATTATTTGCAGCAAGTCTTTATTTACGAAATATGTACAAGATTATTTTTATGCACAGACGCCAGCACATCAAGCTACTAAAATCTGTCAAATTTCTTTAATAGATTTTCAACTTTGTCACTGAAGCATTTAGGTTCAAGGTTGATTGGGATAATTTGACAGTTTCGGGTATAGCTTGACCTGCTGACGTCTGTACCAAGTATTTATTTATTAATATATTTCAGGGTCTCAGTGTATAAATAATTTATAATATATACTGAATAGTATGACCAGTGGTGGCCTAATGCTATCGGCCCGATTTACAAGTTCTAGGTCGTGAGTTCAAAACCAAGCAGCCACTTTACATTTTGTATTGAATTTCATCACCGATGCTCTCAGAATGGTGAAGGAAACCATCGTGAGGAAACCGGCAAGTTTTAGAACCAAAAATTCAAAGATATGTGATATCCACTATCCTACACTGAGCCCGACAGCGTGGTGTATGTGACCACTCCCTCACACAGACAGGAGGCCAGCATAGCCTGATTATGCTATGTTACTGAACAGAAACTAGTTGATGAATAAAGCTAGCTTTTTTACATTTGTGTTTACACCACAAACCGTCTTACTTTGTTAGAACTTCCTTGCTCCGGAATCGTGAGAACATTGAACCATGCACTCAGGCTTACACACGCACACATACACTATTGTCATATCGACACTAACTTGTTTTCTCAACACCTAGCTTTCCAGAGGTGCTAAGACTACATTTTTATCTCCAACGTATAAAAAGTTGTCTCATTCCTGCGTACAGTCAGCAAGACTGATAAGTAACCAAAATTAAGGCTTTATTTTTTATTGAGTCCGTGCTAATTTTAAAAACACAAGGCACAAAGCACAATAGGATTTATACAGGACAAAAAAATAACCATTGCGCAAGCTGTAACCATGGATTCAGCATATGATTGTAGACCTAGAAAAAATAACCAGTGCGCAAACTTTTTGATATCCGACGAAAAATGATTACCTACGCTGGGGTAGCGTAAACATTTTTCGTCGGATATCAAAAAGTTTGCGCACTGAGTATTTTTTTCCTGCAGTACTCGAAAGTAAATAAGGCACGTCGAGTATTAGGAAAAAGTTCAGATTTCTAGAGCGTCGTCTTCTCGTCGGCTCTTATACCAAGTGTCTCTGACTCTTTCTGAAGCTTGATGATATTTACGCCCCGGTACTGTATACAGGATGGCAGGAACATTGACGCGCAAACTTTAACTATGGATTCAGTACACGATTCTGAACCCCTGTAATTATCGTCGGTTACTTAAAAAAAAAAATTGCTGTTCTAAACATTATGACTGCGTAAGTATTGCACTTTTTTATGTCACAGCAGCTTGTTTTTGATATGCATGAATGAAATGCACCGATCCCAGCGTGGTTATCCAGACTCGATTAATCAAATGAACCACAAGATTCGCACTAGCCCCTGTTGCCTCATGTTTCATGGTGCTACAGAGGCTAATAGCAGATTGTTATTGATATGCGACTAAAAAATTACTATTCTAGAGGGTCTGGAATAAAGTACCTACTGAATTCATGGTTATAGTTTGTGCGTCGATATCTCTACCAGCCTGTATAGCTACCAGGTTATTTATCTCATTTGTTCACTGTACCTACATAGAAGTAGAAGTAGTGCAGACAACTGTAAACCTCAAATGAACCTGAAACCTTTAGTACCCTGTGTTACTAGCATGATATTATTATCTCTATATTTTTATGCCCACATTGTTGTTGCCAAATCCATGCTCAAGGTAAATTGTATTAAGAAATCGATATGGGCTCAGTGCAATAACAGATTTCTTGTGTACAACCAGATTTGGAACGAAGATAATTCTTCTTTATAGTAGCGCTGTTTCAGGATAAGTATCCTAGTTTGTAAAACATGGTTATAGTATTCCCATAGGTTAGTAAAACAATAGTGTTGGGAAGTTTGTGATTGCTTCCTGGAGAAGAATCGTAATTTTCTTTATTGGTTTTTTTTTGAGTTTGGTTTTATTGCGAAGATGTTTAATATCCTTTACATAATTATAATATAACATTAAACTATTGCCATCAACCGGGTACAAATCCAGACTCCGGGCTGCCTCTGAAAAATTCCAGATGGAAAATCCGAATAAACTTTGCCCGATCCAGGAATCGAACCCAGGACCTATTGCTCAGGACTAGAGCTTGTCACCACTAGAAACGAGGCAGTACAGGCAGTAGTATAATGACGAGTTATAGAAAAGAAAATCTACTCAAATAATAATAATAATATCCCTGGACATTTCACACAGCGCCATCTAGTCCCAAGCTAAGCAACCTAATGCTTGTGTTATGGTAACAAGATGGCTGATAAACTACTTATATACATTTTTTTTTTGTAAATACATACATATTATAGATAGAAAAACACCCTGACTCGGAACAAATACATGTAGGTCATACAAATATTTGTTCCGTGCGGGAATCGAACCCGCGACACGCAGCGCAGCAGTCAAACGCTTAAACACTGCGCCAACCGTGCCGTCAAACCGACTAAAATAGAACCGACTAAAAACCTTGAAAATTTTACTGCCGGCCATTAGAGCTATCCTTCACCAATTCCCGTAGAGACCACTCTGGGCCACTATATAAACGAACTCACGGAATATAGTAATAAAATAAAGGGGACACCGGACAGCTGCGTGTGTAGTTGGTTTACGACAAGCAATCGCGTTATTTTTCCTTTTCACGGTTTTCAAGGCTTGAAACTCGACTAAAACCCAAAAGCAACAGTTTTAATTTAAAAATATTACCTTTACTCAGGGAGTATTTTAATCATTTTTAAAAACAGTGTTGGCGAAAAATAGGTGGGCGATATAATGTGGGTATTTTTTAGCAGACCCCGGGAGCTGCAGATGACCAACGTATAGGGTAGGTACATATAATTATGATTCAGCTTGTGAGGGCAGTGGTATTATACTTGGTTTTATATTTGTGCGTAAAGTTAATAATGTGGTACCCACATGATCCTGAAACCTGGAATAGGGACAGACATTAATCTCTTATGGTTAAAGACTAAAGTGTCGTGCCATCACACTCGCTATTATATATAGCAATTCTCTCTTATTATATCTTAGATTACAAGTATAAGTACTGGGTTACTAGGTTTTTGAAGAAATTAATACCCAAGGGCAGAAAAGCGATACCTTATTCCCACCAAGACACAGAATAATCAAGTCCTTACATGTCATTATTATCAGCAACGTATTTCCCCTTGAATCGACTCCTCGAGGCACGCGGGTGTAATGACCACCTCCTCCGGATTTATATGGGGGGCCATAAAACCTACATTCTTATTCATGTTCATGTTTATGGTCATTGATATGGGCCCATATAAATGGAGATGACTTTGAACGGGACATAAAACGTCTATAGGCAACTGGGCAGACGTACTGTTGCCTAGCTCTGTAGAATTTCGTGTTAACTTGTCTATTTTTAGAAGTACCTAAAATACGTAGGTATTAACATTCATGGCAAAATACCTATTGAAAGAAAATACTTTGGCTATAAATAATGGCGTTGGAGGAAAATCCGTGTAATGGGGGACCGTCCCTCCGGCAAATTATTTTTGTGTGAATGAGTTTATAGAAAGTCGTTATGTCCTACCTTGTATATTTATCTATCTACCCTTTACACCCAACTATAAAGCTTTCCAAGGTAATATAAAGTACGAAGTACTTAGGTAGGGTCAGATGCATAGGTACTCGCAACTGGCGTGCGAATATGACCAGATGTATGGAAGTAAATAAAGCAAAAGAGTATGTAAGGTTCGTAGCAGGTGGCGTTCTGTAGCTTCTGCCTACCCCCATGGGAACAAGGCGTGAGATTAAGTATACATATGTGTGTACTTTAAGTAAGGATTTCTTCCACCATAGATACAGCTCTTAGTTTTTAACATTTCCCAGGTCTAGCGTAGCCACGAATTAAAATTCCGTACAACGTTTTAAATGGATAGCCGGTATAAGCTATCCATTTAAAACGTTGTTCATTCTATTCAAAATACGAGACTACATTTTATCATTTGAATGCATTACACGGAAAATACTTTAAAATTTTACAATACAGAGTACACGGTAGCTAAATGCAAATGTTTGTACGTATTTAATAAAAGATGACTTGTTCGCCGCCTGGGTGAGCGCGGCCCGGCGCTTCTACGCAGCGTAAACTAACAAATTGCTGTGTCTGCCTTCGAACCTCTTCAGTATTCTCAAGTTAATGTCTTGAAAAGGAGCTTGAAAATTTCCCCAACAGTCGTCAAACTTTGTCCACTATATTTATAGACGATATTTCTCGGTGGGACCGTCAATTATCGTCGGGAAATTTTCATCTAAGTATTACTTTTGCGAATGAATGCAAAAATATTTTTCATGCTCTCTTATAGGTTTTTGCGTACCTTTTAATAAATGATTTGGAGAGGGGTGCTTATTAAAATGTTTACGATTTGAACTGTATACACTGTAGGGATATAATGTACGTACGTATAATACTCAGCGAATTTATTCTTGGTGACGCACGGCTGTTCGCGTGATACAGAGAAGTGTGAACTTCAGTCGCGAATAATAAACTGCAGTCGTAATTGGTCGCACCCTCACACATAAACTACTAGAACACATAAATCAAACATTACCGAAGTAATAATAGCTAATATAGCTAAAACACTTAATATAATTGGGTACCCAGGGAAAAGTTTAGAATTCATTATAATTTAATTTATTTTTAACCATGCCAATCTTAAAATGGTTGAGACCGTGGACTTTGTTGTCGTGCTTGTAATATGACTTTGTTCGATGTGAAATTAATTATTATGACTACCGAGCTCAATCAAAGTCTCACGTAACGTTCTTTAATTAAAACCCCCCTTCATCATTATCATCAGCCTATAGCAGTCCACTGCTGGACATAAGTCTCTCCTATTGCACGCCATTCAACTCGATGTTTGGCAACTCTCATCCAGCTGCTACCAGCCGTTCTGCGAAAATCGTCAAAATCCCATGATAGTCAAAATCCCTAGATGTTTTGTTTAAGCATAGCATTGATCTCAGTACAGAAATTCGAGAAAATACCTGCAGCCCATTTAGTTTTTCCCGAAATACCTTAGAGGAATGCTTAGGTATTTACGAAACTCGCGTGAAATCGTACCTTTATTAGTACGGGCTCTCTTGAGTTGGTGTAATCAGAGAGTTAATATTATTCCTCATAACATGCGCTTGATTTGTCTTTTTTATATAGTCTTAGTACCTACCTAAAACTTTGCCAGAATGTCAGGCGAGCAAATGTTTAATTTTAAGATGATACAACTTTATTTCTGTGGAAGTCATTTGTAGATCTTTGACATTTGTTACGGGTAGTCAGAAGCCCTAGTCTGACAACCAGTCTGTGGACAACACGGTTAGCGCAGTGGCTGAGCGATCGGACTGCTGCGCTGCGTGTCGCGGGTTCAATTCCCGCACAGAACAAATATTTAATTTTGTAAGTCCTACATGTATTTGTTCTGAGTCTGGGTGTTTTTCTATCTATAATATGTATGTATTTAGAAAAAAAAATGTATATAAGTAGTTTATCAGCCATCTTGTTACCAAAACACAAGCATTAGGTTGCTTAGCTTGGGACTAGATGGCGCTGTGTGAAATGTCCAGGGATATTAGTCTTACCAAGGGGTATTGTATTACCCAGGAATTGGGTTGTTGAGGTCTGATGGGCAGCCGCTCCATCTAAAATACTGGTATTCAGTTGCATCCGGTTGCACTAGAAACTGACCCCCACATAGTTGGGAAAAAGCTACGCAGATAACGATGACAATACAAGTTTATTTTGTCAATAGACAGACCAAAGGATAGTTTTGTTAATAGTACTGAAGAAAGATTATTATTCCGAACGTGACTTTTTTATAGACTTCGAGGTAGAATCGAAAGCACTACTCTAACTTAACAATGTTAAATATTCCTGTAATGATTTAACTGCAAAGTTTACATTTATTATTTAATTTTATGGGCGTCCATAAATGGCATCTATTAATGTTTTACGTGTCAGCGCATAAATATTTTTTTACGAAATAAGTACTTCATATTTATACACGAGTGCTTGAACTTTTTTTAAATGTATTTTATGTGATTGCACATAATAACTAGTGAACATTATTGAGACAATGTTTAGAATCAATAATGGACCTATTTTAGTATACCGTGCTTTTACGTGCAATTATTACTGATGTAGGTACGTCTGTCTGTCAGTCGTGTTCATTGAAACTATTTTCAAGAAAGCATAGCTGTAAAAATATTAACCAGACAGGAAAACTTTTCAGCCGATAAGGCTTCTTTTAATGCTTGAAGGTCTGATGTAGATAACTCAATTTAATTTAAAAAAAAAACGAAGAACAACAACTAAGTTCCCATGACGAAAATTAAAAAAAAAATACTTACTGTTTACGTTTACCCTCGAAAGCCACGAAAAAGACACCGATTGGAAAATTTTCGCAGCCGCCATCTTGTATTTTCTTTCTGACCTCACTATTGGGTTCAGCACCTTCGAAAACCACGAAGACTATCTCTCTCTCTCTCTCTTCTTCATAACGCTTTTTTGTTACGTGACGATTTCTACCAGTTTACTCTTACCGCATGCCTCGTCAAAGAACTTCGTTCCTAAACATAATTATGATAAATCTACACAAGTATTTTGAAGCCGTTCGATATTGTTAATCCTATTTATTGTGCTGAGAAACTCGATAGCTGTAATTAAATAAACAATCAGAAAGATAACAGAGACGGAACGCAGAAGTTTAATTAATAACCGCCAGTTTATTTTGTTGTGGAATTTATTTTATTAACCCCCGACGCAAAAACGACGGGGTGTTATAAGTTTTACGCATCGGGGAGGGTGTGTGTGAATGTCTGTGGCATCGTAGCTCCCGAACGGATGAACCGATTTTGATTTTGTTTTTTTTTTGTTTGAAAGGTGAATTAGTCGGGAGTGTTCTAAGCTATGTTTGACTAAAATCTATCCAAGATGGCCGCCGCCACAAAATGGCGGATTACATATTTTTTCACAACTCCCTCAATATGGGTATCAAATGAAAGCGCTTGACTAGTAGAATACTATGACAAATTACAAATCCAAGTTGTCGCGTCGTCGGGGGATCGTGTATGTAACAGAACGTTAGGCTAGTAATTAGAGCGGTCTATACTATTTTTATTATTTTGTGTCGGGGGTTTTTAAATTTTTAACGTCATGGAAATCTCGTTCCTAGCTTTGGAATGAAGTGTGTGTGAGTCAAAAAAACATCTGTCAACTATGTTCGGGTCGGCTTCCAGTCTAACCGGATGCAGCTGAATACCAGTATTTTACATAGAGCTGGGAACTGGGTTGTGGAGTTCAGATAGGCAGTCGCCTATCTGAACTCCACAACCCAGTTACTGGGTAATACTGGTTATCAGATTTTCGAGCTTCGGACGACCCGTAACGACTAAAAGGTCTACGAATGACAGCCGGGACAAACGGCGTCTTCGTATGTAAAGATGGTCCACCCCTAATCGCCGCAGCAGACGCCCTGGACGTCGGGAGACAACAGCCGACTCCCGGCCACCGTAAGCGCGGGATAGCGGGCGGCGATGAATGGGCATCTCTGCCACCCGGTAAGGACCAGGCCCGGGTTGACGGCGCGTTGTGTTCCACGCGCGCCTGAAGGAATACGGGTGGGTTTTAGTCAGTAAAAGTCAGACACGCCAAGCCCTCCCGCTCCGCCCAGAATGGAAGTAGTCATTGATGATTTCCCACCAAAAAAAAAAAAGGGTTCGAACTATAAAATAATAAATTAATATTTTGGAAATCTGCCAGAATATTTCAAGAAATCTTGTAACATAATGTACATACTCACAGTTATCTTCATTCATTCCTCCAGGTCAGAATAAGCATTCTGTTACCGTTAGGCGCTGATATGATTATTTCTCACGACACGTTTTATCCACAATCAGTACACAGACACAGCTCCAACTTTAACATGAGACTACGACGATTTAGTGACATCCAAGAGTTGGTAATTTCGCCCACATTGATGGATATCATTTTTCCTATAAACACTATACTTCTAATACAAAATAACTATAGATTTTAAGATTTTATTGTATTTTATTAATAATATATTTTATTATGACAGCTTTGACAACGACGTTTAATACGTCGTCATGGCAACGTTCCCTTCAAATCCTTACCGGCCTGTATCTTTTTAGCTGAATATACATGCAAACTTAGGCATAATTATCACTAGCCATTTTCATAACTCAAATTCGTATTTTCTACATGATGTTATTCTACGAGTTGACTTAATAGATCCACGCAATGCAAGGATCAGTTCGGGTTTCGCCTCTAAAGCGAATACTACAAGGAGCCTGATACTCCAGGGCTACCTATCCCGGGAATACCCAGCGTACCTCTCCGTTCCGGTACCTGACGGACCTGGCCTACGCCTCCGTCCTCCGTCCTCCGTGAAGTCCTCCTACATATATCTATTGGGCCGCGCCTCATCCGAGGGCCGCCTCACCTGGCGGGCTGACAGCGTCCCCACCGTGCCTCTCTCTCCTGCTGCCGTGCTGCGTCCTGGCCTGCTGCGTGTGCCTTCCTACGGGTGTCCTCCGTGCCGCACAAGCACCAGCACCTGCCCTCACCTGCACCTGCACTTGCCCCTGCACCTGCACCTATACCTGCTCCTGCACCTGGACCTGCAGCTGTACCTAGACCTGTCGCCAGCACCTGCGTCGCGTCTACCTCCTCAGCTCCAACTGTATCTCCACCTTAGCCTCCTCAACCCACCATACACCCCACCTCCACACACTACATCCCACTCTTCAATCCATCTCCATCCTTTTTTTGTAAATATATATCTTTAATTGTTTTCTACCTCCCTTACTTTAATTTCATTTTATCCCTTAACTTTAAAGCTTAGCTTTCCTGGTCGCTACACGACAATCTTTGTACCTTTATTTCGGAACAGTGAGTTTGGAATGCAAACATAATTATGTTGGCTACACAATACATCAGCCGTAGCAACCCCTCAGGCTACTAACACTAGAGGCCTATCAGGCTACAGATAGACATTACTGACAAATCACAGATCTACCGTTAGAAGTCTACATAAGATGAGCATACACTGTCAGTCCGTACGTCTACAAACAATGATCGACATCCAACATCACTAACTGAACGTCGCTTATTAGCTGAACATCGACCGACACAACTATGTGTATTTTGCTCTTGTTGCTAGTTGAAGTGTAGTAAGCTAAAATCAGTGCCGTCTGGCCGCAGTGCCCACAGCTGGCCGCAAACTGTTAACTATTCCTAAGTTACCACGATGGAATCTGCTTGGTATCCCCGAGCCATCGATTCCCGAACGTATCTAAGTATCAAATTGATAAAACCGGTGCTCAGACGTGTGTTAGCTCTACAGTGAGGTTGTGGAAATATATTAGCTAGCCTTCGATCAATAATAGTACTAGATTAAGGATCAGGAACAAAAATCAGTCGCTCAAGTGGCCACGTTTGCACACACGTAAACATCTACAGTTCTTAGAAAAAAGTTTAATTATATTAACTACTTTAGTATATTATAAACCTTAATGCTTAAACATAAAGTTTAATTACCATTGCAAAATATATTTAAAATGTCGCTTGAAAATTAAATCATTCTATTTTTAAAGTTTTAAAGTCTAAGTAATAAGGTTAAAACATACTAATTTGAAATAAGACCACAAAAGTATTTGTGGTCTTATTTTTCGGGCCGTTTTTAAAGCGCGTATCGGGAATCTAGTACCTACTATTGATCAAAGTAGCTAGCAATAAATTGTAGCCTTATCTTTTTTAAATAGATATTGATTCAGTTGTTATTTTAAAAGGGAGTCATCATATTATATTCAAACAGTATATTCAATTTTAATATCACCTTTTCCATATGATATTTGCCTCCGTTTATCTTTTTGTCTGCTTTTCTTCCTAAAACATAAATAAACTTATTATTTTCCTGTGAAAATTTAAATAATGTGTGAATAAATATGTCATTTAGTAGCATAGGTACTAATTAAACTTAGGTACATTGTTACGAAAACATAAACAACATACCTACTATGTACAACGCAGTTAGTTGTCCCGAATATTTATCAAGAGAACCGCAATGTATTGTCGTAGAAGCAACAAACAGCGGATAACAACGTTTGACGTGGAGCACAAACACCCCTGGTATTTAGTTTGTTTTGAAAGACGAACAGTTTTCATTGGGACCGGGAGTGCTCCCCGGTTTAAGAGCGAGCTTACGGCCGTTAAACTAGCGTTTTGATGCGGATACATTTTATTTTGATGACGCAAACGTACGGGTACAGGTAAGGACATCCGGTTTTCGCTAATGGACCTGCGGAAAGAGTCCACTATTAAGTTACGGTCGAAATAAGCTTTAGCAGATTAACATTGTCCCTGGCTCGAAAGTGTTCCGTATACTAAACTTCTTTTCTCGGCAATATAAATAGATCTATTTTATACGCCAGTACAGCAATCAAATTACTCCAAAATCTAAAGTCAGAATGCGTCTTTGCATATTATGCACTTTCTTTGTACTTTAAAAGAATCTAAAGTGGTCACTTTAGATCGGATAATACCAAAATACCTACCTCAAATATATTAAAAGAGCACACAGGTGAATACATACTGAATACAAGGCGTATATCATTCTCGTTGATGTAAGTATGCACTTCCAAATAATGATGACACAATTTTTGGCGGTTTCATATTATTTTGGCGTATGCATTTTAAAAATACCTACTATTGCATGCTCTACAATCATAGCAATGTTAGAAAAATTGTTAATAGTCAGTGGTATAGTCTTTTGTCCCGTGATATTGTATTTTATTTATTAAATCGTGGCACTAACTGTAGTAACCTCGTTTCGAACAATGCTCACGAAATACTGAACGGAGGCATGAAAGGCTTCCGTGTTTGTATGCTTTTGCTGCAATAGATACACTCTATTGTTATATAAATTGTGTACAAACTTTATCGAAGTACATTAGGATCATGTCGTCGTATCTGCTTCGCTGCTCTTACCAGCAGACTTTATGGCCTTAAGCTCACAATAGTTGATTGAACCTATGTTCTTCCTCTTCATTGACTCTTTAAATTAAAACTCGTTCCAACAATATTACGTTTGGTAAACGTTTTTGTATAGACGAAGCTCAGCGTTTGATTAAGCTCGCCAGAGTGCGGACTCAGCATTTTTGTTTCAGTGTAAGCGAAAATACTCATTTTCACTGTGAAACATTTCCATTATGAGGGTTTTAAAACTGGCGTATTTGTGTCACTGAAAAAGGAAATTGTTTTAACATGATTATTTTCCATTGAAATAATTACGTAGACCAACACTGGCTTGTGTCTTTAGACGATAATTAAATGGTGTAGGAGTTCGTGCTTGATATAATAACAGACGAGATTAGCCACACTATTTATCGAATCGATATCCAATCGAGTTTTGTGTCGGACAGTGAGCGCCGGGGCTGGGAACTCGGAGGCAGGGTGGCAGCAAGGACGGCACGTTGGCGTGAAATCCGTCGCCTTGCGAGCTCTCCAACCGCTCCCTGGGGCCGAGTCGATCTGTTACAACAAATAATACGCCAGACGGCGATCCGTTAAACCACTTTTCAATTTTCCAATAATTGTTTTAAATCGTCTCTATAAATATTGTTGATATTGCGTTATTAACCGTCGTTTCAAGCAATACGATTTCAAATACTCACACAAAAATGATAGAACAGTCAGATATTCAAACGATTTCTTATCAGAGAGATATTATGAAACATAAATATGAATTTTCAATGAATATAAATATTACGTCAATTCTAAGACATTCTCAATTACCCGGTAAGTGCCTTGAAATACATACAAATCGACTTATGTTAAACAAATCAACCGAATCTTGTATCTCTCATGAATGTATGAAAAACGTTAAGCAAGGGGACTTGGGTAGCGGGACCATCCGAAAGGGTTTACCGCTGCCCTGGAACATAAAGGGCTAAGGAAGGAACACGGGTGGGTTTTAGTCAGTAAAAGTCTGACACTCCCTTCTGCTCCACCCAGAGCGGGAGGAGTCATTTGATGATTTCCCATCCTCAAAAAAAAAAAAAAAAAAAAAAAAGGGGACTTCTTTTGACGGTATTAAATTGGTAGCAGGCTTGTGTCAGCTTTGAATTATATTACTGGTCTTATACGAAACTTGGAAATTGAAAAGAAGCACTGCAACTTCCTCAGAGGAAATTCTATCACAAAGGCTTTTTAATTCTACAATCTACATGGTATTTGAGTAGGTTGGTAACATTACTCATAACGTGTGTGTGTTTTAATGAGGAAATTCTAATCGGGATTTAAAAGGGAATTCCGATATGGTTTATTATCAGTGATAGGAATAGGTAGTGCCTATTTGCCTAAACTTCGAAGAACAGAAACAAGAAACGGAGACTTGCTTAGGACTAATTTTTTTCCGGGACATCTGTCCCGAAATTCGGGACAACACTTTTAAATACATTAAAAAAATATGTTATTCAGATTTTAGTCGAATAAGGTTGGTAGAAAACTTAGCTTAATCAGCGTATAATCTTTCCACTGCTGGAACACATTGGCCTCCTCTCGCCCTGATGGAATGGGCTGTAATCTACCACGCGAGCCCAGTGCAGGTTGGCAGATGTCACATGCCTACGATTTTTTTATTCTAGGACATGCCGGTTTCCTCACGATGTTTTCTATCACCGTTTTGAGAGCGGTGGTGATGAAATGATTCACACAAAGTAAAGCGTCTAGATTCGAACCCACGACCTACAACTCGTAAGTTGGAGCCGTTACCACTGAGCCAGCACTGGTCTGTAATGTAACTGAGTTAAAGGTATTTTTTTTTGTTGGCTTTTTTACAACGAAACAAAAAAACTGATAGCAAATCAAAATGTTTCTGCAAAATTGACTCGCGGACAAGAGATAGATCTTCCAGTATAAATAAAAGATAATAATAAATAGGTACAAAACAACATTAATCAAAGCATATTGAAGTCGCCGGTCCTCAATAGCGAATAGTCGTCTCTGCAATTGGCATTTCATTTGTCAACAAATATCTTTAGTGGAGCGCTGTGGGTAGCTCTAGTAATGGGTAATATGGGTATGCTTGAAATAGTTCCGCTTATATAAATTCCTTCATGATCTTATTATGGCTATTACGGACTGAGCTAGGCTTAATAAGGTCGTTTGCTTGAATTATGCGTTGTAAACGAGTTGTTGGGAAGACGTGATTTGGGTTTTAGGTTACGTGACATTCTTGAAAGAATATAGGTAAGAGATTCGATCGTATGCTTTCATCATCATCATCACCCATAGCCCGACTTTACGCACTGCTGAGCATAGCCCTATCTTTTCTTGTGCCATGCCCCACGCTCCTGTGCCAGCCTCATCCAGTTCTACCAGCGATGGTAACAATGACGTCCGCCCATCTCACCGCCGGAGGACCGACATTTCGCCTTCCAGAAGCATACGACCGAGTGGTGTTCAAGGACTGGAAGTTCCAGTCATTGAACACCACTCGGTCGTATGCTTTAATTACTAATAATAGGCTTGCTGCCTAAAAAAATCGAATATGTCGATTAGTTAGATTATCAAAAAATATTGGACCCGTATTTTTTCTTTTCCGCGTGACATCACGCCTTGCTTTTTAGCATGGCGTGACGTCACGACCCCCTACTCCCAAATTTTGACGCGCTTTATCTTTGTAAATTTTTGTTTGATTGACAAAAGAAAAAATACGTGTCCATTATTTTTCGATAATTTAACTGACGGACTAAATATAATGATTATTTTTAACCCAGGAATATCTTTTAGTATCTCTAATACTAAAAATGCCTAAGATCGCATTTGTTTTTAATGTAAAGTAATGAACCCGGTATTATACATGACATTTAATATTTTCGAGTGCCCGGAATCCCAAATCTGTATCGCATTTACAGAGATGCTTTCGAACCCTGTATTTTTTCCTTAACCCAAGTTTCCTTATGTGCGTACCACGCATATTGTTAAAATTAATTGGATGGAACAAGGGAGTGTAAAGACCGTTGTGTACAATTACATTCTGTAGGCAAATTCAATAACATTAGGTAAAATGACAGCTAGTGGAGGGAATGGACGCAGAAGTGGGTCACTTTCATATTCATTGATGCTTAACTATTCAAAAGGACTTCTTGTACGTGGAAATGTGAAAACCATAATCCCATACCTACTTCTGAATTTTGTTGTGTGAATGAAGGTTTAGTAGGAGTCTAAAAGTTAGTTTTAATGTATTGTTTTCCATAAAAACTAACACGCAAATAAACCAGAAACAGTTTACAAAGAGAAGAGCTTTTCTATAAATCGACAATTCAAAGTTTTACAAACAAACGTATAAACGAGGGACACTATTGGCAGACACTACTACGATTTAATAAGCACCATGTGCTACCGTTTACTAGTAACGCGTTTGTTTAGCCTGTACCGTTCTATAGGCAGATATGTGGGCTACAAGTAAATGGTGAATCAGAAGTGGATTCTACAGTATTCCCAGCGAAAATTCCCAAACGAGATAGGAATATCAATTGCTTTCCTGCCCAATTTCCCTGTAAATTGCCACGGAATATTGTGCCGCGAAATATCTAATATTTGCATAACGCCACGTGCGTGTAAAAAAAACGTAAAGTGAAAGTGAACCTAGTAACAGGTGTCATTTATATTGTTTGTTCTGTTATACAAGTGTTTGCTGTGTTCGGTTATTGCGAGTATGATGGAATATCCTCGGAATTTGTTGTTTGTCCCTAAATATTGAATAAATAATAAATAAATCTATGAGACAAATACGGAATGTGAAACGCTGTACTATTCATGTTACGTTATGTGATTGTGATTTTATTCCAATAAATAATATTAGTATCAATAGTCACATTGTTATTGCTTTCGTCTGTATCCTATAGGACATAATTTTATTTATGTTAGAGAACTTTATTTTTCGTCGGTTATCCAACGTAAACAATTTGGGTTCGATAAAATTTTCATCATCCGGTATTCATTAGGATGTCAGGCGTCAGACGGTCATCATGACTTGCCTTTTTCCTTGAATTAAATTCGAGCCGAACCCCTCATCACACCTAAGTGGAAACACGGCAACATGCAGTACCCATAGAATAGGACAGTAGGTAGTGTTTGAGGTCATGTTTCAGGTTAATGACTTTATGAGGACACACAGTGTTCCGCGTTGTCATCATTTAAGTACACACTAAAGTCAAATTTTTATTTAGCTGCAGTGGGAAGACACTTTTTTTTTTTTTTGGGAATCATTATTATGACTTTTCCCGCTCTGGGCGGAGCGGGAGGGGTCGGCAAACTTTTACTGACTAAAACCCAACCGTGTCCTTCAGTTGCCTATGCCAGGGGCCACGGTATCTCTATCAAACAACCCGCGGCCTTGGCAGGCATCGGTCCTAGAGGACTCCCTCAGTTCGTGCTGACATCTCTTTGGGGCGCGCGTGGAACACAACGCGCCGTCAACCCGGGCCTGGTCCTTGCCGGGCGGCGAGCTGCCCATTGCTCGCCGCACGCAAGCCCGCGCCTAGGGTGGTCGGGAGTTGGCTGGTGACTCCCGACGTCCAGAGCCGTCTCCTGCGGCGATTAGGGGTGCGAGGCCGCAGAGATTCCCTCTGCCTCACGCGCTCTGCCTCCTCCTTTGTGAGCATTACTGCTTCGCAGAAGGAGGTGACGGCTTCCCATGCACTCTCGCTCTGTACCATGGCCTGGAGCAGGGCCGGACGCGTGAGATCGCTGTCGCCGATCGCCGCCACGAGGACGCAGCGGTGCTCCGCCCAATGGAATGACACTTCTTGCTGTCATTTCGTTAAAAAAATGTTGCCACACTCTCTACTAGTGATGTGATTAAAATGCAATGAAACATCGTTTTAATTTAGATTTAGTATAATATGTTTGCTCATCCGCTTAAAATGTTTTAAAAAATTTCAATTCCTTGAAGTCAAAACAAAATGCCATTTCTTTGAGCGCGGTAGGTACCATTTTCTATTGATTTCATTTTTGGTGGATGTGAGAGTGGACATTTAATTACAGATCGTTCGTTACGTCATTGTGTTTTGACCATTGTCACGTCGCGATTTGATAAACCTTTTACTGCGTCCTAAAGTTAAATAAAACACATGATTTATCTACATTTGAATGCGACAGAGACGTATAATTAAGATGGCGGCACATAAATTAAGTTCCGTCTATCCTGTTAGGGGTGGCAGTGAAAGGAGCTAGAACATTGTGCTCAGGGCCGCGGGCAGAAAACCGTCGCCTGGTAATTGTAAATCGTGGACTACTGACCTACTATCTATGAATTTTTATTTGCTTTGTCAAGTATGTATTTCTTGTTATGATGATCTTTTTTAGGGCACTGTACCTTGTAGGTTCGTGACCCCATGTCTGTCTGCATGTCAACATCCATTATAGGGTCTATTTTATGGATCAATACTGACGACTATGAGTGAGGGGCCCGTGGCTAAGTAATAACAGCCGCACGGGTCGATCGATCAGGTTAAGCTACGCTAGCCGCGGTTGGTCCATCTTTACATACCAAGACCCCTGCGTGCGTCGGAAAGCTCGCTGAGCCGTTGGTCCCGGCTGTCATTCGTGGATCTTTGACAGTCGTTACAGTTCGTCAGAAGCCCGAAAGGCTGACAACCAGTTTTACCAAGGGGTATAGTATTACCTAGTAACTGGGTTGTGGAGGTCAGATACAACAGTCGCTTCATGTAAAATACTGGTATTCAGCTGCATCCGGTTAAACTGGAAACCTACCCCAACATAGTTGGGAAAAGGCTAGGCCATTGATATCCGTGGGCTAGGTAGATGATGACTGACTACTATGAGTCCAAGTAGGCCTGGAATAAAATTAGTCAGTATGGAATCCGATGTGGTCGCGTATGCTATTTATTTTCGCCAATCAAAGTGCTGTTAGTTCAGGCTAGCCGTCTCCATTAGCCCTGTTGCATTATTTTGTTAAATATTCTATTTATGTAAGTTATTTTCAATTAGCAAATTTCGAAAAATTAAAATCGTGGATCCGCAGTTCAATTAGTGTCCGACGTCCGATTAGAGATAAAAACTAAATCACAACACAACAGTAGCATATAATAACCAATATCTTACAAATCTTAGGTTTCTTGGAATACCGTGCTTCAGAATAAAATAAATATACTAATAACACGTCTTATAAGGGTCGTATAAATACGATGTATGTTTTTGTATCGGCGTAAACTGAAATAATTAAATAATGTACTTACAACATGTCAGAGAATTATTATTCAAAGGCCTCGAGCTTTTAGGCTTTTATATTGAACGCATAATATTTACGCGTGTTTCACGTATCTAAACTAATATAATAAAGAGAAAAGATTTAATTTTTCGTACGCTTTCATGCTTTAACGACTGAACAGATTTGAATTAAATTTGGCACCTGCATGCTAAGAACATAGCATACTTTTTATATCGATATTTACTCGGGATCGAGACTCATGCGGGTGAAACAACGGGGTGCAGCTAGTCCTTCATAATAGAATAACCCGTTTTTGGTAATGTTTTTGGAACGAAGTTTTTTCCGTCTAGCCTCCTTTCGCAACGTTGCGAAAGGAGGCTAGACGGAAAAAATTTAGACCAAAAGTTGGAACGACACTTTTTGCTATAGTTGTAAGCCGTGGGACGTGCGCGTGTTTCTCTGTCTATCTCTCTCTCTCTTATAGAAAGCAAGCCAGTTATACTTCGTTTTTTTTCATACTTCGCCATTCATGTTTGCCTGCTTTCTCTTCCCTTTAATCAGTCCAGAATGAATTTAGATCGTCGCGCCAGCGCCTTTCGGTGAGGACGCCCGGGCGTCTTCATGCACCGTGTGGGTCGCCCAGTCCTATTTATGCCTTGCAGTCTTATCGCCAACATCGACGATGCCTGTCTTCGAGCGTATTACTGTGTTGCGAATTCGATCTGTTAGTTTTATATTCAAAATGCTATGTTTCATTGCTCTTTATAAAATCAGCCTATAATCTTGCACAGGCCTCCTCTCTGTGAGAGGGAGTGGGCTGTAATTCACCACGCGGGCCCAGTGCGGGTTGGCAGATGTCACATTTCACATATCTTCTAATTTTTGGTTTTATAGGACATGCCGATTCCCTCGCGAAGTTTTGCTCGTTGGTAAACCTAAAAAAATTGGACTTCTGAGCCTCGGTCAAAGACCAGGTCTGAGCGCCATAGGTTAGGATGGGCAGGATACACATGTCTCTTACTATCTTACGGTTTAGAGGTATTGTAAGGTCACCCATCAATAGCGCCTTCATGGACACGTCAAAAATGCCATTTTCGTTGTCCTGTCTGTTTTGGACGAAAACTAGCTAGCCCGTTTCGTCGACATAATGTATTTCCTGTCCTTCGACCTTGACCTGATGTTTAGCGGCATTGGTCATGTCTTTAGTCTTTGACTAATTCGTCGTCAGTCCAACCTCAACGCAGTTATTGTAATTGATCTGCAGAAGAAGCAAAAAGAACGATACCGTCTGCGAAACAAAGGTTTGATAACATTTTGCTGCCAACTCGGATACCCTTCAGTGGCCACGACTCTGTAAGTAGTTTAAATATCTCCTCCAGCGTAGCAGTGAAAAGTTTACTCCTTGTTATAAAGGTAATGTTATTATTTGAGGAAAATTCGTTGAAGGCATACATAATATAATTATATCGTCTCTGAACATTGAAGCATGAACCAATTAAGAACCTTTCAAAATTACAGTTAGTTAATTAGCGCTTATTACTCACTTTCTAAATTTTACTTTAATTACATGTCAATTTAGTGCTTCTAATTTGAATACCTCTTTTTACTGGTCCTCTGACGAGTAAAATTAATTTGGCTAAGGTTTTCTTATTTTTTGTTATTTGTATCGTGACTTCTCATAATTAACTTCTTTCCAGCAGTGGCCAAAGTGGGCCAAAATAATCGACCTAATCGAAACTGGAACGTTATAATGACTATGGGGTACGTTTCACTGAACTGGCTTGTATTGTTTACTCGTGTCGAACACCGAAGTAACCTTATTTGAACCACGAAACACGTGATTGCTATACACCTATATAGGTACAAACCTACGTAGAAACAACGTTACGTTAGTCAAAATGTGAGGTATTCCTAAGAATACAGCAATTAGGTTCTAGGAGTAATTACGCTAACGGTACTCGTGTGTTCTTCAGTTGAGTACATACTAAAGCAAATTCTTATTGGCATAATATAATTACCAAATCTTATCGACAGAACAGACAATATTGTGAAATAAATAATTCTGTAACATCTGTGTGTGAACAATGGGGCAGTTACATTTGTAACTGCTCCATTAGTCTCGTGGTTGCAAGTGCGACTGCTGGGGTCCTGGGTTCGATTCCCAAGGAGTTTTAACTTTAAGAATTTCTTAGTAACAGCCCGGAGTTTGGAAGTTGGCGGTATGATATCCTCGTGCCTTTCCGAGGGTTGGTCCTGGGCCTGTATTCTCTCCGGTCGTATCTGATTGCGTGCCATCCTATCGGACTATGAGAGTGAGGGTAGACAAAATGCACCTGTGATTGCGCACATACTTGTGCACTCTAATATCTCCCACCGTCATGGCCAAAATACGGTCTGGAGAACTATTTAACGGGTGTAAAAATAAACTTAACAAAGCTGAAAGTCATTTGTACTCCCCATCATTACTAAGTAATAACTGCCGTACGGGTCGATCGATCAGGTTAAGCTACGCTTGCCGCGGTTGGTCCGTGGATGGGTGACCATTTTCACAAACCAAGACCCCTCCGTGCCTCGGAAAGCACGTTAAGCCGTTGGTCCCGGCTGTCATTCGTGGATCTTTGACAGTCGTTACGGGTCGTCAGTAGCCCGAAAGTCTGACAATCAGTCTTACCAAGGGGTATCGGATTACCCAGTCACTGGGTTGTGGAGGTCAGATAGGCAGTCGCTCCATGTAAAATACTAGTATTCAGCTGCATCCGGTTAGGCTGGAAGCCGACCCCAACATAGTTGGGAAAAGGCTAGGCAGATGATGATCATTATAATCATTTTGTTTTCTACTGGGCCATATCTGGGAACCTTCTGGTTACGGAGATATTGAAGGTCAAAGTTCCAACTTTTACTGACGTTTTTTTTTCGGAAACAAATTTCTAATGTTATAACACAACTTTAAATACCCCCATGACCCCTGTACTGTTGCATGCACATTTAAGCACAATGTTTTGCGCGTGTTACATTGCGTATTACCGCAAACAGAAAATGTTCTCTTCAAAAATAAAAGTCGTGTCCCAGCAATTATTTTTGTGCAATGTTACTTAGTTTGATGTACAGAATGCATAGTTGACGGCTATGTGGTGGGTATTTTCACACACTGTATAGATGTTTATACTATGAGGTAACTACCTTTCAAAATAAAACAAAAGATTGATAAGGCTGTTCCTATCTTTTGAAAGAAATCATACGATACGGTCATGCAAACATAATGTAAGTATCTACTCGCATGTAAAAATAATATTATCCTTTTATAAAGGAGCCATTTTTCCAGATTCTGAATAGGCGAATTCCAGTTTTCCCTCGAGAGTCGTAAATTGTATGAAGTGGATGGGGAGCAGCATTTTCTTGTACTCAGTTAAGATTACACTGATACGAGAACATGAATGCATTTGTACTTTACTTTGCAACTTTTATGCTGTGCTCAGCAGAGTTTAAATCATGCTCTAGTCTCTCTTCAAGTGTTTCTCGTAACTTTTATTTGGCAATCAGCATATTTTTCTCTTGTTTTTAAAATCTATTCCTGAAGCTTTATTTTAGTTTTATGCTTTTTTTCAACTAAGTTTAGACATAAGTTTAAACTTAATTGATTTAACCAGGCTGGCTCGTTGGTCCAGTGATGGTTAGCGCTACTGCTGAGCGAGAGGCCCTGGGTTCCGGATTTCAATCAAGAATTTCTCAGTTGCAGCCCGGAGTTCAGGTGTATGCCCCGGTTGATGACAATAGGCATTTGGTTTTTTTTTTTTTTGTATGGTGTACAATAAAGAGTATTCTATTCTATTCTGCTCTATTCTATAGGCTCGCCCTCTATTATATGGTACTGTAACATATCTGGCAAAATGTGGCAGTCTAAATTTCAACAGTTATGTTTTCATAACATCAAGCCTGTAATTCCCAGAAGGCTCAACAGAGGTGTACCTTAGCATATGCTAAGGAATTACAGGCGTGATGTTGAAGTGTTTGCCTTGTCGCGAACTGAACAAAAAAGTCATCGAGATGTCCTGCTCTGTGATATTTAAGAATATGCCAACGGAATCCATTCTTTGTCTCATAAATGTCTTTCAAAAGAAGTAGGTACACTTTTTGCTAGGAAGGCAGCAACACTTAAACATCTTTAACAATATTATAATTATTTCTGGTTGTAATACCTGTAGATAGAATTTGTATCAAAAAGTATCAACGTCTATATGTGCTCCCTAAAACTTCGAACATACGTCAAATTTGTGTCCATATTCAGTTGTTAGTCATAGAGAAACAATAGTTGGCAAACGGGCAGCGCTCTCGGCCGGCTGCGAACAGGCGGCAACGAGCTGACGTGTCGAGTGTGTCCGAGTGTCCACTCTGTGGACGATACAAGTCTGTACGACTTCACTACAGCTAACCTGCACTAGTCTTGTTTGAAAACGTAAGGTTTGAAATAGATGGCTTTTATTGGGGCTGTAGTTTGTATAATACACAACATTTTACAAGAAAGTACTTAGGTAAGGTCTGTTGCATTTTTTAAGGTTTGCAACACATTGGCCTCTTTATAGGAAGTAAGAATGTCCAAGAGACCACCAAGTGATCATTTGCCAACACTAATGCTGAACGTGTCTAGGCAGTTTAAGGAATTAATTTAAGTACTAGAAAGTTCGCCCGTTTGGGCAGTGTTCTTGACTGGCTGTGAACAATCGGCGATGGGCTGATGTGTCGTCGAGTGCTTTCGAGTGTCCACTCTAGAGACGATACAAGTCAGTACCACTGCACTACACATGTATCTGATTTGAAAACGTGAGGCTTTTATTAGGGCTGTAGTTTTGATAACATACAACCTTACCTAACTTGTAAAAGAAAGTGCGCAGAGGCCCTAGCACGAACGCAATTTTCGAATTGAAGATACAACTGACTGGAAGGACTGGAACAATTTGCCTGCAGCGGTCTTCCCGTCCGATTATAATTTGGGTGTTTTCAAGGCTAGAGTGAATAGGCTCATAATAAATTAGTGCGCTTACCATCAACGATTGCATCTCTGCTTTCCATCAGGCGGGATCGCAGTCAAGCGCTAGTTTATAACATTAAAAAAAAAAAAAAACTACTATAGCATTTTCTTTTAAATTCATATGGCAAGCTCAATAAATATCGCTCATAGATATGAATAGCATATTCAGCCTATAATGTTCCCACTGCTGCATTTAATCCACAACGCGAACCCAGTGCGGTTTGGTAGATGTCACATGTCTTCGATTTTTTTATTCTAGGACATATTTGCTAGGTTCCTCAGACATAAATAAAGTCTTAAAACTAAATAAATATTATGGACAAAACAGTTATTTTAAATCTTTCGAATTTACGTAACGTTCACTGCGCGCTCATGCAAGGCCACAATACTAGGGCTATAGGCATCTTCTGTTAGATTTTTTAAGGTCAGCAACATATCAGACTCTTTACTGGAGATACGAATGCCCATAATCCCGGTCAATTAGGGTTCATTTAAGCATTAGGTTCAGCTTAAGCGTTAGGTAGTAATTTGCTTTGCCAGAAACGAAAAGCCTCCATACACGAAGATATTACTACGAACACGGTGCCCTAAATACTGCTTAATTACTTAGTTGGCTGTATTTCGTGGAAGGATTTTCCATGTAAATATTTGTTCACGCACTAACAAAATACTCATGTTTACGTACAGGAATGTAGAGATTGAATAGCGTATTAATATTTTATACGCTATTCAATTTGGATCAAAAGTTCCGTGGACTGCATTCCGCGTTTTGATTGTCGCACGAATCTGGAGCGATTGTGACACCGAATCAAACCGCCACGCGATGCGTAGAACGCAGCCTGTGTGGACGAGCTTTATACGGGAGTTATGAAAGTGCAATAGGTATATGAAATTTTCTAAACTCAATGAGCTATACTGGCTGTCGGTTACCTAGAGTGTTAGTATTGTTATAGGCATAGTTACAAAAGCAGATTAACATTTTTTTAATCATAATTTAAAAAAATAAAATAATACCTACCTATTATTGTCCCACTGTAAGGCAAAGGCCTCTTCTCATACATATTAAATCTTAATTTTTGAGATTAAATTAATATTAAATTAAAATCGGCACATAACGAAAAATTCAAAGAAAATACTCTTTTACAAAATGAAAAGAGTTTAACTTTCGTCTTATACAAAATGCTGAAACACAATGTATCTGTCACCGTAAGATTGTGAACCTCGTTAGTTTATAATCTATCTCGCGAGATTGTAAGCTATTGATAAACAGTGAACTTCGCTGAAAGCGAGAAATACCTATCCGTGTAAATATATCGCTATTTTGTTCCTCATGTAAAGTTTTACGACCTCGGGCGTACATAAAATATTATGTCACCCCGTCACTTTACGTCCAATATCTGTATTTTGTCGAAAAATAATGTTATTGTGGATGGTATTGTAACAGGGTATTAGGCAGACTGTTTTTTTTTCGTATCTGTATCATAGATATCCGATTTGTATTGATACGGAATTAGTGAAGTAACAGTCAATCAACTCAGTTTGTCGCAGTCCACTGCTGGACATAGGCCTCTTCCATGCTGCGCCACAACACCCTGTCCTCCGCTTTCCGCATCCAGTCTGTCTCAGCCACCTTTTTGAGGTCTTCTGTCCATCTAGCTGGGGCCGATGGCCGGTGGAGCCCCCTAGAAGTAAGTAGTACTTCTGTAGGTACTTCTAAATGAAGGCACTTGGAACCGTACGCACTCAACCATACCTACATAACACACTAATAGTTTCATCGATCGCCTCTTTGGTCTAGTGGTATGACCACCAGTCTCAGACCCATAGGTCCCGGGGTTGATTCCTAGCGGCGGCAAATTTTTACTTGGTTTGGTTGGTGGTACGGCTTGTTCTAAGTTTGCCTGGCTAGTTACCACCATCTTATCTAAGTCTGTTGCCATAACAACAAAGTTCACAGCATTGTTGTGTTTTGGCAGTTAGAGGTCTGATAGCTAGTTCCTCTGTGGTTGAGGATTCCGGGTGAAGCTCGCTTCCACCTTCGGCCTGATCATCATTTATAGACATCACCAGATGAGATGAAGGCCGAGAGCTTTCCCGTTGTAGTTAAAACTTAACTACAATCCAATTTTAAGCTAAGCTTTTCGAAACATGAACCAATTTCTATTCGTTAGGCACAGGTATAACCATAGGACACCCACGTTTCGCCAGTTACATATGTTTAGGTCCTATTTAATAGGTGTTAAAGCCATGATATATTTATTATGGTTGATATTTTCATGCCTAATTACTGGCAACTCTCATTATTAGTATCTGTGCGACAAAAATCCCTTTCACTTTCCCTCACCCTTCCGCAACCCTTATAATGCCTAAGCGAGAGCGAGAATGAAGATTCGCAATGCGCGAACGCTGCCGCTATAAATCAAACCGCCAGTTTCTCAATCGCTATCGATGCTTGCGGGTCATAAATAAACCCCAAGTCGAAAAGAACTCAAACTTCACCACGAAGAACGAAGATTGTCATTAAACTGTGCAAGTGCGTATCTTTTTGTTTTAAAAAGTGCCGATTCTCGTCCGTACGTGACATCCTGGATGCGCCGCCGCCACGTGGCTAAGGAGTCCTTCTCATCGAGTCTCCACCATAGCTCACCAGGCAGGTACCATTATCATCTTCCCACTACTTGCATCCTCGAACCGCCCCTCATACAGTCCGCTAAACAAAATTTCGATTTTCTCCCAAGGCATTAAGCCGTCGCAACAATAGGGTCAATTCAATTTTGTAATAATTATCTTACTTATGTAAGGTAATTATTACAATGAATTAAGAAACTTATGTAAGGTAATTATTACAATGAATTATCTTACTTATGTAAGGTAATTATTACAATGCTTTTGGGTTCAATTGTATTAACCAATAACCATGACTCGGTGACCCTTGGCAATTTTCAATTTCTCTACTTTACAAGGTGTAATTGAAATAACTGAAAACCTCGTGCTCATATACCATTACATATCATACGAGTAACATTACAAACAACGTTTACTACGTAACCAACTTGCTTGCTCGTTCCATCATATACCTCATCCATCGCTTTCCACCAAGAGCAGGCCTATTTCATAAGAATAAAATAAAAAAATTGGTCACATTTTAAGTTACTTTCACCTTGTATACTTACTTACTTGCTTTTCTTACTGTGGAGAAATCCTCGCTCTATATGTACTTAACTTAACTTAGCTTTCAGCAGGACATGATTTTCTCAAAAAGAAAGATAAAAGATAAAGTAAAGATAATGCCTGACATTTTCGACCTCTCCTAAAAAAGAAATGTAATGATAAATGCCCGTAGTCCGCGAGTGCTGACTAAGCGAGTTCTTACAATACCTATTATTATGTAAAATTATGTGATTTTAGGGTCGGTCGTTCTTTAATTTTAATTTTTTAGGAATATCATCAAACTGACTGTCCATCTTTCAGTAGTCATGATTCAGTTATGTTCTCAGATAGTATAGGAAGAGGTTTAGGTAAATTAATTAGTGACCTGAGTTAGTCTACTCAAAATTATTGTATGCCAGGGTCAACCTACAAACAAATAATGGCATCAGTAACAGGAAATTTATTTAATCCTAAAACCAACATTACTGTATTTGTAGGTAACTGCAGTTCTAATGTCAAAAAATATGAAACCACTGACTGTGTAACTGAGTTGTTAAAGTTAAATTGAAGAAAAATAATATTGTGTGCTTTCCCATATTTAAAAAACATTACAAATAGACAAAACAATTATAGGTATTCATAATTATACTTAATAAGCATATACATTTTTTACTTAGTCGTTACAGAGAAAAGCTTGTATTTTGAGGAAACTTTAAAGTCGACTAGGAATACTGTGTATCTGCCTGTTAGTTTTAGACACATAATAGCAAGGCTATTAGCTTTTTACATAACCTCAGACTTATGTAGTATGTCGACGTATTATTAACACCATAACAGTTAGTAATAATACGAATAATAAGGTGGTTGACCTAAATGAGTGTAGCTATAAATATTTATACAAATTGTACGAAGGGGGTTCCATTTCCCTCATGTACTATGAGCTCACTGCCTGGTGATGACATTGAAGTCTTGGGAATAACTCCGGATAATCATTTAAACTAGTTTGTAAGACAACAGAAGGTACCTGTAATAATATTCTTATACCTAACAATAACAAGGTTTCTTCTTGCTATAAATTAAGTAAATATCAAAAAGGAGATCAGCAGAATGCCTTGAAACTATATCATCAAAATATTCAAGGTATTTCTTCCAAATTATTAGAATTTCAAATGTTTTTAGAAAAAACAAAGTTTGACATTGTTTGTTTAACTGAACATGGCTATAGTGTGGGCAGTTGTTTTAATCGTAAATCTATGCTGCGTGGAGGTTCTCTAATCTTGATTAAAAAATGTTTAAAATCCAAACAACGAAATGAAATTTATCTAATGTTTTTACAGAAGTCGGTTCTGTAAAAACATTAGATAAATTGAAACTCCATTGAATAACTCCAATTTCTGCTACTTGTATCGATAAAGTCTTTTGCGTTTGTGATTATTTAGATAAAGCCATCGTAAATTATCTGCTGTCTGATCATAGTGGACAAATATATAGATTCAATAGTACACTAAATAATAAGTTAAATGATCTGGGCCACAATATGGATGATGCAAATAAATTGCACGAGGGTTTCTTTTCAGCACACTTTTGTGCACACTCAATTCAATAAAACTTTTGAAAAGAAAACAAACAATATTTGCCCTATTTTTATATTTAGTGACTGGGCAACTAGAGGTATTAGGATAAGTAGGGAAAGACTGTTCGAGCTGTATGGCCTTAAGCCTTACATCAATACAGAAACTTTCAACAAGTATGTTGCCACATATTCCATTTTTATTTAAATACCTGCAAGATAGCCAAAGCCCTGTACATAAGCAACAAAATCAAATCAGCAGAAAAAGAAAAAAAAACAGTTTGGAAAATTATAATTAACGATACTAGTAGGAATAAGAAAATACTTCAAACACGCCTACCCTACATACATACTGTTGGAGCTGCTGAAGATTTTAAAATACTATTTTGCAATATATAAATTCAATCTCCTAGTAATGTATAATTGCATAGTACATATTTATATATAAAGCTACCATTTACTGGGTAGGTACGTCTTTTATTGACTTGAATGTGCCTTGGCGGCTGAGAGTATGTCATGCTCACTCTAATATCTCGCTGATGGTGGCGCATGTGTTGGATCATTTAGCTCCCTTCAAAATATTTGAGCTGAGTGGTGCTAATCTATGCGTCATTTTTGTGATCGGGCGCCGCCGTCAGTAGGGACTGGTCAATTCTTTGCTGCCATGGCTTATTTTGATATATTTAATATTTGAATTGTTTTTTTTATCTTTTCATTATGGACGGGTTTTACGTTGTGCATCGTTCTCACATGCATAATTTTTAACATGAATGATGTAACCAATACTTTGTAACCAAATTATTGTGATTTAATAGAGTGTCCATGGTCCATGGAGTTTCTTGCCCGTTCTTCTCCATAGGTACTTACTACGCTTTGGAATGGGCACCTAGCTTCATCTTTTTGACTGACCGACACTTGACAATTCAAAAGTACCTGTAATTGGTTTAGTTGAAATAAATTGTTTGAGTTTGAGTTCTGATTGCATTATTCTTTTCTACTTGTTGTAACAAACGACCATCTACCTATATTTATAAAGTATTATCTAAGACTCCACGAAAAAGACTGACTTCTGAAGGCCAATTTCCGTAAAACGTTCAAAATCTAGTCGTAGTCCCATCTCAACGACAGTCAAAAACTTGTCAAAAAATGTAAGGTATTTTTGACAGATTGAGACTGAGATCAGACTGTGAACGTCCTTAAAATTAAGATAATTGCTCTTCAGTCTAATTATTCAATTAGGCAGATTTTTCAATCATCTGATAACTTTATTCGAGGAACAATAATTGTTTCATACAAAAACCACCACCTCAACTCACCTCTGTACCTATTTTTCTGTTCTATTTTTCAATGTCTGTTTATATATGTGTGTACTTATATGGTAAAATAAATAAAAACTGTCAAACGTCAATTTTCTGGCGATGGAAAAATCAGCACTTAGGGTTGATTTTTCAATAGTCAGATAACTTTTATCTCAAGAACAAATATGACAGTTTGACATGTTTGCTATATAAAAGCTATCAAATGGCAACATTTCCTCCTCAGTTGAGAGATTATCTGACTATTGAAAAATCAGCCCTTAGTTAAGTTACCCCATATAAACAGATAGGTATTTTTTTCGTTGTAATACTTACTACTTCCTTGTTACTTTTAATACACCAAGTAAAAAAAAAAAATAGTTTACAAAATTGATACACTACGTCAATTAGCCACATTATAGCCACTTCATGTACAACTGTCAAAGAACGGCAGTTGTGATTATAATGTACGAGCAATTTAAGTTGGGAGTCAATTTTCCCTGACTGTAAAACAAAAGCATACAAAAACCCCGTTAAACTAATTAGTTTTATCGCCAGTAAAACAGAAACAGAACCCTTTCCCATATTAGGATGATACCTCACACCTCAGAGTAAGCAGGCTTAATAGAGTGTCAATGTGAGAGGATCCGTTTATCTGCCAGGTGACAGATGGCCTTATTTATCGCGCACCGCTCAAGGCACTGCACACGCCTAGAATTTGTTATTGACGCGTGGCTTTTCCTTCGATATTCTTTTGCAATTTTAAGCTGGTGATTTTAAATGAGAGTTTAACGGCATTTTTCTTCGTTTTTCTGGATTACGTTGGGTTTTTGTTTGTATTTTAGTGACTTCTGATTGGTTATCTGACGTAGAGAGAGTTCTAGAACTATGAATACATAATATTTTAATGAGATCGTTAAATAACTCTGGTCGAAACCAAATGTGTTTTTTTTTAATTATCCCGCAGAATCCATCATTATACCTCTCTTTGGTCAAAAATACCAACAGGTAACTAATTAACCCCTTTATTCATAAACGTTGCTTAAAGTCAAGTAGTGATTAGCAACTGTTTAACCTTGTCAGCACGAACTGACGGGGTCCGCTAGGGCCGAAGCCTGCCAGGGCTGCGGGTTGTTCGAAAAAGATACCGTGGTCCTTGGCACAGGCAACTGAAGTAACACGGGTGGGTTTTAGTCAGTAAAAGTCTGACACGCCCTTCCGCTCAACCCAGAGCGAGAGAGGTCATTTGATGATTTCCCACCCAAAAAAATGGCACACTTTCCTGCTAATTTCTTACATCACACTTTACACTTTTTAATTGGATGTATGTATCGTATCTTTTAGTCTGTGCTAAATAAATGTATTTTCATTCTTCTTTTGGACGTTTAAACGTCCCTTGACTTTAATTATCGTTTATAAATAAACCCCTTTATGTTAAAAACATTACAGTTAAAAATGGTAAATTCACAAAGTTAACATGCCAAAACTAACGAATGTGTTACGAAAGTATATTTACATTTTCGTAACATAACTGATTTTAGTTCCGACTTATAAGAATGTGACGTCAAAGCAGATATTTATGAAGGTACACGAGACGCGAGAACGCGACGCTTTGCACTACATACTTTACAGTCCCGGCGTCTCTGTGTATGATTTAATAACATTGTTGGGACAAGTAACTGTCTACCGTGTACGGAACTTCACCATTATTTCATACTTAATGCTTCCACTGAAACAAAAGAACTGCGAGATATTGTACTCCATTTACAATGGGACAATTAGTTATTCCGTTGATAACATTTATTTAAAAAATGATTTACTTGATTTATCTTTGCGGAGAGGCGTTCTTTTTGAGATAAAGGGTTTTTTTATTCATTCAGTCATTGTTCAATTCAGGCTAAAGAGTTGGGGCGGGCGGGCATTCTTTTTGATGAGGTTATTGCTTCTCTCATAATACAACAAAGAACGATGCTGAAATATTTATCTTTTATGGATCATTATAAGCGATGTACCGACGATGGCTATCGTGATTCGACAAGAAAAGTCAATTTTATGAAGGGCTCTTGACGCAGCGTTTTACGTGGCGTGGTGGCCGACCACCGAAAATGGTCATATATCACTTTGGAGCCCCTCCTGACATTTATTAAAAGTCTTTGGCGTTTTGATTACTGTTTTCAAATATTCGACACGTCGATAAATTTTCAATAAAGACGTCGACGTAAATATTTTTACGAAACGGGCTTTCATAACAATATTTACGTTGATACATACAGGGTGGTAGGAACATCAACGCGCAACCTGTTCCCATGAATTCAGTACATGATTCTGAATACGGCGGTGAAAATTTGAATCGGTTATTTTTTAAAATTGCTTCTCCATACTTTCATACATTCCAGAATCGTGTACTTACTGAATCCATGGTAATTGCGGGCGGCGAGCAATGGGCAGCTCGCCGCCCGGTAAGGACCAGGCCCGGGTCGACGGCGCGTTGTGTTCCACGCGCGCCTCAAAGAGATGTCAGCACGAACTGACTGGGTCCGCTAGTGCCGATGCCGCCCGGGCTGCGGGTTGTTCGAAAGAGATACCGTGGCCCCTGGCACAGGCAACTGAAGGAACACGGGTGGGTTTTAGTCAGTAAAAGTCTGACACGCCCTTCCGCTCAGCCCAGAGCGGGAGAGGTCATTTGATGATTTCCCACCCAAATTTTTTTTTTTTTATGGTAACTGGTCGTGCGTCGATGTTCCTGCCAGCCCGCATATTTTGAGAAGGTAGGTACTAATATTATTTATATTTTGAAAAGTATCTACTCTTATTTGTACAGTAGAAATATAAGAAACTCTTTGTAAAACAATTCTCTAGTTTATCCGGAAATACGAACAAAACAAACTCATATTATTATCCCTAGCCCAAGGCGACACACAACTTCCGCCCCACACTAGTGATTCTCATTTAAGAAACCTCTTCAACACGTTTTCTATTTAACGATCTTTATGTAAATTAATTCACACACCTATTTATGAGAATATCTGTATCGTATAATCAGATTAGAACGATATTTAAAGCAAGGCAGAGTTGTTCCCTTGCAAATTTAATACGGAATCTGTATAAATTGTAAATATTTAACAAGCCATGGATGGTAATGTCTTGGGATTTAATCAGAAAGCCTCGCCTTCTGGGAATATAATTTCTTATTCCAAATTGCTGTTGACTGGTCCATTAATCGGAATATACATATTTAGATGGGAATGTATGCATTTTATTACACACATAATTGCTTTTATACGTTCGGGATGTGACTTGTTTATATTTGTATCCGCAGCCAAGACCCAGTTTGCACGGTATGCCATCATAAACTCTATATAATACCTAACAAAATGGCTTCCGTAATAAATAAGAAAACGGTATCGTTAGCTACTTTATTTGTAAGTTCTAAATCAGTCTTAATTACCAGAAAGGATTACAATATCACCCAACTTAGCACTTAATGGATATATCCTGCGGCCAAAAGCTTGCGAATTTTACGAGTGGCCCATAAAACGCTACCAAGAAATTATCTGTTCAAAAGACAATTTATGCCAGTGCAATTAAACGGTGCTAGGTCTTCTTAAATTGCTGGAACTGCGTAATTGTATTCCCTCCTTAATAAGGAGTACCGTCTTACCTCGTAAATATAAAGCGCCTTAATCCTGTTTAATTTTCTTGTTTACAAAGTTGGGACTACTTTTCCTATTAACTTTGGTGTTCTATGTAACTAGAGGTCGGATATCGATTACATTTCGTAACAACCCTTTAAAGCGCCTGTCGATATGAATATTCATTTTACCTTGTAGGTAAGTACTTAATTGAAATATTAATGTTGGTGGAGATTGAATTATTATTGCCTCTCTAGCGTTTAGCGAGGCGTTGTGGTTTTTACATTAAAATAGTAGCGTTGTTGAAGAATTAGAAGCTAAGTCTGACCAAGTATTTTTTTCCTTGAGTTAATTTTACATTTTCTCGTTGATTTAGTATCATCACTCATTTGCTTAACTAGAAGAGGAATAGTTAATTTAAATATATTAGAAAACTAGCTGCGCCCTGTGGTTTCACTCGCGTAAGTTTCGATCCCGTGGGAATATTGGGATAAAAAGTATTCCACGTGCCACATTTAATCCAAATCTGTTTAGGAGTTTTGGCGTGAGAGAATAACAATCATCCATCCATACAAACTTTCGCGTTTATAATATTAAGTATGGAGTAGGATAGCATAGGTACCTACTATTATTTGTATGGCTACATTTAGTATTTTACACGGAACTTTCTCGCGACTGCCATGTGACCCGCGCTACTTATAACAATCTATAAGGACTTCCCTTTACTAAATCATTGCACTGGGGTACTTAAGACTTGTCAATTCATTGCCTATGCCAACCCAAACATTAATGGGCATTATTTATTAGAAGATAATTTTGTCATTCAGCATGCTTAGCTTAAACTAAAATCTTTTATGACCTTTCTATTAGTGTAACGTCAAGGGCTTGTGGCTAAGTAATAACAGTCGCACGGGTCGATTGACCGTAATTGTAACACACTTTCAATCTCAATCTGAATCATTTTGAACGACTAGCTGACCCGGCAAACGTTGTTTTGCCATATACCTTATTTCTAGCTGCTCGGCGCTACTTCGTTCGCGTGGTGTCCTGCCCCCTACCCTACCCCTACCCTACTCCTAACCTACTCCTAACCTACTCCTACCCTACTCCTACCCTACTCCTACACTACTCCTACCCTACTCCTACCCTACTCCTACCCTACTCCTACCCTACTCCTACACTACTCCTACCCTACTCCTACCCTACTTCTACCCTACTCCTACACTACTCCTACCCTACTTCTATCCTACTCCTAAACTACTCCTAACCTACTCCTACCTTACTCCTAACCTACTAATCCTAGATAATCCTAGTAATGTGGATATATGTATGTTGTCGATTTAAAACCCTTAATTTAATACGTGCTACAATTCTAGTGGACCCGAGTCTACCGTACCGAAGGGACGATCGTCAAATGTTTGACAGGAAAGTAGGTAGAACAGTTTAGACGAAATTTTTCACGATTGTGACATCGACGTATTTTCAGGCAGCATTACTAAGTTTATAAGAGCTGTGCTCAATAATATGTCTGCTCAATATATTTTTTTTCTCTTTTCTTTTATTTTGTGTTTTTTATCATATATATATATATATATACTTTTTGTTATTTAATTCAATCATGTAATATTTAATTTAATACAATTTAATGTAATTCAATCTTATTTAATCTAATCTAATCCAAATTGATTGTATGTATAAGAGATTATTGATATTAGTTATAATTATATTGTTATCCACCTTTTTGTTAATTATTATTGTATAGCGAGATTTTATTAAAGTGCTGTACTTACCTTTAATTTAGATGCATGCATTGCTATTTTATTTGTACTACTACTACTATCTATCTACTATCTTCCTCGCAACTTTTCCAAATTTTCTCACCGTTTAAACCTTCCCTGGACTACGACAAACATTTCAAAACCAAAATTGGCCCAGCCGTTCTCGAGTTTTAGCGACTCAAACGAACTGCAATTGATTTATATATATATATAGAAGATATTGCTAATTAATCCATTCCTTCATATGTTCGAAAAATTTGTCTGCTCAAACACGTAAATAACGCATGTTATTGAACTTTCAGAATGAAAGCTACTGATCGTGTGTCACGCAATTATCCCGTTGGTTAAGCTGCGCTTGCCGCTGTTGGTCAGTGGGTGGGTGAGCATCTTTACATACCAAGACCTCTCCGTGCCTCGGAAAGCAGTTAAGCCGTTGGTCCCGGCTGTCATTCGTGGATCTGTGACAGTTGTTGCCTGAAAGTCTGATTACCAGGCTTACCAAAGGGTATCGTACTACCCAGTAACTGGGTTGTGGAGGTCAAATAGGCAGTTGCTCCATATAAAATACTGGTATTCAACTACATCCTGCAGATTGATTATTAGCGTAACGGCAATCTAAATATAAAGCCTAGAACTCCATAAGTTCTTCCAACAAGCAGGACATTATGAGTATCGGTCTCATGATAAATAAAGAGAGGGTAAATATTATCGAAACTTTACTTTTGTAAGGGATGATTTTTAATCGACAGATAATTTTTATTCGTGAAACAAAATTGACGTCTGATAGTTTTTGCATGGAAAAACTGTAAAAAATTCAAAATAATTCTTTCGATAAAATTATCTGGCGTTGGAAAAATCAGCCCTTAGGCGACTAACTTCGTAAGAACAAAAGAAAAGCGTGTGATGAAGCCGTACCATCCATTAAGATCTCCTAAAAGCCGGTTATTTAGCACCGCAATATCCTCAGTAACGTGGCGTATGATGGGTGTGCGGAACCAACAATATAAGTTGAACAATCTATCTGTGGTTGCCGTCTTGCGACAATTCGTACGGCGCTAACGGAGCGCGAAGGACGCGTCATATATCAGGGAGCAGGGTTGCTAGGGACTAGGGACCACTTTCTTGGTATTTTTTTGTCTGTATTTCTAATGTCTGGCACACAATTATAAAGACATTTCATAATATTTGTATTGGTATAGCAATCGTGCATTGTTTATCGAATCAATTAATCATTTATTAGTTTGCAATCACGAGTAATTGGTATACAGGTGTATTTTTAACCCCCGACGCAAAAACGACGGGGTGTTATTTATAAAATAGTCATAAATATCTACGTCACATGGCATGCAAAAACGTATTTTTTTGGAATCTTTTTGCTTACTATACACCAAATCAACATAGAAAATTAATCAAGAATGTCTCTTTTCTTAACATTACCAACATAAATTATATTCATCTAAATGAACAAGTAAATGAATAATTTTATAACGACTTTCGAAAGATATCCCAACTCCAATAAATCCTTATTAAATATCATTCCTAAGTATTCATTTGATAGACTTGACAAAATAATGTTAACCAAAATAACGTGATCTTTATTCTATTTAAAATTGAAATGGAAACTTAATGGAATCTCTTGCAGTTGTGTCTTAAAGTAAATTGAATTGAACAAATGCGGTTCTAATAATGAACGAATGGAGTTAGAAGACCACTTCACGAATAACCATTCAATACGTGCAAACGTAAAGTCTAATTCTTTAGTTAAGTTGGAATTCAAATGTTCCTAGAAAAAGTATGATTTTCATGTAGGATACTTAGTTTTCGGGGGTGTGAATTAATAACGAGCTTAAATTGGTCTACAGTCTGAAAATTACTCTGAAATGTAAACCTAACCCCCCCCCCCCCCTAACCCAAACCTAAATTGAATTTTTAATCGGTCCAATATTTTATTAATTTGTTGACTACATATATAATGCTGCCTATATAGTAGACCCCCTGATATTTCTCTAACATCAAAGAATAGAGTTTCTAGTTAAGCAATTTAACAAGTGCTATTAAACATTTTGATGTTTAGAAGTTTTCAGTGTGCTTAAGAACCTCTCAGAAATGAAAACACACTTCCTATTCATATTATAAACGCGAAATTTTGTGAGGATGGATAGATATATGAATGGAGGGATGTTTGTTACTCTTTCACGCAAAAACTACTGAAAGGATTTTGATGAAACTGTACAGTAATATAGCTTATACATCAGAATAACACATACATAGGATACTTTTCATCCCCATATTCTTGCGGGATCGACGCTTATGTGGGTGAAACCGCGGTCACATAGTAAAACACAAATGTTCATTTTTATGGTTAAACTAGATGAATGTAGCATAGATCGAGTTGAAGTCTGTGGCATATGGTTTGACAAAAACGTTGCGCCCTGTGTCCATAAGTCATGGTAAATGGCGAGTGTCGCCCGACCACTTTAGCTGGAGCTGCTAAGGCCGTTAGATTTATTGATGCTACGTGTAGACATATTTAATAAATTTGCCGTCTCCTCTTCTCTCAATAATTTCTGAACTCACAAGTGTAAACATCAGCCAAAAGGAATACCGCGCACTTGGCCAAAGTGTTAATTAATCTAATTGTATAGGGCAGAGGCGATCGAGGACGGGAATTTGTTAACCCCACACGCCCAAAACCGAATGGGTACGTTACATAGGGTCGAACTTTGTCACCTTTCCGGGATACGAGTTTACGGGTCAAGGGATAATGTATGATGGATTTGATCGGCAATCAACCGTTAAGGAATAGGATGAAGCAACATCGACCCACACAACTATCCCTCAGAACCACTGTAAATAAAGAACACAATGAAACGTTTCCCGAGCACGCAGCTTGAAATCATAAACATTTTGTCTTTTATTTTCGTAAAGCTGGGTTATCAAATAAAGAATTTGTTCCTCCAAGGATTAAACGTGAATACATGTGTACATTGTAGAAACCAGATAAAATCAGAATGTTCGTAATTGCCCGTATTCTCTAGAGATTTAAAGCTTCGTTCCATATCCCGTCACAGTAATACGGGAGGAAACTGAGTGAACAATTTTTTGCTCATTCTGGGTGTCAGACAAAAGGGAAGAAGGATCAGAGTCCTTTGTCGTTTAGCGAGCTGATGAGACCGGCGAGCCCCAACTATGGTCTTATCTCATCCTAATCTGCGACGTCTGGATTTGTTTAATTATTCAATTTAAGTTTTATTTTATTATCTTGTTATTTAAAGTGACAATCTAGCTGTCAAAAAGATTAAAGTTAGTTGTTTAAAAAATGATATCTGTGAAAGCAATATCGAGTTAAGTAGCTATAGAAAAAACATAGAAATTGCTTTACTGCTAGTTTATTTATTCGCTCAGTTCGCATTCGAACCTTTCAGATCCCTTGGCATTTCAGCGAACATTTAATTCATGGCGGGGCCCTCGATGTTATCTAAAATGACGCGCGACCGTGTGGTAGGGGAGTTGAACTAGAGATATTGCCAACTGTCTCGAAGCGCGTTTGTCCTTTACGTATCGATGCAATCATGTGTCTAGTCCTTTGCACTGGTAATTGGATTACATGTACATACTTCAATACTGCTATCTGTAAATGTCTCTTTTTTATTTCTTTTCTATTTATCATTGTGAAACCAATCCTTTTAATTAATTATTTTTCGAACCAACGCTTGGAAAAGGGTAAAGATTGATTTATCATTAGTCTCGAAATTCCTCTTTCAGTGGAAATAAAAAAGATAGGTAGCTATGGAGTCGCAAAATTAATGAATTTTTACCGTACTGATTCCAACCTTTGAAATAAATATACCGGTTTTTGCGTAATAAAAATCACAGATACGGAATTGCAATTGGATCCGATCAAGCGTGATAAGTTTACCCCTATCACATTAAGGGCCTTTACCGCCGTCGACGCACTGCGCACCCATTGGAAATAAATACACTACATTACTTTTAGTATTATGTGACTATGATATTTACATATAAATGTGTTAGTATGATAGCTTATTTTGGTACTGAAAACTTAGAAGATAGTCATTTCCTTGAGTTGGGTGATGTTCTTAGGAACGAAAGGGGACATCTTTGGCCCAAAATTCAGCTGCGCAAACTCCGCTCACTGACGCAGTCATGAGATCATCAAGTGCACAGGTCGCAGTGCATGCGGCGTAGGATGGAAGTTGGGTCATTGTCTGTACGGAGGTGCCGAATTTACACTTGAGATCTGAGCCGTCCGTGAACCCACATCTGTGAAGATTCTCTTTGCTACGGCCGACTTCGGTTCAAAATCTATTTAGAGATTTCCAAGTTATACTGTATCAATACCTACTACACTGGAAAACACTTGCAGGTACTTGGTTGTTAAGTATTATAGTTCCCATCTGGGTTGATAAGTTATTAAAAATAACCGATTATTAAACACTTACTTACACTTAAGCTGTCTCATTTATTTAAGACTGAAACATAAAACACAAATCTGCAAAAGGCTCGAAATCGCTGTGGTCTCTAGAATTTAAAATAGAGCCAGCGTCAATCTAATCGAAGTGAGCTCACAAAAATAGCATGAAACTTAAGCGTTCGGGATTATGGTGGCGGGGTGAAACCGAGGTCCGCACTACTCTCCCATTAGATGAACAATTTGTTTGGCTACAGGCGCGTAAGCCTTTAATCTCTCATAGCACTCGGCCCCAAGTGACTGGCAGGCCGGAGAGCGTCCATGCATTCCATTTCAACTATTATTTTTAGAGTTTTAAATAGAGATTCGATTGGAAATCGACGTACCGTTTTATTGGCTCCAAATATTCGAATTTTGATTTAAAAATCATGTGTGAGCTCGTGGATAAACTGTAACAGCCGCCCGTGTCGATCTCCAAGGTTAAGCAACTATTCGAGGTCGATCTGTGGATGGGCGACCATCCATTACATACCACGACCCTTCCGTATCTTGGAAAGCACGTTAAGTCGTTGGTCTCGTCTATCACTTGTATGTCATCTTTGACCGTCGCTACGGGTCAGAAGCCCGAAAATCTGAAAAACCAGTTTTGCCAAGGGGTATCTTGTTACCGAGTTCCATGTAAAATACTGGTGTTCAGCTGCATCCGGTTAGACTGGAAGCCGACCCCAACATAGTTGGGAAAAGGCAGATGAGTGGTAAGAATTTTATAACAGTCGAGTGTTGATGGAATTGAGTTGGTTGTTGATGTTAAATCATTTTTAACATTTAATTTTGCAATATTGGTATTCAGAAACGTTGTATTTGCATTACGTTCTTTGTGAGTTTCGCGTTTATTAATCGCAAACATTGAAAATTCAAAATAGCGAGTGAAAAATTCATCCAATTCATATAAAAATCACAATTTCTGACAACATAATATGCCTGAATCATCTTTTATTTTACCATACAAGGAACATCCTGCACGCAACAGCTGCCAGATACTATATGTATACATTGAGTATCGAACCAACACAAAAAAAGTGTGAATTCCCGCATGTGCCCCACCACATCAGCAACCACTTGTGCCACAGACACGTCGGAGATAACAAATAGTAAACTATTCTTCTCTCATTGTGGATCATCAATAACAAGCCTTTTTGGCAACGAACTGTTTAATACTTTTGCACTTCGTAAAACATCGCCGCCATACACCTTTCGATATATCAGGTATGGCTGAAGATTAATCGTAGGAATATTTCTCTCGTGGCTCGTGTCATTTTTCGTGTCAGAAAGTAAGGAATGAAAACGTGGGATGGTACAAAAAATGGCCATTTATCCATGGTCTAATAAGTTGTGGTATAACTCGGATATCTATGGGTATAACTGTACCAAAATTAGTCTAGCTTGCCCTTGCCTGAATTAAGCAAGTATTCCTGTAAAATCTACCTTTAGCTACCATGGAGTTCTAAGAGTCAAGATCGAATAAGTAGAAGCCTTTTTGTGATGTACAAACTTAACTGGTTATGTAAAATTACTGTCTGTCATCACCTTTTCTTTTTGCCAGTATAACTTTCGTATTTTTTTTCTTTATAAGTAATCCTACTTTATTGTTACCAGCAAATAAAAACATTTCTTTGATGGTCTACTTTTAGAACTCTAATTAACCTAAGCAGCCGGAGTGGGCCGGACGCGTTTGCCGCATTTCGAATGAGTCATGGATGAAATCTACCACCAGGTGGGTCTCAGAAAACGTCCGCTGACATTGAGGCTGACCCAGGAGAAAATGTCGAGATGAGCTTGACGTCTACAGACAGGATTTGTCCACAGTAGCTTAAGACAGAGAGGAGTGAAAAGAAGAAGGGAAGGGAAGCTTTTGCCCTGCAGTGGGATAATAATAATAATAAGATCAAGGGCTTGATTCAGAAAGCGGTACTTCTGGACACTGGTATCTCAGCTAACAGCGCCGTTTCCCCTCAGAAACAATATACTAGGTAACCTAAATTAGCAAGAAGCAAGAGTTTAGGACCATTACAAATCAAAGAAAAATAAGAAATTAAGGTAAACTAAACTTAAATTACTAACATATTTTTGTGATAACACAGGCTAAAAATAAAAATAAATTACTTCAATACACGGTTTCGATTTACGATTACGTACTGACACCCGCCCCCATTTAGTCACTTGGTATTTTCCTGAACCCAATTATTTCCTTATGAGTTCCATTAAATAGATCGTTATTAACAGTCCCCAGATAGCTGACCTTTGTCCTTTTAAAGTATTCTTGTTTCGTAAATTCATCATCTGATTTTATGTAAGGCACTTAGGATTTCCTACAGCGTAATTATGTGACATTAATATCTCTGGACCTGTTGTTGTTGCTCTGAACTGTAAAAGCAATTTTCTGAAGTCTGATTTGTATTATTATTAATATTTATTTAACATACACTGATTAATTACTATTTTTTATAAGCTAACACTAAAATATATATACTTGTACAAGTATATAATACGAAAAAATATAGAAAAAGGCAGGAGCTCATTGGGCATCAAAAAATTCGTCCGCATCAGTGACAATGGGATAAGTGCCCAAAAGGCTGGCAGCTTTACCACGTTGGATGGCAATGCTGATTATTTGGGCTAAAAATAGGCCAGCCTTCTGGTCACGTGAAGAGTCAACCAACCGCTTGGCGATGTCCCGAAAAATTCGATGAGCTCTCGGACCCCAAGGCCGATTTGGATTGAAATCTGTATAACGTACATTGTACAGGGATATTAAAACGGGTTTTGCTGACGCAATTTAGTTGAAAGTTTAGATTACACAAAGATAGATACAATTTCGCATAGAATTCTATTAGATAATAGGTATTACAAATCGACCTGCAAAGTTCTGATATTATTTACCTATATTAATAATACCTAAACCAAATTATACAGGTGACTTGTAATTTGACGTATTTCTTCCAGTAGAGCGATTCTCACATATCTCGCATTCGTTATTGACGTTCGATTCGTACTTTTCCGACGACAAAATCAAGCCGAGCTATTCTCACCATGACGATTCGAGCATTTCACGCAGGAAAAACACGCGACATGCCTTAGTTTACATGCGACATGTAAAGAGTAGTCATGACCAGTCGACACGTGACGTATGATCTGTGTCGACCACCGTACGAACGTCAAACAGTGGTTATGTCAATCATGTTTGTGTCAATTGCGAAAGAAAATAATAAATACCTATATTTTAACAAAATGTGTTCATAAACATCTTAGAAGACTCTACGACCATCACCACAAGGAAAAACACACGAAGAAAACTTCAGGCTTTCGCCAAAGTTATCAACTGTGGATAGTTGTTGCTTGTGTAGCGTCGATGAATGAGACACATGAGATACAGAAGCGGAAGGCGCCGGATTTAAAACCAGTCAAATGGACAAGGACGGCTTTGCCAGGCTTTACTCTGGTTGAGGGCAAGAAAGGTCGATCGCGTCGCAACTACAATAAACGCGGTACTACTCCTGCAAGCGAGGATTTTTGAGCTGTAGTGCCCACTTTGCTCCCGTACATTTCCCGGTTGGATCGACAGATATCGAGAGAAAAAGAGCCAAGGTCTTAAGTGCCGAAAGAAGGACGTTGCAGTCGAACTAGACTTTGAATTTTGACCGGCTGGAGTTGTGTATAGATGTTACAGAGAAGCATGACCAAAAGTAAACTCCCATGTGTGATGTGATAATAATTATGTTTTTGTGGTTTATACTTGGATGTATACTGAATTTATTTATTAGTCTGTAAGGTATTCTTAAAAAGGTTCTTTTGTAACTAGAAATAAAGTGGTTCAAAAGCATTTCAAACAATATTTCAAATGTCTTTATTTTATTTTTTTCAATGTAAAACTTAGCGAAGTAACAAAAATAATATGGGTATGCAAATAATTGAAGGGCTTTGTAGTTAGGTTGCGCAGGCCGTTAACAAGTGGGTTAGGAAATAGAAACACACAAGCAAAGTTCATACGTATAATCCACACTCACAAATTTACAATAGGTAGGGTTACAATAGATACGTAGTAGTAGACTGGTCGTGGGACGCCGGTAGCGCGTGGATAGGTGTGCGTACGTTACTTTGAAGCGAGTCGTGTATTTTGAGCCCTTTTGCTTGTTAATTTTCTGTCAAGCCCCTTTTTATTAATTTTTTCCATGTTATATCTTTACAATTTTGTTATATAATCTTCCTTACCCTTACCTTAAACCTTAGTATATAACTTAACTATGCACAATAAAAAGTTTCTAGAACAAAAACTGTTACAAAAGTGAGTTGGCACATTTTGATTATACAAAATCCCATATAATTTCTAAACTTATGGTCCGATTTTTACAATTTAAACGGAAATATTCGTTTTATATCTAGACCTATCTTTTACAATAAAAATTATTAAAATCTATCCATAAACAAAAAAGTGAGTTTTCAAGTTACGTAAATATGCTTGAACAAAACTACACTTATAAAAATCCTTTTAAAAACAGTCTTATTGATCCTTGCAGCACATGGACAGTATAATAATCACTGGTTTACACGAAAGGTCGGCGTGATGAGTCAAGCGTTGTCCGTGAGCTTAGGAATCGGCGGACCACTTCACGTTTCGCCCAGTCTTCATGACCACAAAAAAAATTTAATTCGTGTTGTGGCGAGCCTCAGGGTGAAATCTGTTTTCGCAAGGATTTCCCAACAATCTTTTGGGCCTTTGTAAAGTAATGAAGCCAGGACACGTAGGTACAGCAGCCTAGCGTTCGTTGGAAAAGCATGTAGCAGGACGGTCCGGTGCAGTACCGCACTCTTTAAAACAACAACACTTCTCCTCTTCTTCTCCATCTTGATAAACTTTTATGTTATTGTGCTGGTCATCAGCTTACTTACAATATCATTAGCTCGTTCTGTTTTATTTAATTACCTATTAGTATGTAAACCAATGTAAACAAACAACATAAATTGTATTTTGACTTTACTTTGACGTGACAAATATCGATGACATGACTTGACAAATCAACATGAGCTATGCATTCCGTAGTACGGAGGTCTTATATTAATGTTAATAATAAAATAAAAATGGAGTTACGAAAACAATAATGATTATTAAATTGATAAATGTTAATGAAATACCTTTATAATGCTGCTCAAAATATGTTTTTGGCTTAAAAATCATTTTTAAATAAATATGGTCAAAAGTACATTAACGATTACGTAAAAAAATCGCATCGTTATGTGGAAGGGATTACTTCGTGGGACGCATAATGGCAACATTATTGTCCCTAGATTCGTGATTTAAGATCGACTTGTAGTGAGAATAACTGTTTCAGGATATCTCACCGTTTTTTAAGCGACATACGGAGACGAGCGGCAATGATTTCATGCCACACGAATGCGAGATATGTGAGAATTGCCCTACAGAACGCGATAGTGTGACCCATTTGCAACAAATAAGCACTCAACGGAATAGCAATGAAAGGCATTGAATTTGAGAGTTTCGAGAAAAGTGATATTTAGTGACGAATTCTGGAAATTTTTCTAAAATAAGTACATGAAAATATAATTTTCTCGAATTCCATGAATTTTCGCCTAAGCTTTATGGGTCGCTTAATTGTAGCACACTATCACGTTCTGGAAGAAATACGTTAAATTACAGGTCACCGTGTATATAGGTAGCTTTATATACAATCTCAAGCAAAACGAAATTATTACGTTTAACGATAGAAATAAATCTGAAGGATTAACGTGCCATCGAAACAAGACAGCAATATAAATCTAGCATTAAAATGACCCAAGTATTAAAGACAAAAAGTTATTTTTCTTTCACCTTAAGCTCGAAAAGTTTGAACAAAAAGGCAAATGATAAATCGGTGTATCTTAGTCGAGGGAATTAATTGTGCTCCTACGAACACAAGATTGGAATTGCTCTCGGGTTGGATACAAGTAAATTCTTTATTCCCCGGTGAGCCACCCATCACTTTCACAAACTTACGTTTATACAGAAATTTCGGCTTGTTTTTGCTTTGGGAGCCAGAAAATGTTTAAAGTATATTTTTATGTTGTAAGTATGATAGATACTGCGTCAATTTATTAATGTTATACACGAAATGTTTGAGTGAGCCTGTCTGTTATCGTTTAATGAGTTAATTTTGTTGTTGAATGTGTATTCATGTGGAAAGAGGGAGGTAAAAAATGTAAACGTAATATAACTGACTGGTCAGATAATATTAGATTGCTATTTAATTGAATTTCTTGCTGGAGTAAAATACCAGCTGTGAAAACCTTTCCATGCTTACTTTATATTGTGTTCACGTACAACTTTAATGTCTGATTGTTATTGCTGTTTTTACTCAGTTGTTGATACTGTTTCAAAACGGGTTTTTGTTACAGTTCGGAACTGGCTGCACATCCTGAAAACTTTACGATGCATTTCTCACATCCGAAGTAAGAAACTGATAAATAAACAATTATTATTAGAGTGTACTTAGTGCTGATAAGAATTTGGATATCTTTGCAGTTCTGCTGGCATTGCATGGTCTACACCTGTTTAGACACTCTGATATTGGCAAAACAAATATCAATGAACGATTCTTTTTTCGTGAATTAACGGTTTATTAATTTCCACTTAAACATAAAATACAACAACCAGCATAAATTATAATTACCTATCTACAAAAATTCCGAACTCAAAACAAATACAAATGAGATAATATTATTAACTGATCCTCTGTAGCGGTCATTTTAATCATTCGATGCGGGTTAAAATTTGATTTTTAATTAATCTGCTCATCATACTTTATTTTCGTTTTAATAATTATTTTAACAAGTATTACGTAATTACTGACCGGTTTTTTGCCTGGGAGCGGCCTATGTCCAGCAGTGGACTGCGAGGCTGAGTTGATTTGAAGTTAATTACTGGTTAATAGTAATATAATATATGGATTTTGTATTGGTCATCATCATAATTGTGTATTTTTGCTTTGAAAAAGTACTTATCTACTAATTAACTTTACGGCGTGTATCAGAAAAGTGTGGTTCAATGCCTTACATTGAACCACACTTGTTGTACAGACCATCAAACTGAACAACTGACGGCACGGTTGGCGCAGCGGTTAAGCGATTGACTGCTGCGCTGCGTGTCGCGGGTTCGATTCCCGCACGGAACAAATATTTGTATGACCTACATGTATTTGTTCCGAGTCTGTGTGTTTTCTATCTATAATAATGTATGTATTTACAAAAAAAAAATGTACATAAGTAGTTTATCAGCCATCTTGTTACCATAACACAAGCATTAGGTTGCTTAGCTTGGGACTAGATGGCGCTGTGTGAAATGTCCAGGGATATTATTATTATTTAACTTTCTCTATGGTATCAACATTGAAATCGAGATAAAAAATTCAGCCATCACACATTTGAGCTGAATAGTTATTGAAGTTTTGTATGGGATAGTTTACTTTTTTTATGTTGGTCCCATGGAGAAAGTTGTTCTGTTGGATGGTCTGTACTACACCTTTAAAGGGCTGTGCAGGTCGGTGGCATACCTACATGTCCGCCATTTTTTTTCAAAATGGCGGCCACGGACGAAACCTGTAAAAATCAAATAATAATTAATGCAAACAAAAAAATATAGTAGGAACAAACCCAAAAAAGAACAAAATGGTGCGACAGTAGGTATGCCAGGGTCCATATATGGCTTCAATCCCCTTTGACCACATCTTTCTGATACATGTTGTATAGTAGAGCGTTTTATATTATAAATTCTGTCACCAAACCAAGTGTATCATTTCCAAAGGTTCACCGGTACAATTACAGGCACATGAGTACCTACTGTATATTGACATAGTAGGTATTATTGTATTGGCATTTTTCATTTAATTTTTTTATTGTACTTTTTCTCTTATTATTGACATTGATTTCTATTGCTATTTATTATTAATTAATTTGTATTCTAAAATGTGTGATTCTTTGTACATTTCATACTAGCTGCGCCCCGCGGTTTTACCTGCATAAGTTTTGATCCCGTGGGAATATCGGAATTGCATTAGCGGCATTTGTATTTTCGAACTCTTTATTATCTTTAGATACCATTATTATTGTACATATAAACAAATAATGAATGACTTATTATGACTCATGACATTATTCAACTTTATCAAAAAGCGGCAGCGGTTGGCAATGCGTTTGACTTTACGGGATCTTTCAACCCTGCATAGCTATCAAACAACCACCCGACAGGCTATCGTATCGAAAATGACACATTTCGATAACCTGATTTGATTAACCCCCGATATCAAACGGTAGGATAGCGGTCGTCTATTTGATTTAAACTGACAAAATTGTCGAGTTTTGAACTTGTCAACAACGTTTAGGAATCCTACGATAACATTGATTGATGGATTCGGTACGGAATCGTATCGAGTAATTGTGAATAGCTATGCTGGTGGGATTTCCTTCAGGTGCGCTCAGAGACACAACTCTCAAGTTGTGTTTAAGGAAATACTTTTCTCAGAATCAGAATCAGAATTTTATTTGTCAAACATAGGTACATTGGGTTCTTGCATTACATATTTATATAGGTCGCCATGTTTTGCTATTACAGCATACAAATATTTTAACATAACGATTGTTTAAAATAACAATCATACTCAATTTAATTACAACACAATTAGTAATATAAAATTAAATTAGGTTTGAAAGATTATAAAAAAAATACGAAACGTCATAAAAAGTAAAATAAGTGGGTACATAAAAAATCACAATAAATTTAAAAAGTCACATCATTCTTTTTCTCAAAGTTAGAATAACATTTATAATGTGAACGCAAGCAGAACCCAAAGTAACACATTTCTATTACAACCCAATGATTTTGAAGGAAATTCGTAAGTAATCCATTGCTTCATGATAACAACATAACACAACATCATCATCAACACCTGTAATCCCCGAAGAGGTGTGAAGTGTACGTTTTAATAACACCCACATTTCCCCATTGCTTCATGTTTAACTAATTCAGCTGCTTTAATATTGTTCAATTGTCATAATGTTTATTGGTCGTGTGAGGGTTTTATAGTATTTTTATCTCACGAAGCGACGCGCGCTTTACTTGTGTTTACCACACTGTGAATGAGTGTGTGTGTGTAAGCATAGGAGCTCTCGATACCATCCAAGACAATGGCAAAGTCGGAAGTGTGTGTCTGTGGGTGCGTGTATGTGTGTAAATATGTGTTGGCGCTACTCGTGTGGAAACGCTGTTTGCACACTTCGTTACTACAACTAAAGTGCGTGTCGCTTTATGAGATAAAAATACTTTACACAATAGGGAAGTCTCCTGGGTAAAAAAATGATTATTATATTTAGTCCGTCAGTTAGATCATCGAAATATGTATAATGGACACGTATTTTTTCTTTTGTTAATCAAACAAAATAAAGCGCGTTAAAATTTGGGAGTAGGGGGTCGTGACGTCACGCCTTGTTAAAAAGTGTAGCAAGGCGTGACGTCACGCCGAACTTTAACGGGCAATATCTTCATCATTTTTTATATAATTGAGAAAAGAAAAAATACAGGTCCAATATTTTTTGATAATCTAACTGACGGACTAATTAGATTTTTTTAGGCATCTAGCCTATTAGGTACCCCGCTGATATCAATTATTAGGTAGAAGAACAAACAGCAAAATCCTACCTTTCATTGCGCTGATTTCGGTTAGGTCCGACTTAACACCCGCCATGTTGGATTTCCATAATTAACATTAGCCAGCCAGTTACCGTTCCGCATACCTACTGATTGTATCGCGTCCCGTCAAATTGATTTAACCGGGTAGGTGCTATCTAATGGGTATTGTACATAATTACTAATGTGGAAGCTTATTTAGCTTAATTACTTAGTTTACCTGGAAATCCATGTTGTTATGCTATAGTTGAATTAACTGTGGTTAGAAACCACAATTTTAATTTTCAAAAGTTTTTCAGTAGGTACTTATAGGTATTAATAATACATCATGTAAAACCGATATTTCTATTCAAATAATAAAAAGTCTTTTCGTATAAGTAGTATACCCATCATTTGTCCCATCGGACTATGAGAGTGAGGGGAGATCGAGTGCACCTGTGTCTGCGCACGCAACTTGTGCACTGTAATATCTCTTGGCTGAAGGCTAGACTCCATTGATATTGGCGGCCATGCCTGAAATCAGTGTAGATAACAATTTATCATCTGCCTAGCCTTTTCCCAACTATGTTGGGGTCGATTTCCAGTCTAACCGGATGCAGCTGAGTACCAGTATTTTACATGGAGCGACCTATCTGACCTCCACAGCTTAGTTACTGGGTAATACGAAACCCCTTGGTAAGCCTAGTTGTCAGACTTTCGGACTTCTGACAATCCGTAACAACTGTCAAGGATCCACGTATGATAGCCGGGACCAACGGCTTAACGTGCTTTCCGAGGCACGGAGGGGTCTTGGTATGTAAAGATGGTCACCCATCCACACCCCAACCGTGGCAAGCGTAGCGGCTGTTATTACTTAGCCTTATATTAAAAAAATAGATATAACAACAATTTATTATCTAGTTACCTACTCAAAATGATTTATTTCGTTATCAGACAAAAATTATAATTACACACCTCCCCTCATGGGATTAAATTATAACAAGTAGGTTTAAGTAATTGGCTAGAATCTTGATTAAAACTGAGATGAGGGCTCATTGTTATTTAGAACCGTCTGAAGTTCAAGTCTCAATTCATATTATACATGCGTTGAAGTACTCTTTAAAATTTAATATACAGAATATAGATGCTTAAGATATTATAATATCGTATCTTCATATCGTCGCCGTCAGTTATACCCTTCATTTTATTTTATAACAGTATTGAAATTCAACAAATATCGAGAATATTCCCGACGGATATACGAAATGTTATTTTTATAGCATGTAGGTAGTGTCAACGCTATTTATATGGTATTATACACCGTGATTTTTTAGTCGTCTGACAAAGGTGGTCCACTCAATGTATCCGACATAAAATACCTCTAGGCGTGTTTTTTTTTACCATTAATTAAAATAATAGGTACAAAGAAAAATAAATAATACATTAGAATTATGAAACATCCCGTTAATAATGTTTACGTATCAAACAGTAGAACATACCTACCCATCGCACGAGTCGAGTAGATAGATCTTCGCTCGCAACAGAATGTTTCAACTACGTTATGCATCATAATACTGATTTCTTTTTTCTTTTTTTTTCTCTTAAATGCCATTTTTTTTGTTATGAATGTGTAGTAGTCATTGGATACATGAAGTGGGCTGCCGTTGTTAGACGACTAAAAAGTCACGGTGTATACCTAGGGATATAATATGTAATGATTGTGGGCAGGTGTGTCGCCCAAGGGTAGTTTCTCTCGGGCCATTGCACGTCGAAATTGCTTCGACACCAAAGTAAACTAACCGTGTTTCACACCGAACCGTTTTTCATTTTAACTTTTTATAAATAAATGTTAACGGGAACTAAACAAACATGTGTTGTACTATGTGCTGACAAAACAAGGCATTCTAAGAGTCGCGGTAGAACGATTTAAAAAGGTTTGTAATTGGTAACCATAGAATACAGTATAATCAACCTATAATGTTCCCATTCCTAGGACACAGGCCTCCTCTATAATCTACCACGTGACATGCCGGTTTGCACACGATGTTTTCCTTCACCTTTTTGAGACCTTACCAATTACTCTCCACTCTCCTAATTTACCTTTTGGTTTCGTTACTAAAGACTTACGGTAAATAAATTACTCACGATTTTAATATTCATAAATATATCAGAAGGCGTATTCTCGTAATTTAAAATGTTCAAAATCTAGTCGCAGTCCCATCTCAGCGACAAACAGACATCAAAAACTTGTCAAAATGTAGGGATATTAGAAGTATTTTTTGACAGATTGAGACTGACTTCAGACTGTGAACGGACTTAAAATTACGAGAATTGCCCCTCTGACTGTGAACGGTCTTAAAATTACGAGAATTGCCCCTCTGAAGTACCACAGCATGTCACACAAGTGTTTTATTGTGTCATGAGACGACAGACAAACAAAAGTGTGACGGGGTTTAAAAAAATATCAATATCCAATGGGACTGACCGACCTCAAAAAAACAATTGCGACAGATACGCGCATACAATGTTCGAAAAATAAACACAGTATGTAACAAAGCACGTACATTTTTGTTTACTCGGTGAAATTGATATGTGCAGTTCGAATGGGTGTATCGGAAATTAACTGTGTGTTTAGGAACGTACAATAAGACGTGACGTAAACATGATAACGATTGAGCGAGATTATTAATGCATGTGAACGAATGCCTTTAATATTTCCTTATTAACGACGATGTACCGTCGTCAATAAGATTAAGGTGGTTTGGGTTACTTGACATACATTTATATATTATATGTAGGTATGAATGTAAAAAACATATACCATGCTTAACTTTCTTGTTTTTTAAATAATCAAACCTGACGAAGCAAAATATATGGCTTTCTTGAGTTGATTTTTGATCAATAAACAATTTATTATTTATTATTCGATTACGGCGTAGACGCGCTACGACAATGCTACGGCGTAGCGGCGATCCCGTACGCAAAGCGTAGCACCTATGTAGATAACGAAAACTTTTTTGGTGTTTCATTTTCAGTTTGAGAGTAGTATAATGAGGTACCCTAGGTCGTCCTGTAAACCTTGTTCAAGCTAATTTATACGACAAACTTAAAAACATTAGTTTCTTAGGTGTCTTCAACTTTATCTGTAATTGTCGTGGTAATATGAAATATAAAATCAACTTGAATTCTTGGAATTATATTCTCCCTGAAACACGAATTTCCACTTATGACCGCAATAGCAAACAATCCCGCAGGTGAGCGCTTGTTAGTTCATACGTGTGTTGAGTGTAGTGAGATCCAACTTCCAGGAAAATGACAAAGTCAGCTCTGTTGGTTCCCACGCCACTTGATGACTCCGAGGGACTAAAACGGGATTTGTTATTCCATTACTTACAATAGTCCCCCAGTTTTAGAGAACCCTGTTGTGATTTTAGTAAATAGAAAATCCGGAGTGCAGCCGACGTGGTTCGACGAATCCCATTTTATTTTGACAGTTTTTTGAGCTATGTCCACCATCTGTGTTTTGGAATGCGGAATATTACGACCTTTTAGAATGCAGTACATTACTTTCACACAATACTATAAACAGGATGGGTCATGAAACTAGTGTGATAGATTGTTCCAAGTTTATTTTATTTCTTCAACGATACGAGCGATTTATCGTTTTCGTTGTGAGAAGTGCTCTTTTAAACGTTTCCATTTATTGTCACTTGAAGATGCTTGATGCCATTAAAAGCTAAAATAATGAAAAGTTAAATAAATAAATCGTTTATTAACCAAATAGTGTTCGTACATTTCCTTATAACTAAGTACATGTAAACTATTCCTAAAATTATTGTTACAAGGGAAACATAATCTTATATTTTAACTTGTGGACTTCACACCAGGGTCGAGCCTGTCTCGTGGAGTCCTTGAGAATTTTCAACAATTTAAAATAAATTGGGTCGATACTGTATTGTAAAATTTGTTACATATTGTTTTAAGAAAAACATAACAAAATAAAATTCATTAACCTAAACCAAAATCAAAACTATAGACTTGAAAAATAAAATTAATATAATCGTAAAAACAATTGTTTGTAATAAGGTGTGTCATAATATATGGCCATATAGTCATAGGTAGCCATTAAGTAATGAATAAATAGGATTATTGTATGGTAGAAAACAACTTTGCCGAGCAACTAACTGAGGCGACAGTTCACTCTGTGCCTTGAACCATTTAACTTTATTTACTTTGTCAGTGCCGCGTCGTATACATTTACCCTCATGCACAGAAAATCAAAACAAATTGACTTAATAAAGTGAGATTATTCAGACTCCTAATTCCACTGTATTGACTTAAAGAGTTTGTCCCAAAGAGTGTTATGTTAATGAATAAAAGGATCACGTAAAACTCAGTACAGAAACTCGTTCGTCACTGACAGATATACAAAGAAATAATTAATCAGTAAAATTAAGTTAGCGACACACTTGGGAGGTTCTTTGCTTCATTAGCAGTTCAAGATGAAGACGGACTCTAATTCTAACTCCAATTAACAAATGTGGAAGTTCTGCGTTGTCACGGAAGGTCAATTAAGAAATATCAAGCCATGAAAAGTACAGCAATTAGTCTAATTTAACTTCGTCTTTGACAATAAGGAATATTTAAGTAGACACAAATTATACGGATTACTTGCGTACCTACTTTTACTGATGTCATCGTTTGGGTTCATTGTGACTGAGTCGTCTGTTCCATAATAATTGTTTTTGGAACGAAGTTCCTTACCGCGCGTTGCGAAAGGAGGCTAGACGGAAAAAATTAAGACCAAAAGTTGGAACGACACTTTTTGCTATAGTTGTAAGCCGTGCGGCGTGCGCGTGTTTCTCTCTCTCTCTCTCTCTCTTTGAACTTCGTTCCATCCGGGTGTCCCTTGACAACTCTCAAGTTTTTTTTTTATTGGTTTTGTAGTTTCTGCCTACCCCATGGGAAGAAGGCGTGGGTTAATAAATGTGTATGTGGTTTCAATAAATAATGGAATTAAAATTAGGTTTCATTTGTATTTTCAATCAATTGCACCGTGTTAAACCTTGATATCTACAAAGTCAAATAAAATAAAATAGTGACGCCATCACAGGCGTGTCGTGGCTTGGATTTCGATATCAAATGATGATAGAATAAGTATATTTAATTTGACGTCGTTTAAAAATGAAAAAGTCATAAACTCTGAAATGAAACCGTTCAAATATTGCATTCCAATCTTGCTTATGATGAGCGAACGCAGGTCGTTTGAAGGCTTTGAGTCCACAAAATGAGTGTTCGTTGTGTGACAGACTAATCTACCGGGGCCAAGCTCCTATTACCGAGATAAGCCTTTGAAGATGCTTGAACGAGCCCCTTATTATTGTAAACTAAGTATTCTATGACATCTTCTTGATAACTGAAGCTTGTAATTGATATTAGAGTTTTCGAAAACAAGACAAAGATTTTTGGAACGAAGTTCCTTATCGCGCGTTGCGAAAGGGGGCTAGACGGAAAAAATTAAGACCAAAAGTTGAAACGAAACTTTTTGCTATAGTTGTAGGTAAGCCGTGCGGCGTGCGCGTGTTTCTCTGTCTATCTCTCTCTCTCTCTCTCTTATAGAAAGCAAGCCAGTTATACTTCGTTCCATCCGGGTGTCCCTTGACACCTCTCAAGTTTTTTTGAGAATATACCTACTTACAGAACTGGTAGAAGTAGCGGTGCTTGGGGCCGATGTCCAGCAATGGACGTCTTTCGCCTGAAACGATGATGATGAAGATTCCTACTTATTTATTTTATTTTATTATTTACCCCCGACACAAAAACGTCGGGGTGTTATAACTTTGACGTGTCGGGGTGTGTGTGTGTGTTTGTGTGTATGTCTGTCTGTGGCATCGTAGCTCCCGAACGGATGAACCGATTTTAATTTATGTACAGACGCCAGCACATGACGCTACTACAATCTGTCAACTTTATTTAATAGATTTTAAACTTTATCGCTAAAGCATTAAGGTTCAAAGTTGATTAGGAAAATTTGACAGATTCGGGTAGCTTGACCTGCTGGCTTTTGTACATACAGTAAAATACTTAGGTATACGACATAATTATGAATAACACTACTTACTCATTGTACTAAAATTTTATACCTTTATAGATATTATAAGCACGACTCAAGTTACTTTTCAAGTTTACGAAAATAATTTAGTTGAGTTAGGTTTTAATTTCAAGCCTCTGTTAACAATTAAACCTATAGTAAAACGGTCGGAACAATTTCAAAAGAGAATATAGAACACACAGTTTCATTCAGTTAAAATCAATTAGGATTTAAAACAATTCGAATATTAATTTAACACCATGCCATAGCGTTAATATTCTCACGAATCTTTGTGCTAAAACGTATCTCGCTGTTAATTTATCTTTGTTAAAAACTTAATTATGGCAGCAATGAGCGCCAGTGGCACAGTATAGAAAAGTAAGCAGTATTACGTCTTCATACAATTCCGCCGAAACTTCGCGCTTCGAATTCTCGGTTTTTTTTTTCTTAAATTTGTTTGGCTCATAATTCAGCAACGCGGATAGCATTCGCTGACGCATATTTAATTGCGTGAAATATGGCGCCAAGTTATCGAGTGTACCTATATGGATGTGTGTATGGATGTTTGAATTCTTCACTATCGAAACCGGAAATATAATTTTTTAATTACCGACAGTCGGCTTGGTAAGCCTATAAAATAACAGTTTTTTTTTGTTTTTATTTATTTATTTTATGTAGGTATTTATATATTTACTAAAACGTAGCGAGCGTAACATCCTTGATAGGTACTTAGTAGATTAGTTTCTCTCTTTTTCCATGCAATTGATGGCAGATTGAAGCAGGACAACAAAATTTTAACGAACGAGCTTCTGCTCGCTGCTTCGCCCGCGTGGATTTCAGTCTCTCACAACAATTATTTCATCGCGGACTTTTTATAGGCCTTTTTATGCAGCTTTTCTTTAGAAAGAATTTTGTTTTTTAATCCAAAAAAATGGATAATAGCATTAAAAAAACAGACTTTCCCAATGGCTTAGGCTGATCTGCCGAGATGATTTATTTTAGCAAAGAATTCTTATACCACTAGCTAACGGATTTCTGAAAAACATTTTAATGAACAGGACTGAATGTTCGCCTATGTTTTTTGTTGGACTTATATTACAACCCAAGAGACACAGTCAGTGGGCAACCCTAGTGCGTATTTATCTACCGAGCGGCCGTCGTAGGTAATTATTTCAAGGACACTTCCGAAACGTAATACTGCTAACTTTATTATACTGTGCTGGTAGACATGCCGAGGCGGCGAAGACAATGGCAGTCATTGTTATTGTTTACAAAGGAGCCGCCAGCAACTTTTACTGCAGCCTTAACTGTTGTTTAGATGACATAATGTAATTTGATAACCAAAATAAACTAATTTTCGCGAATGTTTGTTAAAAGTTTTATGGATTCTGGCCGTTTCAGTAATAGAGTTGCTTGAGATTGATGTTTTATTTTAACCGGGCTTATTTTTAACCCTCCGTTTAGGGGCTTCGCTTTACTTAATGAAAAAGAAGCATTTTTTATTCAATAAATTATGTTTTGTTACGTATTTTTCTTACAAACGTCTTATCGTACGGCTAAAGTAATTCGTAAGATGTTATGCTAGACTAGTGACTTTGAATACAATAGGAAATCTTTCTAGAAAGTTTATTTATTAAATTGAATGAATTAATAATGCTTCTGAATTTCAGTTTTCAATAGTCAGGTTAAATATGAACTGATTTTTAGGATATTTTTTTTTTGTTTTATTTTAAGTAATGTAAATGTAATTTAATTGAGTAATTTTAAAGTAAGTAATGTAGTAAATATGCAGTAAATTCACATAGCTGTTTGTTTAGAAATAAACTTAGTCAACGTTTTCAAAATAACTCCGGTTTCACGCGTGACTCTCGGAGGATAACCAGTGACGTGGAAAATACAACACGTCTGCTAATCCTTTACAACGTGCGCCATTAGCGCTCCTCGTATTTATGCTCTCCCAGCCCCAATTATATAGTTTTAACGAACTGCACACAGTTCACTGCAATATCAACTTAGTTCCAATTTGTTTAATTGTTAATGTAGAAAGTCGGTAGTTGAGATGTCTATGATATCCCCAGCCTTAAATAAAACTTGCATATTGTGCTCCGAAAGAGTTGGGGTTAAGGGATGAATGTCTGGTGTGCCCGCATGTAGTTTAAATTGCGTTTCCTTTGAGTGAAGCACAAAGACGCCTGGATGCGAAGAACTTCATCTAACGGAAGACTTTGCCAACGGCCTTTTTCAGGGTACACAACTTCACGATTGGCGCAGTGTTAGCGAATCAAAAGCTGCTAAGTTAGCAACCGACTGCGAATCCATCTTTTCTTCAACTTCATAACTCACTTCATATTAAACTTACTTTAGTTTAAGAACAAATCTTCGGGACTTGCGAATAATCTTCATGCAGCAGACCTATTACGGCTTCTGTTATTAAAATAAACCGTGTTTGCTAATAGTTTGGTGAATTAAAACTGTTGACGTTGCCTGCACAGCAAAACTAATAAGTACCTACTCTTGTTAGTTCTGTGTTGGTCCGGAGCAAATAATTCGTGCGGATAATGCTAGTTTACAGAATCAGGTAAGTAGTTATATTCCCCTTTACCATATTGTAAACATTACTTACGTAATGAGTAGATACAAACTGTTAGCTAGAATCACGAATTTATGTACCATACCAGTATGTTGTTTCATTACAAACACACAATATTTTTCAAGAAATATAAAAATAAGGATAATATTTCCAGCCAGTAACTAACAAAACATTGTGCTCACGTAAACTCGAGCAGTATAAAATCCTCGCACACACCAAACACTGGCACCGTAATAGCGAGTAAAGAGAAAAATAAAACTACGGGCTCGGAATCTATCTTAAAAAGAAGTTTATGTCTTAGAAACCTCAAAGGCAAGACCGGAAGTTTAAAGAAAGGCAGAGGCGAGCATTTCGAATGGAAAGTTTAAACTGAAGCTCGATCGAACTGATAAAGCCTTCGATGTTTGCTCCTATAATTTTGTTAAGTCTAGTGGCTCGGATCAAACGTAAAAGATGGCGGCTAATCAGCTCTTGGAGCAGCTTTCTGAGACTGTTACGTATAACGATAACTATATATAAGACAGCGGTAGGTACTGCCTAGATTTTAATTAAAACATCAATCGCCATGATTTCTAGGAAAAGTGGTTCGTCATTTCTTAGTTACGAAACCTAATTTGGTTTTAATAGCTGTTTGAAATTGTTTTTTTTTTTTTGTTTGGTTAGGTACTTGACTTCATTTTATGAATCGACTAGGGATCGTATAAAGCAGACGAGTCAGTTTATATGTCTGTAGTTTGAAGACATTAGAATATAATACAACTTCACTTACTGCTTTCACTCCTTTAGATTCTGAAATGATATTTCTTCATTTTTATGTGTAGGGAAAGAGATTCCTCAAGAGTAAATAATACACAAAATTGCTTTCATTTTATCTATTTCAGTGTAACAAACATTATTCATTATTTTATACGTAGAATCATCTACCTACCTATTAAAGTTAGCTTTTTTTTCAGGTAATCTAAAGAGGACAAAGTTTGGGTTATCAGCGAAGTTTTACGAAGTCATTAGGGATAATGCCAACTTTGTCCGAACTATTTACATCTAAGCTATATTATTAACTAGTTACATAATTGATAATAATTTAAATATTACACAAATTCGCTATGGATCAACGTGAACTTATTTAAATATATGGTAAAGCTGGTACCATACAATGGTTTGCTAAAATGAAGTTTCAGCATTGGATATGGAATACCGTATAATTCAATGAATAAGAGAGTATGATGGATATTTTAGAAGCGGAGTGGTTGCGTGTACAGCGCGAGGCACGATGCTCTTACAAAGTTAATGAAATGGTACTTTTGTGAACAAAGGTGACTCCCAACTCAAAAATAACTCAAAGCAGAACGAAACGTGGCATTTGTAGTGACAGATATTTACGCGAATGTCGTGTACCACAATATTCAGTGATTGAAATAGTTCTCCGTAGGTATTCCATATCTTCTGCGTCATAACGCTATTACCATCTAAAATAAACACCACATTGTGCAAATCATTTTCTATTCAGCTTATTTTATATTTCAACAAACCCCTAAATTCCAGCCGTGAGTTGTGTATGTTCACATATTTTTTTCAAATTCAATTCCTGTGTAGTGCTCGAAATCCATGACCGAACGATTAAATTTTATTATTTTTTGTTGCCTGAATTGCGAGTGATAGAAATTTAAATATTTTTTAGTGCATTTATATTTTATACGAATTGATTTCCAACGATTCAATTGCTTTGCAGAATTATTTTGTTATGCTAGGTGATTTCCATTTTATTTTTCGGTGAAGCCCCTATAAGACATTAAATTGCCAGAGTATTTAAATTATATTTTACATTGTGACTTAAAAATAAGATCAATTTACAATATAAGCATAATTATTAACTTTGCGGACCAGCAGTAAATAGCGAAGAATTTAGATAAAACAATTTCAGGTTAATTATTCTACATATTTATAATTGACAATAAGACAGTTACATAATAAACAGCCATTTATATCCACATTAATGCTACATTATAACAGTAAAATATAAAAAAAAAACAATGACAGAAGAGCATTTGAAAAAACATGAGCACAATTGATAGAAGCGACATTATTTTCCTACTTATCCAAAAAGTCTTTGGAGGTGTTATTCTATACTATTCTAGGGGATTCGTTTTAGCTTGTATATTCAATATTTACATAGTTCATATTTGCCCGCACGAGTTAACCTGGATATACTATGTATATCCAGGTTATCAGTACCGTTACAGTTTCGCTCCCGATACGTTCTCATTACGACCATGCACACTTTTATACCTGAATCTTTTTGTATCAAATTGGAGCGGTATTCATTTCTCGTTGCTGCTCCATTGTTTCGGCTTTACACATCTAACGATGATAAAGATATCGAGAATGTATCGATATCGGGACTATCGTTTTTATGCCTGTACTAATTATTCGCTCAGATAATCACGAATTCATCATGAATGACAGCAGTCAACATCAAAGAAAAGATGCCCGTTAAATGATTTAAAATCTGCAATAATAAGTTTTCCGGAAAAAATATAACAAGGTAATTTTGTTATAAATTTTCTAAAGAGCAACGTTGACTAATTGGCAAATTAACATCAAAATTCCAATAGTAACATCGGCTTTTCCTGTTGACTGTTCTCCTACAAGATATCAATTTCGTTAAAATTTCAATTCATATCTACATCTCAAGTTAATTTTGTATTTTTTTTCCAAAATCCAATAACTGGGTTGTGGAGGTAACATTGGCAGTCGCTTCATGTAACATACTGGTATTCAACTGCACCAGCACCCTGATTGCGTTACACACTCAATAAGAATCTGAATCATTTTGAAGGATATCGATAATTCATTGCTTCATAAGTTCGAAAATTTTGTTTGCTCAACAGCGTAAATATCGCAATGAATGTTGTTGAACTATCAAAATGAAAGCCATTCCTACTGTTAGTGTGTTACGCAATTACCCTGGCGGTTAGACTGGAGGCTGACCCCAACATAGTAGAGAAAAGGCTAGGCAGATGATGAAGATGATCTCAAGTTAATTTTGTCTGGCTAAAGCTCAGTTCTTCAGTTTCATATCGAGAGCGATATATTCATACGGGCCTTAAAGTGCTAAAATAATAAATAACCGGTTTCCGCACTACGGTTAGGTTAGAATATTTTCGACGTAGCATTTGATTCATGTGCTTGTTTTCATGTAGCAGAGCGCTGCTCCCTGCAGTTAGATTTATACCCGAAGATAAATCAGCCAAATTGAAACTATACTCGTTTAGAGACTGAGTTTTAATCCATGTTAATTAAGTAATTATCATAGAGATTGGCATGGCTTTAAACCAGAGGGGAAATTCTCGTAATTTTACACGTTCAAAAGTGTTCACGTCTGATCTCAGTCTCAATCTGTCAAAAATACCTCTAATTTCCCCACATTTTTGACATTGATTGTCGCTGAGATGAGATTGCGAATAGATTTTGAACATTTTTAATTACGGGAACTAGCCTGCTGGTTTTGTATGTTATCTATAAGCTATTTCAGTTTTAGTTCGGAAATTAAATTCGACTAATTGATATTCTTTGTCCTTTGGCATACAAGAGTGTCGGTGATAATTATACTAATGATTTAATTTAGAATATTTATGGCTCCTTTTGAAGGGTTAATTATACAATATCTGTGATTTTTTAGCGTTCTCTCAAAAGTAGCACCTACTGAATAATAACAAAAAAACAATAATCTCACCTTGATTCCGTATTTTCTTTACAATTCTTCAAATTTTCATCTATAAGTCGTTACAAGCATCAGTTCTTAAGTCCAGTTACACATTACAATATTTAAATAGGACTTAGAGTAGCTACTGTATTTCCGTGGACAAAATGTAAAGACAGCATGTAGTACCGTTCAATAGGTAGCCGACGTACACTTCGATCACTCCAATCTTCGAAACTAAACATCAAAAACTCCGTGTCTCTAAACTAGTTTTCACTAAAGAGTCAATTTCGAAGTTTCGTTTACAGTTCTCAGCAATAGCTTCCTCATGAAGTAGAATTAGTCTTCTAAGACCCGAGCGACGGTAGCCACTAGCACTAAGTACTTTTCACACGTAATTTTATCAAAAGTGACATTCAATTCGCACGACTAAGGTCCCCCAATATCAATTTCACACCCTAAGCACTGACGCTAATTTCATCGTTTTTCAGTCTTAGCACTGATAGGCACAGCACGCAGTACAAGAGGGCCCTGGGGACGCTGGTGGTGCTGGCGGCGGCGGAGGCGGCCGGCGCCGGCGTGGGCGGGCCCAGCCGCGTGTTGGCGCGCACCACCTGCGACCGCCAGCGGATGGTGTAGAGTGGCTGCTGCCGGGATAGTGCTACTAACCTATGAGAAAGGGAGTGTTAGTATTGGTTTTTCATCTAGACGGTGGCAGATATTAAAGATCAAAACCTAACTAAGTCTGTGAAGTAATAAATTGGTTGCTTACTAATACATGGCCAAGTTAATTCTCAAACGCTTTTAGCCTTTCCAATCTTTGTATACAGCGATATAAAATTGGCTATACAGCGGTGTAAAATTTAGAGCAACACGCATTTTATAGCCAGCAGCGTAAAGTATAAGGATGTACGAAGTTTTAGATTGCAGTGGCACGCTTTTCCTATTGGCCATTAACAAAAGCCCGAACTGCACGCGTTGTACTCGAAAAAAGTGTGGTCGAAAACCAAACCATCCAACGCGAAAGGCTGCAGAGGGCGCTTAAAAACTTTATTTACAATCCCACCTGCGTCCACCAAAAAGAACGCTTTGTGTCGGCCTCCCGATTCATCGGCAAAGGTGTGTTTTCACACATCGTTATTCAGGATTTACGAGTGAAATTGTCATTTCGGAAACACGCCACGTACCCTCTTAAGGCTTCTTCTAATATGCACAAAGAAAAAGATCTTTGTACCGAAAAAGTAGCTAAATAAAAGCATGTGCTCTTACGTATTTGGCACGTTGGTTGGTGTATTAAAGCCGGGGCCATTCATAAATAATTTATCGTAGCATTTTCTTTCTTCTGGAAATTGTTTAGATCGCGCTAAAAGCTCAGCGGAAGATTTCTTTTGACTTCTAAGCGAACTAGCAACGTGGGTTGTTTACGCTTGCCGAATAGGAATCGAGTAATCTCCAGTAATCTGCATCGATTCGTTAGGATTGTACAAGCATCGGTTTAGTATCAAAAACACTTGTTTCTATACCAAAAGCATGCGTCATAGAGATTTACGTTGTGAATACACAATTTAGGTGCGCTGTTTTAATTAGCCGGACAATTGATCTCGTCAACGCTGGGGCCTGTGTGCCGTCATACGTGTTGAATTGATACATACCTAATGACGACGGTGTTGAGCCGCCAGGGCAGCGTGTAGGTGTGGTTCTTGTGTCGCGCACAGAACGTGTACAGCAGCTCGCCGGCCGCCGCCGCCAGCCCCGCGCCGCCCGCGCCGCCCGCGCCCCCCGCGCCCCCCACGCCCGCCCACTCGTGCAGCGTGATGTTCCACGAGCCGCATGACTTGTCCTACCACAACATTTTTATGGAATACCACGCATAACTGGAGCCGCAACAGCAAACATTCGCACGAATTTACAGAGGGTTCTGATTTTCTAAAGCCACATATTTGTCATTGTTTTGCCCTGAAGACCAATTCTCGTAATTTAAAACGTTCAAAATCTAGTCGCAGTCTCATCTCAGTGACAAACAAATGTGAAAAACTTGTCAAAATGTAGGAAAATTAGAGGTTTTTTTGACAGATTGAGACTGAGATCAGACTGTGAACGTTCTAAATTACGAGAATTGCCCCTCTGATCGTGCTACGTGCTTCATCTGTACTTTGAGTGGTATTTTTGGTTTACAGAGACACGTCACTTCAGCTAATTGAGATACAGGCCAGATAAGAAAATCAACCTTTACTATAAAAGGAGCTTTTCTGCTCTGTAAATAAAATACCTTTATAAAATGAATTGAGTTTCCACCACCCACACAATATCCACAAGAATAAATTGAAGTCGAGAAGATGAGTAAAATAAAACTCAACAGCTTTTTACCGTGGCTTACCTGTTCAGACGTGATGTCAATGAACAACTGCCGCTCAACGTTGGAGTCTAATACCCAAGTGCATTGTTGATAGAAAAACTCGTTCAGACTGCCCGTAACCGACACGTTCCTCGAAGATATTTCACCTAAAGAGAGAAAAACAAAATGAAGGTCTTGAGAAGAGAGAAATAATAAATTTAAAAGGCGACAGCGAGACATCTACCTACGTGGGCAATAATGCGACGTTAAGGCAGCGCGAGCCGCCGCAAAAGCGACGTTGTAATTGGAACTTTACGATCTTGTTCAAGGTTTTTTTCGATTCAGTGTTACCCTAGGCGGCGTGAAACTGGGTCGTGCCACGTAATGTTCTCGGACGCGCCCCGCTGCGCCACCGAGAACAATATCCGACGCGTTTTTCCAAACGTCTGAGACGCGCCTCGAATGTCAAATAGAACTGTTTGTTTTTCGCTTTATGTGATTGGGGTCTATGGAGTTCATCGGAGATAAATTGCCGATTATTTTCCCCTTTCATTGAGATATCTTTATCGAATTATCCGGGGATCATTCCTGCATAATATTTATTATAGCCGCAGTGTTTACTGGTGAACGCGACTGACGTCATGACGCTACGCATACCGGAGTGAGTGGTGTATGTGCGCTGACCGCACATGGCGTCGTCGTTGAAACTGTATGCGGCCGCGTAATCAAAACCGCGGCTCGCGTACGTGTAATGCGCCACCGAATACTCCAACCGAACACTCGTCCAACTCCGCACCACGACCGGCAACCACGCCGCCTGTGACAAATAACAATTACGTAAATTAAAATTTACAGTCACCGCAACAGCTGAAATGAGGAAAAGAAAAATACAATTTACAACAATAGAGATAAATCTTATCTCCGCAATCTTTTATTTGGTAAAGTCATTTACTACATTTACTCGTAGCAAGTAAAAAAGTAAATAATCTTTAGATTCGTGGCAAGAACATAAAAACAGGGTTCCGATCAGACACGCTCCGTCATCATAACTCTACGTACGTGTACAGCGTATTGACAAACTCAGCGTGCAGCGGTCTACGCTACCGCTACGCAATAGCCATACGTCGGCCGCTACTAAGTAATTGAATTTTCAGGGGCGAGTCTCTGAGCTGTCGCCCCGAGCCGCGTCGTCGGCTGCCCACTAATAACAGGGGCGGACGGATGACATGCCGCCAGTTAGCCCATGTTTTATGAGTACCGGGACATGGACCGCTACGCCGCCACCCGTTTTAGATACGGCCCAGAGTCCATTTTGGACCGATGTCAGCTCGTAACAATTTGGCGCGGATGGCGTCAAGCTACGACGGGGGTAAAGCACTGTTAATAATTAAATTAAGCGCGCGTTTCACGATATAAGATAACAAAGCAACTGATCATATCTCTTCGTTTTGTTAGACGCGCCCGTCAAATGTAAACACATCAATATAAATTGAACATAAATATACCGGAAGCAAATCACCCTACTGTGTTGAATAACAATGTGCGATATCATCTAAATTTTCATTCGGGTATTGCTAAAACAATTTGTTCTGAATAAATATTTTACGTGATACAGTATTTGATCACTTCGATTTTGTTTACGTTACATTGATTTAACGTCAAAGAGAGAAGAGGACCAGTGGTGGCCCAATGGTAACGGCCGCGGAAAACAACGTGCCCGTGTGGTGGATTACGGCCCACACCCTCTTACCGAGAGGAGGCCTGTGTCCCAGCAGTGGGAACATTATAGGCTGATTATGCTAAAGTCAAAGTAAAAAAAAATATTTCAAGAACCCCTTAAAAGGCACTTGAACGTCAAAATGTACAAGAAACTAGAATCGGTTCCACGCAGTAGGAACATTCAAGGCTGATTATGAAATTGATTGTTACCTATTGAAATATTATACCTACGTTTATTAGTTTACGCTAAGAACTAAATCTGGAGAGTAAATCCAACCTAAAGTTATAACTATTAAAGCTCAGCCGTAATCTCAAAAGAAAGTAAACTAATCTGACCCTTAAACAGTACTAAACATGGCAACTAAATTATGAAGCGGCATATTTGCTCTTATGTAGGAGTCCCTATACGCTCGGGTGGTCGTTCTACGCTTTATTGCTGTTACATACTTAATAGTAACCCCTCTTACTTAATTATGCGGCGGGCACCGCAGCCGGGCGCGCGCGGCGTCGTGGCGAGAGGGTTGCTCGTCCTTGCCCGTGTTAGCATAAGGTCCCAGTAACACGATTAATTTATTTGTTGTCGTATATTCAGAGCTCGCAATAATTAGATCATGCATTTCGGTTCCTGTTTGCTAAAGATCCAGTGTTTATTCAACTTGAAATTGAAATGCTCAAAGTATAATTCACCAAACAAATATAACAATTTGTTCAGTACTTCAGTACAGTGTATTATGTATCGGTCCCCTGATTTTTCCTGTCGATTACCCTCAATATTTCCCTTAATATTTCAAGCAATTAACGTCAATTTTCTTGTCGATGGTTTCCGAATATTTCGTTCGCTCAGATAGCTGTAATGAACGTCGATTCCAATGACTGTCACGTCGAGTACTGTTTTTTTTTGAATTGCAAATAAGGGGCGCCACGTCATAAAGTTATAGGTTCTTCTTTAAATCACCTCATCTTGTATTCCAAGTGGGACAGGTATTGAGTTGAGTATTTCAGGCATTTTTTAGTGTTCTTCACCTGGAAAATTGGAATACTTATGGGTGAACCGTGACTGCTTATGTCAAAGGCTCTTCTTGTGGGTGGAAAGATGAGTGATGGTCACAGAAATTGGATTATTATCATACGGTACTTAAATCTATATATAATATATATAAAAGAAAGGCGTGTTAGTTACACTATTTATAACTTAAGAACGACTGAACCGATTAGGCTGAAAATTGGTGGGGAGGTAGCTTAGAACCAGGAGACGGACATGGGATACTTTTTTTTTATTTTTTATTTAATACTTTTATTTACTTATAGGAGTAGGGTAGGAGTAGGGTAGGAGTAGGGTAGGAGTAGGGTAGGAGTAGGTTAGGAGTAAGGTAGGAGTAGGGTAGGAATAGGGTAGGAGTAGTGTAGGAGTAGGGTAGGGGGAAGGACACCACGCGAACGAAGTAGCGCCGGGCAGTTAGAAATAATTTATATGGCAAATCAACGTTTGCCGGGTCAGCTAGTTTTTCATAAAAAAAAACTAATTTATTAATTATTTCCTAGCTTTTGCCCGCGGCTTCACCCACGTGGAGGTCGGAAATTATCCCATGGGAACGTACTACCGAAATAAAAAGAATCCTAAATGTAATCCAGGTTACAAAAAAACCTGTTCAGCCATTTTTGCGTGATTGAGTAACAAACGTTCAAAATTTCACATTTGAGTTGTCATTTCAGCAATATGAATCTCACCTGAAAGTCCCCACAGAGACAGGACAGGTGCGTGCCATCACCAGCTACCAGGGCGATATGGTCGTGGTAGTAGAGCGCCGTGTTGGACCTGCACTCGCAGCCCGCGTCCCCGCATGCGGTGCGGCACCCCCCTGCGCCCGCTGTTCCCGTCGGCTCTGCGCTCCACATCCTCTCCAGACGCTGGATCTAAGGGGTATCATGACTGTTGTAGAGGAATCAACAAACAAATCATGCCACATGGATGAATGTGGGGTAAATTCATTCAATTCGATGGTGTGCTTATAGATAACCTTCTAAAACATTGGTTTCCTAGGAAAGCGCTTCCGTCATATTATATTGGCCGTCATGAAAATCTGTCATCTTCACCAGTATTTGACATTAAGTTAAACCCCGCTGCCGAAAGGTTTAAATCGCTAGATTTATTCTCACGGTACTTAATCACAAGAAAAAGTGTCCATATATTATTAGAGTGAGCTCACACATTGTTAAATAGGGTTTCTATGACAATCAAGTGAAGTCAATGTGTCATTGTGAGTCAGAGATGTCTATCTTTTGACGCAGTAGGGCGAATCTAGCAATTTAATTCTTTCCCACTGTTATCATTTTCATGACAGCTGTCACTATGGCTGTAAGCCACTGTGTGTGGTGGTGGACACCGCTCTTCTTGGAAACTATAGCTTTAGTGTGACCGACGCAATCTGGGTAGTCAGCCTCGCTTACCAACTGTACTGACAGATTAATCTTTTAATCAGGACCAGCAGGTCAATATCTCATTCTATTATCGTATAGCTTGTGGCGACCTTAGAAAAGACGATGAGAAAAAATAAGTTGGTATCCGATACGATCCGATGCTTAAGACAATATAGTGTGGCAGCGCATCATCACGCAACATGTTACCATGGATTCAGTACATAATTCTGAACCCCATGAAATTCATGTGCTGAATTCATGGTTACATTTTGCGCATCGATGTTCCTACATAAGTTTACCTATACTATTCCTGCTACAGCCTGAAACGAAGAGTGACGAGAGCTGTTGAGAGAATTTTTTAAATCAGATTTACTGAAAAATAACATTTCAACCACTGAAAAACGTGGAATCAAAAACCCACCACAGTAAACTCTGTAGCAATATAAAAAGAAAACATTTATCACAGTAGAATGTTGTGGAATAAACTTTTAAACAATATTTTATAATATTAGTACAGACACCAGCACATCAACCTACTACAATCTGTCAAATTTCTTTAATAGATTTTCAACTTTATCACTTAAGCAGCATTAAGGTTCAAGGTTGATTGGGAAAATTTGGCAGTTTCGGGTAGCTTGACCTGCTGGCGTCTGTACAATTCATTGCGCATGTTGTCTTTTCCGTCAGGCACTTGCGGAGGAAAAAAATGTATCTCGCTGTACAACAATAGCATACCAATTTACAAAAAATCTGTGACACATAATGGTCTACATATTGGTAAATAAAATGTCAAAACCACAAAGCAACCGATGATCTATGTAGTGTAGCCACGACAGCAAAGTCTCCTTGTAGCAATTTTGTCCACGAAACTAACTCTGGTCAGGACCTATCAAAGTTATTCGCCATTTATCAATCCAGCTGTCAGTGTGCAACATTTGTCCCTACGTAGGTAGGATAGGCTAGTAGTTCATAGAAGCTTTATTGCATAAAACACTAAAAGTAGCAATAGCTTTCATTTTGACAGTTCAACAACATTCATTGCGTTATTTACATTGTTGAGTAGACACATTTTTCGAACATACGAAGCAATGGATTAAATTGTGATAGATAGTGTTTTTCGCAATTAGGGTGCAGGTGGCACCTAACATATTAAAGCATCGATAAACCTAATTTGGATAGTCAGATTAGCCAGTCCACTTACTTCAATAGTCACGCTCTGGTTCGCAGCGGGTATGAACCGATGCGTGCAAAGCAATCGCTCTTCGATATTCCAGAAGATGTGGTGGTGTGAGGGTGCTGACACTCCTCCGTGGGCTGGAGACGAGAGTCCGTAGTGTGTCGCTGCACACGTGGCATCAGGAGATGCAGTTCCTTCGTGTTGTTCTATATAAAAAGGTTTATTGTCATATTATTTAGTCATTAACCAATTAGGCCCAATGGTATCGGGGTCGACTTACGTTCGTGAGTTCAAACTCAGGCCTACTTTACTTTCTGTATTTAATTTCATGATCACTGCTCTCAAAACAGTGAAGGAAAACATCGTAAGGACACCGGTATGTCCTAAACCAAAAATTCGAAGACATGTGACATTCATCAACCCGCACTGGGCCGTCGTGGTGGATTATGGCCCACTCCTGCACGAGTTGATGCCTGTGTACTAGCAGTGGAAACATTATTTATTTATTTATATAATCACTTGCAACTATTATTACAGGTACAGTCACGAGCAAAAGTATGTATACACTCGGCTTTATTCAAAAGTGATTTACTCCTTTATTTTTTAATTAAATTTTATGTTGTTACGAACATAGCATTTTTGAACCCATAGGTTTATGTAATTTGTCGTATTTCAACGTTGCATTCGTTATTTCACGAAAAAACTGCAATTGAAAGTTGCCAAGTGTTGACATATTGGTGCTCGTGACTGTACAACCCAAGGCAATAGTTAAGCAAACCTAATAATAAGAACTTATTTTCTAAAACTTATTACATATATTGTTATCCTTGTGAATTCACTCCGTGTACAAGGTGTAGGTAGGCTAGGTGGGTAGGGTGGTGGGGTAGGGGTAGGTGTAGATAGGCTGATTATGATGACCTATTAGACAAGTAATAGCAAGATGTAGTTTTACCAGGATTGGAAATGCTTCCTTTCATTTATTGGCCGATTACAATCATCACACACGACACATTACCTACAGAATGTTGCAAACGATGTTTTGATATCACGTATGAAATCGCTTACAATTACATTATTTTTATTCAAGCAAGCGAAAATAATGTGGCAATATATTTTCCATACGTCATGTTTTTCCTCTTACCAGTCATTGTGTATGTCGCACATACATATAGAAGACACTTCACATAAACATTCACATTACCCTTAGTAAGCATCAGTAGGATTTAGCCCCTGAATATTATTTTGTCTGGCCCTTTTCTTTTTCACTTTCCATAAGTCATCAAATATCATTGTTTATGTCTTGTTGTGGAAGCGAAAATATTATTTTACTTTTTTGTTTTCCTTCTAATATTTCTAGTCATATCTAGTGTTGTTTACTCACCATCATGAAAAGCGAAGGCTCCATCAACAAACTCTTCTTCGTCTGAAGTTTGTTGGGCCGCTCTTCGGACCAGGATTGTCAAGTTAGCACCTTTGGACGTCACTGCCTGACGTATTAGGAATCTGCCTGAGGGATCCCGGGCCTCCCTCACGGCTGGTCCACATACTCTGAGGAGAGCTCGGTCCCCACGCTCAGACCTGTCTCTTTCCCCTCTTCCACCAAATTCGTGAAGACCTTCTAAGATCTCAATATGAGATCGACAGCTTGGTAACCTGGTTGAAGCAAGTTTTAATTAAAGTAATCAAAAAGCTATACGGTAGGAAAAACAAGTAAGCAAATTAGTGGGTCTCGTAAACAAACAAGCAACAAAGAAGTCTAATTGGATGCGTTCACGTAAGAGAAATTAATAAAGAAAACCTTCAGCAAAAACATTTAGTGAACATCTGAAATTGAATTCCCGAATCATAAATTTATGATTTCTTAGGGCGGGTCTATCAATCAATTGCACCCCGGGGCGGCCCAAACAGACCGTTGCTACAAAATTGGGACTCATGACAGATTCTGGGGCGCCATTCAGTTGTCTTGGAGAAAATACCTACCAAAATACAACATGATTCACGGTATGTACATAATATATGATGTAATAGCTTAGTGCATTTTATCTAGTGCTGTAAATCAATGCTGGGAGCTAGGCATCTACGAAACGGAAACATGGTTTGACCCGGTGAACCGGAGACATTCGAATGCTGAAATTAGGTTTCCCTTAGTTTTAGATTCTAACGAGTCTGTTAATCAGTACTTCGTTCTCATGCTCTTTTGTAACTCGATAAGGTTTTAATTAAGGGACATGTGTATGAGTGCCCTTATTTCAAATTCAGGTATTTTGAGTCTCCTTTAATGAGTGCCGTGCTGTCACAAGTAAGGGAGGTCGCAATACATTTACAAAATATATGGATAGTAATATAAATTCATCCAAATTCCTTCCGCTCTATTAAACTGATAGAGGGCCAACACCATCAGCATTAGAACTCGCCCTAACTGTAATAGGGGGCATAAAGGAGGAGCGAACTCCTTAATTTGTCGAGCACTTACCTTAAATTATAATTAAATAGTGATACTTGGACGACATCGGTGGGCGCTCCGAGTAGGTGTATGACACACTGGGAGCGCCAGGGGCCCGCTCGGGAGTCGAAGTGTCCGGAGCGCGCGCCGCCCGGGCCGTAGCCCCTTACAGTGGCGCCACAACCCATCCGCGCCCCGCTCCCTCCGGACACTTCATTTGTCATCCCGCTACTATCTACTGGTATCCTATCCGCTAAGAAAAAAAAAGAAAAACATATTTGTAGACATGTTTCATAAAGGTAAAGAAGCATAACGTCTAGCTTAGTTTTTGTTCTGTTTCGGTATACAAAGGATAGGTTTCATTCTCCTATGACAACATAATTTATTTCGCAAATGGAAAAACCGGGTAATACGAGAACAGAAATAAAACATAAAAATGACGTACAGAATTTAACTAGCCAGCACAATTGTTAGGACCAACGAATGGAAAAAGCTTATTGCGGCTTTTATTATGGACAACAAATGCATTTTTTTAATTCAGTGTAGTAGCTGAGTTTTATTATTAATAACCCTTTCTTTCAGTTGGAATTTATGGACTTACTGCGGAGGTAATGCAGTATACTTTTCATGGTAATTTAAAAGAAGCTACTAGGTACATGTTATACCACTTCTGCTAGTTGGGTAGACGTAAATAATGTTACTGTCTAAAAATTTTAGCTGCTATTCCTATCGTTATCTCAGCATGTCAAGCTCCGTATTCATGGAAAACAAAAGTTGCACAAAATTATTTCAACAACATATGTTTTTGTGTTACAGGAAACACGTAGCCCCGTACTCATGTTAAACTTTTGTTGAGCAACAGTTGATCAACATTGTTGATGAGCTACGACAAAGTTGCTGGAAACAAAGTTTATATCAATATGTCTTGTCCACACGTCAGTTTGCGTTAAAATGTTGCTCGAGGAAGTAGTGTTCTCTCTAGGTATCGAATGTATTCCACACCACTGCCATGTTTTTAAACTGGTTGCAAACACGTCTACACACGTCAACAATTGTTGATAAACAGATGCTGTCGCTCGTCGATCGAGATCTTGTCAACATGCCGTGTTCAACTCAGCAACACGCAGCAGCATGTTGACAGCAACTCAGCAACATGTTGATTAAACTTTGTTTATAAACAAATGTTTACCATGACTACGGGGCTTAACTTGTAATATATTTTCATACAGTTCGAGTATGCGACATGTTGCAAACATAAAATGATGTTGCTGCAACGATATTCCATAACTTTGAATTTGGGTTATATTTACCATGTTGTATATGATGAGTCAGTGCAGCCAAGGGTGGAGAGGCAGGAACCACGGTGGGCGGCGAGCCACTGCTGTCGATCCCCTCAATAAACTCGAGCTTGGCTATAAATCCGTTGTAGTCGTACGGCGGTACTAATGGCCCGGAACTGAACACAGGTAGCGTCACGTTAGGAAAGATTCGTATGTATGTACACACGGCTACACGTCAAGCTATACAAAACCAGTTTGTCTTGGCCTCACTTTGTATGATATTTTCTCACAATGAACGGTCAGCCAATACTGGTTTTGCATAGCTTGATATGTAGCCGTGTGTACAAGGAATAAAGAAATAGTTTTGCTCTGGTTGGTTGGATGTAAGGACTGTTTGGAGTTTTATGGCTATGTTTTTATACAGTCAGTATTATAAATAAGCTTCATCAGTCCCCTGAACCTAACCTACAAAAGAAACGTCAAATACGCAAGTCGCACAAAGCGTTCATATACTTCATACATATATAATGATGCTAATCAGCTCTTCTGCAGTGCGATTCTGTAACCATCTCACCGTGAAAAGTTAGATGAAGTGAGCGTGGAGTGAGCTGTCATTCAAACTAATGCTAGGAATTGACACTACTGACAGCTCACTCTAAGCTCACTTCACCTAACTTTTCACTGTGAGATTTTTACAGAATCAATCGGCTGTACACGGTGTTACCGGATTTTCAAGACCAAATTTTATTTTGCTAGTCATTAGAGAGCTCACGAATGAAAAGAATAGAATACTCTTTCTTATGTACACCATATAAATTAGAGAACATAAATATATAAATTTTACAAAGGGTGACACAATGGGCGGTCTTATCGATAAGAACGATCTTTTAAAGACAACCTTTGGATCGAAAAGAAAATTAGTCTGGGTTGCTGTCGCCGGGTACGGTGAAGAGGACTATACAGGGTCGAATCGAATTAGCTAGAGAAACTCCGTAGACGTTATGGGTATCGATGTCTTAACATGATGACTCGAAAATAAAAAAGAAATGATGATATTTTTTTGGGGTCTACGACCGTTCTTGGTGTAGTTACTTGAAATATTAAGTTTTTTTTTTTTTTTTGTAAACTGCACAGAAGTGATAGGTATAGTGATTTAAACATGATAAAACCAAAAAAACTTATTTTCCCAAATCATAAGTACTTCAATTAACTACACGAACAGTGGTTATTGATCCCAAAAATAAATATATCATCAGATCTTGTTTTTCTTTCATCTTGTTTAGATATCGATGAACCTACCAGGTCTGTGGAGTTTCACTAGCTAATTTAAATTGACCTTGCATATAGAGGTAAGGTTCTTCAATAATGAAAAATCTTTTCGACTTTTTCATATTTTGGAACATATGTAATACAATCGTTCTCCTGACCTTTGCTGCTGCCAATGCTTTATATTTTTAATATTGCATGACCATTGATCTATCTCTGGGTAATCAATTCTGTGTAAAACACGCTTTGCAAAATGCTTCTTAGATTTATGTGTCAGCCATTCAATAGCTCAATGTAGGGACTTATTAAGGTTTAATTTAATCTTGGCTGTCGAGCCTCTAGTAGATATAAAATGTTTAACGAGAAACAAATTAGGGCTTTGATCTCGGCTTGAGTATTGAAATTATGTTTGAGCCAAAAATAGAAATGTAAGATTGACAATCCAAAATAGTCTTTTGAAAAACATTATAATAATATACATAGACTACTTTGAATGTTGTAGCGGGATCTTTAAGTATTTACTTTAAAGATTTTTAGTGATTGAAAGAGTATGTTCCTAAATTATATTTCAAATTTTTACTTAACAGTGTTGCCATTACGTTGTCACATTAATTGAAACCACATATTCTACATTAAGTATTTGGAACATACACAATTAAAATGATCAATAACAATTAACATTCTAGCCGAGGGACCATTTTTTTCGTTTTATTATTTACTTAACAACATTAAACTTTTGATACCAGCCGATCGATGGTTATATAGATGGTTACAGAATCGCACTGCAGTTGCATTGTTGATACCATCGCCTCGCGCATGTCTAGTGCCATATTATTAAGGGTTATTATTTCGTGCCAATTTTTACGGTATTTATTTTGTTTGAAAAATTCAGTGTTTTATTTTTAGTAATTGCTTATTTTGTTATTTTACCAGACTGATAACAACTTGTAATAACTGCTTTACTATTTAATGTAATCGCCATTCAGTATAAAGTACAGTCTAAGTAGGCAACCAGTAAGTCAACTTGCTGGTTCACTACGTCAATTTGGCGTGTTGTAGTACCTAATGTAGCCATTTTATTCGAGTGTCAAAAAAAAACTTGCTTATCAATCAACTCTGACTTCGCTAATATTGCTTAAGCAAAACACAAGCTTATTCCCTAATTCAAAATTAACTGCATATTCTAAGCGTTATTCAAAGCTTACTTACTTGAATTCCAACAGGAGATTCGGTCCAGGATGTTCAAGCGTAGCCGTGCGCTCAGAGCATAGGGTGCCGAGCAGCGAGGCAGAGGGCGAGCTACCCGCCCGTAACGTCAGATAATCCGTGGTACAGTGACTGCGGAAACGATATTGTTTTACTGTATAGCTTATGAATGGATTATACGGGCTCCGTTCCGAAGATTGTGTTTACGGATTTTCGACTTATTTCCCCGTTCTACGGATTTTCGGCAGGGAATGTGGGTTTGGTAATACCGGATTTGTTGCTATACAAATAGTTGGCTTTGTATAGTTCTTTTCTTTTTTAATGAAGGAGGAAAAACATCGAGTTTATTACGTAATGGTAGATACACATGTGTGAAAAGTAACATGAAATGTAACATACATATGTATGTTGCAACGAGCATGCCGTCCAAATTGCAATGCAACATGAAATGTAACACATGTTGAAACAAATTCGCCTAGGTATTACATTTCATGTTGCATTGCATATATTTGGACGACATGTTCGTTGCAATGTATGTATGTAACATGTCATGTTAGTTTTCACATAATGTATACCAACCACAATGCTTTTCAAAACAAAAGCACATCGTAGTTCTGTATGATATCATCAAGATCACAAATTGATAGTCAAAGAGGCGTTAGATACGAACACCTACATAATCCCTCGAAGAATACCAACACTTCTTTCATAGAACCAGTAAGGCCCCCTGAGAGTGCAACCCATTGACTATGAGTCAACGTGATAGATGAATCTTTGACTCTATCTAACTAAAGAGGCGAGATACGAGCTAACCTCACATGAATATGATCCTCAAAGACTACAGTTAGTACCAGGAAACATTCAGTCCCCTTATAAAGTCCCTTCACTTCTGTGAATACGTCTTATTGACGCATAGGTAAACTAATGTGCCTCCGGAGCTACATTTGTGTTTCTAATGTAAACTCAAACAATCTTTGCCATGAAAATTGAGCTTTTCGTGGTATTTGTTCAGATTTGTCGGAATACGGAAAGGTAAGATATTTTGTTTGTATAGGTACTGACAAAGATTTACTTTTACCGTCGTTATTTTCCGGTTTTCTTTAGCGTAAATTTTTGAAAAGAAATGAAATTGTTTATTCTGTAAATATACCTATGCGTCATATTAAAAAATAAGCTAGGTGGATTCGACATTTCCTATCTGACTTTCTTCTCAGGGCTAGAAGAAATGGCGAAACAAACTCAGCAGTCAAATTGTCAAAGTCCAGACGTAATGTTGGTCAGATCATGTGAGGACCATGTAGACCCGTGTCTGACATGGTCTTTTGAGGAAAGAACCACACAAATTTAAGTAGATTTGTCCAGTCAGTGCAAGCATTTGTCAGTAATCGTGTAGCTCAACTCAGCTCAAGGACTCTATGAGCAATACCAAAGAAAGGACATTTGGGTAGGCCGTGAGAAGTAACGGATTTCACCAGAATGTATAGTCGAACTCGTATAGTCTGTTCACAGTTATTTTTCCTCAGGTAGCAGCAACCTAACAGCAGCCTTATTGTAACGAGAATAAAGATCAAAATGATTTTGACAGTATTGTCAGTAGCACCAACCCAACAGTCACCTTATTAGAATGAGAATAAAGATTACTGTGATTTGGACAGTGATGCAATATCACAGGCAAAATAACTATGAAAGAACTGTTTGGTTTCACCATAAGGTTCATGTATTTCACGTCATAAATCGAAAAGTCTATTTGTCTATTTAACAGTTACTTAGATAGTTTCAACCTTAGCAAAGTTAAAATTTTGTAGCAATTGTTTTCAAAATTGGTACAGCAATTACGACCTCAACGATACTAAAGTTGCTTATTATAAAAATATGTAACACTTGTTTGAGTTTACGAGGAAAATAGTACAACGTCTGTAAGTAAGAAATGTAATAACGTAACTTGCGCTGAAAGAGCATGGTTCTACAAATGTTCTGAAACGAAATGATAACGTCTTTACACCGAACTCGGGGTTACTAGATGTGCCATTACTTTATTTCGTGGTGTTTTATTTGGTTCACAGAAGAACGAAATATTATAGTACGTGTAATGTTTACGTACAAACGCACATCAAGCTACCCGAAACTGTCAAATTTTCCCAATCAACCTTGAACCTAATGCTTTACGATAAAGTTGAAAATCTATTAAATAAATTTGACAGATTGTAGTAGCTTGATGTACTGGCGTCTGTACATGAGGTAAAGTTAATAAACTAGACGAGGTGAAATGCTGTTAAGTAAATAATTTGTATAAAAAATATCATTCCTAGGATTTAGACACTTGAAGTCACAAATATAACAAAAAAAAAAAAAAACGTAATGATTAATTTTCCAAAACTGAGTTTGTAGGTGAGCGTAAAATAATCCGCGCTAGTAAACGAATGAATCATTATAGTGAACTAGTGCTAGCAAATACTAGTAAATTTATAAATCATAAGAAGATAAATATATTGTATTTCCATAAATGCATTTTCTATTAAGTAATAGACTTGCTTAGATTACACGAACGAAACTACTAAGAACCCATATCATGTCTGCAGATAGTCACGTTGTTGTGGTAATGAGTACCATTTCCTCCATAGGTTATAAGTAATGCTCTGCTCACTTAAGCAACTCGATATCCTTGAGAACGGACAGGAAAAATACTATAAGGAAAAATGTTTTCTATCTGACCTTTGCAACAGAACTGGAAATCATACTTCTGGGAATACAAATTATTTATCTACTCTTCTACTAACTATTGAAATGTATCTGCATCTAACTACTGTTTTCATGCGATTTCCAAAAAATATTCGAGAAAAACAAAAGCTTTAAATAATTTTCACAAATATTTTCCTATAACCATTACGATGAAGATCAAGATGGTAGATCATATTTATTCTTTTCTTGCGCATTTATACCCCATAAAATCACTTTGAAAAAATACACACAAAGATTTGTATGTATACCTAGAAGAATTTTCTACTGAGAAAAAATCGTATTACATATTTACAATTTCTATTTCCTGCAACATTTCATGTAATGTTGTGATTTTCTTATACTTAAAGCAGCTTAGGAATGAATGGCGTTCTTTGATTGAATCCTGGTTTTCACTAAATAAATAATTATGCAAATAACTTCAAACCACTTTTCATTTCCGTGAGTAAACAGCTATAGAAGTTGATATTCCAACATGTAGACAAATTCGTTTTGAAAGAGATCATAAAGCGAAGTGTTTCTTTGCAAACTTTTTAGCAAGTGTGTTTGCGTTAAATCTGGTCGCTAAAGTGCCTCGCTTCGTGTGAACATACTACCTATAGTAGGTTAGAAAACGTATTGCACAAAGATAGCACTTTTATTTCTGTCTGGCACTCCTGTGGAATTTATTGTAGAAGTAGTGTTAGTGGAACAAAATGTATCAACGTTTGCACGTTATTATTCCAAGTAAATGTAACAGTTGTACGTAAGTCACGGTTATTTCCTGTTGAAATTTATCAATTTCCTTTTGTTAAAAAGGGTTTTGTCTTTCTCGTAACGGGCTCAAACCAATATAATAATAAAAATATTTAAAAATACATCCACCTCTTCGAATATAATCTGACCCCGTCGCTAAAATCACATTGATCTCCATTAAAACCCCGATATCTCGAACACCAGTTGCGTAAAATAAATTGAAATCTTTAAAAAAATACTTCCATCAAGAATTTCTAAATATATCTATAGCGAGCAATAACGGCGATGTAAAATTTTTTAGAATTTCCCATCCGCCGGCAGAATCCCGATTTATTTGAGTCGCAAAATACGTTTCAATAACATAGCGGATAACTGGGAGGGTATTTAATAAGGGTAAAGGCTTTGCAAATAATTGCGTGCGAAAGTAAGTAATGACCAACATATTAATACGTAAGTATACCAAGTGTTATTACCAACAGAGTCAAGTGGGCGAGATTAAAGACGGTAGAGATCGCATTACCAGGAGGCTATATCCTGGGATATAGCAATTACCCCAAAGCCGAGTACGCTACGCATGCTAATCAAGTTTATGTTTTGTCTGAAACTCCTAATTTAATGCTGTTTTAATACAAATAGCGGTCCCTTGAATAAAGCTATAATATTTACATAATAATGTATGTGCCGCCGTCAAGTTAAGAGGCCCGGCACTGAAGTATATTATACCGATAAAAACATTAGTGTTCATACTATACCACACCACTTCCTAATTGAAACAAAAACTGTTAAATAAATCTGAGAGCAGTGGCGACCCAGTGGTAACGGCCACGACTTTCGAGTTTCAGGTCGTGGGTTCGATTTACTTTAGTTTAAATGACTTTATCACCACTGCTCTCAAAACGGTGAAGGAAAACGTCGTAAGGAAACAAAAATTCGAGCACACATGCGCCAACCCGCACTGGGCCCAACTGGTGGATTAGATATGTTATGGCCCACTCCCTCTCACAGAGGGGAGGCCTGTGGCCCAGCAGTGGACAGTGGGGCCATTATAGGCCGATTATGTTAAATAAATCCAAATATTTTAGCAAAACAAATTACCTTCTGTAAACTACCAACAATTTGAATACTAAAAATATTGTTACAGAATAAAATAAAGCTTTTAACTTCGTAATTGAAATACTAACAGCCACTAAAAGAGATTATAAATTAATTACGTCCAAGTAACAGCCAAATAAAATAGGTTTTAGTTCAGATTTCACAACAGAATTAACATATTTAATGGATACTGTTACTATATCAGCACAATATTTTGATTTATAAATATACGGTCTACTTGGTAACTATTTTCAGTTTAGATTATGAAGTTTTAGATTAGCAGGTTAGCATACTTTGGTAGTTTTATTTGCTATAGTGTACCTTATTGAACATAATGTAATGTGATGTGTGAGAACAATTCAAACCAATCGGATCTGACCAAGATTATGTTCATGTTCGTGTTCGGGCGCCGTCGGTTGAGACTGGTCATCTCTTAACTGCCAGGGCTTATTTTTAATTTTATAATTAAAATTGTTTCTTTTTTACATTGTTCTCACATTTTGTAATAATATCTTGATTTAGAAGAGTGTCCGTGGAGTTTCTTGTCGGTTCTTCTCCATAGAGATCTACGTTTTGGAATGGGCAACTAGCTTCAACTTTCTAACTAATTGACCGACTATTTAATTTTGACAATTCAAAAGTGCCTGTAAATGATTTAATTGAAATAAATGATTTGAGTTTGAGTTATATGTCTGGTCTTTAAAAGAGACTGCGATCTCTTAGTTTGTTTCGGCCTTTTTCTCAGAGTAGTCAGATAGGAAATGCCGCGCCGACCACATCTAGTTTTTAAATATATGATTGTCGTGGTGAAAAAGTGTTTGTAAAAACTTACTTACAGAAATAAAATCATTTATCAAAACGTCAAATAATACCTTAGTTTATCCTCAATTACATTTAAAAAAAAAATGCAAATTACGACAACTGATACAAACACTCCTAATTCCATTATTTAAATTTAACTGAAATACATTTAAAAATTACCGTCCAATAACTCAACATCCCCACACGTGACACAAACACATTTAGTGAAAATCGTCGCCAAACCCACACGGCTGGAAGGGAGATACGGATGGCGATCCTTTTATATTTACTGAAAACGATTGTTCCCGGCTTTCAAAACGAGTGGATTTCATACGGGTTGATAAAAATACTTTCGAAAGAACACTGGGAACGTGAAGTCTTTGTCGTAAGCGTAACCTTGTGTAACCAACCAACGGTAATGGTAAAGGAAATCAATAAAACTGAGAATTATTATGAAGTATTTATTATTTTATATACAGCGTGGCGCTTTAATGGCGACATTAATTTAACACACGTATACGGTTTTGCTTTGTAGTTTTATGAATATATTTTAATTTAATTAAACATTCATATTTATTTATTTATTAACAATTTTATGAAATAGCATCTTAGAGCAACCTGACTTAAAGAACTGTAGCGCAGGGGTCATTTGCCGGGGTCACGAATCATAACATCGCAATCAATGTAATTAAAACAATTAACGAGCAAAGAGAAGGCGAATTGAAGGAAAGAGAGAGAGCCCTATGTCGGCGTGCGGCGCTGGTGGAAGTTTAGAAGTTACGATTTTTTTTAATGTTGTTATAATTTTTATGATTACTGGCCACTAGCCCTACCCGTGTATTAAATTAATGTCGCCATTGTAGCGCCACGTTGTATATTAGTATGGAATGGAGTATTCTGGATATCAAACTAACCGACTGGCTTAGGAATACGACATCCGTTCCATCACAAAGATAACTGATGTCACTTGGAAGGCTGCCACGCTAAAATGGTACTGGGCTGGACACATCTGCCGCATGTCAGACGACCAATGAGCCAAACTTACGACCCAATGGGTTCCTCTTAATGCCAAGCGACATCGAGGCAGGTCCAGACGGAGATGGCGGGATGAGCTGGACTCCTTCAATGGGAACTGGTCCTTGGCGGCTTTGAACAGAGAGAAGTGGAAAGAGAGTAGGGAAGCCTTTGCCCTGCAGTGGGACTTCACAGGCTGATAATAAAATAATAATAAAAAACTTGAGAGGTGTCAAGGGACACCGGGATGGAACGAAGTATAACTGGCTTGCTTTCTATAAGAGAGAGAGAGACAGAGAAACACGCGCACGCCACACGGCTTACAACTATAGCAAAAAGTATCGTTCCAACTTTTGGTCTTAATTTTTTCCGTCTAGCCCCCTTCGCAACGCGCGATAAGGAACTTCATTCCAATAATAAATTAGTAGAAGAAATCAGACACGCTACAAAATAGACGTTTTATGTGTAATCATTTTATGTAACGGTGGTGTAATAACTTCTTAGAAGGTAATGCTAGCTCACATATCTCATCTTTTATACTTTAAAAGGTAAGCCGGGTTTGAGTGTTGAAAAGGTTTGACTTTTTTATTACCTTATACCTACATGATGTGAGGAAGCTGAAATTACTATTGATCGTGTAAGTGGCTCACTGACGTATGGCCATGAATTACCTCTGCCTATTACAGTTGCCATACTTCGTAAATCGATTCTACCTAATGCTCGGTTCCAATAAGCAAAAATGAATCATTTTGCTTACCAATGGTAGCATTTTTTATTGCCAAACTACTATATAGATTTGTAAGTTAATTTTACCTGTGATAGCTACTTACATATGGGAGGGACTACTATTTATTTATTTATATAAAGTATATATATTGTACACCACAACCCAGATAGGCAGTCGCTCCATGTAAAATACTGGTATTCAGCTGCATCCGGTTAGACTGGAAGCCGACCCCAACATAGTTGGGAAAAGGCTAGGCAGATGATGATATATATTGTACACCAGAAAATATAACAAAAAATACAGTATCACTACAAAACATACAATCGGCGGCCTTATCACTTTCTGCGATCTCTTCCAGACAACCTATCCAAAGCTATGAGGTCTTTGCTTCATTATTGGTAAAGAAACAAGAGTCTGAATTTTAACCAATAACGATCCGTAAATTATAGGAATCGGCCATAGTCTCTCTTTCTGTCGTAAGTTTCACACGTCATCCTGCATCAAAGCTTACAAACAAATGTGGTATGGTAATAGAAATAGGTTATTGTGATAAGTTTACTTAGCTTCTAAATTACAAAGTAGGTAATCTTGGTGAAATTCTGCCCTAATTATGCGAAGCTTCAATACAAACTGCCACAGCAGACTGCGTTACAATAGCGACTGAGTACCAACAGGCAAACGAGGTCACAGTTGTTAGTCCTTGGCTTTTAGATTACGTTCTGCACCCTAATTGCGAAACACACGATCAATCGGAATCGGTTTCATTTTGACAGTTCAACAACATTCATTGCGTTATTTACGTGTTGAGCAGAAATTTTTTTCGAACTTATGATGCAATGGATTAGCAATTTGCTTCAAAATGATTCAGATTCCGATTGATTGTGTGTTACGCAATTAGGGTGCCGGTTCAATAAATTTATTGAAACAAGGTAAGATCACAAGATGAGTGTTCGAACAGAGCTGTATGTTTTGCAGGAAACACAATAGAACTGCTTTACATTACAACATGCAAAACTCACAGCATCATCTGTCTAACCTTTTCCCAACTATGTTGGGGTCGGTTTCCAGTCTAACCGGGTGCAGCTGAATACCAGTATTTTACATGCAAAACTCACAGCGTGGGAGCAAAGTGCTTACTGGTGAATTTGGAAGACTTCTATGAGTGATGGTGACAGATGACAGTTCGCCGTTACGGTTTAGACGCGATGAACTACGGTTAAGCAATCAATACTCCACACCGAGCCGTTTAGCTGGAAGGCTATATTCACTTCAAAACCGACCCCCGCCCACTCTTGGCCAATTTCGACACCTGCCCAAAGCTATTGTAAACTGAATAAAACTGCCGAATCGCTAGTAATTAAAACAAAATGTAAAACCATAATAGCCATTAACATAATAGGTTCACCTTTTGCGTCCGTATTATCGCTCTGACCCTCAATTCGTTAAGTGTGTAATTATCGAGTTTCACTAGCTGTGACTCTGTTGTCTCCAGTATTGTTTAAACAGAACATTGCGTTGGTTGGCTTACTTACTGTTGACTTTTTTACTATGACAAAAGGCAATGGTTTTTAAGATTACTTCGGACCCAATGGTACAAGGCGCTTAAAGATATGTTGCCTAAATATTTTATCGTTAGGTGCAATAGTCATCCATATCTTTGTAGGATACCTTGCTAGACTATACATTACTTTTGATGAGAGATGAATGGAATAAAAGAAGGTAAGTATTAACACTACTGTGCTGTCCCAAAGGAACTTAAAAGTAAAATGAGCTTAATGGACTGATGGTGTGGAAATGCAGTGAGTGACGCGGCCCTTGTTGACTGTAACGAGAACGCCTAACTGACTTGATAGCCTAACACGAACTGCCGTAATTATTAGATATGAGTTGAAATAAATGTATGGCGTAAACTGCTGAATTATTTTTTAACCCTTGCCCCACACTAGGAATTACTCCTTTATCGTGGGTGCGTTTACAAACATTTAAACTCACATACACAAACAGCCAGACCCGGAACAACTACCTGTAGGCAATACAAATATTTGTTCCGTGCGGGAATCGAAACCGCGAAACGCAGCGCAGCAGTCGATCGCTCAGCCACTGCGCCAACCGTGTCGTCAATTACAGAATGTGCGGTTGCACTGTACAATCTTGCCTTTTTCCCTATTAATTTGGGGTCGGCGCAACAAGACTTCTTCCATACTTGGCTATTAGTCGTCGTCTGAATAGTCACTCCCTTTCTAGCCATATCACCTTTCACAAAGTCCGTCTATCAATTATGGTGGTATTCCCCTACTTATATAGCCATCCACATTCATGCTCAGTAGTTTCCTCACGACACTTTACTACAGTAACATATTCTCTATTAAGACAGAATATGCGTACGAGGTCAAGTCTATGTCGTCGCTCATCCGAATATGACCCATGTCACGCAAACAATTATCCACAATAATAGTTGCTTCCTGCCTACGTAGTAACATATTAAGTTATCGTTGGTTGCTTGTGTACTTAACCTTTTGCTATTGGTATCCACAACATATCAGTTAGTAACAATAGGGACTGTTTTCGCTTTTGAAAGTTAAAGTTTATTGCGAATTGGGAACTCAAATGTCACTGCGACCCTATTCTATTTTAAGGCGAAAACGTCATGGAAGCCCGCGAAATTCATTCAAATTTTCTTACGTTTTTTGCAATTTGCAGGTCAATAATATCAGCGTCCAGTCATTCAGTCCACTCTTGGCCCGTCGACCCCAAATAAATAATGTGTCCACTGGACCCCTAACTATAAGGTTGTATATAAAAATTGAAGTTTGCGGGTTACCTTAGTTCGATTTTGGCTTAGCGATAATATTCGTCGCGTCGCTTAGTTTCGTGTAGGTACTGCTGATATCCGTTATTAATTCTTTGGACTTTCGTTATCATAGATAGTAATTTGAGGTTAGTGTGTTTTTAAGCTTGAGTAGGATAAGCAGGTATAACGTTCTTCAGAGGTATTGATTTGTTTATTTTCAATTTCTTCCTTAGTTTTCACTGCAAAACATAATTTTATCGGAAAAGCTTCTTCTTAAGTAAACATCACTTGATTTTTCTTAAATAACTTGTAAACAAGTAAGAGGAAAAAAGATGTTTCTGTTCGCCACTCACTTACTGAGATTACGCAAATGAGACTTCTGACTGACACGCCCATTAAAGTTAATGTCCACTTAAAAAGACATTAATTGTGTTAATTTATATTGCTTACATTTAATTTTTGAATTCACTGTTTCATGTTATGTTTTCGCTTCCCTTTCGGGAAGTTGTGTCATTTCTTGTACCTTGGTTCCTATATTGTGTCACTCACATATTCGTAGCACACACATAATAATTATGAACATACATAATCTTTGTTCTGATGAAAACACCAATACGATTTTAATAAAGATCGAATATTGTATTAAGTACAATTTGAATGGCAACAAAGTTTTTAGCTCTATACATCGAGTAAAGCTTCCCTCAAACGTCCTGAACATGTTAACATACATATCGTTATTAATCGTATGACATGCCTACCTAATATAATATAATTTGATAGAATATGTGGATCCATCTACCCACATGGGTGGGTATCCCTGACTTATCAACAGCTCTTTTCAATTTAGGCAAGACGGTATCCGTCCCGAACCCTTTTCAGGGGAACCTCAATATGGCGCCTTCTTTGTGAACCATCCACATTTGTTATACCTCATAAATTTAAATAAGTACCTCTGGAAAAAGTTTGTGTTCATTCGTTGCGTGGAACGGAAATGGCGCATGATTGGTATTGCGGTTAGAAGGTAAGGAGTTCTTCGTAAAGTTCCCTCAACTTTGGTGACTTGACCTCGAGGTTACTTGCGACTTGGTCGCTTATATAGCCTCCACTTAAACTAAGTGTGTTGACCGAGGAGACAACGTGATGGCTTTTATTAAGCGACGGAACAAACACTGTATCGTCGGTTGTGGTGAACAAAACTCAGTTACACAAAGATTTGCGTCGGAGCCAACTTCCCACGGGATTCTGCTTTCGTATTCATTTTCGTGTTTACATTATAATGCAGAACGTTGATTCGTGTATGGGAGATTTTTGTTTTAACTTTGTACCGAAAGTATTATTTAAATATCTATGAAAAACAAAAAAACAGACCCCAAAAAACACCTTCGTCAATCCAACTCGAAGACAGCCTTTTACCAATTACAATAATAAAATGTTAATACTCACTTTCTAGGTAGCAAAATAGAAGTGAATATGATCTTGACCCTGGTGTGCACGGAGTTAGTGGCGAACAGGTACCGGCAGCGACGGTGCGGTGGGTACAGACCTGGGTACCCAGGACTGGCAAGCACGCAGGACCCTGGGCCCCGACACGACACGTCTTGGTATAACCAGTCGCAGTCTGTGGGAGGAAAATGGTAATATGTCTCTGGTCAACAAAGTATCCAGTTGTTAACAAGGGGTAGAAGAAAACATTATTATTCTAAAATATAGAGGTCGCAAACGAGTCGAAAATAAATGCTTGGAACAAATATTTTAAGATCATGTATAATGTCATACTTAATCATTCCCGACACACATACACCGACAGAACGATTCCCTTTTCATTATTTCACCGATAGAACGTTTCAACGGCGAACGATTCGCCGACAGAACGATTCATTTTTGTAAATTTCATCGATAGAACAAAGGTTCTATCGATGAAATTATCGGTAAAAGCACCGGCGAACGATTCGCCTGTTTGTTATTATTCTAAGGTTAAAGGCGCACGCAAGCAGCAGTAGCGCGGATGTTCCACGATTCCTTGCGTCTGCCGAACTGTTTCAGTTATTATCAATTTTTCTTGTTGTTTTGGTAATACCTATCACTTGTTGTGTTGATTTTGTCAACTTCATCAATCAACTTGGAAAAGACTTGTCAAAAACAAGTCATGATCATAACATGTATTGACATTGAATCAAATACGTGATTGTCACTGTCAAATACCTATGTTTTATACCCCAGGGGCAGAAGAACAGCCGATCGATTCTGTAAAAATCTCACCGTGAAAAGTTAGGTGAAGTGAGCTTAGAGTGAGCTGTCAATAGTGTCAATCCCTAGCATAAGTTGGAATGACAGCTCACTCCACGCTCACTTCACCTGAGTTTTCACGATGAGATGGTTACAGAATCGCACTGCAGTTGTGTCGGCGAATCGTTCGCCGGTGAAAGGTTCTATCGATAAATAAAAAATTAAAAAAATAGCTCTTCCATACATTTTGATACGTAGGTAACCGACGAAACATTTCTAAGCTAAGGGGTCTAGTATTATATGCTGAATACATGGTTACAGTTGGCGCGTCGATGTCCCTGCCAAGTATATGGACTTAGATACAAGAGATGATCTACGTGCATGCATTTACCTAACACTCAAAGGAAGTGGCAGATCCTAAAAAAAACCAAGAAAGCTACATAATAAGGTGTGTATTTGACGTATAACCAGTTAATGATATATAAGTGTATACCTTAATGCTATGGGTTGAATAGAGGCAATAATTATAAGGCAACTTCTGACGAGGGTCTCCAACGCCCGCTACACTTGCGCTACTTCCGAAAATATCTTGACAAGACAGCTATCCTATACTTACGAGTATTTAGGTAGTTGTCGCCATGTTTGTGTCATCAACCGAGCACTGGGACACCCTTCAGACCTTATTTATTAATTATATTTTGCTGAAGAAAGTTATAATTACTCAATTTGTCTTATAAGATTTTCATATTAAGGAATGTGTCTTCAGAAATCGACGCTCAATTCTTTGAATGAATCGTTCATTACCATTGAAAACGTGTTATATAGAGCATACAAATGTATATGAGTAAATTGGATGTCATGAATGGATGGATACATTGCAGTGTAAAAGGCGATATTCTAGCAATTTATCATCACATGCTCATTCAATGGTAAAGTCACGTTTATACGGAACCACAAAATACCACCATTTCTATATTAATTAAGAAAGTATTTATTTCGTTACGATTCTTAATAAAACTTAATAAATAACGGGCTTGTGGCTAAGTAATAACAGCTGCAAAGGGTCGATCGATCAGGTTAAGCCACGCTTGCCGCGGTTGGTCCGTGGATGGGCGACCATACCAAAGGTACCAAGACCCCTCCGTGCTTCGGAAAGCACGTTAAGCCGTTGGTCCCGGCTCTCATTTGTGGATCTTTGACAATCGTCAGAAGCTCGGAAGTTTGACAACCAGTCTTACCAAGGGGAATCGTATTACCCAGTAACTGGGAGGTGGGAGGTCAGATAGGGAGTCACTCCGTGTAAAATACTGGTATTCAACTGTAACTGGTTAGACTGAAAGCTGACCCCAACATAGTTGGGAAAATGCTAAGCAGATTATGATGACAATCCTTCATAAAACATAACGGGATTTATTCATAATCGTTGCTTAAAGTTAAGAGACGTTTAGACGTCAAAAACGTATGGTTCAACAATCGCTATCTAATGATTACTGAATTTCTAGCAACGTTTATAAATAAAGGAGTTAGAATACGTAAGAATACTGGAGACCATGTAGGGAACATAGACACTAGCTATTTCATTGTATACGGCACGCTTAGTTTCATATAAGAAAAAATACACATAGTTGGAAGTAGTATCCCTCACAATGAAAACGTTATGTCTACATAACAGTGAAAACCCTGTATGTACCACAATGAGCCAAGGACGTAAAACCGGAAGCCACTACGTATTATATCCCACAATATGGACGAAGGAAACGGTCATCTGCTTGTTAGTGAGCCTCCCACCGATGATCCCTCCGTCTGAGGTTAAGGCTAGATAAAGAATAGCCAATCATGTCTCAGCCTTTATTCGACCTGTCTCATTAGCAATAATTCAACTGGAAGACAAAAGAGGACAAACACTCGCACAAACACTGACGGTCATATTGTAAAGGTGAATTATTCCGTGAATGGCCGGCGTAATTTTTCTTAAAGAGCAATTTTCGGCACATTCATAATGTTTTCATGTAAACACTTGTTTTCTTAAAGCAAATTGTGAAATAAAACCGGGTAAGGCGCCTTTTGAAAGATAAAACATCCTTTGAGAGTCGAGTTTTTACGTAAATATTAGGTGTTAAATTTCGGAATAGGCTACTAAGTAGATAGGTATTACTTACTACTTAAGATTGAAATCTAATAAATAGAAATAATTATCCTGTTTACGAATACAAATTATCAAAAGAACCATTTCCCACCTTGAATACTCCTTTACTGCTATTAATAAAAAATACAGTAGATATTTAATGATACTATATTAATATTTACCTGTGTGGGGTATTCGCGAGCCGCCCCTTGGGTGAAACCCAACGCCTTGGGTATTACTTAGCGACGTGAAACTGAAGAACGCGAGGAACTGTGACCTCACAGTCTTTTCTGTTATCCTGGTAACAAAAGGCTGTGTTAAAGGCGCTATGAATTTTTGATATGTGAGTAGGGTTCACAAATTTTAATAATGAAACATATTACATAGATACTATTAATGAAAAATGTTACTGATGTTGAAAATGGTAATGTATGTTTTTATGATGATAGCAATAGGATTAACTATTTCGAGTCACTAGTTGGCTGACGCAAGCATGTTGTCTATTTTAGTATAGTATTATTATATCCCTACATTTTTGACAAGTTTTTGACATTGATTGTCGCTGAGATGATATTGCGGCTAGATTTTGAACCGTGATATATCTCTGCCAGTGAAAGTCCCGTCAAAATCGGTCTAGCCGTTTCGGAGATTAGTATGTCTATTTGACAGACAAAATGTAATATATGTACATATAGGTACTTTAATTTTTTTTTTTAACATTTCCCCACGCTAGGAATTTCTCCTGTATCGTGGGTGCGTTTACAAACATTTAAACTCACATACACAAACAGCCAGACCCGGAACAACTAGGTACTTGTAGGTCATACAAATATTTGTTCCGTGCGGGAAACGAACCCGCGACACGCAGCGCAACAGCCAATCGCTTAACCACTGCGCCAACCATCTTGTAAAAAGCTGTTATTTAGGCATCAACTACGTCGAATAAATCACCAGCAAGTTTGTAACACGAGTATTTGCAGTTTTCCGGCTGCGCTACCCTTATAACAAATAGCAGCACACTATATCAACTGATATAAAATCTTCACACAGTGCTCGGCGCGCGACGCCCGCCAGTATGTAAGTTCATAAAATCAAGCAATTCAACGTCGTCAGCTGACAAGAGCATTTGCAGCACTCCCTGACAACCAGCCACAATTCCGAATCGAGCATTACCGGTTCCGCTGTGACGACCTTTTGTTCCGATTCCAACTGCCGCTCACTACCGGAATTCGCGTTTCCGAACCGAACTGCAAATGGAGATAAATTCTGAAATGCTCCACGCGGCCGCGTCGCTTCACTATCCGGAAATAATGCTCATTTGAGTGCCTGCCGTTCCCATTAGCGGATGAAAATGTAATTAATTATTGTTCATTTTGGTTGGATTCATTACCACCACGCGAGTAAACCGGATTGCTTAACGAGTTACGTTTAATGATCGATGAATCTACACGCGTACGGTTTGGATATCAATTATAAATATGTAGATGGGGAGTAAGAGGGTAATGTCGTCCGCGTTCTGATATCCGTAGCGACGGTTTGCCGCAAATAATGAGTTTATTCTGGTACGGTTATGTACGGTCACCAAAGGAGATAAGTAACCAGGGGGTCTACTCCGAAGTGCAAAGTGCGAATGTTCGGATCGGACCGACACATAGCCGAACCGAATATTATTGAAAAATGCGAAAAAAGTTCGGATCGGCTCAGTTGGGTCGGGACCATACTACCATAGTCAATATTCGAAAGAGTGTAGGAGTGTAGGATCGGAACCGACCGAACCAAATAGTAACTTCGAAGCAGGATACTACTTCGGAGTAGACCCCCTGGGTCGTCGGATATAGTTGAAGTTTAGTAAGAAACCGATGAATGTTTTCCAATGAAATTTAATTTGATAATTGAACTGTTTGTTTTCTATTAAATAAATTAAATTTTATTTGAAAACACCCATCGGTTTCTTACTGAACTTCAACTATATCCGACGACCCTGGTTACTTATCTCCTTTGGTGACTGTACAGCGGTCCATAACATATTTTTTCGTATATACAAAATTAGGGTTTAAGGGTTGGACGCGATTATAATATGTGCTTACGCAGCTTTTAGGCTTATTGAATACCTAAGTATACTAATTAAGAAAGAGTTTGTATAAAAATAGAATTTTAAGAGCAGCCTGTTCAAACTTTGCTTACCTTACTGAACCAACAGAGAAACAATTTCGGAACGGTAACGACCATTTAATTTGCTATTTAGGATAGTTGAAATGCTGAATTTTGTTTTTGTAGCGGAATTTTCAGTCTTTCCACGTACTAGTATTATTTTATCGCATTAACGTGGCCATAGCAGCGTGCTGTAGAAAAAGTGTAACCAATTTGCGCTGGTTTTCGCAACTCTAGCATCAAAACAGATACCTACTGGCTTATTTGGCCTATGTAATAACCCATAACGGCACTGACTACTTACCTAAACTCTAAAGTAGAAGCGCCGTGGTCAGCGAACAGCACGACTGGTGGCGTGTACCGCTCGTTGGCACCGCACAGCCGGGTCTCGGCCGCGCCGCCCGCCGGCACTGCGCTTGCGCTGCCTAGCTGCAGCCAACCTCCCACGCAGCTAGAAAAGGAACATGTTTTAGTTCAAATGTTCTTAAAGTTTTTTCTAAAAAAATATGCTTAAATTCTTAGGCACATCTGTGTATGTGTATTCCTTTAAACCAAAAGTAACAACCGTATAAATCCCATCGTGAAATTATTGTTTAATGTTGGAATGGAATGAACAAAAATGTGTGTTACCGCCAACGGATACATACGAAATATTGTGCACAATATAATCCAGACATATTTGTCTTAGATCCGACAACGACTGCGGCACTCGCTGTGGGCAAGTCACCGCTGCCAACAATGTTATAAGTGTACGCTTAACTCGCATAAAAATGTACGAGACATTATGTGCTCACAAATAAATACGAGTATTACACAATAGAGACTTTACAATATTCTACTTTATGCTACTGCATTATCAGGAATCAGCAAATGCTCCCGTATTCGTAGTCAGCTATTTTGCATTAATCAAATACTGTACATTTCTAAGGTTCCGGTTAACGCCACAATACGGACATAATACGTACCGTAGCTGATAATGAAGCTTTAGTGTTAGGTCTGAAGCTTAGTCTGGTGTAGGGCGAGTGATTACAATCTTAGTTATGTGCTCATCTATGATCGACATCCAATCATCGGACGGCGTATAGGGCGTGACTAAGACACTAATAGCTGTATGATGACGTCACGCTTGATGGCTTTATTTGGGGTTAAGAGTGTTCCTAACTAATAGTAAGGTAACTTTGTCTCATAACAATATGATCGGCATAGCGACAGATATAGGTGATATAACCTGGATACGTTTAAACAGGATATCAAGTTGAATGGAAAAGAAAGAAAAAAAAAATAATAGTCTCGGATTTTTTTATAATCGCATAGATTCGTAGCAAGCCTTCAATGCGCTTTACAGTTACAGAGCAAATTACAACACATGTATTTGAACGATATATTAACATGGAGGGTGTCTATCCTAAGACGATCTGTTGGAAATATTCAATTTGACGGGACATTGATCATAGCAGTGTGGGAAAACCTCGGACCCGTCACACCCGATTCCTTCCCACCAATCACTTTGCGGTTCATATAACTCTCATACATGCTCAGCGAAACTATAATTCCGATCGACGGATCTGATTTTATGGATTGCTTTTTAGGATTCTGCATGTGACAAGGATTTTGATTGGTCCATCTGTCGGTCTGTCACAAAAATTTTCTACACCCGTAGCTTTGAAATATTTTCTAAAAAATTATTTGTAGGCTAAAATTAAGATTGTACACACTTAAGTAGGTATTATAAATTTTACAAATAAATGACAACCTTAATGCGTGGCCGGATTAATCGCATTTGATTTATTAAATTGCCTTTTTATTAGGATTAATTTTCTACCTGTATAGAAAATGGTTGTAATAGCAAATTCGTGGCCAAAGCGAGCGCGCAGCTGCACCTAATTGTTTTATAGGTATTAAATCCTTGTTATTTAAATACTTAATGGGTGATAACCGAAATTAATGTCATACGTAATTGAAGTATTTATTCAAAACTATGTCCAGAACATCAAATAGATTAGTAAATCAGGATATTTAAATCGGGACTTGGTTTCCGATAGCATAGATAATTTCGGATTGAATTCATTGCTTTTCAATTAAGCTAAATATGTCAGTGAGCCGCAAGAGGAATTATAGGCTAATATTTTAAATGGAGTTAGAATATTAATATTGGATTTCAGATAATAATGCTATTTGTATTCACGAACGTTAATAATATTTGTTGCGACTGAAAGTAGAAATTGACTTGGTATCAAAATGTGTTTACTGAAATCGTGATCTGAATCTATCAAGTTCTTTGCGTAAAAATAATAAACTCCTCTGAAGTCTGTATTTAATGAACTCGAGGTTATCAACATGAGAGAGATGAGAGAGAGAAAGAAAGATTGGTTGGCTTCTTCATATTTAGTATCAAACTTTTTTTACGAGATGCAACAGACCTTCATGCCTCTGAGAGCACGTAAATGTATCGGTACTGTGCCTGTGCCTGATCTCTCTCTATTGGATTATGAGTGTAAAGACGACAGACAGTACAAACTGTGTTTACGCACATACTCGTACTATAATAATTAAGTATCTCCTGCGTAGTTGGCTAGTCTCCATTGAGATTGGCCGCCGTGACGGAAATTCTGTCAGGAGGAAAGTAATATATTTTATTTACCTGGTGCCATTAAACTTGCCGACGGAGACGAGCCGGTACAGCTGTATCTCGACCCGCTGGCCAGCATCTGGCTGCAAGAAGTAGGAACACGCACCAGGACCCTCGATGGAAGGCGACTTGATCTGACCGAATGTCTTGCCAGACTTGCTCTTGAGAATTCGGGAGTCGATTGTGATATTGCACACTGAAAGAAAGAATGTATTTAAAACAAATTCATGTCCCAGCTGCTTACCCCAGTTATTCCCATGGGGAGCAGACAGAAATTACAGAACGACACCAGCTACGATCCTTACATACTTTTGAAACGTTTACGTTCATACATCTGCTGCTTACATATTATTATTTATTTACTTTAAACTAGCTGTCTCATAAGTCTCGATCGCGGGATTAAATTATCCTATGTACTAATCCAGATCGTGGTCCATGTGCAAAATTTTATCCGTCAATCCGTTCAGCCGTTGTAGCGTGAAAGTGTAACAAACAAAGATACAAAAAACCGGCCAAGTGCGAGTCGGACTCGCGCACGAAAGGTTCCGTACCATTATCTATGAAAATCAATCATGAGTTGATTGAATGAAAGGTAAATTGCGGTTTACGATTTATGACGTATTAAAAAAAACTACTTACTAGATCTCGTTCAAACCAATTTTCGGTGGAAGTTTACATGGTAATGTATGTACATCATATATTTTTTTAGTTTTATCAATCTCTTATTTTAGAAGTTACAGGGGGAGGGGGGGACTCCTTTTACCAATTTGGAAGTGTCTCTCGCGCAAACTATTCAGTTTAGAAAAAAATGATATTAGAAACCTCAATGTCATTTTTGAAGACCTATCCATAGATAACCCACAAGTAAGGGTTTGATGAAAAAAAAATTTGAGTTTCAGTTCTAATTATGGGGAAACCCCAAAATTTATTGTTTTTTTTTATTTTTGTGTGAGAATCTTAATGCGGTTCACAGAATACATCTACTTACCAAGTTTTAACAGTATAGCTCTTATAGTTTCGGAAAAAAGTGGCTGTGACATACGGACGGACAGACAGACAGACAGACATGACGAATCTATAAGGGTTCCGTTTTTTGCCATTTGGCAACGGAACCATAAAAATCAAATCTTTTCTCTTTCTATTATTAGTTTCAATAAAGCAGGGGAATTTTGATGTGTCGTGAACATATATGTTTCTGTCTATCTGGGGTTGCTATTACCGCGACGCCGTTGACTATCGTGAATTGTACATTTAGCCGACCTCATCTAGTTTTAAAATATGACTAACCATTCCATGTAAAAGCGTTTGTATAAACCTACTTATAACATAAAATCATTTATCATTTAGTATTTTATCCATGATCGTGAACCCAGAGATATCTAAGCTTCATCTTTCGCAGCTGTGGTATAAAAGCGATAAAATAAATCATGCATTGGGTTCTTGATTAGATTAGGTACTAGTTCGGGCAAAAAGTATTACGTACCTAATTTAATTTGTTTGGTAGAAAAAGTTTCAATTCTGATCCGAGATTAGCATTTCTCCGATAAATGGTGTTAGACCCGTCCCTACCACCTAATAGCTTAATACAGTCAACGACGACCTGTGAAAATCCTATCCTACTTTCCTATATTCCCTATTTTTAATATAATATTATAAACGTGAAAAATTTGTATGGATGTTTAGAGGCATGAGGAACAGCGTGTAAAGTTCACTCAACCTCCATAGATAAGGGAGGATCCTCCGACCAGATGGGTGTTGTGTCTGGCGGGCAATTGCCCAACGATTGATGTTGGGAAATTGTATCTATGCTAAATGCACGGTAAACTCTGCTTGCGAGATGCAGGATTTGCGTGACGTCAGTATGACGCGTTATTCGCATGTGGCGTTGTAGATACCGTTACAGATGGATGGATATGTTTGTTACTCTTTCACGCAAAAACTTCAGAACGGATTTGGATGAAATGTGGCACACAGATGGTTTATAACCAGGATTAACATATTTTAGCTACTTTTAATCCCGATATTACCACGGGATCGAAACTTATGCGGGGCGCAGCTAGTATATTATAAATTCTAAAAACATTAGTTTGACCTTTGGGACGACACACTTCGGCACATTTTTTTAGTAAAGTACCTTCCCGAACGAAACCCTAATTGCGTAATACACGATCAATCACAATCTGAATGATTTTGAAAGATATTGCTGATCCATTACTTCATATGTTCGAAAAATTAGTCAGCTCAACAACGTAAATAACGCAATGTATGTACGTGATGACGATCTCCTAACTATATTGAAAGTGATTGATAAGGGTTTGATTACACTAGTTTACGTTGTATAAAAGCCATTTGATTTTATCGGATCCATTACCTAGATCGTTAAAACCATGTTTGTCGATAATGTGTTGAAACTAGACCGCAGATGATAAAAGATTCTAAAAATTTTGAATAAGTTTAATTTAATTGTATATCTTGTATGTTTTTCTGAGATGAGAATGCTAAGAGGGATGTGTGGTGTTACACGAATGCATAGAATAAGAAATGAGTACATAAGGAGAATTCTGAAAGTGGCACCGGTAGCTGAAAAGTTGTGTGGAAATCGGTTGTCATGGTATGGGCATGTGTTACGGAGAAATGAGGAAAATGTCGTGAGGAGAGTTTTGAGTATGAATGTCGATGGCTATAAGAGTAGGGGAAGGCCAAAGAAACGATGGATGGAATGTGTGAATGATCATATGGTTAGAAAGGGGACGACTAATAGAGAAGTATGGAAGAAAAAGACATGTTGCGCCGACCACAAATAAATTGGGATAAGGGCAGAAGAATGATGATGATCTTGTATGTTTGCGTTGTTTTTAAAACCTTGTGCCAAATAATTAGTCTTTTATGTTAGTTGATCATAAATAATAATAATAATAAAGCTACTGTGTAATAACAATGGCCGAAATATTGATAGATTCAACAATGGAGCACTTTGCTAAACAAATGGATATAATTGCAGTCCGTTTTGATATATGGCTTGTTATGAATTTAATAGGTTATCGAACTAAATGTAGCGTTTCGTGGTGAAACGTGTTTTGTAACTTATCGTACCCAGTGACATTTATGAATTCTACATAATTTATGTACATCAAAATAAAAATAAGCAAGTCTCGATATTTGTGTAGATTCCAAGAAATATTTACCTTTTCATGGACACGAATTCTTGTATCCGTAGTAAGCCTTTGAATATATTCAAGCCCCTCAGGATCTATTCAATTAATTAACTGTCATATTAATGTCTGTTCCATTTGAAATCTCCTAATGTGTCCGAGTGGTCGTCACCTTTTGAGATAGAAAAATTGCTCGGAGGCACTCGGAGGTCTGTCTCAACACTTTGCCTGACCGCAGGACTACCTCGGTCTTTTGTCGAAGAATCCACTTTACTATTCAACGTGGCAACGCTGCCTGTGTTCTAGGCATGTTAACGCATAATTTGATGCCTAATTTACCTACATAAGTGTTAGATATTTTATTATAAGAATAATCAGGCTATAGTATACCCACATCTGAAATACAGACCTCCTCGCGAGAGAGGGAGTGGGCCGTAATCCGCCACGCGGGCCCATTGCGGGTTGGTAGATGTCACATATCTTTGAATTTTTGGTTCTAGGACATTCCAGTTTCCTCACGATATTTTCCTTTACCGTTTCACAAAGTAAATCGTCTGACTGGGTTTAAACCTATGACCTACAACTCGTAAATCGCGAGCGTTGCCACTAGTCCACCACGGCTTTATATGTGGAGATACTTGAACTATAGGAGATAGATTGATAAGTTTGTAACTTTAATTTTTTTTCCCTCAGATCAAAACAATATACTGCGTTGGGTAATATTTAAATTACCTCTGTTTTAGTTTGTTAGTGTATTCGAGAAGAAAAGTACCTACTTACGACTTATTTTAATAACAAACCATTCATAAGTTGTAACTTATATGTAAGTTACTTATAATGTTACGTTGTGACCAAAATCTTCCTCATTTCTATTTATTGTCCAAGATATTGTGTTATTGTGCCGTGTGTATCGTACCATAAAATTAAAAATATTAATTTTCCACCGGAAAAGGAAACATATCAATGATAGCTTGGCGCTCTGCCAGCCGCATAGATAATAATTGAATTTCTTGTAACAAAGATACATCTTGTCTGTGGAGAACAGTAATTTTGTGCGGAATAAAACTGGAAGAAAAATAAAAGCTAAGTGTGGAGAATACAACATGGAACCCATTAAGATTCTCATATACAACGGCCAATTAGCTGTACTTTAACATCTGTTGCGGTCGTGCAGAAAAACTGCTCAAAGAAGTTAGTTATATCTATTGAAATAGACTACGTGTCTGTTTCTGAAGACATGAGAGAGAACTGTTAGTGCTAAGTATGAGGATAGTGGTATGATTGTTGGGGTCTTATTTATACTCAAAAAAGGGAATTTATTTTCGGCATTTTGACAATAAATTCGCAATCCGTGTATTTATTTATATATAGTTTAAAGTACACCACCAAAATACATAGCATGAAAAAAAAATACATGAAACTACATAATATACAATGGGCAGCCTTATCGCATTACTGCGATCTCTTCCAGGCAACCTTAGAATGGACACTCAATCCGTGTACCTATAGTCTTTACCAAAGACTATACAAATTGTGTAATTTTTGTCGTGACATTTTTGCAGAGAAACGTACTTCACACCTATCTACCGACATTACAGTATATTCAAATACTTGTTTCCAATAATACCTAATTAATGTTTTTTCCACTCCAGCAAACATGTTTAGGCCAGTGTCAATTTAGTTGATTTCAGAATGAGATACTATTGAATTTTTGAAGTTATAAATAGCGTAAAGTGAACTTTAAAAGTAGGTACTCCTAATTACATTATTTTTCCAAAAAATCATGTTTGGAGCCGACGTCACAAACGCGGTATACTTCCCATTGGCCCTTAAATCAAAATATTTTAAGGGAACATAACATAATCTACCTGGCCTTTTACCAACTATGTTGGGGTCGACTTCCATACTAAACGGATGCAGCTGAATACCAGTTGAGCGACTGCCTATCTGACCTTCAAAACCCAGTTACTGGGTAACACGATAAGGTTAACGGTTAACGGCACATACATCAACTCCACTTACTATTAGCACAATATTGCTCCATGCCGCACTGCGCGCAGCGCGTAGGCGCGACATCCCCACAGGGGCAGGCGCCATCGCGCACGCAGCATGCGCAGTCATCGCCATCGCCGCCGGGACACGCGCAGCCCGACGATGACTGCGTCCACAGATCTACTTGACCTATGAACAGAAAATGTAGTTTGTCCTAACTCCTACTAAGGGCTGGTTTTTTGATCCGTAGTTAAACTCAACCAATTGTTAAAAATAGTAATGGTAAATTTTTTAGCAAAATGTGTTTTTTGATCAATGTTTAGTTTATCTAATGGTTTTTTAAAGTGAAAACTTCTTTATCGGCGTTGTGCACTTTTGTTGTGATGGGTAAAAAATGTTAAATTCGCGTCAGGACACGCGACCTGGTCGAAAATTCGTAAGACGGAGCTCGCGTCAGGACACGTGACCTGATCGAAAATTCGTAAGACTGAGGGAGAGTAGACCGCATTCCAAAATATCAAAAATGCACAACGTTAATATTCAAGTTTTCACTTCTGCCGGCACTCCCGGAGTGCAACCCGTTGTTTTTTTTTTACTAATAGTTGATTATTTGACCATTAGCAATGATATTATATCATTAGATAAACTAAAAATTGACCAAAAACCACATTTTGCAAAAATTTAACCATTAGTTAAGTAGGTACTATTTTTAACAATTGGTTGAGTTTAACTACGGATCAAAAAACCGGCCCTAAGAGGAAAAAGCTTTAATCAGTTTTCGCTTGGGTTAAATTAAGCTAAGTCAATATAAGGAGAAAAAATAAATATTTCAAATCAAATAAATTACAGTGTATTTGGGACATAAAAATGTAAGCTTTCACTAAATTTTGTGGGAAATTATTATTTTTTTTTTTTTTTGTAAAAGAAAAATTAAAAACCAAAAATTTGGTTTTTTGATTTTTTCGCATATGTTTGAGGTTATGTGAAAAAACGTGTAAATACAAAAGTTGTAGATCTTTTTATTACCTACAACTTTGACTTTTTTCTATAGGACTTGTAGTTTTGCCGGAAATCGAGATAAACCGTTTTTGCCCTTAAAAACTCACCCCCTTCCCCTTCCCGACCTCAGATCGCTCGTAAATTATTTTTCCTTTCATTTTTATTATATTCCCGTCCTTTTCCTCCTTTGAGGTTACATCCTACTATTATTTTTATTGGTTATAAAAATTATCGACACTGCAGTGCGATTCTGTAACCATCTCACCGTGAAAACTTAGGTGAAGTGAAAGTGGAGTGAGCTGTCATTCCAAATAATGCTAGGGATTGACACTACTGACAACTCACATCAAGCTCACTTCACTTGAGTTTTCACAGGTTTTCACGGTGAGATTTTTACAGAATCGACCGGCTGGTCTAATCTATTTGCCAACATTTATATTTGGGACACGTTTTATCGAGAATTTTATCGACTTTATTTTGTAAAATTATACTCACTGCTGCCGTCGAGGAAAATAGGCGTCCACGCAATCTGCGCGGTGCAAGCGGCGCACACGGCGAGCAGCAGCAGCGGCAGCGGCGGTCGCATGGTGCAGTCACCGCACACCTCGCCCCGCCCCCCTCCCGCGCCGCCTTCGCATTTGCACCCTCTCAAACACCCTCACAATCACACACGAACACAAGCACACTGTTCACACAACGCACGAATCGCATTTTCGCACAAACTTTTTCTAAAATATTTTTTTATATCACTAATGTTTATTGCAGTTTTATTGGAAATCTTCGAGATCTTCCTTTCTCCGTTTGATTGCGTGATGGATTTTCGCCGACACGTTGTCTGCAACAAAATATTATCCCTGTTACGCCTTATTACGTTCTGATAGGCGAGAATCAAAGTAATAACACTAAATTGATCGTTCATCTTTATGCCTGGTACAGATTTCATTCATTTGTTACGGGAAACTTGCGGGAAACCTCTAAAAAGTTATCGGCAGTAATAAGACTAAACAAAGAATAAGTACGTAAGGGGATTGTTTGGTCGGTTGTAACTCACAGGTTTCCTTTCATGGGTGTAATAAATTATAATTAGTTTGGTACCCGATGCCGCCTTAGAAGTTTGGGGTGTCAAAGTGTCCAGGCGCTTTTACCACCATAGGTGGTTAGGTACCATTTAAGGCGCTATGATTCGGCGCTCGAGCTGATTTGAAGGGGTGAGGTGCGGGGAAATCCGCGGGGTGCCCCCCGCGCTTCAAACACGTTAGCGAGCCATTAAAATTTCGGACAGTGGCCAAAGCACAGGCATAGTACAGTAATATCAGTATGACTGCAATATTTGAACATAGAAGGAAAGATAATACAAATACAAAAATATTTATTTCTTTAAAAAACGTGTACCTACTTACACAGTTTACACAGTTGGTGATTTTTGTAGTCAAGGCTATTTATAAAAACGATTATTTTATTTAAAATACCAAATGATTGTGTGTGTGTGAGTGATCCTCCATGTGTGTGAGACTCTAAAGAAGTTGATGATCCGGTACAGTTTTTAAAACATTTTTATGCTCTCTTGGATCGACACCTTGTTTTTCTGCTCGAACGCAAAGTGGACAATATTTATTTTTTACCCCTATCAAGAGAACTTCTCCAAACCTTTTCCAATTATTACAGCCGCGCCTGACAAAACTTTGAAATTGTTCCCGAATGACCTGGCGCACCAGCATCCATCCACATAAACCTCCGCCGTAGGTATTCCATTTACTATTCGACCCTCAGCGACTGCCACCTTCTTTTTCTTTTCAGGTTGCATACATTGAACAGCGATTCCCTCCCATCTCTCATATACTTGGTCTTGAAGATGACCATAAAACTTTGATGAAAATATGGGGATGTCCATAACTGAAAATATTTCCTCAAATTGTAAATAGCCAATGCCAGCGGATACTATGTCCATTGTAGCCGCTATATTAACGTATCATTAACCTTTTCGGAATTAATCACAAAAAATTTTTGGCATCCTAAAAAGCATAAAATATATCGCAAGAGTGGGTCGGTATACTGAGTAACTGGGATGTTCTATGTTCATATGAACTGAGGTCAACGGAGCAAAAGAGCTTGTTGACGGAAGCTCAGTACGGTATTCAAAATTCTGTGGTTTTGACGAATATCTGTAAAATAACATAACGATATACAAATATGTCATACTTGCCTACTGTATTTAGCGTTTGTGTTATTTTGAAATCAATCAAAATAAAATATTGTAAATATATTACACTGGTTGTTGACCTTCTGAAATATTTTACCTTTGTACGAGTACCACATTTCGTATGCTACACATCTGCCGTTTATTCTGTAAAAATCACACCGTGAAAACTTAGGTGAAGTGAGTTGTCAATAGTTTCAATCCTCACTTCACCTAAATCACGATGAGATTTTTACAGAATACACTGGCTGATTCTGAGAACACCATTCTGTCAATTTCTTTCGCTTTTAAATAAATCAAAATAAAATCTAAGATATACAATATTCAACATTTACTTATATTTGGGACATAAAAAGGTAAGTTTTCAACAAATTTCGAGAATTTTTTTTTTTTTGTAAAAGATAAAAATAAAAATCCAAAATTTGTCCTTTTTTAATTTTATGCATAAATTTTGAGTTTATGGGAAAAAAGTGTAAATACAAAAGTTGAAAATATTTTTATTAAGTACCCTACAACTTTGCCTTTTGATTTTTTTCCATAGGACTTGGTAGTTTTGCCGGAAATCGAGATAAACCGTTTTTACCCTTTTTTTTTTGAGGATGGGAAATCATCAAATGACTCCTCCCGCTCTGGGTGGAGCAGAAGGGAGTGTCAGACTCTTACTGACTAAAACCCACCCGTGTCCCTTCCTCAGCCCTTTATGTTCCAGGGCAGCGGTAAACCCTTTCGGATGTTCCCGCTACCCTGGCAGGCTTCGGCCTACCCTGGCAGGCTTCGGCACCGTTTTTACCCTTGAAAACTCACCCCCTTCCCCTTCCCGACCTCAGATCGCCCGTAAATTATTTTTCCTTTCATTTTTATTATATTCCCCTCCTTTTCCAATGGGTTTCATCTACTATTTATTATCATTTTTTGGTTTCAAAAATTATCGACCCTTTACCACGTCTCTTTGAAGATCATTTACTTTTTTTTTTTATAGCTGTTCGTGATTTTTTCCGTTTCATTCGATTATTACCCATTGTTGCTCAACAATAAAGTCACGTGATCGCGCACTGACAAAGGTCCGTCGTCTAAGAGCGCATGCGCGACTGAGGTAGGCCCGCGAGTGATTGCGCTCGCGCATTTCGTGGATATTTGGACTATTTTAGACATAGTCATTATTTTAATCATTTTATCAAGACAAACTCAGCGAATCGTGCTAAACAATCTTACTACCTATTCATATAAATAAAAAATAAGAAAAAAACGCTTGTTTTGCAGCTATAAGATTGATTAATCATTACGAAAAGGGGTAAACTTTGGGATTTTTTTCTCTCCAGCAAAGTTAATCTAATCGTGTTATGAAAAGCAACTGCGGATCCATCAGATCCTTAAATATGATATAATATGTTTTTTTCAGACTTTTATAATACTATTTTTTATGTTTCCCATGGATTCAAAAAACTAGTAACCGCGGTCTTCGTCGAATCATATCGCCTTAACTTTTGGACACACTTTCGCCAATGTGCAATGAGATACCTATTTGGGCTCGATTGTGTTATAAGGGGTCTCTAGATCAGGCGTCAGGCGTCAGGCGGGAGGAGACGCCCGGGTGTCACCACTGTCAGGATCGCCCAGAGGACACGGTGGAGCATACGGTGGAGGCCTGCCCCGCTTGGGCAGAGCACCGCCGTGTCCTCGTAGAGGCGATCGGCAGCGGCGGCGACCTCTCGCGTCCGGCCCTGGTTCAAGCCATGGTCCGGGGCGAGAGGGAGTGGGAGGCAGTCACCTCCTTCTGCGAAGCAGTCATGCTAGCGAAGGAGGTGGCGGGTGGGCGAGGGAACGCACCTCACGCCTCAGCCGCCGCGGGAGACGCTCCGGGCGTCAGGAGCCGCGTGACGACTCCCGGCCACCGTAGGCGCGGGCCTACGGGCGGAGAGTAATGGGTAGCTCTCCGTCCGATCAGGACTAGGCCCGTGCCGGACGGCGTGTACGTGTTCCACGCGCGCCTCAAAGAGATGTCAGCATAAGCGACGGGGCCCGATAGGGCTGAAGCCTGCCAGGGTAGCGGGATCGTCCGAAAGGGTTACCGCTGCCCTGGAACATAAAGGGCTAAGGAAGGAACACGGGTGGGTTTTAGTCAGTAAGAGTCTGACACTCCCTTCTGCTCCACCCAGAGCGGGAGGAGTCAATTGATGATTTCCCATCCTCAAAAAAAAAAAAAGCGGTCTCTAGATGATAATTGCAACTTTTAAACCCATTCAAACACTGTTTGCAGTAACGAAACAGCAAAACAATACAGAAAACTATGCTCGACAGCGTGCACACTTTCGATATTTTGATACCACAAGTTATATCCTCTTTTCTCTAAGCCTTTTGTTTTTCCACCTATCCGGCGTCGGCTTTTTGGCAGCCGGAGCCTGTGAAAAAGGTTTAAAGGCCTGACCGAAAAGATACCCTTGTACAGTCAGCGTCAATAATATCGGGACGAACAGACTGTTCAAAATGATCTAAGCAACTATGAAAATGAAATATTAACTCAATGACACAAGGAATATTTCAGAATGAAGATAGAACACGACAACTGTCATTCTGACAAGAACTTTATCCAATTGAGACAAAGTTTAATTTTCTTAGTTGTTGAGATCATTTTGAACAGTCTGTTCGTCCTGATATTATTGACGCTGACTGTACTCGCATGACAGTAGCTCGGCTAACCCCGACCCGGTCAGGATTACACGATGATAGTAGAGGAATAGAGACGAAAGAGGTCCGGTTTAGCCAGCACATAATTATCTCCGCTCAGGAGATCTAATCCTTTTAGACCTCCTGAAAACGGTGACAAACTCCACATAACTGCCGCAGTGACGGCTGTAATAAAATTGATGACAGCGGCAAAGATTTAAAAATTGTTAGATAGGTACGCCCTACTGCGTCAAAAAGAGATAGTCGCGTTTTTGTTTCGTTTTGACACCTCTGACACATAATTACGCTGTGACTTGACTTGATTATCATGGAAACGCTATAAATGCGTGAGCTCACTCTTCTTAATATGGACACATTTTCGCGTGACTAAGTACGGGTGACAAATCTAGCGATTTAAATCTTTGAGTATGTACTGGGGTTTGACTTTATGGTGTCAAAAACGCTGTCCAGGAAAAGACACCAACTTACTTTCACAAACAACGTGACAACATTCACCGGTAAATTGCGGTCGCTATGTCACCGCTGGTCACCGCTTTTCTGGGAGGAACCGTAGCTGAAGCGCGAAATCCAGAACTTTGGCTAAAGTAACGGGCGTTACCTACTCCGTATCACCTACGAACATAAGATTACCACCCGGGGTGGACAAGCAGGGGGTGGACAGTGGTAATCATTTTCGTCCCGACCGAATGAATTACTTTGGAACGGGCCCGTATCTTCATGCAGTATATCATCTATGTATGTCTTCGCTGACGGACTTGAGAGTAGTCCTCCAGCTACAATGAACACTTACACCCTAGCGCCAAGTCCTTGTCCTTCGGTTTCATCTTCTTTCCGCCTACTTTCGCTTTGTAGAATACTAGACCTTTTTTTGGATGTAAATTATACTTCTGTGAGCATACTACCGAGCAAAGAGTGTGGTTATGTGGTGGGGTTTGAGTCCACTAAAAACTGCACGGTATCTATGCCAACATGAGGTTTTATTGCTGCGTACGGCCTCACGGTTGACTAGCTCATTGGCGATGCCACAAACACTCTATTTATTTTTTAGATATTTTCAATGTACAGAATTTTCACTTCTACAGATTTATTGTGTCCGTTTCAATGGCGCGGCCACGACGTTTTTTTTTAAAAAAAACCATGCCAATATTTTGTAACAATTTGTAAAAGTTGATTCCCAAAACCATAAATTTGTCAAAGCTATGGTTAAAAAGTTATAAGGGTTTGAACGTGGCCGCGCCATTGAAACGCGGCGAACCGCGCGGCCACGGAGATCTTTAAAACTAAGCATTGCAGAGACCTGAAATTTAGGTAAATAACAGATAGAATTTGTAAAAAATTTGTAAAAATATAGAAAAAATTCCTGGGTTTATATTTTAGGAGCTACAAGACTTAATCCTCATGGCCGCGCCATCGAAACGGTGTGAAACACGTTATCGCCGATATCTCGCTGAAAAAGCATCGCAGACGTCTGAAGTTTTTTGTAAAACCCAGATTTGAATTTGTCAAAACTAGTAAAAATACAACAAAAAATCCTAGGTTTATATTTCAGGAGCTGTGAGACTAAAACCCCATGGCCGCGCCATTGAAACGGTGAAAAATACGTTATCACTGATATCTCGATGAAAAAGCATCGCAGAGGTCTGAAGTTTTTTGTAAAACCTAGATTTGAATTTGTCAAAATAGGTAAAAATGCACAAAAAAATCCTAGGTTTACATTTCAGGAGCTGTGTACGGAATCATCAATACGTCTTGAATATGTCGATAGGGTGACCATGGCTTATTGTTTACAGAACACTTTCCACCTATTTTTAACCGACGAACAAAAACGGAGGATCTTAAGTCGACGCGTATATTTTTATTTTTTTTATATACGACCACACATAACTTTTTACAGAGTAGTCCGATTTTGATCATTCTTTTTTTATTGGAAAGGGTATTATACCCCAAAGTTGGTCCCATATAAATTTGGAAAAGAAATTCCAACCCTAAGGGTGGGAAAATAGGGGTGATTTATTGTTCACTCACAGATTTGCATGCTGAGATGTGTATTATTACTCTACTCAGTGACACATATGTGTGGTTGTTTTTTTCGGAAACTACTTTTTTCGGGATAAAAGGTACCCTATGCCCGTCTCCGTACACCTGAAAATCTATATGCAAAGTTTCAGGATGATCGGTTCAGTGGTTTAGGCGTGAAATAGTAACAAATAAACTTACTTTCGCTTTTTATAATATTTATATAATAATATATAGTAAGGATTTTCATTTAATTTAGAATCCTTGAGTTATTCTAACATAATACGTGCAGTTTTCTGTAAAAAATAAGCCATGGTCACCTTATTGAAATATTCAAGAGGCACTAAAAATTATATTATTATGATAAAAAAAATAATCCCTACTGTCGGTAATTCTACATATTCATAGGTGTTATTTACAAAAAAAAAGAACCCGCTATCACTTACTTTCATCGAAAGAGAATCACGACTTCTTTCTACGAGATATCGTACCACAGCTCCTGAAATGTAAACCTAGGATTTTTTTGTGCATTTTTACCTATTTTGACAAATTCAAATCTAGGTTTTACAAAAAACTTCAGACCTCTGCGATGCTTTTTCAGCGAGATATCGGTGATAACGTATTTTTCACCGTTTCAATGGCGCGGCCATGGGGTTTTAGTCTCATAGCTCCTGAAATATAAACTTAGGATTTTTTGTTGTATTTTTACTAGTTTTGACAAATTCAAATCTGGGTTTTACAAAAAACTTCAGACGTCTACGATGCTTTTTCAGCAAGATATCGGCGATAACGTGTTTCACACCGTTTCGATGGCGCGGCCATGAGGTTTTAAGTCTTGCAGCTCCTAAAATATAAACCCAGGAATTTTTTCTATATTTTTACAATTTTTTTACAAATTCAATCTGTTATATACCTAAATTTCAGGTCTCTGCAATGCTTAGTTTTAAAGATCTCCGTGGCCGCGCGGTTCGCCGCGTTTCAATGGCGCGGCCACGTTCAAACCCTTATAACTTTTTAACCATAGCTTTGACAAATTTATGGTTTTGGGAATCAACTTTTACAAAATGTTACAAAATATTGGCATGGTTTTTTTTTTTAAAAAAACGTCGTGGCCGCGCCATTGAAACGGACACGATTTATTTATGTATAGATATAGATTATGATAATAGGCTACGTGGTATAAAAACGACGCTTGAAAATGTCTGATTGACGCACCATAAATCTTGGTCACCCTTTTTCTAACTTGCATTATAGGTTATAAGATCTGTAGATCGTGAATTCCATACATTAGGGCTTTATTAATACTGTGTACATTTTCTTCGAAATCGTATCAGTGATTAACAAAAAGAATGGGCCCTCTACGAAGCTCCGTTTAAGAGAACTTTAAGAGAACTGCGTGGCCGCGCAGTTCTCCACGTGTCAACTGCGCGGCCATAGCATTTAAGTTCTGTAGGTCGTGAATTCCGAACATTAGGGCTTTATTCATACTGTCTACAATTTCTTCGAAATCGTATCAGTGGTTAGCAAAAAGAATGGGACCTCTACGAAGCTCCGTTTAAGAGAACTTTAAGAGAACTGCGTGGCCGCGCAGTTCTCCACGTTTCGACTGCGCGGCCATGGTTAAACCTTTACAACTTTCTGAATATTGGATCTACGAATTTGCGACTTTCATTGTTAGTGTTTTACAAATTCCTTCGTAATGTTGACGTAGTCGTTTTGCTTCTACGAAATTGTGGCCGAGCAGTCGAAACAGACACATATTTTTGGCAATTAAATCGTGGATACCTTGCAATGGTGACTGGACCTAACGCAGGATTAGCGATGTTTCAATCAGCAGGATCTAGTAATTTTTCTGAGTTGCCACATGATGTAAAGTAAAAATTATTTATTTCAACATTCTAAATTACGATAAAGAGGTATCGTTGCCAGTTATATCTATGAGTATTTAAAATATCACAAAATGTGAATCTGGGCTAGGGATCAAATAGACAAATCTGTGTGTGTAGTGTGGCCCTACATAAAAGACAATTTATGAAGGTCTTAAAATATACAGCTCTACTACTACCAAATAAAAATACATAAGTATGTTGTAGTAACTTAGCCACAGAATTATCAAAATCTAGCGTAACTGGCTATGTGACATAATTTTTATATTTCAAAATGAAACGCTTGAATTATAAATAAACTTTACTTACAAAAAACATAGCCGCCAAATTGTTTGGGCATTAGAAAAAGACGAACAAATAATTTACGGACGTTCACAAATATTTCGTTAACAGAATAGTTCGGTTCATCATGCGTAGTGACAGCAGTTTGGCGAGTCCACGGGATGCGCGTACACGCAGTCTACGTACTGGCACTCGAGACACTGCTGCGGCTGACATGGAGTGCAAGGGTGACATGGATCGCAAGGCTGACATGTTGCAGGAGCCCAACACGGTTCACACTGCGGAGGTTTCTTTCTCTCAAAGTGGAAGCAACAGTTCCCCTGTGTATAAACAACAAGAAACTTAATAAAATCATAAAAACTAAAATGGAGTGAAAAGTGACTCAAATGATCAAGAATTCATCCAAAATCAACAAATAAAATTCTAATTTAATTTAAAGATCTCCACGAGAGACGGCAATCTTATTTGCATAAGCAGATAAGTTTCTGAACTGGAATCCCGTAAATTAATAAACTTTGCAGGTAAAAAAAGCACGAATCGTAAGTCCAAATTCTTATCCAGAAAGTTTCCGTGTTTCGGATAATAACTACGCTTTCTGTTAATTACTGGGCTTAGACGAGGAGTGTTAAAAGTTTAAATTCAGTTAGAGATCTGTTAACTTTCATTCGCGTAAAAGGATACCAAATGGGTCAGGTGATGGTGTGTACAATTCGTTGAATATTCAATTGCGAAATCGCGCTCAAGTTCGCGGCCCGCAGCGGATTAGTGAACCATCGCGTTAAGAGATTAAACTTTAATTAAACTGTCAAGTATGTCAAACAATAAAATGTTTAACTAGACAGGAGCAAGTCAGCGGGAGTTTCGTGTACAGAGTCGGCCTAATTCTGCGAGCCTTGGATTACAGGGTCCAATCACGAAGAGTCGTATCTTGAGCCCCAGTCGAAAATAAATCCCCATCCGAACCCATGTCGCGTTCACCGAATAAACATTGTGGTCTGCGAGATGGCACGATCGATGTCACAAACACGCCAAACAGGCGTACTCCAAATAACATCTAATCTCACGTAAATTGCTCGTAAATAGTGGAACAATTTAATTAAAATTCTAATTCTACGGATAATCCGATTCTTAAACACACATTTTGAAGTTGACAAATTCTGTAATTTGATTAGAATGAGAACTAGGAGGTTCCTTTAACTTTGTTAATGTTTCTTTGGTCGTAGATTCGCCCAACAGTATATAGGTATGTTTTCAAATGTACCACTAACCTAACCTATCTATTAGGAACGATGGTCGCTGGCGGTTATTGGTTCGTTTGTTGTCGGGTATGTTTGACGTCGCAAGTGGCATGACTGAGGTCAATGCTTTAGCCTAAATGTTCATATTATAAGAACAGTCAGAAGCAAAGTTAGTATTATTTAATTTTTCTACATTTTAATACCATAAACGAACTATAACAAAGGGTGGATATTTTTCGTTAAACTAAGTAGTTTTACTATCCGAAACAGAATTCCTCGTGGTCAAATCAGTTTGACCATTAAGTTTGACCACGAGAAAGGAAGGATATTTTAAGGATACAGCAGGCATTGGTTGTGCATGTATCATGTTATTGATGTTTATTTGCCGGATTCATAAGTACATTTGGGCATTTTCAAAGTATGTTTAAACCGAACACACAAATTGACTTTAGTTTTGGGATGCAATTATTTCGCGTGCGACGAGTTAATTTGTTCCGAACTTTTCGGATTTTTATTAAAAGAATTCTAATCTCATTTTCCGGTTGTGGTCCACAGCGGATTCATTTTTCTAGCACTGACTGGGTTCGTAATGAAATTGAATTTCTCCTCGGTGTCACCGACGGCGTTTATTCGGCTTTTTGCTTTGGCTTCAGCTTCTAAAAGGATATTGCGTGGGAATCAATTCAGGTGGCGGTTCTCCATCCTCCTACTGAATATTAATTTTTCATAAAATATCTTCCAGTTCAATTGGAATCAACCGAAGGAAGTTATTTGTTGAGGAAGAATTATTATAAGACTAAGACTTATTATTCTTCCGAAGAATAAATTGAGCTCAAAATGATCCCAAACCGGTCGCTAAACCTAAGATTTAATACCTTATTTGCAAACGCTGGTGTGGTACCTAAAGACTAGTTATTTGAATATGAATATACCCGTTCATCTTCGGAATGGAACCGTCGTATTTCGTTGTGAGGGTCTGCAGCATATGACGACACCACGAAAGGTTTCCGCTTGCGCGTTCCGCAAGCCACCTCACAAGCACGGCGCATGAGCACCGTCGGTTGATTTGCCTGAAACAATGCAAAAATCCATTTCACTAACAATTTTACCAATAACGATCCTAGGTGGTCTTATCAAAAACCAGTAGGAAGAAATAAGTTTCATGTTGAAAGAAGGATACCTATTGTGTATCCAAGATTAGAAAACCCGTACCACGGAACCCCTGCATTAATACAATAAAAGCCGCTTACATGAGGTTGCATTCATTTTTGTGGTATTGTTTAATAACAATCGCTATAGTTCGAGCTAGCTAGAGTCGTCCATTATATCTTCAAGTTTAACTTCAATAGGCTTCTTGGGGTGAGAACTGCCAAGTGCATGTTTGGGGCAATATAGAGGTACTTTCACTGGGTCAGCGACTTTGACAGGGTTCAAGCAGACTTCACATTCGATGGCCACGTCTCGAGGATGCCTTACAAGGAAATTCGCAGTGCCTTGCGTGGAGTGCTCAACGTCTTGCATTCCATTGCGCTTGAACGCGCTCACGGGGAACCTTCTCACCTGCAATGGACCAGACAGTTGCAGTTTAGTTACGACCTACTCAGGCATTGCGAATTTCCCGGTATTTTCGCAATTTAAACCAAAATAATTATGGTGAAAAACAGGTACAACTTGAATTTGAAAGCTCTGATTTTTAATGTATTACGCTAAAGTGTGTTCTAGCTATCTATTTTATCCATGTATCTACTTAAATGTATCACAGTAATGATAACAAATACGTGACTTATCATTTCTGTTATATGCCTTAATAAACGCTACTCATTACTTAAATTACGCACCATAGAAGAGGTCAGTGCTTCTTTTTAAGTACGCAACATTTCTTCGTCGGTTTGACAGGGATGGTAAAAGGGTAGTAGCTCCACAGCTTAGTGTCCCAACACTTGCGAATGTGTGAAATACTGCCGCACTCATTGTATTTGTGATCTTGAATTCCGTTCCGTCTTAGCGCAGATGACGGCAGAGGATTTACCTGCCAGGTGTTTTTTTTTTTTCTTATTTTTCTTTTAACAAGTTTGATAGCTCATACTGAATAGGGACATCTACGCTAAATTAGACTAATTTAATTTTTTATCCTTTTTCCGTCTGACAGGAAGCATTTCTTGTGTAATTCTCGGGTACAGTCTATTCATAGGCTCAACGGAGGTGTAGACACAAGATGAGCCGTTTGGTCCTTCACCCGAACATATGTACCGGATAGCTCCGCGATACCCATGCATTTGATCCTGCATCCCGTTTCGACTGTATGCTGACTGGGGGAGTCTACCGTAACGTGTCGGAACATACCGTTCCTGAAACTAACAACAAAACAATGGGACACGAAAATATTCATAATGACACGCCCGGCTCGGTAATGTGGCAGATCCACTAAATAATTCAAGCAGGTAGGTTCAGAATACACTTGATCGTAATTCGTTTATACCTGAGCTTTGATTTAAGGAAGGAATATGAAAATTTTAATAGGATAGGACTACAGGTAGTGTTTTTTTTTTTTCAAAACATAACATTGGCTATATACCTACCACCAGTTTAAGTTGGTACTATACATCTCTGCTTGCCTCTTCGAAAAATACTGGCGAGGCGTTGTCTTATATAAATTTAAATTTGAATATGTTGGTTTCAGCACGAGTACTTAAATATTCTATTCATGTAACTTTAAAACTACCTAAATTATACCATATACTTTTTCTACTCAAAAAATGATTAGTTCTACACGGTATTTACGTAAAAAAACCAAGTGAACTTGAATCTACTTCTATTTTGTTGGAAAAAATCTTTGACTAATTCAACGAGATAACAGCACCATTCATTGATGTAACTTACAATTCTTCCGTCTTCGTATCTGTAGCAAGGCATTATATATTTAGTCTTGACTGGTTTGCAAGGTGCTGGCTGGTAACAACAAGAGTCACAGCTCGGTACCGCGCATGGGCGCCGGCGGGGAGCTGGGGAACAACAGCCTTTCTGCGGAGGGGCGTCACAACAGTCATACGGCGTCCTCTTCTTCGGTTCACAGCAATAGTACACACTAGGCTTCTGGCAACGTGGCAAACGCGGGCAGCATGCTGGTTCTGGTTCACAATACTTTCGGGAACAATTTGGTGACATCAACATAGGAGTTACAGTATACTCTCCACAATCAACTGGATAGCAACATTCCATGTTTTTTAATGTTTTCAATATTAACAATATTGTCGTTTATTTTTTTACGTATTCTCTTTTCTTCTTGTTAATTTTGTTTTATAAAATAAATATTTATACTAAAATTTACATTTATGCCCAAAAAATTGTTTAATGAGTAAGTATTTTTCCACTGTCAATTTTAAAACAAGTTCCTTTTTTACTTTTTTAGTTCATAATATAGTTGCTGTCAATTATTAGTGTAAAAAGTATTTTTATTGTGTAAAGTATGTCTGCCTCCTTGGTGCTGCCTTGTGATTTTTATTAAAAGTTTGTTACCGGATGTATTGTTTTAAATCCAATCCAAATCCAATGGCGAAGAAGATGGCTAGTTCTGATAATTCAGTTTTAAACTGAATTCGTCACTAGACCGTAAATATTGGCACAAACACGACTCAATAAAATAATCAGTACAAAATACAATGTGATTTGCCTCAAAGTCCACAAGCGTCTCCGGTTTACGTCATTTGCTTGGCACGACGTCGTGCCAGTGGCAACGCTAGGGGCAAAACTCTAAGCAAAGCTTTTGCAACACATTTACAAACATCCAGGCGCCGCCTCCTTGTCGCCGACGATTCGAAAATGCAATTTTCCCAATGCAAATCGAACGCTCCAGACAGATTTAATGCCTTTTACTTGCCGATTCCGCACATCATTTCCGAAGAGAATTGGTGATGGCCAAGTCTACATCCGTCAATATTGGAAAAGCCCAATAAAAATCTTATGTAGGTACCGCGACAAGGAAATGTTTACTAACTACGAATCCATAAAACGTATAGCGTTTGATTCAATGGGGTGAAATTGATTTATCGTTTCGGTAGATTACTTTTTAGTTTATTTCTTTAATTCCTCTCTGCTTTTTCAATCTTTATGTTCATCTTTGGTTTACTGTCGAACGCAAAAAACGCAGTTTAGATGATTAACAGCATCTAGTTTAATTTTGTTAAAGTACTGATTCAAGGACCGTTTAGGTTGGGCACGCCACAATTGCAGCGGTAAGTCCCCTCTTTGAGGAGTGGGTAGAGAGGCGCCACGGCGCCCTCACCTTCCGCCTGACGCAGGTCCTCACCGGACACGGTTGTTTCGGGAGGTTCCTGTTCAGGATAAGGCGGGAGGAACCGCCAGGGTGTCACCACTGTGTAGATCGCCCGGAGGACACGGTGGAGCATACGGTGGAGGTCTGCCCGGCTTGGGCGGAGCACCGCCGCGTTCTCGTGGCGGCGATCGGCAGCGACGATCTTTCGCGTCCGGCCCTGGTCCAGACCATGGTACGGAGCGAGAGTGCATGGGAGGCCGTTATCTCCTTCTGCGAAGCAATAATGCTCGCAAAGGAAGAGGCGGAGTGCGTGAAAGAGAGATCTCGGCGCCCTCACGCCCCTAGTCGCCGTAGGAGACGCCCTGGCCGGGAGTCAACAGCCGACACCCGGCCACTGTTGGCGCGGGCTTGCGGGCGGCGAGCAATGGGCAGCTCGCCACCCGGTAAGGACCAGGCCCGGGTCGACGGCGCGTTGTGTTCCACGCGCGCCTCAAAGAGATGTCAACACGAAATGATGGGGTCCGCTAGGGCCGATGCCTGCCAGGGCCGAGGGTTGTTCGAAAGAGATACCGTGGCCCCTGGCGTAGGCAACTGAAGGAACACGAGTGGGTTTTAGTCAGTAAAAATCTGACACGCCATTCCGCTCAGCCCAGAGCGGAAGAAGTCATTTGACGACCAAAAAAAAAAGGTGAAGATTGAATAAAACGTGAAATATTCACGAGTATTGGTGTGTTTTTTAAATTGCTTCAATGTGAAAATGTTTACACGTTGCATCTATGAAAATGCACTCCCGATGCGTCTTGTTTGTCAAGTCTGCCTGGCAAACATTTTACTCGGCGGTTTACGAAACGTCGGTAAACTCTCAACGCGTTCAGAATACACTTTTCCAACACTCAAAGTATTCAATAGAAATGTGTTTACATTCAAACTAATTTTATAGTTTTCCTTTCTTTCGCTAGTTTTCGTTTTGATTTTGTGATGAATGGTTAGGGCTTGCACTGAGCAATCAAATGGCGTCTTCGTACCTTGACGGGTTTTCAGAAGCAGAGGTTCGTAACCGGCCTTGTCCGGAAATAGATCTTCTCTACCGTAATACAACTTTCTATTAGTAACTACGTCGATCAAAAACTAAGTAGATACAGCAGAATAAGGTGATCAAGCATTGCACTTGCAAAACTTTGAAGTTGATAGGATTTATCTTTGATCTGTTCAAAGATCTGAATAATCTTTAACAGGAAATCACATTAGTAATAACCACTTCAACGCCGGCTTCATAGATAACATCACGACACGTCTACTAGTCACGATTCCTTCCTGAAAATGAAGATTATTTCCAATCGACTTGTTCCTTTCGCTCTGTCCTTTGAAGTGAATTCGATAGTGATCCTCTCGTACGTACCTATTGTATGATATTTCCACGTTATAACCTTCTTATAACCCACATTTCGTGATCACAGTTAACGCGAGTAAAACCCCACGATGCAAGTTTCTTGCCCGTGCCATACAATAAAATTGAAGCAACAAATGACTTGCATCGGCTAAGTAATAGCAGCCACACGGGTTGATCGATCAGGTTAAGCTACGGTTGCCGCGGTGGGTCCGTGGATGGGTGCCCATCTTTACATACCGTACCCCGGAAAGGTAGACCAGCCGTTGATCTTTGCAAACATTTGTGGAGCTTTGACAGTCATTACGGCTCCTCAAAAGCCCGAAAGTTTTGACAGCCAGTCCGACCGAGGGGTATCGTATTGCCCAGTAACTGGTTTATGGTATTCAGCTGCATCCGGTACGAGTTACGACTAGAAGTCGATCCGTAGTTAGGAAATTTTTAGGCAGATTGAAATGACTAGCAACGTCTAAACAGTGTTTAAACGATGCAACTTTTGAAGTTCCCTCAACCAATGTTATGGCACAGGCAATTAAATCGCACCGTGTAAATTAGGCTTTACTCTCAACAGTGACGCACTTTCCCTTGAAGCCGAAACCAAACCGAGTACGATGTCAAAAATGTTAGTATCTAGGTATATACATGTTTCTGTAGTATTTATTATTTTCTCACAAAGAAAAGAAGACCCGCGAAACCGAAAAAATATCACAAATCACCATAAAAGGACACCTTTGACAAATGCGAAATATGTTTGTACAAATGCCTATTTACCATTATTTGCACAAAGGGAACACCACTTGAAGGAGTTCCTCGAGTGGCGGCAACCGTGTAAGAATGTATTTATTTATTTATGATGCTACTTTTGTCAATGGAGGCTAGGGTTCATTTGGGTGATTTATGACCCTTCCAACAAAGAGGGTGTATACCATACTTATTTATCGAAACGTAATAAATTCCATCTTATGTACGGGATATAAAAGTATTGAAAGTGAGGATTTATGTGTCGATATAAAGTATATGAATAATATAAAGTATGTACGTAGGACGGTAGGTTTGATGATCGATAATATGTCACCATTTGAATGCGAGTATAGGAGTTTACCTTTATCAAGAAGAGACCTTTGATCGATTTTACGTTGGAACACACACCTACCATCGCTAGTATTTTTTCTGTCGTTAAGTCTAAGACATATGGTTCTCAGACATGGTCTTTGACAATTCAGCAGAGGTCCACGTTCGAGGTTTGCCAGTGAGCTATGTAACGGATTATTCTGGGTATTAAACTTGTGGACCTGGTTAAGAATACAACAATCCGTTCCATGCCACGCTTAAACGGAATTGGGCTGGACACATCTGCCGCATGTCAGACAATCAATGGGCCAAACATACGACCCAGTGGGTCCCGCTTAATGGCAAACGACATCGCGGCAGGCCCAGACGGGGTTGGCGGGATGAGCTGGGCTCCTATCATAAAGATTGGTCCAGCTCTGGTCTGGCTCTGGTCCTCTGGAAAGAGGTGGAAAGAGAGTAGGGAGGCCTTTGCCCAGCAGTGGGACATTAACGGCTAATAAAAAAATAAAAAAGTCTAAAACATGCGACTGCGACAGCGCGACGACTCGGTCTAGTCGCCGTGCTGTCGCAGTCGCATAATAGTGTGCGTCATATCTAACAAACAGCCGCCGGATGCCGTAACCGCATGCCGGCACCGTACGGCATTTACAACATAATGATGTACATATCTATATAAAAAATTCAAAGTCCTGACTGACTGACTGATATATCAACGCACAGCCTAAACCGCTAGTCCTAGAGACATGAAATTTGGAAGGTATATTCTTAGTGAAAAGTAGGTACCCACTAAGAAAGGGTTTTTCGAAATTCCACCCCTAAGAGGGTGAAATGGGGGTATTTTGTTTGTATGGAAAATCTTATTCCTTGAGTTACTAAACTTGAAACTTGGCATCAATACTAATCTAAGTAAATTATGAAGTTTGCCATTTTATGTTTTTCTAAACTAGCCCCTAAAAGGGGATTTTGGGGTTTCAAAGTTTGTATGGAAGAATTTTAGCGCGCGGTCCGATTATCTCGAAACTCACTATTTATACCCACGATCGAAAGTAAAAAATAAAGTGTATCAGGATATTTCGAAAATTACCCCTGACGGGCTGAAAAGGGGTAGTCAATTTTACAGGGGAGGATTTTACTGCATGGCTTGATTAACTCGAAAATAAGTATAAATAATCTTTGAGTCAAGTTATGAATACAACCCAAACAATTTTTTTAAATTCCACCCCACACGGGTGGAATTTAAAAAGGGCTTGGGGGGTTTCAAAGTTTGTATGGAAGAATTTTAGCGCGCAGTCCGATTTACTCGAAACTCAGTATTTATACCTAATATTGAAAGTAAAGAATAGTGTGTATCAGGGTTTTTTGAAAATCTACCCCTGACGGGCTGAAATGGGGTAGTAAATTTTTCAGGGGAGGATTTTACTGCATGGCTTGATTAACTCGAAAATTAGTATAAATAATCTTTGAGTCAAGTTATGAATATATCCCAAACGATTTTTTTTACCCCTGTGGGGGTGAAAAGCGGGGATACAGTTTATATGAAAAATCTTCTTCATTAGGTTAATAAACTTGAAACTTTCAAGAAGAATACTCGCCTAAGTAAGTAATAAAGTTTATCATTATAAGTTTTTCAAAACTACCCCTCAAAGGGGGATATAGGGGTGTTGAAGTTTGTGTGGAATAATTTGAATGCGCGGTCCGATTAACTCGAAACTCAGTGTTTATACTTAAGACCAAAAATAAAGAATAACATGAATCAAGGTTTTTAAAAAATCTACCCCTAACGGGTTGAAAAGGGGTAGTTAATTTTACAGGCGAGGATTATAATGCGTGGCTTGACTAACTCGAAAATTGGTATAAATAATCTTTGAATCAAGTTATGAATACATCCCAAACGATTTTTCAAAATTCCACTCTTGTCAAAAGCGGGGATATAAACTTGAAACTTGGCAAGACTACTTGCCTAAGTAAGTAATAAAGTTTATCATTATAAGTTTTTCAAAACTACCCCTCAAAGGAGGATATAGGGGTGTTGAAGTTTGTGTGGTAGTAATTGAATGCGCGGCTCAATTAACTCGAAACTCAGTATTAATACTTCTGAGAGAAAATAATTCATAATAAGTAGGTATATAAAGTAGTAAAAAATTTACCCCTACCGGGGCAAAAAGGGGTAATTCGATTTTTAAGGGGAGGATTTCAACTTGAAACTGTATGTTACATTTTCATACCTAAACCACTGACCTTCTGATTTGGCAAAGAGATCGATGGCATCTTGGGGAAAGACATACTTTTTATCCTGGTAGCATGATCCCGTGGGATAATTTCGGCCATCCACGCGGGCGAAGCCGGGGGCAGAAGCTAGTTACTAATAAAGTTAGTGAACATATCAGGTTAAATAAAATATTAATAGACATCCAGAGCTAGAAATAAGCATTGGATATTTTTATTATTTACTGTGTTCAATAGAAAAATATTTCCGTATTGATTATCCGTTTATATGCTTAAATCAAGTTTATACCATTCGGTAATAAATTACTTTACATTTTTATTTATATGTTTTTCTAAGAAGCCAAACTATTTAAGCTTTTAAGTAAGCAATATTTTTCAGCAAAGGAAAATATTTATTCATTCTTTTACCTTATTTGACTAAGGAATAATATGAATGATGAGTTTATTTAAGCCTACCTGGCTTACCTCTAATATTTTCTTGTTAACTACCTTAACGTAAAATAAGGCAACTTCTAGTATTATAAGAATGCTAATACATAATCTAGTCGAGAACAACTAGATACTAAGCATAAACAACAGACTACCAAGTTTTGGAAACAGATCTGCCTCGACTAACGCACAAGCTTTATAATTATAATATGTAGATCACACCGCGCGGTTTTGCTTATTCTATTTATTTATTTCTACCAGCCATAATATATATTCGCCCGTATCCCGCCTAGCGCCTATAAAAACCATTACACATGAACATTTCTCCCAGCCATAGATAGTTCAGGAAAAGCACCCAATAGCCGCAAAAACATCACAATAAAGGAAGACTAGGAAACGAGCGCCGATGTAACGACCTTATTTATAGACGCAAATACTATGTACCCATCATAGGGCAATATTCAATCCTTACGCTCAATAGGACGGAAACTATACTAGTTTACGATCATACGACATCAAAACGTGGAAGGAAATATAAAATGGTATGGGCCTGGAAAACGATACAGTATTGTAACGAGCGCCGTCATTTGTCAATAGAAGCGAGATTTAGTTTCCGTTTTATAACACGTTCGCCCACAATGACGCAGAAGGATCGCGGCCGGCTTGTAATAACCTAAGACTTTTATACAGGGCTTCGTTCACCGCGCAGATATAACGAACTATTCAAAAGGAAATGACACCTCGGATTTTATGAAAGCGCTATATTTCTCTTGTGAGTTGATGTTGCGCGGTCTGGACGAGCATTTTATGTACAACCGTCATATTGAAAAGGAAAATATTAGACTCGCTACAACGAGTTGTTTTCGTATAAAAGTTGGGATCGCCATCACGGAATAATTGGTTTTGCTTAATACGGGAATAGGGTCGAATAAAAAATCTAATATAGGTAAATGTAAAGGATATTTTCATTACGATTCCGCCGACCGAAACAGCTAAAATGGACCGCATTTAAATTTTGATAGGGTCCTCCCTATCTGTGCATCAATGGGGAGGTCTGACAGAGAGCGCCCTCGGTTACATTAAGGGCCTTTTGTCATTGTTATACGACATTTAATCGAGTGACTCTTATCCGGACCCTCTTAATTACATTTTTATTAATTTAAATAACGTTTTATTGTTTTATATTCATTTAAATATCTTGGGATACAGAACAAAGCATTTTGTACCGTTTCATAAAATAGAACCAATTTTCAAGTACTTCGCTGTAGGTTTTAAAAATACTGGATAGTCATGGTTCATTAGATGTTAAAGGCGGTTTCCATGAAATGGTAGGCGTAAGTCAAAGCTTGTTTGTGCATAATTCTAGGAAATGTATAATGTGTGTAACCCAGAAAAGAAATGAGTTTCAACGACATTAGTGCTCAGTTTTAAAAACGAACAAATTAATACTTCCTGAAATTCAGAAAATGTTAAGTATTCAATCTTTAGAACAGAAGTAAAACTGCTGCGCGTTAAGTCTTGGGTACAATTCCCAATTCTAGCAAAGTGTCAACAATGAGTTTTTCAATCAGGAAATTACTTCGTGGCAGCCCTGGCAATAGGGTCGCCTATGAAATGAAAGTGTTCTCTACACCTCAGTCTACCGGTTTTGGGAAATACAAGCGAGATGTTGTTTTATTACCCTGCGATTATCCCAATGTAAACGTAGCCTGATGCGAACAAGATGGTCTGACTATATCATTGGTCTTGTGAACAGAAGTACAACTTTTGAGCAAGGAGCACGATATACCTTACCTACATGTATGTACGATACCCGCGTACGATTCCCAAGTTGGGCAAAGTGGTTTTTCGATCAGAAATTACTCCGTAGCAGCTCGAATTTTTGGATTTTCGACCGATTAATGGTCAGCTATGAAATGAGAATGTTATATAGACCTCAGTGTAACGGTTTAGCGGATTACAAGCCAGCAGTTGTTTTATTAACTAAAACATCGCCTGAGGCTATCTATCCTAAATAACTAAGTATTGAACCATGATTGAACCCAACGTAAACGCAACCTGATGTAGCTTATTTACTGTTCCACAAACACCATGTAACAATTAACAACGCGATAGCTGAGCTAACATAAACACCAGTTGTTTGTGATCTCAAACACTGATTGGACGAATTTCATATTCTACATTTTAATTGAATATTGACAAATATAAATTATTCCTATTTATTCAGCGTTAGTAAGTTTTGGTTTTCAGCTGTGTGTGCACTTTTGTGTGGTAGTTTTCAGTTGAAGGGAAGACATTGAACTTTATGTAAAACATCCTTAGGCCCTTTGTACACGTTTTTCTTGCCGTGAAAATCTACGGTTTATACGGCGTGCACGTTCGTCAGTATTGTATGGATCAATCACTATGGAAGCTTGTTGACAGACATGTTTTTTCTACGGCGCGATTCCGTGAAAACCGCGCCGTAGAAAAAACATGTCTGTCAACAAGCTTCCATAGTGATCCATACAATACTGACGACCGTGCACGCCGTATAAACCGTACCGTGTACAAAGGGCCTTACTCTCCCTAAGGCATGACGCCGTGTTTTTTTTTTTCTCACATAAGAAGTTGTAGAACGCCGAGTAGTTATAAAAAGAAAGAAAATTCGTACTAACTACAACTATACCTCTTTTAGTCATTTATAGTCTGCTAATCCACCATAATATTATTTCGATCCTTCATTTCACAACCGAACAAGGTATCACTATGAATATTAGAAGCGGAATCGTAAGCTTTAAACTTGTAAAGGTCAGAACACGTCAATAATAGCTGCAGGTTATCAGACCCGTCAGTCACTTGACGTCGATCCACGTCAATCGCACCGTTTCTAAGCAAGATGTTATCAAAGGAGTGAACTATTAAGGCAGTGTGGCCTCTCAGGTCATTGTTCACGGAACATATACCTAACGTCAACTGAGGTAAGGCCATCACCGAAGCCATTTGCCTGCTTAGGCCATTGCTCCGTCGACTTTGACCTCAGATAATGAGCTGTTAACCCCGCTGATTGTGAGGAATACTGACGTCAAATCACGATAGTAAATATAATTAATTGTACGTACACAAGGAATTAACTGGATGCGAGAAGCATAAAACCGATCGAAGTGGCGGTGCTGGGGGCAGGTGTATGTCCATCAGTGGACGTCTTTCGGCTGAAATGATGATGATGATATGTAGACAAATAAACAAAATAAATGTATTCAATCCAAACTAAAGTCGTTAGCATTTTGGTATTCTTTATAGAAAAAGAGCCTTAAATATCTCCATAGAATTAACAAAAACAATGTTTTTATTTATGTGCCAGCTAACCCTCGAGTGCCAAAAGAGTCCAAACAAGGAAGATTTATGCTTTCCACAGAAAAAGGGTTTTTGTTTCATGGTGATTGTTTTTTTTTATGGTTGGCGCCCCCGCTAATTGCATTTTGGTTTTGTTCTAAAAGCTGTTTCGTTAGTTGCACAAGGAAACAGTTTCGCAAGTTACCACATAGTGACGAAGCTATGTGAAAAGAAATATTTTAAGTTTTTGTTTGGTAATCTTTTCTGAATTAGTTACTCAAGCCATTTTTATACATACATATAATAAACTCACACTTCCCATGGGGGTAGGCAGAAACTAAGAACGCCACCTGCTACGATCATTAAATAAATAGGTACTCCTTTTGCTTCGTTAAGCCATTTTATATTTCTTATTAAAAATACGTAGAGACAGAATTTAATAAGTACTAGTGCAAATATGGATATAAAGCGCAAATTGAATAAAGAGAAACTAGAATTCGTCGATAAAACTGTTTTCCTGGGGATAACGCTCGACTCAAGGATGCAATGGGGTCCTCATATACCATCTCTTGCAGGACGGCTAAGTTCACAGCATATGCTGTAAGAACAATCCGTCAATTTACTAATGTAGATACCGCGAGGCTAGACTATTCCAGTTATTTTCATAGTATCATGTCTTACGATATTTTACTATGGGGACGGGCTGCAGATGTCGAGTCTATTTTTATTCTGCAGAAAAGAGCCATCAGAGCAATTCTCTAAGGGAACTGTTTAAAGATATTAATATCATGACGGTACCTTGTCAATATATCTATGAAAACATCATGTACGTAAGGAAAAATGTAAATCTTTTCAGTAAAAGAGGTGACCGACACACCTATAGAACTAGAAATAGGGACCAATTAGTTCAACAGGTTTCAGACTTGCTAAAGTAGACTCTTCCTACGTGGGGTACTGTTTAAAATGTTACAATAAAATACCTCCCCACATACTCCCAACTCAATGAAACGAAATTCAAATCTTACATAAAACGCACACTATGCAGCCAAGCATACTTATTATAAGTTGGGGGATTACTTCGCTGACAAAAATGCTTGGCTAAACTATGGTCCTGCTTCACAGGACGCATAAATAAATTGATTAGCATTTGAAAATACTTTACACACGCCTATTTATATAAATTCAATCTCCTAGTATTGTATAATTGCATAGCACATATGTGAGTAAGTACTATGTATATACTATAAAGCTACCATTTACTGGGTACGTCTTTCATTGACTTGAATTTGCCTTGGCGACTGAGAGTAGACATACTCTCACTCTGCTCACTGCTCACTCTAATGTCTCGCTGATGGTGGCGCAAGTGTTGGATCATTTAGCTCCCTTCAAAATGGTTGAGCTGAATGGTGCTAATCTATGCGTCATGTTGGTGAACGGGCGCCGTCAGTAGGGACTGGTCAACTCTTTGCTCTGGCTTACTTATTTTGATTTAATTTAATATTTGTTTTTTTTTAATCTTTTCATTACGGACGCTTTTAACCTTCTGCATCGTTCTCACATGCATAATTTTTAACATGAATGATGTAACCAATACTTTGTAACAATATTATTGTGATTTAAAAGAGTGTCCATGGAGTTTGCCGTTTTTCTCCATAGGTACCTACTACGCTTAGGAATGGGCAACTAGCTTCATCTTTTTGACTGACCGACCCTTGACCATTCAAAAGTGTCTGTAATTGGTTTAGTTGAAATAAATAGTTTGAGTTTGATAAACAAAACAGGTTATCAATAGGTATCATAAATTCAACGAGATAGTTTGTTATTTATGATGCCAACAAAATCCAACACAGCAAAATTAACCAACACTGCCATCCAACGCCATCGCCGAAATCGAAGCAATCACACTCTAACCACAAAACTTAAACCGAGTCAAACCGACCTCAATTTTCGCATTTCATACAAAAGAGCAACGAAATGAAAAACTAGTTGAGGCGGTCGACTAGCTCACAAAACATTTCGACGAGACACCCAAACGATGTGAGCGAGGCGCCAAACTCTTTGAAACTTTCCGAACATAAATCTACGCGAGTTCATGAAGTTTAATGAAAGCTCCGCCCTCGTAATTGTTACCGCTAGGACTGCATTGTTGCGTACATAAGATTGTTATATAATTTTATAGTCGTTAAGGCAACATGTGCTATGTTAACTCTGTTATGAATATAATGGAGACGTGTGAATGTACTCATACCTACCGATTCACCAAATCACACCCTACGTTAATTTGCTGTGTTATAGCCATTCCATACATCTGTCAAAGAGTGACAGTTATAATTTGAATATACGGACAATTTAAGTTGGTAGTCAATTTGCTTTACAATTAATAATAAATCCATTTATTGCAGACTAATCTTATGTCCATAGTTGTTACTAACAAAGGTCTTAACCTCCTGAGTCCGACGGTATGAAATTGTGGTTTATTGCCTTGATTTTTGCAACATTATATATTTTCATGTTAAATATGCAAGGAAAAATAAAATAAAAATTATAAGACATGGAAAACTGGTTTTTCACGATGTCCTATATTTAGGACATCAGTTTTTTATATGTATTATAATTTAATTTTTGATGTACTTAATTTAGGATATTCGTTTCCTAAATCAAATGAAACAAGTTATATTTAAAAATAAATTTATTTGAAATAATCACTCTTTGCTCCGTAATTGAGACATACTTGAAACGTAAACTATTATTTGTTTTGGTTTTTAATCACAACAAAGGCTTATCTTTACAAAATATTTGAAAGAAAAGCAAAAAAAAAACAAACAAATATCAAAAACTTATCAAACTTTCTTTATTGTTTTAGCTAATTTTAAACAGTCTCTCTTGCGCTTCTGCATGAAGATTGCCCTCTTCTTACTCTGGAGTCATCTTCATTGATTCGAGGGCAACGGTGCCCTCGAATCAATGAAGATGACAAAAGCGCTGGTGATGAAAGTGGTGGCGTTGATAATACTCGATCAATATCAAGTAGATGTATCGATTCTTCTGAATCGGAGCTATTATAGCCATCAGAATTAGATTTGGGCCGTACTTTAGGTGGCTCATAAATGTCGTCATCACCAGAAGCACTAAAATCACCCTCACTTATGCCTAGTTCGTCAAGAATTTGATCTTCTTATAAAACTGAAACAAAAAAGCAAACCATATTTATGAACGGACGTTCTAAAATAAGTACATCCAACTTACTGTTTAGGAACCTCATGTACTAAAATAAGGACATTGATAGAAATCGAATCATGGAGTAAGATTAATTGAGTAAATCGGTGAAATAATTGTGAGTGGATGCTGTACAAACATTGGTTAGCCTGCACAAACTCCAAAAAACTAACAGATTGCAAAAAAAAATATGTTTCAAATGGATTAACTTACCCCGTCGACCCGGCGCACGCGGCTCTCGTTGTTGCGACGCCATGATCGGTTTGGCAGAAGGGACTGAGTGGGGAGATACTTTTTTTAAAGGAACTAAAAATGACAACGTTTCGTTTCTCGTAAAAAACTTGATGCTAAGCTGGTTCGTTTTGGCAAAATATTTTTATTTTTTGGATGTTCTAAATTTAGAACGTCAGTACTCAGGAGGTTAAAACTATGTCAGTCAATACTAAAAATCAAAAACAAAACATTATTCATTCAGTTAGTGAGACTCAACATTATAAAACCACCTATGTCAAAAAAATAAAAAATAAAATTAATATCCCTGACTACCTACGTACACACGGCTACACGTCAAGCTATACAAAACCAGTTTGTCTTGGCCTCACTTTGTATGATATTTTCTCACAATGAACGGTCATCCAATACTGGTTTTGTATAGCTTGATGTGTAGCCGTGTCTACATATTCGTACCGGAGTGGTTCAGCTACAAATAGAACGATCTAGTACTTTGTATAGCTATTGTGAGAGGCGACTGAGGGATTAATCAATCAAGGGACGCCGGCATCGACCTGTGTCGTACATAATTATACTGTTGGTTGCCAATCTGCCTGCCAAGCGAGGTAATAATTTCGAAACCCATGCAATTTTTTCCTTAAAGCAACGTATTGACTGAAAATTAACCGAATAGTATTTTGCATGGCGCCAGTAAGTAAAGATTTTTTTTTTTTTAATGTTGCCACACACTAGGTATTTCTCCTATATCGTGGGTGCGTTTACAAACATTTAAACTCACATACACAAACAGCCAGACCCGGAACAACTACTTGTAGGCCATACAAATATTTGTTCCGTGCGGGAATTGAACGTGAGCTTATTGAAGACGCGGCTAAAATCCTTACTTGTGAATAAAGCATACAGCAGTATTTCGGAATTTATATAACAGACAAAAATCAAATGACAGAATGTTGACATGCTAATAGAATACATCTAATGTTGTCCTTATATTATCTTGATTAAGTAAGTAAAAATGTCCTTGTAGTTTTGTATATCGATATTAGTATTCTATATTGACATCTGTATTGTATATTGACATAGTCTTATTTGTTTTCAATCTATTTGTTGACATGCAATATATTGTCATTTTATTTTTTTTATTGACATTGTTATCTATTGCTATTTATTATTGAAATACTTAGTTATTTATCTTATTCAAAAAAATATTATTATTAATTGATTTGTATTATGTGATTCTTTATAATTGTTTTCTTATTTTCCAGGTTTTTTTATTTCACTATTGAGGCTTGGACTGCTTGATTACCAAATTACAAACGCTTTTACGCCCTCTGACATAGCATGGCGCACTCTTTATTATCTTTATATACCACTAGCTTTTGCCCGCGACTTCGTTCGCGTGGAATAGTGACTTTCGGCAGATTTTTGGTTTTACCCACATAGTTCTTACTATTTATTTACATTTTTCCGATGAATTTTCAGTACTGAATTGATGCCGACTCTTGACCAATAGATGGCGCTGTATGTCCGGAATAAATTTTATTTTTTATTTTATTTTTTGTAATAAAAACTATCCTATGTCCATTCTCAAGTTCCAAACTATGTCTGTACCAAATTTCACACAAATCGGTTCAGTAGTTTAGGCGTGAAGCAAAGACAGACAGACAGAAAGACAGACAGACAGAGTTACTTTCGCATTTATAATATTAGTTTGGACTAGCTGCTCCCCGCGGTTTTACCCTCATAAGTTTCGATCCCGTGAGAAAATTGGTATAAAAAGTATCCTATGTGTTAATCCTGGTTATAAACTATCTGTGTGCCAAATTTGAAAGAGTAACAAACATCCATCCATCCATCTATACAAACTTTTTATTAGGATAGTAGGATTATTATTGTCCCTATGTTCAACAAATGAATAAATGACTTAAGACTTATTGAAAACCCCAATTTTCAAGATTTTATGTTTAGATACACAACATAACTTCACGCCTGTATCCTCCGAAGGGCTAGCCAGAGATTTACGCTATACTAGATACATCCACATTTTGGCTGTTATGTAGGATGTAATAGTGGGGGCGAGTCACCAAATGGCACAAATTCAGACTCCGTAATGCTACGGAGAAATACGTGTTGGAAAAAAACACTAATATTTGATGTTTCTAATTACCAAATATTAATATCACCTTAAAAGAAGCCTCCATCCTCGAGATTTATTGCGTCATATTACGCCACGAGAAAGTGAGATTGTTTATTTATCCTGCTTTCGCGTCTTAACGCCACAACTCATCGTCTTAGAATAATAATCCAAGTATACCTAGTAAACCACTTCAACTTCCTGATTGCGTAATACACTTTCAATAATAATCCGAACGGTTTTGAAAGAAATTGATAATCCATTGCTCCATGTGTTTGAAAAATTCGTCTGCTCAACAACGTAAATAACGCAATTAATGTTATGGAACTGACAAATGAATGAAATTGCAATTGTAAGTGTGTTGCGGAATTTTCCTGAAGGTAAAACGGGGTGAATAGGGATGCAGTGGTGAATCGGGACGAAACTTTAAAATGGATTTTAACGTTGAAATAATAATAGTTTGTTGCCAGAGAAGACCCTAATGTATTAATTGTTTTTAACCGACTTCTAAAAAAGAGGAGGTTCTCAATTTATTCGGATGTTTGTATTTTTTTTTAATGTTTTTTCGCGCATAACTCCGTCGCTTGCCAACCGATTTGAAAAATTATTTTTTGTTGGAAAGGGTATACTTTCCAAATGGACCATTTGGAAAGTATACCCTTTCCAACAAAAAAATAATTTTTCAAATCGGTTGGCAAGCATAGAAATTTCATCAAAAACGATTCAGTAGTTTGGTTTTTAAACTAAAATTACTGGTAATAACTTAAAAGTGAAAAATAAAAACTTAAAAAAAAACAACCGGCTTCCAAAAACGACACTTCAAAGTGAAAAATAACTTGATTTCGGATGTCGGTGGCAAACAATGAAAATGCGAACCCAACGACACCGACTTCCGAAATTAAAGTTATTTTTCACTTTGTAGTGTCGTTTTTGGAAGTCGGTTGTTTTTTTTTCTAAAGTTTTTAATTAAAGATTAAGTGTCTTTGTTAGCAACAACTATATTATTTTAAAGTGCAAATCCATTTCAAAGTTTCGTCCGGATTCACCCCTGCATCCCCATTCACCCCGTTTTACCGGTATATGAAACGTGCAACACTTTATTTTCCAAGTAAAAGTACAGGAACGGACTTATTAACTTATTTTATAACCGCTCACATCACGCAGAAGTTTGCAAGACGCGTAAGGGCAAGTCGACCAAGTGTACTAACTACTTAAGACTTGCTTTTCATTAACTACTGCGTCTCCTTACAATGCAACGCAACGTTAAGGTGAAACCTGCTTAATGCTAACTTTCATAAGTTCACAACCTTAGTTCTACGTAACAACGACACTAGTTTGACTTAGAAGTGAGCATTATTCTTTTAATTATAAATAGGTATATATCGGTACTAGCAGCGCCGCGCGGTTTCATCCGCAAAAGTGTCGATCCTGTGACAATACGGGATAAAAAGTATCGTATGGTTATTCTGATTACATATACTTAAGGTATATTATTGTAACATCAAACTCCGTTCAATAGTTTTTACTTGGAAGAGTAATAAACATCCATCCATCCATCCTCACAAACTTTCGCGTTTATAATATTATAGGATAGGATTGTCTGCCTCGTCAGGCTGGTGGTCGCAAGCGCTATCACTGAGCATGAGGTCCTGTATTCGATTCCCAGGTCGGGTAATTATAATATGTTTTTGGGTTTGCCTACTAGGGATTTCTTTGTAGCAGCCCGAAGTCTAGATTTGTACCCGGTTGGTGACAATAAGTTGGACCCCTATTACGAGTACAGTCACGAGCAAAAGTATGTATACACTTGGCTTTATTGAAAAGCGATTTACTCCTTTATTTTTTAATGAAACTTTATTTTGTTACGAACATAGCATTTTCGAACCCATAGGTTTATGTAATGTGTCGTATTTCGACATTGCATTCGTTATTTCACGAAAAAATCGCAATTGTAAGTTGCCAAGTGTTGACATATTGGTGCTCGTGACTGTAGTACATGGGACTTAAAACATAACTGACAAAATGTCGGTGTACTATAACAATACAGACATACATATTATAATAGGTACACCTCAAACTAACCCTTTGAGGAAAATGACGTGATGTTAAGTACGGACGCCAGCAGGTCAACCTACCCGAAACTGTCAGATTTTCCCAATCAACATTGAACCTAATGCTTTAGCAATAAAGTCGAAAATCTATTAAAGAAATCTGACAGATTGTAGTAGCTTGATGTGCTGGCGTCTGTACATTATGTGTTTAAGCGTATATCTACGTAATTCTATTATCCTAAAGGTATCTGCACACAGCGGGCGGGGCGGGGCGGGACGGGACGGCGACGCGGCGCTGAGCAGTTGTAATGTACTATAATTATAGATATTACGGACGACGCCACACAGAGCCGCCCCGCTCGACGCGACGGTAACCGTCGCGACCCGCCGCCGCCGCGCCGAGCGGCAAATACAAGTCAGAAGCGGCGGGGCGGGACGTGGCGGGCCGCGAGCGCGTTTTTTATTTATTTCATACACCCATTTCTGTTTACATTGTTTTTTCTTAGCTAGCGCAACTATGAGCAATAGCGTTTCCATGTCTGAATCGCTCAACATCTTTTTTGATGAAAGAAAGGCGCGGCGGGACGAGACGTGATCGCGCCCGCAGTGTGAACACTGCCGCCGCGCCAGCGCCGCGTCGCTGTCCCGTCCCGCCCCGTCCCGCCCGCTGTGTGCAGAGACCTTAAGGATCTATGAAACAGTAAAGCATGTGAGTTCTACTATTGAGCTCAATATGAACCTTTGATCTCAAAATCTTCAACACAATGCTAACTTTAAAGCTAGTTCAAGCGTTTTCCTGTTTTCGGGTTTAGTTAATGTCTTAAGCAGACAGATACGATGTATATATGTATATATATATATGTATTATAACCTGATATTGACGTCTTTATTCCGCAGAAAGTGTTAAGTACGACTAAAGTGCGAGTGAGTGAACCTTTTGTTCGCTCGTTCGTTATCATTTTCACGTATAATCAAAAGCAACACTCAATTACCAAATAAAGTAGCAAATGCACAAATAATTAAATATCACTGTTAATTAAACAAAGCTTTCCAACTATCAAACAGAGGTAATATAAAATAATTGACACAGTTGAACGTAACGTCACTCCGTGGCAAAAAACTCACCAATTCAATTAAATCCGCGAGTGTAACTTCAAATTGGTTGCGTGTTTTCAGTTTCAATGGGTGTACAGATTTTATTAGAGAAATAATTTTGCGACGCATTGCACCTGTGACGTACGTGCTGTTTTGTAATTTGTATACTAACGTACCTATGTATACATCTAGCTATTATTATCTTGGTTTTTTAATTTAATTTTCTCAGGTTATTACCTGGTATTTTCAGAATCTCACGGGTGTGAACCAATACCTTTTCAAAATAACAATTCGAATCTCACCTTGGTTCACACCCGTGAGATTCTAATTGTTATTTTGATAAGGTAAATTGCTCTGTACTGCAGTGAAATTATTATCCAAGTCTAGTTGTAATCATTTTCTTATTATGCGGCAAGTGCATAGTTATTATATGGCAGTTTTTGTAGTATTATGTATGTGTATTTGGATAGATTTATTATATCGTTTATTTTTAGGTATTAACCCATATCAATATTACAATGCATTGTTGATACATTAAAATAAATTAACTTAAAATTAAATTCAATATCAATAATTAAATCCTATATTTACTTTTTTTATTATGCAGTTGGTACATAGATAAATGACCTATTTTAAATAATACTTGTTCACCATTTTATCAAAAACAATATTTCAAAACTAGCCTCAGGCAATCAGTCAGCTCCAAGCGGAAAGGAGCAGCAAGAAAAGTAGCAATTCATTTTATTCTCTAGAGTTTTTCATTCCAGCACCGTTTTACCGGATTTTTCCTTATTCCCATAGCCATAGGAATAAAAAAGGTTAAACGCTTTCCCATAAAACAAAATAAAACATTCAAACATGTCCGATTTGCACATACCGATTGTATTAACGAGCACACAGGTGCGGTAAAGTTGTTATTTGATCCCGGATATGATTGAATTCCAAATGAGCCCCAGCACGGCTCGCTCTCCGGAGTGTACACCTATTTAGATATTAATTAAAATACAATGTATTAACGAGATTGCGAACGCAAATGAAGCAATTACCTTCATTTGCAAATACGAGGCAGTTTGTTGATATAATTTATTTTGTGTGTTTCACGTTTGATGTGACCTGCGGTGTGGATTTACAATAGCCACACGGACTAGTAATTTGCTATTGCTGATTGAAAAATTATACAGATTAATCTATATTAATCTATGTATACTTATAATAATCTATATCTATATATACTTATAATAAAGCTGAAGAGTTTGTTTGTTCGAATGCGCTATTCTCTCAAACTACCCGTCGGATTTGAAAAATTCGTTTTGCATTTGATAGCCCTTTTGTTGGGGAAGGCTACTTAACATCGGCAGGTGGCGGGGCCAATGACCTGACCCGTCGCAGGGGTACCAAGGGTGCCCAGACACGGGGTCGTCTGGCGCCCAATGTGCTGGTTTGGTCCCTGGGGTGGTCACGGCGTGCTATGTGTTCTGGTGCGCCGGTGATGGGGAGTCCTCCCCAGAGGAGGGTCCGGTGACGGACAGCCGCGCTTAGAGTCCCACATAACTGCACTATCTCCCCGTGGTAGTGCAGAATGCATGAGCATTTCTCCCCGCCGTTAAAAAAAGCAAAGACAAGCAAAAACAAAAAAGTCAGAAAAAATGCTTAGCGAAATCGAATTAATAGTGCGGACAGGCGATGTGATGCGACGGGGTAGGTCGGGGGAACCAGGCATATTGCCAGAGCTTTTGGTCAACTATACCAAAGAACGCTGGATGACCTACGCGTACAGTTTATTAATATTTTTAGAATGCTGTTGGGACTGCCACGATGGTGCAGTGCTTCTGCTATGTTTGCGCAAAATCGAACGGACGGCTTCCACGCCGTCATTCGCCAGAGAACTGCGTCGTTGTTGTCAAGGTTGCAGGCGAGTCGTAACAGCATTCTAAAAACTATAGCGGAAAGTAAGTATCGACTCTCCGATTATTAAGTTTTGTGAGAAGAACAATTACTAAACATTTATTTGGTGATGTCCTTTTCACAATACTGTCTAGTCTATCTGTGTTCTTCTATGTTGCAGTTTAAGTACTAACACTAGTAATAAGTTAATTTATTGTTTACTAAAACGCTGTTATTGTTGTACGAAAATAAAGAATTATAATAATAATTTCACGTGGATGAAGTCCCGGGCAGGATCTAGTTTATTATTATAACAGGCAACTAATAGCTACGTATTCATTTCATCTCTTCCCGTTCTCGATAACGGATTTAATAAAGGAAGAGAAACCTTTGATCTTTGTTTTAGCTTGTCATGTCAGACGCTATAATAATATTGCTAAGGCAAAAGAGTCAGGGTAACCCGTGAAATACAAAGGACATTGCCCTGCACCCATACATTATTCGCCCTGGAACCAAGAGCTTTGGAAAATTGTGCGTTTTATTGTAGATCATTAGTAAACTCCTATAAGATCTTATTTGTATAGCGGACTAGCTGCATAATATATATGTCGGAGTCATTCGTTTGACTAATCGGAACGTCAGCGCCATCTCGTGGCGCTGGACAGAGTCTAGCCTGAGTTCGTGGAGGGAGCGACCGCTACAAAGAACGGTGTAAGCAGAGCTCTCGAGAGGATCGAAACATTGGACATCGTACGAACAACATGTGTTTAGAAACTGTCAGCGTTCCGTATCGTTGAGTTGTGTGTGTAGGTATGTGATTCGCTAGTGTGTCGTAAATTATAATCAGATTTGAACTGTAAACCGTGTTTCTATTGTGTAATAACCAACATACCCATAGTACGCCCACAGTAATTTAAATATGCCTGATGCTAACGAGAGACAGATATACCATCTCCGACATATATTTCAAAAAAAGTATCAGATTTTGAGGTTATAATCGAACCATAACAGCGAATATTAGGTGTAGTTTTTCATAGCTCCGAGTGATTCTTAAGACTCTAATAAACAATAACATAATACATTTAACTATTTTTTGTACCTACCTAGATAATTAGGTAACTGCAGTTTTTTTCTAAAGCCTAAGTGTATGTAATTGCAACGTTTAAATGCATATACCTAATCTAATTAACATAGGTACCTGTATTCTTAATATTATATATTATATTCTTAGTTTTGGGATGAGATAAAATGTAAAAATAGAAACAGCGCGCGCTTGAACGGCGTTACTATAAAACGCAACTAGTATCTACTTACTTAGTGCATTTGCAAACGAGTTATAAGTCATAAGTAATTTATTTCATAACAATATAGGTACATTGTGTTGTTGTGCGTCTGGACGGCACTGTTCAAACGCGTGACTATAAAACCAGCCTTCCAATTGGGTAGTACGTTTAAACCTACAGTCCTACATTATCTTATTATGTTTCAAAAAGAAATAAAACACAGATTTTAATGTCATGTTATTAGTCACGTAAAATACTTTAAAATGTTCATTTTGGCATGCCGCTACCGTGTTAAGTAAAAGTATTTGCAACTAATTTAATGAAATAGACAATTAATTATCGTGTATGTCCGATATATCAAGTGCACAGGGCGATTCCGGACAATGTCCTTTTCTTGTCAGACTTTCGGGCTTCTGACTATCCGTAACGACTGTCTAAGGTGTACAAATAACAGCCGATACTATCGTCTTAACGTATATCCGAGGCACGTAGGAGTCTCGATATATTATGGAGTCACCCATCCACGAACAGACTGCGGCAAGCGAAGCTTAACCTTCATTCAATCAACACCACAAAAACATGTCGCCACAATAACGTTATTCAACTTCTACATTCCATTAATTTTACTCACGGTATATACCTAACAAGAAGTTTTAATAATTCTAAACCAATTAATATTCTACTACGACTGTATGTGGTAATACCACATTATTCTCCCCAAATTAAACTACTTAAAAATGGGTGACTATCGATTTGGATAGTAAAGTAGCTCAGTTAAGCTAAGTTAGGTTATTATAGGTTAGAGCCGGATCTAGTGCCGTAGCTTGGCATACTAATGGCTGCATTGTAAACTAAAAACTATTATAGTATGTGTTATAGTTCGGCAGTTTGCAACTTTTGTATCGTAAAGCTAACAGTTTTTTGCTAAACTTGGAGTTGTTTATTTTTATTTTAGAGCAACAGAAAATACAAAGGATGGCAGAGGAAAGGGAAGGCGTATGCCCAGAAGGTGGTGATTCCGGACAGAAATGATGATGACGATGAAGAGGTGATGATACACCGGCATTGTTCAAAATAATAAATTTATCTACTAAAAAAATTAAATTAAAATTATTTTTTTTTCTTTATTTATTTATTTGCATTATTTATTTATTTTATTTAGTATAGTAATTATTTATTTTATTTATTTTTTCTTTATTTGTATACTTAATATTATAAAGAGATAAAATTTGTGTTTTTTTTTTAAACAAATCATAATCTTCGGAACTCCAATTTTCCGCCACTGATAATTGCCAAGTGCCAGAAGATATGTTTTATGAACAGAAAGAAGAAGAAGACTCAAACTCAAACTCAAATCATTTATTTCAATTATACCATTTACAGGCACTTTTGAATTGTCAAAATTAAATAGTCGGTCAGTTAGTCAGAAAGTTGAAGCTAGTTGCCCATTCCAAAGCGTAGATCTCTATGGAGAAGAACGGGCAAGAAACTCCACGGACACTCTTTTAAATCAAGACATTTAGAAGCCGGTCATTAGTACTTAGTCAACAACTTAGTCAATGTTGTTTTTAGGGTTCCATATTTTTATATTGTAGGTCGTTAAGTTTTTAACCGACGAAAATGAATTATCTACGATATATTTTTTTTATGTGTGACCAAGCAAAACTTTTTGCAGAGTAGTCCAATTTTAGTTTCTCCTGTAAGATTCTTTAGAGATATACATTGGAACCGAAACCACCAACGAACATAATATCGAGCCATAGCATCAACAATTTTACACGCATTTCAATTAAACTTTACCCATTTCAATTTACCTTCACAAAAGACACCTATGGCTCAAAAGTAATCAACTTCCATTTTCAGTCCATATGTCCCACACTCTAAGTATTGAATATTGTAGCGAGTAAAACGAGTATGTACAAATACAGCTATATTTTACAGGTAGCAAAGGTATTTCATAACGAACACGAACTATTCAGTGTTCACTGTGTCATTAACTTGGATATTAGTTTTGGGTGTAACTAAATAATGTCACATGATGGAGCTGGCATGTACGGTTCATGTAATACGTGTAAATACATATGTATTTGTATATTTCACTTTGTTATGGACGGAGCAATTAATTTTGCGTGATTGACTGTCCAGATGTTTAAATGTCCATCGTGCATTTCGCGCCGTGTTTGAATGTCAATTTAAGTGCGACAAATAGGCCTCGTATAATCCTACTAATACTCATATTATAAACGTGAAAGTTTGTATGGATGGATGGATGTTTGTTACTCTTTCACGCTAAAACTACTTAACGGATTTGGATGAAATTTGGCACAAAGATGGTTTAGAACCGGGTTTACATGTAGGATACTTTTTGACACGATATTCCCACGGGATCGAAAGTTGTGCGGGTAAAACCGCGGGATGCAGCTGGTAAATAATATTTATAAGTATAGCTTTTGCAAGCGGCTTCGCCCGCGTGGATGTCGGAAATGAGCCCTCAGGAATGTACTGCCGGGATAAAAAGTACCCTATGTGTTAATCCAGATTATAACCTATCTGTGTGCCAAATTTCACACAAATCTGTTCAGTAGTTTTTGCGTGAAAGAGTAACCAACATCCATCTATCTATCCATCCTCACATACTTTCACGTTTATAATATTACTAGCTGCGCCCCGTGGTTTTACCTGCATAAGTTTCGATCTCGTGGGAATGTCGGGATAAAAAGTATCCTATATGTTAATCCTGGTCATAAACCATCTGTGTGTCAAATTTCATCCAAATCTGTTCAGTGGGTTTTCGTGAAAGAGTAACAAACATCCATCCATCCAAAAAAACTTTCGCGTTTATAATATTAGTAGGAAGTAGGATAATATTAAGTAGGATACTGCCTCTGCCTAACCCTTCGAGTATTAACGGTGTGATGTTATGATGATGATTAATGCTACCAGCGTATTACTGTCCCTCTGCAGGGTCACCACGCTTGCTCAAGACGGGTTGGCGAAGTCAGACTAATATATTAACATTACATTCAGGTTTCCTCACTATGTTTATTCTTCACCTATGTCAGTAATGTCCAAGATAAACTCAGAAACACACATACTTACATATGAATGGAAAAGTACTTGCTCGGATTTGAACCCAACAACATGAGAGGCAAGCCGCCGTAACCACTGGGCCATCACGACTTTACTTCGATCAATAATAAGCGGCTTTAGGATACTTTTTTCCCGTGGGATAACTTCCGACCTCCATACGGGCGAAGCCTAAGGCAAAAGCTAGTAGAAAATAAACAAAAATTTTGTACTACATCATTTACGGTAAAATTAATGAGGCCTAAAAAATTGTTGTTTTAAAAAATAATGAGCTTCCGGAAATACGTTCCTAAGAATTCTCGGAGGGAAAACGTAGCATGAATAACGAATACCATTCTGAAAATACAATTTTATGCCTACTTGAAAACTTTTTCTTCTAGCTGTAGGTATATTTTTGAAGCATCGCAAATGTAGTTAAATTGCCTAGAGGTAGGAAGGTACACACGGCAACACATCAAGCTATACATCCCCAGTTTTATCTGACCTCGCATTTTACAGGTTTTTCGTACAGTCAGAAGTCAGCTTATACTGGTTATAGCTTGATGTGTACCCGTGCGTACAATACCAGACGAAAATTAAAATTAAACGAAAATTTAAAAAAATACTTTTTGCACTTACGTATCTTCAATATTGAATAAAACATTCCCATCCATTAATTATTTTCACTCTATAAGTACTTCAAATACAAAATACTTAATGACAAATATAACTTTAATTAAAATTGTTAAAATGATGTCGGAGGTAGCCAGAATTCGGAAGCCAGATGGGCGTTATTCAACATGAATGACGTATCCAATATTTTGTAACATTATTGTGATTGAAAAGAGTTTCCGTGGAGTTTATTGCCTAGTTATTTTTCATAGAAACCTTGGTAGGTTTCTATGAAAAATAACTAAACTAACTAACTAAAATAAATAACTTATGCGGGTCGAACGTGGAACGTAGTTCCAAATAAACCACTGTTGAATTGTCAAGGGGTCGGTCAGTCAGAAAAATGAAGCTAGTTGCCCATTGCAAAAGCGTAGGTAATGCAGGTAGGTAAGCGTGGTCGCTTACCTACCTGCATTACCTAGGCTTTTGCAACGTTCCCCGTTCCATCCGCATAAGTCTCGATCCCGTAGGAATATACTGATAAAAAAGTATGTCCTATGTCTAATATCCTATGTACTAATCCAGATCATGGTCTACCCATTCGCCAAATTTCATCCAAATTCGTTTAGCCGTTTTAGCGTGAAAGCGTAACAAACAAAAGTACAAAAAATCAAATCTTTTCTCTTTATAATATTAGTTGAGTGTGTTGTGTTGTTGTTGTTGTGTTGTTTGTTGTGTTTGAGTTGAATAGTCAAGATCCCACTTTTCAAAAACACTGCTAAACCAAAAGCATGTGATGATTTCAATGTGGTTCAAACTTTCCATTTTATAGAACAGCACCACGAGTCATTCAATCGTTGAATCAGTTTATGATTTACCTGTACCTACAAAATAATTTAAAGAATATTTTAATAAGTCCATAATTATACATTGATGATTCACAACGGTCTCCTCATTAATGCTTTAATACTATGTTGTTAATGTACTGTGTTTTAATCCGCCCATGTTAATTTATTTACAAATTAATTACAGCGAAGGTCTTCCTAAGCTTTAGTTCTGGTCGTAATTAAAATGTGAGGGCCACGTGCCGATATTGAAAACAAAAACCGACCTTGAAGGAAAAGTTGCTTTTAATTTATGTATGTGTTTCGTGTACTCTTAGTATAATTAGGTATTATAACATCTGTGGAAATTATAACAAAGTAAATATGATGTGGTATCACTTACCTACCATAGATTAATAGGCAGACAAACTACAAATAATTGTGTATTTAAAACTTCTGATTACCTTTTACTTTACTATGCTAAAAATCTCAAAGGGCTTAGGTCAAAATAAATATCAAAGGGCTTTGAAGGTTGTTCGAATAAGAGGTCATTTGATGATTTCCCACCAAAAAAAAAGGTCCGTGGCATACCTACCCGCCCGCCATTTTTTTTCTATATAAATCGATAGCTGACATCAATGCAATCAGAAAACATAATAGGACCAAACCCCGTAAAGCTTACATCTTGTTGCATAAATGTTTGAAATAATCACTCTGAATGTTTAAAATAATCACACATCTATGCAACAAGATATACCTACGCAAGTTCAAAGAAATATGGATATCACGTGATCAACTCTGAACGTTAGTATCTTGGAAACGTGACCGACGGCGACGTGATGTTTTTCGTTTACATTGATGTTAGCAATCGATTTGTATAGATACGCCATTTTGAAAAAAAAACAAAATGGCAGATAGGTAGGTATGCCAGATTTTTATATGGAGTATAAAAATCTTCAATTCCCTTTCAAAACAGTCGTTTTTATTCACTGTTAACTTGTGTACCAACCAACATAATTAAATTTAACTTGGACTTCTATGAAGAAGATATAACTCTACGTACAAAATTATAATTTTATTCATTCCGCAAAACGTCATTTCCTCGTTCATAAAAGCGCACTAAAACACTTTACATTGAAGCGCAGATGGGTAAGTTTTAAATAACAAAAAGGGGATTATCACAGCTAAAAATTCCAATAAGACTGCAATGTGGTGAATAAAGTAACCGAATTTGAATTGGCAAGTCTGTCCCATACATATTCAGCTGCGAAGGAGAGAGACGCAGTGCGGAAAACTTTTGGCATTCTCACTTGCATATAAAAAATGAAAGTGCTTGGCGGTCGAGAAATGGTGCATTACCAGCCGTGTCGTCTGACCTATTTAGCAGCCATCACCTCATGTATTGTACGCTAATTTGCCTGATGTGACGTTACATTGTATCAGGGTTTATTTTATCGTGTCAGTGCACCGCTATTTATATACATATACTGCGAACAGCGGTGCGATTCTGTAACAATCTCACCGTGAAAACTTAGGTGAAGTGAGCGTGGAGTGAGCTGTCATTCCAAATAATGCTAGAGATTGACAATACTGACAACTCACATCAAGCTCACTTCACTTGAGTTTTCACGGTGAGATTTATACAGAATCGATCGGCTGTACCGTTTTAGAGCTGACCATTCAGTGGTCTAGTGTTATGCCGTGGGGTCTAAATGAATTTGGGTCAGTGTTAAGAAATCACCCTCATTTGAAAGCTTAACGGTCATTTTGATAACGTTTTACATACTGATTTAATAAGTTGTTTAAAATTGTTTTCAAAAAGTTAAACATTTCAATTGAACTACAAACAAAAATGTTTACTTTTTGAAAACAGTTTTAAAGACTCTTCTCCCAAACGCCACGTGTAAGTATAATAATAGGGACGCGGAATCAAGAAACATGTTAAACATTTAGGCAAATACGAAATAATACATAATGAATAAACCCACGTGTTACTATTTAGCTGCCAGCACCTCTTATGAACTGTGGACTAATTTGCGTTATAAGGTTATATATGTATATATATTACAACTATTCAACGGTCAAGTGGAGCGCATTCAAAGAATAATTATAGCTGTTTTAGCAAAGCTGTGTATTGAAGAGCCATCTAAATGGTACAAGCAGGTCAGCCGGGTGCATAAAACACTGAATAGCACATACCAAAGAAACATTGACACCACTCCCTTTCAACTCATGTTGGGTACAAAGATGAAAAGTAAAAAAGATATTGAAATTCATGATTTGCTTCAGCAAGAGCATAGAAGTAATTTTACTGCAAAAAAGAGAAGACTTAAAGATGAAGGCTAAAGAACAAATAAGAAAAGTACAAGATGAAAATTGTAAGACGTATAATAGAAGAAGAAAAGAAAGTCGAAAATATATTGTGGGAGATGTTGTAGTCATCAAACGTTCACAGTTTGGTCTGGATTGAACCTCAAGCCAAAGTATCTAGGACCATACAGAGTCACTAAAGTGAAAAGAAATGATCGATCGTTTTGAAATGTTGCCACTACATAAAGCGTAAAACGTTTATTGAGGATGATATTCTCTTAGCATGTTTATTTCCTTTTTTTTTTGCTTTTTTTAATTATATTACCGTTTGTTTCTATCACAATTAAATTAAATTGTATTATTTTGCTTTAAGTACGCTGTACTAGTACAGTGTCCGAATAACTGTTTGCTTTAAAAATAAAAATAATTGTTGTAATACTTGTTGATCAATAATTGTTTGCTGCACCGGGCGACGTCATTATGTCGGCGCCGGCTGTCGCTGAAAACCAGCGCTGGGGCTCTGTCTTGCATAGGGTCGCAGCATAATGCTGAGCGGTAGCCGTTTTGCGTGGATGTGACGCATGTCAACCATTTCTTATTGTTTTTTTTTCTTTATTTGTTTTTATGTTCTTTTTTGCGTCATGTTTGAATTTTTTGCGTCGTCATGAAACGTATTTTCTTTCTTTCTTTATATGATGTGGAGAATATGGATCACATGGCAGATGGTTCTCGAGTGACTTCTTCATCTGCAAATAATATGAAGCCATGGCCAGTGTTTGGAAATACTGTCGAGCTAAGTGAGTAGGCCTTGTTAGTAGGGTTTTATTTTATCGTTACCAGTGCCCTATTCATAAATACTGTAAACGTGCTTAGAGCTGGACATTGGGTGACATTGTTTAGTGCCGTGAGGTCTAAATGAATTTGGGTCAGTGTTAATAAATCACCCTCATTTGAAAGATTAAGGGTTGTTTTGATAACTATTTAGATGTTGATCATTTAAATGTAGTCTAATTAATTTAATGTTTACGTTTTGTGAACAGTTTTAGGGAGTCTTCTCCCAAATGTCATGGACTCGTGAGATGACGAATGATTTTACTTCTGTGTACAAACAATTCAACACGTCAGTCATACTTTTAAAAACAGACGAGGTCCGCGTTAAATAGAGACATTTAGGTAAATCATACTTCCTACCATCCTACTCCTACTAATATTATAAACGTGAAAGTTTGTATGGATGGATGGATGGATGAATGGATGGATGTTTGTTAGTCTTTCACGCAAAAACTACTGAACGAATTTGGATGAAATTTGGCACACAGATGGTTTATTACCAGCATTAACATATAGGATACTTTTTATCCCGATATTCCCACGGGATCGAAGCTTATGCGTGTAAAACCGCGGGGCGCAGCTATTATCTAAATAATACATTTCTATAATAAATAAACCCATGTGTTATGTTAGAACAAATAAGTCCAGAAACAGAGAAGCCTACGCTATATGGACTGAAACAACACATCAAGGTTATCTTTTCGTTTATCCGAGTCAAGAATAAGTTATATCCCAGTATCACCTACATGTTTTATAGAGCTTGAGTAAAATATAAAGATTCTGTATAGTGTCTAGACTAACAGAATTGAGAACAAAACAACGTGATGTCTGATATACAGGGTCATATTAATTCAGCTAGAGAAATTCCGCAAATGTGATGCGTCTCGATATTTAAACATGACAAAATAAAAAATTAAGACTGTTTTGCGCTGGTGAATTTTTTACTTGAAGTATGAGTTGAGAAAATCTGTTTGGATTTTTTTTTTTTGTTTTATCGTGTTTTAATATCGACACGTCTGTGAAGTATAGGTACACAAAAAAAAACAGTTTTATAAACTTACATTTCAAGTGACTCCGTTTATTATCACAAATTAATTTCTTTTTAACCGACTTCTAAAAAAGGAGGAGGTTCTCAATTCGGATGCTTGTATTTTTTTTTTATGTTTGTTGGCGCTTAATTCCGTCGCTTGCCAACCGATTTGGCAAGGGTATACTTCCCAAATGGTCCCATAGAAATTTCATCAAAAACGGTTCAGTAGTTTGGTTTTTAAACCAAAATTACTGGTAAAAATTACAACTTAGAAGTGAAAAATAAAAACTTTTTTGCAAAAAAAATCAACCGACTTCCAAAAACGACACTACAAAGTGAAAAATAACTTTAATTTCGGAAGTCGGTGGCAAAAAACGAAAATGTAAACCCAACGACACCGACTTCCGAAATTAAAGTTATTTTTCACTTTGTAGTGTCGTTTTTGGAAGTCGGTTGATTTTTTTTGCAAAAAAGTTTTTTTTTATCATGTTTAGGTATCGACACCCATCCTCACGCCTGCAGAGTTTCGCTACCTAATTAAATTTTACTCTTTATATGTTTTAGTGGAGTACTAAAACCAGTACCTACGAGTAGGTATATCGAAACATGATTAATGAGGATGTTTTGCAAGTAACTTTTTAGGCATGAGTCTTCTTTCCTATGATTATTTATTTATTTTTAGCCAACGTTTAGAAAGAAAGAAAAAGAAAGAAAATACGTTTATTTGAGGTAAACATGACGCAAAAAAGAACATAAAAACAAAATAAAGAAAAAAACAATAAGTAGGTACTGGTTGATATGCGTCACATCCACGCAAAACGGCTATCGCTCAGCATTATGCTGCGACCCTATGCAAGACAGACCCACTGCAAAAATGCCTTCCTTTGTCCTTTCCACTGCTCTCTTCCTTGAGTTAGTGTGAACCCAATTCTGTATGAGTGCATTCGGACCTCATACTGGCTCATAAAATATGTATACCTATATACATATACAAGCTGTTATTTTGCATCCTCGTCAAATTTCAGGAGGCTGTTATGAAATACATAATTATATAATCAAATAAAATTACGATCCCTCGTAAATAATGAATACATACCTACTTGTTTTTTTAGTTATTTAAGTTTGACAGTATTTCAGAATACATCACTTTCAAAGAACAGAATCGCGTTATGATATCGTATCAGCGGCCGCGTTTTTATGTGTGTGTAAAAGGTCAGTTACAGTGCGGTCTCACACAGGCCGATTTCCGAAAATTAGAAAAAAAAAACCTACTTATTTTATTATTGATTCGTGTCGAGAATCAGTAGCATAGTTACCTCTCTACTAACTTGACGAGGATGAAAAACGACACCTTTTATACGCTCGACTTTAGATTCAGAACCTCCTTCTATTTATCTGTTAGTGACATGAACCAGTAAAATGGTACATAAGGACCAATAGATGAAAACGTTAATTGTTTGCAAACTGGAGTCTCCAAGGCAAATTCTTGGCATTAGAGAGTTATACTCGACTCGGCGAAAATTCTTCTCTAACGTGGGAGGTTGAATAGGTGTAAGAAAAATTTACATCAATAAGTGTCTATAAAATGTGCAACGTTTTAAAATGTGACATAGCTATTTCTAATGAACATACGTGCCTAGGTTAATTGTTAAGCAAATTAACAGACTCATCATCTGCCTAGCCTTTTCCCAACTATGTTGGGGTCAGCTTCCAGTCTAACCGAATTCAGCTGAATACCAGTATTTTACCAATAGTTTTACATGCTTTCCGAGGCACGGAGGGGTCTCGGTATGTAAAGAGTGTCCCCCGTCCACAGACCAACCGCGGCAAGCGTAGCTTAACCTGATTGATCGACCTGTGCAGCTGTTTTTATGTAGCCACGGGCCCCCTCAAGCAAATTAAAAGACTAACAATTTTAATTGTCCGTAAGTTGAAGTTTTTTGCTGTTACATGAATTGGTTGATGTCACGGCAAATTGACTTGGTGTGTCAATTTGATAAAAAAATTATTTCCCCGACTGTACTTTATCCGAAATTTTATATGAAAACCCATTCTTAATGTCTGATTAACGCTAGATCAGTATAATTTTATACTAAATATCATGTTGTGTTCCGTTTGACCATAGATTAAATTCTATAGGCTTTTAGAATAAGGATGCTTTCGTTATAAGTACATCTTCTTCAGGTTTCACCCGCATAAGTCTGGATTCCGTGGTAATATCGTAACAAAAAGTATCCATATGTCCTCACCAGACCATATTCATGTGTCATGTGTTTTAGCGTTAAAGCGTAACAAACAAATACCTATACAAAAATCTAATCTTTTCTCTTTATAATATGTACGAGTATATAGATTGTTTAAAACCCCAACATTGAAAAATAACAAATACCTAAATAATATAGTATTGGAGTAAGTATAAGCATAGCAGCTTATAACTTGTCCACTGCTGGGACACAGGCCTCCTCTGTGAGAGGCCGTAAACCACCACGCGGGCCCAGTGCTGGTTGATGGATGTCACGTGTCTCCGAATTTCTGGTTCCTAAACGTGGCGGTTTCCTCACGATGTTTTCCTTCGCCGTTTTGAGGGCGTTATATCGGTCAGGTAACAACGTTATTAAGTTAAACTAACAATAAATATTAGCTAATCAATTTTAAAATCTTCATGTTGATACAACATATAATGTTAGTACATTCATGTTTACATTGTACCAACAAACCACTCACGCTTCACTCGCTAATATTTATATAATATTACATGGCCTTGTGTATCTACATAACGTTAAAATAATTTTCAGAATCAGTCGTAGTTTTCGAGATAAACCTTCGTCGCAGACAAACTTACGTAATACCCTTTTAGCAAACGTATTATTTACTTTTTAAAGTTTAATACCGGGTGTAGGTATTCTTTTTTTATTACAAAGCATTTAATAAAGAACTTTGTCCATACATGAAAAAATAAAAACATGTGTTTGGACTTGTAGCAGTAATTAAAAATCTTGTTCGTTTTTGCTAGTCTGTACTGTATTCACATAAAAAGCCATTGGGAAGACTTGAAAGAGCATTCTTGCGTTTATTAATGTTTTATCCGATTATGGATAATAATATGTATAATATAATATAATTTTTATATTTTTTTTTTCTTAAATCATAAATATTACGCAAAGCACGTTAAGCCGTTGGTCGCGGCTGTCAATCGTGAATCTTTGGCAGTCATGACGGGTCGTCAGGAGCCCGAAAGTCTGACACCCAGTCTTACCAAGGAGTATCGTATTACCCATTAACTGATTCGTGGAGGTCAGATAGGCAGTGCCTTCATGTAAAATACTGGTATTCAGCTGCATCCGATTAGACTGTAAGCCGACCCCAACATAGTTGGAGTAAGGCTGGGCAGATGATGATGATTTTTTAAGTAGTTAATATTCAGAAGCAAAGCTAGTTTTATTAGTAACTATTCTATCTCATGTACCAGACGTATATTCAAAGATCATAAATAATAATAATAATAATTTACTTTATTTCAGACCATGGAGTCCACTTTGTTAGTAACAATGTTCTTATAGACTAGTGTTAGTAATACATAAAACTAAAAAAAGTACAAAAAAAAAAAAAAAAAAAAAAGTATATAAGCATAAAGCAATGCCTCGCAAAATTACTAAATTCATAATTAATAGGAAAATTTTCCCAATTAAACGACACGTTTCGCAGAAAACCTATAAACCAATTAATTTATTTTGATTGGCAGCATAAGCTGCCAATTGTGATAAAATTACAATAGTTAAAAAAAAAACCACCTGAAAGTCTCTTTTTCTTGTTGCCGATAAGAACATACCATAATATCACGCTATTTACTGCGAAGGGGTAGATCAGGGTAGATATAGAGACTATGTTATGAGTCCCATTTGAAAGATCGAGTCTATTGCCAGTCACCAGCCTGTTTCTGAAGGCTAATTCTCGTAATTTAAAACGATCAAAGTCTCATCTCGGCGACAAACAAATGTCAAAAACTTGTCAAAATGTAGGGAAATCAGAAGTATTTTTTGACAGATTGAGACTGAGATCTGAAGGGCAATTCTTGTAATTTAAAATGTTCAAAATCTAGTCGCAGTCTCATTTCCGCGACAAACAAATGTCAAAAACTTGTCAAAATATAGCGAAATTAGAGGTATTTTTGACAGATTGAGACTGAGATTAGACTGTGAACGTTCTTAAAATTACGAGAATTGCCCCTCAGACTGTGAACGTTCTTAAAATTACGAGAATTGCCCCTCTGGTAATTCGTTTTAGGAAAACTCAATGACGCTGCCTGACCTGGGGTTCGAATCCATGCTCAGCATTGTGCTTGTGGCCAGTTAACCAACGAGCTAGTGAGGAAATTAAGAAAATAATGAATAAAGCCACCTTTTCCTTATTAACGATAAGAAATACATAGGTCAAATTGAACCTAACCTTTTTTGTGATTATTCCCGCATGGATGGAACTGCTCTCTAAGGTACCAACTTAATTTTATCTTTATTAAGCATGGCATTTTTTATCAAAGTCAAATCTCAAAAGTCATTTATCCAAATTAGGCTGAGAATCAGCACTTTTCGAACGTTAAAATTACAAAAGACAGTCCCCCAAAACGCAAGCCCTTCACCACTTCCTAGTGCTTTCGCTTATCAGTAAATCAATCATACTTAGAAGTATTTCATGACTGCATTCAAATTCACAAGTGATGATAATTATTTAATAACTAGCTGTGACCGTGACTTCGTTCGCGTGCAATTTAGATTTTACGGATTTTTCTCTTTTTTGCGCGGAACCCTAATTATTTTGCAAATAAAAGTAAGTTACTCCTTATAGCATCAGTTATCTGCTAGTGAAAAATCGGTCCAGCAGTTTTGGAGATTAGCCGGAACAGACAGACAGACAAAAATCTTAAAAGTTTTTTATTTGCTATTAGTACAGTATATGCTTTCATAATATACGTTTAATAAAAATCTGTTAATAATACTCGTACATTAGAAATAGACACTTTAATTTTATTTATTTATATGTATGTATAGATAAGTCCTGTGGACAAGTCCTAACATAACCTGACATAAGCTAATCTTTGTCTTATTACAAAACTAGCAGCGCCCCGCGGTTTCACCCGCATAAGTTTCTCGTGAGAATATCGGGATAAAAAGACCTATGTGTTAATCTTGGTTATAAACTATCTGTGTGACAATTCATACAATTCTTTTTTTTTAACTTTGCCCCACACTAGGAATTTCTCCTGTGTCGTGGGTGCGTTTACAAACATTTAAACTCACATACACAAACATCCACCGTCACATACACACAGTTTTTGCGTGAAAGAGTAACAAACATCCATCCATACATCCTAGCAAACTTTCGCTACCACTCGGACGAAGTCACGGGCATCAGCTAGTGTTATATTTTATATTATACAATATTACAAAACAAGGATGTTCTTTCGGCATGCTTTAGCCATCAAGACAGTTAGTTGACAGTGATAAGAATGTAACTGTGATTGAAATACAGCAGTGCGATTCTGTAACAATCTCACCGTGAAAACTTAGGTGAAGTGAGCGTGGAGTGAGCTGTCATTCCAAATAATGCTAGGGATTGACACTACTGACAAGTCACATCAAGCTCACTTCACTTGAGTTTTCACGGTGAGATTTTTACAGAATCGACGCCTGTTTTTAAAAAAAAAAACCAAACTAACAACTGATACCATGTTTCTGAGCTATATTAACCGGAGTTTGTCTATTCAATAGTGCTTGGTTCGATATCGCGTTTCTGAACACTCTGTTAAACATTTTGAAAATAAAATAAATGTTGGAAATTTTGCTTAAATTGATAACGTTGCGGTTGTCGAATGAAAACTGACGACTGGTGACTGTGTGAAAAGAGTTTATCGGGGAACTCGGAAACCAGGTAGTCCGGTACTTAGCTGTCAGTTTTATGTTACGAAGTTTACTGTAGTCTTATAAATAAAAAATAAATCTTTATAACTAGAAGAATGGGTACAATAAATCGCATTAAAAACAAACAAATTTGGTCTTATGTGATGTGGCACTTAGATATCAAAGAAGTGCTTTGGCATTCGTACCTACTAGGGTTACCACGAATGCCATAAAAATAATCCAAATCAAAGATGCTTCCATGGTTTGAACCTGAGGGGCAATTCCCGTAATTTTAAGAACGTTCACAGTCTGAAGGCCAATTCTCGTAATTTAAAACGTCCAAATTCTAGTCGCAGTCTCGGCGACAAACAAATGTCAAAAACTTGTCAAAATGTAGGGAAATTAGATATATTTTTTGACAGATTGAGACTGAGATCAGACTGTGAACGTTCTTAAAATTACGAGAATTGCCCCTCTGGACTGTCAAAAAAAAACCTGTGATTTCCCTACATTTTCGACAAGTTTTTGACATTGATTGTCGCTAAGATGACATTGCGACTAGATTTTGAACATTTCTAATTATGGGAATTGGCCTTCAGGTCTGAAGATAAAACCTTGTTTTGGAAAAAAGAAAGATAAAGTTCTACATTTATATCTGTTACTTTTATAGTGTACATAATAATAAGGTTCTGACCTATAAGAGATGAGAAGAAGTCAAGAGCTCCGGTTCAATATCATGTATTTGGCGTAGATAATATAACAAGGATGCTGAACGCGATAGATTGAGAACCACTTGACTCCCTTCTTTGAGTAAAGGCGCGCTTAAACTGCCGGTTATTGTCTAAATATCTGCCCTAATTGATATTGGAATTAATGTTCGAGAAATTATCGAAGGACGTTTCATAAAATAATCTGTCGGGTTTAACAGTTTAAAGTTTTAAGAAAATCTATATCAAACACACTGATTATAATTATTGGGTCTGATTAAATTTGAGAGAAGCCGGAAAATACGATTATTTTATACGTTGAGTTGACATTTGACAATGCTTAGATTTAATTTGCAGTCATGAAAAATATGTAAAAATTATGTTGCTATGCAGGAGCATAAATGTAGCGTTCGAACGTTTCCATTCTGGCATAATCAATCATAGCTATTTGTCATAAAACAATTTCCCTCGTAGACCATCTACGAGAAATATATTTTTCCGTTATGTTAAATCGGAAAGTGGTACTGTTGATGGAAAGATAAGGGAGAAGCTTATTTTGAAGGTATTATCAAGAATCCCAATCTAAATAAAAAACCGTATATTAATAGGTACGTTATCTTATTTACTTATTTTTTAGCCGACTTCTTACATTACCAGCGGCCTCTCAGTTTAAAAGTATGATTAGAAGGTAATACCTTCTCCAATTATTAAATAATATGTAAGAATACGTCGATTACTTTACGTCCACATCGAATGTGTGAGCAGAGAATCTACAAAATAAGCCCGCCAATAGCTCCTAGCCACGTACAACATTCCTTTAAGAGCTCATGTATACTCACCAAACATCACGTTCTTACATACAAACATCTATGCTGTTCGTTTTGGCACAGAAAATGTCAAACAAACACAATATGTTCACTCACTTTACTCACTTTGACGTGTATTTTTATAAAAGAAAAAAGCTTTGGTCTTTATTTAAAATCACATGCGAGCACATGGAGAGTTGTGTGTCAAGTTTATTATTTTTTTTATTTTCACGTGACTTACGTAAGTACGCACGCGGGGTGCCGGGCGCGCTCGGGTCGCGCGCGTGCCGGGCGTCGCGCTGAATGCCACTGAGCCTGGCTTCCCTGCCAGCCGCGCACCGCGCATGCCTCTATCACAATAAGCCCGAGCTCACACGAACATCTAAAGAGCTTGCACATCCCGTGAAACTGATTTTTATTTAAACAACAACTCTATCGGCGACTGAATCCGCAATGTTTTATGTAGCAGTTAGCTTTGCTGAATTTGGAATATTGAGTTTTCCGCAAGACTTGTAGTTGAGGTTTGCGATGTACTTTTCTGGTTCATGTGGACATTTCCTTAGAGGTTCAAATTTTAACTATTCATGAACGGTTGGTCCTATGTTTGCCGCGCCGATAACCAGTTGGCTGATAGCTTCTTTATCGTATTTTTAGAGCGGTCATCGGTCCTACAGTTGGACATTAAGTGACACCTCTATTATATACTTTAGTAGGTCACTCTCTCATATCTCGGACGGCTGAATCAATTATGAATGACAAGTTGAGAGGTGACTCAAACTTTTTTTATAGAGGCAGCAAAATGCTAGACAATTTGATAAGTCTGAGGAAACTTCCCTAATAGGATGTGTACGTCCCGGTACTGCTAAGACCCGGTAACGCAATATGCTAGAAATTGGAGCGTCCCCGCATTATAAAGAGAACTGCTCCTAAGGATCCAATTTAATATGTAAAATGCTTTTTATTTAAGAAAAACTATCGTATGTTTTTATAAGATTCATTATGTCTTTACTCCGTGGGTGGCAATTATTTCTAAATACCGTAATAGTCTTGAGAAAGTTTACTTCGTTTTAGAAATACGCGTGTATTTTATTTCTCTACTGTATGTGGTTTATTACAAAGTGTTGCGATGACTGCTCTCTTACGAATGAAAAATCACCTTGTGTTAGATGACTTCGAACTTATGTATAATATCCTACATACTGATTATTTATTTAGTTGCAAACAGCAAAAGAATCATAGGGCATCAAAAAATTTGCTGTCAACAGGAACAGTAACATCCTACATTACTTAGGTACATACCTATTATTTCAAACCAAAATTATTTTGTTAATATTTACAGATACGCACAAAAAAAGTCCAATCTTATTAAAATGTTTATTAATCTTATTCTTCCTATAGAAAAACTATTAACATTGCTTCTACATTAAGCCCAAGTACGCACGGGCGATTTTTACCGCAGCGTTTTTCTTTGGCGCACTGGACTTTCAATGCATTACTTAGCGCCGAGAGTTGAAAATTCAACAGTAGGGTCTTTTGGGTAGCGGGATCGTCCGAAAGGGTTACCGCTGCGCTGGAACATAAAGGGCTAAGGAAGGAATACGGGTGGGTTTTAGTCAGTAAGAGTCTGACACTCCCTTCTGCTCCACCCAGAGCGGGAGGAATCATTTGATGATTTCCCATCCTGAAAAAAAAAGGGTCTTTTGATGCGCTGGGATGCTATTGGATTCTCAACCCCGAGAGTTGAAAATACAGTGCCGAATAAAATCCCACCATGATATTTTTAGGTCCGTGTTTATGTACACACGGACGTAAAAATAATTGTTGTGTTGAACATAATTGTTGGTTCTAAGCCCACGTGGGCTTAGAACCAACTCCATAATATACCCCAAACATTTGATTTATTTATTTATTTGATATTTATTTATCCTCACACTGGAACGCCATACGGCAATTACACCAATGGAGCAAAAAATCACTTCATGTGCTGCTTTCGATCCATCCTGTGCGCGGTGGACATCGAACGAGTGGCGATGGTTCGGGCACGCTCACGCAGCGTGCAAGTGCAGCATTTGTCCATAGCCCCATCACTCCTTCCATATTGCGCACATGGAACAACAACACAACATGGTTGAATGATGAGCGTGTAAGCAATATTGTCATCGCGTAGTTGATGGTACATATGTATGTGTTTACAAGCTCATTGCGGGCGCACACGTGATCCGCATTAAGTGGGAGCCGACCTGTTTTTATACGGAACCATGTCGACCCAAACATACGTGTAAACATCCAATAAATAATTCTTTTACTATTTTGTCACTAGTGTAGCGGCAAAAGGAGGTAAGTAGTTGGGTTTTGATTCCAAGAATACATTGGAGCAGGATATTTCCATATTTGAAGACAGTTAAATAATTAAAAATAATACTTCTGACGAACCCTTCGGGGAATACAACAACCTAATTGCTAAAACATTATCAACCTCAATCTGAATAATTTTGAAGAATGTTGCTAATCCATTGCTTCATATGTTCGAAAAATGTACATAATTATCTGCTCAGCAACGTAAATAACGCAATGTATGTTGTTGAACTGTCAAAATGAAAGACATTGCATTATGTTATTATGTCATGTTGGGAAATAACTACGGAATCTTTAAAAATGTACCTTTTTAACGTCTAGGGGAGTTTTTTACAAAGCGAGAGGCACCTTATCCATCGTCATCTAAGTGATTATTTTTCCAATGTACATTTGCAAATAAGAATTTCAATACCATTCTTGATATTATTTTGTACAAGCCTGTGAACAATTTATGTTTATCTATTTTGACGTTTTTCGTCATTTAAATTGTCTGAGATGATTGATTTTCTAAATTACATAAATATAAGAAAACATCTTTATTCTCCACTGTTTTTAATGTACCAGCAAAATCAAAGTAAGAGCGGTGGTGGCCCAGTGGCTACGTTCACGACATACGAGTTTTAGGTCGTAGGTTTGAACACAGACAGGCGCTTTACTTTGACGGCACGGTTGGCGCAGTGGTTAAGCGATTGACTGCTGCGCTGCGTGTCGCGGGTTCGATTCCCGCACGGAACCAATATTTGTTTGACCTACATGTATTTGTTCCGAGTCTGGGTGTTTTTCTACCTATAATATGTATGTATTAAAAAAAAATGTATATAAGTAGTTTATCAGCCATCTTGTTACCATAACACAAGCATTAGGTTGCTTAGCTTGGGACTAGATGGCGCTGTGTGAAATGTCCAGGGATATTATTATTATTATTACTTTATGTAAAGTATTACATCACCACTGCTCTCAAAACGGTGAAAGAAAACAACGTGAGGAAACCGGCATTTCCTAGAACCAGAAATTCGGAGACATGTGACGTCAACAAACACGCACTGTCAAAGTCAAAAAAGTTATTTCAAGAAGCCGTTAAAAGGCACTTATGAACGTCAAAATGTACAAGAAAATAGAATTGATTCCAGGTGAGCTTTCCAAAAGGTATATGGAGAAGAGCTATATTTAAGACCTATATCATTGGTACCTACATTTTTAAAGCCGAAAATGTAGGAAGCAGAAATACATTAAGATTGTAGCACGTTTCCCACACTGCTGGTCTTGCGGAAATCTGAATGTATCAGCCGCTTACGTTCGTGCACAAGTTTTAAAAGTCAATTGAGGGAAATATAGTCCTCCCCTCACGCGATAGGTTACCAACCTGTTACCGCTGCCTTTTTGCAATGGTTTTATATAACAATTATTTTTGATGTAATACTGGTTTTTTTCCGCGGCTTCGCCCGCGTTTACCTCGGAGATTTTCTCACGGGAACACACTACCGGAGTCCGGAATTATAGAATAAAATTATCATATGTGCTAACTCAGACCATGGTCTACCCGAGTGCCAAATTTCATCGAGGTCTGTTCAGCCGTCAAGGCGTCAAAAGATAACAGACTGTTACTGTCGTATTTATAATATTAGTATTAAGTATATTATGTAACATACATTGAACATGAGTTAAGACCGAGTGCTGAACCAACAATCTGAAGGCTTATTTATTTTATTGGAGCTTATTTACATTTTATCAAAGCATTAAAAGGTAACCATTTTTTAAATGTATTTAGGTAAATATATAATCCGTTTCACATACTTAATACGATGAAGCCAATTCTCGACTAAGCCTTATTCAAAAATTGTTTTATTAGATATTTCACCAGAACATAATATTGCATCGTAAAAAGAATAGCGGTAAAAAATATAAAGATTACGTCCGTGAGAGTATTTTTGTCTGAGAGTCTTAAAAAGACCATTCGTCCGTGTCCTTATTATCGTACTATAAAGCTACGTGCCTCAGTAATCAGGGCGACGCATCTAACACCCTTGAAGACTCACCTAATGACCACGAGGACGTTCCAAGAACAATTATGGACATCTAATTTGTATGACACCCTAGTATTTTGCTTAGAATTAATGATAATTGAAATACGTGATACTCGTGATTGATAGGCTTCAGCTATCAGCTTTGTATTTTTTTTTTTTATAATTAACATTTTGTAAGCCGAAAAAACTTTTACTTTTGGACGAAACTAATGGTGCTATTTTTCAAACATCGTGCTACGAAATTTCTACGAAGTTGCTACGCCGCCGTAGCCGGTGCTACGCCGTAGCGACTCATCTCTACAGCCAAATTCAATGTGTATGTCTTCACCTACTACTACTTCGAATTAGTTTGAAAGGTCATGAATTTTATGATTTAGCCTATACAATACAAATAACAATAAATTTATCATCAATCAAATTCCCAAATCTCAACTACCGTTTAATCATTAACACCGTAATAAGTCCACAAGATTCTCAGTTCAATAAAATTAAGTGTTATATGTAGGTGTCCCCGATTCAACAAAGTTGTTGATATAATTTTAGGGCTCGCCAACGATGCGGCGGCGGCACCGATGCTGAAAATAGCCGCAATCAATAGAAACAACGCGCATTATTTAGTACCCGACGGCCTGGCCGTATCTAAAGCGAATAATACGGTAAACTTCAGTCCATTATACACAGTCCTGTTTTTATCTTATTTGCTTTTCATTCCACAGAATAATGTTGTATAAATACGTTTTTATTAAGAGGGATGTAATTGTTTTCCTTGTTCAGGTTTTGAGGACAATTCGATGTTTTTTTGGCACCAAAAGTTATGATGATGATTTAGTTGTTAGTAGGTACTTCTGTTACTTGAAACGGACCACTTAAATCTTTTAACATACTTACTCCAAACGTTCCTAGAGCATACAGTAGTCCAAACACACAATTTACAAACCCGCACAAAACTTACACATACAATTCATACAAAACTTACAGCAAACAACATTTCACTCGATACACAAATTTTAAATTCAGTGTAAAATATTCGGCGCACTCGACAACATTGTTAGAATTTATTGGGGAGCGGAGGAAGACGCCGGCGCATAGTTATAGACCGCGGCCTTCCCTGCGATGTTACTTTCCGCGGACTCGCTGCATTTCAATGAATCCCGCGTTGTCATGGAAATATTGCGAATACCTCATACAAAAGACAAAACTTTGATGTCCTACTATATGCAGTGCAATCTTGCTCGAAGTTGTTCTCTTCAAAACCTACTAAACAGAGTTCGAGTCGGACGTCGGCATGCATGAGCTGAAATTAGGTCAAAAGTAAGCTCATATTCTAGAATGAGCCACGTTCTAATTATGAATTCCCAACTCTGCTGAAAATGTGCGGTTTTTACACGACCTCATCATTTTTGTAGACGGTTAGCAACTTTTTATGTTCTGTATGCATATTGAAATTTCTATCTGGTGCCTTATATGAAATATTGAAATATTTTACTAATCGCACAAGAATGATCGCATTTCGCGCAAACTCTTATCAGATTGACACCACTTACGCCATACTTATCCATGCTGATGGATAGGTCCATGAAATAAGCCGTGGCAGCCGTTATCCCCTTTTTTGGGTGAGCTAATGCTTTAACAAGCCAACTTTACGAGCAGCGACACACCGATGGCTCGATAGTAGATTGTCGTAGGGCCCTGATTGCATTTGATTGGCAGCGCCTAACAAGAAAAGGATCGATGGGCTCTCGCGAACTGTATGGGCACGGAAAAGGTTTTATGTGCGGCTTAATCTGTCCCAGGGGGCAGTCGCCATTAATTAGGTCGGTCAAGCGCTGCCTCGGCGGTTTTTGTGGTGACAATTGACGTATGTCTTTCTGCGATGTCGCACGGATATTACCGGCTGGGGTCATAGGTACCGTTGCGGTTATTAGCCGCAAATACGCCAGCGCGGAAGTTGATTTTACGTGTGCCAATTTGGTGATGCGATTTTTTTTTATAAATGTCGACTCTATGTAGGTATATGTTTAGGTATTATGTGTTATTGGTGTTTAGACCTTTTTGCTTAATGGGTCTTTAAAATTGCTTTATAGTTACAGGTCAAACACGTCGACACAAATTAGTTAATCAGCCATCCTTGAACGAGGGTTTCAATTACTACTTTTGTTAAATTCCAGTCAAGTACCTTTGACCGATATAATCTTCAAATTAGCACTATGAAACACATGCTACATTACAATTTTAAATTGTAGTGCCGGGGAAATTGAATGCATATTCACGGCAGGATCGGCAAAGCGATCACGATAATAGCCAGCTAACTACGTAGCTAAGTGGGAAAAACTTTATGAATATTCAAATTAGCAAAGTTCCCAGATTATTGGCCATAAGAATAATGTTGGCATCAAAATATTCGAGTGTTTATATAGGTCAAGGAAATTTCCTCCTAGTAATACAAAAATAATAAAATTTCAATCGTAAATTCAACGTCTAAGCGCAGACAGTTCGTTGAAAAATAAACAGGTAACTGGATTTCAAACTTTTATTTTATTAGATTATCTTGTCTGATTAGCAATAATTTATTTTTAGGTTTACATTCATTGTTTTTAAAGCAATAGTCAAAACGCATTTTGAGAAAAGCATGCATAGAAGTAAAATTAAATAGGTAAAGAGCAAGATTACGTAAAAGGTCATGGGACCAATGGTTACTATGTATGTATACCAAATGAAGGTTGAAGTTAAGACTCCTTATTCTGATTTTATGAAGTAACAGCTTTTGCCTACAGCTTCGCCCGCGTGGATGTCGGAAAATATCACACAGGAATGTACAGATGCCAGCACATCAAGCTACCCGAAACTGTCAAATTTTCCCAATCAATTTTGAACCTAATGCTTTAGCGATAAAGTTGAAAATCTATTAAAGAAATTTGACAGATTGTAGTCGCTTGATTTGCTGGCGTCTGTACTACCGGCATTAAAAGTACTTTTTTTTTGTTCGCCAGCATTGTGTCCCACTGCTGGGCAAAGGCCTCCCCTTTTTCCTTCCAAACTTCCCTGTCTCGTGCGATCTCTGGCCATGTTGGCCCTAACGTTACCAGATCGAGAAGTACTTAAGAGGAATAATTCTGCAATACATTATTTCGTATAACTCTATTGTTTACGCGGTGCACGCCAGTAAAGCTCCCAGTCGGCATGATTTTGTCTGAGATCTCCAACAATCATCGTCATAGTTAAGCCAATTTACCTTCCTCATGAATCACTCCGTTCAAAAGTTTTTGAGTTTATCGCGTTCAGACAGACAGACAGACGCTGCGAAAAAGTGCCCCACTTTACTTAATAATATAATAATAATATGTAGTGATAGATCAAGGTATTTCGAGGATTATAGGTGTAAGGTCAGCTGACGTAACGACACGTCAGTCAGACGCCATCTTGCCAAAGGGCATATCATTTTGAGTGACACATTGCCGCCGATAGTAAGTTTCCGTGTTCAATAAAGTAGTTGAAAGGAAGAATTATTGGTGTATTTAAGTTTTATTTGATATAGGTATTTAGATGCAATTAGCAGATTTTTTTTTCATACAGTTTTTCTTGGTCATTCAAAAGGCAATCTTTTGCTCTAGTGTTAAAGGTATAGAAAAGAAACGACATCAACCTCACTAGTAACACGTTTTACCTGTTATGTTAGGAGTCTTAACGAAACACAAGAATACTCGTAGAATCCACTTTATTAAATCCTACGATATTGTAGATAAAACGATAAAATTACCGATTTCTTGATTTTTGTCTTAATTCATTCACAACAACAAAGTGTGAACTTACCAATTACACTAACGGTCGAACCCGACTGACGTATCTATCTCCAATTTTGGTATACTGGAGGTAAAAGAAATTATCGATCTCTGGTTTTAACGTTCCAATAATTTATATCAGTAGCGATCAGCAGTGCGATTCTGTAACCATCTCACCGTGAAAACTTAGGTGAAGTGAGCGTGGAGTGAGCTGTCTTTCCAAATAATGCTAGGGATTGACACTACTGACAACTCACATCAAGCTCACTTCACTTGAGTTTTCACGGTGAGATTTTTACAGAATCGACCGGCTGTATGATTATATTATACTGTCAGCTATGATTATACTGGCTACCATCAGTAGTGAACTGTCATGAACTGAAAATAGGTTATTGGGTTCAGCCGTAAATTGTTTTTTTGTCAAAACCAAAGTTCAGCTTTCCTTTTTTATTCCTATACTAGCTTTTGCCCGCGACTTCGTTCGCGTGGAATAGTGACTTCACCAATAGATGACACCGACTCTTGACCAATAGATGGCGCTGTATGTCCGGAATAAATTTTATTTTTTATTTTATTTTTTATTTTTTGTAATAAAAACTATCCTATGTCCATTCTCAAGTTCCAAACTATGTCTGTACCAAATTTCACACAAATCGGTTCAGTAGTTTAGGCGTGAAGCAAAGACAGACAGACAGAGTTACTTTCGCATTTATAATATTAGTTTGGATGTGACTACAACCTACAACGGAGTACTTTTATTTATCTTTTCCCTCTGAATTACATAAGCATTGTGGGGGTTACAAAAATAGCGGTAACGCTCAGTTCAGTATACACAGAATTATAATATATTTATGTAAGGATTCGGCACGGGGTCGGCCATTACGTTGTTTCCATGGGTGATTGATTCTATTTTTGCCTGCAAAGGATCAAAGGATGCGGGTACCGACGTAATGTACGAAATAAAAGATACGATTTTATCCATTAAATATAAATGATACCTTTGTTTTACTACGACTTCGAGAATAATTGTCATGAGTTGCTTTTGAAAATAATTTCTATTTTTTTTTATTAATAAAAGTAAACCTTTTGATTCTACCTTTATCCTCTCAAAGAGAGTAGGCCGGTATCCCAGCAGTGGGAACATTATAGGCTGATTATGCTTATTGATTCTTTGATGAAAGAAAGTATTTAGTTCATATTTCAATAATGATTTTAATTCATAATTCCCCAAACTAGTAGTTTGAATTTTGAAACCAACAAAAGTTCGATTAATGATTAATTAACTATAGTTAATTAATGGACTTATGATGTGAATCAATCATTATCAAAACACAGCCATAAGATAATAAACTCAATCGAAAATCGCTGACAGCTCTTGTCTAAGTTCCCAGCAGATAGAGGGCGTCCGATGCCAACAAACTTCTCAGAGGCGAACTCCTTATTATTCATTGCAACACCGGCTAACTGATAATAAAACTTGTGAGCGCTTAAATTAAACTGCCAACGTTTAATCCACAGGAATGTGTTGGTTAACTAACGCTATTATCGATTTTAAAACTTGCGTATCCGTAGTTAATTTGTGGTGTCGCAAAAAAGCTTGACACCTACATATATCCTCCGCCCTCTTTCTAATAAGTTATGAGTAAGAGAAGAGGACGCAACATCTCTCTATTAGCTTATATTATCACGCCCATAAAAACAGTGTTTATATCATTCGCGTGTATTTTTCCGGATAGTGATACTAGTTTTTCATGCGCGTAGACTTCATTCAATGGGGATTTTTGAATGAAAAGTTCACATATCCCCAATGATTGGGATGTCAACAGTATTTATTAAGTAACTCAAGATATACAATAGGATTTTAAATCAAATCTTAAAACTTATAAAATTCTTTTATTTAGCTAAATAGGCGAATAACGTTCCTTCGTCCATTTTGGTAAAGGCAAAACGACTAAATAGACCAATACGTGGGCCACTGACAATTCTACCTAACCCCAGCACCCTAATTGCGTAACACACGATCAATCGGAATCTGAATCATTTTGAAGCAATTTGCTAATCCATTGCCATCAATAAGTTCGAAAAATTTGTCTGCTCAACACGTAAATAACGCAATGAATGTTGTTGAACTGTCAAAATAAAACCAATTCCGACTGATCGTGTGTTACGCAATTAGGGTGCTGGTGGTATAAAACAACGCAACGCAACGCAACGTGGTTACTACTGTTACCGTCTAACTACGACCAACCCGTACTTTGAGGTTAACTGACAGCAGTAGACAGACAGTTATATGATAGGTAGATGACAGGTAGATGTTATATGATATGATGCACAGAAGAGAGCGGAGTGACGGAAGGACAGGCGACGTTGACATGAATGTTATGGCTCGATTTGATGCAATAAACTGTGTAGGTATCGTTATATTGTAGGGTCTTATTCTTGAGTCTATTTCAATGCCATTCTTTTTGATATGACATGAGTTATATCGTTTAACTCTAGCCTACACGAGAAAATGAGAAGATTAGAGGTTTTTTATTTGATTTTGATTTGAAATATCTTGCAGGTACCCTCTTTCTTTCTTTGTTTTATGTTTTTCACAGTTTTAAGGTGTATTTTTTTGCTGTAATACCAATAAACGCATTTTTTTCTTTCTCTTCTAAATACACTTACATTTTAATAGTAATTTCCCTCTTTTACATATAATATCATTAGTCATTTCATTCACGCTCTCACTTTGACGCTATCGGCAAGCAAATCATCATGCAAACAAACAGGCATATAAAATTACGACAGTACCTAATGTGCACTAGAGACACAAAGATAAAAGTTGTTACATAAGTGCTTCTGAGCTTTCAAACATGACACATCTACCCTTGGAACAAGTGCAGTTTTTACAAATACTTGGCAAGTAAAGGCGGTTCACACATATTATTTGGCACGACCACGAGCTCCGGACTTGTGACCTTGACCTCCAAAGACAGAGGTCCGCCACTGCGCCTTTTGGAACGAAAAGCTTTGTGTTTCAGTTATACTATGAAATCGTTCAAAGTGCTGCCAAGTTGTTAGCTTTCTGACTACAGAACTTTGGAGGATAACCTTGGTAAAGTTGGGGCACAGTTGTCACGACAAACAAGGGATCGTAAATTATATATCTTCGTATTATTATTTATGTGGGCACAATAAATTTCTGTGTGTACACTGAAAAGTAAATACCTAGGTATACATATTTGAATTAAGAAATTGAGATCATTTTCAAGTCTATGAAACAACAAACTGAATGTCATACTTAACAAAGTTCAAATTCCATTGCAACCAAAAACATATTAGGACCTTTTTGTTACAAATGGTCACTCAAAAATCAACTTAGTATACATTTCACTAAAGTAGACAACTGATTAAATAGCGATGGAATGTAAATAATCTCAGACTATGAATACTGCTATAGTTACTAATTTATAGTAACAGTTCCTCTATATAATTTTTAGCCAGGGTTTTCCAGTCATTACAGCTACTGCGCACCAAATATTACGTTTCCTAATTAAAATTGTAATAAGATTTATAACTGACATACGAGTAAACACAAACATTTTGTTTTACACATGGAACGGTGAATTTTAATGATGTTATTTACAAAAAAATATTTTATTTAGGGCTAATGGTTCAATGGACAGATATTTTTTATGTCTGTCTGTATTTTTTAAACTGTCAAAAATTCAAAACTGTTCCTCGAATAAAATTTTATCTGGCGTTGGAAAAATCAACCTTCAGTCAGACAACATTTTGTTTAGATTTATTTGTTTTTTGTTTTTATACGAGGGGTGGCCACTTAAATCTCTAAAGATCTTGCAAAGCACTGAGTTCGTACTTAAGCTTAATTATGAGCTATTACAGGATTGGATGAATAAAAGGGGAAAAATATGGTTTTACGTGAAGAGCATGATTATCGTGTAATGGTCTTGGTTCATTGCTTCAAGTAATAAATTGCGACCACAACTTAAATTAAGACAGCCATAATTTAGTTAAGTGCGAACATAATTATAAATTACCAAGTGCATGCACATGGAGTTTTCGTGACATCTAAATGCCAATTCACGTTATTTGAAAAGTTCAAAATCTAGTCAAAGTCTTATCTCGGCGACAAACAAATGTCAAAAACTTGTCAAAATGTTGGGAAATTAGAGGTATTTTTGACAGATTGAGACTGAGATCAGACTGTGAACGTTCTAAAAATTACGAGAATCGCCACTCTGTAATAGACTGACGGTCCATTCTGTAGGTAATAATCTCACGTGATACACTCATCAAATAATTCTAATGCTAGAGATTAACACTAATGACAGCACACTTCACCTAAGTTTTCACGGTGAGATTTTTACAGAATACGTCTGCTGATCTACGATAAGGGAGAAAAGCAAAGAAAAACTGCTCTGGTCTACCTAAGCAGGTCTTTTTGATATATTACTTTCATAGATAACTCCGTCCTGGATTGTAAACTTTGTCCTGTACCACAAACAATGGGACACTTAATATTGTGTCCCGCATGTCCTGTTGTCTGGACGTTACAGGAATAATAATAATATCCCTGGACATTTCACACAGCGCCATCTAGTCCCAAGCTAAGCAACCTAAAGCTTGTGTTATGGTAACAAGATGGCTGATCATCTGCCTAGCTTTTTCCCAACTATGTTGGGGTCGGCTTCCAGTCTAACCGGATGCAGCTGAATACCAGTATTTTACATGGAGCGACTGTCTATCTGACCTCCACAACCCAGTTACTGGGTAACAAGATGGCTGATAAACTACTTATATACATTTTTTTTTTTGTAAATACATACATATTATAGATAGAAAAACACCCAGACTCAGAACAAATACATGTAGGACTTACAAATATTTGTTCTGTGCGGGAATCGAACCCGCGACACGCAGCACAGCAGTCCGATCGCTCAGCCACTGCGCTAACCGTGTTGTCATGGAACTGATGGACGCTAAGTACTGGAAATGCCAAACTCGTAGCCGAATTCTGGGCCGACTTGATTTAAATTGACACGCTAAGAAGAAGAAGAAAGAAAAGCCTAGTTTAACCCGTCGTGGATCCACGCAACTCACAATGGCTTATAGTATATATTATATGTATTTTATTGTACATCAGAAAATACATAACAAAAAAAAATACAATTTTTCATACAAAAAATACAAAGGACGGCCTTATCGCTTTCTGCGATAAAGGCTTTTTAATTGTTTCTGTAATTATGGCATTCTATCGTCTGTTGTCAGTCTATTGTTAGATCAATCTGACATCTTCAGTTATACCACCAAACAAGTATTAGAATATTATGTTATAATCATAATACACACAATGAATGTTTACTATTATGTATAAAACATTGTTTATTTATTAAAATAGTTATACCGATTGTGGGAGAAAATTATGGTGACATTACAAATCTACGCACGCACACGGTCGCACACGTATAAGCGTCTAGCGTAGTAGGTACTTCGTCAATTTTCGTTTACTTTGCCTGTACAGCGGAAGTGTGACTGCAATTTACGTACATACGTTATAAAAAAGTATCTAAATTGAAAATGACAGGATTCAGTAAACGATTCTGAACAAACTACTTTCATAATATGCATTAATTCAGTTACACATTGTATAAATACTTTAAAGAGCTAAACCGCTTTGTTTCCCTTACAATCCTCAACACGGAAAATCTTTACACAGGAAAACTTCACAAAATTGTTTTAAATAGTTACACTTCTGGCCAAAGAAAGTTATCGACGGCCGGCCTGATAATTCTCTGTTAATAATACTTATAGCAGCACTTCCCAGCATATGGCGCCACCATTTTGAGTAGATAATAGGATTTTAATTGAGATGAAGCTTTACAGAATAGAAGGCTATTTCGAAGCCTATAAATTTTTATTCATAACCATTATCGCCAGTGCCTGGGGTGCGGATTTTGAACGTCGATACTGATGGTTAAATATCTATTTTAGGTTATTCGGTCGTGTTCAGTGCATTTAGTGGACCGTAAAATATCTTATCGTCTGGTCAGTATTAGAGTAAATGTATCGAGTGCACCTGATTACGGGATTAACGTCTATGTGAACTCTACCGCACAGAGAGGAGGCCTGTGTCCCAGCATTGGGAACATTAAAGGCTGATTAGGTATGCTTAATATGCTTACCTCTGCCAGAAGATTTTGCTTATACAGACATTAGAGAACATTTCTGTAGAGATCATAATATATTTTGTTTAAAACGATTGCGTTCTTAACATGTAGAAACAATACCAACACACAAAGACTTCACAATCTACCGGATTAGACAAAACATAATAAAATTAACTTGCACAAAATAGAACCAGGCCGCGCTTGCTTCCATTCATAGTGACGATATCTCATTCTGTCCCGCTGTGCACGCTCAACATCGTGCCGTACGTACGACACTACAAACATACTCCAGGAGCTCGGCGCCAAAATTTTACACCTCCCATCAGCAGCACTAGCTATAAAATTGGAAGATCATAAAATGAAAACGTGCGATATTTTAACGGGGAGCTATTAACATGACACATTTACCGGCTCCGTGACCGCCCCTGGAATTAACGGAGCCTGCATTGGACTGTGCCAACTGGCCAGTTAACGACTATTTGCCTTTCATCCATTAAATATATTCATCCGAAGTGTAAAACAGTATTAAACCAGTGTTTTGTATGCGTTGACACTATACATATTCTCATAAAATTCGGCCTCGTCTTCTGTGTAGACGCGCCCTATTTTTCCACATAAATCGGTATGTAATTATTTTATGTTACTTTAACTTGAAAAGTCAAAGCCAATTACTCTAATTAAAGAAGTTTCGTGTTGCTTTTCTTGGTCACGAGTAGGCACCGTACATGTGTCTACATGTTCCTCTATTAAATATTTGTACTCCATGGGAGTTGGATTTTAATCAAGGAAATAGGTAGCATCATACCTAGTACTTTGACATCATACGTTTCTCTAACAATATTTAATATTAATCTGTACAGAGGTTGAGTGTTCCAAATGTACTAATGTAACTTTTCAGAGACACTGTGGTGGTCTCACAGTGAACTTCACGGTGGTGATCAATTCTTGTCCCATGTACTTTTTTTTTGTTTTCGGGGGTATACCTTCAAAAGGCGCCCGGGCTTTGGGGATAAGTTCGGGTGCGGAGTGTGAGATTTTTACCTCAGTGAAACTACCCCGGTGGTCACCCACATGGAAGGGGCACCGGTACCTTGATCTAAAACCCCCTCTGTGCAACGCCGGTCAAGGCACATCTCTGGGGAGACTGTAAAGGGGTCTCCCCGAATCCTAACTGTGCTAGTGTGCAAGGCAACATGCGTACCTACCTATGAGAGGAGCCCTTTTTTTTTTTTTTTTGGGTGGGAAATCATCATATGACCCCTCCCGCTCTGGGCGGAGCGGAAGGGAGTGTCAGACTTTTACTGACTAAAACCCACCCGTGTTCCTTCAGTTGCCTGTGCCAAGGGCCACGGTACCTCTTTCGAATATCCCGCAGCCCTGGCGGCATCGGCCCTAGAGGGCCCCGTCAGTTCGTGCTGACATCTCTTTGAGGCGCGCGTGGAACACAACGCGCCGTCGACCCGGGCCTGGTCCTTACCGGGCGGCGAGCTGCCCGTTGCTCGCCGCCCGCAAGCCCGCGCCTACGGTGGCCGGGAGTCGGCTATTGACTCCCGTCCAGGGCGTCTCCTACGGCGGCTAGGGGCGTGAGGGCGCAGCGATTGCCTCTCCCTCACGCGCTCCGCCTCCTCCTTTGCGAGCATTACTGCTTCGCAGAAGGAGGTGACGGCCTCCCATTCACTCTCGCTCCGTACCATGGCCTGGACCAGGGCCGGACGCGAGAGATCGCTGCCGCCGATCGCCGCCACGAGGACACGGCGGTGCCCTGCCCAAGCCGGGCAGACCTCCACCGTGTGCTCCACCGTGTCCTCCGGGCGATCCACACAGTGGTGACACCCTGGCGTTTCCTCCCGCTTTATCCTGAACAGGAACCTCCCGAAACAACCGTGTCCGGTGAGGACCTGCGTCAGGCGGAAGGTGAGGGCGCCGTGGCGCCTCTCTAGCCACTCCTCAAAGAGGGGACTTATCGCCGCTATTGTGGCGTGCCCAGCACTGGGTTGCGACAATCGCACTCTCCATGCCGCTATGAGATCCCGCCGGAGCTCTGTCCGCTGTGCCGTGATTTCTCGCGGCAGCGGAGTTACGCCCCGGCGTTTTGCCTCCTCTCGCCACTCCCATATGTGGGCGAGGACCTTGGCCTCTAGATCCCATGGCGGCAATCCGGCAAGGAGGCTCGCCGCCTCAACGGAGACCGTGCGGTATCCTCGGATCAGCCGGACAGCCATGACCCTTTGGGACGCGTTCAACCGGCGGGCTTGTCGCTTCCTCAGGGAACGCGCCCACACCGGTGCCCCGTAAAGGGCCATGGACCGCACGACCCCCGCATAGAGATGAGAGGAGCCCTGTAGTGGGTTTATGTTCGATTAAAATGCTAACTTAATAATAGCTGAATTAATGCAATTACTGTTCCGCAAACTTGCCGATTACTAAATAAATATTGAGCTCCACCATACCACACTTCCCAGAATTTGGTCAGTTAACAGTTATCTATAACAAAGTTTAGTTAGTAAATTGTTCAAAGAAGAGATACTTGAATCTATTATAGAGCAACTGAAGTTAATACAAGTGGTATTATGCGAAGCGATTTCCTTAAATAATTATTTGTAAAAGCTTTTGAAAACTAAATTTCCTTAGCGGTGTAGTTCTAACAAAGATTTTGCCATCTCGCGTTAGATAGTTTCAGCTGTTACATGATTTATTTTCTTGACTGACTTAATTGTAAAACAATAAGTTCTGTGGCAAGCAGTGAAACCCTTTTTTGTATACGGCACGGTTTCATTACGGTACGGCGTATCCTCGCCGTAGAGAAAACGTGTCTGTCAACAAGCTTCAATAGTGATCCTTACAACATTGACGACAGCGTCTACACACGGCGTATAAACCGCACCGTAGAAAAAACGTCTCCGTGTACAAACTTCTATAGTGATCCACTGACACACTGACGACCGTGCCCACACACGGTGAATAAACCGTAGTTTTTCACAGTAGTAGCGTCAAGGAAGTCCCCCATAAAATAAAATATTCAATAAAATAAGCTATATCGACTATATATTCATTTGTTTCTCGGATTTTATTTTACCTTAATAACTAAGTCGATACCTAATTACAATGCGTCCTATCGTTATGATTTATAAATGTCAATACTGTAACATTTACATACTGTGAGAACCTGTCACATGAATATTTGATTTATTTAGTAGCAGGTTGATCTAGTTATTCCTTATTCAGCCCAAAACATTCATATTTATCGGATTCAAAGATTCTGAAAATGGATTCAGATTGGATTTTGGCAGTTCATTGTGCTATGCATTATTCATTCAGTTAGTCCGTTAAATCAGCCGCTTGCGAGACAATAGAGAAACAATAAACTGGCGTGATTGAAAATACTTCCACAGCGAGCTGAATTTTAATAAATATCTTTGGCATTCAGACCTTTTGAGTTTAGAATTTCGTACTTTCATTAAATAGAGTGTTTTCCTAATGCCTTCCTTTGTATACGTAGGTTTATATTCTGTTTTATGGAGTACGGCGCGGGTAGACGCGTCGTAATCGTTTAAAAACCAATAACGTATCATGTTCAAGGACTGTTATACCACAAAAGGCACACAATGGAGAAAAAAGGCCTGCATTTTCCTCAATCAGTCTTCAGCTAAATGGAAACTATTTCTTACAGCTTGAAATCGTTTCGACGAAGTTTAAAAATCTTCAGCGCGTCGCTTTATTTGATACAAAACAACAGCAAGTAGCATTTATTTTAATTGTGAAAAATAAAGAGCAACTGTCGCAGATAGCTGCGGCACTATCATTAAACTTTTTACCGCGCAGACCGCTAAAAAGTGCCGTACTTATTCTGGCGGCGCCGCAGATAAATTCCACGATCGTATCTGGGAAGGCAATTAAGATAAGCGAACATTGTGCTGTCACTGTTGCTCAGTGTACGTTTAGCGGACGCACACTCGATTTATGCCCTCCTGCCAGGATAGCTGGCTTCACCTACGCTGCATTACGTAACTTACGAACGTCTGCTGGAGCAGTGATAAACACATCAGTATGAGTGATGACGAACTGCTGCTGGACCTCGTAAATCTGTTGTCTCATAACTCACATTTTATGCACTTACGGACATTTCCTTCCTGCATGTGGAACAAGCTGAAAGTTTTTGTTTTACTTCCATAAAGGAGGAAGATATTTCAGACTTGTGCGTTGAAAGCAAAATTATTATGCTTAAAACTTCCATTCGCTGTAAGAGCAACGAGCGGGTAAACGCTGTTTATGCTCTGTGTTACTTCTACATCTTCTTTCACATTACCTACAGTAAGTTATAGCTCCTAGGTACCTCTGAACTTAGACAAACGAATATCAAGCATGGATGTCGGTTTCTTTTTTTTGTGACCAAAAAAACTATCGATCTATTCTGAAAAAAAGCTTACCTTGAAAACTTAGGTAAAATAAGCTTGAAGTAAGCTGTCAGGTGCCCACTTCACCTAAGTTTTCACGGTGAGATTCTTACAGAATACATCGGCTGAACTCATGAGAATGCCATCAATATTGAGATGTCCCTCTCGATAGTATGACTCCACTAACCACAGGTTTACGTAAAAGCTTTTGTTAAACAAACAAAGTTAAGTAATATAATATTCGTTAGGGCGTATTATTTAGTTCACAATGTAAAAGTTTACACAATAGTTGCCGCCGCAACATTCGAAACATAAACTATGTTCCGGTTTGAAATTAGCGTTAATATTGTTTTACTTTAGAGGCCCATTGAGGTGAGGGGAAAGTGATAAATATGAAGTAAGACTTTCAGGCCATTGTTAGCAAATTATACGTACTACGTAGACAGCCTTTGTTGGCTAGAGAATGCCTTTTACCCTTAACGCTTTTCAGCCTTAAAGAATAGTCAGTAAGATAATGATGAATGAGCCTTCTTTCTTATGTTAATATAAGAATGATAAATAACACATCCCTCACAGTACACGTTTTTTGCTCTTTATATTGATCTTCTTTTAATGCGTCGATGGATATGAAAACTATAAAGGACGCAAATTATGTGAAAGTAATGTGATGGGTGCTGCCTAAAGTTTGTAATCTCTGGACGTAATCTCTTACGGACCAATAACTTTCTGTAATATTATATGGTCGTGTAGGTACCTAACAAGGTCATATTTTGAAGGCTTTATTTTTTATTATATGTTATTTTCATGAAATTCCGCAAGCTGTTATTGATAAGGAGTAAAAAGTTAATAATAATAAAATAGTAGTATAATCAGCCTATAATGTTCCCACTGCTGGGACACAGACCTCTTTGTCAGAGGGAGTGGACCATAATCTACCACGCGGGCCCAATACAGGTTACATAATAAATGGATGTCACATAATAAAATAGTTACGAGGTCAAACCTGTATATACACATTGAATATTTAAAAAAAAAGGATTTGCTACGAGGTGTGAAACCGAAAATATAGCTTTTAGATTTTTGTCTGTTTGTCTGGATGTATGTTCGATATGGTTATACATTAAGTTGTTTAGCTTATAATCTGGATTAACACATAGGGTACTAGGGGAAAATATCCAACCGGAACGTAGGTACTGCCAGGAGGTATTTTTCTTCAAGCGGGATATTTTCCGACTTCCACGCGGGCAAAGCCGCGGGCAAAAGCCTAGTGTATTATAACATTTTATGACATTTAGCTGTAAGTCGGTTTCTAATTGAACCGTAAGCTTTCTATTTTCGTAAAATGTTATTATTGAATAAATAAATGGTTTCCATAATAATTATTTATTATTGAAACCATTTATCCAAACTGCCTATTATAGTGTACACATCAATTTATGTAATTAAATCACTCTGAATCAAAAAAATCAAAAGTCATCTATTCAAATTAGGCTGAGAATAAGGGGGTCTACTCCGAAGTAGTATCGGCCGAATGTTCGGCCGTTTCCTGCTACGAAGTTACCATTTGGTTCAGTCGGTTCCGATCCTACACTCCTACACTCTTTCGAATATTGACTATGGTCCCGACCCAACTGAGCCGATCCGAACTTTATTCGCATTTTTCAATAATATTCGGTTCGGCCATGTGTCGGTCCAATCCGAACATTCGCAATTTGCACTTCGGAGTAGGCCCCCGGTACTTTTCGAACGTCAAAATTACAAAAGACGGTCCCCCAAAAACGCCCGTCCTTCACCACTTCCTAGTGCTATCGCTGGGAAGAAGAAGTGGCGCAACAAACTCCCCAGAAGCACAGCTGTCTGTTCAGTTAGAAAATACTTGATTGTATACAAAAATAGATATGTTAAGTAATTAACATTACAAGACACAGAACATTAAATAAAATTATTTGCCATATATCAGCTAACCACGCCAATATACCTACCAACAAATATAATAAAAACTATACGTACTCAAGCTAAAAAATATTTAAATAAAATTAAAATGTAAATAAAAACTTACTATACCTAAATAAAAGCCTCCAGGCATAAAGGAGCTGAGAATGCATTGCTGTGTTCTGTTCACATAGCCGTCACTTGAAGTCACAAATGACAAACTAGGACCATCGAAGTAAAATAAATAAGTTAATACTAATAATAACAATGAACGAATAGTCTAGCTCAATCTAATCAAGCTAGAGTAAACCTAACGTGGAAATGGGAAATCTCTAAAGCCGGCAACGTTATGAAGTAGTAATACAAGGGACGTATAAAATAATAAGTAAAAATAATCCATGTTAACAATATCTAATTGCAACTTTTCAGAAGTTGGAATAAGGTTTAAAGTTGACTGTCGTTTATGCAGTTAATAATAGCAATTATCGTAGAGTAACGCGGTATGAGAGGTAGCGTGTTAATACACAGTGTGCACGCAAGGCACGGGTGCTTGGCCCCTCGAAACGTTGAAAAAAGAAATCTAATTAAAAATGTAATCACGTTTGTTACAGGGGTACAGATTTAAACAAAAAAGTTGGGGTCGCTCCATGAACGAAACTGAATTGTAAATCGAGCATTTTAAATTCATGTCTTGAACAGGGGAATCGGTTCAATCTGCTCTCGAAATGAACAAGTTATCTCTCAAGGGCATCGCGTCAGGGTTCCAACACGAAATCACTTACATCGCTTTGTTCAGACCGCGGAGCGCCGAACGGAACGCCTGTCAAACAATGATACGCCAGGAGTATCACAAGGCGACAGTTTACATGCTAATGAATTCGTATTACACCCGATTCCGTTTACTAGGCGCTAATATGTAGGTACCTAGTATACATATGAGAGTATTATCTTACAGACATATTATATTTAAATGATTTCGGAGAATATGGTTTCAGATTCACAATACTGTGTAGACAATCAGACTATTAATAGAACGTGGCCTGTTATTCTGACGATCATGGAAGGAGGCTACACATCAATAATCCGAATCCTAGTGATAACACCTGTCTACTTATTATCTACCAAGCATAACAATCAAGCAAAAATTGAGAAAGAGAGAGCAAAAGCATCAACGCATGGGAGATATTATATTTTGCATTCCATGAATACAAACAAAATCAAAACGGAATACATTTCTCTAAATGAATATTCTTAAGAGATGCGTATCAAACACGTCACGTATGGCGCAACCTTTTTAGACCAATAAAATAATCGATGTCTACTTGCTATGCTAGTCGACGGCGATCTGAACAGAGTGTTAGAAAGCGAGAAGTTGGTCTAAACCGAACTCGTTCGTGCCCTCGGCTCCAATCATCGAGTCCCAAGTCGGAGAAACAACAACTGGGAACGAGCTCACTTCATTCGTGCCTTCACAACTTGGGGAATAACTTAGAAATTCAATTTGCAGACGGTGAGCGTTGCAGCGGCCTGTACAGTGCCGCCTATGCAACGCGAACTTAGACATTGCTAACGTCACCAAACTTGCTGAATTCAACACCGTATGAAATTCACACAGCATGAAGAAAAAGTTAAACAAACTAGATGTGGTGCAACGATTTAGAGCAACGCTTCTTGTTAAAAGGAAATGAACGTTGAAAGTACACATAAAGTTGTTTTAACCCAGTTTACGGCGTCATTTTCGTATTTCCATTAGCACGAAAAACTTTCTGTATTTTTGAAAATTTGTTTTTACAGCGGTCAAATTATTTCTTACGTAATTGCTCCATCAAATCTTCAATAAACAAATTTGTAAACCAATCATTGTTTGGGTACAACAGCCGAAACATAAATCAAGAAACCAAGACCTCATTAACGAGCATTTTTATTAAACAATTCTTACAATGAAAATTATAGAACAAACAAAAGAAAGCGGGAAATAGACGGCTAATGAAGTGCTGGAAATTAATTAATAAAGACTCTAATGAAAATCTGAGTAAACAAGGACAAGTTGTTTATTTCTCCAGCAATCATAAATAAAGTTGTCGTGGTTAGGGTCGGGACAGACTCGTGAAATTAACTAATGTATGATGACGTCATTATAACGATCCTAGCCTTAGCCACGACGTAAGGATATTTTGCTGTGCGTATGTTCATGGATCTACGTAGTGGTGCCATATCCTATACTTACATTCTTGCTATTTGCTTGATGTCAATGCATAATTTAGTTTCCAATGTGCACACATGGTGGAGTACAATCCCCATACAAAATTCTACAAAAAACTCATATAAACTAAAAATTGTACAAAAAACATGTTTTGCCAATATTTAACCATTAGTTACTATTTTTTTAAATTGGTTGAGTTTAACTACGGATCAAAACATCGGCCCTTAGGGGTTTAATTATAAAGGTTGCTTAAAGTTAAGAAACCTGTAAACCTCCAAAATGTATGGTTAAACAGTCGCTTTTTTTTTTTTTTTTTTGACTATGGCATCTCGTAGTTGACCTTGAGAGGTCGTAACTACTTAACCGAACTATCCTGTGGTTGCCTTAAGAAAACTTAAAGCCTCCAGCCAGGGCTTATTATAAAAATTATTTAGGTGAGTACACGCTAAGGGCTCCCCCTGTGGGGAACGAACCTCGGCTTAGGGTATCACTGAGAGAGGGCAGCAAAAGGGATTCGGCTGGATCGAATTTTTATTAGTGCTTTGATGAGCACGGCTTTTCCTAGGACTATCTCTGAGAAGAAAGGCCGAAACAAACTCAGAGGTCACAGTCATGAATTTACATTTACATTTAGCACAGCTACCGCGCGAGCTGGCACTTCACTTAAGAAGGATCGGGCGGGTTAAACAGTCGCTTATCATTACTTAACTTTTATAAAACGTTAGGTAATGTTTATAAAACTCCTTGGAGCATACTACGCTTTTATTCTGTATAAAGAGTGTAAACATTATCGGTTGAAAATATAAGTAAGTTGACTTCATAAATTATTCAAAATGATAGTGAAAAATATCGCCCGAGGGCACATCCCTGTCACGAGACTATCTGGAGACCATCAGTCTTTTTCGATGCACCAAGGTTTGTCATGCTGTAAATTATCAAGTGTTTCAGTTATGTTGGTTACAAACAGTGGCGACAATGTTTGTAAACTTGGAAAATACATAAAAGGTATGCTAGCAAAATCTTCTGAGACATAAGAATAAAAACCCTGACGCGATGTATGCCTAGCAACTCACATAATATACTGTATGTAAAATTAGCGCTGTAGGTACTTTATCTTACTCAAACCACCCGAACGGTGCCAAACCGGCACATAATACTCCACAACAACAAAAAACGACCCACACAATACCAATTGTCCAATTCATATTCAAATAAACTGCGCAAATTCACTTTTTAAAGGGAAAAATATTGATATATAATAGAGTTAATAGGCGTTTATCGGCGGAGAGCGACGGGCATTATTCCAAGCTATCGATGAGATCCATATTAATCACCAGGGACTTCGTAAATCGTTCAATGTCGTCTGCAGGCGCAGTGAGTGCGAATCGCGCGACACTGTCATGACTATTTTGTCTCGCTTTATAAATTAATGTCGAAAAACAAACAGTTCAATAAAACGTTTAAAGTAAGCGAGAAAAGTGTTTTATTGCGTTCAACTTTGAAGTACTTTCGTATTATATAAATCGTCGTTCAGATATCTACTTCCAATTGAGTTTTGAAATGAAAATAACAAATGTGGGTGAACCTGAAGTTGAGGTTGCGATTCGATTCCTAGGTAGAGCAAAGTGAAATTGGATTTTTCGATTCGGAACAATCTTAATTACGGCAACAGTTTGGGATTGTGTTCGGCAAATGGTGTATGCAGCCTGTGCCTTCAGAGAATACAAGCTTGACGGCTGCCAAGCTTTATTTTCCTGCTCCATTTATTAAAAACTAGCTGTGGCCAGCGGCTGTGACCGCGTGTCAAGTGTTTTTTTAAAGCCCCGAGTTTTGTGTTTGTAAAGAAAAAAAATGTATACACTTTTGTATCCATTTTTTTTTCTTTGTATACACTTGTGTATCTATTTTTTTTCTTTACAAACACAAATATTTTGACGACCTCTAAAACACATGCGTTTTCCCAATTTCATCAGAATCGGCTTGGTATTCTAGCCGTAAAAGCGTAATAAATCGTCTCATTCCCACTTTTATAACATCATCGTACGAATGCTATAAAAATGTCGCTATAAATAAACTCTTCAAAATAATAAAGCGTTAATTCCTTCGAAAGAGGATTCCTTCGAATTTCAGAAGGGGTAAAATTTATTGGTTCACAATACAGTTATCTCGCTGCCTGCGATCGGCGGCTCCCTCGCCACTTGACAGCAATCCGGCTTACCGCACTTTTTAACCGACCACCCTGAGTATAAGGAGGCAGGCTATTTTATATAAGCTATTTAAGCAGGTACAATAAGCATATCAAGTTTTTGAAATGTGGACCTGAGGTATCGTTAATATACCCCGGAGGACACGGTGGACCATACGATTGAGGTCTGCCCGGCTTGGGCGGAGCACCGCCGTGTCCTCGTGGCGGCGATCGGCGGCGGCGATCTCTCGCGCCCGGCCCTGGTCCAGGCCATGGTACGGAGCGAGAGTGCATGGGAGGCAGTTACCTCCTTCTGCGATGCAGTAATGCTTGCAAAGGTTGTTCGAAAGAGATACCGTGGCCCTTGGCGCAGGCAACTGAAGGAACACGGGCGGGTTTTAGTCAGTAAAAGTCTGACACGCCCTTCCGCTCAGCCCAGAGCGCGAGAGGTCATTTGATGATTTCCCACCCAAAAAAAAAAGGTATTGCTAATACATATATTCAAAGCCATCATGTAACTTTCTTGTATCATTTCCTATAGTTTAATGGCCATTCTCTTCAATGAAGAGCGACGTTCCTGACAGTCATACCATGATAGAAAGTCGAAGTGAAATCTTTTATTTCAAATCAAAACGTCAAAATTTACAATAAAATAGAATTGATTCTAGTTACCTTTTCCAAAAGGCAGTTTTGCATGGAGAGCTGGACAAGAAACTCCACATGAGTGGCAGTATTTAAATATAACTCCTGTGCCGTATACTATCCGCTCCGCTGTTTTTTAGTGTGAAAGTGTAACAAAAAAACATACAAAAAAAAAACAAACCTTTTCTCTTTATAATATTAAGTAAAAATTGTTCATCATAACCAGCCTATAATGTTCCCACTGTTGGGACACAGGCCTCCTCTCAGTGAGAGGAAGTGGGCCGTAGTCGACCACGCAGGCCCATTGCGGGTTGGTAGATGTCACAAGTCTTCGAATTTTTGGTTCTAGGACAAGCCGATTTCCTCACGATGTTTTCACTCACCGTTTTGAGAGCAGTGCTGATGAAATAATTTACACAAAGTAAAACGCCTATTTTTTCGAACCTACGACCTACAACTCGAAAATCGTGTCCTTTACAACTGGGTGACCACTGCTCTAAGTTTAGATACTTTAGAAATATATATTTAAATTCGAAATAAATTAATATTACATTTATGTGAAAATAATAAATAACCTGACAAGAGCTTTCTTTGTAATATTATTTTTCAAAAGCCCTTAATACTGTTTGACAAATTATGTTTTAAATTGGTTTCAAGCCAGTCTAGTCCACGACCCTACTAATATTATAAATGTCATAGTTTGTATGTTTGGTTATTTGTTACTCAATCACATGGCCACCTCACGAAACAGGTTCTCCATCTAAATAAACTAAAGCTGCGTACAGTTACTGCAGCTTTAACTGGCCATGGGTCATTTAACAAACACCTCTATGTCTAGCTGTATGAAATGTCCAGGGATATTATTATTATTATTATAGGAGTAACAGGCAGTCCACTGTGCAGGGCCTGCATGGCGGATGACGAGACAGCGGCGCATGTGCTGCTAAACTGCCCGGTGATCGCCACGTACAGGGCAAAGTACTTCGGTAACCCAGGTACCCTACGTGAGACGGTCAGTAACATCAAGGCGTTGCTGGCCTTCCTTGAGGACCTGGGGTGGATCGAATGATCGATTTTCCCACCCGTACCAGCCCGTATTGCCTATTACTCAATCGCGTAAATACAGCTGAGCGGATTTTGATGAAATTTGGCACAGAGATAGTTTAATACCTGGATACATAAAGTACTTTTTATCCCAGTAAATGACATGGTTAAACGACTTATCCACGCAGATGAAGCCGCGGGCAAAACCTAGTATTTCATAAAGGTTTATTTAACGTCAACTGTGACTAAATGCGTGCGTGAGTTCCATTCATCACGCAACTGGGACCCTTTAGATATGTTTAGATAACACTCGGTTTGTTCCCACTACGGTGTTTTTTTTGGGAAATATTATTTAATTTCATAAGCATTTGTATTATCCTATACGCTACTAATATAATGAACTCGAAAGTTTGTATGGATTGATGGATGGATGTTTGTTACTCTTTCAGGCAAAAACGACTGAAGGGATTTGGATGAAATTTGGCACACAGATAGTTTATAACCAGAATTAACATATAGTATACTTTTTATCCCGATATTCCCACGGGATCGAAACTTATTCAGGTGAAACCGCGGGGCGCAGCTAGTAAAGCAATAAAGTAGTGGGTACCTATTAGACAACGTGCCGCTTTAATGACAACATTAACTTACGAGTATCACACCTGTAAATCTACGGTTTCACGTTTTATTTTATGAACATAAATGTATTTTAATTTCACTAAACGTTATTAGTTGTTTATTTATTATCAATTTTCTAAAATAACATCTTGGAGCAATCTGTACTTAAAGAACTGTAGCGCAGGGGTCATTTGCCGGGGTCATGGATCATAACATCGCATCAATGAAATCAAAACGAATATTAACGTGAAAAGAGTTGGCGAATTGAAGGAAAGAGAGAGCCCTATGTCAGCGGCGCAGGCGGTAGTTTTCAAATTACAAATAATTTAATTTGGTATATTTTTTCCTTCTGGACTACAATTTTGAATTTGCAAAATGTTGAATTCGCAAAATGTTGAATCCCAAAATGTTGAATTTGTAAAAAGTTGAGTATTTTTTTATGATTAATGGCCCTACCCGTGTGTTCGTTCTTGTTCGAGTTATCTTAACGTTTTGTATCGACGAGTTTCTGTGACACTTAAACCAATTTTTCTTTTCTTCTTTCAACATTATTCATTTCCACTTTAAAGGAACAGCCATAATTTTTGATGTTACTTAATTTTGATTCCAACACCTCATGTATTTATGTACCTAAGTTTGTCCTTTTTTTTCTCTTGTTTTTTACATGCCGATTTTATTTGATTCCAAACCTCTAAATTTGTCCCTAGTATTATGATGTAGATATTGTTAGATTTTTTCACTTTATTTTATGTTCTCCGAGATACATTTAATAACAACCCGAGTAATAATTTTACCTTTGTATTGAGTACCTTTAAGTTTGCCCTTACTGTTATTATTATCAGTACCTATGCTAAGTATTTTTTATATGGTAATCTGTGGATAACGTCGTGAGTAGTGTATTTATTAATTCTATTATTTTACTACTCCAATCATGTGTAATATTTAATATACTGCTGTTTGTTGTCCCTAATAAATAAAAATAAAAATTATCTTGGAAATGAGATATATTCAGCTGAAGTTGGAACTCTTGGAACATCAATAACGACGCGACACCTTGTATTCAAACCTCTGTATTTTTATACTCCTTTAGAGGTATGAGGAACAGGGTGTAAAGTTCACTCAACCTCCATAGAAAAGGGAGGATCCTCCGACCAGACGGGTGTTGTGTCTGGCGGGCAACTGCCCAACGATTGATGTTGGGAAATTGTATCTATGCTAATTGCGCGGTAAACTCTGCTTGCGAGATGCAGGATTTGCGTGACGTCAGTATGACGCGTTGTTCTACCGCTACACTCCTTGTAAACGTGTCAATTATGAATTTTGCACAAGAGTTCCTTTCACTAATGAAGGAACTTTGAAAATTCTTGCCCTAAATGGGTTAAATAGAGGATGTATTTTTTGCCAAATGGGAAATCCCATTGGGCGCACGGCTTTAATATCGTATTATGAAATTAAAATATCCATCAACTAATTTAAAACTCATGCCAAACTACTATTTTCATCTTCTCAAGAGCTGCACTATAAGCCTTTTTCCTTCAGTTGACAAGCGAGCAGCCAGACAGCTTTAGTTTCTCTCAGTTTATGGATTTTTTTTTAAACTTTCAGCAAAAAATTTCTTCTGCGAATCTCGCAATTAGTGCGATGAGGGAGGGAGAGATCTGTAGCCTTGCTTTTACTTTATTCAGATGACTTTTCCCTCCTCGTCAAGTCGTAAAAACTGTTGCTTGGGCTAGAATAGGAAAATTATTCTTAGTGACGCCAATGGTCACATAAGTACTGTAGAAGAGTTCGTAGTTCAGCAATCGATACGTCTGTAGGTCGTAGAAGGTGCCGCATAACTGCCCGCTGGAGCCCAATAGGTGTTTTATTAGGCTATAAGCATCAAACTTGCTAGTGTCATGTAATGAAGGCTTTCAGGAACGTAAGTGCTTTGGGTATGTGGGACGTACTATGTCTGTGTGGGTAGTGTTAACAAATGTAATGGGAAAACTTAGGCGGTAGTAACGAAATTGCTACTTTCATATCCATTGTAAGACAATATCAACTAGTACGGGGGGTACTCGTATTGTGACAATATGTTACTGGCCTCATATATTGTAATGTCAACAGTATACTTAAGGTAATAAATTGTGCACAAATAAATAAATATTCATAAGTGGCCCACGTAATAGAGTCAAAAGTGTTTTTCTCTATGCCCGCCCTACCATGCTTAATGAGTTCGCGACAAAAAAAAATACAAACATGTAGACCAATTATGGCGAAATACATGGCGGGCGCTGGATAAGTATTTTGTAACCGATTTATCCAGAAATACACTCGATATAAGAGAATAATATTCATTTTTGTTTCTGTGGTAGACAATTTATTTTTTCCTTGTAATAAATATCTGAAACAGAATTTTCTAAGCCAGTTATCGAAATAGCCATGTTTTCCACGTATTACGTAGATCAAGGTCACAAGTCGTGTAACTTTTCCTTCGCATTTCTCAACGTAAATGTGTTTCCTTGTTGTTAGTTGTAAAACTGAAACAAACAAGGGAATAATGCATAAACTTGACTAGGAAAGTGCCATAAATATTATTTTTCTCGTTTGTAATCGATATTGTCAGCGATTTGCCACGTAACTGCCCTGATGGATGTTATACCGACGTTGGCAAAACCGGCCTGTTTTGTCTTTCTATTTTTGACCGGTTTTGTAGTTGCGAATATATAGGAGTTTGCATTTTCCTTTTATATCGTTTGTTCAGAACAAAATACGTTTTGGGAGCACCGAAGACTATTTGATGTGCATTCAATCGATTTCTGATGAAAATAAAGATGAAGTAAACAGGTAAATTTACATATTTATTCTTGTACTAGCTTCTGCCCGCGGCTTCGCCCGCGTGGATGTCGGAAATTTACCCACGGGAACGTGCTAACAGAATAAAATGTATGTGCTTCCCCAGAATGCCATCTATGTCGCGGGCCCTTTGTGGCTAATTACAATAGAAAACCAATTGTGTCTCATTAGTGGTGATTAAGAGGGTACCTATATGATAATTATCTTTACCTAAGTACCTAACTAATTTAAAAAAAAAACTCAATAACAGAAAATTAAATACCTACCTACCTAAATAAACCTATTTCTGATGATAACTAATCTAAACTCAATAAATAAGCAAAATCCCTAAAAACTAATATCTATACGAATGACTAAACCTACCTAACAGTATTATAAAATAACCTACGGTCACTACGTACACTATCAAATATATTATCTATACTTTAAAATTAAAATCTATACCTACGACTCATATAAAAATAAACCTAAATAACTCTAAAAACTAAAAGGAATAAAAATGAACTCCACTGCGGGTGACCCAACCTACGACAAACTTAGTATTTGCGGTTGGTACAGTACAGACAGTGGTAATCGGGTATAGGGATCGAACCGCAAAATTAAGTTTGTTTTTTATTGTATATACTTTTCCGGGATAAAAAGTACCCAGTGTGGTGCCCAGGATATTAAAGAATAATTATACCAAGTTTCATCGTAATCGAACCGGTAGTTTTTGCGTGATGCCTGAACAAACAGACAGACAGACAGACAGACAGACAAAAATTTTTTTAATCACATTTTTGGGTTCGGTTTCGGTCAAGTAACACCCCCTGCCATTTATTTTTTGGATATTTTCAATGTACAGAATTTTCACTTCTACAGATTTTTATAAGTATAGATATAGATAAAATTCCGGTTGCTCGGTATCTTTCCTTAAGTGATTACTATTGAATCACTTATGGAAAGATGCTTTACCTATTAAAGAGTAGTATAATTAAACTGTTTAAACATTGGAAGGCTACCTGCGTTGGTCTGCTACCAACTGTTCATAAATAATAGATAGATATCTCACTATGAAAACCAAAATAAAGTAGCGTTACTAAGAAGGTTTTACAATCTTCAAAGCTATCGAGCGATCTTCAAGCTTCAAGCTCTTTATTTTCCGTTCATTCACATAATCCCAAAAATTTTAATAACAAACGCTTTGCATAATCCAATACTTTTACGTAACACGCATTTTCAGTCCCTAGATATATGTCTAAATAAACTGTCTTAATTTCCCCGGAGCCGGGCGGGTACTGAGCCAGCAATCTGCCCGGCCGTCTCATTATGAAGCTCGTTGTCTTGAGACACGGTTCCGGCCCGGATCCGACGCCTGGCGCCACATCAAATGCATAATACTGCACCAATGAGCCGAGAAGAATTTACTCATATTGTTCACGTACTTTCTACTAAGAATTCTGCCCTTGGTTTCATTAGTAATGTAACGAGCTAGGTATGTGTGGCTGCTCCACTCTTATTACGAAAGCACCGCCGTTGCAATTAGATTCTATTGAACATGAGCAATCAACATTTATAACATTACACTGCATATAGAACGTACTGCCAGCATAAATGCGGCACTTAACTATTGAGCTCCTGCTAGAAGGTAGTACCTGCATTAGCATTAGTACAGCAAGCAAAATCCCAAACGTGTAGCACTGGCTTAATTCACGCAAGAAATCTTCACTCGAACCGTTCCCTTGAGTGCTCTCTAAAGACTTGCTACGAAAAACTCCCAACCGCTTCGCCACTTGCACAATTTATGACGGTAGTTAGGCCAACGCAGCGCCTCTGTTACCGCAAACAGGTAGGAGCCATTGTAGCGATGGACACCCCTCCCCCCGCACAGCTCTACCAACATGGCCACCGAGGGGTCGCACAAAGGAAATAATGAGGGTCTATTTTAAGTAGTAGGTTTGCAGCCAAAGCAATATACAAGCGAGTTGAAGACGCGACGCGAATGCCTGATGAACTTTAATTACAGCGGCGGAACCAACGTGGAAGCAATTGCCTGCCTGGTGTATTAGCATAATCATTTTGTAGCCCTGCCGTGGCTAATTGATGTGAAATTGCTGATTTAGGTAGAGCAGTGCATATACTTTAATCTCAGTCATAATCATTTCAATATTACAGGGGTCGTTTAGCAATACGATCTCCCGGTCCTTGAGTTTTATCCGTCTATGTAAAAATATTGATTTCGATAAAAATGGGTCAGATGAACCTTATTTTTATACGTCGTAACAGACCTCCGGATGCTTTTAAAGTAAAAAACCGGAATGGTTTTTCCAGAGTTATGGAGAAATTATGTGTGTTAAGTCTAAAGGCCAAGGGCATAAATAAAAACGTTAACGGCATGATAGTTTTCGTCGGCAACCCTAAATTTAGGAGATTTATAGCCGATTATCAGTATAAGAATATTTGGTCAGTAAAGTCCTTTTATTTTACCAAATTATTCTGCTATAAAAATGTTCGTAGCGAAATTATTAATTGGAAATTCATTTTGTTTCGTCGATTTTCAGTAAGCAGGTAATGAGTAACGGACATATTTTAATGATGTAATTATTTTTGACAACACAACTTTACATATCCATGCATATTTATATGGGACATGAACAAAGAGAACAGAAACACTTCGATAGCTTTATGATGGATAGATGCAAATTCCGAGGCCGCGGGAGAAAAATGATGAGCGTCTTATTGTTCCCTGAGAGTATTTTAAATTCAAATCAGACAGAGAAGAGTTTTTGGACGCCACCTTGGAAAATAATACAAGAATACTTGCTGCGGGAGGTGAATATATAAATTGTGACATTTTCTTCTCGTTTGTCTTGGAAAAGAAGATTACAAAAAATACTTAGGTTCCAGTACCTGTGGTTCATACAAAGGTAGTCAAGTAAAATGAAGTATTACAAAAAAACGACTTACCTATTAGAGCAATGAAAATATGCTAAAGCTAGTCTTTGCTAAAGTTAATGTAGTTGTTTATTTGCTCGCTAAGGGCTTAGTTCGTAAACAAACTACGAAGTAAAAAAAAACGAGGGGACAAAATTAAAATTCTTTCATCTATTTTGTTTCTATGAAAGCAAAGATTGTTTACCTTCATCTGTTTATTGATGAGATAAATAATATTGGAACGAAAATAACGTTAAGTAAATTAATAATAGTTTGAGAAAAATATTCGTTACTTAGTTAAAGTAAACAGTTAAGTTTTCATTTACTTACTCGTATCTTCTTAATTACACCCACACCTGCCTAGCCTTTTCCCAACTATGTCAGGGTCGGATTCCTGTCTCACCAAATGCAGCTGAATACCAGTATTTCACATGAAGCGACTGCCTATCTGACCTCCACATCCCAGTATCTGTCCCTTGGCCTACCAAGAGACAGATACTATGTTGTGGTGGTCAGATTGGCAGTCGCGATTTTTCACGTTTTAAAATCGCGACTGCCAGAAGGTCAATTCCCAATTAACATGTTCACACATTCAAAATCTAGTCGCAATCTCATCTCAGCGACAATCAATGTCAAAAACTTGTCAAAAATGTAGGGAAATTAGAAATATTTTTGACAGATTGAGACTAAGATCAGACTGTGAACGTTCGTAGATTTACGACAGTGGCCCCTCTGACTTTTTGGGCTTCTGGCTTCTGACCAGCGGCTCAACGTGCTTCCGAGACATAGAGTGGACTCGATACGTACCTAATGCCTGGTCACCCATCCATAAACAGACCTCAGCCAACGTAGCTTGACCTTCAATCGACCTGTGAGGCTGTCATTATTTAGCCACGAGCCCCTCTACACTCACACGTTGGAGTAAAATTGTTTCAGGAATTGTCAAATAATTTTTACACAATCATCTCTTATTTATTCAAACGAGAGACAAATTACGCCATGACTCCAAAGCCCATTTGTAAAAATGGCGGCTATAAAACAAATTGCACTGACATATAGCACTTGAACTCTTGACTGCATGAACTTTGTCATGGCACGGGGTACCTATTTTTCATTCGAAAGAGGTTGGTTTCATTCAAAATCGGTATAACATAATAAGGTTTAGATGGAATTAAATATAGATCATAGGTAGGTAGTTATCTATATTTAAAAGATCAACTTATAATCGGCATAGATCATTCACATAAGAAAAACGATAGCAGAAACCGTAAACAATAGAATGATAATAACTTAATTATTTATTAAAGTTTTACAGTATTAAGTTTGCATTATTTTTAAGACCACTTTTTGTGAAGAGAGAATAAATGATATATTAAATTATATTATTAATTATTAAAACAATCAATTAAACTCCATAAAAACTCATTAAACGGTTACCTACAATTCCATAAAATACAAGAATAATTAGTCAAGTAGTACTGGGAAGTTCCCGACGAATACATTAATATCGCAGCCGCTACGACTTTCATTTTTCAGCATTAAACCCAGCTGAAGCTATGAGAAATCGTCCTCAGCAAAATTCATATATTTTATCCTTCATTTTGCATAGAAAAAACATAATTTTGCAGGAAACCTGAAACTATCATGAAACAGCACTAATATTGTGGGAGGTTTATTTAATGCTTTAGAAAAAATTATTGTTTTGGACATTATTTGTAATGTAAACTACTATTTGTTTACATTACAAAGGTGATGTACTGGGGAGTGATGACAGTAGGAGACGATACCTGTCACATTGAACGTGAACTAGTAGGAGTGTAGGAGTAGTGAAACGTCACAAGTAACCAACACTACATCTATCTTCTACACTCTATCTATACATACAAATAAATAAAACTGAAATGTCTGTTTGTAATACCAAAATGCTTTTTACTAAATGCATATGAAAGTATATACGGTACTTATAACAAAAAAACAATCTTTAAATTTTTTGTCTGTCTGTTCCGACTAATATCCGAAACGGCTGGACCGATGATGGAATTTGGTATGGGGGATACTAAGAAGCCTGAGAAAAGATACAGGCTGTTTTTATCGATATACCACGCGGGGAAACCGCGAACGGAAGCTATTGATGTATAATTTAATCAACGGATTTTCTAAGTGGGCCATCAGGATATTGATATAGTCAACCTTAATGATAGTACCACGCTAAATGATTATTGATGGAATAGATACACGTGGGGACTGGTGATCGCTGTTCCTAAATTGTTATTAGCAGATCGAAGAACACTGACTTGACACTTGACAATAAAGCTTAGTCACTTTTCTGGAGGACGTGGCAAAATAACGGTGGAATAATGCTTAAAATTGAACGCATTTAATTTCCGCCCAATGACGGAGCAGTCATTATACGGCAAAGTAATTTATAACGCGGCTGACCTAAAATAAGGCAGTGAAAGGAGAAGTGGGTACTATTTATCATTGTACGGTGCAGAGCGGGATGAAGCAATTAAAACAGTGCAGGGTGCATACTGTTGGGATAAGATGTGGTTACGAGCAGGCGAAGAGCACACAATTGTCATCTGTCCCAGACTTAGGTACTCTGATATTAGATAGCACTGGGTCTTTGTGTGTATTTGGAACCGGCACGAGAGAACTCCGCTGTCTATCTCATCTGAAATCTTCTTTAAAAACTTTAACGACGTTTATCTACAAAATGGTGATAACAGAAAAGTAATGAGGCTATGGGTTCTTTATTATTTTTAAGTAATGCATGATGTGCTGAAGGCCAATTCTCGCAATTTAAAACGTTCAAAATCTAGTCGCACTCTCGTCTCGGCGACAAAGAAACGTCAAAAAGCTGTCAAAATGTAGGGAAATTAGAGGTATTTTTAACAGGAGATTGAGATCAGACTGTGAACGTTCTTAAAGTTACGGGAATTGCCCCTCTGTTGTTGGTGAGCCAAATAAATAAAATAAAAATTTATTTTATCACTCGCTTCCACTCGTGGCTTCACCCGCGTAAAATTTCTTGTTCCCTCAACCGTCGCATCGCATCGCTTGCCCACGCTATTACTTCGTTTTCCCTCTTTTTGCTCGGCTCCTAAGGGTCTTAGCATGATGTTAAATTATATTCTTAGTCTTTCTCAAAAATTGGGCTATCTTGACCAAATATTTTTTTCAGATCAGACTGGTAGTTTCAGAGATTATCGCGTTCAAACAAACAAACTCTTCAGCTTTATTAGTCATCGCCATCATCTACCTAGCCTTTTCCCAACTATGTTGGGGTCAGCTTCCAGTCTAACCGGATGCAGCTGAATACCAGTATTTTACATGGAGCGACTGCCTATCTGACCTCCACAACCCGGTTACTGGGTAATACGATACCCCTTGGTAAGACTGGTTGTCAGACTTTCAGGCTTCTGACTTCCCGTAACGACTGTCAAAGATCCACGAATGACAGCCGGGACCAACGGCTTAACGTGCTTTCCGAGGCACGGAGGGGTCTCGGTATGTAAAGATGGTCACCCATCCACAGACCAACCGTGGCAAGTGTAGCTTAACCTGACCGATCGACCTGTGCGGCTGTTATTATTTAGCCACGGGCCCCTCCAGCGGGCCTCCCTCTTCAGCTTTATTAGTATAGATTAGAATATAGATTGTTTCATGCGATGCAAACACATATGGTACCGAGCAGCCAGGCGAGAACAATTGTCACCTGCCCCAGACTACAGAGTACTCTCAGATATTAGCTAGCACAGCATCTTTATGGCTCCTACCAACCGACGCCGAAGCAATTCGCTGTGTATTTTATCTAAGCTCAGACACTTTTGTTTTAAAACTTTGCTATACGCAATCTCGAACTAAAAGCGGTTTCTTTGCCTGTACAGCTGAGTTTTAAAAATATAAATTTTAGAATTGGCGGAGCGCCATCTTCATGGCTCCATGGTCGCAGGTACTCGTGTAGTTACGAAATACTGTAAATAATTATGTATGTCGTCTGCTCATTTATCAGAGTCGTTCTCCGCTAACCTCTCTTGTTTGACAATACATAAACTTGTACAGCTTTAAACGAGACAAATTAGAGAATGCGGTTAAAGTGGTTCTTCATTTTTGGCTTCCCTTCAGTCGGGTAAAAGTTGAAGTATCTCCAATGCATGGAAAGTTAGGGTAGAATTTTCCCGACACCGTGTGCGGAGTACCTCCGTGTCATTGTTCGGCTTCCGTGAAATATATGAGAGCTTGTCATATACCATTTTATGTTCAGGTAGTACATGTCTCTATGACATGCGTCTTCAGTAACCGAAGTTTATGTAAGTAAATAATTCACTCAGTTGGATTTGTGAAACCTTTTAAGGGTATTATAGATATAAGGATGGACTTTAAGCCCAAAAAGCCTTAGCTTTTTGGTCTTAAAGTTGAATAACATAACCAAATGTTTACTTGATATGGGGTAGTGTTGACCTGATCCTCTAAAAACTTAGGTATTGATGTTCTAATGATGGAAGCTTTTAAATGAATGAACCTCTAAAAACTTTTTGCCCTTCTAATGATGCACACTTTTTAATATAATGGAGCCTCTTTATCACCCTGACCTAATGGGTTAGGTTAGGTTAGAACTATGACTAAACTTCTTTCTACATCCAAGTTGGTCGTAGTCACTTAGCATAATCAACCTGTAATGTTCCCACTGCTGGGACACAGGCCTCTTCTCTTCGATAGGGAGTGGGCTATATAATCTACCACGCGGGCCCAGTGAAGTTGATAGACGTCACTTGCCTTCGATCTTCTGGTTTAATCTTCGATCAATAATAGTACTAGATTCCCGATAAGCGCTTCAAAAACAGCCCGAAAAATAAGACCACAAATACTTTTGTGGTCTTATTTCAAATTAATATGTTTTTAACCTTAATACTTAGACTTTAAGTTTCATTTTAGAATAAATGACTGAAAATTTAAAAATAGAATGATTTTATTTTCAAGCGACATTTTAAATATATTTTGCAATGGTAATTAAACTTTAGGTTTATAATAAACTGAAGTTGTTAATATTATTAAACTTCTATTAAATTTTTTTCTAAGAAATTGTAGATGTTTACGTGTGTGCAAACGTGGCCACTTGAGCGACTGATTTTTGTTCCTGATCCTTAATCTAGTACTATTATTGATCGAAGGTTTTAATCATTATATTAAATTGTTCTGATATTTTTTTAGGAAAGCAAAATGGGAAACATTTGTGGTTCGATGAAATACATGCCAGTTATAAGTCCAAAATCTGAATAATTAACTCGTTTTGTTTCTTACAAAAAATAAATAGGTAGTCATTTTCAAAGAAGGAGCCTTATTGGACATTACTCGAACAATTCGTACTGCACATTAGGCCCCTTATGCATAATACAACGAGTTCTTCATAATGTTTTTCAAACTGACATTTTAGTCTCATATGACATAGCCTAAAAAGAAAGTCTGCGTCTGATGTGGGGTTTATGTCGAAAGACCTAAAACTGAGGTAGATTTATTCTAACAAGGCTTTATAACAAATTACTCCATCTTATGCTAAACGTTCCATAAAGCTATCATTTTATTTTAGACTACGCACCCTTTATCTTTAAGTGAGGTAGTTTCACGTAGTGTTGTAGTTGTGATTTGTAGGAGTACCCACAAACAAAAGTAAATTGTAAAAAGAAAAGCAAGAAAAATTGTTTATTCTGCTCAAACAAAACGCACATTAAAAACAAAAAATGACTTAAAATATACACAAACTACGTAAACATAACCAAAACCAAAAGCCTATATAAAAAGTTGTCAATTTTGTCCATTGCTTGATGTCAGGGCCTTCATCCTGAAAGAAAAAAAAAAAAAAACGGGACCAAAGACAACGCACATTAATTGACATTGGCGCTAATTCCCTTGTTCACAAACTAAACTAAATTTAAGTTCTGTGCATCTTTTTCTTTCTTTTCATTAAGAAAAGGATAGAAGATAAAATATTAGTTTAGTCCTGTCAACAAGGTATATAAATAACAAGGCATCGGCAACAGGAAGATTGGCTACAACATCATTCAGAAAAGACTCAACCATTTTTTTGGATCACAGTGTGGTTACCCGGGATTTGTGATGAGCATGTACAGGTAATTTTAATAAATAGCCATAACATATTATCCATACATCACCATCCATACCTAACTCCTGTAGGACTGTAGATAGGTATTGTAGCGAAATAAAAACTCGGCTTCACTTGTACACGTTTAATGTAGTAAAAAATATTGTAAACAAAACTTAATGACGGACACAGCACGGTTCTTAGTATTTCAAAAGATTAAGTTATAACTCTGACGCGACGTCCGTGTTGTTCATGATAAAAATAAAATGTAGCATTAGCCAATGCTGCAGTATGTAAGAGTCGAAAGAGATGTAATCACATTTGTACACACACGTTTTTCTTGCCGAAAACTACGGTTTATTCGCCGTGTGTAGGACGGTCGTCAGTGTTGTATGGATCATTATGGAAGGTTTTAGACCGACACATTTTTACTACCGCGCGGTATATCATAAAGAAACTGGGCCGTGTTAAAAGGGCCTAAGTATTGTACATTTCGCCAGATATTTTAAGTGCATGCACATGTAATAAAGTGATGAGCCTATTACGATCCACCCGGCACATATTCAGACTATGTCTGCGCTGAAAACTCAAACACAAAGCATTTATTTCAATTAAACCATTTACAGGCACTTTAGAATTGTCAAAATTAAATAGTCGGTCAGTTAGTCAGAAAGTTGAAGCTAGTTGCCTATTTCAAAACGTAGATCTCTATGGAGAAGAACGGGCAAGAAACTCCAAACTGCTACTGACAGATTCCTAGTGGAAAAATCTACTAAAATTTGGACCTGAGGATTGAACCTAGGATCCCATGCATTTGCAGTCGCGCTGGCAACATTTAGACCAACGAAGCAGGCACACGTAATGTAATTAGCTGAAAATCATCGATGTTGGCTGACTATTGGGCTAGGCACCTAATGCACTTACCAGGTCGCGGTTTATAAACCACATCAGTTTCTGTGTTGACATGATGTCTATACACCGTTAAATTTTGATCGTTTTAATCCTTAAAAGGGTTTATTGTACTCATCATTATGAATAACTTATTATTTTGGTCGGTTAATAAACCCTTTTAAGGATTAAAACGATCAAAATTTAACGGAAATTTTGATCGTTTTAATCCTTAAAAGGGTTTATTGTACTCATCATTATGAACAACTTTTACTACGGGACCAACCCTGAATTCGTAAAAAAAAATCAGTAGATCCATAGAATTATGTTCGCATAACTTGACATACCTAATGTATGGATCAACTGTTTTTTTTTTTACATATTTTTATAGTATAAAATAGTTATGGAAGTCAACAGTCAGCGGAAGGTTTACCACAGTGCAAAACCACCATAATCTGATAATAGAAAACTAATATAACATTTCCAGGCTCGTACAAAGCAGCGAGCGCCATCTAACAGTAGGAGAAATAGAAAACTCTTTGGGTAGCAACCTATGTAGGTGTACTGGCTACCGTCCCATTTTAGAACCATTCAAATCTTTTGCCGATCACCCAGACGCGAATACATTGAGGAAGATAAAGGATATTGAAGATATTCGAGCAAATATGCCCTAAATCCGGTAAAACGTGTGGCGGCACTTGTGGGATCAATGAGGACTGGTGTTTAGTAAATATGGATAATATGAGTGCTCCAGATTTGCTTAAGAAAATATCTCTCGCTGATGGAAGGCGTGGTACTTTGTTAGTGATATATGATCAATATTTACTGCTTTAAACGATGTTGGTTACGATTCTCACATGTTGGTCGCTGGAAATACTACCAAAGGTAAGTAATTTATGATATGATGTTAAGTTATGAGACTAATTTATTTGATGACATTTCTATACATTTAGTTTTATGAGTTATTAAGTTCGTCATAATAGGACTTTGATTGATTTCAGGTGTCCCTCCAATACTATCTTATCCAAAGTTGGTGAAAGAACTGGCCACGCATTACTTGGACATTAACTTGGTCCTTGGAGCCAACATGACTTTGACAGATACTATGAACTTATTCAAAGAATTATCGCAATCGAAAGACGATTTCTAGTATTTAGAAAAACTGTATGACCATTTGGAACGCGTGGCGCATATACCTGTGAGAAACGTAAGTAAACTAATAGAATGACGGAATTATAATGTTCTCAGCAGACTAGTTATCTCCATTTGACCATATCGAAAAAAAACTATGTTCTGACACAAAAATAAGAAAGAAGAATTAAAACAACAAGAAAACATGTTGCACCATAAATTTATTATACTTATCAACTTCACAAAAAAAACAAATACCAACTTAGGTACTTAAATATTTAAATTTCCTAAGCCGATAATTTACACTACATATATTATTTTTATCAAATACAAGCTTGGTAGTCCTTAAGTTTGTTTAATTCTTTAAAAAATATGACGACATTACTCCTAAAAAAAGATATACCCATTCAATTAAGCAAGTAATTCAATTCCTTTTCGTACGATTTTTCAGTTTTAAATTAGTTTTACTGATCACTGCTTAAGTATGTATTAAGATATCCAATATGTAGGTCTAAGTTCTATGTTCCTATAAATTTTCAGATCGGAACACTAGTTGGTAATTTGGCTTTGAAAAATTCAGATCCAAGTTTTCAATCAGATATATTTCTCTTATTGGACTGTGTCGAAGCTACTGTTACTTTAAGTTTGTCTACATGGATTTTCTTATCATAAAAATATAATTGTAGGACAAAATAAAAATAAAATTATATTATCTTCTACTTGACCGTCAGAAGAGACAGACAGAGATAAAATTACCTGAGTTTTTGACGACGAATCTAAGAGGAAAAGTGATGACTCAAATAAAACTACGACCCCTGTCGCGACAATACGAATTAGTAACGTATAAGGTGGGAATTTTTATTTAATCTATGTAATGAGATAAGTTAATCGTCTATACGTAGTTAAATACACGTGATGCTATGATTTGTAACCGATTGGGGTTTCATACTTACTTGTTCATGAATATTTGTACCTATGTACAGACGCCAGCACATCAAGCTACCCGAAACTGTCAAATTTTCCCAATCAAACATGAACCTAATACTTTAGCGATAAAGTTGAAAATCTATTTCAGAAATTTGACCCGCTGTTGAAAAAAGAAGGAATTATTCAATGTGCAGGGGAAACTGTATATAGTGATGACATGCCGGCGATTAAAGATGAAGTCTTTGCTGCACTAGTGCTCTCTACTGTAGCAAAGGCAGATTTAGAAAGTATTGATAGTTCTGAGGTTTTGGTAAGTAGGTACACAAATTGTTGCTTATAAATCTTACTGAGATTTGAATAGAATTTGTTTAATGATATTGTTTTATTTCAGAAAGTTGACGGCGTTTTGGCGGTATTAACTTCCGCGAACATACCAGGCGTTAAGAGCATAGTACGAGCAGATTTTTTGCTCATGTTTGAGAACGAAGAACTATTGGCTAGCAATAAAATATTACATATTACAATCAGCCAGTGGCTATTGTCGTTGCAGTTACTCAAGTATTAGCCGATAAAATGGCGTATTTAGTTAAAGTGAATTATAAGAACGCTCCCAAAAAATCGATTGTTTTTACCATTGAAGATGCAATACGTGCACCGAAAGAAGAATATAGGCTTTTCACTTATCCGGGTATCGTACCAACAGATAGAGGAACTAATATTGAAACGGTTATCAAGGGGACTTATCAGTCCTCGGCAGTATCACAATACAATGGAACTGCATACGACGGTTACAAAGCCCATTGATGAAGGTTTAGAAGTTATGACGTCAACGCAGTTCATAGATGCTACACAAGCAGCACAGCTTTTGAAAATACCTGAGAGTTTGTAAGAAAACGAACGTTTAAAATATGAATTTTCGATTGAAAAAGATATTGATTTTTTAAACGTGAAGTTTATTTCAGAGTTATTGTGAAAACAAGAAGATGGTTTGGCATTAGTTGCAAAAAAACATAACAAGCCCTGTAAAATGTCTATGCACATTATTACACGTGCTATTGGAAAGAAAGCAAACGCTAGATTAGATTACGAGGCGTGGAAAGGAAAAAACTAATTTATTTACCGATGGCAAATTTTTTTATGTTTATCAAAACGGATAATTTACTAAACTGTCGTAATTTTATACATATAAGGTTGGGGTGGATGACACAGGTGAAATCCAATACATGGACGCTGTATTTTACGTGAACGATGGGCATTGCCGTAATGAAAACGAGAATCCGTATCCTACAGAATCCTTAAAAAATTGTTACGATTACCGCAAATGGAAATGTGATTCTTTCGGCGTCATAACAGATGCTCCATCAAACGCTTTTTGCAGGACCCCTGGTAAGTTCGGACATTTTATTAAAACTGCCATCAGCAGTAATAAGTAATTTGAGCTATGCTATCGATTTACACTGAGAAATGATGAAGATATAATTCAAATACAAACAGCCTTTATTTCTGATACTGTACAGACGCCAGCACATCAAACTACTACAATCTGTCAAATTTAGATTTTCAACTTTATTGCTAAAGCATTAAGATTCAAGGTTGATTGGGAAAATTTGACAGTTTCGGGTAGCTTGACCTGCTGGCGTCTGTACTTACATGCAAGTAAATTTCCATTTATGAAATACTATTTGTGATTTACATAATCCATTACAAGTTTTATCCAATTTGTTTTAGTTATTTTATTCACAATCCATGCATTTGTTAATTACATATTTTTTTGGGACGCAAAATACGCGCATTGACGTGATGTTGCAGACACCAGACGGTATTACCGATTTTCTAAATAAAAATAAATATTGATATTAATTATTTGGTTTCATGAGGCTTTGCCAAAGGGCAAGCTGAGGATATGATAAATTCAGCTTATTTATTTTAGGTGGTTTAGAAGGAATTTCAGGCATAGAGCACATTAAGGACCACATATCCGTGGAGCTTCACATGGACCCAGTACAAGTTCGCATGGCTAACTATCGTAGAGGAGACAATGATTTGCCAACCTTAGTGCCGATTTTTCTCGAAAGAATAAACTTTAAAGACCGACAGAAGCGCATAAAAGACTTCAATAATATTAACAGATGGAAGAAACGTGGCATCAAGCTGAACAATATGGCTTTTCCAACGCAATACCTCGGTAATTATGGAGCTCTAGTGTCTGTGTACCACGGTGACGGAAGTGTGGTCATAAATATTGGTGGTATTGAGATCAGTCAAGGAATTTTCACTAAAATGGCACAAGTGGCAGCTTATGAGCTCAATGTCTCTATTGACAATTCGACAAATTCCAGTTTAGCTAGTGAAAATAGTGCCTACTGCGTGGTGAGATGCTGTGACCAGATCAAATCAAGACTGGCGCCTTTCAGAGCAGCTATGCCTACTGCTTCATGGCGAGAAATTGTATTTGAAGCTGACAGGCAGGGAGTTATGTTACAAGCTAACTATTTGACGAGTCCAAACGATCCAATGTCAGTGAATTACTCAATATTTGGTATAGCAGTAACCGAGGTCGAGGTAGACATATTGAGTGGCAGTAAATGGATTGTTTAAGCGGATGTATTTGAGGATGCTGGTCGCGTTTCTGGTCTCGGACCGACTATCGGTTTTGCCAATCTTTGACTATCTATATGTAAGTATGTATAGTGACTAAACTATTGGTTATATTTTGTTAAAACTTTGTATGCAGACTGGGAACGTCGTTAGTTATACGATAATTTATTGTCGTATTGTCATCTCCACTTTGTATAAGTTTATGTTTGTTAATTTGTTATTTGTGTTACTTTCTTGTTGGTGATAATGTAGCGTTTTGAGGGTCTCAAAGGCAAATAGTCGACTGATAATTAGTAAGTTGTAAGTCACATCACTAAAATCATGGCGCAACACTAATTTCCTAAGAACACTCTGTCATTTTAACATCCGCTTGCTTAGCTAGCAGGAGTGATTCCCTCATCCTCAAGATACTGGTACCCCAAATCTAGGGGTTCTACGTACCGGATTCGACTTCCAGGCTGAGGACAGGGCAGCTCACCTACTGCGCGCTGCACGCGTAGCTGGACTGCGCACTGCATGCGTAGCCATACTGTGCGTGCACGCACACCTATCCACGCGCTACCGGCGTCCTGCTGACGCGCCGCTGACTGCGGCCTACTGAGGGCCTGACCGGCCTGCTGGAACCTTGCTGGCAAGCCCGGCTCCCCGGTGTGCAAGCCTCTGTGTCCCGGAACACCAAGGACGGTACCTTTCCCTACCTTACCAAGTGCTAGTGCTCAGAACGATAGTGTGTCCTTACCCGCGACCTAGTCTACTAATACGTAATTATTGTAAACCTATTATACCTATGAACCTTGGCTAAGTATTTCTTTACCTACCCTAATTTGTTAACAGCAGCAGCCTACCTGCAAAGCCCTAGCCGTTACAATAAAAAAATGTTTTACCTACTTCAATATTTCAGCAACTCAACTTTCCCAACGTATAACATCTGCTCGTTACCTACTGCGATTCATATTTCAGTCTATTATAACCCTGCGTATAAAGTCTGCATCTGATGTGGAGTTTTTCCGTAAAAAACCTAAAACTGAGCTAAATTTATTGTAACGAGGTGATATAATAAATGCCTCCACCTTATGCTTCCGCTCGATAAGGCTATACCATTATTTTATTTTCAACTACTAAACCAGAATACAGACCCACACTAAACCAATAATACATTCAAGGAAAACCTTTAAATCATGCCAATGCTATCATGCATAATTAAGTCAAGATACAAAGTAACAAAGAAACTCGACGTATTCCTTGATAGGGGGTTATACTAGAGGTCATTAGCAACAAATGAAGTCCAGTGAACTAGGTGTCAAAGCTAGATGGTTAAAAAAAAAATGCTGTTAAAGACCTTTTATTTCGGAGATTATGTAAGTTTTGCAAGCATTTTTTTTTAAATGATCACTTCAATTTTTCAACTTTCCGAAAAGTACAATTAAATATTTGGAGTGGAGTAGTTTTTTCTCATAATTAATTGTTTTCTCATAAAAAATCGAAGAACCGACACAGCTTGGTAACCATCCAGTTTTGAACCCTAGTTAACTGGACTAAATTTGTTGTTAACGACCTCAGTATAACGCCTTTCAAGGAATACGTCGAGTTTCCCTGTCACCCTGTATATTTTTTTAATGGATGATAGGAATTCAATCCTAAAAAATATTAATTTATATCCGAGAGTATTTTTTTTTTTTAAATAAATCATGTAGTTCGTAATCTTGCTGGTCCAACCAACAGATTCCTAGACCAACCATCATTCAAACATCATTCAAACCAACCATGAGATTCCTAGGCCCATTCAAAGTTTAGTTTAATCTCTTTATTATGAGAATAAAGTAAATCTCGAAGTGACGCAACTGACAGGGCCTAAATAATCACAGTAGAAATTATTCTGTAAACATAGTTAGAGCATACACTCATCTCACGCTTAGCTAAAAGGGCGTAAGTGTTCATTTTGTCTTCATTTATTTTCCCTTACATAAGTTTCTCATGCGAATATTTAATATTAAAAAGTAAAAAACTACACTACTGACATGGTAGGTACCTACCCCACACCTATTTGTAACCCCAGTTCGTCCCTGTTTGTAAATCACTACCTGTTTTGAACACCCAAAAAAATACCCAAATCTGCATAGGTGTACCTATAATATTTGAAGAGTTCCCTCGATTCATCCCGTATCCCATCACCAGATCCTGACCTGATGGTAATGGGACCACCTGGGAAGTATACCCTTTCAAACAAAAAAAGAATTTTTCAAATTGAAAAAAAATATCGAAAAATTCTTTGGGGGAAGACACATAAAAAAATGTCACAATGCCAATGATACCGCAATTAACGTCGCCACGTACTGGGCTCAAACAATATAAAATGTCGAAGAAGAGTACCATTGACACGAAAAGAAGAAGAAGAGACATAAAAAAATAAAAATAAAAGATTCCGATGAACTATGAACCTCCTCCTGAGGTCGGTTAAAAATAACAGACAGCTTACTGATTCAAATAGGCTTCAAATACGTCTAGAACTTAGCTGCCATTTCCTTCCAATTACGTCAAACAGAGATACGCCCTTTCAGTTTCCACACAGTATATACAGCAGGGGTGAAATTGTTGACAGGCTGCCGGAATGAATTATTGTTAGTCGCGGAACGTCGCCGCAGAAGACGACGTCTGCTCGTTACTGCGCCTCGCACCTATCCCCGTCGACAAATTTGACGAAAACGCGAGCTACACCTAGAGACAAAATATGTTTGTACGTTGTTAGTATTAGTGTTACATCTTGCTGGATACACTGAGTATGTACGAGCGGTACATGTTTTGTTACTTACAGACTGTATGAACTTCACGTTTAATTACATGCATAATCGGTTGTTTATGCATGTAATTAGACGATTGATTGATACATTATAGGTTTATAATGTTCCCACTTCTTGGACAAGGCCTCCACTCGGTGAGAGGGAGTGGGCCGTAATCCACCACGCAGACCCAGTGCAGGTTGGTATATGTCACATGTCTTCGAATTTTTAGTTCTAGGATATGTCCGTTTCCTCACGAGGTTTTCCTTCACCGTTTTAAGAGCAGTGGTGATGAAATTCAATACACAAAGTAGTTCCTGCCTGGGTTCGAACTCACGACCTACAATTCGTAAGTCAGCAGTGCGATTCTGTAACCATCTCACCGTGAAAACTTAGGTGAAGTGAGCGTGGAGTGAGCTGTCATTCTAAATAATGCTAGGGATTGACACTATTGACAACTCACATCAAGCTCACTTCACTTGAGTTTTCACGGTGAGATTTTTACAGAATCGACCGGCACGTCCGATATTACTGAGCCACCACTGCTCACTTTACTACCGCTCAGTTACTGTTAGACTTTTTTGCTGAGACATTCTGAGCCTCAGACCAAGAAAAAAATAAGGAGTCTAAATTGAAGAAATGTATTTGAAAATGGCAATAGCCCACTTCTAAACATCAGCCCAGTACCTTAATTGGAACGAAATGAGACTACTGTGCTAAAAGTCTCACATAACAAAGGTGACACAGAACAAATTGGCAATCCAATACATCTAGATAAATATGCTCGCACGCACGTCCTGAACAAATGACCAACGATTGGGAAATTGTACCTATTTGTTCCACTTTATTGAGTCCATTTGTACTAATTTCCTTCGAGGCGTTAGTGACTCCGTGTAAGCGAATGAAATTGATTTTCTTGCTTGGGTTACAGGAGAACAGCGGTTTTATTGGTTTTAGTTACAAGAAGTTAATCTTAGCTATATTTCATTACAAGTTGTACCTACTTATAATAATTCGTTTGTGATTTTAGTTTAGTTCAAAACAAAAATTGTAAGACTTATATTCTATTCCAGCTTCTGTGATTTTGTTTCAAATGACAAAATTCACAGCTATTTATAACTATAAATATATTTTTTAAATATCTGTGCATTTTTCTTGCCAACACAAACTCACCACAAAATAAATATTCCCGTTTCGCAGCCCTATCTTAAATATAGCACGTAATCGAGACTTAGCCGGTAGCCGTCGGCATTGGCCTCACGCTATATTGCGCAGGCTATTTTCCGCTACGCTGACTCCCTGGTCGAACTGTCACCCCCTGGGCTTTGATGTAAAATGATACCTAACGCCATTGTCTTCGGCGTCATCTTCAATCAAATACAACACTATCTCTATAGGCCACGGTACACCCTTCAAGATGACTTGAGCCATCTCCATAAACTAGCGAAGTAAGTTAGGTTACAGGGTTATATTAATATTGTCACTTTTCGCTTTGAGTTTGTGTTAGCATTTACGTAAATTGTGTGGGATTTATCTTAAGTTCTATATTATTCGTGTTATCATGTTGAGTGCTTTAAAGATATAAATTCGACATTATTTATATAGGTAAGCAATATTTTTATAACAATATTTTTTAAATATATATTAATATAAAAGTGTGTCCATGGAGTTGCTCGACCATTTTTCTCCATAGGTACCTACTATGCTTTGGAATGGGCAACTAGAATCTTAACATTTCAAAAGTGCCTGTAAATGGTTTACTTGAAATGCTTTGAGTTTGAGCTACGATTTTCTAAAAGCGTAGTCACATAGCGGCAGCAGTGACTGCTGTTATGAAAATGATGACAGCGGAGTTTGACTTTACGGTGATAAAAAATTCTTTGGGGAAAACACACCAACTTAATTTCATAAATAACATTTCAGTGACGTCATTCGCCGGTTAATTGCACACGTTTTGTGGCAGCCACCACGCTGTTTTAGAAAACCAAACTCTAACATTCAATTTCATGACAATTTTTATCTAGCAGCCCTATTCATGATAAACTCGATAACAGGAATGTCCATTCAATAAATCGACATAGTACCAAGAAATAAATGAAAAATCAGAAAAATATTTTATTGATTTGAAAGGAATTGCACGATTCATGTCATAATGTTCCGGTGTGGGTGACACCTGCCGGTGGCGGCCGTTGACCCTTCCCAAAGTAGCGAGATATTCTTTAATAAACGGGATTCGTAGACACTTGCGTTGAATTTTTAACTTTATTTAGTTGAACAAAAAGCATATAATCCGTTGAAGGTAAGATGGTGGAAATATTTGACAGCATTCGTAGAGGGTAAGGAATTTACGCAAAATTAGAAATAAATTAAGTTAATGTACAAATTGATGCATCTTAGCGACGTGTTCTTTTATGATATAAAAAGCTATGAAAAGTAAATAATAAAAAAGTTTAAACAAAAAGGTTTTCTTTAGAGAATAAAAAGGCGGCTAAGTAGTAAAAGTTTCATAGCAATAAAACTCTAAGGGCCGACGACATAGACGGACCGCTCTTGCAGTCATAGTCAAAAGCTTGAAGCTGCCATTGATAACGGCTGGAGCAGTTGATACCAACTGCTGGAGCAGTTCATACCAACTGCTCGTCATTCAAATCAAAAGGTAACTGCGCAAGAGCTTGACGGTTTTGAGAATGTGTGTACGTAGAAGACTGTAGTGCACTATGCAGTCGCAGCTTGATGCAGTCCATCCTGACTGCTTCAAGCAGGCCGTGTATGTCGGCCCTTAATCCTATTTTTATTAATCACCAAAGATAACTAGAATGTAACACAAATGATAAAAAAAATATTTATTTATTTATTATTAAACTTACACACACTATATTTACAGGATTACCCCAATACAATAGTGATTTGCAAATACACACCAAATAAAATGAAAAATCAACTTACGCCTAATATATAAAAATCTAAATTTAAAAAATACAAAGCCCTTTAAACAATACATAAAAATCAAAACTTTAAAAATACAAAAGTAACATAACCTAAAATATAACTAACAAAATTCAACAAAACTCTTGCGAATTCACTCAAATTGCACGAAAATATGTTAATTCTCTCATGGACTTCTTTTAATACACATATTGTGCGGATAAGGGGTATTTTTGACAGCAGGTTGGTTTTGGCAGCAGGCACGGCCAGCAGTGGCGGTCGCCGCCGGCGCCGCCTCCACACCCGGGTTGTGAGCTACTCCACGCAGGAGCTTTAGCGCATACGCCGCAAGTGTAAATCCCCGGCGCACTCTGAGTTCTTTGTACCCCACCATACCCAGTACAAAATAAAACTACATAATGACTAAATAAATAATAAAATCAACAAACCCAACCTATATACGAAAAATTTAATAAAGATGAAGAAATGAAGAACATGAAACAAAAATGATAGGCAGGGGTTCCATAGTACGGTAGTTATTTAAGTAAGCAATAAACTCGGTTATGTCCGTCCCGGCGCCGAGTCCGTCCACATAATCAAATAAACCCTAGTACAAGCAATGAATTTACGACCGACAAAGAGAATCATTCCACCTATAATAAACGCTTAGGTAGGATCAGCTGACATTATTACTTTATTATCATTAAGTGAGATAATATTATGAAGATCATCGTTCATGTTATCGTAATGATAGCTGACTATTTGCTAAACATTCATCTTAGAAAGACTCACTGCTGGACATACCGACATGGCCATCCCTCAAGATTCTGCTCACACAAGAACTAACTGCCAGCAAGTATACATGTGCCTAATTTAGGAAATCTCTCATTATTTGTAATTTACGATCAAATTTTACAGTGCAATTTAAATGTCCAAAGATTTGCCAGTCAAAACAGTTACAATGCTACATGGATATTTTGGCGTAATTGTTTTGTGAAATGTATTGAAAAAAACCAGATGACAGCGTTAGTTTCGAAAAAACAGGACTCCAAAAAAATCTTATAACCTAAAAGTGACATATGAAATAAATATACCTAAAGTTTAGAAACCTCATCTTAGGGCTGATTATTTTCTAGGGTAGCGGGATCGTCCGAAAGGGTTACCGCTGCCCTGGAACATAAAGGGCTAAGGAAGGAACACGGGTGGGTTTTAGTCAGTAAGAGTCTGACACTCCCTTCCGCTCCATCCAGAGCGGGAGGGGTCATTTGATGATTTCCCATCCTCATTAAAAAAAGGCTGATTTTTCAATAGTCAGATAACTTTTATCGGAGGAATAAATATTCTGGATTGACAGCTTTTGTATAAAAATATATGTCAAACTGTCAGATTTATTCTTAAGATAAAAGTTATCTTACAATTGAAATATCAGCCCTTAGTTAAACTAGCTTTAATAATCACATAACATCAATTTGAGTGCAAAAATCATCTGTCACAGGTAATACCCGTTTTAATGCTTAACCGCTTATGTAGTTACTCTTCTCAGGGCTGATTTTTCCAACGCCAGAGAACTTTATCCGAGGAATAATTTTGAATTTTTGACAGTTCGTCCAAATAGAAACTGTCAGACGTCCATCTTATTCCACGAATAAAAATGATCTGTTGATTGAAAAATCGGCCCTTAATAAAGTAGAAACTCTTCTATTCTTACATCTGCTGCTTCAACGATACTTTCAATATTAACTGGAACTTCTGTAACAATATGCATTATGATATACTACAGATTCTTTAGTTTCAGAATAACAAATATTGCCACATTTTTTTATTATTTTAGTCTACACAAAGGCCACCCCCATATCCTTTCAAGCATCCTTTTCTAGGGCCACGTCGATCCAACCCTTGTGGTACGCCTCTAGTTTATCAAAATCATAAAATCGAGAATTTCATCCAAGCAGCAACAGGTAAGTAGTTTTTGAGATTTGGACTATGAGCGACGTGGTCTATTTGCGATCCAGTCATTCTGATACCAACCCTAATCATCATCTACCTAGCGTTTTCCCAACTATGTTGGGGTAGGCTTCCAGTCAAATCGGGTGCAGCTGAATACCAGTATTTTACGTAGACTCACTGCCTACCTGACCTCCACAATCCAGTTACTGGGTAATACCCACCCCTTGGTAAGACTGGTTGTCAGACTTTCGGGCTTCTGACGACCCGTAACGATTGCCAAAGTTCCACGAATGACAGCCGGGACTAACGGCTTAATATGCTTTCAGAGACACGGAGGGGTCTTGGTATGTAGGAAAGAAAGGTGGAGAAGTGGTGGTGGTATTGGTGTGGAGGGGTGTTGGTTGTGTTTGTCTTGGGGGTGTTGGTGGTAGGTATTTTTAGTTTTGCAAAAAAAAAAAGGATATAACTATGTCAATTAGTAGTTAGCACTTACTCAAAAAAACATAATTTGTATTGTGGCCACTGTCTTTTCGAGAAGCTTCTATGGCATCTCTCAATGACTCGACTATAACATAAGCAAGACAGCACGGGGGTTCACCAGCAGCTGTAAAGATATAATTAAAAATATTATAAAGGTTTAAAAATTATTCTTCCAACTATGCCTAATAATGATATTACAATTCCCACCGCCGTATCTCTACGTTGACGTCGTGGTGAGGATTGTGCGCTCTAAACACTAGGTCTTTCTACGGAAGAGTTTACTTTGCCGGATCAATTCTAGGGTGAGGAGCCAGACCAAGAGTGATACAGGATCCCGCAGGGCAGCATGTGGCGAGCTGTTAGGCAGTAGCGACTCCACGGACCCTATTTCCCGGGAGAAGTCTTGTTCATCACCTCTGGCTTGCCCTTATTGGCCAGCTGGAGTGAACACTGACGAGGAACACAGCTCCCACCTCATTCTTGCCTTTATTGGCTGGCTTGAGTGGAGATTCGCAAGAGCAAACGTGCTCGGAGGAAGGAAGTATTTCAGTAAGATGCTAGTAGGGATCTTGACCGTACTTCCGAGATTGTCCTGATAGCCATGGAATACCTCTCCATTCCTCACAAGCATCTCAGGACATGTTGCCCCCCTTGTCGCTAGGACACTATGTGCTAGCGACCGTTTTCGGGGGCCCATTATTGAGTGTGTTGCCATTTTATCTGTGAATTATATTATTTTTGGTTAGGCAGGGGACATAGACCTTCCATAGTTCAGAGTAACCGATCTACTATAGCCACACACACCCATAGCTCAGCATATTTTGTTTCCATGTTCTGCAATAGTCCTGCATCAACCGGGGGTTGTCCTTGAGTGCACTTGCATGGTTCATACAGGGATAATCGTCAGTTGATGCCTCCTCATCATTTAAAATTGTCTAAACGGCCTCTTCGAGTTGGCTCCCGAAATATAAAAAAAAAATTACAATAATTTTTTTACCTTTAGATCCCAAAATACCAACAGGATTCGGTCTTTTTCTTCTTAAATAAACACGAAAATCGTAAGGAATGTCTTTAGCCCCCATTATTTTGTAAGTCCACGTTCGGTCACTGTATAATTCTCCGGTAAACTCATTGTAAACTGTATCTTCCATCATCCACAAAGATGCAGCCATTATAAATGCTCCTTCAACCTAAAAGATCAAATAAACTGAATTTAACTTATTCTTTAAGTTGTTCTGTTTAAAATTATCAAATTCTATGCAAATGAACTCATAAAACACTTTGTGACTATTTAATGAACAACATCATCCAAACTCAAAAAATATCTCACCTGGCCCATGTCTATAGCTGGATTTAAGGTGCGACCAGCATCCTCAAATATGTCAGTCCGAACAATCCATTTACTGCCAGTCAATATGTCTACCTCAACTTCGGTTACAGCTATACCAAATATCGAGTAATTCACCAATCTTGGATCATTTGGACTCGTCAAATAGTTAGCCTGTAACAAAACTCCCTGACTGTCAGCTTCAAATACGATTTCTCTCCATGAAGCAGTAGGCATAGCAGCTCTAAAAGGCGCCAGTCTTGCTTTAATCTGGTCACAACATCTAATCACGCAATAGGCACAACATTCACTAGTTATACTAGAAGCTGTCGTAAAAGAATTTGGGGTTGCGAAGTTAACAGAAGGAATGACTGACACAGTCTCAACAGGGACATTGAGCTCGTAAGCTGCCACTTGAGCCATTTTTGTGAAAATTCCTTGTCCGATCTCAATACCACCAATATTTATGATCACACTTCCGTCACCGTGGTACACAGACACTAGAGCTCCATAATTACCGAGGTATTGCGTTGGAAAAGCCATATTGTTCAGCTTGATGCCACGTTTCTTCCATCTGTTAAGATTATTGAACTCTTTTATGCGTTCCTGTCGCTCTTTAAAGTTTATTCTCTCAAGAAATATTGGCACTAATTTTGGTAAATCATTGTCTTCTCTACGATAGTTAACCATGCGAACTTCTACTGGGTCTCTATTTAGTTCTTCGGCTATATGGTCCATTATGTGCTCTATTCCTGAAATTCCTTCCAAGCCACCTGAAAGAAGTATTCATATAATATAATTTACTTTATTCTAATCTTTTCTCAGTGAAACTGTTTTAAAATTATTTCCCAACTCACCAGGGGCCCTCATAAAAACGTTCGATGGAGTATCTGTAATGACACCAAAAGAATCACATTTCCATCTACTGAAATCATAACAATTTTTTAAGGACTCTGTAGAATACGGATTCTCGTTTTCATTACGAGAAATGCCATCATTCACATAAAATACAGCGTCCATATACTGTATTTCTCCTCTGTCGTCCACCCCAACCTAGTTTAAAAAAAAATGACAAGTGATTAAAATATCAGTTTAGAAAACCCTGATTCTTGATGAACCTTGATCCAACAAAATCATTTTTTTTTAGATCAATTAGTATTCTTTCTTTTTTACCTCGTAATCAAGTCTGGTGTTTGGTCGTTTCCCAATAGCTCGTGTAATGCTGTGCATAGGCATAGACATTCTACATGGCTTATTTAGTTTTTTTGCAACTAACGCCGTTGCACATGCTACAAAGCTATGCCGGCTGATTTTACAACCAAAACCACCTCCACACCTTCTTGTTTTTACTATTATTCTGAAATCATAAACACAATTATAGTTGAAATGCCTGTTCAAATAAAAAAATATCTAATGTAAATATCAGTTTTCTTACAAACTCTCAGGCATTTTCAAAAGCTGTGCGATTGCTGCTTGTGTGAGGTCCATGAACTGAGTTGACGACATAACTTCTAAACCTTCATCAACGGGCTTTGTAACTGTCGTATGCAGTTCCATCATATGGTGATACTGCCGAGGACTGATGAACTTTCCTTTAATAACTTTTCTAATATTGGCTCCTCTGTCTGTTGGTACGATACCTGGATAAGGGAAAAGCCTATTTTCCTCCTTTGGTGCACGTATTGCATCTTCAATGGTAAAAACGATAGGTTTTTTTGGAACATTCTTATAATTTACTTTAACTAAACACGCCATTTTATCAGCCAATACTTGAGTAACTGCAACGACAATAGCCACTGGCTGATTGTAATATAATATTTGATTGCTAGCTAATAATTCTTCATTCTCAAACATGAGCATAAAATCTGCTCGAACTATGCTGTTTACGCCTGGTATGTCCACGGATGTCAACACCGCTAAAACACCGTCAACTTTCTGAAACATTTGAAAATCATTATAGATGATAAATGTGTATAAATTTTCCGATATTATTTACATTGTACAGACGCCAGCACATCAAGCCACTACAATCAATTTTATGTCAAGGAAAATCACTGTCCATTCTAAGGTTGCCTGGAAGAGATCGCAGTAATGCGATAAGGCCGCCCATTGTATATTTTGTAGTGTGCCATGTATTTTTTATGCTATGTATTTTTGTGGTGTACAATAAAGTATATATAAATAAATAAATAATAAATCTGTCAAATTTCTTTAATAGATTTTCAACGTTATCGCTAAAGCATTAGGTTCAAAGTTGATTGGGAAAATTTGACAGTTTGGAGTTGCTTGATGTGCTGGCGTCTGTACTATTAAAAACAATTTGTGTACTTACCAAAACCTCAGAACTATCAATACTTTCTATATCTGCCTTTGCTACAGTGGAGAGCACCAGTGCAGCAAAGACTTCATCTTTAATCGCCGGCATGTCATCACTATAGACAGCTTCCCCTGCACATTGAATAATTCCTTCTTTCTTCAACAGCGGCTGTGTTATGGGAAAGTATTTTTGGTCTGTGTCATTGTCATATTCTTGATAGCTGCGACTGACCGCTGGTCTGTCATCACTTGGAGTGGTAGCCCCAGATTTGTAGATGGGATGCAATATGTCTTTTGGACAAAGTTTGATAATACACTGTAAGGAAAGTTACTATTTAATATTTTAAATGCGAAAAGGTCTGTATAGGGTTCCGTAGTCACCCATTTCTACTTTACTATAAATGCACAACGCCATCTATCGAGTGTTAACATTTTTAAGCCCATAATTTTATTTATCCTCTTTAGAGGATTCAAATGGAAATAAAATCGTGTCCAATAGATAATTGTTACGATTTTATTTTTAATATTTTACATGTTTACTAATTATTTCATTATTTTTGCACGAAGTTTTCCAAGTAAGCGCATTTTATAAGTTAGGCCTCTATAACTCCTGAACTAACAAAGTTATCTAAGCTATTATAGTTTTTCATCAAAGTTCATCACATGGACTACCATCATGAAATTTTTCAGATTTTTCGAGCCAGCCGTTTAGCTTTTAGAGGAGGGGACGCCCTATTTTAACAAAAAATGCGCTATAAAGTTGAATATTTCGCAAACGGCTACCTAAACTAAAAAATCGTCTGACCAACCTCTAAATGTTTTTAAAAGACCTATCTTATGATATCCCACACTATGGGGTAGACGCGAGAAAAAAAAAATCATCCACACTTTAGGTTACGGCACTCTAAGGGTTTCGAAACGTGAACTACGGAGCCCTAAAAACGGTATTAGGAGACTGTCCTTATTTTTTTGAGAAATCCTCATTTATTCCCAATTTACAGAATTCGTAAAAAAAAAATACGGTCGGCAAGAAAATGTGCCATTTTCACAAAAACATTTTTTGATGCCAATCGATCCTGTTTCTTATAAGGATCAAACAACTCTAAAGGACCAACTGAGGTTTGAGTACTAGAAAAGTCAGAAATCGCAAAAACCTTTTCCCATACATTTCGTAAGAAATGAAATCCACCCCGTATAAGTATGCCAGTTTTCTTAAAACGTCTAAAAGTGTAGGTATTTCGTAAGAAATTTACTCACCTTATAGAAGAGACCAAGGGCCACCTTTTTCCGAGCAAATGGCGGTGGATATGGTGGTCGAACATCAGGATTAATTTCTTTCTCTAAGACGTGCAGAGCCGATTGTAAGGTATGGTTGCTAAATATGTCACGTCCAATCAAAAACTTCTCAGTGTCATAAGCGTGGGTAAATGATGGATTAATATTTCCGTACACAATGGACGCTTCTTCTACGAGATGTGTATGAGGGTGGAATTTCAAAAGAAAGCCTGAATTTATGTATGCCTGAGCGTTTTGTTCCCTCGGCGTAATCTAGAAGCAAATGTTCATGTTTAGATTTCTTTATTTGTTTCATAAGTGGCTTTAGATATAGGTAAGCTTTACATTGGAAAAAAATCTTAGTTTTTTGGTACTAGTTTTTTGGTAAACTGTAATAACAACTACGTTATGTTACTTGTATCTACAAGTAACATAACGTAGTTGTTATTACAGTTTATAGCCACACGATGTTATTAGTATTCTATACAAGTTTTATATTTGAAGCAAGTCTAAACTTTATATTTGTACGACTATCCAATATTCATAAATTAGTTATTATAAAACCAAACGCGTAGGTATGTTCAAAATATAAAAAATCGATCGAAATACAAAGACAGAATAAAATATAATTGCCAACATAAAGTATATTTTTTCCACGAATGTAACAATTAAATAAACTGTAACACATGAAATAAAATTTCCCACCTTATAAGTAACTAATTCATAGTGTCGCGATAGGGGTCGTAGTTTTATTTGTGTCATCACTTTTCCTCTTAGATTCGTAGTCAAAAACTCAGGTAATTTCATCTCTGTCTGCCTCATCTCACGGTCAACTAGAACACAAATATATTTTATTTTTGTATATTGTTCAAGTCAATTCGACATCGTTGCAGAGAGGCTAGAACTGCCCATATTTCGATGGAGTCGAAGGCTTTTTCGTAGTCCACAAATGCCATACACAGCGGCTAATTGTAGTCCTTGGACTTCTGTACAATTTGCCCAAGAGTATGGATGTGGTCTACGGTGCTGAAGCCTTTTCGATGTCGAATTTACTGGCGCTATATCGAAGTGTTGAGATATTTGTATAACGCTGCCACGATGACTGTCCAGATCCAGGACCAGAAAACCAGCCCCATCCAACTGATCAGGGGGGTGAGACAGGGGGATGTAATATCCCCAAAACTGTTTACAAATGCGTTGGAGGACGACTTCAAGACGCGGACTAGACTGGACAGGGTATCAACGTGAACGGCGAGTACATTTCACATCTTCGATTTGCCGATGACATCGTCATAATGGCAGAGACTCTGGAACAGCTAGACCAAAAGCTGTGACGGCCTTAATGGAGCCTCTCGGTGGCCTCGGCATGAATTTAGACAAGACGAAAGTCATACGTACAATTTGCACGTCTTGCCGAGATCAATCCACATCGAAGGGTCGCTTCTCGAAGTTGTGAAGGATTGTGTCTACCTGGGGCAAATAATCCAGCTCGGTAGACACAACTTTGAGGAAGAAGCTGACAGAAGGATTCAGTTGGGTTGGGCAACATTTGGAAAACTCCGTCACGTCTTCTCGTCGCCTAAACCACAGTGTTTGAAGACTAAAAACTTTGAAGGATAAAATCGTGAATGAAATTATCTGGAAAAGAACCGGAGTTACCGACATAGCTTGCAGAGTAAGCAAACTGAAGTCGTAGTGGGCTGGCCATGTTTGTCGAAGGACCGATGGCCGGTGGAGCAGACGAGTCCTGGAGTGGAGCCCGCGTATCGGCAAGCGTAGTGTGGGACGCCCCCCCAGCTAGATGGACGGATGACATAATGAAGGTTACTCGGACGGACTGGATGCGGAAGGCGGAGGACAGGGTGTTGTGGCGCAGCCTGGGAGAGGCGTATGTCCAGCAGTGGACTGCGATAGGCTGAGTTGATTGATATTGTTCAAGCGATTCTGTATTTACAACAAGAAATATAAACGTACCTAGAGTAACAGTAGCTCCGATACAATCCAATAAGAGGAATATATCTGATTGAAAACTTGGATCTGAATTTTTCAAAGCCAAATTACCAGCTAGCGTTCCGATCTGAAAACGAAAAAGAGATAGAAAAACTAATAAATAGTGTGCAAAAAAATATGATGTAAACTCAAACAAAGAAGAATGGGTAAGAGTGTACCCAAAAGTCAGGTGCGCGTGTATGACCAGAAGGCCAATCCTCGTAATTTAAAACGTTCAAAATCTAGTCGCAGTCTCATCTCGGCGACAAACAAATGTCAAAAACTTGTCCAAATGTAGAGAAATTTGAAGTGACTGAGATCAGACTGTGAACGTTCTTAAAATTACGAGAATTGCCCCCCAGATGTATGAATGTAAACGAAGCAACAGGAGCAGTCCATGTATGCAAAGAACTTTCCTATTCTTTTCTTTCATTATGTTATACGATTTATGAAATCAATTTAAGTTCCTCACATATCTTTCTTCTCCAAGAGAATTCAGGCATGCTGTATAAGAATTAATTCAACTACCCCATAAGGGTATAAAAGACTGACATAGTTCATAGTAATTTATTATATAATATTTATTATATAATAAAAGGTAATTTTGAATGTAACAAATAACGACAAAAAAATTGTCCTTTAAAATAACACGTAGGTTGTAGGTAGTAAAAAGGGATTCACTTAATTGAATACCGTTAAGAACTTCGTTAATTTTTTAAGTAATATTTTAAATTTAATAAAATATTTGAAATCATTTGTTTACTTACATTTCTCACAGGTATATGCGCCACGCGTTCCAAATGGTCATACAGTTTTTCTAAATACCAGAAATCGTCATTCGATTGCGATAATTCTTTGAATAAGTTCATAGTATCTGTCAAAGTCATGTTGGCTCCAAGGACCAAGTTAATGTCCAAGTAATGAGCAGCCAGTTCATTCACATCGCTTATGTCTATCAACAACTTTGGATAAGATAGTATTGGACGGACGCCTGAAATCAATTAAGGTATTAGTAGGACGGACTTAACAACTGTTAAAACTAAATATATAGAGATGTCATCAAATAAATTAAGTAGTCTTATAAGTTAACATAAATCTTAAATTACCTTTGGCAGTATTTCCAGCGACCAACATGTAAGACTCGTAACCAACATCGTTTAAAGCAGTAAATATTGATCTTATATCCCCAACAGAGTACCACAGCCTTCCATCAGCGAGAGATATTTTCTTAGGCAAATCTGGAGCACTCATATTATCTATATTTACTAAACACCAATTCTCATTTATCCCACAAGTGCCGCTACACGTTTTACCGGATTTAGGGCATATTTGCTCGGATATATCTTCAATATCCTTTATCTTCCTCAATGTATTTGGGTCTGGGTGATCGGCAAAAGATTTGAATGCTTCTAAAATGGGACGGTAGCCTGTACACCTACATAGGTTGCTACCCAAAGAGTTTTCTATTTCTCCTTCTGTTAGATGGCGCTCGCTGCCCTGTACGAGGCTGGAAATATTGGAATAGTGTACTACCATTACGATGTCGTTGTTTCAAGTCAAAAAGGATTAACAAAATTGAGCTGACTTGGTTTTACTGGCAAACCACAAAACGTTTTGAAAAAAAAACAACCTTATGACCAAACAAGCACTGTGATTAACCCGTTTAACCCCATGCGAATATTATTAATTGCAACACCGAAATTGTATTGTACTTTCTATGAAAATCTGTTGCAAAAAACACCGGATAAAAAATACACGCGCGTCAACATAGTAACTGTTAAAAACCGCGTCCGGCTAAGTACATTAGGTGGCTGACCCAACAGCCAACGAACAGATGATTTTCAGCTAATTAAATTACATACCTGTACATGCTCATCACAAATCCCGGGCTGCAGTAACCACACTGTGATCCAAAAAAATGGTTGAGTCGTTTCTGAATGATGTTGTAGCCAATCTTCCTGTTGCCGATGCCTTCGATAGTTGTTATGTCCCAGCCATCGCAGGACATGATGGCAACAAGACACTAAGGCAAAAAAGAAATAATAATAATTTATAACATAATATAATTTAATTACCTTACTTTTTATATTTTTGGAATATCACTATTAATGTACTAAGTTAACGTTTCATTTTGTCAAAACGCTTGTTTGGACTAGTCTTGTATTTTAAGCAATTAACCAACGTTACGGCAATCGTCTGAGGGACAAGGATCAAAATATTTGTGACTGTGGCAATTTTAAGACTGTTTTCTCTCTAACTAATCCAACATTTCATTTTCATGCACCGGGTAGATCGGTCCTTGGAGACGCGGCTTCAAGACCCATCTTATACTTATCTATTATATTATATTATCTATCTATATCTATATATAAATCAATTGCTGTTCGTTTGTCTCGCTAAAACTCGAGAACGGCTGGGCCGATTTGGATGAAATTTTGTGTGTATATTTCAACGGGTTCCTGGATGGTTCGAAAACACAATTGAATCCGGTAGGTGGTGCTGCTGTCGGTATATGATGACTCAACCGGGCAGGACGATGTCTGCCGGGTCCACTAGTAATATTATAAATTCTAAAGTTACTCTCTGTATGTTACCTTTTCACGCCTAAACCACTGCACAGATTTTGATAAAATTTGGCAAGGTGATAGTTGGTATTCTTGGAAGAAAAGAAGAAGAAAAGAAAAAGCGTTTATTTGTGGTGACAGCCTCCAAACAAATTTTACTTCTGCCAAACTGCAGAGCAGTTTGTTGGCAGATGTAGCTCCCTTAGACTATTTTATATTTTCTAAACAAAGGACAAAACAAAAAAAAAGGACAAAAAAAAGGACAAAGGGAAAAGGAAAAAGGACAAGGGAAAAGGACATAGACTACTTTTTGCTCCGGTTGCACGTTCCCGTGGGATAATTTCGACGACACACACGAAGACATCCACGCGGGTGAAGCCGCGGGCTGAAGCTAGTAATGGTATAAGATTATTTTTGTTTCCTTACAGAATTAACAGAGAACGAGATGATCTCTTGTGTGCCAGGCGTGTGAGTTCGCACATTGACCACGCACGCTCCGCAGCCGCCCTCGCGACACATGTACTTAGTACCCCGCAGCTCTGCATACCGACGGATGTACTCGTTTAATGTCAGGTCCACTGTGAACTCGGAACCCGCTGAAAATAAAAACCACCAGCCACATAGAAAAAAAATATTAGCAAAAGGTCTTGAAACAAATTTTTGCAAAGAACATTGTTTTTTAATAGAAACAGACTTTTGACTTTACAAAATATGTCAAGGAAAAGAAAGTAAAAAAGATAAGTGTTACGCTATTGCTATATATTTTTTTTAACTATAAAATATAAAGTATAATACGTGATTTCTTATCTTTTTTACTTTCTTTTCCTTATATTAGTTTTCTTTTCCGTATAGTTGCAGGTAACGAGACACAGCATGAGAAAAAAACAACGCATATTGTTGTACACCAAAATAAAAAAGAACATATTACCGCTATAATTTCTCCCGTTTATCGTGAACTTCACCCGATCCATAATCTTCGATTTATCCATTATTATGATATAAAACTAAATCGCCATCCATGAATAAATAAAATATGTCTGAACACTTGACTAACAAACTGGCTTGTGCCGACTAAAGTGAATTAATTAAAACACACATTATTATTCTAACTAATATTAAATTGGTCGAATATCCGTGAACAGGAATCAATGCAATTAATAGGTGCATATTTTTGTTTTACATTATAATTTACACATTTGAGCATGCACTCATTTGTATCGATAACGCAACATCGATTCACCCGGTAATCGATATGTTGCAATAATCGCGGTTCCGGGACGTGTAATACTAGTGTTGACCGAAATAATTTACTGCCGGAAGGCTGGAATGCACGTTGTTTTACGATGGGCATAACTTGTCTGTCTGTCTGTTTGTTTGTAATTTCTTAACGTCAAATCTGTTTCAGTCAAATATCACAAATAGTGAAACTCTTTGCCAGCGTCTGTGTTCCCTTCCACATTTAACCCGTCTCCCTTCAAAGCAAGAGTGAAGAGGCATCTTCTGGGCACGCTCGTTCCAACATAGACCTCATCCATCGCTTTCCATCAGGAAAAAAAGGTCAAAGTCACATCATTTATTTCAAGTAAGCATAAAAAGGCACTTTTGAACGTCTTCACAAAAAATTTAATTGATTCTTGTTGCGAAGGGGCCGAGCTAAATATAATTTAATAAATTATATTTTTTAACCGACTTCTAAAAAAGGAGGAGGTTCTCAATTCGGATGCTTGTATTTTTTTATGTTTATTCGCAAAAGACTCCATCGCTTGCCAACCAATTTGAAAAATTCTTTTTTTGTTGGAAAGGGTATTATACTTCCCAAATGGTCCCATTGAAATTTCGACAAGATCTGATGATCAGTTTCGGAGACAGACAACGGAACCCTTCAATAAATGCCAGCAAATCAACGGCTATTGCTGCTATCGCTTATGTATGTATTGTTTACGCAATCACACAACATAACGTCACGCCTATACCCTCTAAAGGGGTACGCAGATGTGTTCAGTATACCACGGTACACCCTCATTTCTGTCAAGGTTGTTGTTGGGGTAGGTACCTCTAATCTTGTAAGTATATACGAATTTGTGTGGGGTAGGTAGGTACAACTAAAAAGTGAAAAAAAAAAGTTTTTTACAAAAAACAAACAACCGGCTTCCAAAAACAAACACTACAAAGAGAAAAATAACTTTAATTTCGGAAGTCGGTGTCAAAAAACAAAAATGCAGAACCAGCGACACCGACTTAAAGTTATTTTTCTCTTTGTAGCGTTTTTTATTGGAAGTCGGTTGTTTTTTTTTTGTGATCGTACTCTTAGGTTTTCTGACATATTATCTACTAGCTGCGCCCCGCGATTTCACCCGCATAAGTTTCGATCCCGTAGGAATATCGGGATAAAAAGTAGTCTATGTGTTAATCCTGGTTATAAACTATCTGTGTGCCAAATTTCATCCAAATCCGTTCCGTAATTTTGGCGTGAAAGCGTAACAAACATCCATCCATCCATACAAACTTTCGCGTTTATAATATTAGTAGGATATCTAATATCAATATCTAAAGCTAACAAGTTTATTGGAACGCGCTATCTCTGAAACCACCGGTCGATTTGAAAAAATCTTTTCTCCTTTGATATCCCAATTCTTGAGGAAGGTTTTTGACATCACGCTATCACTCTTAGGGGGCGTGCAATAAGAAATAAAGTCAAGATAGAATGCTAAGCGAAAACCAAGCGATTGCGCGGGCAGGTGATGCGATGCGACAGGGTAGGTCGGAGGAACAAGAAATTTCACGCGGACGAAGTCGCAGGCACAGAATCGCGTTATGGTATCGTATAAGCGGCCGCGTTTTTATGTGTGTGTAAAAGGGCATTTACAGTGCGGCTTCACACAGGCCGCGTTTTAAAATGCGTGTCCCACACATGCCGATTTCCGAGAAAGCCTGTGTAAATATAATACTTAATTCTTTGTAACGTTATTAGTGCCTACCTTAAGGAAAAAGTGTTTTTTAATAATCATTGGGATTCAATTTAAACTCTAATAATCCCTGTTATCCAGAGCTAACATAAATAAAATGGAAAGGAATAATAAAATATACCAAAGTTAAGTGAGATATTTCAGCTTTACTCAGCTCTCCAATTGCGAGTCAGTTTAATTAATTCATCTGAAGTTAAGGCGTTTCTTTTATTGTGTTCCCGCCACTTAGCAACGCGAACATTGGAAATACATTTATTAATTAAAAACTGTATTTAAAATCGTGCCAGCCGCCCTGTAAAATAAAAATGTGAGTTCGTTTACATGTTTCGTTATTTTCAATTTCGATGCGGATCTCTACTTAATTGCTTAGTAATTTAAGTAAAAAAACACTTCGGTTTCGCGATTATGTGTTACTAGCTTCTGCCCGCGGCTTCGCCCGCGTGGTTGTCGGAAATGATCCCACGAGAACATTATTGTTTACTTTCGATCCTAGGTATAAATACTGAGTTTTGAGTAAATCGGACTTTTCTTCCATACAAACTTTGAAACCCCCCAATCCCCTTTTAGGGGGGAGTTTAGAAAAACAAGAAAATTAATAAGATTTTTGAAATAAACCTTGTCATTCCCTTTTACCACGACAGGCTTTTTAAAAAATAAAAAGCGTTTGTTACATTTCCATTGTATGACTGAAAGATTGTTTATACCCATTTTCGAGTTAATGTAAGCAAGCAGTAAAATCCACCCCTTAAAATTTATTACCCTTTTCTACCCCGGTAAGAGACAATTTTTGAAAAACCCTTAAAACACATACTTTTATTTTTTTGTTTTTAGTATTAGTACCGAGTTAATCCGTCCGAGCAGTTTAAATTTTTTTCTTACCTATTAACTTTTTCACCCCCTAAATCCTCTGTGAGGAGTTTTTTTTAAACTAAAAGTGACCATCTGTATTAATTACTGAGGCAAATATTGCCAAGTATCAAGTTTATTAACCAAAGGTAAAAGATTTTTCATATAAATTGTATCCCCGCTTTTCTCTCCCACAAGGGTGGAATTTTGAAAACTTGTTTGGGATTTATTCATAACTTGACTCAAAGATTAGTTATACCAATTTTCGAGTAAATCAAGCCACGCATTATAATCCTCTCCTGTAAAATTAACTACCCCTTTTCACCCCGTTAGGGGTAAATTTTCGAAAAACCCTAATACATGTTATTCTTTATTTTTTGTCTTAAGTATAAACACTGAGTTTCGAGTTAATCGGAACGTGCGTTCAAATTCTTCCACACAAACTTTAACACCCTTATATCCCCCTTTGAGGGGTAGTTTTGAAAAACTTATAATGATATACTTTATTACTTACGTACGCAAGTATTCTTGCCAATTTTCAAGTATATTAACCTACAGAATAAGATTTTTCATATAAACTGTACCCCCGCTTTTCATCCCCACAGGGGTGGAATTTTGATAAATCGTTTGGGATGTGTTCATAACTTGACTTAAAGATTATTTATACCAATTTTCGAGTTAATCAAGCCACGCTGTAAAATCCTCTCCTGTAAAATTGACTACCCCTTCTCAGCCCGTCATGGGTAGATTTCCGAAAAACTCTGATACACAATCATTCTTTACTTTCAATTTTAGGTATAAATACTGAGTTTCGAGTAAATCGGACTGCGCGCTAAAATTCTTCCATACAAACTTTGAAACCCCCCAATCCCTTGTTAAAGGGTAGTTTAGAAGAAGAAAACTGGCAATCTTCATAATTTATTTAGATAAGTATTCGTGTCAAGTTTCAAGTTTATTAACTCAAGGAATAAGATTTTTCATACAAACGAATTCCCCCCATTTAACCCTCTTAGGGGTAGAATTTCGAAAAAATCTTTTCTTACTGGATGCCTAATTTTGATGAAGAATACACCCTCCAAATTTCATGTCTCTAGGACCAGCGGTTTAGGCTATGCGTTGATGTATCAGTTAGTCAGTCAGGACTTTGAATTTTATATATATAGATTTATTAGGTGCGGTGAAGAAACCCAGTGGTTATGACGTAGAAAAGGCGTCAAAGTGCGATCCGGACCAGCACACGAAGGGTTGCGTACCACCATACAATATTTAACACTACTACATATTATTATATATTTAAAACGCGTTCTTGTATGGTTATAACAAAACTAAAATTAAAGGGACTCCCCCCTTTTCCCCGTGATTTATTATTTGTTGTTATAGTAGTACACACTCTGAAATTTTGAAATGTCTATCTATTTCGGTTCAAACGATACAGTCCTGTAACAAACAGACGGTCGGACAGCAGAGCCTTAGTAATAGGGTCCTGTTGGCACCCCTTTTTTTTTTGAGGATGGGAAATCATCAAATGTCTCCTCCCGCTCTGGGTGGAGCAGGAGGGAGTGTCAGACTCTTACTGACTAAAACCCACCCGTGTTCCTTCCTTAGCCCTTTATGTTCCAGGGCAGCGGTAAACCTTTCGGATGATCCCGCTACCCTGGCAGGCTTCGGCCCTATGGGGCCCCGTCGCTTATTCTGAAATCTCTTTGAGGCGCGCGTGGAACACGTACACGCCGTCCGGCACGGGCCTAGTCCTGATCGGACGGAGAGCTACCCATTACTCTCCGCCCGCAGGCCCGCGCCTACGGTTGCCGGGAGTCGTCACGCGGCTCCCGACGCCCGGAGCGTCTCCCGCGGCGGCTGAGGCGTGAGGTTCGCAAGGTGCGTTCCCTCGTCCACCCCGCCACCTCCTTCGCTAGCATGACTGCTTCGCAGAAGGAGGTGACTGCCTCCCACTCCCTCTCGCCCCGGACCATGGCTTGAACCAGGGCCGGACGCGAGAGGTCGCCGCCGCTGCCGACCGCCTCTACGAGGACACGCGGCGGTGCTCTGCCCAAGCAGGGCAGGCCACCGTATGCTCCACCGTGTTCTCTGGGCGATCCTGACAGTGGTGACACCCGGGCGTCTCCTCCCGCCTGATGATGTGCTGTGTGCTGTGTGATGTGTGCTTAGAGTGAGCTGTCAATAGTGGCAATCCCTTAGCATTAGTTGGAATGACAGCTCACTCCACGCTCACTTCACCTAAGTTTTCACGGTGAGATGGTTACAGAATCGCACTGCTGTAGACCATTTTTTATTTTATCAAATACACGGTACTTGTTAACAGGCCTATGCTGTCCTCCCTTAACTACTGTAATTTGAAAACATTGTAAAAGCCAATTATTTTTAAAAGAGTAACCTTGGAGTTTCTTGCCGGCTCTTCTCCATACGAAACGACCAATTGGAACCGTGCACCGTTCATAAGTGTCCATGTTGGTTTATGTGAAATAAAAAAATCGATTTTGAATGAACTACTCGCTAGCCAGTGCCAGTTGAAATACAATGCTTGTCATTGTATATGCACACAGGTAAACTACTACTTTTTGAGGTTGTTCGCTCCCAACATAGTTTAGTTTATTCACCGATATTTCCAGAAAAAGATACCCAGAATTAGTGTTACGCTACGGTTTCCTAGAAGAGCAGTGGCGCACCATAGCGTCCGCAATTTACCAACGAATAACGTCACTGAAACGTTATTTATGGAAGTGGTGTGTTTTCTTAGAGAGCGTTTTTTGTCACCTCAAACTAAAAGCATTTATTTGAAATAAACCAATTACAGGCACTTTTGAATTAACGGTTGGTCAGTCAGAAAGACACGCTAACAAAGCTAGTTGCCCATTCCAAAGCGTACGTCCGTGGAGTTTCTTGCCCGTTCTTCTACATAGGCAGAAGAACGGGCAAGAAACTCTACGGATACTCTTTTAAATCATAAAATTGTTACAAAATATTGGTTACATCCCTCATATTGAAATTATACATGTGAGAACGATTAAGACGTGCACGTTAAAAACGTCTGTTAAAAAAAACATAAAAACAATTCAGAAATTAAAATAAGCCATGGCAGCTAAGAGATCACCATTCCATTCCCTTCTGACGTAAAGTCAAACCATCATTTTCATCACAGCCGTCACTATAACCATTATTTTATTTTATTTATTAGTTCCCATACAATTGTTTACAACGATTCTATGCTAAATGTAACATGCGAAAGTGTGTGTGCAACAATCACTTACAGGCAAACTCCGCTCACTCAACTCAAACTCAACTCAAACTGCAATGCATAAAGAAGTTGTATGTACAAAAAAAAAACTAGTTTAATTTTAAGTAACTTAAGTAGGTATCTAAAAGTGTAGATGATGACAATAATTATATAATTTAAAAATGGTAAAAATGTAAAAAAGTTAGGTGCTTACTATTTTATCTAAATTCTAAACACACATTTATTTAGGAAGGTATTTAAGAAGTTTGGCTTTCAATTTGCCCAAAATTATTGCGGCGGCCACCGCTCTTCTTTGTGCAGTTTCATACCTTGCTTAAACAAAATCTCTAGTATCTATCTATCTATCTAGTTCCGTGAACCAGTTCTACCTGCTAAATAATCTAGCATACATTAGTCATACTGGTACACACGTACAATAGAAGCCAGATTCTAACACACATCGAATCCTCGGAGTAGCTACCGACAGTGAATATTAACAGAAGGATTATCTCGTCGGAAGTGGGCTCGGCGCGCTCACACTAATATCTCAACTACGTGTTTACACTGGGATACGCGAATTAGACGGTATTATATCTGTTACCATGGTGATTAGAAGGCTCACTACATCTTCGATGGTAAGCCTGCTTCGCCGCGTATTAATAAAGTTATGAATATTTAAGTTGCAATATTGGTAACATTGTGTAGGGCTGTAATTTAAGTTATAAGTTCCGAGACTGGTTTATTACAGATTCTGTCTGTTACACGTGCTGTTGAAAATAAATTGTGGGTTTATTGTGCTCTGACACGTGTAAATAAAGTGTACATTTTCTTAAGAAAAACGAGTGAGGTAAAGTAATAAACAAGTACAACACGGCTACACGTCAAGCTATACAAAACCAGTTTGTCTTGGCCTCACTTTGTATGATATTTTCTCACAATGAACGGTCAGCTAATACTGGTTTTGCATAGCTTGATGTGTAGCCGTGTGTACCTGTGGTATTATAGAGACAACCGCGAGTAGTCTAAAAATAACTTGCCAGGTAAGTAACCTTTTTTCACCCTTATCTAAAATATTTTCTCTACTGTTGATACACTACATCTTCTTTGCAAAATAATACTTCAACAGTAAATTCATTTTTGTCAAGGACATGTAATATCAAAGTCATGAATGCCATAAACGCGTCGTTACCAGTAGTAGTGGTCGGATTCAGCAAGACACCAGAGATTTAACTAGTAATTGCTCTGTTGAATATTCAAAGCCGTATGCCTGATGATCGCCAGACGCGGTTACACACCCTTGATTAGTACATCTAAGTACCTACTACGTTTCGCACTATTCTGTTTACCTTTATATACATACTTGCCTATTCTTTTAAGGCCGAATTCCACTAAAATTTTATACCTAGAATTAGTCTTATCCTGATTTAAAAAAAATAATTTTTGATAGTTTTTCCATACTAAAACTTTCAGACGTCAAGTAGAAGATATCTGACTTTGGTAAAATCAGCTCTAATAACTACCTATTATAACTTTTGTGCTACTTTTTAACCTACTTCAAAAAAGAAGGAGGTTGTATGTTCGTCTGTATGTTTTTTTAATGTATATTCAACGATATTTTCGTTAATTATTGTGGATCGATAATGAAAATTCTTTTTCATTTGGTAGAGTAATATATAAATTTTAATGACTATGCTGATTTTTTAATCGTATAATAACTTTTGTCTGAAGAATAAATATGGCGGTTTGACATATTTTCCATACAAAAGTTGTCAAACCGAAATATTTATTCCTCAGAGAAAAGTTATCTGATTATTGAAAAATCAGACCTTACTGTACAAAAGCTATCTTTCTATCTGCTGCTAAGCTGACAAATGCGTGCAGTGACTGGGCAGGTCCACTCAATCTGTGTGGTTCTTTCCTCAAAATATCATCTTAGAAATCGATCTACATGGTCTTCACATGATCTGACCAAGATTATTTATTATTATATATTTATTTTTTTAAAAAGACGTTGCTCCACACTAGGAATTTCTCCTGTGTCGTGGGTGCGTTTACAAACATTTAAACTCACATACACAAACAGCCAGACCCGGAACAACTGCTTACAGGTCATACAAATATTTGTTCCGTGTGGGAATCAAATTCGCGACACGCAGCGCAGCAGTCAATCGCTTAACCACTGCGCCAACCGTGTCGTGCCGTGTCGTGTCGTGCCGTGTCGAGCCGTGTCGTGTCGTGCCGTATCGTGTCGTGCCGTGTCGTGTCGTGCCGTGTTGTGTAGATGAGACTGTGACCTCTGAGTTTGTTCCGGCCTTTCTTCTCAGAGTAGTCAGATAGGAAACGCCGACCTCATCTAGCTTTAAAAATATAATTGACGTGAAACGTGTTTGTGCAAACCTACTCACAGAAATAAAATCATTTATCAAAACGAAATTCATATTCCTCCGATAAAAGTTATTTGAAGATTGAAAAATCAGCTTTAATTTACATTTTTTTTTTTTTTTGATAGGCTCTTCTCTTGGTCGCGTACTTCATTACTGAAGGTCCCTGAAAGAATTTCGTGGCCTTTATTTATGATGTATTTGATAGGTCACACCTGAAAATTGAGGTAAGCCTTTAAAAGAGTTTTTTGGTTTGTTAACTGCGACTTTACGATAAAAATACTAAGACTGCTACCCAGAAAACGAACATAGGTCAGTTGCAAAGACTTTTCACAGGTTAATTGAAAACTTTTCACGTGGTAGACTCGTGGTCTGCGGTAGTTTTTCTATAGCTCAGTACTAGAAGTTTGTACCACTATGCGGCCATTTTTCAAGGAAATAAATCACTGAACCGACTTCGTAGAAGCTTTGACTAGGGATTTTTTTTTTCAATATAATTTTAAATTGTAATGTAGGTAAAAGCTGTCATGCTAAGTTAAATGATTTTCCTTAAGAAAACTAGTAACAGTATTCTTCTGCAGTTACTCGTTATAACTTTTTATGACGACATTACACGGTTTCGTCAAAACCCTGAAAGGTGGAAAGGGTATCCTCTGAAAAATAATATGTACGAAGTCTAAAAGGAGTATTTTTCACTAAACAAGATACAATTTTCCGGCTTTTAAAACTTACGCGTGGCTATTCGTAAATAGAATAGCGTGGGCTGATCGGCTCATAAAATAATGCCCACAACTTACTGTTGTATCTAACCAATGAAAGAAATGGAACTATTTATAAACAACTTACGTACATAGAAAAAATTCTTCTTTCACAGTTATCTGCTGCTCCAACGGCAGTATCTCCACTTGAGGCAATAAGTTTCCAGCTGTCTTCAGCCCAGCTTGATTACTTGTAATCTTCGCCACAAAACTATCTTGATTCAGAGAATAAGTTGTTAAACTACGTGCTACAGTAACTCCCGAGTCTGTGCACGTAATTAATTAGATGATGTGCCGGTATATTCTTAATACCTTCGATCTTCAGGGAGCTACGTGGTGGAGCATACTTGCTTCTTAATAAACAACGTAGCTCGATTAACTGGCTGAAAAACTTAGCGTGATTGTTCAATCGTGAAGATCGGCATCGCAGCGGGCAAAAATACTTTAAAAAACTGTATAGAGAGGTGACTGTTTTCATAGGATACACCTTTTAGAAGTTATAAGTCAAAAACTGAAAGAAGTTCGGAAATTTCAAGGTTTTTCGAGCACCGTGCAGTTTGCACAGGTTTTTCGAAGCTGCAAACTTGGTTTTACACTATTGGTATCTAAAAAATCAGTACATACATTGTATTTTTTTGCGACCTAACGCACTTTTTGTGTCTTTGGTGACTGGCGTATAAAGCGTTTTCACTCATCCGCATAATGCTGAGCGCGTGTAATGCACTCGCAAACACCACGCGTCCTGCAAGCGTGTGGCATGCATGGCAGGAAAAGTATATGCCGGCCAGTTAAGCAAACGGACACAAATCTGCATAATATTACGAAAAAGGCCCTAAAGATCGGCAGAAGGACCTCTGCCGCGTGGGTAGCGGGATCGTCCGAAAGGGTTACCGCTGCTCTGGAACATAAAGGGCTAAGGAAGGAACACGGGTGGGTTTTAGTCAGTAAGAGTCTGACACTCACTCCTGCTCCACCCAGAGCGGGAGGAGTCATTTGATGATTTACCAACCTCAAAAAAAAAAAAAAAGGACCTATGCCGCGGGCGCCAGAGACTGCGGCGCTTTTTTCTACTACGTAGTCTGCAAATCAATGCATGGCCTTTATCAATCAGCAAACTCCACAGCAATTACCATCTTTTACAAAAGCACCGAGCGAAAGCAAAACATTTGTTTATCCTACCACGACCACGATAAATAACAATAAATAAACATCAAATACAGCAGTAGAACATCCTGGTTACTTGTGTATTCAGATCACAGAGCGGGCCCGGGATACACAACGGTATTCAATTTACACAAAGTAGAGGAAATCGCAAGGCTGTACTAATTACCGAACACCGTGTTTTTCCGCTCACTTACAGTAATTGCTTACCTAAATGTTACCTAATAAACATTTGTTCAAATTATAAGAAACGGTACTTTATGGTCGAATGCGTATTCCACATTTTTTGTGCTTCTGTAGTTATTTTTAGAGTCATTCTTTTAGACTTTTATCACTTACTTATTTTAATATTGCGTAGGTGGTAATAAAACACAAAGGTACTTTCTTATTCACATCAATTTTGAAGTTCAATACGTAGCACTATGTAGGTATCTTTAGATAACATATAGAGAATTGCCCTTTTCTCCCAAACCGCTAACTGTTGGAACTCCTTAGACAATTTTCCGTCCGTTTGCAACAGATCGTAACATTATAAGAACAATTCCATAAGTTACTTTGCCCCTTACAAACGGAAGGTTAATTCGACCACAGAATTACTCAACTGGATTAAAAACTCCAAATATTTTGCGCGGCTGTAACTTTTATGTCTTCTTCCAAAGTTACGCAAGTACTTACGTAGGCTGGTAACAAAGATACCTCCGTGTCACTGGATAAACTTATATTACAAGAGTGTTGGAGGCTCTTGTAAGGAATTCCTCGCTTGGTTGCCTTCCCAAGTTTGATGCTCTCAACTAAATTAGGGTACGTTATTGTTCATAACATCAATATATGAGCAATATAGTAAGTTATCTTGCGTAGTTTTATACAAAATCCGGAAGATATAGTGTGTGTAGATAGTTTACATGTTCTTCAAGAACTTGGAGTACCTCATCAAACACCTTTTGTATTCATTTATAAAAAAAGATTTTGACATTCAAGTAAGTCCTGAAAATTAATTACCCCTATTTTGTAGTGGGTTAAAATCGCGTGTTTTTTTTATTGGGCATGCTAAATAGGACCACAGTTTATCAGTTGAAAATAATTGACTTCTTAAATCTTTACTTCGCCTAATTGAAAGAGTTCGCCACAAACAAACTATAGTCCTAAGAGCTTGATTAAATGTTTGAGGTAAGTAGTAATCTACTCCACAACAATGCAATTTATACCAAAAGGCAAATTACATAGAAATACCCTCACAAAACCCGAATTGGGTTTTTCTTTTAGTTACAGCCCGGGATTGCAGTAAATGGCGATTGGTTATCGACCCTCCATGGCATTAAGACTGTCCCAACGCTAATGTCCCAATATCTACTAGGGTATTGTCCAACAGTATTCAAGTACGAGCTGAAAGCATACAGATGCAAATACTTTTTAGTGATTTACCTAATTCTGCCTTAATTATTTATTTAAAATTATACAACACAAAAAAAGCTTTTGAAAATGTGTCGAGATAATGTCATCTTTTTACTATCCACTGCAAAACATGAATGCCTTTCGTCGTTCTAAATACAGTATCTACCAGTATCTGGAATACTGTAACTTAAAAATGGTTTACATGAAAACAAATTGTGAAAACTTAAAACTGCATGTAATCATTACGCTCGTAGGTCGACAATTTTTAATATAAATAAACTAAGTTGGTATATTTATTTCTACTTCTTTGGATCCTTTTTAGCAGGCTTCGCCACTACAGGCGCTTTCTTTTTTTTAACTGCCCTTTTCTTTCCTTCTTTTTCAGGAATTGCTTCATCTATGGAGTCGAGCTTGGGCTCTTCAAACTTGAACGCTGGAAACGCAGTCATGTCGACCCCTTTGCCACCTGCATAATTCTTATCGAGTTTGTCATATTCTCTCTTCAGTTCGTTTAACACTGATTGGCTGGGATCCACAAAATCGTCATTAGGGCTCTTAGTCCTGTACTCTTTTAATTTGTCAAGAAATAGCTGCTGAACAGGGTCGATAGCCGTTCCTTTGTTCCTAGTGAAAATTGTGGACGCCAGCGGCCCCCTTAAACCGCACACAAGTTTATAAGTCAACATATTTCTGAATTCTTGATGAAATTAAATTATTATTTAAACTTCTACATTGTTTAGAAGTGGTTTAGAACCTTTTGACAATAATGACGTGGGATATGACAGTAGAATGTCAGTGATTGATATTCACGTAGAAATAAAAAAAAAAAACTCTATGAAATTATGTTGGCACCAAGGCTGCACCATAGATTTGCTGATTATAAAGTCCATTCTAGACGAGCACGACAGCCTAAATTAGTAGCCTACGTCACGACTTGTACCTCACGCCCTGCCTATTTAGCCAATCAGGACACCTGACACTAATCTAGTACATTATGCGCCACACAGCGTGGTTGACAGTTGACCTCCTAGATTTCCATGCGGACTTCATGATGCCTGTCTGGCAACATATATTAAAATATCTCGAGTTTGGTCGTAGGGTCGTAGGAAATATTGGTCGAAGCTAGTTAACTTAGCGCACACGGTAATTTACTAGCACTTCATTTTAAGTGCTTGTCAATTAGCAGATGCAGGATAATTATTATTTAAACAATTATTAGCATAATCAGCTTATAATGTTCCCACTGCTGGGACACAGGCCCCTTTTCTGTGAGAGGAAGTGGGCCGTAATCCACCACGCGGGCCGTGCGGGTTGGTATATAACAATTATTACTTAACTAAGTAGCTACTAGTGCAATATTCAACATAGTGTTAGGAAGATAGTAAAACAGTCATAGGTACCTACCTACATAAGGATCTACTCCTTTCACAAAAGACCATACTCAAGTACGTGCAGTATAGCTCCGACACTAAAAAAGAACAGAATAGTAAAGAATCTTTTTTTTAATTCTTATTTCATTTTCTTTCACAAAAAGCCACAGTTCATAAAATTCATTAAATTAAGAAGAAAAATAAGACAAGGCGACCAGCCTCATATTCGTAGCTACTGTACCTACTACTGTAGCCGTGAAAGCCTTATGATCTAGTGCGGCTAGATACGGGCTAATTAGTTGAATTAACCGCACATTCCCGACAAAGCTTTTAACCGAACAGCGCCGACCCACTCCCGGCGCCTTGGTTTTTTGAATAAATTCAGACTTTTATGAAATAGACTGATAGAATAATAAAATGGCATGTATTTAAACCTCTAATAATTCCCATTTTGCGCTCCTAAAACTATTATAGAAAACTCTAATAGTCCCTACGCCCCTTTTTGTATACTTCAAATAATTTATATTTTGGGGTCCTAAAATTTTAAATAGCTAAGTAACTGCGACCAGTTTGGATGTAGCCCTCGCCGGCCATTACCTACCTTAATGGTTTCATTAATTTTAAAAAAAGTGTCCATCATTCGTAGCTAAATAAGTTTTCAAAGGATCAGTAAAATATTTCACAAAAAAACCGTGTCAGTGTTATTATAGTCGCGTTAAAAATAATTTAGTTGCTGCCAGTGCCAATAATTTTTAATCTCTATTACTCAAAGGCTTGCAAACAAATGTATGTATATACATACAGTGCTTTCATATTTATTTAAACTTTGACAGCTGCAACTCAAACGCAATCTTATTAACAACAATAAAGATTGCTATGATTTTGACAGACTTGACAGTCGCAGCAACCCAACCGCAACCTTATTGTCATGGGTTAAAGATCACTGTAATATTGACAATAATGCAAAATCTGAGTAAGTAAAATAACTGTGAATGGACTGTACCATCGATGCATCGAGGTTGGAGATTGTCATTGTCACCGGGGGTTAGGTACAGACGCCAGCACATCAAGCTACCCGAAACTGTCAAATTTTCCCAATCAATCTTGAACCTAATGCCTCGGCGATAAAGTTGAAAATCTATTAAAGAAATTTGTCAAATTTTAGTAGCTTGATGTGCTGGCATCTTTACAACTAACCTCGCTTTTGTAACGTAAACCTAAATAAGCTCTCGTTGCGAAATTAAAAATTTTATCTCGAAATTCATTTGTGCGTACACTGAAGAAGTGATACGTTGTATTTTGTTCAATAATGCGAAATATTTTTGATAAAAGAAAATACTTTCTTGTGTATTCAAAACTTTCAAGAAGTATCGAAAGTACCCACATAAAAGTAACAAAGTTTGTTAGTTAGCAAATAGGCAAACATATTTGTCCAAATATACAGTTTTCAAACAAAATAAAACAGTATTTTAGCAAAAGAATCTAATCGTGATAATTGAATAAATCTGTGAGGAACATTCCGAAAACGTTTCATCGTTCAGTTGTCCTAAGACAGATTCTCACAAAAATATCAAGATCCAAGTAACTTTTTGAAATATGATTTACTAACAGAAAGAGAAAAGTAATTCGGGATATATTTAATTATTCAGCAGAACGGATTGTTTCCTGCGGCGAAGACCCCAGAATTGCTCCGTTTTGGACCAAACCTACGTGTACGCACACTACGCAATCAGATATACCGATCCCGACGCTGAATGTACCTCGTTTACTTATTCCAAAGATAATATTATTGTGTTAGATACTATACTTGCTACACATTGTCCTAATCTATGTCGTTGATCAAATATAAAAAAATCGTTTTGAGTTTTGGAAATGAAATCAAACAAGTTATAATATGACTGAATTAAGTAAGAATTTAATAAAAGCGTATGTAAAAGCCATCCGCCCTTTACAAATTCATGTTTAAAATACTAATAAAGTACGTTAAATAATAATATTAACGTAAATATGGGGCCTACTTGCAAACTTAATATTTTATTTAAATAAAAATTTACGTAATCATCTCAGCAATTATGAATTACGCCGTTGAATATTAAAAACTACACGACTTTACAACAATGATGGCGAAATGGGTCAGCCGTATTACGAGCAACTGAAGCATACTGTAACTTCGGGCCCTGAACAGGGAAAGTCAATTCCAACTGGCAACTTTTTTCAGAGAGCTTAAGCCAAGCGGCATTGAGTCGACCTTTTCTATTGATTTTTAACTCCGCCGTACCTCATTGTTTTTCTTGTGATTGTCTTGAAACGTTAAACAAAGAATTTCGAATGCACACTGCTCCACAAATTAGTGTTTGTATAGAGAGGTCAGTTTTGTATTCTATCTGTGTTGCGCTGACTAGTTGGGCGCTCCACCTAAAACAAAAGATGTAATAAAGTTTAGTGAACCGCAAATTGCGCGGAAGGCAACGAAGCGCGAGATTCCCTAACAAGAGCGGCTCCACACTCGGGGAACAAAACTTTATTCTTTGACACAGGAAGTCTCTCTATTCCTATTGCTTACCTGCGGAATTTTTCAAGAAGTTGTTAAAAACCACTAACACGCGAGTTGTTATCTCATTTCTTATTCATTTTCTAGTTTAAGTTATTAATTAATTAAATCGTGCCCCAGGAGCGCTGTAGATAGAAAACAGATTCACATTGTTATAAATTGCAATTTACATAAAATCTTTAATCTTTCCTGAATTTTCAGTGAACCGGATAAATGAAGTAATTTAGTAATATGTTTGTGTGTGCCCACCTTTACTCCTGCAGCTGGCTGTGTAACGCGAAGAGTCCAATTTCTTGTTACAAAATCTATTTGATGTTTGCTCATACATGTGTATTACATTAAGAGGTTTTTCTTAGATACTTTTGTGTGTTAAAAATGCTCTTTACTTTGTTTCAGAAACTTCTGTGAGCTCTACTCGAGTAAATAATGTATGATGTATAAAAGCTTGTTAAGGTAACCATTGGCTAGTTATATTATGTAATGTATTAAGATATTCGACACTCTCAAGTTCATTTGTGTTCAGAAATACTGTTTTACGCCAAATAAATATTGATTAATAGATGTTGCCCGCGACTTCATGCGCGATCCAATATGAAAAGTAGCCTTACCCAGGTCGTAATTTATCTATCTATCTATATATATGATTTTTGGTACATTGAAACCCAAATAGCAGCCACGGGGTTAATTGTAGATCTACATAATATGTTGTAATAGTTAAAACATGTTCGGGATCTTATATTTAAATGTTATGCTTAAAACACATTTTTATAAAAACATGATTTTTGGCATTTTCAATCTCAAATAGCAGCCGGTGGTTAGTTGTAGACTTTCTCTGTAATAAAAAATGCTCAAGATGCCACCGTTCAGACAACACTGTCAATTTAGCTTGTTTGTAGTTGAGTTACAACCAGCACCCTAATTGAGTAAACCACAAACTGAATCATTTTGAAGGATATTGCTAACCCATTGCTGTTCGAAATGCATGTACGAGTATGTTCGAAAAATTTGTCTGCCCAACAACGAAAATAAAATGTAATCTATTCCTACCTACGCAATTACCCCGCTGGAAGATTATTTTGATATGTTTGCTTTTTCGCAGTAAGTTCTTACAGTTAATATGTTATAAGTACTTATATTTAATTTGGAGCCATTATTTAGCTTACTTATTATCATGCCAACATTATTTCAAGGACTTCGTTTTACGAACACTTTTATCAGACTATGAATGCTTTGACTTGCATATTCCCTGTAATCCAACCAGCCGGTAGATTCTGTAAAAATCTCACCGTGAAAACTCAAGTGAAGTTAGCTTGATGTGAGTTGTCAGTAGTGTCAATCCCTTGCATTATTTGGAACGACAGCTCACTCCACGCTCACTTCACCTAAGTTTTCACGGTGACATGGTTACAGAATCGCACTGCTGGACACCTAATAGCTCTTTACCAGCTCTTTTCATCATATAACACCATATCACTGAGTAGGTATACTAAACCCCAAGAGCTCGACGCTTTCATGGCAGGATCTATAAACCCCACAATCCGCATGTCCCAGCAATATGGCTTGAATAATGAATGCCACACGACCCGCCATATTGGCCCGTTTTCGTTTTTAATTTTCCATTACTTACATGAATAAATAATGGAGGGAACGCGAGACAGTATATTGCGTTTCATTGATTATTCACTGTCAAGTTATGACGCCTTTCTGTGTCAGTTTTGGGCGGTTTCTATATGTGATAGATGATTAACAGTAAGCTTAATAAAAGAACTTTTATTTTTAAAGTAAACTAGGTAGAAGAAATAAGTTAGTATCACTGCCTCGTTGACCCAAACATGATCGTAGGATTCTGGATTCGATGCCCAGCTCAAGAAAAGTGATATCGTGTTTATAGCAGACCGGAGTCTGGATTTGTGCCTAGTAGTCATCCTCTTTGATAGAATTGAAATAAAACAGGCGTGATAAGAGTGTACTATACACTTCTGCCTACCTACCTACCTAATCGTGGAATACAGGCATGATGTTATGTTAAAAGCATCGCAGGAAAAATGGCTAACCCTTAACTTATATTAAAACAGGTTATGTTCTCCTAAAGGGACTGCTCTCTTTGTCGAAGACTTCCTAGATATATTACCAACGATTTTTGATGCGTAGCCATCTAGTCAAATAACCTTTCAACGTTTTTAACCGGAAGGGGTCATTCTCATTTTCCACAACAATGGTTTTATATAAAACCTGGGTGAGCTAAACAAATCGAATCCTATCATACGATTTGATTATGAGACTCGAGTACTTCGGAAGTTCATAAAAATACACCCAATAACAGAAAGTCAAAGAATATTATGTGGTAGTTTCGATAAGATCGAATGTCAAACAAAGTAAACATCGGTTTTACGCATATGCAACAACGATTACTAAATAGTAGTAGTGACGAAGATGAAGTTAATTATAACTCCATTAACTAGCAAAAATATGAGACCGAAAATCTTTAAATCGCGATGCTATTTGCAGAATTGAAATGTGAGAGAATTGAGGAATAATGAAGGAGGCCCACCTCGACCGGAAGCCATTCCTCCGTCGCACGTCGCTCCGGTGCGACGATATCCGGTGCAGCTCAATTTCCTGGACCGTGGAAATTCCACTGAGTTTTTATTTGCCCTCGTGATTCCTGCGTTCGTGCCGTTTTTATCCTCAAATGTTATCGCTGGCTTTGTTCCGTTCATTCGTTGGTATGATTTGGGATCTCCTTTCTAAATGTATACTCGCAACTATGTCGCTGGCTGATGAGAAATACAAATGTTTTGACAATATTGGTCATTGACATCCTTTACCAATATTTATATTATTACATACGGGCTTACTCTTTTGCTACATATCCAAGTTTAGTATAAATAATAATTGAAAAAGATGCCGTTCGGATATGAGTGCAGAACGAGGATTCTTAAACAGGTGCCGGCTACGCCAACAGTTCGGACTCGCCCGATAGCAAAAGAATTACCCTTTCCCGGTCCAGCGCATTATGACGTTCCAGAAATATGCGGTAAGGATTCGGACCTGTTTGGCTTCTAACAAAGAAGTTTTCGTTGCCCAACTATAGGCGTTGATACAAGGTGAATAAGAAAAACTAACTGCTATCAAAAATTCGCCCAACTTCTGAGTTTAGTCACACGATTACTGACAAATGCTTGCACTCACAAGAATCTGTGGTTCTTTCCTCAGTTCAAACGAAGACAGTGTACAAATGTACATTGTCTTCGTTTGAACTGACCAAGATTATGTCTGGATTTTAAGAGACTTTGAGTTTTGAGCCTTGAGTTTGTTTCGCCATTTCTTCTCAGGAGTAGTCGTATAGGAAATGTCGACTCCATCTTGCTTATTTTTTATAATATGACGTGTAAAAGTGATTCCGATACCCCTATTAATTCATGTTATCTTTGGGACGGCAACCGACGTATTTAGGGCTGATATGATTATAATTTGAGTTATAAATCATGATTTTAGAAATACCCCAATGTTAGCATCTCTCCTCACCTCTTGTGTACAATGTTAGCATTAGGGTATTTCACAGTCACAACTACGGTGCATCTACCATGCTGGCGGAGAACCACCATAACACCATCTCAACCATCTCTCTTTCTTGCCTTCTTCAAATAATAAGCGCGATATTAATAGCATAACATCGTAGAGAAGCTACCTACCAATTACAGTTCAGTAAAGTTCCTCAACGCTAAACGCCCCACTCGAATTCCAAATTGTAATACCAGAAAGCTAAATCAGTTTGCTAACAATAAATCTTATCAATCACAGTTGCTGTTTAGCTTTGATGTCAACTTTCTGAGACAGAATCTGTTGCTAAGCAATCATTACTAAGAATTATAATTATTCACAAAAGCTTTATCGATGTTAAAGCTTTCTGTCGAACTCTTTACAAAGATTTTGAGGTGTCATAAACGCTTATTGTGTCTTTGCAATTGCTTTTCAGTTAATAGTCTCGTGGCTAAATCAAAGTAATCGGTCAAGAATTTTCAAATTTGTTTACCAGTATCCAACTCAAAACAACTGAAACCTTAAATTCCTCGCCCCCGCTCGCTTTTGATTTAGTAAGGGCGAACGTTTCAGCCTGTCCAATTGAATTAAACTTTAAGCATATTAACCCAATAACAGTAATAAAAGCTTTTAATCAAATTAAGATCAAATTGACCGCAGATCTTTGGGGAATGTCCATTAAAGTCTGTACCATATTTGAGACTGTAGCGCCTTACTTAGCCTTAGTATTTAATTCGTTTGAGGGTTTGTGGATCAAGGAATCTTCCCTGATTTAATGAAATACAGTAAGGTAATATCACTTTACAAATCCGGGGATAGTAAAGACAACAATAATTATAGACCCGTATCAGTGTCCGATGTAACCTTATTAAAACACATTTTGAACGCGTGGGAAGAGGCCCAAAACGCCATAGGAATCTTTTGTGACCTCTCCAAGGCATTTGATTGCGTCGATCACGAAACCTTGCTCTTGAAACTTGAGTATAACGGACACGGACTTGGAAAACTTGCGCTCAGTTCATGGGTAGTACTGTTTAAAATGTTATAATAAAATACCTATAAATTCAACATTAATGATGTAACTGATATTTTTGTAAACATTAATTTAAAAGAGTGCCCATGGAGTTTCTTTCCTGTTCTTCTCCATAGTTCCCTAATACGCTTTGGAATGTGCAACTAGCTTCATATTTTCTGACTGACCGACTTCTTGACAGTTCAAAAGTGCCTGTAAAAGGTTTAATTGAAATAGAGTCTAAATAATAACAGCCGCACGGATAGTCCGAAAGCTTAGCTACGCTTGCCGCAGTCAGTTCGTGGGTGACCAATGTGACCATCCATTACATATTGAGACCTGTCCATGCCTCAGATGCCTCCATGCCTCATTCCTTGGTGCAAATTCTCCAAGTAACGTTTATTATAATGTATTTCTTGTCATTATTTAATTCATTACTTCCAGGAGGAAACGGGTTTTCAAAAATAAAGCGTGCACCAGCCTACACCTTTGGCAAAGTATTAAATCCTTATTTTGCCCCGCCTGTCAAACCTAATGCGCCATTGGTCGATGTTCGTGGAGTTAATGCAAAATTAGGTACTAATATAATAATAATAATAAACATTTATTTCAGAATCAAGTTCCATAGTTTGTTAGTACCAGTGTAAAATGCCTTATATCTAGTGTTAGTAAATAAACTAAACTAACGGGTAATTATATAAATTTTAAACTAAGTACACCCGCTAGAGACTTTCCCATCCCAATCTACTTCACCGCATGGAGTCGTATCCAGCGTCCCAGAATCGGAGAGTCCCAGCGGTCTGCCAACGTCCTCAGGATAGTGTTGGGGCTGGCGCGAAACCGATATAATAACGATGCGCATCTCTTGCGCATGACGGTTGAAAAGCTGTCAACGTTTGCGTCGGCAAACATACCGGACGCGCTGCAAAAACGCGGCAGCCCCAACAACACCCGGAAAGCGTTGTTGTATTGGATGCGCAGGTCGCTATATGCCTTCTGCGTGAAGTTCACCCACAGGCTGCACGTGTAAAAGGATTGGCAGAAGGCTTTAAAAAGCGTTACTTTAACTCGTGCAGTACAACGGGCGAACCTACGGGCCAACATACAGCATCGGACAGCCAGCGACCTGCGCTCCCTTTCCACATCTAAATTATCTTTCAGGTCTTCACTCACCCAGTGGCCCAAGTACTTAAATTTAGTAACTCTTTTTAATGGTATGCCGTCCAGTGTTATAAGTGGTACTTTAGAGTAGCTTTTATTACCAGCTTTGAAAACCATCAGTTCACTCTTGAGTGCATTGTACTTGAGCCCGTGGGCCCTTTTTTTTTTTTTTTTGAGGATGGGAAATCATCAAATGACTCCTCCCGGTCTGGGTGGAGCAGAAGGGAGTGTCAGACTTTTACTGACTAAAACCCACCCGTGTTCCTTCCTTAGCCCTTTATGTTCCAGGGCAGCGGTAAACCCTTTCGGATGGTCCCGCTACCCTGGCAGGCTTCGGCCCTATGGGGCCCCGTCTCTTTTGCTGACATCTCTTTGAGGCGCGCGTGGAACACGAACACGCCGTCCGGCACGGGCCTAGTCCTGATCGGACGGAGAGCTACCCATTACTCTCCGCCCGCAGGCCCGCGCCTACGGTGGCCGGGAGTCACGCAGCTCCCGACGCCCGGAGCGTCTCCCGCGGCGGCTGAGGCGTGAGGTGCGCAAGGCGCGTTCCCTCGCCCACCCCGCCACCTCCTTCGCTAGCATGACTGCTTCGCAGAAGGAGGTGACTGCCTCCCACTCCCTCTCACCCCGGACCATGGCTTGAACCAGGGCCGGACGCGAGAGGTCGCCGCCGCTGCCAATCGCCTCTACGAGGACACGGCGGTGCTCTGCCCAAGCAGGGCAGACCTCCACCGTATGCTCCACCGTGTCCTCTGGGCGATCCTGACAGTGGTGACACCCGGGCGTCTCCTCCCGCCTGATGATGTGCAGGAACCTCCCGAAACATCCGTGTCCGGAGAGGACCTGCGTCAGGCGGTAGGTGAGAGCGCCGTGACGTCTCTCTAGCCACTCCTCAAAGAGGGGTCTTACCGCCGCTATCGTGGCGTGCCCTGCGCTGGGTTGCGATAGTCGCTCCTTCCATGCCACCATGAGATCGCGCCGGAGGTTCGTCCGCTCCACCGCGGTTTGCCGCGGATGCGGAGTTTCCCCCCGGCGTAGTGCCTCCGCGCGCCAATCATATAGGCGCGCGAGGACTATCGCCTCCAGATCCCATGGTGGCAGTCCGGCAAGGAGGCTTGCTGCCTCGCCTGAGATCGTGCGGTAGCCCCGGATCAGCCTTACGGCTACCACCTTCTGGGGCGCGTTCAGATAGTGTGCGGCTCGAAGCCGCAGTGAACGCGCCCATACCGGGGCCCCATATAGGGCCATGGACCGCACGACCCCCGCGTAAAGCCTCCGGCAGGAGGCGTTTGGCCCCCTCAGGTTGGGCAAGAGCCGCTTTAGGGCGGCCCCGGCCCGTTCCAGTTTGGGGGCCAAACGTCGGAAGTGCTCGACGAAGTTCCATCGGCTGTCGAGGACGAGACCCAGGTACCTCATCGTGGTCTCGACGCCGATGTGAACCCCTCCTACCACTAGTTGGGATCCCGGAGGTGGCCCGTACCGAGGCCCATGAAAGGACATGGCCTCGGACTTGTGCAATGCCACCTCGAGACCCAACCGCCGGATCCTTTCCACGACTATCGCAACCCCGCGTGTCATCGCGTCGGCCGCCGCCTGATGCGACCTCCCCTGCGCCAGGACCAGCGTGTCGTCAGCGTAGCAAACTACGCTGACGCCTTCAGGGAGGTCGGCCCGCAGCACCCAGTCGTAACCGATGTCCCACAGGAGCGGCCCCAGAACCGATCCCTGTGGGACACCACACGACATCTCTCGCCGGTTCCAGTTCCCGTCGCTACCGGGGTAGATGACGGCTCTGTCCGTCAAATACGCCCCGACTACTCGACGGAGGTAGGTCGGCACCCGGTGGTACCGGAGTGCCTCCCCAATGCAGCTCCAGGGCAGGGTGTTGAACGCGTTGGCGATGTCGAGTGACACCGCCACGACCACCCCACCCCGGGACACCGCGTCCCCCGTCGTGAGGGCTCTTACGCGCATGATGGCGTCCACCGTAGAGCGCCCCTTGCGGAAGCCAAACTGGCAATCCGCAAGATCCGGCAAGAGCCCGTGGGCCCTTGCATAGGATTCGCAAAGACTTAGCATCCTCCGCATTGCTCCAACCGAGGGACTCAGCAGCACCATAATACATTACATAATACATAATACATTGTTTTGTCATGTTTGTAAGTTTGTATGTAGGGGGTAATCTCTGGAACTACCAATCGGATTTTAAAAAATCTTTTTACATTTGATAGCCTAATTTTTGAGGAAGGCTATTAGGCTATTCAACATCACACTAGGACCGTTTGGAGCCAAGAAAACCGAAAAAAGGTCAGAAAGAACTTTAATCGAATACGAAGTAACAGCGCGGGCAGGCGATGCGATGCGATGGGGTGGGTCGGGGAAATAAGATATTTCACGCGGACAAAGTCGCGGCCAGAAGCTTGTTTCTAATATTTTTGTAATCAGTAGTTACCTAGTCCTGTAAAATTTTTCTTTGAAAATTACATGCATGAACATAAACAATATCTCATGGTATATGAATATTCCACAGGCGGCCACAAAATCCCGGGAGGGTTGATGACCCCAAGCAATTGGCCCCCAGGCGATAAGCTCAAAGTGCCCGGGCCTGGTACTCACGAACCGTTGCTGAGGGTACGTGTTAAGCGCGCGCCAGCATACAGCTTGCGGCTTGCTGCCAAGCCTCCGTACCAGCCGTATGACATGTGGACCCCGCCACCTAATATGTATTGCCCGCCGATACTGGAAAAGTAAGTTAAAATAATCATAACTTTAATAATGGGTGTCGAAATGTAAGTTGTAAAATAAATCAATAAAAGAAGTCGCTTAACGAAGCTGAGAGTCACTTGCACTCCTCGTCGTTGTGATAATTTTTTTCTCTTCTGGTTACGGAGATTTTGAAGGTCAAAATTCCAACTTTCTATTTCTTTTTTTCACGAAAACAAGTTTTAAATGTTCATAGTTTATAACTTAACTTTACTATCTTACTTTTAATACCCCCACAACCCCTGTACCGTTGCTTGCACTCATAAGCATAATGTTTTGCTCAATGTTACTTAGTTTGATGCACAGAATGTGTAGATAAAGGCTATGTGGTGGTTTTTGGGTTCTTACCCAAAAGGAGATAATGGAACCCTATTACAAAGCCTCCGCTGGCCGTCCGTCCGTATCGAGTAGTATCGAGTATCTGTGTGTGTGTGTATATATAGATAGATAGTTGACACAAAGTATTACTATTGCCGCTATAAAATCAATTAATAATCAAAATAAAATAAAGTTATAAATTAAAGGGGGTTTCCATAAAAGAAACGTATTTTATTTAAGACGTTTTTTGCCTTGTGGTTCGTATACGAGTCCGACACGGACTTACTTGGCCGGTTATATTTTTCCAACCTGTTTAAAATGTACTTTTCAGAGATTTTAAATATGAGGCTTAAAGTATACCAACACATTATCCATACAGCTCTAATTAGCAGAATTCACACATAATTAATACTAGTTTTACCTTCTAATGAATTTGTTAGAAAATTCAGCTCCATTTCAGGTTAATCTGAGGATTTAAAACTTAGCACTGGGTATGCTTATAATGCTCCCGTTGTGGCTATTGCAACTTAATTATGGATCTGTTGTTGTTACTAAGCAACTTAGCACACGGAGCAAGCAACCCTGATCAAATCGGCTTGATACTTCATGTTTCAAACTGATTTAGAACTTAGTTCACAGACGCTGCAACTATATTGAGTCTTACAGTAAAGTAGGACATTCACCCTTAAAACAATTAAATGGTTTTAAGGCTGAATGTCCTACTTTACTGTAAGTGTAACTAATGAGTTAGCCTTACTAATGGGCTTACGTCATTCAAAGTATAGGACCGGACAAAATGGTCCCTACGACCAATAACAACCAGTATGTCATTAGATTCGTGTTCTATTATAATATAATACAGTGGCTACTATGGTGGCTCATTTCAAATCGCTGTGTGAAAAAAGTTATGGCGATGTTTCGTAGGACCGATCTGCAGCTTCCATATATTTTGACGATTCTCCTTTAATCGTGAATGTCCTACTTAAAGCTGATTTCGCATCTGGCGTTCGTCGAACGTATACGCAGCGTAAGCGCTAAGCAAACGCGACGCTAACGCCGAGCTACGCGATGTTCTTCTCATTTAAATTAAAGCCAAATAAGACTGCTAATCCACAACACGTTGTAGACCCCTTTGAAGTTGGCGATACCACCATCTGCCTAGCCTTTTCCCAACTATGTTGGGGTTGGCTTCCCGTCTAACCGGATGCAGCTGAATACCAGTATTTTACATGGAGCGACTGCCTATCTGACCTCCACAACCCAGTTACTGGGTAATACGATACCCCTTGGTAAGACTGGTTGTCAGACTTTCGGGCTTCTGACTACCCGTAACGACTGTCAATGATCCACGAATGACAGCCGGGATTAACGTGCTTTCCGAGGCACGGAGGGTCTCGGTATGTCGAGATGGTCACCCATCCACAGACCAACCGCGCCAAGCGTAGCTTAACCTGACCGATCGACCTGTGCGGCTGTTATTATTTAGCCACGGGCCCCTCGAAGTTGGCTTTACCGCGGGATTATTTTTATTTTATTTATTAATAACCAACTTATATTAACAGTTTGCACCACACATACAAGTTATTGGTCAATATTAGTAATTACACATGTCATCTTACTAATATTATAAATGTGGCATAGGACATGGCGTTGCTACGTGTTACAATGGTCTTAGCCGTAGTATAATGCGATTTACTCAGATCATTATTTGTGATTTTTACAATTAATACATAGAGCTTCCGATACCGAATATAGTTAGTTCGTATTAGCCACGGATATGTAAACTTAACGGGAATTTAGAAAAACATAATCTTTCACTCGTTTTTATTGTCATGTCTTCAGAGAGGTTTTTTTTTTGTTTGTGCAGAAAAGCACCAGCATACACCTTCAGTAACCCGCGTTACATCCTCCCCCCTTTCAACCCCCCTGGCCCAGGGGCACACGACCCAAATTCCAAGTACGTCCAGAAGACGAAGCCAGCGTTCTCTTTCGGGTGTCCATTTAGGCCGCTTCGAATTATTGAAAAAACTCCTGCGCCCAACGTCTACTGCGAACAGAAGGTACGATTCATCAGTCCATACTAATATCGTAAATGCGAAAGTAACTCGTGTCTGTCTATCGGTCTGTCTGTCGTTTTGTATGTCGGTCTGTCTGTCGGTATGTATGTCTGTCCGTTTGTCTGTCTATCGGTCTGTCTGTCTGTTGTTTTGTATGTCGGTTTGTCTGTCGGTATGTATGTCTGTCCGTTTGTCTGTCTATCGGTCCGTCTGTCTGTTGTTTTGTATCTTGGTTTGTCTGTCGGTATGTATGTCTGTCCGTTTGTCTGTCTATCGGTCTGTCTGTCTGTTGTTTTGTATGTCGGTCTGTCTGTCGGTATGTATGATGGTCTGTCTATCGGTCCGTCGGTCTGTCTGTCTGTCTGATGACATTTGGCTCACAGGCAGACCATGAACTAGGTTATTACAAATTATAATTTTATGGCGGTACGATGTGTTCCCTTAGCTTAATTTCCGACCTGCTCGCGGACGATGCTGCGGGCAAAACCTAGTCAATACGTTAATCCTGACTCACTCACTCACTCACTCACTGATAGACTCATCAACGCCCAGCCCAAACCCTAACAAAAACAAAAATATTCAAAGTACAGTTTTGACTTCGTTACTATTTTATATAATGTATTTTATTATTATGTATAGATACTGTCCGTATTGTAGGTACATACAATGTATTGATATTGTTTACCGTTCCATCAAACTATGAGGGTGAGGGAAGAGAGAGTGCATCTGTGTGTGCGCACATATTTGCGTACTATAATTTCTCCGTGCCGAAGGCTAGTCTCCGTTGAGATTGGCCGCCGTGGCCAAAATACGGGCGGAACGACTATTATTAGATACAGTCATGAGCAAAAGTATGTATAGGTACACTCGGCTTTATTCAAAAGCGATTTACTCCTTTATTTTTTAATGAAATTTTATGTTGTTACGAACATAACATTTTCGAACCTATAGGTTTATGCAATGTGTCGTATTTTAACGTTGCATTCGTTATTTCACGAAAAAATCGCAATTCAAAGTTGCCAAGTGTTGAGATATTGGTGCTCGTGACTGTACATACATATTGTCATTTTTATCCAGACTGCCGATACCTACATGTATCGTATATTTCTTTTACTCGTAGTGTGTGTAGTAGTGAGTATTTTGTGACCATTGTATATGAATAGAGGACCCATGACAGCCCGTGATATTGAAAGGACGGATTTTGAGACACGCGAGACACGCTAAATAAAACGTTATTGCCAAAGTCTCCTCTAAAAACCTTTAAGTATAATATAATATAATTGATTTAAATCGTTCTTTTTATTTCACCTTTTTATTATTTACTTCAACATCAACGGTTGGCTGATTGAAAACAAATTCTATTCTGAGACCCTTGTCTAGATATCATACAGATATGTATCATAATCGTTTTGGTACTTGTTCGCAGTTCATGGTGGGCAAGCCGTCGATTCCAGCGCCTAGTTTCGGCATCCGGCACACTCCTTATTTGGGAAACCCAGGAATACACACGAAACCTCTCAATCTTGACGAACGGATGAGCCGCGTCTGAGAAGGTACCTACAAAATGATTCACATACTGTATTCATTTGAATACGGTTATTACTTCAAATGAGACTATTTTACGAATTTCATGTTGAGTAATTCTTACAGTTAGTTTTAAAGGAGTAAATAAATTGATTATTAGATATAATTATTGACTCTCCTTGAAAAATATTCTGTAACAGCAACTGTTACTTAATGGGTTAACTTTAAAACGAATTCATAAACTAGTTGGATAAAGACGGCTTGGTTATAAATTGAGATTTAATACTTTACCACGCAAGCGCGGGTATTAAAACGCGATCAAAGTTAATTTCGCAAAGTTGCGCTGAAAGTCGGCCACTGCGCTGATTTGTATGCAATGTTTACCGGACCCGTGACGTCACTGTGTTCTCTCGCTTCGGTGGAGCCTCTTGAAACTTCAGCACTTGACCGCGCATTTTACTTATTGTTGTGGCCTTGTGGGCCCGCGATCTATGCAGCATCAAGCCGTTTCATATGCCATGAAAACAGGTAGATCTCACGACAGTGTGAAGGGGAAATAATAATATTATTTCCACTTCAAACTGTCGTGAGATCTACCTGTTTTGATGACAATACATTATATTCCCGCCGTCTTCCCATGGGTGTAGGCAGAAACTATAGAACGCCACCTGCTACGATCCTTACATCCTCCTGTTACGATCCTTACATCCTCCTGTTACGGTCCTTACATCCTCCTGTTACGATCCTTACATCCTCCTGTTACGATCCTTACATCCTCCCGTTACGATCCTGACATCCTCCTGTTACTTACTTCGTTTACGTTCAAACATCTGATAAAAGTCACTTTCTTAGCAAAGTCAATAAATACGTAGTACCTACGTCAATTTATAAAACCAATAATAAACTTACAATATTGACAAAAGAATTGCAATATTCTACCAGACATTGCACTCAAACAAAACAGGATACATAAGAGAATTGACAAGAATCGACGACGAGAAACTATTGAAAAGTTCAATATTAAATTTTCGAACAAAGAAAACATATTCTTAGAAGATGGAGCGTACGAAAGCCAACATACCTCCTATATTCCTTTAAAATCAAGACAGATTATTCGCCGTAGAGTCTCAATCACAAATAGGAGAGGGAATACAAACATAGCAAGTCAAACATATCTCAACTGGAAATGGCCGATGCTCCCTAGCAACCTCGCATAGTACCTACTGTTAGTTTTCAATGATTAGGTTTACGTTGGCCAAGTGATGCCTTTCACTTGTTCCGTATTTGACTCCCGAAGTCAAATATCACTTATGAGTTGAATTATTGGCAATCGAAGACTTTGCTATTAATGCCTTTTAATGCATGTTTGTAGTACTGCGAAAATGGGGTGAGCGTAGGATATCAGACCCGCATGTAAGTGTTGGGTTTCGCCTGTTCCATTAGTACCCTAGTCTTCAGAAATCCACAATCATCATCCTACATTTTATTAGGTGCTCTACAGAAATTTGTTCAGTCACATAAGTATCGAATTCTTTACAAGGGTCCGACTCGAGTGTCGTAGCGATTACAGTCGAGTATTTATAGAGTTTCCACTTGCCCGCGACGACGAAGTACCCAATTTTCTGACAACAGTCAACAAGGTACTCGTATTAAAGTAAATATAACAACATACGTGTACGTATTATAGGGATTATTATTATTACCTGTGTGGAAAACACAGGCGTATAATAACTGCGGGCTCTCCTCTCTCACTCCGAGGCAAAGGTTTCTCTACTCTTTTTCTTCTTCTCTCTGTCTGGGTTCTAAAGACATGGCGCTCAGCTCCGCCTTCTCCATCTTCTCCACTTTGTAATCCAGGATATCAAAATCTGCTGTCGTATGCACGATAGTTCCATTCCTCTTTTATAACATCATTAGGTACTGGAAGCTAAATAGGTGCTATTAATTGGCAGTTAAGTTCGGCGCGCCGCGGGTCGGCGCCTGAGTGCATAATCACTTCCACCGCGATCGCGATAGTGATGCGAATCCACTCATGTTTGATGTCGACTGCAGGCCGCCAACCGTGCTAATTATTGATAAGCTCGCGGGAATACCTACCTGCTGTATTCGCTTCATTAAGGTAAAGAATTTTGGTATTTCGGCTTAAAATATTGATGTTAAACGAAAATCTGGTTAGAAAAAATAATATCTGAAATAATAACAAACACGTAACTCAAATAACAGGTAAGATATTAATTTTTTTATCTTGTTGTTCTCTCACAATCTTGTCTACATTTCTTTTTCACTTCTCATTTCGGAGGTCTGCTAGAAAACATCTTAAGAAGTAAGCAGTACCTTTGTACTCGAATTATAACTATGTCATTTTCCTGTGTGTACAGACGCCAGCAGGTCAAGCTACCCAAAACTGTCAAAACTTCCCAATCAACCTTGAACCTTATTGCTTTAGTGATAAAGTTGAAAATCTATTAAAGAAATTTGACAGATTGTAGTAGCTTTATGTGCTGGCGTCTGTACATAAATAATAAAATAAATAAAAGTAACTGGTTCTCAAGTACTACCTAATGATTGCACCAGTAACGGTGTGAAGCCTCAGACTATTAAAATGGTGGTAAGTAATAACCAATCCGCATTGGGCCCGCGTGGTGGATTACGGCCCACACCCTCTCACAGAGAGGAGGCCTGTATCCCAGCAGTGGGAACGTTACAGGCTGATTATGATTATGTAAGTAATAAATACTTACTTACCTACATTCTCATTTTTGTTGGTTTGTATTAACATAAATACAGCCTGTTTGTTTCAACTCAGACATATCTGGTTATAGGTAGGTCAGTTTCTAATATCAAATCCTTTTTTAATGAAGGCGCGTCGTGTTACCTTCGTCGTCATAAATCACCTCTCTCTCTCTCTCTCAAAGATTTAGTTGGTCTTCCCTTCCAGGCCGTTTTCAAAATATTATTTAGGTAATGTAGGTATCTAAATATAGGTACTAACTCGCGAGTGAAAATCATGACTTTTACCACTACAATATTTCAATGGTTGATTTCACTTTATTGTGGATGGTAAAAAAAAAGTATTTTCCTATATTTGATAGAAGATAGAAGAGATATTTGCAAAAAAAGACCTCGTTGGCTAACTAGATTTAAAGTCCGACTGTTTTACGCACTGCTAGGTTTCTCCCTTAAGAAATCCTCAGTAGCTATCATAATGTCTAGATATAGGCCCGGATAGTGCCAATTGTGTCCCCTATTCATGTGACATTTAGCATAATATGTGATTTTTGTGTATATGTCATTTACAAATAATGTAAATCTTACAAAGTGTCTGTACCACATAACTCTAATCCGGAAAAATCTTACGTATGTAAATTGTAGTCACAAGTCTACAATTTACATACTTGTAATTTCTGTGTTTCGTAATATTTTCTACAATTTCGTAGAATTGAAGACTTGTAAAATGTTGTAGTATAGGGCAGTAGTCTAAACGTGGGTGGACACACGGCTACACGTCAAGCTATACAAAACCAGTTTGTCTTGGTTTCAGTTTGTCCTCACTTTGTATGATATTTTCTCACAATGAACGGTCAGCTAATACTGGTTTTGCATAGCTTGATGTGTAGCCGTGTGTACCTACTACACGCCTCTGCCAACCTCTTCGGGGATACAGTCGTGATTTTACGATGCCTTAAACTAGAGGGCGGGTTAGTGTGCGGTTGAACCATGTTATATAAACTAGTGTATTCCATAACTTGCGGAGGAGATGACGTCGATAGATTATTCGACACAACACTACCACAGACCACAGCGCTACAGCGCCGCTTAGCGGTTTATTCGATACTCCCTCAAGTTAGGTTAAACATAACTTACTTTATTCACCGATAAAAACAAGACTAGAAAAATTACGAAACAAATCAACTTTTCAGGCCCAAAAGTCTTGAAAGTTTGGACAGTTAACACGCGTGGTAAGACCTAATTTGAGCGAACTTGGGCAGTTTTTGTTTAGGTCAACTTTTTGTTAAGATTTTTTACTCGGCGATACCATCATTAGTTAATAGGATACCTACTCTTAGTAGAGTTGGTCGGCGGTGGTATTCGCCTAAAAGCTTTATTAAGCATGTGCACTGTGCAGTTAATTTAACTAATTAGCTCACATATACCCGCACTAGATCATAAGCAACGTGTCACGATGTCACTAAAATGGAGGTCACTTGTAATATATTGTCTTATGTAGATAGGTATAACTCGAAGAGACATTGTTATAAAGCTTTAACATTACAGTAATAGTCAAAAACATTACAAATTTATTCATATAAACCTTATCAGATTACACAAAAAATAAATTTAATTAAACCAACAAAGCCCAAATTTCGCCCCTATTCAAAATACTTCACAACATTGAAAAATACTCCGGTTCCGCGGACAATAGCCAAAACAATAGAGCTTACACTGCAATATGTCATTTCTGTCATCAGTAGACATTTTCCCATTAATTTGTTTGGTAATTAATCTTTTTCGACATTAACGACAAGGGCTCGGGGATGACAAAGAAGGTGCCGACAGCAAAGGGTCATTGAAGCTTTGTTAACTCAAGGAACAAGAGAGGGTTTGATCTCTTTGTTTTGTACTGAAATATCATCCTGATCGCTAACAAGGACGCTGCGTTCCGCTCCGCTCCGATGTCTTTGAATTTTTCGACGCAAAATAGATATTATATCAAATGAAGGATAATAATATTGCAATCATAATTTTGACGGCACGGTTGGCGCAGTGGTTAAGCGATTGACTGCTGCGTTGCGTGTCGCGGGTTCGATTCCCGCACGGAACAAATATTTGTATGACCTACATGTATTTGTTCCGAGTCTGGGTGTTTTTCTATCTATAATATGTATGTATTTACAAAAAAAAAAATGTATATAAGTAGTTTATCAGCCATCTTGTTACCATAACACAAGCATTAGGTTGCTTAGCTTGGGACTAGATGGCGCTGTGTGAAATTTCCAGGGATATTATTATTATTATAATTCCAGTTTGTATAATAAGCAACTGCTTTCTTTCTCAAATCAGTGTATTATTCGCCTCTATTTTTTCCTTGATTGCTGTCCATAAAATCAGTATCGAAATATCGTATATACGCACGGGTATTATATTGGCATCATTACGTTACAATGTATGGACCCGCCATCTTTGGACCCAAATTGTGACATCCGTGTATCGCTATTGAATATCGTAAAAGCGGGTAAAAAATAGTAAAGGTCGTTTCCTGGGCGGATGTTATACAGTTGTTAAACGAGGATGAAATAATATGGGTCCGGTCGTCTTGTAGTAGGTACATTTTATTTTCTCTCTCTCTCTCCGGGCTCTTTAACCATACATTTAAGGGATCTATTCATTATCTCTCAGCTGAAGATGATTGTAATGATATAAACGGATTTATTTCTGACAAGTGTTCGGTTCAACCGTACAATCACGACTGCTTTTATTTCACCTCCCTTTAAAACGTCAAAAAATGTCATACAAAGTGTTGTCATACTTAAATCTGATTCAATACAATGAAATAATCGATTAAATATTCAACTAGAATTATAATAATAACTACTACTTTAATTTGCTTCTAAATTTAATATAAAATACATTGTAATTCATAGATCATTGTCATCAATAGATAGAATATTATCAGAATACCCACATCTTGGCTAATTAACCTTACACATTTGAACATCACTTAGCTTTAATCATCGTTTATAAATAAACCCCATAATGACTAAAAGTGTTAGGCCAATCATTTTTCATACAAAATGATACTGATTGAGACATGTCAATAGCAAATATTTTGGTAAATGTAAACGACCCGGAGGGCGCAGGTCGGGTCTCTGTGTATTGGCACATATTTAACCGAGCTGCATTTCAATGGGAACTATTCAGTTATTTCATACAAAGGCATTTTACTCTGAATATTATTTTTCAACAATCAACAATTCATTTCCAGAGAACAACTCGCGAAAAAAACGACATTCATGAAACAGAATTAATTGGTAAGTTATGTGTAAATCAATTTAAGTTTATTGGAGACGTCAACTCACTTTAATCTGTAATACATTTTGTAAGAAATAACTTTTATTCGAACTCAAATGATTTATTTCAATTAAACCTGTGACTTTTGAATTTTCAAGGAGTCGGTCAGTCACAAAGATGAAGCTACAAGCTGGGGCAAAAGTAATGGCATACCTAATGTGAATTGGCTGCTATTTGGTTGGAAATTTAAAAAAATTGGCTCGGTTTTCACGGAAAGTTTATTAGGGGCTAATTTTTCCAAATTTTGACTGTTATTTCGTACAAAAACTGTTAAACGTCAATTTTATTCCTCTCATAAAAGTTATCTGGCGATGGAAAAATCAGCCCTTAAAGGTGTAAAATTTATGACATTAATGGGCTGATTTTTCAATCATCTGCTAACTTTATTCGAGGAACAAATTTGAAATTTTGACAGTTATTTCACACAAAAACTGTCAAACGTTAATTTTGTTTCTGGAATAAAAGTTATCTGGCGATATAAAAATCAGCCCTAAGTCCCTAATCAGACCTTCTGAGTTGATGCATATTTGTTCTCGTTTTACGGCGTTTTGAATTGTTGCTCGCAAAACATCCTCCAAATTGGTGATTTCTTCTTCAATGTTGGCTTTCAAGACTTGCAAGGTTTGTTGTTAGTATTGGTAAACTCGAGATTTCAAAAAGCCCCAAAGAAAGAAGTGTGGCGCCGTCAGATCTGGCGATCTGGCTGACCAGTTCAGACTGCCAACACGAAAGTTCACACGGCCCCGAAATACGTGTTTCAAAATCTCCATCGTTGCATGAGCTTTGCGACTGTTTTTATCGCTCCATTGCATTTTCAACTAATTCTCTATCAGTCTTCAACATATGTATCAAATCACAATGACGTTATAACGTCATTAGCAAAACTTTTGGCACATTCACATTATGACATTACTTTTGCCCTACTAGTATTCGCCCATTCTAAAGCTTATTAAGTACCTATGGAGAAGAACGAAGTCTCACCTCTATAAGTCTGATCTTTTTAGTCCGCCGAATATATTTTTTTCCAACTGTTAAATCTGCGACCCCTAATTTCTAATCCTAATCGACAGTAAGTTGACAGCGCTAATATCAGAACATTTTTCTCGTACATCTATATATAGCTATAGTAGGTACTACCGAGTTCATTTCGATTTCCGCTCGTTATTCTGACATTTTCGATAGCGGGACGTAACCTTTTCATACGACAGGAAATTGAATGTTGACGAAATATTGTGTCCAAACTGTAAACGTGGCATATTTCATTTTTAAAATTCTTTCGTCGAGGCAATAAAATGTATAGCGCCAGTTTATTAATGTATTATTATTTATTCTCCGCGTGAGGCGCAATCGTAACACAATACTATTTGTCAGGCGTTCATAGGCTTATTCTGCGAGGCGCTGAGCTCAACAACCTATTTGCATTTCTCATTTTCACCCCCTCTTCTTATGCTCCCTCGTGTACAATTTTCACTGTACGCCACACGAGTCTGTCTTAGGGTACCGTGAAAAACGGAAACCTTTTTAGGGCGCATTTCACCAAACTTTTATAACTAGTATAAGTCTTATCCTGAGAATAAATTTTGAATTTTCGACAGTTTTTCCATACTTGGACTGTCAGACGTCAATTTTATTCCACGATTAAAAGATATCTGACTTTGCTAAAATCAGCCCTTAGGAATACAACGTTGCCTCTCCGGCCGTCCCTAACTCATTGTTTAACATTGGAACAGAAAGCTTGTTAATTCCAAGGGATAATGCGCCAAAACTTTTTAAGCAGCAGAAGAAAACAAAAGTGTCCTGTTATTAAATTTTTGGCGGAACCCAGACGATAAGAGCAAGACAACCACTGCAGATGTTATTGCCTAATTTCAGTTTCAACACATACATATCTTCACATAGGAATGAGTATACAGAAATCCTTGAAAGTGTAATCTTATTGTGTAGGTTATTAAATTACAAAAAACGTCACGTAGTCACGTTAGTTTTATTCTAGGGAGTTTTAAAAGTTGGTTTATTTTTGTTTATAAGTTTTATAAACACATCTAAACTTTGATTATGTTTGCAAAAAAGACTTTAACATTAAATTGAAGGAGCAGATCTTGTTTACAATCTAAATACTTATCTTAAACCTTATCATAATATAGTAAGTAATCCTGCAGGGTTATTAATTAGTTATTCAATTTGATAGGATAATCAGATTCAATGATGTGATCGACTTGTGAAACAATAATCACTTCAAAGTTTAATTTGGCATGTTTTGTTTACCAGTACAGAAGGAAATAAGACATGAAAAAAGATTGTGGACCAACGCTTACAAAATGTTCAAGGAATACCTTAGCTTACGTTAACATTAATAAAGGAATAATGTAGGGGTAGTATGTTGAATACGTGTTATCTAATCTCAACCCGATACACAATATCGAACATCGCCGGACGAAGAAAAGCAATAAAACGCCTATTTATTTGAAAGCCAACATGGCTCGCAGTAATGAAATTCCTCGCGAAATATTAACGCATTTTTTTTCCAACAAAGTGGTGATGTATTATCAGGATGAGACCCGGCGTGGGCACTCTACTTTGTACTATGCAAACCTATTGTATCGGAAACTTTCTTGTATCACGCCCACGTATACATACATTTTATGTAGCAAATAAGTTTATAACAATAATTTCACTTGAAAAATGGTTCGTAATTTCCGAATTTATTCTAAGAAGGAAAATAGACGAAACGTTTTATAAATGTAAGCCCATTTATTCATCGGAATCCCTACAAATTACATGGGCTGTAACTGGCATCGAAACAATCACAGCCGATGATCCGGGGCATGTTATGTAAATCTGGGCTTTGCCTCTAACAATAGACAGCGGCACATCTGACGGCTCAATACACGCTAACATTGCTAGTTACGCTTTTGTGTTATTCATGATTGTTTTTGCTGATCTTTCGAGCTTCAGAATATACATATTTTAGGAACAAACACTTTGACCGTTTTAGGGATTAGAGGAGATATTATAAAAAAAATAAGTCTGGATATGTTATTATTTCATTTATTAGTCCTGTAAGCGATTTGCCTTCGGATAGGCACTATAAATTTCCGATTACTTAAAGCTCAGAAGCCATAAAGTTAGGGTTCTCTCTTCCCGAATAATCTCCTTCGTCGTGGGTAAAAAAAGCCGGGGATTTGGTCGGGCAGACGTTTATTGTCTGCGGATACTTGTACACACGTGTAGTGTAGGTATAAGTTGGTACACGGTGCGAGTCAACAATAGGGTGTGTTGGAGTGTCGTCGGCGACGGAGCCGCGGGGCGCGCAATGAGAGCCTGTCACTCTGCCACAAATCACGAGACTACATTTACATACAGCGCTGTTCACCGCGTCTCGAGGGGACGCTCCTAAGAGTACTACAAATGTACATCCTTCAACACTAACTTTATCAATGGTATACCTACAATAACTTTATACAGGTGGTTTCAAAAATATTGGCGAGTCATTGGGTTAATATTTTAGGATCCCTATTGAGAACGTTAAAGTGACCTTAGCAGAGCAGATCGATGGGCTTATTTATAGCGAAAAATTTAATTATTATTCTTTTAATTTATATTTTGTTATGTAGTTACCTACTAACTAGTTTATCAAATTGTCTACTGTAAAAACAAAACATTGTATAACTACAAAAAAATTGGTGTTCAGCGAACACGATTTCTGATGCCCAAAAACAGCTTAAATAAGTTAAAATAAAATTGTTGTTCCAATCATGAACATTACACAGACGTTCACAAATAGGTACCCGACGCTTGTAACATCCATTTCTGCATGCAAGCCCCCAAGAGTCCACAATTTACACTACCGAAGGTCGAATGATGTGATGCACTTTCGCGTCACCCGGATTGTCCTGATGTATTCATGAGCATTGGCGCAATCACTTCACCAGCGCCACACGAACTAAACCTTAAACTGACATGCTAGAGTTTAAATTCATTTACCAACTTTAGTCTCGGAACAGTTGTCCGGGCAAGTTTAGATGTTGATACCCTTCTGGTTGTCATTAATAGTTTGAATGTTCACAGTACTGAAACAGTTGAGAGTACTCGCTTTCGTAATAAAAAACGATGACAATGTGTTGTGCAGCACTTTGTCAAGCGTCCTGTTATAATGTGCCTCAGGAGACTCATGAGTTATTGGTCTGAACCGATGTTAGCCACAAACTTTAGCCCGAACCCCCACGTTTTACGACGGTCGAATAAATCGAAGTAACGTATAAGATTTCGAGATAACGCTTAGTGAATCCTTTCGCCTTAAGTTTTAGCCAATCGACTGTAAACTCATGAACGTGACCTGCAACCAAACCCAGCATAATGTTTAGTAAGCCAGATTAATACGCTTTAATTTCTCGAGCAACAAGTTACGAATTAAGCGTGTACATTTCAAGTCTGAATGTCTCCATTTAAACCATTTGGAAGCCTAATAAAATGTCATAAAGGCCCTTATCGTAGATAATTACTCAATAATGACTTTCTAAAACATTTGACATGGTACAAAAAAGCTCGGGACTAACTTCAAACATTAGACCCTCATCACAGTACAAGTGCCGTTTTATTTGGCGTCCTTTGTAAATAAACGATCGTTTTGGTGACTAACGAACTAGTGTAAGCAGGGAAAAATCGTCTCCGAAGCTTAGGCAGCGTGTTTACGTAAACAGGTGTAAAATAGATCGTTATGCGGCCAAATTACCATAATGTTTGTTGTCGAAATATTCGCTCGCCGAAACGGAATACGTAATGAGCGGGCCGAGTCAGCCCGGCAGATTTTACACGTTTATACGGCTTGATGTTCGTTAAAGGTACACCAGTAATTTTATGCAGTCATAAATTTAATTCATACTTTGTTTTCGGAGTTAGCCTTGCGTACGAAATAAAAAATGTTTACGTATCACTCGTAAAGCGTTTTGCCCTGTGCTCCCAGATGCTCGGTCATTTTTCTCCCGAATAGTCGACGATTTAGAGCCCTTGGAGACACTGCGAAGTTTCCATTTCTGCGACGAGGAGTTGCAGATTGAAATTCAGCAAGAAGCTACTACAGTTACTTAAACCATTAACCTAGAAACAACGGGATAGAATTTTATGTTAACGAGCATAATATTTTGAAACGGTATACTTTTTAATTAACTAAATATAATCTTCTTTTTCCCTATAAAGAATAAAGTAATTAACTGTACCTACGCTAATAGCTAATACAAGATTATGAACTCGCTCTAAGAACATAAACAACCCCGGAACAGGTAAACATCAATCAATTACAAAAAAGTAAACAGATTAAATCCTGTACATGTTAATTCCAAAATAAAAGTGATGTAACTACTGAACTAGTTGGTACCTACAGCCCGCGACGTCGCAGCGCAATTTTTGTTTTGCGCTTTGGAAGCCGAGATAAACGTCTTAAGTTAATCCTAAGAGCGAGTCATAATGAAGACAAACAGCTGTATCCTTGCAACAAGACGGGTATCTCTCTGGCATGGCTCCAGCATGAAGCACGCCCCACTAGCCTCATCGGCTCGGGCCGCGCTAATATTTGCCCTCCATTAACAACCAACGCAAATTTATTGTTAATTTACAAACGTATGAAGCATTATCTTGGCACTGCACTCGAATTTAAACAAGCGTTATGTATCTTATAGTTATTGTTCGATTTGTGCATAACATAATTTGAGGACCGAACCAGCGCGCAACATTGTTCATGAGACAGCCAGAAACTGCTGGTCGTTTCTTATACGAGTATTTAGAATAAAATGTCTGACTCGGACCGTGGGCCGTGATAACAAATTTTACGTCTTTTCATCCGCTCAGGGGTCTCTAAAGAGCCCGTTCTTAAACGCTTATGTCAGGAGAGGTATGTAGTACTTACCACTAGCGCGCACTATGTTAAAGTTGGACCGAGTACGGTTAAATGGACTGGAATAAATTCGGATACTTGTAAAAGATTTCATTCTGAGTGAGGAAGTATGCAGTGTGCGATTGCTAGCTTGGAAATAAAATGAGCAATAGTTTTCTTTAATTCTCGTAGGTTAGCAATCTAATCTTTTCCCTTGAGTGTCTTAAGAAACCTTATATGATATTCACCTGAGCTCTAATAACATCATGTTACGAAATCTTGATTTCCCCGGGGCTGGGGAGGTCAGCCTGTAGTCGCTCTGCATACAGCCGGCAGCTAACCTTGGCATGATTGCACCTGCAACTGAAAATTCAAGTTTATCATAACGAAATGGAAGCCCAGTTTGAAGCACGAGATTTGATTACTTAGTATTGTCGGTTGATTTGTTGTGTTAGTGCCCTGAATTAACCTACATAACGAATTTTATGATTTTAATTATTATTGTTACTTTTGTTTAAACCTGAAAAATGTTTTCATCTGTCTGTTTCTACATTGACACAAAAATAATAATAAGTACAGTCACGAGCACCAATATGTCAACACTTGGCAACTTTCAATTGCGATTTTTTCGTGAAATAACGAGTCCTACGTTGAAATACCTGTGGGTTCGAAAATGCTATGTACGTAACAACATAAAATTTCATTAAAAAATAAAGGAGTAGAATAGAATAGAATAGAATAGCATTTATTTGCAAATATGGGTAATACATGAGTAGATAGTAGTAGGTATAAATCAGAGTTCTGCCATATTTCATCATTCGGCATGCAAACATTTTCATTATATACAAAACTAGCTTCTGCCCGCGGCTTCGCCCGCGTGGATGTCGGAAATTATCCCACGGGAACGTGCTAACAGGATAAAATGTATGTGCTTCCCCAGGATGCCATCTATCTCTATGCCAAATCAGAAGTTCAGTGGTTTAGGCGTGAAAATGTAACATACAGTTTCAAGGTCAAATCCTCCCCTTAAAAACTGAATTACCCCTTTTTGTCCCGTCAGTGGTAAATTTTGGACAACTTTACATACTTATTATTAATTATTTTCTGTCAAAAGTATCAATACTGAGTTCCGAGTTACTCGGACCGCGCATTCAATTTCTCCCACACAAACTTAACACCCCCCCCCCCTTTGAGGGGTAGTTTTGAAAAACTTATAATGATAAACTTTATTACTTACTTAGGCAAGTATTCTTGCCAAGTTTCAAGTTTACTAACTAAATGAATAAGATTTTTCATATAAACTGTATCCCCCGCTTTTCACCCCCACAGGGGTGGAATTTTGAAAAATCGTTTGGGAATATTCATAACTTGATCCAAAGATTATTTATACCAATTTTAGAGTTAATCAAGCCACGCATTATAATCCTCCCTTGTAAAATTAACTACCCCTTTTCAACCCGTTAGGGGTAGACTTTTGAAAAACCCTGATACATGTTACTCTTTATTTTTGGTCTTAAGTATAAACACTGAGTTTCGAGTTATCGGACCGCGCATTCAAATTATTCCACACAAACTTCAACACCCCTATATCCCCCTTTGAAGGGTAGTTTTGAAAAACTTATAATGATAAACTTTATTACTTACTTAGGCGAGTATTCTTGAAAAGTTTCTAGTTTATTAACCTAATGAAGAAGATTTTTCATATAAACTGTATCCCCGCTTTTCACCCCCACAGGGGTGGAATTAAAAAAAATCGTTTGGGATGTATTCATAACTTGACTCAAAGATTATTTATACTAATTTTCGAGTTAATCAAGCCATGCAGTAAAATCCTCCCCTGAAAAATTGACTACCCCATTTCAGCCCGTCAGGGGTAGATTTTCAAAAAACCCTGATACACATTATTCTTTACTTTCAATATTAGGTATAAATACTGAGTTTCGAGTAAATCGGACTGCGCGCTAAAATTCTTCCATACAAAATTTGAAACCCCCCAATCCCTTATTAGGGGGTAGTTTAGAAGAAAAAAAAATTACAATATTTATAATTTCTTTAGATAAGTATTCGTGCCAAGTTTCAAGTTTATTAACTCAAGGAATAAGATTTTTCATACAAACGAATTCCCCCCTTTTCACCCTCTTAGGGGTGGAATTTCGAAAAATCCTTTCTTAGTGGATGCCTACTCTTCACAAAGAACACACCCTCCAAATTTCAGGTCTCTAGGATCAGCGGTTTAGGCTGTGCGTTGATCTATCAGTCAGTCAGTCAGTCAGTCAGTCAGTCAGTCAGTCAGTCAGTCAGTCAGGACTTTGAATTTTATATATATAGATTGTTAAAATTTAAATTCTCATTAAAACATTGAATTAATTATTACATTAAATAAATAAAATTATTAAAATTCAAATTGTCATTAAAACTAACTTAATTATTACATTAAAAAAATTGACATTAAAACATTAACTTAATTACAACGAGTAAATCGCTTTTCAATAAAGCCGAGTGTATACATGCTTTTGTTCGTGACTACCTACGAGCCACGTTCCTACATCAAATCCTAGGACTATAAAAGTACTTAGTTAATATCAAGTTTATAAAGCAATACTTTAACTATCAAGTACCTCGGTCCTCCCTTACTATGTGTCTATTATCTAACGGCTTAAGACTGAAAGGATAAGCTGGCTCCGCCTTCCATGCGTGCCCTTCAGGTAAGTTGTAGTACGAGCTCGTTCTAACAATAGGTCAACTGGGCAGGGCCTGACTCGAGACCTCTTGTCAGAGGACACCTTCGTAGTTTGTTAGCCCATCTTTGCTTCTTCAGAAAAATATGTAGGTACTAAATATAAATAGTAATATTCGATGTTGTTTTCTGAAATTATGTTCAAATCGTTGATAAGTTAATCAGCACTCTGGTGTCATAAGGCCGTGTGCTCACCAGACGTGCGTATGTGTGTGTGATTGCCCGTGACATCACAGCAGGCCCTATCAGAATACCAGAGCGCTGCGACATTTATTTTTTAAATGTCGAAGCATCATGCTGAGATAAGAGCCTTTTGGCCTCCTATAGGACTTTCTGTTTCATTTTTCCTTTTGTTACTTTTTTTATAAGTTATTTTTTTTTTTTTTTTTGTTTTTTTTTTTTTTGTTTATGATCCTGTACGATTCTGTGACCCCAGTGTGCACATGAAGTCATAATAGCGTACTGTCGGTTCAATGTGAACGAACAGTCAAATATGTATGGAACCGCAGTACCGTAAAATGGGGTTACATTGATTAATTTTGAAATAAAACTGACTGTAACTTCTTCAGTTATTTATAAAAAAATACAAAAAAAATACTGTAATGGCGACTCATGGTTTTTTATTGATAAAATTATTTATTTAATTTTTACGCCCTGTAGGTTCCGAGAAAAAAAACATTAAGTGGCTTATCATCTTTATACTTGATATGGGGTCGCTTTGATTGCCCCCGTTTTTTGTATGTAATAAGAAAGTAGCCCCTAACAGGAATAAATAAATTAAATATATATATATTAAATAATAATATATAATATGTTCAATATTGTCATGGAATGTCACAGCTTAAACCGCAGCCATTTTTAAGAAATATGGCAAAACTGTCAATGTTGCCAACCCAAAATAAAAAAAAAATCTTCCGTCCATAGACTCCGAGATTTTACTAAAAAATCAACGAAAAAAAGTAATCATCAAAGACACCCCGCTATTCAAAAGTCACCCCATTTTACCGTACTAAACTGCGTTCCGCCCGGCGGCTAAAATACGTTTGGTGTGTACGCGGCCTACTTGTTTTAATTTTGGTCAATCAATCATAACTTTCGTTACTAAGTAGACCTCAGTTTATTAACTTTGTAATTCAACAGAGACAAAGTTACAGGAAACCTCTAGTAATCTCATATTCCTCGTTTAATTAAAGTCATAACACTGTACAGGTCTCAACATTTAATTTAACTTCATCGAGAACTGTAATTAAGCCTTTCTCCTGCGATATTTGCGGAACTTCCTCAGATATTGTTGATAGTATAAGCTCCGAGGATCAACTGTTAACACCAGTTACTGGCCTAATAGATTCCCAATGAGAAGGAAAATGAGATCAACAAGTGAGAAAGTCGTAATTACTTTTGTAGTAACGAGTTTCTTGACAATCAATTGGTAACAGCACTTTATTCATTAAGAAATGGCTTCGAATTGTTTTTAAAGTGCGGGACGAAATGTTTCGGTATTTTTGTTATAATGTTCTGTCTTTTTTGTTTCGTTCAACAGTTACGCTTTTCTTTGAGCTCTAAAGGTCCAACAAAAGAGGCAAAAAAGCTGTTTTAATTGCGAATTTTAATGAAAATAGTCATCAGTTTTTCATTTTGTTTTATCTTTAATACAACGAACAAAAGTAGGCCCCAAGCTGTGAGCCAAGGTGATCGGGGAGTCGGACATCGTCCATTTCATGATTGAGATAAATTGACTTTTATTACAATCATATTTAGCCCACAATAAGGTATACAGAACCCAATTTTGTGCAAAAACAATGCATGTCTCGTATTCCTATAGACAGCTAGTATCAGGAGTGCCAAAAAAATAAAACATGTTGCCGAAAAATTCAACATTGAATTTTTCGGATCGGAATTGATTTATTTTTTGCTTGGCTTGCCTTTACCTATATGTAATTTTTTAACTTGTTTAACTTTCATCTGAATTTCCAGTTCGGATAATGAATGAAGCAGTTGTTGAAATAGACTAACTTGACAAAAGACAGATGGCATATAAAAAGCCGAGTCTAAAAAGTTGTGAAGCGCACAACGCCGCGGTTTCATCTAGATTTTTCAATTACTTTTCCTGACTCCGTAAAAGAAAATTGCTTTAAAAACAAGGAAAGAAAGGAGGACAATTTAAAAGATTCCTTAACAAAATATAAACGTTAAACTTCCTAATTCAACTCTAAATTGCCGGGTGTAGGCTACATTCCTTTCGGGCTCTTACGAGGAAAATAGTTTAGGCCCCAATAGGCTTACTATACCTTAAGTAATTAAGTCCTTAGCTTTTAGTCTATTGTAGATTTCACGGTTCCGAAAACTTTTAATCCGTGACCAATTTAAATTCGCTGTTTTAGGTTTACAAATGAAACGATTTTGTTTTGAAAAGCGTAAGTGCTACTTCTAAGCATGAGGGCCTGGGTTCGAGTTCCATGTCAGGCAGTGTTATTGGACTTTTCAATCTGGAATTTCTCAGTAGCAACCCGGAGTTGGGAATTGTGCCCAGTTGATGCCAATAGGCAAATGCCAAATGCCCTATTACATGGGATTTAAACATAACTGGCGAAATGAGGGTGTACTAGGTACACCTCTGCCCAACCCATCGATGAAACAAGGCGTGATGTTATGTAAATCAATCGGAAAACTGAAACCGCCCTTGAATTCAAACTCTTTACACGTTGGGACTGAAAACTGAATGCATAAAAGAACCAAACTTTCTAGAGCAAAATAGTTTGTAAGTGTTTTTCAACGGAAGGTTACAGAACACTAGGATATGGTGACGTGGAACATTTCCGGCACTGATGTCGGCTATAGAGTTAAGTGGATGAGAAAGATAAGGGAAGCTGTACCACCAATGCATGGGGCAATGGGATTGGTAGGGACGTGTTTACAACAACTAGCTTTTGTTCCTGATATCTTCTATTTAATTTCGCACAATAGTATGGTGTATGTTGTCGAGAGATTAACACCCGCTTTCTGCAACGGAAATTATCAACGTGTAAAAAATTAAACGCAGACTCATGAACAGAATCCATGTTAACAGGTTGCGTGTCGATGTCCGGCGGCCATAAAACCAATCACAGCAGCTGACTCTTGCCACGCGTTTGACAATTTGTTAGCAAATTGTTTGTGTTCACGTCTGTTTAGAATCAGAGCGCTGGTCCCGCGTACTAGCTTTGAGGAGCACCCTAATTGCGTAACACACGTTCAATCATAATCTCCAATTTAGATTTTGAAGGAAATTCCCTAAACCATAAAAAACCTAAACCATATCTTCATATGTTTGGAAATTCGTCTGCTGACAACGTAAATAACGCAATTAATTTTACGAAATTCTCAAAATGAAAGGTGTAACAAATGTAAGTGTATTACGCAATTAGGCTACAGTTTCCTTGTGCGAGTTTCTAGTAGGTAACTGAGAACGCAGGTTTTTCTGCATGATGCTATCAAGGTAAGGGTTCCCTGCCCTATATATCCATAATCTTTTAAGTGCTTCACACGGGAAACTTTGGGGTGGTCGCCCCATCTATTATGCTTAGAATAGAATGTTAGCTAAGGCTCACACTAGATATACATGTTTAAGTACCGTATCCCTCATGATTATAATTCGATTCAAGCTTCGATAATATATTCGTAGTTTAATATGAATTTACATGCCAAACTTAACCATTACTTAAATGTTGGTCACATAAATAAGTCAAACAAGACTGTCAAGCTGCCGAACAAAAGTTACAGAATACACAAAACAAGTTTCGACGTAAGTGCGTATCAGCTGAGAGGTGTCAATATTGTTCGAACACACCCGACGTTGGAAAAGTAAAATCTCTTTAGAAATAATGTGTAAAGGTATTGGTCAGTTTTCCTTAGTGAAAATACCTGCGTCACGGTAACTGGCGTCATAAATCTACCCGACTTCCCCGGCTTCCGAGGAGATTTCTCGTTGGGACGACTTCTCTTAGAAAGTTTTAGTACGCGTGCTCAAGACAGCCGTCCAACATTTTCAAGTACTCCTAAGTATTTTTGCCAAATTATGGGCGAGACCTTTTTACCCCAGGGTCTTGATGTGGACTGATGTGGCCGTAAAGTGAGTTATGTGATGTACCTACCTGAGTTGGCTACTGTAAGTAGGTATAGTTATAAAAAGATATCTGAAAAGAAATAAACCAGCGATTATTTACCCTGACTCGGGGTTTTCAACTTCTATAAATATTATCTTACATGTCTAGCCGGACTACAAAGATTTTTACAAAAAAAAAACATGCTGTTTTAGATGGATTTGTGTTTCTTCAAAGCATTTTGGTAATGCCTAAACCAATGAACGACTGAAATAAAATCACTCTTCAGAAGTTTCCTTTAGTAACCTTTTTCTATCAAAGAAAAAAATTATATTTGTAGATTCTGTGATTGAAACCAAATACAATAAACATAATTATTCCATGGAATTCGCAAAAAAAAAACATCTTTACCCCCCGAGCCTTTGTTTCCGTAATTCAGCGATTCATTATAAAGCCTTAGTAATCTGGGGAAAGGCCGGCTATTGTTTTGCGCCTTTCCATATTTTTCTTCGGCGTACCTACTTTATACACGCGCCAATATTATGCAAATACTGGGGTATAATCTTTAATTGCACCCGTGCCGCCATACCCGCGAATACGCCAATAAAAATAAAATCTTATAACATTAAAAAGTTTCCTTGGTGTTTCTATATTTACCGTGCTTAAAAGCCTTTTTGTTTGAGTAAGAAATAAAATATGCGAAAACAATTTGCACCCGCCTTCGTTGAAAATGTTGAGCTCCAAAACGTAGTCAGAAAACAACAAAATAAAGTTATTAAGACATCCTATGTTCAGGAACGTTCAAGTCTCATATAAAATAATAAATTAGTGCGCTTACCATCAACGATTGCATCTCTGCTTTCCATCAGGCGGGATCGCAGTCAAGCGCTAGTTTATAACATTAAAAAAAAAAAATGTTAGTAAGTATAATTTTGGCGCAGAGAAAACTAAAAAACCACACTATATTTTCTTAACTTCCATCAAGCTTATCATAATAATCTATACTTATAATAAATCTGTAGAAGTGAAAATTCTGTACATTGAAAATATCAAAAAAATAATTTACAGGGGGTGTTACTAGACCGACACCGAACCCAAAAATGTGATTAAAAAAATTTTTGTCTGTCTGTCGGTCTGTCTGTCTGTCTGTCTGTCTGTCTGTCTGTTTGTTCAGGCATCACGCAAAAACTACCGGTTCGATTACGATGAAACTTGGTATAATTATTCTTTAATATCCTGGGCACCACACTGGGTACTTTTTATCCCGGAAAAGTATATACAATAAAAAACAAACTTAATTTTGCGGTTCGATCCCTATACCCGATTACCACTGTCTGTACTGTACCAACCGCAAATACTAAGTTTGTCGTAGGTTGGGTCACCCGCAGTGGAGTTCATTTTTATTCCTTTTAGTTTTTAGAGTTATTTAGGTTTATTTTTATATGAGTCGTAGGTATAGATTTTAATTTTAAAGTATAGGTAGTATATTTGATAGTGTACGTAGTGACCGTAGGTTATTTATTTTTATAATACTGTTAGGTAGGATTATCCATTCGTATAGATATTAGTTTTTAGGGATTTTGCTTATTTATTGAGTTTAGATTAGTTATCATCAGAAATAGGTTTATTTAGGTAGGTATTTAATTTTCTGTTATTGAGTTTTTTTTTTATTTAGTTAGGTACTTAGGTAAAGATATCATATAGGTACCCTCTTAATCACTTGGTTTTCTACTGTAATTAGCCACAAAGGGCCCGCGAGATAGATGGCATTCTGGGGAAGCACATACATTTTATCCTGTTAGCACGTTCCCGTGGGATAACTTCCGACATCCACGCGGGCGAAGGCGCGGGCAGAAGCTAGTTCATAATAAATTTTTATTTCGTAGTTTCTTGCTACTCTGGGATTTTAACAAGCTTCATTCTGCACTAAAGCGTCAGCTAAAAATACGTGACGTCAGTTGGTCCACTAAATTATGAATGTGATGTGCCTCGCCCGGAGAGTTTATATTTTTGTAATAGAAAACTACCCTGTCTGGACGCTGTCACCTGTTATATTGAACGTCACATAAGGCCGAAAATATAAATAAGCACTCAGGCGCTTCACCCCTTCACCCGTGCAGGTAAAAATACGGCACGGTTTAAAAGGCTACAAAATTGTAGTGTTTTACATAAGTTCTTGGACGTTTTCAACGGATAACGGAACATTTAACGCCGTGCCGCTTAAACTTCGATAGTATTCAGCGAAGAAAATTATTTCGGGACCATTACCTCTCACAGCTGCCACACACAACTTTTATGTGTTTGCATCACGAACGAACACGAAATGTAGGCACTGTGTTACAGGCTCGCATGAGCCAGCTCTTTTCATAGTGTTGCGTTTTATAATACTCTGAAAGCACACCTTTTAGTGCCCCTGTATATTTTATTGAACTATCGTAATCATGCTTCGTTGCCAGGATTTTTCCATCAAATATTAAAGTACCTAGTAAATAGATATTTTACGTTCAGAATTTACGAATGGAATAGATAAAAACTGTGTTCTGATATTTTTGTATATCAAAAAGTCGGGAGCTTTTCGTTCGGCTGAATAAAATAGTTGTTCAAATAATAATGCTTGCGGCAAACACGACCACAGAAACAACTCGAAAAGTTTTATCTATTACATATTTTCAAATACGTACACTTGACTAGACTTCTGAAATAAGTATACATTTATGAATATATTTCATAGAATTTGACCTCATTCAACGAAAATATTGTGGATTGTTATACTGGTTGGTCCCTCAGGGATTTTTCTATGAAGATTATATTAAAATAAATTATCTGTTTACCTTATATCATACTTTCCACGTAAATACTGCACACATATGAACTCCTCAGCATTTTCCTTATCACGGTGAGTGTGTGGGTAAGTATGTGGGAGTTTATTAGAGCAGCTTGAAGCCACGTGTAGCGATAACGAGAAAAGTCAATAGCCCATCTCCCACCACCATATCCGCCCATTTCCCGCCGTCTTTCAGAACTTCGGCGGGAAAATTGTTGCGATACATTTTGGCAGCAAAAGAGTCGGAGAGGTCCGTCGCAACGATTTTGGATTACTCAAATGGGGCTAACATTCACACAAGATCCACTCCTTTTCATTTATTTAGTAATTAAGTGCAGTAAGCATTATTATTGACTCATTTATTAACTAACTAGCTTTTGCCCGCGGCATCACCTGGGTGGAGATTGAAAATCATACCACGAGAACGTACTACCGTGACGACAAAAAGTACCGTATTTGTTAATCCAGGTTATAAACTATCTGTGTGCCAAAGGCCATTGACAATCTATGTATGGATGTTGGACCAAGTGCTGCCCAACACATAGTGTGTAGCATTTTGTTCCATATGTCATTACTAACCTGTAAACTGAAGCGCTCCAAATTCTGTCCAGGGAGTCAAGAGAAAAACAAGTTTTTTGTTGTGAATTATTTATTGACCAAAAATGAACTAAAACAAATAATAATAATATCCCTGGACATTTCACACAGCGCCATCTAGTCCCAAGCTAAGCAACCTAATGCATGTGTTATGGTAACAAGATGGCTGATAAACTACAATACATTTTTTTTTTTGTAAATACTTACATATTATAGATAGAAAAACACCCAGACTCTGAACAAATACATGTAGGTCATACAAATATTTGTTCCGTGCGGGAATCGAACCCGCGACACGCAGCGCAGCAGTCAATCGCTTAACCACTGCGCCAACCGTGCCGTCAAAAAAATAAATGGACTATTTTTAATAATTATTGATAATGAACTATTAGTAATAGCTATTATTGATGATTTTTAATCATCACTGACAATAAAGAAAGAAAGAACAAAAAAAAAAAACAAATAATTCACCACAACAAAAAATAGCAAGCGTATAGTCCAAATGAAAAGCCAGGTCAACGGGAGATGCTGATACGAAAGTCTAAGTATAGCCAAGTCGTTAATATAAAGTATCTATAAATCAAAAGAGCGCACAGTTCTCAACCAATCACAAGTGACGAGTTTGGTGTCGAGTTACACTGACAGCGGTATGTCAAAGGCGTGCGTGCGCACAGGTAAGTACAAACCGTGTGTGACCGAGACAAACTATACACAATCCATTACCTATAAGAAAATATTGTCAAAAATTGATAAGTACCTACCTAAAACCATAAAAAAATATCCTGGGATTTTTTATTTTTTTATAATTTTTTGTTAAGTAGATTGATCTAGGAAATCATTTGGAAATACTCCCATGTCTGGGCAGCATTTGGTCCAAACCCTGTCAATGTCCTTTCATTGAAATCCAGTCAATCGTATTTAACGTGATTGAGTAACAAACCTAGAAACATACAAACTTTCACATTTATAATATTATTAGTAGGATAACGTAATGCTTACATGCCATACCAAGACGGGGTGTACAAAACACAACCACGCTCTTCCAGTTCAACAGCGGGATCTATGTGACAAAGCCAGAGCTTCTCCTTACGGAACTAATCGAGCGCACATTTCCTTGAGCACTGTAATTCCTTCATCCACACATGCCAAGATTCGCGAACGCGGGTCAAACATCCGAAAATGAAATCAGGTTATTCCAGTGTTATGTAATCTGTGTAACAGTGGATATTCCTCATCCGTTTAAAATAGTCTGGGTCGGAAACAACACGGCTTTGTTCGGACTGACGTAATTGTGATTCACGTCATATTCTGCTGTCACTTAAACGGAATCACTGTCATAATAAGAAACTAGGGTACATAATAAAATATCGATTTTAATAGTAATAACGTGGAATAAATTGCACCTTCGTTGTTAATGGCCGCGGTGCAGGAGCCGGTCGGCTTCGACCAATTTAGTGCAGTCTCGGTCGGTCTAATAGCAGAATATTCGTTCATATGTAATGAACCCTAGTCTAGTGGTGCTAATTTACAGACCAACAATAGTATTTGAGGGGATTGTGTGCATCTACTGTTTTAATGAACGTGTATTCCATTTTGAGAGAGGAATAGAATTAAATACGTGGTTTTTACAAAGGTAAATAAATTGAATACAGAATGTTATTATGTTTCCCGATGTTAAACTTTTTCGTACACTGAAACACAGGATGTTTAAAACCTACAAAAACACATAAAGGAGAATAAGCCTGCAATGCGATCGTGAAGGCATCCTAAAAACGACTTTGGAAGTCGTTTTTTAAGAAAATCTGAAAAACTTTTCTACAATGGGAAAATAAGAGCATAATCAGCTATAATGTTACGATTATTGCCGGAATAATACTTACGTATAGCCATTTTGTTTCCCATCATACTGGAAAATTACTTATTGGGTATAAGAGCGAATGCTACTCATTAAAAGTAGCTTTACCTATTTAGCTTCTGCTTCATAGTCAGTTGTAAGTGTTATCATAAACTTGTATGATAAAAGATTTAATAAAAGTCTAGTTTGGAACATAGACGGGTTTATTCACGTTGATAACTTTTCTAAGAATTTCATATTCTAGCATAGTAGAGCAGTGGTGACTCAGTGGTTAGGAATTATGAGTTGTAGGTCATAGGTTCGAACCCAGACAGGCGCTTTGCTTTATGTAATTTATTTCATTACCACTGCTCTCAAAAACAGTGATGGAAAACATAGCAACCGGTATGTCCTAGAACCAAAAAAGAATCTACCTAAGATATGTGACATCTACCAACCCGCACTGAACCCGCGTGGTGGATTACGGCCCATTCAAAATCAAAACTCATTTATTCAAATTAGGCTGAGAATCAGCACTTTTCGAAAAAACAAAATTACAAAAGACAGTCCCCCAAAAACGCCCGCCCTTCACCACTTCCTAGTGCTGTCGCTGGGAAGAAGAAGTGGCGCAACAAACTCCCCAGCAGCACAGCTGTCTGTCTGTCTCATTCCTTCTCACAGAGAGGAGGCCTGAATCCCAGCAGACGGAACGTTATAGGCTGATTATGCATTATTAAAAATGTTGCAAATACGGAAACTTACACAGCTACAGGAGTTACAGTTATAAATAAGGAAACTTTCTAGTTTTTGTAGTATTATGAACAAAGGGAAATTTGCTTTACAAAAAAGAATTACCTACAAGAATTTCCTAAAAAAAAATATAAACAAAGGTTGGTTTTTCATCTCCACAGGTCAAGAGTTCTCTTGAGGGATAAATTGGTGAACTGTTTTGACTGAAAACTACTATAAGGCCCATTGTACACGGCACAGTTTCTTTACGGTACGATGTCTTAACCACGCCGTAGAAAACATCGTGTGACCTTGTACACACGGCTACACATCAAGCTATGCAAAACCAGTATTGGCTGACCGTTCATTGTGAGAAAATATCATACAAAGTGAGGCCAAGACAAACTGGTTTTGTATAGCTTGATGTGTAGCCGTGTGTGCATACATATACGCCCATACGACGACGGCGGTATAGTGCCCTATTTACCAAGAAACTTAAATAGTGATCCATACAACACTGACGACCATGCCTACAGACGGTGAATCAACCGTTTTCACAGCAAACCCGTAGTTATACACGACAAGAAAAACGTTTGTGTACAACGGGCCTAACACTGTTCTTTTTATCCTCTGTCATCCCTGAGTGCCCATTGCTGTGACAGTACCTTCTTTTGTGCCAGGTAACGTGAGCCTCAACTAGCGACGAGACTAACCAGCTTCGCTAGCTGGCTAATCTTATCAACGCAACGTGAGCTTTGAGCTATATTCGTAACAATACAGCGTGACATCGACGCGAAAACTGTAACCAGCATAAGCCAGCTGTATTCGGCTCATGATTCTAGAATCATGAGCGACGTGTGCGCTTTTGAGTGTAGACCCAAAAGCGTAGAAATTTTTCGTTGGTTATAAAAAAAAATCAACTGCTTCATAGAAAAGTGCAATACCTACGTGGTCAAAATCAAGTGTCCCCCCATCTACCAATTAAACGGTTGTATAGTACGTTCGCGTTAAGAATGCAGTAAGTCATCGTGATTAAAATATGATATTAGTGATTTAATTTTGATTTTAAACTTTTAAGTGTATTTTTTATAAATTCATTAAACTTAATCTTTTAAAATATAATTTGTTTGAATTTAACACCACTGTGAATACACCTTTATTTTGCAGTTGCACTGATGACTGACTGCATTCTTAACGCGAACGAACTGTAGTTGGAAATTCAAATGTCACGGCAGTAGTACCTATATATTATATAACGAAGTTTAAAGGAAAACTATCACATTTAAGTGGGCTTTACAAGTTTACGAGTAATAGTCGACCAATTGAACTCAAAAATTTCGAACAACTCCATAGAAATGTCGATAGATGGCGCTGAGCGTCAGCAGTACCGCGCTATTGTTTCATTCCTAAATAAGTTTTATAAGAAAAAAAACAGTTGTTACACCGACTATAACGAGTCTTATCCAGTTCCAATTGGTGAGGATTTGTATAGGAAGTCAAATTAGGTAGTCATGTTTGGCTTTTAGTTAGAGCATGGTACGAAACTATCAGTCAGCGAATACGACCCACACTTGGCTGTTATAAAAACTACGGAACCCTACACTGCGCGTGGCCCGACACGCACTTGACCGGTTTTTATTAACTGGCTTGGTTTGTGTGTTTCCGGTTACTCTGTCCATTTAAAAATACAATTTGTAGTGGAAAGAAAGGGAATGGCGTGATGGCCCTGTCGTTAAAGGTCTCACCACTCTTGCACGAGTTTGTAGGTTCGAATCTGGACAAGTACTACGAGTACACAAGTGACTTTCAATTCATATGTACCTTCTAAGTTTACTTTACATTAAAAACATCGTAAGGAAACCTGGACTTATAATTACTGAACTTATATTAGTTTAAATCTGAAATCGCTAACCCGCCTTGAGCAAGCGTGTTGATCAATGGTATTTGCTTTCTCAATACGAGAGGAGGTTGCCCTGTAGGGGTGTACTATGCCAAATCGAAACACAAAATTTACTAATAAATCACATTATATACATTGTGTCCGTTTCAATGGCGCGGCCACGACGTTTTTTTTTAAAAAAAACCATGCCATTATTTTGTAACAATTTGTAAAAGTTGATTCCCAAAACCATAAATTTGTCAAAGCTATGGTTAAAAATTTATAAGGGTTTGAACGTGGCCGCGCCATTGAAACGCGGCGAACCGCGCGGCCACGGAGATCTTTAAAACTAAGCATTGCAGAGGCCTGAAATTTAGGTAAATAACAGATTGAATTTGTAAAAAAATTGTAAAAATATAGGAAAAATTCCTGGGTTTATATTTTAGGAGCTGCAAGACTTAAACCTCATGGCCGCGCCATCGAAACGGTGTGAAACACGTTATGGCCGATATCTCGCTGAAAAAGCATCGCAGACGTCTGAAGTTTTTTGTAAAACCCAGATTTGAAATTGTCAAAACTAGTAAAAATACAACAAAAAATCCTAGGTTTATATTTTAGGAGCTGTGAGACCAAAACCCCATGGCCGCGCCATTGAAACGGTGTAAAATACGTTATCACCGATATCTCGCTGAAAAAGCATCGCAGAGGTCTGAAGTTTTTTGTAAAACCTAGATTAGAATTTGTCAAAACTAGTAAAAATACAACAAAAAATCCTAGGTTTACATTTCAGGAGCTGTGTACGGAATCATCAATACGTCTTGAATAAGTCGATAGGGTGACCATGGCTTATGGTTTACAGAACACTTTCCACCTATTTTAGAAATAAACATAGTTTTGTATCTTATCGTTTCAATAGATTTTTTCCACGGCTTCGCTCGCGTTAATTGAGAATTTGACAATAAATTTGGAAGAAAATATTCTTAAGACATGTGGCATCTACGATAAAAAACCACGTTTTGATTGTTTTTTTCGGAAACTACTTTTTTCGGGATAAAAGGTACCCTATGCCCGTCTCCGTATACCTGAAAATCTATATGCAAAGTTTCAGGATGATCGGTTCAGTGGTTTAGGCGTGAAATAGTAACAAATAAACTTACTTTCGCTTTTATAATATTATATATATACGTATATAATAATATTTAGTAAGGATTTTCATTTAATTTAGAATCTTTGAGTTATTCTAATACGTGCAAAGTTTTCTGTAAAAGATAAGCCATGGTCACCTTATTGAAATATTCAAGACGCATTAAAAATTATATTATTATGATAAAAAAAATAATCCCTACTGTCGGTAATTCTACATATTCATAGGTGTTATTTACAAAAAAAAAGATCTCGCTATCACTTACTTTCATCGAAAGAGAATCACGACTTATTTCTACGCGATACCGTACCACAGCTCCTGATATGTAAACCTAGGATTTTTTTGTGCATTTTTACCTATTTTGACAAATTCAAATCTAGGTTTTACAAAAAACTTCAGACCTCTGCGATGCTTTTTCAGCGAGATATCGGTGATAACGTATTTTTCACCGTTTCAATGGCGCGGCCATGGGGTTTTAGTCTCATAGCTCTTGAAATATAAACCTAGGATTTTTTGTTGTATTTTTACTAGTTTTGACAAATTCAAATCTGGGTTTTACAAAAAACTTCAGACGTCTGCGATGATTTTTCAGCGAGATATCGGCCATAACGTGTCTCACACCGTTTCGATGGCGCGGCCATGAGGTTTTAAGTCTTGCAGCTCCTAAAATATAAACCCAGGAATTTTTCCTATATTTTTACAAATTTTTTACAAATTCAATCTGTTATTTACCTAAATTTCAGGTCTCTGCAATGCTTAGTTTTAAAGATCTCCGTGGCCGCGCGGTTCGCCGCGTTTCAATGGCGCGGCCACGTTCAAACCCTTATAACTTTTTAACCATAGCTTTGACAAATTTATGGTTTTGGGAATCAACTTTTACAAATTGTTACAAAATATTGGCATGGTTTTTTTTAAAAAAAAACGTCGTGGCCGCGCCATTGAAACGGACACATATACATTTTATACACAAATGTGATTTATTAGTAAATTTTGTGTTTTTCTTGTATTCTTAAAAATTATATTGAGCTTTCGATAGAATGAATATACGATGCGTTGAACGCTCGATCAAACAAACATTCGATATTTTGAATACTCGATGTATTGAGTGTGCGGTGTATTGAATGTTCGATTTAATAACCATTCGATATTATGAGCATTCGAGTATTTAGACGTTCAATTTATAGTGGTCGATTAATTAATATTCGATTATTTGGCATTCGATTTGGTATAGTACACCCCCCTGTAGAGGGATAGTTTGCTGGCTGGTATTATTTAGTTTTTAATTTAATTTACGTATCGAAACCGTTTAAAAGCGGCAGGTTCACTAAACTAACGTCAACTGAAAAGGAGTTAAAACCCAACTGAAAATATAACATAATATTAAAAGTTTAACGTCGAAATGCACTCAATCTACACGAGCGACCCGGTTTCATTCGTTGGATGAAGAGCTTTTAATGCAAATCACAGATGACATCGCCTGTTTTAGCTGTATTATTTTTAAATGGGATTGGCCTATAGCCTCGACCAAAATGTCCATTATGAAATGTGATGTCCATTTGTTGATAGTGAATTTTCAATGTTATATTGTGTTCTATTATTAATTAGCTTTTGTTGTATGATTCTGTTAACATATATTCCCAGGACCGATACGATGAATAGAATATCTCGTATCAAGTTATTTCTCACAGCTCGCATTCAAACACCTTTTTCTTGACTGTGCTGGACAACCAATGATCTTTATACTCACCAACGAAAAAAACTGAAATGAAATGAATTAAAAGTGTATCTATTTACGTATATTTGGGGACAGAAAAAAAAGTATTTAGTAAAGGAAAGTACAGCCGCGGGAGGCGGCATATTAGGAGCAGCGGTGGGTCGCACGAACGCAGTAATAATTATTTTAGACAGATTAAAATTTCGGATTTGTATTAGAACTGTTTTAACTCCAGTAAACTGACGCTCACGCACACTACAGGCGGACCGCATCGCAACGTAAAACAGGGAACCTACTCTCTATGTCCGTCAACAGGCACGTCCGAAATTAGTTCAATACTTCGGAATGAACCATACTCCCGATTAGTTAACTTTTTTTGGGAGGGAAACAACACATTGGGAGTAAGGACAGCTGTCAAATCGTATTGGCGTTCATTCTTAGTTCGGTCCCCGAACTAATCTTAGCTCCGAAGCAGACGTGGATCACTAAATGTCCGTAACTTCGGCCAAAATTACGGATTTCTTGCTTAGTGAGTAGCCTGGGAATAGCCGAAAAATACGCGTGACGAGCGATCATGCGTTGCGCCGTATCGCAAAGCCAGTGCGTTGCGATGCGGCGCAACGCATGATCGCATTTGCGATAAGGCGCGGCCCGCCCGGCTCGCGCACATTTGCGCAAGCCTTTACTGCCTTTGTTCCAGATTCGGAACACTGCGCTCTACAATAATAATACATACCTAAATTGATAGCAAAAACTTGCACAACTTCAATAACAGTCCAACCTTCATAAATGCTAGACGGGTCTCAGTTCAAACGGCTGGCGTTTTGATAGGAGCTAATAACGGGTTGCCGTGAATAACAACATCGTCGAAGCAGAACACCTTCTGGTAGATGTATTTAGATTATATTGACGGCCAAATATACAGTTCGGCATTGACTTATGTTTAAGGACATTTATGTTGATGGCTTCTGATAGAACTCTAATATACAAAGGGAGTACAAATTCCATCCTGTTCCAACCAAATGCCAAAATTCGCGAGTATGTATTATTATATAACCAACGAGACGACCATAATTAACACAAATTACTTTAAATATATTCCGGAACATCATTGAAAAATGGCTGATTACAATAATTTTGTAGCAGAAAATGGAGGCTGCATTCAAAATTACTTTCAAGGCGAGTATAATTCAATTACCTAACAAGCATTACATATTCATTAAGTTGATGCTAATTAGGTCTCGTCGCCCCACCGAGCTACCTCGCGTCCCTACCGATGTACCGAGCTACAGATACATGTTGCTATTTATATTAATAGACGGATTGACAGTAGGAAGTATTGTTATGTTATAAAAAAAATGTAAAAGAATGGATTTCTTCTGAAAGAATTCTTTGATCGTTTCTTTAAAAAAAAGAGTCCAGCATTCAGCATGCAAGCAAAAGAAAAGTTCTTGAATGCATATTGTCGGATGAAATGCAAATGCAGTCGCTTTAAATATCCACCTAATCACCACTTTTTTTTTCAGTCGTATCAACACAAACCATGGCTCAGCTCATATTACAAATAGGTACTACATAATATTTACTTAAAAACATTCTAACATTCCTTTATTCCTAAAAAAAATATTTTTACTTGAGGAAACATATGAGGACGAAATATGTCATTCAAAAACACCCTGTATAGCGAGCTTCTATCTAAATAAGTAAAATGACGCGCTGAATCTTTTTGATGTGTGTATGGTCACGTCATACAAGAGTATGAGGTACAATTAATTAGGTATTATTATAAACTGGCAACATTCGGTACTTTATTCATGTACCCACACTGACTGTACGAGTATAATGTAGGTATAAAACTACATTATCTAATAGGTTGTTTACCTGGATAACGATCTGCAAACTATGTATCTAAAGGTTAATTTAACAAAGTCCGTGTACTATGTTCAAATGTAAATGAACAACTTTGCGAGGAGTTTCCTCACCTTTGTTCTGGAGAATTTCGAGTTCAACGAATTGTTGAAAGTTGATAATTCATATATAAACTTTTCAACAATAATTTATTATGTATTTACATACATCAAGCGTTACAATTACATGGAAATTAAGAACGGGGTTCACGGCTATGTAGGCAACGGAATAATATGTAATTGGAATCAACTTTACCACAGCCTAACAAAAAGATAACCACCCCTCCACACTACACTCAGTTAGCCACGTAATGTACGTATTTATCTCCAAATCCAACAATATCTATACAAACTCTGAGCGTAACGAGACAGCTTTGTCTCCATAAACATGAAAAGCCCTAACTCCATATAATCTTCAAAGCCAATCAGTGGCGAATGATTGGCTTATTACCAATCACGCGACGAACAGCATCGTAATCCTAATACTATTGACGCGACCGCCTCTAACGAGATACCCCCAGTCGAAGATAAGGCGACTGATACGAGTACCTACAGGCTACAAGTCGAGAATTCATCGCAATCGCCCGCAACCAGCCGCTGCGAGGTGCTACGAGTAAATTTCGTAGACTCTACAGTATACGGCGTAGAGGGTTCGACCCATAAATTATACCATTGCCATTATCGAAGGACGGGACCAAATGAATGTTTTAATATTAAAGCTTTTTTCAAACTCGAGTTATAGATGTTTCTATATTAACATCGCTTACCTAGAAATTCTGATGCTTACAAGAGAAATTATACGATGATAAAAGACGAGTCGCGTTGTCTTTCTACATGAGCTTTGAAATATTAGCTAGGGATCACAAAAAACTAAGATAAATCTGGCGGAATAAACAAGACACCTTTTTCTCAACATCAAACAAGACATTAAATTGGGGAACCTGAATTTCTACTCGAAAAACTTTCATAATCAGAGGAACAATTGTGATTTTCAACGTAAGTTTCTTTTTGTATAAAATGGGTCCCTCTTTGGACCTTTATCTCGGCTCATTTTTCAACAAAAGGGTTTGATCGATGATCAAGTCAAATCTCAAATTTGGTATAACTAGGTATGGATCCTTGATATCTGAATTAAAATTATTTTATTTTATTATTACCGAATAACTCTAAAAGACGACTCGTTAGGTGCAGCACACTGCGGCGGGCGGCGACGGGCGCATTCATAGTCACAAATGTAATTCATCCCCTCCTGTCCCCTTTTTCCCAGGTGGATGGAACTCAATTAGCAACAATTATTCCGACGACGCGACGCCAACCCAAAAGTTTTCTCGACTATTTCGTAATTAATTTTGTTTCTACGACCTCGGGCCGAACTCGCCCTGACTCTGCTCACCCTTAACATTTATTTAGCACTAAATTATTTTTAAAGTTTATCGAGTGTTAGTTTCCAAAACGGAAATAGCTATTGTAGAAGAATTATATCAAATGAAGCGATAAGGGAAACTTTCCAATGGTTTTCACGCCCGCGTCTTCGTAGTGGTCCATAACGACCATATAAGGCCGATTGCTTTCTTAAAGTTATCCCATTTGTAGCCCCAGTGTGAAGGAATTGGAACTTCTTTATTGTGCCAAAGTTGCGAATGAGAGCGCCTATTTCCATTTCTATCGAGCTAGTGAGCCGAAACTAATAAATTATAATAACATAACTATAACGCATAGTAACGTGTATCTTCATAGAGGGAAACGGACGAGCGGTTATGAAAGTTGCGCGTGATAAATGGGAGCGCCACCTTCTCGCAGAAACTTGCCGCGTCGTAAACTGACGCCAACTTGTACATACGAAAATTAAATAAATTACGAATAGCGAAACCGACCTCATCACTTAGAGAAACCAGCTTATGCTGCGGAGAACGGGTAGATTAAAATAAATTCATTACACTGTCTGCCGCTCCGCTGTAAATTTTGTTTCGGAACTTGTATCAGAGCAGTATCAATAGAGTGGCTGCTTTTTTCACTTTTTATTTTAAAACTTCTTTCGTACCTAGTGAAAAAGTATAAAAGTCGGAGCGATACCTACTGACGTTAACTGTAGAAAGAATCGTCTACCGTAAGTAATTTAAACTTAGTTAAATTACCTGAAGATTTTTTAACTATTCCAAAAGGTGTAATTAACAGCAATCTACATACATAAGAAAGAACATTATTACGTTTTCCGTACCTCCCGTGTTTCAATCCACTTATACGGCCTGACTAATCTTTTTACACAATCCTAAGTAACAGTAACCATCAAGTAATGAGTCAGCATAATCAAGGGCTATTCATAACATAAACGGTTATAATACCGCAATACCCTGCATATTGCTGGAACAACGCGTGAATTGGTCCGCTCGGTGTAAAGTCCCATATTAACATAGTAAGAACCCATTTCCATTATCATCCCCAATTTCGTGCTCGGGAGGCACTTAAGCACTTAATGGATCTCGGCTCCCCGTAATTTACCGGGACGTTGGATTGAATAAAATCGTAAATCTTAACACCAACCGACTGAAGGTGTTATTACGAAGAATGATTCGCACTCTTCTTTGAATGAAAGGATCATCGCTAGAGACAAATTACCTCCATCGAGATAGCTACTGCCTGATAAAACAATGTGCACAAGTACAAATTACTTTCATATAATAAGGTTATGAATTCATCTTTATTCCTTATTCATGTTTATAGCGTACGAAAATAAAATAAAATTATACGATCTACAGTCAACAGCAGAGTCTTTGTTATGACTGTTCCTAAACTAGCAACTGCCTCTCAGACTTTATTTTAACGCAACAAAGAACGGAGTTCTCAGTAGAAATATCCAGTTTTACCATTAAATAATTTAGCAAACTTTTCGTAGGATACAGTAGCATTTTAGAGCGGCTAGACATAATCTTTATTTAGCCGATTGGCTGGATGGTGTGGGGCGACAGGCGGGAAGCACAGCGGATGGTGGACTGCAGCAGTCCACAAATAAACGGAATCAATACCATTACGGCGCGAGCTCACACCGCGGCGACCTCAGATATATACGAGTGGCCTGATTGTTATCACATTATTAGGAGAGACATTGTTGTCCAAAGCAATTCGATATATATTTTGCACTGGGTTTGTTCTTTATTGGAAACTTCAAGACTAAGTAATGCCTTCTCGACAATAAACCATGTGTTTTCGGTAAGATTGAGCCTGCTAACCTAACCTAACCAAAAGCGACCGTCACGTTCATAATTATATCGTTTAGGACGCGGCCTGACGCTGGAGGTAGTTAATATAATAATAATTATCATCGAACTACAACTCTAAGAATTTTGTTCGTAATTTTATCAAAGGAGAATTTCGTTTACTCGTTAAATTAACTATGTATACGTATTTAAAAAGTTTTGACATCACCGGTTTTGCAGAACAAACGCAAAATCCTCACCAGTTAATCCGCAGGTAAATTTAAAATGGAAACCAAACAATAAAGGCTTTTTATTTGGTTTTGGGGTCACGCGGTCTCCTCAATGAGCCGTAGAATTGCAACCACCTGATCAATTATGCTCCATGACTTCGCTACAGGACCGTTCTGAAACTATATTTCACGTTAAAGCGAGTTATTGGTCTCAGGAACGTAGCGTGGGCGCTGATGGTAACTTATGTTAGGAAAGCAATTAATAACTTATATATAAGTAGTTACACGAAGGTACGAATTCTGTTTTACAAAACATTTATGTGCTGAAGTACTTTGTTGTTTGTAATTATTATTATGATGTAGCCTTTATTCCGAGAATTCACTCCAGTTTAAATTACACTACCTAATTATTCAAATACTAATTAATGTAAACTCTTTGTTAAAATTATTTTCATGGCTTTCACTTTCTCTGTTCATTAAAATCCTTAATGCCTGCTTCGTTTAAACAACAAAATTCATCATCTGTGCTATGTTAAGTCCCATTTGAAGAACCCAAAACAATTCTAAGACACGTCACTTCAAAGTTTACGGAGAGAGAACTATGCAGACGTATTTCAATTAAGTTCAAACAACGGTGGTATTAGTTCTTGAGACACAATTGCCTAACTTTATGTCAGCACATCTGAGCCTAAAGATACGCTTCCCCAGAAGAACGGTGATCGCCACATGCGGCCGTATCGTCTAAATACAGACTGTTTTTTGACACTTTTATGAAAAAAAATCTGCCTCGCTTTTCCAAACTATATTGGGGACGGCTTCCAGTCTAACCGGATACAGCTGAATATCAGTTTTTTACATGGAAGGAGGGAGTACCTATCTGATCTCCACAACCCAGTAAATGGGTTATAGGATACCCCTTGGTAAGACTGGTTGTCAGACTTTCGGGCTGACTGACACCCTGCAACGACTGTCAATGATCCTTGGATGATAGCCGGAACTCACGGCTTAACGTGCTTTCCGAGGCACGGAGGGGTCTCGATATGTAATGGATGGTCACCCATCCACAGACCAACCGCGGAGAGTGTAGCTTAACCTGATCGATCGACCCGTGCGGCTTTTATTACTTAGCCACAAGCCCCTGTGACACCTTTATGTCAAATACTGGTAAAAAATGACAGATTTTTATGACGTCCGTTATAAGCATGACGGAAATGCTTTTCTAGGAAACTGTACCCTTACATTGGCTCCACGAGACAGGTACATTTGACGGAACATGCAATTCCAAATACATTTTCTGAAGGCCTTTGGGAAATACCAACTCTAATACATTCGGGCAATAAAACATTGTTCTGCGTGTTCCCATGTAAATCCCATAACTACGTTTGAGCCACGAATCCCGGGTGACTTGTAGTTCCAGCCTGAGCTTTAGGCTTCTGTTACATTCCATTGGATGAGCCTCTGTTCGATTGACTGAGCATCCATCCGCCGTTGGTAAGCGAGTGTCTATGTAGGACAAATAGAATATGTATGACTGAAAGGGCATTGTCCGGAATCGCCCTCTGCACAAGAAATATCGGAAATACACGATAATTAATTGTCTATTTTATTATATTAGATGCAAAATGAACCTTTTGAAGTATTTTACGCGACTAATAACATTAATCTCCGCCATCTTCGCCAAACGTCATGTCGTATCGAAAAAGATTAGGGATGCCCAATCGATTGCAATCGATCGATCGAATATTTAATGAATTTTTGCATGTTTTTGAATCTGAATCACTAGAAAATTCACTCAAAAGTGCTCAGCCATTTATCAATGCACACGAACGGCATCTATCACCACTATCATCTTAGGAGACAGCATTATTTTTATATAATACTTTACATTATTTAAACATTTATCTCATTCCAAAACCAATCCTAAGAATACAGGTAACTATTTTAATAAGATTCAATGCATTTAAACGTTACAATTCCATACACTTAGGCTTTAGAAAAAAACTGCATAGATACCTAATTATCTAGGTAGGTAGAAAAAATTGCTAAATGTAATGTTATTGTTTTTTAGTTTCTTAAAAAACACTCGGAGCTATGAAAAACTGTACGTACCTAATATTCGTTGTTATGGTTCGATTATAACCTCAAAATCTGTCTATTCTGCAGCTAGTCCGCTATACAAATAAGATCTTATAGGAGTTTGGGTACTAATGATCGACAATACAATACATAATTTTCCGATGCTCTTGGTTCCAGGGCGAACAATGTATGGGCACAGAGCAATTATGTCCTTTTGCGGACGTGTGTAACGCGGGGATTTATTAGAAACGTTGATTGGCATCATACCCGATATCTTTAAAGGCTACGCGTTCTTATATTACTATAGTTCAGTATTATTAATTCCGATCCAGCCTGTCCCTTTCTGCCCTTCCCCCAGCGACGCCCTAAGCCAAGATCCGTACCACACATGGGGTGCCGTTGCGTGTAGTCGCTGAGTTTTTAACTTTTTTAAAGCCTTGACTAGAGGCCTTAATTTATTAAGACACCCACAGGCAAGCTCGGTTAAGCAGCCGACAACCCTCTAGGTTGACTTGCGAGACGCCAATTATAAAAAAATTAAAAGTTTAGTATTAATTTCGTAATTATTCCTAAATACGATGCTCTCCAAGCTGAGTTTCAATTCTTTTCTAATCTTCTACATATTAAATAGTGTTTGTCTAATTGTTCATGCCATCAACTTATAAAATATTCACGAAAGACCAAGAACAGCTGCTCTATCCTTTCATTGATGGGGTTAATAACCCGTTAAGCGATACTATTGCAATTATCATCAGGTTCCGAAAATAAATCAATACCAAAAAGATCAACACCAGACACAAGGAGACTTAACAGAAACAAGCCTGTTCTTATATTTCTACAACACCCCACATATCTCGTAACATAGGAACAGTGTTAAGTGTACTAATAAACAGTTGACATGCTGGCCGCTCTCGGTACACTGCCCCAGCGCGATTGTATAAACTTTAAACTCGCAGTATCTGTGCCAAATGTGGTTTTAATTAGTAGGTACTCTGGCACTAATTGAACCTCCACTTAACTCTTTAGGCGCCTTTGATCTTGGTATACTTTTTGTCAATTATAAGTATCGAGCTAGTTGTTCTCTGTTGTTTATCTTTTCTCATTCTCTTATTGGCACACGCTGTGCGAGCGAAGTATTTGCCATAGCTGGTGAAAATGATAACCAGTTAGCAAAGCTAGTTACGGGGTTAATCTATAAATAACTTCGTTAGATTTTGGTTACGATGCATATAAAAGCTGCCACTGAATTTACATAAATTAAGAAGTTTTTTTTTATGATAATGATATTCATAAACATAATAGTAAGCATATACGGCTTATGAAACCTAAAACGTATAATATATCACTCACGAAAGTTGCTAAATTCACGACATCAATTACATTGTAGTTACAAAATTAACTTTACAAGCATTACAAATTACTCGCTTTCCTTTGATATTCATTCTGAACCAATTATTTAAACATGTAATAACTTTTCGTTCGTGAAACATTATTCTCTGAAGGTAGATTTAAGAATAGAAGTATTCGAAAAGTTTCAAAGTAAATAATCGATGACTTCAACAAAGGACTGGAAATCCCCACGATATAATAGTATAAAGTTTATAATAAACAGTAGCAAACACAAAATAAACCGCTGAAAAATCTACAAAATCTTTTCAACAAAATAAATGCTGAAAACCGATATTCATTATATCCGCGCGAACAGAATTTACCGATTAGCACAGGCCCACAGTAGCGGACTTGCGAATTTTACCGATGACTGTACCTAGCGGCGCATTGGCGTCCTATGTAGGTAATACGCTCAACGCAAATTACATAACGAACTTCGGGCACACGTCGAAGAGCCCGGGTTAAAACGCTAATTGAGTTTTGATACTGACTGTACTAATTAAAAATCTTGTTACATGAACAAACTTTTCTAAAAATCCTAATTCAATCTTATTTATCTGAGCTTGTTATAAAACTGCGAAGTTTATTTTTTGTAATAAAGTTATCCTGATTTTTATTTGCTATGGTTCTTGGTACGGTTTGAAATGAAATCAAATCTATGTTCAATCATTCGAATAGCTCTTTGTACCAAGGGACTCTAGCTCTCTCCTTCACTGCGAATAATACAGGGTCAAATTAGATTAGCTAGCGAAACTCTGCAGTCATGATGGGTATCGATATCTGAACACGGCAAAACAAAAATAGATTTATTGCCTATCGTTGTGTGACATTAGCTTGTCTGTTGTCTGTGCTCTCTCTCTCTCTCTGCCCACCTTCTGATGTTATGGTGCGTGTTTAAAAGTTTGAAAATAAAATATTGTTCTCCTGTATTTTTTGGGTTTAAATAAAACATTTCACAACTATATCCCACGGTCTTTCCATTAGCCTTCAATAAGATAAGATTTGACATAAAAAGTGAGGTTAACAACCTCTGGCAGTGTTGTTACTTGAAGTTTGAGTTAAGAAAAAATGTTTTTTTTTTTGTTTATCGTGTTTTGATATCAATATCCCTCACATGTTGTTACAAAAAAAATGTTTTTTAAACTCATATTTCAAGTGACAAACAAACAATTAGTGTAGACAAACAGACAATTAGTGTAGACAAACAGACAATTAGTGTAGACAAACAGACAATTAGTGTAGACAAACAGACAATTAGTGTAGAAAATCATCAAATTAGTTTATTTTTTGTTTTATCATATTTAGATATCTGTGCCCATCACGATTACGGAGTTTCACTAGCTAATTTAATTTGACCCTGTATAATTCCCGTTATTAATACATTCCTAATAAAAGAACCATTAATTATACTAAATTAACCATTTAAAAAGATATATCAGGACTTAAATATGCCCGTTCTTCAGACAATACTTTAAACCGACCTTGTCCCTCGGGACGACGGGTTCCGCTTAACGTCTTCTCTAAATCCCAACTTTTTCCAGCGATCATTCATTACAGACTTGTTCTAGGTAACCAATATATAAGTTCTAGAGAAGTTCTTTGAATTCCGTTTTGGTTGCAAGTGGATACTTTATTCGAATAGCAGATGACATGAATGCAAGGTAACTTTGACATTTAGCCATATATTTCCTTAAACTGGGTCCGTGACTTGTTCCTACATCGATGAAGTTTGACGCTTTTATTGAAAGGCGTAGTTACACGTCCGTGTACAACCTTAGTTTTAGTTTACCCTAAACTTCTCATGGTCCCAGAGTAAAATAAAGAAAAAACTAAAAATCTTTATTCCAGACCACATGATTCACAAAATCACACAAAGAAAATGTAGGTAGGTTATTAAAAAAAACTATAAAAATGCGTACATATGCTTTTCGTCTCTTGCACATTAAAAAAACAATATGTTCATAATGATAAGTACGTATAGTTCCTACAACCCTAAATGTTCGAAGCGAAAGTCTATCGAGTCGTTGAGAGTCGAGTCGAGTCGTCGAGTGTCGAGTCCTTGTGATTCTACTCAATACTCAATATATTTACTGCTTCCACATGTGAACTTAGGTGGTAGATTTTACAGAATATGATCATTGTGGACCCTGTCGGGCACAGCAAAAGTAGGAGAGAGGAAGAGGGCTTTTATTTGACTACTTTGTTGTTATATACCTAATAGATATGTTGTAATTATTTTATAGAAAACATGTAAGTAATTTAAACATTTTCACTTAAGTATTCATTGACATTATAATAGCATTTATTTAATAGAAATTGTTTTAATTTATTTGTGAATGTATTAAATTTTTGTTCTTCTTTAATTATTTCTGGTAATTTATTATATATTTTAATTGACATGACTAGTGTACTTGTTGAGTGCATTTTTAACTTAGAGCTTGGTAAGTTTAACCTATTTTTATGGCGCAATGTATATTTTGACTGTATATTTTCTCTTGTTGTGTAAAAATGTGGGTAATTTCGAACGAATTTACATATTTCTAGGATTCTAAAGTATTTTAGTAAAATATCTTGTGAAAACGGTTCGATTAACGGTAGTATCGAAACGACGCAGTAACAAACTGTCGTATTAATTCGCAGCAACTGCGTGCGATAGCGACACGCTGCGCTGATGGTCAAACAGGCACTGGCTAATTGAATTTCCTCGAGGGCGCCAAGCTCTATGAAATATTTCACCGAGACTGCAGAATCCTACTATGCGATTTTTACGTGTTCCGTTCTCTATGAACTAGATGATTTAATATACCATGATTTGCATATACGCATCTTCATTATTCCGAACAAACGGTTATTATTTTGTGTTAAAATTTTAGTATTATCGACTTCATCTATCCATAACAATATTTGCATGAATGATGTCCCCACAACATCGGAGTTGGAAACTTTTGTAACACAATCACGTGCGCCAAGCTATCTCAACATTTATTGATTTAAAACTTTCCAACTGCGCCGAAATATCATAAAACACATGTTTTAGTTCAAAACACTGCACTGAAACTGCGCTAGTTCGGAAAATATAGCCGATAGGAATAAACACAGTGCACGGGCTCCTGACGAATAGTATACATTCGTCAAGTTTACTTACCGCGACCACACCGGTCGTGTGAATACCAACGTAATTTATTCCAGTGCAACTTTGGAACATTTTGATGAAATTCAGTGCAGGTAAAGGATATTAGCTATACATCAAGGTGTCGGTGGGTCGTGGGGCCGGGGGCAGCTCAAACACCGAGGCACAGGTTCGCGCACAGCTGCCCATCGCCCGTAATCCGATTACCGGCACTGCACTGTGTCGCTTCCTGTTCGTACCATCAACAAGGTACGCGGCAAATAGTGTCTGATGCTTGTTTGATCCATTACCATAACAGCTTTACTTCTACATCCACTTGCATCACTCTCAATAAAGTCACAAAGAAGGGCTTCCGCAACATCAATAGCAACGTTGTAGTACTTTGACATCCACAGTAGTTTACCTTATACACCATTTCGCGTACACTAATGCATTATAAGAAAGCTCGTTCAAAATTACGAGAATATTGTATTTCATAAAGAAACTTTCATTTAGATACAGAGTGAGTTAAAGTAACAAGTGCATTCAACAATTCCGAAACTGTGTTCACACATAAAGTAGTTGACAAGACTGACGTTCGCTGAGTCTACCCCTATCAGCCTCCCCTTTGTCCCGAACTTAGTAAACAACTTTGGTAAAATAATGTAAAAGGTGTTCTGCAATTCTAATTTTATTCATGCGTCAGCTCTAGGCTTATTTTTGATCCAAGAGTACTTAAACTTAATGATCGGAACGTCATTCTTGATTGATTAACCGAAGACGATGATAAGGGCGTTACAAAATAACATCTATTTTTGGAAGAATCGATCTAAATACGATGAGTTGTAAGGAAGTTTTATATCAGGCACACTTAAACGATGTCTAGACTGTAGACACTTAGAATAACTACATACATTTCTCTTTGTCATGCATAAGAAAAGCTCTTACAGATGCGAAACAGGCAAAACGAAGTGTCAAGAATTTAATAACATGAAAATAAGTATTCACCATGGAATAAAAGAAATTAGAGGAAACGAATTAATTTCCATTCTTCCTCTAATTACACTTTTTGCCTCACAGTAACGCCTGGCGCGGTTTAAACCGGCAAAAGTTTATGAAAAACTTCACTTGCATACAAACTAGTTCCATTTGCGAGTGTTTTGAAACAAGCGCCGTTTTACTCGTAAGGTTTTCGATGTGGTTTCGACATGCGCCAGTACAATTAGAATTTGCAATCGAAATTTGCTCCGGCAGCGTAGAGCAGCGTCGTTCAGCGTCGGGCAGTATTGGGTGGCGGGCGATGGCCTGCACACTCGGCGTTGTTATTTTCTAAGCCTATATCCCCTCACATCACAGTTCAAACTCTATAAGGGTTCGTTTGTTTAATGAAGGTGAGCTTTTATTTTTGACTGTGTTTAGTTTAGTTAGTGATCTTCCTGTAGGAGTCGCAATAAATATTTTTACTTTTCTTTGTGTCTGTCTTTAAGAGAATTTTTGCAACAAAATTAAAGTGTCTGTTTGTAATGTCAAAATAACAGCTATTACTAAATGCATTTGAAAGTATACAGGGTTGCTGGTAATTTGACGTATTCCTTCCAGGGCGTGATAGTGGGACCAGCCCATAAGGCCTAGACGAAAATTCATGGGATTCGAGAAACCCAATTTTTATGTATTTTTGACAATTCCCCAGAATTCGTCACTAAATATCACTTTTCTCTAAATTCTCTATTTGAATGGCTTTTATTCCGTTAGGTACCTAATACGTATACGGAGGAGGTCTGCCCGGCTTGCGCAGGACACCACCGTGTCCTCGTGGCGGCGATCGGCGGCGGCGATCTCTCGCGTCCGGCCCTGGTCTAGGCCATGGTACGGAGCGAGAGTGAATGGGAGGCCGTTACCTCCTTCTGCGAAGCAGTAATGCTCGCGAAGGAGGAGGCGGAGCGCGTGAGGGAGAGGCAATCTCTACACCCTCACGCCCCTAGCCACCGCAGGAAACGCCCTGGACGGGAGTCAACAGCCGACTCCCGGCCACCGTAGGCGCGGGCTTGCGGGCGGCGAGCAATGGGCAGCTCGCCGCCCGGTAAGGACCAGGCCCGGGTCGACGGCGCGTTATGTTCCACGCGCGCCTCAAAGAGATGTCAACAGGAACTGACGGGGTCCGCTAGGGCCGATGCCGCCGGGGCTGCGGGTTGTTCGAAAGAGATACCGTGGCCCCTGGCACAGGCAACTGAAGGAACACGGGTGGGTTTTAGTCAGTAAAAGTCTGACACGCCCTTCCGCCCAGCCCAGAGCGGGAGAGGTCATTTGATGATTTCCCACCCAAAAAAAAAAGTACCTAATACATTAATACCTTTTGGAATAACCAAATTTTCTAAAACATCAAACAGTTAAAAGTTAAAGGAAGAAGTTTATTAACTGTGTTAACGTATTAGGTACCTAACGGAATACCAACAAAAGCCATTCAATTAGAGAATTTAGAGAAAAGTTTTTTAGTTTGTGACGAATTCTGGCGAATTTTCAAAAATACATAAAAATTGGGATTACTCGAATCCCATGAATTTTCGCCTAGGCATTATGGGGTGCTTAATTGTTGCAAATGGGTCCCACTGTCACGTCCTGGATGGAATACGTCAAATTACCAGTCACCCTGTATACCGGTACCTATATGCCATGCATCTTGATCAAACCCTACCAAGTTAAGCTACATTCTGGTACGCTTTTACTTTCTCCTTACACGAGACTGAAATTGACTGCGGCCTTGACTTTGTTGAAGATTTTCTTTTGCATCACGCAATTTTATTTGTCTCTTTTACAAGCAGATTTATTTTAAACGCTTCTCGGAGTAAATTACCCCAACGGCTTTATCGTATCAAATAAAACCTTCACACGAACCGAATGTGCTCGCGAAAACAGCCCGTGTATTTTAATTTATATTCAGTACACGGCTATTTGAGAATACGCCGTATCTTCACGAACTGGCAAAACATGCAGCGGCCCGCATTGAATCAGTACAAAGTTATTTGCCATCGTGGACTTTAGATGGAAAACAAAGAGCTTTACTGCAGCACTCTCCAACTCGTCGTACTCAAGTCATTAGCACGTGTCTATAGCCAAAACAAACAAATGATATAATATTACTACAATGAGATAATAACTACACTATAATCGTCACGAATTTCATGTTAATGTTCCAAGTTGTTTCTTGAAATGTTAAAGGAATAATGTCCTTAACCTCTCGTAGCTTTGTAAGCTTTGAATTACTTACACGAGGTTTTGGGGAACAATACAAATGTTTGTAATTAAATTGTTGGGCATTGAATTATGGCGACACAAATACTGTGGATAAGGTTCAAGCTTGATGTACCTTTAGGTGGTTTGTCTCGCTTTGTAACCTTAGAGGTTCAATAAAATAATTATAAAATGTCCTGCAGACGTACTATTTCATGAAAAATTAATTCTGCCTAATACGGCAGTATCTTTATGAAACCATAAACTGCTTTACTATTAAAAATTAGGGTTCTAGAGACCTCACTCCATATTTAATATAGAAGCAACCAAATAGTACATAATTAATGCATGTTGAATTTCCAAATAATAACTTATCAGTCACATATCAGATAGCTTATTATATAGCAAATGAACTAAATCCTGCATGTCGACTACATACCTACTAACAAGATTTCTGTCGAATACCCATCGGACTAACAAACACTAATTAGCCAAATTCCGACAATCATACAGGAACTCGACACATGCATAGAGATGTCGCTAAACATGTATGATCGAACATGTACAGACGGCAACAGTGTCATTTCTCCCCTTGAAACACGGCACACTATTATAATCCCTATTAAGTCCTACATAACGTGCCAAATTCTATCAACGTTAAATGTATCGAATATGGAATGTTTCAGGTATGTAGGTATTAGTGCAATATAAAATGTATGAAGTTTCCGGTGATACATTGTTTAGGTACTATATCGATGTTACGGAATCATTACAAATACATCTAATTATGCAAAAAGCAACTGATTTTGACTTTAAGTGGGTATTCTTAATACTTCATCAAAGAAAATTGGAAACAGGAAATAACAGCGAGATAAAAAACCAAGTGTTTAGTTGAAGATTTCAACAATAGAGCCTATTTTGCCCAATAAAGTCCACACTTTAGGAAAAGAAAAAGAAACGTCGCGTAATCGGCGAGTGGACGCGTTATTATGAACACCCCGTTAAACTTGTCGCAAGTTGTGTATCGCGGATGTGTAGCGGGACCTGGGACGGCCAAAATATTCAATTGGCGTATCCTACATTGGCCACCGGCCAGGCGCCCCTGCATATTGATGTGCCAACTTTTACCGCCGACTCAGCTCATCGACGCAAACTTCACCCGCCAACCTGCCAAACTATAGCCTATGCGCTGAACGCTGATCGCATGAGTTTAATGACGTGGCTTCAGGCTAACAAAATGTCCATTACGATACGCGCTGACGGGTCGCTCCCCATGAAGCGCATGTTATTAGAAATTCCGTGAATATTGAAATATCGGGACGCTGTAAAAGTGCTTTTAACCATCCCATGTTAAAATGTATCACTATTTCAAACGAGTTTTTCGTAAAACATTTTGTTATTGGAGGAAACCTTGTGAGCATATTGGAAACGGTGCTAGTTGATAAACCGAAAGACTTTTTATATTTTCCTTCCCTCTCTCTCTCTCTCTCTCTTTTTGATTAAGTTCGTTATGAGTTCCAATTTTTGACCTTCTCTCCCGTTGTTTTCTTCGATGCCCACGACGAGTCTTAATTTGGAAACTAAACGAACGAAATCAGTAGAGTGTTCAATGTTTTATGTCAGGACCCAGCCAATTATTTACTTAACACATCAATAAATAATATCGTCTTACTAATTGAACCACCTAAATTGAGACAACAACAATATCGTTTTATCCGCCAACCTTCTCTGGGGACAGCAAAAAGCAGTCGATTCTTCATAAAGTTTTCCAATATGACAGAGATTATTATGGCGGCACGAAAAGCAAACTATCGGTTTTCATAAATCGAACAAAGATCAACTTTGATTTGATGGATGACTCGGCTGCGTTTGCGTTCCGAGAGGCTCTCGCGATCCGAACCACGGGACACGAAATGGGTCATGACTAGAATTAATGTCGTTTAAAAATACTTGTTGATTTATGTGCTGCGCTGTTTGTTTAAAACTAGGGTTTGAATCCAATCAAGTGAAGGTAAAACAATCTAAAAGAAAATGTAATTAAGAGCTACTCGTCTAGTATTGATCTCGCAGATGTACCTAGGCATGTTTTTCAGCAGTGGAACTTTCTAAGTACCTACTCTCTTTATTACTAAAGAAAATACAGCGAGTTTATTGTTATCGTATCTTGCACTCAAACTGTTACTATAACGAACGAGTTCGCTTTCTTTATCAAAAAGATGGAAATATTGAGAACAAAGAAACGTTTCAAGTTTAAAAATAAAGCTCCGTTGACGCTTGCCGACGATTACAATATCAAAAGAATCGACTTTCTTACTATGCGCGCGTTTCTTACTTTTATATCTAGGGTACCTAATATTCTTCCCCGAGCTACCTTTCTTCAGATCTATAAATATTATATCTCAAATACCTGTTTATCCCTTTCTCTTGATATTAAAACTAATATTTGCCAAGAATATAGTAAACATGTAAATTGCGATAAGAAAACACAGAGTAAAAAACACTTTTCCTTTACGTAAGCAGTTTTTACTCAAAAGGCGTTCAGGTTTTCACCCAATAAGTAGTGCCAATACCTACCTTAATCATTCTTCGTTTGTTATTTTTTGCTATTTGTTAACTTACAACCATACACAAATTAGGGCAACGTAATTTCGTATATAACAATCATATACGTAAAATCTTCCAAAGCTACAGCAACCCTCCGGAGACATGAATTAACAATGATCCAAGTCATTACAAAGTGATATAATAATTTGCTCCAGAACCTAATAAGCGTTGGATAAATTTGCATTTACTATTTCAAGTTAAAGAGGAATTTTGTTAGAAATTACGGCAGCTCACCGGACCGCGCTCAAGTTTGCTACGTTCGTCGTACTTCGCGTACTTCGCGGACTCGCGGTACTTGGAAAGAGCGGAAACCTGAAAGTTTCGCTGGCTCAACTCGTTTTACGGGCGCCGCTATCACGCCCTAGAGGCCTAACCTCTTTCTTACAACCTTAAAGTCCTTACTTTTGTGAATAACTATAACGTCTGGCACGTATTTGTAATTACGTAATGGGTGACGTGGTACGTAAGTAATTAAAATGGTAGAAGTTTTATGCAAGATGTGCAGGTAAATGTTTTACTATTACACACCTGGGAATACTCTTTGCCTTCGTGGCTCATTACTTTTATGTATTTATTGCTCTTTGTAACAACGTAGAATCGCGTACGCGCGCCGCCTCGCTACGAACTTACTTCGTCCATGCCTCGCCTGCTCGAGAGGGGTAAGCCCCCCCCGCTCCGCGGCTCCCCGCTGCCGCGCGCCGCTCGCGTCGCCAGTCGGCCTACCTCGTTGATAGAGAGTGCGCACGCTCAACTGCGCGGCGCAGGCATACATAAACTATTATACGAGAGCTCCATACCGTGTTACCGTGTGTACCTAATAAGATAGACTATTGTGTGTGCCTGATTAATTATTATACGCAATATTACCCACCCGTTCGCTTCATTTTCTCTGCCCGCACGCTACCGCCGTTATAAAATTGCGCCCAACTCGTGGCACGTGCTCGGACGACGCGAGCGCGGACTGAAACCACGCAACTGAGTTCCACCTACTGGACTACCTGCCGTTATTTACCGTCTTGGATCGCTGCCGAGCATCATCGACGAGAAGATGCCGCCGAAAACACGCCGACACGCGTCCAAGGACAACCACGATGTATCCAGTAGTGACGACGAAAACCATGCGGTAGTAAACCCCGCGAGCATGAGCACTACGGCGACGCCAACACCGACAACGGGTGGTAACACGATCTCCATGTCCGAAGAACAACTCACGCGGTTACTATCAAACGTGATGCGAAGCGCCATGACGCTGACGCCGACGCCGAGCTCGCAAGCCGGCGAATCAACAGGACCGACTCATCCCACCGCTACACATACTGGAGCGCCGATGCTGACCCTGCATAGCAACTTCACCCGGTGCACGGCCCGCTACGACGGAGCCGCACGTGGCGCGGAAACCTTGGAAGCTTTCGTCGAGAGCGTGCTCATCTATAAAGAGTGCGCAAACGTGTCCGACGAGCATGCGCTTCGAGGTTTGCCTATGTTGCTGACAGGAGAAGCCGCCGTGTGGTGGCAAGACATTAAATCTACCGTGGCGACCTGGGACGACGCGATACGCCGACTTCGGTTCATGTACGGCGCCCCTCGCCCCGCCCACCGGATTCTTCGAGAAATCTTCGCACAGGAACAAAGTGATAGTGATAGTGTCGATTCATATATATCGCGAGTGCGTGCCAATATGTCGCGAATACCCTATGATGTACCTCAATTAATGCAATTAGATATTGTCTACGGCCTTTTAAATCGTAAAATCCGAAAAAGAGTGTCACGCGACAGTGTAAGTAGTGTCGACTGTCTACTCGAGCGAGCAAGGTACGTAGAGGAGACGCTGGCCGAAGTAAGTCTACCTAAATCATTAATTCCACCCCGCGATAATAACTCGAATCACGATCACGCGAATATTATTGAAAGTTCCACGAATTCTCGAAATGTAAACAATAACCCTCCGACTGCGAACGTTGTTCAAAATAACCGTTCGCATGCCACACCCAACTCTAGTTCGAATAATAGTAGTGATGCGAATTCGAAACGTGTCAGACCACGCTGCGCTTTTTGTAAAAAGTTTGGTCATTCGGTAGATGAATGTAGAAATAAAACAAAAACGAGTGACATAAATGTTGATAACGCGCCATTGTCTTGTTACGGCTGCGGTCTAAAAGGGGTAATACGCTCTAAGTGCCCGACGTGTAAAGGTACACCGTCCGCCGATAAGGCGAGTTTCCAAAGTGCCGTCACCCATGTATCGGACCGGTCGCATCCAACAGTAAAGATAGGAGTTGCATCTTTATTAGGTGTCGCAGTGTTAGATACAGGTGCCACCGAGAGTCTTGCTAGTCCTGGATTATATAAAATCCTTCTCGATAGCGGTACCACTTTCACGGAAACACGCCGAAATCTCAGTCTCGCCGACGGAACGCAGCAGGTACGAGAATTGTTGGTATGTAACACGAACGTAACAATTCAGAAACGCGTAATTCCCGCCAATTTCCTAGTGATACCAGAAGCGAATAATAGGACGCTTCTAGGACAGGACTTCATCGCTAGAGCAGGTATATTGTTAGACCTCCAACATAACTGTTGGTTTTTTCGTAATTCGCCTAGGCAAAAGTTTACTTTTGTACAGTCATACAGCCTCGAATCCACCAGTGACGAACAGCTGATGCAAATCGATTCCACCAGCGGCAAAGGGCTGTTGAAGGTCGATTCTTCCAGCCTGTCGCTGAGAGAGGATGAAGGAACGAAGCTGTCACCTGCCCAGAGAACGCAGCTCAACCAGCTCATAGTATGCAGAGCTGAGCGCTTCGCCGCCGATGGACCCCCTACAACTTATGCCACTCATCGCATTCGGGTTGACGAGAAGCAGGAGCCGACCGCTTCACCACCCTACAGAATGTCGCAAGGTAAGAAGCAGTTGTTAGACGGTGAGCTTGAGAAGCTGCTGCGCGCAGATGTTATAGAGGAGTGTGAGTCGCCTTGGGCTGCCAACGTAGTCTTAGTAGCAAAGAAGGACGGCGGAGTTCGCCTGTGTGTGGACTACCGGAAGTTGAACGTGATTGCTGACGCACTAAGCCGCCCAGCCTGTTGCGAAGAAAACCCAGGTGGTTGCGAGGTATGCTTAGTGACAGTAGATGTGCCACACAGGACACCTGACGACGTGCGCACTAATCAGCTCAGAGATCCTGAGCTGAAGAATATAGTAGAGGATTTGGAAGCGACCGACGACCCCTTTAGGGGGAGAGGCTGGTCAAAGAGAGGATACCTGATGTCGGATGGTGTGTTGTACAGATGCGCACCTGACTCTGAAGACGCTGATTCCGCCTGTCTCGTGGTACCTACGCATGAGAGGGAGAGTGTCCTTGCAGATTTTCATGACGCTCCCAC